>CM065469.1:19436090-24368206 GCA_032872505.1 Leptopilina syphax | reverse complement strand
ATTGTTACAGTATCCACAATCAATTTTCTAAAATTAAATTTTCATTACGTGACTAGAAATCTAATTTTTTCGATTATTAATTATTATAAACCAATTAGTAATATTCATACCGGAGAAGGTTGATAGCAAGTGCACGGTTGTGGATAGCAGCATCCAACTCCAATTGGTCCTGGACCAAATCCAATTGTTATTTGCGGCAAAATATACCACGGGAAACAGTTACATCCAGCTGAAAAACACAAATTATTTAATTTCTTCGTCAAATTTAATTTATATTACAATAATTTTATGTCACTATCAAAAAAAGTTAGTTATCAAGTTTCAAAACGTAAAATTTATGTGTTTTTAATTTTTATCTTAATCAGTAATTTATAAAAATATTTTTAAATTAAAATTATATTTTTAATATTTTTAAATAAAAATATATTTTTAATATTTTCTTATCTTAGTAAAATTTATTTTATATATTTTTATATTTCTTTAAAATTTTACGTTTTTCTAAACTTTAGAATTAAGTTTCAAAAAATGATGGCAAAAGATAAAAATTTCTTACGACATCGACAGTTGGAGTTTTCGGATCCAGTATAAGGCAAATTGGTAATGATATTATTTATAGTAACTTTGGAAGCGTCACGAGAGCCATCATTATTTTCCGATGCAGAATTTCCAGTTGATTTTGTATTATTCTCATTGCAGTTCGATGAATTCAGACCAATTGTAATATTAACATTAGTGGTAATATTTGGAATTTTAGAATTGTCCAATTCCTTACACTTTCCACCAGCGCATTCATATTCTGTTTCCGTGACTTTGGAATAGGTTTCAGTAATTTTCTTCTTACACCGTGAATAACAATCGTGCACGCATTTCGAGGATGTACAATTTGCAACAATGCAACTATCCAGACAATTTTTACTAGACCCTGAAATAAAATCTTAACACATAACAACCTATTGTTTACATAATGAACTGTTAATTTTGCATGAGACACATTTTTTCCGTCAATTTAAAAAAAATTATAAACATGTAAATTTAATTTTTATTTAAATTTAATTTATTTAATTAAAGTATTTGTCATTATTACGTACCGGAAATTTCATAATGTCGTTTGTGTCTCTTTAAACATCGCAAATATGTCCGGTAATCGTCATTGTGACAGTCTTGAAGAACTTTATGATCACTACTACTTAAAGGTTGACTAACGTCAGAAAAATGATGGTCGTCAAGGGACGAAGTAAATTGTAAATTTACCGAAATCGCGAAAAAAATCACTACACTAAACTTCATGGCGAATTATGACGAAATGCTGGAGAAGTAAAAAAGCGACTTAGTTTTATAAAACCGAGTCTTTATTATGAGAGGGATCAGTCGAATTTCAGAACAGGTAAATGACCCTTAACTTTTTTTCTTCCGCATTTTATAACAAATGTTTGTAATAGCGATAATCGTGGCTAATATTTAAAAGTGGGAATTTCTCGGAGAGCGAAGTGCGATAAAACAACAAATTTGCACCGCTTATCTCTATTTCAAGCGAGAATTTATAATTTTTTAAATATATTTCATGGAAGCACGTTTCCATCCAAATACTTTAGTACTTACTTAAGTAAATTTTGTAGTATTTAGATTAAAATTAACTTTAAAAAAATATTTATGCGAAAAATCAAACGTAGTAAATATTTAAATATGAAGAATATGATCGCAGACAATGTAAAAGGGTTAACAAAAATGAAAAAAATTATTACACTCACCGGTCGCAGACTCTCACGTCGACAGCATTGTCACCTTGTCCGCGAAATGAAGACGAGATTAATTTATCATACCTGTAAATCAAAATAAATTAAAATTTGATTCAATAAAACAAATTAAAAATCTGTTTTTCATAAAATTGACGTTTTATGTAAATTAGAAAATTAAAAAAATTTTGTTCATAAAACATAAATGAAAAATTAGATCGTGATTTTGAAAATACTATTCAGAAATTTGAAAATTCTAACTTTACAAGTATAATAAAAATGTAATAAATTCCTATAAATGGAAACAAACGAAATATTTACCATTTATTAATGTAATGCAATAAATATAATAAATAAATAAAAGCACCTGAGTTTGAATTTGAGAAGACACCCAATTGGAATCCTTGCAAAATTATTCCTGGATGATACACTCATTCGAAATTTTAAGAATAAGACACAACGCAACCCAGGCGCGAAAGACCAATGCTGACGATAGATTAAAGGTTGATTGAGTCTTGAACGCTCAGTGTGGGTAACTCACAGTAGAAGCAGTCTTTACATCACTGTCAATCAATATTAGTTCAATATTGGTTCAACATTGGACCCAATGCTCGTCCCATGCTCGATTCAAGATTCGGTCAATCTTTATGAGTGAAGTTCGAACATCTAATCTTGATTCAAACTTGAATCAATCTTTACACAATATTCAGTATATCTTTATTTATTACCGTGTTCACTTAATTAAATAATATTATAATAATTATAATTATAATAATTGTTTCAAATAATAATAATAATTAACATTAAGTTATCAATTGATTAATAAATATTTATATTTATTTAGTATAAATATATTATTATTTGTAACATTCATATTTAAAGAAAGTTAAATGGAAAATTTTTTTTATAAATGTTTTCAAAATTACTATAGATAATTAATAAATAATAATTAAAATGTGCAATAAATATTCCTGACACTACATCATATTTAATAATTTTATTAATTATGTTAACTTTTAATATTAATTTAATTAATTATTATTTATTTATTAATTAATTATTATAATTATAAATAATTATTGTTCAATTAATAAATATTATTATATTTAATAATAATTATAATATTTAACATTATAATTCATTATTATTCCAAATTATATTTATTTAAATAATATATTATTAATATATCTAATAATAAATGTTAATAATTTTGTTACTGAATAATAAAAAATATCAATTATTTATCGATGTTTATTAAATTATTCATTAAATATTTTTAATTTTAAAATGTTTTAAAAGTTGAATTTTGTAATGATTATAATTTTATTATGAGTTATTTAATATTCATTTTTCATAATTAAAATAATTCAGGATTAGTATGTGTAAAATTTTTAGTCATAGTTTTCACTTTGCCCTTATAAGTAACAAAATATACGGCACTGGCATTAATATATTAGATTGGCCCGAGTACTCATTGAGACTCAGTGGCCGTGCGGTTTAAGTGGTTGCGTCATGGACTTCCGGAATGCGTCTGGGGCGGGGGGACGTGAGTTCCATCCCACATGCGAGAGGATTTTTCATTATAAGCGTTACATAAAATAATAAAATTACTATTTAATCTGTATAATTAATAAGTGTTGTGAATAAAAACTTGTGAACTTGTTTGTAAATAATTTTAAAAGTCTGTTAAAAATGAAGTTAAAAAATGTACAAATTATCACAAATTGTTTTTTTTTGCTAAAATTATTTTTCAATATTATTATGTTAAATGACATTTATTGTTAGTAATATAATATTTATATGAAAATAATATAATTATTATAATAATAACTTATTGTCATTAAATATGTAAATACATATCTTTATAAATAAGATCAGACTTTTGTCTGTACATTGCATAGAATTTGAAATTTCATGTTTAGTTTTCCTATTCGAGTAGTAAGAATTCCAAAAATGACAATAAAAAAAATTATGTATGTATGTATGTATGTATGTATGTATGTATGTATGTATGTCTGTGTGTATGTATATGTATGTATGTATGTCTGTACGCAATATTTTGTCCGGGATAAACACAAAGACTACTTGACCGATTAAAACGAAACTTTACAGTCTCTTTGGTCTGAGTCTAACTTAAATTTATAGCCATATCCGATTGAAAAATATTAAGCTGAACGAAAGTTATAGCTTTTTTCACAAAATTCAAAAAAATCAAAAAAATGCAAATTTTTTAAATTTTTGTCAAATTGATGTGACACTTTTTGTAGCTACTTTTTAATGTAAATACAACTAATTTTTACTATAAAAATGAAATATAAATAATTAATCCGAATTTTTAAGCCAAAATCATATTTTTGATTTTCGACAAAATTTTTAATTAATTTTTTTTGTTGAATATTGTTTAATTTTTTATTAAGTTGGTAGTGATATCGATTGATGTTTTTAAATTTTTAATTACATTCATTACATTTATTTTATTAAAAAGTTTAGAGTCATGAATTTGATGCCGATGACAAATTTTCTAAAATCAATTAACGTGAGAGTTTGCAAACAATTTCTATATTGATATTTTCAGGTTTTAAGTTTGAAAATTTCATAGTATGTATTATCATATTTAACGTAGAAAATAAAATATTTATGTTCAATATAAAGGGTATACAGTAAAAGTATCAATAATACTGAAATTTGACTTCAGCGGGCACTGGGACACAGAAAGTCCTTAAGATTTATGAATTGGGATTTATGAATCAAAATTTTCTTTTCTTGAATTCAAGAAATGTTTTAGAAATGACTTTGAAAATAAATAACAAATTCCTATTTATGAATTAAAATTGTTCTTCTTGAATTTTAGAAATGTTTGGGGTATGGTGTTGCTTTCCAAAATTCTATCCGGGCATTACGCAAAAACGGGTAAAATGTAAAATCCCATGTGGAAATTTTTAATAGGGATATGGAAAAATTATACCATACGGTTTTACATAGGAATCAATATGGTTTCAATATGGTAATTAAAAAAAGTTTTATTATATTAATTCATTTTTAAAAAATTGTTTTTGCTTTAATTTCTATTGATGTAATATTTTTATTTGTCAAAATTTAAGACCTACTTTCAGATTACAATATAGGTCTTATTTTTTATTTTAGTAGTCGTAACGTGGGGCCTACTTGCGATACAATTAGTTCGAATTAGACTCTTATATAACTCCAAAAGCTGGTGGAAAATTAGTATTAATTATTAATGCATTAATTAAAATACTACGAACGCATAAAGTACTACAAATTGACAAATACTGTTCTGTAAATCTGAATTAGTTGAAAATAGTATTTGATAGAAAAAGTCATTTACTGATTCAAATGGTAATATTTTGATAATGAAATAGTTAATGGTAACTAATTATTAGTTTTTCCCAGTCAAATTAAATTCCCAATTGGTAGACACCTGTTCAAATATATTAGTAGAAACTAAAACCCGTCGAAGACGGGTTCGACAGCTAGTATATTAATAACAACCCTACTAAAAATCCCTGTATAAGATCTTGTACAAGAAAATGCACATGTTCAGCAGCTGAACTTGTACAAGTTCTGGTAAGAACATGTACAATTTCTTGTACCAGGATTTGGAACAAGTTCTTGTATTAGAACTTGTACAAGAAAATGTACGAGTACTTGTACAAGAAAATAAACTTGTACAAGAAAATGTACAAGAACTTGTAAAAGTTCAAGTACAAGTATTTGTACATGAACACGTTCATGTTCTTGCACAAGTATATTTATAAATAATTTTTTTTTTAGAAAATTGGATTAGGTAAATTAATAAATAAATTTTTTTTTAAATTGGCATTTTAATAACTTATAAGCATTAAGACTTTCCACTTTAGGCAAGCCAAAAACTATTGCGCAGCTCTAAAAGCTTATAAAAACTACTGCGCAGCCTTTAATGTTTTTAATTTTTACAACTTAAAAATAATGTTTAAAGAAAATGTACAAGTACTTGCACATGAACCCGTACAAGATCTTGTACAAAATCTTGTGCGGGTTCATGTGCAAGTTTATTTTCTTGTACACGGAGAAACTTTGTATACTAGTTTCTGTTAAACTCACCATGTGTTCTTAGTAAATTGACTACTAAAGTAAGGAAAAACTGCGACGGTATCAATATTTCGTAGTCTGACTATTAAACACAGAAAAAGAGTTTGAAAATTTAGTAGTCAGTTGATCAACATTAAAAATTCACGATTTCGCTAAAAAAACAATGTCGAATGTCAGTGACAGTTATACAGAATGTCGCCACTTATAATTATTGAGTAAGGAAGAAATCTATATTACCTAATGTCGATTGATAACTTAATTTTAATGCAACCTAATCTAATTCCCTAACATACAGATAAAGTAACGCACACTGTAATCGACGGAACGCATATACAATTCATATAGAGAAAATAAGTCAGTGTTCTTATATACTAATCCAACAATTGTATTTCCACTTGGGAGAAAATTTGTATGCATATGTTGAATGCCGTTTTAAATAATATTTGTTTGTTATACAAAATTGATAAAATCAATTAATTACTTAAAATTAATAAGGTCTATTTTTGAAATGAACAGAATTAATTTTCATCAAACAGGATTCTTGTAATAAATTATAAAAATGTTTGACATATAGAAAAATAAAATATAATGTCATTATTATTTCGTAAAATTGTTTATTTAATTATTTAATTTAATTAAAAAATAATTACACTGAGAAAAATATTAAAGCAGGTCAATAATATCTGTGACAATGAAATATATAAACATTTTGTTCAAATTTAAAAGACTTGTTCAAACATAACCTCACATTTACTGATAAAAGAGAACCAGGTAGAATGACGGCGGCCATTTAACTCGAACACATGTATATGAGTTAAGGTGGTTATGTGTGACTACACGAACAGCGGTACTCGTTTGTATATGCGTGCAGTTCTGATAGTTTGACTACTAAATTGTAAACGCAGCCCCACATAGCACCATATTTTGCGGGAAGCTAACGGGAAACTAACCATGTTAGCTTCTATAGCTAACATGGTTAGCTTCCCGTTAGCTTCCCTTGGCCTATAAATGTCCTACGCTTTTTAGTTTTCTGTGTTAGCTTGCAAAAAGTTATCTAAGAAACTTTTCTGAAAACAAGTAGAGAAAAGTTCTTTAAAACTATCTCTGGTAAGTATCTGTAAGCATTAGAAGTTAGTTTCAGGTAAGCGTCATAAGGTAAGTAATACAATATAAATTGATATTATACAAATAATCATTTACGGAATTTCCGTAATTATCTATTTAATTTGCACTTAAACTTATTTAATATTTCAGTTTACTTATAGCTAAAAAAATAGTATTTATAAATTTAATAAATAGAATAAAAAATATTTCTCTCTATAATTTATTTATTGCCGCGAACTGATTACTTATTTATTCCTCAATATCAATACTATATTATTGAAGAATAATTTTGAAAATAAATTTGGAGGGACTGGGGATAGAACCCGGGTTCACAACGCAGAAAGAAACAACCTAACCAACTAACCTAATCAACCATGTGTAGGGAAGAATATTTCGGGTCCTTTTAAGCTTCAAGTGATCTCATTGGTTGGCGTCACTAATGGCGGGATAATTTAAAAAAGGATTCACAAAGATATTTGAATTTTCTCATTACAATAAATAATTTAATTTCTAATATTATTTATTAATTAAATCTTCAAAAAATAAGAATAAATAAATTATTAAAAATGAAAATATTAAATTAGAAAGTTAATAGATAAGCATTAAACTAAATTTTATTTTTTTCCTTACTTAATTTGACTTCACATCTATTAGCAATTTGAAGTTAGTTGTTTCTGTTTGCATTTTGTTCTCTAGTTTTTTTTATAATTAATTATTTTTTTTAATATTTTAATATTTAAAATTAATGAAAATTCTAATGTATAATAAAATGCTTTCAATATTAGAAAAGCAATTAAACAAAATTTTTGTCAATTAAAAATATTCCTTATGCCTTATTTCTTACTTAATTTTATAATTTTTAACCAGCAATAATTTAATTTTTACAAAAAAATAAATCCAAAATTTTCAAAATAATTAAATTTTTTGCGAAAAATTAAAATAAAATCTTTTAAAAAAGTTTATTCTTACGCAAAATTTAATTAAAATAATATTTAAAATATTTAAATTTTTATAAAGAGTTTTATCAAAATTTCTTATAATAATTTAATTCTTTTGTGAAATGTTATTAATTAATTATGAAACTAATTGAATTTCTGAGAAGAATAATTTTATTAAAATCTTTGAAAATCCTAATTAAATTCATTTGAATTTTTTTTCAAATAATGGAGTTTCTTTAATAATTTCAATCGAAGATTTTGAAAGTAATTGAAAATTTATGAACATTTTTAATTTGTTATTTGCATAATAATAGTAAATCATTCCGTGCATAACATTTGCTGATTTATTGATAACTTTTGCAAAATAAAATTTGTAAATACGTTAAGAATATTAAAATTTGAAAAAAGAATAGCAATTTTGATTAATAAATTATTTAATATTACAGGGTTGCCACAAAAAATTAATTTACTTAAAAAATTATTAGATACAAAAAATATTCTATTACATTTACTTACGAATTTCTTAAATTGAGGCCTTGGATCCAATAACTCGCCCGACGCTCGGAGGAACGCGCAACTGCCAGTCAGTGAGCAGTGAGCGCCTCTGGGCCACTCACTGCTACCCGACTGGTATTAGCGCGTGCCTTCGAGCGTCGGGCGAGTTATTGGATCCAAGGCCTCAATTGTAAAATTATTCGCAAACATTAATAACTAAATTTTTAAATAAACATTTAATTATTATTTTCCCATAGAAATTAAAATTCTTCAAAATAACATTCAAATTCAAACATTTTTAAAATTCAACAACTTATAAGAATATTATTATAAAACATAAAGATATCAATCACTCCGAGTCTTCGACTCGGAATATAAAATATTTCGAAAAAGTTAAATTATTTACAAACATTAGGTATAATAAAATTCATTGCACGAATTCAATTATTTTCATAAATAATAAAATTTTTTACAGGATTTCAATTATTTTTAATACAATTTTTAATAAATTTCTCGAAAAATGAAATTATCTTCAAAAATTTGATTAAAATTCTTCAAAAGAATTCAGTTATAAATTATACTTAAAAATTCATGCCATAATGCTTTTAATATTCAATTATATCTAAAATTTTAACTGATATTCATTTTTAAATCAATTTTTATTGAAAAATTCTACAAGAATTCAATTATTTAAATATAAAAATAAATCATTTATTGAATAAATGAATGTTTCTCGAAATTGAATTATCATAAAGAATTTTATCAACAAAATTGAATTTTTTGAGGAATTTTAATAAAATTTTCAAGAATAATTAATTTTTTCGAGAAATTCAATTAAAATTGTATTAAAAAATTGAAATCTATGATGAGTTTTATTATTCATTAAAATAACTGAATTATTGCGAAGAAATTTATAAAAAAATTTGTAAATAGTTAAACTGCTGTAAAATTTTTATTATTTATGAAAATAATTTAATGTTTGCTTAGAATTTTATGATTATTTTTTTATAAATATTTGAATTCTTTTGAAAAATTTTATTAAAATATTAGATATTGAAAATCCCCGTGCAGAAAAATGATGAGGGCCCCCGGCGGGGCCCTCGTGGATTGCCCTCTTGCCATGTGGAATCCGAATGGCAATCCACGCAGAGCCCTCGAAGGCGTGACATGCTTTCCCTCATGGGTGCCCTCGAGGAAAATCCTCATGGATTCCATATGGATTTTCCACGCGGTGCCCTCGTGGATTTCATAAAATGCCCTCAACTTTATTTTCAATTAAATTAATAAATTAATTATTTATTAATAACAAATTAGTCCAATTATTGATAAATAACATTCTTATTTAACAATTTTTACTTTTTTTAATTAAATCGTGACCAAAAAAAAAAATCTGACGCACGCGGGAATTGAGCCTACGACCTACTGACTACCAGACAACACTCTTACCACTATGCTACGGGACCTACTTGAAAATTATTGCTTTAATGTAGGTGACTTACTGACTTGCTTTTGATGATTCAATAAATTATTTATTGACACTAATACACCATGACAAATAATTAAATAGTTTAATAATAATAATAACAATATCAATAATATAATAATAGACCATAAATATTCATAAATTAATATTTTTATAATTTCAAAGAAAAAAAAAATGTCAAAACATTTGTGTTAAAAACGCGTTTTTCATAGTTTAAAATCATTATAAACATTAATTTTTTTATGTAAAAAAAATTTTTTTTTTGGACTTAAAAATTTTTTCTAGTTAATGATGTGGGCAATCCATGAGGATTGATGAGGGTCCTCGCGTGGACCCTCATGGATTTGCCCTTAGGTAAGTTCAATATTTTCTAAAAAAGTAACATTAAATATTTGTTAAAAACGTATTTTTCATTGTTTAAAATAATAATAAACAATAATTTTTTGTTGTAAAAAAAATTTTTCGTTTGGACTTAGAAAAATTGTTGAGCAGGGCATTTATAATGGCTAAGAGCAGGGGCCCTGCTGGTGCCCTCGTGGATTTCTCCTCATGGATCTTCCACGAGGGCCCCCGACGGGGGCCCCGGAGCTGTGGGGCTCGAACGTGGCTTTTTCCACACGGCTCATTGAATTTTATTATTTTTAAAGATAATTGAATTTTGAGGAGAATTTTTTTTAATTTTTGAATATAATTGAATTTTTGCGAAGAATTTCATTACTTTTAAAAATAATTGAATTTCTGCAATCGTTTGTAACTTCTCCAAAATTTAATTATTTCCAGTACTTAAAAAAAAATCTCTGACTTTTCCGTGATTTCCCTTGCCTCTGGCGATCCTGTAATAGAAATAATTTATTGTTTAAATTATATTTTTTTTAAAATCAATTCTTTAAATAAAAACATTTCAAATGAATAAATAAAATAAAAATGATATAAAAAAATAGTAAAGTAAATATAATTTAAAGAATAAATTATTTCTATTATTAAATAATTCATTAATAAAAATTGCTATTCTTTTTTCAAATTTTAATATTCTTAACGTATTTACAAATTTTATTTTGCAAAAGTTATCAATAAATCAGCAAATGTTATGCACGGAATGATTTACTATTATTATGCAAATAACAAATTAAAAATGTTCATAAATTTTCAATTACTTTCAAAATCTTCGATTGAAATTATTAAAGAAACTCCATTATTTGAAAAAAAATTCAAATGAATTTAATTAGGATTTTCAAAGATTTTAATAAAATTATTCTTCTCAGAAATTCAATTAGTTTCATAATTAATTAATAACATTTCACAAAAGAATTAAATTATTATAAGAAATTTTGATAAAACTCTTTATAAAAATTTAAATATTTTAAATATTATTTTAATTAAATTTTGCGTAAGAATAAACTTTTTTAAAAGATTTTATTTTAATTTTTCGCAAAAAATTTAATTATTTTGAAAATTTTGGATTTATTTTTTTGTAAAAATTAAATTATTGCTGGTTAAAAATTATAAAATTAAGTAAGAAATAAGGCATAAGGAATATTTTTAATTGACAAAAATTTTGTTTAATTGCTTTTCTAATATTGAAAGCATTTTATTATACATTAGAATTTTCATTAATTTTAAATATTAAAATATTAAAAAAAATAATTAATTATAAAAAAAACTAGAGAACAAAATGCAAACAGAAACAACTAACTTCAAATTGCTAATAGATGTGAAGTCAAATTAAGTAAGGAAAAAAATAAAATTTAGTTTAATGCTTATCTATTAACTTTCTAATTTAATATTTTCATTTTTAATAATTTATTTATTCTTATTTTTTGAAGATTTAATTAATAAATAATATTAGAAATTAAATTATTTATTGTAATGAGAAAATTCAAATATCTTTGTGAATCCTTTTTTAAATTATCCCGCCATTAGTGACGCCAACCAATGAGATCACTTGAAGCTTAAAAGGACCCGAAATATTCTTCCCTACACATGGTTGATTAGGTTAGTTGGTTAGGTTGTTTCTTTCTGCGTTGTGAACCCGGGTTCTATCCCCAGTCCCTCCAAATTTATTTTCAAAATTATTCTTCAATAATATAGTATTGATATTGAGGAATAAATAAGTAATCAGTTCGCGGCAATAAATAAATTATAGAGAGAAATATTTTTTATTCTATTTATTAAATTTATAAATACTATTTTTTTAGCTATAAGTAAACTGAAATATTAAATAAGTTTAAGTGCAAATTAAATAGATAATTACGGAAATTCCGTAAATGATTATTTGTATAATATCAATTTATATTGTATTACTTACCTTATGACGCTTACCTGAAACTAACTTCTAATGCTTACAGATACTTACCAGAGATAGTTTTAAAGAACTTTTCTCTACTTGTTTTCAGAAAAGTTTCTTAGATAACTTTTTGCAAGCTAACACAGAAAACTAAAAAGCGTAGGACATTTATAGGCCAAGGGAAGCTAACGGGAAGCTAACCATGTTAGCTATAGAAGCTAACATGGTTAGTTTCCCGTTAGCTTCCCGCAAAATATGGTGCTATGTGGGGCGCGAAGAAAATATCATTCTTACGAATATAGAAAATAAAATTTCGACATTCACTTTTTCAATAACTTTTTTTTCTCGTACATCATAAACGAGTTTCTCTTAACTTGACTACTAAATATTGAAAAAAAAGAGAACATGTATTATTATCAAAACTTCTATTAAATAAGAAATTTCGTCTTTTGGTCACTTTTTCCCTACTTTAGTAGTCAATCTACTAACAATACATTGTGAGTTTAACAGCAATTGGTATTCAAAGTTTTTCCGTGTACAAGTACTCGTACATTTTCTTGTACAAGTTCTAATACAAGAACTTGTTCCAAATCCTGGTACAAGAAATTGTACATGTTCTTACCAGAACTTGTACAAGTTCAGCTGCTGAACGTGTGCATTTTCTTGTACAAGATCTTATACAGGGATTTTTAGTAGGGAATACTGTTTGTTATTAATAATAATAATTAATATATTCACGTTATATTGAATGAACGCGTGAGAAGCGTGTAAATTTGGGAACAGTGGAAGCAGTCTTGTTCAGTCCTGCTTTCGGCTTCCGCAGCATTGATTGAAGATTGAACGCCAGTCTTCAACAAAGACTGAGCGTCAGGTTTATATCGGTGTTACTATTCCGGACTCAAGCAGCCTTGCTTTCGCTGTCCCACCAATCTTCAACCAATACTGATCAACCCTCAATCAAGCTTCGTAAAGCCTGAACTCACTGTCAGCTCGCGCCTGGGAAATTTCAAATTTTGGAAAAAACAAATTACAAACAAAGACTATTAACAAAATAAACCGCACAGACTCTAATATATCGATTTATTGCCTATTTTACTCAAAAACCGCACTAACACTATTTTTACAAAAATATTAAAAATTTAATAACCGCACAGACTCTATTTTTGGAAAATTCACTCCAATTATTTATAAACCGCACTGACATTTTTGTCTATTAATAAATCCGTGATTTAATTTTCGGAAACGACTAATTTGACTTGACCACGTATCTCTTGCCTTTTTATTTTGCAAAACTACATCTTTGGTTTATTTAACTTGAATTTTTAATTTCTCATATCAACTGATGATTTTTGGCTTTCCTTCCTTCCTTCCTTCCTTTGATAAACCTAAACAAGTTGTAAATCCAGATGTTCATTACATGAACATTTTGCTTCCTCGTGGAGGAAGCATTAACGATAAATATATTTCATTTTTAAATCATTTTTAATACAATTTAACATTTATAAAATAAAGTTCATTCGTCTTAATAGAAAGAATAAAATTTTCTTATACAGTAATATGAATCTAAATAAACAAAAAATTTTTAGTAAAAAAGTGAATTTTTCAAATTTGATTGTAATTAATTCTATAATTTTCAATAGAATATATACTTTACATACATCAATCGATTCGTCTTGATGCAAAGAATAAGATTTTTGATTTACTTTTCAATAAATAATAACATTTTATTGTACAGCAACATGATTTTTAAGAAAAATGAATTTTTATTAAAAGTGCAAATTTTTGGTCTATAATTGGTTTTAATTCTATAAATTTAAATACAATATATACTTTATATATACCAATCGATCCGACTTGGTGCAAAGAATAAGATTTTAGAAACAAATGAGTAAGATTTTCTTATATGGCAACATAATTTTGCGGAAAGAACTCATTTTTTGATAAAAACGCGAATTTTTCAGCTTTAATTGTGATTAACTCTGTAAATTCTCATACAATTTATACTTTTTATATACCAATCGATTCGTCTTGATGCAAAGAATAAGATTTTATTATATATTAACTTTAATAACCAACTTAAAAAAAATTTTTTTAGAAAAAAGTCAAAAAAAAATTTTTTTCTGAGAATTTTTTAAAGTTAATTAATCTATTTCAAGATATTTTTATGATAAATATACCTGGTAAATTTTAGCCAAATTCGTTAAAACCTTTTCGAGTTATCGTGTTCACAAAAATCGGGATCCACACACACACATCCGGACAATTGTTCAGGGTCTTATATAACATATAAACCTCGTGAGTTTTAATTGTAACTGACAAGAGATTGGATAAAGTTTCAGAAATTTCCTTCAACACTTGCAATGTTTCTTCTTGCATCTTTTTCAATTCATCAATTTCTTGATTGATATATATGTATCTGTGTGTATATTTATACGTATTGAAAATAGACACATGTAATTACACGTGTAAATTTTTACTAATGTGGTTTCGCCATTAATGTTAAAAATTAAAACTTCTCTCACTCTCTCTCTTGCTCGCTCTCTATCTTTATGACTGTTTTCGGCAGTTATCCAGAACTGCTTTAAAATGTTTTACTTTATTTGCCCAAAACAGGCCCAAAAAAGATACTTTTTCATGTCAATGGAGAAAATCAATACATACTGAGGATGACGCTGGCTTTTTAGCTGACGATGATGTTGACGCTGATGATAACCGTCTTTGTAATTTTTGCAACAGAATTTGTCCTCCAATTTTTTTTTCTTCTTTATTAGAAGGTAAAGAAGACAAGTTTGAGTCACTGCTGCAGCTCTGGAATTTAATTAATTTAAAATAGATTTCATTTTGTTCTTTATTTTCGTACAGAATTAAAATTGTTTTTCTATTCATTATAAATAATGTAATGTGCAATAATAAAATATTTATATAATATAATGGCAAGCTTTTAAAATAAAATTTCACTCTATAATAAATTAAAAAGTAAAAAAGAAATAATAACTTGAATTTTGATGATTTTATTTTTTTGCAATATACAAAATAAACATCCGGGCAAATTTTAGAAGTTTCGTACATACTTTTATAATTGTTCTAAAACTAAAAGAAAAATTATTAAAAAAAATTGATTTTTTTATTTTTTGAAAGTAGATAAAATTTTATTTTATTTACTGATTTGCAACGCAAGATTGGAAGGGATTTCTTTTAAACTCCATTATAAATTAAGAAGATTAAGAAGAAGTATTAGCCACTGTTATATTAATATACTCACTATATAAAATATTTAATTTTTAATTCTAACAATATTATATTATAATTATTTTAATAATTTATAAAAAATATTTAATTTTAATATCTTTTTGAAATAAATTTTGTTTTTCTTCAATTAATATAACAAATTTTAAATAATTAATAATTATTTTTTATTTTAACTATTAATATTATTAGTATTATTTATTTATTATTATCATTTATTATAAATATATTATTATATTGTTATAATATATCAATGTAAATAATAAAATAGTTAATAATCATGTATTATTATACAATATATTATTATATTATTATAAGATATTAATATTAATTAATAAATAATTAAATGGTAGATGTATTTGCAATGTTTTTAAAAATCTTAGAAAAAAATTTGAAACTTATCAAATCAAACTATTTTTTTAATACCAATGTTCTTTTTTGGCGTATAAGAAATTACAAAAATATTGTAGGTATATAAGCCTATTAGAAAAATCTAATTTTTAATTGATGTTTTATTCAATAAAAAAATTAAATTTACAACCTTTACTCGTTTCAATGGTCGCACTTCCACTTCAAATTCATTATCAGTCTCATCTTCTGATGATATAGGAATTGGTGCAGCATTTAAATCTTTGGCTGATTTTCGACTTCTTTTTTTTCCTGTTTAAATTCTGACAGCAATGACAATCTGCCCTCTAAATCATTTAGTGGAGTTCCTTTTGTTCTTTTTTCTTTAATTTTTCCAATCCATGAATTCAAAGCCTAAAAATAATTTTTCTAAATAATAATACTAACCTAATTTTGTTAAATTTTGAAATTTAATTATATGTTGAATCAAAGCACACAATAATTTTATATACTTATATTTATTTATTTATTTATTAATTTATCTATTTATAAAAGGGACGATGTTAAATAATATTGTACCTGTTGCCATTTACTTTCATCTCGTAGGCCCAATGGATTCATATTATTTAATACATTAGATAGACGAGTCCATTGGTCATTGAATTGTAGTGCCTCTAAATCATTAAGGTAAATGTCCCTATTTGTGCACATTTGCGCATATATGTGTAAATTTAAATATAAATTAATGAAATATAGTGTTGTGATTGATTAATTTCTATTGTGTAAAGTATTTTTTGATAAAAAATGATAATTTTTGACAATAAATATTTTTATAATTCAATTAAAAAAATTAATACTTATAGCCTTTTGCCATCTGCAAACAATCAAACGAAACATTTCGCCATCTTGTATCATTTGTCATTTGACAGATTAACATTTTAAAGTTTAACGGAGCAAAAAGAAACTAAATTTCCATAAATTAAAGTGAGTATTTATGAGATTTGATACCAATTTAACTTTTTCAACAGCTGGTACATGTAAAGGTGAGTGTATTTTAACGTAAACATGAAAAATACAAATCGGTACACACAAATTACATATGCTCCTATTTGTGAACGAGAAGTAAAATCTATTTATAAAAATACAATTTTTACATTATATAAAAGTAGATACCCAAGTGCGAAATGCCAAGACTGCAAAAACGGCCCATAATTGGTCTAGTAATGTCTGCCGAGAATTGGCAGTAGTTACTGGGCCATTACTGGAGTTCAAAACGTCCCATTGATGGGCCAATGATGGCGCCGATGGCCAGATTTTTAAATTTTTTAAGACTGGGCCAGCTCTCGGCCCAATAATGGCACATTCATGGCAAAGTTGATCAATCTTTAATGGCAAAAAGCAATTGCCAGTGATGTGCCGACCATCGTCCCATTAATGGCACTTTAATGGCAAAAATTTTGTATCTTTGATGGCAAATTATAATTGCCAGAATTGGGACGTAGCTTGGCCCAGAGATGGCACATTAATGTCTATCATTTTGTATCTATGATGGCAAATTATAATTGCCAATATTGGGACGTAGCTCGGCCCAATAATGGCACAGTATCGGCCAGTGTAGTGAACCTTATAAGAACCCTTTTGCTTCCTCGACTTCAAGTCAGAGTAGCAGAGTGGTCAGAGTGTTAGGCTGTGGTGCGTCAGGTTCAGGTATCGATCCCCGCGAGCGGTAAGAATTTTTCAAATATTTGTAAGTTTGCGATTAATTTAGGGAAATAAACTGTATAAATATTATGAATTAATTAGTTAATTAAATAAAAAATATATATTTTTTTAATTTTTTCAACACTGGGGAGTAATGGCAGCCAATAATGGGCCATTAATGTTTACCGAGAATCGGTCGATAATTGACTGCCGACGGCCTACCGCGGTTAACCTCCCGACAGTCGGGCCACTATTGTCTGCCAAGAGTAGGCACTGACTATGCCGTCACTGGGCCAGTTTTGGGCCGTTTTTAATTTCGCACTTGGGTATTATTTTAAATAACCTTAATACTCGAATTTTTCAAAAATATTGTTAACTTTCAAATAAACAGACTTTTAATGTATTAAATCATTGGACAAAATTGTCAGTGTCAAAGTGAGTGTCGTTTCTTTGTCAATAGAGCCTTAACATTGAGGTTATTGAGTTCTAACTTTTGTAATTTATTTTAAAAAATCTCAAAACATCATTTTTTATAACCCTGTAGTTAATAATTTAACAATTTAAAATTAATAATATTAAATTATTGCAATAAATTAATAAATTGACTAAAATATTGGAAGTGCACTAATTGGTACACGTCTTTCCACAAATTGGGACAATTAGAATGTAAGCGTTTACAAATTGGTACTTTAACATTTTTTCATAAAAACGCAATACTTTACTATATTTTGACAATAAAAATTTATTTAAAGTTGTATTTGTTTAAAAATTGATATATCTTCTTTACATAAGAAAAAGATTTTTGTAAAAAGAAAATAAAAGGCATTTTTTAACTATTAAGTGTAGAGGAAATCTAAGTAGTCCACAAATAGGGACATTTACCTTATCCAATTTCTTTTCCAACATAAGTGGAAATTTTTCAAACCACGTTACCACCCAAGTGCGAAATGCCAAGACTGCAAAAACGGCCCATCATTGGTCCAGTAATGTCTGCCGAGAATTGGCAGTAGTTACTGGGCCATTACTGGTGTTCAAAACGTCCCATTGATGGGCCAATGATGGCGCCGATGGTCAGATTTTCAGATTTTTTAAGACTGGGCCAGCTCTCGGCCCAATAATGGCACATTCATGGCAAAGTTGATCAATCTTTAATGGCAAAAAGCAATTGCCAGTGATGTGCCGACCATCGGCCCATTAATGGCACTTTAATGGAAAAAATTTTGTGTCTTTGATGGCAAATTATAATTGCCAGAATTGGGACGTAGCTTGGCCCAATAACGGCACATTATTGGCAAAGTTGATAAATCCTTAAAGGAAAAATTCAATTGCCAGTGATGTGACGAAGATCGGCCCATTAATGACACATTAGTGGCACTTTAATGGCAAACATTTTGTATCTTTGATGACAAATTGTAATTTCCAGAATTAGGGCGTAGCTTGGCTCAATAATGGCACATTAATGTCTATCATTTTGTATCTATGATGGCAAATTATAATTACCAATATTGGGACGTAGCTCGGCCCAATAATGGCACAGTATCGGCCAGTGTAGTGTAGCTTATAAGAACCCTTTTGCATTATCGACTTCACGTCAGAGTAGCAGAGTGGTCAGAGTGTTAGGCTGTGGTGCGTCAGGTTCAGGTATCGATCCCCGCGAGCGGTAAGAATTTTTCAAATATTTGTAAGTTTGCGATTAATTTAGGGAAATAAACTGTATAAATATTATGAATTAATTAGTTAATTAAATAAAAAATATATTTTTTTTAATTTTTTCAACACTGGGAGGTAATGGCAGCCAATAATGGGCCATTAATGTTTACCGAGAATCGGCCGATGATTGGCTGCCGACGGCCTACCGCGGTTAACCTCCCGACAGTCGGGCCACTATTGTCTGCCAAGAGTAGGCACTGACTATGCCGTCACTGGGCCAGTTTTAGGCCGTTTTTAATTTCGCACTTGGGCACCCAATGGGAAATGTACTGCGCCAGCACTGGCAGCACTGGCGGCAAGGCTGAGAGCCAGCACTGGCATGGCACTGGGATGATAACGCCGTCTGGCGCTGCCGAAGTACTGTCTGTCAGTGCTGCCAGACAGCGCTGGCGCAGCACTGGAGCAGTGCTGGCTGAGAATATTCCCGCAATAAATGCCGTATTGTTATTAATTAGTCGTAAATTCATAATTATAAATAATTTAACAGCAAAATGGTAAATAATATTAATAACAATGGATATAGTAAATAAAGTAGAAAAAAATTGTTTATAACATTTAAAAATTAAATAATAAACAATTACAGTAAGTGTGCATTAGATTTTCATATTTTAGTACCTAACGATTGGAATCTAGAAATATCGCAAACCTATGAAAATAAACAAAATTGCTGACGAGGGGATTCGAACCTACAACCTACGGACTTACAGACTAACGCTCTAACCTCTATGCTAACGACACATGTGTGCAGTAAAGTATTAACATCTCAGTATCATTCAGACATACAATTATTGAGTCAAAGATAAGAAAAAAATAGGGATACGTTAGAAATAATAAATTGAAGTAAAATAAGTTAAACTAAATTTTTAATAATTAAATTAAATTACTTTATTCATAGTAAGAAGTATAATAGTATTTTAATAGGAACCAAATTATTATTGAGATTAAAGTTTAAATTTTGTTTATAATTTTAATTTGTTTAAATAATTTATTATTTACAAAGTTAGACAATTGTGTTAAATTGTTATTATTAAATTTAATAAGAATAAAAAATGAACAACTGAAAAGTAAAATATTAATTTTTTTCAATAAATTTATATTTATAAACATTTATAAACTTTTTTTATAATTTTTTTCAAGTTTATGTCAAAAAAACAATGTTGGTAAAGAGCGTTGTGAACAATTTTTCTATACTCAGCCAGCACTTGCCGCCGTGGCTTGTCCAAGCTTTGGCGAAACAAAAATTCTGTACTGCGCCAGCACTAATTGTCGAGGCTCGGCTAGACTACGCCGAACAATCGTCTGAGTACTAAGCCAGTGGTGAACATCGGCACTACACTGGCATTTCCCATTGGGCATAACCTCTTGTTGACGAAATGTGATTTTAGGTAAACGTTTTTTCGAGTCTTGTTGATTAGACACTATAAAAAACATGTTTGTTAAACATATGTATGTATGAAATAATAATAATTAGTCGATTTTTACAAAAAACCAATTTGAAGTCTACAACGTTGATCAACGAAAAAAAATTGCTCACTTAGTAAATTAATTAAAAATGACGCAGCAATATTAACACAAAAATATTTAGAATAAAAAGATTGATGTTTATATTTTGATAATAATTATTTACATTTAAATGCATATAAATAAATATATTTTTTCTGTGAAAAAAGAACAAAGTTAAATATTTGTTAACTTTATAATGTTTATTAAAATTAAATGAATAATTTATAGTATTCCCATTTCATTAAGGAGTTCTTTTTTATGATAGTAAATATAAAAAAGGAAAAAATTTTGTTTGATGAAAAAAGCTAATTATTTGTTTAAAAATGAAAAATTTGTTTATAACAAATGTAATTGTTTAAGCAAATAAATTTTTTAAGTTTTTGAAAGAATGTACATATGATATAAATATTTAAAGTTTAAAAAATGACGAAAATGTTTACAGATACAAAAGGAAGTTGATTATTGTTTATATAATTGTTAATATTAATGATAATTTTTAACTGTAAAATAGTTTTTTACTAAATTAGACATAAATTTAAACTTGTCTGCAAAAAAACCAATTTTTTTTATGAAGAAGGTCCGAAGTAATCTATTTGTTAATTAACATTGTTTGCAACAATTTAAATAAATTGTATTATGCTTTATTAATTGTCCGGTGGTCATACTAGACTAATTTAAATTGATTTCGATCATGTGTAATGGAAAAATAAAAAAATTAACATGATTTTTTCTAAAAATATTGTAATTTGTCAAATTTTTGAGTAACAAGAAAAAAATAAACAATTAAAAATTCAAAAATCAACTTTGATGGATCTCTTAATAATTTTAAATCAAGAACATCAACATCCGATAAAATTTGTAGTTTCTAGACAATTTTCAATAGTAAGTTGAAAAAAAATCCCACTGCTCATCGCGCTGGAGTGCGCGAGTGGACGGACAAATTTTACTTATTACACTATATCTTTGGCAAATTGTTTCGGCCCATTTTCAGACTTATATCTTCTTTTAGGGGAATTCCCAAGCTTTCATTTGAGATTATTAAAAAGAAAATAAAAACTACCGAACTTGCACAAAATTGCAAAAAACTATTTATTTAAAAAAATTTTTTTTTATTATATAAATAAAATATTTTAAAAGTACACAAAAAACCTTTCTAAAACACTACTTACTTTTTTTAATTGAATAATTTAAGTAGAAACTACAAATGTTTAAAGAATGCATGTTCGAGTTTAAGCTGAAATTTCAACCCCCCACCCTTTTGATTGGGGTGGGGGGTTGGACCTGTAAATTGGTGTAGTAACTTGTACCTACTAGGGTAACATATTTCCAAAGTATAAAGGAAATCCAAGAACTTTTTTTTATTTTTGGGGCAGTTCAGGAATAATGCCTCATGTATATGGTCTTTTAAATGAACAAACAGAATATTCATAACTTTATTATTTATTTTACAAATTTACTTTAATGAAGAACACGCAATAACTAAAAAGACGTGAGACAAAGAAAAACACGATAAAGAACTTAAGATTAAGAATTTAAAAGATCATAATCTTAAAAAATTCACAAATTTAGAATGATTAAAAACTTTGTTTTTTAAAATTAATTCTGCTTCTTACATATTTTTTTCTTGGATTTAACTTTTGTATCTGATATATCAGTTTTTCTTTTCTTTGTCACGGTAACCAAACTCTTTTCTTTTTTTTACGCGCAGTAAACATAAGCTAATACTTCAGTTTTGACACTAATGACAAAATGTTAACTTTGTCCCACCACCGATGGTGTTTGTTACATAATAAATTAATAAATGCTTCCTTTGAAGCTACTGCATTAAGAAAAATGCTTGGAATAAAATAACTACAAGAACGAAATAACTATGACATTGGTAAGAACAATTAAACACATTATTAATACAAATAAATACTAACTAACATAGAGATCCAGAAACCCATCTGTTTCCTAATCATCGACCCCAAAGTACCCCTAAAGTATAAATTAATATGTGAATCCAAACATTTTTTTAAACTACGTCCACTATATTGAATCCGATATTTTGAATTTCGAAAAACGAACATCGGATTCTTAATCAGTGACCTCGTTTTCGGTGTCAACGAAATTTTTTAGTTTTACACGAATTTGAACAAATTTTAAATATTGTCCTCCATATTGGAACCGACATTTTAAATTTTAAAAAACGAACATTGGATTTTTAATCAGTGACCCTAAAAACCCCCGAGTAACGATTTTCAAGCGAATCCAATCAATCTTTAAAAAAGTCATCCGCCATATTGGATCCGCCATTTTGAATTTTCAAAAACTCATATCGGATTCGTAATCAGCGACCCCAAAAACCCCCGAGTAACGATTTTCAAGCGAATCCGATCAATTTTTAAAAAAGTCATCCGCCATATTGGATCCGACATTTTGAATTTTAAAAAACGAACATCGGATTTATAATTAGCGACCCAAAAAACCCCCGAGTATCGATTTTCAAGCGAATCCGATCAATTTTTAAAAAAGTCATCCGCCATATTGGATCCGCCATTTTGAATTTTCAAAAACTAACATCGGATTCGTAATCAGCGACTCCAATAACCCCCGAGTAACGAGTTTCAATTCATTAATACGTTCACAAGTATCAAAATCAACTTGCTAAACTTCAAAGTAGTTTTTCTCGAAATCTGTTTTTCGGATCGTAGGTCCCTTTTAATTCTCCGTGTTACAAATGTTTGAAACCCAAGATAATTAAAAACGAAAAAATTGTACCGATTCAATGAAAACGTAAGGACATACAGTGAAAAAAAGCTGCAAATAATAACGCTTTACGCGTCCGGCTTTTACGTATCTTACGCACGCATATGTATTTACTTAAATGAATAGTTGCGCCATTATTTTTGGCATTTTTTATCTCATTGGAAAATTTTTTAAACAATCTCCGGTATTTCGGAGCTAACAAATACATAACTATTGCTATAAAAAACATTTTATCTACAACAAGTAAAATAATTTTACCATTTGCAGGTCCTTCTCTTGCGCTCAATAAATTGTTCCTGGTGTAGCTCATAATCTTATGTGGACAAGATCCTTTGCACCGATCGATGAAATAACACATATCTTGCTTGCAGCTGTTCAGAAGTCTTCTTGTAATCAATAATGAAAGACAAAGTAATTGCTGATAATCATACACGTTGATTAGTTAATGCTTTAAGCACCAGTAGATACAGTGCAATCAATTTTTGTACTGTGAAAAGTGACAATTGGTTAAAACAATTTTGAAGAGTGGCGCATTGCTGCTCATAAGAAGTCCAACGAGAAAGTGGTGGATGACAGTGAGCATTTACGTAGTGGCGAGATGCTTGCTGCGCGTTCAGTGGTGCGCGCTCACGAGACGAATTCCAACCAATCAGCCAGCCCCTTGCTCAGGAGTCCTGAGCAAGGGGCTGGCAATGGTAGGGCAAAGTGAATCGCGCGCTGATTGGTTGGTATTCGTCTCGTGAGCGCGCACCACTGAACGCGCAGCCAGAGCTGCCAGATATCCTTACCAAACGCAAAAATATGCTCGGTTTATTTCGCTGTTTCGAGATACGTATAGACGGACATTTTTGTTCATTATTGTTTTGACGACTACAAAATGAGCATCGAAAATCAGAGGTGTCAAGGCATCGAAGGTTAGTATAATTTAATTTTTATTTATATCGACAATTTTTTAGTGATTAAAAATATTATATTAATTAAAATTAAATTCAGTGAAAGTGTATATGTGACCCCGCACGAGAAAAGGGACCTATCGCCTCAAATGTGAATTTTACAGGGGGAGCGTTTAAAGCGACGCTATGAATAGAAATACATGTATTTAGGCGGACACGTTTAACTTTCGGGTCTTATATTATTAACACTATTTAATTTTCTTAACTTTTGATTTTTACGTGAAATAACAAATGAAAATCTATTGAATAACACCATAATTTAAAAATCGGGTTTTTTGGCGATAGGCCCTTTTTCTCGTGCGGCGTCACATATGTGTAATCTTGTGTCTCACCTCCCCCCTTCAAGGTCGTTTTCTTTGTACGCACAAACACGTCTTTATTATAGAAGCGTTTCCAAAATGTGGTTTGCGAAAAAATCTATTCCTGCACATAATGTAAAAATTTTATTGAATAATGTTTTCTTAAAAAATGCAGTACTTAAAAAAATATTTTAAATTAAACTTAAATTAAAATATTGATAATTAAAAATAATTTTCTTTACTATTTATTTATAATTGAGTATGTTGGTGCAATAATCGGTGGAGTGCTCGGCAAGATGCTATGCAGTCAAACGGATTAAAAAGTGGAAAAAATAAAAATTGAAAATTTTGATTTTAGAAATAAAATACCTTGTAAGAAATGAAATATAGCATATTCTAAACATCAAAATTTTAAATTTCCATTTATTGAAACTTTTTAATTCATATGACTGGCGTCATAGGATCCTGCTTAGTATAACCTACGCTGCGCTTGAATTTCATTTCCTGCAAGAGACAGCCTTCTGCTGCACAAAGAAATTGCGCGTAAGGACAGTGTCGCTCATTCAAGGAATTCAATTATTAAAAAAAATAAAATACATTTTACAAACTTTATTAATTTATATCTTTTTTTAGCAACCTTAGTGGAAGATTAAGATTAGAATGTAGTTTTTTTAAATTTATTTTTTTTAAATATTTGATTTAAAATGAGAAATTTTTAATTTTAATTCATTTGTTTCTTTTCAATTTTCAGCACCAACTCCATCTCGCGAAGGACTGTCTACCAGTTGAGTAACAAAGACTGAGGAGAAGAATTCTCGAATTTCGGAAAAACAATTTTTCGTTTCTAGTGGAAGATTGAGTTTAAAATGTTAGTGTTTAAAAGTTGTATTTAAAAAATATTTTTATTTACATTTAAAATTTACATTTGTAATTTATTTGTTTATTTTTTCCCTTTTTCAGCAACAAATGAATCTCTAGAAACACCACATTCTACTAGAATATTTTACCGTCAAACTGAGCAACAAAAATCATATGAAAAATTGACATTTTCTCCTTCATCATCATTGTCATCATTGTCAACTGCAAAGATAGAAGAAACTGAACCTCAAAAAGCAGAGAAGAAAACTTTTAGCCTGAGTGGAATATTAAGATTAAAATGTAAGTTTTTTATATTTATTTTTTTTTAATATTTATGTTGGCATGCGCTTTATTTGGGATGGGTTTAAGTCAATCAAACACTTTTAATATGTACGGAAAAACAGTCGTTTATTGTGATCGATACGATCCACGTCTTGACGGTCGAAATATATATACATATATAGGAAGTAGGTGGGTGAGGGAGTGCGTGCGCATACTGGTGTAACTCGGACTCATAACCGCTAGTCAATCGAGTAAAGCCTACCGCGAACATTCAAATTTAACACTCTCCCGAGATTGACTCTTATAATTATTTAATAGAGAAATTCTTAAAACTAATTAATCGAACAGTATAAAAATATTTAGTCAAATGCTATAAAAGTACAAAAACAAAAAAAATCCTTAAATTCAGTAGAATCACAGCTTTTCTCAAAATACTGGCGTATCTTTATCAGATTGTTTTTTGGCTCGGATCAATAATTGGCACAGTTGTCAGACTCGATTATTCCCAGCTGTCAATCAATGTCTGTTCCTCTATCCCCCAGTGGGCACAGGGACGTCTAAAAGACGTCTTAAAGACGTCCCTTCTTGTCCGCGGACGATTCGGGGACAATGATGGCAATGTCTCTGAGTCATCAAAAAGACAGCTAAAAGACGTCTAAAAGACGTTCTATGTCTGGTCCAAAAGACGTCCAAAAGACTTCTAAAAGACATAAAAAAGGACGTCTAAAGTACGTCTAAAAGACGTCTTTTGGACGTCTAAAAGACATAAAAGGGACGTCTAAAAGACGTCTTTAAGACGTCTTTTGGACGTCCTTTTTACATTCCTTCAGATCTTAAATAAACATTTCTTTTATAACATTTTCTAATTTGAAATTCAGTAATATTGTATTTAATTTATTTTAAGTTTAATTTTATTTTTTCTAAAATGTGGAGAAATAATGAAAAAATTCCTACGAAGCTGGGATCGAACTCGGATACCCCAATTTCAAGCCCAAGGGCTTGAAACACTGCGCCTTAAGCACCTCAGCCGTTCAAGACAGATATGAACCTCTACAAAGTTAACGATCTCACTTGTCAATGAAATGAATTTAACTTAGAAAAATTCCAATGAATTTCACATTCAAAAATTTCTAAGTCCAAGTTGCACTTAGAAAATAATATTTTCTATTTATATAAATTTTTCTATTTTTAAATGTTGAATGAAAAAGACGTCTTTTAGACACCTTAAAGACATCTAATGGCCAAGACATAGAACATGAATAGGACGTCTTTAAGACGTCTTAAAGACGTCTTTTTGTACAAGTCCAAAAGACGTCCGCAAAAAGACATCCTTAGGACGTCTTTTGAACAAGGGTGCCCACTGGGCCATTAGTCGTCGAAACCTTCAACTAATTAAGAACATTGTTATTATTAAAAATAAGTCGTATATTACATTATCTTTAAATATCAATCTTCTAGAACACTGTCGTGTTAAGAGATAGTTTGTTGAATAAAAAACTGTCGTTATTTAGAATTTTATCTCTTAATTGAGTATGAAGATCAAAACTAAGAAGTTTCGTCATAATGTCTGCTAATTGTTTCTTGGTGGAAACCCATTCAATTGTAATACGGTCGTATTTCACATATTCTTTAACATAATCTTATTGAACATCTGTCATATATGTCTCAACCTATTTCCACCGTTCGTTTTAGCACAAATCGTAGCAGCTTTATTATCGCATTTGAGAATTGCCGGAAGCAAACTTGTTTCGAAAATTCTCATCAGGGATTTATTTATCGCAATGATTTCCTGGCAAGCCTGACTCATCGTAACATATTCAGCTTCGCAAGTTGACAGAGCAACATAGGATTGTTTATTCGCGCGCCAAGCGATCGTGTCTCCAAACAGTCGTATAAGAAAACCGCAAGTCGAAATTGAGGATTTGCAATCCGCAAAGCTAGCGTCGGAATAAGCTAATAAATCGTCTCGTCTGCCTATAAATTTAAGACTTAAATTTTTTGCTCCCTTCAAATAGTGAAAGACTCTGTTAACCATATTCCACTCGTTTTTGGTCGGATCAATTTGATGTCTGCTCAAAATGTTAACCGCATAGACTATGTCTGGGCGTATAGCACCAGATAAATATAAAAGGTTACCAATCGTTTTGCGGTACGGAATGTCAAGAGGTTTTTCGCAAATTTCGTGACTGTCATTTTCTTCTCTTTCTCTACGTTCGCGATTAGCTACTTGTCGTGTCGTCATTGGTGTATTTTTTGTAAATTCATTATCAAAACCAAATTTCGTTAAAATTTTCTCTATGTATTTTTCCTGAGTAACTGTCATGATTTTCAGATTTCTCTGTCTTCGAATGTGCATTCCTAAATAGTGTTTAGGTTCACCTAAGTCTGTCATTTCAAAAGAAGTCGTCAGTTTGTCTTTAATTTCTATCATCTTTTTACTGTCGTTACTGGCTAATAAAATATCGTCAACATAGATCAATAGTATAACTATTGAATAGCCAGATTGACAAATGTATAAGCAAGGTTCGTAATCGTCATTAATCAGTCCTAAAGAATGAGCAACTTCTGAGAATTTTTTATTCCATTGTTTCGTATTAACTCGTAAACCGTAAATCGCTTTGTGAAGTTTGCATACTTTGGCCTGTCGTAATTTTTGAGGAATTTCCACACCGTCTGAAACTTCCATATAAATTTCGTCTTCTAGAATACCGTTCAAGAAGGCAGATTTAACATCTAATTGGCACGCTTCCAAGTCGTAATGATTAATTATCGTGAGAACTGTTCGTACTAAGGCAAATCTAGAAACTGGCGCATAAGTCTCTTTCAAGTCGTAAGAGTTTGTGTCTTTAAAACCTCGGATTACTAATCTAGCTTTAAACTTGATTTTACCGGGACTGTCGTACTTGCGTTTAAAAACCCATCTCGAATCGATAATGTTAGGCTTTTTACCATTTTTACCAATTTCCGGTCGTTCGATTGCTTTTAACCACTCGCCTTTGTCTTTAGATTCTATTGCTTGTTTAAAATTTAACGGATCATTATTGATTTCGGCATGAAAACAAAAAAGGATTTTGTCATCTGTTTTATTTTCTGTTCTTATGAACTCGTCTTCTATACTCGGAAAAGTATAGCTATTTGAAACATTCGTTACTTTCGAAATTTTCGCAAAACTAATATCTGCTGTTTTCCGACTGCGCGTCTCGTAAGGTTCTCTAGTGAGTTTAATCTTTTTCGCTTTTACCAAAATTTCGTTAGAAACTTCTCCCTCCGTTTCCAATAGTCTTTTTCGAGGTCTACCGCGTGTTTTAATATGAGCTCCCTCCGTTTCTGACAATGCACTTTGATTTTTTATCTCATCTTTTTCGTCACTGTCTTCGAATTTAATAAACCAGTCGTTTAGAGATAAATTCGTTTCAGGAAAAGGCCAATTTTGTATCGAGTCTGTTTGAAATTAGCACAATTTTAATTATTAGTAATATTATTCGCCACTTTATCATTTTATCATATAAAACTTTATTACCCTAAATCGAGGATATAGATGTTTACGTTCCCAACCGGTCGTCGTATGAACTGTCTCGCAAAGTATTTTGATGCTCAAGTCTTACCAAAATTATAATCTTTTTCGCGCCAAGACACGAGACTCGTGACGATTGAAGGGAGATTCGTTCTTCTTGTAAAGTAACCATTGAACTAGTCACACGCATTTTTACAAGTTTGTCTTTACAAATAAAATTATATTTTTCATATTGAGAAAACGTGCAGCAACAGAAGAAGTCTTCTTTTTTGAGTTCTACCTATCCTGACACCGTACGATTTAATTCGAGAAAAAATACATGGTCCTTCGAGCTGGATTAAATCAAAAATAATTACGCTTTGATCATCGCCATGTTGGAGCTGTTCATCGTTACGGCTACGTGGGTACAAGCAAAGCATCAGCGTCTAGTTTTTCAAGCCTGCCAGGAGCATTCTTCCATCTTTTGAAACCGGAGCATATCAACTGACAGTCCTCTTCAGTTTCGCAATATTGGGTCACCAGGAAGCTGCAGATCTTCACTAGAATATCAGGTTATGTGCACTTCCATTTACCTTTATTCTTTCTCAATTATCTATTTATTCTGGTAAATTGCTGTCTGTGTCGTGATTCTTATTATTTTCTTCATATTTTGTGTGATTTTAATGTCATTTAAAATTTGCATTGTCGAAAATTAAAATAAAGTCAAAATGTCAATCACTTAAACAAAAAAGAAAACTAATTAAAGGGAACTTAACGCGTTTTAGAACTTTTTTGAGTGCTTTCAAAGTTGACGAGGACGAAATTGAAGAATTAAAAGCTAGAGTAGAAAAAGCTAATACATTCTTAGACAATTTCGTCGAGATTGAAAACGAAATTCTTGAATTAGAGAACTGAGAAGAGCAATATGTCTTGGAAACGGAATCCTTTGAGAAGTCTTTTTATGCCGCGATCGGTTTTGCGAATAATTTAATTAAAAGAAAACTTAACATTCCGTTTCAGGGCTCGCTTTCAAATGGTTCGACAAATGTCGGCAATGACATTCGTGCTCAATCGCCAAGTTATTCATTTCAAAACCAAGTAAAATTACCAACTATTAGCATTCCCACCTTTTCGGGGGCATATGAACAGTGGCTTAATTTCCGGGATACTTACAAATCGCTAATTCACGATCACGCGGAACTACCGAAGTAAATTATAACATAGCTTGGGATTTATTGCAGGAGAGGTACGAAAATAAAAATTTAATAATTGGAAGTCATCTTGACGCGATTTTTGATATACCTCCTTTGGAGGAAGAATCATATTCTGGCCTTCGCCAGTTGTATGCCACTGTAAAAAAGCATTTGCGTTCATTAAAAGCGTTAGGGCTGTCTGCTGATTCCTGGAACGTCATAATTATATATATAATCACGTCAAAATTAGACTCTATCACACTCAGGGATTGGAAGGGGACAAATGATGCTAATGAAATCCCCACTCTCAAAGAAATGCTAAAATTCTTAAATGATCGATGTCAAGTTCTCCAAAGCATAAAAAAGGATAATGTTAAGTCAAATAAAAATTCTATTCCGAGTGCTAAGCGCATGCGTCATTCCACCAAAACTCTCCTTACTACTAATGGCGAAAATTGTTCTTTTTGCAAGGGTTCTCACCAAATTAAATCTTGTTCCGATTTCCTCAAATTTCCTAAAAATGAACGAATACAAGAAGCAAGAAAGCTTCATCTTTGTGTAAATTGTTTAAATGCGGGACATAAAATTTGGGATTGTAGAAGCAAGTTATCATGTAATATATGCAATAAACGTCATAATTCCATATTGCACTTGGAATTCGGTATAGAGCAAACTGCAAGCCCATCTCCCCAAATAACTGCATCAAACATTGTAGCAGTATGCAATTTGAACGAAATGCGTAGGAAAATCTTATTTGCAACTGCGATTATAAAAGTCAGTAATGGAAAGGGAAAAATGTGTGAAGCGCGCTCGCTGCTGGACTCCGCCTCTCAATCAAATTTCGTAACCCAAGTGCTCTGTGACAGACTACAGCTGACCACAAGGCCGGTACATATCGGTGTTTCGGGGATAGGTACAGGAGTGACTAAGATAAACAAACGCGTGACTGTCAATATCCATTAAAGATTAAATTCCTTTAAAGCTAATTTGTCCTGTCTCGTTCTACTGCTCATCACTTCAAATATACCAGGAACGACATTTGATTGAAAAAATATGAATATTCCTGATGATTTGCCTTTGGCCGACCCTGATTTTAATGAATCCGCGCAAGTAGACATGTTGATCGGTGCATCCTTGTTCTGGGAATTATTAAGCCAGGGTCAAATTCGCTTAGGACATGATTTACCATTGATACAAAAAACCCATTTAGATTGGATTATTTCTGGTCAAAAATAATGATTCCAAAAAATAGTTCGCAAAATGAATTGTGCCATTTTAGTATGGATGCTGCTCTCGATCGTCAATTGCGCGAATTTTGGGAAGTCGAGGAAAAATTCTTAGAATCGAAACCGATGACGTTATCGGAAGAACTTTGTAAAATAAATTTTAGAGAAAATACTTTTCGTACGCCTAACGGTCAGTTTGTTGTCTCTATTCCGTTTGTGTCAAAAGGGGACAATATCTTGGGCGATTCTAGGGAAATTGCGATTAAAAAATTTCATTCGTTAGAGAGAAGGCTTGCAAAGGATAGTTTTTTTAAAAAGAAATATGAAGAATTTATGCAGGAATATATTGATCTCGGACATATGTCAAAAATTAGTGATAAAAATAACACTGTTTTAGCTTATTATATTCCTCACTATCCCGTTCTTAGAATAACGCCATCTGTTTTTAAGTTTCGTGTTGTCTTCAATGCTTCGTCAGAGACAACAAATGGAAAATCTTTAAATGATGTTTAATTGGTGGGACCTACAATTCAAAGGGACATAGTTGCTATTCTTTTGTGTTTTAGAAAATATACTTTTGCATTTTCGGCTGATATAGTCAAAATGTATCGCATGGTTTTAATAAATAAAAATGATCGGAATTTTCAACGCATTTTTCGGCGATCGGATTCATCACTTCCTCTCGATTGTTTCGAATTAAATACGGTCGCTTATGGCACCGCTTCGGCTTCTTTTTTAGCCATAAGGTGCCTTAGTGAATTGGCTAAAAAAATAGGGAAGATCGTCCACTGATTAGTGATATCATCATGAATTGTTTTTTGGTGGATGATGTGTTGTCTGGCTCGGACAATTTCGAGGAACTAATTTACATTCAACGTGAATTAACGCGCATATTGGCTTCTGGAGGTTTTGAACTTCGAAAATGGTCCTCGAATAATAAAGAGTTTCTGAAAATGATCTGTGATAATCACAATGAATGTGAAAATCTTATTATTACTTCGGTGGAGAATTTCAAGGCACTAGGATTGGCTTGGAATCAATAAACAGATAATTTGTCCTTCTGTGTAGATCTTAAAATTAAAGGTTCACAAATTACGAAACGTCAAGTTCTCTCGTGCATGGCACAAATTTTCGATCCCTTAGGTTTAATTACCCCAATTACAGCGAATGTGAAGGTTATTATGCAACGATTATGGCAATTGGGATTAGCATGGGACGAAGCAATACCATTGGATCTTAGAACGAAGTGGTTATCAATAAAAAATTAATTTAGTAGTCTTAGTAAAATTCGCATTCCTAGACACGTGATTTGTCAAAATCCTATTCGCATTGAACTACATGGTTTCTGTGACGCTTCCGAAGCAGCATATGGTGCTTGCGTATATAATATACGTTCAAGTGATGCTGCTTCGAATGTCACAGTCAGATTGCTCACTTCTAAAGGGCGAGTTGCTCCTCTGAAAAAATTATCGATTCCAAGGCTTGAATTATGCGGTGCGATGACCTTGAGTCAGCTGATAGTAAAGGTTCGAGATTTTCTAAACATAACTTTCGATGCTCAGTATTTTTGGACGGATAGCACAGTTGCGTTGGCATGGATTAAGGGTTGTCCGAGCAGGTGGAAAACTTTTGTGTCCAACAGAGTTGCCGAAATACAGGGAACTACTGATATTTCAAATTGGTATCACGTAAGCGGTATTAGGAATCCTGCAGATCTTTTGTCGCGCGGTGTAGATCAAACGAGATTAATAAATGAAAAATTATGGTGGCATGGTCCAAATTGGTTGGCTTTGCCAAATGAAAGCTGGCTGTTGAACGACAAAATTATTAACGTAGATTCAATTCCAGAACAAAAAATCGTGACTTTGTTAACTGTCTCGGAGACAAGGGTGGATTTTATCGATTAATTCTCTAGTTTTGCAAAATTGCATCGTATAACAGCTTATTGTTTGAGATTTATAAAAAATTCAATCGCTAGTAAGGAAAATAGAAAGTAGGGATTTTTAAACGCCAGTGAAATAAATGCATCATTTCTCATTTTAATAAAAATAGGTCAAGGGGAAGAACTTTCGCGTGAAATCATGACCTTGAATCAAGGTCATTAATTAAATAATAAGAGTAAATTGCTGATCTTGAATCCGTTTTTGAAAGATGGCATTTTGAGAGTAGGTCGTCGCCTAAAAAATTCTAACTATGATTTTAATAAAAAGCACCCAATATTATTGCCCAGAGGTCATAAAATAACAAAACTTATAATAAAACATGAACACGAGCGATTATTGCATCTTGGGCCTCAGGCGGTTCTAGCGTCGATTAGAAATATATATTGGCCAATAAATGGCAAAACTCAAGTTAGGCAGGTAATTGGCAAGTGCTATAATTGTTTCCGGGCAAAACCGAAATCTATAACAACTTTTATGGGAGATTTACCAGTATCTCGAGTAACTCCAAGTCGTCCTTTCCTGCAATGTGGGGTGGATTAAGCGGGTCCTTTTTTAATAAAGGATCGAAAGTTACGCAAATCAAAAATGATAAAAAGTTATTTATGCCTGTTCATCTGCTTCTCGACAAGGGCAATTCACATAGAACTCGTGAGCGACTTAACGTCAGAAGCATTTATAGCAGCCTTGAGACGATTCACATCTCGTCGTGGTAAGCCCGCGAATATGTATTCCGACAATGGCACTAATTTTGTCGGGGCAGAAAAGGAACTCTCGGAACTTTTTAGTTTTATAGAATCGAATAAAGTATTAATTAATAAACAAACTAGCAATGAGGGCATTCAATGGCACTTTATTCCCCCTCGAGCACCGCATTTCGGCGGATTGTGGGAGGCGGGAATCAAGTCCACCAAAACGCATTTAAAAAGGGTGTTAATAGATTCTTACTTAACTTATGAGGAGTTTAACACGGTTCTCATTCAGATAGAGGGTTGCCTGAATTTCCGTCCAATAAGTCCTTTATCTGAGGATCCAAATGACCTACAATCCCTTACCCCCGCACATTTCCTGATAGGAGAGTCATTATCATCGGTGCCTGATCCGGACCTATTAAATCTGCTTGAAAATCGTCTTTCCAGATTTCAAAGACAGCAACAGTTGGTCCAGCATTTTTGGAAGAGGTGGAGCAGCGAATATCTGTCAGGGCTCAAGGCTAGACGGAAATGGAATAAAAAGGATCTACAGCCAATTAAATTGGACGATCTGGTCGTGCTGAAGGAGGACAACGTCGCTTCAGCTCAATGGAAACTGGGGCGTGTACTAGAGATTCATCCTGGTAAGGATGGAGTTGGCAGAGTGTTCTTTGTGCGTACCGCCACTGGGACTGTCAAGCAGGCGTTGACAAAGTTGTGTCCTTTCCCTTGTAATGGGGAAAACAACAATTGATCTCAAGCCTAATATTTTATATTATGACTGTTTTTTTATTCAAAATTTTTTTATATATGTTATTTGACAAATTTAACTGCACGTTTTGATGCGTAATTCGATGCGCAAGTCTTACCAAAATTATATTCTTTTTCGCGCTAAGACACGAGATTCGTGACGATTGAAGGGAGATTCGTTCTTCTTGTAAAGTAACCATTGAACTAGTCACACGCATTTTTACAAGTTTGTCTTTACAAATAAAATTATATTTCTCATATTGAGAAAACATGCAGCAACAGAAGAAGTCTTCTTTTTTGAGTTCTACCTGTCCTGACACCGTACGATTTAATTCGAGAAAAAATACAGAGTCTTTGTTGTATTTGTCACCAAAAACAATTTTCTCGTTAAAGCGAACATTTCGTGATTCAAAGAATTTTTCGGACTCGGGATTAAGAAAGATGTAACCGGAAGTCGTGTAACCTACAAGTGCACCTCGTACTGCTCTTGCCGAAAACTTTGAATCGGGTTTTCTCGTTATTGATCAATAAGCCAAGCAACCAAATCGTTTAATTTGATTTAAATCGAAATGAAAATTAGGCGCAAATCTACTTAATGGGGTTTCAAAATCAATCGACTTGTGTGGAGTTTTATTATATACATAAACCGCCGTTCCTAATGCTAAATCCCACATGTTTGGTGGAAGTTTTGAGTCAAACATGATCGATCGAATTTTCTTTTGAATCGTTTGATTAAATCGTTCAGCGATTCCGTTGTGTTGAGGAGTTTCTGGGTTTGCACACTGTCGTTCTATACCTTCGCGCAATAACAGTTCGTTTGTATAACCTCCTATAAATTCGGTTCCCTGATCTGAACGCAAATAGCAAATTTTTTCGTTAGAACCAAGCAAGTTTCGAGCACTTTTAATAAATTTTTCTAAACATATACCTGTTTCGTCTTTCGTTTTCATTGGATAAGCTACAGCCAGTCGTGAATAGTCGTCAAGGAAAACAACAATGTAATGATAATTATGAGGGTGTGTAGGTGGAGAAATTTTACCCATCACATCAGAGTGAATTATTTGTAACGGTCGTGAAGCTCTACTTTGTTGGTTTTGAAAGGGTAGTTTATTAAGCTTAGTGAGAGCGCAAATCTCACAATCGAGAATATTGTCGTCAAAAATTACAGACTGAAGGTCTTTATTTTCTTTCCACAAAGTTTGCAATTTTCTCAAATAGCCAACCGATGCATGGCCCATTCGTACATGCCAGAGCATTGCTTTGTTCTTTTTAATAAATTCGTTATAACGGTTATTGTTAAATGGAGTGAATTTGTCTAAAACATCTACTTCGGGTAGTTCGTCAACGTTAGTTATTTTTAGTTTTATCATTGAACTGTCAAAATCGGAAATAACTTTATTATTATCAATTTCACAATTTTCTTGAGTGACGCCACGAAAAAAACACTAGATCGAGAATATAAAATTGTTTTCAACTTTTCAGGTAACCTAACCAAATTATCAAAATTGATTCGGAGAGATTATTAATTTGTTTGACCTTTATCAAATTATCAATCAAAAGTTCTAATTAGAAGTAAAAATAAAATATTTTTTTTCTATGGGACAGTATGATATTATAGTTTTTATTTCGTCCTTTAACCCCTTAATCCGACTCTCAAGAAAAAATTTGCACAGTATCTCGAATTTTAAAATAACCTTACACGCATAGAAGGATTCGTTAGTTAAAATAGGAACATAGCTAACAAGTTTGCTGTCATATCAAAAAGGTTCGCTATTTGACAGCGAAGTCGCTCAAAATACTTACTTTTTTTACTTATCTTTTTTCGTTCTTGGTTGACAGAACGAAGTGGTCCGCTGTCATCGCAAACTTCTTAGTTGTGATAGATAATTATTAAAGATTTGACAGCAAACATCAGTTAAACTATATACATATAATTCTGATAAATTTTTTTGTGCCTTGAAGTTTGTACATGATAATGTTTTGTTTACGGCGTCGCGAAATAACGTCATGCAAATTACTACACTATAATTCATGTCGTACATTACAAGTCATATTTTTTCGTAAGGGTATTTTTTGAGATTCTTCTTTAGAAGTTTTGTTTGGAATTACGTTTGAAATTGTTAAGTCGTTTTCTGTCGTTTTAATTGAGTCATTCGTACTGTCGTTAGTTTTGATATTTTTAACAATCGTTTTTTTATTTTATTTTGTAATTTCATTTACTACAGTTGTGTCAAAAATAGTTGCTTCAGAAGGATTTGACTTCTCGTTTGAATTCTTCCTATCAATTTGAAATTCAAGAAACCAATATGGTTTCTCGTAAATACCAGTCGCGAGTAAATCTTTCGATTCTGAGTTAAAAATATTAACGCCCTTGTCGTCTAAATGGGTGGAAAATCCTGCCTCGGCCAATCGTCAAGTGAGAGCAGATTTTCAGAGACTGATTCTGCATAAATCGCGTTTGATAATTGAAAAGATTTATTATTGTTTGAAATTAAATTAACATTTCCGGTACCTTGAGCAATCAAATCGGCTTGACTGTCTTTATTAGCGCATTTAATAACATTAAGTTTGCTTTTATTTAACCTGTCAAAAATATTTTTCGAATTCGTTATATGCTCTGTCGCACCAGTATCAATAATAAAAGAGACATAATTGTGATTTTTATTTTCAAATTTGTTTGGCATCGAGAGACTGTAAAGATAAACTGGCAATATTTCTTTTGTTTGTGAGGTGGAAAAGGCTTTTGACATTGACAAAGATGCATTATTAGAAATATTTTTATTAGATATACCTGATTTATTTTGCTAAACTTCTGTGAAACTAACTTTCGGTGTTTCACTCGTACCTGTTCGTGACTGTCTTTGTCCAAGTTGTGGATTGTTCTTTTTCTCAACTAGTCGTCCTTGGGGTTGATAGTCGTTATTCTTTTTATAAGGATTTTTGTTGTTGCTATTAACCCTTTAACGCCCAAATGTGCTGTTTTCAGACTTAAATTTTAACTACGTACAACTATTAAAAGAAAGCTAAAAAAATGTCAAAAGTACCATTTCCTACTATTTTCGGGGTCGCTTTTTTGAATGGCGTTGTCAAAATTTTTAAAAAATGAAATTAACCCCCTCTTTTACTGACATTTTCCAAAAAATGCAAGATTTTTGGATGAAATTTTTTTTATTGCAATTTTCATTGTTATATTTGTATCTACATATTGTCTAAGGTATAAAAACCGTATTCCCGATAGCTCTACTTTAAAAATGTGCAGTAGTTTTTTTTTCTTATTTTCATTTTTTATTAAAAAATGGCGCCCAAACGCTAAATTTTTTTTTATTACACATGCAAATTTTTTTTCTAAATTTGCTTAAAATCACTTGAACTTTGTTACTCGGGAGTTTATGGGGTCGCTAATTACGAATCTGATGTTAGTTTTGAAAAATTCAAAATGTCGGATTCAATATGGCGGACTATTTTTTTAAAAATATACCAAATTCGCCTAAAACTTGTTACTCGGGGGTTTTTAGGGTCGGTGATTACGAATATGATGTTAGTTTTTAAAAATCGAAAATGGCGGATCCAAAATAGCGATGAAAAAAATAAAAATCATTCTGATTGGCTTAAAAATTGGTACTCGGGGGTTTTTGGGGTCGCTGATTACGAATATGATGTTAATGTGATGATTTTAAAACAAGAATTTTATAACTTAAAAATTCTGCATTTTAACTAATTCAACTTTGTAACATAAAAATTTTAAATCTATGATATTTTACGATTCCAAATATCTAAAATTTATTTTAAAAACATTTGTTAAAATAAATTATAAGGTTTAGGTGATAATTAAAAAAAGATTTTTAAAATAAATTTTAGATATTTATAAACGTAGAATAAAATGCAATAGATTATAAATTTTTATGTTACAAAGTTGCATTAGTTAAAATGCAGAAGTTTTAAGTTATAAAATTCTTGTTTTAAAATCATCACAATAGACTCGGAAATCTATTGTTAAAGAAAGGTGCGTAGCGAATTGCTCATTGTGACTGAGTTGAGTCGAGCGACCAAAAAAGGCATTGTTCTGAAGGTTTATGATTGTTTAAACAAAAATTTTATTACTTGAAACTTGATCAATTTAACTACTGGAAGTTTATAATTTAAAAATTTAGAATCTGTGATATTTCATGTTTCTAAATATCTAAAATTTATTCTCAAAACCTTTATTTTGAAGAAATACAGGAAATGGAATACATGGAAATAATACTCCATATACCAGACAACCTATTTTGATTAGAAATTTGCGTAATATTTCAGAAAATGAATTCCTCTCACACTTGTCAGGTTATGATTGGGCGGGATTGCTCTCGGATTCAGACATCAATGTGAAGGTATATAAACTTACTTCTTACATGATCTCTGCCTTTGACATATTCGCACCCCTTCATATGCCAAATTCTAAAAGAAAATTTTCACCCTGGATGACTGATGAAATAAGAACACTTATTAAAAGCAGAAACAAATTACAAAGAAAAGCCAAAAGAAACAAAAACCCGAATGATATAGCCAATTTTAAAAAGATTAGAAATTTGGTCCAAACTAAAATAAGAGATGCTTTTAATAGGTATAATTATAACGTAATTAAAACCAGAAATAAATCTGAGAATATTTGGCATACTTTAAAAAGACTTAACTTAATACCAGATAAAAAAGTACAATTATTCATAGTTTTCAAGCTAATGATTTTTTAAAAATATTTTCTGTTGATCCAGTTTTTATTCCCCCCTTTACTGATTCACAAACGGATAATAATTTTAACATCTTTGATGAGAGTAAGTTCTACTTTTCAGACATTTCACCAGAAACATTGTTGAAAAGTTTAGAGAATATTACAACAAATGCAGTGGGACCAGATAATATTTCTATTAAAATGATTAAACTGGCTCTTCCAGTCATATTCCCTGTCCTTTTGCATATATATATATAATTATTCTTTACAAACGAGGACCTTTCCAGAAATATGGAAAATGAGTTCAGTTCGTCCTATTCCTAAAGTATCGAATCCAAAAAAACTTCCGACTTTAGACCTATCTCCATTCTTTGTGCCCTTTCTAAACCGCTTGAACAAATTGCATGTAATCAAATGACAACCTTTCTGACGAGTCAGAATCTATTGGAGTCTTTACAATCAGGATTTCGTTCTAAACACAGTACTTGAACCGCATTATTAAAGTTCACAATGGACATCAAGCTAGCTATAGACGAACAGAATGTAACGATTGCAGTATTTTTTGATTTTTCAAAGGCATTTCCCTCTGTTAATCATGAACTATTGCTACATAAACTTCGATCGTTCAAATTGTCTGACTCAGTTTGCAGTTGGTTTTATTCTTATCTGGGTTTTAGATATCAAAGAGTGGTTGATGGCGGTGGTGACTTCTCGGATTGGGATAGGCTAAAGTGTGGTGTCCCTCAAGGGGCCTCTCTTTCATCTTTACTTTTTAATATATTTATACTAGATCTTGGGGAAGGGCTCCGTTACTGTAAATATCATAAGTACGCTGATGATTTTAAATTATATTTGTCTGGACCACAGTCATCACTTTCACAACTTATTCAAATGATACAAGAAGATATTAACTACGTCATAGATTGGTCGAACAAAAACGGACTATCATTAAACCCAGACAAGACTAAGGCCATGGTTTTCTCTTCATCGGGTGCTCCTTCTAACGAATTTCTTTCCACACTACATCCTCTCTCAGTAGGTAGAACCAAGATAGATTTTAGTGATACAGTTAAAGATCTTGGACTAATATTGGATCGTAGACTATCTTGGAGAGATCATATTAATGGAATATCACGTAAGGTATATATGGTTCTACAACAGTTAAACAAGAATAGAGAATCAATCCCTACATCTACCCGATTATTATTAGTTAAATCTCTTATCCTTCCCTTCTTTGATTATTGCTGTACTGTTTATGATGATATTACGGATGAACTGAATTATAAACTGGAAAGGTCCTTGAATGCTTGTATTCGCTTTATATATAACTTACGAAAGGTAGAACATATTACTCCATATAGAATTGAGGCTAGACTTTTAAATGTAGCAAGCAGACGGCAATTATTTATGGGAAATCTGCTTCATTCTATTATTAATAATAATAATCCTTCTTATCTTTACGAATTCTTCAAATTTAAAAGTCAAAATGGAACTATGCACGATCGGCTTCGAGAAAGGAAGTCAGTGTTTAACATTCCGTCACACCGTACTTGTAAAATGCAGAGATCCTTTGTTATTAGAGGTTCAAGATTATGGAACAAACTTCCTACTAAAATTAGAGATGTGTCAAACTGTTTTGTCTTTAAAAAAGTTTTTTTTGAATTGTTATTTCAAGATAAAAATGAACTCTTCGATATTACTCACTGGTAAAATTAATTGTTTTATAATAATTGGTTGTTATGATCACATATAAATGTATATGCAGGAATTATTGTGAAAGAGTACTAACTGTTATATTATATTATAGTTGTTTTCAAGACTATTATTATCATGAAAATTTTGTTACCTTTTATAATTATTGTTTATATAAAATATTTTTCTTTTATTTACTGTTTTTCATCATTATATTAGAGTGCTATTTTTAATATCTATATATTTTATGAATCGAAAATAAACTGTATGTAACTGTTTCTTAAAGGGCTTATTAGCCCTAGGAACTTCATTCAAATAAATAAAAATAAAATAAATAAATAAATATGTAAAAACTGATATCATTTTTTAATTTTAAGCCAAGTGAGTATAAGGTATACGTAAAACAGTCTTCAAAATAATCTGAGTTTACAAACATTAAATATGATGTTGAAATAAACAAAAATGATTTTAAACATTAAACAAGATATAATGGTTTTTCGATTTTATACCTAAGTTATAAAAGGCGTGACGACCTTTTTACATAAAGGAACAAGAATACATCCCCAAAAAAGATTGTTTCTATGCTATAAAAAAATTCGGTGGCAGTCATAAAAGTTTTCATGATTCTTGGCAGTATTTTGAAGGCTTTTATTTCTTTTTCATATTTTTGAGCTGCAATTGTAAGAAAAACGGCTCAAAAACACCAGAAATTCTGATTATTTTTGTGATGTTTTGTCATTCTTTTTTTGGTAGGGAATCACTTGGAGTTTTTCCTGAAATGCTCTCGACGTCGCCGCTTACTGGATTTGACAATTTTTCTGCTTCCTTCAGTTCGATTAATAAATCGTTCCAGTCGTTTTTAAAGGATTGTTTACCTTTAAAAGTAAATTTAAAATAAGTTTCAAAATATTCAGCATACATACATATGTATATATACATACGTATATACACATATAGTAATCGAAGCGAAAATTAGTCATCTGCTCTTAAAACATCAAAACAGAACACATGTTAGGATGCATCAGAACTGATTTGCTCCATTGTATTTATTACTATTAAACACAATACAAAACAAATCTAGTTGTTTTTAGTCTTCATTAACGAACACTATTTTATCAGAATGAGAAACAACCCAGAAAAACGGATTCGTGTGTCTAAAATACAATAGGGAGAAATGATTTATAAATATATTTACTATTCGTTAATAATGAAGTCGGTCGTCAAAAAAAAATAAACTGAAAAATATTTGTCATTATAAAAATTATATGTTTTCCTTAACATTTTGGGTCCGCCATTTAAAATTTTTTAAATCTGACTTCAGATTCGGATTCAGCGACCCCAAAAATAGTAGTATGTACTTCGCTACTAAAATCAAATCATGTTTAGTATTTTTTTTGAGATGGCCATATATGGCCACAGACGCAAAGGTGGCACGACTTTTCGTGGCCATATATTTGCCATGGACTGTTAAGGGGTTAATCGTGATATCTCATTTAAATGAGTTTTCTCATTAAAAGAAAAATATAAACATTCGTTTAACAAACGGTCCTTCGTTTAAAGGCATTTTTATTTTAACAACGTCAATTATTAAAAAAATGAATTTAAGTATATACTCTGATTCAAATTTTAAATCAAAAGGATCTTTCATTAATTTTGAAAGAAATACGTAAAAAATTCTGATTATAATCATTAAATGAAACGTTCGTTCAATTTAAGTTAATATACAATTTCTTTAAATTTCATATTTGTTAATTATTATAAAGTTGTGATTTTATTTATTTATCTAGTTCGAACTTCGTAAATTTTAATTTCCTTTATGAGGATTAACTGTACAATTGCCACCTAGCAGACAATTTAATTACCTTGTCGTGACAGATAAAGTAGGAAGGCTATTGAAACCATGCAATTTTTGTATCTTAAAGTTATCATGATAAGGTAGGAAATTCATTAACCGTGAAATTTTCCTGTCTCAACAGGTTCACACATCGTTTTGTTAAATTAATTTTAGATTATCGATATTATTCACAACATCGTTTAATATGTATAAATAGCCATTCCTTTATTTTTGAAAAATAAATCGTTAATATTTTATTAGTAAAAGTCGTTAACTTCAGTCAAAAGAAGTTTTATTTAACCCTTTAACGTCCGACTTTTTTGTAGCAGTGCAATTCACGTCATTGCTCGTATATAAAGGTTTTCGGGGTCGCTGAATACGAATATGAGGTCAGATTTTTAAAATTTATAATGGCGGATCCAATCTGGCGGCCATCTTTTCTAAAAATTTATTCAAATTGCCTAAAAATTGTTACTCAGGGGTTTTTGGGAGCGCTAATTACGAATCCGATGTCCTTTTTTCGAAATTCAAAATGGCGGATACAATATGTCGGACATCTTTTTTAAAAACTGATTCAATTTGCTTGAAAATTGTTAGTCGGGGGTTTTCGGGGACGCCGAATACGAATTTGAGGTCAAATTTTAAAAATTCAAAATAGCGGATCCAATATGGCGGACATCTTTTTTAAAAACGGATTTAATTTATTTGAAAAATGTTACTCGGGGATTTTCGGAGTCGTTGATTACGAATTAGATGTCAGATTTTAAAAATTCAAGATGGCGGATCCAATGTGGCGGACATCTTTTCTAATAATTGATTCAATTTGCCTAAAAATTGTTAGTAGAGGGTTTTCAGGGCCGCTGTTTACTAATCCAATGTTAGAGTCTATGTTAAAAAATTGTTTTTCTATAGTCACGAATGTAAACAAACATTTAATTTTGACATCGTTTTCTTATTAGGCATTTGTTTATCGCATTGTCACAAATGTAGATTCATATTTTATTCGGATCGCGTTCTCATGTTAGGCTTTTGTTTTCCAATTTTCACAAATATAGTCAAGCATTTTAGATTGGATTTCGTCTTTGCGTTAGGCATTTGTTTTTCTGATTATTACGAATATAGAAATGAATATTTCATTAATCATTATGATGCCGGTTTTGGGTTAGACATTTGTTTTTCACATTGTCACGAAGGTAGACGAACATTTTATTCTAATCTCGTTTTTATTTGGACATTTTATACACTAAATTGAAACCGCTATTTTACATTTTAAAAAATTAAAATCAAAATCGTAATCAGCGACCCCGAAAACCCCCGAGTAACAATTTTCAGGCAAATTGAATCAACTTTTATAAAACATGTCCGCCAAATTGGATTCGCCATTTTGAATTTTTAAAATCTGATATCAAATTCGCAATCAGCGACCCCGTAAACCCCCGAGTAACAATTTTCAGGCAAATTACATCAGTTTTTAAAAATGACGTCCGCCATATTGGATCCGCCATTTTAAATTTTAAAAATCTGGCATCAAATTCATAATCAGCGACCTCGAAAACCCCCGAGTAACAATTTTCAGTCAAATTGAATCAGTTTTTTAAAATGATGTCCGCCATATTGGATCCGCCATTTTGAATTTTTAAAATCTGATATCAAATTTGTAATCAGCGACCCCGAAAACCCCCGAGTAACAATTTTGAGTAGCTTTGTTTCCTTTTTATTTTCGAATTTGTAATTTTGTTGCAAATTTTGCAACAAATTTTTTATTATTGTTGTAATTACAAAATTGTGAATTATTTTTTAAAATGTAAATTTTTTTCATAAAGGTTTATAAATTTGTGGGTCGTGAGCTTTTAGAAATCAAAAATATCTTAATTTTTGTCAGTTATAAATTTTAGAAATCAAAAGTGGTTTCGATCGAAACCGCTGGGCGTTAAAGGGTTAAAGATCAGAAATTAAAACAGTCATTTAGAAAATTATTTGAACAATCGTTAAAAGAATTTGACTGTCGTGAAGTAAGTTAAATTACTTACTTAAGCTGATTTTTTCACCTTCAGGGAAAGTGACTGTGAGGGAAGAGATGTTGATGTCCATTTGTACTTCGACATCTACGGCACTCTTATCCATCTCGAGAAGTCGTAGAAATTTATTTATAATTCTTTTTGTTGCAGTCGACATTGTGAACGGTTGGTTGGTACCAAAAAGCACTTCGTTTTCTTCTTTGATCGTCGTATACCACTCGTTAATGATCTGGACACACACTCAAAAATGGCCTCCGCGCGATAGGCAAACCACGCCGCGAGCACGCCGGTTGCGATGAATTTTTAAACTATGTAATACTGTTCCTTGACTTATCCCAGCGCAGTTAAATCGTTGCCGGGCCCATAACCTGTTGGCATGCGCTTTATTTGGGATAGGTTTAAGTCAATAAAACACTTTTAATATGTACGGAAAAACAGTCGTTTATTATAATCGATACGATCCACGTATTGACGGTCGAAAGATATATATAGGAAGTAAGTGGGTAAGGGAGTGCGTGCGCATACTGGTGTAACTCGGACTCATAACCACTAGAGTCAATCGAGTAAAGCATACCGCGAACATTCAAATTTAACAATTTAATTTAAAATAAGAAATTTTAAATTTTAATTAATTAGTTTCTTTTTAATTTTCACCACCAACTACATCTCGCGAAGGACTGTCTACCAGTTCAGTAACAAAGACTGAGGAGGAGAAATCTTGAATTTCGGAAAACCCATTTTTCACTTCTAGTGGAAAATTGAGTTTAAAATGTTAGTGTTTAAAAGTTGTATTCTAAAAATATTTTTATTTACATTTAAAATTTGCATTTGTAATTTATTTTTTTATTTTTTTACTTTTTCAGAAAAAAATGAATCTCGTGAAACACCACATTCTACCAGATTAGTTTACTGTAAAACTGAGCAACAAAAATCATCTAAAAAATTGACATTTTCTCCTTCATCATCATTGTCAACTTCAAAGACACAAAACAGTAAACTTTCAACAGCACAGAAGAAAACTTTTGGCCTGAGTGGAAGATTAAGATTAAAATGTAAGTTTTTTATATTTTTTTAAATATTTGACTTAAAATAAGAAATTTTTAATTTTAATTCATTTGTTTCTTTTTATTTTTTAGCACCAACTACATCTCGCAATGGACTGTCTACCAGTTCAATTGGAAAGACTGAAGAGGAGAAATCTCGAATTTTGGAAAAACCATTTTTCACTTCTAGTGGAAGATTGAGTTTAAAATGTTACTGTTTAAAAGTTGTATTTTAAAAATATTTTTATTTACATTTAAAATTTACATTTGTAATTTATTTGTTTATTTTTTTCCCTTTTTCAGCAACAAATGAATCTCGAGAAATACCACATTCTACTAGATTAGTTTACCGTAAAACTGAGCAACAAAAATCATCTGAAAAATTGACATTTTCTCCTTCATCATCATTGTCATCTTTTGTCCTGAGTAAAAGATTTAGATTAAAATGTAAGTTTTTTAATAGTTAACCAAGGAAAAAATGATTCGTACGAATTTCGTTTGGAATTCGTACGAATCATTTTCACCTGAGTACATTTTAAAAACATTTTATTAAAATAACAATTTAAAAATTTTAATTTATGAATTCTTTTCTTCTTTTTCAGCACCAAGTGATTCTTCTGAAAAGCTTTTACACCGTGAAACAGATTCACAAAAATCAGCCGAGATATTGTCATTACCGTCATCTGTTCTACCAAGTACAAGTAATAAAAAATTAAATTCTTTAAAATTAGTGTTAAAAAAAAACATAATTCATCATTATTATCTCTTTTTAGCATCATTTCGTAAAATTAATGTTGCAATCGTGAAAGATAAAACGCAGCATGAGCAAACAATTGTTGCTGATGTTAATGCAGGACCATCTACTTCTCATTCTGTTTATCGTGTACCAACAGAAACATCATTATCATCATCTTCATCAACTGGACTCGATTTAAAAATCACTTCTTCAACAGTAAAGAAATCGAAAAATCAAGAAGCTAAATTTTCCCTTTCAACATCAACTTCAAAAAGAGGATGTAAAATTTTTATTCTACTTTCTTTTATTATATTTTCTTAATCGCTCTAAATATAAAATTAATAAAAATTTCTATTTTTTTTAATTATAGGTGTTGACTCATCAATTGAAAGTGGTGGCCCCTGTTCAAAACGAAAGAAATACAGAGTCGAGAAATCTGCAATTGGTGTTTCTACAAACAGAAAAAGAACGTCAATTACTTTGGATAATGAAAATATTGATAAACCGTTGCATCATAAAGTGAAAAGAAGATTAGAATTAATGGGAACAGAAAAGCATACGGTAAAAGTTTGTTTGGGAAAATTATGTAAATCAGTAAAATTCAAAAATCGAATTGAAGAAGATGCAAAGGTTGTTTCATCAATGATGTATGAGGAAACAACAATGGCATTATTCGGCCTATATGAAGAAACGAATGTTGAAAATGTTGAAAATTGTCCATCATTGTTGGAGAAATGGACCAACAATGGTCCCGCCTTTCTGTCATTTTTAATATCATTAAAGCAGAAAGTAAATACGCAACGTAAAGTAACTGAACAGGATGCAAAAATAAATACAATGGTCAACGAATATAAAGAATTAAGGAATGACATTCCACTTAATGACGGAGAATATAGAAATGCAATAATTCAGGAGGCAGCTTTAGTGTTAAATCGTTACTTTAAAACAAATTTCACGACGCATGCAGTATCACGATTAAGAAGATATTTGCAGCTATTAATGAAAATTAAAGGCGAAGAAAAAAATCATATGGAAGAAGATGAAATCCAAGAAATTTGTTCAGTTTACCATTTCAAAAAAGATAATAATAAAAAAATAAAAATTAGAAGTTTAAAAAATAGCATTAAAAATGAACAAAGAAAAGAATTTCAAAAATCTCAAAAATTATTTCTAGATGAAATGCGAGAAAAACAAACATCAGACTATTGCGATGAAAGATATGTTCGACAGAAAAAATATCGCAAACATTGCGATAAAGTTTATTAAAAAAAGGCCAAGAAGGCAAAGAAAAGAATCGAAACAGGAAAGAAAAGAAGAAAAAGAGAAGAATAAGAAAAAAAAGAATTTTCGAAAAAGAAGGCCTTCATTTTATAAACAATCTGTTGCTGCTTTAAATCTCCTGCTGCAAAAAAATCAATGTCAAGTGAAAGGATTTCCTATTGATTTACTACTGAAAAAGGATGATGATGATGATGATGATGATGATGGAAGAAAATTAGACTTTACAAAATTGACAAAAGATAAAGAATGGCATAAATTTTTGACATTTTTCATTATGATTCAACAAGAATTTCATGATAAAAAGAAGACGAATTTCACGTTAATTCCACAAATTTCATTAGGCGTGAAGCATGTCGTTTATACAAATACTGCTTTAAAAGATTTGCAAATGGCAAGTGTTATTAAAGAAATTAAAGAAAAAAAGGCAATTTTACAAAAAAAGAAAAAAAATTCAAGAAAGAATAATGATCCTCTTCAAAGAGCAGTTGATAAAATGGACAATGAAATGAAGCGCTTAAGAGAAATAAACAATGAAGAAAGGTGGAATTCAACGTCCAACTTTAAATCAATCCAAAGAGGTCGGAAATTAAAGAATGGTGGTAAATTTTCTGGTACAATAACGACAAATGGTGTGGACGTGTCAGTAATTTTTGATTTACCCACAAAACATGTTGTGCAATCAAAGAAGAAAGTTGGAAGTTACAAAAAATTTTGTGGTTGCAAGGGCGACCATGGCTGGCGTCAGTAGAGAAAACGATCCTAATCCAACAACTAATGTAAAAAAGGATTCATCTATTTACATTGGTAGTTGGATGATGAGATGGCAGATGGGCGACTACAGAAGAAGAGAATTAATGAAAAAAAGGTATAGACATGCAAAAATATTACAAGCAACTTGCTGATGATCTATTGATAGAAAATTTTTGCATGACTAATCCTCGAGATCGACATCGCATAACAAAATATAGAATACATCTTTTAAAAAATTTCCAAGCAATTCATCAAAAAAGATCCGTAACGCGTTTACGAATAGATCAATATTCAGCACAAAAGCGACAAGTTGATCAATTTGTAAATGGATAGTAGGTGATACAAAGAAGAAACCCTGTTTCGTTGCTATTGGTGGAGCAGAAATACCTAATTTTATCAAGGGATACACTAAAGCTCCTTTGAAACGTATTCAACAAACTCTTTTCCAAAGATTAGAAGAATTAAGAAAAGATAATTTGCAAGTCGTGAAAGTAAATGAGTTTAATACAACAAAAATGTGTAGTCGCTGTGTGAAACCACTTAAAATATCAAAAAGTCCTTATCGGTACACTTATTGTGCGAAATGCAAAACAACGTGGGAAAGAGACGTAAATGCAGGGCGTAATATTTTTAATCTTGCACTTGTTCAAGAGAAAATCATACCAAAGGATTCCATAAAAAATCACCATCTATTTCGGATCAAGAATGATGACATTGAACATCAGGCTGCAGAATTACAGAAATAATTTTTCCCATCACTTTCAACATTCATTTTTAAATGTAAGTTTTGAAAATTTATATTTAAAAAATAGTTAAAAAATAGTTTTTTTATGAAAAACATTAAAAAATTTAATTAATTTGTAATTATTTTCTCTTTTTCAGCACTAAGTAAATCTCTTGAAGGACAAGGAAAAGGAGGAACCTCGACAACCGGAAAAACAATTTTCTACGATGGACAATATACTGCTTAATTGCGGAAACAATTTAACAAAAACATTATTCGGTCCTGGTGGTGATGGCTGTTATGCCATTGTACATACCGGGGATCTCTTATGAGATCAGAACCAGCTGTAAAAGGCATACTAGGCTTTTTAAGAAATTAAAAAAAATGCTACTTCTTTTATTGATTATTGTTTGAATTTTTCAAAATTTTTATAAAAACAAAAGCACGTTTGTGTTTTTTTTATAAATTAAAATAATCAATAATAAGAGGGGAGGTAATTTTGTAAAAGACATTTATTTCTTTAAATTTAAGGGTGAATCTCTTAAAAAAGAACAAATGACACGTTCAAGACATTTTTCTAAAAAATATTTAAAATTAATAAAAATATTAGCGGCCATATGATAGTATTTAACACGATTTAGTCAGGTCGTATGAGAAAAAAAAAATTTTATATTATCTGAAATATCCATATTCATATGGTGCAAAAACTCCATTCCGTTACCGTGCATGAAGCTAATTTTACTCAAAGAATGAATATTACTTCCCATTTAAAATCTAATTTCATCTCTTGTTTAGTAATATTTATTAATTATTCTTTATTTTACTTAAATCCGAAAAAGGTAAGGCAAAATATTTCAAATTCTATTTTCTAGAATTAAATTAGTTTTGTGCGCTATTGAAAACTCCATTCCGTTACCGGTCACAAATATAAATATTAAAGATAGACAAACATGTTAGGGGAGCAATTCAGAGATAAATAGTATTTAGAATACTAGTATGATTGAAGATCAGTGCGAATTAGGATGAAAGAAAAGAAAATATTCAGTATAAATGAGATTTTCAGTTGAGTAGTCAGCATCGACAGAAAGAAAACTCCATTCCGTTACAGCAATAAATTCTAAATTTTGATAAGTAAATGATAAATATTATTATTAATTTATAGAATATTCTTTTATTTGAATAAAATATAGCAAATACTATTAATTGTTTGTTAATAAAATTATATCTTTTTACATTAGAATCAATATATTTCAGAGCTATCGAAATTAACAAAACACTGCAAAAATAGGTGTCTTTTTTGATATCTTAAAATAAGATGTAAGATGGAAAAATGGTATCTTACATCTTAAAATAAGATGTTTTCTAAAGTATCTTACTGATTTTTAAGATGTTTTATACGTCTTAGATATTTCTTCTATCTTAAAAAAGTAAGATACTTCTGTAAGTTTTTTAAAGTATCTTAAATTAAGATGTTTCTGTTGGAATAAGATGTTTATAGCGATAAGTTACTTGAGAATCGTAAGATGCGCCATAAGTGTAAGTTACTAAAAACTAAGATACATAAAGTGTTTTCCATAAGAGCCCATAGTTAACCTTAAAACTTTTTGCCCCAAAAATACCATAGAAAATGTGTAAGAAGATACTTTTAACATCTTAAATTAAGATGTTTCAAGTAACTAAAAAGTGTCTACCAAAACATCTTAGAAATGACTACCAAAACATCTTAAATTAAGATACTTCTTTTTGCAGTGAACTCCATTCCGTTACCGCCAGTGGCTTTTCCTTTTTTTGATAAGTAAATGAAAATTTTTGTTAATAATTCTTTGAATAATTTTTTATTTTTATAAAACTTAACGACATTTAACGTTTTATTTCAAAGTTTAGAAAATTTTTTAATATATAAGTAATCAATTTAAGCGTCGTCCAAGAGAGCAAAAACTCCATTCCGTAACCGACAGTACTTTTTTCGTTTGTTGCTAAATAAATTTAAAACTCATTACTCGGGGGTTTTTGGAGCCGCTGATTACGAATTTAATGTTAGTTTTTTAAAATTCAAAATGGCGGATCCAAAATGGTGGACGAAATATTTTAGAATTTAGTAAAATGACTTAAATTTCGTTACTCGGTGGTTTTTGGAGTCGCTGATTACGAATTTAATGTTAGTTTTTTAAAACTCAAAATGGCGGATTCAAAATGGTGGACGAAATATTGAAAAATTTAGTGAAATGGCTTAAATTTCATTACTCGAGGGTTTTTGGAGTCGCTGATTACAAATTTAATGTTAGTTTTTTAAAATTCAAAATGGCGGATCCAAAATGTCGGACGAAATATTGAAAAATTTAGTGAAATGGCTTAAATTTCATTACTCGAGGGTTTTTGGAGTCGCTGATTACGAATTTAATGTTAGTTTTTCAAATTCAAAATGGCGGATCCAAAATGGCGGACAAAATATTTTAGATTTTAGTGAAATGGCTTAAATTTCGTTACTCGGGGGTTTTTGGGGTCGCTGATTACGAATTTAATGTTAGTTTTTTAAAATTCAAAATGGCGGACGAAATATTGAAAAATTAATTGAAATTAGCTTGAAAATAAATTCTACAAAAAATTCGTAATCTTCGCCCTTGAAAACCTCCAAGTATCAAATTTCAAGCTAATCCAATTAATTTTTAAATATTTCATCTGCCATTCTGAATTTAAAACAAAAATAACATCAGATTTGTAATCAGCGACCCCAAAAACCCCTAATCAACAAATTTCAGAGAAATAAAATTAATTTTTAAAAATTTAAGCGCCATATAAGATCCGACATTTATAATTTTTGAATTATGACCGCAAATTCGTAATCAGCGACCCCAAAAACCCCCGAGTAACATGTTTTAAGAGAATCCAATTAATTTTTAAATATTTTATCCGTTATATTGTATCCGCAATTTTGAATTTAAAAAAAATAACATCAGATTTGTAATTAGCGACCCCAAAATCCCCTAGACAACAAATCTGAGAAGTATCCAATCAATTTTTACAAATTTGACCGCCATATTGGATCCGCCATTTTGAATTTTTGAATTCTGACCTTAGACTCGTAATCAGCGACCTCGAAAACCCCAGAGTAACCATTTTCAAGCCAATTCACTCATTGTATTTGCGACAAAAAATTAAACAATTATTTTACAATAAACAAATATTTTTTAAACAATAATGTTTATAAAGATCGTAACCACATATTTTAGAGTCTTACTATAGTCCTCCTCTTCTCATAGGAATAGTCATTTTAATGTTTTTGAAACTTTTTTTTTGTTTTAATTACAATTTAGAACTTGTTCTTTTTGAGAGATTCACCCTTAAATCATTTTTCTCTTTTTTACTTATAATTTAGTTTCAGTTTACCGGTGTAATTTTTAAAATTTTAAATTTTTTCAAAACATTTTAACTTTATTCAACATTTCACTTTAATTTTAAACCTTTTTTTAACAATTTCAATTTCTCCTTTTACAAAATTACCTTCTAATCAGAGGTACCCTTATCAAACGCAACTGCGCTTGTACTACAAAAATGATCTTATTGGCGAAATGAACCGCGCATTTTTAAAACGTTTTATATTATACATAAAGTACTTTAGATGGACAAGTTTTATTCTACAAATAGAAGCATTTTTGTAGCGCAAGCGCAGTTGCGTTTGGTAAGGGTACCTAGCAGCTCTGGTACTAATAGATGAAAGCAAAAAAAATGACAAATTATAATCTCTTATTGAACTGTAATTAAAAAACTTCTTAAAAATCTCTACTTTTAAATAATACAATTTCTACTATTATAGTACATTATAATACACTGTGCAAAAATTCTAGAATGTATTTTGTGAAATGATTCTATTTGAAACAAAAGTTACTATAAATTGTTTTTTTGACTAGTGATGTCACATGAGTTTTTACTTCCGGTTGCGCAGAAGGAGCAATAACAAATAGTCAATGCGCAGAGTTTGTTTATTTACGGTTTTCTTTTATAAGGTAATTCAAGTTGGGTGGGGGAAATCCAATATGGCTGACATCAGCTGATTTACCGGAGGACAAACAATGCATTGAATTCAATGGGACAAATCAGTTTTTTAACCATAACTTTATAAATATTTATTTTTGAACCATAGTGTAATGGAAAATTATTCTTTATTTATCGAAATCTATTTTTTAAAACAATAAAACCAAAAAATTAAATTTTATTGTTTTAAAAAATAGATTTCGATAAATAAAGAATAATTTTCCATTACACTATGGTTCAAAAATAAATATTTAAAAAGTTATGGTTAAAAAACTGATTTGTCCCATTGAATTCAATGCATTGTTTGTCCTCCGGTAAATCAGCTGATGTCAGCCATATTGGATTTCCCCCACCCAACTTGAACTACCTTATAGAAAGAAATCTTTTTTTTCATAATAAAAGATAATACGCGATTTAACTATAAAATTGTTCAATAATAATGTGATGTTTAATATAATATAAGCTAAGAATTTATTTATATTGAAATTGAATACAGAAAATTGTTTATCAGTTGAAAAAATTAAATTGACATATTAACCAATTACAGCATTGTTGTTGTGAAGTGTGATGGAAATGTGCCCGGTATCCTCTGCACTTTTTTAATTGAAAAAGTGTCGCATTTTTTACATTTCTTGCTAAAATTTAGTAATTTAACAGTTGCATATGTGAAGTGAAAAGATATTTTATAACAATTCTGTTTAAACTTTGTTAATTGTGTGGACAAAAGTAGGTAATAGAGGTCGTCACCCTCTTTCTTTGTTTTTGCTCGGTTTACACGTGATTTTCAAGAATAATTTTGATAAATAGAAGAATTTTAAAGTTTATCGCTTTGGAGAAAACATAGGACCGAGGGGGTATTTTCTAAGAAAAATGGCGTACACAGCAATCCCTATTACGCACATTACGCACATTACGGCTAATACATGACTAATACGCCTATTACGCTAGTATTACGCCAATACGCTATATTACCCGAATATTACGCTATATTACAGGGATATTACACAATATTACAGGTGTAATTTTGAGTATTTTGGATGAAATAAATAATAAAATTCAGTTATAAGTACATAATATTTACTTTAAATAAATAAATAATGCACATGAAACGAATTAATTTACAAGAATAAAAAATTATAAAGCAAATGAGAACATTGTTTTAAATCATAAAACACTTCAAGCATTTAAAATCGAGTTTAATGTACATAGTAACTTAAAATTATTTTCCTCTATTTGAGGGCGTGGTACTGTACAAATATAATTTTTAATATCATAGTACCCATGAACATCCATATTTATAAGAGTCAAATTTCTGTATTTGACAATATTGAACCAAGAACACATGCAGCCCAAACCTCGAGCATTATGCTCAGGAGCATTAATAGGAGCATATGTTTTCGAATACTCTTGATTTTTTCTGCTTGATCCAGTCAAAAAACTAAATGCGAGAATTTGCCCGATGACCGTAGAATTGTCCTCTGATTTAAAGGCGCACCAGTCGCCGACAGAAATAAATTGCTCTCGACGTGGGGTATCTAATTCCTTAGAACACGAAGAAGTCTTATGAGATATAAGATCAGACTGTACTCTTTGTAATCTATCAGAACTCATATTCATATTTCCGCTACTTTTTAACCACAGTAATGTTTGTTTTTTAATAACAGCTGGATTACCTTCTCCATCTGATACTCGGACAAATGGACTTGTTTCGGTCACATTTAAGTGATTAAATGTTTTTAGACCTAATGGACCAGACGATACAATAAACATATCTTCCAATAGGTCGTTTAAATGGTCTTCGCGATCTAGTGCACCATCAGTTTCGCTGTTATCTTCGCCGTCATCAATTATTTGTTCAAGATTGTCCATGCAAATATTCTCATGTTCATCTAAACCATCGTCCTGATCTACAGAATTCAAGTCGTCTGGATTTGTATTAACTTCAGTCGGTGACAGGAAACGTAAAGCAGGTTTAGGTATAAAAGTTGAAGGTACCTTGTTTATCAACTCAAAGTGGGTAGCTTTCTTAATAGCGCGACGAAGAGCAGACATAATTGCACCCTGTTGGAAGTATATGGATACAAATTCTATCCAATTTAATATTTTTTAATCCAAAAGATTAATAAAGATAGATTAATTCTATCATATTTTATTCGTGTCATTCCTTTTTTATTCTTTAGTTATCCATGACAATCCATATGTATCCTTCTTTTCAGCCACATAAATTTGTATATAAATAGATCTCAAGAATGTTATCTAAACCAATCATGATCCTATCCTTTCAATCCTTATTAATACATTCTTAATTCAAAATTTAATCAATCTTTATTTATCTTAACTTTTTTATATCATATTTTTTATCAAACATAATCTATTTTAAATAATCTTCAATATTTTCTATCTAATGATCTAATTATAGTTTTATATTATATTTAAATAGATAGAAAATTTTGGATAGAAAAAGATAATTTTTAAAAGATGCAAAGTATATACTTAGTTAGGATAGAAAACTTTTATCCATTTCTATCTTTCTACTTTTAACAGGGCAGTTTCAATTTCTGAGTCCTCTGGGAGAGAAGTAGGAATATGAGGTACAGCATCAGATGGTTTTACAGCTTTGTGACGTCTCGAAAAAGTAAATTCTTCTCCTAATTTTAAATAAGTCGAAGCTAATAAGTCAATTCTTCTGAAGTGATTTTGAAGGTCCAAGATTGAAAATGATACAACTCCACAATGAGAAACTGTCGTTGATCTTAATCTTCTAAATGTCGTTTCACAAGGTTGACTTGATAGTAACCATGGTAGAAACAAATTAGGTTCTTTGCTATTTCTAAATTTTATAATTGCTTGTATCAAACAATGAGCATTAATTTCAATGCAATAATATACATTGGAAGTAATGAAATTGTTACCAATTGAATACCCATCTTGTTTTAAAACCCAGGATCTCCACATTCTTAAAAAAAGACCCATTCCCAAATCTTTTCTACACGCTCCAAAGGTTCTAGATCCGATGAGACGTACGCTTCAACAACTTCTCGCATCATGTCTAAGTAAGTAGCTGTACCTTCACTGTTTAGGAACTCAGATCGCAGAAGGTTTGTAACTTTTGAATTACACATTTTTTGTACAGCTCTGTAATTCATTTTGTCTTTCGGATTGATGTCAGACATGACAAGTTCGTGTTGATCTTTACTCGCCTTCTCTATTAGTTCTACAAGATGTCCGCGAGAAATAGCAAATCCTGTTCCGAGGGGCAAAACAATGGATGGTTTAAGCAGTCTACTTTTCAACTTTGTTCCAATGTGGATATGATCTTGAATATAAATCTGATTCACAACTTTATTAGCTTGAAACCACTTCCAAGATGTAGCTGTTTTTGATGCGATGACGTGCAAATTCATTGCCTTCAAAAGTCGAGTGTCATTGCCAGATGAAAAACCAACTATCTCGATCCCTTCTTCTTTGCATTTCTCCTCCATCCATTGCCATCTTTTTACAACTTGTGACGAATTAAATTTGTTGTTTGTTCCGAACATTGCTAAACAAAATACAGCTGATTTGTCGCAAAGAGGTTGAGCTATTATGGAATATACATAATTACTGGTATCGCAATTTTCAAAATAGTTACACATTTTCTCAGCCGATGTTGCAGGATAGGATCCAACGATAGGCACTCCATTGACGTCCAAAGGTAGTGTAAATCCAACAACTTGATTTGAAGCAGAATGGTATTGTATACGTCCATCTACCCTTGTAGCATCTTCAGAAATGTGGACTTTTAGAGGATAATTTCTTTCCTGCAGAAATGTCTTTAATTCTTTTATTCGAAATTCTCCTTCAACTAAAGCTGTACTAGAATAAATTTTTTTCCTAACAGTTGAAATTAAAGGAAGTGACAGATTTTTAGAAAGAAACTCGTAAATTGCTAATCCACCGATAGAATAAATAAGAAATGCAAGCTCTTTCATTACGTTACTATATCGTCGTCCATTAGGTTTCTTATCAGCGTTATTTAAAGCACATTCCAAAAGTAATTTTAACATATTACTTAAATTTTTTGGTTGATTCGCAGACTCAGGTTTACCAGTCATAGACAACACAAGTTTCTTTTTTATTTCTTCATTTTCCTTTAAAATCAATTCCATCTTGTTTAAAATGGGTAAGTATTCAGTTATTTTATGACAATTTTCTGCAGCTATGTTTAATTTTCTTTCGTTACGTTTGGAGCGACTAGATCGAATCTGCGTTTTGTGGAGAAAAGTCGCCACTCTGTCACCTTCTCCGGATCCTAAAAATTCGAGTTTTTAATATTTTGTAAATTATCTTGCGTATTTTCAGAGATGTCATCTTGATTTCGACGAATTATTTTGGGTTTTGATTTCTCTTCGAAAGATGGATCTGTAACGTCATTTTTTGTTTCATTTTCAGAAGAGGAATCACAAATTTCGATTCTTTTTCGTTTTAAAACATATTTTTTCTCGTTTTTTCCGTCCGTCGGATTACTCAAAGTTTTACTTAAATTTTGATTAGTTTCTTGACTGGAAGATCGCTCATGCATCTCAGCAAATATTTTTGTAATAGACTTCGTCGATTTTTCAGCAATATTTTTCGAAGAATGCGTGCTGACGTGGCTGTAAAAATTCGAAGTATTCCATCGAGTCTTGTTTCTTGTAATTTTAATGATTTTTTCGCAACCATCAATAGGACACTGCAATACTGCAGAATAAGAGCCAAAACCGTCTGCTGCCACGTTAGCTGAAACTGTAGGTAAGGATACAGTAGGATAATTTTCCGCCAGGTATTTGTTCCCATTTGTATCTAAGATTGATTTAAGATTAACAATAATATCCGTTGCTGTTGCTTCACTATTTTCTTGCATACTTTGTCTTTTAGAAAAAATTGGGAAAGAAAGATCACTTTAAGGTTCACGAGAATGATTATTTAATATTTTTTGAGAAGCAACTATTTTTTTAGCTAATCTGACTATTTCATTCATAGCATGCTCGATACCTCCAAGAAAAACAAACTTTTCAGGGTGATCCTTGAAAATTCCATAATATTTTTCACGCTCTTCTTTTTCGATAATGTGATGCAGAGTAGTTTTCATGAAAATTTCAATTTTTTTCCGATCTTCTTGAGAAAATCGTCGTAAAGAAAACAGGCTATCGTAATTCATTGCTTTTAAAATCATTTTTAATTGTTCCGGAATAAAAGCAGAGTCATTCTCAAAAAGAACCCAAAGATCATCTCCCGTTACCTATGATCAAATTAATTACTTATAATAGTAAGAACAACACACAATTTATTTTAATATAAAATAAATTTCGAAAGCAAAAAAATTACCTGCACATTTGCCTGCGAATCAGTCATAATAAGTTTTATTTATAATTTTTCCAGTTTTTCAAAGTAAATTTTCTCTGAAAATCGACAATACATTAGTTATATTTCAAAAAATATTAAATAAATGTCAAGGATTATTAATTTCAATACTATTCTATAGAACAAACCTTTTCTAATTAACACATAACTGCCTACTTGCTGATTAGAAAAAAAGAGCTGTCAATTAATTATTTAAAATTAATTAAAAGCAATAAAAAGTAAACAACACTTGAGCTTCAGAGGTTATACCAAGGATTAGAAATTAAGACTAGAAAGTTATGTGTCAATACAGGTTCTTTTTATAGTACATTCGCTTTGCAGACAGATGGCCTAGCAGTATTTGTTTCTATTGGCGCCTAATTTAAATCACAATACAAGCAATTGGACGAGCAATATATTTTTTTCTAGTTAATTAATTATTTGATAAATTGAACTATGCAAATAACAATACTATTACGCGACTATTACACGATATTACTTACTATTACACAGCTATTACTCGGTAATACGCTATATTACTGACTATTACGCACCATTACGCACTATTACGGGCATTACATAGCTATTACCAGGAATGTGTACACTCCAATACGCAAGAAAATACCCCCTCGCATAGGACATGGTTTTGTCAATGTAACAAACATATATTGTTAATTATCTTTGTTTCTGCAACAAAGGAAAGAGTATTTTCGTTGAAAAAACATGATATAAAATGGCGATCATGGCGACAACGAACAGATGGAAATAAATATAATTTTGAGTTTATACCTACTATGGTTGATGATTAGTGGAAAAATTTATTGACTTAACGAAATGAGGAGCTTGCCTTCGATTATTTACATTTTTGTCTACTTGGTAAATGATAGAGAATAATTTCAACTTTTACAATAAGCAGTATCAACTTTCTTTGTTATGATTTTTTTACCTTAGTTGAAAACAAAATATATTAAATACGTACATTTTTGGATCTCTAGAATAATTTCCTGCTTTTTAATAATTAAGTGCCTAATGCATAATCATTTTTAATTATATAAAAGTAATGACGGTAAGACTGTACGAATATTTGACAAAAGTGAGGTTAAGTAGTTTTTCATGTAAATATTTTGCTTTTCGAAGCGGAGAATAATATAATTAATATCCCAGATAGTTAAAAATTTGTTAATAATATGTAAATATCAATGTTAGTTGTATTAAGCCAGTCGGTGAGTGCAAAAAGTGCACATAAATGCAACCTGAAAAGTCTCAATAGTTTCTTGTAGTTTGAGGGCCCCATATAAGAGCCCCATGGTTTGCTTTCGATTTCCGGTTGCAAAAAATAGTGTAAACAATCGTCAAAGTTCGAGAAACGTAGTTTTTTGATGACCCTTGCTTCCGGTTAAATTTTAAAGGAAAAAGTTGTGATTGAAAGTTGTAGAGCTTGAAAATACCTTTCAAATGACTGGTGATACGTTGAAAAAGGTTAATTATTTTAGTTGCAAATGAATTTAAACCATTAAAAATAGCACTTTTTAATTGTTTAATAACTTTGTTAATAATTATTGAATTTGTTTAGTTTACAACTCACTAAGAATATTCTCCTTGCGAAGCTGAATAAATTAAAAAAAAGTCAACTCGATCGGACAAATAGTTTATGTTTTATTCCATTTGTTAACTAAAAACATGAAATTTTTCAACGGAATTTCCCCACTTTTGGACCTGTGAATTTCGTTTTTTTTCTTCGAGAGTATATTTTCTTGAATTCAATGGAATTATATGTACAAAAAGAATTTTTTGTCAAATGTTATAAATAATAATTAAAAAATTTTTGTTAAAAAAATTTTCGTTTTTATTATTAAAAATATTGTATGTTGAAAAAATATAAAATCATTTTTGGATTCAGCGTAGAAAAATACATCAAATTAAAAAAAGAATGATTAAAATCGGTAAATAATTAACAAAGTTATGACCATTTTTGCAAATTTGAACGGCTGAATTGAGTTGTGGCGGCAAGAATCACGCTCCTTCGAGTACCCTCACTCCGACGTTCAGAAGTTGAAAAAAGGATATATTTACTATTACTTGATATAAATGAAAAATAAATGCACAAAACCTTATGTCTAATTTTTTTTCATAAAATACATAAATATTTAAGTGGTATGAATTGCAATTAAAAATATTGATAATTAACTAGTCAGGAATTTTTTGAAAAAAATAAACTAACTCCCCCCTCCTTGAAGCTGGGTCGAATTTTTTTTAGAAAAGTTTTGTGAAAACGAATGAAATTAAATTCCCTTTACACCAAATCGATAAAGTGAAAATTAACTGAGTTATTCCATTTGTTTATGTCAAAAAAACATACCCTTTTTTAACGTCTATTATTATGCACTTAGATAAAATAAATCAATTTCCCATTTAAAAGGAATGAAAGTTTGACTCCTAAACTATACTCTCGAAGAAAAAAAAACTAAATTCGCAAATCCAAAAGTGGGGAAATTCCGTTGAAAAATTTCATGTTTTTAGTTAACAAATGGAATAAAACATAAACTATTTGTCCGATCGAGTTGACTTTTTTTTAATTTATTCAGCTTCGCAAGGAGAATATTCCTGGTGAGTTGTAAACAAATTCAATAATTATTAACAAAGTTATTAAACAATTAAAAAGTGCTATTTTTAATGGTTTAAATTCATTTGCAACTAAAATAATTAACCTTTTTCAACGTTTCACCAGTCATTTGAAAGGTATTTTCAAGCTCTACAACTTTCAATCACAACTTTTTCCTCTAAAATTTAACCGGAAGCAAGGGTCATCAAAAAACTACGTTTCTCGAACTTTGACGATTGTTTACACTATTTTTTGCAACCGGAAATCGAAAGCAAACCATGGGGCTCTTATATGGGGCCCTCAAACTACAAGAAACTATTGAGACTTTTCAGGTTGCATTTATGTGCACTTTTTGCACTCACCGACTGGCCTATATGTCTATCTCCTTTTTTTAAACTTGAAATAAATTTTACTCTGTCGACTTATTAAAAAAAAGGAAAATTATTGTTTGTGTATATTCAAAAAGAAACATTTATAATTAAAACTAACATTTTTAATATATAACAAATATTTATTTTTTCAGGTACCTTCTTGATTTTCGAGTGTTGGTAATCATTAAACAATAAAAGAAGCCCATTAATTCTTTAAAATTAAAGAATTAATTCTCAAATTTTTGTAATTATGGAGAATATTTGTCAATTATAAAAAGTCGCCTCTGGACAATTCTATAAATATTGGTAAATATTAATAATATATTTGGTGGTAATTTTAATTTAATTTAATAATTTTAATGAAGAAAGTGAAACATAATTATGATAATCCCTGGAAAAAGGGGATCTCCCAGAACAGATAGGCCTATTGCTTTGATGGTAGGGAATTTCAGTTTCGTGCGCTGTCAATTCTGCTCTTAGAAGTTTTTAAATTTCAAATTGAAAATCTTAAACGCATTAAATTTTATTTGTATTAAAAATTAAAGCAAATATCAAAGTTAATAAATTTTAAGAAAAGTTGAATATGAAACAAAATTTTAAGAATTTATTTTTTTAGGTTTATTTAAGGAATAAGTAAGGCCAAAAATCGTCAGTTGATATAAGAAACTAAAAATTCAAGTTATATAAAGAAAAGAAATAATTTTGCAAAAAGGGCAAAAGATACGTGGTCAAATTAGTCCTTTCCAAAAATTAAATCACGGATTTATTAATTGCCAAAGTTTTAGTGCGGTTTATAAATAATGGAGTGAATTTTTCAAAAAAAGAGTCTGTGCGGTTATTAATTTATAAATATTATCGTAAAAATAGAGTTTGTGCAGTTTTTGAGTAAAATGAATCGAAATTAGAGTCTGTGCGGTTTGCTAAATAATAGTCTTTGTTTGTAATTTATTTTTTCCAAAATTTGTAATTTGCGTTGTATCTAAATCTTAAAATTTTCGAATCAGTGAATCATCGAGGAATAATTCTGGAAGGATTCCAATCGGGCGTCTTCAAAGTCAAACTAAGGTATGTACTTTGCTTTAATAAATTTTCTTTTTTTGCTTCCTCATAGAGGAAGGATTGTATTAGCAAAATTTTCGATTGTGATTTTTTGACATATTTATAAACTTATTTTCATTATACCTAATCTTTTAGTACATTATGTACGAATGAGCACTACCCGCATAAATGTTATAAATAAATAAATATTTCGATGTAATTTGACCTCAGAAGTCCAAAAAACGTATTTTAAAAAAATGTCCCGATGTGCGTGTGTATTAACATTACATTTGCCTCAATATCTCAGAACGAGAAAGAGCTAAAAAGGCTTCAATTTTTTTTAAATTGCAGGTCTCCCCGGGGGACATAAAATAAGAGTATTTTCAGCCCGATTCATAAAGTTTAACTATATTTTTTTGCATTTTTCATTTTGTAAAAAAACGTTTTTTGGCCATAACTTAAAAAAAATGTTAGAACACCTATAAATGTTTTTCTTTAGTTTTGTAGAGTTTTTTCAGACGCATCTTTTGAGCCTCCATTGAACATTTTTCGTCTATATTAGCCAGAGATATTAAAGTTTTAAAAATCTAAATTTTTCGAAAATAATACTTTTTTGAAAATTTTGTTGAAAAATGTAAAAGTAGCTTTAAAAGTATTATTACCAACTTGTAGAGCATTAAAAAACGATTCGATTGACCTATTTTTAAACCTGATTCGGTCAAAAATTATCAAATTATTGGTATTTGAAAAATCAAAAATTGTGGAAAATATCATTTTTTCAACATTCTGGTTTATTAACTTATGTGTAATTATTAAACCCGAAATTAATCCGAATAAATCCAAACTCTATACGGTTTGTGAACAACTAGTAAATCCGGAGTTGGTCCGATGAAGTCCGACATTAATCAGTTAATTTTAACTAGTGAATCTGGAATTAGTCCGAAACAGTCAAAATTTAGTCCGGACAATTTAGTGAATGTTAATAAAAAAATAATTATACAAGTTACACATATTAATAATTATTACTTTATGGTACATTCAACATATTTTTCGATTTACCTATCGCAATTTTATTTACATTAACTTAAAATTTCTAACGCTTGGGGATTCGAACCTACAGCTATCTAATATGATATCGCACCGAAATCGAATACACTAACCACTATACCACGCTCGCATGAGAGTTCAAATTCACAATAAAATTTATCAAGTGCCACGAAAAGAAATGACAAAAAACTAACGCATAAGTGTTAATTATAATATTAAAAAAGATAACTAATAATACTAGTGTAAAATCAAATTAACTGCAAAAGTAAATATTTTATTTACCATAAGTAAATACCCTGAATAAAAAGTCGGACCGATTTCGGACTAATCCGGAATTTGTCCGCAACAGTACGGTTTATTGTGGAGTTTTTTCACCCTGAATTAAGTTTGAAGTGAATACAGTTTTTTATAACTATTGAATCCGTAATTAGTCCGATTTAGTCCGAAGTTAGTCAGATTATATGCAACTAGTAAATGCAGAAATAATCCGATTGGTTTAACCAGTGAATCCGCAGCTAATCCGAAACAGTCTCCTTATGGTCAGATTTTCGTCACTCAGAATTAGTTCGGATAAATCCAAACTCAATAGGTTTGTGTATAACCAGTGAATCCGGAATTAGTACGATCTAGTCTGAAGTTAGTCTGGTAATACGCAACTTGCAAATAGTCCGATTAAGTCCGGAATTAATCTGGTTATGGTCAGGTATTTGTCAAACGAAATTATAATTATAGTTTTAATTTATCTGACCAAAATCATTCCGGATTAAGCATTTGAATTAGATTAAATATGGATTGTTTTGGACTGTCTGTGGATTATATATATATATATATATATATATATATATATATATATATATATATATATATATATATATATATATTTACAAATTCCATATTATTATAAGACTTCTTTTCCGACGGGGGTGTTTTGATCGGATATTATTCGGATTGCCGCTGACTATTACCGGATTCTTTGCATACATATTTTGGATTGTTTAGTATTTGTTTCGGATTATGCCTTTTAATTGGATTAAATCCGGATGTTTTCAGACAATTTTCGGATACTTAGCATACATATTTTGGATTGTTTCGGATTATGTCTCTCAATTGGATTAAATCTCAATCGTTGCAGACAATTTCCGGATTCGTTGCATACAGTTTTCGGATTGTTTCGTAGTTGTTTCGGAATAGGATTTTGCAACACTTAATTTCAAATTGTTGCGGACTAATATCGGATTTCTTGCTTACAGAGTTCGGATTGCTTCGGACATTTTACTGATTAAGTTTTTTTAACTAGATTAAATTCGGATTGTTGCGGACTGATTCCGTATTCTTTACATATTGATTTCTGATAATTCCGTACTTATTTTAGAAGAATTCTTCGCCGGTCGTAAATTTGGATTCTTGCGGACTAATTACGGACTGAATTCGTAGACATTCAGGATTACTCCAGAGTGTTTTCCAATTCAGGTTTTCGTTCGGATTGATATCAGACTAGCGCGGATCATTTTCGAACCTTTTTCGTACAATTTTCGGACTAATCCGTACAAATCTGTCCGTATTTAATCCGGAATTAGTCCGAATTTTTTACCAGGGTGAACACCAAAATTATAAAATTGTACAACTTGGCAGCGGTTTTATGTTTATAGTAATTGAATTTTTTTCTTCTTTACGAAGGAATTGTCAAAATCACAAAAATTACTTTTCGTTGGTGAATCAATTTTAATTTATTTTGATTTTTTCAGATCTAAAAAACTGGATTGGAAAATAAATAAAGTGCTGATTCAGGTGAGCCTATTTTGACACGAGAATGCATTATTTGACTATTGAAAATCTGCAATCGGTGAGTGCATTATTTTTGTTCAGTTAAATTCAAATGTTTACTGATTGAAATTTAAAGGCTACATACAAATGTTTTTGAACAACTCACAAATAACTCGTATAAAATTAATGACAAAAGCTGAAATTGAATATTTTGAAATTTAATTAATTTTACATGTCAATATTGACATATTTTATGTTTATCTTAACTTTATGATGTGAGAGATTTATATTAGAAAGCATTCTTCAGAATGAAACTTCTCTCAGATACTATATTAAATTCTATCTATTTATCAAATACATTTTGTACATTAATATTTTATTAAATATGATGTATGCAATAATTTCTATTAAATGTTGAGTAACAATCCTCTTCAGATTCCCGCTGCTCTGAAGAAATGGGAGAGTATATGTAATACCGCGATGTTTTGTTTATCTATGACAAAGTGGAAACCAAATATTAACTTTCTTCAGTGAATGTTTTATCATAACATACAAAGAATTACGTACCTTATTATAATATACGTGAAATGTGATGCTTAGATGAGTTTTTCAATATTAATACTAATTATAAAATTAATAAAATTCATTCAATTGAATTAGATACAAAATTAGTTTTAAAAATTTATAAATTCTAAATCATAGATAATTGGTGTAGACTATTAAACTATTTCGCATTTTATTTTATTGATGATGCTCGTAAAACTGAGAGGTACGAAAATGATGTTTTAATAATCTGATAAACAAGGAAAAGACTAATTATATTAAAGACCTTTAGTCTCGTTTCGTAATATTATCAAATAAAAGTATATATTATACATTAGTGAAAGTTAAATGGGATGCAACAGCAAGTTTCCCAGCGGTAATGGCCAAAGGTTTTTGTGCCCTTTGAATGAACATCATTATCATTTTTGCTTCAGTAGATCTTAATTCGTACCAAGGTAATAAATACGCAGATTCAGCTATCGAGAAACTCTAAAATAATAATTACAATATAACAAAATTAAATTTTCTTTTTTCACAAAAAACATTCAAAAAAATTTCATTTTTCTCTTTAGAATTTTTTTTTTATTTTACTATTTGAGAGTGTAAATTACTATATTTGATTACCTTTGATTGTAGATATTCTCCCAAACCGCAATAAATTCCAAGTTCAAATATTAAAATCATAGATAGGAATGTGTCTCTCAATAAACTGCTGATACCCTTGTTATCAGATAGTGTCTACAATATTTCGTTTTTTTAAAGAATTTTCGTAGAAATAAGTATAAAGAAACAAACGATTTAATAATAAAATGAAAATATTACCATTAAATAAATAAATCCTTGAAAACAGACTTGCAAGGTAGCAAATACGAAATGCAAAAATAATTGTCCAGAATAAATTTTTCCAACCTTTTTCGAAAATTGAATCGTTTGCCGATGCTTTTCAATTAAAACGCTTATTGAGAATTTTTTTTCCGATTTTAGAATGTTATTTAAAAAACAATCCAATTCTAAGCGTAAAATTTCTGCTTTCGTGGAAGCATGCAGTACCTGCATGACAATAAAACTTATTTTCAAACCGTAAATTAACTATAGACTGAAAAAAAATTTGTTTGATTCAAATGACCGATTGCCTAAAATTATCAAATTATATTCACTTGAATCAAATGATTTATATTTCAATCAATTCAATGGTATTTGAACCAGTAATTTATTCAGTATTTGAAGTTCGTAAATTTGCTCAAAGTCCGTAAAAGTCAGTTTTCTTAAAAAAAAAGTCCGTAATTTGATTAGGAAAAGACGAAAAGTTCGTAAATGGTACAATATAATTTGGAGAATTTCAGAGAAATTACAAATGATTGCAAAAATTCAATTATTTTCAAAAGTAATAAAATTCTTCGCAGAAATTCAATTATGTTCAAAAATTATTAAAAATTCTCGTCAAAATTTCAATTATCTTTAAAAATAATTAAATTCTTCTCCAAAATTCAATCATTTAAAAAAATTTAATAAAATTCTTGTAAAAATTTCAATGATCTTTAGAAATAATTAAATTCTTCCCCGAAATTCAATTATTTTCAAAAATTTTCTTCAATATTCAATGGTTTTTAGTATCTTTACTATTTTCAAATAATTCCAAAATAATTCAACTATTTAAAAAAAAATTTAATAAAATTCTACGCAAACCTTTAATTATTTTCATATAAAATAATAAAAATTTGACAGGGATTCCATTATTTTCGTCAATAATAAAATTCTTTTTAGGAAATCAATTATTTTCAAAAATAATAAAAAACTCATTGCAGAATTTCAATTATTTTGAATACAATTTTAATCAAATTCCTCGAAAAATGTAATTATTCTTGAAAATTTTATTAAAATACGTCGAAAGAAATCAATTATTTAAAAATTTGTTGATAAAATTATTTATGGAAATTGAATTTTAAGAAACATTCAATTATTTACTTTTGTATTTAAATAATTGAATTATAGTATAATTTTCTAATAAAAATTGATTTAAAAATGAATTTCAGTTAAAATTTTAGATAATAATTGGATATTAGAATCGCAATAGTGTGAATTTTTATAAATAATTGAATTTTGAAATTAATTTTTTTGAAAAAGTTTAATTGAATTTTTTTTATATTATTTTCTAATATATAATTTAATTCAAGATTTTACGGATAATTAAAATTTCGTAAAATTGAATATTGTAGTCAAGTAATCGGTTATTTGAATCATAGTATATTTCGTAACGAGTGCTAGCAGTTGTCAATTTTTGAATGAGCACTTTTTTTGGAACAAACTGTAGGCGAAGCGCCTACAGTTTGTTCCAAAAAAAGTGCTCATTCAAAAATTGGCAACTGTTATCACTAGTTACGAACGATATTTTTCATAAAATAAAAAATATGAAAAATAAATTTTTTTCAGAGAAATATTATCAAATAAATAAAATTATTATTTATTTTACTTAGTTTATTTTATCATTTATTTACTTTTTTAATTTAATTATTTTAATTGATCAAATAAAATATCAATAAAAACGTTTATTTATTATTTTTAGTTGAAATTAAATTTATCAATTATTTACCATAGCAACATATGACGAGTCAGTTAAACAATACATATTACCATCCAAAATTAACAGAAAAGCCTGAATGGTGTAAATAGTTTCATAAATTGGGGATCTTTGGTTTGAAAATGGAAATTTCGACATTAATGGTAAATGTCTATTGTCTATAGAATCGCTAAAATACGTTCGTAGCGCGACAACAAGAAATGTAAGAATTGTAAAATTGTACACAATTATTGTTTTTTCCAACAAATTTATGAGAAAATTGCACATGATTATTCATAACAATTAATGCCTCAGGAGATTTTACTTCACACCAATCATTCATCATTACGATTAATACATCTTTCACGTACCTGTGTGGAATTATTTTACTATTTTAAACAAAATTTTTTTTAAATAAATAAATTTTATTGAAAAAAGTGAATAACTTTACACTGAATTATTAGAAAAACATACTACTCACCTCAATTTAAGTTAATTAATAAACTATTTTACCTTCGATGACTCCAGAAAAGTGACATTTTTATTAAAATTGCAAAAACCATAATAATATTACTTATATTGATTGTAAGTAATTCGAGATTCTGATAAACACTAGTGATATTCCAAAATTGGAAGATAAGACTTATGCTGCTTAAAAGTACATAAAAAAAGAAAAGTAAATTATTATTACTACCAGGCCAAAGTCCGAAAAATTGGAAAAATTTCTTCATTGGAAAAGAAATTATATGCATCTTTGTATATTAAAAGTCGTGGACATAATTGAAAAAAACAGGGGAAAAAGAAAAGTTTAAAAGTTGGATCCGTTTGTAAAAATTTAATGAAGCTATAAGAGAGAAAAATACAAGTTAGAATTTTCTGATGAAAAGTTAATGGAGATTTTTTTTTAATCCTTCGAAATTATCTTAAAGAATGAGAATGTAATATAAAATTATAGGCTTTAGATATAAATGTAGAGGACTTTTTTCATTTTTGTCGTTTGCATGACTTTTTTGCCGCGTTTAAATATTTAAATAAAAATAAAGTTTTCTTTTCAAACAAAAGGGACATGAATGCAGATGGCAAATAGTGAATAAGTAGATAGGCAGGGCCGGTTCTAACTCTAGATAGGGATCTATCTATCATATATATATATCTATATATCACCGACATGTTACCGACACTTTTAGCCCAGACTCAAACCACTTAGCCAAGACTCAAACCATGGGGGGGAGGTAAGAACTTGATGACTAGGTGGAAATGACGTCATTCACAGATTCCAGCACCGACATGTTACCGACACTTTTAGCCCAGACTCAAACCATTGGGGGGAGGGTGCGATTCAGACCATGATTCTGAGGCGGACATGACATCACGGGGGAGGGTGTGATTCAGACCATGATGCTGAGATGGATATGACGTCACACTCCCACGTGTAATTTATGATACCTATTTATTTCTTGGAATTATTGTTTTTATTTAAGCTATTATTTTACATGTAATTTGCTATCTTGTTTATTAGATTCTTATCTAAGGAATTCTTCCCATGTACTTGTTATTTATGATATCTTTGATTTATTGCTTCCGGTCTTATTATACAGTTTATTTATTTTGTTTTGACTAAGTTTCATCTAAGGAATTTTTTTACAAACATTTTCGGTACTTTTCATAAGAATGATTTTGATCTTGCCGCAATTCTAAGAAAAATATAATTAACTTCAAGGTTAAATAGGTCATATCTTGTGTATATAAAGAGAGCAATTTTTCTAAACGAAATCATTCCTTCAGTTTAAGTTGGCTGATGAACATATTATTAGCAAAGCATAGTGAAATTCAAGTGCGATTAAACAAATTAATACAATAAATTAATAAAGTTAAAAGTATAATTAAAGAAAGGTCACAGTGAAATATTTTAGTGAAACAATTTGAAAATTTAAATTTAAGTGATAAAAATGAATTTCGATAAATTAAACAAGGCAAGCAAAGTCTTGGTCACCAAAACAATAAAGGAATTAACCATCGATGCATTCTATAAAGTAACAGACATTCGAAAAATTAATACGAAATTTGGTCTGAAAATTATTGCTGAAATAGATAATGAATTTAACATTTTTCTACCACCAAGAATGATAAAAATATTTAAAGAGGATGCAAATCTTTTCAACAGTCTGAAAGCAGAAGCTGTAAGAGGTGGTGTATATTTAAGAAATCGTAAAGGACTTTACAATCAAATAGAGTTTGTTCCTGAGGGAGTTGACAAGTAGAAGACAAAAAAATGTCATATTTACCATGTGGAGAAATGTTATTATCAAAAATTTACAACTTAAATCCATCATTTACAAAGCAAGTTGTCGTTGGAGCAGAACTGGACACAAATGGAAATATAATACCAAAAATTCAACTAAGAAGCAGCCATCCACGAGTATCATTGTCTTTGGAGCTTCAAGAATGGCGCCTTTTGTGTGATGCAGTAAAATATATTATACGATTTTTCAATAAAGATTGTGATGCAACAGTGTTGGATTGTGAAACGTTTACAATACGTTTTAGTGTTACATATCGTTTAATATCAATTGAGCGTTCAGATATATCATTTACATTTAGTGAAAAGTCATTTGCAATATTTAATGAACTTATTCCTTGTGTTGAACAAAAATATGTAGAACTATCAAAATTTAATTTGCAGTATAGTACAGATATAATGGTAAAGTCTATTGCAGAATTAATCTTTAAAAATAATGTAAAGTGTACAAAACATGCCACGGATTTTATTAAAAATCATTACAGTAGAATACTTCAAAAAGTGATAAGAAGAACTAATGTTTTAAATTTAGAGACGTTATTGCTGGAACTTGTCACATTTCACTGTAAACAAATATCAAATGAAGCTATTCATCAAATGTCAAATATTCAATGTATAAATGGTCGTTTATTGTAAAAGAGAGGATAAATTAATACAAGAATGCATACAATTCAATTTATTTTTATTTTAAACCTTTCTCAAATACATTATAATTCAGATTCGTTTATCCAACTGTTATGAGAATGATCAAAACCTAACCATTTTACAAATACATTAAATCCTCTTTTTTAAATACTTTTTCAACTAAATATACATCTGGATACTTAACTTTAGAAAGTTCTTGCTCGTAAAAACATCCACTTATTGGATTTTCCTGATAATCCTTCAAGATATATGTTATTGGATTAGTATTTTTTACATCGCTTATAGTAAATATTTCTGTAGTCCAATTTGGCGTATAACCTTTTTCAAAAACATGTTTAACTTTACTTATACGTACTCTATCTCCAACTTTAAATTTCTTATTATATTTCCTGTTTACTAAAACTTTTTTAAATACATTAAACAATAAATTATTTTCATTTTGAGCATTTACATCTATTGGTTTCATTTTTATTGTTCGATGTTTACTATTATTATACGCATTTACTAAATCACTTAATATATCTATCCATTTGTAATTACCGCGTAAACTGAATTGCATCCACATTTTATTCTTTAAAGTACGATTGAATCGCTCACAAATTGACGCTTTCAAATTACTATGAGTAGAATACAAGTTAATGTTATAATTTTTAATGAGATTTTAAAAATGTGAATTATAAAACTCTTTTCCTTTATCTACTTGCAAATTTTTTGGTACACGTTTTTTAATTAAAATAGATTTCATTGCCGCAGTCACATCTTCACCTTTTTTCGACTTTAGCGGAACAGCCCAAGCAAACTTTGAAAATGTATCAATGACGGTTAACAGGTACTTGTAACCTTTATTTTCTCTCGTATATGTTTGCATTTCAACAAGATCAGCTTGCCAAGTCTCGTCAATACCACGAATGTCAACATTTCTTCGCTTTGCTGGTAGACATCATCTCTATATTTCTTTCAATACTGATTCTTAGATTTTCAAAATATTTTTTTATTAAATCTTCTATCTCTGAAATCTTTACAACATTGTCATTTATATCATTTCTCACAGAACCGATTACATCATAGATGGCGTTCGTTTTTGATTCAATAACTTTGTTTACAGTATTCAAGTTTACTGCATCATCGTTGCTCTCATCATTAGCTACGTTGCAAAGTTTCTTATTTTCAATACTAAAATCTCCTTCAGCAGTCAACTTAAAACCAAGCCCTGGTGGACCTCGATTTGAAGTTTCTGTGCTTTTAAACTGACGTCCGAATATGTCGATACTCATCATGAAAATGATAAAAATTTCTACAACTGTTAATTAATAAACAATTTCAGCTTCTCTCAACTCTTCAATAATTGATATAATCTCATTATTATGACTGGAATTTTCAGCTGCTTGAGATGCCAAGAGCAATCTTAAACGATCAACCAATTCATTAGGATCATCCCAATAAACATAATCAATTTTTGTATCTTCTTGTTGAGTAATATATTCTGGAATTAAACCTTCACCAGAATGAACATAGAATACAGAATGTATATAGTTAAGATATTTTAAACTCTTTTTATCTCTAACAGCGCCATCTGCTTTGTAATATTTTTTATGAGCAGTAGTTGATATTACAATATTTTTATAATTTTCTCGATCAACTACACTTTTTTTTTTGCTTAGGGACTTTTGGGAAATCTGACTACAGATACCTTGGATTCCGCACTCCAAGGTTATGTGGGGTTGGTACAATAAAACAAAAGGAAATATTAAAAAAAAGATAAATAAATAAATGTTATAATAAATTTAATAAACTGGCGACCTACTACCAGCCCGACCCACTAAAACCCGTAACCCTTCTTCTGGAGCCCTTTACCCTCCCTCATCATCATCATCATCAATAAATAATATTCTTAGTTTAAATGTCAGTTAATTATTTGACTTCATCATGGACGATTCACTTATTTTAACGTTGTCTGGAAATTCTTCGATCTTAGAATCTTAATTTTTCCCACCAATAGAGTTGTCTAATTTTAAAAATTATGCTCTTGGTCTTGTTGAATTTTTAACTTTTGATTCTATTCCTAATATAGATGTTAAAAAGAATAAATTTTACGTAGGGAATGAAGAAATTATTATACCCACAGGAAGTTAAGAAGTTAGTGATATTGATCAAGTTTTGCATTTAATTTTAAAAAATAAAGGAATTAATTTTAGAATCAAACTAAACAAGAATACATTGAAATGTACAGTTTATTGTGATGAAGAAATTAATTTTAAACCCAATGATTCCATTGGTAGTTTGTTAGGATTTTCTCCTCGCAAATTAAAAGCTCACGAATACCATGAGTCTGATCAACCAGTATCAATCATTAAAATAAATTCATTAAGAGTAGAATGTAATCTAACAACGGGAACATACATTAATTAATAATGGGTATTGTTTTTAATAATAGAAAAAGGATTAGTTTTGGTTATAAAATTAAGACACCATGCCAGAAGCAAATCAGTCGTCGGCGAATCTTGAAGAGATTAACACCTCAGAACCTGCAACTACTAAAAAATCTCGGTCTAAAGATTGTAAAAAAAGGAAGAGAGTAAAAAAGAGATTTAAGGTTATTTTTACTTGTATTTGTGCCTTTGTATTTCAACGTATTATTATTTGCTATGGAAGGGGAAATTTTAAATATTGATTCACCAGTAATTTTTGATAAATCTATTGCTCATTATGAAGTTCATGCGCAACAACCATACACCTCATCAACATACAACAATAGTGACGAAATCCGCATCACAGTACAAAATCAGGATCATTGCTTATTTCCAAGCAAAACCTCGATTCACATAACTGGAAAACTCGTGAAACCTGATGGAACAGCTCTAGAGCGTACAAATTTAATTTCTAATGGTATATGTCATTTATTTGAAGAAGCAAAGTATGAACTTAATGGTGTAGAAATAGATAAAAATAAAAATGTTGGTCTTACAAGTTTAATGAAAAATTATATTTCTCTGGATGCTAGTCAAAATAAATTTCTTGAAAATGTTGGTTGGTTAGAATTTACGAATGAACCAACCTTAATAAATGCACAAGATTATTTTGATGTTTGTATTCCTTTAAGAATGATTTTTGGTTTTGCTGAAGATTACCAAAAAGTTATTATTAACGCTAAACATAAGCTTATTTTAATCAGATCAAGAACGGATGCTAACGCAGTGTTGCAAGTAGCACCTTTAGAAGAGTTTGAAATTGTTATTGAAAAAATTGAATGGTTATTACCATACATAAAATTATCAGATGCTCGAAAATTTAAATTAATAAAATATATTCAAAAAGATCCATCTATTCCAATAAATTTTAGAACTTGGGAATTGTATGAATATCCTTTATTACTAAGTACTCCTAAGCATATTTGGAGTGTAAAAACTTCAAGTCAATTAGAAAAACTTAGATTTATTGTATTAGGGTTTCAGAGAAACAGAAAAAATAATACAGTTCAAAACTCTAGTTGTTTCGATCACTGTGATTTATCTGATGTAAAATTATTTTTAAGTTCACAATGTTATCCTTATGGCAACATGAATCTCAAGTTGTTTCGATCACTGTGATTTATCTGATGTAAAATTATTTTTAAGTTCACAATGTTATCCTTATGGCAACATGAATCTCAATATTGGTAGAAATCAGTACTCTACTTTATATGAAATGTTTACACATTTTCAAGCATCTTATTGTAGTAAAGAGTCTCAACCAATTTTATCAAAACAAGAATTTTTACAATATGCTCCTTTAGTTGTAGTAGATTGTTCAAAACAAAATGAGTCTTTGAAAAGTAGACCAGTTGATATCCGCTTAGAATTTGAATCAAAAGAAAATTTTTCCGCCAATACTTCAGCTTATTGTTTAGTTTTGCATGACCGCATCGTTGAATATAAACCAATCAGTGGAATTGTTAAAAAAATTGTTTAACTTTAAGCTTATATATATTTAACTCTTTACGCGTAATGAGATTAGTTGATTTAAAAATGCAGTACTTAATGGATGTGCAAGGATTCAAATTGCCAATTAATAAATTTGTTTTAAAAGAATTAGCTATAGTTTCTGTAAATAATGATTCAATACCAATAAATATGGTTTTCCAACCTCCTTGTCCATGGAATTGCGTCACAAACAAATATAAATGTATCAATCGTTGGTTAGAAAATAATTTCCATGGTATTCGTTGGAATTCTGGTGATGTACCGTACGTTTATTTAAAAGAAATTTTAGAAAATGTGTTTAAAGAAGCAAAGACAATTTATATTAAAGGTTTAGAGAAGAAAAAATGGTTAAAAAGCTTAATCGATGAAAAATATTGTATTGAAATTATCGACATGAATGATTTAAATTGTCCTTCATTAAAAAAGTTAAACATTGAAACATGTATCGGAACTTGTTTAAAACATTTAATCAACAAGAAAACTTTTACTTGTGCTCTTCAGAATGTTATAAACTTAAAAACTTGGTTCTGCAAAAACTGTAATATTTGAGTATTTTAGTTGAAAATGTATTCTATTTTTTTCCTCAATAAAATTATAAAATATCAATTGGACTGTAATTATTATTTCTAACCTAACCTTATTGTTTTCAGAAATAAGAAACGACATTTATTTTGAATACATTTATTTATTTAAACATATTTATTATAATAGATTACAATGTTTTTTAAGTATAATTTATTGTAAAAATTGTATAAAGCGAATAGTAGAGAACTAATACAAACTACATTTTAAATAAATATTATTTACATTTTATACATCAATTTCATCTATTTCCATTGGATCATGCTGTTGGTAACCCCAAGGAAAGGTGTCAGTTTTCCCTGGTATCAAAATTCTTTTATCATCCTGCCAACTTAGAGCAATTTTATTTTGTTTGACAGTAAATACTTCATGTTTTTTGCTGCGTATAAAGTGCTGAGATCGGATCAGGTTTTAATTTTCATTGAGAGTATGCTTAAAATCATCGAAACCTATTTTTTTTAAAGTTGAATATTTTACCCCTTTTGCTTTCTTTTTAGCTTCCTCATCACCCCATAACTTGAATGCATATAGTTTTGATCTTAAACCTATAAATTCGTCTACAATTTTACCGTTATTTTCGTCTTTCATAAGACCCAAGATTTTTTTATTTGCAAGTGGTATATTATAAATGTTGTTTTCAGGATAATCGGATGTATCGAATTTAGGTAAATCTCTTTTAATATAATCATAAAAATTTAGTACTGTAATATGATAAACAAGACTGTCAGTATCTGTGTAGAGTAATTTTGCAGAATCACTGAAAGTCTCTTTAATGTAATTGTAATGAAAGTCATATGTTATTATTTTTGATATGTCTAAAATAGTTCTTCTCAAATTCATTACTAGATTTTTTTCTAAGCTCAGTATTTAAATCAATGTAGGGTTTTAACCACTGCTTTTGCTTAAATTTTAAAACTCTATGTGTTTTAGTTAATTTCATTCCCAAAGATAAATATAGCTTCAAATTTCTATAGTGAATTGTATAGTTCTTCTTTAGTAATAAATTTGGAATTAATTTAGGAATTGTACATTTTGGGAGAGGAGGTATGAAATGTTCAGGGCATAACGGCAAGTCTTTATGTGAATCATGAAGTTGAGTTGAATAATCTAAATCTACTTCAAGAATATATCCTTCAGGAGAATCATATGGAATATTCAAGAAAAGTCATTACTATAATTTTCTAACCATTCAAAATCTGTATATGGCAAGCTCTCGCTCATAGAAGCACCATACTGATTTTTTATATCGAAATACATAATGTAAGATTTTGGTATTAGGGGATTAAAATCTTTTTCCATAAATCTATTATTAGCTTTCGCGTATCTGTTTGAGCATTGTGAAACTCCACCTCTTATTCCCTTTTCAATAAAAAGCAACATTTCCACATCTGTCAACAAATCAAGTTTTATGTCTGTGTACTTGAGCATAGCGTCAAATGCCAGTCCTGGGGCAGTATAGTAATGTAACGCGTCCAAGTTAGAAGTTGTAAACATGTTTTTCTAAAATTTTCAAAAATGTCGGCAAGTAGTAGAACGTCAGTCTGTAAATACAAGTCAGAGTATTCTCCTACTGTTTTTAAATTAAACGTTTTCCATACGTTACAAGCATGTTCATAGTCTTCGTCTGAAACATGAGCGTCATTTAATTTAGAGTAGAAAGAGTCTTTTACTGGCAATTGACCTTCTTCTAATTTTTTCCAGCTACTAACATATTCGTAAGGAAATATTCCTTTTCTTGTTAATAAATTAAACTCGTCGACATTTTTACAATACTTTTTCGTAATTTTTTTCTTATCATTTTCAAGATAGGAGGATAATTTGTCTAAACTGCTTGGCATAAACCTAAATGAATCCAGAAATCTTAATACTACTTTTGTGCCTTTGACATATTTTGAAAATGAAATGTACTTTTCTTTGTTTATTGGTAACAGTTTTATTTCACCCTCAAAAGACGTTACTAAAGCTTTTATAATGAAATGTGCATCATATCCTGACAAGCTGTGAAAAATTATGGGAACAACATGTGAATCTTTATAATTTACATTGCAACCTTGATGTGCCGGACCACGATATTTTCCCGTGAAATGACAATGATCACGGTGTTTAATGTCATCTTTTTCAAAAGGCTTTTCACAAATATGACAAACTGTTGCAGTATTAAATTGAATTTGTTGTAAAATAGTTAAATTTTTCATTGGAATAATATTGGTAAAATAAGTATTTGCTTTTTCAGCCAATTGTTTTAATTCAGCCATGAACCAATCAACACAATCTGGACCCCGATATGATTTAAATTCTGAAAGAGATTCGTCGAAATTGCAATGTACATAGAAAGCAAAACTTGTCGGGATGTGTTTTTGGTATGTTGATGTGTTTGTGTGTGTACTTGCTCTTGGTTCTAAGAGACTTTCAGTGTCAGCATACACGACAAAGGGAACATTTTCTTTATTTCTGTAATTTTAAAATTTTAAAATTTTATTCTCTTCTTTAGGTAAAAACACTCGACACATGTTTATTTTATCACAATCCATTTTATGATTATTAAACGATTTCTCATAATTAAAATGGCATAAACATCTATCACAAAGTATGGTTCGATTTCGATCTTTTGTTATTTGAGATTTTACTAATCGAAATAAATTATTGATTAATGCAAAATGATAAACTTTGTTAATTTGAAAATTATTAACATCATCATCGTCTAAATCAAGTTCTGTATTATCAATCATTAATAAGTGATAAGTAGGTTCATCTGATTTGTTTTTACTTAAATAAAGAGGAACAATTTCATTCTTTTTATTACTGCTTTTATTAATTCCGTAAACATTAATACTTAAATTGTTTAATTTTTCAAATTTTGGAATATCGCTGAAAGAAATGGGGAATTCAAAATCATTAAACTTTAAATCAGTATCTTTAAAGTGAGGATATGAACACAAGGAACGTGCAAACGTTCCTTATTCTTTACAGCTGGATAACGTTGTGCAATGATAGACCATAAAAAACAATGTTTGTCATTATTTATAACATTAATAACAGCTCTTTTATCAATTATAAAGTTTGGCATTCTTATAAAAGTTGAGTATCCAGCCGCAAGAGGGACATATTTATTTATATTAACACTTGAATTTATTTTCATTTAAAGACCAACCTGACTTTTTTTGTTGAAAATCATCAATCTTAACAAAAAGTTTTTCACGAATTTTATGATCAAACCATTCATCAAAGTTTGTTGATTCTAAAATTTTTGAATTTCTAGTATTGAAATATTTAATATCTTCAATTTCCTCACCTTCTTCTAAAACAGTATAATTTGCCGCAAGAACAACATTAACTTTCATTTTTCCCATCTTTCTAAATGCATTTTTTAATCGAGAAATAATCATTTTCTCTGCATCACTGAGAAAACTGTCTATATTTTTATGTTTTAAATTAATAACAACACCTGTTCTAATTCGATTCTCGAAAGCATTCTCTAATTCTTCCTACCTGATCCATCTCTCATCCTTTTTAAATAAACCAGTTCCTGTTCTTCTTAGTTTTTTAAACTTTCTGCTATTTGCTTTCAATAGTCCAATAGTTGACAAAATCTTTTTTTTCTCTTCACATGACACAGATCCATTTCTTAACAATTTATTCAGTAATCTAATGTTCTTTACACTATTATTTATCCAAAAATTTAACTCCTCTGTTGTAGTTTTTTTCCTAATGTTTTAAAAGCATTGTTCATAATTTTTACAAAATCTTTACAATAACAATAACAATATGTCATCGTTAAAGAATGCACCCTGTAAAAAAAAAATCTGCCCGCGCAAGCGCGGACACATTCTCATCCGCGCTTCGCGCGGGGGCTCGCTTCGCTCGCTAGTTTCAGCGCGCCTCGGGGCGCGCGAATATTGATCGTCGCGCTTTGCGCTCCGGCGATTATTTCACACGTCGCGCTTCGCGCTCCGTGTGTTGTTGCGCGCTTTGCGCGCAAATGGCTCGCTTCGCTCGCGGTGGTCTGCAATTGTTGTTCATTATTTGTGTTATTGTTCTTGTTTCCTATTAAATGTTTCATAAAGCATTTTTTTTCTTAAAGTTACTACGACTTTAAGGATTACATTCTCATCACATGTTTTTGTTTGCTGATGATTGCGAGATAAAGTGGATTTAGATGTATATTTTTGGTCTTGATGATCAAAAATCTCAAATTGACCCTAAAAAAATGTTTCAAGCTTAAAACGCGATTTTAGTTTCATTTTTAACCCTTTAACGCCCAGTGGTACATACGCTGTACCACAAATGCATTAAAGTCATCATAACTTTGAAACTAATACATATTACTAAAAATTTTAAATTCTTAGCTCTAGTAAAACTCTTCCAGCAGATAATTAAAAAAAAATAAAAGTAAAAAAATAATAATAAATAAATAAAATAATAATAAATAAAAAAAGTGTCAAGATACATTTTCTCCTATGACGGACGAAAAAATTTTAAAAAATTAATCAGATTCGTTTAAAACTTGTTACTCGGGGGTTTTTGGGGTCACTGAATACGAATATGAAGTAAAAATGGAAAAATTCAAAATGGCGGATCCAATATGGCGGACGAAAAAATAAAAAATAATGGGATTTATATGAAACTTGTCACTCGGGGGTTTTTGGGGTCACTGATTACGAATATGGAGTCAAAATTGCAAAATTCAAAATGGCGGATGCAATATGGAGGACAAAAAAAATAAAAAATAATGTGATCTATATGAAACTTGTCACTTAGGTGTTTTTGGGGTCGCTGATTACGAATATGAAGTCAAAATTGCAAAATTCAAAATGGCGGATACAATATGGAGGACAAAAAAATAAAAAATAATGGGAGATATATGAAACTTGTCACTCGGGGGTTTTTGAGGTCGCTGATTACGAATATGAAGTAAAAAATTCAAAATGGCGGATACAATATGAAAGACAAAAAATAACAAATTAATGGGATTGACATTTAATTTGATGCTTTGGGTTTTTGGGGTTTCTGAGTTTAAAATGTTAAGAATAATAATGGTGGATCTAATAGGGCGAATTATGTTTAATAAAAGTAAGAAATTTAATCCATTTGTGAAAGGAAACCTGGAACGCTTGATTCGAACGAAAAAGAACAAATGAAAATCAGCTGGCCAATCAATAAAAACAATTGACAACCCTGGAGCGCATGACTTGAATGAAGAAAAACAAATGATAGTCAGCTGGTAACAATATTCAAGTAAATCCTATTTAATTTTTTATTCTCGTCCACCATATTGGATCCGCCATTTTGAATTTTGCAATTTTGACTTCATATTCGCAATCAGCGACCCCAAAAACCCCCGAGTAACAAGTTTCATATAAATCCCATTATTTTTTATGTTTTTTATCCGCCATATTGGATCCGCCATTTTGAATTTTGCAATTTTGACTTCAGATTCGTAATCAGCGTCCCCAAAAACCATTATATACCAAGTGTGGTTGAAATCGAATCGGTGGAAATAATTCGGGCTTTAAAGGGTTAAAGTTATTTTAAAAAAATTAGAACGAAAAAATGAAAATTTTGAAAAGTTACATATATATTAAATGTATTATTAAAAACATGTAAATCCGGATACAGTGAATGTGATAGTTTAATTGTTTTAAGAAAAACTTTAAATTTACTGAAGATTTAAAAATGAACAATTAGATAAATTTTCTGCATGATTTTTTTAAGAGAACGTCCAAGCGCCTAAACTTTCGGTAGGACCTTTCGGCAGGACGCGCCTCTTACATAATTTATTAAATATATTAACAAATATTGTTATTATATGTTATTTTAAGCTTAAACAAGAAATTCACTTAGAGATTTTGAAAAAATCGCCATTTTTAATGTTAAACAAATATTTGAATAACTTATAAAATAGTAAACGTTTTCTAAAGCTTCTCTTCTCATTTTTAAGGTCATTTTCAACAGTATTAGATTTACTTCAGGTATTAACGTGTATTCTTTGCTTAGAAATTGTAAGCAAAGCACAAACGTGGCGATTTAAGATAGCAGACGACAGGGAGTAAAAGTCATTCACTTGTTCGACTTGTATGAAAATGGCGGCCTTTTTTGCCATGAGCAAAAGTAACGCATGGTACTAGCTGTTTTTTTTGCCCATGGGAAAAAAAGGTCGCCATTTTCATTCAAGTGGACAAATGAATGGCTTTTAGTTCCTGTTGGATGCTATCTAAAAGCGTCTATTTTGTGCCTGAGGTATAAAAAGTCAATTTTTCACCAAATCTAATACCTTTTCATGTGATGAGAATGTAAAAAACCATTTCCAACAAGATAGGATCAAAAATTGAAATGTTAAAAAAAGGTCAGACCAGCCCAACTGTGTAAAAAAAATTTCATTGATTTTCTAAAATGTTAAAACTTATATGAATATATTTTAGTTATAACATTTTATAAAATCAATAAAAAAATTTTAACCCAGTTGAGGTAGCCTGACCCAAAAACTTAAAAAAAATTAAATTTCTATGAGAAAATGTTATAGAGGAAAATTGTTTTTATTTTTCTAATCTAAAGTAATATAAAGTAAAAAAATATTGAAATTTAAAAGAAAAATTGAAATTTTAAAATTTTAAAAGTACTGTAGTTTGTGTAGTTTTCGACGAAAATGGCTGGCTAACAAACTTGACCTGTAATTTAACAGTAACTTTGTACTTGCAAAGTTGCAAGTTGATACAATAAGTTTTTCAAAAGTTATCGTGGCGACACCATTGCGTGTGTAGACACACCCAGGTACGATTTTTTGGTCAGACAAAAAAAAAGGTACAGACAGACAGACACTTTTTCTAGATCATGTTTTTTGGACTCAGGGGACCACAAAACGTCAAGATTTCATGAAATTAGAGAAAGTAAATTTTCGACCAAAACTAATACTTTCTCATGTGATGAAAATGTAATAAATAAGCCGCTCACTGCTACTTGACTAGTATTATCGCTTTCAACCATGCTCTCGTCCCCTTATTCCAGCCAGCCCTTCATTTGTAAATAACAATTATTTGTTTAAACTGCTGCTCAATTTGATCAAATCATAAAATATCTTTATGTTTTTATGAACAATTTAATTATTAGCAAAATTTAAAAATAACCCTAGTTTTTAGCTGGTTTTGCATAAGAAAAATAATAAAATAATAATAACTACTAAGTAGACTTCCTACTCTCTAAATCTGAATATGCACTGAAAAAAAAATATTCTTAAATTGAGAGGAAAATTCCTCTTCAGAAATCCTCTTAAATTTTATACTAAAATCAAGAATATTACTCTTAATCGGAGAGTATTTTCCTTCCTTTTCAAGAGGTTTGAAATTAGAGGACTACTTTAGCACATTATTCTTACATTGAAATTAATCTTTTCAATATGAGAATAATATTCTTATAATGTAGAATATTCTTTTTGTTTTAATAATAATCCTCTAACTTTAAGAGGATTTCCTCTAGAAATTCGCACATGCGCAACTATTGATTTCGTCATGTAAACATATAATGGCGAAGTGTCTCGTGAATGTTTTATAGTTTTGTTAAAGACTCCTGAGTTTAGTACAAATGAAGAACAGTGATTTGAATAATTTTGAGGTTATGCATATTGTTTTATTATATTTTATAAATGTTTTTGTAATGTTTGTTTGCAGAAAATTTATATCATTTTGAGGTTATGCTTCTTTACAATATTTTATATTTTTTTCAATAGGATTTCCTTTTGATTTAAGAATATCCTCTTATTTTAAGAGAAATACTCTGAAGTAGAGGACATTCCTCTTAAATTAAAAGGACAGTTTTTTGAGCCATATTCTAGAGGAAAATATGCATTGAAATAAGAGGAATCCGCTTAAAACAAGAATATTTTTTTTTCGGTGTGTGAAAATTCACATATTTGTACGTTATAAGTCGTCTTCTCGATCAATAAGTGAATATACACTTATAATAAGTGAAATTTCACTCAGAATAAGTGAAAAATTCACTTATTTATAAGTGTATATGCACTTATTGATCGAGAGGACGACTTATAACGTACAATAAGTGAAATTTCACATATTCAGATTTAGAGAGTATGAAATTCAATGCAATTCGAGGGGTAGAACATATAAATAATTCAAATTGTTTATAAAATTATTATTAAAAAAATGAAATTTTTAAATTTACAATCATGAAAATATTTTCAATTGAAAGAGTGAACTACTTTGTGTAATCAGTGTAAGTTTAATTAATTTATTGTAAACGCATTTTAAGTTATTAATCCTATATAAGAAATCTGCTATTTTATGACATGATAACGCTTGCTATTGGTCAAGATACGATGATAACGCTTGCCATTGGCTTAAATTCAATAAAAATGCTTGTTATTGGTTCTTGCTAAGATGATAACGCTCGTCATTGGTTAGAATACGATGATAACGGTCGCTATTGGTTAAAAGTATCGGCGACAACGCTTGCTATTGGTGCATTGTGTTGAGAGTCAAACAAGTATATTTATATATATTTTTTTGAATTGAAATTACGAATTAAAGTTTTTAAATGTTAATTAAAGTAAGAAAAATGAATATCAATTCAAAGTTAGTTAAAAAGTTAGTTAAAAAGTTAGTTAAAAAAAAGTTTTTGTTTATTGATAAATTTTTTTTTATTGTAATTACGCGAGTGTAATTCTTGGTAGTGTTCGCCGTGCTGTCGGGTGGGATTTCTCTTTTTCAAAATTTCTTGTGAATAAAAAGTTATTGTAAATTAAAAAAGTTTGAAAAAACGAATTACTTGCAAAGTGCATTTTTATAGTTTTAAGAGGTGAGTTTTCTTGTAATTTTTTATTTTTATTATGGTAATATATGAAAGAATCTTTTTATTGCAAATTTATTTTATATATTCTTCATTATTTTGTTATAAATAAAGTTTTTAGATCTTTATATATATATTTAGTTGTTGTTAATTGTGCTGTGGTGATCCTTTCCTTTCTCTTAAAACTAACTTGAATAGTAATTATTAGATATTAAATTGTTATTTACTTAACCTTAAAAATAATAATTTCAATTTTTTGAAATGATGTCTTAAAGTTATTTACAAGTGTTTTTTATTCGGTTCGCAAAATATCATTATAAATATCCGTTCATGTTTTTGGATAAATACATTGAATTACTCAATTTTGTATGGTTTTTGATAATAAAAAGGCTCGCGACTAACATGAAAAGGCATATCAGGAAGCTTATAACTTACTTTATTGACCTAGGATAGTAAATTAAAATTTGGTAAGCTTTTATAAAAACAAATTAAGGAGAAGTTCCCATTGCGAGAGTCAAAAAAATTGATTTCTTTTTTATTGTATTTTTTTAATATGACCTGACATTTTGTGGAGTCTTTACCCCCACTTTTCTAAAAATTCTGGAGTGATGGGCAATTTTAAGACTCAGTATCGTGTTCAATAACTAAAACTACATTAGAAATAATTCCGATATCAAAAATGAGGAGACAATTTTTTTTGGCATCTGTGTGCTCAAATGAGCGCACGCCGTGCTGATTAATTAACACGCGTGCGAGCATGTGTCCGTCACTATGCGCGCACTTTGCTATCTGGGCTATTAAAAAATTTATTTTTAACCGCTAATTTAGTTTGTTGTTGCAATTTATATGTAATTAAATTCGTCAGCCATATTGGATCCAACACTTTGAATTTTGCTAATTGGACTTTAGATTCGTAATCAGCGTCCCCAAAATCCTCCAAGTAACAAGTTTCAATCGAATTCAAGACATTTTTAAAAATTCGTCCTCCATATTGGATCCGCTATTTTGAATTTGGAAAAGCTGACTTTAGATTCGTATCCAGCGACGCGACACCGAAAACCCCTAAGTAACAAGTTTCAATCGAATTCAAGAAATTTTTAAAAATTAGTCCGTCATGTTGGATCCGCCTTTTTGAATTTTGAAATTCTGCCTTCAGATTCGTAATCTGCGACCCCAAAAGCTTTTAAAAATGTGGTGACCCAAAATTTATGCATCAAATTTTAAATGTATATACTTGAAATTCCAACATAATTGAAATTAAATTTTTTCAATAAGTTTCTACCCATAAGACATTTTTTGGACATAGCCACAATATAACCAATCACTTCTCTAAATCAATAAAAGATATTTAAAAATTATCACGCTAGAGTTCAGAAAAATATTAGTTTTATATAATAAACTGAGTTTTAATATAAATGCCGCTCATAAATTTTCTAAACGGATTTTAATTTCTTATAGTTTTAATTGTATGTTAAGATTTTTTCAAATTTTTAGTAGGCAGAAAAAAAATTTCTTATTCATTTGTTTTTAAAGTGACCATCGGTACTGTTCATTTTAAAGTATTTTTATAATAGTATTTAATGTTGAAATACTTAAATAAAACTAAAAATTACTTAACTGACTAAAATTTAGATTTCTTTTAATTTATAGAAATGTTGTATTTTCTTATAAATATAAAAATAAATTAATATAAATGATATAATAATAAAATAATAATAAAACAATATAATTTTTTAATTTCTAAATTTTTGAACTTTATTATAAAAATGTTTTTGTGTAAAAAAATTAGGTATAGGATAGTGTTGTATTACTATGATTGGGGCGCATGATTATTCCTCAAATTTCAATTTCCTAATGTTCAAAACATCGAAATTCTTATCATGGAAACATCATTTTGCATAATTTTCAGTTTTCGAAATTTCATTCAACATAATTTTTAATTTATCGATTTATTCTTTATCCTATTATTTAAATAGTCGAATTGTTTTTTAATATAATTTTTAATATGTCTAAAATTTTTTTGACACACATTTTGTTTTTCCGAATGACTATTTGTCATAATTATTAATCCTCCCAATTGCCATTTGACATAATTTTCAAACCTTCGAAATATTATATTACATAACTTTCATTTATCGAAATTTTATTTGTCATAATGTTCATTTACTCGAATTATCAAGTGACATAAAGCGCATTTACTCGAATTCTCATGTAGATTTAAAGGTTATGTCTCATGAGAATTCAAGTAAATGCGTTTTATGTCACTTGATAATTCGAGTAATGAATATTATGACAAATAAAATTTCGATAAATGAAATTTCTTAAATATGACATTTCGAAGATTTGAAGGTTATGTCACATGAGAATTCGAGTAAATGCGCTTTATGTCACTTGATAATTCGAGTAAATGAACATTATGACAAATAAAATTTCGATAAATGAAAGTTATGTAATATAATATTTCGAAGGTTTGAAAATTATGTAAAATGGCAATTAGGAGGATTAATAATTATGACAAATAGTCATTCGGAAAAACAAAATGTATGTCAAAAAATTTTTAGACATATTAAAAATTATATTAAAAAACAATTCGACTATTTAAATAATAGGATAAAGAATAAATCGATAAATTAAAAATTATGTTGAATGAAATTTCAAAAACTGAAAATTATGCGAAATGATGTTTCGATGATAAGAATTTCGATGTTTTGAACATTAGGAAATTGAAATTTGAGAAATAATCATGCGCCCCACTATGATTACTATGAGTTAAAATGAGAAATTAAAAAAAATTTATATTGGGGGACGTTCAAAAAATACGTATCGCTATTTTTCGGAAATTTAGACCCTCCTCCCCCATGTAACGCAATGTTGTATGCATTAGCGCCATTTTTTCTGCTGACCGTAACAAATAGCTTGACCCCCCCTCCCCCCTAAAGCGTTACGTATTTTTTGAACGGTCCCTTGTAAATGTTTTAAAAAAGGCACAATTTTTGTTTTAGCTAGATATTTTTTTAACCAAAAATGGCCAAGCACAATTAATTAAAATTGATTTAATAAATGGTAATAAATCATTTATCAGAGAATAATTTATTCCAAAAAAACATCTTTGATGTTTTAATATAATAGGTCAAAATAAGTAAAACAATTTCAAAAAAAAAATTATTATTAAAGTAATTTGGTGTTGAAGTTCTGGATCATTTTATTTTCATGTTATTATTACTTTGAAACAAATAATGATAATAAAGTAATTTATTTTAAATAAAGCTTAATGTCTATACTTTAATGATAAAATAAAAAGATTGTTAAAAAATTAAAATTTAAAATTGTTATTAACAATTCATATAAACAATTGCAAATTCAAGAATGTTCTTAATATTTTGGAAAAATTAAATAACCATGTATTGATGGTAAAAAGTATTAATTAAAACAATTTTCGCCTGTATTTTTGCAGAAAAATCTACACAATTTCTATAACACTGGTCGACAAAAAATAACTTTTTTTCTGATTCAAAGATCGGACAAGGATATTCTTATAGGATTTTCATCGCTGAACACGAATCTGACCTCCAAAAGTGCCCATCACGTCGAGATTTTGAGAAAAAAGGACTCAAAGTCTCAAAAAACCCTGTTTTTGGCCTTTTTCTATCACGTGTAGAGAATGATGCCGAGGTGCTAGAAATCTCTAATTAGTCTTAAATTAAAGCTTGAACTGTCAACTATAAGAATCAAATCCAAAAAGCTCTGAATCAATCAAAAATTTTCATATAGCACAACTTTTTCATGTGCGCGCGCACTCTACTTGCACTCATAGAGCGGGTACACAATGGCACACTTACTTATTCATTTTATTTGCGCTATTTATTGTTATTTCTCATTTTTGGGGTCGCTGAACGTTGCTGATTGAATGTAAGGTCGTTATAAAAAAATTCAAAATGGCGGTTTCAAAATGGCGGACATAAAATTTTTAAAATTGATGGATTTGACTGAAACTTGGTATTTGGAGTTTTTTGAGGTCGCTGATTACGAATCTTAGGTCAAAATTAAAATATTCAAAATGGCGGATTCAAAATGGCGGACGAAAATTTTTGAAAATTTATGGATTCGACTGAAACTTGGTATCTAGGGGATTTTGAGGTCGCTGATTATGAATCTTAGGTCAAAATTAAAATATTAAAATTGTCCGACATATATTTAAAAGTTTGGTAGATTGGCTTAAAACTTGGTATCTATATCGATGATTCTCACTTACTCTTTAACAGCACTGAGAAGATGTCAAATTTAATTTCATGTATTTTCATGTTCCAAGACTTATTTTTCACTTGTTTGACTTTCGAAGGTTTTTCTTTTTGACTTTCTAGAGTAATTGCAATCACTGTCTTTCAGTAATCCCCAGCAATAATCAGCAAGCATGGAGGGACTCCATTTTCCTTGATATCTTTTTTCCATGGTTTTTATATCTTGATGGAATCTCTCACCATGCTCATCGCTAACGTCACCGCAATTTGCAGGGAAGAAATCTAAATGCGAGTCAAAAAAGTGAATTTTTAACGACATGTTGCAGCCCATGCGTTCATAATTTTTTATCATATTGGCAACTAATTTCTTATAATTTTTAGATCGTCTGTTACCCAAAAAGTTAGCATTTACCTCTTTAAATGAAATCCACGCTGCTCTTTCTTTAGCAGTAAGCTTTTTTTCAAAGTCTTCATCTTTCATCACTTGTCGAATTTCCGGTCCAACAAAAATTCCCTCTTTTAATTTAGCATCGCTAATGTATGGAAATTTTTGTTTTAAATGTTGAAAACCATTACCTGTTTTGTCCATTCCTTTCACATAATTTTTCATTAAACCAAGTTTGCAATGAAGTGGAGGTATGATAATGTCCTTTTGACAAACAAGTTGTTTATTAGAGACATTTTTAACTCCGGGAGTTAAAGTTTTTCTCTTGGGCCACACTTTTACTTTGTAGTGCTTATCTCTCGCTCTGCTGTCCCATTCGCAAAGGAAACAGCAATACTTCGTATACCCCGATTGTAGGCCGAGTATAAGGGCTACAACTTTTAAATCTGCACAAATTTTCCATTTATACTTTGAGTAGCTAATGCAATCTAAAAGCAATTTTATATTTTCATACGTTTCTTTCATTTTGCCAGCGTGTGCAACAGGCACAGATGGATATTCATTTCCGTTAAAAAGAAGAACTGCTTTTAAACTGGCTTTCGATGCATCTATGAATAAGCGCCATTCATGTGGTTTATGTTCTCTTCCTAATTCCATCATAAGTCCGTCAATATCATTACAATAAACGAGTTCACCACACATGGAAAAATATGATTCCAAATTTATTTGACGCTTTCTAACAGAAGTTATTGAAGTTCCATCTTCAAGCAAGTTCCATCCCTTTAACCGTGAAGCAAGTAACTCACTCTGAAGTTTCGATAAATTAAGGTCTCTAAATAGATCATTTAGTTCATCTTGATTTACAAGATGTGGTTTATTAGATGTGGCTTCAGCATACTCTAAATCAGGCATGACATCTGACTCTTCATGAACATCACTTACATTAGAATGCATTGATTCTAAATCATTAAATTCATCTGTAAATAAATTGTTTTCTTCGAAAGATTTCGGAAGTATTGGTACTGGTAAACATTCGCTGTGATTTTGTGGGTAAGTAACAGAAGCCACATTTGGATATTCGATATTAGATTTATTTTTTCCAGTAAATCCACAAGTATTTATTGCACAAAAGAAACAATTGGTAAAATGATCTATTGGTTCTTTCCATAACATTGGAATACCAAAAGGCATGAAATCACGCTGTCCCCGCCTCCATAAAAATAAACCTGATGTGCAATGATTACAACCAAAGTTTGGAGTCCAAGTTTTCTCTAAATTCGTTACTTTAAAACCAAAATAATATTCATATGTTTCTTTTACTGCAGGCGTCAATGTGCGCCTCTGTTTTTTTGTCATAAACTGGCCACAAATGTAACAGAACATATTTGGATCTGTTTTGCAAATTCGAGGCATTGTAAATTGATATAATCAATTAAAGGTTAAATGTTAAAATAAATAAATAAGTTTTAAGAAAATTTATAAACTAAATACTAAACTAAATACTAAAGGCTTGAAAACAAAATGTTGATAAAATTTATATTAAAATATCAAATCAATTTCTGCTTTTCAATATGAATACACCACGGAAGTGCAACCCTAAAAAGGACTATTTGTAATTGCAAAAACAAACATAAATAAAAAAATAAACATTTTCTTTTATGCAATTACAGCTTTTTCACAAAACTAACAGTTTTTACAAAGAACGTTTTTTGTTAGCTGGCTACCTGAAAAGAAGTATCTCGTACTTACCGTCTGGTCTGGTATAAGAGTGTCGGGTGTCGGAGATTGGTAAGCGTTTCGAAGCTCGCTGTGGTGCGATGGTGGGGAGCGTCGAGTGGAAGGCTGAGCTGCGCGCTGATTGGCTCAAGCGCGTCGCGAGTAATACCATAATGAAACGGGTCGTCTTTGCGTAATCCTCACTTCTCGAATATATTTAATTTTACGTAATTCTTAAAAAATAACGAATATTTTTTATTTTTTAATTCTTAAAAGATAACTAATATTTTTAATATTAATTTTATAATTTTAAATAAAAAATTAAAAATTTTTTTTTTTTTCTAAATTAAAAAATTTTTTTTTTAATTTTTTTTTTTTTTAATTTTATAATTTTTTTTTTTTTTTTTAATTTTTTTTTATTATTAATTTTGACCTAAGATTCGTAATCAGCGACCTCAAAAAACTCCAAATACCAAGTTTCAGTCAAATCCATCAATTTTAAAAATTTTATGTCCGCCATTTTGAAACCGCCATTTTGAATTTTTTTATAACGACCTTACATTCAATCAGCAACGTTCAGCGACCCCAAAAATGAGAAATAACAATAAATAGCGCAAATAAAATGAATAAGTAAGTGTGCCATTGTGTACCCGCTCTATGAGTGCAAGTAGAGTGCGCGCGCACATGAAAAAGTTGTGCTATATGAAAATTTTTGATTGATTCAGAGCTTTTTGGATTTGATTCTTATAGTTGACAGTTCAAGCTTTAATTTAAGACTAATTAGAGATTTCTAGCACCTCGGCATCATTCTCTACACGTGATAGAAAAAGGCCAAAAACAGGGTTTTTTGAGACTTTGAGTCCATTTTTCTCAAAATCTCGACGTGATGGGCACTTTTGGAGGTCAGATTCGTGTTCAGCGATGAAAATCCTATAAGAATATCCTTGTCCGATCTTTGAATCATTTTTAGTGTCGACCAGTGTAATATAGAAGGTTACTGATTTTTCTTTCTTTAAATTAATCCTTGGAGTTTTTTCTTAATTTTTCAAGTGTCCGGTTTCATTTATTTTGTTCCTAATATAAGTAAAAATATAATAAACTGATGGAAAATATCTGTAGCGTTTTTACTTTGTAATTTTCATATTATGAACACAATTAGTTTTGTAATTTGTTTTTCTTAATAAGAAAAACTCTAATAAAAATATAATATACACTACCAGTTTAAATTTAGAAACCATACCCATTTTCAGGAGAATAAAAAACATTTTAAAACGTATCATGTACGGAAACTAAAATTTTTGTATCTTTTAAGTTTTAAAAGATGTTTAAATTTTGAATAGATCAAGATCTTTTAGAAGTCATTTGATCAATATTTTATTAGACATTTTTAAAAAATGATAATTTTCAATGTTTTACAAAAATTTTAATAACTTCTAAAATACTGAATGCTTTTTAATGATGTTATGCTTATTTTAAAGGTGATTTTCTCCAGAATATGAATTTTTCATAGGCATTAACGTGTAATTTTTTTTAGAAAATTCAATTTGTCAAACTTACATTTAAAAAATTAAAAAACTTTTAAACAATTTTATTAACAGAGAAATAATTTTTAAAATATAAACATATGTTTTTATTTAATCAAAATTTAATTTAAGGTTATATTAAGGTTTTTGTTGTGGGAAAGGACCAGAAGTGGGCGCGCAACGCGCGCCCTATTGGTTCTAGTTATTTTAAAAAGATTTAGTATTCTGTAATAAAGCAAAAGAAATAATTTTAAATCAGTTAGAAGTTTTATTTTATTTATTCTAAACTACAGATATTTATAAGAGTTTAAAAATTTTAAAAAACAATAATTTTTTTTAAAACAGTAGAACTGGTCAGGCCCAAAAACTTAAAAAAAAAAAAAAAAAAATTTTTTTTAAAATGTTATAGAAAAAAGTTGTTTGTATTTTTCTAATCTAAAATAATATAAAGTTAAAAATTCTGAAATTTGAAAAAATTGAGTTTTCAAAATTTTGAAACTACCGTAGTTTTTGTAGTTTTTAACGAAAATGGCTGGTTAACGAACTTAACCTTCATTTTTACACCAACTTTAAGTGTGTTAAATTTAAAAACGATCAGACAAGATTTTCAAAAGTTATTGTGTCAACAACATTTTGGTCTACAGACGGACATACATACATACAGACAGACAGACGGACAGACAGACAGACACACAGACAGACGGACTCGCCGGACCATGTTTTTCGGGTTCAGGGGACCTCAAAACGTAAAGATTTCATAAAATTAGCAAAAGTCAATTTTCGACCAAAACTAATACTTTCTCATGTGATGAGAATGTAATAAAAATTACTTTTTTTCAGAATAACTCGAAAAGTATAGGGTTTGGCGAAATGATGTCTACAGCAAAGTTGTAGCTGAGGATGAGACGAGAAAAAAAGTCTCTAGTAGCAAGATTCCATATGGAATAGATTCGGAGATAATTGAGTCGGAATATCGATTTTTAGTCAAAAAAGCGCACAAAAAATATATATATAGAGTGGTTTTTCCGGAAATTACGACTTTTTTGTGTACAAGTATATTTTTCAAGTATTTTAGGGTGAGAATATGTCAAAATCAATTGACTGACTTTTATTTCTTTAAAGAAATTCGATTTTCAGTGATATTTTAGGATTTTTTTAGTTTTTTTTGACCATTTAAGAGACTATAACTTCGAAAATTGAGTTTTTATGAAAAAATTTTGTAAAGAAAAGTTGTTTGTATTTTTCTAATCTAAAATAATATAAAGTTAAAAATTCTGAAATTTGAAAAAATTGAGTTTTCAAAATTTTGAAACTACCGTAGTTTTTGTAGTTTTTAACGAAAATGGCTGGTTAACGAACTTAACCTTCATTTTTACACCAACTTTAAGTGTGTTAAATTTAAAAACGATCAGACAAGATTTTCAAAAGTTATTGTGTCAACAACATTTTGGTCTACAGACGGACATACATACATACAGACAGACAGACGGACAGACAGACAGACACACAGACAGACGGACTCGCCGGACCATGTTTTTCGGGTTCAGGGGACCTCAAAACGTAAAGATTTCATAAAATTAGCAAAAGTCAATTTTCGACCAAAACTAATACTTTCTCATGTGATGAGAATGTAATAAAAATTACTTTTTTTCAGAATAACTCGAAAAGTATAGGGTTTGGCGAAATGATGTCTACAGCAAAGTTGTAGCTGAGGATGAGACGAGAAAAAAAGTCTCTAGTAGCAAGATTCCATATGGAATAGATTCGGAGATAATTGAGTCGGAATATCGATTTTTAGTCAAAAAAGCGCACAAAAAATATATATATAGAGTGGTTTTTCCGGAAATTACGACTTTTTTGTGTACAAGTATATTTTTCAAGTATTTTAGAGTGAGAATATGTCAAAATCAATTGACTGACTTTTATTTCTTTAAAGAAATTCGATTTTCAGTGATATTTTAGGATTTTTTAGTTTTTTTTGACCATTTAAGAGACTATAACTTCGAAAATTGAGTTTTTATGAAAAAATTTTGTAAAGAAAAGTTGTTTGTATTTTTCTAATCTAAAATAATATAAAGTTAAAAATTCTGAAATTTGAAAAAATTGAGTTTTCAAAATTTTGAAACTACCGTAGTTTTTGTAGTTTTTAACGAAAATGGCTGGTTAACGAACTTAACCTTCATTTTTACACCAACTTTAAGTGTGTTAAATTTAAAAACGATCAGACAAGATTTTCAAAAGTTATTGTGTCAACAACATTTTGGTCTACAGACGGACATACATACATACAGACAGACAGACGGACAGACAGACAGACAGACACACAGACAGACGGACTCGCCGGACCATGTTTTTCAGGTTCAGGGGACCTCAAAACGTAAAGATTTCATAAAATTAGCAAAAGTCAATTTTCGACCAAAACTAATACTTTCTCATGTGATGAGAATGTAACAAAAACAGGAAATACCAATGATAATGAGTCATCAGCCCCTATTTTGCGAAAAACAAAGAAATTATGTGTCATCGTTAAAGAATGCACCATGTAAAAAAAACAAAAACAGGAAATGCTAATGATAATGAGTCATCAGCCCCTATTTTATGAAAAACAAAGAAATAATGTGTCATCGTTGAAGAATGCACCATGTAAAAAACAAAAACAGGAAATACCAATGATAATGAGTCATCAACCCCATTTTGCGAAAAACAAAGAAATTATGCGTCATCGTTAAAGAATGCATCTTGTAAAAAACAAAAACAGGAAATTCCAATAAAAAATTCCAAAATTCGAAGTCATCAACCCCTAAGGAAAACTCTAGGATTGTTTTATAATTCCAAGAAATTAGATAAATTCCAAAATTCAAATTTAAATCACATTTGCATCATGATCTCAATATCCCCCCCCGAAAATTCTAGAAAGTATGACGTCATATCCGGCTAAGCATAACAGTCTGAATACCCCCCCCCCAATGGTTTGAGTCTTGGCTAAGTGGTTTGAGTCTGAGCTAAAAGTGTCGGTAACATGTCGGTGCAGAGATCTAGAGTTAGAACCGGCCCTGCCTATCTACTTGAATACTAAACATAAGGAAAAAAATTACATTGTTTCTTATGAAAAGAAAAGTTTTCTTTTCTTCAAAAACAATGTGTTTGCTTAAGACATTTTTTTGGAATTTAAAATGATTTTAATTTGAAATAATTCCAGTATTTTTAAAATTAAGAAAAAAAGATTTGAAAATCGAAAATTTGTATATCAAACAAATTTTTTTAATTGTATAAGACGAAGTAATAAGTTTTAATAAAATTCTAATATTAAAAATTTTTATTTTCTAACTTGGACTGTGATTATGACAAAATTTTTTAAGCAAACTATCTTAGTTTGCATTTATTTATAATTTATAAATTATAAATTGTATAAAAAGTGTCATCAAAAACAATGCGCGTGACTCAGAAGTTAATTATTTTGATTTCATTGTTGAAATTTTTGGTTTTTTTTAATTTTTTCTTACAATACAACAATAGTTGATTTCTCTTGAGGAATTATTGAATAAAGCAGAATATTAAAAAACTAGTCAATACTAAAAAGTTTTTCTTTTAAGTTTATGCAACCATCAGTATTTCAAAATTTCTAAGAAATTTGTATATTTTCGCTTAGACCCTTGCAGCTCGGAGAACAGAGAGATAGGATACACCTGTTTTGACCATCTGTCAAAAATTAGAAGACCAAAGTTTAAAGGCATATATTATACCCTGGGAAAATTTTATTTTGAAATTAAGAATATATTTTTTATCCCACATGCACAAAAATGGCGCTTTTAGATAGCTGACGACAGGGAGTAAAGTCACTCATTTGTTCAACCATATGAAAATGGCGTCCATTTTCTCCCAAGAGGCAAACATAACAGCTGATCCCATGCGTTATTTTTGCCCATGGGAGAAAACGGCCGCTATTTTCATATAAGTCGAACAAGTGAATGACTTTTACTCCCTGTCGTCTGCTATCTGAAATCGCCACTTTTGTGCATTAGGAATAAAAAATATCGTAAGTAACACGGAAATAAAGGCAGCCAATTTGTTTACACCCTTGTTAATTAATATACTATTTAGCACCTTTTTTTAGACGTCCTTAAAGTTTTCAATTTTCAAAATGGAAAATAAAATAAATAGTAAAATAAATATAAAATAAATTAATAATTCAAATACTTTTTGTCTACTAATTTTAATTTCTATTTTATTGAAAAATATTTCTTGTATTAGAAAAATTAATTATTATTACAATGAAAAAAAATATTTATTAGATTAACATAACCGATTAATTGACTGTTATTAATTAAATATTTAATTAAATCAAATAATTTTTAATAATTTTTTTTCAGTGTAACTAAGGAAATAAATGTCAAATTTATATTGTTTATTAATTCAAAATTTTCTAATTCAATATATTGATATAGTAATTTTTAAAAAACTAAAATCACAAAATTACAAAAAACTAAAAAAAGTTTAGACAAAAAATTTCGATTCATTTGAACATTCAAAATTTTAGTGGAATAATTTTTACTTTTGATTTTTAAGATGAATTAATAATTAAAAAAATTAATTTTTAACTGAATCTGCTAAAATGAACATTATTTTTTTAGAGTTTAATAATTTTAATATTTAATAAGTGCTGTATATTTATTCTTAATTTCAGAATAAGTTTCTTTTGGAGGATATATTTTTAAAACTTATTTTATTAATGGAAAATAAAAGCATATATATACTTTCAGGAAGGTAATGTGTGATACACCAATAATTTTCCCCGCAGTAATAGTTGATGGTTTTTGAGCCCTTTGCATAAACATCATGATAATTTTTGCATCACTGCATTGTAGTTCGTACCATGGAATAAAATAAGCAGATTCAGCAATTAGAAAACACTGAAAGAGAAGAAATTTAAAAATTAATTTTTTCTTTTTAAAAACCTGAAGAAAAGTTTTATTAAAGAACCATGAAGACAGTACCTACATAATTGTATTAATTTTAGCTCCTAGTCAATTTTTTTTGTTACATTTTGTAACAAAACATTTTGTTTACATGAAAAAAATTTTTCTCTGGGAAATTAAGAAAATTGAGACTCTTTTCGACTTATTTTTAAAAATTACGACTTTTTTCCAAACATTGCAACAAAATACCACAATTTTTAGTAAAAAAGTGCAACTTATTTTGATTTTTATAATGCGAAAAATAACTTTAAACAAATCTTTCAAAAATATTGTTTTTGAATCATTTTTTAACATAATTAAATTTTCCAAATAAATCTATAATAAAAAATTTTTTGAATCTAGTTGAAATTTTGCAAAATTTAATTTAAAATAATTGATTTTTTTTAAGTATTTTGTTACAATTTTTGAAAATTAACTTTTGAAGAATTTTAATTGCAAATTTTAAAAATAATTAAATTAACAAAAATTTTAATGAAAAATCTTTAAAGGTACATTTAAAAATGAAAATTAGCTTCTAATTTTTTTAAATTCAATATTTTCAGTATTTTTAATTACATATTTCCAAAAAATAATAACATTTTAGAATTATTTTTAACATTTTGGAGAAAATAATCATGTTAAAAATTTTGTAATTAAAATTCATGAAAAAATTAATTAGTTTTTTTAAATTATAGATACAAAAATTCTTTGAAAAAATTCAATTATTTTCGAAAAATTCAAAAATTACATTCAAACATTTTTAAAAACTAATTATTAGAAGTGTATTATAATAATTTTTTAAGATTCAATTATCTTCGAACAATGTAAATAAAAATTTACTTTTTGGACTGATTAAAATTTTTGAGAAATCATTTAACGAAATTTTAATTGTTTGGAAATTTTTCAAAATTGAAAAACTATTATCTTTCAAACATTATTTAAAAATATTTGAAAAAAATTAATTGTTAGAATTTCTTTATAATTTTTAAAAAATATACCTTAATAACTTTTGAAAAAACTATGAATGAGGGTTACATTTATTGTAAAAAATAGTTTTTGTATTAAAATAATTAAATTCTAGAAGAACTTTTGGAAAATTATTTAAATTATTTGATTCAGAGATAAAGTTTAGTTGAAAATTGTGGAAAATAATTGAATTCAGGAAGGGTTATAATTGTAATTTTTAGAAATTATTAAAATTTATAAATTTTACTCATTTTTCGTAAACATTCATATTTTTCTGTAAAAAGAATTTTGTCAGGGAAATAATTTTAATGTCAGTAAATTTTTAGGGAAATGTCAGGGATATTGATAAGCTGAAATTTGTGACGACTCTGCTTTTTGAATTTTGAAGTTCTTGCTCAGAATGTAAAAACAAAATCCCAAATAGAAAAATTGACTAGGAGCCAATTAAAAAAAGCAATTAAGCCAATTAAAAGTAAAAATTGCTCAACAAAAATCTTCGAAATTTTTAAAAGAATTGAAAAATAAAAGTATATTCTCACTTTAAAGCTAAAAAAACTTGAGGGAAACCTTAGATTGAAGGTATTCTCCGAGCGCACAATAAATAGCAAGTTGTGTGAGTACTGATACTGATAGAAAAGTATCCTTAAGTAGCATATTGATATTGTTTTCAGACAAATTCTATAGAATAAATTTATGTCTTATTATTTTAAAATTTTGCTAATTGTTTCCGTGTAATTTGACACTGAATTTACCAATAAGTACATAAATCCATTGAAACAAAGTTGAAGAGTGGATAATGAAAAATTAAAAAATAACTGAAGGGAAAAAATTTCATCCACTCGATTTGCAAATTGTGTCACTTCCTGATGCTTTTCAAACAGAATATTTATTGTCGATTTTTTCCCCGATCTTAAGACCCTCTTTACAAAATTGTCCAATTCAAGTCTTATAATTTCTAGTTTTGTCGCGGCATGCATTATCTGGATATTAATAGAAATTATTATTATTATTATTATTATTATTATTATTATTATTATTATTATTATTATTATTATTAAAAATTATTTAAAAATAAAATTCAATATTAGTTAAATTAACTTTTTATTTATGGCATTTTATTAATATTTAAATTTTAATATTTAAAAATTACCATTGCTGCATACGATGAGTCTAAGACAACATAGATATTACCAACCAAAATTAAAAGTATAGCCTGCGAGAGATACACAGTTTCATAAATTGGGGTGTTTTTGGTTGAAAAGGGAAATTTCACCAACAATGGTAATCGTCTATTTTCCACAGGCTCTGTGAAATATGTTTGAAGAGCAACAATTGGAAACATTAGAATTGTGAAATTATACATAACTAATGTACACACAAAAAATTTATGAGAAAATTGCACATGACTTTTCATGATTTTAAATTCCTTAGGATTCTTTAATTTACACCAATCGTCCATCATTTCGACTAAAACGTCCTTCATATATCTATATATGCACACGTTTGCAATATGTAATTTTATGTAGAAAATAATTTAAATTATTTTTTTATTTTAAAAAAAATTATTCTTTATGGATAGAATAATTTTTATTATATTATTTTAATAACTTCTAATAACTTTTTTCTACTTTTATCTACAACGCATTAATTACCTAAAAGTATGCAACCAAACATACACGGTTGTGGTATTTGCGGTATAATAAAAAAAGATAAAACACAATGGCTATTTGGGTCATTTTACTTAATTATTATAATTTAAAAAATTAATTTTGATTGAAACAATTTTATCTTCGTATTCGTACTTTTTTTTATAAATAATAAAAAAACTCGAAGTTTCTTTATAGAATTTAAAAAAATACTCCAATTTAAAAAAAAAGTATTTTCTCACATATTTACTACAACAAATTATTTTTAATGTTTGTTAATTAACAAACTGTTTCAAGATTCAATTATAATTGGCATTTATTTCGAATACACGAACTTTTTGTTGATTAGAATTTACTTGAATAAAAAAATTATTAAAAAATAAAAGTAAATAAATATTTTTATGATAGTACACACTGAAATAAAATTTAATTGATTCAAATAACTAATTACTTGTCTACTATATCAAATAAATATTTACCTGAATCCAATAATTTTTATTTCAATCAATTTTTTGATTCAAACTAAACATTTTATATTTCAAATAAATTATTTCAGACCAAATTATTAAGTCTGTGAAGCTGCTTGAATCACTTTCATAAAAATGAGTTTTTTTGGTACCATTAATATTAGTGCTCTTTGTGCTAATTTTGTAACATATTGTCGAATTAAGTGCTCATTGTTTATTTAAAAAAAACACTGGTTCTTTCTGAATTACATAACATTCCGCTGGCCGTACCATTACGAAAAACGCTTTAAAATCGCAAAAAAAATGTTAATCAATAACCTATAATGTACACGGAGAGACTTTTAGTTAGAAAAATTACTTTATCGTATTTCGATATTTCTAATAAAACGTAAGAATTTAGGGATAATCGAGGTATAGTTAGAAGAATTCTAATAAAGATTATGAAAAGACATAGTCAACGTCACTTTTGGTAATAAATCTCAAAGCTTTTTGAATCTTTTCTAAAGCTTTATACTAAAAGTGAAGATCAGGTGACGCTACATTATATAGCATAGGTATAGAGGCATTTTACGTGAAATGTCCTAAGTTGAAATTTCAACTTCTTGAAAAAAATTGAAACTCAGGAAATTTGTTGTTCTATCAAGTAAAAATGTGCCCCAAAAAATATTTTTGATTTTTTTGAAAATTTGGAGGGGGTAGAGGGAGGTCAATTTGACCAATTTTGCTAACACCGTCTACTTTGTGAATTTTTTCTGTACATACTTGTAATGGGAAAAAGTTTTTAGAATATGTTTCTGAAAGGTTTTTTCGTCCTCTTTCCAATGGTGTATTTTATTTTTTAATATTTTAAAAATTTATCCTAATTTTTGATAATTAATATTTAATTTTCAATTTCCCAAAAATCGGTCCGTTTTTTTGAAAATAAATTATTCCAAACGAAAGCTGAGGTTTCTTCCTATCAGCATGTAAATTTTCAGAATGCCCCTTTTTTTGTTTTTAAGTTATTAAATTTCAAAGAATAAATTGCGCGCCTCGTCTCACGCCGGTTGCCACGCGGCTCATTGTCAGTACAACCGCGACGCAGCGCGCCGCAATTTATTCTTTGAAATTTAATAACTCAAAAACAAAAAAGGGCATTCTGAAAATTTACATGCCGATAGGAAGAAACCTCAGCTTTTCGTTTGGAATAATTTATTTTCAAAAAAACGGACCGATTTTTGGGAAATTGAAAATTAAATATTAATTATCAAAAATTAGGATAAATTTTTAAAATATTAAAAAATAAAATACACCATTGGAAAGAGCACGAAAAAACCTTTCAGAAACATATTCTAAAAATTTTTTCCCATTACAAGTATGTTCAGAAAAAAATCACAAAGTAGACGGTGTTAGCAAAATTGGTCAAATTGACCTCCCTCTAACCCCTCCAAATTTTCAAAAAAATCAAAAATATTTTTTGGGGCACTTTTTTACTTGATAGAACAACAAATTCCCTGAGTTTCAATTTTTTTAAGAAGTTGAAATTTCAACTTAGGACATTTCACGTAAAATGCCTCATATAGGGTAGGGGTATACAAAATGTGTTACTAGGCACGTGTATACGTATATAATACATATGTATATGTCGTAGGCAAATAGAAGAATTCGTCATTTAGCTAAATGCCTAGGCAATTAGCTAAACGGCGCCGAATAGACAAATGAGCTTCATTATTACTGTTATTCGTCTATTCGCCTGGAAGGATTAGGCAACTAGCTAACTGGCTAGGCATTTAGCTATTCGACAAACGCAGTTTAGGCAAATAGAAGAAAATGATATATTGACAAAATATTTCCATTTATTGAAATATTGGAACGTCTTATTTGCATTATTTTCCGTTAAATATGAGCTATAAATAGTGAACAGAAGATTGAAAGAAAATAAGTTTAATATCCTAATAAATATTACACGGAAAAAATAAATTTAGCAGATTTTACAAAACTGTTACGGAGTAGCGGATATAGATTTTTACGAAACTGAGTTTTATAAAATGTAAGGAATGTTTCAGGATAAAGTACAGAACTTTCGTAGTTTATACTGAATATTTTTGAAGTTTATCCGGAAATATTCCTTACATTTTACAAAACTCAGTTTCATAAAATCTGCTAAATTTATTTTTTCCTTGTACAAAAATACACATCGTGATAAATTGTAAACAATAATTATTGAAACAAAATAAATTTAATAGCTTTATTAAATGTTAGAGAGGAACATGTAAGAACGAAATTTTATTTAGTATAATAATACTTCTCTTACTCTCTAAAGTGTTTCAAGTCAGGAACACTATGCAACTCGCGCTGTCATCAGAGACAACCTTGTAATAACCCAGTGGGAAATTTCAAACCGGCGCGGATCCTCGCCTGTACCGACGCCGGAGTAGTGGTACTGGCTGGGAACCGCCTGCCTACCGCCCGAGAACTGGTATTCTACCAAAAGATGACTTGGCCAGGAGCTGGCTGGCCATCCGTCTCGGAACTGGCATTCTACCGCCCGGTAACCGGCCGCGAAGAGCCGTTCCGTGTATAATTCAACCGGCTTGGACCCGGCACTGTACCGACTGCGGATCTTTCATTTCCTAGCCAGATGTGCGCTGGCAATGCTGGCATTCTACCGACTGACAACCGGGTCGGATCCAAATGATAATTTCAACAAATATCAATAAAAAAATAATAATTAATTGCAAAAGATAAATACGGATGACAATTCATTGACAGTTCACTTCACACATTTTTTTATTTCTTTATACACTTAAACGCAATTTTTTATTACATACACATTTGAAAAATCCTAACGCTTGGGGGTACGAACCTACGCCTAACCGAATATTTACGCACCGAAATCTCGCACGCTAACCACTATGCTACGCTCGCATGGAACTCTCAAACCTTAAATGCTTTCAAGTCTCACTAGCTGAAATAAAAATTGTAAAATTACTACGCGGCAATAGGCAATTTGGAATTACGAACTGATGTAATACCGGTATATTTTCAATACTTTACTGAATGTGTATTTATGAATATTTCAATATTTCGTTTTAAAAAAAATGTTATATTTTTATTATTATGTTTTTTAATATTTTATTACATAATATATCGAATAATATGAACATAACTTCACTGCAAAACAATTTATAACATATAAGTAATAGTATTAAATTGAATAAAATTTTAATGCACAACACATTTTTTTAATTATTTAATTTGCAGAAAAGTGTCAATAAATAATTACTTAATATATTGTTTAAATTAAAAAGAGATTATTAATTAATTAATAATAATCTCTTTTTTATATATTGTATTTAATATGTTATTTATTGTAGGCATTATAATATATTGATCACATTTTCTTTCAAGTTAAATATATTTTACTTCTTTCAAATTAATATATTATTTATTAAAAATTATTTATTTAATTGCACATTAATAAAGTTGGATTTTTATAAATATAATGAAAAAATTAAGTTTCTTATATTCTTCCTTTGCATGAATACTATTAATTTATTTATTGGTTAACTAATAATAATATTATAATAAATGCAATTAGTTATTGTAATAATTAATTATAATAATAAAATAAATTTATGATTATACTGATAATGCGAACTATAACAATAAATGACAAGATCCGCAGTCGGATCCGCCCCAGCACCGAGCCAGTACAGACCTAACATCCGTCATTCTTCCGTCGCGCGTAGAAGAATGAAATCTGCAGGCGGAACAAATCCAGTACCGCGCCAGTACTGACGAAAGTAGAAAGGCGGATCCAAAAGTCGGAGCCTAATCTGTTCCGCGCCGGTTGCATTTTAGGATCCGAATCGGTACAGACCATCGGTGCTGGCGGTCCGTACGGGCGCGGATCCCAGGCGGTTGTATAATCCGACATTCGTCCGACTTTTCCTCCTGGGAATAAATAAAATAACAAATATTCCAATAAATGAAAATATTTTTTCAATATATATCATTTTCTTCTATTTGCCTAAACTGCGTTTGTCGAATAGCTAAATGCCTAGCCAGTTAGCTAATTGCCTAATCCTTCCAGGCGAATAGACGAATAACAGTAATAATGAAGCTCATTTGTCTATTCGGCGCCGTTTAGCTAATTGCCTAGGCATTTAGCTAAATGACGAATTCTTCTATTTGCCTACGACATATATAAATATATACATGATTTATTATAATATTATTACACAATTCAATTGTTTAATCACTAATAACTTTTGAAACGTTTTTAACAAAATACTTTCAAGACGATGATGACGCTCGGTTGTTTGCTGAGTGTTCGCCTAAGATTAACTGGTCTTCGGTTGTGGACGGAACTGTTCGGAAACCTTCGTGAAAATATTCTAATAAAATTTTGTAAAAATTCAAACTGCTTACCATTTCAGAGCGTGTTAGTATTGAAAATAATACAGTATCTAAAATTTTTTTACATTTAATAGTATTCAAAATAGTGGGTTTACAAATAAAAATATCAGAATGTATTATACATAAGTTCCATATTCTCGTATTTGCAATTGTCTTAACATCAAATGATATTCTTTCTAAACTTTTATACTAACTTCTGTTCCCTAAAAATTACAATAGTAGATAAAAAAGTAACACTACTTATTATTATAATAAGAACTATCATCATCGTACCTCGATTATCCCTAAATTCTTACGTTTTATTAGAAATATCGAAATACAATAAAGTAATTTTTGTAACTAAAAGTCTCTCCGTGTAATGCTCAATAAAAGCTCAAAGATATAACCATAAACAAATTTTTTTTTAATTATTTAGTCAAAAAAAACAATTTGTTCTGAAGCGGCAACGATTTGCTATTGTGAGAAAACTATAACCTTATCAAATGTACCAAAAATCGAAAATTCTTAAAATCTAACATTTTTTTTATTTAAGTCAAATTGCTTTATTATTATTGGGCTCTTTAAAAATACTTTACACCTCTTTTAAGCTTCACCCCTTGGGTCAAAAAGTTCTGTGACTATACTATCACAAAAAATCGAAAATTCTTAAAATTCAACATTTTTCTTCTATTATTAGGCAAATTGCTTTATCATGGTTGCCATAAAGCCTGGAAATCTTGAAAAAGGTATAAAATTTAGAAAAAGGTACGGAAAACAATTTTTAGTAAACAAAAGATAAAGTTTGCTCAAAAAATAATTTTTCCTCTTCTGCTGATTATCGGCTGTGGTTACTTTTTATGAATTGTGAATTAAATTAATTTTAATGACTCAAATAATTATTAGAATTGTTCTAGTAATAGTTTAGGACCCGACCAGTAAAAATATTTTTGACTTACAATTATTAGTAAACAGAAGATAAAGTTCGCTCAAAAAATAATTTTTCATCTTCTGCTGATTATTGGCTGTGATGGTTACTTTTTATTATATTGTGAATTAATTTAATTTTGATTAATTTTGTCTGTGTTTAAAGATTTTTAAGAATATTTGTAACCTAAAATTAAAAAATGTTTTTATCTCATTGCCATATAAAAATGACTACGGAAGAAAAATGTTTGATTTTAAATTTTTTTCAATTGTTTGGTATTTGGTAATTTAAAAAAATTTTTAGAGCTAAAATGGTGTTATTAGGCCTGAAATTTTTTTAATTTTTGACTGGAATTTCATAAGTATTGACTCGGAAACCAAGGAAAAAGCTTGGAATTTTATATTTATCATTTGTGGCAACCAGGTTTATTATTTTTGGGCTCTTCAAAAATAGATTATATTTTTAAATATAATTTGAGCATTAATTAACAATTAATTTAATTTTTTTAAACGGTCTTTTGACCTCTACCTCCGTACTTATGTACGAAAGGGTTTGTTTGAACCAGTGTATGTTTTGAAATAAATAAATAAATTAAATTTGGCAATATGTTACAAAATTAGCACTATCTGAACACTAATTAATGGCACAATAAAAATACATTTTTATGAATGTTAAATCAAATCGGTTATTTGTTTCAAAGAAATTTTTTCTCAATCTATAATCCCCAGTAAAAAAAGAAGTATTGAGTGAAGCGTTTAGGAATTGAGTGAAGCTCTGAGCCAATACGGATTCGAGTAAAAACCGTATTGGGACGTTTGACTCAATCTTTTTTTCATCCGCCGAATACGGTCTTATTTTAGCATTAAAATTAAAATCACATGAGCAGAGTATACATTATAAATTGAAAGCACAATTGTCCTGGAATGTAAAAATGCCGATTTAGATAAGAAACTGTGAATATTTTTTATTTTTTGTTAAAAATTGGTAAAAGCAAAGTTTGACAAGCGCAACTGAATTTACCATGTGAATAAATGAAGTGGTAAGTTTAAATGGACGAAATGGACTAAAAGAAATCTACTTTTACCGACAGAAAGTTCCTAGAGAATTGTGGTAAATTCAACAAAACAATGAAATTTCATTGTTTTCTAGGAACTTTCTGTCGGTAACAGAAGATTTCTTTTAGTCCATTTAAACTTGCCACTTCATTTATTCACATGGTAAAATCAGTCGCGCTTGTCAAACTTTGCTTTTACCAATTTTTAACAAAAAATAAAAAATATTCACAGTTTCTTATCTAAATCGGCATTTTTACATTCCAGGACAATTGTGCTTTCAATTTATAATGTGTACTCTGCTCATGTGATTTTAATTTTAATGCTAAAATAAGACCGTATTCGGCGGATGAAAAAAAGATTGAGTCAAACGTCCCAATACGGTTTTTACTCGAATCCGTATTGGCTCAGAGCTTCACTCAATTCCTAAACGCTCCACTCAATACTTGTTTTTTTACTGGGTCTTTATCAAAAAATGTGTTTGTTGATAAATGAATGAAAATCTAATTTTTCTGTAAGTTTCCTGATTGGGATTTTAACCTACAAATGATTATAGAAAATTATTATTTTATAATAAAGGTTTATTTTTTACCTCTGTTTCCTCCATGAAATTATTATTTTCACAAATAATGTCGAGACCATAAGAATATTACTTATATTCGACGAAAGTACTTCCAAGTTATCATAAACAGTAGAGACATTCCAAATTTGAGAACCCACAGTAACAATATTCAACAATATAAAAAAAACGTAAAAAGGATTATTAGTATGGCCTGACCAAAGGCCTAAAAATCGCAGAGAATATTCCATTGGGCGAGAGAACATTTATTTTTATGAAAATTACTATCTTTAGTGTAAGAAAAATGATGAGAGTAAAGAAATAAAATGTTAGAGAATCTCTCCTATATAATAATTAAATAATGCTACGAGAGAAAATAAAGTTTAAAAGTTTGTATTTTCTTGTAAAAAAATGTTATAAGAAACAGATAATAATTACAGTCAACTCTTATTAAAATTAAATGAGAATATGCAACTTTTTTTCTCTTCGATTTTTTAAATTTATCTTACGGTTTATAAAATTTATATATTTTCTCGCTATACTATGTAAAGAATTGTTTCAAAGTTTTTTTTCATAATTTTTTTTAATATGTATGTGTAACTTTTAGTATATATATGTATAACTTTTTTTTGTAGAATTAAAACTACATGGAAAAGTTTTTAACTTTTATTAAAGAAGAAAATATAGGGGCGATTTCATATTTGAAATTGACAGTCATCTTGTAGTTAAATATAGTTTTTGCTGGTTTTTTTTTGTAGAAAATGAATATATACGTACTTTCTTTATGTAAATATAAAAAACGGTTAATTTAAATTTAAAAATTACTGTTAATTTATTTGTGAATATTAAGATTAAAAATTGACTTAAAAAAATGTTAATAAGTATTAATATAATATATTAACTATAAGAAATTGAATAAACTTATATGAGGTTAGACATGTCCCTAAAATTATGACCGTTTTCAAATGAATATTTATTTCTTAAAATTGAAATTTTATTGTAATATTACAATAATAATGAAATATTACTACAAGTAATTAAAAATAAATAGTAAAGATTCGAAATGTTTAATTTCATTTTTGTTTTCTAAAAAATAGTAAAGTAATTTTAAAAAATAATAATATTCGCAAAACAATTTCATTTTTTAGAATGTTCAGAACTTGAGAATCAAAATTTTATTTGTTAAAGGATCGATGTGTGAATTTAATGAAATTATTACACACTGAATTAATTAATTATTAATCTAACCAATTTCCTTAAATCATGTATTTTTAGATTTTTTACTTATTACAATTTTGCGGCTCTAAGAACTGACAGGTACGACACAGATGTTTTGATAATCTGAAGCAAAGTAAAAAGCACATGATAATAAAAAAAAACAAAAAAATCTTTTTTTTGTATAAAAACAGAGTTGCCACAAGGAAAAGATTGTGAGCGCGCAGCTATATCTCACTTGTACTTAGCGCTGCTGTACCTCATTGTGGGAGCTGACCGCTTCCACTTTGGGAATTTTTATTAAAGTACTGCACTGACAATGAGAGAACTTTGGGACTGTAGCGGAACAACGTATGTGACAGCAGCTCCACTATGGTTTTGGTGCGCTGCTGTAAAATTTTGGGCGCGTGACAGTCCCAAATGTTGGTGAGCAGCTCACTAAAGTAGTGGGGATGCTGCCTTTGGATTGCAGCTGAACAACTTTTGGACTGTCACGCGCCCAAGATTTTACCGCAGCAACCTAAAAGTATAGTCCTGTAGCGTTCTTCCAAAATGGTCAGTAGCAGCCTATCGAAAGTCTGCTGCTGACCCAATAAAGGTCTCTCAGTGTGGAAAAAATTAAAATTGCAGGATTCATAATTAGTTTTATTTTATTTTTTAATAATTATATATTTAATTAATTATTAAAAATCATGGATTTATAGAAGAACTTTAGTTAAAAACTAAAAAAAAATTGTATTTTAGAGAAGTTACAAATGTTTGCAAAAATTCAATTTTGTTCAAATAAGGGAGTGTTGTTAGAGTTGAGCACACGGAGAAAATGGATAGTTAAAAGTAGATTGTTAGAAAATATATAATCAATAGTATATTACATTATAACCCAACGGGAAGTTGCCAATGGTAACGATTGGTTCAATAATGGGCTATGCTTGGTGCCCAATGGTTTTTTCTTGGCAAAACAATTGGCAACCATCATTGGACCACCAATGGTTTAAACTTGGGATGATCACGCTACTGCCAATGATCGGTAGCCAAGCATCGGGCCAATATTAGTTGCCAAGGAATTGACAAGGAAAAAAAATCGATTTTCAAAAGCTTGATTTTTTATTGGCTGTCAACAAAAAACCAAGGTTTTAAAAATTTATTTTTTTTAATTATTAATTAAAATTTATTTTTAAAAAATTTATTTAAAAAAATATATTTTTCAAAAATTTATTTAAAAAAAATATATTTTTCAAAAATATATATTTTTTTAAATTAATAGAAATAGAACGTATTAATTTAATTTTTAACCTCTGGTAAAACAAAGGTGAAAGACTGATAAAAAATTCCCTCACCGTATCTCACAGTGGAGGGATGCCTGTGAATGTCTTTGCGAGAGAGGAGCAGGTACTTATAGAGCCAGTGTAACAGGTCACAAGCGAGAAGAAATCACTAGCATGCACTCTGGCGGCGCTTGTCGGAACTGTTTTCTGGCGCGCATGCATATTGTGACATTATCGACACAGCGCTTGGCAACCAACGTTGCGCCACTTCCGACAAACGCCGCCAGAGTGCATGCTAGCGATTTCTTCTGGCTTGTGACCTGTTTCACTGGCTCTATAAGTACTTGCTCCTCTCTCGCAAAGACATTCACAGTTATCCCTCCACTGTGAGATACGGTGAAGGAATTTTTATCAGTCTTTCACCTTTGTTTTACCAGAGGTGAAAAATTTAATTAATATGTTCTATTAATTTAAAAAATATATATTATTGAAAAATATATTTTTTTAAAATTCTTTGAAAAATATATTTTTGAAAAATAAATTTTAATTAATAATTTAAAAAAATCAATTTTCAAAACCTTGGCTTTTTGTTAGGTGCTAATAAAAAATCAAGCTTTTGAAAATCGATTTTGTTTCCTTGGCAACTAATATTGGCCCGATGCTTGGCTACCGATCATTGGCAGTAGCGTGATCATCTTAAGTTTAAACCATTGGTGGTCCAATGATGGTTGCCATTAATGTTCCAATAATGGAACGGAGTTCGCCAAGCATGGTCCATTATTGAACCAATCGTTTACTTCCCATTGGGAAGGGCAGAAAGTTCGAAATTCCTGCACTGCGCGAAATGATCCTCTTAAAATTTAAATTTAAAAAAATAAATTTTTTATTAAATATTTTAAAATAAATAAATAAATAAAAAGTATTAAATATTTTATTTAAAAAAAATTTTTTTTCTTATCATCGCGTAGTTTAGGGCTTTCAAATGTCTGCCCGTGTAATGTATACTATTTTTCTTTATATACGGTCGAAAGTACGCTCGCTAATTTATTTTTTAAGAAAATTGCAATCGTGTTTCATTTGACAACCGGCCATCTTTATTTACTTTTGCTCCTCGCTTCAACGCCTCTAGCGGACACTCGTGAAGCTCTGGTTTTTTCTCTGTCTCTCTCTCTTGCAAACAATATTCGCCTGCCCCGACATTTGATGTACGAGCGAAGAGAGTGCTTCTGGTCGGGGGCAGGCACGAAAAAAAATGTGAAAGATAAATTAATATTATATTTTTAAAAGAATTTTTCTGTTGGTACAAAATTATTTTTATGTTTCTAAAATTCTAAACGTTCTAATAAACACAATTTCATTATTTCTTCAAATTATTAAAATTTTATTATAACATTTTGGCACGTATTAAAAAAGAAATTAAAATTTTTTTAATTATTTTATTTTTGTTTTTAATGTTTATTAAAATAAGTTTTGAAAATAATTAAATCAGCAAAAGATTTCGTTCATTTCAATATTCAGAGCTTGTGGATAAAAATTTATAAATTATAAAAAGTTTTCTTGCTAATTTTTTTTCTCATTTTATATTGCGATAACAATTATTCGTTAAATTTTCATTGACTCGAAATTTTCTTATTTACCGACAGTGGTGTTTTTACCGACAGAGAATTCTTTTACTCCCGCTGTAATAGAGGTTGGGTATGAAAATCAACCAAAGCACAAATGTTTGACTTTCTGCTGCGAAATCGCAGAGGGAAGTACGTATTTTCGACCGAGGTATGAAGAAATAGTATATTGTGTGGCAAGGGCGGCAATCGTACGAGGTCAGAATTGACATTTCCGCCCGAGTTGCACACGATATTTTTTGTCCAAATGCGCGATAAACAAGACGCATCCGTAAATTCAAAAATGAATATGCACTAATTATTAAATGTGTATGAAACATTTTTATTAAGCCTAAGGCGAGTCCGAATATTTTTGATAAATTTTACTTAAAAATTGACTCCGTTTTGATTTGAAGTAATGGAAAGTGATAATATAATAATTAGTAGTATTTATTTAATACTGCTAAAGCAGCGGGCGGAAAAGTGATTTTTCCGCCCGCTGCTGGTAAGCGGGTGGAAAAGTAGTTTTTCCGCCCGCTGTTGGTAGTCGGGCGGCAAAAGCTTACTTTCCGCCCGCTATGCATGCACGGAAAGTCGAGTTTATCACGCATGTAGGACAAAAATTTATTATCTGTATAGTCAGAAATATTATTTTCCTGAAATATTATATATTCCTGTTTAGTATATCTAGATAATCAAATTTATTATCCTGGATAGTCAACTTGCCGAGCGCTTGCGCAGAAGTTTGATTACCGATCACACGCAAGAAGGAGTTCCGTAAGGAATGCGTTACCGAGCAGAAGCGTTATTTTGCTTACGAAATATATGTGACACGGACAGTTAAAAGGGACCTACGGTCCGAAAAAAAGATTTCGAGAAAAACGACTTTGAAGTTTACCAAGTTAGTTTTTTCGCACTGTTTTTTGTCAAAGTACCTAACTTTGAAGTGAAATTGTGAGAAAACTAATGCAGCTAGAAAGCTGCGGTTTATTGCGTTGGAAAGAGCGGTTTATTTACTATAAGAATAGATAAAAAAGTGAAAATCGATTTTTTCGGATCGTAGGTCCCTTTTAACTGACCGTGTCACATATATAGATTTACGGGCTTTATTTAATTCAGTGGTGCTCAATATTGTACGTGATTAAAACCGGGATCCCTTTTAAAGACACATCGTGTCTTATTGTACCTATTTCATAGTGTACTAACCCTTTTATTAGTAGTTCGTTTCCTTTTAGGTTAGCCAGCCTCGTGGCTGTGCGCGCGTATCGCAGAGGCATGGTCTCTAGCGAAGATTCAGACTTCCGAATGGATTTCTCCGATGAGACGGAGGAGCAGAGAGCTGCAAAGAATTTATTGTATTATCAACAACAATCGTCAAAAAATGTTCGATCGCGAACGAACTTAACATCGTCCCACGATTCGGACAAAAAACGTAAATGCGAGAAACAAGCAAACCCATTCAAACCACCTCTTGACCTTGACACAGTGCGTGCAGATCAATCCGGTAAGAACACAGGTAAAAAAGAAGTCAGACTCGTCAAATACGAAAATTCAAATAAGGGAAATTGTCCGATCTTCTTACAGCGCGATCCCAAATCAAACGATGCGTCGAAAGACCTGAACCATGTGTCATTCAGTAAAATCATCCACAATCTTTATCCCGGTAAAGTTGTTAGAATTTACCCAAGCGGTCGCGGAAAGGTCCGAGTTATCATGAATGGTGGCAGAGCAGCCAACCAAATTGTATCTGATCCGACTCTTAAATCAAAAGGTCTAATAGCTATAATCCCATCGAGTTTCGTCACGTGTCAGGGAATAATTAACAATATCGGGCTAGACATCTCCACGGAAGAGATTTTAATCTTTTAGAGAACGCGGAAACTATTGGTAACTACGGTAAGGATTGTAAAATTATCAATGCCCTGAGGTTTAACCGCAGAAATTTTGACGAGAAAAACACAGTTACGTTTGAACCCTCTGCCACCGTCCTTCTTACTTTTCAAGGAACTACCATTCCAGAGCGTGTGTCAATTTATAAAGGTTCATCTCCAGTACGCACGCATGTGCATGAATTGTCTGCTATTTGGTCACATAGCCAAACACTGTAGGTCAAAAACTCGATGCCAACAATGTGGCGGTTCCTCCCCCCACAATGATGAGACCAACCCCTGCACCAACGCGTCAGGCCCCCCAAGGTATGCAAACTGTAACGGTCCACACAAACCTTCATCAAAACAATGTCCAGAGTTCACGTTTCAAAAAGAAGTTCGCTACTACGCAACTCAACATAAAATGTCCTTTGACGAAGCAAAGGAAATCCTCAAACCAAAAAGAAACACTAGTCGCATGGACGCTTTTAACTTCTCCGACTTTCCTGATCTGGCAGATCAACCTGCCCCTTCTTCAACCTTCACACAAAATTCTAACCTCCAAAAACGTTTATTCTCTCAAGCGACAACAATTCACAACAACCACTCTCAACAGACAACAAACAAAACACCACACTCTTACACAAACCGAACACCAAAAAACTCTTCTTCTTCATCCTTCTTCGCTGCAAACTGCAACAATAGCAGATCTGAGATCTCCATGCCTAACGGTTTTGCTTTTTCGAATCCTTCATCTACCTCTCCTTCTGCTACCCCGACTCAATTACACACACACCTAACTCTGACACCCAGATCGTAGAATCACTCAATTCTTTCCTCTCACTACTAAAAATACATATCACTAACATTTCTTCCAACTCTTCACCAGGAATTACGAAACAAAATTAAGAAACTCTCTCTAACATTACGACTAGCCCTCATTCTTTGTTAGCTCTTCCAGCCCACAAAAATGGCTAGTCTTTTCCAATTAAATCTTCTGCAATGGAACTGTCGTGGTGTCTCTAACAAGACACCCGAAGTTCACAAACTTTCAAACAAATTCGACATTCTCCTCCTCTGCGAAACCTACTTGAAGCCTAAAAAGCGCGTTAATTTCAATATTCTTAAGGGGATGTCAAAGTCGATTGGATTTTTGCATTGAGCTTCAATGGGAAAATCGCATCGACTTTGACATCCCCTTAAACAATTTAACATTATTAGATCAGACAGGACAACAACCGCCTGGTGGCCTTGCTTTTGCAATTCGCAAAAACTCAATTTTTTCAAAAATTGGATCAATTTTTACTCGCGAGGATGAACTTGAAACACTCGCTGTTTCAATTAATTCATCCATAGGTAAACTTTTGATAGTATCGGTTTATAGAGTCCCCGGTAAATTAACTCCTCCTTCCTGCTGGAAAAAATTTTTTAACTCTATTAAAAACTCGGGCTTCAAGACGGTTTTTATAGGGGGGGATTTTAACTGTCACAGCACTCTATGGGGTAGCTCCCATGTTTGTCCGAATGCACGCAACCTATGTGATGAATTAGATGTAACCAAAGGTGGGCACCGTTAACCTAAAAATTAACGTCGTTAATCGTTAATTCGTTAAGTGAAAAAGTTAACTTCGTTAATAGTTAATCCGTTTACGAACAAGAAAATTAACGGAAGTTAACGTTAACCGTTAAAGTTAACATAAATTTTAAAAAATTCGTAATTGCATTCTAATGTACAAAAAAACAAATGTTCTTTTTCATTAATTTTTATTTTTTTACATTAAATCTAAGAGACACATGTTTCCTTTCATAAACAACTAAAGTTTCGACAAAATATTTTTATTATGATACCCTGCTAAAAATAAAATCAGGAATAATAAGAAAACGTCAGAAAATTTGATGTTTTGTGACTACTTTAACGTTTTCTGAAGCTTTTGGTTAATTCTGACTAAAGGGTTTTTTATGCTCCTGTTGAATCCTGATTATTATGGATTGTGATTATTTCTCATTGAATTCATCTTTTTTATTTTTAGCCCCCACCAAAATATAGTAGGTAAATGTAAAGTACCGTTAAAACTTCAAAGTGCGTATCCCTTTTTTCACAATAGAATCGTGGGTTTTTTGTTATGAGCTTCGGGGGTCTCCAACCTGATTTTTATTGCTCAAAAGTTTTGCAATTTTAACATTCAAGTGAAATCAATATAAATTCAGAATCTAAAAATCTCCACGATTACAAATATCTAAAATTTATTATAAAAACATTTTTTAAGGAAACTGTAACGTATCTCGAAAACCGTAATTGATAAATAAAAAAGAATATCATTTTTGAATTTAAGTTCTGAAGGATATTCAATGGGTTAGTGGAAAAAAGGACACCTCGAATTTTGGTTAAAAAAGAGGACACCTCGCTTTTTAGTTGAAGAAAAGGACACCTCAAAAATATTAATTTTAAATGCATTTTTGTTTGTCGATAATATGTGTAATTTAATTGATTTATGAGATTCTGTGCTCAAAAAACTATGAAGATAATATGTTCTTGAATCTTCTATTACAAAAACTCAAAAAACAATTACATTGCACATAGTATCGCTAAACGAAAATTGATATAAAATTAATATTTTCGAGGTGTCCTTTTCTTCAACTAAAATGCGAGGTGTCCTCTTTTTCAACCAAAATTCGAGGTGTCCTTTTTTTCCACTAACTTAGCGTATTGTATAAATAATAAGAACATAACGTTAGAATTCTAAGTCGATGAAAAACAAGTATAATGTTTAAATAAATATAAACGTAAACAAATAAAAAGATTTTCCTTCAATTTTATAACTGTCAGTTGACCTTTTTCCAGGTAAAAGAGGGTGTCGACTTTGTATAAAAAACCTGACTACTTTTGAATTTTTATGCTTAAACATATGACTTAATTCTGATGTTCTGTGGTTGCAATCATAACAAAAGCAGTTTAAAATCATCAGAGATTCTGACTAAATTTCTGTCGCTTTGTGACTTTATTTTTAGTAGGGTAATTAAAATTTTCAAAAAAAAAGAAATTTAACGGACCTTAGTTAACGAAAGAGAAATGTAACGGAAGTTAACAAGTCCGTTAACTGTTTTTTAAAATTAACTTAAAAGTTAAATGGTTAACGAAAAAATTAACAGAGTTAATTAACGATTAACGGATTAACGCTTTTCTGCCCACCTTTGGATGTAACAGATTTTATCCTTTTAAAGAATGGAACACCTACTTTAGTAGGCCGCCCACCAAATCCTGGCTCAGTCTTAGACCTTACTCTTGTCTCCTCCAATTTATTCAGGTCTTCCTCTTGGAACGTTCACAATGACACTTTAGGCAGTGATAATTTTCCCATATTCTCATCTTTAGGGATTACAATACCTATTTCCAAATTTACATCACATAAATATAATTTGAGAGGTATAGACTGGCCTCTCGTTTCTTCTGAACTCCATTCATCCATAGACTCAAATCTAAACACCCTAAATACAGATAGCCCTATTTCTGACTATGATCAGTTTGTACACCTTGTAGACACGACAATTAATACAATTTGCCCCCAACGCGTAACTTCATCTAACACAAGACGAAATTCCCCCTCTTCTAAAAAACCGTTTGTTCCTGTGCCTTGGTGGGATAAAAATTGCGACGAAGCAATAAAAAGCAGAAAATTAGCTTTAAAAATTATAAAAAAATGCTCCAACTACCCTAATTTTCTAACTTATAAAAAGGCTGAAGCTGTAGCTAAGCGTACCCTTAGCGAAGCCAGACGCCAATCTTTTAAAAAATTGTGCGATTCCTTAGACAGACACACACCTTTAACAAAGGTTTGGTCTGTCATTAAATCTTTTAAAAATCGATACACACAACCCTCCTCTTCTTCATGCTCGGCAGAAAGGGAAACTGTGGATAAACTACACTCACTTATTGACGAACTTTATCCACCTACTGTCTTCCATGACGACTTTCCCGTTGATTTTGACAAAAATTCATTTTTAGAAGCCCCTTTTACTATTTTCGAATTGTCAAAAGCTATCCAATCATCTAAAACTAAGTCATCCCCGGGCCTTGATAAAATAGATTACAATATTATCCAACATTTTCCAGACATAGCTTTATCAACTCTTTTATCAATTATCAACAGAATAATCTCAAATGGCGTTTTCCCTTCTTCTTGGAATAATTACCTTATTTTCTTCCTTCCAAAATCCTCACCAGGTAAATTTCGCCCAATTTCCCTAGCATCCTGCCTTTTCAAAATTTCTGAAAAATTAACATACAACAGACTTATCTGGCTTATCAAACGTAATAAGATCCTCAGTCCAAGTCAATTTGGTTTCAGAAAAGGTAAATCCTGCACGGATAATCTTTCTCTGATCTCCACTGAGATTTGGACGGGCTTAGCAAAACGCGAATTCACGGGTGCACTTTTTCTAGACATAAAGGGGGGCTTTTCCTAGTGTAGTTTCAAACATTTTAATAAAAGATCTTAAAGAAATTGGTATTCTTGAGTCAATAGCTCGTTTTATATATAATTGAATTAAATGCAAGAATATGTTTGTCAAGATCAACAACGAAGTTATAGGCCCGAGAACCAGCACGGTTGGCCTCACACAAGGTAGCATACTTAGTCCAATTAATTATTCAATTTACACCAGAAACCTCAACACCATTATTCCTGCAGACTGTGAACTGTACGAATTCGCGGATGACTTATCCGTCACTTGTCGCTCCCCTGACCTCAATCAAATTGTTACTTCTCTTCAAAATTGTCTTAACATAATTTCCGAATTTTTGGCCGATAAGGGCCTGGAAGTTTGCCCAGCTGAAACTAAATATATCATCTTTCGTAACAAAAAGATTAATTCAGAAGACCTTAATCTTTTTTTAACCTTAAACGAAATAGTTATTAAACCATCTCCCACAGTTAAATATCTTGGTGTATATTTTCATGAATCAGGTTCCTCCGATACTCATTTTAACTATCTATGTGACAAAGGAAGAAAGATTCTAAATGTATTAAAAGTTCTTAGAGGTACTTGGTGAGGAGCGGACCCACATCTGCTCCTCCGTATTTATGATTCATTACTTAGAAGTCCTATCGATTATGGTTCACAAGCTTCAAATTTTAAATCTCATAAAAATTTCTCCCGTTTAGAAAAAGTACGTAATCAAGCTCTGAGACTAGCCGTAGGCTATAGACAGAGCACTCCTATTAATGTAATGTTAGCTGAATGTTGTGAACCCCCTTTAAGATCAAGATTTAACTTCCTTGCTAAAAATATCTGTACAGAGTCTTCTCAAATTCAACTCATCCATTAAGTAATAAACTTCCAGAGCTTTCTTGCGTTACCAATGATTCAAATATAAAATTTAACTACCCCCTTTTAATCGCATACGAGAAATCAAAAATTTACAGTCAACTAATTAGAAGTAAGGACCTTGACCCTTACTTTGAGTTCCTCTTTGAGGACCACTCATTCTCTCCCCAGATTGTCCTTAACTGGGGTCACTCATTACAAAATTCATATAATCCATCTATCGTATTTAAGGACTTAATTAACTTTAATTTCCCCAATCACACCCTTTTCTTCACTGATGGCTCCAAATCTGATATGGACCATTTGGCAGGTTGCGCCTTTGTCTGCCCTTCTCTAAATTTAACTTCCAAATTTGAAATTTCAGATCACTCGTCAATTTTTTTCATTAGAAGCATTTGCAATTTTATTTTGCCTAGATTATATAATTAGTTCTCATCTTTCTAACACAGTTATTTTTTCAGACTCTCTTAGTGTTCTTAACAATTTAGCTTCAAAAAATACATACAAAATAAAATCTTACATAATCTTTGCAATTAGAAATAGATTAAGAATTCTCAACAACCTGAATCGTCCAACAACTCTTGTTTGGGTTCCAGGTCATTCAGGTATTGAAGGAAATGAAAAAGCGGACGTTGCGGCCAAAGACGCAACTGCCAACCCAGATTTAGTTAACATAACTCTCCCTTTTTCTGACTTCTTTTGCCTCGCCAAAAAACAATTATTCGACAGTTGTAACTCTTTCTTTAAAGATGTAGGTAAAAACAAGGGTATTCATTATACCCAACTTTATTACAAACCGCGTAAAAAACCATGGTTTGCGAACTTTACAGCTCGCAGATTATGGATCGTTTCAATATGCCGCGCGAGAGCGAATCACTACAACCTAAACGCGAGTCTTGCTAGAAAGAATTACATCAGTCGGGCGATTGCCCGCATTGTCCTAATACAGAAGAAGATCTTACGGAAGCGCCTACGCGCCACGAGGCAAAGAGAGGAAACCTGTTTCTGCTAATGTCGTTTTAGCTTGTCAAACATAGGAACACGTTCGATGGTTCGCTGGTTCGGTGGTTCGATGATGTGATTGTTTACTAAATAAAAAATTTAAAATAACAAATAAAAATAAACCAAATTAATTGAAATTGATAATTTTAATATAATAAAATATTTTTTAGGTATTATTTATAACAGATATTAATTACGAGGTAAATTAGGTGCTTTTAAAAAAATCATATATTTTAAGGTTATAAAATGTGTTATGAAAAAGTAATGGAAAAAGGTCAACACACAATAACGCGTTCCAGTTGCTGCTGTGATTAGGCCTTAAATGTGATAACATTTTATAACCTCAAAATATATGATTTTTTTAAAGCACCTAATTTACCTCGTAATTAATATCTGTTATAAATAATACCTAAAAAATATTTTATTACATTAAAATTATCAATTTCAATTAATTTGGTTCATTTTTAGGGTTTCGTGGCCAAGGGCCAAAACCCTTATAGCGAGACTTCGGTGTCCGTCCGTAGTTTTTACGTCTTAAGTCTTAAGTCTTATACCGAGACTTCGGTATAAGAAGGTCTTAAGTCCTAAGACTTAAGACTTAACTTCGGCATAAGAAGGTCTTAAGTCCTAAGTCTTAAGTATTACGTCTTAACAACCGTTGCCATGGCAACTTCGGTATAAGAAGGTCTTAAGTCCTAAGTCTTAAGTCTTACGTCTTAACAACCGTTGCCATGGCAACTTTGGTATAAGAAGGTCTTAAGTCCTAAGTCTTGAGTCTTAACAACCGTTGCCATGGCAACCGTTGCTATGTTAATGTTTGCCATAACAACCGTTGCTATGGCAACCGTTGCTATGGTAATGATTGTCATAACAGCCGTTGCCATGGCAACCGTTGCTATGTTAATGTTTGCCATAACAACCGTTGCCATGGTTTCCATGGTTCATTACAATTTTTAAAAAAAGGATAATTGATTCCAAATAAAAAATTTACAGTCTTAGGGACAAAAAACAAAAAAAAAAGATTAAAATTAATTTTCACATAGTTCTAGAATTTTTGTATCCCAGGTAGAAATTGACGACCGGGATGGTACCGGCCCAGTACAAACGGCGGATTATAAGTGCCGGGGCGGTACCGGCATAAGACCGTCATTTTCACCGGCTTGGTACCGGCAAATTGCCGGATGATAACTACGGCAGGTATCCGGCATACGTACCGGGCCGGTACCGAATAATCCACCGGGGCGGTACTGGCCCGGTTAATATTTGTAGGCATTTAGTACCACTTTAATACCGGCACACTACCGGCAGGTAACTGGCCCAGTACCGGCATAAGACCGTCATTTTCACCGGCTTGGCACCGGTAAATTGCCGGATGATAACTACGGCAGGTATCCGGCAACCGTACCGGGCCGGCACTAATAAATATCTGACGCAGTACCGGGCCGGCACTAAAAAACAACCGGTGTGGTACCGGGCCGGTTAAAAAAATTATATTTCAGTCTGATTAATTATTTAATTATTATTATTATTATCAATGTTATTATTAATTTTAAATTGGAAACAGTAAATATATTAAATGCTGAAACAGAGAAACATAAACAATCATAGAAAAATCTGAAGACTCGAGGAATTGAACTCCGGACCCTGAGGCTGCAAAGTCGACACCACATCCGCTAACCTAAACCTGCATATGGAAAGCAAATGCAAAGTGAGCTTATAAAGTCCAACCGACATTACAGCTGGCAGCAGTACCGGGCCGGCACTAATATTCAACCGTTACGGTACCGGGCCAGTATTTGTATTTTTTAATTTATTTTAATTCAATTTAAATTATTATAAATAAATAAGAATAGTAAATGTAAATAATAATGACCGCCCTATTCACCGGCTAGATACCGGGCAGGCACCAATAAGCAACCTACTCGGTAATAATATAATTGCCGGCACAACTAACTAATTAATTTATTATTAATAATTAAATTAATAAATTAATTAATAAATTAATTTTCAAATTTTTTTTCTTTTCTTTAATTCTTTTTCTGATAGTTTAACATTGGCAAACAACCGGGAGGACACTAGGTTAGTACTAATATTTTTGTCGGCAAAACTTCTGTGCCATGTAGAAAGCATTAAGTAAATTTTTGTGCTGGGCCGGTGCTGGGCCGGCACAAATATTATCACCGGAAAATCTCCTTCGGCGGTATAAGACAGAGCGAAATGACAGTACCGGGCCGGTGATACGCCGGTGCTGGGCCGGTACAAAAATTGTCACCGGCAAATCTTCTTCGGCGGTATAAGACAGAGCGAAATGGCAGTACCGGGCCGGTGACACGCCGGTGCTGGGCCGGTACAAATATTATCACCGGCAAATCTACGTCGGCGGTATAAAAACAGAAGTAAATTATAGTACCGGGCCGGTGATACGCCGGTGCTGGCCCGGTAAAAATATTATTACCAGAAAATCTCCGTCAGCGGTATAAAAACAGAAGTAAATTATAGTACCGGGCCGGTGATACGCCGGTGCTGGCCCGGTACAAATATTATCACCGGCAAATCTCCTTCGGCGGTATAAAACAAAGCGAAATGACAGTACCGGGCCGGTGATATGCCGGTGCTATGCCGGTAAAAATATTATCACCGGCAAATCTCCGTCGGCGGTATAAAAACAGAAGTAAATTATAGTACCGGGCCGGTGATACGCCGGTGCTGGGCCGGTACAAAAATTGTCACCGGCAAATCTTCTTCGGCGGTATAAGACAGAGCGAAATGGCAGTACCGGGCCGGTGATACGCCGGTGCTGGGCCGGTACAAATATTATCACCGGCAAATCTCCTTTACGGTATAAAAGAAGAAGTAATTTATAGTACCGGGCCGGTGCTGGGCCAGATATTTTTAATCAACCGGCCCGGTACACACTACCAGTACCGGTAGAAATCCACATTTACCACCGGGCCGGTACTGGGCCGGTATTTATTTCATATCCGGCCCGGTACCTTTTTGCCGGTACCGGCATATGTCCGACTTTACAACCGGTTCGGTACCATGCCGGTCGTTAGTGCTGGCACACCTCCAACTTTTCTGCCTGGGATATTGCTAAAAATAAATTATTAAATTCTTAATTTGTTAAAGTTTTACTTTTTGATAATATATTTTCAATCACTCCTATTCCATATCTTCTTTGAAAACATATGCGACATGAAAATACTCGAAAGTACTAAAAGAACCAATTACTTCATTAAAATTTTTAAACAATTAATTCAAAAAAAAAAATTTCTAAATAAATTATTATTTATTTTTTTTATTCATTCATTATCATTATCATCATTTTTGTCATTTTAGGCCACGAAACCCTATGATGTAGGCGCATTGCGCCTGCTTCTCTGCCTGATTTTATTTGTTATTTTAAATTTTTTATTTAGTAAACAATCACATCATCGAACCACCGAACCAGCGAACCATCGAACGTGTTCCTATGTTTCACAAGCTAAAACGACATTAGCAGAAACAGGTTTCCTCTCTTTGCCTCGTGGCGCGTAGGCGCTTCCGTAAGATCTAGACCATATATTGTGGGCCTGTCCCAGATTCAATGCACTTCGGGTGGACTTAATAAAATCTCTTTCGAGAGCTTTAAAATGTCCCCCTCCTTTTAGTTGCGTTCAATTTCTTACCAATCCCACTCCCAGGGTTGTTTCTCACATTTTTAGATTCTTAAAACGCGCTAAAATGAAAATCTAAATTAATTCAATTACTATTATAACTTATTTAATTATCCTTCATTTATTCTCTTTTTTAAATTTCGCTCTCTCCTTCACCGTGTCTCATTACGGGTGCGCGGTGGTTCAACCGGGGACCCATAGTTAAAGTGACCAGGAAAATTAGTCGATGTAATCAGGAAAAAATAGTCAAATTGACTAGGAGAATAATATTAGATTTACACTGTGTATCATAATTATTTAAAATTGCTAATCAAATTCTTATTATCAAATAAAAGAGAAAATCTAATTAAAATAAAAAGAAAAAAATTAATTATTGTATTTGAACACATTTATATTTGACTTTGTATTTATATACCTTAGAATTAATTTAAACTTATGAAATAAATATTTGACGCAGAAGGGACGCGAACACCTGAACCTAACGAATACGCACTTTGAAACCCGGAACGATAACCACTACACTAAACACGACTTGGTATTTTAATTTTTTAATAGACACTAGATTTTCGAGTCAAAATACAATACTTAATCAGATGATGTTTTATACATTTCGAGTACACAATTTTATACACTTGTCAAAAACTATTTATTTTTAATTATTTATGCCATTTAAATGAAAATAAATTTAAATACACAAATTATTGCAAAGGTAAATTTTCAAACACACTGCGTGATTAAAATAGTAAAAATGTTGTCACCACGTGCGTAAAAATTTCGACGATTCATATTGAAACCTAACCAAAAAAGTGTGAAAGAATTGACTAATATAATTAAATAGTTTACTTTCTAAAACATGGACTACATATCTATATTTCCAGAGGTTCCGAGAAATCAGCAATTTTGATGTATGTAAGAACTTTATTTTATGTACAAAAAATAGACGCGAGTAATGATGAAAAATCGTTTTACGAAATCACGATAAATGACGCGAAAGATCTAAGAGGTAAACACTGTCAGAACAGAAGCAGACGCGTGCGCATTATGGAAATAGGCAAAATTACTAAAATCCTGGTCAATTTAACTAGGATTTGCAGGGTTGTTTTTGCCAGGCTTGAATTTGTTGAATCAACCTAGCGATCCTAACCATAATGATTAGGAATCCTTATTTCTTTTACTAGATTAAGATTAACTATAGAGTCATAGTTAATAATACCATCGAGATTTTTTTCGGTGTAATGTATAATAAAATGCTTTCAATATTGGAAAAGCAATTAAACAAAATTTTTGTTAATTAAAAATATTCCTTATGCGTTATTTCTTACTTAATTTCATAATTTTTAACCTGCAATAATTTAATTTTTACAAAAAAATAAATCCAAAATTTTCAAAATAATTAAATTTTTTGCGAAAAATTAAAATAAAATCTTTTAAAAAAGTTTATTCTTACGCAAAATTTAATTAGAATAATATTTAAAATATTTAAATTTTATAAAGAGTTTTATCAAAATTTCTTATAATAATAATTTAATTCTTTTGTGAAATGTTATTAATTAATTATGAAACTAATTGAATTTTTGAGAAGAATTTTATTAAAGTCTTTGACAATCCTAATTAAATTCATTTGCATTTTTTTTCAAATAATGGAGTTTCTTTAATAATTTCAATCGAAGATTTTGAAAGTAATTAAAATTTATGAACATTTTTATTTTGTTATTTGCATAATAATAGTAAATCATTCCGTGCATAACATTTGCTGATTTATTGATAACTTTTGCACAATAAAATTTGTAAATACGTCAAGAATATTAAAATTTGAAAAAAGAATAGCAATTTTTACTAATGAATTATTTAATATTACAGGGTTGCCGCAAAAAATTAATTTACTTAAAAAATTATTAGATAAAAAAATATTCTATTACATTTACTTACGAATTTCTTAAATTATAAAATTATTCGCAAACATCAATAACTGAATTTTTAAATAAACATTTAATTATTATTTTCCCATAGAAATTAAAATTCTTCAAAACATTCAAGTTGAAAAATTTTTAAAATTCAACAACTTATAAGAATATTATTATAAAACATAAAGATATCAATCACTCCGAGTCTTCGACTCGGAATATAAAATATTTCAAAAAAGTTAAATTATTTACAACCTAATAAAATTCGTTGCAGGAATTCAATTATTTTCATAAATAATAAAATCTTTTACAGGATTTCAATTATTTTTAATACAATTTTAAATAAATTTCTCGAAAAATGAAATTATCTTCAAAAATTTTGTTGCAAGAATTTAATTACATTTCACGAATATAATAAAATTCTTCGTTGAAATTCAAATATTTTGAAAATCTAATATTTTAATAAAAGTTCTCAAAAGAATTCAATTATTAAAAAAAATGTAATAAAATTCATTGCACATTCAATTATTTTCATAAATAATAGGTAAGATTCTTTACATTATTTCAATTATTTAAACAAAAATTTGAAATAATTTATTGCAAGAATTCAATTACTTTGATTAAATAAATAAAATTCTTCACAGGATTTCAATTATTTTTTATACAATTTTAAGTAAATTCTTCGAAAAATGTAATTATTTTCAAAAATTTTATTAAAATTCTTCAAAATAATTCAATTATAAATTATTTTTAAAAATTCATGCCATAATGCTTTTAATATTCAATTATATCTAAAATTTTAACTGATATTCATTTTTAAATCAATTTTTATTGAAAAATTCTACAAGAATTCAATTATTTAAATATAAAAATAAATAATTTATTGAATAAATGAATGTTTCTCGAAATTGAATTATCATAAAGAATTTTATCAACAAAATTGAATTTTTTCGAGAAATTTTAATAAAATTTTCAAGAATAATTAATTTTTTCGAGAAATTCAATTAAAATTGTATTAAAAAATTGAAATCTATGATGAGTTTTATTATTCATGAAAATAATTGAATTTTTTAAAAAAAAATGTTATTATTTATGAAAATAACTGAATTATTGCGAAGAAATTTATAAAAAATTTGTAAATAGTTGAACTCCTGTGAAATTTTTATTATTTATGAAAATAATTTAATGTTTGCTTACAATTTTATAGTTATTTTTTTATAAATATTTGAATTCTTTTGAAAAATTTTATTAAAATATTAGATATTGAAAATCATTGAATTTTATTAAAGTTTTTAAAAATACTTGAAATTTAGAAAAGAATTTTATTATTTTTAAAAATAATTGAATTTTGAGAAGAATTTTTTAAAATTTTTGAATATAATTGAATTTCTGCGAAGAATTTTATTACTTTTAAAAATAATTGAATTCTGCAATCGTTTGTAACTTCTCCAAAATTTAATTTTTTCCAGTACTTTAATAAAAATCTCTGACTTTTCCCTGATTTCCCTGACCTCTGGCAATCCTGTAATAGAAATAATTTATTGTTTAAATTATATTTTTTTTAACATCGATTCTTTAAATAAAAACATTTCAAATGAATAAATAAAAGAAAAATGATATAAAAAATAGTAAAATAAATATAATTTAAACAATAAATTATTTCTTTTATTAAATAATTCATTAATAAAAATTGCTATTCTTTTTTCAAATTTTAATATTCTTGACGTATTTACAAATTTTATTGTGCAAAAGTTATCAATAAATCAGCAAATGTTATGCACGGAATGATTTACTATTATTATGCAAATAACAAAATAAAAATGTTCATAAATGTCAATTACTTTCAAAATCTTCGATTGAAATTATTAAAGAAACTCCATTATTTGAAAAAAAAATTCAAATGAATTTAATTAGGATTTTCAAAGATTTTAATAAAATTCTTCTCAGAAATTCAATTAGTTTCATAATTAATTAATAACATTTCACAAAAGAATTAAATTATTATTATAAGAAATTTTGATAAAACTCTTTATAAAAATTTAAATATTTTAAATATTATTTTAATTAAATTTTGCGTAAGAATAAACTTTTTTAAAAGATTTTATTTTAATTTTTCGCAAAAAATTTAATTATTTTGAAAATTTTGGATTTATTTTTTTGTAAAAATTAAATTATTGCAGGTTAAAAATTATGAAATTAAGTAAGAAATAACGCATAAGGAATATTTTTAATTGACAAAAATTTTGTTTAATTGCTTTTCCAATATTGAAAGCATTTTATTATACATTAGAATTTTCATTAATTTTAAATATTAAAATATTAAAAAGAATAATTAATTATAAAAAAAACTAGAGAACAAAATGCAAACAGAAACAACCGAGGGGGTATTTTCTTGTGTATTGGAGTGTACACATTCCTTGTAATAGCTATGTAATACCCGTAATAGTGCGTAATGGTGCGTAATAGTCAGTAATATAGCGTATTACCGAGTAATAGCTGTGTAATAGTAAGTAATATCGTGTAATAGTCGCGTAATAGTATTATATTGTTATTTGCATAGTTCAATTTATCAAATAATTAATTAACTAGATTGTCAAACACAGAAATTTGACTCTTATAAATATGGATGTTCATGGGTACTATGATATTAAAAATTATATTTGTACAGTACCACGCCCTCAAATAGAGGAAAATAATTTTAAGGGGTAACACTACCCTAGAGTCAGAAAAAGAGACCTATATCTTTGATGATTTGTTTTGAGAAAATGGAAACTAGAATAGGATTTCTTTTTGGAGGGTTTATTAAATACATATTGAAGAGTAGAAAAAAAATTTTTATTAAAAATTTTATAACAAAATGGCGGCGGTAAATTGCATAGGAAAAATCGACTATTTTTTTCTTTACCAAAACGGCCGGAAAGGTTTCTTGAAAAGTTTAAGTCCTGGAACAGAAAACAAAGAAATTTTATAATCTATATAATATAACCTTGAAAAGTACATAGGAGTTTTATTTTATATCAATTTTTGTATAAATGGTGCTCTTTTTTAGTAAAATAATCAATTTTTCGACGAAAAATAAAAAGTAAATTGTTTATAAAAATTAAAGTTCACATCCAATTAAAAAAATCCTATGTACTTTCCAAGTTTATATTATATAGATTATAAAATTTCTTTGTTTTGTGTTTTAGGACTTAAACTGTTTAAGAAACCTTTCCGGCCGTAAAAAAAATAGTCGATTTTTACTATGAAATTTACCGCCGCCATTTCGTTATAAAATTTTTAATAAAATTTTTTTTTCTACTCTTCAATATGTATTTAATAAACCCTCCAAAAAGAAATCCTATTCTAGTTTCCATTTTCTCAAAACAAATCATCAAAGATATAGGTCTCTTTTTCTGACTCTAGGATAGTGTTACCCCTTAAGTTACTATGTACATTAAACTCGATTTTAAATGCTTCAAGTGTTTCATGATTTAAAACAATGTTCTCGTTTGCTTTATAATTTTTTATTCTTGTAAATTAATGAAAATTTTTCATTTCGTTTCATGTGCATTATTTATTTATTTAAAGTAAATATTATGTACTTATAACTGAATTTTATTATTTATTTCATCCAAAATACTCAGAATTACACCTGTAATATTGTGTAATATTCATGTAATATACCGTAATATTCGGGTAATATAACGTATTGGCGTAATACTAGCGTAATAGGCGTATTAGTCATGTATAAGCCGTAATGTGCGTAATGTGCGTAATAGGGATTACTGTGTACACCATTTTTCTTAGAAAATACCCCCTCGGAAACAACTAACTTCAAATTGCGAATAGATGTGAAGTCAAATTAAGTAAGGAAAAAAATAAGGTTTAGTTTAATGCTTATCTATTAACTTTCTAATTTAATATTTTCATTTTTAATAACTTATTTATTCTTATTTTTTGAAGATTTAATTAATAAATAATATTAGAAATTAAATTATTTATTGTAATGAGAAAATTCAAATATCTTTGTGAATCCTTTTTTAAATTATCCCGCCATTAGTGACACCAACCAATGAGATCACTTGAAGCTTAAAAGAACCCGAAATATTCTTCCCTACACATGGTTGATTAGGTTAGTTGGTTAGGTTGTTTCTTTCTGCGTTGTGAACCCGGGTTCTATCTCCAGTCCCTCCAAATTTATTTTCAAAATTATTCTTCAATAATATTGATATTGAGGAATAAATAAGTAATCAGTTCGCGGCAATAAATAAATTATAGAGAGAAATATTTTTTATTAAATTTATAAATACTATTTTTTTAGTTATAAATAAACTGAAATATTGAATAAGTTTAAGTGCAAATTAAATAGATAATTACGGAAATTCCGTAAATGATTATTTGTATAATATCAATTTATATTATATTACTTACCTTATGACGCTTACTAGAAACTACCTTCTAATGCTTACAGATACTTATCAGAGATAGTTTCAAAGAACTTTTCTCTACTTGTTTTTAGAAAAGTTTCTTAGATAACTTTCTGCAAGCTAACACGGAAAACTAAAAAGCGTAGGACATTTATATGCCAAGGGAAGCTAACGGGAAGCTAACCATGTTAGCTATAGAAGCTAACATGGTTAGTTATAGAAGCTAACATGGTTAGTTTCCCGTTAGCTTCCCGCAAAATATGGTGCTATGTGGGAAGTTTTTTAAAGTATCTTAAATTAAGATGTTTCTGTCTCAATAAGATGTTTAGCGATAAGATACTTGTGAATTGTAAGATGCGAAAAAAATTTAAGTTACTAAAAACTAAGATGCATAAAATGTCTTACATATAAGCCCATAGTTAACCTCAAAACTTTTTTCCCAAAAAATATGAAGAAAATGTGTACGAAGATACTTTAAAAATCTTAAATTAAGATATTTCAAATAACTTAAAAATGACTACCAAAACATCTTACACTGAAAAAAAAGTTCTGGTTAGGGTATATTTAACACGATATTCTAGTTAAATCAACCAGAATTCTGGTTAAATTAACTAGAATTCTGGTTAACCTAACCAGAAAAAATCTAGTTAGGGCATATTTAACACGAAATTCTAGTTAAAAACAGGTTTTCTGGTAATTCCAACCAGAACTTTTTTTTCAGTGTAGAAATGACTACCAAAACATCTTAAATAAGATACTTCTTTTTGCAGTGTAGTGCCAATCAAATTTAACTTAACTCAACTTAACACACGCAAGAAAAACGGCACTGCCTGTTTCAAATGACGTGAAATTGGTAAACATTCATTTTCTAACAAATTTTTCTCTGTTCACAGGCACTTTTTACAGAATCTGACAACATACATTTGTCACAAATTTTTTTAATTGTCTCAATTCAAAAGATTTTGTTAATCCATGCAGAAACGCGGTTGCAGGATTGGAAATAAAAAAGTAATGTAATGGCAGGTCACAAGACGTATGTTACAGCCATTTTGACAGTAGAGGGCAGAAGCATGCAGGGAGAGTAAAGGCTCAGCTGTCAAAATGATTCGCATTACATTGCTATGGTAATTCCAATACTGCAACCGCGTTTCTACATAGATTGACAAAATCTTTTCAATTCAGATAATTAAAAACATTTGTGACAAATGTACGTTGTCAGATTTTGTAAAAAGTGCCTGTGAACAGAGGGAAATTTGTTAGAAAATGAATGTTTACCAATTACACGTCATTTAAACCGGTCAGTGCCGTATTTGTTGGGTGATAACTGTTGGTCGCACATTATCGAAAAATTTAAGAGACCATCGAACACCGTTAAGTAGTTTTATATTATTCGAAATTTAAAAGCATTGTCAAGTTTTTTTATACTGAATTTCAGATAAAATATTGCTTAAAAAATATATAAAACTTACAATTAGCAACATAACCTTTAAACCTGTCAAAAGAATTTGAACATTTCAAGGGTATATCGTTAAATTAATGTATTTTGTTCTTTAAAATTTTCAGATTTTCCATAAAAAATTGTTTATCTAGAAAAAATGTTCACTAATTTCTAAAAAAATTAACTTTTATCATTAAATATTTCTTATCCCACAAAGCACAGACATTTTCTGCAAGTTTGCTGCAAGTTTTCCATGCAAATTTCGCAAGTTTGCATTGCAAGTTTGCAGCAAACTTGCATAAATATAAAAATGTCACCCAGTTGGCAAGTTTTCACTGCAAGTTTGCAGCAAACTTGCGCCAAATAGCAAAAACTTAAATGTATGCGCAGTAGTTTACTATGACATCTAGAGCTGCGCACTATATTTTAGTCACCTTCCCTACAGGGAAGGTATCGTTATCAAAATATATGCAATTTGAAAAAAAATTTTTTTTTTAATTCTTTAGGTGTTTTAGAAAGTTTGCTGCAAATTTTCCTTAAGTTTTCATTGCAAACTTGCCAAGAGGGTGATATTTTTTTTGTATGCAAGTTTGCTGCAAACTTGGATGCAAACTTGCGAAGTCTGCATGAAAAACTTGCAGCAAACTTGCAGAAAAATACTGTGCTTTGTGGGATTGATCAATTTAGATGTGTATAGGTATAAACACAGCAACTTGCGTTTATTATCTAGGATAGTCAAATGTGAACATCTTAGATAATGGCAGTTGGTATGTAAGTTTGATTATCCCAAGATACTAAATTTGAATATCTAGATGGTTATCCTATATAGTTGAGTATCCAAGATCATCACCCATGATTATCTAGATAATAAATTTGACTATCAATTTTTCTCCGTGCATAGTTTTGACTTTTCTTCATAACTTCCCCTGTACAACGAATTTCGCGATTTCGCGCATATTTTGGAAAGATCAACTCAAATGCAATGTTTTTGCTTAACATTGTAAAAAAAATTTGACAAAAAGATTCAGAGTTATAAGCAATTAAAAAAAATGTCGTCAGAGTTGATCATGGTCGCCAGAGTTAGGCCACTGTAGAAAATCAATAAAATATTTAGGTAAATGATTAAAAATGACCTTCAAATGATAGAATGACACTTGGGAATGAGGAAAGGAACCATGAAATTAAAATAAAATTCCATATTATGCATTTTCATATAACTTTAGATAATAATTTATTCCTCATAAACGAAATCTAAAATTGAAAAAATTAAAAAAGGTTATTAAAAATTTTTTTTTCTCTTTTTCTAGTGAAAATGGAGTTTTTAACACCTTTTTAAGTGCAAAAATGAATTTCTGTTGCAAGTACGCCTTGTAATTGCAAAATTTCCTTCATGGCCTAACTCTGACACACGCGTCGTTTTGCGTCATAGGGGCACAGAACACAAACGCGTGACACAAACACCAAAATACTTTACACATTTTCACATATCATCCTAATGAACAATTTCTGTAAACTTATTTTGTCTTTGGCACATTCCTTCTACATTTAGTTCTCTTTTTTTGGCACCACAAAAAAGATTTTGATGAACCTATATCACAAATTGGTACGCTGGTCAAGTATAGGTTCGTATACTTAACTGCGACTCATATGAAAAGATGGCTGATATTAGTAGCAAGAATTTTCGTAGAAAGATAGATGACGCTAGTGCGATAAAACGAAATAAACGCTGTGGCAAAACTCTAACATCTGCCAACTCTGACAACTCTCCCCTATCTAAAAAGAATTCTAGTCAAAATTTTAATTATCTTTAAAAATAATAAAATTCTTCTCCAAAATTCGATTATTTTTATAAATAATAAACATTTCACAGAAATTCAAATATTTACAAATTTTTTATACATTTTTTCGCAATAATTCAATTATTTTCATGAATAATAAAACTCATCATAGAATTTCAATTATTTTTAATACAATTTTAACCGAATTCGTCAAAAATGTAATTCTTCTTGAAAATCTTATTAAAATTCGATTATTTAAAAATTTGTTGATAAAATTCTTTGTGAGAATTTAATTTAGAAAAGAATTCATTTATTCAATAATTTTTTCATTTTTGTATTTAAATAATTGAATTCTCATAGAATTTTCTAATAAAAATTGTTTTAAAAATATGAATTTCAGATAAAATTTAATAATTAAAATTAATTATATTTAATTTAAATTTAATTTAATTTCAGATAAAATTTAAAATAATTGATAATTGTTCATTTATTTTTTTCAAAGAATTTTAATAAAATTATTAAATTATTATTACATTTTTCGAAGAATTTACTTAATCCCAATAGGAAATTTACAACTGGCGTAGTACTGCGCCAGCACTGGCAGCACTGGCGGCAAGGCTGAGAGCCAGCACTGGCATGGCACTGGGATGATAACGCCGTCTGGCGCTGCCGAAGTACTGTCTGTCAGTGCTGCCAGACAGCGCTGGCGCAGCACTGGACCAGTGCTGGCTGAGAATATTGCCGCAATAAATGCCGTATTGTTATTAATTAGTCGTAAATTCATAATTATAAATAATTTAACAGCAAAATGGTAAATAATATTAATAAATAGTTATTATTCGTAAAATATTTCTCTTCTTAAAGAAATTGTATTAAAGATGGAGACTAACAATGGATATAGTAAATGAAGTAGAAAAAAATTGTTTATAACATTTAAAAATTAAATAATAAACAATTACAGTAAGTGAGCATTAGATTTTCATATTTTAGTACCTAACGATTGGAATCTAGAAATATCGCAAACCTATGAAAATAAACAAAATTGCTGACGAGGGGAATCGAACCTACGACCTACGGACTAACAGACTAACGCTCTAACCACTATGCTAACGACACATGTGTACAGCAAAGTATTAATATCTCAGTATCATTCAGACATACAATTATTGAGTCAAAGATGAGAAAAAAATAGGGATACGTTAGAAATAATAAATTAAACTAAATTTTTAATAATTAAATTAAATTACTTTATTCATAGTAAGAAGTATAATAGTATTTTAATAGGAACCAAATTGTTATTGAGATTAAAGTTTAAATATTGTTTATAATTTTAATTTGTTTAAATAATTTATTATTTACAAAATTAGACAATTGTGTTAAATTGTTATTATTAAATTTAATAAGAATAAAAAATGAACAACTGAAAAGTAAAATATTAATTTTTTTCAATAAATTTATATTCATAAACATTTATAAACTTTTTTTATAATTTTTTTCAAGTTTATGTCAAAAAAGCAATGTTGGCAAAGAGCGTTGTGAACAATTTTTCTATACTCAGCCAGCACTTGCCGCCGTGGCTTGTCCAAGCTTTGGCGAAACAAAAATTCTGTACTGCGCCAGTACTAATTGTCGAGGCTCGGCTAGACTACGCCGAACAATCGTCTGAGTACTAAGCCAGTGGTGAACATCGGCACTACACTGGCATTTCCCATTGGGATATTGTAGGTATTAAAAATAATTGAAATCCTGAGAAAAATTTTATTATATAGGAAAATAATTGAAGTCTTGCAACGAACTTTTATTCCATTTTTTTTAAATAATTGAAATCCTGAGAATAATTTTATTATTTATGAAAATAATTGAAGTCTTGCAACCAAGAAGACTAGAGACAGGAGGTAAAACTTCGGTAGTGGGGGTATGGCAATGCTGAGTCGCTCAGCTGATGTATGGTCAGGCGTTTACTTTCAAAAAAAGTTTTCGCCGCAATAGACCACACGGATTTCTGTGCAGCTACACACGTAAACACAGGAAAATATATTCTATACAAATACAATATGAAATATAAGTGTTTATATTTTCAAACATCTTTTAGTTATTAAAAAAAAGTTTTTAAATCAAAAAAATGTGGAAACTATAGCATGAAGTGTATTAAAAGTTAACAAAAAGTAATAGTCATAGTGCTGTGTTTATCTTTCTTCTTGTTACAACTTTTCACACAGCACGTTTTCGGAATTTTTAATTATTTGAATAACACTTAATTTAATAATCACTCACATTATTTCTATATATATCCGTTATGACACACATTGTGTCTCGATTGCACTTTAAAGTTAACCTCAAATTAAAATCATATCATACACACTGTAAAAAAAATTCTCTGTAGATTTACAGTTTTTAACAGGAATTTGTAAAATAACATCTTTAAAAGTAGCGAATTTACAATCCCTTTAGTAAAATTACTACTTTCAGCGCGTCAATTTTACAATTTTCTGTAAATTTACTACTATGAAAGTAGGTAATAAAAGGACAAAAATATTACTGATTATTACCTACTTTCATAGTAGTAAATTTACAGAAAATTGTAAAATTGACATACGCTAAAAGTAGTAATTTTACTAAAGGGATTGTAAATTCGCTACTTTCAAAGGTGGTATTTTACAAATTCCTGTAAAAAACTGTAAATCTACAGAAAATTTTTTTTACAGTGCACATGTGAAACACGGTATACAAGAATTTGAATGTGTGAGTGATGTGCAGAAGCACCGCGCCGGCGACTTTTCGAAACGAAAAACGCCTGGTTAAAGGAAGGCTCTTGACTCATCCCCACTACCGAAGTTTCACCTCCTGTCTCTAGCCTTCTTGCTTGCAACGAACTTTTATTACATTTTTTTAAATAATTGAAATCCTGTGAAGAATTTTATTATTTATGAAAATAATTAAATTCTTACAACGAATTTTATTACATTTTTATAAATAATTGAAATCCTGTGAAGAATTTTATTATTTATGAAAACAATTAAATTCTTGCAACGAATTTTATTACAATTTTTTTAAATAATTGAAATCCTGTGAAGAATTTTATTATTTATGAAAATAATTAAATTCTTGCAACGAATTTTATTACAATTTTTTTAAATAATTGAAATCCTGTGAAGAATTTTATTATTTATGAAAACAATTGAATTCTTTTAAGAAATTTTATTCAAAAAGTAGATTTTGAAAATATTTGAATTTCAGCGAAGAATTTCATTATTTGTGAAATGTAATTTTGCAAAAAATGTTTGTAAATAATTACATTTTTTGAGGAATTCATTTAAAATTGTATTAAAAATAATTTAAATCCTAGGAAAAAATTTATTATTTATGAAAATAATTGTATTCTTACAACGAATTTTATTACATTTTTTCAAATAATTGAATTAATGTGAAAAATAATTGTATTACTTTTAAAAATAATTAAATTCTTGCGAAGGATTTTATTAAAATTTTTGTAAATAATTTAATTTTTTTTTGAAAAATTTTATACAAATTTAAATTATTATAAAACATGAAGATATCGAGCAATAATAATAAATAATATTCTTAAAAGTTATTGAATTTCAAAAGGTTTAAATTTGAGAATCAGAATATTCTTTTGGGTCAGGGAGAAAGTCAAAATTTTATCTGGAAATCAGGGAAAAAGAAAATTAATTGTTTTTGGCAACTCTGAAAAAATATTGAATTAGAATAGTAGTATAAAAGTATTATGCACATTTAATAAAGTAAGATGCGTCACAGTAAACACTTTTCCTGCAGAAATAGTCAGTGGTTTTTGAGCCCTCTGAATTATTACCATTATAATTTTTATTTCATTACATTGTAATTTATACCATGGAATAAAATATGCAGATTCGACAATTAGAAAACTCTAAAATGGTAGTGAAATTTAAATTTTCGTTTATATTTGCTTCGGAACTTGAAAATAATTTACAAAAAACTTGCTAATTAATAATATTAATAAGTATTAATTAATAAATAATTAATTAATTTAAAGTAAATTAATAATAAAAAAGGCAAACCTTCGATTCTAAATATTGTCCCAAAGCGCAATAAATGCTAAGTTCAATAAGTGTACTTAATGAAATGAATATACACTTTAATATCATACTCATATTATTCTCTGATATGTACTACAGATAAGGATTTTTAAAAAAATATTGTTTAATAAATTCTTTTATTAAAAATTATAATAAATGACAAAATGGATGAATTACCACCAAGTAGATGTACACATTGAAACAGAGTTGTAAAGTCGATAGTGTAAAATTAAAAAATATTTGTAGAGAAAATATTTTATTAAGTTTACTCGCAAATTTTGTCACTTCATAATGTTTTTCAATTATAAAATTTAACGACGATGTTTGCTCTGATCTCAAGACCTTCTGTACAAAATTGTCCAATTCTAATCGTATGAGGTCAAGTTTTGTTGCCGCATGCAAGATCTGAATAAATTAAACAAATATTTAAATAAAAATAATAATTAAACAGAAAATAAACACAATTTACCATTGCTGCATAAGATGAGTCAGAGACAGTGTACACATTAGCAATTAAAATTAGAAGAATAGCCTGTATTGTGTAGAAAATTTCATAGTTTGGTGAATTTTTGGTGGAAAATGGAAATTTTACTAATATTGGTAGTGTTCTGTTTTCCACAGATTGGCTAAAATATGACTGAAGAGCAAAAGCGGAGAACGTAAAAGTCGTTAAATTATAAACAATGAATGTATTAATGAAAAATTTGTGAAAAAATTTTATATGGTTTTTCATAACTGTTAATTTTTTAGGATTCTTTATTTTACACCAATCATCCAATATTTCCAATAAAATATCATTCACATATCTATAGAAAAAATTGAAATTTAATAAAAATTGTTTTTTTTAAAGAAAAATTTGATGTCGTTTAAAAGAAAAGAAATTTTAATTTGGAAAAATGTAAATCGTCTACTATTTTAATATGAACAAGGTGTCTACTAATCGGGAAATAGCTGGGAAACGAAAAAAACCGGGAAATAGCCGGGAAAAGAAAAAAAACCAGGAATTAGCCGGGAAACGAAATTTCTAAATAAAATTTTTATGAAATCGTGTACTATGTAAGGAAACAACTATCATTGGTCGATATATCAGGTCATTAAAAAATTTACGGGAAAAATAAATCTTTTGCTCGGAGAATTTTACCTCAGCATTGAGTATTAGAGGAAATAATTTTTCTTGTGTTTGAAATTAAAACATTAATTTCTGTTTTATTTATAAAGTGTTACTAAAATGTTTAAAAGATTTACTTAGAATGACGTTCAATTGTTAAATCCTGTACGGTATTAAATAATTTAAAAATAAATTTTACGTAAAATTCTGTATACATTTCAAGTGTAATTATTTATTGACAATAAAACGGTGTTATTTTATAAATAAAAACAAATTTTTGTTTTATACTTTTTTATTATGATTAATATTAAATTATCACTTATACATTAATATTTAAGGTTAGAGGTGTGCATTTAATCGAGTCGAACCGAACATTAATCGACTCGACAACAGAAAATTCGAATCGGAGATAATTCGAAATTCGAAGGTTCGAATTTCGAATTGCTCAACTCGACTCAGTTAATGTTTTAATGTTTTTCGATTCGAATTAGCAGTTCGAATCGAATTTTCTCTCGATTCGAATCGGCCAATTCGAAGTTTCGAATTTTGAATTGCTCGACTCGACTCGATTTTCGAATAATTCGGCCCATTCGAAACACAACATACTGCATACACTACATAGCAATTCGAAAGTCTAACTTCGATTTTCGAATTGGCCAAAATATTCGAAAATCGAGTCGAGCAATTCGAAATTCGAAACTTCGAATTGGCCGATTCGAATCGAGAGAAAATTCGATTCGAACTGCCAATTCGAAATTCGAACCTTCGAATTTCGAATTGGCCGATTCGAATCGAAAGTTAACCGAGTCGAGTTGAGCAATTCGAAATTCGAATCTTCGAATTTCGAATTGGCAGTTCGAGTCGAATTTTCTCTCGATTCGAATTTTGCACACCTCTATTTAAGGTGTTATATGCTTCATCATATACTTGTAGTGAAAAAAAACGTTAATATCTTAACCCGGGAAAAATCGGGGAAAAACCGGGAATTCAAAAACTGAAAAATAGTAGACACCCTCATGAACCTGTGAAAATTTTAATTGGTTCAGATTAAAAATTTTTCACGTCAATGAAGTTCACAACGTTTATAATAAACATTCTATTTCCCGTGTAGAAAAATTTCGGGGCAGTCTGGAGTCCAGAGATTGCCCCAACTAGACGCATCTGGACGGTCTAATCTGGATGGTCTAACTGTGTGCTATATGGGATTTTTCTGGACAGTCTAATTTAGACTTTCTAACTGTATGCTACATGGGATTTTTCTGGACGGTCTAATTTAGACTATCTAATTGTATGCTATATGGGACTTCATTGGCATCACTAGAATTCAAAATTTTTAAAGTACAAATCAAAGTACAATCAAGACTTTAGTGCCCGATTTGTCGGTCTTCTTTGAATTTATACAGTATCTAAAGAATCGTTCAAAAATAAATATTGTAGGTTTATATGAATTATTATAAATAGAATTTTCAATGAGTTTAATTAAAAATTCTAAAGATCTTAGATTTTTGAAAAATGCCTAATAATTCAAATTCTCCTGAAATTAGATAAATTTTTTAACATATTGTATTTGATTAATTATTAAAAATAATTTATCTGTAGAAGAATTTTAGTTAAAAACACTATAAACAATTGAGTGTTGGAGAAGTTACAGATTATTGTAGAAATTTAATTATTTTCAAAAGTAACAAAATTCTACACAGAAATTCAATTATGTTCAAAAATTTTTTTAAATTCTCATCAAAATTTCAATTATCTTTATAAATAATAAAATCGTTCTTTGAAATTCAATTATTTTCCAAATTTTTAACTAGATTCTTGGCAAAATAAAATGTAAGCAAAAATTTAATTACTTTCATAAATAAAAAACCTTTCACAAAAATTCAATAAGGATTTACAAATTTTTTATAAGTTTCTTCTCAATAATTCAATTATTTTTATAAATAATAAAATTCTCAAAATTTTTTTATTATTCAAAATTTCTTAGTTAATCTCAGAATTTCTTAATTATTTTTAATACAATTTTAATCGAATTCTTCGAAAAGTGTATAATTATACTTAAAATTCTATTGAGATTCGCCATAAGAATTCAATTATTTAAAAATTTTTTGATAAAACTGAAAGTAATTCATTAAAAAATGGTTAATGATTATAATTGTAGTAGGAATTATTTATTTAAATATTCATATATAATAATTAAAATAATTCGGGATTATTATGTGTAATAATTTTAGTCATAGTTTTCACTTCGTCCTTATAAGCAACAGAATATATGACACTGGCATTGATATAGTAAATAAGGAGAGTTCACACCCAGACTTCAGTGGCCGTGCGGTTTAAATGCTTCGAGTCGGGTCGTCAAGGGTGGGGGGGCGTGAGTTCGATCCCACATGCGAGCGGATATTTTTCATTGTAAGTGTTATATAAAATAATAAAATTACTATATTTAATCTGTATAAGTGTTATAAATTAAAATTGTAAACATGTTTGTAAATAATGTTAAAGGCCTGTTAAAGAATTAATTTAAAAAATGTACCAATTAACGCAAATTGTTTTTTTATTAAAATTATCTTTCAATATTACTCTTTTAAATAATATTTACTGCTAGTGCAGTATATTATTTATTTGAAAATAATATAATTATTATAAGAATAAGTTATTGTCATTAAATACATATACACACATATATATGAATAACAATAATATTTATTTATTATTAATAATTCATATTTTCACATTACATTGAATAAACGTGAGAACCGTGTAAATTTGGGTAAATTATTTAAAATTGAAAAACTGAAATATTGAAATCGAACCTAAAATTTTAAATATTAGCACTGCTCATTAGCCCTGATTAGCTCGTCCAGTCTGGACCAACGCGTGGTTCGATCGTCACTGGTCTGATTAGCCCATGGTCAGACAGTATTTTCAGCGCCCAGTTAGAAAATAGACTGTCTTTCTGGCACCACACTAGAACCCAACAATTTTTCTACACGGGTTCATCCTTAATGGAAAATATTTTCCAAGCGAAAAAATGTTTCCAAAGTTTTCATGTCATACCGGGAATTTTTTCACTAAATTAAAAAAAGTTTTATTATTTTAATTTGTTTTTAAAAAATCGCTTTTAATTTAAATTTTTATAGATATTTATACTGTTCTCTAAATTTGAATTAGTTAAAAATAATTAATTTGATAGTAAAAAATAAGTCACTGATTTAAATATAGTATGTAATAATAAATTTTAAAAAAATTACAGAATTAATAGAAATTTTGTAAAATTCAACTGAAAATAATTAAATTTGTTGAACAATTTCATTAAAAACTTTTTAACAAATCGAATTTTCAAAGTATTTTAATTTAATAATTGATAAATAATTGAATTTTATAAAGAGTCACATTTTAATGTATTCATGTTTCTTAGTGCGAAGATTAATAATTAAAATTTTTATTAGTTAATTTAAAAAAAAATAAGATTTTTGAAATTTTTCAATTCGATTGTTTCAAGATAATTGAATTTTTATAAAAAAATAATTAAAAATTTTTGAAATAATTGAAATTTCTTTACATTTTATTAAAAATAATTAAATCCTTTTAAAGAATTTTATTTAAAATTTTCGAAAATAATGGAGGGAAGTTTGTCACCTTAGGGAAGAGTGGGGCAAGACGGGGTAGCGGGTAAGACGGGGTACCGGCCTTATTTAACGAACGAATTAACCATTCGCGATTATATTTTACATAATACTGCACCGAGACGATAGTTTCTTGTTTACAAAACCTAAAAGCCATGAGAACAAATCTTTTATATGTTTTACTAAAAAAACTGTTTTCGACGATTTTCTTGTCATTTTTTCACTTTTTTTAGGTGGTGTTTATTATTTAATAATAAACAGTTAATGAACTGTATAAATTTTTTTCTAATACAGAAAAAAACTCGACTCACTTTTGTTGCAACACATTTGGAAGTCGGTCTCGAAATGAGTAATCGACAACTTCAAGTAACTCAAAATGAAAAAAATGTCAGGTTCTAGTTTTTTGTGTGTGTTATGTTGGCAACAATTGTAGAAAATGTGTTTCGCATGTTTCGTGTTTACATGGTTGCCATCCCTGTCAGTCAATTCACAAATGTCTAACCTAAAAATTCGTTTTTCATTTCTCATAAATGCGATAAATCGACTTCAAGTATTAATGTTTTTACAATTGCAAAGTGTTTATTCATTATAAACAATTATTTTAATTCATATTTTTATGAATTATTCCCAGTTATTCCAATGTTATTGTAATTTTATCATAAACCCAGAATGATACCGCCATGAAGTAGTATAAGGAGTTCCCACTCTCTAGAAAAGTTGAAGCAAATTTTTTCGTTTCTCTTAAAACTAACAGAGGTGGCGAACCCTGCAGGGAAAGTTTGGTAACTCCTAAATTTCGTCCGCTAAAAGTGACATTTAAACGAATAGTGATTTAAACATCAGAAATATTTGCTATATATAAAAATATAGTAAAAACACAAGTAAATAATTGATAATATTATCTTTAAGTGACTATATTATTAAACTTTAAAAAGTTAAATTAGTACACTGTAAAAACAGTGTCTCAATGTAAAACGTTTTTGTCCCCACTTTTGAAACATTTGAGGTGTTTTACCTCAATAATTTTGAGGTAAAACACCTCAAATGTTTTAAAAGTGGGGACAAAACGTCTTACATTGAGAAACTGTTTTTACAGTGTACTAAATTAACTTCTTAAAGAAAAGATACCAAGTACCAAGAAAGGTACCCAAGAAGCAAACGAATTATAGGTTGGGTTCGTGTTAGATTTATCTCGATTAAAAGTTTATTTTTAATTATTTGAATTTGAAACCAATTTTCATCAAATATTTTGAATATAATGAAGACTTGAAGACCAACAATTTTTAATTAATAATTGATTCTCTTTCTGTATTTTTACTTAAAAAATTAAAAACATAACCTCAAATTTTTTGCTTCTTATGTACCTTTCCTCAGAGCGTGACACAAATGTTAAACTAATTTGTCTGGCAACCTTTTACAGAGCAACTCATTATAACAATTCTCAAAAAATATTTATACAAAACTCATAAAAGAAAACACGACAAAAAAACGTTTAACTGTTGACAGCAGCGACGGCAGCCATTTGCAAAGGGAGTTTCATGTGTAGGAACTGTATGAACACACCTTATGTCAGTGTGTGTATTAGTTCCAAACTTTTCCGGTAGGTTCGACACCTCCGTTAGTTTTAAGAGGAACGGGAAAACATGCTTCAACTTTTCATGGACTCAACACAGCAGTGAGGCCTCCTTATACTACTTCATGGATACCGCTTTTACTCATTTTGAGTCTTTTCCCCAGAAACTCAGAATGAGTCGAAGGGGCAAGAAGACTATAGGTTTGTTCTCGCTAGCTACACTTTCTACACTTTGTACAAAAGTGTACACTACGGCGTTCTCGTTACCAGAAGTGACGCAATAGTGTACACCTAACTCCCTAGAAGCCTCTGCACTTTTCCCTATTTTATTACACCCGATTGCGAACGAGTGTAATTGAGTGTTCTGATTAAAATGGCGGTAAAAGGACATTTTATTTAAAATGCATTAATTATTTTATGAACATAAAGTTATGATATATTTCTTAGTGACTTTCAATTTATAAAATTATTAGTAAGCAATTCTTATTTTGTTATAATATTTATATAAAGTACCACCTTATAAACAATTGACATTGTAAAGCAATTTTTAAATAATTATTCTCCCATTCATTAAAACCAAACTTTATTTATAGTGAATTAAAAAAAATTCCTCAATTTTATGATGGTAAACATATTTTTTTAAAAATAATAGAATTTATGAAAAAAATTAAGTTTGAAAGATAACCTTTAGAATATTTCAAAACATGTCGCTTCCGTTTTTCTTAAAACTTATGTGAAAATGAAGCTTCAAAATTCTAGTTTTATTTTCTGTAAAAATGAGCAATTCGGTTGAAATTAAGAAATTAATTAAATTTACAAAGATGTCAGAGTTTAAACTGTGTAAAAATTTGAAAAAAATTAATTCCGCTCGTTACATATACATTTAACCTTCGAAATTCTTGTAAAATTGAATAATTATCCCAAATTTTCATGAATTACCCATTTTAATGTTTACAGGTAATAATGGGAATAAATCCTATTATTTGAAAAAAAATTTACCATCATAAAACTGAGAAATTTTTTTTTTAAAATCACTAATAGTAAATAAATTTTGGCATTAATAAATAAGATAAATAATTATTTAAAAAATTGCTTCACAATGATAATTGTTTATAAGGTGGTTTGTTTTGAAATAAAATTTCAGATATAAAATTTTTTCGTGCACTTTCTCGACACTTTTGCGTTCTCGCTACATTTTGTACTTTGTTTAAGTGCGCATGCTCCGTTTTACACTCTTGTTACACTCGAGTGTAGCAGTGTAGCTAGCGAGAACAAACCTTATATACAGGAGAGCAAACTTCGTTCCAAATGTATAGAGAGTTGCGGGCTGTTTTACGGGAACAAGGATAGCGTGGAGTGAGTTGCGCCAGAAACGAATTTTGGGTTCTGCACATACTAATGACATATATCAGCTGATTTAGCAGACAGCTTGTGTGCGCAGAGCGCAAATTCACTGTTGGCGCAACTCATTTCACGCCAACCCTGTTCCCGTAAAACGGCCCCACCAAAAACCTATAGTTGGCTTCTCCTGTATATAGTCTTCTTGAGAAGGGGTATCATTTTTGTTGCACTTCAAAATGAGTATCATATGATACTCATTTTGAGTATAGTTTTTTTTCTGTGAACAGTCAAGGGTTACAGAAGAAGGGAAGCATATGTTTTTTTTCTTTGTTGAATCGTAAATTGTAGTAATTAATTGTTTTATTAAATTTCGTAGGTGCGGGCAAGATGGGGTAGGGGAGAGTGGGGCAAGACGGGGTTCACAAATTAAGCAAAAAAAAAAGAGAAATAAGAGAAGTTAAGAAAACTACTAAAATCAAGACTGAATAAAATACGAGTGACCAAAAAGAAAAAAGCTTGTCAGGTTAAATCATCAATTAGCGATGGTAAAGTGTAAAATACACCTTGTCTCTATTGTAATGGTTATTATTTAGACTCAAATGAAGGCTGGGCTGCTTTTTTTGTCTGCGGCCAATGGGCTCACTGCAGTTATGCATGAAGATGAAGATGCAACCTTTACTTGTGAAATTTGTCGACAGAAATAGGTTGCTTTCTTGAGTACCCCATCTTACCCGCCGGTGGGGCAAGATGGGGAGATTTGCAATTTTTTCAATATTATTAATTATAAGCTTTTTTAGGAAACAGATGGCCTTTGTACGCCTTTTTTACGAAAAACTGATTCCCAAAGATGATAATTAAAAATAATAATAAAGTTTAATATATTCGATAATTTGCGTTTTTTTGCGCTTTAAACCTTAAGTACCCCGTCTTGCCCCACTCTCCCCTAATTATAATTTTATTATTAAAAATTTCTTCGCAATGTATTCAATTCTTTTTAATACCATTTTAGTCAAATTCGTCGAAAAATGAAATTATTCTTAACAATTTAATTAAAATTCTTCGAAAGAATTCAATTATTTCTAAAAATTGTAAAAAAATTCTTCTCAAGAATTCCATAATTTCCATAAATAGCCAAATTCTTCAGATTTACTAAATTCTTCTGAATATTATTTTTAAAAAAAATTCTTCACAAAAATTCAATTATTTTCATAAATTTCCATAAAATTCTAAAAAACAATTCAATTATTTTCAAAAGTAATCAAATTTTTCGTATAAATTCAATTATGTTTAAATTTTTTTTAAATTCTCAAAATTTCAATTATCTTTATAAATAATTAAATAATTGTTCTCCACAATTCAATTATTTTCAGAAATTTTAATAAAATTCTACGCAAACATTTAATTATTTTCATAAATAATAACATTTTTTTGGAAGGATTCAATTACTTTTATAAATAGTAAAATTCTTTGCAAAAATTCAATTAGTATCAATACATTTTAATAAAATTGAATTAATCAAATTTTCAATTGTAATTATGAACAGAGAAGATTATTTTTAAAAATTGAAAAAATTCTTTGTTTAATTCAATTATTTTCTAAATTTTTAATTAAAATTACTTAAAAAATATTATTTTCAACAAATTTAAAGAAACTCGGAAAAAGAATTGAATTATTTATAAAAACTATAATAACAATTTTGTAGATTTGTAGATTTATTTATTTATTTATTTATGTTCGTAATGAAATAAATTTAAATTTGATGAGAAACATGAATGTGGAAATTTTTTTATTAAGTACTTCTTTTTAATTTATATTTCATTAAAAAAATTATATAGGAAGGTATATTTAAAAAATGAAAAGACAATTGCAAAAAAATAACATGAATCTAAAGCTAAAAAAAATTAATCATAGCATTATTTTTGCGTTTTCATTTTCAAAACCGTTGTGGACTTCAGCCTCATAATTTTAAGCTAAAATAAAATAAATTGTTGTATTATGTTTACGTTTTGGTTTTTAAAAACTTTGCGGACTCATCAAAACTTTATAGTAAAATGCGAGAAAAATTATATGATTTTAGAAATGAAAATAATATTTTTTCTCCTAATTCATTGATCATATAAAAGTTGTGAACTTCTTCAAATGTAATTTTTAGTTCTCGTCAAATTGAAAGCTGTTGAATTATTATTATAAAACACATATGAATATTATTTTTACCTTCGTTTCATCCAAAAAAGTACGATTCTTGTAAAAACTGTTAAAACCATAATAATGTTACTTATGTTTATTGAAAGTAATTCCAAATTATTATGCACAGTAGTAGCATTCCAAAGTTGTGAAACGAGATTTATGGTGCATGTTAATACAAAAATATAAAAAAATACATTATTATTATACCCGGGCCATATTCCGAATAATCGTAAAATATATTGCATTGGAAGGGGAAACATATTAAAAGTTTTTGTTCAAAAGTTGTGAGATGAGAGAAACATGTATAAAATGTTTGAATTTCTTTATAAAAATTAAATTACACTGTGAGAGAAAATAAAGTTTAAAAGTTGATACCTTTATGTAAAAAATTATTGAAGCTGTATACATAAGGGAAAGATAATTACAAAGTTATAGAATTTTGTTATAAAAATTAAATGAAGATGTGAAAGTCTTTTTTCTATTTGACAATTAATCTTATAGAATATCAAATTATAGGTTTTCTACATTCTATGTAGAGAATAAAGTTTCAACGTTTTTTTTTAATATTTAGAAACATTTGCATGAGGTTTTTTTAAATATTCGAAGAGGGGAAAGTTTTTATCTTTCAATAACTTAATAGAGTCGATTCCATGTGAAACTGTAAGTTGTCATATTAAATTCAGTTAAATATATTTTGTTATGTATAGATAATTTTTTATTTTTGAAGTATTAATTTATTCGTTACTTTGGTAAAATTTGTAGATTGTTAATACTGACCATTTGGGTAAAAATATGACTAAAATCTGAAGTAAATTTCTAGTTAATAATTTAATCATATAAAAACTGAATATTTTGTTCTTGTTTTATTACAAAAAAAAAAACGTTTTGTTGGTAAAAATAATAATTTCTCAAAAATTAGTTCAAAATTTCAAAAATATGTTTAGAAAATTTTTTATGTATATTCTAGTTCTAAATCTGAGTGAAAATTTCATTGATTCTGACTTAGAGTGCAATATATTGAAAATATTAGAATATCGAGACAATTTTGCAAAATTTTTGCAAATAGAAAACTTAAAGATAATTTATAATTTACCAATTTTTTTTTAAATTTTGTATCTTCACTTAGAGTCTTGAAGCTCGAAGAACTGATAGATATGTTAATGATGTTTTAATAATCTGTAAGAAATTGAAAATTGAAATATTTAAAATTATTACTATAGATATTTTATTAAAATATAAAAAATAAAGAAAGTTTTATGTACGTTTAGTAAAGTGGAATGCGAGGCACTAAATATTTTTCCAGCCGTAATAGTCATTGGTTTTTGAGATCTTTGTATTATTAACATAATAATTTTTGCTTCACTGCATTGTAATTCATACCAGGGGATGAAATATGCAGTTTCAGCAATTAAAAAGCTCTACAATAATGAAACTTTTAAAACAAATAATTTTTTCTTATTGTTCTCTTAATAAAACTAAACGAGTCTAGTAATTTACTGAACTCGTTTTAGTTTTTAGACTATTACTATACGCCACTTAATAATAATGTTAGAAGAAAATATTCTTACTTTAAAACTTTAAAACTTTTAAAACTTGAATCAAACCTTAGATTGCAGGTATTCTCCCAAAGCGCAATAAATGCTGAGTTCAATTAGCACGCATATTGATATGAATGTTCCCTTCATTAGCATATTGATATTATTTTCAGACATGTTCTGAAGAGAAAGTTATTTTTTTAATTTATAATATTAAATTTCATTAAATTATATTAATTATTTATTTAATATTTTAATATTGTTTAATAATGTTTAGAACTGAACAATAATAAATGTTAAACTTATTATAAAAACTGAATTACCATTAGATAAATGTACGCATTAAAACAAAGTTGCAGGGTTGCTAGTACAAAGTAAATAAATAACTGAAGAGAAAAAATTTCATTAACTCTATTCGCAAATTGTATCACTTCTTGATGTTTTTCACATAAAAAATTAATAGCCAATTTTTTTTTTAATTTCAAAACCTTATTTACAAAATTGTCCAATTCAAAACGTATGAACTCCAGTTTAGTAGCAATATGCAAAACCTAAATATTAATCAAATTTATAAAAACTTTATAAGATATAATTATACTAGAATGATTCTGTGGAATAATTCTATACAAAAATTCTAGTGAACATTTTGTAGAATTACTCTAAAATAATTCTGTTGAATTTTTGATAACGACAATAACATCAAAGCATAAAAAATAACATAAAGCCTACGTTGTCTTGAGAAAATATTTAATACAAATTTGTTTATTTATAATAGTAGAAACAATGGTAACAATTCAAAAAATAGACACTTGTTTATTTCATGACTAGCGCCTCCGACGGCCTTTGGCCGTCTCCGTTGCTTCCGTTTTATGTTCATTTTTGTTCAATTTTTAACGTTAATTTTTTCAATTTATGATTTTTTTTAATAAAAAAATTCTATTTCACTATTTTAATATTTCCTTTTTCATTTCATGCATAAAATTTTCTAGTTATTTAAATATGTTATTTTTAATAGTATTAGTAATAGTATTAGAATAATTTGAATTTTATTACATTTAAATATTATTATTATTTATTATAATAATATTATTATTTTTAGTAACAATTTATTATAATAATAATATTATTATTTTTAGAAACAACAACAATAATTTTCACTTCAGATTGTTTAATTGTTAATAATTTTTAAACTTTTATATATAATTATATATTTTTTTGTATTTTATAATTGTGAATAATATTTTTTTATTAAAAAAAGCTAATTATTCAATGATTATATAATATAAAAAATTTATATTTTAAGGCTATGATAACAATAGATTTCTTTTGTTCTTCTGATGAATATTATTACACCCACAAAACAGTCTATTTAAATAAAAAGGAATCTTTTTACTATAAGCGGATTTTCCTTTTAATATTTGTCTAAGAGGAATTCCTTTTCTATTAAAAGGAAATTCCTTTATATTATATCCTTTAATTATTATACAAATGATTTTTGTTTATCCTTTCTTAAAAAAAACATGGAGTGGAAAGGTCGAATGTATCGAAAAGTATCGAAGTAAAGAATGGGCAATGAGAATGTAAAATCTTAATAGAAGGGTGTTTTTAAAATTATTTGTACATGTGAAGGTGGCGCTGCAGTCGTATGTTATTTAAAAAGAGCGCGAATATATAAATTTTATTTTTTGTTAAGAGAAAGTACTCATAATAAATCTTATTTTGCATTGTCAAAGAAAACGTCAACATTTCAAATATAAATAAGCAAATTCAAATTTATGAAATATTTGAAATTAAATTTAATTTTAAATAAAATAATAATAGCATAAGTCTGCAAATAATAAATTGATATAGGCAAATAAAATATATAAAAAGAAGAACTAAATTTCTTTTATCATAATTTCCATATATAACTTTTTATCAATTTTAAAAATTTCAAAAAGTTATGAATTAGATACTACATTTTTTAATTAATTAAATTACAGTTTTCGAATACATAAATAATTATTATAATTATCCAAAATTGACAATATTTTATTTAAATTTTGTATTTTGTTTATTTTATTAAAATAATAATTTAATTTTTATTATTATTATTAATCATTAAATTTATTTGTGCAGATTACCTTTGCATTATATAAAGAGTAAATAAACTTTTTTTATTTTAATATTTTAATTTGTTTACAAACGTCAAATCACGTGAAACTATCCTTTTTACATAAAAGGATTTCATTTAAAAATCAAAAGAAATCAGAACGTTTTTCTTTTTTCCAATAAACTTCTAACCTTATTATATTCGAAAAATCCCTTTTACAATAAAACTATTTCTGCTAAAGATTAAAGGACATAATTTAAAAGGAAATTAGTTTTATGTTGAATAGATCATTTTTGTGAGTGTACAATAAAAATATTATACTTTTATTCTCTTCACTGAGAAAACTGGAGTATTGGACTAAACATCTGGAGGGACAAATCGTTCATATTTGAGAGTTAGCTATATTGGATAACAATCTAAATGTTCAAATACACCATTGACAGATATTCGTGCCATTTCTCTTGGAGGGAAAATGAGTTTATAACAGAGGGACAAATTAACCATCTTGAGAAATCCCTTCCTTATCCGGCACGAAATGAATAAATATGGCAACCTAACCCCTAAATTAAATACATAAAATGTCAGAAAAATAATTTCGCGCGCATCAGATCGTACACATTTTCTGCGCAACTTTTAACCCTCAGATATAATGGGAGAGAATATACAAGTAGATTTCCATTATCAATTCAAAATTTATTTTAGAAGGACTATTTAACTCTCTTCATAAGCAAAGGAAACATACACTTTTTGAACCTCTGAATTTGACTCTCCAGTTTTCTCAGTGTTCTTATATTATGTTCAACACACAATAATAAGGACATAAAAAATGCTATTGTGGACTTGCAACCTTAAAAAGCTGTTTATATTTTGTTGTTTCTTAAATTTAAATATATAAATAAATGAAAAGAATACAACGTAAAGTTTTTGCTTTTTGATTAAATAGCGCCTCAGACGGTCTTCGGCCCGTCTATTCGTTGCTTCTGTTCCATGTTTATTTTTGTTCAATTTTTAAAATTTCTAATGTTAATTTTTTCAATTTATGTTTTTTTAAATAGAATTCCATTTTATTAAAAATATTTTTTTTTAAGTATAAAATTTTCTATTAATTTAATTATATTTTTAATTTGAAATGATATGTCATTTATTATATGTGGTCGTCCACATGAAAAGGGCCCATATTGTCGGTTCTAGTTTTCGAGATAATCGCAATTTAGTAATTTTGGAGCAAAATCTTAATTTTTTTTTATTTTTTATTATCAATCTACATGTTTTGACAAGTCAAATCATGCGGTTTTCATTAATTTATCGATAATTTAACTGTTTGATTTCATTGGTTCTTTAGAAAAATGAGGTTTTGGCGTTCTAAACTTTGAAATTCCGTAATTCAACGAATTTTTAACCAAAAAAGTTCTAAGACGACTCAAAATTTTCCAAATTTTTCCAGGAATACGCCCATATAGATAACTCCAATAGTGCCAAAATGGGCCCTTTTCATATGGACGTCCACATATTATTTATTTAGTAGTAAAATAATAATTTCAATGTTATTACACTCAAATCTCGCTATAACGACCTTCTCTATAACGAGCGCTCTCTATAACGAGGGCTCTGTCTCTCGGTATAGCGAGAAAAATTTTCTCCTGATTACCCCCACTGTTTATAAACAAATGCACATTCAGTTGGTTTAAATTTGGTTAAAATCAATTTTATTTATATAATATAAAAGTAAAAAGTCACTTCTCATTTGAAATTATATCAATGAGTCGAACATCTTCAAAATTTAAGCTTATATAAATTCTCTGTATGTTAAAGTTCAAATTAAACTAGGTTACGTTTGTAATTTTGACATTATTTAATTTGTAAACACTAAAAAAAATGAATGAAGAATCTTGAAAGTGGGGATTTCTCATTTCTCCTCTTGCGCTCGTAATAGAGGGAGACTTGACTCCGGAACTTCTCGTTAAAGCGAGATTCGAGTGTACATTTAGTATAATTTTTGGTAACTTAACAACAATAATAATTTTTACTTCATTTGTTTAAATGTTAATAATTTTTTTTAACTTATATATATTTTTTTTGTATTTTATAACTATAATTATAATATTTCTTTCAATTCAAAGCAAATTAATGTAAATGACCATAATATACTTTATGTTTTAAGGCATATGCTCACAATAGGTTTCTTTTGTTTTTCTGCTATAATGGTTGGAGGACTAAAGTTCCAAAACAGAAGTTCCAATGAAAAAAAGTTCAAAAGATTTTAATTTCCAAAGACTGAAAGTTCCAAAAGTTCTTTTTTTCAAAACTCTTTTTTTCCAAAGACCACAATATTAGTCATAATATTGTCTTTTAACTTTCTCTCCCTATTCATATTTGTCTCTTTCATACATTTTTTGAATCATTAATGTTTTTTAAAATTTTTGTACTTTTTACATATATGAGGAGTAAGCTTATAAAATCTGATAAACCCCTTTTATCATGCCACCCTTCAAATAGTAAATCTTTTTATAAAAAAGCTATAACGTAACACTTTATAAATAAAACAGAAATTAATTTTTTAATTTCAAACATGAGAAAAATTATTTCTTCTAATACTGAATGCTTAGGTAAAATTCTCCGACCAAGCTGTTTCCTTACATCGCACACGATTTGATAAAAATGTTATTTAGATATTTCATTTCCCGACTATTTCCCGGTTTTTCCCAGTTAACCGGGAAGTAGTAGACACCCTGAATAAATTATTCATTATTGAATATTTTTTTCTATTTAAAACGTTCTGTTTGTAATTAAAGTCTATTGTAATAAGGGAATTTAAAGGTTTTCATCAAGGTTAGGCTGAAATATTTTTTAAATTGAAAAATCTTTGGTAATAATTTTTTTTTAAATTGAACATTGATAAATCGATTTCTAACGAATGCTTTGAATGTGTTTATCTCAATTGCTCCTCATTACATTTAAAATTATATTGGAACTTTCGTGTTTTGGCACTATTTTTTTGGAACTTTTGTCTTTTGATTCATTTTTATTTTGGAACTTTCGGATTGGAACATTTGTTTTGGAACTTTTTGTGTAGAACTTTTGATCTACAATCATTATAATAAGATAATTAGATTAGATTAGTTTTAGATTTTAGTTTTAGATTTCTTTGTATTCTTATATTATAATACTTTAAATTTTCATTTTTAAACTTCTTTTTATTTTTAAATTAACTATTTTTAACGAAATCACTCAGCACTAAAAATATTTTTGAACGAAAGCTTTAGTTTATACAAAATATACAAACAAAAAATAATCAAATTTCAAAAACAACAGAAATTCTTTTTGATGATAATTTATTTTTACGAGACCTATACCGAAAATAGAATTTTTCTGAAAAAATTGAATCTCCGAACTCTCATGGTGGGAGTCGAACACCATATCCACTCATTTCCGGTGAGGTGCTCTAACCAATTGAGCTACACGGGAGACAGAAACTCAATTTAATCAGAAACTTCTTGAAAGCGACAATTTGCATCGCCATCTGTTGTTATTTTTGGTCAGCATTTTAATTGATTGATTATCTGTCGATAATTTTACGTTCGGTTTTATTATTTGATGATAAATTATTTTTACGAGACCTATACCGAAAATAGAATTTTTCTGAAAAAATTGAATCTCCGAACTCTCATGGTGGGAGTCGAACACTACATCCAATTCAATTTTTTCAGAAAAATTCTATGTTCGGAGATTCAATTTTTTCAGAAAAATTCTATTTTCGGTATAGGTCTCGTAAAAATAAATTATCATCAAATAATAAAACCGAACGTAAAATTATCGACAGATAATCAATCAAGAAATTCTTTTTGTTTGTGTGGTTAAGTATGTGAGTTAGTGAGGTTAGGAACATTTGTTTACAAAGTGTACTGCTGAGGTAAATATCTTTCAATATTTTCAAACTATGAATATTTTTGTAGAAAAAAGGATATAATTATGATATAATTTTTTTATTTTAAAAGTGTATAGATTTAATTAATTTAAGTTATTTAATTTAATAAGTTAAATTCACTCCAAATTCAAATATTGGCGCACTACTTCGATTTAGCCAATCAGAGAAGTGCACATAATTCGACTTTCGATTTATTTCGACCTTTCTTATGCCATGTCTTTTTTAAGAAAGGATAATTCTAATACTTAATTACTATTCATCATAATTAATTAAAAATTATTATCATATTCAACAATTAGGTTAGGTTTCTTTTAGTGTCCATGACAGCTCCAAACTCAACAATACCAATTCAAATTCGCGTGCTATATGTCGGCTTTAATATATATACACACAATTTGACAGCTAACCTATTTTGTGTTTCTAAAAATGTATTATATATTTTTTTTAAATAAATTAAAACTTCTAATAGTTAACAATCATGATGTCATGTCAATTATGATTATATATTAAATATTGTTATCATTTATATATGTGTGTTTTGTGTTTGTGAATAAAAATGTATGTGTTGTGTTATGACAGGCATGCTTGTGTGTGTCCGTGTGGTTCCACATTTCGAGTTTTTCGATATTTCGATTTCAACTCGAACTCTCTTTTTTAAGAAAGGAATGTTAATTAAAAGTTAATTACATAGTTAAATTAATTAACTTTTTAGCTATTTATTATTAAAAATGATCACCATAGCAACATAAGATGAATCTGAGACACAATATATATTAGCCATCCAAGCGAGAAAAATAGTCTGATTGATGTAAATAATTTCGAAATTTGGAGAATTTATTGTTGAAAAAGGATATTTTACTAATAATGGTAAATATCTATTTTCGACAGAATCGGTGAAGTATGTTTGAAGAGCAACAAAAGGAAATATAAGAATGGTAAAATTATACATAAAAAATGTACACACAAAAAAGTTGTGACAAAATTTCACATGATTTTTCATAACTATCAATTTGTCAGGATTTTTTATTTTTGACCAATCATTTTTCATTTCCATTAAAACATCCTTCACATATCTATATAAACAAACATATAATTTAGTAATTTATTTAGAATTGTTTAATTATTTTTTTCATTAAATTTGATTACAAAAATTATATTTATTATGATAGTGTTTTACCTTCTCTTCTTCCATAGAATTGTGATTTTTGAAAATACTAACGTGACTAAAATAATATTACTTATATTTACTATAAATAATTCCAATTCGTTGTAAACAGTGGCGATATTCCAAAATTGGGAAGTTAGAGTTGTAATGCTGAATAAGAAAAAAGAATAGAAAAAAAGATTATTGTTATAGCCGGGCCATAGTCCAAATAATCGCAAGGAATATCTCATTGGAAGGGGAAGCATTTTATTTTTATTTTTATCAGAATTAAAAGTTTGTGATCAAAGTTGTTGGAGTATAGAGAAAGCATATAAAATGTTTGAATTCCATTTATAAAAAATTAAATTACACTGTGAGAGAAAATAAAAGTTTAAAAGTTGATACCTTCATGTTGTGAGTTATTCAAAGAGAAACATAATTACGAAGTACAAATTCTGCTATAAAATATAAATGAAGAAGTGAAAGTCTTTTTTCTTCAATATTAATCTTATAGATTATCAAGTTTTTCACATTGTTTCTAGAGAATAAAGTTTCAATGTCTTTTTTTTAGACTACATGTTTTTATGTTGCATTAACTATTCAAGGAATAAAAGTTGCTTTCTTTGAAAAAATAAAAAATTAATATCTACGATTCCATATATTGTGAAACTAAATGTCGTCGTTTTAAATTCTGTTAAATATATTTTGTTCATTTATTGCAGACTAAATATACAAATTATTTTATTTTTACATTCTCATCAAAAATGAGAAAGTCTTGGATTTGTGCGATTTTGAGAAATTTCTAATTTTGATAAATCTTCACGTTTCATGACCCCCTGATTCCAAAAAAATGGTTTTTAGCGAAGTGTCTGTCTGTCGATCTGTCTGTCTGTCTGTCTGTTGGTCTGTAGAAAATTTTTGTCTCGACGATAACTCGAATAAATTTTAATGAATCGACTTGCAATTTGGGGTGCTTTTTTATTCCATTAAAATGAAGCCTGAGTTCGTTGGACAGCTCATTTCGTCAAAAAACGACAAAAATACAAAACTTTCAAATTTTCAAAATTTCGTATTTTTTCGAATTTTAAAAAAAAAATTTTTTTCTAATTTTTTCCTTAAAAGGGTATAGCCGGATAAGTATGCAAAAAGTGCCCCCGCATGTATTTTATTCATAATTTATCCATACATTCCTACCCACTTAAAGATAACATTCTGAAAGTTTGAACTCAAAATTCGCTTTTTTGGGGGAGTTATGGAGGGGGAAAGAAAAATCAAAAAATGCGTTTTTCTCGAAAACTACTGAACCGATTTTAATGAAATTTAAATATGTTATAAATGTCAACAAAACAGTTTTAAAAAAAAATTTTTTAATTTTTTTCTCAAAAAAATCCAAAAAAAAAATTTTTTTTGAAATTTTCAAAAAAAAATTTTTTTTCTTTTTTTAAGAGCGACACCCGCCATTTTTTTTACTATTTACTCGTTAAAGTGTCTATTTTCAGAAAAAAAATTTTCCTAATTTTTTTTTGAGGTGCGTGATATTAAAAGAAAATAAAAACCGCAAGTGGGTACAATGTACAGCTTAAACAATTTTTTGAAATTTTCAAAAATTTTTTTCAGGGTTATTTTTTTAAGTGATCACTTTCTCCTTTATTGTAAAAAGTACCTTATAATGTCCCCTTTAACATATATTTTTTCAAAATTTTTAAAAAATACAGTTTTTGATTAAATGGCAAAAACCATGGTCATGCTATTTGTCACGTACGGTAATGCACATATATGCATATGGGCAATTTGATGTGATAGGGTATAGCCGGATAAGTATGGAAAAAGTGACCCAAATATATTTTTCCTATTCATTCCTACCCACAAAATAACTTTTTGAAATTTTTGACTCAAAATTTTGAGTTTTTTGAACTTATGGAGGGAAAAAATCAAAAAACGCATTTTTCTCTAAAACTATTGTATGCATTTTTATCAGCTTTGGATTTGTTGAAAAGACAATTAAAGAGATCAAAAAAAAAATTTCAAAATTTTTTTCAAATAATTCCAAAAAACTGTTTTTTAAAAAATTAAAAAAAAATTTTTTTGGTTCTATTAAAGTGACATTTTTATGTATTTTCTCATTTCAGTCTCTTATGTGATCTACTTAATAAAAAAATTTTGCCTGACATGATTTCAGTGTGTGTCACGGTGAAAAACCACATAAAAATGTACCGGGTAGGGTTTTTGAGTTATTTACTGTGACACACACTGAAATCATATCAGGCAAAATTTTTTCATTAAGTAGATCACATAAGAGACTGAAATGAGAAAATACATAAAAATGTCACTTTAATAGAACCAAAAAATTTTTTTTTAATTTTTTAAAAAACAGTTTTTTGGAATTTTTTGAAAAAAATTTTGAAATTTTTTTTTTGATCTTTTTAATTGTCTTTTTAACAAATCCAAAGCTGATAAAAATGCATACAATAGTTTTAGAGAAAAATGCGTTTTTTGATTTTTTCCCTCCATAAGTTCAAAAAACTCAAAATTTTGAGTTTAAAATTTCAAAAAGTTATTTTGTGGGTAGGAATGAATAGGAAAAATATATTTGGGTCACTTTTTCCATACTTATCCGGCTATACCCTATCACATCAAATTGCCCATATGCATATATGTGCATTACCGTACGTGACAAATAGCATGACCATGGTTTTTGCCATTTAATCAAAAACTGTATTATTTAAAAATTTTGAAAAAATATATGTTAAAGGGGACATTATAAGGTACTTTTTACAATAAAGGAGAAAGTGATCACTTAAAAAAATAACCCTGAAAAAAATTTTTGAAAATTTCAAAAAATTGTTTAAGCTGTACATTGTACCCACTTGCAGTTTTTATTTTTTTTTTAATATCACGCACCTCAAAAAAAAATTAGGAAAAATTTTTTTCTGAAAATAGACACTTTAACGAGTAAATAGTAAAAAAATGGCGGGTGTCGCTCTTAAAAAAAGAAAAAAAAAATTTTTTTTGAAAATTTCAAAAAAAAAATTTTTTTGGATTTTTTTGAGAAAAAAATTAAAAAAATTTTTTTTAAAACTGTTTTGTTGACATTTATAACATATTTAAATTTCATTAAAATCGGTTCAGTAGTTTTCGAGAAAAACGCATTTTTTGATTTTTCTTTCCCCCTCCATAACTCCCCCAAAAAAGCGAATTTTGAGTTCAAACTTTCAGAATGTTATCTTTAAGTGGGTAGGAATGTATGGATAAATTATGAATAAAATACATGCGGGGGCACTTTTTGCATACTTATCCGGCTATACCCTTTGTACAAAAACAAACAAATTTTCCCTTTAGACACTTTTTTGTATAACAAAAAACAAAAAAGTTATGAATTTTTTTGAAATTTTGAAATTTTCAAAAAAAAATTTTTTTAATTTTTTTCCTTAAAATTTGTACAAAAACAAAGAACTTTTCCTTTAGACACTTTTTTGTACAACAAAAAACAAAAAAGTAATGAATTTTTTTTTTTTAAGTTCTTGGGCCAGGTATATTTTTTAAGTTTTTGGGCCAGATTTAGCCAAACGGTTTATCTTGAACTAAAAAATTTTATTTTCATATAAAAATATTTTTTTTTGTCTGTCAACATTGTTTAGAAGTATTGCTTTTAGAGATGCATTCAAGCGATACAATACGATAAATTAATACATTTGTTTTTTATTATTGTTTTGAACACCGAGAAGTTTTCTCATATCGTCTTATATTAACAATCTTATCGTTATTCAAGAAAATTATTTAGTGAAGTCAAGATTCTTGGTTTTAACACAATTAACCTGAAATATATTATTAAGAAAAATATGGAAAATACAGCAGAAAAGATTTATTAAAAAAGTCCTATTTTTATTTACGAAACCACGAAAAGAGCATTTTTATAAACAAGGAAATAAAACAAAGCTTTCTTTATACAGTGATTGGCATTGGATTAGACTATTTAACCAAAATTATTAAAACATCTTCGCAAATGTAAACATGGACGAGATATCTCAAATCCTGCTATTTATTTTTAAAGTGTAATTGCTTAAGGGGACCCGCACCAGAATTTAAACTATATCAGAATATAATTAAAAACACTGAAACTTTTAATAAAATTCAAATTTTATAAAACCCATACCCTTAAATATAAAAGAAAGTGTAAAAAACTGAATGAAACAAGAACCATAAAAAAATATTGCAATTTGTGGAAGAAGAATCATTTTTTGTAAATAATTAGTAAAAAAATCGTATTAAGTACATTCAATATGGATAAAGCTTCAATATAATTAAATAACCTTTCATTTTTTATAATTATAATTTAAATGTTTTACATAAATATTTTAATTTCATCAGAAGTTACAGTGTCAAATTTTCCAAAAAAATCTTTAAAAAAATTTTGTTCTTTTCTATAGTTTTCGTATACTAAAAATAATATTAGAAAAAGTATGTAATTTTTTTTTCCTTTTCACTTGACTTTTGACTGAAAATGGTGTTCAAAATTTTTTTTTAACTATGTTCTCAGGTAGTTGGAAATTAAGGTTAATTGATTAACCCATTAACGCCTGAATGCACTGAATTTTTAGTCTGACTTCAAACTTAAGTATTTCTTAATAAACATACTATTTTCTTTTTGGACAAAATTTTTCTTATGTATTGGAGTGTCCTCTATCCGAATACCATGTTTAAAAATTATTACAAAATTGTTTAACAATATTTTTTTGCATATAATTAAAAAATTACACAATTTTTTAATGATATTTTTTTTAAATCTTAAATTTAAATGTCAAAAGAATTTTTTTAACGGTTTACATTTCCATAAATCGTGCACTCGATTGTTACACTTTCCAAATATATATCGTCCTTTTGTAAATAAACTTTTGATTTTTCAAAATGGCGCCTAAAAACTCAAAAATTTATGAAAATTTAAAATTTATTGTCCGATGTACATTTTTTTTTAAATTTGGCTTGAAAATGCTTACTCGCGAGTTTTTGGGGTCGCTGATTACGAATCTGAAATTACTTTTTGAAAATTCAAAATGGCGGATTCAATATGGCGGACAAAATTTTCAAAGATTAGTCGGATTCTCTTCAAAATCCTTACTCGGGGGTTTTCGGGGTCGCTGATTACGAATATGAAATTACTTTTTGAAAATTCAAAATGGCGGATCCAATATGTCAGAAAAAATTTTCAAAAATCAGTCGGATTCTCTTCAAAATCCTTACTCGGGGGTTTTCAGGGTCGCTGATTACGAATCTGAAATTACTTTTTGAAAATTCAAAATGGCGGATCCAATATGGCGGAAAAAATTTTCAAAAATCAGTCCGATTCTCTTCAAAATCCTTACTCGGGGGTTTTCGAGGTCGCTGATTACGAATCTGATATTACTTTTTCAAAATTCAAAATGGCATATCCCATACAACGGGTAAAGAAGGTTAAATTTTATTTAATCCTTTTGAAAATGCTTACTCAAGGGTTTTTAAGGACACTTTATTTAAATATCTTTAATTATTTTGAACATCTTTAGCCACCAGTTGCTAAACTGATGTTTCCAATTCTCACCGCGTGGAGGTAGATGAACAACGAGAATCTTATTTTAAAAAAATTTTTTTTTTAAATTTTTTTTTGCTTATGACCAGTATTGTAGTCGCGTGTTGCCAATCATCAGATCAAAAAAATGGACTTGGGTGATATTTGAGCGCTTAATTCAATCAGCAATAACGAATGCGGTAATTTTACACAACACTGTAAACAGCGAATCGAAAAAAATTGGGATAAAAGAGTTTTCTATAAGCATTAGCAAAAGTTATCTGATAAACAAAAAGTGCAAAAATCCTGTTGTGGAAAGAAACGTATCACAAAAATATTGCTCAACAAATAAATGTTCAATAAGACACGAAAATCTTGCCGCACATGTCTTCAATATTTTTGTGAAAAATGTTTTAAACAGGCACACGGAGAGTAGAGAAGCAATAAGAATAAAAAAGTTGGACAACTTTAATTTTAATATAATATATTAATTTATAAAATAAAAAAAATTTTAAATAAAAAAAAAATTAAAATTAAAAAAAGCAAAAAAAAAATTTTAAAAAAATAAGATTCTCGTTGTTCATCTACCTCCACGCGGTGAGAATTGGAAACATCAGTTTAGCAACTGGTGGCTAAAGATGTTCAAAATAATTAAAGATATTCAAATAAAGTGTTCTTAAAAACCCTTGAGTAAGAATTTTTTTTTTTTTTTTTTTTATTGTTTATACTCCTGCCCTATTTGCCTTACGCACTTCGACAAGAGTCCCCGAGAAATACTTTTTTGGATTAAGCATAACCATTCTACTTTAGAAATTTTCTATATATTAACCTAATTTGCGTCTACAGCCGACTTTATTAGGAGTACTCGCATTACGCCTGGACCACCCGTCAATGGGTTTTCTCGCCAGAGAAGAGGGAAACTGTAGAAAACCTCTCTGAGTACAACCGGTTTATCGACAGTCGAGTTCTAATGGTGTGTACCGGACAATAATCGACGGTGCACATCATTATACCTCGACGTCAAACCTCCCGCTCAGATTGTCTCACGTGCCGGAAAAATACCAAGCCAAGTAAGCGCGAACCAAGGATACTTATACCCTTGGTCCTTAAACGACCACCAACGCCAGGCATTTATCCGACTGAGCCAATCTGTCGGTTTTGAGTAAGAATTTTCAAAAGGATTAAATAAAATTTAACCTTCTTTACCCGTTATATGGGATATGCCATTTTGAACTTTAAAAAAGTAATATCAGATTCGTAATCAGCGACCTCGAAAACCCCCGAGTAAGGATTTTAAAGAGAATCCGACTGAATTTTGAAAATTTTTTCCGCCATATTGGATCCGCCATTTTGAATTTTTAAAAAGTAATTTCATATTCGTAATCAGCGACCCCGAAAACACCCGAGTAAGGATTTTGAAGAGAATCCGACTAATTTTTGAAAATTTTGTCCGCCATATTGGATCCGCCATTTTGAATTTTCAAAAAGTAATTTCACATTCGTAATCAGCGACCCCAAAAACCCGCGAGTTAGGATTTTGAAGAGAATCCGACTAATTTTTGAAAATTTTGTCCGCCATATTGGATCCGCCATTTTGAATTTTCAAAAAGTAATTTCACATTCGTAATCAGCGACCCCAAAAACCCGCGAGTAAGGATTTTGAAGAGAATCCGACTAATTTTTGAAAATTTTGTCCGCCATATTGGATCCGCCATTTTGAATTTTCAAAAAGTAATTTCAGATTCGTAATCAGCGACCCTGAAAACCCACGAGTAAGGATTTTGAAGAGAATCCGACTGATTTTTGAAAATTTTGTCCGACATATTGGATCCGCCATTTTGAATTTTCAAAAAGTAATTTCAGATTCGTAATCAGCGACCCTGAAAACCCCCGAGTAAGGATTTTGAAGAGAATCCGACTGATTTTTGAAAATTTTGTCCGCCATATTGGATCCGCCATTTTGAATTTTCAAAAAGTAATTTCATATTCGTAATCAGCGACCCCGAAAACCCCCGAGTAAGGATTTTGAAGAGAATCCGATTAATTTTTGAAAATTTTGTCCGCCATATTGGATCCGCCATTTTGAATTTTCAAAAAGTAATTTCAGATTCGTAATCAGCGACCCCAAAAACCCGCGGGTAAGCATTTTCAAGCCAAATTTTAAAAAAATGTACATCGGACAATAAATTTTAAATTTTCATAAATTTTTGAGTTTTTAGCCGCCATTTTGAAAAATCAAAAGCTTATTTACAAAAGGACGATATATATTTGGAAAGTGCAACAATCGAGTGCACGATTTATGGAAATGTGAACCGTTAAAAAAATTTTTTTGACATTTAAATTTAAGATTTAAAAAAAAAATCATTAAAAAATTGTGCAATTTTTTAATTATATGCAAAAAAATATTGTTAAACAATTTTGTAATAATTTTTAAACATGATATTCGGATAGAGGACACTCCAATACATAAAAAAAATTTTGTCCGAAAAGAAAATATTATGTTTATTAAGAAATACTTAAGTTTGAAGTCAGACTAAAAATTCAGTGCATTCAGGCGTTAATGGGTTAACTTAATAATTATTTAATATTTGTGAAAAAAATATTATAATTTTTATTAAAATAGCATTTTTATTTTTGATAAATATTGGTTTCAAGATTAATTAATATTTTTAAATTGATTTTAACTTTCTTAGTAAATAAATTTGAATCAAAAAAGTTTAACTAAAATTGATTTCTAGCAAAATCAAAATTTAATTTTAAACAAAATATGTACTGAAAAAAATTAATACTCGATTAATTACTAACTAAATATAATTCTTTATTTCGAAGTTTGACATCGAAAGTATGTAAATTAATATTTTTTTTAATTATTGAACAAAATAATGAATTTCATTTAAACAAAATAATTAATGAAATTAAACTTCTGCAAGTTTAATTTCAATTTATTTTCGTGTACATTCAAAGTGTGAAAATTTTCTTTTTGTACTCCAATTATTAACGTACATTAATTCTCGAATACTTTCGTCTCCTAATTTGCTTCTGTTTTTTCTCACAGTTAACGATGATCGAGAAAATAATCGTTCCGCCGACACCGAAGTTGCTTGTATCGAAAAAAAGTCCCTGGCCATTTTTGAAAGATTTGGAAATCTAGGTGAATTTTGTTTCCACCACATTAGTATATCCACATTGCCATCTACTGTTTCTTCACTACAATAGTCATCAATTTCTTGTCTCCAATTTTCTTTTTGCTTTTTCTTCGTGAATGATTTTTGTTTTTTTAAACGTTTGTTTTTTTCAAAAAAAGATAAAATATTAATTGTTTCATCGTCGCTGGATTCCAATTCTTCCGTTGAATGGTCATCATCAGTAATATTAATTTTTTTTCCATCAATATTTTCCGAAAGTGGGATATAATAATCTTGTTTATAGATTTTTTCAAATTGTGCCAAAGAGGATTTCAGCATTTCTTTACCCCACTCCGTTTTATCAATGGTTTCAACTTTGAATCTGGGATCCAAAACTAACACTGCACAATAGTTCCAATTGCATTTTCTGTAATGTTTAAGTAGTTTTTCATTAGCAGCAGAAAGTGCGTTTCCTATTTTCTCATCAAAAAAACTTTTCTCGGACATTTCATCAATTTTCTTAATCCCTTTCTCTATTTCGTCGAGTAATAAATTAAATCCAACAACCACCAAGGACAAAGTAGCATACTTTTCGCCACATAGAACATCAGATAATACCTTAAAGTGTTTAAGATACTTTTGAGCATAATCAAGAAGTATCCAATCTGATTCAGCTATAAAAAGTTCTTCAATTTCTTTGTTTGTGGAACACAGTAATTTTAAGGGTTCTTTCAATTTTACTCCCTTAGCTATCATCATTTCCGTTGAATTCCAATCTTGTTTTTATATCTAGAGTTGGTGCCAATTTCTTCACATTTAAGGAAACACAACAACAATCCAATTTTTTTCTTAACTGCTCACTGTACTTTATTTTTAAAAATAATGCTTTCAATTTTCGAACAGGTGATTCACTGCACATATTCTGTACATCAATTCCTATTTCCATCGATTCTTCTTCATCCTGCTCATCTTCATTTTCGACTTCGTTGATATCTTTATCAGAAATCAAATTCAACGATGTCAGAAAATCTTGAGCCGCTAGGTTGATTACATGTGCCAAACACCGGAAATGTTGATTTTCTTTGTTAAAGTAAACATCATCTGCTTTCATTTATAAATTTAGTTCTGAAATAAAAGTGGTGTTGTTGGAAGCAATATCGAGCGTTATTCCTAGCACTTTTTGCTTGAGATTATTTTCGATCAAGAAATCATTGAACAATTTTGCGATATTTTTCCCTGTATGACATCCTTTAGATGGTATGAAGTCGAGAGTTATGGATTGTAAAGTCCATTCATCGTCAATGTAGTGTCCTATATTATAAAAAAATAATTCTATATAAATCTAATAACTTTACTATACACAATAAAAAGAAAGTCTTATTTTAAGGCAGTAAAACAGTCATAATTTAAGATGCAACATTTTTAAGTCAGTCCATGTTGGATTTACGTAATGGATTTTAGAGGATTTAACATTGAGGCAGACAGTGCTGAATTTAAGACTATTCTTAAATTAAGATTTTCTTTTTACTGTGTATTTACAGTCCAATTTTTTATAATATAATATAAATACAATTAATAAATAAATATAAATAATAATTTATATATATATAATATTTTCTATGATAAAAAATTTGATTTTATATTCGTACATTCAATATACATTTAAATTAATTAGTTTTCAGGCCTCGGATCGACTTTAACGAACAAAAGAAGTTACTTTAGTCGATTAAAAATAGAAAAAAAGTTATTTATTTAATTTAGTGTTGTCACAAATATTTTATTTTCTATTTCCCTGATTCTTCACTGATTTCTAAATTCAATTAATCAAAACTTGTATAATTTTGCTAAATAAAATATTTAAATACTTCTTATTTCTTTTTTCACCAGGAAATAAAATTTAAAAAATTTTAAATTCTGAAATTTAATAATTTCTAAAAATTAAAATTATAACCCTTACAAAAATTCAATTATTTTCTACAATCTTTAACTACACTTTATTTCTAAATCAATTATCTAATATTACTTTTTAATATTTTCCGAAAGTTCTTCAAGAATTCAATTATTTGCATAGAAAAATTCAATTTTTTATAATAATTGAAACCGATCATTTTTCTTTAAAAAAATATTAAGGTAGAATATTTAAAAAATTTTAATAAATAAATTCGTAAAATTAACTTTTTAAAAATATTTCTAAATAATTTTTGAAAGACGCAATAGTTTTACAATTATATATCAATTAAATTTTTTTTTTTAAATTGAAATTTAATAAAATCTTTTTAAAAATAATTAAAATTTAGTAAAATCAATTATTTCCAAAATTTTCAATAAAAATTCTATAATAGTTAATTTTTAAAAATTATAATAAAATACTTGAAAAAAAGGATTTATTTTCAATTAATTATTCAAAATCTTTTTAATTGTATATTTCAAAAATTTAATTTGAAAAAAATTTCCAAAAATAATTTTCGAAAGACTTATCTACAGCTATTTTTTATACTGCGCGTTAAAATCGAAAAAAGTTGCAGCATTCTATACTAAAAATATGGTATTCTGTTGCATTTGTAAGAAAAGTCGAAAAAGTCTAAATTTTTTAATATAAGTCCATAACAGTCGCAATATTTGAAAATAGTCGAAAAAAGTCGAAAAAATCATAATATCCGAGGCCTGAGTTTTAAATAAATGTAAATAGTTTTTTTTAAATTTAGTTTGTTAAAGATTTTTTGAAATTTTTGTGATTTAACTATAAAAAATGAAAAATAATTATACCGTTGATTCCATAATAGGATTTTCCTGCAATGGATGTCCAACTATCTAAATCAAACGATAATTTGGATGAATTCTTGCTTAATTCATGCATTACTGTTTTTTGCATTGTTTTGAAACATTCGGACAGCATAGTTCTTAATGAATTTCTTTTTGGCAATTTCGCATTTTTATTTATATATCGGAAGTATTCTTGAGTGCATTCATCATCGAAAAAGTTCAACGGCAAGTATTTTTTCGCCACCCATTGGACAGACAAATTATTTAGTGTACTTTGATCGAATTTCTGCATTGAAAATGAGAATTTTTGTATTTTTATTGAAATTTAGGGTCAAACCATTTTATTTCAACTAAAGTGGTCGCCGACTAATTTTAAAAAATTGTAATATTCTACAGGAATAATACTGATGTTACTAAAATCACAAAATAAAAAGATTTTTTAAAAATAATTTTATATCTTTTGTAAAATATGAATTTTAAATATTAGAAATGCTGAAAACTGTCAATTTTCTGCCAGTAGAAAATAATTCAAAAGAAATACATTTTAGTACAAAAATATAATAAAAATTATTGGCATTTGTTTAGAATGTCTAAATTTATTTCTATAAATTCATATAAGCATTTAAAAATATAAAATAATAAATAAAATATTATTCCAAAGTTCATCATTAAATTAACCTATTTCTGGGATTTTTAATAACAAATAATGAGGAAATGGGATAATAAAATTAGGTAAAAACTTACGGAATATTAAGAATTTGTGATGAACTTTCAGTTTTAGATGAAAGTTTTCTTCCATTTTCTCGAAAGATAAAAAATATGTGTAAAATAAAATTACTACTTTGCCCATTTTCACGATTTTTAAGTGTGTTTAACTTCTCTGGAGAAAATCGGAAAAATATGGGATTTTCATAAATAATTAAATTATCACTTATTAAACACACACTATGATTTTCACTTTGGTCCCAGGCCTAGTTTAAAAATTATAAATTTTTTAAAAATTATATATTTCTAAGGGTTAATGAATGTATTTTTTATAAAGTTGAAGTTAGATCAGCATTGACAATAATAATAAACCAACTTCAACTTTATAAAAAATACATTCATTAACCCTTAGAAATATATAATTTTTAAAAAATTTATAATTTTTAAACTAGGCCTGGGACCAAAGTGAAAATCATAGTGTGTGTTTAATAAGTGATAATTTAATTATTTATGAAAATCCCATATTTTTCCGATTTTCTCCAGAGAAGTTAAACACACTTAAAAATCGTGAAAATGGGCAAAGTAGTAATTTTATTTTACACATATTTTTTATCTTTCGAGAAAATGGAAGAAAACTTTCATCCAAAACTGAAAGTTCATCACAAATTCTTAATATTCCGTAAGTTTTTACCTAATTTTATTATCCCATTTCCTCATTATTTGTTATTAAAAATCCCAGAAATAGGTTAATTTAATGATGAACTTTGGAATAATATTTTATTTATTATTTTATATTTTTAAATGCTTATATGAATTTATAGAAATAAATTTAGACATTCTAAACAAATGCCAATAATTTTTATTATATTTTTGTACTAAAATGTATTTCTTTTGAATTATTTTCTACTGGCAGAAAATTGACAGTTTTCAGCATTTCTAATATTTAAAATTCATATTTTACAAAAGATATAAAATTATTTTTAAAAAATCTTTTTATTTTGTGATTTTAGTAACATCAGTATTATTCCTGTAGAATATTACAATTTTTTAAAATTAGTCGGCGACCACTTTAGTTGAAATAAAATGGTTTGACCCTTTAGTAAAATAAAAATAAATAAAAAATATTAAAAAATATAAAAGATTAGCATTTTTAGTTCAAGGATTTAATTTATTTAAATTATGTAAACTATTTATTTTTTATGAATTTTAAAACAATTTTTAAAACCTAATATTTAAATTTTTAAATTACTTCTATTTTATCAGGTTCAGTTTCAAATGCTAATACGAATTCCTCTGGATGGTAATTTTGTAAATGACGTTTTGTTCCACTAGTATTCCCATTTTTCATTTTGACAATTTTTTCTAATTTTTTGTCCAAAGCACATTATTTGTATTTTGCGAATTTGTCTCCACTTTCCGTATGTCCATATTCAAAAATATTATCCAATATTTCCATTTTTCTTTTCTTTTTTACTGTTGGATCGGATTCTAAACCTTCCATTTTTAAGATTCAAAAGTTCTTCTCACGTCAAAATTATTTTGACAGGATGCTTAAATATTTATATGTGAGAACATAGCTTGTTCTCGCTTGAAAATACAATACAAGATTGTAACGATATAAAACAAATGAATGATAATATATTATTTGAAAACTTTTCTCGGTGTCAAGAAATATTGACCAAGACAATTGAAATTCTTGTATTGTGGTGCATCTCTAAGTTTAACTAATTTTTCAGTTAGTTTTTACTAAAGATAAGATATTTTTAATTGATTCAGAAGCAAAATGTCAGTCACTGATTGTCAGTTAAAAACACGATTTTTAACTGATTCAAATTAAGAGAGTAGTTTGACTGGAAAAAGAGATTCTTTAATCCAAACAATAATTATCAAACAAAAAATATGTTTTGTTATTAGGAATATTTCAGTGATCACAATAATTAGTCCCCTTTTTTATCCACATAAATTAATAGAATTTTCTAAAAATACTAGAAATCATACATATTCTATATATGAAAATTTTTAACTATTATAAATAAAAACTTTTATAAATTATAGAATTACTTAATAGAGAAATTATTATTTGTTTTCATTTTCAACTTTTTTGATAATAATTCTAATGTATTTTCTTTTTTTTTTGTTTCAGGTGAGTGAAACAACATGTTTCCTGTCTAGTATATTTTGTAAGTAAGTATATATTGAAATATATGGTCAAAATCGCGGAACATGTAACGTAACAGTCTTTTTGTTTTGTCCATAACTTTTAAATAACAAGGAATTAATAAATTTTTATGTTTGCATCTTAAAATATATTTTTTTAACAATATTGCATAGGAATATAATTTTTTTTGTATTTATCAATTAAAAGTTATAAACGTTTTAAAAAGACTGTTACGTTACAAAAGTTTCGTTTTTCGCGATTTTGACCATATATAGATAGGTACACTGGAATCTAGATCGGTGAGACTAATCAGGGATGGCTTCTCACCGATCTAGCGGATTAGTTGAGACTGAGAAGCAACACAAACAAGGCCGTACGAAGTATTTTTTGTTTGCACCATTCTTTTAAAAAATAATTCATGTTAGAAAATTAATATAAATAACAAAATATTATAAAACATTATACAAAAATAAAATGTATTTATATTAAAAAGAAAAAAAGTAAATAATGATGAAGTTATCAAATAAAATAAATAGCATCGGGCACTGAGAACCTTTTTCTTCTACAATTAGGCACGGCATTGATCGACATTTGAAAGTCCCCGCTAGCCCTCCACCTTTCCTCGCCTACAAACTATGTAAACAGAGTCTCAACGATCCCGAGCTCACCGATCTAGATTCCAGTGTAATCTTAATTTAAGACTTCTTTTCTATCTTAATTTAAGAATTTCTTTTTATTGGCCATGTATCGTCATATATTAGACTTTTGCAGCTCTAAGAACTGATATATAGGACGCCGATGTTTTAACAATCTGCAAGAAATTAAAAACCACATTTTAAAAAACAAACGTTTTTATAGAATATTCTATCATAGGTTCCTGAAGTAGGCATCGATGCTTAGCATCGAAATACATTTTTGCTTATTTTTAGTGATAAAATTTTAACTAATTTCACTTTTTTCATTCACCTAGAAAATAAAAAAATAGAGTATTTTTTTAACTTTAAACCGTGGGAAAAATCACGTAATTTTTTTCTGTTTCGGTAAAAAATATTGTTCGATGCTGAGCATCGATGGCAACTTCCGGGACCTTTTATCATCATAATAAATATAAAATAAAAGTATCTACATTTAATAAACTGACGTGTGTTACAGTAAACAATTTTCCGGCAGAAATATAGCCAATGGTTTTTGTGCTCTTTGTATTATTATCTTAATAGTTTTTACTTCACTAAATTTCAATTCATACCATGGAATAAAATATGCAGATTCACCAAGTAGAAAACTCTAAAATGTTCCAATTTCATTATAAAAATTTGAAAATAAAAATAAGAATTTTTTAAAAATAAAAAATAAAAATAAAAAATATTTAGTAATAAGAAATAAAGTAGTACTTATAGAAAATGAAAACTCGTACTTTACATGATAAAAATTCTAGTCAAACCTTATATTGCAGATATTCGCCTAAAGCGCAATAAATGCCCAGTTGAAGAATAACACATATCGAAATAAATGCACCTTTCAATAACAAATTTACGTTATTTTCAGACACGTTCTAAAAAAAAGTAATTTTTTTAAGTTATTTAGATACCGCGTTCAAAATAAAAAAACGAATACCATTAAATAAATGTTGTAACGATCCTTACGTTTACTTGCGGATCTTACCCGCGAATCGTTACAAAAATGGCAATTTACTGATTCCAAATTGCCGAATTATAAATTCCACACTTCGAACTTATAATACACCATCGATGACCCGTTTTAGGGAACTTCCCCGGCGCCAGGTAGGTAAACTACCCGGATCACGATGCTGTAACAAAACAAAGAACTTTCCCGGACTAGCTCTTACCGAGCTCAATATTTTATTTACACGAAGTTACGTTTTATATTGAAATAATAGGGCGTGAGTACCGCACACAGAGAAGAGAGACAAGTTGAATTTAACACACAAATAAAACAAATGAATAAAGAAAATTATAAGAACACACAAGCATATTATTTTCCTTTAAATCACTCTTCTTTTTATTTTAAACTTTGAACTTTGTGAAGAGAACTGAGAACTTCCACACGCCGGTGATTGCGACGGTCGACCGAAAATGGCGGCGTCCTATCGGCTTGCCATGAGGTCTTCCTTCTCGATATTATTTCTCGGTCACACCGTGCACCGGTGATATTCCCAAGATAACGAGGAAGATGGACACTGGACACTAACCTTTGATTCGGTCCAACCGAGCACGGAAATCCATCTTTTAATATTTGGACAGTGAAAATGGTCAACCGCGGTGAAACCGTATAATTTAATCGGCAGCCAGGCACGAACTGTCGAAATTAGGTTAATTGACATCCTGCTTCGGTCCCGTATATATGTCATGCGCACCTTGGGTTCGCCCCAGCAGCATGATAACAGGCCCAACATCTATGACAGGTGGTTGCCAGTTGACAGTAGATTTGTGCCAATTAATATTAATTGTTGACACATTTTCGGTCGGTTGATAATTAAATAACAATAAATAACATTGTGTTTTCTAATCAACCAAAACGTGTGAAATTCTCTTGAGATAAACAATATGATTTTTATACAACTCAACATTTTTGTATTATATTGATTCTATACAATTCAACAAGATAATAATAAAGTAAAATGTTGAGTTCGATTCTGGCTACCGCATTTAATTTATAACTAGCTGTCGTACCCGTCTTCGACGGGTTTTAGTTTCTACAAATACATTCAATAGTGTGTCGACCAGTCTCGAAAAATGGGAAATACCGGGGAATTTAATTTGACCGGAAAAAATAATATTTAGCTACCATGAACTATTTCATTAGAAAAATATTACTATTTTAAATCAGTGATTGACTTTTTACCATCAAATAATTTATTTTTAATTAATTAAAATGCAGAGAACAATGTTTTGTCAATTATTTGTAGAAATTTAATTATTGTATTATAAGTTAATCTAAAATTTCCACCACTTTTTAGAGTAAAGTAAAATTCGAACTAATTGTATCATAATTGCTAAAATCGAAAATAAGACCTATATTGCAGGCTGAATTCACAGTTTTTCCCGATTAAATTAAATTCCTGCATATTTCCTGTTTTTTCCAGTTAGTAGAACCCCTGTTAAAAGTATTAGTAAAAACAAAAACCCGTCGAAGAGTATTTTCATAAAATAAGTGAATTTTTGTAGCCATTTGTAGTTTTATTTATTGTTAATTCTTATCAAGAAAATTTATATTTGATGAGAAAAGTTACACCTGGAAAAATTTGGACAAAGCTGGGAAAAACTGGATAGTTTGTTAAACAAAAATAATAATAGACACCCTGTTTAACTTTTGCCTTTACAATGATCAAAACATCCCTAAAAGTTAAATCTAGTATTAAAATAACCAAACTTTTTACTATCTAAGTTTTTTCCCAGTAGCATAATGCAAGTATCGTATCACATATTCTTGAATTCCTGCAGTATCAATTTTATCATAAGAATCTCCATTTTTAATATTTTCGAAATTTTTGTAATTGAGTACTCCTAATAAAGTCGGCTGTAGACGCAAATTAGGTTAATATATAGAAAATTTCTAAAGTAGAATAGTTATGCTTAATCCAAAAAAGTATTTCTCGGGGACTCTTGTCGAAGTGCGTAAGGCCAATAGGGCAGAAGTATAAACAATAAAAATATTTAATTACAGAAAGTTTAAAAAATATACATTAAAAAATATAAAATTTGGAAATTTTCAATTTTTTTAATTTTTTGAAAAAATTGAATACCTCCCGTTCTAATTAATATATTTAAAATCTGCAAATTTATTGCTTATATATATCTTACAAAAGTCATAACTGATTAATTTAGAGCAATCTGTCAAAATTTAAAAAAAATTTGAATTTTTTGGAAAATTCATAATTTTTTTTCATATTAATATTATTTTTTATTTAATTTATTTTTATATATCTTTAAAATCATTTATGTTATTAATAAATAAAAAAATTTATGCCAATCTGCAAAAATTGAAAAAAAAAATTTTTTTGAATTTTTTGAAAAATTCATAACTTTTGTTCAGCTCAATATTTTTTCATCAAATATAGCTAATATTTTAAGTTAGACCAATACCTGAAAGATTGCCAAATTTTACTTCAATCGGTCAAGACGTTTTCAAGTTATACGCGAACAAAATTTTGCGGACATACATACATACATACATACATACATACATACATACATACACACATACATACATACATACATACATACAGACAGGAAATTTTCTATTACAATTTTTGGATTCTCCGTTGTTCAAATAAATAAATTATGCTAGAAAAAATTAATTTTGTGCAATGTACAGACAAAAGTCTGATTTTATTAATATAGATAATTAATCAAGAATTAACTGAATAAGTTTCGGCGAAAACTAAATTCGGTTTTTATAATGTGATTATTTAAAATTAACGTTACAACTCCCCTTGGCCTAGCCGAAACATATCCCTGAACTTCATCGGGTTTATGACCAGAACACCTCTTACCCGTTATCTATTTTTGTTATCTTTGATTTAGAAACCCTTAATAACCCTTAAACCTTTATCGATCTGACATGGTACGTGATGCTTTGGAAATTAGTATTTCATCAAATCTATTACCTTATTACGTACAATGTCCTTTCTACCTACCTTTTGTTTTTCATTTGAACCGTTAGGTACCGTTGTCCTCGGATTCTTTTTTTTAACAAATATTTAGTGTGTTTCTTGATGACAAAGGTGAGTCGATAGGTCAAGAATGGTTTACAACAACAAAATTCAAATTTTTAATTATTCAATTGAAAACTTTTAAGAAGAGAAAAAAAATAAACGTAACTATTTGAAATATAAACAACAACAAACCAAAGGATTAGTATCTCCTTCGAAAAGGTTGACGTTGTTGCTCTTTTCTGGAATGGTTAATGTTTTACCATTAAAACAAAACTAACATGCCTATTCTAGTTTTCTTATTTACATTGACGAGTTCTATTTTCAAGAGATTCCTCTTATGGGCTATCTCTTTCTCCCCCATCCCTAGGTTCTCTGTAGGGAACCAAAAGTTTTATAGAGAACCTACCTAGTGATCTACCTTCATTTGTCGCGATTTCGTATACGGAAGGTCCTAAAATTCGTATTACTGTAAACGGTCCCTGGTTTTTACCACCGAACGCTCGTGTGATTTTCTTGCTAGCGCATGAAGTTACTTGTTTCTTGCACATGACTTTATCTCCTACTTGGAATACTATGTTTCGACGTCTTTTGTCATAGTGAACTTTCTATCTGTCAAAAGCACTGTCCATTTGTAGCGAGACGAGATCTTGTAACTCTTTTAGTTTCTCTATTCGCTCTAACCATTCGTCTTCGTTTGTCGCTTCGAATTCTGTCGGTTCTTCCGTTCTGTACCGTAAATTATTGTACGGCCTAGGTTCCCTTCCCGTATTTAGAAATTCCGGGCTTACACCAGTACTACCGTGCACTGCTGTATTATACTCAAATCTAAGGTCTTTTAGGTATACGTCCCATTTGGTGTGATTCTTGGAAACGTACGCTGAAATCATTGTTTTAATTACTCGATTTACGCGTTCTACCGGATCGGATTGCGGGTGGTATACTGGAGTAAACGCGTGTTTGATTCCGTACGCTTCGGTTAACCCTTCGAACGCTTGATTTACATATTCTGTACCGTTATCCGAAACTAATACTTGGGGGGCTCCCCATCGGTTGAGAATTAAGTCCTCGAAAGCTTTAATTATTGTTTCCGCGTTCGCTTTGCGCATCGGGGCTAATTCTATCCAACGAGTGTATAAGTCTTCGAAAATGACTAAATATTGAAATCCTAGTGAACTTTTAGGCCATGGGCCCATAACATCTGTCGCGACTACTGACTACGGTGTTTGTATTACCCTTTTTCGACAAGTGTCGCATGTTCCTACCCATTCTTTGATGTCGCGGTACATACCTGGCCAGTAATACTGTACAGATACTCGTCCGTACGTTTTTTCTATCCCAAGGTGACCTGCTTGGGGTTTGCAATGTGTCTCGTTAAACACTTCTTTTCTCTGTTCTTTAGGAATTACTAATTTCCACGCGTCGAGGTCGTCGATGATCGAATCAGTTAGCGGGTTTGGGCGATTACGATAAAGTTTACCGTCGGTTACCTTCCATCCGTGGAATTTTCTCGGAGTTTCATTCACTTCCTTCACACGTTGGCAATACCATGCATCTTCCACCGGTTCCATAGCGGCTATCGGTAGCGCCATCTCCTCTTCGTACATTTTCGATAGTGCATCAGGAACCAAGTGTTCTGAACCTTTACGATACACTACGTAGAAATCGTATTCTAGGAGATCTAACGCCCACCGAGCCAACCGTCCAGTCGGATTATGCAAGTTGTGAAGCCAGCGTAGTGAACTGTGATCGGTAATGACCGTGAAATGAAACCCTTCGAGGTAATGGCGGAACTTCTTTACCGCCCAAATTACCGCGAGGCATTCTTTTTCGGTGACCGAGTATTTCCGTTCGGCTGCTGTTAACGTTCTGCTCGCGTAAGCTATTGCTCGATTTTGACCTTCTTGTACTTGGGTAAGAACTACACCAATACCGAAATCGCTCGCGTCGGTGTGTAGTTCAAACGGTAACGTAAAGTCGGGGTATGTCAGAGTTGGAGCTGTCGCGAGTTGTTCCTTAATTCTGTCGAACGCGATTTGTTGGCTCTCATCCCATTCCCAGGAAACGTTTGTCCTCAACAATTTGTTTAAGGGCTCTGCTAAGGTGGCTAATTGGGGAATGAAATGTCTATACCATGACGCCATTCCTAAAAATCGTCTTAGTTGTTTAACCGTTTTTGGCTCGGGATACGTGCGGATGGGTTCTACTTTCTCTGGGTCTACTTGTAAACCCTCGTGGTTTACAATGAATCCTAAATACCTTGTGGATGTGACTCCGAACTTACTTTTCTCAGGATTAATTGTAAGACCTGCCGCTTGTAAACGATCTATTACTAGTTTGAGCCATTCTTTATGTTCTTCTAGAGTCTCTGTCACTATTACTATGTCATCTAGATACGCGTATACGTATGGTTCCATTTCTGGTCCAATCAGAGAATCGATCATTCTCTGAAATGTCGCTGGGGCACCTGACAACCCAAATGGCATACGAGTGAACTGAAAAAGTCCAAGACCTGGAACTGTAAACACAGTATATTCTTTACTTTTTTCTGAAAGGGGGATCTGATGATAACCCCATTTCAAATCTAAGGTCGTAATATACTTGGCTTTTCTGAGCTTTTCCAGTATCATGTCCATTTTCGGTAACGGATACGCGTCAGTTTTGGCTATTTTATTAAGCTTCCGGAAATCTATACATAATCGGTAAGTTCCGTTCGCTTTTCGGACCATAACTACCGGACTCGACCAACCACTTTTTGACGGTTCTATTATTCCTTCGGCTAACATTCTTAACGCGTCGTCGTGCATCGCTTTCAGTACTTTCGGCGATACCCTATAATACCGTTGTTTGATAGCTGGGTGATTCTGTACGTCAATTACGTGTTCTGCGCGGTCTGTCGCGGGTAAGTTATCTGGTACTAATCTAAGTATAGAAGAAATAAATTGTTCTAAGTCATTTCTCTCTTCGGCAGAGATTACTTTTAACCCGCTTACTTGATCTACTTCCGTTGGGGTGTTTTCTTCTGTGACTTTAATTGATTCTATACCCTCTTCTGTATAATGGTGTACCGTGTCTGGGTAGTCGGCCATGTACCATTTTCTTTGACTACCATCGAGTACCACGCCAAAGGTGTAAATAAAGTCCACTCTCAGGAATACCTGTTCACCCATTCCTGGGACGATCAACACCTTCATCATGCGAGATACCCGATCGACCTCTATTGGGAGATAGCAGACTGCTTTTACTGGACGAACCGTACCGTCAGCTGTCACGACTGCTTTTTCGGTTGCCGGTTGCAATTCCGCTTTGTACTTGTCGGCAATTGCTAAACCGATATCTCCCAATACTGTGCGCGATGCACCATTATCTATCAAGGCTTGTACGTTATGGGTATTACCTATCCGTATATTCGTGAATACCCTTAAACTAAAACCTTTGTCTTCCGCTGGCGGTTCCCTAATTTCTAATCGCAGCGGTTTTTGTTCTGGTACTAACTTCGGTTCGATGTCCGATTTCAACAGTGACATAATCGCCTGGTTTTTCTCCCAAGGACATGCACCATTTATTCCCTCAACGCGATCGTTTAGCAAGACAGTTTGGTTGGCCTCGAATTTACTGGTGGCCTTCCAGTTTTTCGACTTCTTGTTAACGGTCTCCACGGATTTCCGGTTTTCTATGAGTACGGGTTCGGATTGTTTCGCGGTTTTTTCTATTACTGTTGTTGAGGTCTGTTCTTTTTCTAAGGAGGAAGAGTTGACCTTTACTTCTCCTCCTTTTTCAAGTTTCCCGGACAACCTTCGCACGTTTTTGTTGTCACTTCCTCTTTGCTACAACGCCTACAATAGTCGTTTCGTTTTTGTTGAGCGCAACCTGTTTGAAAATGTCCTACTTTCTTACAATTCCAGCAAACTACTTCTTTTTGATTAGAATTATTTTCTTTATCGGTTTGAGAACTCGATGTGGGCTTGGCTGTGTCTTTCTTACTATCCGAATCTTTCTGTGGCGAAGAGTTCTTTTTCTTGTTCCACTTGGAACCTCCGCCATTTTGTTTATTCGCGTTATTCTGATTGTCTGATAGGGACTGTTTCTTACTACCTAGCAACGCTGCTACTAACGCATCCATTGTCTTTGACCAAACTTCGCTTGTATTTTCACTGACTGTTTTCGGTTCGTCCGTTCCGCACGATTTTCCGATTTGATCCGGTTTTGAATCGATAGCCGCAACTTTGTTCGAGTCGACAGTACTTTTCTCCGCTCCTTTAAACGCGTATTCCGGAATTAGCGATTTTTCAGGTGCGGGTGGGAGTACGTCGTCGGCATTCGTCATTATTGCTCTCTCGTATTCGTTTGTTAACTCGGTTAAACCGTTATAATCGAAAAATTCGTGTCGTCTTACGGCTTTCCGATAATCTGCTCTTAAATTCGCGTAAACTCGATCCATTTGAGCTGTCATGTCTATCGGTCGCCTTGATAGTTGATATAAACCATACATGCAGGTCAGAAAATCAATCGCTAGTTCCCCAGGACCTTGTCTTCGCGAAATAATCTGTTCTTCGAGCCTATCTTGGAACCTAGCATCACCGAAACGGTTTCTAAATTGGCTTTTACAATTTTCCCAAGAAAATAAAAATTGTCGGTTTTGACGATACCAGTGCGCTGCTATGTCTGTCAAAAGAAATGGTATTGCTACAAGTAGTTCTTCGTCTGATAGAAAAGACGCGGCCCTACCTTCCTCAACTCGCCATAAGAAATTGTCTACACTAGCGTTTTTCTGTCCGTCGAAACTAATGTTCCAACTCCGAACGATTCTCGCGACATCTCTCGGTGGTCTGAATTGAGTGTTCGACATTTGGGAAAATCTAGGGGCCGGTTCCCATTGTCGAGTTGGGTCTGGGATAAATCCCGTTTGTCTGTTGCCGAAATATGGATCTTGAAACGCGTTACGGTATTCTGTGTCGTTTCTTTCTCCGTATTGTGTCGACTGTCTATTATAATCGTACGTACTTGCGGTCGGTCTTGACACAGTAGGTACTGTTGGATTTGCGTGTGGAAACATACTATTTACGGGGTAATTTTGACTTTAAGAAAATAACCGATTGTCTATTGTCGGTTGGTAACCCCATGCTCCTTGTTGATCCCTAAAATCTAATTGTCCACGCGCGTTTCTGTAATTACTATCTACTTGATTTAAAGGGTTATTTTGTCCCTCATTTTTACTCCAACTTAATCCCTGAAATTGAAGGTCTCTATTGTACGGGATCGCTGTCTGAATTGTGTGTGGCACTGATACGTTTGTATGAATATTGGAATAAAAGTTTCCAGTATTTGGGTTCGGTATACCGTACGTGTCAGTTGGTCTGCTGGTTGACGATTGGCACCACGCCACAGATTGTCCTGTGACAGTTGTTGTCGTATGACATGTTGGACATGTACTTGTCACTGTCGTTGGTTTTTCTGTCTGTTTCTGTACCAGTGTCGTCAGTACTTCAATTTGTTTTTGCATAAGCAAAATTGACTCACGCAATTCTTGTGTTTCAGATTTGTCAGAAAATTCAAATCGGGGGTCTACTGTCACCCTGTCTCTCGGATCTGTATTAACGTATTTGTACGCTGGGTTGGGTGGGGGAAAGCTGGTTTGAAAATTTTCTGGTCTGTAAATTCTATTAATTTCGTTAGGATTTTTATTTAAGAGATTCGTTTCTCCTGGATTAATTACCGGACTTTCGGGTAATTCAAAATTTCTGGCCGAGCCTGGCGTGTTGGGGGTGGACGTTTGTACTTCGTTACCGAATTTCGGAAGCGCCTCGTCAGTGTCGTACCACGGTACTGCTGTATTGCCTTGCATTCTTGCAATTAGTCTTTCTATTCTCGATTGGACTGTCGCAAAACTACCGGAACTACTACAACCGTTTAATTCTAATTGGCGTTTCATTTCTTCAAAACCGCGTACGCCCCCTCCTAGCTGCTCTGCGAGACTTGAGCCTTGATTCGATTGGTCCCTAGTTTCATTGGAGTTAAGTGTTTCAGGCCGATGTACCTGTACTATCGTTTCAATACTGTCTGTCTGCTCAGCAGTTATTATCTCGTCAGTTTCCGTACTCGTACTGTCATTAGGGTCTTTCTGTTTGTCTGACATTTTTCGAAAATTAATTTTTACTTATACAAAAGAAAAACTGGTAATCAAAATAAATTAAATTTCAATCTTTATTGAAAAATTTTCAAAGTCAACTGTTATTTTACGAGAAAAAAAAATTTTCCACAAATGGAGAGAAAAAAAATTACTTAAATTTATTGAAAATTATCAAAATTTAATTTCTCTTTTTATTATTTTCTCTTAGAATTCGTAAAAAATTTAAAAATTTCCAAAACCTTCCAAAATTTTCCTAAAATTAATAGAATAAATATTTAAATTTATTGAAAATTATCAAAATTCAATTTTTCTTTCAAATATTTTCGCTAGCAAAAAAAATCAAAAATTTCTCTTAACTTCCGCAAAAAAAATTTCAAAAAATTTTAATATTTCCGAAAATTTCCCAAAACTTCCAGAAATTACCGCTTTTCCTTACTCTGCTTCCGAATGATTTCCAACTTTACTACAAATTTCATTATTTTTCAGAGTTAATTATCGGTTTATTTAATAAATTTCTTAAATTACCGATAAATTTCCTAAAATTCTCGGAAATTACCGCTATTCACTATTCGGTTTCCGATTATTTTCTATTACTTCTAAAAAAATTTCTCTTTTTGGGAATTAGTTATCGGTTAATTTCTTAAATTCCTTAAATTACCGATAAATTTCCTAAAATTCTCGGAAACTACTACTATTTACTGTTTGGTTTCCGATCGTTTTCTGTTTTACTGTAAATTTTGCTATTTTTGGGAATTAATTATCGGTTAATTTCCTAAATTTCATAAATTACCGATAAATTTTCCAAAGTTTCCGGTAAATTACCTACTTGAAAAATTTAATTAGGGTCCGTCGAGAAATATTTCCTCTATCAATAAATTAATTTTTTAACTTTACACGAAATATTACAAAATTACATAAGTTACCGGTAAATTTCTTCCTTCTTGGGGTAACTTTCCTATTCTAAATTTAGTTACTGTCGGTTGAGAAATATTTTCTCTTTTAATTCACTAAATTTTTAACTTAATTGGGAATATTTCCAAAATTTCATAAATTCCTAATATTACAGGGTAATTTTTCTGAATAAAAAAATTCTCTATTTACTTAAAAAATTTTATCGGAGATCGAAATTACCTGTAATTGCTTAATTTTATTTTTTTCTAATTATTTCGGAAATTTGATTACGTTTACTTAAATTTCCAAAATGTCTGGTATTTTTCTCTTTTATATCCAATGTCGAAAAAGGGAAAATTATTTTTAAAAATTATTATTCACCTGGTTAGGTAAATTACCATTAATTTTTATTTAAATAAATTTTCTAATCAAATAATATAATATTTCAGCCTACTACAAATTATATATTTGAAATGAAAATAAAGGGACTTTTACTTGAGTTCGTGACTGTTTATTTCTCGATTAACAATAGAGAAAATTCTTTTCTACACAATTATTCTATTTTCAAAATTTATTCCTTCACCTCGGTCTTCGAGAAATCCAATAAACTTCTTAATTAAATTCAAAAAATATTTTTAGTAATTTTTCTATTTACTATTTACCAAATTTTTTTTACTAAAAAGAAACTTTTTCTACTTTTCTCGAAGGTGATAGGGGACACTGCAGGTACAAAAAAATCTTCTTTCATGCTGAAAAAAATATACAAAAAAACAATTGTCAAAGCATCATTTTTCTACAAAATTATTATAAAAATAAATTTTCAAATTTTTCCCCAGAAGCAAAAATAAATAGTAACTGTCAGATCGAAAAAGAAAAATAAATTTGAAAAGAAAAGAAAATTCAATTACTCACCAGCAGTGAAGGTTCTCATTTCGTTCTCTCACTTCACTAATACACTGAAAATCCTTATATAATCTCTCTCGTCTGTCACGGCCCTTGAGTTGGGTGCCACTGTTGTAACGATCCTTACGTTTACTTGCGGATCTTACCCGCGAATCGTTACAAAAATGGCAATTTACTGATTCCAAATTGCCGAATTATAAATTCCACACTTCGAACTTATAATACACCATCGATGACCCGTTTTAGGGAACTTCCCCGGCGCCAGGTAGGTAAACTACCCGGATCACGATGCTGTAACAAAACAAAGAACTTTCCCGGACTAGCTCTTACCGAGCTCAATATTTTATTTACACGAAGTTACGTTTTATATTGAAATAATAGGGCGTGAGTACCGCACACAGAGAAGAGAGACAAGTTGAATTTAACACACAAATAAAACAAATGAATAAAGAAAATTATAAGAACACACAAGCATATTATTTTCCTTTAAATCACTCTTCTTTTTATTTTAAACTTTGAACTTTGTGAAGAGAACTAAGAACTTCCACACGCCGGTGATTGCGACGGTCGACCGAAAATGGCGGCGTCCTATCGGCTTGCCATGAGGTCTTCCTTCTCGATATTATTTCTCGGTCACACAGTGCACCGGTGATATTCCCAAGATAACGAGGAAGATGGACACTGGACACTAACCTTTGATTCGGTCCAACCGAGCACGGAAATCCATCTTTTAATATTTGGACAGTGAAAATGGTCAACCGCGGTGAAACCGTATAATTTAATCGGCAGCCAGGCACGAACTGTCGAAATTAGGGTAATTGACATCCTGCTTCGGTCCCGTATATATGTCATGCGCACCTTGGGTTCGCCCCAGCAGCATGATAACAGGCCCAACATCTATGACAGGTGGTTGCCAGTTAACAGTAGATTTGTGCCAATTAATATTAATTGTTGACACATTTTCGGTCGGTTGATAATTAAATAACAATAAATAACATTGTGTTTTCTAATCAACCAAAACGTGTGAAATTCTCTTGAGATAAACAATATGATTTTTATACAACTCAACATTTTTGTATTATATTGATTCTATACAATTCAACAAGATAATAATAAAGTAAAATGTTGAGTTCGATTCTGGCTACCGCATTTAATTTATAATAATTAATCAAGAATTAACTGAATAAGTTTCGGCGAAAACTAAATTCGGTTTTTATAACGTGATTATTTAAAATTAACGTTACAATGTAAACATTAAAGCACAGTTGTATGGTTGCCAATATGAAGTGAAAGAAAAGCTGAAGAGAAAAAATTTCGTTCACTCTATTAGCAAATTGTATCACTTCTTGATGTTTTTCAAGTAAAAAATTAAAAAGTCGGTCTTTTCTCCGATTGTATAATCTTATTTACAAAATTGTCTAATTCAAATCGTATAAAATCAAGTTTTGTAACAACATGCAATACCTAAACATAAATGAATTTTATAAGAAATTTTTATTTTTTAATGAAATTATAGGGAAGAGTGGGGCAAACCGGCCAAACTAAGGGTTTTTTTTACTTTTGTGACTAAACTAATCAACTGATTTCATTTTTCGATGGCTTGTTTGAAAGATCATTTAATTGCGCAAATTTTTCCCAGAAACATCTATACTTTATCTTTTATTGTTTAGTTGCTGTGTTAAATTTTAAAAAAATTGCAAACTGGCCGGTTTGCCCCACCCCCTGGGGTTTACCGGACACCCCCATGGGGCAAACCAGCCAGTAAGGTTTTTTTTATCTATAATATTGCATTTGTATAATCTACAATAAACAAACATAAATAATCATGTAAACAATGGTTGTAATAATGTAAATAATAATACAGGATTTAATTTTAATTAAATAAATAATTTTTTTTAATAACAAAACAAAAATGTTTGAAATTATCAGGGAAACAATATTAAAGGGTCCAATTCTCATTGGAAGACAATTATTTTTTATTGAATTCTAATTAATAATAATTTTCCTGAAACTCTGATACAATGAAAATATTCTATGGCCGGTTTGCCCCACAGGCTCAGTTTTAGAATTAATATTTGTTTAAAAAAAACGCTTTGCAAATTCATTAAAGTTTTTGGTGGTAAATATTCCTGAGGTGTGTACCTTCAAAACCTAAGACCTAATATTTCGGTACTTAAAAATCAATAGAAAAATTCACGAATCATCATTTCTTATGTTTTTATATGCGCTCCATCGAATGGCGTTAAAAAAAGTCAAAAATTTATAAACAAAAAAGTTATTAATGTTTTTTATAAAAAAGTCCAATTTTTTCCAATTTTTGTTTAATTTTCAATTTTTTCTACTATGAAATAGCAGAAAAATAATTCCAAATGTTACAAATAACGTGACATAGATATATAACCTATAAGATAGGACTATAGAGAAAATTAAAAATTAAAATGGCGGCTCAAAAATGGAGTTTAAAGTTCAAATTTTTCTTCAAAATTTAATTCGAAAGTACGAAATTGTTAAAAAAAAGCTTGAAATTTGTTACTCGGGGGTTTTAGCGGTCACTGATTACGAATCTGAAGTCCAATTTGAAAAATTCAAAATGGCGGATCCAAAATGTCGGACAATTTTTTTTAAAACTCATTAATTTTGCTTGAAATTTGTTACACGGTGGGGCTTTGGGGTCGCTGATCACGAATCTGGAATTTTATTTTAAAAATTCAAAATGGCGGATCCAATATGGTGGATAATTTTTTTAAAAACTCATTAAATTTGCTTGAAACTTGTTATTCGGGGTTTTTCGGGGTCGCTGATCACGAATCTGAAGTCCAATTTTAGAAATTCAAAATGGCGGATCCAATATGGCGGACAATTTTTTTAAAAACTCATTAAATTTGCTTGAAACTTGTTATTCGGGGGTTTTTAGGGTCGCTGATTACGATTATAATGTAATTTTTTAAATTGGACTTCAGATTCGTGATCAGCGACCCCTAAAACCCCCGTGTATCAAATTTCAAGCTGATCTAAACACTTTTAACAATTTCGTACTTTCGAATCAAATTTTGAAAAAAAATGAACTTCAAACTCCATTTTTGAGCCGCCATTTTAATTTTCTCTATAGTCCTATCTTCTAGGTTATATATCTATGTCACGTTATTTGTAACATTTGGAATTATTTTTGCGCTATTTCATAGTAGAAAAAAGTGAAAATTAAACAAAAATTGGAAAAAAATCGGATTTTTTAAATAAAAAACATTAATAACTTTTTTGTTTATAAATTTTTGACTTTTTTTAACGCCATTTGATAGAGCGCATATGAAAACATAAGAAATGATGACCTCTTTTAAATATCTGAAACATGTTTAATTTATTTATATACTAAGATATACTTAATTTTCCAACATATGACAAAAAAGGTATCTAATTCGGTAGATTAAGAAATATTAACGTGAACAAAAGTTATACTACTTTTTCAAAATTTTGAAAATTTAAATTTTTTGATAGAATATTTGTTTTCCCTAATAATTAAAATTGTTACTTAAAACAATGTAAAATTTTTAATCTACAATCGAGAATGTTAAATAATTTCAAAAAAACATTAGTCAGAGAAAAATATTACCTTCGCTTCCTCCATAAAATAGTGACTTTTGAAAATAATGTTACGACCATAGTAATATTACTTAAACTCAAGGAAAATAATTCCAAATTGCTGTAAAGTGTAGTAACATTCCAACATTGAGAAATAAGACTTATAATTGTCAATAATACATAAAAATAGAAAAAAGGTTATTATTGTAACCGGGCCAAAGGCCAAATAACTGTAAAAAGTATTTTATCGGTAAGAGTATCATTTGGATTTTCAAAATTCAAAATTTGTAATTAAATTTCTAAGTAGAGGACTAAAATGCTCGAATTATAAAAGTTAAATGAAACTATGGGGGAAAATAAAGTTTGCAGTAGGGTATGTATGTAGGGAGCAATTTTTTTATATCAGTCGTCTGGATCTTTTTTGCAATAAAGAAAAGAACACAATTTCTACTTAAATTAAATATTCACATATCGAAAGTAAAGTTTCGTATATAATTGAACTTTTAATTTGTAATTTCAGAGTATGTCTCACAGTTTATTTTCAACTAATATGGATTATAGTCAGTAAATTATTTGCCTGCAGTAATTTTATATTCAAGGTGAACTGTAGATTTTCGTTGCTTACTCCAAATTTGGTAAAAAATTTGATTAAAATATGTTAGGTATGCATTGTTGTATCAAAGTTGTGTTTCGTTCAATAATTTTAATTGAAAATTTTGAAAGTAATTGAATTTTGTATAAAGAACTTCTTTAATTTTTTTTAATATAATCGACTTCGTTAATAATTGTAATTAATAATTTTTTAAAAATTAAAATTATTGATAGAAAATTAAATTTTTTAACACAATTTTATTAGAGTTTTGTAAATAATTAAATTCTTTTAAAGACTTTCTTATGCCCGGTTCCACCAACCTCGATTAAGACATTAAGGGGATGTCAAAGTCGATGCGATTTTCCCATTGAAGCTCAATGCAAAAACCCAATCGACTTTGACATCCCCTTAACGGACCGTCAAATTTCTACTTGCGTTTCACCAACTTTTAACGGAACGTTAACTCGATTTAACCGATGTTAACTTTAACCTTTAAAGTGCTATGTGCCGAAAAATCACGCTCAGTGCTACCCCCGGTCTGTCAGACCACTATACCCTTTTTTCGGTTTTTTAGTAATTTATAATTTTCTAAAGACAACTATTGTAAATATTTTTCACTTTTTAACAAAAAAAGTCATTTCTACATCAATTTGATTCAATTTTTTTTATTTTAAAAAAAAAAAATTTTGAAACAGTTGTCACTTAACAAATTTTTATAAAATATGAAGCTGCTGAAAAGGTCAAGTTCGTATCTTACTTTGAAAAAAAGTTACAAGCAAAGAAAATTTTTATAGCGGTCTGTCAGACCGGCATAGCACTTTAAAGGTTAACCGGCCACAATAGGTCGGTTAACGTGTGTTAACAGCAGGTTAACGTATTCTAACCTAAAAAGTGTTTTGAAAAGTGAGAGATAGTGAAATTCTTGTTGACAGAAAAATAAATTTTATGAACCATAAGTCAGTAAAATTAAGGGAAAAGTCAAATAATTTTATTTCAAAGAAATTTTAATTCAATTGTTCAAAGATACTTCAATTTTGTAAATAAATTTTATTAAAAAATAAACACATTAATTAAAATTTTCTTTAAATTAATACAAATTTTAAATAATGTTATTTAAAATTCGGATAAAATTGTAAATTTTAATTCAATTGTTGAAAGATTTATATTTTTTAAATAATTTTATTAAAGAATAATAAAAAATGAATTAAGATTTTATGAAATTTTCATAAAAATTACTACCTTATTTTGGAAATAGAACGTGTCCAAAACAAATTTTCGCGTTTTTTAGCACGAAGACAAAACATCGAGTTTGATTTCTTTAGTCATGACTACACGGAATTGCGTGAAATTTTAAAAATTCCGGAATTGACAATTGGAAATTGCGAATTGGCGATTTTTGTACGCCGATCTCCTTTTTATTTTTAAAATTATCAATGGAATTATAAATTGTTCTCATCTGCTCTCGTTATTAAACTTTTTTGTACCAGTTAAATCACCACGAAACTCCACTTTGTTCAGATTGCCTTACATGAGAACCAACTATTTATCAAATTCAGTCATAAACAGAGTATGTAGTGAGGCTAATGATTTTCATGATAGTGTGGATTTTATGGGTGTTTCTCTCAATGAATTTGTAACTAAATTACGCTGTTTGATTTTTGATAACAATAATAATTTAATTTAATAATCTATCATTCTTCGCATTATGGTTGTCAACTTGATTTTGTAATACTTAATACTATAGTACTTATGTACGAATGGGCACTGCCCGTAAAAATATTATAAATAAATAAAAATAATACAATTTGTTGGGGCGGTATCAATTTCCCACAATTCAAATGTATATAGGAAAACTGAATAAGTTAAAATGCATACGAGAAATCTATATACAAGTAAATTTAAAAAATAAAATCATTAAATTATGTACTTTCGATTCACAGTCAGCAAAATGAGCAACTCAAAAAAAGAACAAAATTATTCAAGGCAACCATTTAAATTTTTATATCTCAATTTTTTCATTGGATTTTTAATTTCTTTGGACTTTTTGATCAGGACGAAAAATCCAAAAATAAGTCCAAAGTGTAATTATTTTTTTTACTTTTTTGGATTTCATTTACTTTGGAATTTTTTTATTGGACTTTTCGTTTTGGACTTCATGTCCGGATACCCTTGTATACAGTTAAAAATAACACAGGCCTGCAAAATGAAACTTTTTTTCGGGATAATGAATGCGACAAAGTATTTCCGAAGGCAAATTTTGCCCTGAACACGAATACGAGGTCCAAAATGCTCCATCACGTCAAGTTTTTGAAAAAAATGGGGTTGAAACCCCTAAAACCAGCGTTTTTAGCACTTTTTGAAAAATTGTGGGGCAAAATCCAGACGTGATAAAAATTTCGCTATTATCAAAACTTTAAGCTTAATTCATGCCCTTTCAAATGAGCCCTCAGCCGATTAATATCCTTTAACCCTTAAAGCAGAGGGTGTATTTTTGTCTAGGGGTGCAAAAACTTTAAAATACATATACAAAGAAAATTATTTAAGGGTTTTTTTAGGGGTAGTACAATTTTTCAAAAAGTGCCAAAAACGCTGTTTTTAGGGGTTTCAACCCCATTTTTTTCAAAAACTTGACGTGATGGAGCATTTTGGACCTCGGATTTGTGTTCAGGGCAAAATTTGCCTTCGGAAACACCTAGTCGCATTCATTATCTCGAAATGATGCAGGCCTGTGTAATTCTAATTCTTCATTAAAATTTGTAATTTCTAATAGTGTGCAGTTTTCTCGTGGTTAGTTTAACAAAATACAGTTTAAATTTGTACAGTTTTTTTAATTTAATTATTGAATTGAAATTTTAATTAAATTTTTAAAATAATTTTATTAAAAAATTATTAAATTAATTGAAATTTTGTGAAACTGTCTTAAAAATATTACATAAAAATAATACAATTTGTTAAAAAATTTCATTAGAAATTAAAAAAAACCAAAGTCTCAAATAATTTTTATTTAATAATTTATAAATAATTGAATTGATTTATACAAAAAGTTACAATTACAATTTTTATTAATTAGTAAATTTTAAAATGATTTAAATTAGGTAATTTTTTTAAATAAAAGTCTCGAAAAATTTTATTTAAAATTCTAAAAATTTAAGTTTTTAAAATATTTAAATTTTGTTATTATTAATTAAATTGAAGATGATTGAAAATTTATAAACAAGTAATTGGAAGTTTGTAAAATAATTTTAATTTCCTAAATTATATTAAAATTAATTGAATTTTTAAAGAATTTTATTGTAATGTTTAAAAATAATAGACAGAAGTTTGGTACAGTAACAAATTTTATTTTTAGCTGTTTCAATTTTTTAAAAAGGGATCTGGGAAAAAGTCAAAATTCTATCTAGAAAACGTACATTTTTCGTTAGAATTGACCAATCATAATAGAGAAAGTAATGTTATTTCGAACATAGTATATACGTTTAGTTAACTATATGGCTTATAACATGTTGGTGGAACGCATAGGCGGTTAAAGTCAACTTAACAGCGCCTTTAACTTTAGCGGACCGTCAGTTAATCGAACCTTTAACTACGAGTTAATGGAACCGGGCATTAATGTGTCTTGAAAATACATAATGTAATTTTATTAATAATTTTAATTGAAAATTAGTGAATTAAACAAAAAATTTTTTCCAACTCTTTTAAATAATCATGTCTGTTAATAATTTTAAATAAAAATTTATATATATATATATATATATATATATATATATATATATATATATATATATATATATATATTATGTTAAATTTTAATTTTAATATTTTAATTTTAATATTTTATCGAATTTGAAGTCTACAGAAAGAAGGATTAGAAATAGCATTAGGGGAGGATGGGGCAAGGATAGTTACATAGTGGCTGTATCTATTGCTTAAACGGCTTGTTCAAATTAGCGCGTCATTCATGATATTTTCGCGTCTTAAGGAGCATTCAGACCTCTGCAGACTGCCTGCCTGTGCAGGCAGAAGATCGTTCACACCCATTGATATGTATTACTACTGGATAGAGGACACCAATGCTTTGGCCGTTTCAATCTTGTGTCCAAGTAGAAAGTCGGAAGTTGGCCACCATTGGTGGCAATTTTTCATTTTGTAGCGGGTAAATTCAAAAGTATAAAAATATGATTGTTTAATCTTAATACTTAAGAAAAATAATTTTCAAGTGAAATCACTACTTAAGAGTAAAAGAATTATTATTTTAATAATAATTTCTGAAAGTAAACAAAATTATTATTTTTAATCATGGGTATAAAAATAATTATTTAGAAACAATTTATCGAAACTGCACATAAAAATATTGGAAATAAAAAGATATGTCCTTAATTATTTAACTAAAAATACGATTAATTTATTATTAAAATTTGTGTTATTTACAAATAAAAATAAATTCAAATGAATTGTTAATTAAATTGTTAATTAATTCAAATTTATTTGTATTAAAATCTTGTCAAATTTCATTACTAGCGAAATGAATGGTATTTTTTTATATTTACAATTAAAAATTTCCTGAACAAATTTATACCATATTTTTAAAAATACTAGTTTAGAAAAGTCCATTATAAATAAATTTTTATATTGGACATTAGTAAATTTTTTAAATTAAAAATATGCATTTAAAACACAAAATTATTGAAGGCCGTAGACAATTGTATATTTCTTTATCCATCGGTTGTTGTAAGTATCATGGCTGATTGTGCAAAAATATTTTTCTAGTATACTTCTTTGCATATAATTATGTATATAACTTTCTGCTACAGCAGTATCAGTGGATGCAATTTTCTCTTCCTATAAATGCTGTTGTAACTGTAAAATAAAAACATTGTAAGTTAATTTCCCCTGCAAAAATATGTCAATTTTTTCATAGCTGGCACCTATATAAATTTTACAACAAATAAAATTTACAAAATAAAAATTGAAACACAATGAAGGAAATGACGAAGGTTTTATAAGAAAAATGAAAGTTACTAATGATAAGTATTTATCTTTTTGCTATCGTGTTATAAATTTATACCCTTAGAGTAAATAACAATAGATAATATTCAAAAAAATAAACTTTTACATGCAATAAATTAAAAATTATAAACAAAAGCTTTTGTGTTTTTGGTCGCGTATTGTAATAAGCTGAAGTAATTTATAAAAAAAAAATTTTTTAATGATTAACCATAACCTTATTGGCACATGCTATAAATTAAATCAATAATACTGTTGAACTAAAATTCACCAAGGCAAACTATGTATAAAATAAAAAATATCACTATAAACTAGGTTCATTATAAAATAAAGGCATTAACTAAGTCTTACATGCTACCTTTTTGGTCAAGTAATGCAAATAAACTAGTAAAATGTAGAACAATAACAAAAATGTAAATAAAAATTACACACGAACGTTCACAATAAGACAACTATTAACCAACTACTAATATCTCTTTGGTTGTGTAATACTAAAACAAGAAATAAAATTGAAACAATAAAACTACGCAATAAAATCAACATGGAAAATAGTGACATAAATTATTGTTTTAAATAAATAGTTCTTTTTAAAATATGAACTTTCTATCACTGGCGTGCCCAAATGATTTGTCTTGTCAAATGGTTACGTATTTTCTGACCTCGAATTCGTTCTGTGGCTTTCTTAGTTGCAGCGTACAGTCGAATTTCAATAAATGCTTTACAAACTTCTATAATTAAAAAATAAATATGATTGGTAGCATCGTTGCTTTCCTCACAAATATGAGTGTTAAGGTCTGGAAATAAAAGACAAGGTGGTTGAAGTAAATCAGATAGAACTTTAGAGCAAAGAACTGAAGGATAATTATTTTCTAAAGGCACCAAACCGTTCAATTGAATTAGAGTATTTCTAATAAATTGTTCTGATTTTAAACAAATTTGAATAACTAATTCACTCGGAAATATTAAGCCACCACGTGACTTAATTTTAATAAGAAGGTTATCTGTCAATTCATGAACTGTGTCACTTGGTTCCAAAAGTGCAAAACCACATTCCATACATCTAATTTTTGGTTTTTTCATGTCAAGTAATTTTTTAACTACCCAACTAGCTATATACGCAACACAAGATCTGGAGAATTGAGATATTTGTTGCACAGAGGCGTAGTTCTCAAATTCTTGTAAGAAATCCTCTCCACTAGCATTGGTCTTATTATTTCCAATCAATCCATATTTTTTTGCAACTTGAACGTTTACAAAACGGTCATAAACTTCTGAATTATAACGATCATGCTTCAATTTTCGCGTATAAGAAACTGTTAATATTGCAGTGGCGTCCATACTTTCGCAGTTTCCGTTTACTGCTTGGATTTCGTGTTAAATAAGAAGTCTTTTATAAGCAAAAACAAAATCTCGCGCAGTGGGATTAGGATTCCAACCTCCACAACTTCTAATTGCACAGAAAAAAAGTTCTAGATGATCTTGGCTTAACTTATAAGTTAGCAGATACTTTAAAGCAGCATCAACTGGTTTTACATACTGATCAAATATATGTATAACAGACTCAATTGCTGTGATAAATCCTATAAAAGTAACATATCTTCGAGTAAAAACCATTGGATTTCCTTCAATATCTGTAATACTTTTCAAATAATTCATGTCTTCTAAGATTCTATTTCTCCAAAAGTTTTCGTTACTGGTTTTCAAAGGACATTTATAACCTTTTGCCAAGGGATTTCTAGAATTTAAAAAATCAAAGATTCTATCAACAAACCTTAAGAATTGAACAGTAGCTTCAGATCCTTTAAACTCTTTTAGATTCAAGACAACGTCGCAAAATTCTATACAGTCAGCCACACTGCTACTAAGAGTTTGAGCAGCTAAAGCTACTTTCATTTTCATCTTCCAATAATGAATGTGAATCAACCTAAGTTTATTTCCACCTCTTAATCCCTCTTTTTCTTGTAAATTGACCAATTCAACAATATATCGCCATTCTATGCAACGTCCCAAACTATCTTTAAAAATTTTGCGCATTAATTTAGTCATGTGACATGGGTCGAAAATTACATATACATTTCGGCCATCGCATGGATGAGTAAAATAAGGTTTAGGATTTGGCATAGAAAACGTTGCACCTGAGGATTTCATAGTTGCAAAATATTCTGCTGGGCCATCTAAAGTCACAGAAACAACTTCAACTCCGACGTTATGTAGACGAATCAATGCTTCTGTTATCAACGAACTATTTGTTTCTGAATTAATTGCATTGATTAAGAAATAGCCAATTGGTATTTTCCAAGAATCATTTAATGCTACGACCATGAAAACATGTGCGTCTGTGGCAATAGGCAACGTATCAGAAGTTGTCATATTTGCTCCAGAATCGACATAATCTCTAACTATTCCATCGCGCGTACGTTGTAAGCCTTTCGAGATAGATATTCCATCTAACATGAAACTAACTAATACTTTTTTATTGATATTCTTTGCTTCCTCTACTTTTCGTGCCAAAGCCTCAAAACTTTCAGATGTAAAGCCAGGTTCTCCGTCAATAGAAGAATACCACGCTCTTAGAGTACACGGATCTGGCAAAGCTTTACAAAATTTTTGCCTGACAAAACGATAAGCTTTAGGAGAATAGTAATGGAAAGTAATTGCGAAAGTCCTAAGAGCGGGAGGATATTTCTTTCTACTTATACAAGTTCTTTTCGAATTTACAAGAAATCTTTGCAATAATTCACACACATCATCTTCGGCAATCGTATCCAGACATTGTAGACCAGATTGTGGAACTAATTTTCTTTTCCGAATTTCACATACCAATTGTGTTAAAGATGATAAGCGTTTCTTTAAACGTGTAATATTCTGCTTCTGAACACGGGATACATTTCTTAAAGTTGAAATAATGCATCGGCTTTTCTTTAATTTTTTTCTCAATGACCTCGGTGAATTATTAGGGTTTCGTGGCCAAGGGCCAAAACCCTTATAGCGAGACTTCGGTGTCCGTCCGTAGTTTTTACGTCTTAAGTCTTATGTAATAAAAGTCTTATAGCGAGACATTGGTATAAGAAGGTCTTAAGTCCTAAGGCTTAAGACTTAGCTTCAGTATAAGAAGGTCTTAAGTCCTAAGACTTAAGACTTAACTTTGGTTTAAGAAGGTTTTAAGTCCTAAGACTTAACTTTGGTATAAGAAGGTCTTAAGTCCTAAGTCCTAAGTCTTAAAAGTCTTAAGTGTTAAGACAACATAACAACCGTTGCCATGGTAACCGTTACTATGTTAATGGTTGCAATAACAACCGTTGCTATGTTAATGGTTGACATAACAGCCGTGGCCGTTGCAACCGTTACTATGATAATAAAAAAAAATTTCAATCTTAAGTTTAAAAAAATTTCTAAATAAATTATTATTTATTTATTTTTTGTTATTTTAGGCCACGAAACCCTATGATGTAGGCGCATTGCGCCTGCTTCTCTGACTGATTTAATAATGATGGTCTTCATAAATTTGACGACATTGTTTTGCATTAGGTGTTTCTAGTAACAAATGTTTAAATAAATGTTAATAAATATGTAACATTACTTTTAACGTAAATAAAATCTTAATATGCATTGACAAAATTTGACTTACCAAAATTATTTTCAATTACAACACTAGATTGTGCTGATGTACAAGAGTTTGTTTGTGGTAATGCGCTATTAGAGCTTTCTGTTGATTCACCAGAGTATGCTGGTAGTAATGCATTGTCAGAACCTAAGGACAAAAAAATGAGAAAAGTATTATTAAGAAATTAAATATTGAAACGGTCTTTCTTGTTAGTTTTGTTGAAGCCTTAAAAATAAATAAACCATCACTAATAAATGTAAATAAATTGTATTCTTTGAAAATTTTTTTATTTTACAAACTAACAAGCTTACCTAGAGGTAAGCGTATAACGTAACGTATTATACGTTTTTCATAATATTGTTATTCTCAAAATCTGTTAATTATAATAATTTTGGAATTCATAAGCCATTCGGTGAGACTTCTCTTTTGTTGCATTTATTATTAAAAGTTTCTTGAGAATTATGTATATCAACATCTATAAAAAAATCACTCTTAAATATCTTAAGTTAATTGAAATAATAATAAAAATATTAATAACTTTACTACTACTCCTTGCAAATAAAGTTGGAACAGCATCAGAGTTTACAATTAAATATTTTCCTGTTTTTCTGAAGCAAGTGTTGTCGAAATGATCACTGCACAAAAGACTTCTCTTTGTTACTTCCACATCTTTCAGATTCATTGCAGATAGCCATTTTTGTAATAGTATAGGATTTTCAACAGGAAATCTGTTATAAGAAAAAAATAAAATTTTACTGAAACTAAAATTTACTAAATAACATTTTTTTAAAAATATAATTAAAATGAATCAGGAGAAAATTCATTACTTTTACTCATATCTTTTGTGTAATTAAAAATTAATTTTTATTAAATATTAGCAAAAATAAACAAAATTTGTAATGTTTTTTGAATATTTGAATGCATATACACTAACCTTCGATAGGACCTATTTTTATTAACTCCTTTTATTTCATGGCAATAAATGCAGCTGGATTTATATGTTTTAAATTTTGTAGGGATACTTCCTGATAATAAAGTTCCTTTTATTTTATTTTCAAGGCATTCTTTCTCAAAATGATCTGAACATAATCGAGCCAATTTACTAGGCTTGAAGTTTGGCCCTAATTTCATATTTTCAATCCACTTTTCCAGCAGTTTCTTATCATTCCATGGAAAACTTGTGAAATTTTTTTTTTTTTGTGTTTATACTCCTGCCCTATTGGCCTTACGCACTTCGACAAGAGTCCCCGAGAAATACTTTTTTGGATTAAGCATAACCATTCTACTTTAGAAATTTTTCTATATATTAACCTAATGTGCGTCTACAGCCGACTTTATTAGGAGTACTCGCATTACGCCTGGACCACCCGTCAATGGGTTTTCTCGCCAGAGAAGAGGGAAAACTGTAGAAAACCTCTCTGAGTACAACCGGTTTATCGACAGTCGAGTTCTAATGGTGTGTACCGGACAATAATCGACGGTGCACATATCATTATACCTCGACGTCAAACCTCCCGCTCAGATTGTCTCACGTGCCGGAAAAATAAAACTTGTGAAATTAATTGTATATAAATTAAATAAAATTGTTTAAATTATAATGAAACAGATAAATATACCTATCAATGAAACAAAAATTTGATATACACAAAAACATCACCTACTTTTAATCAGTTTACTTACGTGTGAAAGGAACGATCAACATCTACTACTTGTGGCTCTCCGCAATAAATACATTTATGTACCATTATAATGTTATGTAATTAAATTTAAAAACTTTTTTTACAGAAATAAACATTACAGAAAACATAACCATCCATACTCATTGCACATGTCAATACAAACAAATCACATGTTAATGCGCACGCGTAAAAAACAGCCACTAGTTGGTGAGCCTTCAAGTCGTTTCAACCGGAAGTCGACTGTCCTCTATCCAGTAGTAATACATATCAATGTTCGCACCTCATTTTTCTCGTTGAAAAATGAGGGAAGATTTAAATATCTATTAAAATTCAAACCTTCCCTCATTTTTCAACAGGAAAAGTGAGGTGTGAACGATGTTCTGCCTGCACAGGCAGACAGTCTGCAGAGGTCTGAATGCTCCTTTAACACGAAAAGATGATAGTAAAAATTAGAAGTCAATCTGTCACAATTTGCGAGGTTAAGAGTTTATTTTTAAAAACACCTGTTTTTGAAAAATGTCAACGGAATCTTTGTCACGTTTTATCATATTGGTTTTTTTTATTAGTGCTTCCGAATATTTATTTACGTAAGTGTTTTCCGGAGTGGAATTTCCTGCTGAACACGAATATCGTATTTATTTTCAATTAAATTCACGTCGTTTCACAAAAAATTAGAAAAAATTGAAATATGGACTCCTTTTCTCCCCACGGGGCAAGGATAGTTAGAGCTAATATGGCATGGTACAATCCTGCTAATGCAACTGTAAATTATAAAAAAATGTTTAATTGTTCTTTTTAGGCTGATATACATGATAGTGCGTAATTATATACGGAAAACAAAGCTTGTTGGCCAAGAAATTGGTAGTTGTTTGAAGAAAATTATTGGTTAAAACTGAGATACAAGTTCAGACGAATTTTAATGCAATAATTAAAATTCAGAAAATGTTCAAAACATATTGTTAATACTTCAGATATCAATATTCAATAATCTGAATCGAATAAAATAAAGAGAACGAAAATTTACTGGTTTTTTATAACATTCGGATTCTTTAACTATCCTTTAACTTGCCCCGGTGCTGGGGCAAGGATAGTTAAAAATTTTTGTTTACTTTTTCATTCGTATCTCGTAGGGATTTGAGTCTACAGTAAAATAAGGTATAGCAAAATTATAGCCTGGTTACTTGCAAGTAACTAGGCTTTTCAAAAATCCTCCCCTACCTGAAATTATGTAACCAGGCGTACACTACACACACAAAGTAGCATGAAAGTTAAAAGTTTACAAGAAGAGGGGAATAAAGTATCAAAATTCTTTTGCAAAAAATTAAATAAGAAGTTTTTGAAAGAAAATGAACTTTAAAAGTTGTTAAACATTTCTATAACATTGCCATTCTACTAAATTAAAATTCTTTTTAGTCTTCTTTCTAATAAATTAATATTCTATTAAATTTCTATTTAATTTAAATTCTGCTAAACAACTTTTTGCAATAATTAAAATTTAATATTATTTAATTTCTGTCCCATTACTATTTTTTTAACCTAATATTGCAGGAAAAAATAAAAATCATTATGATCCTGGATATTTTATAATTTAATTAAACATAAAATTTATGATTAAACAATAATAATATTAATAATAATGATAATGAAAATAATAATAATTGGGAGAGGTTGTTTAAGTGCGGTATTACCTCAGGACGTGGTCGAGTCCCACACGACAAGTGCGTAAAAGCATTTTTTCCTCTCCTAAACTTGTTTTATAAAAAAAAATTATGATAATAAAAATAATAATAACAATAAAACTATTTTTGCCTAGAATCAATTATACATGTTTGATTCAAAAATACTGTCTTCTTAGTGTACCAAATATTTAAATCAGAGAACTAAAAAAATTTAAATTTAAGATCAGTCTTATATTCAAGCGCACTCTCTAAATCTGAATTAGTAGAATTCTACTAAGAAATAGTAAAATTTGATTAATTTTTAGTAGTTTTCATGGACGACTTTTCCTCTTTTCAATTAGTAGAATATTACTAATTCTTAGTAAAATTTTACTAATGTTTTAGTAGAAATTCACTAATTAAAAGTCACTCATTTCACTAAATGAATTAGTAAAACTGTTTTATCGACTATTAATAGAACAGTTCTATAACTATAGGTTTTTGGTGGGGCCGTTTTACGGGAACAGGGTTGGCGTGAAATGAGTTGCGCCAACAGTGAATTTGCGCTCTGCGCACACAAGCTGTCTGCTAAATCAGCTGATATATGTCATTAGTATGTGCAGAACCCAAAATTCGTTTCTGGCGCAACTCACTCCACGCTATCCTTGTTCCCGTAAAACAGCCCGCAACTCTCTATACATTTGGAACGAAGTTTTCTCTCCTGTATATAGTCTTCTTGCCCCTTCGACTCATTCTGAGTTTCTGGGGAAAAGACTCAAAATGAGTAAAAGCGGTATCATTTTGGGTTTATGATAAAATTACAATAACATTGGAATAACTGGGAATAATTCATAAAAATATGAATTAAAATAATTGTTTATAATGAATAAACACTTTGCACTTGTCAAAACATTAATACTTGAAGTCGATTTATCGCATTTATGAGCGATGAAAAACGAATTTTTAGGTTAGACATTTGTGAATTGACTGACAGGGATGGCAACCATGTAAACACGAAACATGCAAAACACATTTTCTACAATTGTTGCCAACATAACACACACAAAAAACTAGAACCTGACATTTTTTTCATTTTGAGTTACTTGAAGTTGTCGATTACTCATTTCGAGACCGACTTCCAAATGTGTTGCAACAAAAGTGAGTCGAATTTTTTTTCTGTGAATTCAGATTTAGAGAGCAGTCTGTTAGCAAGTAAAATCCTTAAAAATCCATTACATAAATTCAGCATTGACTGTCTTAAATATGTTGCATTTTAATTTAAGACTTTCTTTTTTTAAAGTAAGATTCTCTCTCTTTACTACACATGTATCTGTATACATTAGACTTTTGCAGCTCTAAGAACTGATAAATAGGACACCGATGTTTTAATAATCTGCAAAAAATTAAAAATCACATTTTAAAAAACAAACGTTTATAAAAAATATTCTATCATCATAAAAAAATAAGAAAAAGAGTGTATACATTTAATAAACTGACGTGTGTTACAGTAAACAATTTTCCGGCAGAAATAGCCAATGGTTTCTGTGCTTTTTGTATTATTATTTTAATAATTTTTACTTCACTACATTCCAATTCATACCATGGAATGAAATACGCAGACTCTCCAAGTATAAAACTCTAAAATTTAAGTGATATGCAAAATTTCCAGTATCATTAAAAAACTTTAAAATAATTTAAAGATCAGAATCTTTTTGAAATAAAAAATTAAAAATCAAAATCATTTAGTAATAATAAATAAAACGTATTAGTTAGAAAGTAAATTCAGTTACTTTCAAAATTTGAATTAGTAAAAATGTTTACTAATTTGAATTAGTAACTGACTTTTTGCTTTTGAATTAGTAAAATTTACTAATAAATAGTAATTTCCACTAATTTATTAGTAAAATTTACTAATAAATAGTAATTTCTACTAATTTATTAGTAAAACTTACTAATTCAAAAACAACAAGTCAGTCACTTATTCAAATTAGTAAACATTTTTAGTAATTCAAATTTAGAGAGTATACTTTAAAAAATAAAAATTCTATAGTCAAACCTTATATTGAAGATATTCGCCCAAAGCGCAATAAATGCCAAGTTGGAGAATAACACATATTGAAATAAATGCACCTTTCAATAACAAATTTATGTTATTTTCAGACATATTCTAAAAAAAGTAATTTTTTAATGTTATTTAGAGATCGTGTCGGAAAATAAAAAAAAACTTATGATTGAACTATACCATTAAGTAGATATAAACATTAAAGCATAGTTGTATGGTTGCCAATATGAAGTGCATGAAAAACTGAAGAGAAAAAATTTCGTTAACTCTATTAACAAATTGTATCACTTCTTGATGTTTTTCAAATAAAAAATTTAAAGTCGATTTCTCCTCCAATTGTAAAATCTTATTTACAAAATTGTCCAATTCAAAACGTATAAAATCAAGTTTTGTAACAACATGCAATACCTAAACATTAATGAATTTTATAAGAAATTTTTATTTTTTAAGAAAATTATACTTTAAACTCATTAGTCTTTTTAATTATCCAAATAATATATTAATATTTGATAATTTAACCATTGTTACATAAGTTGAGTCAGAGACGATGTACATTTGTGCAACTATAATTAGAAGAATAGTTTGCATTAGGTACAAAATTTCATAGTTTGGCGAATCTTTAATACTAAACGGAAAATTTGCTAATAATGGTAAACATCTTTTTTCAATAGATTCAGAAAAATAAGTTTGAAGAGCAATAATAGGAAAGAAAAGAACCGTCGAACCATAAAGAACAAATGAACACTTGTAAAATTTATGAGAAAGTTTCACATGATTTTGCATGAATATAAATTTCTCAGGATTCTTAATTTCATTCCAATCGTTCAGAATTTCTTTTAAAACATCCTTTACATATCTGAAACATGTTAAATTAATTTTTTTACTACTATTTTATTTATAATATATAAATATAATTGTTCAATATATGGAATACTAGCTTTCGAAAAATCTAGTGTCGTCTGTCCAAAAGTATTTACTTAAAAATAATAAACTTTTGGATAACCATTATTTTTCCTTATAATGCAGATTAAAAATAATTTGAGTATATGTAAATTTTCTATATTTAAATAAGGTTTATAAATATATTACTGGTTACATACATTTGATACTTTTGTTTCTAATATATTGTCCTTTTATTCGGTATAGATTATGAAATATTCACGTGAACAAAAGTTATTCCACTTTTTCAAAATTTTGAAAATTTAAATCTTTAATTTTTTGATTGTATTGTAATCCATTTGACTCAAACTTGGCTCAATGATAAATTTAATATTTTTTATTAGCATTTAGTAATCAGAATAGTAAAATTGGGAATTAAAATTGAAAACTCACCAGTATTCTGAAGACAAAATTTTAATAAAAATCACCATGAATTAATGATCCTAAAGTAGGGAAGAGTGGGTCAAACCGGACCCCCTAACGGTTTTTTGACTCTTGTGACTAAACGAATCAACCGATTTCATTTTTCGATGGCTTGTTTGAAAGAGCATTTAATTGCGCAACTTTTTCCCAGAGGCACCTATACTTTATCTTTTATTGTTTAGTTGCTGTGTTAACTTTAAAAATTTTTGCAAACGGTCCGGTTTGCCCCACCCCCTGGGGTAAACCGGACTGTTTGGTCTTTTATTTATAATATTGCATTTACATAATCTACAATAATAAAAAACATAAAGAATCATGTAAACAATGGTTGTAGTAATGAAAATAATAATACGGGATTGAATTTTAATTAAATAAATATTTTTTTAATAAAAATATAAAAATGTTTGTCATTATCAGAGAAACAATATTAAAGGGTCCAATTCTCATTGGAAGACATTTATTTTTCATTGTAAGTAAATATTTTAATGAAAGAAACATTTTATTTAAAAATAATTTTTATGAAACTTTAATTCAATGGAAATATCCTATGGCCGGATTGCCCCACCGAAAACGGTCCGGTTTGCCCCACAGGCCCATTTTGAGAATAAATGTTTGTCAAAAAGAAACGCTTTGCAAATTCATCAAAGTTTTTGGTGATAAATATTCCTGAGGTGTGTACCTTCAAAACCTAAGACCTAATATTTGGAAACATTACACGATTTCCTCAGAATTTCCTTAAGAAAAAATTCGTAAAAGTGTAGAAAAAAACTAAAAAAACTTTTGCTTCCTTCGTCGCACAAACGCAAGCTAAAACTGTCAGATTGAAAACATAAGGTATACTAAACATGGTTGTTTTAAATTTGTAAACAACACTTTTTCCAATTTCGCCATTTCGGAAATATTGAGAGGGGTCCGGTTTACCCACCGGTCCGGTTTGCCCCACTCTCCCCTACTGAAAGCTCAAATAAACAAAGTTTATTTATTTGTTCTTAAAATTAAATTCTTTTACAATAATTTTCCTTTACTGTTGATAGAAATTAATTATAAATTTTCTAAGTGTAAAATTCAGGGCTTTACTGTTTATTCATTGGTTTAATTAATTTATTAGTAATTACTTAAAATTGATCGTAAATTTATGAAAACTTTTTTGTAATAAAAAATAACACAGGCACACAAAAAAATAAAAAAGTCAAAACCCAGAGGTTACACCCCCTTATCCCCATGTTTTTGGGGTCGCTGAAACCGAATATGACCATGAAAAATTTTTATCATCGGCCATTTTCCCGCTACCACCCCCTTACACCTGCTCCCGGGGGTTGGAATTTAAGTTTAAAAAAAAGTGGAGTAGGGTGTCTGTTCCTATGTTTTTTGGGTCGCTGAAACCAAAAAAGACTACCAAAAACAAATTTTTCCCTCCCTTAACCCCCTACAACCCCTTTAACAACCCCGGGGTGAGGGGTCGAAATTCGAATTTTCTCGAAAAGTCGATTACGGTGTCTAAACCTACGTTTTTTGGGCCGCTGAAACCAAAAAAGACTACCAAAATCAAATCCTTTCCACCCCCGACCCCCTACAACCCCCTGCAATAATTTTTTTCAAATAAAACGAACCGATTTTTGGGAAATTGAAAATTAAATATTAATTATCAAAAATTATTGCAGGGGGTTGTAGGGGGTCGAGGGTGGAAAGGATTTGATTTTGGTAGTCTTTTTTGGTTTCAGCGGCCCAAAAAACGTAGGTTTAGACACCGTGATCGACTTTTCGTGAAAATTCGAATTTCGACCCATCACCCCGGGGTTGTTAAGGGGGTTGTAGGGGGTTAAGGGAGGAAAAAATTTGTTTTTGGTAGTCTTTTTTGGTTTCAGCGACCCAAAAAACATAGGAACAGACACCCTACTCCACTTTTTTTTAAACTTAAATTCCAACCCCCGGGAGCAGGTGTAAGGGGGTGGTAGCGGGAAAATGGCCGATGAAAAAAAAATTTCATGGTCATATTCGGTTTCAGCGACCCCAAAAACATGGGGATAGGGGGTGTGACCTCTGGGTTTTGACTTTTTTTATTTTTTTGTGTGCCTGTGTAATTGTTCATTTGAACGTTCAAAAATTATGGATCATGATCTTATTTTTTCCTTTGTAAATAAAATAGTTACTTAAGAAACAATATAAAATTTTTAATCTACAATCAGGAATTTTTAATATTTAAAAATTTATTAGTTATAGAAAAAAAGAAAAATACTACTACCTTTGCTTCATCCAAAAAATAGTGACTTTTATAAATATTGTAAAAACCAAAATAATATTACTTAAACTCAAAGAAAATAATTCCAAATTGCTGTAAACAGCAGTCACATTCCAAAATTGAGAAATGAGATTTACAATGGACAATAATACGAAAAAATAGAAAAAAAAGTTATTATTATAACCGGGCCAGAGGCCAAACAACTGTAAACAAAACTTCATCGGTAAGAGTATCATTTTCTCTTTTAAAATTAAAAATTTTTAAAGTAGAGGAATAAAATGTTTGAATTATAAAAGTTAAATGAAACTGTGGGGGAAAATAAAGTTTGCAATAGGGTATAAATGTAGGGAGCAATTTTTTTTATATCAGTCGTCTGGATAACTTTTTCTGCAATAAAGAAAAGAACACAATTTCTACTTTAATTAAATATTCACATATCGAGAGTAAAGTTTCTTTTATAATTAAACTTTTAATTCGTAATTTCAGAGTATGTCTCACAGTTTATTTTCAACTAATTAACTATATTAATCTTCATACTCATTCTGTCTGTCACAGTATGAGAGAGAAAGAATGATAAAGAGAAAGAGAGGGAGGTATTGTCTCTTCTTTTAGTTTAGCGTAGGAAGGAAAGAGAGACGAATAGGTAAGATAGTAACGCCTATTTCTTTGGTTTACAGAAGAGCATAATGTTTTCTCCATTTTCCGTGTTAGGTAGAAAGAGAGGAACAGAAATTAGGAGAGGAAGGAAAAGTGGGGAATTTCACTTTCAAGCCAAAATACGAAAAGGGCGTCTTATTTCCTTATTGTCTAATTATTTTTCTTTTCTCACTCACAGAAAGATTAAGGAGTGAAAGAGAGGGAGATCGAGAACGAGGTAAGAGTGAGGGGTATAAACTTTATCGGTATTCCATATACTAAATGGACAATTTTTCACCAATTTCTGACCCCCCCGCCTCCGGTTGTGGACAATCATAAACATTTGGCAAACCCTCTCCCCTTTACAGTTCTCCACGTGGACAATGCACATTTGAAAAGTATGTAAGAATTTTTTTAATGTTACTCCTGCATTTTAAAAAGTAATAAAGCTCATTTTTGAACATATTTCAAAGCACGAAATTAGTACAAGGGGCACTAATGTGGGACATGAAAAGCCAGCAGCCTGCCTAAAATTCTTTCAGTGTAGGAACAAAAAATATCGTAAGTAACACGGGAATAAAGGCAGCCATTTGTTTACGGTGATTTTTGTGCCACAAGTGGAGGTCGAGGGCGCCCTCGACCTCCACTCGTGTCATAAAAATCACCGTAAACAAATGGCTGCCTTTATACCCTTGTTGCTTAATATACTATTTCAGGGAAAGTAAGAAAATTGAAACATTTTTTTGACTTATAAACAAATCTTTCAAATTAATAAAAATTAGCATCTAATTTTTTTAAAATGCAATATTTTCAGTATTTATAATTACATATTTCCAAAAATCCAAATACATACGAAAATATTGTTTTAGAATTATAGTAAAAGATGTTTATTTGTTTTTTAAATTTCAATTCACATTTATTCATTATCTGTCAAATCAAGGCACGTGTTGATCCCTGTTCAGAACCTTAAAGGGACAAAATACCCGCCAATATGACCCTTTCAAAAATCTCAACGTTTTGGTTGCAAAAAACGGATTTTTTATATTCAGATATTGTTTGGTTGAATTTTATTAAAACTTTATGTGTGAAGAAAGATATTCACATTGGTAAGTTGAGGTTATGTACATAATGTTACTATAATGAAATATAATAACAATATTGTTTTTCTACTTTTATTAACCGATAACTTATGTTTAAAAAATAAAAATAATTTGCAGTTTCCATATGGGTGATTCTCCACAAAGTGGTAATTTTTAAATATGTTAAATTTCTTTTTTTAATTAATTTTTTATGTAGATCTTTTTAATAAAGCTTGAGAATGATTATTTTATAGATATTTGAGCTTAATTTTTTCTTTAGTTTTATATACAAACAATTTAAAAATTTGTAATTTAAAGGTTAAATAATTTATTTGAAAAAGTTAATTTTCGACTGTTAATAATTATAAATAGTGTAAATAAAAAAATAAAATGTACTCTGAACAAGTTTATTAAATTAAAAATAATAGGGGAGAGTGGGGCAAAATGGGGTACCTTTTTGTAATTGGCTGTTTACAGAGAACCAAACGAATAAATCGATTCAACTAATCATCAGAATTCTTCTTTGTACTCTTGGGTTTGAGAAAATTATGATCATAGCGGAGAAAAAAATTTTTTGAAAGAACTTATATCCCATTTTCTGAGAAGGTGCAAAAACCCCATTTTGCCCCGTGAGTGGGGCAAAATGGGGTGGTATTAAATTACCATGCAAAACATGGAATATTTTTTCAAAATTTGTTAAATTCTTGTTGTAAGAGATTATAAATACAAACAAAAAGTAAGATTCTTTATTATTATGAAAAAACAAGCAATATTTATTAGAATTTAACAAAAAACATCGATAATAAAAAATATCGATATATCGATAGTGAAACATCGATAGCATAATACCCCGGAACAAAAATATCGATTTTTCTGCGGAAAGTTGTTAAATATGCATAATATAATGTTTTTACGTAGTTCAATGAATATTAAATACCACCCGGCATGGCCCAACACATCGATACCCCATTTTGCCCCACAGTGCATATTACAACAAAATGTAATGTTTACAAATTGTTGTAGACAATTTAACAATCTATCCTATTGGAAATTACTCTAGAATAAGTGCTAAAAAAGATCCCACACTTGCCAAATTAAATAAATTATCCCAAATAGTTTTATAAGCACTTTAATTTATCAAAAAATCGATATTTTTTTTGGTCAAAACTTTAAAGTTGTATAACTTTCAAAAAAAAAATTTTCATGGTTAATCAAGGTTAATAATATTTATTCAAAAAAACAAAACACTTCCATTACGCGAAACGAAATTAGAAACTGGAGTTTACAAATCAAAGAAAAAAATTAATTAAAACCGTAAAAATTTATACAAATAAACAATTTTTGCAGATTATTAAAGAAATTTGCTTACTCTAAATCACTATTATTTTTATTTTTTTAATACATTTAGAATTCTGTAATTTTGGCGGAACTGGAGTTTACATAATATTAAAATACGCTATAATATAATAGTAACTTTTGTAGTTTTAAGTCTAAAAATTATATTTCTTTTTGCAAATTTAACATAAAAAACAACTTATTAACTTAATAATATTAATGGCAAATAAAATCGCACTAAAAAAGGGAACAAAATTAATGAAAATGAATGAATTTGTAAACTCCAGTTCCAAATAAAAAAATAGTGGGGAAAATATTAAAAAAATATTTTTACACAGATTTGTTAATGGAAATTATAAAACGACACACAAAAACTTAGTTTTTGAGATGAACTTTCGAATAGAATAAATAAAAAAACGTTTAATATAAAGTTTGTGCAAAATAAAACATATTAAACTTCATGATTCATGTGTCTGGAGAAACGACAAATGTGCAATGAAATATGAATATCAATGAATATTCTAAAGTTTTTGGGGTCGCTGAAAATGCTGATTCGGGGGATTTTGAGGTTTCTAAATCCCAATCTTTAGTCAAAATTAAAAAATTCAAAATAGCGGCTCCAATATGGCCAACGAAAAAATTTTAAATCCGTAAACTTTGAAATCTTTCGATTGCCATTTTGAATTTTTAAATTTTGATTACGCTGATTACAAATTCGATTTTAGTTTCCAATAAGTAGAGTTGTGCAAAAAGCTCGATCGAGTATTTCAAGCTTTTCGTTTTTCTAGCAGAGCTGAGCAGAATAAATCCGAACTTGAACCAAATTCCATCCGACACGTGCAGTATTAAACCTAAAATAATTTTGAGCACTTGAATTTTTCGAGCACTCAAATATTTTTGAGTAACTAAAATTCGAACCTGACTCGAGTATCGAGCCCGGCTCGAGCTCGACCATGCTATTCGAGCTTTTTGCACACCTCTACTAATAAGTCAAAATGGAGAATCCAATATGGATCAAAAATTTTTCTTAATGCAATTGATCTTAATTTTGTCACTCGGTGGTTTTTAAGGTCGCTGATTACGAATACGATGTTTGCTTTCAAAAATTCAAAATGGCTAATAAAATATGGAGGAGACGCATAAATATTTCGCAAATGACAAGTAACCTAACTGTCATTTAACCGACCTGTCATGTAACAGAATTGGCATTTGACCGACCCGTCATGTAATAGAACTGTCATTTGACCGACCTGTCATTTGAGCGACCCGTCATGTAACGGAATTGTTATTTAACCGACCCGTTATGTAATAGAATTGTCATTTAACCGACCTGTCATGTAACAGAATTGTCATTTGACCGACCCGTCATTTAACCGACCTGTAACAATTCTGTTACATGGCGGGTCGGTCAAATGACAATTCTGTTACATGACAGGTCGGTTAAATGACAATTCTGTTACATAACGGGTCAGTCAAATGACAATTCTGTTACATGACAGATCAGATAAATGACAGGTCGGTTAAATGACAATTCGGTTATATGCGTCGGTCAAATGTCTGGTCGGTAAAATGACAATTGGGTTACATGACGGGTCGGTCAATTGACAGACCGGTTAAATGACAATTCGGTTACATGACAAGTCGGTCAAATGACGGGTCGGTTAAATGACAATTCTGTTACATGACAGGTCGATTAAATGAAGAGTCGGTTAAATGACAGGTCAGTTAAATGACAATTCGGTTACATGACGGGTCGGTCAATTGACAGACCGGTTAAATGACAATTCGGTTACATGACAAGTCGGTCAAATGACGGGTCGGTTAAATGACAATTCTGTTACATGACAGGTCGATTACATGCATTTCGGTTAAATGACAGGTCGGTTACTTGTCATTTGAGAAATATTCATTCTTCTCAAAATGGAGAAGAGAAATTAAAAAAATTTTTCTATCCACGCTCGCTGGTTGTGGGTCGGCGCAAGTGTTAAAACAGAAGTCAATTGTCAGTGAACGTTCCTAGGACATTTACACCTACCTGACTGGTATTGTAACTCCTGAGTAACAAAATTAAGGCCAATTGCATAAATTAAAAAGAAAATTCCGCCATTTTAAATTTATGAAAAGTTAATCAAATTCGTAATAAGCGACCCTAGAAACCACCGAGTGACAAAATTAACCCTTTCAGTCCCATAATTGGGGCAAGTGAAAAATATCTACAATAGGTATAGTACCTATAGTTTTCGAGGTCGCTGATTACGAATCTGGAATCAGTTTGTCAAAATTCAAAATGGCGGATCCAATATGGCGGACGATAAATTAAAAAATTAATTAAATTTACTCGAAAGTAGTCTTTCGGTGGTTTTTGGGGTCGCTGATTTCACATCTGGAGTCAGTTTGTCAAAATTCAAAATGACGGATCCAATATGGTGGACAAAATTTAAAAATGAAACAAATTTGCTTAAAATTTAATATTTGGAGGTTTTTGAAGTCGCTGATTCTGAATCTGAAGTCAGTTTATTAAAATTAAAAATAGAGGATTCAATATGTTAAACGAAGAAATAAAAAATCCATCAAATTTGTTTGAAAATTACGGCTTAGGTTTTTTCTAGGTCACTTATTACGAATCTGAAGTCAGTTTTTCTAACTTTAAAATAATGGATACAATATGATAGTCAAAAATTGACAATATAGGACTGAATGCTGCTTCTTGAAAGTTTGCGGGGTGTGTAAATATAAATGTGGAATCATTCTTACAAAATTTTTTAATTGCGAATCTAATGTTACGACTATTACAAAAATAATATAAAAAATAAGAGAGAAGTACTGTTTTTTTGTCGTTTGCCATGTTCCCTTTTATCTCTCTTGATTTTCTTTTGTTTTTTTGTTGTTCGTCTTTTATGTTTCGTCAGTATTGTCTTTTGCATTTGTTACGATAAATATAAAAATATTTTAAAAATAAACAAAATTAATAAAAGTATTAAAAAATTTTAAAAAACATTTAAAAAGTTTAAAAAAAACAAAAACAAAAATTTAAAAAAAGAAATGAAACTCTGCTATTGCCGGTCCCAAGCCCGTATTAAAAAAGAAGAGGGTGTTTCCAAATTCGTAACTTTTTATGTCCGCCATATGGATTTATGGATCCACTATTTTGAATTTTTAAAAACTGACTTTAGATTCGTCATCACCGACCCCAAAAACCCCCGAGAGACAATTTTAAAGCAAATTTATTTAATTTTTGTCCGCCATATTAGATCCGACATTTTGAATTTTTAAAAACTGACATTAGATTCGTAATCAGCGACCCTAAAAACCCCCGAGAGACCATTTTCAAGCAAATTTGTTAAATTTTTAATTTTTGTCCACCATATTGGATCCACCATTTTGAATCTGCATATCTGATTTTGGATTAATATTCAGCAAACCCTGAGAATTTAGAAAACATCCATAATTTAAAGTATATGTTACTGATTTAATTTTATTACAGTTAAGTTTAAACTGAAATAATGCGTTGCCGTGTATAAGTTTTTTAATAACAAAAAAACATAAATAATACAGATTAATTTGTTAAAAAACTACTAAACCCTATTTGTAGAAACATAAAAATAAGAAATATGCAATTATTTAAAGTTTTCCTTTAAGTTATGTTAAAAAAATCGGTGGCTTAAAAGGTGGTTGATATATCGACCACTGGGACTGAAAGGGTTAAGGTCAATTGCATAAAGTAAAAAATTTTGTTTTATATTGAATGCGGGGCACAGTGGGATAAGTAGCAAATCTAGGTGGACAAAATTAATTATTCAGTGGTTTATGAATAGATTTTTATAAAACTTCAAAACTAAGAATTTTCGAGGTCGCTTATTACTAATCTGATGTTAGTTTTTCAAAATTAAAAATGGCAAATCCAATATGGTAGATGAATTTTTTATAAACATAATGGATTTTATTGAAACTGGGCACTTATGGGTTTTTGAGGTCGCTGATTACAAATGTGAAGTTAGTTCTTCAAAATTCAAAATGGCGGATGAACTTTGAAAAATATGATAGATTTTTTTCAAATTTGGTATCTAAAGGCTTCGGATGTAGCAGATAACGAATTTGAAGTTAGTTTTTACATTTTTAAAATGTCGAATCAAATATGAGAAACAAATTTTAAAAAGTATGACTGTTAGTCCGATTCATTTCTTATAGAGTAATAAATATAACCTTAACCGTAATATAATCTTTAAAGTCAAACATAAGACAAAGTAATCAAAAGTAATCAATAATTCTGTTTGTGCTTTAACCTTACATATTTAGTTGTCAGAAAATGTGAAAATAACATTAATAAAGTTTGATAATTTTTATTTCTATACTTTATTTAATTGATGTACAATTTCATTTGGTACGTATTTACCGCAATTAATGGTTTTAACTATATATTATAAAATATAAAACAGGAAATTAACAAAACAATTTAGTTAAGTTATACAATGAACTAAACTGAGAAAAATAAACATGACTGGGTACTGTCTAGACAGGAGTGGTTCCTGTCCAAAAAATTTTTGTAATTAGACAGTACTCTTTGCTTTCTGGACAGGAACCATTCCTGTCTATAAAGGAATCAGTAATGTCTGGATATTAATCGTTCATTTCTAAACAGCACTGACAGCTGCCAAACTCAATTGTTTTTTTGGACAGGAACCATTCCTGTCTGGACAGTACCCAGTCATGTTTATTTTTCTCAGTGTATAACATTAAGAAAATCTCCAATTTTTCAAAGCATTAAATGTTAAACACGTCTCAATCGAAAACTACGAATCAAACAAAAATTAGATACCCGCAAAAACACATTTATTAAACATAAATATAGCTACATAAAATAATCTTTTGGGTTTCTAGACTTCAGGACCCTTCTAAAAGATTACTTGAGATTATGTTCCTAATGCATTAAGGGGCACACCTAGTGTGAGTGATTGAAAAAAACATCGATTTTTAAGAATTTTTTTCAGGGAAATTATTGCATCTAATTTTTTTTAAAGTTTTGTACATGTATATTTGTATAAATAGTGAACATTTTGTAATTTTTTCAAAGAAAAATATCTTTTTTTTAAAGAGTTATTCGCTATATCCAAAAAAAAACAGTTTTCCCACTGCTGCAGTTATTGCGGCCTTCTGAGTGACTGAAATCAAAAAAACCAAAAAGATTATTAAACTAGAAGATATTTGCCGTACAATGAGGCTCCAGGTTTTTGATTGGATGAAAAATAAAATTTTGGGATGCCAAAAACAATCGGATTTTTTTGGCGAAATTTAAAAGCTTTTTTCAAAACTCCGCCATTTTGTTGCAATTCAATATTTTTTGACATCCGAGGGTCATTGTACGGCAAATATTATCTAGTTTAATAATCTTTTTGGTTTTTTTGATTTAGGTCACTGAGAAGGCCATAATCACTGCAGCAGTGGGAGAACTTTTTTTTCAGATACTCAGGAGATAGCGAATAACTTTTTTAAAAAAAGATATTTTTCTTTAAAAAAACTACAAAATGTTCACTATTTATACAAATATACATGAACAAAACTTTAAAAAAAATTAGAAGCAATAATTTCCCTGAAAAAAATTCCTAAAAATCACCGTTTTTTTCAGTCACTCACACTAGGTGTGCCCCTTAACATTAATTTATTGACTTTCATTTTTTGTATTTTGTCCACCTAGATTTGGAATCTATCCCACTGTGGGGGGGGGGGGTCAAAGATTGGTGAAAAATTGTCCTCGTGGTTTATAGACGGCCCCTAAGCTTATACCTCGGCTTATATAATAACTATCAATAAATCTCGGTATCAATCTTTTGACAAAGGAGGAAGTATACTTCAATAAAATAATTCATCTAATGTGTAATGAATTTGTATAAAGTTTTTCTATCGCTTGACTAAACTAATCAAAACAGAAACCATTATTTTGTGATTTGACTTGCTTGGTTGCAAATGTTTGTTATGACTTGTTTACATTTAGTTTTAAGTAGAAATTTATGTGCAATGTTGCCAGATGTCTAAGGAGCTGTTCAATATATTTACCATATAGCATAGTTTATACGAGTTTAAAAAAGTACCTATGTTTTATATCCGAATTTCAAATTTTTTTTCGCTTATAACGAATTCTTGAAATAATACAGTTTTCCAGCAAACCGAAAATTTAAGAAAACAATTATAAAAAAAAATTATATTTATGTCGTGAAACTGCTCAGTGTGTTAAATTTAATTATTGGTTTTCGTGTTTTATGTTTTTTAATATTCTTCAAAAAAATTTGTAATCTTTTTCTAATATTTCAGAAGAAGAAAAAAACATCTTAAAGTCTTAGTCACATTTTTATATAAACACAATGTAATAAGGTCTTCAGTATCATAAGACAAAAGCAGAAATATCGCGCGCGCTTTAGCGCGCGTAGCTCTGCTAGTATGGATTATAGTTAGTAAATTATTTGCCTGCAGTAATTTTATATTCCGGTGATATGCAGTTTTTTGATGATTACTCCAAATTTAGTAAAAAATTTGATTAAAATATGTTAGGTATGTTGAATCAAACTTGTGTTTCTTTAATAATTTTAATTGAAAATTTTTAAATTTATTTTATTTTATAAAGAATTTCTTTCAACTTTTTCAAATAATCGTGTTTGTTAATAATTGAAATTAAACATTTGATTGTTGAATTTTATTAAAATCTTTAGAAAATAATAAAGTTCTTCTCAGAATTTTATTAAAATATTGAAAATAATTTAATTCTTTTAACGAATGGATACTATTAATGGTTTTGACAATAATTGAATTCCATCAAAAAATTTCTTTAATTTTTTTTAATATAAACCACTTTGTTAATAATTGTAATTAATAATTTTATTAAAATAAAAATTAAATTTCGTTAAAATTATAATATAGATACCTAAATAAATTCTTTTAAACAATTTCATTAGAGCTTTTGTAAATACACTCGAACTCCGCTTTAGCGGACACGAAAGGACACAACAGGGGGTCATATTTTATCTCAGTAAAATATGAAGACAGTGGTCTTCTTATATTTTAATGTTTTAAATTATTTAAAAAATTATTTTTTAACAATAATTTTTTCTTTTTATTCAGAAAATAAACATTCAGTAAACGTTCGCTAAGCCGACGTTCGAGTGTATTTAAATTCTTTTGAAGAATTTCTTAAAGTTTTTTGAGAATAATGTAGTTTTTTTATTATTATTATTTTTTATAATTATTACTGTATTGTAATAATTTTAATTACAAATTTTGAAAATTATTTAATTAAACAAAAATTTTTTTTTAACTTTTTAAAATATTCGTGTCTGTTCATAATGGAAATTAAAAAATTGATTATTGAATATAGGTCAATTTTAAAATTCGGGCCGATTATTTTTGTATATATAGAATCAGTTACATATATGTTATAAAAAATACTGTCTTAGTGTACCAAATAGGGGAGTATAGTCGAGGTTGGACCACTGTCTAGGTAGGCCATTCGCGTTTTTTTGTCAAGTTCACTAGAACCACCTACGCGCATGCTTATCGAAGCTTGTCTTAGTAAAACCTAACTTTTTGTTCAATTACATTTTCGGAGAATCAAAAATTGTGTTTTCTTTGACGTCGGTACAAAAAAAAGCTCAAAAAAAAGTTTTGTGCATCATGTGAAAAATCATTAATAAAAGGTAAAAAAAAATTGAATCGTCAAGGCAAGCATGCAGAAATTTTGTGGGACTCATGGTTAAAAGAAAATCAAAGTGAAAAATCGAATCCCGAAACGTATTTCTTTTTGGTTATAACAATTCGGTAATGTTACTTTCTGTTAAGGTCGGTCACTTTGTGTTTAAAATGCGCAAAGATGAGGACGAGCTGCTTCATTTGCAAAAACTGCAATTTTGTATAACTCATAATATAATTGATCATCTTATTAATATTTTTATTTAATTTTATTAATATTTTAGTGCAAAATTTTTTTTATTTATATTTATTTTTTTATATTGTTTATTTTTATTATTTTGTTACTTCATTAAGTTACAAATTGTAAACAATAAAGAATCAATTTTCCGTAACTCCAAACATGTTATTTTATTTTTTAACTATTAATGCCCTTTGAATTTTAAACATGGCCGACCTTGACTGTAAGGACCAACCTGGACTACAAATTTTTTTTTTTAAATCTTTATAACTTTTTCATTTTAAAACCAATCAATTTACATTGTACAGAAAAGATGTTCCTATTAAACAGGACTTTCTAACCATATACTTTAATTGTCCAAATTCATTTTTAAAAAAAGTTATAAACAAAAGTCAAAAAGTAGGCCGACCTCGACTATGTTCCCCCACTTAAATCAGAGAGAATAAAAAAATCTTAATTTAAGAACAGTCTTAAATTCAAGCACAGTCTGTTTGCAAGTAAAATCCTCAAAAATCCATTTCATAAATTCAGTATTGACCGTCTTAAATGCATCTTAATTTAAAACTTTCTTTTTGTCTTAAAATAAGACTTTCTCTTAACTGCCCATGTAGCTTCACATATTATACTTTTGCAGCTCTAAGAACTGATAGATAGGACACCGATGTTTTAATAATCTGCAAAAAATAACATTTTAAAAAACAAACTTTTTTAAAGAATATTTTATCATCATAAAAAAATAAGAAAAAGAGTGTATACATTTAATAAACTGATGTGTGTTACAGTAAACAATTTCCCGGCAGAAATAGCCAATGGTTTTTGTGCTTTTTGTATTATTATCTTAATAATTTTCACTTCACTATATTCCAATTCATACCATGGAATAAAATATGCAGATTCACCAATTAAAAAACTCTAAAATTTAAGTGATATTTAAAATTTCCAATTTCATTATAAAACTTCAAAATAATTTAAAAATACACGGAGAAACTTTTAATACCACTATATTATCTTAAAACTGATTAGACATTTTAGTATGTAAAAAAAGTTTGTAAAACATGGTTTTTCGATGCTCGTTGCTTCCGGTTAAGTTTTAGGGGAAAAAGTTGTTATTAAAAGTTATAGAGCTTGGAAATACCTTTCAAATGATGGGTCATATGTTAAAAAAGGTTAATTAGTTTAGTTGCAAATGAATTTAAACCATTAAAAATAGCACTTCTTTAATTGTTTAATAACTTTGTTAATAATTACCAAATTTGTTCATAACTTACCAGGAATGTTCTCCTTGTGTAGCTGAATAAATCCCAAAAAAAATTAATTAGATCGGAGAAATAGTTTATGCATAATTCCATTATTTGTTAACTAAAAACATGTAATTTTTCAACGGAATTTCCCCACTTTTGGTACATCGAATTTCGATTTTTTTTTGGAAAGTACACTTAAGAACTCAAACTTTCATCCTATTTAAATGGGCAATTGATTTTTTTTATCTAAGTGCATAATAAAAAGGGTTAAAAAGGGTGTGTTTTTTTGTCATAAACAAATGGAATTACTCAGCCAATTTTCACTTTATCAATTAGCTATAAACGGCATATAATTCCATTTGTTTCCACAAAACTTTTCAAAAAAAAAAATCCGACTTAACTTGAAGGGGGGGGGAGTTAACTTTTTAAAAAAAAAAAATTCCTGAGAAGTTAATTATTAATATTTTTATTGAAACTCGCACGACTTTTAGTTCAAAACATGTATTTTTTGAAAAAAAATTAAAATTAACGTTTTGTGCTTTTATTTTTTATTTATATCAAGTGAAAGTACTTGAATATTTTTTTCAACCCTTGGACGGCGGAGTGGTCACAAAAATAGTCATAACCTCGTTAATTATTGACCGATTTTAATCTTTTTTTTTTTTAATTCCATGTCTTTTTTTATGCTGAATCCAAATATGAATTTATATATTTTTTAAATAAAATATTTTTTGTAGAAATAGAAAAATTTTTTTTTAACAACAAATTTTTATTATTATTTATTATATTTAACAAAAATTTTTCTTCGTACATCTTATTTCATTTAATTTAAAATAATGTTATTTAAAAAAAAAACTGAAATTATTTACCAATAAGCGTGTAGCATCGAGTTTAAGCGTTGTAGTGGCAAAATAATTATTTTTTATGGGTTAAAGTAATTTTATTAACTTTTTTTTTAAATAAGAACAAAGGTGTGTTACAAAAGAAACAATATTATCTTTTTTATTAAATACTATTTACAATAAACATATTTTTAATCATCCATACACTCATCATTCATTTTAACATTATCATTATGATTAAAAATATGTTTATTGTAAATAGTATTTAATAAAAAAGATAATATTGTTTCTTTTATAACACACCTTTGTTCTTATTTAAAAAAAAAGTTAATAAAATTACTTTAACCCATAAAAAATAATTATTTTGACACTACAACGCTTAAACTCGATGCTACACGCTTATTGGTAAATAATTTCAGTTTTTTTTTAAATAACATTATTTTAAATTAAATGAAATAAGATGTACGAAGAAAAATTTTTGTTAAATATAATAAATAATAATAAAAATTTGTTGTTAAAAAAAAATTTTTCTATTTCTAGGGGAGAGGGCCCTAAGGTGGTCACCCATCTTTTGAACGACTGTAGATTTCAAATGGAATTATATATAAAGGTCAATAATACGGCGTTTGAAACTTTATCTTATTACCTAACTTCCTATCATAAAGTTTTTTTCATTTTTTTAATAAAAAAAAGTTATGGCACTTTTTAAAAAAAGTTGAAAATTCGACTTTTAAAAAAGTGGCCCCAAGGTGGTCACCATACAAAAATTCACTAAAAAAGTTTTAAAAAAATGTAAAAAACGTATTATTAAGTTGTTTATATTTAATATTAATTGTTTTTCAGGATCACAGAAACATATTACATATTTTTTTTTGCACTTTGTCCTTTCGTCAAAAATGATACTTTTTGTGTATGTATTAGACTGGTAAAATTTTGAAAATAATTCTATTTCATTATTATTCATCATAAAACTTAAAAATTGATAAAATTCACATTCACAGTGATAAATGTTGATAAATATGGCGTATAAACACATTTTTATAAAAAATCAAAAGCGACCACCTTGGGGCCAAAAATGTGTCCACCTTAGGGCCAAGACACAATTTTTTAAACGTTAATGAAAAAATGTAGGAAATTATTTGCTGATTAAGAATTTTAATTAAGGAAGATTTCGACTATATCAGCAATTAGTGACATCTATTAGACGTCAATTGAACTCTTTGGTTTAGAGTCAGGTGTTATTCTTAAGATAATTATTCTAGTGTATGGGCTTGATCTGAGATTATAAGAAACGTGAACGTCCAGGCTGTGTTGGCATGGTGCATTGGTAGGCGTTAGTCCCGCGAAAGGCAGCTATTAACTGGGGTTAGAGTCCTCACAGATGCACAGTGCAGTCGTTCACGCAGCTTATTTTTTCGATGATTTTAACACCCTGAGAAAAAATTTTCTCGATCATTTAAAAACAGAAATTTTACGACGTTCACGTTACAACGAGACTCATACGACTATTTACCTCAAAACTTTACTAAAATCTTTGTCTTCTCAAATAATAACAATAACAAAAAAAATTCAAAAATACTAACTAATATACACAAATTTTCTTAGGGTGACCACCTTAGGGCCCTGACCACCTTGGGGCCCTCTCCCCTACAAAAAATATTTTATTTAAAAAATATATAAATTCATATTTGGATTCAGCATAAAAAAATACATGGAATTAAAAAAAAAAGATTAAAATCGGTCAATAATTAACGAAGTTATGACCATTTTTGTGAATTTGACGGCTGAATTCTGTTTGTGGCAGGCGAAATTCCTGCGTACCGAGTTCCCCCACTCCGCCGTCCAAGGGTTGGAAAAAATATTCAAGTACTTTCACTTGATATAAATGAAAAATAAAAGCACAAAACGTTAAGTTTAATTTTTTTTCATAAAAATACATGTTTTGAACTAAAAGTCGTGCGAGTTTCAATAAAAAATATTAATAATTAACTTCTCAGGAATTTTTTTTTTAAAAAATGTTAACTCCCCCCCCCCTTCAAGTTAAGTCGGATATTTTTTTTGAAAAGTTTTGTGGAAATAAATGGAATTATATGCCGTTTATAGCTAATTGATAAAGTGAAAATTGGCTGAGTAATTCCATTTGTTTATGACAAAAAAACACACCCTTTTTTAACCCTTTTTATTATGCACTTAGATAAAAAAAATCAATTGCCCATTTAAATAGGATGAAAGTTTGACTTCTTAAGTGTACTTTCCAAAAAAAAAAAATCGAAATTCAATGTACCAAAAGTGGGGAAATTCCGTTGAAAAATTACATGTTTTTAGTTAACAAATGGAATTATGCATAAACTATTTCTCCGATCTAGTTAATTTTTTTTGGGATTTATTCAGCTACGCAAGGAGAACATTCCTGGTAAGTTATGAACAAATTTGCTAATTATTAACAAAGTTATTAAACAATTAAAGAAGTGCTATTTTTAATGGTTTAAATTCATTTGCAACTAAACTAATTAACCTTTTTTAACATATGACCCATCATTTGAAAGGTATTTCCAAGCTCTATATTTTTTAATAACAACTTTTTCCCCTAAAACTTAACCGGAAGCAACGAGCATCGAAAAACCATGTTTTACAAACTTTGGCGATTGTTTACACTGTTTTTCGCACCCGGAAATCGAGAGCAAACTGTGGGGCTCTTATAAGGAGCCCCCAAACTACCAGAAACCGTTGAGACTTTGCTGTTTGCATTTTTGGGCAGTTTTTGCACTCACCGACTGGCCTAGTAGGGAACAAATTTTCTCCGTGTAGGGTATTACAGAACTATTACAGGGTACCGTCAACCAGGGCTATTTTGTGCACCAAATAGCTTTTTTTTATTCAAAGATTTATTTAAATTCAGAATTAAGAGAATAAAGAAAATCAACTTTTGATATGTGTTGTGGACATCCTTCTGAAGGTTTCCTATAAATTTTGCAAAGAAAAAAATTTTTTTGGCTTAGTTATAGTCATTGAAAGTCGTGAACACAATAACTCCCGGGATGGGGCTATTTTGTGCATCGAACTTTGTTTTTCTATAATGTTGCGTAAACAATTAAAATCGTTTAAACACTTATAAAAAACTTTAAAACATCATTTCAATAGGAGCTTTTTTAATGGTTTTGAATGATATTTTTAAAAAACTTGAAATAAATATTTTTAAGGTTAAAAAGATAACAATTTAATATCTAATATGCTTTTCAAGTTATTTTAAGAGAAACGAGAAAATAGTTTTAAAACTAATTTGAAAAACTTATAAATATTAATTAATGTTCATTTTTTGAGGTTACGTTGTGCACCGGTAGAGCTTTTAATCGTTTTAATGATTTTAATTAACGTATTTACAGTTTTTTGACAGAAAAGTAAGACAAAAATGTATAAAAATGATAAACAGAATCTTCTTTACTTACTAAATAAAATATTTATGAAAAATATTTGATTTTTTTAAGTGCACAAAATAGCCCCATGGAATCCTAGTTTTTCAGTTTTTTCCACTTTTCTCTTAAAATAATGAATAAAAAGTTAGCGCATTACGTATGTATCATCACAACACAATTGAAAACAAATATCTTACACAGTTTATGAGGCACAATAAAACTCTAGAAGATCTGGTATAATTTTTCCGAACTTTTAAAATTTTTTAAACAAATTTTCCGTTTTTAGGAATTTTTTTCTCTTAATTGCCAAAGAATTAAATAATAACATTCAGTGCTCTCTATTGTCATGTAATCAAACTTTCATTTTACAAAATAGCAGATTAAAATAATTCATTTTAATAATTTTTTTCATTAAAAAACTCGCGTGCACAAAATAGCCTCCGGATGCACAAAATAGCCCCAGTTGACGGTATTACTGATTTTTTCAGAATATTACCTCTATATTATGTGGTATTACACTGACGTAATAATGCTCTATTACACTCTATTACGTGACTATTACGAGAGGAGCGTACACGCTAATACACAAGTAAATACCCCCTCGATAGTACACCGAAAAAAATCTCGATGGTATTATTAACTATGACCCTATAGTTAATCTTAATCTAGTAAAAGTAATAAGGATTCCTAATCATTATGGTTACACGGAAAAAAAGTACGTTAATCCTTCCTTGAAAGTGCTTGACTTTTGGATAGGACACAAAATACAAGGCTGTTCCATATACTTTTTATTAGAAAATATAAGAAAGTCCTAGAATTATTCTAGTACTAGTATGGGCAACAGTGTTTTTTAAATTTTAACGAAAAGTCATTTGTTCAGTTTTATAAAGTACGTGAAAGATTAGTTGACTGCGCTTGAAAATTCTGTAGAGCATGCGCAGTGTGCGTTGCGCGTTTCTACCCAAGGTAAATGCTAGCTGATCGTCTGTTTCCATTTGTGTTAATTTCAGATGTTAGTATACTATTATTTTATGAAAAACAAATAGTGTTAATATATATTTGTCTTCAAGAATTGACTTTCAAAAAAATATTTTTTGTTTTGTGTTTCTCACAAAACAGAATGTTATATAAGTTTCAGTTTTCAGTGAAATAGCATGTCTCAGAAGTCGTGAAAAATTTCACCATGTGGTATATAAGAACAATTCGATACGTACTTTTAAGTGTTAAGTGTGTGTTTATATTTAAGTTATACGCGAATATATGTGTGTGTTATAGGTTAGTTCATAAGTGTTGATGAACGTCGAAAAGTTATTAACTATAATAATCGTCGTATTCTGTCCATTCTGTCCACACTTGAAGTTAGACTATTGTGCATGCTTTTGTTTTTTTGATATATTCTGATAGATAATATTATACGTCATTATTTTTTCACTAATTTTTTAATTTAATAATATTTTTATTTCTCAAATAATTCAAAAATATTTTTATTAATTTAAAAAAATTATTAATGTTATTATATTATTCATTATTTCCTTTGTTTCTAAAAAACAAATACTGCAAAATATTTTCTTTTTTTTATATGAAAAACTTAATTACTTGACAAAATTTTGACTTCTTCCTTAACCCTAAAGAAAATTCTGATACACTCTAAAAATGATTAGACACTTTAAAAATGTTCTATTACATTTATTTACCAATTTCTGAAATTATTTGAAAACATCAATAACTTCTTTTCTAAATAAATTTTAATCATTATTATTTTCTCACAGGAATAAATTATTTTTAATAATTTTTGAAAAAAGTTCTTTGAGAATTTTAAAATCCATGTGTTTACAAATTAATTTTACGAAATTTAAATTATTCAGAAATTCTTCAATTAAATACGAATTAAAAAATAAACACTTTAAATAATTTCAGGGTAAAATTCAATTAAACTTTTTTAAAATAATTAATTCTACAGAATTGTTAGTTATAAGTATGAAAAATACAAATTTTTAAAGAATTTGATTTGAAACCATTTTAAAATTTAATTATTTCTTAAAATTCATGCTATAATGCTTTTAATAATCAATTATTATGTAAAACTTTAACTGAAATTCATTTTAAAATAAATTTTTAATTAGATAATTCAATAATTTAAATGCAAAAATAAATAATTAATTTAATATTTAAAATTTCTTAACCCATTAACGCCTGAATGCACTGAATTTTTAGTCTGACTTCAAACTTAAGTATTTCTTAATAAACATACTATTTTCTTTTTGGACAAAATTTTTCTTATGTATTGGAGTGTCCTCTATCCGAATACCATGTTTAAAAATTATTACAAAATTGTTTAACAATATTTTTTTGCATATAATTAAAAAATTACACAATTTTTTAATGATTTTTTTTTTAAATCTTAAATTTAAATGTCAAAAGAATTTTGTTAACGGTTTACATTTCCATAAATCGTGCACTCGATTGTTACACTTTCCAAATATATATCGTCCTTTTGTAAATAAACTTTTGATTTTTCAAAATGGCGCCTAAAAACTCAAAAATTTATGAAAATTTAAAATTTATTGTCCGATGTACATTTTTTTTTAAATTTGGCTTGAAAATGCTTACTCGCGAGTTTTTGGGGTCGCTGATTACGAATCTGAAATTACTTTTTGAAAATTCAAAATGGCGGATTCAATATGGCGGACAAAATTTTCAAAGATTAGTCGGATTCTCTTCAAAATCCTTACTCGGGGGTTTTCGGGGTCGCTGATTACGAATATGAAATTACTTTTTGAAAATTCAAAATGGCGGATCCAATATGTCAGAAAAAATTTTCAAAAATCAGTCGGATTCTCTTCAAAATCCTTACTCGGGGGTTTTCAGGGTCGCTGATTACGAATCTGAAATTACTTTTTGAAAATTCAAAATGGCGGATCCAATATGGCGGAAAAAATTTTCAAAAATCAGTCCGATTCTCTTCAAAATCCTTACTCGGGGGTTTTCGAGGTCGCTGATTACGAATCTGATATTACTTTTTCAAAATTCAAAATGGCATATCCCATACAACGGGTAAAGAAGGTTAAATTTTATTTAATCCTTTTGAAAATGCTTACTCAAGGGTTTTTAAGGACACTTTATTTAAATATCTTTAATTATTTTGAACATCTTTAGCCACCAGTTGCTAAACTGATGTTTCCAATTCTCACCGCGTGGAGGTAGATGAACAACGAGAATCTTATTTTAAAAAAATTTTTTTTTAAAATTTTTTTTTGCTTATGACCAGTATTGTAGTCGCGTGTTGCCAATCATCAGATCAAAAAAATGGACTTGGGTGATATTTGAGCGCTTAATTCAATCAGCAATAACGAATGCGGTAATTTTACACAACACTGTAAACAGCGAATCGAAAAAAATTGGGATAAAAGAGTTTTCTATAAGCATTAGCAAAAGTTATCTGATAAACAAAAAGTGCAAAAATCCTGTTGTGGAAAGAAACGAATCACAAAAATATTGCTCAACAAATAAATGTTCAATAAGACACGAAAATCTTGCCGCACATGTCTTCAATATTTTTGTGAAAAATGTTTTAAACAGGCACACGGAGAGTAGAGAAGCAATAAGAATAAAAAAGTTGGACAACTTTAATTTTAATATAATATATTAATTTATAAAATAAAAAAAATTTTAAATAAAAAAAAAATAAAAATTAAAAAAAGCAAAAAAAAAATTTAAAAAAAAATTTTAAAAAAATAAGATTCTCGTTGTTCATCTACCTCCACGCGGTGAGAATTGGAAACATCAGTTTAGCAACTGGTGGCTAAAGATGTTCAAAATAATTAAAGATATTCAAATAAAGTGTTCTTAAAAACCCTTGAGTAAGAATTTTTTTTTTTTTTTTATTGTTTATACTCCTGCCCTATTTGCCTTACGCACTTCGACAAGAGTCCCCGAGAAATACTTTTTTGGATTAAGCATAACCATTCTACTTTAAAAATTTTCTATATATTAACCTAATTTGCGTCTACAGCCGACTTTATTAGGAGTACTCGCATTACGCCTGGACCACCCGTCAATGGGTTTTCTCGCCAGAGAAGAGGGAAACTGTAGAAAACCTCTCTGAGTACAACCGATTTATCGACAGTCGAGTTCTAATGGTGTGTACCGGACAATAATCGACGGTGCACATCATTATACCTCGACGTCAAACCTCCCGCTCAGATTGTCTCACGTGCCGGAAAAATACCAAGCCAAGTAAGCGCGAACCAAGGATACTTATACCCTTGGTCCTTAAACGACCACCAACGCCAGGCATTTATCCGACTGAGCCAATCTGTCGGTTTTGAGTAAGAATTTTCAAAAGGATTAAATAAAATTTAACCTTCTTTACCCGTTATATGGGATATGCCATTTTGAACTTTAAAAAAGTAATATCAGATTCGTAATCAGCGACCTCGAAAACCCCCGAGTAAGGATTTTAAAGAGAATCCGACTGATTTTTGAAAATTTTTTCCGCCATATTGGATCCGCCATTTTGAATTTTTAAAAAGTAATTTCATATTCGTAATCAGCGACCCCGAAAACACCCGAGTAAGGATTTTGAAGAGAATCCGACTAATTTTTGAAAATTTTGTCCGCCATATTGGATCCGCCATTTTGAATTTTCAAAAAGTAATTTCACATTCGTAATCAGCGACCCCAAAAACCCGCGAGTAAGGATTTTGAAGAGAATCCGACTAATTTTTGAAAATTTTGTCCGCCATATTGGATCCGCCATTTTGAATTTTCAAAAAGTAATTTCAGATTCGTAATCAGCGACCCTGAAAACCCCCGAGTAAGGATTTTGAAGAGAATCCGACTGATTTTTGAAAATTTTGTCCGCCATATTGGATCCGCCATTTTGAATTTTCAAAAAGTAATTTCATATTTGTAATCAGCGACCCCGAAAACCCCCGAGTAAGGATTTTGAAGAGAATCCGATTAATTTTTGAAAAATTTGTCCGCCATATTGGATCCGCCATTTTGAATTTTCAAAAAGTAATTTCAGATTCGTAATCAGCGACCCCAAAAACCCGCGGGTAAGCATTTTCAAGCCAAATTTTAAAAAAATGTACATCGGACAATAAATTTTAAATTTTCATAAATTTTTGAGTTTTTAGCCGCCATTTTGAAAAATCAAAAGTTTATTTACAAAAGGACGATATATATTTGGAAAGTGCAACAATCGAGTGCACGATTTATGGAAATGTGAACCGTTAAAAAAATTTTTTTGACATTTAAATTTAAGATTTAAAAAAAAATCATTAAAAAATTGTGCAATTTTTTAATTATATGCAAAAAAATATTGTTAAACAATTTTGTAATAATTTTTAAACATGATATTCGGATAGAGGACACTCCAATACATAAAAAAAATTTTGTCCGAAAAGAAAATATTATGTTTATTAAGAAATACTTAAGTTTGAAGTCAGACTAAAAATTCAGTGCATTCAGGCGTTAATGGGTTAAAATTGAAGTCTCATAAAGAATTTTATCAAAACATTTTTAAAAATCATTGATTTCTTTTAACGATTTTTCATAAAATTTTTAAGAACAATTACATTTTTCGATGAATTTGATTAAAATTGTATTAAAAATAATTTAAACTCTGCGATGAGTTTTATTCATGAAAATAATTGAATTCCTGAAAGAAATTTTATTATTTATAAAAATAATTAAATTATTGCGAAGAAATTTATAAAAATATTGTAAATAATAGATTTCTTATTAAGGAGGAATGGTATACCTAATCGGGCCAAAAGTTTGTGACATTTAGGGGAATTTGTAATTTTGTTATTTAAGCTACATATAGCAGTTTTTCTTATTGAAATCATAAAAGTAAACATCAATGAATATTAAAAAGTATATATTAAATAGGGAAAAGATATAAAATTAATCAAATTAATTTTTTTTATAAAAGCAGAAAATAATTTTTGTAACTGTCTGTACGAATTTAAAACCTAAGAAAATAAAAGTTACTGAAATTCTCTCAAGATTATTTTCGGATTTATCGAGTGTTCCATTGCAAACTTTGAAAAAATGCTATTATTACATATATATGTGTCTTATTATACTGTAATATTAATGTTATTAATTATAAACATTGTCAAATAACAATTTGTCATGAGCGTTTAATCGTGACAACGTCGCAATGCAAGTAGTTTGTTTTTTGATCGTTGGTAACAGTGTCAAGTGTTATGATTTGCATTTGTGTGGTTAAAAATAATGAAAATTTGTCATTTTTGGTACCTTTGGCGCCATCTCTTGGTTCTATGTACCACTAAACAGCTGTCACATGTGAGACTTTATATACAGTGTTGCCACGTTTTCCCTGTTTGTCTGTCATAAAATTAGTTTTCTTCCAGAAACTAATTAATTACTTTTAAACTAATTAGTGACTAAAAAAGAACCTTCGTGATTAATAAAGCTTAAATCTTGACCTTCAAGATACAATTTTTACAAAAAATTCTGATTGTTTTAAGTATAAAACTTTTAATGATAAACATGCAAATTCGTGCTTTCTCCATAAGAGGTAATGTTAAATTAAATAATTTATAACTTGTAAACTATTTAGTGAAAAATTCTGAAATTTGGTGGGTCATTTTATTATAAAAAAGCAAATCATTTCCCAAAATATCAAAAGATTCTGAATGTTTTGAATTTCTATACCGTTCCTCCTTAAATTTTTTAAAAATAATTGACATTTTAACGAGAATATTAAAAAATTCTTGAACATAATTGAATTTCTGCGAAAAATTTTATTACTTTTGAAAATAATTGCATTTATGCAATCAGTTATAAATTTTCAAAAATTCAATTTATTATTGGGAGGCTTAAAAATGAATTTTGTGCAAAAATTAATTTTGTGCAAAGTTAGCAAAGCATTCAAAATTTTTGCTCACAAATTTTTTTAGTTTTTTTGTTATTTGTAACAGGAATTTGTCGTAAATTACTGAAGTAACATTTCAAAAACTTTAACTAATTAAGGAGCAAATTTTCAAAAGCTGATAAATCCATTTTTAAAAAAATTGAGATAAACATAAATTTAACATTTTAAAGCACTCACAAATCGACCTGTCACTGTTAAATGTAAGAAAAAAAATTTATTATCAACGAATTTTCAATTTAAAAACTTTTTGACATAACTAAGATGACTTATAATTTTTATGTATTTTATTAGAAAAAAATACCAAAACCTTTAAATCACTTAATTATGATAATGTTTGATTAAAAACAGAACGTCTTAAATATAAAAACATTGTTATAAAAACAAATTAATACAAATTTTTTAATTTAAAATTTACTATAGTGGTTATGTGAGAAAAGTCATTTGTTTCATTTTCTCGAAATAAGAAAATATGGATTTATCAAGTTTTGAAAACTTGCTCCTCAGTTCAATATCTATTGATACTAAGAGAAATTACACGCGCGCTTTAGCGCGCGTTTGTTTAGCTGTTACCTATACAATAATTTAAAAAGATAACATTTTTGTAATTTTTCATAAATTTTTCGAAGATTTTTTTATTGGAATTTTGTAAAGATCATTTTATTTCTTTTGAGTAATAATAATAATAAATTAAATACTTCATTTGGCGGGCGTGACAGTTGCTACTTATTTATATTACTTAATAAAAAAATTTTAAATACAAATTTCATAAAATTCAATTATTTCTTTAATTTTTAAATAAAAAATTATTTTAAAATATTTCATAAAAAATAATTTTTTCTCGACAGTTTTTCAATAATTAAATTATTTAAAAAAATAAATTTTAAATCTTTAAAGTCTAATTATTGTTAAAAACAGGAAAAGTTTGAAATAAATAAAATCTTTTCAACGCTAAAGAATAACATTCAGAATTTTCTTATGAATTCTTGAAATTGAATATTATTCCAGCACTTTTGACAAAATTCTCTGACTTTTTTCTGATTTTTCCTGAATAAATTTAGAAAAATAGTGATTTTGTGTAGAATTCTTCTGAATAATTGAATTTTGAATGTTAATGGCATGAAAATAATATTATTTAATATTATTTATTTATTTATTTATAATAATCAAAGTTCCTAGGGCTATATGAAAGCCCACAAGAAACAGTTACATGATTTTTTACTTACTACAATATTGAGAATACTAATACTAATCTATCCCATTCAGATAGTTCATTGTTACCATCAACCACTCTCTGAAACCTGAAATTTAAATACGATCTAAACCAATCACAAACTGATCTCGAAATATTAAAGGAACGAAGCTTGCGTAGTAGTAACTCATGGTCAACAGAAGGAAATGCTTTTGAAAAATCGAAAAATACAACTAAAGTAATAAAATTTTTGTCCATTGCAAGCTTAACATCAGAAGTAAACTTTAAAGCTGCAGTACTCGTACTATGTTTACAACGAAAACCAGATTGCAAAGTTTCCAATAAATTTTCATTAATTAAGAATGTAGTTAACTGTTGATTGGCGATTTTTTCCAAAGGTTTAGCCAGAGTACATATAATAGAGATTGGTCTGAAATCTTCCACTCTTTAAGGGCACGACACTTTAGGGATAGGACGTATATTACTTGTTTTCCAAATTTCAGGAAAAGTACCTGTCTGAAAAGAGAAGTTGTATATGTGCCAAAGTATTGGGAATATAATAGGCAGAGCTAGCTTTAACATTTTGACAGTAATAAAATCAGGACCCACTGCATTAGTTTTAATACCATTTATAGTTTTAAGTAGTAACTCTGGAGAAATATCTGAAAAGAAAAATTCATTTTCATCAAAAATATCAGAATTAACTGGGAAATTCGTATATGTAGAAGCAGGAGCTGGAGGAGAATTGTGAGAAAAAAATGATAAATAATCACTTGAGCGGAAATTGCATGCCTTCGAGCTGGTCCTCTGCGGTATAAGATTAAGTTTTTTTAATATATTTCAAATATTTTCAGACTAACTCTTATTTTTTATGAAATTAAAATTATATTTGTTATACGCATCTCTAATCTTAGTATGAACCAAATTTCGACTCTTTCTAAAATTCAAATGATCTGCAACATTTTTAGTTCTTTTAGATATTCTACGAAGTCTATTCCTTTCCTTGATCAACGCTTTTATTTCATCTGACATCCAAGGAGAAGACTTTTTTTATATTAATTGAATAAAGAGGAGCAAAATAATCAAAGGCCGAAGTTAAGTAAAGAGATAATTTATAAACTTTAACATTAATGTCAGATAAAGAGTATATACTATTCCAATCAAAGTTAGATAAGTGCGAAATGAAATCGGTTTCAGGGATTTGATTCAAACTACGAACAAACCATGGCGGTTTGGGCTACCGTAAATCTACCCAAGTTATGGTAGATTTAAGGTAGGTTTTGGGTAGACTTAAAAAATTGCTATTATTCAATGAAATATTATAAAATAAATTATTAGGAATAATAAAGTTACATTTGTAGATTAAATTTTTGAATTATATTATGTAAATTGAACAATTATAAATAAATTATTGATATGTGAAAGTGACAAAGTAGTTTCCAGTGAATATAGTGGGTTTTAAATAGCATATTTAGTGAATAATGAAAAGAAAAAATTAGGAAAACTTATTTAATTTAACAAAAGTAATCATTAAAGCATTTATTTATTACATACTTAGGGCTAATTAATGTTTACTTATTGAATAATTAATGTTTAAAGTTGGAGATGTCAGTTCTACCGTGAGATGTATGCGTGTGTGTGTGTGTAAAGCGATGATAATATACTACTTGATATATCGCCGCGCATTTGTCACGACAGATGTCGGGACTGACATTCGAACTCCTCTGTTTTATCCACATTCAAAACAAGAAATAGGAAAACCAACTTTCCAAGATGAATTTTATTAAAAGCAATTCTAAAAATTGTATATTGAAATTAACCTTTTTTTAATTTAATCAATTTCAATGACAATTATTAGTATATTTAATAAAATATACAAAATAAAAAAGCAGAAAATAAATAATTATACTAAGAAGAATAAAATATGCAATTTTTTCCCATTTTTCTAATATTAATAGAAAATTTACTTTTTAGACCAATTAAAATAAGATTCTAACTCCTCCTACTTTAAAAAAGCAATTTTTTATTTGTTGGTTCAACATTACAAAAAGGGAGTGAATATTTAATTTTTTAAAAGTTACATTTAGTCTTAACCCATTAAGAAAAAAAGATGTCTGGCCAATAAAAATAAACTCCTCCTATTTTCAAAATGCAATTTTTGATTTGTTAGTTGAGTGAAATTAATATTTGAAAAATAAAACATATATATAATACCAACCTTAAAAAAATGGATGATTTAGACCAATAAAAATAATAAACAAACTCCTCCCATTTTCAAAATCAATTTTTCTATTTGTTGGTTGAGTTAAACAAAATGGAGAAAAAAGTAATATTTAAAAAATAAATCATATATTTCTGTTCTATTGAAGAACTCCCCTTCTTTAGGAAGGAGGAGTTTAAATTTTATTTTAATTGGTCTAAAACATCCATTTTTTCTTTTGGGGGTTGGCATTATATGTTTTATTTCTTAAATATTAATTTTTTCTCCATTTTGTTTAGCTCAATTAATAAATAGAAAAAAAGGTTTCTTTAAGAAGGAGGAGTTTAAATTTTATTTTAATTGGTCTAGATCATTCATTTAACTTTTTGGGGGTTGGAATTTTATGATTTACTTTTTAAATATTAATTTTTCTCCATTTTGTTTAACTGAACCCATAAATAAATATATCTGTAGGAGGAGTTTGATTTTTTTTATTGGCTAATAGCAGTCTATTTTTTCGTGAGGGGTTGGGACTAAATTTTATTTTTTTTAAGTTTAATATTTTCTCCATTTTGTTTTATTGAAGCAACAAATAGAAAAAAAGGTTTCTTTAAAAAGGAGGAGTTAAAATTCTATTTTAATTGGTCTAGAACATTTATTTTTTTGGGGGGTTAGAAAAGTATATTTTAAATTAAAATATTTAATTTTTTCTTCATTTTGTTTAGCTCAACCAACAAATAGAAAAAAAGCTTTGATTAATAAGGAGGAGTTTAAATTTTATTTTACTTGGTCTAGAACATTCATTTTTTCTTTTGGGGGTTGGAATTATATGTTTTATTTCTTAAATATTAAATTTTTCTCCATTTTGTTTAACTGAACCAATGAATAAAAATATAGGAGGAGTTTGATTTTTTTATTGGCTAATAGCATTTTTTTCGTGAGGGGTTGAGACTTATATTTTTTAAAGTTTAATAATTTCTCCATTTTGTTCAATTGAACCCACACTGAAAAAAGAGTATTCTTCTTTTAAGTATATTATATTCTTAAGGGGTTACACCACCCTGAACGCCTGAAAACTTCAAAAATAAATTTTGACAAAACTACTAAAAATACAACTTTTCACTCATTACAGTATAAAAATACATATATTAAACTGTAAAAAAAATTTTGAAAAATGAAAAAATATTCAAAAATGGCGAAGATATGGCGTTTTTTCGAAACAACATTTTTCGGAATGGTGTACATGATTTCTCAAAAACTACTCAACTGATTTTTTTTTAATTTTGTACACAACTGCTCAATAACATTCTGTATGGCATGACGTAGCCGTTTTTAAAGAAGAAATTTTTTGAGCAAATAGGAGCATTAAAAAAAAGTATAAAATTTTGGGTACAAAATTTTTTTTTTAAAAATGTATAACTTTTTTTTAAAAAATCATATCAAAAAAATCCTACGTCATGCCATAGAGAATGTTATTGAGCAGTTGTGTACAAAATTTAAAGAGAATCGGTTGAGTAGTTTTTGAGAAATCATGTACACCGTTTCGAAAAATGTAGTTTCGAAAAAACGCCATATCTTCGCCATTTTTGAATATTTTTTCATTTTTCAAAATTTTTTTTACAGTTAAATATATGTATTTTTATACTGTAATTAGTAAAAAGTTGTATTTTTTGTAGTTTTGTCAAAATGTATTTTTGAAATTTTTAGGCGTTCAGGGTGGTGTAACCCCTTAAAGAAATATTCTAAATTATGTTCTTATCGATGAAAGAAATATTCTTATTTTGAGAATATCTTCTTGGCAAGCTAAGAAAATATACTTACGATAGAGCGTGCTGCGGTCGCCATAACGCGTCTTCGTTTTGTCATTCGTTTAATTGGTTTTATAGTATGTGCGACGCAGTGTTGAGTTTTAATTTTGTGTGTTTATTTATTAAAAATGAATAAGATGTAATTAATAACAATAAATTATTTAGATTATTATTACTATTTTTAAAAATAGATTAATTTAATTATTATTAAAGGAATTATTTACGTGAATTTGACAGGTAATGTATATTTTAACCTTAAAGTAAAGATACAAGAGATAAGTTGTTCAATCTATTTTTCTTATTATTATTAACATAGTTTTGACCGACTAAATTTTACTATAATAAAAAATATTGTTATTAGAAAATTCTATCCAAAATTTTGTTTCGGAAAAATTTATTTAAAAAAATAAATATTTTTTTAACTTAAGAAATATTTTGATTATATCAAATAGTTTTATCAAATTTCATATTTTTGTCATATATTATCATTCCAAAATTATGTCTATTTAATTGAAAATTTGTTATTTAGATCATAAACACGGTGCGCCTGAAATTAGTTTTTATAAAAAGTTACTGCACTCGAAATTTTCTTGTCAATTTTGAATCTGTGAAGTTTAAAGAGTATTTTAAGACCAAAAAGAAAATAATCGCTGGAGCCCTTTTTGAGAAAATTAACTTTAAATATATTTTTTAATTTTATATTTTTAAATTGTTTAAAAAATCGACTTTGATTCCATAGAAACAGTGTGTTTATACATATTGATAAGGTTAGTCTGTAGAGAAAAAGTCTTGAAAGGTACTTAAGAGGCAAGTAGATAAGCAGGGCCGATTCTAACTCTAGATCCCTGCACCGACATGTTATCGACACTTTTAGCCCAGACTCAAACCACTTAGCCAAGACTCAAACCCTTGGGTGGGGGGCGGAAATGACGTCATTCTAACTCTAGATCCCTACACCGACATGTTACCGACACTTTTAGCCCAGACTCAAACCACTTAGCCAAGACTCAAACCCTTGGGTGGGGGGTAAGAACTTGATGACAAGGCGGAAATGACGTCATTCACAGATTCCTGTACCGACACTTTTAGCCCAGACTCAAACCATTGGGGGAGGGTGCGATTCTGAGGCGGATATGACATCACGGGGGAGGGTGTGATTCAGACTATGATGCTGAGATGGATATGACGTCACACTTCCTAGAATTTTTGCTTGTGTAATTTGATATATTCTTATCTAAGGAATTTTTACCATTTACTTGTTGTTTATAATGTCTTTGATTTATCTAAAGAATTTTTCCCACATGTAATTTGATACCTATTTATTTCTTGGAATTATAGTCTTTATTTAAGCTATTGTTTTACATGTAATTTGATATCTTGTTTATTAGATTCTTATCTAAGGAATTCTTCCCATGTACTTGTTGTTTATGATATCTTTGATTTATTGCTTCCGGTCTTATTATACAGTTTATTTATTTTGTTTTGACTAAGTTTTATCTAAGGAATTTTTTTACAAACATTTTCGGTACTTTTCATAAGCTTTTAATCATACCTCAATTCTATGAAATATATAATTAACTTCAAGGTCAAATAGGTCATATCTTGTGTATATAAAGAGAGCAATTTTTCTAAACGAAATCATTCCTTCAGTTTAAGTCGGCTGATAAACATATTATTAGCAAAGCATAGTGAAATTCAAGTGCGATTAAACAAATTAATACAAGAAATTGATAAAGTTAAAAGTTTTATTATAGTCTGATCAGAGTTAATCATTTTAGCAAAAAACTAAAAGTTTCAATTCAAGTGATAAAAATGAATTTCGATAAATTAAACACAGCAATTAAAGTTATGGAAACTGATAAAAGCTCGAGTTATTGTAAAGATTTTGTGAAAATTATGAACGATGCTTTTAAAACATTAGGTAAAAAAACTACAACGGAGGAATTAAATTTTTGGATAAATAATAGTGTAAAGAACATTAGATTGCTGAATAAATTGTTAAGAAATAGATCCGTGTCATGTGGAGAGAAAAGAAAGATTTTGTCAACTATTGGACTACTGAAAGCAAACAGCAGAAAGTTTAAGAAATTAAGAAGAACAGGAACGGGCTTATTTAAAAAGGATGAAAGATGGATCAGGTGGGAAGAATTAGAGAATGCTTTTGAGAATCGAATTAGAACAGGTGTAATTATTAATTTAAAACATAAAAATATAGACAGTTTTCTTAGTGATGCAAAAAAATGATTATTTCTCGATTAAAAAATGCGTTTAAAAAGACGGGAAACATGAAAGTTAATGTTATTCTTGCGGCAAATTTTAGTGCTCTAGAAGAGGGTAGGGAAATTGAAGATATTAAGTATTTCGATACAAAAAATTCAAAAATTTTAGAATCAACAAATTTTGACGAATGGTTTGATCATAAAATTCGTGAAAAGATTCTAGTTAAGATTGATGATTTTTAACAAAAAAAGTCAGGTTGGTCTTTGAAAGAAATTATAAACTTAAATGTTAATATAAATAAGTATGTCCCTCTTGCGGCTGGGTACTCAACTTTTATAAGAATGCCAAAGTTTATAATTAATAAAAGAGCTGTTATTAATGTTATAAATAATGATAAACACTGTTTTTTATGGTCCATCATTGCACAACGTTATCCAGCTAAAATGAATAAGGAACGTACAAGTTCATACCCCCACTTTAAAGATACTGATTTAAAGTTTGATGATTTTGAATTCCCCATTTCTCTCAGCGATATTCCAAAATTTGAAAAATTAAACAATTTAAGTATTAATGTTTACGGAATTGATAAAAGTAATAAAAAGAATAAAATTGTTCCACTCTATTTAAGTAAAAACAAATCAAATGAACCTAATTATCATTTGTTAATGATTGAAAATACTGAAATTGATTTAGACGATGATGATGATGATGATAATAATTTTCAAAATAACAAAGTTTATCATTTTGCATTAATCAATAATTTATCTCGATTAGTAAATTCACAGATCTCAAAAAACAGTCATACAATGTTACTTTGTGATAGGTGTTTATTCCATTTTAAATATGAAAAATCATTTAATAATCATAAATTGGATTGTGATAAAATAAACAAGTGTCGAGTAATTTTGCCTAAAGAAGAGGATAAAATTTTAAAATTTAAAAACTATAGAAATAAAGAAAGTGTTCCCTTTGACGTGTATGCTGACACTGAAAGTCTCTTAGAACCAATAGCAAGTACACACACAAACACATCAACATACCAAAAACATATCCCAACAAGTTTTGCTTTCTATGTACATTGCAATTTCGACGAATCTCTTTCAGAATTTAAATCATATCGAGGTCCAGATTGTGTTGATTGGTTCATGGCTGAATTAAAACAATTGGCTGAAAAAGCAAATACTTATTTTACCAATATTATTCCAATGGAAAATTTAACTATTTTACAACAAATTCAATTTGACACAGCAACAGTTTGTCATATTTGTGAAAAACCTTTTGAAAATGATGACATTAAACACCGCGATCATTGTCATTTCACGGGAAAATATCGTGGTCCGGCACATCAAGGTTGCAATGTAAATTATAAAGAATCACATGTTGTTCCCATAATTTTTCACAACTTGTCAGGATATGATGCACATTTCATTATTAAAGCTTTAGCAACGTCTTTTGAGGGTGAAATAAAACTGTTACCAATAAACAAAGAAAAGTACATTTCATTTTCAAAATATGTGAAGGGTACCAAAGTAGTATTAAGATTTCTTGATTCATTTAGATTTATGCCAAGTAGTTTAGACAAATTATCCTCCTATCTTGAAAATGATGAGAAAAAAATTACTAAAAAGTATTGTAAAAATGTGAACGAGTTTAATTTATTAACAAGAAAAGGAATATTTCCTTACGAATATGTTAGTAGCTGGGAAAAATTAGAAGAAGGTCAATTGCCAGTAAAAGACTCTTTCTACTCTAAATTAAATGACGCTCATATTTCAGACGAAGACTATGAACATGCTTGTAAAGTATGGAAAACGTTTAATTTAAAAACAATAGGAGAATACTCTGACTTGTATTTACAGACTGACGTTCTACTACTTGCCGACATTTTTGAAAATTTTAGAAAAACTTGTTTTACAACTTATAACCTGGACGCGTTACATTACTATACTGCCCCAGGACTGGCATTTGACGCTATGCTCAAGTACACAGACATAAAACTTGAATTGTTGACAGATGTGGAAATGTTGCTTTTTATTGAAAAGGGAATAAGAGGTGGAGTTTCACAATGCTCCAACAGATACGCGAAAGCTAATAATAGATTTATGGAAAAAGATTTTAATCCCTTAATACCAGAATCTTATATCATGTATTTCGATATAAATAATCAGTATGGTGCTTCTATGAGCGAGAGCTTGCCATATACAGATTTTGAATGGTTAGAAAATTATAGTAATGACTTTTTCTTGAATATTCTAGATGATTCTCCTGAAGGATATATTCTTGAAGTAGATTTAGATTATCCAACTGAACTTCATGATTCACATAAAGACTTGCCCTTATGCCCTGAACATTTCATACCTCCTCTCCCAAAATGTACAATTCCTAAATTAATTCCAAATTTATTACCAAAGAAGAGCTATACAATTCACTATAGAAATTTAAAGCTATATTTATCTTTGGGAATGAAATTAACTAAAATACATAGAGTTTTAAAATTTAAGCAAAAGCAGTGGTTAAAACCCTACATTGATTTAAATACCGAGCTTAGAAAAAAATCGAGTAATGAATTTGAGAAGAATTTTTACAAGCTAATGAACAATTCCGTATTTGGCAAGACAATGGAAAATGTTAGAAAACACAAAGATGTTAGATTAATAACAAAGTGAGAGGGAAGGTATTAGGCGAAAAATTTGATTGCTCAACCAAACTTTCATAGTTGCACCATATTCGATAAAGATATGGTCATTATTGAGATGAATAAAACAAAGGTATACTTTAACAAACCAATTTACATAGGATTCACTATTCTAGACATATGAGGCATTCCATTTCAAATCGTTCCACCGACAAAAACAATCGCAAGGAGAGCGATTTTCTAATAAATATAATTATTTAAAAATTTAATTATTTGTAACATATTATACACTAAATCGAAAGAGAATTTCATAAACTTTATAATGCTATTTTTATTTTTTAAAATTTTTTTCAATTTCGTAGAGAAATTCCTGTTTGAAAGTTTAAACTCTTAATATCTCAAAACACCCCACCGTCGATTTTTATCAAAATTATATGAAAATAAAGCTTAACTTTTCTAGTTTCCATTCCCGTATAATATATTATGGACATTTAATGGGATTAATAGAAAAAAAATTGTTTAAAAAATGTGCTTTTGAAAAATTTGACAAATGGTACGAAGTTGAATCCTAACTAACCTTCAACTTCGTACCATTTGTCAAATTTTTCAAAAACACATTTTTTAAACAATTTTTTTTCTATTAATCCCATTAAATGTCCATAATATATTATACGGGAATGGAAACTAGAAAAGTTAAGCTTTATTTTCATATAATTTTGATAAAAATCGACGGTGGGGTGTTTTGAGATATTAAGAGTTTAAACTTTCAAACAGGAATTTCTCTACGAAATTGAAAAAAATTTTAAAAAATAAAAATAGCATTATAAAGTTCATGAAATTCTCTTTCGATTTAGTGTATAATATGTTACAAATAATTAAATTTTTAAATAATTATATTTATTAGAAAATCGCTCTCCTTGCGATTGTTTTTTGTCGGTGGAACGATTTGAAATGGAATGCCCCATATAAAAAATAATAACATATGACTTTCATTACAATTACATTAAAGAGACTTTCAGTGATTCTGCAAAATTACTCTACACAGATACTGACAGTCTTGTTTATCATATTACAGTGCCAAATTTTTATGATTATATTAAAAGAGATTTACATAAATTCGATACATCCGATTATCCTGAAAACAACATTTATAATATACCACTTGCAAATAAAAAAATCCTGGGTCTTATGAAAGACGAGAATAACGGTAAAATTGTAGACGAATTTATAGGTTTAAGATCAAAACTATATGCATTCAAGTTATGGGGTGATGAGGAAGCTAAAAAGAAAGCAAAAGGGGTAAAATATTCAACTTTAAAAAAAATAGGTTTCGATGATTTTAAGCATACTCTCAATGAAAATGAAAACCTGATCCGATCTCAGCACTTTATACGCAGCAGAGAACATGAAGTATTTACTGTCAAACAAAATAAAATTGCTCTCAGTTGGCAGGATTATAAAAGAATTTTGATACCAGGGAAAACTGACACCCTTCCTTGGGGTTACCAACAGCATGAAACAATGGAAATAGATGAAATTGATGTATAAAATGTAAATATTTATTTAAAATGTTAGTTTGTATTAGTTCTCTACTATTCGCTTTATACAATTTTTACAATAAATTATACTTAAAAAATATTGTAATTTATTATAATAAATGAATGTGATCAAAATAAATGTTGTTGTTTCTTATACCTGAAAATAATAGGGTTAGGTTAGGAATAATAATTACAGACCAATTGATATTTTGTAATTTTATTGAGGAAAAAAATTGAATACACATTTTAAACTAAAATAGTTAAATATTACAGTTTTTGCAGAACCAAGTTTTTAAGTTTATAACATTCTGAAGAGCACAAGTAAATGTTTTCTTGTTAATTAAATGTTTTGAACAAGTTTTAATACATGTTTCAATGTTTAACTTTTTTAATGAAGGACAATTTAAATCATTCATGTCGATAATTTCAATACAATATTTTTCATCGATTAAGCTTTTTAACCATTTTTTCTTCTCTAAACCTTTAACATAAATTGTCTTTGCTTCTTTAAACACATTTTCTAAAATTTCTTTTAAATAAACGTACGGTACATCACCAGAATTCCAACGAATACCATGGCAATTATTTTCTAACCAACGATTGATACATTTATATTTGTTTGTGACGCAATTCCATGGACAAGGAGGTTGGAAAACCATATTTATTGGTATTGAATCATTATTTACAGAAACTATAGCTAATTCTTTTAAAACAAATTTATTAATTGGCAATTTGAATCCTTGCACATCCATTAAGTACTGCATTTTTAAATCAACTAATCTCATTACGCGTAAAGAGTTAAATATATATAAGCTTAAAGTTAAACAATTTTTTTGACAATTCCACTGATTGGTTTATATTCAACGATGCGGTCATGCAAAACTAAGCAATAAGCTAAAGTATTGGCGGGAAAATTTTCTTTTGATTCAAATTCTAGGCGGATATCAACTGGTCCACTTTTTAAAGACTCATTTTGTTTTGAACAATCTACTACAACTAAAGGAGCATATTGTAAAAATTCTTTTTTTGATAAAATTGGTTGAGACTCTTTACTATAATAAGATGCTTGAAAATTTGTAAACATTTCATATAAAGTAGAGTACTGATTTCTACCAATATTGAGATTCATGTTACCATAAGGATGACATTGTGAATTTAAAAATAATTTTACATCAGATAAATCACAGTGATCGAAACAACTAGAGTTTTGAACTGTATTATTTTTTCTGTTTCTCTGAAATCCTAATACAATAAATCTAGGTTTCTCTAATTGACTTAAAGTTTTTACACTCCAAATATGCTTAGGAGTAATTGGTAATAAAGGATATTCATACAATTCCCAAGTTCTAAAACTTATTGGAATAGATGGATCTTTTTCAATATATTTTAATAATTTAAATTTTCGAGCATCTGATAATTTTATGTATGGTAATAACCATTCAATTTTTTCAATAACAATTTTAAACTCTTCTAAAGGTGCTACTTGCAACACTGCGTTAGCATCCGTTCTTGATCTGATTAAAATAAGCTCATGTTTAGCGTTAATAATAACTTTTTGGTAATCTTCAGCAAAACCAAAAATCATACTTAAAGGAATACAAACATCAAAATAACCTTGTGCATTTGTTAAGGTTGGTTCATTCGTAAATTCTAACCAGCCAACATTTTCAAGAAATTTATTTTGACTAGCATCCAGAGAAATATAATTTTTCATTAAACTTGTAAGACCAACATTTTTATTTTTATCAATTTCTACACCATTAAGTTCATACTTTGCTTCTTCAAATAAATGACATATGCCATTAGAAATTAAATTTGTACGCTCTAGAGCTGTTCCATCAGGTTTCACAAGTTTTCCAGTGATGTGAATCGAGCTTTTGCTTGGAAATAAGCAATGATCCTGATTCTGTACCGTGATGCGGATTTCGTCACTATTGTTGTATGTTGATGATGTGTATGGTTGTTGCGCATGAACTTCATAATGAGCAATAGATTCATCAAAAATTACTGGTGAATCAATATTTAAAATTTCCCCTTCCATAGCAAATAATAATACGTTGAAATACAAAGGCACAAATACAAGTAAAAATAACCTTAAATCTCTTTTTTACTCTCTTCCTTTTTTTACAATCTTTAGACCGAGATTTTTTAGTAGTTGTAGGTTCTGAGGTGTTAATCTCTTCAAGATTCGCCGACGACTGATTTGCTTCTGGCATGGTGTCTTAATTTTATAACCAAAACCAATCCTTTTTCTATTATTAAAAACAATACCCATTACTTTAAAGATTTAATATGAAGCCTTATTGTTAAAGTTTCCCCTCGAAAATTAACTAAATTTCCGTCTTGGTCTACAATTCGCAACTGAATATAGTCTATTGTCTTGACAGCGACTGGCAAGTAAATGACGTGATTTGGTACTTCCACTATTTTATATCCTGGTGGAAGAATAGGAAAAAATTCATGAATTGTATGCACTTTTTCACCATTAATGTATGCTCCCGTTGTTATATTACATTCTACTCTTAATGAATTTATTTTAATGATTGATACTGGTTGATCAGACTCATGGTATTCTTGAGCTTTTAATTTGCGAGGAGAAAATCTTAACAAACTACCAACAAAAAAATTATTGGGTTTAAAATTAATTTCTTCATCACAATAAACTGTACATTTCAATGTATTATTATTTGGTTTGATTCTAAAATTAATTCCTTTATTTTTTAAAATTAAATGCAAAACTTGATCAATATCACTAACTTCATAACTTCCTGTGGGTATAATAATTTCTTCATTTCCTACGTAAAATTTATTCTTTCCAACATCTATATTAGGAATAGAATTAAAAGTTTAAAATTCAACAAGACCAAGAGCATAATTTTTAAAATTAGACAACTCTATTGGTGGAAAAAATTGAGATTCTAAAATGGAAGAATTTCCAGACAACGTTAAAATAAGTGAATCGTACATGATGAGGTCAAATTAATAACTGACATTTAAACCAAGAATATCATTTATTTATATGCAGAGTATACAAATCAGGAATATTCAATTGTTTACATAAAAATTTAAGACATAAATGTCCGCATACATATGTATTATAGTTTTGATATCGTTTATGATTATATTTTATGCTACCAACACCAAAATATTTAACAAGATCCGAAGGTGGTCGAAGATTACCAAAGCTATCAAAATATATGATTTTATCTTTATTCTTTTTATATGCACACCAATGTGTACCGGGACCATTTTTATCATCTAGATTAATAATTGCAAATTCATTTTCTTTAGGACCACGCATAGGTAGTTCATTTCGCATAAAAACTCCTCGAAAATATGGAATTTTTAAACGCTTTGCAAATTTTAATAAATCTAAATCTGTTAGCGCACGGTGAGGTAGTTTTACTTCAAGTTTTTTGACTTGCATCCTTGTCCTACTTTGTATGGTTTTAGATGAAGGCCTAGTCCTGCTTTATATGGTTTTAGAAAGAGACCTTTTCCTAAGGCAATAGATTCCATTGTTTGATTATGTCGCTTGCTTTCCTCTAGTTGACGTTTTGCAGAATTTGCATCATTTACAGCTTTTGCTATGCCAGCTGCTCCCCCTGCTAGAGCCCCTGTTGCACTTAAACCCGCAAACAAAGGAATAAGAAAAGGTAAAATTCCTCCCACTTTAGCAGGTATCGGTAAAACTCGAGGTTTATTAATTTTTCGCCTGCCACCAGCAATTTTAACTGCCAAACGTGCACCTTAAAGTGCTGATTTAATAGTAGTCTGGGCATTTGTATCCAATTTCATAGATTTTTTAGCTGCGGTTACAATCTTCCTCAACGTTGATTTTTTATTTTCTCTCTTTTTCTTCATATTTTCTTTTGACTTGATTCCCATACCCAATTTTGATTTGACCTTCATTGCATTTGTTATTGCGTAAGCTGCGGCTCTTTCACTATAATTTGCGTCAGGAGCAAACACACGATGCCAAGCTTTATCAGCAAGTACTCTATCAGCTGCGTTTCTCGCTTCTACACTTTCCCTATTTTTTGAATAAGAAATATCGTGCTCTTTACAAGCAGCGTCAAGAGGGTTGACTCCTGGATCACCTCGTGCTAATCTCTTTGCTAATTTTGTTCCTGGACCACAGTATTGATAGCCAGGTATATGAAGTTCGAAAGGTAATTTATTGATAATTTTATTCAAGACACCTCTACCTCGTCTTACTCTTTTCGAAGTTTTCTTTAAACTAATTTGTTTTTTATTTACACCCATATTTATATTCTTTTCGGTAGGAAAACTTTTTCAAGACTAAAGTGGAAATCTATATAACCAATGTATTTATGGTTTTTTGTCATTTGACTACAAACAGTCAACCTTTAATGATCTAACAAAAAAATTATGACAGTAATAGTCAATTATTACAGTAATAGTCAATTATCCCAATTGCCTCCAACAGTAGGAAACGTGGACCTTGCCCAAAGCATGAAAGAGTTGACGATCGACACCAAATCGCAAACCTCTCCTAAAAAACTAGACCTAGAAATCAGATGCTGTAAAGTAGCATGGACCTTATTACTGGACTTGCATGCAAACGTTACAAGCGACTACAGTAAACTGACATTGAAACTATTAAAAACCTTGTATTTATAGTTTTAACCTCAGTTATCGTAAGAATGGAGTTTGAAGCACAATCGATTAAATTGACAGTCTACAATTTTGACACTCTTGTTCAAGATTGTAATAAGAAAACAGAAAATCGTCATGGAAATTTATTGCCAAATAGTGTGCGAGCAATATTTTGTGGACCGTCAAATTGTGGAAAAACAAATGCTCTACTTGCTCTTCTAATACATCCCAATTGATTAAGATTTGAAAATGTTTATGTGTACTCAAAATCGTTATATCAACCAAAATACAAATTTTTAGAAAACATTTTGCAACCAGTAGAGGGTGTTGACTACTTTTCATTTAATGAACATGCGGATGTTGTAGAACCAAACAATGCGTTACCAAACTCAATATTTATATTTGATGACGTAGCATGTGAAAAACAAGATAATATTAAGGCCTTTTTTGCTATGGGAAGACATATAGCGGTGGATTGCTTTTATTTATGTCAAACATATGCGCGCATTCCAAAACATTTAATACGTGACAATGTTAATTTATTAGTTTTATTTAAACAAGATGAAATGAATCTCAGACATATTTATGATGATCATGTAAATACTGATATGACATTTATGGATTTTTAAAAACTTAGCAACTCTTGTTGGAAAAATAAGCATGATTTTATAGTGTTTGATAAAGATCGTGATATTAACGAAGGTAGATATAAAAAATGTTTTGATTGTTTTATAAAATTAGAGAAATGATATTCTTTGTAAACAGTTTCATTCAAGACATTGGTCTATCAACATGTCTTCTACACACTTGAAACATTTGAGAAAGCAAAAAGATATTCTTGGTCAAATTGCAAAAGCCAGTGATGCTATTCGACGAAAGCATAGACTGATAAAATTGGGCAAGGAAGAAATTGAACAGACTTTAAATAATACGTTTAAACCTATAGTGACACCAATTCAGAAATTAGTTGACGACATTGAAATTGTCAAACAAATTCGACCAGTAAAAATTGAAAGAGAGGGAGACCTTCCTTTAGAGTTTGAAGAAGATAAAGAAGTTAAAAGAGAGAATGATTCATTTTTAAGAGATGACTTATCATTTGCAACAGCTGCTGATGATGACGATAACGGTGACGATTATGATGATGATTATGATGTTGATTATGATGATGATGGAGATGCAGATAAATCAGAGAAAGATGGTGCTATTTTATATCTTCAAATGTTGGATGAAAAGGGAAAAGATTTAGATCCTTCATATGGAGTTCGTAAATTATCTAAAGGGCAATTAATGATTGGTAATTCAGGAATAAATTTTGAACAAAATAATATTAGTGTAGGTAATAAAACATATCCTGCAACGAAAGGTTTACTTGAGCTTTTATTCAAAAAAGTTCCAGAAGAAGCTGTTTTAAGTGTAGTTGATCGAGAAAATTATAAAAATATTGTAATATCAACTAATGCTCATAAAAAATATTACAAAGCAGATGGCGCTGTTAGAGACAAAAAGAGTTTAAAATATCTAAACTATATAGCAGTACATTCTGGTGAAGGTTTAATTCCAGAATATATGACTCAACAAGAAGATACAAAAATTGATTATGTCTATTGGGATGATCCTAATGAATTGGTTGATCGTTTAAGATTTCTCTTGGCATCTCAAGCAGCTGGAAATCCCAGTCATAATAATGAGATTATATCAATTATTGAAGAGTTGAGAGAAGCTGGAATTGTTTATTAATTAACAGTTGTAGAAATTTTTATCATTTTCATGATGAGTATCGACATATTCGGACGTCAGTTTAAAAGCACAGAAACTTCAAATCGAGGTCCACCAGGACTTGGTTTTAAGTTGACTGCTGAAGGAGATTTTAATATTGAAAATAAGAAACTTTGCAACGTAGCTAATGCTGAGAGCAACGATGATGCAGTAAACTTGAATACTGTAAACAAAGTTATTGAATCAAAAGCGAACGCCATCTATGATGTAATCGGTTCTGTGAGAAATGATGTAAATGATAATGTTGTAAAGATTTTAGATTTAGAAGATTTGATAAAAAAATATTTTGAAAATCTAAGAATCAGTATTGAAAGAAATATAGAGATCATGTCTACCAACAAAGACATTATTTTACAATTAGACAGCAGACTGCGCACACTTGAAGGTAATTAACAATGGAGGATCAAAAACTACAGTTGGTGAAAGAGTTACATAAACCAGCGAGAAAAAATTATAAGCGAAGAACTGTTGACATTCGTGGTATTGACGAGACTTGGCAAGCTGATCTTGTTGAAATGCAACCTTATGCTAGAGAAAATAAAGGTTACAAGTACCTGTTAACCGTCATTGATACATTTTCAAAGTTTGCTTGGGCTGTTCCAGTAAAGTCCAAAAAAGGTGAAGATGTGACTGCGGCAATGAAATCTATTTTATTTAAAAAACGTATACCAAAAAATTTGCAAGTAGATAAAGAAAAAGAGTTTTATAATTCACAGTTTAAAAATCTCATTAAAAGTTATGACATTAACTTGTATTCTACGCATAGTAATTTGAAAGCGTCAATTTGTGAGCGATTTAATCGTACTTTGAAGAATAAAATGTGGATGCAATTCAGTTTACGCGGTAATTACAAATGGATAGACATACTAAGTGATTTAGTAAATGCGTATAATAATAGTAAACATCGGACAATAAGAATGAAACCGAAAGATGTAAATGCTAAAAATGAAAATAATTTATTGTTAAATGTATTTAAAAAAGTTGCAGTAAACAGGAAATATAATTAATAAGAAATTTAAAGTTGGAGATAGAGTACGTATAAGTTAAGTTAAGCATGTTTTTGAAAAAGGTTATACGCCAAATTGGACTACGGAAATATTTACTATAAGAGATGTAAAAAATACTAATCCAATAACATATATCTTGAAGGATTATCAGGAAAATCTAATAAGTGGATGCTTTTACGAGCAAGAACTTTCTAAAGTTAAATATCCAGATGTATATTTAGTTGAAAAAGTATTAAAAAACGAGGATCTAATGTATTTGTAAAATGGTTAGGTTTTGATAATTCTCATAACAGTTGGATAAACGAATCTGAATTATAATGTATTTGAGAAAGGTTAAAATAAAAATAAATTGAATTGTATGCATTCTTGTATTTATTTATCCTCTCTTTACAATAATTTACCATTTATACATTGAATATTTGACATTTGTTGAATAGCTTCATTTGATATTTGTTTACAGTGAAATGTGACAAGTTCCAGCAATAATGTCTCTAAATTTAATTATTTAATTATTTGTTTAAAAATGAAAAATTTGTTTATAACAAATGTAATTGTTTAAGCAAATAAATTTTTTAAGTTTTTGAAAGAATGTACATATGATATAAATATTTAAAGTTTAAAAAATGACGAAAATGTTTACAAATACAAAAGAAAGTTGATTATTGTTTATATAATTGTTAATATTAATGATAATTTTTAACTGTAAAATAGTTTTTTACTAAATTAGACATAAATTTAAACTTGTCTGCAAAAAAACCAATTTTTTTTATGAAGAAGGTCCGAAGTAATCTATTTGTTAATTAACTTTTTTTAATTGAATAATTTAAGTAGAAACTACAAATGTTTAAAGAATGCATGTCGAGTTTAAGCTGAAATTTCAACCCCCCACCCTTTTGATTGGGGTGGGGGGTTGGACCTGTAAATTGGTGTAGTAACTTGTACCTACTAGGGTAACATATTTCCAAAGTATAAAGGAAATCCAAGAACTTTTTTTTATTTTTGGGGCAGTTCAGGAATAATGCCTCATAAATGTAAATATTAAAACTAAAACATAAATACTGTCATTAATTTATATATTTGGTTATACATATTCGAGTCGAGTGTACTTGAAAGACCGTAAGAACACAAAATTAATTAATCAAAAATTAACATTAAATTTTCAAGACTTTTTCTCTACAGACTGATCTTAGCAATACGTATAAACACACTGTTTCTATGGAATCAAAGTCGATTTTTTAAACAATTTAAAAATATAAAATTAAAAAATATATTTAAAGTTAATTTTCTCATAAAGGGCTCTAGCAATTATTTTCTTTTTGGTCTTAAAATACTCTTTAAACTTCACAGATTCAAAATTGACAAGAAAATTTCGAGTGCAGTAACTTTTTATTAAAACCCATTTCAGGCGCACCGTGTAAATAAAAAATATTATTTCCAGAAACCCAAAAATATTATGTGCTTATAAATTCAAGAATATAATATTCTTAATATAAGAAGAACGGCTTAATAGGTTAAGAATATATTCTCAAAAGAGATTTTTAGAATATATTCTTATTTAAAGCATATTCCCCACTTACACTAAGAAAATATTCTTGGCGCGCTCATTTAAGTGGCGAATATTCTAACGTCAAGTAGAATATCCTTAAAGTTAGAATACTCTTTTTTCAGTGCACGAATAAAAAATATCTCTTATTATATTAAGTTGAAGAACGACCGACCGACCGACCCTAGCCGTATATATATGTATATCTTTTAAAAATAATATAAACACAAATGTATACATATTTACAATGTCACGCATGCGCAGTAGTGTTCTGTCAATGTTACGCATGCGCAGTAGTGTTCTGTCAATGTTACGCATGCGCAGTAGTGTTCTGTCAATGTTACGCATGCGCAGTAGTGTTCTGTCAATGTTACGCATGCGCAGTAGTGTTCTGTCAATGTTACGCATGCGCAGTAGTGTTCTGTCAATATTACACATGCGCAGTAGCGTTCTGTCAATATTACACATGCGCAGTAGCGTTCTGTCAATATTACACATGCGCAGTAGTGTTCTGTCAATATTATACATGCGCAGTTGTGTTCTATCAATATTAGGCATGCGCAGTAGTGTTCTATCACTATAACGCATGCGCAGTAGTGTTCTGTCAATATTACGCATGCGCAGTAGTGTTCTATCACTATAACGCATGCGCAGTAGTGTTCTATCACTATAAAGCATGCGCAGTAGTGTTCTGTCACTATAACGCATGCGCAGTAGTGTTCTATCACTATAAAGCATGCGCAGTAGTGTTCTGTCACTATAACGCATGCGCAGTATTGTTCTGTTAATATTACGCATGCGCAGTAGTGTTCTATCACTATAAAGCATGCGAAGAACATTCAGAACTTTAAAATTGAATTTTTTAATTCATACACAATCTAAAAATTATTTTTCTACAATACAAAATTCCCAAAACACAAAATGTCCAAAATATGAAATTTCCAGGAACGCATGATTATTCCCCAAATGTCATTTTTGCGAAATGTCATTTTTTCGAATAGTCATTTTTGCGAATAGTCATTTTTGCGAAAAGCCATTTTTGCGAAATGTCATTTTTTCCAATAGTCATTTTTGCGAAAAGCCATTTTGCGAATAGTAATTTTTGCGAAAAGTCATTTTTACGAATTTTCATTTTTGCGAATCGCCATTTTTACGAGTTGTCACTTTTGCGAATCGACATTTTTACGAATCGCCATTTTTACGAATTGTCACTTTTGCAAATCGACATTTTTACGAAATGTCATTTTTGCGAATAGCCATTTTTACGAAAAGTAATTTTTACGAATTGTCGTTTTTGCGAATTGTCATTTTATTCTATTGTATTTTTCGCAAAAATGTCAATTCGCAAAAATGACTTTTCAGAAAAGTGACAATTCGTGAAAATGTCGATTCGCAAAAGTGACAATTCGCATAAATGACATTTCTCAAAAATGAAATTTCGCAAAAATGACAATTCGCAAAAATGGCTTTTCGCAAAAATGACTATTCGCAAAAATGGCTTTTCGGTAAAATGACATTTCGGAAAAATGACATTTGGGGAATAATCATGCGTCCCAAATTTCTTAAATAAGAAGTGTTGAATTGTACTGTAAGTGAAAAGAATTAGATTATTGAGTATTGAGATTTAACAATTCTATTTCTGTGTAAGATATTTTAAAAAAATCATTATTGTCAATGTTTTACAAAAATTTAAATAACTTCTAAAAACATTAACACTTTTAATCATCTTAAGCTTACTTTAAAGGTTATTTTCTACAGAATGGGAATTACTTGTAGACATTAACGTGTAATTTTTTCTTAGAAATTGCAGGTCGGCAAAGTTATATACACAAAAATTTCAATTTGAAATAATTTTTTTGTACAAAAAACTATTCTTCAAAAAATATAAAACATAATATGATGTAGATTTTTCAAGAAAATTTAGTAAAAAAATATGTTTAAATTTTAAAAATTATTTTTCTGTTAACCCGTTGCCTGTTAACGACCTTTGGGTAGTAAACTTCTTAGCTCAAAATAAATGCAATTTTTTATGTAAATTATAAAATAAATTGTTTTATATCATTATTAACAAACTATTGATTGCAATGATCCTAAATTAGGTAATAAATAAATTATTATTTATTATTTTTATATAATATAACAATTTAAAAACAAGTAAAATTTATGAAAATTTATTTTTAATTCAAGTCGCATTTAGTGTAGGTATAATTGTTTTTGGAGTCGGTGAATTCGAATTTGACCTTAATTTTAAAAAATTCAAAATGGCGGACATCATTTTTTAAATTTATTTGGATTTTTATCAATTTCAGTACCTAAGGGTTTTTCAGGTCGCTGAATTCGAGTTTGACCATCATTTTTAAAACTTCAAAATGCAGGATCCAAATTGGCGGACATACTTTTTGAAATTCATTTGGATTTTTATTAATTTCAGTATCTAGGGGTTTTTCGGGTCGCTTAATTCAAATTTGACCTTCATTTTTAAAAATTCAAAATAGTGGACATAATTTTTAAAATTCATTTGGATTTTTAACAATTTCAGTATCAAGGTATATTTTAGGTCGCTGAATTTAAATTTGTCTTTTAAAATAAAAAAATATGAATTCAAAATGAGGGACGTAATTTTTTTAATTCATCCCGATTTTTATCAAATTTTGTACTCTATTCTATATCCTTTGCATTAGCTGATAAAACGAATCATGACCCCAGAATGTGCTGTGTGGAGGCTGCAATGGTTTTACATTACACTTTCTGTTCTTTGTTTTTTTTTTTTGTTCATAATATCTGTTTAAAATTTAAAAATTTTGTCCGACATATTGGATCCACCATTTTGAATTTGTTTGACGTCATATTTATATTCAGCGACCCCAAAAACCCTTGTATACTAAGTTTCATAAAAATTCATCTAACAGATTTTGCTGAACATTTTGGGCCAATCATATGATTATTATTTTTTCAAACAGCGAAAGGGTTTATAAGATTGTTTCAAATTTTTTAAATTCTTTTGGTCTAAGTTTGCCAACCTGCATTTTCTAAGAAAAAAGTTTTGTATATTCGCACAATCAAAGTTATTTGAATCAAATAAATATATAGATAAAAAAAATTATTTGAATGAGATAACTTTTTTTTTAATTTTTTTTTTGTAATTTTTTTAGTGTGCTAATACTTTTACGTATGCAAATGGAAGAACATAAATTTATTTATTATACATTTAGTATAAGGACTACATAAATAATTATTTGACGCAATTAAAAAGATATTGGTCTAAATTAAAATAATTAATTATGAAAAATAATTGCATATTTGATATAAATAAGGGAAATTCCACGTCAACACGGACAGAGCTCTAAACAAAAATTGCTTTGATGAATTTAAACGTTCTAGGGCTTAAAAGATTTCTACATTCATTTACTTTAAGATGCTGATGGGCGTTTTTTGCAAATTTTCATTTCCGATGCCAATAGAGCTGTCAAAAGTCAAAAGGTCCAAAAATCTCAAAATACTTTTATGAATTAAAAGCATTTTCAGTCGAATGAAAATCGTTTTAAAACATAAAATTTATTGAAACTAAAATTTTTTTCTGCTCATTTTTTTAAAGATGATAAAATTTTGAACAGAAGAAGATATTTCAGAAGTCGTTTGGCCAATAATTCATTTAGATATTTTTAAAAAATCGCCATTTTCAATGTTTTACAAAAAATTTGAATAACTTCTAAAATAAAAACTTGAACCAAAAAAATATAAAAAATTTGAAACATTTTTATTTACAGAAAAATAATTTTTAAAATTCAAACGTATTTTTTTATTAAATTTTCTTATAAAATCTACACCATATAAAGTTTTATATATTTTTTAAAATAGTTTTTAGTACAGAAAGATTGTTCCAAATTTTTTGGATTTTTTTGGTCCAAGTTTGACGGCCTGCATTTTATAAGAAAAAATTACACGTTAATGCCTATAAGTAATTCTTATAGTGTAGCAAATGACCTTTAAAATAAGCTTAAGATCATTAAAAAACGTTTATTATTTTAAAAGTTATTCAAATTTTTGTAAGACATTGAAAATTACGATTTTTTAAAAATATCAAAATAAAATATTGGCCAAATGACTTCTGAAAGATCTTGTTCTTTTCAAAATTTTATCATCTTTCAAAAAATAAAAAGCAAAATATTTTAGTTTCCATACATTTTATGTTTTAAAATGTTTTTCAATCACCTGAAAATGGATGGTCTCTCAATTTTGACCGGTAGTGTAGATTCGTAATCAGCGACCCTAAAAACCACCGAGAAACAAGTTTTAATCGAATCTGATAAAATTTGAATTTTGTCCGCCATATTGGATCCGACATTTTAGATTTAAAACAAAAAATTTAGATTTATATTCGGGGACCTTCTTAAAGTTTGTAATTTTGTAGTATTTGGGGTACTAAATAAATGTGCCAAACAGTTTTGCAAAAAAAAAATTTTTTGCAAGATATTTAGATTTGAAAAATCAGAAACTGAAAATAAATAAATTTTTATAATATTAAAAAAAAGTTAAGAAAATTTAAATTTTCAATAATTTGTTTAAACAATAATTTTTTATTGTTAAAAAAATATGCTGAGGACATCATGGAGTTTCCTAAAAAAATTATTTTCTCAAAATATAAACCTTCCTTAATAAGTGGTTAAATTTTTAAAGAAGTGCTTTTTGATGTTTTTGAGAAAAAAATTTTTGAAGTTTGCGCTAACTAAGTAGCACCTATATCAGTGTATTTTAAAAGATGATATGACCCTTACTGCTCGCCTCTAATACACTTATTAATTATATACGTATATATTATTATTATAACCAGTTTAACTATATATTTTAAACTTTTTTATAAAAATTATTTTCCTTTTTTATTGTAAAAAATCTTTTCCTCCACACTTTATCCAGGCTTATATTTCTAATTTTTTATTTTTATGGTCTTCAGTGGAACAAAAGTCAAACGTTATTGTATCAAATTTATTTTCTACTAACTGAAAAAATGCTTTAAGGAAAAGATTTTTTACATTAACCCATTGATGAATACAGGCAAAGGAATGAAGATATTATAAAAGTAACTATTGAAATCTTGGCATGGGATCTAATGATAATTTTTGTCGTTGAATGTTAAAAAAATATTTTTTTAACAATTTTTATTATAAACAAATGAAGAAAAATCGATTTTTATAATAAACTTATAGCGCTATTTGATTCTACGTTAAAAACCACTACGAAAACATATATTACATAATTTTTTAAAAAAGACCTATTGGTGTAAAAATGTTATAAACAATTAGCCTGCATTCATATTGTATAAGGTATAAGGATCGTTTTTGAAGTTAAAGATTTTTTAAACAAAATAAGCTTAATCAAGAGAGTTTTTGATGTTAAAAAATTTTTTAACAAAATTTTTACCTCAAAAACTATTTATGTAAGTAGAAATAAATAAGAAAATGTCTTCCGAGCGAGCGTTAGCGAGCGAGGAGTATGACGCTAGTGATAAATTAACTCTGATTCTGCTTTTTAGTTATGAGAACGAAAATAAAGGAACGTATGCTTTTGTCGAAAACTAATTGTTTTTATTGTTGTTAGTATACTCTGGGTTCATACTTAAAGGGGTAGTTTTTTCAATATAAATCAATAAGAGGGTGATAAAGCAATGCTGATGCTTTTTTAAAAAGTACATAAATATATTCTTCTACTTTGGAAAAAACCTGTTATATCATTTTTTACTATAATTCTTGAATTTTAGATTTAAGGGCAGGGGGTGATGGAGCAATTTCGTCATTATTTCTAAATTGTTGAAAGAAAAAAACGCATAAATATATTTTTCTACTTCGCAAAAAAAACTGGTTATTTCATTCTTTGACTTTAGTTCTTGAATTTTAGATTTAAGGGTAGTTTCTCCCATTTAAAAGAAACAGGGGTGGTGGAGCAATTTTGACATTATTTCTGAGAGGTTAAAGGAAGAAAACGCATAAATATATTCTTCTACTCTTAAGAAAACCGGTTATTTCATATTTTTTTACTTTAGTTCTTGAATTTTAGATTTAAGGGTAGTTTCTCCCATTTAAAAAAACAGGGGTGGTGGAGCAATTTTGACAATATTTCTGAGTGGTTGAAGGAAGAAAACGCATAAATATATTCTTCTACTTCGCAAAAAACTGGTTATTTCATTCGTTGACTTTAGTTCTTGAATTTTAGATTTAAGGGTAGTTTCTCCCATTTAAAAAAACAGGGGTGGTGGAGCAATTTTGACATTATTTGAGTTGTTAAAAGAAGAAAACGCATAAATATATTCTTCTACTCCGAAGAAAGCCGTGTTTTTATTTTTTTTACTTTAATTCTTGAATTTTAGACTTAAGGGTAGTTTTTTTCGATTTAAAAAAAAACAGAGGGTGATGGAGCAATTCTGACTTCATATTCGTATTCAGGGGGCCAAAATACTATAATACATGTAGGTCTTGTTCAATGAACAGACAACTTTTTTTTGTGTGCCTGTGATTGCAATCATGCCTAAATTAAAAAAATTTAACATTTTTAGGTATAAAATAATTTTTTAATAAACATTAATAAAAATTTAGTTTTTAAACATTATTCAAAAGTAGACGAAAGAACAAAGTTTTGTCCTCTTGATGTAATTTTTCTAAATTCAATAGATTAAGTTATAGATAATTAAAAATAAGTATACTTAGATTTCTTTGAATAATTTTTTAACATAATTAAATTTTTCAAATATGTCTACAATAGAAACCTTTTTGAATTGTTGAAATTGTGCAAAATTTAATTGAAAATAATTAACTTATTTCAAGTATTTTGTTTCAATTTTTTGAAGAATTTTAATTGCAAATTTTGAAAATAATTGAATTACCAAAAATTAAAAAAAAAAATTTTAAAGGTAAATTAGGATATAAGAATTATTTTAAGAAATTCAATTATTTTCGAAAAATAACATTATAATATTTTTAAAAACTAATATTATTAGAATTTTTTTTAAATAATTTTTTAAGATTTAATTATCTTCGAATAATGTAAATAAACATTTATGAAAATTTACTTCAATAAGACGAGCGAACATGACAGCTTGGTTATCAAAACAAAAAGAAAATCGTTTTTTGTTCGTTTCTCGGATCGTGTTGCTCGAATGAAACACTACTGTAAGTGTAATTTTCAACTGACTTTTAGTAAAATTATTTGTTTGACAGAAATTTACAATATTAATAAATAAATCACAATAAAATAATAATAAGTGAAGAATGACTGATATTTTAGTACTTTTCAACTGATTTTTAGTAAAATTCCACTGATTATGAATCCAAAGTCACTTTTTAAAAATACAAAATGGCGAATCCAGGATAGCGGACGAAATTGTTACAATATATATATTGTAACAATATTGGTGACGGTGACGTGCGTAAGAATAGTGCAGTAAAAATTTCAAAAAACATTTCTCAAAAAAATTAATAAAACAGCATTTTTATATAGTTTACGAGATAAAAATTCCTAAAAAAAAGTGTTGAAATTATTTGATTGACGAGCGTTCACAAATGATGTCACGCAATTTTTCGGGATTTTATACCCCCCCCCTCCCCCTGTCAAACAAATTTCATGCTATTTCACATGTAAAAATACATTGTGTCACGTTTAGTAGAGACCCTCCACCCTCCCCCAAAAAACGTGACATCATTTATGAACGCTCCCTTGCAAATATCTTGCAAAATATTAAAAATTTTGTAAAACTTTTTGGCACACTTATTTAGGACCCTAAACACTATCAAATTACAAAGTACTCAAGTATCACGGAATATAACCTTAAATTGAAGGGAATATTGCATTTCATATTCGGAATATTCCAGTGGAATGTTCCAGAGATCTTAAAGTAATATTAAAATGTCTGCTGCACAGGAATATTCCAAGATAACATTTAGGGAATGTTCCACGGTTATATTGAAGTAATATTCCAGGATGATGTTGAAGGAATGTTCCACCGTAATATTAATAGAATATTCCAGGGTGATGTTGAGGGAATGTTACCAGATAATATTAAATATGTTGAAAATACCATTGAAAATCTTTTTTACTAAAGAAAGAAGATAAAGAGAAAAAAAGCCAAATTTTTTCAAAGTATGAAATTTTGGAATATTTCCAGGGAATATTTTGGGAATATTCTCTTAATATTCATTCAACATTACCTTGGAATATTCCATTAATATTACGGTGGAACATTGCCTCAACATCATCCTGGAATATTACTTCGAAATTACCGTGGAACATTCCCTCAATGTTATTTTTGGAATATTCCTGTGGGTCGGACATTTTAATATTACTTTAAGATCCCTGGAACATTCCACTAAAATATTCCGAATATAAAATGTAATATTCTCTTCATTTTAAGGTTATATTCCGTGCTGCTTGGGATATAAGCGAAACCAAAATTTCGTCGGTTCATAGAGCCATGGAACGCCCCATATAGCATTTTAAGATGATTCACATTTTGGACAAGTTAAAACCTACGATATTGGCTGCTTTTAATAAAAAATTTAGGGGAAAATGGGTCAAAAGTACTAAAAGATGGGCAAATATTATTTTTGAAATATCTTTTTTATTTTTTGTGTAGGGGAGCGTGGGGTAATGGGAGCTTTTAAATTTCACGTACTTAAAAGCCTTCAAATTCGCTGCAATGTCTAGAAAATCTTCTACAACCTTTGTTTATATCATTCCAAAACAAACGATTACATTCTTGACAAATTTTTAGTAAAGACAAGGGAAAATGTATTTTTTGAGTTTTCGTTGTAAAATGCAAAATATTTCTAAACATCACCATAAGTAGTTAAAATCGTATTATTTAGTTATGCTTTTTTATTATATTATAGGTGAATATGTGTAGATATGTATACTTGTATAAAAATCGAGATAATAATAAAATTTGTTTATATTTTTTTTATTCAAATTTTGACCTGTAAGAATTCTGTGGGGTAATGGGAGAATTAGTGTCAGCCCAAAGAATCTTCGTTACTATGTCACGGTTTTCGTTATTTCTTTCAAAATTGTAAAAGATATCACCTTATGAAAAAACTTTTAATTAAAAAATAATTTTTTGTGGAAAAAATAAAAAATTAAATTTTTTTCAAAAATTTTTTATTCAATTAAAATTTAGGAAAAAGTTTATTCTAAGTTTAAATTTTGGCTTCATTGTAAGTATTAACACTTTTTCTATTATAAAACAAAAAATATTCCTAAAAAATAGAAATTTTTTAAATTTCAAGTGAAAGCTCCGAATACCCCACAAATTGGGTGATGGCAAAAAATGTATTTTTTTTTGAAAATTTTTTTTTCCAATTTACTTTCTCTTTTTAAGTTTCTAATTAAACATAATTAAAGATAAATAACGAAATGAGTAGAAAATGACGAAAACAATGTATTATATTATAAAGATAAGTTTTTTTAAAAATAATTTTCCTTAAGGGGCTCCAATTCCCCCACGCTTCCCTAGAACAATTTGTGTTTAAAGATTTTCAATGCGATAAGAGCAATTGTTTAAAAGATAAAAAAAACACAAACTGTTAGAGGCAAAAAAGGAGATATTTAAAAAAATCATTTTTCCCCACTTTTAATTCACATCAATATCAAACATCGGAAAAAAAACCTCGATACATCGAAAATATCGAAATTAAAACATCGAGGTTATAAACATCGATGTTTCCGATGTCGATGTCCCATCATTACCTACAGAAAATCCTATTAGTAAGAAAAGAATGGACGTATCTTCGCCCTTTTCTTACTAATTATCCAGAGAATCAGGCTAACATTCAAAATCTAACCTTCTAAGTTTAGTTATTTCAAAAAAATTATTTTATTGATGCAAATAAATATTTATTTTAATTAAAAACTATGCATTATTAAATCAAGTAATTTTCATAATTGATTTAAAGCAATATTTATTAGATCAAATTATTCTATTTAATTGACTTAAGTAATTTGTATTTGGTTCAAATAACTATTTAATAGATACCATAAATTAAAATATTTATGTCCAGTAAATATTTACTTAGTTCAAATAAATAAAAATAAATAAGTAAAAACTAATAAGTTTAAATACAACCGAACGAGCGTTAGCGAGTGAGGTATATGTTGCTAGTTTTTATTAAGAGGGAGGAGTTTAAATTTTAATTCAATGAATCTTAAACATCCATTTTATCTTTTGGGGGTTGGGACTAAATTTTATATTTTTTAAATATTATATATTTTCGCCATTTTGTTCTATTGCAGCCACAAATAAAAAATATTTTATTTTCTTTAGGAAGAAGGAGTTTAAATTTTATTTTAATTGGTCTAAATCATCCATTTTTCCTTTTAGGGGTTGGAATTATATGATTTATTTTTTAAATATTAATTTTTCTCCATTTCGTTTAACTCAACCAACAAATATAAAAATTGATTTTGAAAATGGGAGGAGTTTGTTTATTATTTTTATTGGTCTAAAACATCCATTTTTTTAAGGTTGGTATTATATATGTTTTATTTTTCTAATATTAATTTCACTCAACTAACAAATCAAATATTGCATTTTGAAAATAGGAGGAGTTTATTTTTATTGGCCAGACATCTTTTTTTCTTAATGGGTTAAGACTAAATGTAACTTTTTGAAAATTAAATATTCACTCCCTTTTTGTAATGCTGAACCAACGAATAAAAAATTGCTTTTTTAAAGTAGGAGGAGTTAGAATCTCATTTTAATTGGTCTAAATAGTAAATTTTCTATTAATTTTAGAAAAATGGGAAAAAATTGCATATTTTATCCTTCTTAGTATAATTATTTATTTTCTGCTTTTTTATTTTTTATATTTTATTAAATATACTAATAATTGTCATTAAAATTGATTAAATTAAAAAAAGGTTAATTTCAATATACAATTTTTAGAATTGCTTTTAATAAAATTCATCTTGGAAAGTTGGTTTTCCTATTTCTTGTTTTGAATGTGAATAAAACAGAGGAGTTCGAATGTCAGTCCCGCCATCTGTCGTGACAAATGCGCGGCGATATATCAAGTAGTATATTATCATCGCTTTACACACACTCACACACGCATACATCTCACGGTAGAACTGACATCTCCAACTTTAAACATTAATTATTTAATAAGTAAACATTAATTTGCCCTAAATATGTAATAAATAAATGCTTCAATGATTACTTTTGTTAAATTAAATAAGTTTTCTTAATTTTTTCTTTTCATTATTCACTAAATATGCTATTTAAAACCCACTATATTCACTGGAAACTACTTTGTCACTTTTAAATATTAATAATTTATTTATAATTGTTCAATTTACATAATATAATTCAAAAATTTAATCTACAAATGTTACTTTATTATTCCCAATAATTTATTTTATAATATTTCATTGAATAATAGCAATTTTTTAAGTCTACCCAAAACCTACCTTAAATCTACCATAACTTGGGTAGATTTACGGTAGCCCAACCCGCCAGGGAAAGTAGATCTGTTATTTATTTTGGTCAAATTACCATCAAATTTAATTGTAGCATCTATCAAATCATGATTGGATAAGAAACTAACTAAATGTTGATTATATGAGTATATTTTATCCAAATTGTCAACAATCATTACGTCTATTCTAGAACTAGTATTATTAGAATGATGTGTAGAATTGTGAGGAACTATCGACAAACCAGCAGAATAAATCATTGAGGTGAAATACTTAGTAATAGGAGCAGTAGCATTAAGATTACAATTAAAATCACCCATTATTATATTATTAAAAAACTAAACAGAAGAAAAAATTAAGTTCTCCAATTCGGTTCCGAAGGAAGCGTTCGGCGGTTTGTAAACCACTCCAACCAATGTATTGTCACATGAAGATTGCAAATTAAGAAATAAAAATTCTGCTGAAGGGTATGAGTTTTCGGAACTAATTGCAACCATAGAGCATCTAAACGTTTTACGTATATACAAACAAACTCCACCACCCCTACGTATTTCTCTGTCCTTACGAAACAAATTATAATCATCCAATTCTACAAGATTAGCTGAAGTATTAACTGACAGCCATGTTTCAGAAACAGCAAAGACATCATAAAAACCAGTATTAAAAAAATCTCTAAATTCTAGAAAATGAGCTCGCAAAGATTGAGAATTAACGTGGCACAAATTCAAGGTCTCCGTTATAATTGAAAATTAATAATAGTAACGACAACTTTTTACAGCTTTTAACCACTTTAAGCAATGAAATATGTGTAAAAATAATAATTTTAACCAAAGAAAAAACATACACAAAATGAAAAATACCATTAATCAAGCCCAGACATAGAGTTAGTACAAAAAACTTCATAAATGTAAAATACAAAGAAATCAAAAAAAAAATTCAACGCAAAAATAATCAAATAAGTAACATGGATTAATACGATTACGAAAAAAAATGAAAGAATTCTTAAAAAATAAAACAGAAAAAAAGAAAAATAATATGAACTTAAAAAATTGTTCACAAACATAAAAATAATAATAATATTTTCTCTTTATTATGTCTAAATTAAAGAAATCTACAAAATAAGTAGAACCAATGAACAAACTAAAATGAAGCGTATGTGAAATAAATGATATAATTAAAGAAAAATCGGAAAGAGAGAAACATTTTTTAGGTAATTTAATTTTACCAAAGCTAAATAAGCAATGGAAACAGCATTGCTGAAAACTGAAAAGTAACACAGTAATAAGTGATATGAAAATATAATTAGAAAAAATAATTTTAAAAATATTAATATGATAATCTTTGAGAATATGATTAAACGTAAAATCGAAAAATGCCAAAAAATTCGAAGCTATTTTAAACTGTTGACAGCCTCAATTGAAGTCATCTGGAATCGACGTTCTCCATCGGCTTTACGACCAAAGATTTTGCCTCCAGATACTCATAAATACTTTAGTTTATTATCTCTTTTAAGAGACAATGCTGCAGCGTAAATGCGACGATTTAGAGGTGTTAATGATTCACGAATGTAGATAGAGCAGTTTTCCTTTTCAGGCCACCCGATGTTGATTGAAGAAAAATTTTTAAACATTTTACGTTCATTGACTATTTTATCCCTTAAATCATGATTAGATAATTTAACAATAATAGCTGGTGGAAATTGTTGTGTGTTATTATCATTCTTCTTGTAAATTCGGAATATATTAAGAATATTCTCGTATGTAATAGTAACATTGAGACTTTTAGCAATGCTAATAAAACATTCCTTCAGGATATACATCAAAATTGCTGGTTTCTCTGAACCTCTGGAAATATAGATAGTCCATGTTTTAGAAAGTAAACTATTTAATTATATTAGTCAATTCTTTAAGACTTTTTTGGTTAGGTTTCAATATAAATCGTCGAAATTTTTACGCACGTGGTGACAACATTTTTACTATTTTAATCGCGCAGTGTGTTTGAAAATTTACCTTTGCAATAATTTGTGTATTTAAATTTATTTTCATTTAAATGGCATAAATAACACAGGCACACAAAAAAATAAAAAAGTCAAAACCCAGAGGTCACACCCCCCTATCCCCATGTTTTTGGGGTCGCTGAAACCGAATATGACCATTAAAAATTTTTTTCATCGGCCATTTTCTCGCTACCACCCCCTTACACCTGCTCCCGGGGGTTGGAATTTCAGTTTAAAAAAAAGTGGAGTAGGGTGTCTATTCCTATGTTTTTTGGGTCGCTAAAACCAAAAAAGACTACCAAAAACAAATTCTTCCCTTCCTTAACCCCCTACAACCCCCTTAACAACCCCGGGGTGAGGGGTCGAAATTCGAATTTTCACGAAAAGTCGATTACGGTGTCTAAACCTACGTTTTTTGGGTCGCTGAAACCAAAAAAGACTGCCAAAATCAAATCCTTTCCACCCTCGACCCCCTACAACCCCCTGCAATATTTTTTTCAAATAAAACGAACCGATTTTTGGGAAATTGAAAATTAAATATTAATTATCAAAAATTATTGTAGGGGGTTGTAGGTGGTTGAGGGTGGAAAGGATTTGATTTTGGTAGTCTTTTTTGGTTTCAGCGACCCAAAAAACGTAGGTTTAGACACCGTAATCGACTTTTCGTGAAAATTCGAATTTCGACCCCTCACCCCGGGGTTGTTAAGGGGGTTGTAGGGGGTTAAAGGAGGGAAGAATTTGTTTTTGGTAGTCTTTTTTGGTTTTAGCGACCCAAAAAACATAGGAATAAACACCCTACTTCACTTTTTTTAAAACTGAAATTCCAACCCCCGGGAGCAGGTGTAAGGGGGTGGTAGCGAGAAAATGTCCGATGAAAAAAATTTTTAATGGTCATATTCGGTTTTAGCGACCCCAAAAACATGGGGATAGGGGGGTGTGACCTCTGGGTTTTGACTTTTTTATTTTTTTGTGTGCCTGTGTAATTAAAAATAAATAGTTTTTGACAAGTGTATAAAATTGTGTACTCGAAATGTATAAAACATCATCTGATTAAGTATTGTATTTTGACTCGAAAATCTAGTGTCTATTAAAAAATTAAAATACCAAGTCGTGTTTAGTGTAGTGGTTATCGTTCCGGGTTTCAAAGTGCGTTTCTTTTAATTAGATTTTCTCTTTTATTTGATAATAAGAATTTGATTAGCAATTTCAAATAATTATGATACACAGTGTAAATCTAATATTATTATCCTAGTCAATTTGACAATTTTTTCCTGATTGCATCTACTAATTTTCCTGGCCACTTTAACTATGCTTGAATTTTATTACTTTGACTAGGATTCTATAGTTAGTTCCTCTCGTAACTAGGAAACCTAGTCAATTCCTGGTATACGGGTCCTAGGCATTTTTTTCGGTGTATATTAAGCAACAAGAGGATAAAGGCAGCCATTTCTTTACGGTGATTTTTGTGACACGAGTGAAGGTCGAGGGCGCCGTAGGCGCCCCCAGATCGGAACAAGTGTCACAAAAATCATCGTAAAGAAATTGGCTGCCTTTATTCTCGTGTTACTTACGATATTTTTTATTCCTAATGCACAAAAGTGGCGATTTCAGATAGCAGACGACAGGGAGTAAAAGTCATTCACTTGTTCGACGTGTATGAAAATGGCGGCCGTTTTCTCCCAAGGGCAAGAAAAATGCATATGAACAGCTAATTTTCTTGCCCATGGGAGAACAAAGCCGCCATTTTCATACAGTCGAAGAAATGAATGACTTTCCTCACTGTCGTCTGCTATCAGAAAGCGCCATTTTTGTGCTTGTATGATAAAAAAATTATTTACCTCACATCCAGTGCAAAAATATGAGAGGACGGGCAGAATAAAATTCCACAAATATTCGTGAGAATGCTGCCTCCTTATATACTTTTCAAGTTTCATGTTAGTTGCGAGAGAATTTGAAACAACATCTCCTACGGAGCGTTAAGCGAACTACATACTTACCGACGCTGCAAAAATTATCATGCGGTAAGTATGTAGTTCGCTCAACGCCCCATAGGAGGTGTTGCTTAAAACTCTCTCGCAACTAACATGAAACTTGAAAAGTATAAAAGGAGTCAGCATTCTCACAAATACACTGGAAACTCCGAAGAGCGAACGGCTAGAGTCTTATCCCGCTCTTGGGAGTTAGTCCTTAAGCTGAGTCTCCAATAGGTGCCAATGTAGGTGCAAGTGCCAGTGCCAAACCCATTTAAAATGTGTTGGGGATTGGCACTGGCACTTGCAAATGCATATTGGCACCTATTGGAGACTCAGCTTTAAACGGTCGGGAGAGTATTTTTGTGCCTTTCAATTTTTTCCAAAGCGTGACGCACACGGGGCACGAACATCACGCACCACTTTAACTATACGCTCTTGCTTGTAGATTTCAGTTTCTGAACCCGCCCATTTTTCTCCCTCCGTCTGTTTACCGTGCCTCTCCCCTATTTATTTCGCTCTTCGGAGTTTCCAGTGTATTTGTGGAATTTTATTCTGCCCGTCCTCTCCTATTTTTGCACTGGATGTGAGGTAAATAATTTTTAGACTATGCACGAAAGGGTTATTCACATTTCGATGTGATAGAAAATAATAACCATTTCTATAAAATAATTAATTAAAAAAATTAATATTTTTAATAATAAATAATAATAATAAATAAAATAATTATTAAATAAATAAATTTATTATTTAATAAAAAAATTTTTTTTATTATTGGTTTTTTAATGGCAGCCAATAATGTGCCAATAATGGTTGCCAATTATTGGCATCAGCGTGGACATCTCACTATTTTACCATTAGTGATCCATTATTGGGTGCCAATAATAAACCTAGAGAAAACCAATAGCTTCCAATATTGGGCCATTAATACGCCAATGGTAGAGTAATGGCTATTTCCCATTGGGTAGGTTAGATTCAACGGAAAAACGACATAGGTTATAGAAATTGCTATTGAGACTATCAAATACACTCATTTAGTATATATATATTACAGTTCTTCATAAGGAATCTAACGAAAATTAGTATCTTGTTTTAGAAAGAAAATAATAATTTTTGCAAAGTTGGGAAAGCCAAGAATTGAAAAGAAACACAACAAATTAATTGTCTATAAATACTCATAGAGACGATAGTGATACTTGGATCTAATGGTAGATGGTATTAGTGAATGTCACTGTAACTGTAGGTAAATATATTTAACACGACGTAAAAACCTAACCTATATTAATAACGCACACACGCACACGCAAGTAAAGACATGACGATTGGTCACGGAAACCGAAAGATCGCACGATTCGTTAGAAGTATAACACTAAATCGTCTTTAGGAGAGAGTGGGGCTAAACCGGACAAGTCAAATATTTTCGAAACCATGAAGAATTTCAAATAATGTAAATAACCTGTGAACGCACTATTTCGTGATGCATATGTTGCATGAGGTTTTAGGGACATGTCATTTTTCTTGTAATAATAGTTGCCGTTAATATATGAAAATGGCGTTTTTCGCAGTAAAAGTAAAAAAAATTTTTCTCATTTTTTTGGGTTTTTATCGTTTTAATTAAAGTGCACATATCATATGGCAATTTTTTTTATTAGCTAAAGGTGTACTGAGTTTAGTAGAAAAAAAGTTTAATGGAAAACGTTAAGAAGAAAAAATTTATTGCAGGTTAATTATTAGATGACGATGTAAGGCTAAATCGGACGTCGTGATAAAAAACAATCAAATTTGCGAATAACTATAATTTATTTGATATTAATGAACTATTTTATATTATATTTTTTGCATAGAACCACTTTATCAATAAATAAATAAAGAATTTATTTTAAAACACGAATTAGCAAGCGAGCTGCTGAAATCAAACAAGTCTAAAAACTATAATTTATTTTATATTGTATTAATTACCTATTTTTCATTTTATATTATATTCTTTGTATAGAACTACCTACAAATAAAGAAACAAAGAATTGATTTGAATTTTTGACAAAGAAAACGAAAATTTGTGTCTCTCTCTTCAATTAATTTGCCGTGTCCGATTTAGTCCCATGGGGTGTCCGGTTTAGCCTCACCAATTTTGGGATTTTCGTTTTTGAGGTAGTCACCTTCGAAGGAATAAATCACCAAAGCTACTGTAGTTTTTTAAAAACGAACAAGTGCGATTTGTAGGTGAAGGAAGAAGCTTCAAAACAGTATTTATTACTCTTTAGCGAAATCGGTTAAGTCCACCCGCAGTCCTTCTAAAATTGGTATGTTACGTTAGAATGTATATTGTATATTCTATCTATATGTGGAAAAAGGTATGAATTACCGTATTATTTCACAAACAAAAACTAGCATCTTATTCTTTTCTAAAGAAAAATAAGACTATTTCTAATGCAGATAGTAATTTTTGTACACCGAAGGTTACTTAATATACAACGAACTTATCATATTTTCGTATTAATGTTGAAATTATTATTAGCACAATGTACTGAAAATCCCCACATTCTAACGAACTTTTAGAATAAAGATAACCAAATATATTTAATATTAGAAGAGAAAGTTTCTCCGTGTAGTTAAAAATTTTTAAAATTGTTGTTTTATTAAAAATTAATATAAAAAATAATTAATAACATTTAGTAATAACAAATGAAGTTATTTTAAGAAAATAAAAACTCGTAATTTAAAAGATAAAAATTCAAACCTTATATTGCAGATATTCGCCTAAAACGCAATACATGCCTAGTTGAAGAGTAACACAAATCGAATTAAATATACCTTTTAATAACATATTAATGTTATTTTCAGACATGTTCTGAAAAAAGTAATTTTTTGATGTTATTTAGAGATTGTGTTAAAAAATAAAAAAAAATTATAACAGAACTATACCATCAAATAAATAAAGACATTAAAGCACAGTTGTAGGGCCGCTAATATGAAGTGAATAAACAACTGAAGAGAAAAAATTTCGTTCACTTTATTAGCAAATCGTGTTACTTCTAGATATTGTTCAAATAAAAAATTTAAAGTCGATTTCTTCTCCGATTGTGAAATCTTATTTACAAAATTGTCCAATTCAAAACGTATAAAATCAAGTTTTGTAACAACATGCAATACCTAAACATTAATGACATTTATATGAAATATTTGAGAAGTTTCTACCTTAAACTGATTAGTTTATTTAATATTTTAATTTTGATTTAATTTAGTAACACTGTTTTTCTAAGAATGTCAAATTGAGACAGAAAACGTATCAAAAAGTGTTACGATTCAACAATTTGAGTGGTCCAAAAATTTTAAACGTTCAAATGAACGACGATTTTCTTTTAGTTTTTTTTTAATTTGTATATTTAAAAAAAAGCATTGATAGGTTCTTTGTCCCAATTTTTAATCCTTAGAAAAACTTAAATAAGAAAACAATTTTAAATTAATTTAATTAAATCCCGTGCAGAAATTGCCCTACCCGGGCCCTGACCCCGCATGAAACAGGGAACCCGACCGGGCCCCGGCCTGGGAGCTCGGCAAATCGGGGTCAAATCGGGCTTTCGTCATGGCCCCGGTCGGTTTTATTGTTTCACCCCGGTTTGAGGAAGCCCAGTCTGGACCCGGCCAGGCCCCTGTCAAAATTTCTACACGGGGTATTAAATTTTATGATTTGATTCAATTGAATGCAAATAGATTATTTTAATTATTCAATTAAATTTAAAGAAATAAATAATTTTAATTTTCTTTGCAAATAATATTTAAATGTATCAAAATTTAACCATTGTTGCATAAGTGGAATCAGAGACGGAGTACATTTGTGCAATTATAATTAGAAGAACAGTTTGCATTAGGTACAGAATTTCATAGTTTGGCGAATTTTTGATACTGAACGGAAAATTTGCTATTAATGGTAAATATCTTTTTTCAACAGTTGAGCTGAAATAAATTTGAAGAGCAATAACAGGAAAGAAAAGAATCGACAAACCATAAAGAACAAATGAACACTTATAAAATTTATGAGAAATTTTCACATGTTTTTGCATAAATACTAATTTCTCAGGATTCTTTATTTCATTCCAATCTTTCAGAATTTCGTTTAAAACATTCTTCACATAACTGAAACATGTTTAATATGTATATGAAGCATATATATTTTACGTGAAATGTCCTAAGTTGAAATTTCAACTTCTTGAAAAAATTGAAACTCAGGGAATTTGTTGTTCTATCAAGTAAAAAAGTGCCCCAAAAGTGCGCCGTCTGCTCGTTTACCGCGGTATTTATCACAGCGATGGATGACGCAATAAACGAGCAGACGGTGCACGGCGCAACAAAAAATTCAAAATCTCCGGTTGTAATTGGAAACACAATTTTTTTTTCGGGAATATAAAGATGTAGGTTCAATGTATCTTACATATAAATTTCATTAAAATTCTTGCTCTAGAAAGCATAAAAACACTAATTGTTTATAAAATTGTTATTAAAAATTAAAAATTTTTCAAATTTTTTTTCACAATTAAGTTTATTTAAAAGAGTGGATATTCAATGACTACCAAAAAAATTGCCATTAATTTCTAGCAAAACAGTAATGAGTTATTAATTTTTTTCTTAAATAATGCAAAAATTTTTTATTATAAAAAAAGGTATAAATATTTAAAATTTTGAAAAACGGTTAAAAGTGTTTTCTTGATTTGCTGTGAACTACAGATTTTCATAAATGTTTTGACTTTTCCAAAACTATAAAAAAATTTTATTCACGGTTGACTCCTTTTTTTTGTTTTTGAGTTATTAAATTTCAAAGAATAAATTGCGGCGCGCTGCGTCGCGGTTGCACTGAGCCGCATGGCAACCGGCGTGAGACGAGGCGCCCGGGACGCAATTTATTCTTTGAAATTTAATAACTCAAAAACAAAAAAAAGGGCATTCTGAAAATTTACATGCCGATAGGAAAAATCCTCAGCTTTCGTTTGCAATAATTTATTTAAAAAAAAACGGACTGATTTTTGGGAAATTGAAAATTAAATATTAATTATCAAAAATTAGGGTAAATTTTTAAAATATTAAAAAATAAAATACACCATTGGAAAGAGGACGTAAAAACCTTTCAGAAACATATTCTAAAATTTTTTTCCCATTACAAGTATGTTTAGAAAAAAATTCACAAAGTAGACGGTGTTAGCAAAATTGGTCAAATTGACCTCCCTCTACCCCCTCCAAATTTTCGAAAAAATCAAAAATATTTTTTGGGGCACTTTTTTACTTGATAGAACAACAAATTCCCTGAGTTTCAATTTTTTCAAGAAGTTGAAATTTCAACTTAGGATATTTCACGTGTAAAATATATACATTTTTATACTCTCATTTTATTATCATGTATTTAAATTTTAAAGATAATAGATAAAAACTATGTACTACCTTCGCTTTCTCCAAAAAATAGTGACTTTTGTAAATAATGCAAAAACCAAAATAATATTACTTAAGCTCAATGAAAGTAATTCCAAATTGTTGTAAACTACAGTGACATTCCAAAATTGAGAAATGAGATTTATAATGGACAATAATACGAAAAAATAGAAAAAAAAGTTATTATTATAACCGGGCCAGAGGCCAAATAATTGTAAACAAAACCTCATCGGTAAGAGTATCATTTGGATTTTCAAAATTCAAAATTTGTAATTAAATTTCTAAGTAGAGGACTAAAATGCTCGAATTATAAAAGTTAAATGAAACTATGGGAGAAAATAAAGTTTTGCAGTGTAGGGTATGCATGTAGGGAGCAATTTTTTTATATCAGTCGTCTGGATAAGTTTTTTTGCAATAAAGAAAAGAACACAATGTCTACTGAAATTAAATATTCACATATCGAGAGTAAAGTTTCGTATATAATTGAACTTTTAATTTGTAATTTCAGGGTATGTTTCATAGTTTTTTTTGCAACTAATCTGCATTATAGTCAGTAAATTATTTGCCTGTAGTAATTTTATATTCGGGTGAACTATAGATTTTGGTTGATTACTCCTTTAACTTGAAAAATTAGTTAATGGAGTTTTTTAAAATTAGAAGTGAGAATAAAAATGAAAAATTGAATACATTCGAAAGTTTAATTTTCTTCATCAGAATCTTTGAAAATAACTTTTAATGAGTATAAACATAAAAATTTAAATATATGTAATCTAATATTAATTTGTATTATAATTAATCAGTTGCAGTGAGACATTGACAACTTCAGGGTTGCCACAAGAAATTAATTTTGTTTTTTCCTGACTTTTCCCTGATTTACAGACAAAGTTTTGACATTTTCCCTGACCCCAAAGAATATTCTGATTCACTCTAAAAATTATTAGATACTGAAAAAATATTCTATTACATTTATTTATGAATTTCTCTAATTGTAAAATTATTCGAAAACATCGATAACTTGTTTTTTAAATAAGTATTTAATCATTATTTTTCCATAGGAATAAAGATTTTAAAAATTTAAACCTATTGAAATTCAAAAACTTTTAAGAATATTATAAAACATGAAGATATCGAGCACTTTGAGTCTTCAACTCGAAGATAAAATTTAAAAAAATAAATTAAAATAAAATTTAAAAAAAATTAAATTTACAAAAATTCTAATAAAACCCTTCGCAAAATTTCAAATGTTTTTACAAGTAACACAATTTTTACATCAATTCAATTATTTAAAAAATGTAATAAAATTTGTTGCAAGAATTCAATTATTTTTATAAGTAGGTAATAATATTCTTTACAGGATTTCAATTTTAAAAAAAATTTAATAATAAATTCGTTGCGAGACTTCAATTATTTTCAAAAATAATAAAATTCTTTACAGGATTTCATTTATTTTTTATACAATTTTCACCGAAATCTTCAAAAAATGTTAATTATTTCAAAAATTTTATTAATATTATTCGAAAGAAATAAATTAACAATTATCCATTATTAATAATAATTTTTGCAAAAGTTCCTACAAAATATTCAAATTCATTTGTTTACAAATCAATTTTACGAAATTTTAATTATTCGAATATTATTCAATTAAATATTTAGAAAATAAAAACTTAAAATAATTTCAAAAAAAAAAATTTAATTAAACTTTTTCAAAATTTAATTATTTCTAAAAATTCATGCTAGGGTAAACGCACCAATTGTCGAGGGTGAACCTATTTCTCGAGTCAACAATTTCTGTTTTTGACTTAAACATGGAATTTAAATTTAAATGCGAAAAATCATTAGTATTATGGTTTTTAAGTGTTATAAATGTTGAAAATAATATATTAATATTATAACTAAAAATAAATTAAACATTTTAGGTAATATTTTTGGTTATCACCATGGTAACATTGACAAATGGAGCAGGCTCGGTGCACTTACCCCATAATGCTTTTAATATTCAATTATTATCTAAAATTTTAACTGAAATTCTATTTTAAGTCAATTTTTTCTAGCGAAAATTCTACGAGAATTCAATTAGGGGTGTGTTGTTAGAGTTGGGCATAGTTTTGACTTTTCTTCATAAGGGGCCATCCATAAACCACGTAGCCTCTTGAGGGGGAGGGGGGGGTCAAGCAATTGACTACGACAAGAGGAAAAAATGGCGCTAATACATGTAATAGCGTACTACATGGGGGGAGGGGGGGGTCAAAATTCTCAAAAAATGGGGCTACGTGGTTTATGGACGGCCCCTAACTTCCCCTGTAGAACGAATTTCGCGATTTCGCGCATATTGTTGGAAAGATCAACTCAAATGCAATGTTTTTGCTGAACATTGTAAAAAAAATTTTGACAAAAAGATTCAGAGTTATAAGCAATTAAAAAAAATGTTGTCAGAGTTGATCATGGTCGCCAAAGTTGGGCCACTGTAGAAAATCAATGAAATATTTAGGTGAATGATTAAAAATGCCCAGATAACAATCGTGCGTCGCATTTAAACGCATGCACTGCAAAAACTGGTATCTCACAAGTGTCTCAAAATGAGTTGCTTTACGTGTTTAAACCATTGAGATACAAAATATGTTTTATATTGAGACATTTAATTTCATATCGTGTCTCATTTTAAAACATTTAACGTGACTTAAAGCGTATAAGACACATATCACGTCTCCTGACTGTGAGATGGATACTCGAAACACATATCGTGTCTCAAAATGAAACACTAAGCGGGTAAGATACTTAAAGTATCTTAGCGCATGCGCAAAATAGCTACGCACACAGTAAAATTTCGTTTTAGAATCATTTAAAAATAAAGGTTTCTTATTATTTATTAATAACAAAATTTGACACTTTCAGGTTATGTACTTTGTTTTGTTTTTTTATTGGCAGCACTCGCATTGTACGGGCAGCTTCAAAATTACTTTTCATTCGCATTTTGTTTAGTCGATAAAAACGCCATAACTCCAGTGTCGGTAATGTCTAAAAAATATATTTTCCACAATTTGTCTTATTATGAATAAATAAATGTTCTTCTTTCAACAATGGTATTATTATTTATTTATTCAAATAATATGTGTGGAACTATTTAAATTAATATTTAATATTTAAACTTTTTATTTTGTTTGTTATGTACCTAATGTCGATAAAAAAGATTCAATATTAAGAGTTTGTGAAATGATCACATTTCATTGGTCTATTAACAATGTGAAAAACTAACCTAAAACTGTCAGTTTTCTTGAAGAATAAAAGCATGAAATTATTGTGCATGACGGATTTTTTCTATTAAACGCACAATCAGTGAAACACGTCAAGCATCTCAGCTTAAGACATGTAGGTATGTGTCTTAAAATGAGACACATATCTGTTTCAAATATGTGGACACAAAACATCTTACCTGTTTCAAATATGGGACAAAACGTCTCAAAATGAGACACTTGTTTTTACAGTGTGTTTCTTGCACTTACTGCGACTTACCAGATGAGTCGGTTCATATACGCATCTTACTATCGTCTGTGACGCTGGTAATAATGCGAGTGTTGTGAACTGCATTTCGTAAGCGCCTGTGATACAAAATGATAATCACGCATTTTACCATCCACAGTGCGAATGCTGTGAATGCGTGTGCAGTGAACTGCACTTCATACGCACGCAATTAATGATGCGCAACCACCCGTATCGGCATTCGGCAATCACACATTTTATAATGGCGACAGCATTGTTTGTGGTGTGTTATCAAAATAAGTTTTTATTGTGATTTCATTTTTTATTGTTTTTTATTGCGATATTATTGTGAGGAATTATTGTGGATTTAATTTTTCAGTACTGCAGCAAAATAAGAAAGTTAAATTTTGTTTAAAGTACATATATATTTTTTTGTTGTATTAGATATAACCTCAAAAAAAAATTTGGAAGTTTTTAACAATTTCAGTTCTAAAATTGTACTGAAATATTAAATTAAAATCGTTTCTATAAATAACATTTTAATTTAAAAAAAATTACTAATGTCAATAATCTTTTCTTTTTATTTAATTCAAATGAGGCTGAAGTATAAATATAATTTATTCGCATTATACCGTCACGCATGTGTCCATCACAATATGCGACAGTTATGGATCGCATATAATGACGCATCTGAGTGGTCCAGTGAACGCGCATATGCGGATAAATCGGCACGCGTGCAGATGATATTAGTAGCACACAACGCGCATTTTGTTATCTGGGTGACCTTCAAATGATAGAATGACACTTGGAAATAAGGAAAGGAACCATGAAATTAAAATAAAACCCCATATTATACATTTTCATATAACTTTAGATAATTTATTCCTCATGAACGAAATCCAAAATTTTTAAATTTTTAACCACTTCGGCGGCATGGCGTTCCAATTGGCGTTCCGTGTGAAGGTGACAGAAGCGGCAACAAAAAGCAAAAATGTCGTTCCTACTTAAACTCGATTTCTAAAGTCAGTAAACCAATTGAGCTTGCCAAAACCAAATATTGTTATTATTTGAGATCAAAGAACAATAATATGACAAAAAAATTTATTTTTTCGAAGTTTTAAATTGTTTATTAAGAGTTTAAAAGTAGTCAATTTTTAATGTTTTTTACGAATGGAGTTCCAACTTTCACCGAAAAAAATCAGTTTTTTGCTTTCAAACACAATGGGATTCTCCGGAAATTTATTGCTCGGGGGTTTTTGAGGCCGCTGATTACGAATCTGTAATTTATTTTCAAAAATTCAAAATGGCGGATCCAATATGGTTGCCAATTTTTAAAAAATTTCTTCGGATTCATTTGAAACTCGTTACTCGGGGGTTTTTGGGGTCACTGATTACGAACATGAAGTCTGTTTTTCAAAATTCAAAATGGCGGATCTAAGATGGTCGACGAATTTTTAAAAAATTTTATCGGATTCATTAGAAACTTATTATTTAGGGGTTTTTGGTGTTGCTGATTACAAATCTGTAGTTATTTTTTAAAAATTCCAAATGTCGGATCCAATATATATATAATACCTGCTTACATTAGCTAGAAAAAATATCTTCTACCCAGAGCACGCCACACTGAAAAACTGTTGGTAGAGCTGTTCGCCCAATGCGGTGAACTGCTGCGTTAAAAAGAAACGCATAGCTTACTTTATTTTTGGGCGAGTTACTCTCCTTTTTGGGCGAGCAACTCTCCTTTTTGATAAAGCTGCTGACCTTTTTGTCAAGCAGCCGCTCGCCAACGCCATTGGTAGTCAAGTTTAGGAGAGCAACTCGCCTAATTTTGATAGAGCTGTGATTTTAAAGTTAAGTAGCGCTGCACAACAATCCTTAAAGTCGTAGTAACTTTAAGAAAAAAAAATGTTTTACGAAACATATAATAGGAAACAAGAACAAGAACACAATATAATAATGCACAATAATTGCAGACCACCGCGAGCAAAGCGAGCCATTTGCGCGCGAAGCGCGCAACAACACACGGAGCACGACGTGCGAAATTATCGCCGGAGCGCGAAGCGCGACGATTAATATTCGCGAGGCCCCGAGGTGCACTGAAACTTGCGAGCGAAGCGAGCCCTCGCGCTTGTGCGGACAGATTTTTTTACAATAAAACACTTTATTAAAAAAGTATACACTAAATGTGGACAACCAAGGCAGTTTTTTAAAGCTTAATCCTCATAGAATTGATATTAAAAAAATTTAGTTTGTTAAGTATAAAGGTCTATTAATTATTTAAAAAATATCAGGCAGAGAAATATTTACTTTTGGCCTCTAAAAACCAATGTGCCTATTTTTAACTTGTAAAGCTTACATATAATTTTTAAACATATTGCAGTAAGTTCGTACATAAAAACTAAACATTTTTCTCTCTGGAACCCCATCTCTATATCTAACTGTTTTTGAGATATTCCATTTGTAACAACTGCACAATGTAACAACCGCACCTAGTCTCCCCTAGTCTTATCATCTACAATCAACAATTCAATATCTTTAACACGACCATTCAACTGACACTTTGCCTTTGTTTTTCCTAGAAATCGTAATTGAGAATTATTAACACCATGATATGCTATTGTACTATAGTTAATCGGTAAAATAACCTCAGGATTGACAAATTTATTTTTTATTATCCATATCGGGCTGCCACTATCTAACATCGATACAATTTGAAAAATTCCTTATTTTAATTCTTATTATCTCTACTGTTATTATTTTCCATTCTCGTATTTCTACTCTACTAACACAATCTCGACGATTATCTTTATTTTGATTTAATACAATAGTTTTTTTCACTAAAGAAATTTTTTGCTAATAATAACTCCTCCTTGTTATGAAACCTTTGCATTCGAGTCTGATCGCGCAACGAATCGTCCGGAATACCCTCAATATTATGTACTCGACTAAATCTGCTTCGTCTGTGTTAGCTTTATTTGACAAAATAACTTTATTATATATATATATAAATTAATAATTAAAAATATTTTTTTTTAATTGTTTATACTCCTGCCCTATTGGCCTTACGCACTTCGACAAGAGTCCCCGAGAAATACTTTTTTGGATTAAGCATAACCATTCTACTTTAGAAATTTTCTATATATTAACCTAATTTTGCGTCTACAGCCGACTTTATTAGGAGTACTCGCATTACGCCTGGACCACCCGTCAATGGGTTTTCTCGCCAGAGAAGAGGGAAACTGTAGAAAACCTCTCTGAGTACAACCGATTTATCGACAGTCGAGTTCTAATGGTGTGTACCGGACAATAATCGACGGTGCACATCATTAATCCTCGACGTCAAACCTCCCGCTCAGATTGTCTCACGTGCCGGAAAAATACCAAGCCAAGTGGGCGCGAACCAAGGGTACTTATACCCTTGGTCCTTAAACGACCACCAACGCCAGGCATCTATCCGACTGAGCCAATCTGTCGGTTATAATTAATAATATTAATATAATATAATATAAAATTATATTAAACCGTATCCCATTCGAATCAAATCGACCTGTTGTGCCCAACTCGCAAAATTTTGACTCGTACCGTCAAAAGTGCCCAAAAGTTCGCTAATTGCATTAGTAGATACTCGTGGACTTACCTCCACTCCTGGAAATGTTACCTGCTGATGATCAACATTTGAAGTCACACTTGTCGTTGTCCTATGACCTTGAGGATTTGCAGTTACATATGAAGTTTCAACACTGAGTATCATGTTACTAATCACTCTCGGAGAACTCTCGTTGGTGTGTCCCAAACCCAGTGACTCCTGTGGTGCTCCTGTAGGACTATGGATCGGAGGTACAATCGGAGGCGCTAATGACCTTGAGGAAACTGACTCCTCACTGCTCAATGTCTTTGAAGGGCCGTTTGACGCTGGCATAATATTTTTTTGTTGTAACTGCAAAGTCAAGGCTAATATTTGAGCCTGCATCGCCGCCATCATTTGTCTCATATCATCGGTGCTCGTTGTCCCACCCCCTCCAGTATCGCCTCCATGCAAATTCGGTGTGGTGTCGTCATGATCTGTTTGGTCTCTCCTCCATCCCTCAATCCAATTTCCTTCTGGATTCAATTGTTCGATTTTGGTTACCAACTCTAATTTATTTCCTATTATGTTGGCCCCATGATTACGTAAAATATTTTTCAATTCAGCTATAGTCTAACTTATCGTCATCTTGCTGCTTGATATATTTATTTTCTAAGTATCTTTGACCGCTGATTAGACACAAAGTCACTGGACAATACAATTATAAGTGTGTGTTCGTCAACTATCAAGCTCGTGACGAATATTTATACCAATGATGCTCGCTTCTCCAATGAGTAATCGGGTGTACGAAAAATGGCTACTGCGAACTTCAAAATTCTCCAACGAGAAATAAAACGACACAAAATCGAAATTTATAAGACACAAAGTCTAAAATTTAAAATAAACGTGTTATAATTTTTCGACACAAAGTCAACATGAATAAAAATACACTGCAGACAAGCTCATAACAACAGACACACTTTAGACACACACTCTCACAGAATGAAAAGAAGAATTATAAAAAAAATACTCGATAAATTTTTGCCCAAAAAACCGAAAAAAAGCTTTTGAAAATTTGAAAATTTTTTAACAGTAGGGTTATTGCAGAGGTACCATTTTTGAAACATGACAAAGATATCTCTAAAAGTGTCTACATTAACATATAATTTTTCTAGACTTTTAAATTTGGTGGAACATATTGAAAAAAATGGAAAACCGAGAGCGTAACGTCATTCTAGCATCTGTGTACTTCGGTTTAAGAAATAAAATAGTTTTTTTAACCATTTCATAAAACTCAATTTTCGTAATCATAAGATGAATTATAAAAAAAAATCTAAAAATTTTTGCCCAAAAAAACCAGGAAAATTTTTTTTTTAATTTTGAAAATTTTTTTAAAAGAGTTATTTAGGGTTGCTACGGTCAGGGAAAACCTGGAATTGTCAGGGAATTTTTACTTGGTCAGGAAAAACCTAAAAAGTCAGGGAATTTTATAAAATGTTTTTTTTCAAAAATAAATTTGACGTATGTGAATCGCATAAATTTCAAAGGACCAAGTTCAGTGTTGCCACAGGTCAGGAAAATTAGGGAAAATTTTTGTGTCTTTTTTGTTTCACTCATAAACTATGAAATTACCATAAATTCTAATTAAAAACCTTCAATTATTATATTTTTGACAATAATTTCTTTTTAAATAACTTCATTCTTCAAGAACTATTACAAAATTATTACTTCTTATAAATTATTTAATGAATAATTTTGTTTAAATACTTCAAAATTAATTTAATTTTAACCCTCCGTCACACACCTAGGGAGGGATTCCCTCTACGCTCTCTAAATCTGAATTAGTAAAAATTTTTACTAATTTGAATTAGTGACTGACTTTTTGCTTTTGAATTAGTAAATTTTACTAATAAATTAGTAGAAGTAACTATTTAATAGTAAAGTTTACTAATTCAAAAGCAAAAAGTCAGTCACTAATTCAAATTAGTAAGCATTTTTACTAATTCAAATTTAGAGAGCGGTTTCAGTATTTTTTAAATAACTTTTGTTTTCCTCATTGCAAAATATAATTAGTTTCTTTTCCTTTCGACAATTTACTCCTCAACACATTTCTAAAAAAACATTTAGTTTAAACATAATTTATATTTAATTATGAAGCTTCAAAGCCAGAAAAAACTCGAAAAATTGAGGTTATGTTAAATAAAAAAATCAAGTTTTTAAAACATTTTTTGTTCCACTGTTGGTTAATAACAAAATTATATTATAAATATAATTAAAATGAATTGTTTAATGATTTTTTTATCCTACATGCACAAAAATGGCGCTTTTAGATAGCTGACGACAGGGAGTAAAGTCACTCATTTGTTCGACCATATGAAAATGGCGTCCATTTTCTCCCATGTGCAAACATAACCGCTGATCCCATGCGTTATTTTTGCCCATGGGAGAAAACGGCCGCCATTTTCATATAAGTCGAACAAGTGACTGACTTTTATTCCCTGTCGTCTGCTATCTGAAATCGCCACTTTTGTGCATTAGGAATAAAAAATATCGTAAGTAACACGGGAATAAAGGCAGCCAATTTGTTTACGGTGATTTTTGTGACACGAGTGGAGGTCTCGGGGCGCCTACGTGTCACAAAAATCACCGTAAACAAATGGCTGCCTTTATATCCTTGTTGCTTAATATACTATTTTGCTTATTTGTTTATGTTACATTATTTTTACATGTCAAGTGGAATTCCTTCGAAAATGTGCATTCGTGTAATTAATTTTTATTTTTGAGACCGAAAATTAATTTTATTAATTTTATAATTTAGAATAATTTACTATATATTTGTAAGTTTGTGTTAAAACTAAATTTTTGTTGATTCCTTTGTTTATGTTGTAATATTGCTTATTTTACAATGTGGTGAGGGATTCCCTCTAAACGTGTGTAAAGTCGTAATTTTTTCTCATGTGTGTGACGGAGGGTTAAGAGAGTTGCCATTTTTTTACAATTTTCATAAATAAATGAACTTCAAAAGGTTTTCATTTCAATATTTAATGAATTTTATAAAAAAAATTAAAGTACTTAGATTTTTGAAATATTTTAATAATCCAAATTCTTCTGAAATCACTTTTATTCAATTTTTCAATATTTAATTAATTATTAAAAATCATGAATTTATTGAAGAATATTATAGTTGAAACACATAAAATTATTTTTATAAATAATAAAAATTTCACAAGAATTCAATTATATATTTACAAATTTTTTAAAAATTTCTTCGAAATAATTTAATTATTTTCATAAATGTGACTGTCCTCGAGAAAACACGGCTTAGCTTTCACAGGGCGAGTGATTGAAGTAGAAGCAGAATGAAGGCATGCATACAATATAACATCTTTAAGGGGACACCTAAGTGGAAAAATGACAAAAAAATCGATTTTTTTAAATTTGAGTTTCTAAAAGTAGACTCAATTAGGAATAGAACAAGACATTTTAAAACCTTTTCTGAAGAGTAAAAAAAATCAGATTACATGATTCTGAATGCCATGAGTTTTTAGTATTTTTTCTTTTTTCGTAGACACTTTTAGAGATATCTTTGTCATGTTTCAAAAATGGTACCTCTGCAATAACCCTACTGTTAAAAAATTTTCAAATTTTCAAAAGCTTTTTTTCGGTTTTTTGGGCAAAAATTTATCGAGTATTTTTTTTATAATTCTTCTTTTCATTCTGTGAGAGTGTGTGTCTGAAGTGTGTCTGTTGTCATTTAGTGTGTCCTTGTTTTGGGAGATATCATTTTTGCTGTCGACGATCAACGACGATTTTGAAAGAAGCGTCTGTCTCGAATCGGGTGTACGAGCGATCAATCGTAACTTATGTCCTGACAAAATTGATTGATATCTGTAATAAATTTATATTTAACCTAATTGGCCTAAAAGTTAGCGTCGCAATGAAAAATCTGTACCGGTTATTCTCTGCAGTGTGTTAAAAAATTGTGAGTTTATGTGTTAAATTGTTATGAGCTTGTCTGCAGTGTATTTTTATTCATGTTGACTTTGTGTCGAAAAATTATAACACGTTTATTTTAAATTTTAGACTTTGTGTCTTATAAATTTCGACTTTGTGTCGTTTTATTTCTCGTTGGAGAATTTTGAAGTTCGCAGTAGCCATTTTTCGTACACCCGATTACTCATTGGAGAAACGAGCATCATTGGTATAAATATTCGTCACCAGCTTGATAGTTGACGAACACACACTTATAATTGAGTCAGAATTCCTGAAAGGAGCCACCCAAAACCTTTTAATTTTCTTTTTCGTAGTAATGTGGTTATTTTAATAGTATTTTATATAAGAAATCATAATACCAAAGGAGTTTGCAAAAAAAACATTTTTGTTAATGTTATTAACTATTGAAAATTTTGAACGTATTTAATTAAAAAATTAATTTCTCAAAAACTTATTGATCGATTTTAATGTTTCAAGTTGCATTTTATTTGTCTTGAAATGAAGTATAACTGACATTATTTTCAAATAAAAATATTTAATTTTAGTGAAAAAAGCAATTGTTTATTTATAAACAATTAAAAATAAATAGTGTTCTGGATGATTTTTTAAGTTGAAAAAATTACTAAAATGTTCTTTATAAACCAGTGAAAAATATCCCGTTAAAAAAAAATGGCACGAAGTTTTAAATTGTTTAAACTTAGGCATTTGTACCGCGGTGCAGGGCGCGACTCTGGTCCTTATTGAGCGTACCGCGCGCGTGTTATCGTTCCTGCTCGCTGTAAGGACTGCGCTTCTTAAACACTTCATTTATTTAAATAATTTTTTTAATTAATTTTATTTAATGGAATATTTAATTCATTCTTCTTATTGATTGGTAAATACAAATGTTTTACGTAGTTTGTTAAAATTTTTCATTGAGGAGCAAGTTTTCAAAATCTGATAATCAATTTAAAAAAAAATGTAAATAAACTTGAAGTTAATATTTTGAGAACCTCACAAATCAACATGACACTTTTAAATTTATGAAAATAATTTACTAAAAACGAATTTTTAATTTAAATACTTTTTAAAATAACCAAGACGAATTATAATTTTTATGCTTTTTGATAGAAAAATCACCATAACCTTTAAATCACTTAATAATTTGGTAAAGTTTCATTCCAAACAGAACACCTTAAACATAAAAACATTGTAATAAAAAAAATTATTAAAAATTTTCTATTTTAAAATTAACTGTAGGCAGTGGTTATGTGAGGAAAGCTATTTGTTTCAATTTCTCTGAATAAGAAAATATGGATTATTATTATTACACATTTTATTTACGGTACAAGTATTTTCCACTAAAAAAATTACACTACCTAATACCAATACAATTTTGGTTTCTATTGTTTATTATTTTCAGACATTTACAATAAGTTAATGTGAGGACAAGTATTAAAATTCAAATTGGATTTAAATATTTTTTAAAACTATTCTTTAGAAAAAGTTATTAGTATACGGGTATGGAAAATTTCAATGTTACTTATTTCTATATGTTTTCCAGAAAAAATATTTTTGATCGGTTTATATTTATTTAAAAATACCAGGACCGAACGTGTGCTTTAATTCCTACAAGAAAATAAATCGTGAGTGAGTATATAAGAATATAAAATTAATTTTAATTCACATTAATTTAATTGTAAATTTTTCAATTAAAGAAACAGTTAAACAATTCAAATTTTATCTTTACGACTGTAATATTTTGGTAGAAAATACTGTGTCCGTATGTGTGAAATAATTTTAGAAAAAAAATTAAACATTTGAATAAAAATGGTAAAAGCAGTGTTTTAGAAGCAGTCCTTATACTGTGAGAAAATACGAACGTGTTTCCCATATCACGCGCGCGGTACGCTCAATAAGGACCAGAGTCGCGCCCTGCACCGCGGTACAAATGCTTAAGTTTAAACAATTTTAATCCTCGTGCCATTTTTTTTTCAACGGGATATTTTTCACTGGTTTATAAAGAACATTTTAGTAATTTTTTCAACTTAAAAAATCATCCAGAACACTATTTATTTTCAATTGTTTATAAATAAACAATTGCTTTTTTCACTAAAATTAAATATTTTTATTTGAAAATAATGTCAGTTATACTTCATTTCAAGACAAATAAAATGCAACTTGAAACATTAAAATCGATCAATATGTTTTTGAGAAATTAATTTTTTAATTAAATACGTTCAAAATCCTTTGGTATTATGATTTCTTATATAAAATACTATTGAAATAACCACATTACTACGAAAAAGAAAATTAAAAGGTTTTGGGTGGCTCCTTTCAGGAATTCTGACTCAATTGTATTGTCCAGTGACTTTGTGTCTAATCAGCAGTCAAAGATACTTAGAAAATAAATATATCAAGCAGCAAGATGACGATAAGTTAGACTATAGCTGAATTGAAAAATATTTTACGTAATCATGGGGCCAACATGATAGGAAATAAATTAGAGTTGGTAACCAAAATCGAACAATTGAATCCAGAAGAAAATTGGATTGAGGGATGGAGGAGAGACCAAACAGATCATGACGACACCACACCGAATTTGCATGGAGGCGATACTGGAGGGGGTGGGACAACGAGCACCGATGATATGAGACAAATGATGGCGGCGATGCAGGCTCAAATATTAGCCTTGACTTTGCAGTTACAACAAAAAGATATTATGCCAGCGTCAAACGGCCCTTCAAAGACATTGAGCAGTGAGGAGTCAGTTTCCTCAAAGTCATTAGCGCCTCCGATTGTACCTCCGATCCATAGTCCTACAGGAGCACCACAGGAGTCACTGGGTTTGGGACACACCAACGAGAGTTCTCCGAGAGTGATTAGTAACATGATACTCAGTGTTGAAACTTCATATGTAACTGCAAATCCTCAAGGTCATAGGACAACGACAAGTGTGACTTCAAATGTTGATCATCAGCAGGTAACATTTCCAGGAGTGGAGGTAAGTCCACGAGTATCTACTAATGCAATTAGCGAACTTTTGGGCACTTTTGACGGTACGAGTCAAAATTTTGCGAGTTGGGCACAACAGGTCGATTTGATTCGAATGGGATACGGTTTAATATAATTTTATATTATATTATATTAATATTATTAATTATAACCGACAGATTGGCTCAGTCGGATAGATGCCTGGCGTTGGTGGTCGTTTAAGGACCAAGGGTATAAGTACCCTTGGTTCGCGCTCACTTGGCTTGGTATTTTTCCGGCACGTGAGACAATCTGAGCGGGAGGTTTGACGTCGAGGTTTAATGATGTGCACCGTCGATTATTGTCCGGTACACACCATTAGAACTCGACTGTCGATAAACCGGTTGTACTCAGAGAGGTTTTCTACAGTTTCCCTCTTCTCTGGCGAGAAAACCCATTGACGGGTGGTCCAGGCGTAATGCGAGTATTCCTAATAAAGTCGGCTGTAGACGCAAAATTAGGTTAATATATAGAAAATTTCTAAAGTAGAATGGTTATGCTTAATCCAAAAAAGTATTTCTCGGGGACTCTTGTCGAAGTGCGTAAGGCCAATAGGGCAGGAGTATAAACAATTAAAAAAATATATTTTTAATTATTAATTTATATATATATATATAATAAAGTTATTTTGTCAAATAAAGCAAACACAGACGAAGCAGATTTAGTCGAGTACATAATATTGAGGGTATTCCGGACGATTCGTTGCGCGATCAGACTCGAATGCAAAGGTTTCATAACAAGGAGGAGTTATTATTAGCAAAAAATTTCTTTAGTGAAAAAAACTATTGTATTAAATCAAAATAAAGATAATCGTCGAGATTGTGTTAGTAGAGTAGAAATACGAGAATGGAAAATAATAACAGTAGAGATAATAAGAATTAAAATAAGGAATTTTTCAAATTGTATTGATGTTAGATAGTGGCAGCCCGATATGGATAATAAAAAATAAATTTGTCAATCCTGAGGTTATTTTACCGATTAACTATAGTACAATAGCATATCATGGTGTAAATAATTCTCAATTACGATTTCTAGGAAAAACAAAGGCAAAGTGTCAGTTGAATGGTCGTGTTAAAGATATTGAATTGTTGATTGTAGATGATAAGACTAGGGGAGACTAGGTGCGGTTGTTACATTGTGCAGTTGTTACAAATGGAATATCTCAAAAACAGTTAGATATAGAGATGGGGTTCCAGAGAGAAAAATGTTTAGTTTTTATGTACGAACTTACTGCAATATGTTTAAAAATTATATGTAAGCTTTACAAGTTAAAAATAGGCACATTGGTTTTTAGAGGCCAAAAGTAAATATTTCTCTGCCTGATATTTTTTAAATAATTAATAGACCTTTATACTTAACAAACTAAATTTTTTTAATATCAATTCTATGAGGATTAAGCTTTAAAAAACTGCCTTGGTTGTCCACATTTAGTGTATACTTTTTTAATAAAGTGTTTTATTGTAAAAAAATCTGTCCGCACAAGCGCGAGGGCTCGCTTCGCTCGCAAGTTTCAGTGCGCCTCGGGGCCTCGCGAATATTAATCGTCGCGCTTCGCGCTCCGGCGATAAATTCGCACGTCGTGCTCCGTGTGTTGTTGCGCGCTTCGCGCGCAAATGGCTCGCTTTGCTCGCGGTGGTCTGCAATTATTGTGCATTATTATATTGTGTTCTTGTTCTTGTTTCCTATTATATGTTTCGTAAAACATTTTTTTTTCTTAAAGTTACTACGACTTTAAGGATTACATTCTCATCACATGTTTTTGTTTGCTGATGATTGCGAGATTAAGTGGTTTTAAATGTATATTTTTGGTATTGATGATTAAAATTGTGAAGTTATTTTTAATTCTACTAACTCTCTTATCAGAAACTTGATTTGCAGAAGCAGCTAAAATATTTTTAAAGTATTAGTATTCTTATAAGTTTTTTGTGTAGTGTAGACCGGAGCGTAATGGCTAACTTTTCACTCTTTGTTGATTTACTCGGACATCTCCTAGAAAAATTACTCTGGTATCTCACTATCTCAGCTTTCTTTTTAAAAAAAAACGATTTTTTTAAGAGAACGTCCACTGAGATGAGACAAAAAGTCAAAAATTCGAAAAAACTTTTTTAAAAAATTAAGTTTTTCAAAACCCAGTGTGCAAAGTTACAGAATAATTCTATAACTATTCCAGAACAAAAAGAACAAGTTCTGTAACTGGTGAGGAACAGGCAGGTCAAAATGTCGTCCCCCTGGAGGCACAAAATAGGAACTAAAGCCTGTAACAATTCTAGAACAAAACTAGAACATTGTTTTAGAACAAATATATAACAATTCTATAACAAAAACGATTTATCATAAATAATACCCAAGCAGAAATTTAATAGTTGCATAGAACAAATAAATGTTTATGAGTATGAATAAAAATATGAATAATTAATAGAATATCTTTTTTTGCAATAAGTTTTTAAAAAATATTTTTCTTATTTTCTTTAATAATTTAAACAGACTATCTTATTTATTTAAATTAATGACTAAATTATTATTATCATTGTTAATAATTATTTAAACTTATACTTTATGTAACAATATTCAGAATTATACACAGAACACTTAAAACTAAGAATGAAGAATTTCGCACGCACGGAGGATCGAAACCTAGACCTAGAGGACACAAGTCGAATACGCATACCGCATAGCCACGCAAGCTTGGAAGTGATTTTACTTCAACTTCCTTTTGAATTGTGGGATCGTTATGTGCAGTGCTAAAATTATTAATTAAAATGTAACATACTTAAGGTAGTACACTTGCGACATTTACTCTCAAAAGTAAATTTTAATAAAATGCTATAGTATGGTGCAGTTACTGTAGCATTTTTTTGCTTGGACTGTACTGAATACATAGTCAGCCCTATGTACAGACACACTCACACACAAGTATACTAGTCAGATTAGAATATTATATACCGACAGATTAGCTCGGTCGGATAGATGCCTGGCTCGGTGGGCGGACCAAGGGTACTTGGTTGGCGCCCATTAGCCTGGGATTTTTCCGGCACGTGAGATAATCTGAGCGGGAAGTTTGACGTCGAAGTATAATGATGTGCACCGTCGATTATTGTCCGGTACACACCATTAGAATTCGACTGTCGATAAACCGGTTGTACTCGGAGAGGTTTTCTACAGTTTCCCTCTTCTCTGGCGAGAAAACCCATTAGACGGGTGGTCCAGGCAAATGCGAGTACTCCTAACCTCAAAGTCGTTCTGTAGAAACGCAAAAACAAGTTGGTATATAAGAGTGTGTGTTCTGACAGTTGGCTAAGCCTAAAGTCATTTAAAAAAAAAAGAAAGAATATTATATTATATCTTTTAACTGAAACGGTTAATATTGTTAAACCTTTTTGTTATAAATTTCTCAAACATTCATTTATAATATATTAGTTTTTTAAAACAATCTATAGAAAATTTTAGAAGTTATTAGAAGAAATGTGCCGTTTACATGCACTTTTCATAGGTTAACCATGTTAAATAACAAACTTTGAACTTAAATATCTTGTTTTAGAAACGGTCAATTTTTTTAATATTTTGTAAATACATAGATCTTGTTATTAACTATTCTGATTTCAAATTTTATGAAATTCTATAGAAAAGTGCGATCGCGAGCGTACTACCTTAATAAAAAATAACTATATATGGGGCATTTCAGGCCAAATCGGAAATTATTTTGCTTTTGCATCTCAAATTTTTTTTAAACATTTTTTTTCTTTTAGTACTCTTTGAAATGAGCTACCTTGAATTTTTTCAAATTTTATCATAAACCGGTTCAGAAGATACAGATTTATGAAAAATGACGTTTTTTACGTAAATTTTTTTTAAATGCTTATAACTCGGTCAAAAATTGATCAAATTGGACGTTTTTATAATGAAAAGTTTTGTTTTCACACGTAGTTTTTAATACAAATATTTTTGAGATGCAAAAGCAAAATAATTTCCGATTTGGCCTGGAATGCCCCATATATAATATATATAAATTTTTTATTACAAATAATAATGTATAATTATGCTATAAATAATAACAAATTTTAATTTTTTAGTTAATAATTAATAATTTATTATTGTATTTTTATGATATACCTATTAATTAATAATTGATAACAAATTAATTAAATATTTGATGTTATTGTTGGTGAACAATGTTTTTAAAAATCTTGAAAATTTATGCAAGCTGACAGTGAAAAATTATTTAATTTTTCACGAATCATCGATACGAGTCTTTCTAAGTATCTAAATTCAAAAGATTTTTTGTAATTCATGCAAAAACGCGGCTGCACTCTACACGGAAAGAAAGTTATTATATTAGAAGTATTAAACTTTAATAAAAATTATACTATATTTAGTAAAGTTATATCAAATATCGAAAACATTTAACAAATTTTAATATAACTTTACTAAATTTTATATAGGTACGTTTTGTTAAAGTTTCACAGTAAAAAGAAAGTCTTATTTTAAAGCAGGAAAGCAGCCTTAAATTAAGATACAACATTTTTGTATCCTTTAACATTATAGCAGACAGTGCTGAATTTAAGACCGATCTTAAATTAAGATTTACTGTGTTAGTTTTGTTGATAGCAAGATTTTTCTTTGTCGCATTTTGTCCTACACTTGTAAAATACTTTTATAAAATTTAATAATAACATCTTTCCGTGTAGTGAAAATAAACACGAGTTTATAGTGAAAGAACAGTTACATTAAATTTTTGTAACAGTGTTCTAGAACACTGTAGGAACAATGTTACTTCAAAATTCTATAACTAATTTAGAACAAATGTTACATGTCTGTTATAGAATAGATACAGAACAACTGTTCCAGAACAAATTTAGAACAAAGCTCTAGAACTGTTTTATAATAAAATTGTAACACTTATTCTAGAACACTGTTCTTTTTTTGGTCCAGAACAGTTATAGTACGTGCACACTGGGAAGTTATCGACGGAACAAAGTTTTTGTCTACGGACAGACGGACATACAGGCTTACAGACAGACGTAATCGCCGGACCATGTTTTTTGAATTCAAGGAACCTCAAAACGCAAAGGATTCATACAATTAGCAAAAGTCAGTTTTCCACCAAATCTAATATCTTCTCATGTGATGAGAATGTAAAAAACCATTTCCAACAACATAGGACCAAAAATTGAAATGTAAAAAAGGGTCAACTAAAAGGACATGCCCAATTATGTTAATTTCATGAGATTTCACAAAAATAGCGAAAATCAATTTTCGACCAAAACTAATACTTTCTCATGTAATGAGAATGTAAAAAAATTTGGAATTAAAAATAAAAATTTTTAGTTCTAGATAAACCATTTGGCTATATATGCCCAAAAACTTCAAAAAAAAGCTGGCCCAAAAACTAAAAAAAAAAAAAATTCTTAACTTTTTTGTTTTTTGTTGTACAAAAAAGTATCTAAAGGCAAAATTGTTTGTTTTTGTACAAATTTTAAGGAAAAAAATAAAAAATTATATTTTTTTGAAAATTGTCAAACATCCAAAATTTTGAAAATTTCAAAATTTCAAAAAAATTCATAATTTTTTTGTTTTTGTTATACAAAAAAGTGTCTAAAAGAAAAGTTGTTTGTTTTTGTACAAATTTTAAGGAAAAAATTAGAAAAAAATATTTTTTTGAAAATTGTAAAAAACTACAAAATTTTGAAAATTTAATTAAGTTTTGTATTTTTGTCGTTTTTTGACGAAATGAGCTGTCCAACAAACTCAGCCTTCATTTTAATGGACTAAAAAAGCACCCCAAATTGCAAGTCGATTCATTAAAATTTATTCGAGTTATCGTCGAGACAAAATTTTCTACAGACAGAGAGACACTTCTTTAAAAACCATTTTTTTGAAATTAGGGAGTCATGAAACGTAAAAATTTATCAAAATTAGAAATTTCTCAAAATCCCATAAATCCAAGACTTTTTCATTTTTGATGAGAATGTAAAAAGCAAATTTTACGAAAAAATTTTAAAAAAGCAAAATTTTGGCATATTCTGAGTTTTTTTTTGTTCCTAATCTTGTATATTTAGTACTTACCTAAATTTGTCATCTGAAAAAAAATTAAAGTTTTGACATGTTTTTAATGTTTTTTTAATGTTTTGGCTAATGCTTCACTCACTATAAATCTCAATTTTTTGCACTTTTTTGGAAAAAAAATTCATAACTTTTTTGCTTTTTGTTGTACAAAAAAGTATCTAAAGGCAAAGTGTCTAAAAGAAAAGTTGTTTGTTTTTGTACAAATTTTAAGGAAAAAATTTAAAAAATAGGGGAACATAGTCTAGATCGGCCACCTTTTTGACTTTTGTTTATAACTTTTTTTAAAAAATGAATTTAAACAATTGAAGTATATGGTTGGAAAGTCCTGTTTAATAGGAACATTTTTTCTGTACAAAGTAAATTGACAGGTTTAAAAATGAAAAAGTTATAAAGATTTAAAAAAAAAAAAAATTGTAGTCGAGGTTGGCCATTACAGTCAAGGTCGGCCATGTTTAAAATTCAAAGGGCATTAATCTTTAAAAAATAAAATAACATGTTTGGAGTTGCGGAAAATTGATTCTTTATTGTTTACAGTTTGTAACTTAATAAAATAACAAAATAATGAAAATAAACAATATAAAAAAATAAATATAAATAAAAAAAAATTTTGCACTAAAATATTAATAAAATTAAATAAAAATATTAATAAGATGATCAATTATATTATGAGTTAAACAGAATTGCAGTTTTTGCAAATGAAGTAGCTCGTCCTCATCTTTGCGCATTTTAAACACATAGTGGCCGACCTTGACAGTAAGTAACATTACCGAATTGTTGTAACCATAAAGAAATACGTTTCGGGATTCGATTTTTTACTTTGTTTTTCTTTCAACCATGAGTCTTGCAAATTTTCTGCATACTTGCCTTGACGATTCAATTTGTTTTTTATCTTTTATTAATGGTTTTTCACATTATGCACAAAACTTTTTTTGAGCTTTTTTTGTACCGACGTCACAGAAAACACAATTTTCGATCCTCCGAAAATGTAATTGAACAAAAAGTTAGGTTTTACTAATACAAGCTTCGACAAGCATGCGCGTAGGTGGCGCTAGTGAACTTGTCCAAAAAATCGCGATGGCCTACCTAGACAGTAGACCAGCCTTGACTACATTCCCCTATATTTTTTTGAAAATTGTAAAAAACTACAAAATTTTGAAAATTTAAAAGTTTTGTATTTTTGTCGTTTTTTGACGAAATGAGCTGTTCAACGAACTCAGCCTTCATTTTAAGGGGCCATCCATAAACCACGTAGCCTCTTGAGGGGGAGGGGGGGGTCAAGCAATTGACTACGACAAGAGGAAAAAATGGCGCTAATACATGTAATAGCGTACTACATGGGGGGAGGGGGGGGGGTCAAAATTCTCAAAAAATGGGGCTACGTGGTTTATGGACGGCCCCTAATGGACTAAAAAAGCACCCCAAATTGCAAGTCGATTCATTAAAATTTATTCGAGCTATCGTCGAGACAAAATTTTCTACAGACAGACAGACAGACAGACACTTCTCTAAAAACCATTTTTTTGGAATTAGGGACTCATGAAACGTGAAGATTTATCAAAATTAGAAATTTCTCAAAATCGCACAAATCCAAGACTTTCTCATTTTTGATGAGAATGTAAAATGTACCTGATGTGCAGTTGTTACAAGTAATAATGAGAACGAATTTTTTTTTCCCAAATTCAGCAGATTCGTTTGAAATGTAAAATATTTGTCAAAAATGTAATCACACTCATTTTTTATGAAACATCTCATGGTTTTTAAATTCTTCTTCAAAATTAATAAAAAAAACTTTTGTAAGTTTCTTTCATTTCGAAACAATATTAATGCTGTCATCTCTATAAAACTGTCACGTACGTTGAGTCAAAAATTATTGATAATTAATTAAAGTTGTTATAAGAAATTGTTTGTCTTCAATTTAGAAATGTTATAGATGATTCTTGGTATTGTGACAACCGACATTCACTTTGTGCAGTTGTTACAATTTATACGCTGTCACTTAAATGCTTGTAGTTAATTCAATAATACACGGAGAGACCGAGATTATTAATTTTTGTATAAAATCACACTAGAATTTACTATTTTCACATTGCAACTACCGGAAATAAGGGGACTTTTTGTATTTTTTACTATTTTCTACACTAAGTCACTAATCCGACAAATGTTTACCAAATTAGTAAAGTTTCTTACTATTTCGTCCAATAGTTCCAAACAACTGTAGTAAACTCAGAAATATTGTGTACGAAAAATTACTATAGTCGTTTGAAAATGCAGAAAGAAAGAGTGAAAGAAAAAATACGGATTTCTATCGCCGGTTTCCCGTCAATTCTTGACTAATGGAGGTAAACTGGAAGGATTTTTACATACACAGACACACATACACTTATATATTTGTTGGATAAATATTTGAAGACACACACATGTTTATTTCACTTATATGTATAGACGCGGTTAATTAATACACTAATACACAACTGCACGCATGACGACGAATTTCACTGAAAGTATACATCTTTGTTTCCTTATATATTGAATAATGAAAATTTACAGCACTTACGAGTAAGCAGTTTACTTTTAACAACTTATTATAAGACATTGTTCTTGGGACAGGAATAAATTCAAAATTTATTAATTTATAATCGTCAATTTCTGAGATAACGAACGACCTACGTTTCACTTTATATTTAATTATTGTAGATAATATTCAAAGGCCGTAGCAGTATAAGCATGTAAAAATGGCCCCCTCTTGGATTGGGTCCATATTAAGGGAATAATTTTGACCTATTATTAGACTTATTTTCACCAAGTTTCAACTCGAAAAAAAATTTTGTTTTTGAGTTATACAATTTTTTTTTAAAATTAAAAAAAATTCAAAAAATTTTTTTCCCTCCGAAATGGTTGAACCGATTTTCATAAGAAAATTTTTTTTGTACAATACAATATGAACAGTTAATAAAAAAAAATTTTTCGACCAAATTCTAACAAAGAAAGTCAGTAAAAAGTCAGTAAAAAAAAATTTTTTTAATTTTTTTTTAAAACATTTTTTTTTATTGAAATTTTTTTTGCACAACAGCCATTTTTTTCTATAAAATAATAGTGATTTCAAGAGTAACATATATTTTTTGCAAGATGATTGAAAGGGTACTTCATACTTTAAAAAATAAAAAACCGATTTTTGGCCCCTAAATAGTACAGTTTTCTATAAAAAATAGGGGCCAACATTTTTTAAAATTACATTAAAAATTAATTAATACTTAATTTAAAGTTCTAAAAAAGTTAATAATATATGCCTGTTTATTGTAAATATTGATTTTTTAGTCAACTTTTCAAAAAAATTTACAAAAAAAAAAATTATTTCTGAAGTTTTTTCAACTTTGGCATATTTTTTAATAATTGTAGAAAAAATTAGAAATTCACATAGGTTTAAGTTTTATTTTTAACTTAAGACCAAAAGAGTCAATCTATAGGTCCAACCCACCACCCCTGTTAAGAGGGTGGGGGGTTGAAATTTTGGCTTAAACTCAAACATGCGTTTTTTAAACATTTATAGTTTCTACTTAAATTATTCGATTAAGAAAAGTGAATAGTGGTTTAGATAGGTTTTTTTGTATACTTTTAGAATATTTTATTGATATTAAAAAAAAAATTTTTTTATGCAAAAATTTTTTAAAATAATTTTTTTGTAAATTTTTTCAAGTTCGGCAGTTTTTTTTTTAATTAGCTCAATAGAAAGCTGGTGTTTTTACCAAAAAAATAATATAAGTCTGAAAATGGGCCGAGAAAATTTGCCAAAGTTATAGTGTTAAGAGTAAAATTCGCCCGGTCGTTCGCGCACTACAGCGCGATGGCATAATTGAAATATAAAGATTTATTTAAGCGATTAAATAGGAAAATTTTCTTATACTTATTTTTAGTAGTTCGACATTACTATTAATGTTCGCAGTTAATAATTAGTTGTTTTTTGCTTTCTTATTTCATAACTTTTTAAATCATTTTTGTTTTGAAATATTTTTAATTTTAAAATTTATGTATTGGAAATTATTATATTCTTGCAAAGAATTTTATCAAAACATTTGAGAATAATTGAAATTCCTTCGAAGAATTTTATTACTTATTGAAATAATTAATTAAAATTAATTAATTAATTCTAATACTTTTTTTGACTTTTTTCTCGAATGTTTTGATTTTTCCTTTTTAAGTTATTTTTGTTTTTTGGAAAAAGTTGAAATTCTGTATCATGAGAGATTCGTTTTAATCACAATTGACCATTTCTATTTGGAGAAAATGAATGGTACTTTAGTGTTCCAGGAATGGTTTTTGCTTCTTTAAACCTTTCAGCTAAAGTCTGCGTCATCTGGACATGATCTTCCTTCGAACTAAAGAATATTACAGTATCCTTTAAATTAATTTTTGCCTATTCGTATAAGGCTGGAGCATTTAAAATTTGATTTTCAGAAGAACGTTGTAAAACTAGCTCTTGCTGCCAAACCTCGGCTTTAAATTTCCTCCAGTCTGCTGGAATGTTAAAATCTTCTTCATGATGAAGAAGATTAATGAAATTGTATTTATTTTTAAAATGTTGCGATGCTCCATCGGTAAAATAATGAATTAATTTGGGACTGAAATGTTCTTTGAGATAGGCATTAATTATTTGCTGATAAACATAAACCGCAACTGTGTCATGCTGTAAATTATCTGAAATTATTGCCATACGGATATGTTTTATTTCGTTTTCAAATTTATAATAAACAACGACAGTGAATATGGATGCTTGATCGTTATTCCAATGCGCCGCTTAAGTTGCATTTTGAATAACGTAAGCATAGTTCTCTGCGAAATCAGACATTATTAAAAAATCTCCTTCATTTAAGTTGCTTTTTAAATTTTTTGCAAATAATGACTGACTTTTTGCATAAAAATCGTGTGTTTTAAGGTCAACAATTTTTTCACAAAGCCTGTCCACAAAATCGTCTACGTTTGCTACTTCTGTAACTAAAGTGGTCCTGTCTGTGTTTTGCCAATGCTGAAATCGAATTTCGTCAACGCAATCCTTATCTAGCAGATCAATTAAATGTTTTTTTAATATTTCTACACCAGGGCAATTTGAACACTCGTTAAAATTGCATTCTGTTGTAACTTCACTACACATTATAACCTTTAAACAATCATGGTAGTCTTTTAATTTTAAATTCGACAATTCCGTTATTTTTTTAATATTTATTGCATCCAGCATTAATTTCACATTTTCGTGGTAGACACAGACACAAACCGTGTGAGTACCACTTCCTCCACTTCCTCCTCCAAAGCGTAAAAACCCAATTTTAACATTCTCGTTCTCTTGTTTAAATTTAGAATAAGGTTCTGACAAATTGCCCAGAATTAACCTTTTTTGTACATGCTCACGGGTTCCATCTTCTTTTTTTATAGATAAGAAATCCTTCATTCCAGGGAGCAGTCTACTATTTTCATCACTTTCATAAAACTGTTTTACTACAACTTCAATTTCTGGATCAAGTTTTCGTCCTTCTTTTTTTCCAGGGAAGGTTAATATTCCATCTTCTTCAACTAATTTTTTAGCTTTTCGGACTTGACGCTCGCTTGATTAAATTCTTCCATCACTTTTCTTCGGCTCCAAGATATTGGAGCAAGTGTAAGCAGAACAATTTTTTCATTTTCATTCGTGCAAATTTGAAATTTATTTATTATTTGCTCAAAAGTTTCCAGTTTTGACAAATCAACCTTTTGCACCATTGGAAAATTCAGGAAAATTTAAAAGCTGTTTGTCTGTCATAGATCTTAGGCTAACTGTGACATAATGCTTTTCCTTATTGAAAGAATTCACACAACAGGAATGAAAAGGCTTAGCAGATGACATTATTACAAAAAAGTGTCTTTTTCGCTTTATTGATAAAACTAAATTACAAAACGTTCCGAATCTAGCAGTCGAGAACTGCAAACGAGCAGAGTTAAATAAATAATTTTAAAAAAACTTAGTCTCTAAAAAACGCACTCTAAAAACTTGAAAAAAACGTTTAAAAATGAAAAAACTGTTTAACCCTCCATCCGTCGCACCTTTTTTTGTAACGCGATCCGTCGCAGGTGAGGGAAATTCTCACCCTCATAAATTAGTCCAAACTTGTTCTAAAATGCCAAATTTTTTTTTGAATGTTCATTAGAATTTCTAAACAACCTATTGGCAGTAAAGTTATCTTTTATTTCCTGTTAATTATTTAAATAAAAAATTAATGACAAATGAAATCGAGTATACGCGGTCAGTCGCATGGTGAGAAGTTCCCTCACTTCGCGTCAAAAATCCCCGACATTTGCTGCTTTCAAATTCAATAACAAAGAAATTAAAATATAAAAAAACACCAAAATTGTTTTAATGTAAAGAAGAAGAGTGCCGTAAAAGGTACTGAGAATATGAAATTATAATTTTTTGTATTTTAAAAGTTATAAATAAAAAAAGAAACTGGGTGAGGGAAATTCTCACCATGCGACGGATGGAGGGTTAAAAAAAATTAACAACTACCACTAACTAAGCAGTTGAACACTGCAAACGCGCAGATTAAATATAAATAAATGAAAAACTCGAAAAAACTTACAAGCTAAATTAAACAAATAAAATAAATGTAAAGAAAACTAAACAAAAACGAAAAAACTGTCTTTTTAATCAATAATTGTACACTGCAAAAACAACAGAGTACAAGAAAATATAATTACTAAGAAACTAACTGACTAAAATAAAAAAAATACTGAGAAAACTTAAAAAAAACTGTTTTTTAACTCAACAGCTGTACCTGCAAACACAGCAGAGTAAAAGAGTGTAAAACGAATAAGAAACTTACTGACTAAACTTAAAAAATACTGAAAATACTTTAAAAACTAAACAGTTATACGCTGCAAACGTGCAGGAAGAAAATAAGTAAAATGAATATCAGAAAATAACTTCCAAACGAAACAAAATACGATACAGAAATTCACATTTGTCAATAGTTATAATTATTGTTATCATAAATCACTTACCTGCTCTGTCAAAACTCAGTGACGGGAAGTTGAGGCATAGGAGAGTGGAGTTTATATAATGTTAAAAAGGTATCTTGTACGCGAGAGAAGTGCACTGTAGCCATCTATGAAACTATTCACGAACTACTTTTATATCACGATTCACACAGTATTCGCTACTCTCCGTTTAAATGCTGCCATCTATGTGGCAAACTAGGAACTAATATAGAGTTGATAATTTTCAGCAATTACACTTCAAAGAAACATCAACAAATAATTAGATAGTCTAATTATTACTATTTAAAGTTTAGAAATGAGAATAAAATATAAAATAAAATTTTTGTCAATAAATTATTATTATAAATTAAGTGATTGTTCTTACAAAAATAATAAAAAATATATTTTCTTCTTGGAATTTGCGTAATGATACAAAAACTCAGTTTATAATGATTTTCTTAGTAGTGAGAGATTTTAGTATTACTAAAAAGTACTTTTATTATATTTAAATAATTTGTTTATTCAAAATCCTATTAAGATTCGACAAATAGGTTAAAAAATTATAATTGCCCTTCTCTATGCTTGAGTCATCGCTCTGCATGATCGTGCTGTAGTGCGCGAACGACCGGGCGAATTTTACTCTTAACACTATAACTTTGGCAAATTTTCTCGGCCCATTTTGAGACTTATATCATTTTTTAGGTAAAAACACCAGTTTTCTATTGAGCTAATTAAAAAAAAACTGCCGAACTTGAAAAAATTTGCAAAAAACAAATTATTTTAAAAAATTTTTGCATAAAATTTTTTTTTTAATATCAATAAAATATTCTAAAAGTACACAAAAAACCTATCTAAACCACTATTCAATTTTCTTAATCGAATAATTTAAGTAGAAACTATAAATGTTTAAAAAACGCATGTTTGAGTTTAAGCCAAAATTTCAACCCCCCACCCTCTTAACAGGGGTGGGGGGTTGGACCTATAAAGTTATGTACTAACTAGTATCTACTAGGGTAACATATTTCTAAAGTATAAAGGAAATCTAAGAACTTTTTTTTTTGGGCAGTTCAGAAATAATGCCTCATATATATAGAAAATATCTAATGCTTTGATTCCAAACTAATATTTGTTTGAATAATTGTGTTTAATTCAAATATATTTTCTGTTTTGGTTTAAACAAAGAATATGTTTAAAAATGTTATGTTTGATCCAAACTTAAATGTTGATGAGAAATAATTTAAAATCATAACCTTAAATTTTGTTTGAATTGAATATATTATTTCTATAAATGAACCAAAAAATATGTTTGAATTAAACTGAAATTTGTTTGGCTGTATAGCAAAGATATTTAAAGTTTGATTTAAACAAAATTTTTTTAAATCAAATAAATCGTTTTCTCAGTGATTGACATGTTTTTAGGCCGTGCGCGTGCAGCCGTACCGGTAATTCCCGACGGTAGTGTACGTCCATTTACTTTTTTAATAAACCTTGTACATACTAAAAAAATCAATATTTACAATAAACAGGCATATATTATTAACTTTTTTAGAAATTTAATTTAATTAATTTTTAATGTAATTTTAAAAAATGTTGGCCCCTCGTTTATATAGAAAACTGTACTATTTAGGGGCCAAGAATCGGTTTTTTATTTTTGAAAGTATGAAGTACCCTTTCAATTATCTTGCAAAAAATATATGTTACTCTTGAAATGACTATTATTTTATAGAAAAAAAATTGCGGTTGTGCAAAAAAAATTTCAATAAAAAAAATGTTTTTTAAAAAAAATTAAAAAAAAAATTTTTTTACTTACTTTTTACTGACTTTCTTAGTTAGAATTTGGTCGAAAATTTTTTTTTTATTAACTGTTCATATTGTATTGTACAAAAAAAATTTTTTCATGAAAATCGGTTGAACCATTTCGGAGTGTTAAAGATGAATTTGATTAATTATTGAATAAAAACAAATCTTTATTTTGAGAAAATTCAACTTTAATTTCAACGGGATAAATAGAATAAGACTAAAAATTTATCATCCGAAGGTAAACGTTATTTGCTTTTCGGGAACAAAATTTATGTTCAAAAGGTAGTGGATCCCTCTTTTAGGTTTATTATTAATTCAATAACCCCGGTTAGACGGTATTTTAATTGAAAGAAGTAAAAAAAAGGATTAGGTGACAACAGTTAGAAAACCGTAATAAAACACTGCTTGCAATATGATTCAATATAGAATTCAATATTATATCAAAATTGATTTTAATATTCAAAAATCGGGGTCACCGATTTTAAACTTTTAATCAACTCTAATATTTACAGTAAAGACAATTACAAAAAACGCTTTTATAATTACGAGATAGAGGTTTGAAATTTAACACTCTGTCTTCCCTTTTAAATGAATCACTTTTATTTATTTTTTAATAATCACTATTTTATAGTAATACTAGGGGGGCTTCGCCCCCCTGCGCGCTTCGCGCGCCAACCCCTTGTCTCTATATTTTATATTTATTTTAATTTTTATAAATTTACATTTTCTTAATATGAATGCATCATAATAAGTTACAATAAATATTATATGACAAAATACACATATATTGACCCTTTTAACCTGTAGGTCAAAAAGATTTTGACGTAATGGAATAATCGTTATGCACAGTTTTTGACCTATATGTCAAAAGTTAGGTTTATTTTGACATTTATTTTGACCCTTTTTAACCTGTAGGTTAAAAAGAATGATGTATCATAAAAGCCTGTATTGTCCCTTTTTAACTTGTTGGTAAAAAATAGGTAAAATTACACATAGATTTTCAAGTAACTATACATGCAAACTTAATGTTAAGGTAAAGTTTGCCATCTGACCTAACACTGTAAAGAAATTTTAACCCCTTAGCAGTCAAGACCAAAATCTCATAAGTGGGCTCAAAATGTCGACAAATTTTTAGAAAACTAAAATTTGCGCAAACGAGCATACTATTGTATTTGAAGTCGTTGATTACGAATCCGATATCAGATTTTGAAAATTCAAAATAGCGGATCCAATATGGTGGACATGAAAATTAAAAATCGACTGAATTAGTTTGAAACTTGTTACTCAGGGGTTTTCGGGGTCGCCGATTACGAATTCGATATCAGATTTTGAAAATTCAAAATAATTGTTCCAATATGGCGGACAACATTTTCTAAAATTCATCGGATTCACTTGAAACTTTTTACACGGGGGTTTTCAGGGTCGCTGATTACGAAACTGATTTCAGATTTTAAAAATTCAAAATGGCGGATCTAATATAGCGGACGAAATTTTCTAAAATTCATCGGATTCACTTAAAACTTTTTACCTGGGGGTTTTCGGGGTCGCTGATTTACGAATCCGATTTGAGATTTTGAAAATTCAAAATAGCATATTTAATATAGAATGAAATTTTCTAAAATTTATCGGATTCATTTGATAAATTTTTTAAAATGGCGTCAGCCATATTCGAAACGCCACATTGTATTTTAAAAATCTTATGCTAGATTCGTAATCAGCGAACCCGAAACCGCCGAGTAACAAGTTTTAAATGAATCGGACGAGTTTGTAAATTGTCGTCCGCTATATTGGATCAACCATTTTGAATTTTTAAAATCTGAAATCGGATTCGAAATCAGCGTCCCTGAAAACCCCCGAGTAACGAGTTTTAAATGAATCGGACGAGTTTTTGAAAATGTCGTCCGCTATATTGGATCCGCCATTTTGAATTTTTTAAATCTGAAATCGGATTCGTAATCAGCGACCATGAAAACCCCCGAGTAAAATGTTTCAAGTGAATCCGATGAATTTCAGAAAATGTCTGCCATATTGGATCCGCCATTTTGAATTTTCAAAATCTGATATTAGATTTGTAATAAGCGACCCCGAAAACCCCCGAGTAACGAGTTTTAAATGAATCGGACGAATTTTTGAAAATGTCGTCCGCCATATTGGATCCGCCATTTTGAATTTTTAAAATCTGAAAATGGATTCGTAATCAGCGACCCCGAAAACCCCCGAGTATAAATTTGTGGACAAATCTGTGTGTTTTTGTAGCCAAAAATCTGCTTGCGTCTATACACGTCATCGACAGTTTGAGCCCACCTGCATCATGACGTGTATACACGTCATCAACTGCCAAGGGGTTAAGGTTATGTTTGGTCGCCCACCTATCATTTTGACCAAATTTTGACGTTTTATTTCTGCTCTCTTAGTTTTAAACTAATTTTGAAGTAATGTTTACTGTCAGCTACGTAAACCTGACAGAACCATATTGTCGGATCACGATGGGACCTATTGCATAATTAAGGGCTCATTTAGGGCTAATTTAATGCCCCATTGCCGAATTTCCGGCCCTTCATTTTTTTAAAAAAATGCACGGTTTTGTCAGCCTTACTTCAAGCTGGCAGAACCACCTTCAAAAATGCTTAAAATGGCGTTTTGAGACTTTTTCTATGTACGAAAAATTTCGGCTCAATTTCGGCTTCAAGTTTCCACAATAAAAATTAATTAATATTATAATTTAACAAAAAATGTGTTTTGTTTATTTATAAGACTTTTCAATCCATATACGAAGATCACTGACATAATACCAAAGTAATATTAATGAAATTTTGTAAAAAACTTAAATCCACTAATAATTTTCACTGTAAGTTTTTATGTTGTTATATAATATATTTGACGAATGATATACTGCAGCCTCTATTTGTTTAAACAATTTATTATTGTTAATTATTATCTTCTCTCTCCGTACATGTAGAGAGAAGCATTTTTTTCGTAATTTTGTTATTTATCGACCTAATTATAATAACGAATAAAAAGTATATATAAAATTATCAATTTGACAATTGTTTAAACAAATAATTGTTGCTATTTACGAATTCCTTACACAAAGTACCTAGAGACTAGCAGTTTTTATTTAAATTTGCAATCTACTAAGATATAAGTATAGCATAACATAAATATATTTTATGAATTTAACATCTCAGACATTATTTTAACAAATAATTGTTATTATTTACTTATTTTTAACACTATGTACATGAAAAGATACAAATTTATTTCTAATAATCCAATTTATCATGCTGAGTATTACAGCATGAATATCATTGGTTTATAGTGCAACTGCCATTCGAACAAAATATTTTCTTTCGATTAGTAGGTACCTTTCGATCCATAAGTCATAGAATAAAATTCAACGACAATTAAGAGAGTTACAGTCGATTAAAGAGCAAATTTCATGAAAATTTTGATGATTTTTAGACACTTGACTAACTTCTACTATTTTTTCCACATAAAACAGTATCAAATTTTTAGGTTTTAATCTTTTATTGCTAGGTCTATTTCATTACTAAAATTTTGAGGCCTTAGAACCTCGATTGGATTAAAAATGACAATTCTACAGTAGATTTAGTGAACAAAACTACTTTTGTTAATTTCTAATATCCCCCTCAACATTTGCAGCAAAACTTCAAACAATAAATTTAAAGTTAAGTTAAGGGTTACTAAAAAGTTTCTAAAATCACTAATCAAGGGTTTCTGAAATCTCTAATTTCGAATCCAATGTCAGTTTTTTCAAATTTTAAAATGGCGGATCAAAAATGGCGGACAAGTTTTTAAAAATAGATCAAATTCGTCTCAAGTTCGCTACTCGGGGATTTCGGGGTCGCTGGTTACGAATCCGATGTCAGATTTTGAATATTTAAAATGGTGGATTCAATAAGGGAGAGTGGGGCAAACCAGCCATACATACGGCTTTTTTACTCTTGTGACTAAACGAATCAAACGATTTCATTTTTCGATGGCTTGTTTGAAAGATCATTTAATTGCGCAACTTTTTCCCAGAGACACCTATACTTTATCTTTTATTGTTTAGTTGCTGTGTCAACTTTAAGAAAATTTGCCCCACAGGCTCATTTTGAGAATAATAATTTCTTTAAAAGAAACGCTTTGCAAATTCATCAAAGATTATTTGATTGATATTATTTTGAGAATAATAATTTTTTTAAACGAAACGCTTTGCAAATTCATCAAAGTTTTTGGTGGTAAATATTCCTAAGGTATCATACCTTCAAAACCCAAGACCTAATATTTGGAAATATTACACGATTTCCTCAGAATTTCCTTTAGAAAAAATTCGTAAAAGCGTTGAAAAAAAACTAAAAAAAACTTTTGCTCCCAGCGTTGCACAAACAAAAGTAAAAATTATCAAATTAAAAAATAAGGTAAACTACACATGGTTGTTTCAAATTTCTAAATAGCACTTTTGACAATTTCGACATTTCGGAGATATTGACCCCTGGCCGGTTTGCCCCACTCTCCCCCATAGCGGACGAGTTTTTTAAAAATTGATTAAATTCATACCTATTAAATCGTTCACTAAATGATGTAGTAATAATTTGACTAAAAATTAGTGAAATTGCTTTTTTCTGGCATTATTTAAGATCTAAATCTAATTCGTCACAAAAATTATAAAAAATTTAAAGAATTTATATTTTTAAAGTGATATTAGCAAAATTTAAGACAATATTATAGTTGATGTCAATTTGGGGTAATTTTTAAAAAATAATTTTTCAGTATCTAAAATAATATTACACTAACAAATTTTCTGAAAACTTCAAATTTTAGTACTTAATGATTGGAATTTAAAAACAACGCAAACCTATGAAAATTAAGAATTAAGTTTTAGTTTCTGAGTATCATTGATACTTATACTATTATTAAATCAAAGGTAAATAAAGTTGGGATTTGTTAGAAATAATTAATAGACATAAAAGAAATTGAACTAAATTTTTTAATTACTAAATTAAATAACTTTACTTATTGCATATGTTAGAAACACACATTTTAAATATTTAAACATAGGGAACAGTAATTATAAATTTTTATAAATTAATTAATAAATTAATTATAAATAATCCAGTGCTGCCAGATTGGAAGATTTTTCTTCAAATCCGAAGAAAATTAAAGGAATCTGCGACATTTGAAGAATTTGAAAAATTATTGTAAAAACAATTATTATTTTCAAAACAATTTTAATCAGATTTCACGAAAACATTCAATTATTTAAAAAAAATTTTAATTAAATTCTTGTTAAGAATTAAATTATTTTCAATAATTTTAATATCATTCTTTGGAAGAATTCGATTCTTTTTATAAATAATAATCTTTTTTGCGAGAATTCAATATTAATTTCAATACAATTTTAATAACATTTTCTCGAAAGAATTCAATTATTTAAAAAAAAATTTGGTAAAATTGTTGAAATGAAATTTTGAATTTTGAAAATTCTTGATAAAAACTTTGCAAGAATTTATTAATTTTCAGTGCATTAATTTTACAAATTCAAAACATTAAAAAAGTTGAGAAGCAAACAAAAACTAACATGAAACTGCGAACAGATTCAAACACAAAAATACTAATTTATTTCTTTGAAATTGTGTGTGAAATTTAATTTTCTGTATCCCTTTGCCGAAAGTACTGTCTTCCCAGTCTGAATTAGCTCCGGGAATAGCGACTTTTGTGGCCGGCTCGACTGACCAATCGCGTGCTCTCTTGGTTACAAAAATTTAGAAACTCGTACACAGTAGCATAGCAACCACATAGGCACGTTATTTACAGTGCTCATGTTTTGACAGAAATTGACACTAACCTGAATTGAGATAACCAAAATAATGCATGAAATTTCTTATTTTCTTTTATTAGTTTTTATTTATTTAAAAATATTGTAATATAAATACGAAAAATTATAATGTTAAAAATCTTTATTTTGAACGACTTTTCATAGATGTCACTTGATTGGTAAAGTAGGTTACTACTCTTAATTGATGAATATTTCGAACCGAATTTAGTAAAATAGGTATATTACTATTATTAAATATTTATTTGCATAAAAGAAAATTTTACTTCTAATTATTTCTTACTCATAAATTTTTTTTATGCCCGCCCCGACCAGCAAAGACTCGGCTTCGCCTCGACTTTGCAAAAGTCGGGCGGGCAATTTATTGAGTTATTTTATTATTCAAACCATAATTATTTAACGTACTTTCGGCTGGGGATACAGAAAAATTGTATACGACACACGGCCAGAAATTTGGATTCCCTGGCAAGCGTGATATATAAAGCCTCGGCTTCGCCTCGGCCTTATATGTCACGCCGGCCAGGAAATCCAACTTTCTGGCCTAGTATCGTAATATACTAATTCATTTATCATATTTTAGAAAAAATTATAACTCAAATCTGAAGAAATTTTTTTTGATTAATTTAAAGATTTTTGAAGATAAATAAAAAAAGTTTGAAGATTTGTCGTTTTAATCATTTGGCAGCACTGAAATAATCGAAGAATGCTTAATACGCTGTCATATAAAGATTCCAATTTTGTTGACAATTTTGATTTGTTTAAATAATAATAATTTATTATTCACAAAATTAGAAAAATAATTAGTTGGTTTTAAAATATATTATTAATTCCGGTTGCACTTTAGTTGTTGGAAGTATTCGAACAACTTTGTCGGTTCCATCATTGAAATCAAACCACTGTTTTTGGCGATAGCAAAGTGCAGTGTAGTGCCCAATTTCCTCCACAGCTTCCAGATTTCCAATAAACCTTATTATTCCAATAAGTTTAAATTTATCATTGGAATTTAGAGGATCTATAAACTCAGTTGGCACTTGATTTAATTGGATGCAGCTTTTCTTATTTAAATCTATTTCCAATATAGCAAAGGGACCTAGAATATGTCATTATATTTTAATTATTATGCACATAACATTCGTCCCGGATCAACTTTATCGCTTCAATAAATATGTTCCTAAAGTTTCGAACGATCAAATGAACGAAATTTTTTTTTTTAATTCTTTCAATTTTTATAAAAAAATTATTTTATGTATTAAAAGCGATTTTTATTTAAATAAAGGTTTATGTTTAATAATTTTTCTTATTTTGTTAAGTAATTTTTTAAAATATTCAAATAAAAAAATTTTTGTTCATTTGAGTGTTCAAAAATGCAGGAGAATAAAAAAGTAAATTTTATAATTTTTAATGAATTGAAGTGAGTAATAAATATTTTATTATTGATTATTGTTATAAAACACTAAATATACTTTATTAATTTCTTAATAAGAATTATTTGCAAAAACATATAAAATAACTTTTATTACTTTCAAAATAAAACCTAATCTGTCAGAAATTTCTATGCATTTGTCAATTTTTACTTTTTACGGAGCAAACTTTAATTTTACAGAAGTAAAGTTTTGTAAAACTTAGTAAAATCTATTTTGAATGTGAGAAAGATTATTATAGAATTATCAAGTATAGGCAAAAATGGTCAGAAATTTTTAATAGCTTAGGTTTTACTTTGTAAATAGTAGAAGTTACTCTTTTTCCCATATTTTTAGAAATATTTTCAAAAAATTTTATTTGAAATTTTCAGGATTGAAATTATAAGAATTTGAAATTTTTCTATTTATTACGACCTGTTGAAAAAACGTTTGAAGTCAATTTTTAAAAATTCTTAAAATCTGATTTATGAAAATTATTTTATGTAATGAAGGATACTTAGTAAAAAGAAAGTCTTATTTTGAGGCAGCAAGACTTTGGAAAATTTTAGATTGAAGCAGATAAAGCTGAATATAAGACTGATCCCAGATAACAATCATGCGTCGCACTTCGGGCGCAGGACATGCGAGTCACGCGGTGCGTGCATAATGAGACGCATTTAGCAGTCACTCGTTCTGATTTTGTTGCACTTTAGGCACATGACGTGCGAGTCACACCGTGCTTGCTTAATGAGACACATTTTGCTGTCGCTCGTGCTAATTTTGTAGCATGCGTGAGGGCATAAACGTAATACTTTGAAATGAGGGGTTGATAGTAAAAGTGGTAATTAGGAGCAAAAGTGGGATAAGTGACTTGGGCGCAAATACGGGCTAAAATGATTTTGTAATTTATGGATAAATTAATTATAATTAATGATCAAAAAATATTTAAAATAGTAAAGAAAAACTTTAATATTTTGCAAATCATTCGTGTAATAAACTTATTGATAAATATTTTAATTGTTTTAAACCATTTTTGCTACCAAGTCACTTATCTCCCAATGTTTTTTTAAACCACTTTATATCAGCCCCTCAAATAATTTTATATTACATTAAAGTTAATAAAATTTATGAATTTATGAAAATTACTTTAATGATAACTTATAGAAATTTTTAAAATTGAATTATTTAATAATTTACAATTTATATTTTATTAATTTATATAAAATGCATATGAACCATTCCATTATATTTCGACTAAAGTCGTTGCCGACTAATTGTAAAAAATTATAATATTTTGCAGGAATAATTTTAAAGATATTAGGATCATCGAACAAACAGAATTTTTTAAATATTTTTTATATTTATTGCAAAATAATCATTTTATTATTATTGCCCAATTTTCGTAATTTTTCTTTTTTCTGGGCAGAAGTTATTTACATTTTAAAACAGGCCTGTTTTAAAATCGTGAAAATAAGCAAAGTGCCAGTTTTAATTGCTTATTTTTTAACATTTGTGAAGAAAAAAGGAAGAAAGTGATAAGAAAAACTAAAAGTTATTAAAAGTTTCTTTATATTTCATAAGGTTTTATTCAATTTAATGATTTCTCTTTCTCACATTTAGCGAATGAAATTTGCAAAAATAGGTTATTTGCCAGGTGAACTTTAAAATAATTGTTTATTTAATATTTCCTAATAATAATTGTTTGTATCAATTTATAATAATAAAATAATTCATTCATAATAAATTCTAATAATTTTTTTACGTTTTCATAGTAAATTATGTGTTTTCTTTAATATTTTCTAATAGACAGTTTTTACGACTTTATATACTTTAGATGCTTATTTTACAATAAATATAAAAAATATTTAAAAAATTCTTTTTGTTCGATGATCCTAATATATCTTTAAAATCATTCCTGCAAAATATTATAATTTTTTAAAATTAGTCGGCAAAGACTTTAGTCACAATATAATGGAATGACTCATATACATATATAATATTTATTATAGATTGTAATTTATAATTTAATTTAAATAATAATAAATTACTAAATGTTTTGAAATTACTACAAAAAATGTTTACTTAAAAAAATAAAACTTTACTGTAGAACGTTATTTTCATTTATTTATCTAAAGTTGATAATAAAGGCAGAAAAATATTTGACTTTATAATTTTTTAATATTCGCGGTCTCACCGATGCGCATGTGCGCAGGGTGCGCAGCCAATTTTCCCAATATGGCCGAAAATGTACTTGTTGATGTCCGTCTCGAGTCACATGACGTCCAGCTTCGCTCTGAGCATGTGTTTTTATCGTTGGGTGAATGTCGTGATTGTTTGTTATTTATAAAAAGTGCGTGTGCGAATCACAGTTTTGTTTCTTTTATGTTTTATAAATATTTGTTTTTGTTTAAACTCGTTTTTAAATTGAAAAATTAAAAAATATAACGGTCATATCGAACAAGAGCATTTAAAGTTATTTTGCTTCGAATAGAATGGCTCTTAGACGCAGTCCAAATTGTTTAATTTATTATGTTATACAGTTGACTTTTGTTGAACTTGTGTTGAAAAGTTTATATTTATTACGAATTATGATCTCAGCTGTTTATTATAGGTTATTTAGGAAGTTATGTATGTTCAAGACTAAAGAGAAAAATATTCAATATTAATGCCATGTTTATATTATTGAAATAAAAAATTTTAATGAAATATTTTTAAATTTAACCTTAGTTTTTTGTATTTAATTTTTTACAATATATTTATCATAAATAATCCTTAAAAAACGCACGAGACTCGCATTTCACTCTCATGCATCATGTACCTTTATGACATGCGAGCGTAATGCGTCTCATATGAGGACGCATCTGTCTGCATCAGTGAAGGCACGAGTGCGAAAAGAAACCTCATACATGCGAGAGATATGAGACGCATATCAATCTCAAATTGTTATCTGGGATCTTATACTAAGATTTTTTTATTGTACTAAATTAACGTGAAATGAAAATATTTACCGCTTGAAGTAAATTTTCTATTTACGATTCCATTGCATTCTGTCTTTCTGCAAGCAATTTCTGGAAAAGGTGGAAAAAGTACCCCTTGAAAGTTTGTGCTTCCTAAAGCATTACACTCACAGAGTAAAACTTTCCATTGCCTAGTGACAGAGGAACAATGGCTAGTGCAAGTTGATGAAACTTCAAAGGCAGGTAAATTTTGCAATAAATAACTTGCAATAACTTTTACGCTCATTTCACATTTGACGGTGAAGTTCAAGCATGTCGTTTGCTTTATGTGTTCTGCATCTAAATTTTCTATCAACGATTTTAAAATTTCTCCTCTTTTGCGATATGCAGAATTTTTAAGGCCTTGTTTTAAAATGCTTAGTACTAATCCAAATAAGGGAATAGTACTTTGCAATCTCGCCAAAATATCTTTTGCCGATGAATTATCAGCAGCAGCTACCAAAAATATTTGCAAAACTGAGTCAAATGGACAACCCTGTAAAAAAAAGTATTGGGAGGTACGGGATTCCGTATTGCAAGTGCCAACCTGCCAATGCGGTATTCGCGAAATACCGCATTGGGTGTCATGGTGAATACGGAAATCAAGGGGTCCCAATGCGGTGCCAGTTTTAAGCTTTAAAAAAAACGAAAATACGTGACAGGAGGAAATAATTAGTGTCAGTGCAGAAATATGCGAGTTAAAGGAATGAGAAAATAATAATAGTGAGTGTAAAAATGAAACTTTAAGAAAAAAAGGTAAGTTGAACTGTCAAATATGAGTCCAATGCGGCATAGGCTGCTTTCAATGCGGTACACAATCGGTACATAGTGCAAGTCGCCAGTAGAGGGCAGAAGCAAGCAGAGCGAATCGAGCGAACACAGTGGCCCAGCTGACATATGATTTGCATTACATTACTTTCCAATTTTTTATTTTATAACCATGTTTCTGCATGAATCTAAACAATATTTTCAATTATTGTAATTTAGAAGATGCTTACCAATTGTACGTTGGCAGATTTAGTGAAAAGTGTCTGTGTACGGAGACAAATGTGTTAGAAAATGTTTGTTTACCTATTTCACGTCATTCAAATCAGTCAAAGTTGCTTTTGCTGTGGCGCATTGAAATCAGCCTATGCCGCATTGGGCCCATATTTGACAGTTCAACTTACCTTTTTTTCTTAAAATTTCATTTTTACACTCACTATTATTATTTTCTCATTCCTTTAACTCGCATATTTCTCCACTGACACTAATTATTTCCTCCTGTCACGTATTTTCGTTTTTTTAAAGCTTAAAACTGGCACCGCATTGGGACCCCCTGATTTCCGTATTCACCACGCCACCCAATGCGGTAATTCGCGAATACCGCATTGGCAGGTTGGCACTTGCAATACGGAATCCCGTACCTCCCAATACTTTTTTTTTTACAGGGAAGTATTCGTAAAAGAATAGCTTTTTCCTCTGAAGTTAATCGCCTATAATTTTTTTAAATATGCATTAATAATATTACACATGTATTTTGCAGTGCAATAAAAATAAGTTTCTGCTAAACTTTGAACGTGTTTAAATAAACAAAATGTTTTTTCTGATTAAATATATCTTTAACAACTTAAATAAATTCAGGCTTCGCACTCATCTACTAATACCTACTATTTACTACTTTTTTACGTTATGCTACTATTTGGGTACTTTTTTTAGATTTCAGCCACTGAAAGCTACTATTTCTGTTGCTTTCTTGAGAATTTTCATTACTTTAATTTACTAATACTAGAAATCAAAAAACCATTCTCAAAAATTATAATCAAATTCATTAAAACGATTCAATTATTTTCAAAAAATATTCGAAATTCAATTATTTTCAATATCTAGTATTATCATAAAATTTTGCAAAAGAATTCAAGTATATGAAAAACATTGATAAAATTCATGCAAAATTCAATTATTTTCATAAATAATAATATTTCCAAAGGACTTTAATAAATTTAGAATAGCATTTTCAAAAAAATTTGCAAAAAATCAATTATTTCACAAAATTTTTATACAATTCTTTACTATAATTCAATTACTTTCACTAATACTAATAATAACATTTTTCATGGAAATTCAATTTTTCAAAAAAATTTTTGATAAAATTCTAAGCAACAATTCAATTATTTTCACAAATAATAAAACTCATTGAAGAATTTCAATTATTTTTAATACTATTTTTAATTAATTAATCAAAAAATTCAATTATTTTGACAAATAAAGTTTTTTACAATAATTCAATTATTTAAAATAAAATTTTCATAATATTTATTATATGTTGAAAAAATTAATTATTTAAAACTATGTTTATGAAATTCTTATGAAGAATTCAATTATTTTCATAAACAACAAAATCTTTCACAGAAATTCAATTCTTTTTAAACATTTTAATAAAATTCAATAATTCAATTATTCATTGAAATTCATTGGAGGATTTCAATTATTTTTAATACAATTTTGCAAGAATTGCTCAAAAAATGTAATTATTTTAAAAAATTTAATTTCAATTCTTCGAAAAAATTAATTATTTAAAAAAAACCAATTTTTAAAATAAATTCTTTGGAAAAATTCAATTATTTATAAAAATATTATAATTTTTCACAGGAATTAAATTATTTTCAAATATTTTAATAAAATTTATCAAAAGAAATCAATTCTTTTAAATACAATTTTAATTAAATTTGTTTCAAATAAGTTAATTATTCTTTTAGATTTAAATAAAATTCTTCATAAAAATTCAATTATTTACATAAATAATTCTTCGAAAGAATTCAGTGATGTCGATAAATAACAAAATTATTCTCAAAAAATCAATTATTTTGAGGCATTTTAATAAAATTCTTTGCAAAATTCAATTATTTTCTTATATAATAATATTCATCACAAGAATTATATTTTTTTGAAAATTAATACATTTTTTCCTGGAAATTCAATTATATAAAATTCTAATAAAATCGTTCACAAGAATTCAATTATTTTCATAAAAATTTAATAAAATGCCACGCAGACATTCAATTATTACCAAAAATCTTAATAGAATTCTTTGTAAAATTCAATTATTTAAAAAATTTTTTTGCAATTCAGTGATTTTCAATATCTACTATTTTCATAAATTTTCCAAACAGAATTCAATTATCAGGGTTGCCACGCTTTTACTCATTTCAAATTCCCTGACTTTTCCAGGTTTTCCAGGTTAAAAAACGGAATTTTTTCAGGTTTTTAAAACTACATTTATATTTTACAAAATTTTTAATTCAAACCTTTTTGAAATTAAACATGTTATAAAACATGAAAATATCGATAACTCCGAGTCTTCGACTCGAAGCAATAGATATCTTCATGTTTTATTACAATTAAAGATGACCGAGTGATAAAATCATTATTTTATACCTATTATAAGTATATTGTTACTATAACTTATTCAAAATTACTTTCATCATTTTAAAACAATTTTTAACTAATATTCTTCTTTATAAAGTGTAAATTAATTATTATTAATAATTTCTGAAAAATTTCTGTCAACATTTTCAAATCCTTTTGTTTACAATTCAATTTTTCAAAATTTCATCGATTATTAGAAAATTCTTCAATCAAATATATATTAGAAAATAGAAACTTGAAATAACTTCAAAAAAATGCAATTCAACTTTTACAAAAAAATTAAATCTACACAATTTTAAGTTAATAGTATGAAAATTTCAAACATTCAAAGATTATAATTTGAGACCTGCTTTTCAAAACTCAATTATTATCTAAAGTTTTAACTGAAATTCATATTTGAATCAATTATTATTAGAAAATTCTACAATTCAATTATTTAAATACAAAAAAATAATTTATTGAAGAATTGAATGTTTTTTAAAATTCAACTCTCATTTAAAGAATTTTATCAACAAATTTTTAAATAGGTAATTAAAATTCTTTTGACGAATTTCAATAAAGTTTTTAAGAATAATTTAATTTTTCGAGAAATTTGATTAAAATTGTATTAAAAATTATTGAATCTTTGTAAAAAAATTTCATTGAATTGAGAAAAGTTTTTGAAAATAATTGAAATTTTGTCAATAATTTTATTACAATTTTTTTAAATAATTGAAATATTGCCAAGAATTTTATTAAATTTTTTGAAAATAATTGAATTTTAGAGAAAAATTTTAATATCTATAAAAATAATTGAAATTTCGACTATAACTTTTTTAAACTTTTGACCATAATTGAATTTCTGCTAAGAATTTTATTACTTTTGAAACTAATTGAATTCTTAAGACGAATTTTTTAATATTTTTTTGTTAAATACCTAATTATTTTTAATACAAAAATAAATAATTTATCGAATAATTGAATGTTTCTCAAAATTTCATAAAAAATTTTATTAAAAATTTTCAAATAATTGCATTATTTTGACGAATTTTAATAAAATTTTGAGAATATTTACATTTTTCAAGGAATTCGATTAAAATTATATCAAAAATAATTGAAATTCTGCAATGAGTTTTATTATCTATGAAAATAATAATTGAATCTCTGTAAAAATAAATTTAATATTTTTGAAAATTTGACAATAATAGAATTATTACGAAGAAATTTTTAAAAAATTTTTTTAAATAATTCATTTCTTTTGGAAAATTTTATTAAAATAGCAGATATTTAAAATTATTGACTGGAGGAGAATTGTTGAAAAAAATTGAGTTTTTTAAAAAGAATTTGATTAAAATTTTTGAAAGTAATGAATTTTGGAGAAAAATTTTAATATTTATAAACATAATTGAAATTTTGACGAAAATTTTTTTAAACTTTTGATCATAATTGAATTTCTGTGAAGAATTTTATTACTTTTGAAAATAATTGAATATCCTTGATGAATTTTAATAAAATTTTTAAGAATAATTATAAATTTTTCGAGAAATTCCATTAAAATTGTATTATATAATTGGCAACTCTTTTAAAATTGAATTAAGAAAATTGAATTAAAGAAAAATTAGATTTCAAGAATAAGCACAATAACTTTAGAAAACAATAATTTTCCAGGATTCCAATCAAAATTCCCTGACATTTCCAGGTTTCCAGGTTGCGTGGCAACCCTAAAATTATTTAAAAAAATTTTTGCTAAAATCTTCGTAAGAATTTAATTCTTTTCATGAATAATAAAAATTTCTCAGGAATTCAATTATTTGAATTAGAATTTGCATAAAATTAGTCGAAAAAAATCAATTATTATTTAACAATTTTTATAAAATTCTTCGCAAGAATTAAATTCTTTTTATAAATATTTAAATTCTATGATAAATAATAAAATTCTTTTTAATACTTTTTTAAAATTAATTATCGAGTGCGAAGTCTGTAGATTAAATATTTGTTTTGTTTATAACTAACTTTATCAATACCCAAAAATGATTTTTTTAAAATATTAAAATTGAGAATAATAAGAAATTGTGGTTTATTTGAACGTTTGAAGGTTTAGAGAAAGTAATCAACTCAAGTGATATTTAGAACATCATTTGCTAATTTGAATTAGTAAATGACTGTTTACTTTTGAATTAGTAAGTTTTAATAATAAATAGTAATTTCTAGTAATTTTAGAAGGATTAGCAAAAGTGTTAATTAATTTGAATTAGTGACTGACATTTTGCTTTTAAGTTAGTAAATTTCACTAATAAATTAGTAGAAATTACTATTTATTAGTAAAACGTTTATATTCTACGATTAAAAAAAAAATAATTTTTTCTTTATCAGATAATGTAATATAACAGAAAATTAATGAGTTAAGTATATACCTTCAGGGAAATATCATTGCCGTTTAACATAGTTGGTATCTTCTTTAAATTTTCAAAGCTGAGAGAATCAAATGTGTCTTGATTTTTATCAAAGTATTTACTTTCTTGTTTCGGGTTTCGATTTACTTCTTTTAATACTTTGCGTTCCTTTTTTTCGTCGATTAGAGGTAAACCTTTCCAGTTTTCAATCTCCCTGGAAGCTAGAATAGCAGGTGCACTGTCAATTTTAATGCAGGAAGGACAAAGTTTTTCTTTACAAGAAGCGGAACACAAGGAACATACATCTAATTTCGATGTCTTCTTATCGTATTCTGTAATATGAAAATTTTTAATTAATTTTTAGCATAGCTGATATGATTTAAAACGTGATTAAAGCCAGAATTTATATCAAATTTTTACTTAAAAAAGGGTTTTTTAATCAACTTTAATTTTTTTTCTGACATTTTTTTTATAAAGAGTAAGCTTCGTTTTTTAATTAGTTAACTTATTTTAAATACGTTAAACAATTTAAAGTTGCAATTGAATAGAAATAAAAATTTTCTATAAATGAGAAATGATTTAGATTCAAATAATAATTCTATAGAGTTTCGAGCTTTTTGTACATCTTTACTAATTATTATTAAATAACTAAGAATAAAATAGTCTTTGACTAATTGCATTAGTCAGGCTTCGTACTCATCTTCTAAAACCTACTATTTACTACATTTTTACGATTTGAATACTTTTTTTTAGAAATAATTAATAAAATTTTTTAAACAATTTAATTAATTTCAAAAAATTTTCGAAATTTTATTATTTTCAAAATATCTATTTTAATAAAAAAAATTCCAAAAGTATTGCATTATTTAAAAAAAATCGCTTATAAAATTCTTTTCAAACATTCAACTATTTTCACAAATAATAAAAATTTAATAGGAATTCAATAATTTACAAAATAAAATTTTTCGAAAAAAAACCAATTAATTAAAATGATTTTTATAAAATTCTTCGCAAGAAATAAATTATTTAAAAAAATGTAATATAACTATATTCAAAAAAAACTATATTGCAAAAATTCAATTACTTTCAGTACAATTTTAATTAAATTTCTATAATTTATATTTACTTCGAAACAATTGATTGTTTATTATTTTTTTTAAATAATAAAATTTTTAACGGAATTTAATTATATAATTATTTGAATTTCATTCAATTTTGATTATGTTTCATACACTTTTTAATGAATTATTCGAAAAAATTCAATTAATTAATAAATTATTTATTTCTGTATTTAAATAATTAAATTCTCGAAGAACTTTATATTAAGAATTGATTTATTTTTTTAAAATATAATTTCAGTTGAAATTTTATGTAAGAATTGATTATTAGAAGCGTTATAGTGTGATTTTTTAGAAATAATTTAATTTTTAAATGATTTTTTTTCGATAGGTTATTTTTCACTATTTTTTTTTAGTTTTAAAGCTACTTTTTTAAAATAATTATCGAGTGCGAAGCCTGATTTTTAATAAGATTTTTAGTTATTTTGGCAAAAATTAAAATAAAATTTAACTTACAATGAGCCTCTATTATCTATTTATTTATAAATTTGCTTACCAGATCGAGTAATTTCGCATTGGTTTTCTTTATTATTTTCAACAGCATTTTTCACCTCCTTTGCTATATATAAATTCGAACGGCCTGATAAATAATTCGTGACAAAGCGTTGTACAAAATCGTCAACCCTTAATGTTTGGACTTCATTGTTCAAAAATTTTGTTTTAATGTTTTTAAATTCGCATTCGACTCCTGCACTTGAAGCAGGGATTTTTCCGTAGCCAAAGCGATGTAAATAGACGCAGGACCACAAAGGAAACCATCGAAAATCATTAAGCAATTTGTCTGCTAATTCTGGCAAATAGTATGCACTGTCGTGATCCCCTATTTCAGTGTCGATTGTTCGCAATACTTCTTGTTGAAGATTACTTCCAATTTTTACCCATTTGTTGGATGAAGGACTCTCAATCGAATCATTTTCCAACAAACTTTCAAAATTGTTATTTTCATCTTCTGATGATTCGACCTCTTCTTCCTCATTCAATTGCTTTGGATCCAAGAGACTCAAGACAAAATCCTTTTGTATTTCACATTGAGTTTTCTCTTTTTTTCTTCCAATTATATTGCCGTCTGTTTCAGAGAAAGCAAGTAGTAATATTGCTTTTAGCAACTTCGTTGATAATTCTTCGTTAGTAGCAATGATTAATTGACCAATTGCTGCTTTATAAAAATTTCTAATTCTTTTAGATTTTTTTGAAGCCTTCAAAAAATTAACATAAATTTTGAGAAAATGGGTAGCATCAATTCTAACGAAGCACGACGGAAGCTTTTTTTCGTAGGAGTCCACATAATCAGTGATGGTAAAGTCGCCCGCAAAAGCTCTAATAACTGCGATTAAAAGAGCTTTTGAAGCATCGGTCGTCACGACTTTTGGGTGAGGTGCACCTAAATGTGACCATAGCAGAAGAAATCGAAGAATTGACAATGCAGAATGATCCTCGGTAATCATTTGCGCTACGCTAGTTTGCCCCACGCCTGTATTCATCACAATTATGTACATTAAAATTGTTTTTGATTTCATTCCGTCCTTTAAAATAATTTGCTTTGCGGTCCCACCTGAAGCATCTATCGCAACTTCAGCATCATCATTTTTAGAATAATTTTGATAAATATGGTTCTGCTCATTAGTCCAAAAACATATTCTAAATGGCCTTAATCCAATTTCATGGATGGTGTTTCGCAAACTGGTCTCCTGCATTTTTTCCAAAGCTAATCTGGGATCTTCGTGAAGGTGCTGTTTTTTTATATATTCGCTTTTTGCGTTTTTTAAAACATTTAAAGTTGGCAGAAAAGGTGGTTCTGGATCTCCAGGTCTCATCAATTTACCAGCTTCTTCGATTCGAAAAATCTCAGATGGTTTCGAACATAGAAGCTTGGCGATGTCTTCCCTTCTCGGCTGTCTTAAGTACCGCTTCCCACATTTCCCTGAACCCTTTTTTACTCTGCAATGAAGCTTTACGACATTAGCAAAACTGGAATTATCGATTTTAGACTTTAAACTGCTTCCACAATGACAACGACCTAAACAAAAAATAAAATATACTTTATTTATTTTATTTATTTTATTTATTTTATTTATTTTATTTATTTTATTTATTTTATTTATTTTATTTATTTTATTTATTTTATTTATTTTATTTATTTTATTTATTTTATTTATTTTATTTATTTTATTTATTTTATTTATTTTATTTATTTTATTTATTTTATTTATTTTATTTATTTTATTTATTTTATTTATTTTATTCGAATCCAATCATTATTTACCTATTTATTTATTGAATTATCTATTTAGTCATTTAGTTATTAATTTATTTACATATATTCATTTATTTACTTATTTAGTCATTAAGGGCATTTGAAGTTTGAACCTTGATGACGTTACAGATTGTGCAAAGCATGTGTGACGTCATCAAGGTTCAAATGCCCTTAAGTTATTTACTTTTACAATTATTTATTTATTTACTTATTTATCTCTTTATTTAGTTATTTAATCATTTAGTTATTTGTTTATTTAATTATTTGGTCATTAAGTTATTTACAGGGTTGCCACGCAACCTGGAAGTGACAAGGAATTTTATAAACTTTGAAAAAACCTGGAAAAGTCACGGATTTTTGATCGGATTCCTGGTAAATTATTGTTTTATAAAGTTATTCTGCTTACTCTTGAAACTTTTTTTAAATTAAATATTTCAAATGAATTCAATTTAAGTGAGTTGCGTTTACAATTTTCATAAATAGATGAACTTCAAAAGGTTTTCATTTCAAATTTTGTAAAATTTCAGTTTTGTATTGTAGGTATATAATTATATATATATATATATATATATATATATATATATATATATTGTAAATAATTTATTGATTATAAATTATTTTTAATAATTTTATTCAAATTCCTCGAAGAATGTAATTGTTTTTAAAATTTCATTCATCAAAGAAATTTTTGATATTATTTATCTATTAGAATTTAAGTATTATTACCAATACATTTTTAATTAAATTTCTTGAAATAATTAAATTTACTTATCTCAATTGAATGATTTTCATATTTACTATTTTAATAAAATTTTACAAAAGAATTGAATTATTTAAGAAGAATTAATATAATTTCACACGAATATTTAATTATTTTCATAAATAATAAAAATTTCATAGGAATTCAATTATTTACAAATTTTTTATAAATTTCTTCTCAATAAAGTAATTACATTATTTTCATAAATAATCAAATTTTTTCATTTTATAGAGATTCAATTATTTTTTATACAATATCAATCGAATTTCTCAAAAAAATGTAATTACATTTTTAAAAAAAAATTCTTAAATTCTGAAAAATTTTATTAACATTCGCCAAAAGAAATTCAATTATTTAAAAATTTGTTGACAAAATTCTTTATGCGAGTTCAGTTTTAAGAAACATTCAATTATTTATTTTTGTATTTAAATAATAGAATTCTCGTATAATTTTCTAATAAAAATTGATTTAAAAAATGAATTTCAGTTTAAATTTTAGATAATAATTTAATACTAAACTCTCTCAATTTGAGTTAGTAAATTCACTCTAAAAATGATTAGAGTCTGAAAAAAAGGTCCAATAAATTTATTTACGAATTTCTTTAATTGTAAGGTTATTCAAAAACATCAACAACTTCTTTTTTAAATAAATTTATTCATAGTTATTTTTCCATCGAAGTTAAGATTTTTTAATTAAAATTTTACTGAAATTTATCACATTAAAGAATTTTATAACAATTTTTGAAAATAATTGAAAACTTTTTAAATTTTATTTAAATTTTTTAAAACAATTGAATTCCTGAGAAGAATTTAAATAATAATTTATAAAAATAATTGAATTTATGCGAAGAATTTTGATTAAATTTTGTTTAAATAATTGAAATTTTGCCAAGAATATTATTAAAATTTTCGTTAAGTATTTATTTATAAAAAAAGTAATTTAATTTTTAACGGGAATATTTAAAAAAATTTAAAAATAATTTTGTTTTCGAAAAGTATTTTATTAGTTTTCAAAAGAATTCAATTCTTATGATAAATTTTGATATATGTATCAAAATATTTGAATTTTGGAAAAGAATTTTATTAAAACTCCTTAAAATAATTGATTTTATATGGAAAACTTTGTTTATCAAGATAATTGAATTCCTTTGCAGAATTACTTAAAAATGTCTGAAAATAATTAATTTTCTGTGACGAATGAAAAGTTATTATTGAAAATAATTGAATAATTACAACGAATTTTATTATTTTATTGAATAATGGAATGTTTCTTAAATTTGAATTTCTTTAAATCTTAAATACCTATATTTAAAATTGTATTAAAAATATTGGAAATTTTGCGATAAAAATAATTGAATTCCTAAATGAAATTTTTATCATAATTATGAAAATAATTGAATGTTTACGTAGAATTGTAACAAAAATTTTTTTCAATAATTAAATTATTTGATAAATTTTATGTAAATAGTAAATAGTGAAAATCATTGAATTGCGAAAAACTTTTGAAAATAATTGAAATTTTTCAAAGAATTTTATTTAAATTTTTGAAAATAATTGAATTTTTGGCGAAAAATTTTGCTATTTATAAAGATAATTAAATTCTTGAATTCTTGTGATGAATGTTGTTATTTATGAAAATAATCGAATTTTGTAAAGAATTTTAAAAAATTTTTTAAAAATAATTAAATTTTTGTAAAGAATTTGGTTATTTATCAAGATAATTGCATTAACACTTTTGAAATAATTAAATAATTTTAAAAAATTCATTCTGGTCAGAATTAGAAAAAAATGTTGATGATTTTGTATTATAATTCGTGGTAGTTTAATAGTTTATGATGCAAAGAAAAAAGACACAAAAAATCCAGAGTTTTCTCATGAATTCTACAAATTAAATTTTTTCCAGTACTTTTAATAAAAATCCCTGACTTTTCCCTGATTTCCCTGACCAATTCAACTTTCCCTGACTTTTCCTTGAATTCCCTGATTTCCCAGACCCGTGGCAACCCTGTCTCAGAAATTTCATTATTTTTAATATAATTTTAATTAAATTTATGGGAAAAAATTCAATTATAATCAAGATAATTTTAATAAAATTTCTCTAACAGGTTCAATTATTTTAATAAATTGTTATAAAATGTTTCTAAACAATTCAATTGTTCTCAAAGGTTTTTAATAAAATTTTTTGTAAAAGAATTATTATTATAATTATTATTAAAATATATATTATTATTATTATTTTCAAAATTTTAAATGAAAATTACTTTACAAAATTTAATCATTTTTACGAAATTTAATAAAATTTATTAATAATAAACAGGATTATTTCAAAAGTTTTTAAGAAAATCTTCATAATAAACTCACTTATTTTCAAAATTATCAGTAAAAATTATTTTAAAGAAACTGCTTTATTTCCAAGAGAATGGAAATAACTTCTTCAAATCAATTAAATTATTTAAAAAAATTTTAATAAAAATCTTGCCAAGAATTAAATTATTTTCAATACAATAATTTTAATTACATTTTCTCGAAAGAATTTAATTATTGAAAAAAATGTTGATAAACTTCTTGAAATGAATTCAATTAATTTTAAATATTTTTTAAAAAACTTTACAAGAATTCAATAATTTTCAGTACATCGACAATTTAATCATCTTTGAAAATAATTGAATTCTTCAATAGAAATTTTTAAAAACTTTTTTAAATAATTGAATCCCTGCTAAAAAATTTATTGTTTCCACAATTAATTGGATTTTTACAAAATTTAAAAAAATAAGTGGATTTTTGAGAAGAATTTTATTAAAATTGTATTATTTATAATTGTAATAATTGAATTCTTGTGGAAAATTTACTATTTATTGATATAATTAAATTCTTACAAAGAATTTATAAATAATTTAATTTTCCCTGCAATTCAATTATAATTGTATTTAAAATAATTTAATTCAATGATTTTCAGTACATTGATTTAAAAATTTTAAACGTTTAAGAAGAAAAATTATATACAAAATTATGAAACAAAAAAATCAAACAGCAAATAACTTCAAATTGCGAACAGATTACCGAAATACAACGATTATTAATATATAGAAGAAGATTTATATTGTTATTTATTTATTTAGTTATTAAATTCTCATTTCGTTATTTGTTTATTTATAGTTATTTAGTCCTTTATTTATTTATTTTGATATTTAGTTTTTAAGAAAGCATTTGTTTATAAAAAGATCACAATTCTTACATGTAATCTCGCTTCCATTTTATTTAGTTATATAGTTATCTATTTATTAATTTACTTAGTTATATATAGTTGGTTATTTAGTCATTTAGTTGCTTAATTTATTTTATATTTTTATATAAATATTGTAACAATCATAATTTACCTATTTATTTAATTATTTAGTTTTTTAATAATTTAATTATTTCCTATTTATTTGGCTAGTTATTTAGTTACATATATCGATATATAATTATTTATTTATATTGTTCTTAATTTTTTTAGTTATCAATTTGTCATTTAGTAATTTAGTTAGCTAACTATTTATTTAGTTATAATTTTTGTTATTTATTTATTCCTTTATTTAGTTATTTAATTATTTATTTAGCTTTTTAGTTATTTGTATATATATTTACTTATTTATCTCATTAGCTAATTTTTTTTTAGAAAAAAAGTTTTACTTACCGTTTATTTCTCCACTTAGTCTGTCCTTAGTTAAGTAGTGATTCAGAAAATTAAAACCACATTCTAACTTTGTTTTCATATAAATTTCTTCACTAATTAAATCCTCCCATAATCCTGGTTTAAGACGATTCAAAACCCGTACGTAATTATGATTGGCTTCCTTTCGATTGTATTCGACTTCAATGATTAATTTTTCAAATTCTTCCTTATTCACGAATACATCGAATGTCCATTCATTTTCGTCGAAAGACGAATCACTTTCCGCGACATTAGAAGAAAACGAATTAATAAAAGAATTTTCCTCAGTGTCACACACTTTTTTATTGTCATTGTTTAATTTTTCACGAAACGAATTTTCACAAAGTTTAGAGTATAGGGTTCTTCCAGTTAAGCGATTATCTAATTCTAGTGACAAATTGTCCCATACTTTATTTGTTTTGCTAATTAATTTTCCATTTTCTAAAAATATTTCGTTTTTTCTTTTTTTAAATAACTGAATTAAATCCTCTTCGTCAACTCTTGGCCTTCTCCCCGGTTTATTAGCCATTTTTTTCGCCCGATACGATTCATTAGTCAATAACCAAATTTCTTTTAAAACTGATATTTTTGACAGTGGATATTGTCAATCAGCTATGCATGGGAAGGGTGAAAGTGGGAGATCGGCCAATAGAGTCCTATAGTCTGAGACGATTTTCGCGGAATTGAGCGTCGCCACAATTTTCAGTAGTTTCCCTGAATCAGACTTCTCTGAATTAGGTAAGTAAAACCAAAAGACAAAGTTTAAAACAATAATGTAGATCAAAATTTCTTTTGATTTTTAATCAAATTTCAATTATTAAAACATAGAAAAAGCGAAATATTTTTAGAAAATGCGAAACTAATTAGCAAAACAAATAAAGTATGGGACAATTTATCACTAGAATAAATTAGATAATCGCTTAATAATAAACAAAAAATGTTTGAAAACTTTTTATAAATTTCTTCTTTAAAGAAAAATTATTTGCTAGAATGTTCAATAATTAAGATATTTTTCTGAAATAATTATTTTTACTATTCTTAAAAAATCATTCAAAATTGAAATTACTTAGATGCAAAAATAAAATTTTTTATCATAATTTTAAATGTAAATCTTCATTTTTTTAAAGCCTAATTAAAGTCAATTATTGAAAATATATAACCAAAAATGTTGAAAATAATTAATTTAAACAAAATTGCAAAAATTTTTGTATTAGTTTTTAAAAACATTTTAGAAATTTTTTTTTTAATTATATAAAAAAACAAAAATTTTCCAAATAATTGAATTTTAGTAAAATAATTTAAAAATCAATGAACTTTCAAAATTATCAGGCCTCGGATCTACTATGAGGAGAAAAAAATGTTGCTTTAGTCGATTAAAAATACGAACAAAGTCGAAAAATTAGTTTATTTAATTCATATGAAATAATGTCTCAAGAATTTTATTTTTTAAATAATTTTTGAAAGTTAATTGGTTTCTAATTTATACAATAACAATTTTGTACAATTAAAAAAAATTAATTTTTTTTTAATTTTAATAAAATATTTTGAACTTGATTGTTTTCTCCAAAGGGTTAAAAATATTTCTAAAAAATTTTAATGTTATTTTTTTTGTACGTATTTAAATTTTCGGACATGTAATTGAAATTATTGAAAATAATTGAATTTTAAAAAATTACAAGGAAAAAATTCTATATGTATTACTTTTTTCAAAAATATTTTATTTTAATATAATTTTTAGAAGCTAATTTTCACTCATTTTTATAATTTATAAATTTACACATGAAGATTTGTCATTGAAATTTTTGAGAATTCAATTATTTTCAAAATTTGCAATTAAAACTCCTCAAAAGTTGATTTTCAAAAATTATAAAAAAATACTTGGAAAAATTAAATATTTTCAGTTAAATTTTACAAAATTTCAATTATTAAAAATTTGTTAATTGTTTATTTTAAAAATTTAATTAGGAAAATCATTCAAAAATAATTTTTAAAGATTTGTCTATAGTTATACTTTTTACACTATAAAAATCGAAATAAATTGCATTTTATAATACCAAAAATACTGTTTTTATGACAAAACTTGGAAGAGAAGTCGAAAAAGTCGTAATATCCGAGGCCTAAATTATTTAAAAATCATTAAATGTTTAACTAAAATTTTGAAAATATTTTCAGACAGATTCGTTAACTTAAAAATTTTTTTGGGTGCTATTTTAAATTTTGAATTTTCGACAACGGATTTGAATTCAGCGACCAAGAAAAACCCCGAGTAAGCATTTTTAGCCAGATTCGTTAACTTTTAAATAACTTTTTTTCGATGGCCCTATAGAGCCCATGGACATACAGGGCACGACATTTTTATGACTTTATAGAGCTCAGTGACAGTGAAGGGGTTAAATTTAAACACTCGAGTGAATTCGAGTACCTACTCGATTAAATTAGAGAACCCTGAAAACCTCCCGGTACAAAATTTCAAGCAAATCCTGATTAAAAAATTTTTTTTGTCCGCCATATTGAATACTCCATTTTGAATTTTGATTTCAGATTCATAATTAATTAATTATGAACCCTGAAAAACCTTTAGTTACCAAGTATGGTAGAAATTAAATTAATTAAAATAATTTGGAATTTAAAGAGTTAATGAAAAACAAGGACAAGGGACAAAGTCTCTCTGACCTTTTTAGATTTTTTGTTAAATTATAATATTAATTAATTTTTATTGTGGAAACTTGAAGCCTAAATTGAGCCGAAATTTTTCGTACTTAGAAAAAGTCTCAAAACGCCATTTTAAGCATTTTTGAAGGTGGTTCTGCCAGCTTGAAGTAAGGCTGACAAAACCGTGCATTTTTTTAAAAAAATGAAGGGCCGGAAATTCGGCAATGGGGCATTAAATTAGCCCTAAATGAGCCCTTAATTATGCAATAGGTCCCATCGTGATCCGACAATATGGTTCTGTCAGGTTTACGTATCTGTGAACAGAACAGCTACTGACTAAACTCGACAAAATCTCTGAATATATACCCCGAAATCCCCACTCCTACCTTTCACGCATGCGCACTAGACCATTTACCCTCACTCCAACCTATCACGCATCCCCACTCTTAAATTTTCCCCCACCTATTCACGCATGCGCAATACTCTTACTCTAACGCAGTCGTAACAATTTCTATACAGGATCCGCAAAATAAATATACTAATTTACAAAAAAATAAAAATTTATTGGTTTTTAAAAATAAAATTTAAATTTAAAAATACGCGCCGCCGTCGATGGCAGCGACGCCGACCGTGAGCAGGCAGCGGCTGCGCCTCTGGTAGAGGTCCCGCCGGCTCCCTTTTCTCTACCCTGGGCTCGGGAGACTGCGCCCTGGGTATCGGTGACCTACACCGTGGTGGACTTCCGGGCGGGGTTGTAGGTAGCCATTCCACCGGTGTAGGCGACCTGGGTGGAGTTCCCAACTGAATGAAGGGTGGGGGAGATTCCGGTTCCATCTTGGGTTGAGGTGGTAACGGCGGTCATTACACCAACGCCCAGGGTGGTGAATATGGTCGCCACATAGGGTACATGGCGTGCAGCGGTGACACCTCCGATGTCGGTGACCTGACGTCCACCGAAGGTGGTAGCGGATTCACCACCTGGTGCCACGGTGACTGGGTCGGCCTTGGAGGAGTTGCGGAGAATGGCACCTCGTTACCTTCATGCTGCAACTGAAAAATATATTATATTATATTATATTATATTATATTATATTATATTATATTATATTATATTATATTATATTATATTATATTATATTATATTATATTATATTATATTATATTATATTATATTATATTATATTATATTATATTATATTATATTATATTACTTACGTTATACTCGGACACCATCCTCACGACGCAGTGGTAGCACCGGCAGCAATAGTAATAGTAATAATAGTAATAATTAATAAATAAATAAATTAACTAAACTTACCTTAATTAAATAAATAGTTTTTAAATAAATATTAATAATAAACAAATATTTACAATTAATATTTTTTAAACAATAATTTTTTTACTAATATTAAAAATTTAGTGGCGCCATCTATCGGGACAACCCCATACCAATACTCGGTCGGTAAAACAGAGCACCCCTTCTAAGCCACTTGAAAGTTTAAAATTAAATTTTTAAATTTCCCGCCAAGGGGATTTGGAATTTGAAAGTGGCGCCATCTAGCGGTGGCAACCGGAACTAACTCGGTCGGTAAGGTAGAGCACACCCTACCAACCACTGATAATGTAGGAATCTACCTTACCGACCTGCCCCAGTATCCTCATAGCTATACTACTTATGGCATTGTTTACTTATATAAATAGAAAGGAAAAAATTATATAATTATAATTTTTAAGTGGTAATTCTATTAAACTTTTATTATTTTAACACTTTAGTACTAATAACATATAAAAATGTAACATAATTTAATTATAATTACATCAATTTAAATATGTGAAGCATTATATCTACAAACAGCGCTGGAAAGGTGTTTAGGATAATCCGGGTGATTTTTTTATATGGGAGAAAAATAACTAAATTTTCTATTTTTTAAATAATGTTTATTTTTTATTGCAAAATTAATCATTTTCAAATAATTAATTTCTATAAACCCTCGTTCGGTTGTATTTCAACTTATTTGTTTTTAGGGTTCCGTACCCGGTAGGAACCCTATTGGAACGGTTACAAAAATGTCCATGTACCCCCCCAGAACTCACAGTTTTACACCTAGAGAGCTAAAAATTGGTACACGTATGTATTTTCACGCGTAGATTACAGGAAAAATATAGCGAACGTGATTGGGATTGATCTTCATAGAGTTTTCGACAAAAAACATCAAATTTTGGCCATTTTTCGCAATAGAAGGCATGTACCCCCCCCAGCGCTCACAGTTTTTTACCTAGAAAGTTGAAAATTAGTATGCATATGTATTTTTAAAAATGGATTAAAGGAAAAATATAGCGAACACATTTGGTATTGATCTTCATTCTGTTTTTATCGAAAAAGTCAAAAATTTTGAAAATTTCGAAAAAAATCCATGTACCCCCCCCCCCTGGCGCCTACATTTTTTTACCTGGAGAGCTGAAAATTGGCATACTTATTTGTTTTTACGTATAGATTACAGAAAAAATATAGCGGAAGTGATTAGAATTTATTTTCATGGTGTTTTCATCGAAAAACTAAAATCTTTTTTTGCAAGCTCGAAAATACTTTAACACTTGCTGGTTCTCTCAATTCTTAATCTAGTGGACTGGCGTTATACATTTTTATTTGTTTTTTCGTGCAGATTTCAACAAACATACAGAAAAAATTATTGGAATTCATCTTCATATTTTTTTTTGCAAAAAACTAAAAAAAAATTTCGTTTTAAAAAAAAAAGTGTGTACCCCTCCCCTTGGTTTTCACAATTCTTGGCCTATTGGACTGCAGTTTTGCTTATTTTATGTGTTTTCGTGTGTAGATTTCAGGAAAAATATAGCGAACATGATTGGATTTGATCTTCATATTTTTTTCAGCGAAAAACTCAAAGTTTTTAAAAATTTCGTCAAAAAAGCGTGTATTTCACCCTAGCGCTCACAGTTTTTTACCTAGACAACTGAAAATTGGTACACTTTTGTATTTTCACGTGTAGATTACAGGAAAAATATAGTGGAAATGATTAGAATTGATCTTCATTGCGTTTTGAGCGAAAACCTAAATTTTTTTTTTCAATTTTTGATAATAATTATACCTATGCTAGTTCTCTCAATCCTTAGTCTAGTAGACTGGCATTATACATTTTTATTTATTTTTTCGTGTAAATTTCAACAAACATACAGAAAAAATTATCAGAGTTCATCTTCATATTTTTTTTGCAAGAAACTAAAAAATTTTTTCGTTTTAGAAAAAAAGTGTGTACCCTCCCCTTGGTTTTCACAATTCTTGGCCTATTGGACTTAAGTTTTGCTTATATTATGTATTTTCATGTGTAGATTTCTGGAAAAATACACCGAACATAATTCAATTTTATCTTCATATTTTTTTTAGCGAAAAACTCAAAGTTTTTAAAAATTTCGTCAAAAATGCGTGTTTTTTACCCTAGCGCCCACAGTTTTTTTATCTGAAGAGATGAAAATTGGTTATTTATTTATTTTCACCTGTAGATTACAAAAAAAATACAGCAAAGAATATTGGAGTTGATCTTTATATTTTTTTAGCAAAAAAGTAGAAGTTTTAAAAGTGGGTACGGAACCCTCGGTTTTAGTACGAGTTCTACTCGCACTTGTCTGGTTTTTATTTATTTAAATATTTATTTTATTTTTCATAATTAATTATTTTAAATTACTCTCTAAATCTGAATTTGTAGTTTTCTACTAATGAAATAGTGCGAATTCGTTTACCAATTAAATAAGTAAGTGTTTTTTCCAATTTTTAGTAGTTTTTTACTAATTGCTAGTAGAAAGTTACTAATTCAATTAGTAGAACGTATTTTTTACTATTTTAAATTAGTAAATTTTCTACTAATAATTAGTTTAAAAAACTACTAAAAATTAGTAAAAACAGTTAGTAATTCAATTGGTCAACGAATTCGCACTATTTCATTAGTAGAAAACTACTAATTCAGATTTAGAGAGTAAATTAAAATAATTAATTATGAAAAATAATTGCATATTTGATATAAATAAATATTTAAATAAATGAAAACAAATAAGTTGAAATACAACCAAACGAGGGTTTATAGAAATTAATTATTTGAAAATGTTTAATTTTGCCATAAAAAATAAACATTATTTAAAAAATAGAAAAATTTAGTTATTTCTCTCCCATATAAAAAATCTTCATATGGAGTCCGTACATTTTGATACTGTTTGTAGATATAATGCTTCACGTGTTTAAATTGATGTAATTATAATTTAATTATGTTACAATTTTATATTTTATTAGTACTAAAATGTTAAAATAATAAAAGTTTAATAGAATTACCACTTAAAAATTATGATTATATAATTTTTTCCTTTCTATTCATATAAATAAACAATGCCATATTTTCCAAAATATCGTACTTCGTGCGCAAAAATGTTCAAAGTGGATTTATTTTAAAATCTCTCCACAGATTATTTTAGTTTTTTGATTTTTCTCATCTGTGAACATTGTAAATTCAGAAACTCTACTACTTTTCTAGGTGTAAGACCTTTTTATTTAATTTTAGTTAAGGCGCACCGTGTGTGGCATTCCAGATGAAATTTACTACTTTTCGGAGCACCCTCACCGATTTCTTTCAAACTTGGTAGTATTACATTTGTTGGTCTAAAGTTTCAGAAAATCAATTTTTTAAGTAAAATCAATTGTTTATTTAAAAGTTACAACAATTGCTCAAAATTGTTTAAATGTCCATATCTTTTAAAAGGTACAAGATAATTGAGTTTTCTTTTTTGCTAAACATTCATAAAGACGAGACGCTTAAAAAATGTTAATAACATTTTTTCTTATTTTGTTAATTAAAAAAGTTATTTAAATAAATAAAATTAATTTTTGAGCAAGAATTCAAAATTAAATGACTTACGAACCAAAAAATTCCTTGTTTTTCACACTTTTATATTCTGAAGAGAAAAAGTTGATCGAGTTTTTCAATCACTTATAGTTTAAACAATTATACGCTTGTTTACAATTATTTTGCAACTAAATGATCATCTGTTCTCACCTGCGCGCGACTACTGCTACGTCACGTCTGTCTGACTCAGAATATATTTTTGACAAGCGTGGAAAAATTGAGGTTATGTTTAATCAATACAACGCATTTCAATCTTTTTAAAGTCTTAGGATATTAGAATATCAATATCCTGATTTAACTTTTTTTTCCATGACTGCTAAAAACTTTAAAAAGATTGAAATGCGTTGTTTTGATTAAACATAACCTCAAATTTTCCACGCTTGTCAAATATATTATATGCCGACAGACGGACCTGACGTAGCAGTAGTCGCGCGCAGGTGAGAACAGATGATCATTTAGTTGCAAAATAATTGTAAACAAGCGTATAATTGTTTAAATTATAAGTGATTGAAAAACTCGATCAACTTTTTCTCTTTGGAATATAAAAGTGTGAAAAACAAGGAATTTTTTGGTTCGTAAGTCATTTAATTTTGAATTCTTGCTCAAAAGTTAATTTTATTTATTTAAATAACTTTTTTAATTAACAAAATAAGAAAAAATGTTAATAACATTTTTGAAGCGTCTCGTCTTTATGAATGTTTAGCAAAAAAGAAAACTTAATTATCTTGTACCGTTTAAAAGATATGGACATTTAAACAATTTTGAGCAATTGTAACTTTTAAATAAACAATTGATTTTACTTAAAAAATTGATTTTCTGAAACTTTAGACCAACAAATGTAATACTACCAAGTTTGAAAGAAATCGGTGAGGGTGCTCCGAAAAGTAGTAAATTTCTCCTGGAATGACACATATAAAAAAATTTTTTTTTATTTTTGTTTTAGTCTTTGCCAAATTCGCGCTATGTTTTGTATTTTAATAATAAATATTTTTATGTACATGTGATTTTACTTTGTTCATATATAATCTTTTAAGATAAAAACGAGAATTTGTGCAAAGCTCAGTCTTGAATTTTTATTTTTTTCACATAATTGCGGGTACAAATTTGACGCGCTTTTGACTTTGATTTACCTCATTGACAGGTTTTTTTAAAATGTTCGCGAAAGTGTTCCTTTCTCGATCATTTGTAACACTTGTTTTTCGATTTTTATTATTCATTTGACTTGAATTAATTATGTCGTTTGATACGAATCTCACGCGTTTTTCGAATTGTTCGTTCGTATTTGTTACGTTTTTGTTAACTTTAATCTGATTTATATCATTAGTATTATCGCAATTCGATGTGCTAGGTTCGTTTGACTTTACATTTCTTGTTCTATAATTATTCGAGTCGTTGAGATTATTTTGTACATTTTCACCTACGGGTGTTGAGTATTTTTCTATATTGTAAATTGGTTGACCGGTTAACGCGGGACCTATTCTACTAGATATTTTTTGTACTTGCTTTACTACTTGACTGATCTTTATTATTGTTGTTATAAATCGCTATCCATTTCTCGTGTGGAATGAGATGAGCGGGTTTCACATTTTCGATCGAAACAGTTTTGCTTTTGCCATTAACGTCGATTTCCAATACTCTATCGCTTATTCGGTTTATTATTTTATGTGGACCTGAGTACGGACACTGTAATGATTTTTTGTTAGAGAGGTGCTTTAAGAAAAATATGAGTACAATCTTTCAATTCTTTATAAATAAAAACTTTTTTTTTGTCGTGGCGTTCCACTGGCACTGCGCGAAATTGTTGCATGTGACGGCGGAATTCTGACAAAAAATGCTGTGGGTCGACCGACTCTTCCTCGGGGACTATTAGTTCGCCGGGTATGCGTAGGGTCGTTCTGTATACGTACTCTGCAAGGGATGCTCTACTGTCCGTGGCGTAAATTTGAAGTCCCAGTAATACTGTCGATAGTGTATGTATCCAGTCATTTTCTATGTGGCACATTATTGCGGCTTTTAACGTTCTATGCGATCTTTCGACGAGGCCATTCGAGGCAGGGTGATACGATGTAGTTCTAACTCTATCGCAACCTATTACGCGCCGAAGTTCTGTGAATAATTTTGCTTCGAATTGCGTACCTTGATCGGTTGTCAATGTTTCTGGACTACCAAAACGTGTCACCCAGTTGTCTGTGAAAGCGCGACATACTGTCTGAGCGCTGATGTTTTTTAACGGGATTGCTTCGGGCCATCGCGAGAATCTGTCTATTAACGTTAGACAATAGCGAAAACCTTCGCAATCGGGGAGAGGACCTATTATGTCCATGTGGACGTGCTTAAAATTTAGCTGGATCTAAATGAGCATGTCTCCCTACTTTCGCTCTTTGACATTGAATACAACCTCTGGCCCATGTTTTCATATCCTTATTAATTAAAGGCCATACATATTTTTTTTATTAATTGAGTGGTTGCTCTGGCGCTGGGGTGAGCTGGACCATGAAATAATTGAAATATTGTGTACCTGAGTGGTTTTGGTATAAATGGTCGAATGTTTTCACCTGATGTGTCGCACCAAATTTCGACATTTTCGTCGCCTAACGTTATTTTTTGAAGTTTGAGAGATGAACAACCCGATTCGCGGATTCATTTAAGCTCTTTATCATTGTTTTGTTCGTAGGCGATTTGCTCAAATGTTATTGAAGTTGACAAATTGATTGCTTCTATGCGTGACAACGCGTCAGCTACCATGTTTTCTGATCCTGATATGTATTGTATTTTGTTAGTGTATTGGGAAATAAAACTGATTTGTCTCTGTTGACGTTTTGATGTTTTATCTGAGATTTCTGTTAACGCATAAATTAATGGTTTATGATCAGTGACTACTTTGAAATCTTGAAATTCTAATGAGTGTTTAAAATACTTGATTGATTTGTGTATTGCCGTAAGTTCTCTATCGTATGTGCTGTACCGTTGTTCGGTGGGTGTAAATTTTCGCGAAAAAAATCCCAGCGGTTCCCAATTGTTATCAATTTTTTGTTCTAAAGCTCCCCCCCATTCCAGTATCCGAGGCGTCAGTGATTAGACGCATTTCGGCACCACTGCAGGGGTAAGCTAGTGTTAACACTTGTGCGATGTCTTGTTTAATGTTTTCAAATGCAGCCTCCGATTCTGCGTTTCACGCGACTTTTCGTTTGTCGTTTTTCCTAACGTCTCGCAAGTGTTCATGAAGGGGCGCTTGAGTTTGTGCGGCGTGAGGTAAACTTTTGCTGTAAAAATTGACCATTCCAAGCGTTGGAATGTTTGACCGGCATTTCTTAACCCAAATGTCATCACGGTGTACTCGAATAAACCGAAGGGTGTTATTACTGCGGTTTTCGGAATACCTTCCGGAGCTACTGGAATCTGGTGATAAGCTTTGAATAAGCCTATTTTCGAGAAAATTGTTTTACCATGCAAGTTCGCGGCGAAATCTTGTAAGTAAGGGACCGGATATCTGTCTGGTTCTGTTACTGAATTTACGCGTCTGTAATCGCCACAGAGTCTCCAGGTGCCATCTTTTTTTAGTTTCATTAAAATAGGTGAAGCTTATGATGCGCTTGAAGGTCTGCATTTTCCTGCTTTAACTAAATCTCGAATTTGTTCTTTTGCATCGGCCAATTTGTACGGACACAGTCGACGTGCGCATTGAGCTATAGGGAGGTGTGTCACAAATTGGTGTATCTGTCGATTCTTGCAACCCTGTAATTTCGGGAAAATCTTCCAATAGTCTTTCGTATTCAGACGAGTAATCTAGAGCACTAACGTTATGACATTTCGCATGATTTAAAATTCCATTTACGTACAATTTTGTAAGAGAATCAATTAGTAATCTTTCTTTTAAATCTGCAATTAAACCATAGTGTGAGAGAAGATCTGCCCCGATAATCGGGTTTGGGACGTCGGCTATATAAAATTTCCAAGATATGTCACGACGTAATCCGAGGTTCAACTGTATTTGTTTACTACCATAAGTCGCAATGCGTGAATTGTTTGCTGCGAATAGCATAATTTCTGACGGAGTGATATTTGTATTTCCTAAACGGGGAACTATAGAAATATCTGACCCTGTGTCAATTAAGAAACTCAATTTGGATTTTGAATCGAATATGTGTAAACGCTTTGAGCCTTTTGGTCCACCAGTTGCGTTAATCCGATGGGGCATTATGCTTTTTCCGAGTTTTGTTTTGGTGTCCAATTACAAGGTGATTTGCATTTATCAGGAAGGCATTTCTCTTCGAATTTCCAATGATACCAGCAAATATCTTTGGGACAGGTTGATCGAGAGCGCTTTCGTAATTGATCATTTTGCGAGTTTGATCGGGATCGGTTTTTATATTTTTCGTTTTCGGATCGGTGGTGACTACGTCCTCTATTCGATTTATATATTTTTTCTTTTAAATTTGCTAATTGATTCGCAATCGCGTCTATTTTAATCATTAAATCGGAATTTGGTTTTTCTATTGCCGCCACGATTGATGTCGATTGTTCGCTTCTACTATGTGCCTGCATTTCGTCGGTGATTTTATCAGCGATTAATGCAAGTTCAGTTAAATTTTTGTCGGAACTTAACGTTAGAATTTGTCGGTGCAGTGTAGGTAAATGTTCCATAAATAAGGAACGCATGACCTCCTCACTGCATTGTCCATTCGCTTTGTTGCGCATTTGACTTAGGATGAATGACGGTTTGCCATTTACTATTTCGCCTTTTATTAATTGACGGAGACGATGTTCGTTGCTAGTGCCGAAATTTCTTAAGATTCCCTTTTTAATTTGCGAATATATATCTACGGGGACCGGTCGTTGTAAAACGATGCATCTAACGCAAGTTGATATTTCTGAATCGATTGCAGCCATTAAAACGTCGGCTTTGTCTTCTTCCGAAATAATGTTGTTTCTTTTCATTACTCTTTCAACCTGATTGAACCATAAGTCTGGGTCGTTTTTGTTAAAAAGTGGTAAACGCGTTACTGAGGAATGATTATTAATACCGTCGGTGGCCATAATTGATGCGAGAGGTGTACGATTTTTATGTGTGTTTGAACTTGTGTTAGATATTGTGTCACTGTGTTCACTAAGTGTTTTCGATGAACTTGTACTAGAACCGTCGCTTTGAGTGTTAAATTCGTTATTTATAATTGAATTATTTTCACAAATTCAATGCGGTTGGTGGATTGTTGCGGTTTTTTTATAATTTGCAGTGCAATGGTGAAACACTGCAAATTATCTTCCGACAATATTTTTACGCGTTATTTAATTGATTGCGTCTGTTTTAGGATGTGTGGAGCGTGATCTGATGATAGCGTCGTTGGAATATGACGCCATGCGGTCTCGTGTTGTAAATTAGTTTTGTTTTTTACACGAGTTTTTCACTGTGATTTTTTTAAAACTCTTCACTAGTTAAATGTGATCACTTGAATCATTCACTGAATTTTTAGCTTGTTCAGGGGTCACCAGTGTGGAAGTTTCTGGTGGTAAAGGTAAAACACTGTGGTGTACAGGCAACCTAACCACTAAGGGTTCACAGAACCCTATGGTATAGGTGTTCAGGCTAAAATGACAGAATGAGTAAATCACTCAGTAAAAGAGTACTTTTGTCAAGGAACAATAAATATTTATTTAATCACTATCTTGTAATTATCACAGTTACAAATTAACACTATTTCTAAGATTCGCTTATCACGCTTATCACACACGTCCACTCACTCTCGTCTTGGGAAAGGATCTCTATCACCTCGTGGTAATAACTCCGCGTCCCTCGCTAAGGAGCGCGGGAGAAGTCCTAAAGGCGCTTTCACAATATGTCGACAACCCAAGCAAAAATTTCTGTCAGATGCCAGTATTCACAACTGGCGCAGTATTGCACCAGTACTGGCATGCCAGCAGTTGGCTTTCCAGTACTGGTTCAGTACTGGCTTCATTAAAATTTATGTGCTACGCCAGTACTGCCCTTTAAGACTGGTATGCCAGCACTGTGCCAGTATTGCGAAAACAACACTGGCAAACCAGTACTACGCCAGTACTGTGCCAGTATTGCTAACACGGTAAACTGACAATAGTCAGTTAGGAACTAATTAATGGAAATTTATGCGGTAATTTATAGAAATTTTCGCAATAATTCGTAAAGATATGTTCCACATAAGTTACAATTAAAAACTTTTATTTTAGCAATTTATGGAAACTTTTGCGGTAATTTATAGAAATTTTCGCAATAATTCGTAAATATATGTAAAGCAAAAATTATCATTAAAATTTTAAATTTCAGTCATTTATGGAAATTTTACGGTAATTTATGGAAATTTATGCAGTAATCTATCAACATTTTGACGATAGTTTATAAAACTATGTAAAATACAAACAAGAACTAAAAAATGAACATCGGTAATTTATGGTAATTTATGGAAATTTTCGCGGTAATTTATGGAAATTTATAAAAATTTTGACGATAAATTTTTAACTAAAAAATTTAACGTTGGTAATTTATGGAAATTTTTGCGGTAATTTATGGAAATTTATACGATAATTTATCAAAATGTGTAAAACACAACTTAGATTGAAAATATTTAATGTCGGTAATTTATGGTAATTTATGGATAGTAGATATACGGGGCCGGTTCTAACTAGAGATCCCTGCACCGACATGTTACCGACACTTTTAGTCCAGACTCAAACCATTTAGCCAAGACTCAAACCCTTGGGTGGGGGGGCGGAAATGACGTCATTCACAGATTCCTGTACCGACACTTTTAGCCCAGACTCAAACCATTTGGGGGAGGGTGTGATTCAGACTATGATTCTGAGGCGGATATGACATCACGAGGGAGGGAGTGATTCAGACCATGATGCTGAGATGGATATGACGTCACACTTCCTAGAATTTTTGCTTGTGTAATTTGATATATTCTCATCTAAGGAATTTTTACCATTTACTTGTTGTTTATAATGTCTTTGATTTATCTAAAGAATTTTTCCCACATGTAATTTGATACCTACCTATTTATTTCTTGGAATTATTGTCTTAATTTAAGCTATTGTTTTACATGTAATTTGATATCTTATTTATTAGATTCTTATCTAAGGAATTCTTACCATTTACTTGTTGTTTATGATATCTTTGATTTATTGCTTCCGGTCAACATTTTCAGTACTTTTCATAAGAATGCTTTTGATCTTACCGCAATTCTAAGAAAACTATAATTAACTTCAAGGTTAAATAGGTCATATCTTGTGTATATAAAGAGAGCAATTTTTCTAACCGAAATCATTCCTGCAGTTTAAGTTGGCTGATGAACATATTATTAGCAAAGCATAGTGAAATTCAAGTGCGATTAAACAAATTAATACAAGAAATTGATAAATTTAAAAGTTTAATTGAAGAAAGGTCACAGTTAAATATTTAAGTGAAAAAATTTGAAAATTTAAATGTAAGTGGTAAAAATAAATTTCTATAAATTAAACAAGGCAAGCAAAGTCTTTGTCACCAAGACAACAAAGGAATTAACCATCGATGCATTCTATAAAGTAACAGACATTCGAAAAATTGATACGAAATTTGGTCCGAAAATTGTTGCTGAAATAAATAATGAATTTAACATTTTCCTACCACCAAGAATGCTAAAAATATTTGAAGAGGATGCAAATCTTTTCAACAGTCTGAAAGCAGAAGCTGTAAGAGGTGGTGTATATTTAAGAAATCGTGAAGGACCTTACAATCAAATAGAGTTTGTTCCTGAGGGAGTTGACCAGTAGAAGACAAAAAAATGTCATATTTACAATGTGGAGAAATGTTATTATCTAAAATTTACAACTTAAATCCATCATTTACGAAGCAAGTTGTCGTTGGAGCAGAACTGGACACAAATGGGAAAATAATACCAAAAATTCAACTAAGAAGCAGCCATCCACGAGTATCATTGTCTTTGAAGCTTCAAGAATGGCGCATATTGTGTGATGCAGTAAAACATATCATACGATTTTTCAACGGATATCGTGATGCAACAGTGCTAGATTGTGAAACTTTTACAATACGTTTTAGTGTTACATATCGTTTAATATCAATTGAGCGTTTAGATCAACCATTTACATTTAGTGAAACTTCATTTGCAATATTTAATGAACTTATTCCTTGTGTTGAACAAAAATATGTAGAACTATCAAAATTCAATTTGCAGTATAGTAAAGATATAATTGTAAAGTTTATTGCAGAATTAATCTTTAAAAATAATGTAAAGTCTACAAAACATGCCACAGAGTTTATTAAGGGGAGACCCCACCTTAATTTTGACCCCTTTAAAATAAAATTATTAAACAAGGTAATATTTTTTTTCTTGCATCATTTTTAACCTGAAAACATATAAGATGGTCAAAAATATTTAATTTTAATTTTTAAAGAGGTTAGAATTTTTTTCTTCTGACCTATTGCATATTATTGCAAATCCATGCGAGAAGTTGTTTAGAATGGTAAAATATGCATGGAAAAAAAATTTCGTTAAAAAATATTAAAAACTGTAAGAGAAGATCGATTTTTAATATTCAAATCTTTAAATTTTGCCGAAATTTCGAAAGCCTTAAATCTTTAATTTTTTTCCAAATTGTGTATATTTACGTAATTTAATGCTATTATTCAAAAAACATTGTTAAAATTTATATTTAGCTCATTTTCGTGGTAAATTCCATAAAAATCATAGTCCGAAGCTTTTATGGTATACTTTATATATACCGAAATAAATGCAAAAAGCCACGATTTTTATAGTTTTTACCATGAAAATGAGCTAATCGTCAATTTTAACGATGTTTTTTCGACTCAGAGCATCAAATTGGAAAAAAATAAAGGTTCAGGACTTCTGAAATTTTTGCAAAATTTAAAGATTTGAATATATAAAATCGATCTTCTCTTACAGTTTTTAATATTTTTTAACGAAATTTTTTTTCCATGCATATTTTACCATTCTAAACAACTTCTCGCATGGATTTGCAATAATATGCAATAGGTCAGAAGAAAAAAATTCTAACCTCTTTAAAAATTAAAATTAAATATTTTTGACCATCTTATATGTTTTCAGGTTAAAAATGATGCAAGAAAAAAAATATTACCTCGTTTAATAATTTTATTTTAAAGGGGTCAAAATTAAGGTGGGGTCTCCCCTTAAAAAACATTACAGTAGAATACTTCAAAAAATGATGGGAAGAACTAATGTTTTAAATTTAGAGACATTATTGCTGGAACTTGTCACATTTCACTGTAAACAAATATCAAATGAAGCTATTCAACAAATGTCAAATATTCAATGTATAAATGGTAAATTATTGTAAAGAGAGGATAAATAAATACAAGAATGCATACAATTCAATTTATTTTTATTTTAACATTTCTCAAATACATTATAATTCAGATTCGTTTATCCAACTGTTATGAGAGTTATCAAAACCTAACCATTTTACAAATACATTAGATCCTCGTTTTTTTAATACTTTTTCAACTAAATATACATCTGGATATTTAACTTTAGAAAGTTCTTGCTCGTAAAAACATCCACTTATTAGATTTTCCTGATAATCCTTCAAGATATATGTTATTGGATTAGTATTTTTTACATCGTTTATAGTAAATATTTCCGTAGTCCAATTTGGCGTATAACCTTTTTCAAAAACATGGTTAACATTACTTATACGTACTCTATCTCCAACTTTAAATTTCTTATTATATTTTTTCTGTTTACTGCAACTTTTTTAAATACATTTAACAATAAATTATTTTCATTTTGAGCATTTACATCTTTCGGTTTCATTCTTATTGTCCGATGTTTACTATTATTATACGCATTTACTAAATCACTTAATATGTCTATCCATTTGTAATTACCGCGTAAACTGAATTGCATCCACATTTTATTCTTCAAAGTACGATTAAATCGCTCACAAATTGACGCTTTCAAATTACTATGCGTAGAATACAAGTTAATTTTATAACTTTAAATGAGATTTTAAAAATGTGAATTATAAAACTCTTTTCCTTTATCTACTTGCAAATTTTTTGGTACACGTTTTTAAATTAAAATAGATTTCATTGCCGCAGTCACATCTTCACCTTTTTCGACTTTAGCGGAACAGCCCAAGCAAACTTTGAAAATCTATCAATGACGGTTAACAGGTACTTGTAACCTTTATTTTCTCTCGCATATGTTTGCATTTCAACAAGATCAGCTTGCCAAGTCTCGTCAATACCACGAATGTCAACATTTCTTCGCTTATAATTTTTTCTCGCTGGTTTATGTAACTCTTTCACCAACTGTAGTTTTTGATCCTCCATTGTTAATTACCTTCAAGTGTGCGCAGTCTGCTGTCTAATTGTAAAATAATGTCTTTGTTGGTAGACATGATCTCTATATTTCTTTCAATACTGATTCTTAGATTTTCAAAATATTTTTTTATCAAATCTTCTAAATCTAAAATCTTTACAACATTATCATTTACATCATTTCTCACAGAACCGATTACATCATAGATGGCGTTCGTTTTTGATTCAATAACTTTGTTTACAGTATTCAAGTTTACTGCATCATCGTTGCTCTCATCATTAGCTACGTTGCAAAGTTTCTTATTTTCAATACTAAAATCTCCTTCAGCAGTCAACTTAAAACCAAGCCCTGGTGGACCTCGATTTGAAGTTTCTGTGCTTTTAAACTGACGTCCGAATATGTCGATACTCATCATGAAAATGATAAAAATTTCTACAACTGTTAATTAATAAACAATTCCAGCTTCTCTCAACTCTTCAATAATTGATATAATCTCATTATTATGACTGGGATTTCCAGCTGCTTGAGATGCCAAGAGCAATCTTAAACGATCAACCAATTGATTAGGATCATCCCAATAAACATAATCAATTACTTCCTCATAGAGGAAGTATTGTAATACCGAAATTTTTCGAGTTCGATTTTTTGACATATCTTTATGTTATTTGACCTCAGGAGTTCAAAAATGACATTTTTATAAAATGTCATTCCGTATGTGTGTGTGTGTGTGTGTAAACATCACATTTTCATAAATATTTCGAAATCATGAAGAGGTTTTGGGCTGGATTTTTTTTTAAATTGTAGATCTCACTTGCGGACATAAAGCGAGAGTACTTTCTGATATATTAGTAAAGTTTAACTAAATTTTTTTTTGATTTTTAATTTTCCAAAAAAACGTCTTTTGCCCATAACTTTAACAAAATGTTAAGACACCTATAAATGTTTTTTCATAATTTTGTAGAGTTTTTTTAGACGCATCTTTTGAGCCCTAATTGAAAATTTTTCGTCCATATTAACCGGAGTTATTAAACTTTTAAAAATAAAAAATTTTGGAAAATAAGACTTTTTTGAAAATTTTGTTGAAAAACATTAAAGTAACTTTAAAATTATCGTTATCAACTTGTAGAGCATTAAAAAACGCTTCGATTGACTTATTTTTGAACCTAATTTGATAATAAATTTCTAAATTATTGGTATTTTAAAATCCAAAAATTGTGAAAAATGACATTTTCTTAACTTTTTTGTTTGAAAATTTTTGTTTAACCATTAAATTATTGTAACTATCTTGTAGGATATTTAAAAATAAATTGATTGACCCGAAATTCAATCACTTTTACCATATTTATAAAAAGTTTTTTGTATATTTCTAATATTTTTATCTCTATGAGGAAGTAAAGTGTTCATGAAATGAGCACCAAAATTATACAAAAAAATATGCAACTTGGCAGCGGTTTTTTGTATCTTCTTGTTGAGTCATATATTCTGGAATTAAACCTTCACCAGAATGTAATGCTATATAGTTTAGATATTTTGAACTCTTTTTATCTCTAACAGCGCCATCTGCTTTGTAATATTTTTTATGAGCATTAGTTGATATTACAATATTTTTATAATTTTCTCGATCAACTACACTTAAAACAGCTTCTTCTTGAACTTTTTTAAATAAAAGCTCAAGTAAACCTTTCGTTGCAGGATATGTTTTATTACCTACACTAATATTATTTTGTTCAAAATTTATTCCTGAATTACCAATCATTAATTGCTCTTTAGATAATTTACGAACTCCATATGAAGGATCTAAATCTTTTCCCTTTTCATCCAACATTTGAAGATATAAAATAGCACCATCTTTCTCTGATTTATCTTCATCTCCATCATCATAATCATAATCATTACCGTTATTGTCATCATAATCATCACCGTTATCGTCATCATCAGCAGCTGTTGCAAATGATAAGTCATCTCTTAAAAATGAATCATTCTCTCTCTTAACTTCTTGATCTTCTTCAAACTCTAAAGGAAGGTCTCTCTCTTTCAATTTTTACTGGTCGAATTTGTTTGACAATTTCAATGTCGTCAACTAATTTCTGAATTGGTGTCACTATAGGTTTAAACGTATTATTTAAAGTCTGTTCAATTTCTTCCTTGCCCAATTTCATCAGTCTATGCTTTCGTCGAATAGCATCACTGGCTTTCGCAATTTGACCAAGAATATCATTTTGCTTTCGCAAATGTTTCAAGTGTGTAGAAGACATGTTGATAGACCAATGTCTTGAATGAAACTGTTTACAAAGAATATCATTTCTCTAATTTTATAAAACAATCAAAACATTTTCTATATCTACCTTCGTTAATATCACGATCTTTATCAATCACTATAAAATCATGCTTATTTTTCCAACAAGAGTTGCAAAGTTTTTTAAATTCCATAAATGTCATATCAGTATTTACATGATCATCATAAATATGTCTAAGATTCATTTCATCTTGTTTAAATAAAACTAATAAATTAACATTGTCACGTATTAAATGTTTTAGAATGCGCGCATATGTTTGACATAAATAAAAGCAATCCACAGCTTTGTGTCTTCCCATAGCAAAAAAGGCCTTAATATTATCTTGTTTTTCACATGCTACGTCATCAAATATAAATATTGAGTTTGGTAACGCATTGTTTGGTTCTACAACATCCGCATGTTCATTAAATGGAAAGAAGTCAACACCCTCTATTGGTTGCAAAATGTTTTCTACAAATTTGTATTTTGGTTGATATAACGATTTTGAGTACACATAAACATTTTCAAATCTTAATCCATTGAGATGTATTAAAAGAGCAAGTAAAGCATTTGTCTTTTCACAATTTGACGGTCCACAAAATATTGCTCGCACACTATTTGGCAATAAATTTCCATGACGATTTTCTGTTTTCTTATTACAATCTTGAACAAAAGTGTTAAAATTGTAGACTGGCAATTTAATCGACTGTGCTTTAAACTCCATTCTTACGATAACTGAGGTTAAAACTATAAATACAAGGTTTTTAAGGTAGTACGCTCGTGATTGCACTTTTCTATAGAATTTCATAAAATTTGAAATTAGAATAGTTAATAACAAGATCTATGTATTTGCAAAATATTAAAAAAATTGACCGTTTCTAAAACAAGATATTTAAGTTCAAAGTTTGTTATTTAACATGGTTAACCTATGAAAAGTGCATGTAAACGGCACATTTCTTCTAATAACTTCTAAAATTTTCTATAGATTGTTTTAAAAAACTAATATATTATAAATGAATGTTTGAGAAATTTATAACAAAAAGATTTAACAATATTAACCGTTTCAGTTAAAAGATATAATATAATATTCTATCCTGACTAGTATACTTGTGTGTGAGTGTGTCTGTACATAGGGCTGACTATGTATTCAGTACAGTCCAAGCAAAAATATGCTACAGTAACTGCACCATACTATAGCATTTTATTAAAATTTACTTTTGAGAGTGACTGTCGCGAGCGTACTACCTTAATAGTTTCAATGTCAGTTCACTGTAGACGCTTGTAACGTTTGCATGCAAGTCCAATAATGACGTTTATGTGCATCTAATTTCTTAGGAGATGTTTGCGATTTGGTGTCGATGGTTAACTCTTTTATGCTTTGGGCAAGGTCTACGTTAGGCCCTACTGTTGGAGGCAACTGGGATAATTGACTATTACTGTGATAATTGACTATTACTGTCATAATTTTTTTGCTAGATCATTAAAGGTCGACTGTTTGTAGCCAAATGACAAAAAACTATAAATACATTGGTTATATAGATTTCCACTTTAGTATTGAAAAAGTTTTCTCACCGAAAAGAATATAAATATGGGTGTAAATAAAAAACAAACTAGTTTAAAGAAAACTTCGAAAAGAGTAAGACGAGGTAGAGGTGTCTTGAATAAAATTATCAACAAATTACCATTCGAACTTCATATACCTGGCTATCAATACTGTGGCCCAGGAACAAAATTGGCGAAAAGATTAGCACGAGGTGATCCAGGAATCAACCCTCTCAAAGCTGCTTGTAAACAGCACGATATTTCTTATTCAAAAAATAGGGAAAGTGTAAAAGCGAGAAACGCAGCTGATAGAGTACTTGCTGATAAAGCTTGGCATCGTGTGTTTGCTTCTGACGCAAATTATAGTGAAAAAGCTGCAGCTTACGCAATAACAAATGCAATGAAGGTCAAATCAAAATTGGGCATGGGAATTAAATCAAAAGAAAATATGAAGAAAAAGAGGGGAAATAAAAAATCAACGTTGAGAAAAATTGTAACCGCAGCGAAAAAATCTATGAAATTAGATACAAATGCGCAGTCTACTATTAAATCAGCACTTGAAGGTGCACGTTTGGCAGTTAAAATTGCTGGTGGCAGGCGAAAAATTAATAAACCTCGAGTTTTACCGATACCTTCTAAAGTGGGAGGAATTTTACCTTTTCTTATTCCTTTGTTTGCGGGTTTAAGTGCAACAGGGGCCCTAGAAGGGGAAGCAGCTGGCATAGCAAAAGCTGTAAATGATGCAAATTCTGCAAAACGTCAACTAGAGGAAAGCAAGCGACATAATCAAACAATGGAATCTATTGCCTTAGGAAAAGGTCTCTTTTTAAAACCATATAAAGCAGGACTAGGCCTTCATCTAAAACCATACAAAGTAGGACAAGGATGCAAGTCAAAAAACTTGAAGTAAAGCTACCTCACCGTGAGCTAACAGACTTAGATTTACTAAAATTTGCAAAAAGTTTAAAAATTCCATATTTTCGAGGAGTTTTTTATGCGAAATGAACTACCTATGCGTGGTCCTAAAGAAACTGAATTTGCAATTATTAATCTAGATGATAAAAATGGTCCTGTAACACACTGGTGTGCATATAAAAAGAATAAAGATAAAACCATATATTTCGATAGCTTTGGTAATCTTCGACCACCTTCAGATCTTGTTAAATATTTTGGTGTTGGTAGCATAAAATATAATCATAAACGATATCAAAACTATAATACATATGTATACGGACATTTATGTCTTAAATTTTTATGTAAACAATTGAATATTTCTGATTTGTATACTTTGCATATAAATAAATGATATTCTTAGTTTAAATGTCAGTTATTAATTTGACCTCATCATGGACGATTCACTTATTTTAACGTTGTCTGGAAATTCTTCCATCTTAGAATCTCAATTTTTTCCACCAATAGAGTTGTCTAATTTTAAAAATTATGCTATTGGTCTTGTTGAATTTTTAACTTTTAATTCTATTCCTAATATAGATGTTGGAAGGAATAAATTTTACGTAGGAAATGAAGAAATTATTATACCCACAGGAAGTTATCAAGTTAGTGATATTGATCAAGTTTTGCATTTAATTTTAAAAAATAAAGGAATTAATTTTAGAATCAAACCAAACAATAATACATTGAAATGTACAGTTTTTTGTGATGAAGAAATTAATTTTAAACCCAATGATTCTATAGGTAGTTTGTTAGGATTTTCTCCTCGCAAATTAAAAGCTCAAGAATACCATGAGTCTGATCAACCAGTATCAATCATTAAAATAAATTAATTAAGAGTAGAATGTAATATAACAACGAGAGCATACATCCATGGTGAAAAAGTGCATATAATTTATGAATTTTTTCCTATTGTTCCACCAGGATATATAATAGTGGAAGTACCAAATCACGTCATTTACTTGCCAGTCGCTGTCAAGACAATAGACTATATTCAACTGCGAATTGTAGACCAAGACGGAAATTTAGTTAATTTTCGAGGGGAAACTTTAACAATAAGGCTTCATATTAAATCCTTAAAGTAATGGGTATTGTTTTTAATAATAGAAAAAGGATTGGTTTTGGTTATAAAATTAAGACACCATGCCAGAAGCAAATCAGTCGTCGGCGAATCTTGAAGAGATTAACACCTCAGAACCTGCAACTACTGAAAAATCTCGGTCTAAAGATTGTAAAAAAAGGAAGAGAGTAAAAAAGAGATTTAAGGTTATTTTTACTTGTATTTGTGCCTTTGTATTTCAACGTATTATTATTTGCTATGGAAGGGGAAATTTTAAATATTGATTCACCAGTAATTTTTGATGAATCTATTGCTCATTATGAAGTTCATGCGCAACAACCACACATCATCAACATACAACAATAGTGACGAAATCCGCATCACGGTACAGAATCAGGATCATTGCTTATTTCCAAGCAAAAGCTCGATTCACATCACTGGAAAACTTGTGAAACCTGATGGAACAGCTCTAGAGCGTACAAATTTAATTTCAAATGGTAAATGTCATTTATTTGAAGAAGCAAAGTATGAACTTAATGGTGTAGAAATTGATAAAAATAAAAATGTTGGTCTTACAAGTTTAATGAAAAATTATATTTCTCTCGATTCTAGTCAAAATAAATTTCTTGAAAATGTTGGCTGGTTAGAATTTACTAATGAACTAACCTTAACAAATGCGCAAGGTTATTTTGAAGTTTGTATTCCTCTCAGTATGATTTTTGGTTTTGCTGAAGATTACCAAAAAGTCATTATTAACGCTAAACATGAGCTTATTTTAATTAGATCAAGAACGGATGCTAACGCAGTGTTGCAAGTAGCACCTTTAGAAGAGATTAAAATTCTTATTGAAAAAATTGAATGGTTATTACCATACATAGAATTATCAGATGCTTGAAAGTTTAAATTATAAAAATATATTGAAAAATATCCATCTATTCCAATAAGTTTTAGAACTTGGGAATTGTATGAATATCATTTATTACCAATTACTCCTAAGCATATTTGGAGTGTAAAAACTTCAAGTCAATTAGAGAAACCTAGATTTATTGTATTAGGATTTCAGAGAAACAAAAAATAATACAGTTTAAAACTCTAGTTATTTTGATCATTGTGATTTATCTGATGTAAAATTATTTTTAAATTCACAAAGTTATCCTTATGGCAACATGAATCTCAATATTAATAGAAATCAGTACTCTACTTTATATGAAATGTTTACAAATTTTCAAGCATCTTATTATAGTAAAGAGTCTCAACCAATTTTATCAAAAAAAGAATTTTTACAATATGCTCCTTTAGTTGTAGTGGATTGCTCAAAACAAAATGAGTCTTTAAAAAGTCGACCAGTTGATATCCGCCTAGAATTTGAATCAAAAGAAAATTTTCCCGCCAATACTTCAGCTTATTGCTTAGTTTTGCATGACCGCATCGTTGAATATAAACCAATCAGTGGAATTGTCAAAAAAATTGTTTAACTCTAAGCATATATATATATATTTAACTCTTTACGCGTAATGAGATTAGTTGATTTAAAAATGCAGTACTTGATAGATGTGCAAGGATTCAAATTGCCAATTAATAAATTTGTTTTAAAAGAATTAGCTATAGTTTCTGTAAATAATGATTTAATACCAATAAATATGGTTTTCCAACCTCCTTGTCCATGGAATTGCGTCACAAACAAATATAAATGTATCAATCGTTGGTTAGAAAATAATTTCCATGGTATTCGATGGAATGCTGGTGATGTACCGTACGTTTATTTAAAAGAAATTTTAGAAAATGTGTTTAAAGAAGCAAAGACAATTTATGTTAAAGGTTTAGAAAAGAAAAAATGGTTAAAAAGCTTAATCGATGAAAAATATTGTATTGAAATTATCGACATGAATGATTTAAATTGTCCTTCATTAAAAAAGTTAAACATTGAAACATGTATTGGAACTTGTTCAAAACATTTAATCAACAATAAAACTTTTACTTGTGCTCTTCAGAATGTTATAAACTTAAAAACTTGGTTCTGCAAAAACTGTAATATTTAGGTATTTTAGTTTAAAATGTGTATTCAATTTTTTTCCTCAATAAAATTACAAAATATCAATTGGACTGTAATTCTTATTCCTAACCTAACTCTATTATTTTCAGGTATAAGAAACAACAAAGGTACAAAGTAAACAATAGAGAACTAATACAAACTAACATTTTATACATCAATTTCCCAGTGGGCACCTTTGTTCAAAAGACGTCCTAAAGATGTCTTTTTGCGGACGTCTTTTGGACTTGTACAAAAAGACGTCTTTAAGACGTCTTAAAGACGTCCTATTCATGTTCTATGTCTTGGCCATTAGATGTCTTTAAGGTGTCTAAAAGACGTCTTTTTCATTCAACATTTGAAAATAGAAAAATTTTCATAAATAGAAAATATTATTTTCTAAGTGCAACTTGGACTTAGAAATTTTTGAATGTGAAATTCATTGAAATTTTTCTAAGTTAAATTCATTTCATTGACAAGTGAGATCGTTAACTTTGTAGAGGTTCATATCTGTCTTGAACGGCTGAGGTGCTTAAGGCGCAGTGTTTCAAGCCCAAGGTATCCGAGTTCGATCCCAGCTTCGTAGGAATTTTTTCATTATTTCTCCACATTTTAGAAAAAATAAAATTAAACTTAAAATAAATTTAATACAATATTACTGAATTTCAAATTAGAAAATGTTATAAAAGAAATGTTTATTTAAGATCTGAAGGAATGTAAAAAGGACGTCTAAAAGACGTCTTAAAGACGTCTTTTAGACGTCCCTTTTATGTCTTTTAGACGTCCAAAAGACGTCTTTTAGACGTACTTTAGACGTCCTTTTTTATGTCTTTTAGAAGTCTTTTGGACGTCTTTTGGACCAGACATAGAACGTCTTTTAGACGTCTTTTAGCTGTCTTTTTGATGACTCAGAGACATTGCCATCATTGTCCCCGAATCGTCCGCGGACAAGAAGGGACGTCTTTAAGACGTCTTTTAGACGTCCCTGTGCCCACTGGGTTCATCTATTTCCATTGGATCATGCTGTTGGTAACCCCAAGGAAAGGTGTCAGTTTTCCCTGGTATCAAAATTCTTTTATCATCCTGCCAACTTAGAGCAATTTTATTTTGTTTAACAGTAAATACTTCATGTTTTTTGCTGCGTATAAAGTGCTGAGATCGGATCAGGTTTTAATTTTCATTGAGAGTATGCTTAAAATCATCGAAACCTATTTTTTTTAAAGTTGAATATTTTACCCCTTTTGCTTTCTTTTTAGCTTCCTCATCACCCCATAACTTGAATGCATATAGTTTTGATCTTAAACCTATAAATTCGTCTACAATTTTACCGTTATTTTCGTCATATGTTATTATTATGGATATGTCTAGAATAGTGAATCCTATGTAAATTGGTTTGTTAAAGTATACCTTTGTTTTATTCATCTCAATAATGACCATATCTTTATCGAATATGGTGCAACTATAAAAATTTGGTTGAGCAATCAAATTTTTCGCGCAATACCTTCCCTCCCATTTTGTTATTAATCTAACATCTTTGTGTTTTCTAACATTTTCCATTGTCTTGCCAAATACGGAATTGTTCATTAGCTTGTAAAAATTCTTCTCAAATTCATTACTCGATTTTTTTCTAAGCTCGGTATTTAAATCAATGTAGGGTTTTAACCACTGCTTTTGCTTAAATTTTAAAACTCTATGTATTGTAGTTAATTTCATTCCCAAAGATAAATATAACTTTAAATTTCTATAGTGAATTGTATAGTTCTTCTTTGGTAATAGATTTGGAATTAATTTAGGAATTGTACATTTTGGGAAAGGAGGTATGAAATGTTCAGGACATAAGGGCAAGTCTTTATGTGAATCATGAAGTTGAGTTGGATAATCTAAATCTACTTCAAGAATATATCCTTCAGGAGAATCATCTGGAATATTCAAGAAAAAGTCATTACTATAATTTTCTAACCATTCAAAATCTGTATATGGCAAGCTCTCGCTCATAGAAGCACCATACTGATTATTTATATCGAAATACATGATATAAGATTCTGGTATTAAGGGATTAAAATCTTTTTCCATAAATCTATTATTAGCTTTCGCGTATCTGTTGGAGCATTGTGAAACTCCACCTCTTATTCCCTTTTCAATAAAAAGCAACATTTCCACATCTGTCAACAAATCAAGTTTTATGTCTGTGTACTTGAGCATAGCGTCAAATGCCAGTCCTGGGGCAGTGTAGTAATGTAACGCGTCCAAGTTATAAGTTGTAAAACATGTTTTTCTAAAATTTTCAAAAATGTCGGCAAGTAGTAGAACGTCAGTCAGTAAATACAAGTCAGAGTATTCTCCTATTGTTTTTAAATTAAACGTTTTTCATACGTTACATGCATGCTCATAGTCTTCGTCTGAAATATGAGCGTCATTTAATTTAGAGTAGAAAGAGTCTTTTACTGGCAGTTGACCTTCTTCTAATTTTTCCCAGCTACTAACATATTCGTAAGGAAATATTCCTTGTTACTACTTTTGTGCCTGTGACATATTTTGAAAATGAAATGTACTTTTCTTTGTTTATTGGTAACAGTTTTATTTCACCCTCAAAAGACGTTGCTAAAGCTTTAATAATGAAATGTGCATCATATCCTAACAAGTTGTGAAAAATTATGGGAACAACATGTGAATCTTTATAATTTACATTGCAACCTTGATGTGCCGGACCACGATATTTTCCCGTGAAATGACAATGATCGCGGTGTTTAATGTCATCTTTTTTAAAAGGTTTTTCACAAATATAACATTTTCTTAGAATTGCGGTAAGATCAAAAGCATTCTTATGAAAAGTACCGAAAATGTTTGTAAAAAAATTCCTTAGATGAAACTTAGTCAAAACAAAATAAATAAACTGTATAAAGCAGACCGGAAGCAATAAATCAAAGATATCATAAACAACAAGTACATGGGAAGAATTCCTTAGATAAGAATCTAATAAATAAGATATCAAATTACATGTAAAACAATAGCTTAAATAAAGACAATAATTCCAAGAAATAAAAAGGTATCAAATTACACGTGGGAAAAATTCCTTAGATAAATCCCAAACCGGAAGCAATAAATCAAAGACATTATAAACAACAAGTAAATGGTAAGAATTCCTTAGATAAGAATCTAATAAATAAGATATCAAATTACATGTAAAACAATAGCTTAAATTAAGACAATAATTCCAAGAAATAAATAGGTAGGTATCAAATTACATGTGGGAAAAATTCTTTAGATAAATCAAAGACATTATAAACAACAAGTAAATGGTCAAAATTCCTTAGATGAGAATATATCAAATTACACAAGCAAAAATTCTAGGAAGTGTGACGTCATATCCATCTCAGCATCATGGTCTGAATCACTCCCTCCCTCGTGATGTCATATCCGCCTCAGAATCATAGTCTGAATCACACCCTCCCCCAAATGGTTTGAGTCTGGGCTAAAAGTGTCGGTACAGGAATCTGTGAATGACGTCATTTCCGCCCCCCCACCCAAGGGTTTGAGTCTTGGCTAAAAGTGTCGGTAACATGTCGGTGCAGGGATCTCTAGTTAGAACCGGCCCTGTATATCTACTATGGATATTTGAGAGGTAATTTATGGAAATTTATTAGGTAATTTACTTATTTGGTTTTTTTAATTTAGTTCAATTAAATAATAATTTAACTTAATTACGCAGTAAAACGCTCTTTATTAATTGTAAGTGTAAAAGGTGTCGAAAATTAAAATTTATTATCCTGTAGCTTCGATAGGGTAGTGGTTAGAGTGTTAGGCTAGAAGTCCGTAGGTCGTAGGTTCGATTCCCCACAGTAGCAAATTTTATTTCGTTATAGGTTTGCGTTTATTCTGCGTTGTAAACATTAATTTGATTAAAAGTTAAAAGTTGGGGATTATTACATGTTTGCAAATATAAATTAATTTTTTTTTATCATATTAATATTGAATTAAAAAAATTTTAAAAAATTTAAAAATTAAAAAAATTAAATTAAATTTTAAATTAAAAAATTTTTCCACTAGATTAGAAAATAGTCGGTCTGGTCTGATTCAGGCCAGCACCAGAAGATTTTTCTACACGGGTACTAAACCAGAACTGAACCAGTACTGGATGCCAGTACTGCGCCAGTAACATCGAACCAGTACTGAAAAGCGTTATCATTTTGGTCAAATGCCAATACTGGTTCAACCATGGCAGCCAGTACTCCGCCAGTGCTGGGCAGTACTGGCGCAGTACTGCGCCAGTTATCAATTTTTGCTTGGGCATAGACACCCTGCTTAACTTTTGTCATTATATTTCTCAAAACATCTTTAAAAATTAAATCTTTAAGTAAAATAACAAAACTTTTTATCACTTAAGTTTTTACCCAGTAGCATAATGATAGTATCGTATCACAGGTGACTTACAATTCTTGACATCCTGCGATATCATTTTTATCATTAAATATTTATCATAAAACATCTTCATTTTTAATGTTTCTGAAATTCTTTCAATTGAAAAATATTGGATAAATTGGATAAATAATTATGAATTGCATTATTTGGACATCAAAATATTAATCAGAGACTCCAAAAATACTACTGAATTAATTTTGATAGTAATTAATAACAATTATAACTTTTTCGACTTTTTTATATTATTAAAAATATAAAATTTTCAATTTTTTTAAAACATTTTTATACTTACATCTTAGTAATAAGATATTATTTATAGCAAAATTATGCTAAAATGTTAATAAATTACATGCTGTACTCAATTATAGAGAGTTTAAAAGCAATACATTGAAAAAATATAAAATTTTTAAATATGCGATTTTTTGAAAACATTTTTATACTTACATCTTAGTTACAAGGACAGTATTTTTGGCAAAATTATGTTAAAATTTGACAAAATAACATATAATATTTAATTAAAAAGAGTTTAAAAGCAATTCATTAAAAAATGTAAAATTTGAAAAATTGTGATTTTATAAAATTTTTTGAAAACAATTTTATACTTAGAGTAGAGGGGGTAATGTAGTGCACTGGCTTTACCGACTAAACAAATCAATTGAATTACTTGCCATTGGTTTGGTAGCCCACATAGCACCATATTTTGCGCGAAGCTAACGGGAAACTAACCATGTTAGCTTCTATAGTTAACATGGTTAGCTTCCCGTTAGCTTCCCTTGGCCTATAAATGTCCTACGCTTTTTAGTTTTCCGTGTTAGCTTGCAGAAAGTTATCTAAGAAACTTTTCTAAAAACAAGTAGAGAAAAGTTCTTTGAAACTATCTCTGGTAAGTATCTGTAGGCATTAGAAGGTAGTTTCTAGTAAGCGTCATAAGGTAAGTAATATAATATAAATTGATATTATACAAATAATCATTTACGGAATTTCCGTAATTATCTATTTAATTTGCACTTAAACTTATTCAATATTTCAGTTTATTTATAACTAAAAAAATAGTATTTATAAATTTAATAAAAAATATTTCTCTCTATAATTTATTTATTGCCGCGAACTGATTACTTATTTATTCCTCAATATCAATATTATTGAATAATTAACTATAAAAAAAACTAGAGAACAAAATGCAAACAGAAACAACTAACTTCAAATTGCGAATAGATGTGAAGTCAAATTAAGTAAGGAAAAAAATAAGGTTTAGTTCAATGCTTATCTATTAACTTTCTAATTTAATATTTTCATTTTTAATAACTTATTTATTCCTATTTTTTGAAGATTTAATTAATAAATAATATTAGAAATTAAATTATTTATTGTAATGAGAAAATTCAAATATCTTTGTGAATCCTTTTTTAAATTATCCCGCCATTAGTGACACCAACCAATGAGATCACTTGAAGCTTAAAAGAACCCGAAATATTCTTCCCTACACATGGTTGATTAGGTTAGTTGGTTAGGTTGTTTCTTTCTGCGTTGTGAACCCGGGTTCTATCCCCAGTCCCTCCAAATTTATTTTCAAAATTATTCTTCAATAATATTGATATTGAGGAATAAATAAGTAATCAGTTCGCGGCAATAAATAAATTATAGAGAGAAATATTTTTTATTAAATTTATAAATACTATTTTTTTAGTTATAAATAAACTGAAATATTGAATAAGTTTAAGTGCAAATTAAATAGATAATTACGGAAATTCCGTAAATGATTATTTGTATAATATCAATTTATATTATATTACTTACCTTATGACGCTTACTAGAAACTACCTTCTAATGCTTACAGATACTTACCAGAGATAGTTTCAAAGAACTTTTCTCTACTTGTTTTTAGAAAAGTTTCTTAGATAACTTTCTGCAAGCTAACACGGAAAACTAAAAAGCGTAGGACATTTATAGGCCAAGGGAAGCTAACGGGAAGCTAACCATGTTAGCTATAGAAGCTAACATGTTTAGTTTCCCGTTAGTTTCCCGCAAAATATGGTGCTATGTGGGAAGTTTAAAGAAAGTATATTAATGTATATCATTTTGGCTTTATTGTACTTCTTCTAAAAGAATTATTAAATTTGAAAGAAGTTAAAAATTTTTCCTAATCAATCTACACAAATAAATTAAATATCTTAACCCTGGCGGGCGGGTTTCACTGAACATCTACTGAATTCGGTAGACGTTCGGTATACGTTCGGTAATTGGTCGAAAAATTCAATAAAAAAGCATAGAATGTTGAAATAAACTATTGAAAATAATAAATAGAGTATTAAAGTGTAAATTTATCCAACATTTAGGGTAAATTATGTTGTAAATAATTGAATATTAATAATGTGTAAAGTGTAAAAGTGCTAATGTGACAGTTGAAATAGTGTGTGAAATTTATTAATTTGTAATGAAAATAAGAATAGAATGCTAAAAAAGTAATCAATATATATTCTTTGATATTTAATGTGTTTAATTCATTATATAGTTTTGTTAATTGTTGCATATTAACAATAAAAACATTAATTAAAGTAATAATTTTTTCTTTCAATGTAAAGTGTCGATAACATGGAGTTGTGGGGAGTCTGCCCTAAGGATCGTCGCATACTTTATCGTTTAACAAAATTCCCGGCTTTGTCAAAAGTTTACACGGTTTATTTATTTTAATCAAATTTAAATTTACTTGATTTTAACCATAAATAAATCTGCAAAGGTCAGTATCAGTAACAGTCTCTGATGGGTTTTAGTTTCTATACTATAATACATTTGACATAGTGTCTACAAATTGTGCAGGGAAACTGAGAAGTAGCCGGGAATTTAATCTGACCGGGAAAACCCGGGCATTTTCTTACCAAGTTAAAAAAGTTTCATTATATTAATATGTTTTTAAAAATTGCTTTATATACTTTAATTTTTATTGATGTAGTATTTATGACAACAGACCCGAGTCAAAATTTAAGCCTAAACATATAGGTTTTATTTAAGTTTTAGCCGTCATAACGTAGGGTCTAATTGTGACACAATTATTTCGAATAAGACTCCAAAAACTGATTGAAATTTAGGATTTATTTTTAATACATTAATTGTAATACTACAAACGCATAAAGTACTACAAATTGACAAATACTGTACCTGAATAACTGATAACAACTGTCATTGATTGAAATAATCATATTTCCCTAACAAAATAGTTAATACTAATTTGGGGCGAAATTTCTGAAGTGGACCACCTTTAAAAAAAAGTTGTGGGATTGATTTGGTATTTTGGTAATTTGTTCTCCTATATAAGAGTAACAAATTCTTAAAATATTAAAATATTTAAAAAAAAATTGTAGAAAGTAGGGGGGGTAAAACTTTCACATTTTAGAGAACATTGACATTTTGAAATCCCTATAAGTTGGATAAAACTTTATGGATTTTAATTTGTGAATAACGGATTTTAAAGAATTTTTCATGTACTTTCTGATGCTTCCAATAAAATTTTCAAAAAAAAATTTTTAACTTCTTTTTTTTCAAAAATAATTTTTATTTTTGATTTTTGACTGCTTTGGGTTTTTTTTTTTTTTAATAATTTCTTTGGAAAGCTGAGGTTTTTTCCAATGAGCCATGTAATTTTCAGAGTGGGACAGAAAATAGTTTAAAAGAAATTTAATAACAATGTAGACGTTGCGCGCGCGCGGCACGCGCTTTTGGTGCACCCGTCAGACCTGCGGGTTCTGACTGCACCTAAGTAATTCAGTAAGAGCTCTCTGCATTCTTCAGGGTTGAGACTGTCATTATACAATAATGCCTGCATTACTACAACTGAAAAAAATTTAGAATAACCTGTCTTGAAAATTGATTAATATTACACTATTACTAGCCGAAAAATACTTTTTTATTTAATTGTCACGAGGAAAGATTCAATAATAAATTTTTTAATAGAAATAAATAAATATAAAGAAATATTTGTGGTGAATTTAAGTAATATTCCATACTAAAAATTTTCATGTGAGTACAAAAAAATAATAAATAATTTTGAAAGTTTTATGCTTTTGGTTTTTTCTTCCAAAAAGAATAAGAAAATTTTCTACAAAAATTGTGATTATAAAATAGGAATTATGCAAATATTTTTCTTTAACAATTTTTAACAAAACTTTTTTTTATTCAAAAGAAATTAGTAAAATAAAAATTAGAAATTTAACTTAACATTTTTTTTATTTACATAATTATTAATTTTAATAATCGTGGTATTCTCTTTTTCTGTCTACATCTGAAGTTGTGGTTTGTGAATATTTTTGTTGGTCGTTAAGCTTTTATAGATTGTATTATAATTATTTTATAATAAATTAAAAAAAATTTTTTAATCACTTGAAAAAAATATTTATTGAATTTATTTATTAATTATTATTTTACTAAAAACAAAATATTATTAATTTTTTCCTTTTCAAAGAACAAATTAAAATTTTGTAATAAAAATTGTAATTGATATATAGATGAGTTAATACAAATTTATTTCATTTGTTTTGAATAAAAAAAAGTTTTGTTAAAAATTGCTGAAGAAAAATATTTGCATAATTCCTATTTTATAATCACAATTTTTGTAGAAAATTTTTTTATTCTTTTTGTAAGAAAGAACCGAAAGCATAAAACTTTCAAAATTATTTATTATTTTTTTGTACTCACATGAACATTTTTAGTATGGAATATTACTTAAATTCACCATAAATATTTCTTTATATTTATTTATTTCTATTAGAAATTTATTATTGAATCTTTCCTCGTGACAATTAAATAAAAAAGTATTTTTCGGCTAGTAATAGTGTAATAATTTTTAATTTTAATCAATTTTCAAAACAGGTTATTCTAAATTTTTTTCAGTAACTGTAATGCAGGCATTATTGTATAATAACAGTCTCAACCCTGAAGAATGCAGAGAGCTCTTACTGAATTACTTAGGTGCAGTCAGAACCCGTAGGTCTGAAGAGTGCACCAAAAGCGCGTGCCGCGCGCGCGCGCAACGTCTACATTGTTATTAAATTTCTTTTAAACTATTTTCTGTCCCACTCTAAAAATTACATGGCTCATTGGAAAAAACCTCAGCTTTCCGATGAAATTATTTAAAAAAAAAAAATACCCTAAGCAGTCAAAAATCAAAAATAAAAATTATTTTTGAAAAAAAAGAAGTTAAAATTTTTTTTTTGAAAATTTTATTGGAAGCATCAGAAAGTACATGAAAAATGCTTTAAAATCCGTTATTCACAAATTAAAATCCATAAAGTTTTATCCAACTTATAGGGATTTCAAAATGTCAATGTTCTCTAAAATGTAAAAGTTTTACCCCCCCTACTTTCTACAATTTTTTTTCAAATATTTTAATATTTTGGGAATTTGTTACTCTTATATAGGAGAACAAATTACCAAAATACCAAATCAATCCCACAACTTTTTTTTTAAAGGTGGTCCACTTTAGAAATTTCGCCCCTATAATGTTTACAATAAATTTAATTCGCCGCGTTATTCTTTATTATATCGAAGATAAATATTTAAATTTATAGATATTTTGTTTTTAATATTTTAATTGAAATATTTAATTTAACAGTTTAAAAACAAGTATTACCTAAAATTATGCAACCAGTCATACACAAATGTAGATTGTATCTACATGAATTATACATTTATACACGCCAAAAAGTAGCATAAAAGTTTGTAATCAAACTTTTTTATTGAAATTATTTTACAATGTTATTTTGTTAAAATTAAATAAGTTCTTGGAAAGAAAATGAAGTTTAAAGTTCATACATAGTCTCGTGAACAGATTCTAAAAATTACATTTTTGTAGAATGAAATATTCAAACGATGAAAAATTGTTTTTTATGAATAGAAGAAAAATTCTCGAGTTAATAATAAATACAGTAAATGAAAAATGCACTTTTTCTCTTTATTTGAAAGTTTTCTTCTTTAATGATTTTCTTTTAAATTGCTTAAAAGTTGAAATTAGAAATTTTGAAATTAAAGATTCTATTTTTTGGTTAAAACAAAATTTAGTAGTAGTAGTAGTAAATTTAGTAGTAAAAAAATTGCAAAGTTTCTTTTTAAATAAAAAATACAATTTTTAATTAAATTGAGAATATTGAGATGAATTTTTTTCAAGAATATACAAAAAAAATATTTAATACCTGTGAATGATTAGGATGATCAATTATTGACCACTGATTAGTTACTTAGTTTCAAGAGCAAAAGAAGAGATAAGGATAATGGTTCGAGGGAGTATGTTGATTCTCGCGTCAGTCTCTTTTTGTTCACAGTAGCATCACAGTCCGTGTTTCTGTTCCGGAATTTTTTTTTGAGAAAATCGAAAAAAGTGCTTCTGACAAATGGTTTTTGTTTTAAAAAAAAATTTTCGTGACGAATGATTTTTTTAAAAAGATATTTTTTGTAAAAATTTGTGCCGAAAAAGTGAAGAATGAAATAGTTTTTGAGCGTCAAAATATCAGTTTCAGTCCGTTTGAAAACGATAGAGTGGATTTGATATTTGGTAATAGATATTATGTTAGATCAAACATGTTTAATTTTGATAATATTGACAGCAGTGGAAGCAGTTCGATTAAATGAATCAAACTTAAAAAATACGGAAAAAAATATTGAACAAGAATGTTTTTTGGAATTAAATATAAATCAGGTGGGAAATTTTACATTTTATTTCTTAACCAATTTTTATTACTATTTTTCTGGATATTTTTAATCTTTTCCTTTTTTTATTGGATATTTTACTCCCTAGAATGTGTTTTCTTAAATTGACGTATCCTCATTAGGCACGAATTGTAAATGTTAAAGTTCTACATTAATCGTATTGAAAATGTTTATAGTTTTTGCATTCCAATAGAATTCGTTTTTTCTAAAGAGTATTTTTTATAGATTTTTTTCAGTATATATTTTTTCAATGGATTTTTTTAACAGATTTTTTAATAATCCAACAAAACCAATGCAGTTTTTATACAGTTCCAAAAGTTTATTTTATTCATAAACAGAATGATTTTAATTCTGAAAATGTCCTCAGTTTTTGGGAAGAGTGGCTAATTTTTTTTTTCTTATTGGAGAAATCGTGAATATAAATTTGCTATTTTAGGAATTTTCTATAGACTATGATGGGAAATAAAATAAAATAAAAATACTTGAAAAAGGAGAGTGGAGGAAAAGTGTTTGAACCTAAAGGACATATCAATTGAAACCCGAGTGTAACTCATTAATTAATTAACTTCTATGTCGGCGCATCGTTCATCTTCTTACAGAATATCAAATTATAATTTTTAATTTTAAATTAAAACATAAATTTAAATTTAAATTAAAAAATAAATTTAATTTTAAATTAAAACATAAATTTAATTTTAAATTAAACCATAAATTTAATTTTAAATTAAAACACAAATTTAAATTTAAATTAAACTTAAATTTTGTTTATTTATTTATTAAAGTAAAAAATATGTTTTGTTATAAATAAATCCTTTTGGAAAATATTCAATTGAGAGTGCAAAATAAATTTCAAAACAATTTAGGCTTGGCTGATTTAAAGGTATACACGAGAAATTACGATTTCATGTTTCCTGTTTGTTACTTCCTTTCGAATATGTAATACATCGTTGGTAATGTCACAATTTTAGTTTTTCAGAGAGAATTCCAATACAGTGAATAAATGAATATTAATAATTAAAAGTTAAAAAATTAACACTAAAAAGATCATCTTCTTCAGTAATTTTGTTTCTACATTTTCTTCTTTATTATTTACTTAATCCAAATATTTTTTTAAAATAAATTTTAATCGTCCTTAATTTGAAAATACTCTAGGGATTTAATTTCTAAAACAGAAATTCGCAGAGAAATTAATCATTCCTTTAATGAAAAAGAGAGAAGTAGAATTATTAGTGTAATAATTTTAAGTAAGTTTGCAATCTAAAGGATTATAAATAATATATAAGAGGCATTCTTTCTCAAGTGGACCACTCCTTCTCTCCATTTCAAATTTAATCAAAAAATCTTTTATAATAGCTCAAGTTAAAGGTAAAAATGTCAGCTTTTCAATGCCGTTGGGCCCTTTTTGAAATATTAATTTTCAAATAAACTATAGAGAATTTAATGACAAAAAACACCCCGTGTAGAAAAATTTCGGGGCAGTCTGGAATCCAGTGATTGCTCCAACTAGACGCATCTGGACGGTCTAACTGTATGCTATATGGGATTTTTCTGGACGGTCTAATTTAGAGTGTCTAACTGTATGCTACCCGTGCAGAAAATGTCCCACTTTGCTCTATTTAAAACAGGGTTCTGGTCGGGGCCTCGACAGTTTTCCCTATTAAAATTTTTTTTTTAAATAAAGTTTTTAGAATTCCTTTTTGTTGTAGAAGCTATTAACAATGAAAGGCAATCATTATTTTAGTTATTTATTAATTTTTTTATTTTAGGGGTTTGACTAGAATTCCTAGCCAGAACCCCAGGTAGGGTGTTCATTAGATTTTAGATAGGGTACTGATCAGGGCCTCGACAGTTTTCCTTGTTTAAATAAAGTGTAAAAAATTAAATCTCTAAAATTACTTTTAATAAAAAATAATTAACAATTGAAGAATACAATTAAAGAGAGTAATTATTATACTATCGTTTTAATAATTTTTTTATTTTGTGGGTTTGACCAGAATTTCTGGCCAAAACCCCAAGTGAGGTGTTCACTAGATATTAAATAGGGCTCTGATCAGGGCCTCGACAGTTTTCCTCGTTTGAATAAAGTGTAAATAAATTTAATTTTTTAAAATTAACTTTTTTAAAACAGTTATTTAAGTTAAAAAAGCGTGTTCTTTTAAAACAGTTTATAAAATAATTATGGTAATATATTTGAAAAACGAAAATACATATAATTTTTTTTTCTTTAAGCACAATATTATAATAAAGTTTATTTATTAATAATAACAACTAAATTATAAATAACGAATAATAATAGTTATTAAATAATTAATTATTATACATTTATTTAAAACTAAAAATTATGAATTTAAAAAATAATAATTAATAAACAATTATGATCAGTTTTTTCCTAAGTAGGGCATTGGTCGGGAACAGCGTCACACACTAGTCGGGCACTGGTCAGTTTCTCTACCCAGAGCCACACCAGAGATCGGGAAAACTGTCCAATACCCTATCAGGCCCACATTTTAGTTTCTGCACGGGTATATGGGACTTCATTGGCATCACTAGAATTCAAAATTTTTAAAGTACAAATTAAAGTACAATCAAGACTTTAGTGCCCGATTTGTAGGTCTTCTTTGAACTTATACATGGATTGTCACTTTAAAATTCAATAGAATAATTTAGTCAATCTAAAGAATCGTTCAAAAATAAATATTGTAGGTTTATATGAATTATTATAAATAAAATTTTCAATGAATTTAATTAAAAATTCTAAAGAACTTAGATTTTTGAAAAATGCTTAGGTAATAATTCAAATTCTCCTGAAATTAGATAAATTTTTTAACATATTGTATTTGATTAATTATTAAAAATAATTAATCTGTAGAAGAATTTTAGTTAAAAACACTATAAACAATTTAGTGTTAGAGAAATTACAGATTATTGTAGAAATTTAATTATTTTCAAAAGTAACAAAATTCTACACCGAAATTCAATTATGTTCAAAATTTTTTTTTATTCTCATCAAAATTTCAATTATTTTTATAAATAATAAAATCGTTCTCTGAAATTCAATTATTTTCCAAATTTTTAACAAGATTCTTGGCAAAATAAAATGTAAGCAAAAATTTAATACACTAATTCTTCGAAAAGTGTATAATTATACTTAAGAATTCTATTGAAATTTGTCATAAGAATTCAATTATATAAAAAATTTTTGATAAAACTGAAAGTAATACTTTAAAAAATTGTTTAATGATTATAATTGTAGTACGAATTATTTATTTAAATATTTATATATAATAATTAAAATAATTCGGGATTATTATGTGTAATAATTTTAGTCATAGTTTTCACTTTGTCCTTATAAGTAACAGAATATATGACACTGGCATTGATATAGTAAATTAGGAGAGTTCACACCCAGACTTCAGTGGCCATACGGTTTAAATGCTTCGAGTCGGGTCGTCAAGGGTGGGGGGCGTGAGTTTGATCCCACATGCGAGCGGATATTTTTCATTGTAAGTGTTATATAAAATAATAAAATTACTATATTTAATCTGTATAAGTGTTATAAATTGAAATTGTAAACTTGTTTGTAAATAATGTTAAATGCCTGTTAAAGAATGAATTTAAAAATGTACCAATTAACGCAAATTGTTTTTTTATTAAAATTATTTTTCAATATTACTATTTTAAATGATATTTACTGCTAGTGCAGTATATTATTTATTTGAAAATAATATAATTATTATAATAATAAGTTATTGTCATTAAATACATATACACATATATATATATATATATATATGTGACGCTCCACAAGAAAAGGGACCTTATGACAAGAGTAAATAAGGTCCCTTTTCTCGTGGAGCGTCACATATATATATATATATATATCAATAATATTTATTATTATTAATAATTCATATTTTCACATTACATTGAATAAACGTGAGAACCGAGTAAATTTGGGTAAATTATTGAAAATTAAAAAATAAATTAATTAAATATTGAAATCGAACCTAAAATTTTAAATATTAGCACTGCTCATTAGCCCTGATTAGCTCGTCTAGTCTGGACCAACGCGTGGTTTGATCGTCACTGGTCTGATTAGCCCATGGTCAGACAGTCTTTTCAGCGCCCAGTTAGAGAATAGACTGTCTTTCTGGCACCACACTAGAACCCAACAATTTTTCTACACGGGACTATGACCAATTCTTTTTCATGTTAAAAAACGAAGAAAAACCCAATTTTAAAAATTCTACAGGGTCTACAACATTAAAGTATATGAGAAATTTGCAAAATTCCATATTATTTCCTAAAATTAAAGATGGCGAATCCAATATGACGCCCAAAATTTAAAAAATGTATAATTTTTGTTCAAACTTACCATAAAGGGGTTTTTGGGATCGCTGATGACGAATTTGGTGTTTGTTTCAAAATTCAAAATAGCGAATCCAAAATGTCGGACTTAAAAATTAAAAATCAATCGGATTTGCTTAAAATTTGTTATTTGGGGTTTTTTGAGATCGCTGATAACGAATTTGATGTCTATATAATTAGGAATTTGATGACAGCTTTTCAGAATTTTTTTTTTTTTTTATTTATTGTTTATACTCCTGCCCTATTGGCCTTACGCACTTCGACAAGAGTCCCCGAGAAATACTTTTTGGATTAAGCATTACCATACTACTTAGAAATTTTCTATATATTAACCTAAATTTCGTCTACAGCCGACTTTATTAGGAGTACTCGCATTCCGCCTGGACCACCCGTCAATGGGTTTTCTCGCCAGAGAAGAGGGAAACTGTAGGAAACCTCTCTGAGTACAACCGGTTTATCGACAGTCGAGTTCTAATGGTGTGTACCGGACAATAATCGACGGTGCACATCATTATACCTCGACGTCAAACCTCCCGCTCAGATTGTCTCACGTGGCGGAAAAATACCAAGCCAAGTGGGCGCGAACCAAGGATACTTATATACCCTTGATCCTTAAACGACCACCAACGCCAGCTAATCTGTCAGTAGCTTTTCAGAATTTAATATAATAGATCTAATATAGTTAACGTATAATATAAAAAATTAATCAGATTTGCAAAAAGTTCGTTACTGTGATATTTTTGGGATCGACGATTCTGTATTGAGTGTTAGAAATTCAAAATTTTCAATCCAATAACGCTGACAGATTTTTTTAAACAATTGGATTCTTTATGTGAGTTCTCCTAGCCTTTGTCATTTGAAGTACTTTCTATATGAATCGAGACGCATGCTTATTCCCGAAATTTTTTTTAACCAAATAGTTATTTGATATAAAACTACTTAACTTAAAATTCACATAATATGCACATTATTCAACATAAATTTCATTGCACACAAAAACCAATTAACATAAATATCATTTGTCATAGAATTCATTAAACAGAAATATTACGTTACATAAAACTCAGATAACTTAATTCCCATTTGACATAAAAATTATGTAACATAAATTTCTATTGACATAAAAATCATTTAACATAAATTTCTTTTGACATAAAACTCATTTAATGTAAATTTTATTTGTTATAAAATTCATTTGACATAAATTTCATTTGACGTGAATATCATTTAACATAATTATTATTTAACGTAAAATTAAATTTATATAAATTTCATTTAGCATAAATTCTATTTAACATAATTCACATTTGACATAAAATATACTTGACATAAATTTGATGACTTGATATCAATTTCATTTGACGGATAAGTCATTACACATAATTCTCATTTGACATAAAATTCAGATGTCATAGATTTCATTTTACATAAAGATCAATTGTCATAGAAATATAGAAAATATAAAGAAAGAAATATACCAAATGAAATTTATGTCAAGTAAATTTCATGTCAAATGAGAATTATGTTAATTATGCTAAATGAAATATATATAAATTTAATTTTACGTTAAATAATAATTATGTTAAATGATATTCACGTCAAAAGAAATTTATGTCAAGCTAATTTTATGTCTAATGATATTTATGTCAAATGAGAATTACGTTAAATGACATTTATGTCAAATGAAATTGATGTCAAATGAATTTTATAACAAATAAAATTTACGTTAAATGAGTTTTATGTCAAAAGAAATTTATGTTAAATGATTTTTATGTCAATAGAAATTTATGTTACATAATTTTTATGTCAAATGGGAATTAAGTTATCTGAGTTTTATGTAACGTAATATTTCTGTTTAATGAATTCTATGACAAATGATATTTATGTTAATTGGTTTTTGTGTGCAATGAAATTTATGTCGAATAATGTGCATATTATGTGAATTTTGAGTTAAGTAGTTTTATATCAAATAACTATTTGGTCAAAAAAGATTTCGGGAATAAGCATGCGTCTCACATGAATCTACCTTTTGCGATGTTTCCTATGTGATTGCTGCTGTCTCTCAAGTTTTTTATGTTTGGTAAAGGAATTATTATTAATAAAGCTATGCTCAAATGACCCTAAAGGACTTAGATTTAAAAAAAAAAATAAAGATCGTTTATCCAATTTATATTGAATTCTGAAAAGCTGACATAAAATTCATAATCATAGACAAATAATCAAAACTCAAAATAGCGGATCCAATACGGCGGATATAAAAATATTAGGAACTAATCGGATGCACTTAAAATGTGTTACTCGTGGGATTTGGGGTCTTTGATTAGGAATTTGATGTCAGCTTTTCAGAATTAAATACAAATTGGACAAATTATATTTATTTAAAAATTTAAGTTCTTTAGGGTCATTTGAGTATCGCTTTATTCATAATAATTTCTATACAAAACATCCCATGTAGAAATTTCCCTACTTGTCCCTACGAAATGTTGGATTCTGATTAGAACGATCCCAATGGGAAATGGCCATTAGTCTACCATTAGTGCATTAATGTTCCAATATTGGAAGCCATTGGTTTTCTCTAGGTTTATTATTGGCACCCAATAATGGACCACTAATGGTAAAATCGTGGGATGTCCACGCCGATGCCAATAATTGGCAAACCATTATTGGCTGCCATTAAAAAACCAATAATAAAAAAAAATTGTTTTATTAAATTTTATTAAATAATAAATTTATTTATTTAATAATTATTTTATTTATTATTATTATTATTATTATTATTATTATTATTTATTATTATTATTATTATTATTTATTATTATTATTATTATTATTATTATTATTATTATTATTATTATTATTAAAAATATTAATTTTTTAATTAATTATTTTATAGAAATGGTTATTATTTTCTATCACATCGAAATGTGAATAACCCTTTCGTTCAGAGTCTAAAAATTATTTACCTCACATCCATCAGTGCAAAAATAGGAGAGGACGGGCAGAATAAAATTCTACAAATATTCGTGAGAATGCTGCCTCCTTATATACTTTTCAAGTTTCATGTTAGTTCCGAGAGAGTTTTAAGCAACACCTCCTATGGGGCGTTGAGCGAACTACATACTTACTACATGATAATTTCTGCAGCGTCGGTAAGTAATTGTATGTAGTTCGCTCAACGCTCCGTAAGAGGTGTTGTTTCAAACTCTCTCGCAACTAACATGAAACTTGAAAAGTATATAAGGAGGCAGCATTCTCACGAATATTTGTGGAATTCTATTCTGCCCGTCCTCTCCTATTTTTGCACTGATGGATGTGAGGTAAATAATTTTTAGACTCTGAACGAAAGGGTTATTCACATTTCGATGTGATAGAAAATAATAACCATTTCTATAAAATAATTAATTAAAAAATTAATATTTTTAATAATAATAATAATAATAAATAAAATAATTATTAAATAAATAAATTTATTATTTAATAAAATTTAATAAAACAATTTTTTTTTATTATTGGTTTTTTAATGGCAGCCAATAATGTGCCAATAATGATTGCCAATTATTGGCATCGGCGTGGACATCCCACGATTTTACCATTAGTGGTCCATTATTGGGTGACAATAATGGGTCAATAATGGAATGGTGGCTCCCATTGTTGGGCCATTAATGCGCCAATGGTTTTTTTCCCATTGGAATCCTAAAAAATCTAGTCTAGAAAAATCTGACTAGAACCTGTTTAGATTCTTGTGAGGAAATTCGGACTAGAAATGTCTAGCTAGATTCCGCATAAAATCTAGAAAGATAATTCAGATTATAAATCACTGGTTAGACCCTTACTAAATTCTGATCAAAGATGCCCGGAGTCGGACTTAGACTATTTTTTAGTGTTTTTGATTATGTTATTTTTCTAAATATGAGAATAATGTCTAAAAGGACGCAAATATTGTTAAAATGTTTGTATAACAAAATAATCCATTTTGGTGTTATTTTTGACTATGAATAACATTTTACTTCAAATCAAAACCAAGTCAACGAATTTCCCCATTTGTCCCTATCTCTAGTAGAGCAATTCCACGCCAAGTGATCATAAGAATTTTCGATGATTTTAGCAATATTAAAAATACTTTCAGAATTTGTTCCTTTTTATACATGGAATAAAAGTGTATAAAAGTTTTTTTTAAATTTTCAAAATTTTTTGAGTTACCTCTTACTCAAAATTTTGGTCGGTTTTTCAAAAAATGCACATAACTTTTTTTCTTGTTAACCGATTAAGATAATTTTTTTTGGAAAATACTAATAATAAGAAGTACTTTAAAGAAAAAAAATAAAATTTAATAAAAAATTTTTTTTTGCCCGAAAAAAATTTCAAAAAATTTTTTGAATTCAAATTTTGAAAAAAATATATCTTCGATTTGAAAATTTTTTGTTGGTTAATATTGTCAATTAAGTAAAGAATACTTCCTGTAAATTTAATTATGGGACAAAAATAACTATACGAGAAAAAAAATAAAGTGTGCAGCGCGGCGTGCCGGGACTTGTGCTTATGGCGGCGCAAGTTTCGTTTTAAATCACTCTAATAGGTCACAATTCTTTACCAAAACGCTTTTTCTTTTTTTCTAAATCTTCGTAATTAAATTCTCTATCAATCTCTCGAGCCTTATTTTTGAATTTTTGTTTTTAAACATTTTTTAAATAACAATAAGTATTAAAAAAATCATAAAATCGTAAAATATATTTTTTTAGTTTTATTAATTAAGAAAATTAATCAAAAAACCTATTAAAATAATTTTTGATTGATAAAAAATAAATTAATTAAACACTTTTTAATTAATTAATTGTTGTTATTTTTTATAAACTGTATACTTAGGCCTAGAAATTACTAGTTTCTTCTCAATTGTACAATTTTTCATGAGTAATATATATCTACTGATGATAAAAAAACAATTATTTATTAAAACATTGTTTAAACAATTAATTGTTGCTATTTTTTCATAAACTATTTATACTTAGGGTAAGAAATTTATATTTGTTTCTTATTTACTTTTTTCATTTTTTCATAAGTTTCATTTGGGTTAGAAATTTCTAATTTTTTCTAAACAATTAATTGAAAAATTGAAAATTATAAACTGTTTAAACAAGGGTTAAATAATAAATTTTTAGTTTTTCTTTTATACTTGAATACTTTACTTATGAAAAATTGCACAATTCAGAAAAAATAGAAATTTTTAACCCTAAGTATACGCAGTTTATGACAAAATAATAACTTTTTATTGTATAACAATTTTTAACTAAATAATTTTTTATTTTTTATCAATCAAAAATTATTTTAATAGGTTTTTTGATTAATTTTCTTAATTAATAAAACTAAAAAAATATATTTTACGATTTTATGATTTTTTTAATACTTATTGTTATTTAAAAAATGTTTAAAAACAAAAATTCAAAAATAAGGCTCGAGAGATTAATAGAGAATTTAATTACGAAGATTTAGAAAAAAAGAAAAAGCGTTTTGGTAAAGAATTGTGACCTATTAGAGTGATTTAAAACGAAACTTGCGCCGCCATAAGCACAAGTCCCGGCACGCCGCGCTGCACACTTTATTTTTTTTCTCGTATAGTTATTTTTGTCCCATAATTAAATTTACAGGAAGTATTCTTTACTTAATTGACAATATTTACCAAAAAAAATTTTCAAATCGAAGATATATTTTTTTCAAAATTTGAATTCAAAAAATTTTTTGAAATTTTTTTCGGGCAAAAAAAAATTTTTTATTAAATTTTATTTATTTTCTTTAAAGTACTTCTTATTATGATTATTTTCCAAAAAAAATTATCTTAATCGGTTAACAAGAAAAAAAGTTATGTGCATTTTTTGAAAAATCGCCCAAAATTTTGAGTAAGAGGTAACTCAAAAAATTTTGAAAATTTAAAAAAAACTTTTATACACTTTTATTCCATGTATAAAAAGGAACAAATTCTGAAAGTATTTTTAATATTGCTAAAATCATCGAAAATTCTTATGATCACTTGGCGTGGAATTGCTCAGTATGGCTCTCGCTAGACTTTGACTAGAATCTCTAGTCTACAAAAACTAATCGGTTTCCAATCAAATTCTAGTTAAAGAATTATTATTACTAATTTTGTATTATAAAGAATTATTATTAATTGATATTATTATTTATTATTTTAATAAATTAAATAATAAAATAATTTTATAATTTAAATTATTATTAGATTATAAAAAATTATTATTAATTGAAATTATTAGATAATTCAGACTAAAAAAAGTCACTAGGACCTTATTGATTTCCAACTAGACAAACTAGTGTACAAGTAGTATACATAAATTGTCTTTCTTTAAATAAATATTTTTATGAATTGTCAAAAACATTTTAAAGTATAATTGCACTTACATATATTTTTAAATAATTATTTTTACGGATAATATTACAATATTTAGGTAATAAAAATTAATCATACTCACATAATTAATATTTATTTGTGTCTTATTCTTTTAATTTACTTATTAAATAAAAGATTTTTATTTAATAAAATTGTTTTATTAGAATTTTATGTAAGAATGTTCTACAATATTAAAAATTGGGTTTCAAATATGTTAAAAAATGAAAAAATTAAATAATATGCAAAATTTTTTAAAAAATAATGCTGGTATGAATTATCTAACTAGAATTTGATTGGAACCCGACTAGTTTTTCTAGACTAGAGATTCTAGTAAGAATCTAGCGAGAGCCCTACTAGAAATAAGGGCAAATGGTGAATTGCTGTACGGGATGTAATTTAAGCGGAGGTACTTCCAAGCTATCACGGTCGGGAGGTATGTGTATCCGACTGGAGTCCTCAAGGTCCAAGGTTCGATCCCCCATGGGCACGAGATTTTTCAACTCAAGTTTCAGGTTTTTCGTGTACAACATTCATTAATAATGTTAATATGAATGAAGAATTCGATTATAAATAGGTTAAGTTGAAAAATAATAATTTTTCAAAGTCAACTAGAAAATTCTAGTCGGGGCCCTATAAACACACAGCTAGTTTTACTAACTAGTTCCCGACTAGATATTCTAGTCAGTACCCCATCTGCCGACCGTTATAAAAGTAGTTGGGTTCTAACGATTTTCTCTAATCAGTTCCCCACTACAGATAGAGAATTCTGGCTAGGACCCCATAAAATTCCAATCTCAATTTCTGCATGGGATAAAAATCAGCAGCAATCACATAGCTGGCAATCAATTTTGTCAGCGTAATTGGATTCAAAATTTCGAATTTCTAATACTCAATATAGAATCGTCGATCCCAAACATATCACAGTAACGAACTTTTAGCAAACCTGATTAATTTTTTATATTACGTTAACTATATTAGATCTATTATATTTAATTCTGAAAAGCTGTCATCAAATTCCTAATCATAAACATAAAATTCATAATTAAACACCCTAAAAACCCCGGAATGACAAATTTTCAGTAAAGCCGTTTGATTTTTAATTTTTAAGTCCGACATTTTGAATTTTGAAAATCTGACATCAAATTCGTAATTAGCGATCTCAAAAACCCCCAATTAACAAATTTTAGGCAAATCCGATTGATTTTTAATTTTTAAGTCCGCCATTTTGGATTCGCCATTTTGAATTTTGAAAAACTAACACCGAATTCGTCATCAGCGATCCCAAAAACCCTTTTATAGTAAGTTTGAACAAAAATTATAAATTTTTTAAATTTTGGGCGTCATATTGGATTCGCCATCTTTAATTTTAGGAAATAATATAAAATTTTGCAAATTTCTCATATACTTTAATGTTGTAGACCCTGTAGAATTTTTAAAATTGGGTTTTTCTTCGTTTTTTAACATGAAAAAGAATTGGTCATAGTGTTTTTTGTCATTAAATTCCCTATAGTTTATTTGAAAATTAATATTTCAAAAAGGGCCTAACGGCATTGAAAGCTGACATTTTTACCTTTAATTTGAGCTATTATAAAAGATTTTTGGATTAAATTTGAAATGGAGAGAAGGGGTGGCCCACTTGAGAAAGAATCCCTCATATATAATTAAAAACTAGACATTAAAAATAATAATTTTGTACACTAAAAAAAATTTATTTTATGCAAATAACCGATTCCTTGTTTATTAGCAAATAAATATTTACTTGCATCTCTAATAATTTTTATTTAAGGGGACATTCCACTTCAAAACAGGAAAAAACAAGACCTTTTTAGTATATATATTTAAAATGACTATAACATTTATTTATGAAATTCCTTTTACATGTGACAAATAATTTATTTAAGAATATGCACAAAAAAATTTTGTTCATTTTTACTTCAAAATGGCGGCGATTTACGCTATTTTTAAAAAAGTCCATTTCTTATGGTAAGATCGATTCCAAACTTTCTAAAACGAATAAAACCAAAAACGAAGTGACATTCTCTTTGTTAGATATTTCTTTAGGTGTGGAACCTCAAAAAAGGGAAAAAAACACATGTTTTTATTCAGAATTTCTCCTATAAATAAAAAGGGAGTTGGAAATTTTCCAGTTTTTGAGGTTGCACTTATAGACAAGATGACAATAAATCAAATGCCCTTTGATTTTTCAAAATCACTTTATGAGAACTCAGATATCACTCTTACCAGATCAAAAAAAGACATTTTAAGATAAACGCACTTAAAGTTTTGATTGATAAGTTTGGACAATTTAAAAAAAATTATTGGATTTGCTTGAAAATCGTTACTCGAGGGTTTTTAGGGTCGCTAATTACGAATATCGTATCAGATTTTTAAAATTCAAAATAGCGGATCCAATATGGCAGACAATTTTTTTAAATAATCCGATTTGCTTAAAAATCGTTATTGGGGGGTTTTTGGGGTCGCTGATTACGAATATGATATTAGATTTTTGAAATTCAAAATGGCGAATCTAATATGGCAGACAATTTTTTTAAATAATCCGATTTGCTTAAAAATCGTTATTGGGGGGTTTTTGGGGTCGCTGATTACGAATATGATATTAGATTTTTGAAATTCAAAATGGCGAATCTAATATGGCGGACAATTTTTTTTTAAATCATCGGATTTGCTTGAAAATCGTTACTTTGGGGTATTTGGGGTCGTAGATTACGAATATGATATTAGATTTTTTAAATTCAAAATTGATTAATTTTAGAAAATTACCCGCCATATTGGATCCGACATTTTGAATTTTTAAAAACTGATGTCAGATTCTTAATCAATAACCCCGAAAACCCTCGAGTAACGATTTTTAAGCAAATCCAATGATTTTTTTAAAATATTGGTCACCATATTGGATCCGCCATTTTGAATTTTAAAAATCTAATATCAGATTCGTAATCAGCGACCTAGTACAGTCAATCTAGCTTGAAAAAGCCGTTTTTTGGAAAAAAATACCTTACTCAAGATTATTTCATAAATCGTTAGTGGTATATGTGACTAGCTTAAAACCATTAAGTTTTGACACCCCCCCCCCCCTGGTGGGGGGGACTCAAAATTTCTTTGGATTTGATTTTGTGCAAAAACCGTAAGTCTTACTAAAAAATTTCTCAAACAAAAGTTGTAGAGAATATATTTCTCTACATTTTATCTCATTGGGCCACTACTGTACAACTTAATGCGCGAAAGCTAGAGGGGGCCAAAATTGCTAAGAATTAGTATTTTCCCTTTTTTGTACCAAGAAAATCATTTTTGCGTTTTAATGTATATAGAAAAGTTGTAGAGCTCAAAAAAACCTACAAAATTCATATATATGATTTTTTTCTACGTTGCACTCTTTCGGAGCTACAGTCTATTTATTAATTGTTACGTATTGGTAATACATATAATTGGCGGGGATGGGATGGGAATGAGAATAAAATACATTGACATAAATTAATTATTAATAAATACTAGTAGATTGAGTGTTCGCTACTACGGTATTTTATTATATAAAATATAAAATTCAACAATTAATTTAAAAACTGTATTAGTTCTAAAAACAAAGTATAATATAAACTTATATAAAAATTTTACCTGCAAACACAACTTAAAGTTCATTATAATTTTTAAAATTTTCTTTTTGTTTTCAACTTCTTCTTTGGCGGTTTTTAACAGTTTGTTTCCACCTCAGAGTTTGATATTTCTGCTATTGTCATTTCTTCAATGTCCTGTACGTGGTCCTCTGCTACGTAGATCGGTTTTTTAAAAACTTTTAAGGGAGGCTCATCAATCTCAATGTCCTGCATATCGACTTCCGCCACATTGCTACAATTTTCTCCTGCACAATGTTTGCATGCTACTGAACATATAAGACCGGATTTTCTACACCCGCAAGCTGCACCACAATCGTTCGTCTTACATGCGCAGGTTATTATTTTTATGATTTTTTCAGGCGCTGGGTCCCTTGTATTCATAACTGGCTGAAGTCCTTGTGCCGTTTTTTTCCAACCCCAATCCAATGAATTCAAGCTAAAGCCTAACCAAGACTGTACTTGAAAGTACACTCTTCGACTGTGTAGATTCGTAGCATCAGGTGACGGTGGTAATGATGACAAATTAACCTTACTTTTTGTTGCACTTTACGTAAATTTTTTAAAACGCAGTTCAGAAAGCGTATCTTTGCAAGTAGCACCACCGTATAATGCCACAAATATGACTTGTCCTGCAACTTCAATGTCATTTGGATGGATGCAGGGTTTGTTAAAAATATCGGCAGTTTTACGTAAACTTTCGTGCTTTTCCAGTAGAGCAATTATTTTCGATTTTCCTTGAAAATGAAGGGCTGAGGTAGTGTCGCATCCACTAAACGCATGTACGAACAACAAGAGGGATCTAACTGCGTCGTGCTTGAATGACTCTGAGGAATATATTCGCTCAGGGGTTTTCATATGTCTCGGTTTCAAGAAGTAGGTTTTGGATTCCTTACTAGTAGTGGAAGCAGTGAGCAAGACTAAAAGGTCGATGTCTTGTCCAATAACAGTAACAGTCTCATATTTACTACAGTTTTCTATAGCAGTCTGAACTATCTAAAAGTCGGCATCCTTAAAAGCCTGTTTGGCTTGATATCCTGCATATGGGCAATTCCACGTGAGATTTCAGTCGACCTCTTAAAATCGTCCAAAAATATTTTTTTTCTATTCTGTATTGAAAAAAAACAGATACGTATTTTTTTATTATTTTTTTGGAGGCCCAATTTTTGAGTTATGAATTTTCAAAATTTTCGCTTTTTAAATGTAGGTATATTTTTAATGTCAGATAACTAAAAAAATATTGCTTCTTTTCATTTTTTGACAAGAGAAAAAAAGTTTTGTTTTTCTCTCTACTTTTGAATAATCATAACAAAAATTTTTTTTTTCATTTTTTATTAAAAAAATAAAAAAATTTTATAAACAAATTAATTTTTTTTAACTTTGGGTATGATAAATTTTTAATTTTCTTTTTTTAAAACATACCTGGAAATGATAAGAAGGTTTTGCAAAAAGTTTCAGAGTGGGCCTGACAAATTTGATGGGTCCAAAAAAATAATTAAGCTGTCCGTGCAGGTCGCACGCACGTGGCACAATGGGATTTTTTACAATTTATTATTAAAAATTGTCTAGAGCCTACAAATTTTATCGGATTTTGATTATTATTGAATTTTAAGGCTCTAAACAATTTTTAATAATAAATTATAAAAAAATCCCATTGTGCCACGTGCGTGCGACCTGCACGGAGAGCTTAATTATTTTTTTGGACCCATCAAACTTGTCAGGCCCACTCTGAAACTTTTTGCAAAACCTTCTTATCATTTCCAGGTATGTTTTAAAAAAAGAAAATCAAAAATTTATCATACCCAAAGTTAAAAAAAATTAATTTGTTTATAAAATTTTTTTATTTTTTTAATAAAAAATGAAAAAAAAAATTTTTTGTTATGATTATTCAAAAGTAGAGAGAAAAAGAAAACTTTTTTTTACTTGTCAAAAAATGAAAAGAAGCAATATTTTTTGAGTTATCTGACATTAAAAATATACCTACATTTAAAAAGTGAAAATTTTGAAAATTCATAACTCAAAAATTTGGCCCCAAAAAAAATAATAAAAAAATACGTATCTGTTTTTTTTCAATACAGAATAGAAAAAAAATATTTTTGGCCGATTTTAAGAGATCGACTGAAATCTCACGTGGAATTGCCCATATGCATCCTTAAGTTTTTGAAGAAGAATACGTATGAAAAGATCCTTGTTTTTGTCATTTGACAAAAAGCTCTCCTGCGATAACGTGATTATCGTACATTCATTGAACACTACTGAAGCTGCAATATACTTACGGGATCTACGCTGTCTTTCGAAAGATTTTGTACTAGTGTTTCCTGAATCCTGAGGGTATCCATCAAAAATAATGTCAGTTTTTGAAGGAAAATAATTGTTTTTCAGGTGTATGATGTACTTCTCACAGATGGCTGTAATTGTCATGTTCATTTCTGCCGTCCTTTTTAAGGAGGAATGGTATAGAAATTCAAAACATTCAGAATCTTTTGATATTTTGGGAAATGATTTGCTTTTATATAATAAAATGACCCACCAAATTTCAGAATTTTTCACTAAATAGTTTACAAGTTATAAATTATTTAATTTAACATTACCTCTTATGGAGAAAGCACGAATTTGCATGTTTATCATTAAAAATTTTATACTTAAAACAATCAGAATTTTTTGTAAAAATTGTATCTTGAAGGTCAAGATTTAAGCTTTATTAATCACGAAGGTTCTTTTTTATTCACTAATTAGTTTAAAAGTAATTAATTAGTTTCTGGAAGAAAACTAATTTTATGACAGACAAACAGGGAAAACGTGGCAACACTGTATATAAAGTCTCACATGTGACAGCTGTTTAGTGGTACATAGAACCAAGAGATGGCGCCAAAGGTACCAAAAATGACAAATTTTCATTATTTTTAACCACACAAATGCAAATCATAACACTTGACACTGTTACCAACGATCAAAAAACAAACTACTTGCATTGCGACGTTGTCACGATTAAACGCTCATGACAAATTGTTATTTGACAATGTTTATAATTAATAACATTAATATTACAGCATAATAAGACACATATATATGTAATAATAGCATTTTTTCAAAGTTTGCAATGGAACACTCGATAAATCCGAAAATAATCTTGAGAGAATTTCAATAACTTTTATTTTCTTAGGTTTTAAATTCGTACAGACAGTTACAAAAATTATTTTCTGCTTTTATAAAAAAAATTAATTTGATTAATTTTATATCTTTTCCCTATTTAATATATACTTTTTAATATTCATTGATGTTTACTTTTATGATTTCAATAAGAAAAACTGCTATATGTAGCTTAAATAACAAAATTACAAATTCCCCTAAATGTCACAAACTTTTGGCCCGATTAGGTATACCATTCCTCCTTAAAAAAGACACTTTTAACATTTTAGCTCAATCGGAGATATTGAAGGAAACGCGTTTGCATCTGGATCTCTTAATAAAATTAAAAATTTTGTAAACAAACTTATGTTCTTGACTAATTCGGACACGCTCTTCTCATTGGTGCGAAAAAAATTATTAATTTTAATTATTTATTAATAAAACTGTAGATAGTGCACATTTTTTATCCAAAAATTATGGAGAATACATGAAAAATGCACTATGTGGTAGATAGTACGTTTAAAATTGCTTTGTCAGTCCACTTTCCTGTTTAAAGCGTCACCATCTACATTATTTTCTAACACAATCCTTTATTTCTGTTATATTTTTATTACCATTTTATATTTTATTTTATTTATAATTATATTATATTTTTTAATATTGAAAATACCGAACGAAAAATGACGAACAATAGAGGGGCTGATAGTAAAAATGGTTTATAATAATAATAATAATAATAATAATAATAATAATAATAATAATAATAATAATAATAATAATAATAATAATAATAATAATCCCCGCCGATGGTTGTCCACTACCGAACATCATCGATGTCTTTGACGTACTGGGAGAAGCGGATCCACTGCCAAATATCATTGATTTCTTTGATGTGCTGTGAGAAGTGGATCCACTGCCGAACATCATTGATTTCTTTGATGGGCTGGGAGAAGTGGGTCCGCTGCCAGACATGATTGATTTCTTTGATGAGTTGGGAGAAGTGGGTTCGCTGCCAGACACGACTGGCATCTTGGATATGTTCGGTAGACCTTGCCGTGGTGGCGGGGCTTTTCACTAAAGGACAACCAACAGGGTGGTTCCCTGATTTTAAAACCAAAAAAAAATGAATGAAATGGATAAAGAATCACATAAATTACTCCAAGTGGGTACCTCGAAAGAGGGTAATCGCACCACCGATTCTGATCGGGTGCAAGCCTCGATAGTCGGTGCAGATGGCTCCAAGGATTTTGGAGGGAGCCAAATAGATAGCCAGGTGACATGCTACGAATCAAATGTCGCAAATCAGTTCCTGGCTATTCCGGGAATTTTTAAAAGCTTGCGCCAAGGATTCAAGCGACAAAAAAACGTCGGTCGTGACATCCAGGATGGCGTGACGGTTTTGGAAAATGCGTTCGATATAATCTGTAAGAATTTACGTTTTATCCCCGAGCCTTTCAAAGACCAAGAGCCGCAATTTCCAACTGTGGAAACTCCACGGCGGACGAAGAGTGTTATTGCAACCCGGGATAGCGCGGCTGCAGGCGCAACTAAGACGAAAAAGGTTAATAAGCGCCCTAGGGAAGGAGTAAGCCCGGATGTGAGTCCACAACGAGCGACTCAAAGTGAAAAGAGGATTAAGCGAAAGGATGCTCCACAGCTTAATCCTGAGTCGCTAGTTGAAGCAAAAGGGGCGTCCTCAAGTAGTCCTAGTAAGACGTATGCCGATACCGTCTTGAAAGACGGAGCGGACATTGAGGATGGCTTTAAGGTTGTTGGAAAAAGAAAGAAACGCGCTCCAGGAAGAAAGACCCAAGGCGAGAAAAAAGAGCTCACGAAGCCCCCTTCAAAACTCAGGTCCACGGAAGCTGTGAAGATCACGGCAAGAGACCCAAAGTTTTACGAAGGTATCTTGCCGCTGATAAAAGAAAAGGTTAAACCTGAAGATACAGGCACCGTGGTACAGAAAATCAGGAGAACTTTTAAACAGGAAGTTCTCCTGATAGTGAAAAAGGGTGGAGAGACCTTAAAATTTGCGAAAAGTCTGTCCTTGGCCCTGCATGGCAAGGCCGAGGTCATACCTCTTGTAAATAAGAGGTCTCTAGAAATCAGAGACCTGGATGAAGCCACTACAGAGAGTGAGGTGACTTCAGCATTGGAAGAAAAGCTGGGCAAATCCGACCTGCCTATAGAGTGCAAATTACTGCCGCGCTACAAAGGAACTAAGGTTGCTCTAATCCGCTTGGCAGAAGCAGAAAGTGACATTCTGCTTAAACTTGGCCGAATCAAAATCGGCTGGATAAATGCTCAAATTCGCGAGCATGTTGAAGTAGCTAGGTGCCAAAGTGCTTAGCCTACGGACACTCTACCCGAACCTGCAAAGGCCCCGACAGAAGTAAAAACTGTCGGAGATGCGGCGGAGAGGGACACCTCGCGAAGAGCTGTAACGTTAAGCCGAAATGCCTTACTTGCTTGGACCTGGGGAAGCCAGAAACGGATCATGAGTCCGGAAAGAGAGCCTGCCCGGTTTACAGGGAAGAACTGCAAAAGATTAAAAGGGCAAACCCTTAAAATTTTTGCAGGTCAACCTGCATACAAGTAAGGATGCACAGTTGCTCCTAATGCAAACAGCAAGGGAAAATGAGGTCGATATCCTGTTCTGCAGTGAGCAGTATCAAGGAAGCGATCTCGCCCCTTGGTATAAGGATAAGGCAAAAAGAGCCGCTATAAAGCTGTGCAACCCAGAATTGCGGGTTAACAAGTTTCTGGAGACGAGCAGTGGGTTCGTGTGGATAGAGGTAGCTAATATACGTATGTGTAGCTGTTACTTCTCACCTAACGACCCACTGACAAACTTCGAAGCCAATATCGAAGACCTAGAAGCGAGCCTCCCAGAATCCAGGCTGGATGTCATCATCACTGGCGATTTAAACGCAAAGTCGCCAGAGTGGGGTGAGACGAGACTCGACAAGAGAGGAATTCGTATTGGAGAAATGATCTCCAGAAACGACTTATTGGCAGTAAACCGAGGCAATACATGGACTTTTAGACGAGGTGCGATCGGATCAATTATAGATCTAACAATCGCATCGTCTAAACTATTTAGCCGCATAACCGACTAGCGGGTCTCTGAGAAATATACCGCAAGTGACCACCAGTATATTGAGTTCTCAGTCTCGATGGGAGACACACGAGGAGGAAAAAGACAGGATGCTCCTAGTCGCAAAACCTCCTCGTGGAATATGAAGAGACTCGACAAGGAAAAGTTCGGAAAGTCCCTAAGAGAAGCCCTTCTAATTGAGGACTTGGGCTGGGTGAAGAGGCCGAGCAGTCTGGATGGGAAGGTGCGAGCGGTGAGAAACATGATAGTCACCGCTTGCAATGCGTCAATGCCACGCAAAGGCGCCACTCCCGTAAGAAAATCCTTGCACTGGTGGTCACAGGAGCTAGCCTCCTTGAGAAAGGAATGCCTCAAAGCAAGAAGGACATATACCCGATCTAAGGGAGATCCCTTGCTGAAAGAGGCTTTCAAGGAGGCGAAAAAGAACCTCAAGAAAGAGATCCGGAAGTCGCGACGCCATAGCTGGAAGGACCTAATCGAGGAAGTCGATAAGGACCCATGGGGTCTGGCTTTTAAAATCGTTACTAAGAAATTAGCGACGAGGCAAAAGACCTCCGGCCTGGACAATCCCGATTGGGTCAGAAAGATAATAAGTTCTTTGTTTCCTCCTGCAGAGCCATACCTTTGAAGGGACTGGAGTTTTTGCAAAGTCGAAGAGGAAGAACTCTTCACACTTAGTGAACTACAAAAAGCAGGTAGGAGATTAAAAACAGTCAAGGCGCCTGGAATCGATGGGATAAGTAACGAGATCCTAAAGTTGGTAATCGACACTTCACCCCAGATTCTGCTTCGATGCTTCAATCTTTGCCTTGAGAGAGGAGAGTTCTTCCGCGACTGGAAGCGACAGAGGTTAGTCCTCCTAAGGAAAGGTGAAAAACCTCTAGATAAGGTTACATCGTACAGGCCTATATGCCTGCTAGATACGATGGGTAATCTTCTAGAGGATATGGTTCTGCAGAGAATGCAAAGCCACTTGACCGAAGAGAATCGTCTATCCGATCATCAATTTGGTTTCCGTAAAGGCAAGTCCACGGTTGATGCCATCCAGGCAGTTGTGGACATAGCCAAAGCAGGAAAAAACAAATTGGGACCTGGGAAAAAGAAGAGTTTCTGCGCGTTGGTAGCAATTGACATACGCAACGCGTTTAATTCCGCAAGATGGAAAGATCTCATCGAGTCGATGGAAAAGAAAAACATGCCGCCCTACTTGTTGCGGACAATGGATAATTATCTTAGCGACAGGTGGGTTATATATGAGGGAGACACCTGCACTCTCAGGGAAGAGATGCAGCGTGGGGCACCTCAAGGCTCGAGGGTTGGTCCATTTGTATGGAATGTATCTTACGATGACTTTCTGCGAATGGATCTGCCCGAAGGTGCGGTGATCATCGGCTTTGCGGACGACGCGTTGTTCGTGTGCACTGCCGAAAGTGAGGAGGCTCTTGGGACATTGGTGAACGAATGTCTGCGACTAGCTAAAAGCTGGCTGGATACCAGAGGTCTTGAAATGGCCCTGGAAAAGACCGAGGCACTGCTGGTCACAGACAGACGTGGTTATGAGCTCCCACGAATCGTGATAGACGGATTCGAGGTCAAGTGGAGTAAGCAAATTAAATATCTTGGTGTGGAGTTAGATGGAAGGTTAAACTTCCACCACCATATGGCTACGGCGCCAAATAAGGCGATCGAGTGTGCGGCTAATCTTTCACGGCTAATGCTAAATGTTGGCGGACCCCGTGAACAAAAAAGAAGACTGGTGGCGAGTGTCGCCCACGCTAAAATGCTCTATGCAGCACCAGCGTGGGCCCCATCCCTGAGGAGTAAAAGATGTGTGACCATCTGTGAAAAGATACTGTCTGCGCAGAGATCGATAACAACACGTATCATCTCTGCATATAAGACGGTATCTACGAGTGCTGTGCAGGTCCTTGCAAGTGTCCCGCCAGCAGATCTTTTGGCGAGGGAAAGGGAAGAAATGTTTCTCTTTTCTAAAGAAAGCAGTTCCTTGAATGAGGAATTAAGACCAAGCAAGAGCCTGATCCGCAAAGAAGCGAGGCACAGGCTCATAGAAAGATGGCAAGAAAGATGGGATAGTGAGGAAAAAGGTCGATGGACTTATCGCCTTATTCCGGCACTCGCCACCTGGATAAATAGGAAACACGGTCAGGTTTCCTATTACTTGACTCAGGCGTTCACAGGTCACGGGTGTTTTAACTCGTACCTGTGTCGCTTTAAATTACGCGAGAACGAGGTGTGTGCATATTGCCAGTTCCCTGAGGACAACGCGGAGCACACCCTCTTCTCATGCAAGAAATGGGACTTGGAGAGGCGGGCCATGTTCGCAGTTGTAAACAGTCAAGTTACACCGGAGAACATGGTATCGCTGATGACCCAGTCGGAAGAGAATTGGCGGCAACTCGAGAACTTCATAACCTCGGTTATGTCGAGGAAGGATCTCGACGGCCGCCAAAAAGCGTAATTTAAACAGCTTTTAATTTTGATCGTTTGTTTTTTATTAATTTATTTTGTGATTTATTTGTCCTTATACATTTTTTTAATTGTTTGTGTTTTTTTATTCATCTTTGTTCAGTTTTATGTTTTCAATATTTTATACGCGTTTATTTTTTCTTTTTTTTATATATCCGTTTGCAATATTATCTTTTGACTGTTTACACTTAATTAAACATTGGTTTTATTATTGTTGTGCTGTTAATTCCGCTTTTATATTGAAATAGTTTTAAATTTTTAACTATTAACGCAGGATAACCGCAGAGAAAAGCAGAAAGTCGCATTAGCGACAGAGTTGGAGCGCCACCCTCGATGGCTAAAGTCATTCGACAGTTCCGAGGGAAGGTAAAGGGCTCCAGAAGAAGGGTTACGGGTTTTAGTGGGTCGGGCTGGTAGTAGGTCGCCAGTTTATTAAATTTACTATAATATATATATTTATTTTTCTTTTTTTATATTTCCTTTTGTTTTATCATATCAACCCCACATAACCTTGGAGTGCGGAATCCAAGGTATCTGTAGGCAGATTTCCCAAAAGTCCCTAAGCAAAAAAAAAAAAAAAAATAATAATAATAATAATAATTCGGTCGGTCCCTAAGAGAAGCCCTTTTGATTGAGGACTTGGGCTGGGTGAAGAGGCCGAGCAGTCTAGATGGGAAGGTGCGAGCGGTGAGAAACATGATAGTCACCGCTTGCAATGCGTCAATGCCACGCAAAGGCGCCATTCCCGTAAGAAAATCCTTGCACTGGTGGTCAGAGGAGCTAGCCTCCTTGAGGAAGGAATGCCTCAAAGCAAGAAGGACATATACCCGATCTAAGGGAGATCCCTTGCTGAAAGAGGCTTTCAAGGAGGCAAAAAAGAACCTCAAGAAAGAGATCCGCAAGTCGCGACGCCGTAGCTGGAAGGACCTAATCGAGGAAGTCGATAAGGACCCATGGGGTCTGGCTTTTAAAATCGTTACTAAGAAATTAGCGACGAGGCAAAAGACCCCCGGCCTGGACAATCCCGATTGGGTCAGAAAGATAATAAATTCTTTGTTTCCTCCTGCGGAACCATACCTTAGAAGGGACTGGAGTTTTTGCAAAGTCGAAGAGGAAGAACTCTTCACACTTAGTGAACTGCAAAAAGCAGGCAAAAGATTGAAAACAGGCAAGGCGCCTGGAATCGATGGGATAAGTAACGAGATCCTAAAGTTGGTAATCGACACTTCACCCCAGATTCTGCTTTGATGCTTCAATCTTTGCCTTGAGAGAGGAGAGTTCTTCCGCGACTGGAAGCGACAGAGGTTAGTCCTCCTAAGGAAAGGTGAAAAACCTCTAGATAAGGTTTTATCGTACAGGCCTATATGCCTGCTAGATACGATGGGTAAACTTCTAGAAGATATGGTTCTGCAGAGAATGCAAAGCCACTTGACCGAAGAGAATCGTCTATCCGATCACCAATTTGGTTTCCGTAAAGGCAAGTCCACAGTTGATGCCATCCAGGCAGTTGTGGACATAGCCAAAGCAGGAAAAAACAAATTGGGACCTGGGAAAAAGAAGAGCTTCTGCGCGTTGGTAGCAATTGACATACGTAACGCGTTTAATTCCGCTCGATGACTAAAGTCATACGACAGTTCCGAGGGAGAGTAAAGGGCTCCAGAAGAAGGGTTAGGGGTTTTAGTGGGTCGGGCTGGTAGTAGGTCGCCAGTTTGTTAAATTTACTATAATATATATATTTATTTTTCTTTTTTTATATTTCCTTTTGTTTTATCATACCAACCCCACATAACCTTGTAGTGCGGAATCCATAGTATCTGTTGGCAGATTTCCCAAAAGTCCCTAAGCAAAAAAAAAGTTTAATTATGCAAATAAAATAAAAATAATACAATAATTTGCAAATAAAGCTTTTATTTTTTATTAACACATATATTTAATGCAAATTAAAAGCAATTTTAATTATTCTTTTTGTAAAGTTAACATTTAATTTAATAAAAATTTCATGCAGAACATAATAATCAAATAAAATAAAGTTATAACTTATAATGGTAAATAAAATTTATGTATTGAGGGGCTGATAGTAAAAATGGTTTAAAATAATAACGGGAGCAAAAGTAGAATAAGTGACTTAGAAGCAAAAACAGATTAAAATGATTGTGTAATTTCTTGATAAATTAATTATAATAATTACAAAATATTAATTCAAATAAAATAAGTTTTTTTATTATTGACAATATTTTTTAAGCATTAATATAATTAATTTATCAAGAAATTACATAATCATTTTCACCCGTTTTTGCTCTTAAGTCACTTATTCTACTTTTGCTTCCATTATTATTATTATTATTATTATTATTATTATTATTATTATTATTATTATTATTATTATTTTATTTTATTTTTTTTGCTTAGGCACTTTTGGGAAATCTGCCTATAGATACCTTGGATTCCGCACTCCAAGGTTATGTGGGGTTGGTATGATAAAACAAAAGAAAATATAAAAAAAGAAAAATAAATATATATATATATTATAGTAAATTTAACAAACTGGCGACCTACTACCAGCCCGACCCACTAAAACCCGTAACCCTTCTTCTGGAGCCCTTTACCCTCCCTCGGAACTGTCGTATGACTTTAGCCATCGAGGGTGGCGCTATAACTCTGTCGCTAATGCGACCTTCTTCTTCTTTCTTGCGGTTTTCCTTCGTCCATAGTTAAAAATTTAAACCTATTTCAATATAAAAGCGGAATTAACAGCACAACAGTAATAAAAAAAACAAATGTTTAATTAAATGTAAACAGTCAAAAGATAAAATTGCAAACGGATATATAAAAAAAAGAAAAAAAACGCGTATATAATATTGAAAACATAAAACAAATTAAAAAATGTAGAAGGACAAGTAAATCACAAAATAAATTAATAAAAAAACAAACAAACAAATTAAAAGCTGTTTAAATTACGCTTTTTGGCGGCCGTCGAGATCCTTCCTCGACATAACCGAGATTATGAAGTTCTCGACTTGCCGCCAATTCTCCTCTGACTGGGTCATCAGCGATACCATGTTCTCCGGTGTAACTTGACTGTTTACACCTTCGAACATGGCCTGCCTCTCCAAGTCCCATTTCTTGCATGACAAGAGGGTGTGCTCCGCGTCGTCCTCAGGGAACTGGCAATATGCACACACTTCGTCCTCGCGTAATTTAAAGCGGCACAGGTACGAGTTAAAACACCCGTGACCTGTGAGCGCCTGAGTCAGATAATAGGAGACTTCTCCATGCTTTCGTTTTATCCAGGTGGTGAGTGTTGGAATCAGACGATAGGTCCATCTGCCCTTTTCCTCCCCATCCCATCTGTCCTGCCATGTCTCGATAAGTCTGTTTCTCGCGTATTTGCGGATGCGGTCCTTGCTAGGTCTTTCTTCCTCTGGGTACTCGGGATTATTTCTTCTTTTAAAAAGAAGAAATACTTCCTCCCTTTCCCTTGCCATAAGATCTGCCGGCGGGACACTTGCAAGGACTTGCACAGCACTCGTCGAGACCGTCTTATACGCAGAGACGATACGAGTAGTAACACATCTCTGCGCAGACAGCATATTATTGCAAATGGTTTTGCTTCTTGTTGCTGTTTGTTTGTTTGTTTGCTGTTTTTTTTTGTTGTTGTTTGTTCTTTGCTGCTGCGTAAAACAGCTTAGCGTGGGCAACACTAACCACCAGTCTCCTTTTCCTTTCACGTGGTCCGCGAACGTTTGGCATAAGTCGTGCTAAGTCTGACGCACACTTTATCGCCTTATTCAAGGCCGTCGCTATATGGTAATGGAAGTTTAACCTTTCATCGAGCTCCACTCCTAAATACTTAATATGTTTACTCCACTTGACCTCGAATTCGTCTATCACGATTCGTGGGAAACTATAACCACGTCTGTCTGTGACGAGCAGAGCTTCGGTTTTTTCCAAGGCCATTTGAAGACCTCTGGCATCCAACCAGCTTTTAACTCGCCGCAGACATTCGTTCACCAATGTCCCAAGGGCTTTCTCGCTTTCGGCTGAGCACACGACCAACGCATCGTCCGCAAAGCCGATGATGACCGCGCTTTCAGGTAGACCCATTCGCAGGAAGTTATCATAGGATACATTCCACACGAATGGTCCCACCCTCAAGCCTTGGGGGGCACCACTTTGCATCTCTTCCTTCAGAGTCTAGTTGTCCCCCTCATATATTACCCACCTGTCGCTAAGATAATCATTCATTATCCACAACAAGTAGGGCGGTATTCTCTTCTCCATCATCGACTGGATGAGATCTTTCCATCGTGCGGAGTTAAACGCGTTACGTATGTCAATAGCCACCAATGCGCAGAAGCCCTTCTTCTTCTTTGGTCCCAATTTGTTTTTTCCCGCTTTGGCTATGTCCACAACTGCCTGAATGGCATCAACCGTGGACCTGCCTTTGCGGAAACCAAATTGGTAATCGGATAGACTATTCTCTCCGGTCAAATGGGTTTGCATTCTCTGCAGAACCATATCCTCTAGAAGTTTACCCATCGTATCTAACAAGCAAATAGGCCTGTACGACGAGACTTTATCCAGAGGTTTTTCACCTTTTCTTAGGAGGACTAGCCTCTGCCGCTTCCAGTCGCGGAAGAACTCTCCTTTCTCAAGGCAAAGATTGAAACATCGGAGCAGAATCTGGGGTGAAGTGTCGATAACCAATTTTAGGATCTCGTTACTTATCCCATCGATTCCAGGCGCCTTGCCTGTTTTCAATCTTCTACCTGCATTTCTCAATTCTGTAAGAGTGAAGAGTTCCTCCTCACCGACTTCGCAGGTACTCCAGTCCTTCCTAACCCACTGTTCTGCAGGAGGAAATAGAGCTCTTATAATCCTTCTGACCCAATCGGGATTGTCCAGGCCGGGGGTCTTTTGCCTCGTTCCTAATTTCTTGGTAACGATTTTAAAAGTAAGACCCCATGGGTCCTTCTCGACATCATCAATTAGGTCTTTCCAGCAACGGCGTTGTGACGCTCAAATCTCTTTTTTCAGGCTTTTCTTGGCCTCCTTAAATACTTCCTTTAGCAAAGGATCTCCCTTAGAACGGGTTTAATTCCTTCTAGCTTTGAAGCACGCTTTCCGCAAGGAGGCCAGCGCATCAGACCACCAGCGCACCGAGCTTTTCCGTGAAGGGGTTCGCTTACGACGCGGCATAGATGCATCGCAAGCTGTGGTGATGACTTTCCTTACCGCTCGCACCTCGGCATCCAGGGTATTCGGCCTCTTCACCTATCCCGATTCCTTAATAAGGCGGGCTTCTTCTAGGGAACGGACAAATTTCTCCTTATCGATTTTCTTCACATTCCATTAGGGGCCCTTTCGACACGGAACTTCCTGTCTTTTGCCTCCTCCTGTGTCTCCCACTGAGACCGAAAACTCGATATACTGATGGTCACTTGCGGTATACTCCTCAGAGACTCGCCAGTCGCTTATGCGTTTGAATAAGGGGGTTGATGCTATCGTAAGATCAATGATGGATCCGATTGCACCCCTCCTGAACGTCCAAGCTCCTCCCCGGTTCACAGTAATTAAACTGTTTCTGGAGACCATTTCTCCGATCACTTTGCCTCTTTTATCGAACCTTGACTCGCCTCACTCCGGCGACTTAGCATTAAAATCGCCAGTGATAAGTACATCCAACCTGGATTCTCTAAGGCTCGATTCGAGTTCTTCCATGTCGGCTTCGAAGTCCGTCAGTGGATCATTAGGCGAAAAGTAGCAGCTATACATTCGTATGTCTCCAACTTCCACCCAGACAAATCCACTGCTCGTCTCCAGGTATCTGTCAACCCTCAGTTCGGGATTGCACACCTGGACAGCTGCCCTACCCGACATATCTTGATACCAGGAACCTAGGTCGATTGTTCTGTATTGCTCGCTGCAGAACAGAATGTCGATACCCTTTTCCCTGGCCGTCTTCGTCAGAAAGGCCTGTGCCTCTCTGCACGTGTGCAGGTTGACCTGCAGAAGTTTTAAGGATTTGCCTTTTTAAGTCTCTGCAACTCTTCTTTGTAAACCGGACAAGAACCTTTTCCGGCGACATGAAGTACGTCTGTCTTAGCCAAGTCAGAGCACGTCAAACACTTAGGCTGTTTGACAGAGCAATTCTTTGCGATATGACCCTCACCGCCGCATCTCCGACAGCTTTTAGTTCTGTCGGGGCCCTTGCAATTTCGAGTCACGTGTCCGTAAACAAGACACTTTTGGCATCTTGCTACCTCTAAATGCTTTCTGACTGCAGCATTTATCCATCCTACTTTTATTTTGCCCACTTTTAGCAGAGAATCGCTTTCCGCTTCAGTCAGGCGGACCATCGCCACTTTTGTGCCACTAAAACGTGGCAAAAGTCTGCACTCTATGTCCAGGTCAGGCTTTTTCAGCTTTGTCCTCACGGCAGAAACAACGTCTTCACTTGTTGCTGTTTCGTCAAGTCCTTTTATCTCGAGAGTTTTTTTATTCACAAGAGGCATAACCTCGGCTTCAGTTTTTAAAACTGAAGCAAGAGCTCCTGCAAATTTCAAGATCTCTCCTCCTTCTTTTACCACAATCAGGGCCTCCTGATTAAAAGTTCTCCTGATCTGAAGGACCTCATTTCCAGATTCTTCTGGTTTTACGGCTGCAAACGCCTTTTTTAGGATTTCGTTGTAAGCCTTTGGGTCTTTCGCTGAAATCTTAATTGCTTCCGTTGTCCTAAGCTTCAAATGATGTTTGGGGAGCTCATTTTTCCTTCCTCCAGGCTTCTTCTTTGGAGGTCCTTTGTTTCCTCTGCTAACTACTTTAAATTCGTCAGATTCTGCCGATGCATTCCTTGAGGTGACTGAACCATAAGTCTTCCCTGAGGCCATCTTTTCACTTCCCTTTAGAAGTATAGGGTTTTGCGCTGGAGCTTCCTTGCACTTAACCCTCTTTTCCACTGGAGTTTCCTTCTGAAGACTTGCCTCTGGACTTTCGTTCTCTCTGAGGCGTTTTCTATCAGTTATATCGCTTCCCTTAACAAACTCTTGAGTTCCTTTCTTTGGCGTACCAGGATTTGAGTTTGACGTATCCATACTTAGAGTATGAGGCTCAGAATTTTTAAACGACTCAGGGATAAAACGCAAGTTGCTGCGAATCACCTCGTGCGCCCTCCCTATAGCCACCATACCATCCTGAACATCTTTACTTATGTTCTTTTGCTTCTTGCAGGCACGCCACATGCTTTCTAGTATTTTTGGAATCATGTCGACTTGCTCAACAACATTTCTTTCGAAGCTGCTGAGCTCCCTATCCAAGCAATTTAGGTTTTGCCCCCCCCCCCAAATCCGTGGGGCCTGCGATGGTCTTAGAAAGACCGACGGGAGTATTGTCCCCTTGCGGGGTTCCTCCTTGGGGTAATTCATTAACACCTTGACTCATATTCATTAATTTTTTGGTTTTTTATATCAGGAAACCACCCTGTTGGTTGTCCTTTGGTGAAAAGCCCCGCCACCACGGCAAGGTCTACCGAACATATCCGAGATGCCAGTTGTGTCTGGCAGCAGACCCACCTCTCCCAACTCATCAAAGAAATCAATCATGTCTGGCAGTGGACCCACTTCTCCCAGCCCATCAAAGAAATCAATGATGTTGGGCAGTGGATCCACTTCTCCCAGCACATCAAAGAAATCAATGACATTTGGCAGTGGATCCGCTTCTCCCAGCACGTCGAAGACATGGATGATGTTCGGTAGTGGACAACCATCGGCGGGGACAACCATTGGCGGGGGCATAATTAAACTTGTAGATAGTGCTCTCTCTCGCGGAAAGTTAACCAAAGTTTGAGAAAAATATGTACGAAAAACGTCACTATGTACATAGTTATCTACTTTTGTGACTTTTGAGACCAGTTTACTGACTAACCTATGTACATAGTGCTCGTGAATCAGGATTTCAGGGGTCAAGTGGGTTGAAAATCCTGAAAATTTTGTAGATAGGTCGTCTCCTTCTGCAGATAGTGACACTTTAAAAAATATTTCTCAAAAATCTCTGTAGATAGTTTAATTGACCGCTAATTATCTTCTAATCTAATTAAAATTTTCAATTACGAATACGACTATTAGATTCGTCTTTTCAATACGAATCCAACGGTATAAAAAACTCATTTTTCATAAAATATGTAGATAGTGCCTTTTTTAAACTGGACGGCAGTTCCCACTTAATCTTATGGAGTAGATATCTCCCATCGAGAACGTTGAAGTTATTCTGTCCAAACTGAACGTTTGATTTTTCTAATGGATCGAATGATTCAAAAAGAGATGATTTTGTACCTTTCCGCATTCCAGCTTCATTAAATAAAGACATTGGATAGGGTGCGAGTTCATATTGAAGATAGTCCTGCAACTCTTCTTTTGTAGGTTGAGAAATCAACATTCTTTGAAAGAGTGACAGTGGATCGATAGTAACAACATTTTCTTTTATTTCTATCGTTAAAGACATATTCGACAATGGTTTTACAGCATCGTTGCGTTTGAATGTCAGCGATCCGAAAACACCTTTCATGTTCTTCAACATTTTGTTACCTTTTTCTTGAGCTAGGTAACAATTGATGGAATCATCTCCTACAACTCCTGTGCCAATGGAAAAAATGCTTGCAGTTTTTGGAAAAGGGTCATGAGAGGCAAACCAAGTGGTCATTTTCTCTGCATCCAAGTTATCTCTTGCAATTCGAGAAGGACGCGTATCAATGTGCTGCTCAAAACATTGACTATACACGTCACAGAAAATCTCAAATTGCTCACAAATATTCATCATACTGTACATGCTCATAGTCCATTTAGCCGTCACGTTGTCAGTGATGCCACGTCCATGCACTGTGAGACCTTCATGTGACTTTGCTAGCCGCATCGTCGTCTGCTCGATTGTCTGATCGGTAAAAACTCCAGAAAAATATTTTTCGCTTCTTCTTATAGTGAAATATCCTTCCTTTGTGAATCGTTTGAATTCGTCGATAGTCATCTCCTCCTCCAACCTAGCTGCATCTTGTAAAGCAAGATGCACAGATTTGGCGTAATTAAAGTGCGCACTGGCATGGAAAAATGGTATCATACTCCTCATCGACAAAAGATACAGTTCCCAATTGCCTGTGCGCTCCGACTCCAAAAATTGTTTTAAAATTGTTGTCATTCGAAAGTACTGCACCCACAATTTTGCAGCCGGCCTCTGTTTTCGAGCTCTTCTAATTTTTCTTTAAACAGTTTAGCGAATTTGATAACAAATTCGTCTTCAATGGCATCTAGTACGTGGGTCCTGTCAATATCCCCAAAGATTTCGTTCAATCGATGACGGATTGACTCATCAGGATCAATGGAGTCTAAGATTATCTTGGCAAGTCAAAGATTAGTTAAAATATGAGCCCGGACTGCTCTGGAATATGCTTTACCTATCAACATTTGTCCGATTGACCCTTCAGCGTAAATTAAGCTCCACACAGCCTCTAGTCCGCTGCCAGACATTATTTTTCCTATCGCGCCCATAAACGACATTAGCTGATGAAAACCACCAAGACGAACTTTAACACCTTTTAGTTTAGTATTTTCTTCCATGTTAGCTAATATGTCTCTTGCTTTCCAATAAAGTTGCTGATCGAATGTAACGAACTTTGTATCCTGATTGCTTAAATTTCCAGTTTCGCTGGCATGCAAAAGGGTTGTGTTGACAGTAGTGTAATCTGTAGGAGGCGCATTAATGAAGGGCAGATACAGAACTTTGGAGACATCGAAAGGTTGTTCTTCTGTTATCTGCTCCATAAAACCGTTCCAGCCAGGTATCGTTTTGTCGCAGGTCCATTTTCCGTATATCCATATTAAATCATAGATTCTTGGTAAAATTTTTTCTGGTGCAGGAGAGATTTTATCAAGGTCCACCACAGTAATTTTATTCAAGCTAACATTTGGGGCATCTGTGTATGGAACAAGTTCAATTTCAGCTAAATCGGCAGCATTGATGGATCTTTTATTCTTGGCTTCTCGAACAATTTTTTGCGAAAATCCTGTGCTCAGAACTTCTGGTTGTTTTCTTGAAATGAATGAGAGCTCTAGCAACTGTATTTCGGAATAAGAAGATGAAAACCTAATAGCAGCTAAAGTATCGATAAGAAGACGGGAAGCGTATTTTTTCTTCAAGTAACATCCAACACCCAATAGAACTTTTGAAAGGAAAGTCCGTGGTCGAGTAGCCTGTATGATAGAATGCGCAATTGCAGTTGATTTTTTCTGCCACTCATTAATAGTATTTTTCTTTTTGCCTGGTAAAATCACTTCTTGCAGAAAAGTCGATAAACATTCTGGAACATCGTCATCAGCACCTGAAAAAAGTCAATGGTCGCAGGATACTCGTCATTGGAATAAAATTTTGAACGAATCTCTTCTCTGACAATAGCTCCTGCCTCGCGTACCACTCGAAGACTCTCACTATTTTTATCCTTTGCTTTGTTCAAATACCATGCCTCCGATAGTAATTTTCGCCCTGTATTTTTGAATAACAAGATTGTCCCTGCTCCTTTAACGTTGTACATCAGAATTTCGTCGTTGTATTTTGATATTAGTCTACTTTTCACTGTTTTCATATGTGGACGACGATCGTCAGGAATCTGAGAAATGAGGTGCTCTAGAGTGAATTGGCAGTCATCTGAATTCTTTTAAATGTAAGAATAAATATAATTCATTGCATCATCAACGTCCGATTTTGGACGCCCAAGAAGTTCATCAGATTGTGTACTTAATAAATTTACAGTGCATTTTTTATGATATCGAGCGCCAACTGCAACTAAGTCTATATCTTTTATTCGAGTTAAAATCTTAAAACTTTTTTCGTCCGTGCGTTCTGCCATTAATGTAATAAATCGTTCTTTAACAGAAGCCCTGTTTACCGTGTATACTTTACCAATTCTTTCTGGATGTCTGACATTAATCTCTGTAGAACAGTCGCAAAAGAAACATTTATTCGGATCAAATGTCGAGATAATTGTTTCAGGATCACGTGATGAACCAGGGTATGAAGGATCAACATTGTCATCAGTTCTTTGTGAGCTACTGAAATACATAATAAACATATTTGGTGACGTTTCATAATACTTCTACATATTCATATGTGTTTAATTTTACTTCATTCAGAATCTAGATTAATACAATTAACTAAAAATAAATAATATAACCAGTTACCTATTTGGATCTGTCGATTTACGTATTGCAGCAGCAGCGTTGCGTTCATCGCTGTATAGTAAGTAACACTTTCTGTGAACTATCAGTGCGATATCTTCATTGACAAGCAATTCTTTATTTTCATAATCATTTCGAATATCACACACAGTTATCAACTTGCACCTTCCTTTCGTTCCCACCGAATAGTCACTATTATTCACATTTTTTTGCATATAAAGCAAACACTCATTTTTAAAAAGCGAGAAACGATCTCTTTTAGATTAACGCGACTGAATCGTGAATTTTCGAAAAGAATGCACAATTAATAATCTAATCGAAATTTTTCGGTTAAGATGACTTCACGATTTTGAGCATTTATGACATAAAGTATTGTATAATTAAAGGTAGATCTCGTTTTTCCTTTGCACAATGTTTTAAGAACTCATCCTTACACTCGCCCGGTATCAAGGCGAACGTTACTAAACTGCGCTTTACACCCTTGGTGCATAATACACTATTGTGTCAGCGTTATATTTATATTTATAATATATGGGTGATTTTCAAATAACTGTAACTTTTTTAATAAAACGTTTTTCCGCTAAAATAGTGAACCAAATTTAACATTTTGCTATAATTACAAACCTCGAGAACAATAAATAGAACTTTGGTCATCCCATCCCCGCCAATTATATGTATTACCAATACGTAACAATTAATAAGTAGACTGTAGCTCCGAAAGAGTGCAACGTAGAAAAAAATTATGTATATGAATTTTGTAGGTTTTTCTGAGCTCTACAACTTTTCTATATACACCAAAACGCAAAAATGATTTTTTTGGTACGAAAAAGGGGAAAAACTGATTCTTAGCAATTTTGGCGACCTCTAGCTTTCGCACATTAAGTTGTATAGTAGTGGCCCAATGAGATAAAATGTAGAGAAATATGTTCTCTACAACTTTTGTTTGAGAAATTTTTTAGTAAGACTTACGGTTTTTGCACAAAATCAAATCCAAAGAAATTTTGAGTTCCCCCCCCAACTTTTTGGTTTTAAGCTAGTCACATATATTACTAACGATTTATAAAATAATCTTGAGTAGGGTCAGTTGGGGTAAATAGGAACAGATTTGCTATGTTTCACCAAAAACATAAGTTTTTTCTTTTAAATAGGAATACTTTCGGTTTTTTGTGTCTTGAGTTGTTATTTCACTTCCGTGGAACAATTTTATGGAGTAGTAAAAGATATGGGTATCATTGAATCGTAATAATCAACTGTTTCTATTTACCCCTCAATTTTTCGACTTTGATAAAATTTAGGGGTAAATAGGAACAGTTGATTATTTCTTACGAAATTTGAGAAAAAATCAATTTCAAGTCTGGAAATGTTAAGAGATATAAAGAATTAGATAAAAAATGGTGTTACACTGAAAAACTGTTGGTAGAGCAGTTCCGCTATTGACTGTTGTGCAGCGCTACTTAACTTTAAACTCACAGCTCTATCAAAATTAGGCGAGTTGCTCTCCTAAACTTGACTACCAATGGCGTTGGCGAGCGGCTGCTTGACAAAAAGGTCAGCAGCTCTATCAAAAAGGAGAGTTGCTCACCCAAAAAGGAGAGTAACTCGCCCAAAAATAAAGTGAGCTGTGCGTTTCTTTTTAACGCAGCAGTTCACCGCATTGGGCGAACAGCTCTACCAACAATTTTTCAGTGTAGTCATAAAATAATTCAAACTAAGAAATAATAATGCATTATATAAGTTTGAAAGTATTCCATACCAAAAATTCTAACACATTACACAATTATAAAGGTTTCAACAACTTTAAAAAATTTTAACATATTTATGTAAAACTTGTCAAAAGAAAGTTTTCAAGGATTAATTAAATGTTTTTGTAACACTTCTAATAATATTTAATTAAAATAACTTTGATAGAAACTTTAGATCCAACCAAATTTCGTCATGGCAGGAATTGTAAAGAATTCATTTTTCGAATTAATCTTTGGAGGCTGAATATGTCCAACAATATCTTTCTAAGGTAACGTTGTCACATCAGGAGTTGTGGGCCACTTCCACGACTTCAAACTCTTTTGCATAGCAGATATCTTTGCTCCTTCTTTCGTTATTTTAATAATTTTTCCCGGAAAGTATGATCCTTCATATTGAAAAATAACATATTCTCCAACCTCTCTAATGCACTTTTCCAATCCAATTGTTTCAATATCTGCATTGGATGTCATTCTACTTATTTCTTCATTTTTTTCTTGATCTTTTTCAAATGGTCCCATGTCTTCATTTTCTTTTCCTTCCTTCCGTTCTTTTCGAGGTCTTCCTCGCTTTCGTTTCGGTTCAATGGGGTCTGTTTCATCTCTTTCTTCCTGTGAATTATTATCGATGTTTGATGTTTCCATTTCTTTTATCTTTCGTGGCCTTCCTCGTTTTCTTTTTAGTCCATTTTTCTCTTGATCATTATTTTTCTTATTCTTTTTCATCTCTTCTGCTTCTTTCAATCTTCTAATAACGGCCTCTTCCGTGAAGACTTCTCCATAAGTTTGGTGTTTTAATCGTGTTCCTAGATTTTTTTGTTACTGGGTTTTGTGCAACGATTTTTATTAGTTACTGCTTGTTTCGATGTTGCTTATAACGGGCTAACACTCTTGCATCGAATAAATCTTCATCAAATTTTGTTTCGTCCAAAGGAAACAATCCGGTTGATTTAAAACCACTGATGATATTCTGGCGACTCAAATTTCCCCATAATTTACTCAATAATAGAGCAAACTCACTTTTTGCAAGACGGGAGTTCTTGAACCCTATTTTTGATTTACCATCTTCAACTAGCATTTTGTCCCATGCAGTTTTGACGGGACCAAAAACGCATTTATCAAGTGGTTAAATTCGATCAGTCAGATGGCTCGGGAATTTCAAAAGAACTACGTTATTTTGAATGGCTTGCTCAATTATTCGGATGCTTATATGACTAGCATGACCATCGTAGAACAGAACAGCTTTTTTGTCTGATAAACTGCTATCTCGACGAATGTCATTGACGGTAGGTATAAACATCTTCTTAAACCAATCATAACAAGTGGGTTCTTCCATCCAGCCATTCTTCGTCGCAGCGTACATAGTTCCAGGATATGATTCTGAAGAAGTCCAACGTGGCTGCACTGCTAATCCTTTATACAAAATGAGAGGCGGTAAGAAATCTCCTCTTGCTGAGACACACGCTAAAACTGATGTGGATTCACGTCCTGAACCATCAGATACCCTATCTAAAGCTCGGCCTTTTTCACCTATAGCTCTCATACGTGAAGGATTCGATGCAAAGCCAGTTTCATCAGCATTGAAAACCAAAGGTGCAGAGCTTTCATCAATAGAAGACGTTAAGTACACATTCTTCACCTTGTCATAAAAATCGTAAACAATGAATGGATCTCGAGCAATTTTTCTTGCTTTCTGCAACATTTCAGGCTTCTTAAATGAAAGCGACGGGTTTCGTTTCATAAATCCATAGTACCAGTCGTCTCCTGGACAATTATCCTTAAATCTTGTTTGAAGATTATTTACATTGCAGTATTCTTGCACTAGTGATTTAAGTTCTTCTTTATTGCAAGGGTAGCCTATCTGCGCACGAGCTTTAAGACAATTTGCGATAACAATTTCTACATCATCCAAAAGTTCAATGGTACGACCTGGTTTAATCTTCTCAATCTGATTGTTATTTGTGGCATGAACTCTTCGAGAAATGACGGCGAGCGGAACTCCAAAAGCTTCTTTCGCTTCTCTGAATGACATTACATTATTCATTACATTATGAACAGCGTTTTCCAACTCAGCAGTGTTATACGTAGGAGAGGGTCTCTTTTTAACATACTTTCGAGTCATTATGGATACCTAATAAAAAACATTAATTTTAGGAATACGAAAGTGCAATTATTCTCTTATTCTATTTAATTTTTTACTATTACACTCTTACTCTCTCTTTTTCACTCTTATTTTCACTTCTTCTGCATTAATTTCACTCATTTTCACTCTTATTCTCACTCATTCACTTATATTCTCTCATTCTCTCTTATTCTCTCACATTCTCTCTTATTCTCTGTCATTCTCACTTATTCTCAATCATTCTCTCTCATTCTCACTCATTCTCTTTCATTCTCTATCAGTCTCCCTTATTCTCTCATTCTCTCTTCTTCTCTCTCATTCTCTATCGTTCTCTCTTATTCACTCTTGTTCTCACTCATTCTCTATCGTTCTTCCTCTTTCTCTCTTATTCTCTCTCATTCTCTCTTATTCACTCTTCTTCTCTCTCATTATCTCTCAGTCTCTCTTATACTCTCTTATTCTCTCTCATTCTCTCTTATTCTCTCTCATCTACTCTTATTCTCTCTTATTCTCACTCGTTCTCTCTCATTCTCTCTTATTTTCTCTCATTCTCTCTCGGTCTCTCTTATACTCGCTCATTCTCTCTTATTCTCACTCATTCTCTCTCATTCTCTCTTATTTTCTCTTATTCTCTCTTATTTTCTCACAGTCTCTCTTATACTCTCTCATTCTCTCTTATTCTCTCTTATTTTCTCTCATTCTCTCTCGGTCTCTCTTATACTCTCTCATTTTCTCTTATCCTCACTCATTCTCTCTTATTCTCTCTTATTTTCTCTCATTCTCTCTCGGTCTCTCTTATACTCTCTCATTTTCTCTTATCCTCACTCATTCTCTCTTATTCTCTCTTATTCTCACTCATTCTCTCTTATTCTCTCTTATATTCTCTCATTCTCTCTTATTATCTCTTGCTTCATTACACTTACCGGTTTTATGGTCACAAATCCTAATGATATCTGAAATGTTACACACTTTGTGCTATGTAACGAACTAGCGTCTATTTGCTATAAAGTACCTATATAACAATTCTATTCTATGTACCGATGCGATTATACATGAATACTATTTTCAATGCATTTTTATAATGCTGAAAATAGTGTTGAGGTTGATAGGACCAATTTTCTCTCTTTCTATTATAAGAAATACTGTTGAAATTTCTGTTCCTATTTACCCCGAATTTCCAGTTTTAAGGGGTAAATAGAAACAGTCTCCTATTTTTAAAAAAAATTTTCAAAATGAAAAAATTAAAGTTGTTTTTTGTTGTAGTATTAATAAGAGATAATTATAAACTTTTATATGAATTTTTAGCTTATTTTTTTTCAAATGCGAATCAAAAAAGTGAAAGGGTGTCTTCTTTGATTTTCAATTTTTTATGCAATAGGAAATATTTTTGTATATACTGCTGCTAATTGACAAACTGAAAATGGGAAAATACTTAGAACCTGTTGGGGGTGATCTAAGGTACAAGGTTTAAGGCCGTATTTATTTTTAAAAATTTCTATTTATCTAAAATAACTACTGTTCCGATTTACCCCAACTAACCCTAAGGTATTTTTTTCCAACAAAAATGCCAGATTGACTGTACTAACCCTAAAAACTCCCGAGCAACGATTTTCAAGCAAATCCACTTGATTTTTAATTTTCTCTTCCGCCATTTTGAATTTTGAAAACTTGATATCTAATTTGTGATCAGCAATACCAAATACATTTTTGTTTGTCTTTTTTACAAAATGCAAATAAGAAACATTATTATTTGAATCATTTGATTGGATTCTGCTTATCCGCATATAAAAACATCTTTGACATGGCGAAGAATAAGTTAGTATGTATAACTTTTGTTTTACTTCGAATTTTGCAATAAAATTTTAGGAGAGTATTCTTGATACTATAAGAAATCCGATAATAAAAAATCGATTTTTTTTTATATTTTGAACTGGAATGTCCCCTTAAACCAATTTAATTGTATATTTGAACCAATAATTTCAATATTTGAAGCAAATATCATTTAATTAATTCAAAAAAAAATTATTTGTTTCAAGTAAATATTTATTTGATAATATAGACAACTAATTCGTTATTTGAAACAAATAAATTTTTTTCAGTGTAAAAAATAATACAATAGAAAAAATAACACTGTCTAAATTTAGAAGCAGAAAGTCAGTCACTGATTGTCAGTTAAATCTATGATTTTTAACTGAATGAAATTTAGAAAGTATAGAAAAAACAATTTTTAAATTCTCGTTTCAAATTACATATAACAAAAGCGTCAGACTTTGAAAGTTTTATTCGGCATTTATTTAGTTAGAATTTAATTGACCCCACTTCCGAATTATCTCAATGAATATATAAAAATCAAACTTCATACCGCATCTGATTTATAAAAGCTCCTGTGCGAGAGGAAGAAAAAGTTACGGATCTTCCTCGTGTGAGAAGGCTTATAAAATACTAAATTGAATCGCTTGGTGATTTTAAAACACTATATAAATTGTTTCGTCCGGTTCAATTGAAACCCTAGTTTTTTTTTCTTTTACAGAATCAAAATGATGACAATTCTAAAATTGATTATGATACGCAATGTACGATTGATCAGGTATGATAAGTTATGAATAAATTATAGAACTCTAATATGCTTATGAATCTTTGCTTATAGATCTCTGCTTATTTGTTGTTTGAGTCGTAATTTTGAAAATTAACAATTTTTTTGAAAACAAAATTGAAAACAAGAACAACCCTTGTGAGAAAGGTTTTTTCGTTCCTTTCGGACCCTTTCATACAATATAGAGTAACGTTTTAAAGCACGTTTTAAATTGAATTGCGTACAAGTGCGCGACCAGTGTCGCCAAATTGTCGTGTGACTTCCCTGATATAATTAATGCAAAAATCTAAAGTGAAAGTGTATCTAATAGAGTCTGAAAAACAGCCACTTGTATATTAATTCAAAATATCCATTTTCTAATATTTTTTTGTTTCTTTCTCGAAAAACAGAAAGAGAGAAATATTTTTGTCTCTTTCTCGAAAAACAGAAAGAGAATAATTAATAATTATAATAATAACATTAATTAATTAATTATATTAAAATTCTATAATTAATCAACAATACACGGAGATAAATTTATTCGTACTGATTATAATAGTCTATATTACGGCTCGGATATGTGACCACTTTTTGTTATGATTACTATAGCTGTTGTAAGGAGTACAAACGTAAAGGTATCCCTTACAACAGCTATAGTAATAGTTCCTACTAAATTCTTAACACATTACATAGTCTTCGTAATCAAAGTGGTCACATATCCGCGCTGTAATGTAGACTATTGTAATCATTAAAAATAATTTTTCTCCGTGTAGATTTAGTTATTAAAGAATATTTAGGAAATAAAAAAATTAATAAACTAATAAAAAATAAATTATTATTTAATAATGACAGTACAGGCCAGAATTGTCAGTCCACTTACAAAATTCGTATTAAAAGCATGCCTCTCATTTTTCTATTATATTTCACTTAAAAGTAAGCCTAAAACATTTTTCAAATAACCATTGGAAAGCTTATAGAATTTCGCGTAAAATGAGCTAAAGTTCAAAACTAGGAGTTAGAGTGTGAGAAATGGCGTCTAATTTTCTGATTTTTGGAAATTCCATCACCCAACTTCAAGTTCAGGATTGCTCTAAACGAGGTTAGAAAAAAATTCAAATTCACATATAATATAAAGCTTGAAATCTCCTCTTTAAAAGTTGACCAAGTAGCTTAGAAAATATTAAGAGGTTTCAAAGATATAAGAGATTTTAAAAAGGTCTGCACGATCGAAAAGCAAACCATCATTCAAGCAAAACAATCACATCGCGCCAAGTATCCAAGGTCGAATAGGACGCTTCATCGAAAACGGACTTTATTTTTATAAATTAATTATAAATTATTATAATTAATAATAATTATTATTATTATTAATTGTTATTAATTATTAATTAAAAATAAATAAAAAGTATAAAAAAAATGCTCACATATTATGTAAATATTTAAAAATTAATTTTTAAAGGAGTTACATTTTTATTTATATAAAATTTTTATATATTACATTCTCATCAAAAATGAGAAAGTCTTGGATTTGTGCCATTTTGAGAAATTTCTAATTTTGATAAATCTTCACGTTTTATGACCCCCTGATTCCAAAAAAATGTTTTTTAGAGAACTGTCTGTCTGTCTGTCTGTCTGTAGAAAAATTTGTCTCGACGATAACTCGAATAAATTTTAATGAATCGACTTGCAATTTGGGGTGCTTTTTCAGTCTATTAAAATGAAGCCTGAGTTCGTTGGACAGCTCATTTCGTCAAAAAACGACAGAAATACAAAAATTTTAAATTTTCAAAATTTTGTATTTTTTACAATTTTTAAAAAAATATTTTTTTTAAATTTTTTCCTTAAAATTTGTGCAAAAACAAATAACTTTTCCTTTAGATACTTTTTTGTACATCAAAAAACAAAAAAGTTATGAATTTTTTTTTTAAGTTTTTGGGCCAGGTTTATTTTTGAAGTTTTTGGGTCAGGTATAGCCAAACGGTTTATCTAGAACTAAAAAATGTTATTTTTAGTTTAAAATATTTTTACATTCTCATCACATGAGAAAGTATTAGTTTTAGTCGAAAATTGATTTTCGCTAATTTTATGAAATCTCATGAAATTAACACAGTTGGGCTGGTCTGACCCTTTTTCACATTTCAATTTTTGGTCATATGTTGTTGGATATGGTTTTTTACATTCTCATCACATGAGAAGATATTAGATCTGGTGGAAAACTGACTTTTGCTAATTGTATGAAATCTTTGCGTTTTGAGGTTCTCTGAATTCAAAAAACATGGTCCGGCGATTACGTCTGTCTTGAAGCCTGTAGACAAAAAGTCCGTAGACAAAAACTTTGTTCCGACGATAACTTTTGAAAAACTTAATTTTTTAAAAAAGTTTTTTCGAATTTTTGACTTTTTATCTTATCTCAGTGTAGGTGATTTATTTTTTCTTGTTGAAACGACGTGTAAATTTTGGAGGATTGTTTTTATTTTCTTAGTTCAATTTTTTTTAAATTCTGTGCTATTTTTTATTATTTTGTTCTAATTTGAGTATCCTACCTTTGCTTTGGTTACAATTTTTTAAGCAAATAATACACGTTAATACCTGAAGTAATTCTCATACTTTTGAAAATGACCTTTAAAATAATAAGAGAAGCATTAGAAAACGTTTACTACCCAATGGGAAAAAAACCATTAGCGCATTAATGGCCCAATAATGGGAGCCACCATTACATTATTGTCCCATTATTGGCACCCAATAATGGACCACTGATGGTAAAATCGTGGGATGTCCACGCCGATGCCAATAATTGGCAATCATTATTGGCACATTATTGGCTGCCATTAAAAAACCAATACAGTGAGTTCTCGCGAGTCGTTCAAACTCGTCAGTCGTTCAACAGCTGATCAGTGTCCGATTCACGAGTCGTTCAATTTCTGGTATGCGCGCGCTGGTGCTCAGTGCTGTGTAATTTAAACGGACCAAAGCCATTGAATATTGTGTCTTTCGGGGTGATAAATATGTTTCACACATCCCTGAAATCGCCTTGGAGGCGTGGCTTATGCGTTGAACGACTCGTGAGTTTTATGATCTTGAAAATTTTCGAGAATTGAACGACTCGCGAGAACTCACTGTAATAAAAAAAATTGTTTTATTAAATTTTATTAAATAATAAATTTATTTATTTAATAATTATTTTATTTATTATTATTATTATTATTATTATTAAAAATATTAATTTTTTAATTAATTATTTTATAGAAATGGTTATTATTTTCTATCACATCGAAATGTGAATAGCCCTTTCGTTCAGAGTCTAAAAATTATTTACCTCACATCCATCAGTGCAAAAATAGGAGAGGACGAGCAGAATAGAATTCCACAAATTTTCGTGAGAATGCTGCCTCCTTTTATACTTTTCAAGTTTCATGTTAGTTGCGAGAGAGTTTGAAACAACACCTCTTACGGAGCGTTGAGCGAACTACATACAATTACTTACCGACGCTGCAGAAATTATCATGTAGTAAGTATGTAGTTCGCTCAACGCTCCGTAGGAGGTGTTGCATCAAACTCTCTCGCAACTAACATGAAACTTGAAAAGTATATAAGGAGGCAGCATTCTCACGAATATTTGTAGAATTTTATTCTGCCCGTCCTCTCCTATTTTTGCACTGATGGATGTGAGGTAAATAATTTTTAGACTCTGAACGAAAGGGTTATTCACATTTCGATGTGATAGAAAATAATAACCATTTCTATAAAATAATTAATTAAAAAATTAATATTTTTAATAATAATAATAATAAATAATAATAATAATAATAATAATAAATAAATAAAATAATTATTAAATAAATAAATTTATTATTTAATAAAATTTAATAAAACAATTTTTTTTTATTATTGGTTTTTTAATGGCAGCCAATAATGTGCCAATAATGGTTTGCCAATTATTGGCATCGGCGTGGACATCCCAGGATTTTACCATTAGTGGTCCATTATTGGGAGCCAATAATAAACCTAAAGAAAACCAATGGCTTCCAATATTGGGCCATTAATGCACCAATATGGTAGACTAATGGCTATTTCCCATTGGGTATATTGTAAGTTATTCAAATATTTGTATAGCATTAAAAATGGTGATTTTTTTCAAAATTTCTAAGTGAATTTCTTGTTTAAGCTCAAAATAACATATAATAACAATATTTGTTAATAAATTTAATAAATCATGTATAAAATAATATATTATAATATTTTATAAAATTTAAATATTTCTTTACAAAAATAAATTTCGTCCTTTCTGAAGGACGCTTGCCGTACTGCCGACAAGACGCCGTAATGTGCAGAGAGGCGCGTCCTGCCGGAAGGCCCTTCCGAAAGTTTAGGCGCTTGGACGTTCTCTTAAAAAAATCATGCAGAAAATTTATTTAATTGTTCATTTTTAAATCTTCAGTAAATTTAACGTTTTTCTTATAAGAATTAAACTATCACATCTACTGTATCCGGATTTACATGTTTTTAATCATACATTTCTATTTACAAATCACGTATATCGGGGGAACGGGACATAATGGATAAGGGGCGTTATGAATAATTGTAATTTATTAAAAAATCGTAAATTGAAATGATTTCGCTCCAAACACAACTTGATGTACTGCCAGTTTCTACAAAGTTTGATTATTTATTATTCAATCACTATTGTAAGAAATATAGTAGAAAAACTGTATTTTACATATGAAAGTAACTTTTCAAAATTTCCATTTTTTCGTTCTAATTTTTTTAAGGGGTTACACCACTTTGAAATTTTCAAAAAATTGAAAAAAATTTTTTTGCTTAAAATACTCCTTATGGTCACCAAAATGATATGTCATTAGTTATATATCGATATCTCAAGTAAAAAGACAATTTTCGAACTGTTCAAGCAGGGTCGCGCGCCAACGTTTACATTGTAATGAAAACTTTAAACGCGTTTTTCTCAAAACTGTATTTTAAAAATCGGTGGACACTCTGGATGCCACAAATTTCAATCAATCCTCTTAGTTCTTTTTTTATTTTGATTGTGATATAATTATCTAGCGAAATACGTACGGATTTTTCGAAATATTAATATTTAAATTTTCTAGACAACTTTAAATAATGAAATTTAGGCAAAAATATGGACTTTTTCCTTCAAATCGATGCCATTTTGCGAAAAATAAATTTTTTTTAAAACGGATATGTATTTCGCTAGATTTTGAGCTACAGAAACTAAAGCATTTTTATTTTTTGGTCTAGCTTAATTCTGGACCGAGTTATAGTGTCCACCGTATAGCGATACATTTTTAAAGCACTTTAACATATCATCTGTCAAACCGACAATTTAAAAAAAGAAAGAAATTTATATATATTTTTTTGTAGTTCAAGAGTAGTACAATACCCTACTGTAATTTAATTTTCCTAAAAAAATTTCTATTCTTCAATAAAAATTGTTGAAAAAGCTTATGTTTTGGACGGGTCAAAGTGGTGTAACCCCTTAAAATAACTTTAAAAATAAAAATAAAATCGCGTTTTAAGCTTGAAACATATTTTGAGGGTCAATTTGAGATTTTTGATTCACACTTACTGTATTGATAAAAATTACAAAATATTTTCCAAGTACCCCTAGGGCGTGTTGGCTAATGCAACACACTATGCATAAAGAGCAACCTACGATACCTACGAAGTGTACGTTCATTGTAGAAACAAATGTAAGAGTAATATAGGGACATTCGTTTTTTTAAAAGAAAGCTGAGATACTAGAGTACACACTAAAAAAAAGTTTTACTTTCAGCCTATTTTTGAGGCTGAATTTAAGATGTAAACGGAGTCAGTCCCGTTAAACAAGGACAGACTTATATGTAAATGCATGGGCTGAATTTAAGGTGTTAACGGAGTCAGACTTTTTTTTCCTGTGTAACTTTTCTAGGAGATGTCCGAGTAAATCAACAAAGAGCAGTGTTTCCAGACCACTATAGCGCTTTCCCCCTAGATTGACATTTATTTTCCACTAAAAAATTTTTTTTTCCACTACAAGTATCTGAACGCAAATTTCTTGAATTTGCACATTGATTTTTTAAAAGTTATTTAAATAATTTTGCCATAAAATATAATAGTTTAACATATGTGACACGGACAGTTAAATGGGACCTACGATCCGAAAAAATCGATTTTCACTTTTTTATCTGTTCTTATAGTAAATAAACCGCTCTTTCCAACGGAATAAACCGCAGCTTTCTAGCTGCATTAGTTTTCTCACAATTTCACTTCTAAGTTAGGTACTTTGACAAAAAACAGTGCAAAAAAACTAACTTGGTAAACTTCAAAGTCGTTTTTCTGTAAATCTTTTTTTCGGACCGTAGGTCCCTTTTAACTGTCCGTGTCACATATAACAATTTACTACTATAGTTAAAGATATTTTTAAAAAATTTTAAACATTTATTAATTTTAAGTAAAATTTATTTATGATTTAAATATTATAAAAACATGCTTAAAGTGCGTTTTGTAACTAGATTATGAGTGAGAAAGTATAAAATTACTTTTAGCTAAAAAATACTAAAAAATCTACTAAACAAAAAAAAATATACTAATTTTTCTACTAAAATAATCCTCCCACTAAAATTGACACTAAAGGGCCAAAATCCCACTAAATTTAGTGAAAAAACCACTAACTCGACAACACTGACAAAGAGTGAAAAGTTATCCATTACGCTCCGGTCTACACTACACAAAAAACTTATAATAATACTAATACTTTAAGAATATTTTAGCTGCTTCTGCAAATCATGTTTCTGCTAAGAGAGTTAGTAGAATTAAAAATAACTTCACAATTTTAATCATCAAGACCAAAAATATACATTTAAATCCACTTAATCTCGCAATCATCAGCAAACAAAAACATGTGATGAGAATGTAATGAATAAAGGAGTAACTGGGGTGTCTGGACACCCCAAGCAAAATTCAAAGTATTCCCATGGCTTAACCAATAATTTTTTTACGCTCAAAACTTGTTGATAATTTAGTTTGAACCACTATCTTTTAACACCTATTTGTGCCGCCAAAAGTTTTGCTCTAGGAAGAGCTCTATCTCCTGTTAAAATACGTCTGGGGTGTCTGGACACCCCAGTTACTCCCTAACGTTAGAAAAATTGTCAAGATAAGTAAATTCAAATTTTTTTAAAAAATCGTTTTTAATCAATTAAAATTATCTGATAAAGTATAGATTGATAGGTTATGCATGAAAAAGTTGTATTTTATAAAAAAGAAACATTTTTATACAAAAATTATATTTTTATAAAAAAAAGACATTCTGTATTTGTAACAACTTATGAAATTTGAGTTAAGATTTATTAAAAATTTCTGTGCTCTCTCTACAGTCAGAAATTATATTCTAATACAGAAAAATGTAGAATATGACAGTCAAATTTAAATTATAAATTCCATATTGTTAATAATATTTTAACATATATTAGAGGCATTAAGAATTGTTAATTAAAATTTTGATTAAATATTAATTTACAGAATCATTTCATAAGTTATTAATTTTAATGTTAAATACCTCAGCATAAAATAAATATATAAGGCACGCAAGTCTTAATGACGGTGAGACTTGTTGAGACTGGTGCGCACAGTTTCTACGCACCAAGATTCCTTGACGAGTTCCCGAAAATTTCAGAAACAGTTGCGGCCAGTGCCATGAACTTTACATGAGAAAGTAATGAAAAAGAGACTAATGGACTATTTATAGCTTTTTTTAATACAGTTCCCGAATTTCTTTCAAACATTCATTGATTACCATTGAATGTTCGTCGCTAGTTCAGAGCTGTTACCACGTATCCAAGAGTTAGGAAATAATTCCTGAAATAATGAATAATAATTAATAATAATTTATAATAATAAAGCCCGTTTTCGATGAAGCGTCCTATTCGGCCTTGGATACGTGGCGCGATGTGACTGTTTTGCTTGAATGATGGCGGTTTGCTTTTCGATCGTGCAGACCTTTTTAAAATCTCTAATATAATAACTGCTTCGCGCGCCAACCCTCTATCTCTATTTTTATATTTATTTTAATTTTTATAAATTTAAAGTAATTTTTTCTTAATATCAATGCATCTTAATAAATTGCATACAATACATGACAAAATACACATAGACTTTGACGTAATGTAATGGGTTGCGTGCAGTTGTGTATTAGTGTATTAAATTAACCGCGTCTACACATATAAGTTAAATAAACATGTGTGTGTCTTCAAATATTTATCCAACAAATATATAAGTGTGTGTGTGTGTGTGTGTCTGTGTATGTAAAAATCCTTCCAGTTTATCTCCATTAGTCAAGAATTGACGGGAAACCGGCGACAAAAATCCGTATTTTTTCTTTCACTCTTTCTTTCTGCATTTACAAACGACTATATAGTAATTTTTCGTACACAATATTTCTGAGTTTACTACAGTTGTTTGGAACTATTGGACGAAATAGTAAGAAACTTTGCTAATTTGGTGAACATTTGTCGGATTAGTGACTTAGTGTAGAAAATACTAAAAAATACAAAGAGTCCCCTTATTTCCGGTGGCTGCAATGTGAAAATAGTAAATTTTAGTGTGATTTTATACAAAAATTACAAATCTTGGGCTCTCCGTGTAGTTTTCTGTGACATATAGAGCTGCGCACTACATTTTGTCACCTTAAGGCGCGTATCCACTAGACGAGCGCAACATGAACCGAACGTTACCCAGTTGGGACGTACCAAAACGTTGAGCGAACATTTAAAGAATAAAGATTTAGAAAAGTTAGAATTTAAAATTCTTTTATGTGTAAATGTACAAGCAAAAAAAGGGGAAACTTCAAAAAGGGCTCAACTCATGATTTTTTTTTTTGAAAGTTTTTCGACACTTTTTTATTACTGTCATAAATTAAAAAATTTGATGTTCACAATTTTTATTGGCTATGCAAAAATAAAATAATAATGAAAATAATGAATTTCAGTTAAAATTTTAGATTATAATTAAATATTAAAAACATTAGAGCGTGAATTTTTAGAAATAATTTTTTTGTCACAGAACTTTTCAAAAATTATTAAAAATAATACATTTATAGAAGAATTTTAGTTACAAACACGAAAAAAAAATTTAATTTTGAAAAAGTTGCAAATTATTACAAAAATTCAATTATTTTCAAAAGCAATAATATTCTTAGCAAAAATTAAATATTGTTCAAAAATAATAAAATTCTTCTTAGGGGTTCAATTATTTTTACAAATAATAAAACTCATTGCAGAATTTCAATTATTTTTAATACAATTATTTTAATCCTCGAAAAATGTAATTATTTTTACAAATTTTATTAAAATTCGTCGAATGAATTCAACTATTTAAAAATTTGTTGATAAAATTCTTTATGGGAATTGAATTTTAAGAAACATTTAATTATTCAATAAATTATTTATTTTTGTATTTAAATAATTGAATTCCAGTAGAATTTTCTAATAAAAATATGGATTACAGTTACAATTTTAGATTATAATTTAATATTATAATATTATATTTTCAGAAATAATTGAATTTTGAAATTAATTTTTTTGAAATAATTTAATTGAATTTTTTTTGTATTATTTTAAGTTTGTATTTTTTAATATATATATTTAATTGAAGAATTTACGAATAATTGAAATTTCGTAAAATTGAATATTGTAAACAAATGTATTTGAAAATTTTTAAAGAACGTTTTCGAAAATTATTAAAAATAATCGATTTAAAATAAATTCTATTTAAAAAAGAATACATACTAAAATTTAATTTATAGTTTTAATTAAAATGTTCTTTCATTTCTCTAATTCGAGCCCTGAGTCGGAATTTTTAAAAAATAACAATTTTTTTCCGAGAACAAAATTGAAAACAACTTTTGTGTGAAAGGTTCTTTCTGTCCATTTTTCGGACCCTTTCGTACAATATAAAGTAACTTCCGGTCGTCTCGGGACCCATGGCGTAACATAAATGTTACACAAGGGACGATGAATAAAAAAAAATTTTTTTTGTGGCTCATGGACACAATGAATGAATAAAAGAATGAACAGTGAATGACGCACGTTTTAAATTGAATTGCGTATAAGTGCGCGACCAGTGTCGCCAAATTGTCGTGTGACCCCTGCATAATTAATGCAAAAATCTAAAGTGAAAGTGTATCTAATAGAGTCTGAAAAACAGCCACTTGAATTAATATTCAAAATTTCCATTTTCTAATATTTTTTTGTTTCTTTCTCGAAAAACAGAAAGAGATAAATATTTTTGTCTCTTTCTCGAAAAACAGAAAGAGAAATATTTTTGTGTCTTTCTCGAAAAACAGAAAGAGAAAAATATTTTTCCCTCTTTCTCGAAAAACAGAAAGAGAGAAATATTTTTCTCTCTTTCTTGAAGAAGAGAAAAAAAGAAAAATAAAGAAAGGAAAAAAAAGAAAAATTGAGAAAGGGAAAGAGAGAAAAATAGAGGAAGAGATAGAGAGACGGAAAGTGCAAAGTAAAAAATTTGCAACTTCCTGTTTTCAACCCTAAATGCAATTTAGAAAAAGGGGTTTGTGCAAAAACCTATAGGATGAGATCAAAAGAGTGGAACCAATGAGGCAGGATGAAAAATATTCTACAATCTACGGGGAGTCGAGAGCCTCTGCCTCAAACATTATTAATGTTGAGGATTTAATGAGGAAGAGAAAAATTAGCCGAGTCTCCGCTTTTAGTGTAGTCTTTTTCATTATTTGCGACGGCTCCAACAACTTTTATAATAAATTTCAACCATGTCCAAACAAATTAGAATCTTGATTTTAATCCTCACAGTAGTTTATCTCTCTTTTAATAGAGAAGTAAAATTAAAGAAAATTATTATCCTCCTTGTCGATTCTATATTTTGAAGTTTTGTAATCTAATTGCAATTATTTTCCATCTTCTCTCCAAAGTTTACAAAGAATTATTTCAGAACGAGTTTACAGAACGATTTAAGAAAAGAAACCTTTTTATACAATACAAAAAAATTATTTGATTCAAATAACCATAATTAGTTGTCTATTATCAAATAAATTTTTACTTGAATCAAATAATTTTTATTTAAGTTAATTAAAATTCTTTGAAAGATAATATTTTAAATAGATTTGTAAATAAATTAGAAAATTACAAATCTATCAATGAATTCTTTATTGCATTAAGCTCATGTACGCGATCGAATTTATGCTTATTATTATTTTAGCCTAATTTGCGTGCGGCGCCTCGAGTATCGCCCGTGCCAAGAAGTATCTTTTGGATCAAGTGATTGATTGAAATTGAGTGGTGAATTGCTTCACTGTACTTGATCACTTATATTTCTTTTCAATTCTCATTTAGAAAATTTGTTTAAAAAAAAATTATCAAACATTTTTCCGATTGTTTCTTGTATGGGAAGAAATAATTTGTTGATTGAATTTATTAAGGAAAACAATTTTATTTAGTCAATTGGAAATTTTCATCTTGCTCAGCGAAAAGAAATGCATTTTTTTTAATCTTTATAAATTCAATGGTGTTGAAGACACTCGCAAATATATGCAATAATCGAGATAATACTGTCAACGTGGATGTTATAATTGTTAGAAGCACATGGCAAAGTGATGACACGAAAAATTACGATTTTATTTTATAAATTACAAACTCTATTGCAGGCGAAAAATTATTTTCTAACAAAAGCATTTTTCCTTCCGCTTAAAGTATTTCTTTTTTTTAATATTTGTTAAATGAAAAATACTAAAAATCTGTTTTTCAGTGGACTAAAGGTTGTAATTCTTGGCATCAAGCCCTCGATGCAGATTGTAAATCCATTTGTGTAAGTTCTTTTTTAAATTAGTAAAAATTTTTTTATAAAATTTTATAATATATATGCTTTATATCAATTAATTTACTTCAAAATTAATTAATTAATTTACTTCAATATTAATTAATTAACTTACTTCAATATTAATTAATTAATTTACTTCAATATTAATTAATTAATTTACTTCAATATTAATTAATTTATTTATTTCAATACCTACTAATCAATTTACTTTCACAGTTTTTCTAAGGATATCAAATTGATAAAAAAACGAACCGAAACGAACCAAAAGTTGAAAACTTTTGATTCGTTTTTTGTCCAGGGTTGCCACAGATGAGGGAAATCAGAATTTCAACTATTTTTAATAAAATTTTAATTGAATTCCTCGAAAAATGTAAATATTCTTGAAAATTTTATTAAAATTGGTCGAAAAAATCCAATTATTAAAAAATTTGTTGATAAAAATTCTTTATGAGAATTAAAAAAACATTCATTTATTCAGTAAATTATTTCCCTCACAGCACCAAAATTTTCCTGAAAATTTATTAAGGATTTACTTGCAAACTTCGAAAAATTTACTTGCAAAGTTTAGTGGAAATTGTGTAAAGATTCAAATGTCCCACTTAAATAAATGTTTATAGTCAAATTTTCCTAAAAATTTAACTTAAAACTTTCCTGAACATTTAAATTAAATTTTTTACTTCTCTCTTATAAGCGAAAATGTAACTTAAAACTTCCCTGAAAATTTAAATTAAATTTTCGCCTATATACAGTAGGCGAAATTTTTTTTTAAATAATTTTCAGGAAAGTTTCACGCTAAACATTTATTGAAGTGGGACATTTAAATCTTTACAAAATTTTCACTAAACTTTTCAAGTAAATACTTCGAAGTTTGCAAGTAAATCTTTAATAAATTTTTAGGAAAATTTCGGTGCTGTGTGGGTTATTTTTGTATTTAAATAATTGAATTCTCGTAAAATTTTCTAATAAAAATTGATTTAAAAATGAATTTCAGTTAAAATTTTAGATTATAATTGAATATTAAAAGCATTACAGCATGAATTTTCAAAAATAATTGGATTTTGAAAAGGTTTTAAATTAAAATCTTTGAAAATTTTGAGTTTTTCATACTTTTAAGTGACAATTTTGCAGAATATTAATTTTTTTTGAAAAAGTTTAATTGAATTTTTTCAAAAATTATTTCAAGTTATTTTCAAAATATTTAATCAAAGAATTTCTGAATTATCGAAATTTCGTAAAATTAAATTGTAAACAAATGGATTTGAAAACTCTCAAGGAACTTTTGCAAAAAGTATGAAAAATAATTGATAATTGAATTCTTTTCGAATAATTTTAATGATATTTTTGAAAATAATTACATTTTTCGAAGAATTTAACTTAAAAATTGTATTAAAAATAATTGGAATCTTATGAACAATTTTATTATTTATGAAAATAATTGAATTCTTACGAAGAATTTTATTAAGATTTTTTAAATAATTTATTTTTTTGAAAAATTTTATGGAATTTCATAAAGGTTTGAATTTGAAATTTTAAAAAAAAATCTTAATTCCTATGGAATAATAATAATGATTTAATATTTATTAAAAAAAAAAAATTTATTGATGTTTTCCAATTTTTTTCATTACTGGCAGCAATAAAAATTTATTTTGAAGAAGAAATAAATTTTCGTTCACATTGAACATTCAGAATCTTAGGATCATAATTAATATTAAATATAGTAGGAACTATAAATCTTTTATTTAACAAAAAAGTTTCTTAAAATTAAATTCTAAATACATTTTTATTTTTGATCTATTTCTATGATTTCTATTATTATCTATTTTTATTTAAGAATGGAACCCAGGAATTGCTATCGCCCAAAGAACTTTTCTGCATTGCAGGATGCAACGAAGCCCTAAATCGATATTATCATCAATTGAAAGGTAAGTTAATTTTTCTTTTTAGTGGTAAATAAATTTTTCAAATAAATTTTTCTAAATTAATTTTCAAAAATTGGCAAATTCTTGAGGATAACGATCAACACTTTCAATCTTGAGAGATTCTTCCTGATAGTGCTCGAAATTACTGGAATCGCCCAAATGACTGCAAACTGGCTTGTAAGGAGCCTGAACATCCTGATTGTAAATTTGAATCCAATTGATTGATTTAAACCAAGAGTGTCTTTTAATATCCATCGAACCATTCCTCAAATTCCCATATCGTCTCGTTAAATCAACTTGTAAAATATTCTTTAAAAGATCTTTTAAATCGTTGCTGAATATAGTTGGAACTTTATACTTTCCAATGACAATTTTCTCATAAATTTTCATTGGTCTCGATGAATAAAACGGTGAATAGCCAATATTCATCTCATAGAGTAAAACACCAAAACTCCACCAGTCAACAGCTTTTCCATAACCTTTGGAGAGAATAATTTCTGGTGCCAAATATTCTGGTGTTCCGCACAATGTCCACGTTCTTCCCTCAATTATTTTTGCGAAACCAAAATCTGTTAATTTCAAATATCCATTTCTTTCGATTAGAATATTTTCGGGTTTTAAATCACGATAAACGACATCGCAAAAGTGCAAATATTCTAAAGCTAATGTTACCTGAGCAGCGTAAAATTTTGCAGTATTCTCATCGAATTTTCCCATTTGCTTCAAATAATTGAACATTTCACCGCCACTCACAAACGGAAGGATCATGTAAATGTATGAATTGTCTTTGAAAAAATATTCCATGTAAATGACGAAGGGAAATTTGAGACATTGGAGAATTCTTTTTTCGTTGTATGTGTGAGTTACTTGACTGAGTTCGATGATTTTGGATTTTTCTAAAATTTTCATTGCGTAATAACGTGATGATTGTTTTTGCTTGACTAACATTACACGGCCAAAAGCTCCAGTGCCAAGAGTTCTGATTCGTTCAAAATCGTTTAATGAAGATTCTGTTGGTTCGTTTTTTGATGACGTGGAATCCACTTTCCATTTATTTTCAAAAGAATTCTTCAAACTATCCAAAATTGATTTGTATTCTTTGAAGCCATGCTCCCTTGTTTCATCATTCATTATATTATTTTTATTGGTTTGTTTCTTTAATTGTTTTTGTTCTCTAATCGACGACTCGTTTTTTGACTGATTCTCTTTATTTTCAAAACACTTCAGAGCGATTCGTCATTGTTTCGTTTTTTAAAATTATGTTTTCTCTAATTTGAAAAGAGCTCCTACTTTGATTTTTTCAAATTTTTTCACAAAGCGGTTCAGGAGATACAGATTTTTGAAAAATGACGTCTTTTACGTAAAATTTTTTTTAATGCTTATAACTCGGTCAAAAATTGATCAACTTAAACGTTTTTGTAATGAAAAGTTTTGTTTTCACGCGTAGTTTCTAATAAAAAGTATTTTCAAAAAATTTTAAAATAATTTACGATAAGATTTTAAAATTTTTTAAATAAAATTTCATTTTTAACAATGTATGTATCAATCAATTTTTTTCAAACTTTTTTGTAAGGAACTAGCACTAAATTAACAATTTTTAAGCCTTGTCCGATTGTGGGCAAACAATGGGATCTATTTATTTTGAAATTTTTAATTTTTATATAGGTACACAGTGGTGGCCAAATGCCTAACTTGCCATTTGACAAAATCACACAAATTTTTCACAGCAAATGTGTTTTTAGACTGAGTCTCTCTAAAATTAACCTTCTTTCTGTGTAAAATTGTGATTTGGTCAAATGGCAAGTTAGGCCTACACGGAAAAAAAAAGTTCCCAGATATTTCAGGAATTATTTCCTAACTCTTGGATACGTGGTAACAGCTCTGAACTAGCGACGAACATTCAATGGTAATCAATGAATGTTTGAAAGAAATTCGGGAACTGTATTAGAAAAAGCTGTAAATAGTCCAATAGTCTTTTTTTCATTTCTTTCTCATGTAAAGTCCATGGCACTGGCCGCAACTGTTTCTGAAATTTTCGGGAACTCGTCAAGGAATCTTGGTGCGCAGAAACTGTGCGCACCAGTCTCACAGTCAGTAAGACTTGCGTGCCTTATATATTTATTTTATGCTGAGGTATTTAACGTTCCTGTTTAGCTCAGATGGATAAGACGCCGGACTTCTATTCCTCGGGTACGCGAGTTCTGTTCCAGCCGCCGTCGATTTTTCTCTCATATGGTTTTTTCTATTTCAGAAACTTAATAAAAAATAAAAATTGTATGTGACCTTCAAGGATAAATGTGTGTGTGTGTGCGGACGTGTCAAGGAGGGGAAGTGGGAGGGGGGAAGCAGAATCCATTTTTTCTTGCATTCGCCTAACTTTTCGATTTTCTTGAACAGTTCCCGACTTTTTCAAAAACAGTTTGCCGAGAAGTGGTGAAATAGTTATAATTTGTAGAGAAATAGTAAATTACATATTTAAACGAGGCAACCTTTAGTTCTCTGTGAACTACCCGCCGTATCCAAGAGTTAAGAACGAAGTTCCCGAATAATCCTCGAACTTTTTTTTCCGTGTACCCTTTTTACTGCGTATTAAAAAATTAAAAATTTCAAAATAAATAGATCCCATCGTTTGTCCACGATCGGACAAGGCTTAAAAATTGTTAATTTAATGCTAGTTTCTTACAAAAAATTTTGAAAGAAATTGATTGATACATACATTGTTAAAAATGAAATTTTATTTTAAAAATTTTAAAATCTTATCGTAAATTATTTTAAAATTTTTTGAAAATACTTTTTATTAAAAACTACTCGTGAAAACAAAACTTTTCATTATAAAAACGTTTAATTTCATCAATTTTTGACAGAGTTATAAGCATTTAAAAAAAAATTTACGTAAAAAACATCATTTTTCAAAAATCTGTATCTCCTGAACCGCTTTATGAAAAAATTTTGAAAAAAATGAAGGTAGTTCATTTCAAAGAGTACTAAAAGAAAAAAAAATATTTAAAAAAAATTTGAGATGCAAAAGCAAAATGATTTCCGACTTGGCCTGGAATGCCCCATATCTATATTTTTTTTGTAATATAATAAAATAAATAAAAATATAAATAAATTCACTTCCTTCAAAAATAAATAAATTTTAAAATACATTTCTTTGTGTTTATAATTAAAATGATATGATTTAACATGAAAACAGTGTTGTAATTTCAGAATTAATTGAATTTAAGAAGTTTTTAAAATAAAATTTTTAATAATTATTTTTTATGTTCATAATTCAAATTAAGAGTTCTGAGATGAAGAAAGTTGTAATTTTCAGAATTAATTGAATTTAAGAAGGTTTTAAAACGAAAATTTTGAAATAGTTAAATTATATTTAATTTTTTAATAATTTTTATATTTAAATCCGGAAAAAATTAATTGTAATTTAATATTATAAAGTTACTTGAATTTTAAAAAACGCTTCATTATAAAATAAAATTTGGAAAAAATCAATTTTTCAAAGTATTTTAATTTAAAAATTGAAAAATAGATTAATTTCTAGAATTAATAAAAAACTTTTGATTTTTGCTGTTTAAAAAATATTATTGAAAAATTTAATTAAAAAACTTGAATTCTCATTAAAATTTTTCCTACTTTAAAAAATTTGAATCACAATGAATTTTAAAAAATAAGTTTTTTTTTATTTCGATAAATAAAGTTTAGAATAAATTTCTTCGTGTTAATAATTAAAATTAAATGATTTGTTATGAAGACAGTTGTATCTTCAGAATTAATTGAATTTAAGATGTTTTTAAAATAAAATTTTTGTTAATATTTATTTTTTATGTTAATAATTAAAATAAAAGACTTTGAGATGAAGAAAGTTGTAATTTTCAGAATTAATTGAACTTAAGAAGGTTTTAAAAAAAAATTTTGAAATATTTAAATTATATTTAATTTTTTAATAATTTTTTTTAAATCAGAGAAAATTAGTTGTAATTCAATGTTTTAAAGTTATTTGAATTTTAAAGAATACTTCTTTAAAAAAAATTAATTAAATTTGTTAAAGAATGTCATTAGAAATTTGAAAAAAAATCGATTTTTCAAAGTATTTTAGTATAAAAATTGAAAAATAAATTAATTTCCAGAATGAATGTAAAAATTCAGGTTTTTGATGTTTAAAAATTTTTGAAAAATTTAAGAACTTTGAATTCTTCTTCAAATTTTTTTTCTACAAAATTTTCAATCACAATGAATTTTAAAACCATATCTTCTTTTTTCTTATTTCCATAAAATACCTAATTATTAATGTTAGTTTAAAAAATAATTAAATTTTAGAATAAATTTTTTCATTTTGAAATTGATTTTAATTTTCAAATTTGATTTTAATTTTTAAAATGATTTTAATTTTAGCCAGGATTGGAGTATTATTTGCGCCAACTCTCGTTGGAGATTCATTGACTGCCACATCGCTCAGACTTGAATGGAATGGAAATGAGATCAAGAGAATTGGCAGTGGGATATCCTACTTTGTTCAGTGGAAATATCAGGATTTGGCAGAAACTTGGCACTTTTGTAGAAATCAATCCTGGAGGGATGATCAAATTCTTGTTTACAATTTACAATCGTACACAAAATATAGAGTAAGTTAATTCAAATTTTACTCTAATTTTCAATTTTTTAATTAAATAATCATCTTCATAGCGTGATCCAAAATTTTTGAAAATTCAAACGAAGGAAATATTTTCATACAAATTTCCGATTAATTTAAATTAATTATGGTAATTTTAATGTTCCTATCGTTCTAAATTTTAATCTGAAGAAGAAATAAATAAATTTCGTTCAAATGAACGAAATTTATTTATTTCTTCTTCAGATTAAAATTTTATTACAATACATAATTTTGCCTCACGTGTAAAAGAAATTATTTATAAAGTTTCTAAATGTAAATTTAATGTAAATGTAAATTTTTAATTTTTATTCTATTTAGTAATTTATGGAAATATTTTTTTTTTTTAAATTCGTTAATTTAAAAGTTAAAATCCTGTGGATCATTAATTTTATGAACAATTAGAATATCTTTTAATTTAATTAGTTTTTAATTTCAGTTTCGAATCGCTCTGCTATTGAGATCAATTGAGCATAATGCTGAAATGATTGTCTCCACTCCAAGCATTGTGATATCAACAAAACCTGCTGGAGTTCCAATTTCTGCTCCTAGAATTTTAAGAGCCAATGCTATTGACAGTCATCGGATTTCTATTTCCTGGGAAGCTGGTCCATTCTCCAATGGACCACTTTTATCATACGTTTTGAAACTTTATGAAGATTCAGAATTGCAGTCAAAGGTTCTTTTTAACTAATTAATTTCTTCTTATTTCTACTAAATACTTTCCAAGTAGAATTTTACTAAAAATGTATTTTCATTTCAGGAAGTACCAGCTACGGAAATTTTGAATTATTACATATTTCGGAATTTGGAACCGAGCAGAAATTATTCAGTGAGTGTTTCAATGAGAAATGCCGAAGGCGATGGTCCTTCTGCAATTATTCACGTCTCCACATCGTCAGAGTCCATTGGTAATTAATTAATCACTTATTTCAAAGCAAAAGAAATTTTTCTTAATTTTATTTTTACATAACTGTGTTTTTGGAAGAATATTTTGAAAATTTCAAAAAAAATTTCCAATTTTCAGTTAAGGACACAGAGAAACCTCTCCTTATTCTCGGAAGTCAGCATTCAATAATGAAACAAGGATCCGATATTTTTGACGAACCGAGTATAATTTATGAAACCAGTTCAATTATTCAAGGAATTGCAATTCACGTCGTTTTGGAGCAAATCTTCATCTCCGATTCAATGGGCTTTATATATAGAAAAACAATTTCTGACATTTCAAAATCGACAATTTTACTAAATCCAGATGAAATTAATTTCAAACCGTTAAGCATGTCTGTTGATTGGCTCAATTTGCGGCTCTACATTGTCGGACAAATGAAAAATATGTCTCTGTGGCAAATAGCAAGATGTGATTTTGTTGGCAATGATCTGACTGTTGTTGTGCCGAATTTCCTCACGAAACCATCTCACGTTGAAGTTGATCCTTACAATGGATATTTATTCTGGATCACTCGTCGAGGTTTTTATAGACTCGATTTGGCCGATATTGATAATAGTGACAATAGAAAGGTAATTTTTGTCTTGAAGATTTTAAAGAATTTATGAATAAATGAAAAAATTATTAGTTAATTTATTCTTATTGTTAGTTAATTTTTATTAATCAGTCAATTTATTATTCATGATTCTATTTGGAATCAGGTTCAACCATTCCTGATTCTCGAACATTCAAATTTAGGAGCCTTCATTGTTGACCATATAAATTTCCGCCTCCTTGTTTCTTATCATTCTGAAAATACAGTGAAATCTGTCTCTTTGGATGGAAAGGAAGTCATCGATCTCAGAGCAAATACACAACAAGCGAAATTTAAAAATGTCTCGTCCTTGACTGTGATTAATAATCTATTTTACTGGACGAACGGATATCAAGTTTTAACTGAAGGCTACCACTCTGGACAGGACAAATACTTTCACAATGTTTTTCCCAGGTAAAAAAAACTGAATTAATTAATTGAATTTAAAAATTAAAATTAAATCAAAGAAAAATTTAACTAAAATGAAAAAAAATGTTAAAAAATTTGATAAAAAATTCTATACGCAGATAATAAAAGTCTAACGATTCTTACTTTCAGATATATTAAGTTTTCAGAAATGTATCTAAGTGTTCATGCGTTAATGAGTACGAGTCAACCGATTCCTGTTCCGGTGAATCCTCCGATGAATGTTCAAGCAATTTTGGGTTCGGAGAGGGCAAAAATATCTTGGCAGGCTCCTTATTTGCTTGCAGAACAAGGACGAGGGGCTTGGCAAAATTGGATGTACGAATTGGAAATTAAAGACGATTTCTCCGGGGAAACTATTCATCAAATAGGAATTTCTGATTTGACACAATCAATCTTCAATTTAAAAGAGAAGTCCAATTATTCGATCAAGGCTGCTGCCTACACGATTGCTGGGAAGAGTCCATGGTCCAAGGAATTTAAAGGACAAACCTTAAGGTCGAGATGAGCAAAACAAATTACACATTTCTAAATTTAAAATAAAACATTAAAATAAAATCAATTATTAATTAAAAACATTAAAATAAGATGAAATATTAATTTTAAACAATAAAAATAATGTGAAATATTGATTAAGGGGGGAAACCACATTAGAACGCTGTTTTTTTAGCTGTTTTTCGCGAATTTTTTTTAATTAAATAAAATATTTCCATCATGTTGTTCATATATTTAACTGTAACTCATATTTTTTTAAGCGTTTATATAAAAAATCTTCCAAATTGGGAGCTATTGCATATAGAGCGCTCCGCCGGAGTTCATGACTGCCGTGCAGTCCTGAGCCCACAAATTTTGCCCGAAAGCAAAAAAACAAGTTTATTCACATTTTATAAATATTTTATTATTAAGTGAACTAACTTTTAAGTGAAAATATTGAAAATTTAAAAATTGACACTACTTTTAAAAAAATCTTCGATTTTTTGCCTACTTTTTTGCAACTTTTTTATTTAAAAAAAGGTACCTAAAACTTTTTTTTCTTTTTAAGTTTAGTTCACTTAATAATAAATTTAATAACGAACAATTTCCAATTTTTCGTTTTGAAATCGGTCAATAACTTTTTAAGCTACATTGCACGGCAATTTCAAAAATCCTGTTTTGAGAAAAACGCGTTTGAAAAAAAAGTATACCTATATCAAAAAATTGAAATTTATACCAAAAAAATTATTTAAAGTGCTTACATTTTAATCAGCTATTCCAGCACTATACATATCCCTTCATATGCTTCATAAGTAGCATATAAGGCTAATAAACTCCTCTTTTCGTGCCTTTCTGCTCTCCTTAGTCTCAAAAGCGCTACGCCTATTCTACTAATCTGTGATTTTAACCACTTATTTCTTCTCAGGTGCAAGACGAAAAAATCCAATTTTGGTCTTAATATTTTAATTTGACTTTGTTTTACATACTGTTAAATTTTTGCGATGGAGAACGAGCTACTTTTCACTATAAATTTATTTTAAAAAATCAGCTACAAAAACGAATTTATTGGTTAAAATGCAAGTAGATTTTTGCAAGACTTATTGAGACAAGCCAACTTCAGTGTTATAAAATTACTTGAATTTTAACCAACAAACTCGCTTTTGTAAGCAGATTTTTTAAACATGAATAAAACTACAAAGTAGCTCGTTCTGCATCGCGAAAATTTAACAGTATGTAAAACAAAGTCAAACTTAAATATTAAGACCAAAATTGGATTTTTTCGTCTTGCACCTGAGAAGAAATAAGTGCTTAAAATCACTGAAAATCATGAAACTCAATATTGAAGGTAAAATTTTTCATATTTCTATATTATAAAATTAAAAAGTTAGCACATAATATGAAAGTACATTGAAAGTATACTTTACATTAAGTAGTTATAAATTTTTAATATATGTATAAACTTTTTAGAAAAATGTTATAATAAAATATAGTGACTTATGACATTTCATAGTTAAGTTTTAAAATGAATAATAATCTATTTATACAAGTAAATTAGCTCATTTTTAACAAATATGTATCAATCCAGAAATTTGTATTATCTAAATTATTTCCATGCTTTTTTATTAGATTTTCTTAGCTGACAATCTATCCTTTTCTTTGTGCAACTCAACTTAAAAATTAAAATTCTAAGTTAAATTAAAAAAAATTTTGATAATAATTCTTAAAAATAAATTCTATACATGAAATTTTGTTTGTGCTAATTTTTCACTATCTTTCCAGGGATGAATTCCAAGCCTCAATCTTGTGGTCCACAAATGAAGGATTTTTAATAAGCGATATAACTGGAGAGAATTTAGATATTTTGATTCACGATACAAATTTAACAGAAGAAGGAATTAAATATTACATTTTGGATGTGAGTTGGTACAAAGATTTATTGTACTTTGTGGGAAATAATTCTCTTCTTTATCAATACAACATGACTAGTCGTCAGAAATCATCGTTGAATATTAATTCCGTCAGTGGTATTGCAGTTGATTGGATATCGAAAAAACTCTATTGGACAAATCCCAAGCAACAAATTGTAAGATTACGAATAATTCAATTTTCCTTTAGTTTTTTTCTTTCTTTCTCTCTTTTTTCTCTATCTTTATTTTTTTTCTTAACGAGACAAAATTCTATTTCTTCATTGCAAGGGAAACAATTGATTAATAAATAAATAAAAATCTAATTTTAGATAATGAGGTCAAATATGAATGGATCTGATCAAGAACCTATATCCATTCTGGCCAATGTCAAAGAATTAGTAATAGATTCCTTAGAAGCTTATTTATACTGGTCGACTGACTTTACCATCCAAGTCGCCAGATTGAATGGCCAAGAAAGAAGATATTACTATTCGGATGAAATATTCAGTGACAAACAAGTCACAGGCTTGTCCTTAGACTTGGAGAATCGATTTCTCTATTGGATTATCAGAAGCTATGAAAATGTATCAATTTTGTATCGAGCTCCCACTTCTGAAAAGTTGCCCATGAACCAGAAAATTGTACCAGAAAAGGTTCGTATCCAAATCTAAGAATAATTCTTTAATTTAATTATTAAATTAAAGAATTTCAATCAAAAAATCTAAGTTAAAGAATTTGAATTAAAGAATTTACTAAATTTTAGATTTCGATTCTGGAGTACACAAATATCCAAGGTCCTCTATGTTACTTCTCTCAACATTTATTATGGCTTCAAGACGATAGAAATGCAATAATCGGAGATATGAAAGGACAAAATACGGCAGTAATCAATGGAATAACATTATCTGGTCTTCATATGACTTCAATCTTAAATCCACTTCTTCATCAGTTCCCAAAGTTTTTGGATTCCGAAAATATAACAGTCTTGCCGAATTCGGTTAATTATCGGAGCATAAAAATCGAGGGCAATTGGACAAATTTCAACATATCCTGGGATCCTGTTAATAATACAAATTATGGAATTGTCTTTTATAAAGTAAAATTTGTCGATGTGGGTAAAAATTCGATTGTAGAGATAACAACGGAATCATCGATTGCTTACAATAATTTACCAAATATTCAACCGTACAGCTTAATGGATATCAAAATAAAAGTATTCACCTACTGGGAAAGTGCTCGTTACACCAGAAAAACGTTGAGATCACCCCAGAGTACTCCAAGTCAGCCACTCAATTCAAGAGGTTTTGTAGAATTTCAATCTGGTCATTTGAATAATGTGAAGGAAATTGACGTCATCTTCAGGTAAATTGAAATAAAAATTACATTAAATTACATGAAATCAAAATTCAAAATATCAAATTTGAAGTTTTTTTTCGAATTACCAATACAAATTGTATTTTTTTCAGGTGGGATTCGCCACAATTGTCAAACGGAGTTATTTTGGGTTTCATCGTCAAATGTTGGTATATTATGAATGAGACCGAAATTCTTCTTTGCGATTCAATTAATATTCCAGCTTCAACACTTGAATACAGATTGCATAATGTTTTACCAAAAATGACTTATTATTTCCAAGTGGAGGCCTATACGGAAGTTGGCGTTGGACCGAATACGGATGTAATAAGCATATCGACTGAAAATGAAAATCCCTTGCTTCAATTATTAATTGTAACTACGGATATGGTGCAAATTTCGGATTTGGATCAACAAATTAATTATTCAATTAATCGACATTCTATTAGAGAATTAACATACCTGGCCGCTGATGAGAAAATATTTCTGATAAACGAAATGCAAGAGTTGATCACAATGAATATAAATGGAGAAAATACGACAAAGATTCTCTCCTTGAATAATCCGGCGAACAGTATTTGTGTCGACTGGATTTCAAGAAATTTATTCTGGATCGAATCGAGTTATAAGAAATCAAATGGAAGTTACGTTATGAAATTGGATTTATCAGCTTGGTCTTCTGGAATTTTGAAATATAAAAAAATAATCCTGAGAAATAACAGAATTGTAAATTTGGATATTTCCCCCTCAAAAGGGTAAATATTATAATCAGAATAGTAAATATTTTATTTTTTTGAATTTTAAATACAAATTTTCTTTTCAGAAAATTGTTCTGGGTGGAATTGAACAGCAAACAAGATCGTGGAGTAATGATGTACTCTGATATAGCCGGAGAGAATGTGAAACCTTTTTTCAATAAAGTCAAAGATTGCTCTTGTCCTTTCAGACCAATAGTTCGACCTGTTTTCACAATTGACAATATAAATCCTCATAATCCGATAATTTATTGGGTATCATTGGAAGGACATCTTTACGAATCGGAGATTGACGGATGTTTCTGTAATTTAGTCATCAGTAGTGAAGGATTACCTTCTCCAACTTCTCTAACCGTGGACAAAAAGAATATTTACTGGTCAAATACAGAAAGTAAAAAATTATATTTCGTCGATAAAGTATATCCCGACAATAAAGCAGTGAAACAACATCAACTAGTGAATGCAAAACGAATAAAAACCATCGGAAAATCATTGCAACCATATCCTGATGTTAAATGTTTGACACCAGCTCAAACTATTTATAATATTGAAGAAATTTCCAAAACTAAAAGTAGCATCAGAATCAAAATGCCCGAAGCAGTTCGTGAAATTTGTGAAAATTACAACTTACCTTCCACACTGTATACCATCGTTTTTTCCGAGTTTTTAGAAGAAAATAGCAAAGAGGAAAAACAATTACAAACCTACGATACAGAAATAGAAATTGAAAACTTGAAAAGTTTTGCAAAATATAGATTTAAATTAGCTTTAAGCAACTATTATGGTGAAAATGGAAATTTTAGTCTTGGTGTTATTTTAAAAACCGGAAGTGGAATTCCGTCAAGACCAAGAAATGTGACTGTAAAATCTTTAACACCAACAACTGCTGCAGTTTACTGGTTACCTCCAGAAACGTTAAATGCCGATAAACTTTATTACGAAATTCATTATACAGCCATTAAAATTGTTAATTTCTTTAGAAAAACAACAACTCAAGTTGTTCAGTGCACAGACAATATAACCGAAGGAAAACCGAAGGAAAAAGAAAAAAAAGTCATCTTAGATCATTTAGTTCCGAACGAAGAATACAAAATTTCCGTTCTTGCGTATAATCCAACCTTTAGGGATTATTATAATCAAAGTTTCGATCAACATCTAAAAATGTATCCCGAGCCAAGTAATTTAACTGTCAAACAATTCACAAGAGCACTAAGGATATTTTGGTCTCCTGCCATCAACTTGACTGTTAATTATTCTCTCGAATTCTCGTCAGTGTCTTCAGCAGAATGGCAAATTGCCAACATTTCCAAAATTATTAACAATACAGCAGAATTTCAAATTATCGAATTGGAACCTAAAAACTCCTATAAATTTCGATTGAATATAAAATATCTCGATAGTAATATATTTACTTGGCCGAGTGATGATCGATTCATCTTTGAAACACTTGGTAAGAAAAGAATTTAAGAAAGAATTACAAATTATTAATTTAAAATAAAAAAAAAATTATTTGCACTCGGTAATTAATTATAAAAAAGTAGCTTTAAGACTGAAAACAGTAGTAAAAAAGTGGCTATCAGAAAAATTTAATTCTATATTTTATTTCACCGACTTTTTCTAATTTTCATCGAAAATAATTTAGTTCTTTCTTATTTTACACTATAACTTCAATTCTAATTTTTTGCCAAATTCAATTACTTTTCTAAATTTTAATTTTAAATTCTTATAATACGATAATTTAAAATTCTTTTTCAGTTAAATCTAACAAAATTTCCAAAAAAATTGGACATTTAATTTAATCTTTTAAAATTATTCACTGGAATATAGTTATATATTTAAAAAAATTTATTACAACTTTTCAAAAGACTAATATTTCTCATAATAATTTCTAAATTAAATTACATTCAAAACTTGAATAATTTTTTAAAATGTATATTATTTTAAATACTTAATTATTAGTCTGCAGGAATTAAAATGTTTTAAACGATTTTAATGTGAAACCTTTTCTAAATTTCCTAATTTGTAAAAATATTACAACTGTAATTCTTACAAAATTCAATTATTTTTTTGTCGAATTTTTTAAATTAAATTATTCAAAACTTTAATAATTTTTTATAAAAAATAATAAATTAATAATTTTTGAAAATAAAAATTTAAATATCATTAGAGTTTACAGAATTTAAAATTTTTTTGAAATTCAAGTAATTTTTTACTTAATTTAAGTAATTTCTAACAAATTTGTACTATAACGCTTGTGAAATTCAATTATTATTTAGAATTTTAACTAAAATTCATTTTTAAATCAATTTTTATTAGAAAATTCTATGCGAGAATTCAATTATTTAAATACAAAATTAAATAATTTATTGAATAATTAAATATTTCTTAAAATTAAATTCTTTTGACGAATTTTCATAAAATTGTTAAGAATAAATTAAATTTTTCGAGGAATTTATTTTAAATTGTTCGAATCCTGCTATGAGTTGTGTTATTTGTAAAAATAATTGAATTCTGGCGAAGAATTTAAAAAAAAAATTTTTAAACAATTGGAAATTTAACTTAATCTCTTTAAATTATTCACAAGAATATAACTATCTTCAAAAAATTTTAATTACAATTTTTAAGAAGACTAATTTAATTTTTGCAACGGATTTTATAAGAATTTTTTAGAATAATTGAATTTTTGTGAAACATTTTATTATTTTTTAAAATAATAACTGCAATTCTGCGAAGAATTTTATAAATTTTATTAAAAAATTTTAAATAGATATAGTTGAACTTTGATTTTCTGTCAGGCATTGGACCAACACCTTCATACAAACAAACAAACAATTTTACAAAAGGACTACTTAATTACTTTAAAATTTTTATTAAAAAAACGTAATATCTTATATTTTCTTCTTTAAAAAGTAATTTCTGAACAAAAAGTCTGATTTTTGTTTTTTGTTTACTTCATGGTCGTTTGTACAATTTGAATCGTTTTGTTGCACAAACCAATCAATAAATTTTTGAATGTTATTTCATAAAAATAAAAAAAAATTGAACTCAAATAGTGACGGATAACCGCGGTGACGATAGACCGAGAGACGGAAAATCGAAGTTCCACTGTAATTGAAAATTTGATTATTTATGAAAATTATTGATTGTTTGCAAAGAATAGTTTCAACATTTTTTTTTTAAATAATTGATTTTTTTTGGTCAACTTTATTAAAAATAGTAGATATATTGAAAATAATTGAGTCACTTCAAAGAGTTTTGTTAAAAATTTTTTATTTCAACTATTAGTCCATTTAAAATAGTGCAAATTCTCAAAAAAAGAGGTTTTTAGTGTCACAAATCTAAAAAAAAAGTATCCAAATATTAGAAAATCGTAAAATGTAATAAATAGTTGGTTTTAGTAGATGAGTGCGAATATTACATTAAAACTATGAAACAAACATTAAAACTTTTTTTATTTTAGGCGATGTACCAAGTGCTCCAGGAAAACCAACAATTTCAAGACTGAGAAAATCGGTATATAAATTAAATTGGGAACCAGCAAAACCTCATGGTTCGACAGTAATATTTTATCGTCTCGAGGGAAAAATAGTGAATGATCTCAATAATTTTGGACAGAGTCATAGAATTAATAAATGGAAGTTGTATTACAATGGAACTGATAACTGCTGGACAATTGATTCGGAATTGGTTTATAGATATTATTTTCGAGTTCAAGCTAATAACGTTCACGGTTTCGGCAATTGGAGTGAATCAAGTGAAGAAATAGATTTAACTTATAGTAATAATGATCTAGTGACTTCACAGCCAACTGTTGGATCGATTCTGATCATGAGTTCCTCTGTTGTCATTAGCGTCATATTATTCAGCTTCTGTTTTCTAATCTGTAGTAAGTTTTATTTTATTCATCTTTTTATTTTAACAAATCGAAAATTTGATATTTTAATTTATAACAATATAACATTTTTTATTTGTACAATTGCATTAAAAAGTACAAAAATGATAATCAATTTTAATTATGAAAGCAGATAATTTATTGTATTCGAATCCTTTTAGGAAGTTATAAGCAGCGTAAAGAAGATAAGAAGGCAATTTTATCACCGAGAATACCTGGTGACATGGAATTGGCCACTCTGAGAGAAATTCCTCGAGGGAATTTTATTCAATCGAATGCTTTGTATGGACCATCAACGCTGCAAGTTGGTCAAGATGATGAGATGTTACCTAAATTAAAAAGAGATGAAATAATATTGAGCAGATTTTTGGGGAGTGGTGCTTTCGGAGAGGTTTGTCATTTTCGAATTAGAAAATATATACAATTTTTGAATTGTATTTAAAAATGGATTTTCTTTCTCAAGGTTTTTCAAGGAACTGCGAAGGATTTGAATGGACCGGGATTTACGCCAGTTGCAATAAAAACCTTAAGAAAAGGAGCATCGTCTCAAGAGAAAAGTGAATTCATTCAAGAGGCCAGACTAATGAGTCACTTTCGACACAAACACGTTCTCTTGTTATTAGGCGTTTGTTTGGAAACGGATTCGCCTTTGCTGGTCCTAGAATTAATGGAAGCTGGCGATTTGTTAAGTTATTTGAGATCTAATCGTGCTATTCAGTCTTCATGTCCTAGTGCTCTTACTCTCCAGGATTTATTATCAATATGTGAAGATGTAGCCAGAGGTTGTCGCTATCTCGAGGAACTTCATTTTGTCCATCGCGATCTCGCTTGTAGAAATTGTTTGGTATCATCCAATGATCGTCAACTCCGGGTCGTGAAAATTGGCGATTTTGGTCTCGCTCGAGATATTTATAAAAATGACTATTATCGTAAGGTGCGTTTTCCTCCAAATCTAATTAATTACTCTAATAATTGAATTAAGTAGTCCAATCTAATTTTCGATTAATATTCATTGATGGAAAAAATTATTCATTAAATTCATTACATCAGAACAAAAAAATAAATTCTTAAGGCAAAATAAATTTTAATTAGGAAGGAGAAGGATTATTACCAGTGCGTTGGATGGCTCCGGAATCACTCGTGGATGGAGTATTTACGTCTCAGAGCGACGTCTGGGCATTTGGTGTCCTTATGTGGGAGATAACATCATTGGGGCAACAACCATATCCGGCCAGAACGAATCAAGAAGTTCTTCATTACGTGAGAAGTGGCGGAAGGTTGCAGAAACCTCTTAATTGCCCGAACTCTTTGCACCAATTAATGCTGAGATGCTGGAGCTGTATTGAGAGGAGGCCATCTTTCAAAACATGTCTCGAAGAAATTATCAACTTGAGAGTTACCACGGAAGACTCATGTTTACTTCAAGTCTTCTCGAGTCGTTACTTGTCACAAATCGGTCAGTGTTTCTTTTACGTGATAGGTACAAAAATAAATATATTTTACATTAAAAATTATAAAATACAATCCTTCCTCTATGAGAAAGCAAAATTACAATTAAAATTACATGATTTCTAATTTTAATATTGTAGGTTCTAAAAAATCAAACAATTCAGAAGGAAGCCAACAACTACAGTCCATCGTTCAGGAAAGTATATTTTCACCAACACTAGCCCCAAAATATTTAGAATTACTATCAAATCCAGACGAATGGTCTATTTTCCCAAAAAATCCCCTATGTGCCTACGAAGTGCCAAAATCGACCGTAATTCATAAAAATGCAAATGAAAATTTCCAATCATCCGAAAATTCAAGACACATAAAACAAACGGATACAAAAGACGAAGAATTATCGAATCTAGAGAGTCAAATAGTAGACAAACAAATTGTAAATAAAATCCTACAGAAAAAATCCCAACAAAGAAGACTCTCTGTAACGAGTTTGAACATTCCGGAAAAAAAGAGAAACACTTTGGTAAATTATCGAAAAAAATCCCGATCCCTTGACAATCGTAAGTCAAGAAATATTTCCGGTAATTATAAAGATTCTGTAGCATTTACCAAATATTTTCGAAATGAAAGGAAAGAATCAAAAGCAGGTTCAATTGAAAATTGTTTAAGTCAATTGAAAACAAGTCTAAAGGAAAATATAAACAGTTCTAGAGAATCAAATGCAAGTCTAGATATTACGAGACCGAGTTCTTCGATAATTAATTCCGAAACATTCACGAAAGTTCCGAGCAAAATTAGTCAATATAATTTAGACAGTAAAAATAATAAGATTCTAAATTTATCGAAAATTCCAAAAAGCAATTTACAGAAAGCGAAAATTCCTCTAATGATAAATAATGCCTTATTAAACTTACTGCAACAGACACCTGATATTGATGATAATGAGAGAATCATTACCTATACAATTGTAAATACTGATGCACTTAGGGTAAATGGATCTTAAAAATAATAAAATTGAGAAAAAGTCAATTTATTGTATGAAGTTGCAAATTCAGACTGATCTATTGATTTGAATTAAAAATTAGGAATAATCTATTAAAATACATTGTAAAAATATTTCTTTTTCAAGAAATTGCAAAGGTGCCACTTTAACTGCCATTTTTAATGAGAAAAAATCTTAAAAGTCTTAAAAGTCATTAATATTAGTGAATGTATGCCAAATGATATTTTTATACTGTAAAATTATAAATTGATGATTCACAAATTCTGATTGTTCAAATGAAGGAAGTATTTTTTATTAAATTTTTTTCATAAAAAATTACAAATAAATAATAAAAAAAAATTTTATTAAAATTCAAATAAAATCAAATTTTACATATTATTGTAATAGAAATTGAATTTGAAAAAGAAATCAATTTTCGTTCATTTGAACATTCAGAACTTCAGGATCATAAAAAATTGTTACAAATTGAATGAGTAAAACTCGTGATCATTACTAGTTAAATTATAATTAGTAGTTTTTTTTATTCAATGAGTACGATATATATTAAATATTTAAATACTAGTTATTTATACATTAAAAAAGTAGACGAGAATAATTTATTGTCTAAGGAATAAATGAAATAGCTTTTACTTTTATGTACTTCAATATATAAGCTGTTACTTGTTTATTAATTCTTCTATTTGAATTATTTATTACGAAACAGTGCCTTCAATTAAGTATTATTTATGTATTTAAAAGTAGTAAATTGATTTTCTATAAAGTTTGGTAAATTTCAGGTAACTTGCAGAATGGACTTGAAATTTTTTTTCAACAAAAAATTACGGAACTTGACGCTCAGAAGTGCGTATAAATTTAATTATAAAATAATTATTTAATTATTTAATTATTATTTAATTTTTTTCCTTGAGAAGAGAAATTAAAAACTAATTATTTCAATTATAATAAAGTTTATGACTAATTATTTTAATTATTTGATGTTGGTGAAGTTCACAACGTTTATAATCATCGATTTAAAGAAAAAAATAATTGTCTATTGAAATTTTATCTTCAAAAACGTTGAAATGAACGAAACTTTTCTTCTTCTAAAATATTTTACCAATTCAAAAAAGAAAAAAAAATAATTAAAATTAAACATTTATTTAGTTAAGAATTAATTTTTTAAATATACACAATAATTTATATTCAAACAAAATAAAAATTTAAAGAGGTTAAAAAATATCGTCGTTCATTTAAAAGTTCCAAACTTTAATTTCCAAAAATGTTTACAATTTTGATGAAAAACTTAAAAAAGAATTTGCGACGTAAAGTTTTATTTTATGAATAAAAAATGTTTTGTCTTCCAATCGTTGATGATAAACGTTGTGAACTTCATTCACAAAAAAATTGAAAAATCACCCATTGAAAAAAAATTAACAAACAGAATTAATATTTAAGGAAAAAAAGTCTGATTTTTTCATATATTTCTAATTTTGACAAATACAAACTCACAGCAATCTGAAATTTATAAGTCCTGTATATTGTTTATATCAATTGTAAATTTGTTAAAAATTTGCTTCATACATTTGTGTAGACATGGAAAATCAAAACCTAATGTTAATATTTGACATAACGATTGTAAATAAATTTTTCATCACATTTGAGAATTTTTATATATATTTACATTGCATTTATTATTTACAAATACTCATCAAATTGAGTAATCATACATGTTGATTATTTGTTAATTACAATTGTAATTATAATTTAAAACTCACCTGTTTTGTCTTTATGATTTTTAAAAATGTAATTATCTCAATTTTTCGAAGTCATTGTAAATACCAAACAAGCAAACGGGGAAGGATACGAATTTCGTAATCTTTGAAAATTAAATGTTTCTTTAATTACAATCGTTTTTAAAAAATTAATTTCAACTAATTTTAATTATTTTTAATTATCCTTTGAACTACAATTAATTATTTTCGAATTTTTAATTATAACTCAAGAGGTACATTTGATAATTTTAAATTTCATTAAAATCTAATATCACTCTATCGAAATTCTTTTTTTTCTGAAAATGTTTTTTTATATCAGTAATACCAATATAAAAATTGTAGCATACCTAAATAAATTGCTCATTGATTTGCAATTCTATATTATGCAAAATCTTGTCTAAAACTTCCGTCTTATTTTCTTTGCTAGTTACAGGTTTTATTTTACAATGTTCCAAACGTAAGGTATGTAGATTGAAAACTCTGTAAAAGAAATTTTTCTGTTAATTCCTTTTTTTTATTGTGTATTTTAAACGTATTTTCAGGTTGCAGGCCTCGGATCAACTCAAAAAAGTCGTTTTAGTCGATTAAAAATAGAGAAAAAAGACAGAAAAGTCGTTTATTTAATTCAATGTTGTCACAAAAAATTTTATTTTATATTTCCCTGATTCTTCACTGATTTCTAAATTCAATTAATAAAAACTCGAATAATTTTGCTAAATAAATATTTAAATACTTCTTATTTCTTTTTCACGGGAAATAAAATTTAAAAAATTTCAACTTTTGAAATTCATTAAATTCTAAAATTACAACTATAACCCTTCCAAAATTCAATTATTTTCTACAATTTTGAACTAAACTTCATCTCTAAATCAATTATCTATATTAATTTTTAATAATTTTCCAAAAGTTCTTCAAGAATTCAATAATTTCAATACAAAAATTCAATTCTCATAATAATTGAAACTGTTCATTTTTCATTCTAAAGATATTAAGGAAGAATATTTTCAAAACTTTTAATAAAGAATTTTTTAAAATTAATTTTTTTTAAATATTTCTAAATAATTTGTGAAAGACAATATTTTTACAATTCCATCAATTAAAAAATGTCCAAAAAATTGAAATTTGGTAAAGTCTTTGAAAAATAATTTAAAAAATTATTCGAATATTCGACATTCGAGTTACTACAAAATTCGAACTGAACCGAGTTTTGTTCGGTTTTGGAACACTAAAATGTCGAATTCTAAAATTCGACATTTCAGTCGCCTAGTTCGAATGTCGAATAATCGACATTCAAGTTAGCATAGAGATTCAAATGTCGAATTTTCGACATTCGACATTTCGGCGCCCCAAAACCTAACAAAACTCGGTTCGGTTCGGATCGAATTTTGCACAGCTCTATTCGAAGGTAATTAAATCTTAAAAAATTATGATAAAAAAATTTGAAGAATTAGTTATAGATTCTTTTCACACTATAAAAATCGAAATAAATTTCATTTTATACTAAAAATGTGGTATTTTGTTGCAAAATTATATCCGAGGCCTAAAATTGTGTTAGAAAGGAGAAATTAAAGAAAAGAGTTAAAATATTACCTATTTCGAGCCACTTGGAACATCGTCATCTTGGTCCTCATCCTTACTTTTTTCATGAAGTAAAACGTATTCTCGGGTACTGAAGCCAAATTTAATGACATCTCGTTCAAGTAATTCGTGATATCTTCTCGCTTCTAATTTGACATCATTAACAAATGTTCCATTCGCCGATTCTAAATCAATTAAATAGGGTCGCACACGTCTACCTTGTGAACCATCTTCCCTCGAATATGGAACTAAACGGTACTGCAAAGCAGCATGTTGCTTGGAGCAGGAAGGATGATCCAAGGGAATATCTGCAATTTTACGATCTCTACCCATTAGAAAGGCAGACTGACGATGAATATAAAGTGTAGGTAGAGATTTTTCTCCTTTAAACTGGTACAATCTCCATCTTCTTTTTGGTTTCATGGCATCATCGGGTTCGGCATATTTTATCACAATTCCATTCACTGTATTAGTGTCTTCGGTTAATTTACCCGATAATCCAAAATTCGGCTTTTCCTTCTCTGGGGGTTTTGGTCGGTCCTCGGTTTTTATATTCGATTTTCCCCACTGTGGCGATGCTTCTTTCTTAACTCGTTCTCTGTCGAAACTGCTTTTATTATCTCGCCTCTCTTTAAAATCACGTTTATCACTCCTAGGCCTTTTTGACGTTCCCTCATCGTCCATGTGTCGTGGATGATCATTTCTCCTTGGAGGTGGAGTTTCTAACCTCCTTTTTCGTTCGGGTCGACTGTTACTTTTGTGAAATTTAATTCTTCGATCATTTCTGTCTGAATCATATTTGCGATTACTTTCTCGATAATTATCACTGCTGGTTTTTTGATAACTCTTTCGCTTTCTTCGAGATTTGTTTCTACTTTCGTCGTCACTGCTATTACTACTGCTGTCGGATGTCATTTTTATTTGCAGTCTTTGCAGTCAATCAAATAAAATATATAATTTTTATGAGAGTTGCAGTGCCTACAAATAAAGAAAATCCAATAAGTACTAATGAATACTAAACTAAAATCGTTTTTAAAATAACATTCTTATTGAAACACAACGAAAAGAGAATTGTACAATTTTTAGGTTATGTTTTAGAAAAAGAGGAAAATGATATATTATAATAAGTGTACATAATCACCTTGTCTTGATGAAGTAATTTTATTTTGAAAACTATGTTTATTAATAATTTTAACTCCGTTTAATAATAGTTTCAAGATTTGCACTTAATTTCATTTATTTTATTACTTTTTTCGCTTTTTTCATTACACATACAAATGTCAGTGATACTTGTTGTGTTGTTGACACTTCGAGTTTTGAATTCTCGAAATTAATTGAAACGATCGAATCGAATGGCACACGCGATATATCGAAATTTAAATTCAAAAAAGCACATAAATTGTTTGAAATTGTTAATTTATTGAAAAATATAATTTACAGGTCATTTCGTTTTGTTTATATTTATACATTAACATATAACAAATGATACATACTCTTAAAAATATTTTTAAAATCATATACTAAATTTAAAACTATACATAAAATAAATTTATTATATTCAGTTCTTTGTTGTTAACTTACAAAATAAAGTACAAAACAACAAATATAATAAATAATTCTAATTTTTTGTGCGACTTTTCAGTCGTTTTGTAACAAAATGAATTCGCATGATTTTTTAACATTATTTTACTATAGGTATTATTTAATTTACTTACAAAACAGTTATATATCGAAGGAACTTTACAAAATCTTTGGAATATGTGATATTTATAATATAATTTTTTAACTTAAATTTTTAATAAACATAGTTTTTGATTTTTATAATAAATATAATTTAGAAGATGATGATGATGTGATAGTCTTCTTCTCTTTTTTTAAATTTAACAACATTGTAATAAAAATTCCAAACGTTGTAAATATTATCAAATTATTGTAAATTTATGAAAAAAAATACTTTTTTTTGCATTCAAAAATACTTTTATAAAAAGGAAAACTTGTTTTATAAATAATTTTTGTACAAAAGGACATTTTTGTTGTTCAAAGCAAAAACCTAGTACAGTCGCATTCGCCGTAAGGTTGAAAGTCGCTTACAAAGTAAGCGAATTTCAACCTTACGGCAAATGCGACTTTACTAGGTTTTTACTTCGGACAGTAGTTTTAGTTTTTTCTAAATACAATTTTTTGAAATATTTATTGAAAACTTGAAAATTTTCTGAAAAATTTTTTTAAAAAGATTATCAAATATTTCTAAAAAATTTATATATTTGAAAAATTGCAAAAAAAAATCTGTAGCAAAAAAAAGTTGTAATACTATTTATAAATTTGTACAAGATAAATGGGGCATTCCAGGTGTAATTTTCATTTTTTATATTTTTTTTGTTTTTGTTTGGAATCATTATTTTTGAATTGTACATATATAACAAATAAGAAAACACATTTTTTTGTTTTGTTCCTTGGAAAATATTGGGAAAGTTGTGATTTTTTTAAATTCAACTTTTTCAGACTCCGAAGACTTTTTTGAAATACGTTTTTCTAATAGAAAAAAAAAGTAAAAAAAAGTAGAGAAAAACGTTTTTATTTTATTTATTTCTATTTGTTATAATTTATTCGTTTTTTCTTAAAGTTTATAGATATTTAATAAAAAATGACTTACTCTAAATTTAAATTAGTAAAAATGATCCACGATTTTCATTCGGTGACAAAATAAATAATACAGAAATCGAGAAAAATAATTTTTCAATGAAAATTTCCCCTGGAATGACCCAAATAATAATAATTTTTTGTACGCAAAAAATGGTCGTTTCGCTTGAATTGTTAAACAATTGTTGGAGCCTGCAGAACAGCAGGAGCACGTCTGACTTTCAATGCTTCTGGACTCATCTGTTTATTCATCTGATCATAATTATACATAACTGACAGGCCGCTGTCAGTGGTCGGCTTTCTTGTGAAGTTATTATTTTTATTTTGCGTGGAATCATGATGAATTTTACTCTGTCGATCTATTGAAGTTGTATTATAGAATGCATCGGCCGCGATGCTGCCCTCCTCTTCTTCCTCTTGCCGATATCGTCTGTGTTTTACGCGGCACCAACAATAGATTCCGATGCATATCAGCAAAAAGATAAAAAGCAAACCCAACGCAGCAGCTGCTGCCAGTACTCGCATTTCCGTTGGGTCGCGGACGAGTAATTTTAAATTCGTCGAATCCCTGCCCTTTTCACTTTCCACCAAAAGTGTGTACGTTCTTGCGTCTTCTTTTTGGACATTTTTTATAACCAGGATCGCCCAATAACAATTGGAAATCGATTTACTTTCGACAATTGGCTCCAGGGGTAGTGCCTCGTATTTTGGATGAATCGTTTCACCTGAAAAAATTTTATTTCATGTTAGTTGGCAATTTTTTATATTTTTTCTGTTTTGGGTTCTTTTTTGAGGTGCTTCTGGAGTCGCGCGGATATTTACCAAAAAAACGTTTAGATTTTCTTTTCCATCAGAATCACATTTTATAAATTTTAATTAATATTATACTTAAATATTTTATTATTTTTATTTAATTTTCATACAACAGACTTTGCATTTATCAACTAAAAACTATTTACGACTATTTTTACACTTATTATTTCAGACCTTGGATAGTAAGACTATCAGTTTGTTTTATATATAAAATGCAACTTAATTCAATTTTTGTATTGTAATAAATAATTATACAGTCAATATTTTCAAAAACTATATTTTTGAATAATTTTATTAAGATATAATGTTTTTAAATAATAGGAATTTTGAAAAAATGTTATTGAAAATAATTATGATTTTCTAAAGTCGTATTTCGTTAAATTTTTTGAAAATTAAATTTTGAATAAAATTTAATAGCAAATTCTGAAAATAATTTAATTGTCAACAATTGTTAATGTAACCTCTTGAAGGAAAAATTTGAAAATGAAAATCAAGGAAAATTAACTTCAAAAAATTATATTAAAATATTTTTTCTAGAAAAGTAAGTCTTAGTATCTTTTCATTATAATTTCTTTAAATTCAATTATTTTTAATATTTTCAATTATTTATTTTCGTTAATTCAAATATATACAAAAAATAATTACTTACACACAAAAAAAAATATGGTAAATTTGACTACTTTTTTACTATTTCCTGTAGTTCTTATAGGCGCCCGTAACATTATTTAGTAAAATGAACTATGACAGAATAGTTAGTCTAACTGTAAAATGTAGTAATAAATACCATTTTTACAGTAAATTTAACTACTAAAACAGTCATCTTAACTATTTGTTGTTAGTCATACTAACTGCTTCATTTAGTTGCAGTAACTAAATTTTCATAGTTCCTATAGGCGCCCGTAATAAATTGTAGTTGTAACAACTGTAAAAAATAGTTAAATTAACTATTTAAAGTAGTAAAATGAAATTATTTATTTGTTTTTTATTATTATTGAGGTCCATTTTTTTATATTTTCTCTTATTTTTGTTCATATATAATTTATATATTAAATTCTTATACACCTAACAGAGGAAAATCCCCAAACGCCGGGGATTGAACGCACGACCCTAACATTCGCAAACCGATAACCTAACCACCTAACCACGCTCGCACGCTACGATGACTCGCATTGTACTTGAGGACATTCTTCTTAGATTCAGTCATAATAACTACTCCGTTTAGTTGCAGTAACTAATTTTTTAAGCTCAAGGACTTAGTTGAAATGTAGCCAGCATATGATTTTAAATGACTCAACGATAGTGCAGTAGTTAAAAGTACTGTTGAAAATAGTTATTTTCAGAATTTCTGTAGTAAAATTATCCACTTTTTACTAGTTATAAAAAAATTAAGCTTACTATTTTCATATAGTAAAAATAACATAAAAATTGTTACTTTTATGACTTTTGTAGGGAAGAGGGCCCCAAGGTGGTCAGGGCCCTAAGGTGGTCACCCTAAGAAAATTTTTTTATATTAGTTAGTATCTTCAAATGTTTTTTGTTATTGTTATTATTTGAGAAAACAAAGATTTTAGTAAAGTTTTGAGGTAAATAGTCGTATGAGTCTTTTTGTAACGTGAACATCGTAAAATTTCTGTTTATAAATGATCGAGAAATTTTTTTCTCGGGGTGTTAAAATCATCGAAATTAACCATTTTAAATTAGTAAAAATCGTTATAATTATCTTTATATATCGTACAATAATATTCCAAATGAATATAATTAATATTGTGCTTTAAAAAATTTTTTCATTAACGTTTAAAAAATTGTGTCTTGGCCCTAAGGTGGACACTTTTTTGGCCACAAGGTGGTCACTTTTGACTTTTTATGAAAATGTGTTTATACGCCATATTTATCAACATTTATCACTGTGAATGTGAATTTTATCAATTTTTAAGTTTTATAATGAATAATAATGAAATAGAAGTATTTTCAAAATTTTACCTATCTAATACATACACAAAAAGTATCATTTTTGACGAAAGGACAAAGTGCAAAAAAAAATATGTAATATGTTTCTGTGATCCTGAAAAACAATTAATATTAAATAAACAACTTAGTAATACGTTTATTACATTTTTTTAAAACTTTTTTAGTGAATTTTTGTATGGTGACCACCTTGGGGCCACTTTTTTAAAAGTCGAATTTTCAACTTTTTTTAAAAAGTGCCATAACCTTTTTTTAATAATGAAATGAAAAAAACTTTATGATAGGAAGTTAGGTAATAAGATAAAGTTTCAAACGCCGTATTATTGACCTTTATATATAATTCCATTTGAAATCTACAGTCGTTCAAAAGATGGGTGACCACCTTAGGGCCCTCTCCCCTAGTTATAAAAATAAATGTTTCTTACCACCATAGAGATAAATTATTAAAAGCTAGTAAGAATTGGTTCTTTTAACTACATTAAACACAAAAATAACAAATTCCAGCGGTTGTTTTTACTCTTTGGAACAGTAAATTTTAATTGATTTTGCAAATAGCAAGAAATGGATATTTCTACTACAGAAATTCCGAAAATAACTATTTTTAACAGTACTTTTAACTGCTGCACTATTGTTGAGTTATTGACAATCATAACGTGTAGTAGTAGTTTTAACTACATAAAACCAACTATTCAATAATTTTAGTTCCACTAACTATGGAAGTTTAGTTAAAATACTGCTGAATATGGTAGTTTTAACTACATTTTTTTAACTGCACATATGTGGATGTTTTTACCACTCACGTTTTTTCTCTGTAGAAAAAAATGATCTTTTCAACTGCATAAATAGTAAAAATAACTATTTTCAACAATTGATTTTACTATATGAAAACAGTAAATTTCTTTCTTTCTCTGCAACTACTAAGAAATAGTTGTTTTAACTTCATAAATCATAAAAGTAACAACTTTCAGAGGTTGTATTTACTATATAAAAACAGTAAGTCTCATTTTGTTTGCAACTAATACAAAATAGTTATTTTTGCTACCACAATAGTGACATTAACTATTTTTAACAATAGTTTTTACTACTACACTATAGTTGAGCCATTTACAAGCATAAAATTGTGTTTTTTTGCATTTAATTCGTAAAAAACGCAAAATTTTTAAAAATGTTTCATACAAAAGATATACATTTTACAAAAATACACATTTTTTGTTTTCACTATTTTTTCCTAAATTTGATAGTTTTCGAGAAAAATGCAAAAAACCATAAAACGATTAAGGACACTAGGTGCGGCTCTGAGTGGTGTCTTTTCGGGGCACCTATAAAAAAGGATTTTTTTTAAAATGTTGGAGGGGGCATTGGTTCTGGGTTGGGTACCTTCTAGTACCAACTAGAAAGTCAATTTGACTCCCTTTCTTTATTAAAACGTGTAAGGAAATTAGGTGCTGCGGGCTTCGCCCGCCTCTGAGTGGTGTTTAGAACTATTTTTCTGCTTAATTTCATTGCTTATTATTTAGAAATTAGGATTTTTCAATGAAATTGAAAATTAATTTAATTACCTAATAGGGGCATAAATCAGCCCTTTTTAGGGCTAATGCACTTTCAATCAGCCGCTTTCAGGGCTAATAAACTCACAATCATCCCTTTTCAGGGCTGATACACTCACAATCAGCCCTTTTGAGGGTTAATAATTTGAAATTTTGCGTTTTTTACGAGTTTAATGTACAAAACACAATTTTATGGTGTTTTTTATGGTGAAAGTATATTTTAACCACTTTTTATGGTTTTTTGCATTTTTCTCGAAAACTATCAAATTTAGGAAAAAATAGTGAAAACAAAAAATGTGTATTTTTGTAAAATGTATATCTTTTGTATGAAACATTTTTAAAAATTTTGCGTTTTTTACGAATTAAATGAAAAAAACACAATTTTATGGTGTTTTTTATGGTTTTTACCATGAAAATCAAATTTGCGCAAGTTTTCACTATCATTTTCGTAATCAGCGCACAAAATTACGTAAGTATACGTAATTTCATTAAAATCGGGCGGGGGTGCTATACGGAACTCCACCCAAATTGTGTATTTTTTATATTTTTAACTTAAATTCTTTAAAAAATTTTATTGTTTTTTAACATTTTTCTAAAAATTTTGTACAAAAATCAATTATTTTTTTTAAGTTTTACTAAAATTTAATTATTTAGAAATTTTTCAATTTCGTGTATTAAAAAAATAATTTATCTTTTAAAAATAATTTTAATTATTTTTAGAAACAAATATTAAGAATTTTTTTATTATAATTTTTAAAAATCCAATTATCTTCAATATTTTCAATTACATATTTGCGGTTATTGAAAATATCTACAAAAATAATACATTAAATTATTCAAATAAATCTAATTGTTTAGAATTATTATTAAAATTTTGGAGTAATCAAACATTCTCAAAATTTTTTATTAAAATTCTTCAAGAAAATTGATAATTGACATAATTTTTCAAATATTTCAATTTTCTTAAAAAATTACATTAAATTTTTTTAAAAATCTACTTTTCAGACTTATTGTTAAAATTTTGAAAAAAATATTTATTTATTTAACAAGTATACGGGACGGGCAGTCTGAGCAGTCTACTTTTCGCCGCCAACTTGCTCCCGTATACCTGCTCGGCGTCGAAATCTCGCTCCCGGGCCCTTCTCCCACTCTACCTACTTTCCGGGCACCGTCAGTCAGACATACATGGTATGAACTACTTCTCCCCCCACAAAGATGCAGTCAAATTTCATTGACGCCCCTCCCCTGTCATTTTATTCTCAGATTTCGAAGGAAAATTCTCGTAAAAATCGCAATTATCTTTATAAATAACAAAATTTTTCTCCAAAGTTCAATTATTTTAATAAATGTCAAAAAAAATTCTTGTCCTATTTTCAATTATATTCAATAATAACATTTTTTTAAGGAATTAAAAAAAAATGTAGCACTTCTGCTGCTCGCCGCGGAGGTCTACAAAAAACTTAACACCGTTTACTCATAAAAAAATTTTGAAAAACACTTCTTTAAGCCTCAAAACAGGTATAACCCTTTAACTAGAGATGTGCAAAAAGCTCGAAAAATCGAGCCGAAATTTTTTCGAGCCGAGCCGAGCCCAAGCCGGCTCGATGTATCGAGTGCTCGAATTTAATCGAGTACTCTAAATTTTCGAGTACTCGATTAAATTCGAGCACTCGAGTGAATTCGAGTACTCGAATGGATTCGAGCTTTTGACTTACTAAAAAAACTATTAATAAGTAAAAAATTTCGAATTTATTTGAATTACTGAATCAATATTTCTATTTGCTAAATATAATAAATGCGAAAATTCTTTGAATTTTCTGTAGAACTCGAATTTACTCAGAGCTCGAAAAAATTCGAGTACTCGAATTCCCTCGAGTGCTCGAAAAATTCGAGTACTCGAATTAACTTGAGTACTCGAAACTATTCGAGCTTTTTACACGGCTCGGCTCGGCTCGAATTGGCTCGAGCTCGAACTGATTAGGCTCGGCTCGGCTCGAAAAATGAAAAGCTCGAAAAAGCTCGATCGAGTCTCGAGCTTCAAGCTTTTTGCACAACTCTACCTTTAACTAAAATTATTCAAAAGTGTAATTCTTATTAAAAATAATGATTGATTGTCTAAAATTGTATTAAAAATAATATAATAGAAATCCTGTGTAGAATTTTCTTATTTGAAAATAATCGAATTTATGTAAAGAACTGAATACTAGGGGAGGGGAGAGTAGAAAATTTGACTGCATCTTTGTGGGGGGAGAATTAGTTCATACCATGTATGTCTGACTGACGGTGCCCGGAAAGTAGGTAGAGTGGGGGAAGGGCCCGGGAGCGAGATATCGACGCCGAGCAGGTATACGGGAGCGAGTTGGCGGCGAAAAGTAAATCGCCCACAACTTATATTATACAATATTAACTGTGTAATCAACGCTAGGTAGTTTTAACTCAAAAGTCTAAATTAAACCTACGCAATGAAGAGGTGAATCTTAAGAAGCTACTATCAAAAAAGTCAACAATATTTGACATCGAATTAGCCTCTCTACTTAATCTTGTTACAAAAGAGTGATATCCGTAGTTTGTTCGATGAAAGAACTCCAAAAACAGTGTATAATTTCTAGTTGCCCTTATAGGGACAGACATATTAAATAATGATAATAAATTTGAACAATTATTTATACCATTTATAATCTTATTAAAAACAGTCAAGTCATTAAAAAGAAATCTGGATGCAATTAGTGGAGTATTAAATGATAATCTCAATGTACTGTAGTCATGGGAGTATCTGTCAAATTGAACTTTAAATTGTCTCGCTACAAAACGAAGAAATCTATTTTGAATTCTTTCAATTCTAATTATGTTTAAAATCATAAAATGGCACCCATATTACAGAAGCATACTCCAGCAGCGATCTTACCAAAGAGAAGTAAAGAATTCTTAGTGTATTAATATTATGAAACATTGATGCATTTCTAATTATGAAACACAGTAAAAAGTAAATCTTAATTTAAGAGCTGCCTTAAATTCAACACTGTCTGCTATAATGTTAAAGGATACGAAAAACGTGCGTAAATTCAACATTGACTGTCTTAAAAATGTTGCATCTTAATTTAAGGCAGCTTTCGTGCCTTAAAATAAGATTTTCTTTTTACTGTGAACCAAGAGCTGTTAAGGCTTTTGAAATTACTTCAGATGTATGTCTATTAAATGAAAGGTCACTGCAAAAAAGCAATCCCAAGTCCCGAATACAAGTAACCCCCCAGGCGGAAAATTCGGACGAATGCCGGATCGTCCAACCGTCTAGCGCCCGCGCCGTTTGAATTGGAGAGTCAATGCCAGTGCAGGCAGTCTGTATACCGATTCGGATGAGAATTTCTGCTGGCGCGGTACAAAGTCGGATCCGACTTTCGTCACAGTCTTTCTACTGTCGGCAGTACAGGCGCGGTACAAGTTTGATCCGATCGCCGGATCAAAATTTATACCACCTCGCAACCGGCGTTGTACTGGCATTCGTCCGTCTAACGACCCGAGCGGTACAGGCATTCTACCGACTGAGAACTATATAATTTATTTTATTATTAATATATTAATTAATTTAATTTACTTACTTATTTATTGATTTATTATAAATAAATTATAAGTAATATTAAATAAATTTGATTGGATTTATTTAATATTACTTATTTGTTTATTCATTGATAATAAATCAATAAATACGTGAATTAAAAATTATTAATTAATTAATTTATTAATAAGAATATGCTTAGAATATAGTAATTGTTACTAGTTTTCAAATTAGTTTTATATTTTTTATATAGGATAATTTTTTTTATAAATTCGCTTTTAAAAATCTTACCACAAATATTTTTTAAAATCTGACAAGTTTTGCTATTTTTATTTTTTATAATAAAAATTAATAATAATAATAAATTTAATCCATCATGCTTTAAACATTTTTTGTATTATTAATTTTTAAAGAGCCGAAAGTACATTCGCACTGTCATTCTATTGCAAAATGCGTCCGGCTCGCTGCAGGTTTCAGCCCGCCAAACACCCGGCGTTGTACTGGCATTCGTCCGTCTAGCAACCAGCGCGGGCCAAATTTTATTCTTTATTAAAAATTAAAATAAAAGAAATGTTTAATTAACTATGCAAGGTGAGTGTTAATTAATATTTAATATTTCTTTCAAATTAATTACATTCATCTTTTTCTCTTTTTTAAAAACATTTATAAAGTATAAATGAAACGCAGTAAGTTACAAATGTTTATTTTGGTTAATTTTGTATTGATTTCTAATAGTTATAAAGTGAAGTGTCCAACTAATTATTCCTAAATAATAAAGTAAAGATAAATATTAAAAAAATTGAAGATTAAATAAAAATATAATAAAACTTTAAATTTATTTGCATAATATAAATAAAATGCTAAAATATTGAAAAATATTTGAGTAAAAATTATTATTCACTTTATATATAAGTTTTTGTTTAGCGGTATTGTATATTGGCGTTGTTTTGCTCACATCCGCAAGCGAGCGAATAGCGTAGTGGTTAGCGTATTAGACTTCGGTGCGTAGATTAGGATAGGCTTGGGCTTCGTATCCCACTGCGAGCGTTTAGAATTTTAATGTGTAAAAAAATGTAAAATGTGTAAAAAATGCTTCAAATGATCTATAAATAAATGTTAATTAACATTCACCATGCATAGTTAATTAAATATTTTTTTTATTTTATTTTTCAATAGAGAATATAATTTGGCCCGCGTCGCTTGCTAGGCGGACGAATGCCAGTAGAACGCCGGTTGTTCGGCGGCATCAAATCTGTACCGAGCCAGGCGCGCAGCCACTACAACACATTGTCAGGTTTCAGTACAATGTCTGCACCGCTCCGGTCGTCAGGCGGACCCATGCCAGTACAGTCTTACCGACGTCTGTACAGGCGCGGTACCCTGCCAGTGGAAAATTTAAAACTCTTGAAGAACCTTAGTATTTTGTAATATTTTTCAAAAATTTTTAATAATTCGCCTTAATAACTTTGAAAGAAAACATGAAGAGTTGCAATTATTATAATTATTACAATTTTTACAAAAAATCGAATTTTTTTGTTCAAATAATTAAATTGTCATAAAACTTTCGAAAAATTATGAAAAATAATTGTTTCAGAAAAAAAGTTTAGAAAAAAATTCTATAAAATAATTAGATTTCAGTAGATTTAAAAGTGAACTTTAAAAAATTTTAATTCTTATGTAAAAAAAGAAATAAGCTGATTTAAATATTTGTGTAACAAAGTTATTGAAAATTTTAATAATTGTATTTGGAAATCAGTGAAGATCAGAAAAATACAAAATTAAATTTTTGTGATGATTATTAAATAAAACAAATTACTATTTCGGCTTTTTCCGATTTTGTGACAAAATTGAATTTAAAATAAATGACTTTTTTTAAACCACTTATTGCGCGGTTCTTTGATAAGACAATGGATTTTAATTTATACGTTAAACTTAAGTTTAATTAATTAATGTTCACTGTAAAATATTTTGAAAAAATTTCCTAAAGGATTCCTTAAAATTTTCCTAACAATTTTCTGAAAAGAAATAAAAAAATGATGAATAAAAAAGTTCTATTAAAAAAAAATAATAAAACTTATTGAAACTTATTAGGTGTTGAATCCATTTGAATGAAAATTATTATGTTTAATTCAAAAATAATTTTTGGTTGACTGCATATTGTTTTTTCAGTGCGGACTTTTTTGGATTTTGTGCCAAAATTGAATTTAAAATAAATTACTTTTTCGATGTTTTTATATCTTTCATCGACTAAAACGACTTTTGTCCCTTGTTTCTAAATTAGCAATACTTCTTTAAAACCGTAACTTTAATATTTCTTTTCTTGACAATAAAGTCAGAGATCTTTGTTGAAATATAAAATTATCTGCTAATTCGCGAGTTTAAGAATTTCGAAAGACTTAAAATTCGACTCATGTTGTTTTTTTCGATGAATATTCATGCGTCTCCATTTCTATTGTCTTACGTAATGAGAAAATTATATGATAAAGCCATTAAAATCCAATTTAGTCTTGAATTCGATAGTAAGGCTCTAAACGAAAATTACGAAAGAAAGGAATTGTTTGAAATTAGTCAGAGGGCAATTAGGGTTTTTTACTTTTTTTTGTTTCTCTTTCTCAAAAAAAATACATACCTGCTCTAATATGAGAACTCCCCCACTGCCAAGCGACTAATCGGGGCGGAGGCCTCGAGCAAAAGCTGGACTTTAATTGATGTACCGGTTCTCCGGACCATCCTATTGACTCATAAATTCCATTATCTCCAGAAGAACGTATGGTTTGTATTTCTGGCGGTCCCATGACATTGAGCATAAAACGTTCCTCGCTTCGAATTTCCCTTCGAACGCCGTTGATGAAATTGTATGCGAAACATCTGTACTCGCCCTCATCGGGCCACATGACATTTTCCAGTCTTAGTTTTTTGCCGCCCTGTTTGTCTTGTGTTGGATTTTCAATAATTTCCGGAATCCCTCCACGCACATGCTCCCATCTGTATTGTGCCGGTGGATTTGCATCATATTCAGCGCACTCAAATGGATCTATGGTTGTGCCGAGGGACGTAATTTCTTCCACATCTGGAATGCTTCCATTTAACGTCTTCTTGCTTGCTTTTAACTTTGGCGCATCTGTAATAATTTCAAAGTTTAGTTTCAACATTTTTCCACGTTTTTTGTCTCAATTTGATATCTGCATTTGTAGCACCCTGAAGAAAAAATTCTAGAAGAATGAAATCTTTTGAATATTTTCAAAAATGCTAGAATCAGTGGAAATAAAATTATAAAAATGATCTTTACTAACACTGAACGTCCATTCTGTAACTGGCTGGAGCACTGTCACCAATGATATTTGTAGCCTTGCAGGAATATAGTCCAGCGTCACCTCTCATTACGGGTTCAAATCTCACTTCGGACGCAATTAGAGTGTTATTTTGATAAGTCCTGTTAGCTGAAAGAGTCATTGTTGCGCTGTTCGTTGTACTTATTGAAGTGGAATCTTTGAACCATTTAATTGAACCAACCGGATTGGAATCGGCGATGCATTTCAAACTTATGAAACTCGCTGAATCTTCTAAGGCGGTCGTCAACATTCGTGGACTAGTTTCTATTCTCGTTTCCGGTGTATCTGAACGGAAAAACATAATCAAAATCCAATACATTACAAACAAGATATATAGTTGAAATTATCTTTTTTTTATTCTTACACTTGAATTGAAATTAATTAAAGTTGTATTATTTATTAAATAACATCAAGCTTCGCACTCATCTACTAAAACCTACTATTTACTACTTTTTTACGTTATGCTACTATTTGGGTACTTTTTTTAGGTTCAGCCACTAAAAGCTACTATTTTTTCAACATTTCCACTTCTTTAAATTCGCTAATACTAGAAATCAAAAAACTATTTTTAAAAATTATAATCAAATTCTTTAAAAGGATTCAATTATTTTAAAAAAAATATTCGAAATTCAATTATTTTCAATATCGAGTATTTTCATAATTTCTTAAAAGAATTCAATTATTTAAAAAAAAATTGATAAAATTCATCCAAAATTCAATTATTTTCATAAATATATTGCATAAAATTTCCACAGGAATTCAATTCATTTAGAATAGCATTTTCAAAAAATTTAAAAAAATCAATTTTAATTATTTTTAATAGGTACTATTTTAAATTAATTAATAGAAAAATTCAATTCAAAAATTTTCCACAAGAATTCAATTATTTAAAATAAAATTTTCATAATATCTATTTATTATGTTTCGAAAAAATTATTTTCAAAAATAACAAAATTTTTCACCGAAATTAAATTCTTTTTAAACATTTTAATACAATTTTTCGCAATAATTCAATTATTTTCAATTATTTTAATAAAATTGTTCGAAAGAAATCAATTATTTTAAAAACAATTTTTTAATTAAAATTTTTTGTAATAATTTAATTATTCTTTTAGATTTTAATAAAATTCTTTCTAAGAATTCAATTATTTACATAAATAATTCTTCGAAAGAATTTAATTAATTCGATAAATAACAAAATTATTCCCGAAAATTCAATTATTTTGAGGCATTTTAAGGGGACATTCCAGTTCAAAATAGGCAAAAAGAAGGCTTTTTTAGTATATATTATTAAAATAACTATGACATTTATTTAAAAAATTTCTTTTACATGTAATAAATAATTTATTTAAGAATTTGTAAAAATTTTTTTTTTCATTTTTATTTCAAAATGGCGGCGATATACGCCATTTTCGAAAATGCCCATCTTCGGCGGTAAGATCGATTCCAAACTTTCTAAAACAGATAAAACCAAAAACGAAGTGACATTCTCTTCGTTAGATATTTCTTTAGGTGTGGAACCTCAAAAAAGTGGAATTTTCTTCCCCCCCCCTTTTTTTAGAGTACTTTTTCCCCAAAATATGCAAAAAAAAGGTGTTTTTATTCAGAATTTCTCTTATAAAAAAAGGGGAGTTGGAAATTTTCCAGTTTTTGAGGTTCCACTTATAGGCATGATGACGCTGAATCAAAAGCCGTTTGATTTTTTAAAATCGCTTTAGAAGAACTCGAGATATCACTCTTACCAGATCAAAAAAAGACATTTTGAGAAAAACGCATTTAAAGTTTTTGTTCATAAGTTTCGAAATTTTTTTAAAAAATTCATCGGATTTGCTTGAAAATTGTTACGGGAGGTTTTTGGGGTCGCTGATTACGAATATACACGGAGAAAAATTTTCTGTTAATGATTACAATAGTCGAAAAGTACTGCTCGGATATGTGACCACTTTTCGTAATGCCTAAAGTAGCTTTGTTGTAACAATTCTGTAAGTCGAACGTACTCATTAAAAATTTATTTAAAATAAATATGAACTAAATATAAGTGAGCACAAAGTCTATGTGACTGATTACAATAGTCTACGTTAAAAGGAAATCTTGGATTCTATCTACATTTGCAACAATCTAAGGGAATCTGTGATACAGTCTGTAGTAGTCTTTACAACAGGACTATTTTAAAATAAGGTGACCGCGGCTGCCTTGCCTTCTTATTTTACTATAGTTCTTCGTAAAGACTACTATTGCTATATTTCTGATTACTAATGACTGTTGTAAAGTTAAAAAAGAAAATTTTCAACTAAAATAAAATTTTTTTGTAATTCATGACTTCTAATCATGTATTGCACATTAATTTCACTCTTTCAAGACTACCCACTTCAAGATTAATTATATTATTAAGGTCATGTTATTCAGTGGTCACGTGCCCCATATACTTTACTATGGGAACACGTGACCACTGAATAACATGACCTTAAACTAGACAATTATTTCACTAAACCCTAACTACATAAATCTAACTTAAATACTAAACACATAACATAATAACAATCGCTATTTACACATATTCATACATGACTTAAACTTCCTTATATACTAACTGCTATGCAAATTCACCGCTTGCGAGAAAGACTAATACACTTTCAATGTAAAAAAATCACTTCGTTTTCAATAATTAATACAATTATTATTCATTGTTAGTCTTTAATATTGTAAGGTCTATTTTTTATTACATTTCTATAGTGAAAATTTTTTTTTCTAACATACGCACCGAAGGTGCAAGATTTCTTGTCTGTATAAATTGTTATGTAATTTACACAACTTACGTAAGTTACGTAATTTACGTAATTTACGCAAATAACAAAAGTGAGTTACATAAACAAGTAAGTTAACTTACGTAAATAATGTAAGTTACGTAAATAACGTAAGTTGTACTTACATAAATAACCTAAGTTACGTAATGAACGGATTATTGTAAATTGCACTAATTAGGTAACTTACGTACTTCACGCAAGTCATGAATTACAAAAAAAAATTTATTTTAGTTGAAAATTTTCTTTTTTTTACTTTACAACAGTCATTTGTAATCAGAAATATAGCAATAGTAGTCTTTGCAAATAACTATAGTAAAATAAGAAGGCAAGGCAGCCCGTCACCTTATTTTACAATAGTCCTGTTGTAAAGGCTACGACAGTCTGTATCACTGATTCCCTTAGACCGCTGCAAATGTGAACAGAATCCAAGATTTCCTTTTAACGTAGACTATTTTAATTATAACAAGTCTCTGCGTGAATGAGTACAGTTTCCTTTCTGAACCTGTACATCTAAATTATTAATGATTCCAAAAAATAAATTTCAACACGATTAATACAGTCTTTGGATTCATTAAAGTAACTATAGTAATCGCTCCTACTAAATTCTTAATAAATTACATAGTTTTCGTAATCATTACAAAAAGTGGTCACATATCCGAGCTGTAATATAGATTATTGTAATCATTACGAAAGAAATTTTCTCCGTGTATGACATCATTTTTTCAAAATTAAAAATGGCAGATGCAATATGGTAGACGAAAAAAAAATTAAAATAAAAAAATGTTCTTTTCAGCCATATTGGATCCGCCATTTTGAATTTTGAAAATTTGATATCTAATTTGTGATCAGCAACACCAAATACATTTTTGTTTTTCTTTTTTAAAAAATGCAAATGAGAAAACATTTAAATCATTCGATTGCTTATCCGCATACAAAAACATCTTTGACATGGCGAAGAATAAGGATGTATAACTTTTGTTTTCCTTCGAAGTTTGCAATAATATTTTAGGAGAGTATTCTTGATACTATAAGAAATCCGAAAATAAAAACAAAAAATCAATTTTTTTGACATTTTGAACTGGAATGTCCCCTTAATAAAATTCTTTGCAAAATTCAATTGTTTTTATAAATAACAATATTCATCACAAGAATTCAATTATTTTTAAAAGTATGATAAATTTCTTCTTGGAAATCCAATTATTTAAAAAAATTCTAATAAAATCGTTCGCAAGAATTCAATTATTTTCAAAAAAATTTAATAAAATACTATACACAGACATTCAATTATTGTCAAAAATAGAATTCTTTGTAGAATTAAATTATTTTTGAAAGCTTTTTGCAATTCTATCTACTATTTTCATAATATTTCCAAACAGAATTCAATTATTTAAAAAAGTTTTTTTAAATAATCTTCGTAAGAATTCAATTTATTCTTTTCATGAATAATAAAAATTTCTCAGGAATCAAATTATTTAAATTAGAATTTGCATAAAATTAGTCGAAAGAAATTAATTATTTAAACATTTTTATAAAATTCTTCGCAACAATTAAATTATTTTTATGAATACCTAATAAAATTCGTTGCAGGATTTAAATTTATTAGCAGGATAAGAAAGAATTAAATATTTTTGATGAAAATAAGGAAAAAGTCAGGAAAATAAAATACAGTAGAGACTCCATTATCCGGACCCCTATTATCCGAATATTCGATTATCCGGACAAATTTAAAATTAAATTAATTTTTTTTTAATATAAAGTTTATAAGGTCTTAAGCCGTTAACTTCTATTTTAAATTTCTCCCCGCCAACAAATACGAAATGTTGCATTTTAAAGTCTTTTAATTATTGTAAGAAAATGTTTATGTAAATATTTTTAAATATTTCTAACTAAATATTTATTAATGTTGACTTTAAAAGTTTTAGTTTGTTTCAGTCTTATTTTAATACATATGCAAATAAATACATAAAATTATGAATCAAAAATTTGTTTAATTCGCACTTTACTCGATTATCCGGATTTTCGATTATCCGGACAAGTGCCTGCATCCACTAGTCCGGATAATGGAGTCTTTACTGTATATAAGTGTCTAAAACGAGTTTTTTGGTCATCAAGTTTAATTTTTCGGTAGCTACTTTTTGACTACTTTTTTTTAGTTTGAAAGCTACTTTTTGACACTTTTTGAAAATTAATTATCGAATGCGAAGTCTGTAACAGTCACTCACAATGAACGTCCAGTCGCGATTCTGCGTAAGCAGGAGACGTGTTGGATGGATGTAGAGTGAGACATCTAATAGGAAGACCGTGATTTTCCCTTTGTCCACGAATTTTCAAAAGACTGTAGGCGACCCACGTTTTTGGGCTGTCCACTTCCGTTGCATTTGTTTGCTCCCTTAAAGCTTCAACTTCATCCCCGCCAATATACCTGAAAAAAGTATTGTTTTCTATATATAAATATTTACGTTCAAAGTCAGAGTATTTTTTTATTTATTTTTTCGAATATAGAACTTTTCTATTCACCATTTTCTTATTTTTTTCAGAAAACTGTTAAGAAATTTTTAGGAAACTTTTAGGAACTTCTTTTATAATATTTTCACAGAAAGATAAGTTTTACGTACAAATTAAAATCCATTGTCTTATCAAAGAACTGCAATAAGTAGTTCAAAAAAATATTGCGACTAAAAATAAAGTTCAGCTTTTGGAGCATTTTTTTAAAATTGTTTTTTAGCTGAATAAAAAATACTAATTTCAGTCAATTTTTCATTTGTTCATTTTTCTAACTAATTTCATATATATAATAATGTTTCTACATATCCCGTGCAGAAATCGCCACTTTTGTTCCCGATTACCGCCCTGGCCCCGGTCGGGATTTCATGATCTGGCCCCGACTTCGTGGCCCCGACCAGGACCAGGCCGGGTTTGCCCAAGGATCTACAAACAGCGCACAATGGGATTTTTTTTACAATTTACTGTTCAAAACTGTCTACAGCCTACAATTCTTAACCGGTTTCAGTATTCTTTATTTTAAATTAAAGGCGAATAAATTCTTAAGACATCCCTTAAGGTCAATTTTTTAGTTCTTAATTGTTTATAATTTTTATTTTCAATCAAAGTTAACAAATTAATACAATTTTTCAAAAAAGGAGGCTTATTTTCTTATTCCGTTGCTGCATATGATCTGAATCAGTTCAAATTAGTACAATATGACCACCATACAATTAATAAAACAGAAAGTAATTTATATCAATTGTTATAAACAATATTAATTAACAAATAGTTAACTTTGATTTCTTTCCACTAAAAAATGTTTTTTTTACCTTTTCTTTTTAATTTAAGTTCATTTAAAGAATATTTGCCCTTTTTGATTATAAAATAACTTATTTAAATTGTTATAAACAATATTAATTAACAATAAGTTAACATTGATTCCTATTCCACTAAAAATTTTTTGTTCACATTTTCTTTTTAATTTAAGTCTATTTAAAGAATATTTGTCCTTTTTGATTAAAAAATAACTTATTTAAATTGTTATAAACAATATATTAAATAACAAATAGTTATGTAACTTATGCTCCTGTCCACCAAAAAAAATTTTTTTCACGTCTACTTTTTAATTTAAGTTCATTTTAAAAATATGTGTCCTTTTTGTTTAAAAAATAACTTATTTAAATGGTTACAAATAATATTAATTAACAAATAGTTAATTTTTGTTCCTTTCCACCAAAAATTTTTTTTCACGTTTACTTTTTTATTTAGATAATGTTAAAAGACCACGGATATATAATATTAAATATTTAAATAAGTTATATTATAAACAAAAAAGACATATATTCTTTAAAAGAACCTAAGTAAAAAAGAAAATTTGCAACAAAAATTTTCTGTTGGACAGGATCATAAGTTAACTATTTGTTAATTAATGTTGTTTATGACAATTGAAATATATTACTTTATGGGTTTTTAATTGTCTGCTGGTAATATTGGATTAATTTGAACTCATTTAGAGCATGTGCAGTAACGGAATAAGAAAATAAACGTCCGTTTTTAAAAAATTGTGTTAATTTGTTAACTTTGATTGAAATTTAAAAATAAAAATTATAAACAATTAAAAACTCAAAAATTGTCCTCGAGGGATGTCTTAAGAATTTATTCTCCTTTAATTTAAAACAATAGGACAAACGCACCAATTGTCGAGGGTGAACCATTTGTCGATGTTATCATGGTGATAACCAAAAATATTGCCTAAAATGTTAAATTTATTTGTGGTTATAATATTAACATATTATTTTTTACATTTATAACTCTTAAAAACTCTTAATTGTTTTTCACACTTAAATTGAAATTCCATGTTTAAGGCAAAAAAATAAATTATTATTAATTAATAATTTTTAGTATTATTGTGAATTATTAATAATAACAAAATTTTTATTATTTTAAAAAATAGTTAAATTATAAATAATATAGAATAAATAATTAAATTAATAATTTTTACCATATTATTATGATAAACATATTAATTTATATATATATAATATATATATATAATTATATATATATATATATATATATATATATATATATATATATATAATATATATATATATATATATATATATATATATATATATATATATATATAACTAGTGATGCATGTCGGACGAGACGATCGAGAAATTACAATTACGAGAAAAATGATCGTCTTTTTATTTAATAATATCGTTCGGCTCGTTATAAATTTGACAATCTCGACGAATTGTCGATCAAAGTTTTTTTTAATAAATTGAAGTTAGTACTAAAAAAAATTGTTTTTCAATTTTTATTGGTTAATTTTCAAAATGAAATCAATTCATGTAATAAATATTTACAGTATAACTTTAAATTTAAATAAATATTTCATATATTATTAAAAATTATTAGTAATTAATTATATTTTAACACAATCAGATTTAAATAGATTTTGATAATAAAATTTTTTTAAACTTTTTATTATATTATTTATAATGTATTTTTTTATAATTTTTTGTACTCAAATTTTTTAAAATATCTACAGTTAACTTAATTTTTATTTACAAAAAATAATTATATTTTGCATATATATTGTACATATATTAATATTGATACGTTTTCTTATTTGAAGGGTGGCATGACAAAAAGGGTTAAGTGAAAATTTTTCAAAATTGATATTTTTTATTAAAAAAATCAGGTAAATTTATTTACACAGTTCTGTAAAAAGATTTTCTTGTAAATTGCTTTTAAACTCGTTTTATATTAAAAATAAGAATCAAAATTTAATTTTAGATTTAATTTTAATATATTGCTTTCTTTTTGATATCATTAAATATATTAAATTTCGCTGAAAAATTTTATGTCTATTTAGAAATAGTTTTATTCTTTATCTAATTTTGAACAATTTAAATATTGTTCTTCTGTTAATTTTTAAATATTTCTGTTTGTAGTTTGCATTTAAAAATGTTGGTACTGTTTACTTTCAAAAGTAAACATTTTATTAACAATTTTTTTGGAAAACAAACATTTTTTTAAAACAGACTTTTTTGTAATCAATTTTTTAATTCAATATTCCAAAACAAACTTCTTAGTTTTTCTTTAAATTATAAATTAATTTAACAATTAATTTTATAAAAAAATATGCGCATTTGACGTAACCCCAAAATGGCCCACTTTTACTTATTTTTCTCACTAATATGTAGATTTATCTTCATAAATTGTATTTCCACCGGTAAAGCGCACTAATATTTTGAAGCAGTTTTATTAGACTTCTTCTTAAATGAGCAGGGAAATTTTTAAATGTATTTTCGTTTCCTGTAAAATCATGAAATTATAATTTTCCACCTTTTGTCATGCCACCCTTCATTTATAATATAATTTAATGTCATCAAGAATCGATTTTTGTCGAACGAAATGAGCCGAACAAAAACAAAGAAAAATCAAAAATATCGTTTCCTTGAAGTTCGTTTCAACCGAGAAGATTCGAACGATGTCGAGCATTTATCGGTTCGACGTGCATCACTATATATAACATACATTTTCAATAATTTTTCTATAAATAAATATGATACAGTCAATTTATTATGATAACACTGTATATAACGGTCCCATGGTTCAAATGGAAGTTTAAGCGAGGTCGCTTCCAAGCTTGCGTGGCTATGCGATATGTGTATTCGACTTGCGTCCTCGAGGTCTAGGGTTCGGTCCCCCGTGCGTGCGATATTTTTCCGTCTTAGTTTTAAGTGTTTTGTGTATAATTCTTAATAATGTTACATAAAGTATAGGTTTAAATAATTATTAACAATAATAATAATTATAAATAATTATTAATTTAAATAAGATAGTCTGCCTAAATTAATGAAAGAAAATAAGACAAATATTTTTTTTAAAAACTTAGTTCAATAAAAGCAATTCTAATAATTATTTACATTTTTAATGACACTCATAAAAGTTTATTTACTACAAAAATATTAATAATAATCATTAATATTGAAGTAAATACTCCCCATGCTTTAATATAATAAAATGCAGTCAGTATTGGAATTCTACCTGGGTAGCGAAAAGATCGGGGAAAATCCCATGGCCCCGACCGGGTTCCGACAGGGCGGCCAGATCGGGCAAAGTGCCATGGCCCCGGTCGGTTTTAGTGTTTCAACCAGGCCGGGGCCAGGTCGGGTTGCCAGATAGGGGCCCGGTTTGTCCCGATCTGGCCCCGACCTGGCCCCGGTCAAAATTTCTGCACGGGATAAAAAGGAGTAAAAAACGCTGCCAAGTTGTACATTTTTGTTATAATTTTGGTGCTCATTTCATGAACACTTTTCTTCCTCATAGAGATAATAATAATAGAAATATATGAATAACTTTTTATAAATATGGTAAAAGTGATTGAATCTTGGGTCAATCAATGTATTTTTAAATACCCTACAAGATAGTTATAATAGTTTTATAGTTAAAGAAAAGTTTTCAAATAAAAAAGTTGAGAAAATGTCATTTACCCCAATTTTTGGTTTTTAAAATACCAATAATTTTGAAATTCATGATCGAATTACACTGAAAAAAATGATAATGTAAATTTTGACATACAAGTATGGTTAGGATGTATAGCTGAAACAGCAATACTGTATTGATGTTCTTAAAATACAGTGTTGGTGTTCTCCACATACATATTACTATCTCTCACATACATATAAGGTTGTTCTACACTGCGTATGGCTGAAACAGCAATACTGTATGGCAGTTCCATAACCGCCAATATAATATGTGAGAATTGGCTATATTTATGGCAGTACCATAAATATATTTTTTTCAGATAGGTTCAAAAATAGGTCAATCGAAGCGTTTTTTAATGCTCTACAAGTTGGTAATGATATTTTAAAAGTTACTTTTACATTTTTCAACAAAATTTTCAAAAAATTCTTATTTTCCAAAATTTTATATTTTTAAAAGTTTAATATCTTCATAGTTAATATGGACGAAAAATGTTAGATTAAGGCATGAAAACAATGAAATTTCATTGTTTTGTTGAATTTACCACAATTCTCTAGGAACTTTCTGTCGGTAACAGAAGATTTCTTTTAGTCCATTTAAACTTGCCACTTCATTTATTCACATGGTAAAATCAGTCGCGCTTGTCAAACTTTGCTTTTACCAATTTTTAACAAAAATTAAAAAATATTCACAGTTTCTTATCTAAATCGGCATTTTTACATTCCAGGACAATTGTGCTTTCAATTTATAATGTGTACTCTGCTCATGTGATTTTAATTTTAATGCTAAAATAAGACCGTATTCGGCGGATGAAAAAAAGATTGAGTCAAACGTCCCAATACGGTTTTTACTCGAATCCGTATTGGCTCAGAGCTTCACTCAATTCCTAAACGCTTCACTCAATACTTCTTTTTTTACTGGGGAACTAAAGGCACCGATATTTTCTTAACACCCCCACAGCACCGAAATTTTCCTAAAAATTTATTAAATATTTACTTGCAATATTCGGCATATTCAACTGAAAAGTTTAGTGAAAATTGTGTAAAGATTTAAATGTCTCGATTAAATAAATGTTTAGTAAAAATATCATTTAAATGTTCAGGAAATTTTTCACACTAAACATTTATTTAATCGGGACATTTAAATCTTTACACAATTTCCACTAAACTTTTCAGTTGAATATGCCGAATATTGTAAGTAAATATTTAATAAATTTTTAGGAATGTTTCGGTGCGCTCTGTTTGATGTTGCGCGCTTCGCACGCAAATAGCTCGCTTCGCCCACGGTGGTCTGCAGTTGTTGTGCATTATTTGTGTTCTTGTTATTATTTCCTATTATATGTTTAATAGTACATTTTTTTTCTTAAAGTTACTACGACTTTAAGGATTACATTCTCATCACATGTTTTTGTTTGCTGATGATTGCAAGATTAAATGGATTAAAATGTATATTTTTGGTAGAGATGTGCAAAAAGCTCGAAATGTTGATCCGAGCCAAGCCCAAGCCGGCTCGATGTATCAAGTACTTGACATTTTCGAGTACTTGAGTGACTTCAAGAACACGAAAAATTCGAGTTCTCAGGTAAATTCGAGGACTCGATTAAATTTGAGCACTAGAGTGAATTCGAGTACTCGAAACTATTTGAGCTTTTTACACAGCTCGGCTCGGCTCGAAAAATGAAAAGCTCAAAAAGCTCGATCAAGCTTCAAGCTTTTTGCACAACTCTAATTTTTGGTCTTGATGATTAAAATTGTGAAGTTATTTTTAATTATACTAACTCTCTTAGCAGAAACATAATTTGCAGAAGCAGCTAATAAATATTTTTAAAGTATTATTATCAAGTTGTTGATAAAAACGGATTTTTATGAAAGTTATAACATTTTACAAAATCAATAACAAATTCTTTAACACAGTTAAAGGGAGAGTTCACAAATGATGTCACGCAATTTTTCGGGATTTTAGACACCCCCTACCCTGTCAAGCAATTTCATGCAATTTCACTTGCAAAAATACATTGTTTCACGTTTAGTAGAGACCCCCCCCCCTGCCCCCAGAAACGTAACATCATTTGTGAAAGCTCCCTAAACTGACTGACCCAAAAACTTAAAAAAAAAATTGAGAGTTTTATGTCTATAAATATGTTTTTTTGGGTGTATTCGGGTAAGATTATGTAAAAATAGTTAAACTTACTTTTAATTCTTAAAAAATATTTTGATTTTTAGAGTTATTTTGGGATTTTTTAGTTTTTTTCATTTAAGAGCCTATAACTCCAAAATTTGACTTTTTATGAAAAAATCTTGTAAAGAAAAGTTGTTTGTATTTTCCTAAGCTATCGTAATATGCAAATAAAAATTTGAAAAAATTGATTTTTTAAAATTTTGAAAGTACTGTAGTTTTTGCATTTTTTAACGAAAATGGCTGGTTAACGAACTTGGCCTTCATTTTTGCACCAACTTTAAGTGTGTTAAATTTAAAAACGATCGGATATGTTTTTCAAGAGTTATCATGGGAACAAAATTTTTGGTCTACAGACAGACAGACAGACACCATCGCCGGACCATGTTTTTTGGGTTCAGGGGACCCCAAAACGTCGAGATTTCATGAAATTAGCGAAAGTCAATTTTCGACCAAAACTAATACTTTCTCATATGATGAGAATGTAAAAATGCAATCTTTTCAAGTTCTAAATCTGACTATACAGAACCCCACTGAGCATTATTGGAAGAGTGAAGAAAGGATGGGAGAATGTGGAGCAGAAAAAAAACTCTTGAGGGTACGCACCCACTATTAGAGAAGTTTAGATAAGGCGCGGCTTAAATCACTAGACCATGAAGACATGGACAACCCTTTCCTGTACAAAAACGACGTTCCGGAACTTGCTCTTCTTCTTATATCTATATATGCTTATACGGGAAATGAAACAGTCCTCGCAATTGTAAGAAAATTATAAAGATTCTTTTTATGAAACGAAAACTCCGAAAAAATAATATATAATGCAGGCGCTGATAAATACCATGCGGAGAAATGTATATAATAAATTTGCGGTTTTTTTTAAATTATTACATACGGCAGTTTAGAAGAGGACCCTGAAAATAAGGCGCACCACAATTGAAATATTATACTTATTATTTGTCATCGTTTTAACGGTTTTTTAATATACTTATTGCAACAGAAAAAAAAAACCACAGAGATTTGTCTTTTCGACTTGTTTTCTATTTCTATGATTTATTTTTGATTTATTTTCTCGGAGGGTTTATTTACAGACTAATGTGAAATTCTAATGGACCCTGAATTTCCATTTGAATCAAAATTTCATTGATAATCAGTTCCACTCCGTATATCTCAATCCGATAAGTACCAATATTCAAGAGAATTTAAATTCTGTTTTGAAATAGAAATGAATTTATTAGAAAATAAATTGTCATAAATTTGGATGAACTTTTTTCTGGACAGAAACTATTAATTAATGTTCCTTATGTTCTAAACTGTCAAATAAAGACCAAAATTATTTAAATTCTTCTCAAATTCAAATTTTATTACAATAATATTGTGTCATTTAAAAAATAATTCATATTAAATTTCCAAAATGTTCTATTTATATATTTTACCTTTTTTTATATTTTATTCATTTATTTTTCTATAATATTTCTATTTTATTTATGGTGAAAAATCATTTCGTTTTTGAATTAGTAAATTTTATTAATAAATTAGTAAAAAATTACTATTTATTAATAAAATTTACTTACTTTTATTAACAAAATTTATTTATTAATAAAATTTAGCAAAAAGTCGGTCTCTATAATTGAAATTAGTAAACATTTTCACTAATTCAAATTTAAAGATATTTTTAACAAAAAATTTTAGAATAAAAAATGGAAATTAATTAAAAATCCCCCCGCTTTTGAATCGAGAATTCAATTGTTGTTTTCCATTACAAATGGAAACTTGTAATGTAAATTTGAATAATTTATTCATATGAAAATAAGTAATATTATTTGAATGAAATTCAAACGTCATGAACGTCTAATTAAATCGAGCATGATATTTAAATTGTGGAGGTTAACAGGAAAGGAATTTCGATCACTTCCGCGTCACGTTATATTTTAATATAAAGCGGGACTTTCTAGGTAAGAAAAATAATAATGTTACAGATTGCAGTGCATGGCATGGGAAATAAGGAAAAAAAATATTGTTCATTTATAAATCACTTAGAATATTTTTTTAAAATAAAAAAATAACATATGCCAATAAAGAGAAGAAAAAAATATTCTAAATCAAATAAAATTTTGCGTAAATTTACCGCAAATTGAGCCGTAAATTAATATCATTAAATAGTTCAGTCTTCGCAGTAAATTTTACTTTTTTTACGCGGTGGTAGCATAAATAATTTTAAGCATTAAAAAATAAAAACGAAAATTCTCTATTATACGTAAAATAAATAAACAATAATTTGAATACATAAATTTAATAATTTAATAAAATTAAAAAATAATAAATATTGAATTTTGAAATAAAGATTATGAAATAAAATAAAATTATTAAAAGGGATAAATATATTAATATAAATATACAAATTGAAAAACATAATAGGCAATGATCATGATTCTTTAAAATATATTTTATTCCCTTTTTTGAATATTAAATAGTAAAGTAGTAACGGATACTGTAATAATTCATCGTGAATGAAAATTGATATGCCCATAAAGTAGCCGTATTATACTGTTATACTGTGTAGGATCTCGCTCCTCTCTCTCTCTCTCTCTCTCTCTCTCTCTCTCTCTCTCTCTCTCTCTCTCTCTCTCTCTCTCTCTCTCTCTCTCTCTGAGGGGGAGCTAAAAGATCAGTGATTAAAATAAAAAAAATTTTTTAAATGAAAATTTACTATCTTTTTATGTATCAAAATGCCACACACACTCACAGGTGAATATGGAAAAAAAATTACAATACACACTACTTACCACTTGATGAGGGCTGGCGGATTTCCGTATCTGGAAACGCAGGAAATCGTTGCTTCCTGGCCTTCCCTCAAAGTTAGGGCAGTGCTCAAAATTGACCCACCGTACTCCAAACGTGGTTTCCGGGGAGCCACTGCATAAAAAATCATGTAATTAACAAATTTGTATAAGGGGCTGTCCATAAATTACGTAAGACATTTTTTTTGGAAAATTTGACTCCCCTTCCCCCCTCGTAAGATTTTTTACATACATTAGCGCCATTTTTTCTATTGTTCGTAAGATCTTGCAGACCTCCCCCCTCCCCCCTAAATGTCTTACGTAATTTATGGACGGCCCCTAATTCACGAATTCATTTGAATGCTATTAATCCAAATTTCATTAAATACCAACACTGCTCTAATTTATTTCGATAAATCTTTAAGTTTGCCCTATTTTCATTCAAGTGGGTAAATTTCTTTTTTCTTTAAAAAAATCTTTTGTAAAGTTAAATAGGTACTTTTATTTTAATAGTAAAATTTAAAATTTAACTATCATTCATTCACAACTATAACCTTTCCAAAATTCAATTATTTTCTGCAATTTTTAACTAATAAACTTCTCTCTAAATCAATTATTTATCATAATTTTCCGAAAGTTCTTCGAGAATTCAATTACAGGCTTTGCACTTATCTACTAAAACCTACTATATATTAACACTAATTTTTTGCAATTTTCTATGTTTGGATACTTTTTTTTTAGACTAAAAGCTACTTTTTTCATTATTTTTAGGAGAAATTTGCATCACTTTAAATTCGCTAATAGTTGAAATAAAAAAAAATTCTAAAAAATGTAATAAAATTCTTTAAAGCGATTCAATTATTCTAAAAATCTCTTCGAAAATCAATAATTTTCAATATCTATACAATTTTAATGAAATTCCACAAAAGATTTTTGATAAAATTCTTCGCAAACATTCAATTTTCTTTATAAGTAATAACATTTGTACAGGAATTGAATTATTAAAAATATTTAATAAAATTTTTCAAAGAAGATTAATTTAAAAACTTTTTATAAAATTCTACCCCAAGAATTCAATTATTTTTACAAGCAATAACATTTTTCACGAAAATTCAATTATTAGAAAGAATTAAATATAATTCTTCTCAAGAATTCAATTATTTCATAAATAATAAAATTCTTCTCAGAAATTCAATTATTTGTTAAAAAATTGACAAATTCTTTCTTTAATTCTTTACAATTAGGCATTCAATTATTTTCTCAAATAATAGAATTTTTCACGAGAATTCAATTATTTAAAAAAAATTTAATACACCAAAAACTCAATTTAGCGGTTCTCGATTTAGCGACCGTTAATGACTTTGAAATTGTGACGTCATTCTCGATTTACACGGAGAGAGATTCTGTTTTAATATTTCGTATTATTATATTAGTATTTAGTAAAACCGATTGCAATTTGGGGAAATCATGTACATTTATGAATTAATATTACCATTCTTAAGAAAGTTTATAATCAAATTATTACTTTGTATTATTCTGAAGTAATAGAAATTGAAATAGTCAATAAGAAATTTTAATATTATAAGTAAGAAAGTATGCAATAGTAAAAAGTATTACCAGATGATTATACTAAATACTATCGAAGAATTACATAAATTGTTAATTTAGTAATGAATAGTATTATGGACTATAATAAAAATTATGACCAGCCTAGTAGCAGGTCATAGCAGGCTATGGGCTGACGTCAGGCTGACGTAGAGCGGTTACGAAGCTGTCCGAGATTAGCCGAATATTTCAGTCGAGCAGTTCCGAAATTATCCGAGTCAAACCTCGTGGCAACATCTGCACGTTGTGTTTACCCCAAAACATTTTAATTTGATGTGTCAAAATGTGTCGGAATTGGGTGAACAATTTTATTTTGTTCATTCAATAATTTTAATCGACAATGAAGATTTCCTAATTGTAGTAAAAGGCATAGTCCATTGTCTTTTAAATGAGCATTTAAGAGCTTTCAAAATTTACACGGAAAAAATTAATCTCTAAAGTAGAGATTTAATATATGAGATTTAGGCATAAACTATCACTGGAATCGGATGTGTGATTTGAACAGATCTGTAAAACTGAAATTTAGAGTTATATCTAATCCGCATATTAGCAGTGTGAAGAATTCGTATTTTTATGCCTTAAAATGATATTTTAATAGAATAAACTATTAAAGATTTTAGTTGCATATTTATATAATTCGTATTTTTTGTAATAACTCGATGTAATACAAAATTAATTTATCACAATTTAGACTGAGAATTATTCAAAGAATGTATATTTTTCTTTTAGTATGAACTTATAAACAAATCCATTGACAATCATAAAAAATTGGACATTTTTTGAACATAATATGAATTTTTTATTATTTCATTTCTTTATTTGAATCAAATTATCTCAACATCACACAATATAAACATTCTTTTTCTATTTCTTATTAAAAAAACATGTTTTAGTACAGCTTTCAATATAGGTTAGGTTTTCAAGTGTAAAAAGAAAGTTTAACCTGAAAATACTAATAAATAAAAATATGTCCCACGTGATAACGCGAAAAACATTCGTAAAATATGGAAAGTGGAAACTGGGAATGAAACTGCATTAAAAATATAAAATTAATACTTAATTAATAATTAAAATTGTTTAAATATTCTTTGACACTGATGAACTTAAAACGCAATATAATTCACATCAGAAAAGTTGTGAAATTAACAAATCTCTAAATCAGAGATGTGAATTTATGGCGTTTTCTGGTATAAAGTTTGACAGAATCAAACACAACTTATCACAGTAATGGTGACTATAATGTCTATTTTAGACATACTTACACTTCATTGGATTTCAGATTAATATTATTTCAAGTTTAGATATTAATCTTTTTCTGTGTACGAAGATGAATTGAGTGCTTGGATACAACAAGGGGACGTACGCTCGGCGAGCCGCTTTAAAGTCAGTCAAAGGTACCGTAAAGTGTAAAAAATGAAAATTCAAAATATTGAATTTTGAAAACTGCCATCTCATAGGAAATAAAAATGCGCATCTTTTTTTCTTTTGAAATTTCTTTGAATAATTAATATTTTTATATGATAATGGAAAAAATGTGATTAATTTTCATTGTCAAATTTCATTGAATTTTAAAATATAAATCGTCGTATCTCCGACAAAAATGAATGAATTCTTTTGATTTTTGGTATACAAATGCATTTGGACCTATAGAAGACGATAATATTACGAAAATGTTAAAAGCAATTAATTGTTTATTGATTTTTAATTGTTAATACTGACCGGTCAAAAATAATTTTTTCTTATCTTTGGCTGCAAAAAGTATGCGGGGAACTTTAAAATTCAAACAACTTTCAGTGAGACATTTGTTTATTACGATGTAAAGAAGTTTTCTGTAAAATTGCAGAAAGATTAGTTTCATATTTACAGAAATACAATAGTTTTAAGAAAAATGCTCGCGCCGCCAACGATCCCTACCGCACAGATTTTAAGGTTAGTTGCACAGTAAAGTTTTATTTATATATAAATATATGTGTGTAATATTTTTGACATTGAATTATTTATTAACTATTACATACTATATATACAACATAGCTATCAACTTTTTTAATAATTTTGTAAAACATTATGTGTATGAATATAAATATTACAAATAATTCTAGCAGTATTTAATTAAATTAAGATTATTTCTGGATATTTATTTTTGTTAGTATATCGTTTATTTACAACTCAATTTTTATCGACTCTATAATGTATTAAAACTATTATTCAATATGCTGTAACAACACTTAATGTCCTTTTTAATTACATATTACGTTGAATCTAGTATAATCTAATAATATCTATTAAAATATATAATAGTTCAAAATATCACAATTGTCAAAAATTGTTTAAAATAAAAATTTTTTCCGGTTTTTAAACAATAACACTGACATCTAAAAACGTTTTAAAAATTTTATAATGTTTAAAATAAAAACATTTCTTTTAACACAGATATTAATCTTAATTTAATTAAATACTGCTAGAATTATTTGTAATATTTATATTCATACACATAATGTTTTACAAAATTATTAAAAAAGTTTATAGCTATGTTGTATATATAGTATGTAATAGTTAATAAATAATTCAATGCAAATATTACACACATATATTTATATATAAATAAAACTTTACTGTGCAACTAACCTTAAAATCTGTGCTGTAGGGATCGTTGGCGGCGCGAGCATTTTTCTTAAAACTATTGTATTTCTGTAAATATGAAACTAATCTTTCTGCAATTTTACAGAAAACTTCTTTACATCGTAATAAACAAATGTCTCGCACTGAAAGTTGTTTGAATTTTAAAGTTCCCCGCATACTTTTTGCAGCCAAAGATAAGAAAAAATTATTTTTGACCGGTCAGTATTAACAATTAAAAATCAATAAACAATTAATTGCTTTTAACATATTCGTAATATTGTCGTCTTCTATAGGTCCAAATGCATTTGTATACCAAAAATCAAAAGAATTCATTCATTTTTGTCGGAGATACGACGATTTATATTTTAAAATTCAATGAAATTTGACAATGAAAATTAATCACATTTTTTCCATTATCATATAAAAATATTAATTATTCAAAGAAATTTCAAAAGAAAAAAAGATGCGCATTTTTATTTCCTATGAGATGGCAGTTTTTAAAATTCAAAATTTTGAATTTTCATTTTTTACACTTTACGGTAAATTGACTGACTTTAAAGCGGCTCGCCGAGCGTACGTCCCCTTGTTGTATCCAAGCACTCAATTACGACATTGGAAGGTATTTAAAAAAACTGATTTAAGAAATGATGCATTTTCTTATGTCAATAAATTAAATGATGGGTTTTTTTATATAACGAAAAATTGGATATAATTTCAATAGAAATCATTTTCCAGAAACAAACAATTTGAAAAACAGTATTATGATAAACATTTATGAATAAAATTTTGACCCAGCATACAAAAGTATGTATTTATAATGTAAAATAAATTAAGAACTTTTTTAAACAAAATATGGAGAAAATATCACTTTCTCACAAGTTCAGAAAATTTCTCGAGTTTAGTATATAAGGAAGTTGGGAACTGTATCTCCCAATGTACAGCGTGCGTGCGTGCGTTATTGCGTTTATTTGTATTTAAGTTAAGTTTATATGCATGCGTTTATAGGTTTTAACATAGATCTCCGAAATTGTATATAGTTTGTGTTTGTATAGTATGATGCTTGCGTTAGCTCATTTGTGTGTGAGCGAAATACTTTCGATAATTCTATCCTCCTCCTTCTTACGTCTTTTTATTTTCTGTCCTTTTCGATTCACTCATAATTTTTAGTATTGACTATATTAAAGATTGAAATATGTATTTTATTCTAAAATTTAAAAGAATTATTTCAATTTTTCTTATTCTTTCGATACTTTCACGGACTGCGATTTTAATATAGTCATTTTTAAAAATTATAATTCTTTTATTAAATTGTATTACAATTTTATTAATTTTTGTAAAATATATTAAGGGCTGCCTACTAATATGCACAATATTAATTTTTAATATAAAACACGCGATTTCCCTAAATTGAAAAAGAATATATTAAATTCTATTGCCAATTTTAACAAATATTAATACCAAATCTCTCTCCGTGTAGCGAACAAAAACCGAACCGACCGCTAAATCGAGTTTCTGGTGTAAAATTCTTCGCAAAAATTCAATTATTTTCATAAATAATAAAAATTCTTCTCAGAAATTGAATTATTTTTTAAAAAATTGATAAATTCTTAGGGAGAGTTCACAAAAAATGATGTCACGCAATTTTTCGGGATTTTAGACGCCCCCCTCCTCCTGTCACGCAATTTCATATGTAAAAATACATTGTGTCACGTTTAGGAGAGACCTCCTCCTACCCCCAAAAACGTGACATCATTTTTGAACGGTCTCTTATAAGAATTAATTACATTTTAATACAATTGTATTTTTTAGGACAAAAATTTAGAAAGTAATTGAATTTTTCAAAAATTTGGAATTAAAGTTCTCAGAACTGGATTAGAATAAAAATAAATATTTTTGATTTAAGTCAGAGGAAACAGTCAGGGAAATACCGAATCAAATTTTTGTGAATCAACTAAAACAATTTTTTTATTCGTTAAAATTAATTTTTGATAGCTACTTTTTTAAAATTAATTTTATTATTGAGTGTGAAACCTGCAATTATTTAAATACAAAAATTAAATTTTTTTAATAATTGTAACTGAAATTATCCATTTTTATTAAAGGCATCAAGTTAAAAAGTTTTCAAAAATTTATTATTATTATTATTACAAAATAAATTTTTTTTACAATAGGCACGTCTTGTCGAACATTAAACTTGTAATATTTATATTATGTACATCGACAACAGGAATTTCTTTCAACACGTGTTTTTTATTGCGCAAATTGATTTTACATCATAGTGATTCGATGATTTTTGAATTTGTTACTCCTCTTCAACAAATCTAATGTTGTAATTTTCCGAAAGTGGAACGGAACATTTTCGCTCTTCCGTTTCAATGAATTGAAAATGAGTTTACGAAAGTTAAGTTGTTACCTTACGGTTCTTTTTTTAAAGTGCAGTTTAATGTTAAGTGATTATCGTCACAGTGACTCGATATAATATAATGGATGACGAATTGTTATTTTTTACACAAAACTTTTTAATGAATGATTAGTATGATTCATAATAGTGATCATTAAGGCTTTTTTTTCTATAAAACAAAAGAAAAAATATCTATGAATCCACAATTTCCTTAATGTATATTAAATAATACTTTTATTGTCCTACTCTCGAACGATTATATGTAATTGTTCTAATAGTGTTAAAAATGCTTTTTTCTTTCTTGATAATTCTTTATTAATCCGTATTTCCGTTTTGTTATTAATCCATATAATTATTTTTATATTATATATTGCGTTTATTTTTTTTATTTTTATGCACAATTTTTCTAAGGATATCAAATTGAGACAAAAAATAACTCAAAAATGTTGCGAAGCAAAGTTTTGATTCGTTTCTTGTCTCAATTTTATATCCTTAGAAAAACTGCGTATATTATTTTTTTATTATTTTTTTTTATTTTTATATTCTTTTTTATTGAGTGAACTGAAAATATTTAGTTTATTAAATTATGGAATTAATTATGCAAATATAAATATTTATAGGTAAGAAGATATATGCTTTTTCGAATTCAAATCTCAGTTTCTCTGTATGTGTGTCTACACAATAAAGAAGTATATAATACAACAAAAGAAGAGTCTCTTCAATTATTCAATCTTGTTGTAACAATCTGTACATTTCAAGATCTTAGCTTCTCTGAATCTCATTTACCTACTTATTTAATTCTGTGTGGATTTTACGCAAGAGCCTAAATCCATCAACCTCCAGGTTTTAAATCAGATTATTCAGATAAACATGCATGTTGCATTCCAAAATTTATAACCCTGACGTTTCCAATGTTCAAATAAACAAATTGGTAAAAACAATCCTTTCAATTTTATTCTTTTGTCATTGTCTTTTTTATTTTCTTCTCGATTCTCAATTATCATTATATTTTCTATAACTTTATTTTCTATTAACATTATTTTCTATTATCATGATTTTTTATTATCATTAACTATTACCATTTTCTATTATTATTTATCGTCTTCTTTTTAGTGATTTTCGTCTTTTTAGTATCTATATATTTTTTATTTTTTAGTATTTTCAATTATTGTATTTATTAATTTATTTCTACCAATGTAAGGGGTGACAAAAATTAAAAATGCCCTTTTCGTGCATGAGAACTAAATGATATAATATTTATAAGTATAAAAATAAAAATACAAGAAAAAAAGAGAAGCAATTTGACAAAGAACTGTATTATTGGTAAAAATAGAAATTATCAACTCTTTTTTATTTTCGTATTAAAATTTAAAGGGTGAGGGCGTGAAAAATAATAGAGATTAAAGATTAACAGAGGACTAATTGGAATTTAAGATTATGATAACATTGAAAAAATAACATTTTGTTGCATATTATATTATAACAGATGGTTCTCACGATGTCTGCTGTCAATTCGAGTGGAAGCAGAACAGCTGTACTTAAGTCAAAGGAACATGATCTCCGCGATCACTTATGACTTGAAAAATAGATCCTTTCATATATATAGTGAAATAAAAACTCCATCTATTTACTTTAAGTGATATACTATAAATAATATCAATATTGATAGTGTATATTAATTGTAGTAATATTAAGCAGTAGCAGTCATTTTTTTATTACCAAAATCACATTTTCTAAACGTCCCCCGATTTATTTATAAAAAATTCCAATAATATTTACTAATTAATTCGTAAGAAATATTTATTCATAAATAACAATAACAATGATAATAATAATATAATAATAATATTTATTTAGAAATATAAAATCATAATATGTTTGAGAACTTTTTAAGTAGTTTTCACCATAAATTCTGATAAATAAGAATTATTATTATCTTCTTTATTATTATTACATTGTTTAATATTTTTTATTGCTTAATATTTTATTTTATTTATTTATTCATAATATTTATATAATGTACAATATTTATTGAAAATTCGGCTTATTGGCCCAGAAGTTATAATTGAACGTTTAAATGAACGGAATTTACTTTTTATTTTTAAATAATTAACAATTAAGTTTTTTCACACCAACAAATAATTTTTATAATACAATACAAATTCAAAGAAGTAATAAAAAAAATTCATGTTCCTAAAGTTTTGAGAAGAAGTATATAAAAGTGTCATTTTTATTATTACTTCTTTTCAGAATTTTAGGAACATGCATTTTTATAGGTCGGAAATTATAAAATAAATGATAAATGAAAAAATAAAATGTTGATAAACACAAACCTCTAACGAGAAGTCGAGCGGGAAGAGATGTGAGTGCATCCTGACGAGTAAAATCGCCAGGAGTGACCTGGCATTCCCAGAATCCGTCATCAAAATCCAAAGATGCTCTTCTTATCAGCAAACTGCAATCACTGTCCCTTCCTCCGACCCATTCGTATTTATCAGGATGCATGCCAACGGGTTTACGGTCTTTTTGCCAGATGCATTGACCCCTTTTGTCCTGTACTTTACACCTAAGTTGTACATCTTCACCGGTTGAAACCTCCTGATACGATGCTGGGGTTTCGACAAATCTTTGCTCGCCATTTAAGCACAAAATATTCGCCGAAATTAATGCCACGACTATCCAATTTCCCGTGTTTATCATTTTTCTTTTCTTTTTTTTAATTTCTTAATTTTTAATTGTAATTTAGAAATGAAAAATCATTTTTTCTTCTCACATCACAAAAATTATTTTTTTCAACTTGCTCTTTGTCAATTGAGCGTATAATTTATAATTGATATTAATTAATTATTAATATTCTTATTAATAATTTAATTTTTCTATTTATATATTTATTTATAATAAATATTAATTATATTATTTAAATTACAAGATTCGCTCAGAGTGGCTCACTTTAACATTTTCTTAATTCCTGTAATATTTGTTTATTGTAAATAATTTAGAAATAGAAAATTATTTTTCTTTTTGCTATTTTATTTTGAAATAATTTTCACTTTAATTGTTTATACACTTTTAGTTAATACACTCTAATTTTGGTTAATTGTTGTTTGAATCAACAAATAAATTGTTGATCATTAATAGATTAATAATTAATAATTTGTGATTTTTCATTTAGCAGAAAGTCAATTTTTTATTGTATTATTTGCATTTATTTAAAAAAGAAGAAATATTTTCTTCTCTTGCTATTCTGTTTTGAAGCAATTTGCACTTATTTATACACAAAATTTTATTAAATGGGTGTAATTATTGTTTATTAACAATTTAATACTTTGTACTTTTTATTCAGCAAAATTTTGAATTTTATATTATATTATTTATATTTACTTGTATATTCATTTATTTATTTATTTATTTATTGTAAATAATTTAAAAATGAATCATTTTTTCCTGTCACTGTTCTTTTTTTGAAACAATTTGAACTTCTTTTTATTTACACAAATGTTTATTTAGTAAAGAATGCAATTATTTATATTGATAATTCTTTATTAAAAAAAATCCTCTTTTTGTTTTGTTTTCTTTAACTATAAATAATTTAGAAATGAAAAGAACTCACTATTTTCCTTTGAAATACTTTGCACTTTTTGTTCACACTTTTTATTTATTTATTTAATTTAATTTTTTGTTTATTAATAATTCAATTTGCACGAATTCATATTTTCCTTTATTTTAATGGTAAAAAACTACACTTCTTTCTTTCAATTTTGTAAACGAATTTTCGTCATTTCGAGTCGATTTATTTTGACGAAAAACAGCCTTTAAAAAATGTTTTAGTTAATTTCTTTCTATTTCCTTTTTTAACGTTTTTGAAAATATATTTGAGCACAAAACACACTACTGTCACATTTTTTAAAGTAAGTCAGAGTCTTTGAATTTTGAATGAACCGAATCACAGAGTTCCGTCCTTTCGATTTTCACTCGAAAAGGAACGCTCAACAACTGACCCTCGACGTCGAAGGCAGTCGAAGGGCAATTTGAAAAATCCCAACTCGATTCAAAGTGGCGCCATCGTGAGCGGCAAGTAGCCGAAAAATTTGAAACGAAACGCTTTCTAAATTGCGCGCGCGCGTTACGGTGTGAAGAAATTTTTCGATGTTTATTGTTTAAAGAGAGAAGAGGAAGTAAACGGGAATAGTTTTTCAAGTTTGAAAACGAAGAGTATGGTACTGCCTCGGAATAAAAACAACAATGCACCGACGACTTGGGGGCCCTCAATAACTGAAGCAGCAGCCAGAACGTGTGGACTATGTTGGTCGGACCCCAAACCCGGACCCATGCGAGCGTAGCCAAGCCTGTCTCCTCTTATTATTCGAGCGTGTTATCATTATGTTACACACTGTGTTTCACGTGCCCGATGTTATAAAGGTTCGAAGACTATTGCGAGTCAGCACTTCTTGACTTGTTCGTTCTTCGCGAGGAAGGTGTATGAGGATGTAAGCCAATGATGCGAGAAGAGCCCTTCCCTCACAAAATGCGTGCATATATTATATAAATATATACCACAGAGAGACGTCTTATACATATAAAGATGAGACAAGGAGCAACGAGCAACGAGCGCAGCAGAGTCTGAAACACAAATGAGAAGGTACAACTATAAAAGCGAATCATTCTTCTTCTTGTTCGAGAGCAATATAAACCGTTTATTATACGCGGAACAGTTTTTAGCATATTCTAAAAGAGGAATATTTTATTGAAAACAAGAATGAATTGCAGATTTTAGTTGAGGAGTCTATGCCATTATATGTTTATATTTCTCTCAACTTATTTTGCAAGCACAACAAAATTTACTCTGGATGTATAATTTCTTTCTTATCTAAGTCTAGGTCTAGGTCTTAACTAGGTCCGTATATCCCGTAAAGGTCCGTAAATTTGCTTGCAATCTGTAAAAGTCACTTTTTTTTAAAAAGTTTCGTAAAGTCCGTAATTTAATAGAAAAGGACGAAAAGTTCGTAAAATACCTACGGGGCCATTCACATATTACGTGATACACTTAGGGGTGGGAGGGGGGTAAGCAAAGTATCACGCTTTAACAAATTTTCTATACTAAACTATATAGAAAAAGTATCACGTAGGGGGGGAGGGGGTCTAAAATACTTAAAATATCTATCACGTAATATGTGAATGACCCCTACGATATAATTTGGAGAATTTTAGAGAAATTACAAGTGATTGCAGAAATTCAATACAAATTTTTTTTTAATTCTCGTCAAAATTTCAATTACCTTTAGAAATATTAAAATTCTTCGAAATTCAATAATTTTTGCAAATTTTCAATTATTTTCTAAAATTTAATTATTTTAATAAAATTTTCCTCGAAAAATGTAATTATTCTTGAAAATTTTATTAAAATTAGTCGAAAGAATTCAATTATTTAAAATTTTGTTGATAAAGTTCTTCATATGAGAATTCAATTTTGAGAAACATTCAATTACTCAATAAATTATTTATTTTTGTATTTAAATAATTGAATTCTCGCAGAATTTTCTAATAAAAGTTCATTTAAAAATGAATTTTATTTAAAATTAAAGATTATAATTGAATATTAAAAGCATTATAGCGTGAATTTTTAGAAATAACTGAATTTTAAAAAGATTTCATATTAAAATCTTTGAAAGTTTAAATGTTTCATACTTTTAACTAACAATTGTGTAGAAGAATTATTTTTTTTGAAAAAATTTATTCGAATTTTACTTGAAATTAATTTTTTGAAGTTTTTATTTTTATTAATTGCGAAAAATATCCGAATAATTAAAATTTTGTAAAATTGTATTGTAAACAAATGAATTTGAAAATTTTCAAAGAACTTTTTCATAAATTATTGTAAATAATGTATTAAAAAAAGAATTTTAGTTAAAGAAACACTAAAAAAAATTTAATTTTGGTGAAATTACAAATTATTGCAGAAATTCAATTATTTTTATAAATAATACAATTTTTTACAGTAATATAATTCTTTTTAGGAACTCAATTATTTTCTAAAAGTACTCATCGCAGAAATTCATTTATTTTTAATATTTTAATAAAATTTTCCTCGAAAAATGTAATTATTCTTGAAAATATTATAAAAAATCTTCAAAAGAATTTAATTATTTAAAAACTTTTTGATAAAATAATTTATGAGAATTCAATTTTCAATTATTTTAAATTTTTTTTATAAAATTCTTCGAATCAATTCAATTATTTTTAAACAATTTTATAACATTCTAGGAAAAAATTTCAAAATTATTTTCAAATTTTTTTTTTTTAATTCAATGATTTTCAATATTTACTATTTTAGAAAAATTTTCCAAAAGAATTCAATCATTTAAAAAAATTTTAATGAAATTCTGCGCAAACATTTAAATTTATTCATAAAATAATTAAAATTTCACAAAATATTTCAATTATTTACAAATTTTTTATAAATTTCTTCTCAATAATTTTCATTATTTTCATAAATAATAAAACTCATCACAGAATTTCAATTATTTTAAATTCAATTTTAATAGAATTTCTCGAAAATTGTAATTATTCTTAAAAATTTGATTACAATTTGTCAAAAGAATTGAGTTATTTACAAATTTGTTGATAAAATAATTTATGAGAATTCAATTTTAAGAAACATTCAATTATTCAATAAACTTATTTATTTTTCTTTGTATGAATCTGTAATTCAAAACAAATAAACTTATACCCAAGCAAAAATTGACAACTGGCGCAGTACTGCGCCAGTACTGCCCAGTACTGGCGGAGTACTGGCCGCCATGGTTGAACCAGTACTGGCATTTGACCGAAATGATAACGCTTTTCAGTACTGGTTTGATATTACTGGCGCAGTACTGGCAGCCAGTACTGGTTTAGTACTGGCGCAGTACTGGTTCAGTACTGGTTTAGTTCCCGTGTAGAAAAATTTTCTGGCGCTGGCCTAAATCAGACCAGACTATCTATTTTCCAATATAGTGGAAAATTTATTTAAATTCAATGTTAATATAATAAAAAAAATTAATTTATATTTACAAACATGTAATAATCCCCAACTTTTAACTTTTAATCAAATTAATGTTTACAACGCAGAATAAACGCAAACCTATAACGAAATAAAATTTGACACTGCGAGGAATCGAACCCACGACCTACGGACTTCCAGCCTAACACTCTAACCACTACCCTATCGAAGCTACAGGATAATAAATTTTAATTTTCGACACCTTTTACACTTACAGTTAATAAAGAGCGTTTAACTGTGTAATTTAGTTAAATTATTATTTAATTGAACTAAATTAAAAAAAATCAAATTAGTAAATTACCTAATAAATTTTCATAAATTACCTCTAAAATATCCATAAATTACTGTAAATTACCGACGTTAAATTTTTTAGGTCTAATTTGTGTTTTACATATTTTAATAAATTATCGCCAAAATGTTTATAAATTATCGCATAAATTTCCATAAATTATGGTGAAAATTTCTATAAATTTCCACAAATTACAGCAAACATTTCCATAAATGGCTAAAATAAAAATTTTTAATTGTAACTTATGTGGAACATATTTTTATGAATTATTGCAAAAATTTCCATAAATTACTGCGTAAATTTCCATTAATTAGATCCTAACTGAGTATTGTTAGTTTACCGTGTTAGCAATACTGGCACAGTACTGGCGTAGTACTGGTTTGCCAGTGTTGTTTTCGCAATACTGGCTCAGTACTGGCATAGTACTGGCAAACCAGTCTTAAAAAGCAGTACTGGCGTAGTACAGAAATTTTAGTGAAGCCAGTACTGAACCAGTACTGGCAAGCCAACTGCTGGCATGCCAGTACTGGTGCAATACTGCGCCAGTTGTGAATACTGGCATTTGACAGAAATTTTTGCTTGGGTATGTATAACTTATTTATTTTCTAATAAAAATAATTATTTCTTTTGAAAAAGTTTAATTGCAGATTTTTTTGAAATTATTTAAAGTTTTTATTGTCGAATATATATTTAATTTATTGAAGAATTTACGAATAATTGAAATTTCGTAAAGTTGAATATTGTAAACAAATGAATTTGAAAATTGCCAAACCACTTTTTTTTAAATTATTAAAAATAATAGATTGAAAAAAGAATTTTAGTTAAAAATTCTTGAAAATAATAATTTGATTGAAATTATAAAAATAATTTTGAAGTTTACAATATTCTTAATGATTTTATCACTGGGCCATTTTATAAAACATGAAGAAATTAATCGATTTCTTCATGTTTTATATTTATGAAAAAATTTAATTTATAGTTTTAAGTAAAATGTTATTCTCTTATTTGACTCGGACTGATTATATTTTTGTCAGTAACTGGTCCGTAAAGTCCGTATTTTTAAATACTTTCTCTCTAAATCTGAATAAGTGAAATTTTCACTTTTTTCATGTGTGAACCTTTTTCTCACTTATTAAGGGGTTCGGCCACTGTAGAAGGTTACAAAATTAACGTATATTTGCGATTTTTTTTTTGTAGAAAGAAAAGTTGGAGAGTAATTATATTTAAGGATGTTTTTAGGCATCTTTTAAAGTATCCAAAAAATTTTTTTTCATTAAAAAATAATGCAAAATAGTGCTCTGAGAGATGTTCGCGTAAAACGCTTTTTCCTTTAGAATCTCCACTGCACGCAGTCTACAGGTTTTTAAAATGAATCTGTAACAAAATAAATTTTTTTTTCTAAATTTACATTAGAATAGCTAAAGAAATACGTAGACGATTTTAAAAATATTTATTTTTGTTAAATTGGTGAATTTTTAACTTTCAAAGTTAAAATTCAAATTTTCGACCAAAAAATGGGTACTTATTTGTATGCCAAAAATAGAAATTTTAACTTATCGAAAATCGGCTACGTATTTCTCTGCGGAATCTTATTTTCAAGAAGTGATAAAAATTTGGAGTAAAAAAAATGAAAATTGTACGAGTTATGCTGCGTGCAGATTTCAAAAATCGTGTTTTGAGAAATACGTGTTTAAAGTTTTGAGATATAAACAACATACCTATGAAAAAAATGAAAAAATTTTTTCTTTAAAAAATTTTTTACCATTAATCTGTAATTAAAGCATCATATAGACATCTTTCTGTATTTGTATCATCATCATCTGAGCAGTTTCTGCCCAACAGGTAGCCATCAGACGCAGGTAGTCGTTGCGGAACGGCCCGGCGCGCTTGGTAAAAAAGCTCGAAATTTCAATTAAATCGATTTCAGACACATATAAAACCTTTTGCTCTATATTCTACAAGATTCAAACAATTTTTTCAGTTAATAAAAAAAAAATTTATGTTTTGAAAATTCTACAGTGGCCGAACCGAATATACATAAGTGAAATATTCACTTTTTTATGTGTGAACTTGTTTTCACTTATCAATAAGTGAAATCCGCACTTATTTATAAGTGAAATATTTAATTAAAAAGAAATTCATCTGCGCATTATATTACAATTTATTATTTATACCTACTTTTAAATGTTTAAAAACAATGTTTTTATCATTTCAGTTAATATATTAGAAATTTTTTATTTTATTTAATTATAAAAATTGTCATTTAAAATTTAATAAAATTTTTAAAAAATATTCAGTTAAATATTATATTAACAGTAATCTAATAACCAACTTTTTATTTGCTTAGTATTTATATAATGCATAATAACAGAAGTCTTGAACAAAACGTTAAAGTATAACACAATAAACTAACTCTTTATAAGTAGCACCTAATAATGTTCTATGAGTATAAGGCAACATATTAAGTGGCATTGTGGTGTTTCTCGTTGATCATCAAAGGTAAGCGACATTGCTTGCGGTTAATATTAAGATGGGTGACCGTTTGGGAATTTAGCTTAAAAAAGTTGAAAAATTGATATGTTTATAAGTTTCAGACTGATAATGAGAAGAGAAGAGAGTGTTAAATAGTTGATAGTAAATAAATATTTTTTTTGTATAATATTGATCCTGATAATTTATTTACATTCACTTCTTAATGTCTGAGTATTCACTTATCTCATAATTGAATATTCACTTATTCATAAGTGAATGTAATTCACTTATTTCATAAGTGAATATAATTCACATATTTCATGTGTGAATATTCACTTATTCTACGTGGAAGAGTTTTGAAACATGGAATAAGGAAGAACCAGGGAGTAAGACTAAGGAGACTGAACTAATGCTATGTAAGTGAAACCATTCGTCGCATTGAAACTATACGTAAGACTGAAAATTATGGTTTTCGCGCATGCGCACATGCAATATATTTGTCTCTGTCTTTCTCAGTAACTCAGATGCGACTGAGAAAATCATGATAAGCTACAAGTTGAGAAGGTTATGTTTAATGTTTGTGAATGTTGTGCGTTTCAGAAAATATTATTAATAATAACTATTAATAAATTGAAAAAAAAATTAATTTAATAAATATATATGTGCATTCAGAAATATATACTAAAGAGTGTATATTTTTCAGTGATAAGTAATATATTAATAATACAATGAAATATTTATAAATGTTCAGAATAAATTTTTTTGGTATATAACTACAAAGTGTTTTATTCTTTGTGGAAACAATTGAACAATTCCTAAATAAATAATATTTACGAATTTGTAATTTACTTTAATTACCGACAGATTGGCTCAGTCGGATAGATGCCTGGCGTTGGTGGTCGTTTAAGGACCAAGGGTATAAATACCCTTGGTTCGCGCCCACTTGGCTTGGTATTTTTTCGGCACGTGAGACAATCTGAGCGGGAGGTTTGACGTCGAGGATTAATGATGTGCACCGTCGATTATTGTCCGGTACACACCATTAGAACTCGACTGTCGATAAACCGGTTGTACTCAGAGAGGTTTACTACAGTTTCCCTCTTTTCTGGCGAGAAAACCCATTGACGGGTGGTCCAGGCGTAATGCGAGTACTCCTAATAAAGTCGGCTGTAGACGCAAAATTAGGTTAATATATAGAAAAATTTCTAAAGTAGAATGGTTATGCTTAATCCAAAAAAAGTATTTCTCGGGGACTCTTGTCGAAGTGCGTAAGGCCAATAGGGCAGAAGTATAAACAATAAAAAAAAAAAAAAAAAATTTACTTTAATTATATACTTAATAAATAAACAGCTTTAAATGTCACATAAGAGTTATCAATGAGTTAATTTATTCGTTTGTCGATCATTGTAATATGATGTTTTGCATCCTGGTATGCAACAAACCATAATTTTGTAATTTTATTTTAAGAATCATATGTCAAAACATAACCATAACCTATTGATATGTTTTTGTTTTCTCACTTGCTCATATTTCACGATATAAAAAGAGAGGGCAATATGCGCATGTACTGCGCATGCGCGCGGAGCATAAGTTTTGTCATTCTGCAATATAGTTCCCCTACAGAAAAAGGTTTCATTTTTGAGAGACTTCACACAGTCAGTTCAGTCTCCTTAGTCTTACTCCCTGGGAAGAACCCTCTCTGCATTGTGAGTCAATGCAATTACCATTTAAGTTTTCAATTTACTCACGTAGTACTAATGCAACGCTTGGCAACATTGTAATGCTTCCTCCGGTCTCATTTCGCGTCGTCTGTCATTGCTATTAACCATGTTAGATAATATTTCAGAAAATTCTGATAGTCTTTAAAAAAATACTTTTGGAATTTTAATTTAAATGTTTTGAGCGTTCGATGGTCTCTGCAATCTGTAGGTTATGTGCGACTTACAGTTATCGCCCAAGAGAAACGGCATTGCATCGTTTAAATGACGTGAAATTAGTAAACAATTGCTTTCGAACGAGTTTTTTTTCTGCACACAGGCACTTTTTACAAAATCTGACAACATACAATTGACACAAATGTTTTTAATTGTCTGAATTTAAAAGATTTTGTCAATCTATGCAGAAACGCGGTTAGAGGATTGGAAATACAAAAGTAATGTAATGACAGGCGGCAAGAAGTGTGTTGCAGCCATTTTGCCAGTGGAGGGCAGAAGCATGCAGGGAGCGAAAAGGCTCAGCTGTCAAAATGATTCGCATTACATTGCTACGGTAATTCCAATGCTGCAACCGTGTTTCTGTATGGATTAACAAAATCTTTTGAATTCAGATAATTAAAAACATTTGTGACGATTGTAGGTTGTCATATTTTGTAAAAAGTGCCTGTGAACAGAGAAAAATTTGTTAGAAAATGAATATTTACCAATTTCACGTCATTTAAACCGGTCAGTGCCGTATTTGTTGGGTGATGACTGTTAGTGGTTAGTCGCACTTTATCGAGAAATCTTGATTTGAAAATTGAAAATGATTTTTCTTCCAATGCAGACAGTTTTTGCAAAATCGGAAAAAATACTAGATATCCTGAATATTTTATGTTTCATTTGCGCACAAAAAGTAAAAGATTTATTTCCATTTACAACGACAGAAAGTAAAATAGAAAAAAGTCAAACAAATGTGCGGTACATAAAACTACCGCCAGAGGGCATCACCTGATGGGCACATCAAATTTTCTCATTTTACTTCCTGACGTCGTGTATTATTTTGTACTAGCGACATAAACCTCACTCGCTAACGCTCGCTCGGTTGTATTTATAATTATTTGTACCAAATATGAATTACTTAAGTAAAAATATGCAATAATTAAATATAATATTACTTATTATTAAATATAATAATCAATAATTCATTCATTCTGTTTGTCCACATCTGAAGTTTGACTTTTGCGTATGGTTTTGTTTTTTTCTTTAGAAAATATTGTTTGACAAATAGAAAATATGCAGGTATGTTTCATGATTTATAATAAAATAATATTTGAAATTGGAAAATTAAAAAATTTTTTAAAAGTTATGATTAACAAATAAATTTTGTTTTTTATATACGCTTTTTATAAGAAACTTCGTTTGACTGATCTAAATTATACAAATTTGTATGCTTTTTATTTATAAAAAATATTTAAAAATTGTTAATTGTTAAGAATTATGATTAAGAAATAAGAAATATATATCCATTTTATGCATAATTTTTATTTCTCAATGGGTCAGAATTTCTCAAACGGATCACCTAAAACTAAAAAATTTTTTTTTGAACCAAAATAGTTTTTTTTGACTCTTAATATTGTTAAAAAGAATCCCTGAAAATATTAAGGCAAAAAATCATTTTTTGTAAAAGTTATTAACAATTGAATTTTTTAGTACTGCTTAATTCACAAATTTTTTTCTCGAGTTCCAGTTGACGGATTTTAAAATTAAAATATGGGTTTTTTTCGTCTTGGATTGTACTATTTGAATATATTTTTTGTTTTTAAATTTTTTTATTTTTTTTAATTTTTTATATAATTTGTTTATAAAATGTTAATAAACAAATATGTTCTTCACGTCCTAACAAAAAAATTAAAATTTTATTCTATTCCTTAAATGTCTCCGAGTGTAAAACCGTTTCGAGAAAAAAAACCTCAATTAGAAAAATGTTATTAATTAAAAACTGCAGCTTTCTAGAGCTTTATATGATGACGTTAAACTCGCCCCGCGCACATTGGAATTTTTTACAATTTACTGTTTAAGATTGTCTGGAACCTACAAATTTTATTGGATTTTCATGGATTTGGTCTTAAATTGAAGGGAATAAAATTTCTAAGAGATTCCTCTAAACCAATTTTTGAATTTTAAATTGTTTATATTTTTTTTGTTATTCAAAGTTAATAATTTACAATATTTTTAGAAAAAATCATGTTAATTTTTTTATTTTTTCGTTGCAGATGATTGGAATCAATTTAAATTAGTCTAGCATGACCACCAGACAAATAATAATGTATAATACAATTTATTTAAATTGTTGCAAACAATGTTAATTAACAAATAGATAACTATTGTACTATTTTATAAAAAATTTTTTTTTTTGCAGACAAATTTATGTTTATTTAAGTAATCTATGTCGATTTTGGTAAAATTTATTTTGAATTTAACAATTACCATTGTTATTAACAATTACATGAACAATAATCTAGTTATCAATAATCAAGTAGAGCCATTTATTTGTTTAAAAAGTAAATAATTATTAATTGTTTGTGCTAATAAATTTTTAAAGTTTTTGAAAGAATGTACATATTATATAAACATTTTATGTTTAAAAAATGCATAAAATGTTTACAAATGTCAAAGAAACTTGATTATTGTTCATGTAATTGTTCATAACAATGGTAATTGTTAAATTCAAAATAATTTTTACCAAAATCGACATATATTACTTAAATAAACAAAAATTTGTGTGAAAAAAAAATTTCGTATAAAAAAAATTTCTATTTGTTAATTAGTCTGAATTGGCATCTTTCTGCACCCAACCGACGATATATTGATAAATGTAACTAATTTTAAGAAGAATTTGAACTATTAAAATTTTGAAAAAATCTAAGTTTTTTAAAGTTTCTAATAACATTCATTAAAAATTGAAAGTTTATGAAATTTCAAATTAAAGCCTTTTGAAGTTCATCTATTTTTGAAAATTGTAAACTCAATTCTTTTAAATGGCAATTAATATTGAAATATTTAAATAAAATTATTCAATAAATAATTAATAAATAACAATAATTGTATGATTGTTTTTTAAGAATGAAGTTATTTAAAAAGAAATATTACTGTCGGAAATAGAAAACTTTGAAAGTTTTGTATTAAAATTCTCGGTGATTTCATAGCAAAAAAGAAACCATTTTTGATTTTTTAGGTCAAAAAATTGAGAGTTTTCGGGCAGCGATTTTTTTTGAAATTGTGTAGGATGATTAGGAGACTCACTAGGAGTCATTTCCAAAAATAAAATCCTTGGTCAATTCATAACTCTAATTTTTACATTTATGTTGTTGTCAAGTTGGTCTAGTTTGCATACATATTGTTGATATTTTAAGTTTGTAAAAAAATGTAATTTTTTATGATTTTGAGTTTTGATATTTGCTTTCTGTTGTGTTTGTGACTTTTTTTTGATATCTGTTATATTAGTTAAATCTTCTATTTAAAAAAATATGTTTTTTCGTTGATAAACGTTGTGGACTTCAACGTCGTTAAAAATTCAGAATTTTCTTAGGAATTCATATGTGTGAGTAATTAACGTATTGTTGGAAGGGGTATAAATATTATACCCCTTTCATTATCAATTTTTCAAACTTGGAAGGGGTTGTAAAAAAAATTTTTTTTCAAAAATTTTTTAAAAAAAAAACCCTTAAAATCGTCTTAAAATGGATTTTTAAGTGAAAATTAGTATATATATATATATAATATATATACTAATTTTCACTTAAAAACTATATATATATATATATATATATATATATAATATATATATATATATGGGACATTCCACGTCAACACGGACAGAGCTCTAAACAAAAATTGCTTTGATGGATTTAAACGTTCTAGGGCTTAAAAGATTTCTACGTTCATGTACTTTAAGATGCCGATGGGCGTTTTTTGCAAAATTCAATTTCCGATGCCAATAGAACTGTCAAAAGTCAAAAGGTCCAAAAATCTCAAAATACTTTTATGAATTAAAAGCAATAAACGAGGTAAATTATTCTGTAACTCATTCTTTATCAGTTTTTAAGGTTCCCGAATATAAATCTAATTTTTTTTTTTTTAAATCCAAAATGGCGAATTCAATATGGCGGACAAAATTCAAATTTGATCAGATTCGATTAAAACTTGTTACTCGGGGGTTTTTAGGGTCGCTGATTACGAATCTGAAGTCACTTTTTAAAAATTCAAAATGGCGGATCCAATTTGGCGGAAAAAATTTTCAAATTTGATCCGATTCCCTTAAAACGTGTTACTCGGGGGCTTTTGGGGTCGCAGATTATGAATATGAAGTTACTTTGTGTTTGAGACTTCAAATTCATAATCAGATACGCTAAAAACCACCGAGTAACACTTTTTAATTAAATCTAATCAAATTAAAAAATTTGATCCGCCATTTTGAATTTCTACAAAGTAACTTCATATTCATAATCTGCGACCCCAAAAGCCCCCGAGTAACACGTTCTAAGGGAATCGGATCAAATTTGAAGTTTTTTTTTGCCATATTGGATCCGCCATTTTGAATTTTTAAAAAGTGACTTCAGATTCGTAATCAGCGACCCTAAAAACCCCCGAGTAACAAGTTGTAATCGAATCTGATCAAATTTGAATTTTGGCCGCCATATTGAATTCGCCATTTTGGATTAAAAAAAAAACTTTAGATTTATATTCGGGAACCCTAAAAACTGATAAAGAATGAGTTACAGAATTATTTACCTCGTTTTTTTGCTTTTAATTCATAAAAGTATTTTCAGATTTTTGGACCTTTTGACTTTTGACAGTTCTATTGGCATCGGAAATGGAATTTTTCAAAAAACGCCCATCGGCATCTTAAAGTACATGAACGTAGAAATCTTTTAAGCCCTAGAACGTTTAAATCCATCAAAGCAATTTTTGTTTAGAGCTCTGTCTGTGTTGACGTGGAATGTCCCATATATATATATATATATATATATATATATATATATATATATATATATATATATTATATATATAATATATATTTTTATTTTTAGTATTCATATATTGCTGAAAACGTTGAACGAAAAATTTCTGGTGGACGAAGGAAGCATTTTAATATAATATAAGATAAGATTATTATTATTATTTTATATTATTATTATTATTATTATTATTATTATTATTTTATATTTTTATTATTATTTTGTATTATTTTTTTATTATTATTATTTATTTTTTTTATTATTTTTTGTTTCGCGTTCAATCAATTATTTTTAAAAGTCGACCACTGTATGAAATTGCGCAACATCGTTAAATTGAATTCTTATAAAAAATTTCATTAACAAATTTATTATTCTATCACATCTATAACTTGTACGGTTAGTGGCAGAAAGCAACCCAGATAACAAAATGTTTGCCATTTAGGCGCGTTTATGCCGGACCACGGCCCAGGCGCGAAAGACCAATGCTGACGATAGATTAAAGGTTGATTGAGTCTTGAACGCTTAGTGTGGGTAACTCACAGTAGAAGCAGTCTTTACATCACTGTCAATCAATATTAGTTCAATATTGGTTCAACATTGGACCCAATGCTCGTCCCATGCTCGATTCAAGATTCGGTCAATCTTTATGAGTGAAGTTCGAACATCTAATTTAGATTCAAGCTTGAATCAATCTTTACACAATATTCAGTTTATCTTTATTTATTACCGTGTTCACTTAATTAAATAATATTATAATAATTATAATTATAATAATTGTTTCAAATAATAATAATTAACATTAAGTTATCAATTGATTAATAAATATTTATTTAGTATAAATATATTATTATTTGTAACATTCATATTTAAAGAAAGTTAAATGGAAATTTTTTTTTATAAATGTTTTCAAAATTACTATAGATAATTAATAAATAATAATTAAAATGTGCAATAAATATTCCTGACACTGCATCATATTTAATAATTTTATTAATTATGTTAACTTTTAATATTAATTTAATTAATTATTATTTATTTATTAATTAATTATTATAATTATTAATAATTATTGTTCAATTAATAAATATTATTATAATTAATAATAATTATAATATTTAACATTATAATTCATTATTATTCCAAATTATATTTATTTAAATAATATATTATTAATATGTCTAATAATAAATGTTAATAATTTTGTTACTGAATAATAAAAAATATCAATTATTTATCGATGTTTATTAAATTATTCATTAAATATTTTTAATTTTAAAATGTTTTAAAAGTTGAATTTTGTAATGATTATAATTTTATTATGAGTTATTTAATATTTATTTTTAATAATTAAAATAATTCAGGATTAGTATGTGTAAAATTTTTAGTCATAGTTTTCACTTTGCCCTTATAAGTAACAAAGTATACGGCACTGGCATTAATATATTTGATTAGTCCGAGGTCTCGTCGAGACTCAGTGGCCGTGCGGTTTAAGTGGTTGCGTCAAGGACTTCCGGAATGCGTCTGGGGCGGGGGGACGTGAGTTCGATCCCACATGCGAGCGGATTTTTTCATTATAAGCGTTACATAAAATAATAAAATTACTATTTAATCTGTATAATTAATAAGTGTTGTGAATAAAAACTTGTGAACTTGTTTGTAAATAATATTAAAAGTCTGTTAAAAATGAAGTTAAAAAATGTACAAATTATCACAAATTGTCTTTTTTTGCTAACGTTATTTTTCAATATTATTATGTTAAATGACATTTATTGTTAGTAATATAATATTTATATGAAAATAATATAATTATTATAATAATAACTTATTGTCATTAAATATGTAAATACATATATATTAATAACAATACTGTTTATTATTAATAATAATAATTAATATATTCACGTTATATTGAATGAACGCGTGAGAAGCGTGTAAATTTGGGAACAGTGGAAGCAGTCTTGTTCAGTCCTGCTTTCGGCTTCCGCAGCATTGATTGAAGACTGAACGCCAGTCTTCAACAAAGACTGAGCGTCAGGTTTACATCGATGTTACTATTCCGGACTCAAGTAGCCTTGCTTTCGCTGTCCCACCAATCTTCAACCAATACTGACCAACCCTCAATCAAGCTTCGTAAAGCCTGAACTCACTGTCAGCTCGCGCCTGGGGGTCCGATTAAGCGGACCGCCGTTCCGGCCCATAATGAGCTTAATGTACGCGCCATTGCTGGCAATATCGCCTGCCCGCGGTCCGATCCATCGAAAGGACCGAAATTCGGTTTGTCAACAAAAATATAATACGTAGTTAAAAGTAATGTAATAAATTAGGAGAGTGTTACATTTTACTTAAATTTGATGTTAATAATGTTAATAAAATAAAAAAATTAGAATAAATAAAAAAAATGCATTTTCAGAATTTCCCAAACGATTGTGAAACCCGAGATTCGAACACTCGACCATATAGTGCACTACAGGGCTCAACCGTTCTGGGAGGCGCCTAGACGCGATCGACCAAGGGAGGCTATGATGGTTTCTCATAAAATATCCCCCGTAACAAACACGTGAAATAGATACGTTTATTATTTTGCAAAGTCATTAAACAATTTTTCAAATGTTTATTATTTAATACAAAGAATAATAATAACAAATATTAAGAATTTTTTACAATGTAAATATTTTAAATTTGTTAATTGAGTTGATTAAAAAAGAATTTTTAAATGTAGATAATACAAAAATAATATATGAAATTTAATTTTTATATTTCAGAATATATTAACTTTTACTTTTTAATTTGAAATTGAATAAATCTAAATATTAGTCAGGTTAATACTAAACATAAATTCCAATTTTTTCCAAAAAGAAATTAAGTAACAATGTTGGTACAGTACAATCTTTTTAATGAACTACGATAAACCAGACAGTAGTCGACCACTAAAGAAAATCTTCTTAATGAATACTGCTTAAAAATTGCAATTAAAATTTGTTTAAAATTTCGTACACATGTAATTTATATTAGTAACATTATTAATTAGTTATATTTAATTATTCTAATTTGTATGATAACAAAAAATGAGTATTTTTGTAATTTTACGCTCTTGTTTCTTTTGACTTTAAAAAATGTGTTTTTTAAAACTTTTAATCAAATTATGGCTTTTTGGTTTCACCATCTTAAAAAACGTTTAAAACTCTATTCGAATCAACAAAAAAGTGAAAAATGCTTTTTTGACACGTAAGGTCGCTTTTCATAGACCAGGTCACATATATAGAAATAGTGCGAAGTAATATAAATTGGTCAAAATGACTAAATTGTTGATAAAAACAATTTGTAGAAAAGAAATAACTTGAACACCGGTTTAAAACTTATTTACTTTGTAAATAAGTCGGACAGATTATATTTGCACAATGCTGGCACAGTAGTCATCGGATCAATTGCCTGGCACATAGTCAGCACATAAGCTTGACCGTGGTCCGGAAACCAACGGTTCACCAATGTGCTAGGCACGAATGGTCTTCGGACCAATTGTCTGGTGCACTGCCATCACATTAGCCTGACCGTGGTCCGCAGACCATCGGTCCACTAACGTGCGAGGCACGATTGTTATCTGGGCGCAAAGTCGTTTTTTAAAATATCTCATTTATTTTCTGTCTATTCCAATTGGTATTAAAAATTAAGTTGCATTGCAATCAGACCAATTGATTAAAAAAAGAAAAACCTAAAAATATCAAATATTTTAAGAAATATAACAAAAAAATTATTTTGCAATAATAAAATGATAATTTTACTAAACAAACTTTTATTTTTTAAAACATAAGTTTAAGTATTTAATTTTTAAAAACGTAACATGTAAATAAATTAAATATTTCTCTACACAACTGGCGTGGTTATTTGAAATTTAAAATAATAAAAAAGTTTGTTATGTGGGGCAAAGGCAATATTGAACATAATTTGGTTAAAAACAATTGAATATTCGAATTTTCTTTGTATTAATTCACAATATAAGGTTAAAATCACTAAAAGTTTTTATTTTTATTTAAATAGTTTAATTCTTTTAATAATATGTTGTTAACCTTATGTTTCGTAAATATTATACTAATAAAAATCACTTGTTAATTTTTTTGAGGCTTATAAATGCTTTCTTTTAGAAATATAAGCGAAAACGTCGCTGCCCCAGCGTGTGGGGCAAAGGCATTTTTTGCATTGTTTTTAAATTTCATTAAATAATGTATTTATAATTATAATATACTAAATAACAACTATTAAAATTTCTTGTTGATTAGTTTTAGAATAATGGAAAACAAAGACCGCATAAATTAATTGCTTAATTTAAAAAATATACATCGATAAATGTAAACCTAGCGCCTTTGCCCCACTCTCTCCTACACACTTTGACAGTTGACGTTGTTTTTTTCTTTCTTTTCATAATTTAACAAAAACAGTAAGATCAACAATATTTTATTGAATTCAATTAATGATATTTATAGTCTTTATTTATAAATTCACATCTTTATACCAAAATACTATAGTGTTGAAATTTGTTTTGGAAAAAATTGACGAAAGAATTTGGTTCGCCCAACCAAACGGTTTTATTGCACATATTTCAAATAAAAGATTTTGTTGGTACAACCAAAATTTTGTTGTCGGAACCAAACAGTTTTCTCAGTGTAGTTTTAGAGAGTTAATAGTATACATATAAAGTCTTACACTTTAAATCTGAATCAGTGAAAATTTCACTGATTTCAATTCTGTGACCCAGTTTTCTTTGATGAATCAGTGGAATTTTACTGACAATCAGTGGTTTTTACTGACAATCAGTGGTTTTTACTGATTCACAGTGAAATCCTACTGATGAATTAAAGAAAACTGGGCCACTGAATTGAAATCAGTGAAATTTTCACTGATTCAGATTTAGAGTGTAAAGAGTTAATAGTAGAAGTTTCAGAGATTTAATAGTTTAAGTTTTAAAGTCAATAAAAAAAATATATTAAGAAAAAAAAGAAATTTAACCATTTTTTTCAATTCAAATCTTTAAGAAAACGATTTGTATTTATGAAATTTTATATTAACTCTGAACAATCATCATTGTTGAGAGGTTGAAACGAGACTGACTATATTTTGTAGCTAAATATTGATTATTCGCTCAAACGAATAATAATAATTAACGGTCTTGTCTTGAATAATAATTTACATTTGTTAAATACTTCCTAAGAAATTGAAAAGAATATTTTATAGCCCAAGAAAGATTATCTTAAAGAAAAGTAGAGATTTCGCTCTAAAACTATTTAATATTAAATCAGAAAATTTCGCCTTATATTCCTGTATATCGCAGAGTAGTATTTGAATTTAAAACTGAAAATAATTATCTTACGGTTTGAACTATAATTACCGAACAAAGTAACGAGAATGGATAATCTAGAAGGGTGAACGCGTGTCATTTCAACATCAAACGTTGAAATGGATGCATACAATTCTTATATGAAAATCAATAAATATTTTTTATGTGCTACGGGATTATGGCCTTATCAGTCGAAATTTACACAAAAATTTTGCTCCTTTTTCATATGGCTTAGTCTTATAAGTTTTCTCATACCACAAGTAAATTTTTTATTATACTAATTACATTGCGTTACCAGTAAAGCATAAAGAGAAAGATTGCTTACAATTTTTGAAGAAGAAAATTGAATCAAATAATTTTTATTAAAAAAAAAAAAGAAAAAAATGATTTAGAAATATTTTATAAGCAAATAATTATCTTTCAGTGCTGAGATTCATTTTGCAATATGAGCGATTCCATGTCAAGTGATCAAAGTAGACAATAATTTTTCTCCAATCGTGCCTAAACATAGTGATAGTGATTAGTGATAGTGATTTTTGGTGAAAATATTTTTTTATCTAGTCCAATATTTTCCAAGGGGGGGGGGGGGTGAAAGTTTTGGGGTTTTCGGTACAATTCTTATTTTGATAATTTTTTACTCTTAAACAATAAAACAAAAATTTGGCCAAGTACAGTTTCGAAAGGTTTTTTCATGCTCTTTTAATTGGAAATAAGCATTTAAAAAAAAAATTTTTTTGACCAAAAAAAACAAAATTAAAAATAAATTTTAATTTTTGGGGAGGAAGGATACGATTTTTTTTTAAACGAAAGCTGAGGTTTTTACTAAAAGGACATATATATGAAAAAGTGGGCATAGAATGTTTAAACACTGAAGAAAACAGATTTCTACTAAACGGAGTCAAAAACCGGGGTTTGAGCTCTCCAGTCAGTAGAAATCTCTTTTTTTCAATGTTTAAACATTCTAGGCCCACTTTTGCATATATATATATATCCTTTTAGTAAAAAACCTCTGCTTCCTTTTTTTTAAAAAAAAGAAAAAATCGTATCCTTCCCCTCCAAAAATTAAAATTTATTTTTAATTTTGATTTTTTTGGTCATAAAACTTCTTTTTAAATGCTTATTTCCAATCGAAAGAGCATGAAAAAACCTTTCGAAACTATACTTGGTCAATTTTTAATGTTTAATTGTTTAAGAGTAAAAAATTATTAAAATAAACATTGCACCGTAAGACCCTTTGATCACTTGACGTGGAATCGCTCATATGTAAGAATTTTTGCAAATAAAAGATATCTTCTATAGGTGCTGGCCTTAGTGAACAATTGGGACGATTCGGACATTATAATTCAGTGGCTTCCGCCTTGCTTTGTTAATCTGCTTAGCATAAGTTGTTTCGTACCTGCCTCTATCAACAGAAAAAGAGTAAAAATTAAACAGTGATGGACAAGAATAATAATAATTTCTTTTGGAATTTTAATAATTTTCTATTTCAATTTTCTTAGATAGAACTAATTTTGACAAAAATGAAGGATGATTGGCTATTTTGTGAATCGGATGCTGAATTTGAAATTTTAAATGATAACGGATCTCTAGCAAAGACTGTAAACAATACAATTTACGGTAATGGCAAATACAATTAAAAAGGAATTTTAATTATAATAAAAATATTAAATACACATAAAAAATTAAAAATAAGTTTAAAAATAATTCTTATGAAAGAATTCCCAAAAAAAATATTTTTTAGTTTTCTTTTATGTGGCCATGCTGGAGTTCCTTACGGTACCACTAATTCCAAGTATTTTGGATGCAATAAAACCACTAAATGAATCACGGCCAAGAAGGCTCATTATCATAACCGATTATTTAGTGGATTCAAATGAGGATAAATATTATGCAGCAATAGCGGCTCATCATTGGCACGTATCTATTGTTACAATCACTCTTATTTTGACTGTTGACGGAATATTTAGAGCTTTCATTTATCATGCCGCTGGACAACTGGAAATTTTAGGGTAAATACTGAGAAATTTTTTAATTACTCCCTATTATAAAAAACATCGTTGATGAGTTAGGATTTTTTAAGCCCTCCCTCTCCTCAAGGGGACGTTAAATTACGTTTCCCATAAGGGCCGTTACGTTACTTCAAAATTCTGTAAATTCGAAACCATTTTTTAAAATATTTTGGATGTAATGAATACTTGAGCATCAACAATTTTTAATAGTAATTGATTTCCTTTCTGTATTTTTACTCTAAAAATTATAAACATCTGCAATTTTTTGCTTCTTTCTTGAAACTTTCTTTGGAGCACAACCAATTTAATAAATAAATAATTAAATATTAATATTAATTAAATGTTAAATTTAATAGTAATAATAATAATAATAATAATAATAATAATAATAATAATAATAATAATAAAAGCCTTTAAATTTCAGATTCAAAATGAGAACTCTTGTAAATATAGATTACAGCATGGATATTACTGACGAGAAAAATGTACAGAAAAAAATTAAATTCTGCGTGGAAAAGCACGAATCGGTTTTAATGTTTGTACTTTATTTTTATTGATGTAAATTTCAATTTATGCCCTAGAATATGGAAATCTTTTTTTCTTTTGAAAAGCACATTTTTCAAGAAAATTTTTCGGTAAAAAAAATTCGGTTGTATTACAAACTCCTGGAAAATGTTAAGCTATTTATAAAATTTATTAGACATACACGCACTGAGATTAGAAAATATATATAATTTTAATTTGACACTTGTTACTTTTTGAAGGTTTATAAATCAAATTAATGATTGCTTTTCCACATCGTATTTTATGGGCTTGGGATTTAATATGATAATGATAAGCTTCACAGGTGTGCAGGTAATAGAAAGTTTATAATCAACACACAATTTTTTGAGTTTATAATTTATAATGTTAGTTTATATAATTTTGTATTTATTTCTGCGTACTTTTTTATTACCCCCACCCAGTCGGTTCATAATATTATTTTGTATTTTTGAAAGTATTTCTGTATTTTTTGTACTTGCAATATAGTTTGCACTTTTATTCAGTCATCTCTTCATAATTGAACTTTCCTGCGGTAAATTGAATTTTTTATAAGAAGTTGATAATTTGGGTCTGTCGAAAAAATTTTGATACTAAAACATTCGTTAATGTTAATATTTTATTATATATTTTAATATATGTATAATAAATTTTGAATCATGCGATTCTGTTTGAAATATTTTTTTAAAAATCTTTAGTTAATCATGAAATTGGATGATCCAAGTGAAACGTTTGCCATCTTGTCATATACTTTGAGTCAAGTTCTTCGATTATTTAGTTTAACATTGCCATGTCAACGTTTAATGGATAAGAGCATACAACTCTCACAAAATATGTAAATTATTTTCACAACAATTCTGCATTATTTCGCTTATTTATTTATGTAAAGTATAAAGAACTGTTTTAAATTTTCAGTTATGATAGCTACTGGTACAATTTAACTCCAAGTTCAAAAGATATGTTAAAAATAATAATGCTGAGATGCATAAAGCCTAGTACTTTCACAGCAGGAAAATTGTACGTTTTCTCCATGAGTAATTTCGGTTCGGCAAGTATAATTTACAACTCAATAAATATAGACGTCCAAATAAATTAGATATAACTAATAAATTTAGTTCTAAATAATATGTAGCGTGTATCAATTAATTAATAATAAACATTCATTGTACTTTTTTAAAAATCTTTTCAAGGTGGTAAAAACATCGATTTCATATTTCACAGTTTTGCTATCATTACGTGAATAAAATAATATTTCAAGAGACATTTCTATTTATTCGTTGAATAGAAATTATATGTATAAATAATGTTGGGATAATTAAAGAATTTGCGTCAATTGTAAATTTTGACTAAACTGGTAAAAATCATGTAATACTATTGTACAGTAAATATTACGACACGTTCTGTCATTGAAAATGTTTGAGAGCCTTTAGTTTTCGAATAATTTTCAGCCATAACATATATTACACTCTGTAAAAGTGATTATACAATTTTTGTTTTGTATACCTTTTTTTTATTACAGTACAAGTACTGAAATTACAAATTTTTTTTAAAAAGAAAAATGGTAGTTGTAAGTTTTGTATATGTATTTAGAAACTATAATGATTAAAAATTGATGGTGTAATCATCAAATTACCATGAAAATTAATATTATGTATACTTTAATTCCTTCCCATGACTTGTTAAAATGACTTGGAATTTAACCCTCCTGCGTACCTATTTTCACCCATAAAATTGTTTCTAAATGCACAAATTATTCACACTGTTTGATTTTTCTACAATTTGGTACCTAGAGGTTTTTGGGGTCGCTGATTACGAATTTGAGGTCAGATTTAAAAAATTCAAAATGGCGGATCCAATATGGCGGATAAATTTTTAAAAAATTGTTCGATTGTAATGAAACTTGGTATCTAGTGGTTTTTGAGGTCGCTGATTACGAATCTGAGGTCAAATTAAAAAAATTCAAAATGGCGGATCCAATATAGCGGATGTGTTTTTCAAAAATTCATCCAAATTTCTTAAAAATTTATAATCGGGGGTTTTTGAGGTCGCTGATTACGAATGTAATGTTAAATTTGAAAAATTCAAAACAGCGGATCCAATATGGCGGACGAATTTTTTTAAAAATTGTTTGATTTTATTAAAAAATTTCAATGAAACTTGGTGTTTAGGGTTTTTTAAGGTCACTAATTACGAAGCTGAGATCAGATTTTAAAAATACAGAAGATCAGAGCCAATATGGCCGCCAGACTTAGATTTTTTTTAGATTTTTTATACATATATTGGTATTTTACGAGTCCTTCATAAACTACGTCTCTGTTATATGTAACAATGTGCATTTTTAGACTTCCTAAGCTGAGTAGTACTACATAATTATGTTTTATGAATATAACAATTTAACACATATATAAACAAATAATTATAAATGTTGATTAACTCCTTGCACAAAAGACTTATTAGAAACATGCTTTTTCCAAATTTTAAAATTTAACAAGATCAGTATTATTGTAAGATTCATGTTTGTTAATTGCAAAATTCAAGGTATATTATCCAGCTTAGTTAATTGCAAAATTAAAAGAAAATTGCATGCTTGTAGATGTTTTTTGTAAAAAGTAAGTAAATAACAACATTATTTGTTTAAATAATTAAAGAATCGTTAAATTTATGAAAAATCTTTATATAATATTACTCATCTTAGTTAATTGCAAAATTAGAAAAAAGTTGCATGTTTCTAGATATTTTTTGTAAAATGTTTGTACATAACAACAATTATTTGTTTAAGCAATTAAAGAATTGTTAAATTTATAAAACTAGCTCCTCCGACGGCCGCAAGCGGCCGTCTACGGTGCTAGTTTTTATATGTCCATTGTCCAAGTCCATTATTTCAATAATAATAATATTCAAATTTTTTCAGTTAATAATTTGCTTATTTATATTTGAAATGTTGACGTTTTTTTTGACAATGCAAAATAAGATTTATTATGAGTACTTTCTTTTAACAAAAATAAAATTTATATATTCGCGCTCTTTTTAAATAACATACGACTGCAGCGCCACCTTCACATGTACAAACAATTTTAAAAACACCCTTCTATTAAGATTTTACATTCTCATTGCCCATTCTTTACTTCGATACTTTTCGATACATTCGACCTTTCCACTCCATGTCTTTTTTAAGAAAGGATATCCTTATATTGCTCATATAAATTAATTGCGAATTACAAAAAAATTGCATGTTCCTACATGTTATATTTCTAATTAAAATCGAACAATTTTATAAAAATTCGTCCGTTATTTTGGATCTGCCATTTTGGGTTTTGAAACTCTGACCTCAGATTTGTAATCAGCGAACACGAAAACCTTTAGATACCAAGTTTCATTAAAATCAAACAATTTTTTTAAAATCCATCCGCCATATTGAATCCGCTATTTTGGATTTTTTAAATCTGGCTTCAGATTCTTAATCAGCGACCCCAAAAACCCCTAGATACCAAGTTTCATTAAAATCAAACAATTTTTTTTAAATTCATCCGCCATATTGGATCCGCCATTTTGAATTTTTTAAATCTGACCTTAGATTCGTAATCAGCGATCTTAAAAACCCCCGTTATAAATTTTCAAGAAATTTGGATGAATTTTTGAAAAACTCATCCGCCATATTGAATCCGCCATTTTGAATTTTTTAAATCTGATCTTAGATTCGTAATCAGCGACCTCAAAAACCCCCGATTATAAATTTTCAAGAAAGATTCTCGGCAAAAAATGCCCGTTTTCCGTACCTCGAATTTTGAAACTTTTTTTATGCTAAATAATTACATATGATGACCCAATAATCCCTGAAAAATTTCAAGATGAGCATGTGCCCCCTTTCCAAAATACAGGGGGTCAAAGGGGGCCATGCCCAAAAATAGAATATGCAATATAATCGAATAATAGTGTTAAAAAAAATCAGACCAAATGGTTCTCTTAAGATTTTTGTCTGCTGATTACGAATCTAAAGTCGATTTTTAAAAATTCAATATGGCGGACCCAATATGGCGGACGACATTTTTAAAAATCGATCCAATTGACTTGAAACTTGTTACTCGGGGGTTTTAGGGTCTCTGATTACGAATATGATGTCCGTTTTTAAAAATTCAAAATAGCGGATCCAATATGGCGGACGACATTTTTGAAAATTGATCCAATTGATTTAAAACTTGTTACTCGGGGGTTTTTGAGGTCGCTGATTACGAATGTGATGTCCGTTTTCAAAAATTTAAAATGTCGGATCTAATATAACGAATAAAGGCAAGATTTAAGGCTAAATTCAGCTTGCAAAGGCCAGATGTAATAATTTTGAAACCATCTAAAGTAAGATGTAATATTCCAATCAACAAAGATAAGGGATTAGAATCCAACCAATGAAGGCAAGATGTAATCGACCACCCGATCCGCAAAGATAAGATATAATAATCCAACCAACAAAAGTAAGATGAAGTTATCCAACCAATGAAGGCAAGATGTAATCGACAACCCGATCAGCAAAGATAAGAGATAATAATCCAACCAACAAAGGTAAGATGTAGTGCTGTTTCCTTAGTCTTCTGTTTGCATGGATTGTGGTTTTTCCTTTGGTATAGTTACAGATACATCACAAATTCTACATCACAAACACAACACACATTAAATGTAGATTAGAATAGGAGTATATAACATTATAATTTTCAGATCGTCTTTTGTTTCCGGAGTGTTCGAATGTAAGATAAAATCTTTCAATTATTTGATACTTTTAAACTAAAATTAGAACTCTATTATCACATTCTCAAGCTCACATTAAAAAAAGATGTTTTTAAATGATGTACTAAAGATATAAATGTTTCTAGATTACTTTTTGTTTTCTGTGTAAGCTCAAAAAATATATTTACTAATAAAAAATGGTTACTGCTTTTTCAATGTTAGTCCACCTTTAGATTCGTAATCAGCGACCGCAAAAACCCCCGAGTAACAAGTTTCAAATCAATTGGATCGATATTTAAAAATGTCGTCCGCCATATTGGATCCGCTATTTTGAATTTTTAAAAACGGACATCATATTCGTAATCAGAGACCCCAAAAACCCCCGAGTAACAAGTTTCAAGTCAATTGGATCGATTTTCAAAAATGTCGTCCGCCATATTGGATCCGCCATTTCGAATTTTTGAAAACGGGCATCATATTCGTAATCAGCGACCCCAAAAACCCCCGAGTAACGATTTTTAAGTAAATTGGATCGATTTTTAAAAATGTCGTCCGCCATATTGGGTCCGCCATATTGAATTTTTAAAAATCGACTTTAGATTCGTAATCAGCAGACAAAAATCTTAAGAGAACCATTTGGTCTGATTTTTTTTAACACTATTATTCGATTATATTGCATATTCTATTTTTGGGCATGGCCCCCTTTGACCCCCTGTATTTCGGAAAGGGGGCACATGCTCATCTTGAAATTTTGCAGGGATTATTGGGTCATCATATGTAACCATTTGGCATAAAAAAAGTTTCAAAATTCGAGGTACGAAAAAGGGGCATTTTTTGCATGGGGCTTGCCGAGGCTCTTTGGATGAATTTATGAAAAACTCATCTGCCATATTGTATCCGCCATTTTGAATTTTTTTTAATCTGGCTTCAGATTCTTAATCAGCAACATCAGAAACCCTTGAGATACCAAGTTTCATTAAAATCTGTTAATAATATAATAATCTTAAACAATACAAACTCGAATCGTTGCTAAGGAATTAATATTCTTTTGTCTATTTTTGTTATTTTATAAAAGTCAATCAGTTCTTTTAAAACTGTTATGTCTAACGGACGTGTTTCCTAATAAACTATTCTATTTCTATTTACGTTTCTTAATTTATTTCGTTCGTGTGAATATTATATCGTTATCAGGTTATGGGCCCAGGACGTGTCGCGAAATTTTGAATTAAAATAAAAACGTACGGAGAAATTTTTTTAAATTTATCGAATATTTTTTGTTTTAAGTCTAACGTCATTTTATCGAAAACGTCAAATAAAATGAACACGACCGGAGTGAGATTTAAACTACTATCCAAGGAAAATTATGATACTTGGAAAATTCAAATGCGCGCGATTCTAATAAAAAATAATTCGTGGAATTATGCAAATGGAACCATCGTCAAACCGACGATCACGGCAGGAAATGCAGAATCACAAGAAGCAGCGGATGCTTGGGTAGAAGCGGATCTAAAAGCTCAATCAGACATCATCCTCGCGATGAATCCCTCTGAAATCAAGCAAATCAAAAATATCTCTACCGCATCAGAAATCTGGATCAAACTGGAAAGTATATATCAATCCAAAGGACCTGCAAGGAAAGCTGCTCTGCTGAATCATTTAATGTCACTGAAAATGAATGAAGGTGATGATGTTCGCGAATTTTCTCGTTCTTTCTTCGATACAATAGATAAACTAGAGGAACTCGAAATAGTCATCAACAAAGATTTATTGTCAGTCATGCTCCTCCGGAGTTTACCGGAATCCTACGAGAATTTTCGTTGTGCTATGTCTTCCCGAGATGAATTACCGTCTCTCGAAACCTTACGGATCAAGATCGAAGAAGAATCCGATGCACGAAAGGAACTGAATCGAGGATCAACATCGCAAGGCGCATTATTTGCAAAACAACCATGGAACAAACAACGCGAAAACTTTCAACCGCATTCGAAAAACGAAAACACCATGAAAAAGGACTCAAAAATGAAGTGTTTTAAATGTGTCTCGATCGGTCACAGAGCGAAATTTTGTAAAAACGCGAAAAAGGTGAACGAACTGTCGGCTAGTGGTATTGAAGATCTCAGTTTATACGTAAACGAAACGGAGCATAAATCTCTTCAAATCGGAAGCAACGAAAATTCTGGATTTTGGTGCTTCGACAGTGGATGTACTTCTCACATGTGCAAAGACATCGAATCATTCACCGAAATACGCAAAATAACAATCCGAGCAAACTAAATCTAGCAAACAACGAGAGCACGAACATCGCAGGTAGAGGAACAGTTAATACGATCATCATGACAGGTAATGCGTCAAAGTCAATAAAACTTGACGATACACTTTATGTTTCCGACCTTTGGACCAACCTAATTTCTGTGTCAAAAATTACCGACAAAGGACACAACGTAATTTTCGATAAAAATAAAGCCCAAGTAATTGACAATAGTGGCAATGGTGCGAAATAAAATTTCTAAAACAAAAAAGCCAAGCTGTAGACGAATTCGAAAACTATATAAAGTATGTGGAAACTGAGCAAGGAAAGAAAGTAAAATGTTTGCAAACAGACAACGGAAAAGAATACGACAACATTAAATTCGACAATCTACTCAAACAACATGGAATATCCAGGCGATTAACAGCTTCCTGCAACCCAGAACAAAACGGAGTCTCAGAAAGAAAGAACAGGACCCTGATGGATACTGCAAGATGTCTTCTGATTCAATCCGGCTTACCATCAACCTTCTGGGCAGAAGCAGTCTCTACGGCAAATTTTATCCGAAATCGATCACCATCAAGCAAGCTTAATGGAAAAACCCCATACGAGTGCTGGTTTGGAGAAGCTCCAGATGTGACCAATTTTAAACCTTTTGGATGCGAGGTATTCGTGATGGACAGGACTCCTGATCAAGGAAAGCTAGAACCACGATCAAGAGAAGGTATATTCATAGGCTACAGTTCGACATCAAAAGCTTACAGGATTTGGTTGCCAAAAGAAAAGGAAACAATAACCTCAAGAGATGTCAAATTCCTAAATCAAACTACCAATCAACCAACACAAATCTTTGAAGAATTCTATCTCAAAAACAAAGAACCAGAATCGAAAACCGACATGGAAGAATCAGAACATCGCAGACTGGAAATCGAAATTGATCTTTGCAAAAACGAAAAGAAAGTTGTCAATGGAAACAGTATAAACGTAGAAGAACCCTACGAAGAAAACAACATTGATGGTATAGATCAAAACGCACAACCAGAACAAGGAGGAGTAGAATCAAGCGACGAAGATTTTCTTGGATTCCCTAATATAATCTCTTTCGATCGAAGAAGACGAGGAAGACCTCGAACCATACGCACTGGAAAACGAGGAAGAACAAGAATAGAATATGGAACAACTTGTACAACACCATCTACCAACGAGAACCAAAATGAATCTTCTTTCATAAACATCGAAATTCCTATCAAAATGGCATTAACCGGTCAAAATGCAGACGAATGGATGGAAGCAATGGCTGATGAGACGAAGTCCATCCTGGAAAAGAAAACTTTGGAACTAGTCGATAGAAACAAATCATCAAATGTAATCAGAAGTAGATTTATTCTTCGAAACAAATACGGTACGAACGGCAACCTAGAAAAGAAAAAGGCAAGAATTATTGCAAAAGGATATTTTCAACAATATGGACGAGATTTTAACGAAACTTACGCTCCTGTTGCACGCCTAAATTCTATTCGGACAACAATAGCCCACGCAGTACAAAACAACATGTATATTCAACAATTTGACGTAACTACGGCATACCTAAACGGAAAACTAAATGAAGAAGTCTACATGGAACTACCAGATCGGATGGTGGACGTCCTAAAATACGTCATAAACAAAGGACCAAGTAACGACGAATTTAATCAACAAGCCGAATTCATGTTGAAAAGCATAAATGAAGGCGACAAAGTGTGCAAAATGAAGAAAGCAATTTATGGTCTTAAACAAGCAGGACGAGCTTGGCACCAACTTTTAAATTCCAAACTACAAAGCTTAGGATTCGAACCGTCAAAATCTGATCCATGCGTATACCTTAATCGAAATGAAACAGACTTAATCACTCTTGTCGTATACGTCGACGACATTTTAGTAATGTGCAAAAACCTAAACAAAATTACCAATTTTGGAACTAAATTTGGAAATATTTTTGGAGTCAAAGACATTGGTGAAGTCAAACGATGCCTTGGTATGGATTTCCACAGAAACAAAAATGGAATCTTCATAAATCAGAAAACCTATATAAGAGAAATTTTACTTCGTTTTGGAATGAAAAATAGTAATCCAGTTTCAACACCACTTGGCACAGGAACAAAACTCGTAAAAAGAGGAGAATGGACGAACTCCGACGGTGAGAAACCTCCCTATCGAGAACTCGTTGGATCTTTGCTCTACTTATCAATTGCAACGAGACCTGATGTGGCTCATGCAGCAAGTGTTTTAAGCCAATTTAATGACTGTTTCAACAAAGACCATTGGAACTCAGCGAAAAGAGTACTTCGATAATTAAAAGGAACTGACAATCATGGAATATTCTATCATCGAGAAAAGATGCCATTAGCCGGATACGTGGATGCAGACTGGGGTGGATCCTTAGATGATCGACGGTCCTTTACCGGATATGCTTTTATCATGGGCGGTGGTGCAATCACATGGGACTCTCGAAAACAACGCACGGTTGCCCTTTCAAGTACGGAGGCCGAATACATGGCGATGAGCGAGGCAGCAAAAGAAGCGATACATCTCAAACGTTTCCTCTCGGAACTTGAAGGGAAGAATCTAGAATATATAAAATTACACGTCGACAACAACAGCGCACAAAAATTAGCCATGAATCCCATTCATCACGCCAGGACGAAACACATCGACATTCGACATCATTTCGTTCGTGAAACTGTGGAATCAGGACAGATAATTTTGGAACACATCGCTTCAGAAAATATGCCCGCTGATGTGTTGACAAAATCACTATCAAAAACTAAACACAATCAATGCATTAATTCTTTGGGACTATTGAAAGAATGTTTTTAAAAATACTGAGTTTATATTGAGGGGTAGTGTTAATAATATAATAATCTTAAACAATACAAACTCGAATCGTTGCTAAGGAATTAATATTTTTTTGTCTATTTTTGTTATTTTATAAAAGTCAATCAGTTCTTTTAAAACTGTTATGTCTAACGGACGTGTTTCCTAATAAACTATTCTATTTCTATTTACGTTTCTCAATTTATTTCGTTCGTGTGAATATTATATCGTCATCAAAATCAAACAATTTTTTTAAGAGAAAGAGAAATTTTTTTTATTCAAGAATTCAATTACATTTTCACAAATATAATAAATTTCCTGGAAAGAATGCAATTATTTTCAACAATTAATAAAATTCCTCACAAAAATGCAATTATTTTTTAAAATTAATAAAATTCTTTACAAGAGTTCAATTATTTTCAAATATTAATAAAATTCTTTAAAGAAATAATTATTGATTTGTGTTTCTTCTTAATAACACAATATTGTCCATAAATAATAGATTTCTTCAGAGTTATTCAATTATTTTCAAAATTCAATTTGAAAATAAAATTTCTTCAAAACAATTTTATTATTTACAAAAATAATTTAATTTAGCAATTAATTTAACTGCAACACTTAAAAATAATGGAATTGCTTCCAAGGACTTATTAAAATTTTAAAAAATAATTTAATTCTATCGAAAAATTTTTTAAAAATTAAAAAAAATGAATTCTTTCGTGAAATTTTATTAAAATCAAATTCATTTTATTGAAAATTATTGGTAATTTTTCGCAAAATTTTATTATTTCTAAAAATAAGTGAATTTAATTTTTGAAATATTTTATTTATAAAAATAATTTAATTCATACAAAGAATATTGTTCTTTATGAAAATAATTGAATTTTTGCGGAAAGAATTTTATTGAAAATTTAGGAATTAATAAACAAGAATAATTAATTAGTAGATTAGTTAAAAATTTAATTTTTTGAAAGTTTGAATCTGAAACTTTTCAAAAATTCATATTTGAAAATAAAATGTTTTGTAATTTGCATAATACAGTACGGTCGCGCTAATCCGACACCTGGTTAATCCGACACTCCTTGTAATCCGACAACAATCAAGATGACCGTTTTTTCCCCACCTAAGATAAGTGTGGGGCGCGACGGAAAACCTCAATATGTTAAAATAATTACACTTGCTAGTATTTATCGATTTATATATTAATATTTTATTATATAAAACAATTCAATTGTTATTTACTTATTTTATATAAATATGTAATGCTCAAATAAACAAATTGAAATAAAGAATGATTATAAAGATTATAACTATGAATATACAAGTCTAAATGTCAGATTACAGAGTATATGTTGAAAAATTTGTTCGAACTACAGAGGTTGGTTTAAGTACTCGGTAATCCGGACAAATCGCTAATTCGACATTTTCGTGCAAAGCAAATGTCGGATTAACGCGACCGTACTGTAATAATAAATTCAACAAAAAATTTCGCGCGTACCATTTACTAGTACATATATTAATTATAAGGATTCAATTTTTATAAAAAAAATATTTTTATTATTCGTAATAATACAAAATTATTATTATTATTATTTTAATAATCTATAATAATTTTTTATAATATATAATTTTATATATTATATATAAATATAAATTTCTAAGAAGAATGACATTCATTTTTTTAATTAATATATTATACCAGAGCAGATAATATAATAATTCAACATTAATTCAAAAGGAACAATGTAACTATTAATTCTGTTAATAATTATTTTAAGTTATAATAATTAAAATATATTAAATGTAATTACTAAATAACAAAAAAATAATTAATAAATAGCAAATTATAGAGTGTTGAAAACATTCCGGCATATTGCAGGCACACTTGGTCTTGAAAATAATGAACGGCAAGAACGGTGCGTAATAGCCGGCACGCGGCCCGCCGCCCATCGGGCCTATGACGTGCCAGGCACGTTTGTTATCTGGGTATACTCGTCACGGTACGCATGAGGGTTAATATTTAAAGAACTTGACACTTTGATGAGTGAAACATAAAGGCGCTAGCACCAGCTCCTACTGCCTGCCTGCAGGTTGACATGGTAACACATAAGAGTAAGAGAGTCAGAAAATTCACATTAAATGTCTTTTCTCTCTCAGTCGTATGGCGCCTGCCTGCGCAGGCAGGCAGGGAGTAGAGGTGAGAGTGTACCTTAAGTTGACAAATATCTCAAAAAAATTAGTTTTCTTGATTAACTTTCTTCGTAAAATCTGCTATTAAAAGTAAAAACCTAATATTTACATTTTTCGTAAGGTCTCAGTTCGGTTAGTTTTTAAACAAATCGCGACCTCTGCAAATGCGACTACACTGAAAGAATTTTGGGCAGGCTGCAGGCTTTACATGAGTGCCGCTAGAGCTCGCTGCCTCAAGCTCGCAGTTAACCTCAAAAAGGCGAGAATCTACTCCCGAAAGGTAAAGTCCAACGCACAATAGGTTCGCGAAAGTCGTTCGCGAACAAGACGTATGAGATAGACAAGAATACAAATATATCTCTGTCCTTTTCTAACTTATGCTTTGCGTTCGCGAACGACTTTCGCGAACCTATTGTGCTTAGGCCTTAAGCAGCAACTCCTCAAGTTGAGTCTCCAATAAGAGAAGGTGCGCATCGATGTTCATAGCTATAGGTATACTAAAGTATGCTGTGGTATATCTATAGCTATGAACATCGATGCGCACCACTCTCACATTGGAGACTCAACTTCAGGGGCAGCTGCTCACCTTTCGGGAGTAGATGCTCGCTTTTTTGAGGTGAGCTGCGACCCCTGCACTGTAAAAAATGTTAGGTGAAATTTACACCGTCGCACGAGGGCAATAAAAGGACCCTCGTCGCACGATGTGAAATCACCCTAAGCCTCGAATGAAATTTACATCGGCGCACGATGTATATTTTTTTGTACATCGTGCGTCGATGTAATGGAGCGTTTACACCTTCTGTAAAAATTGTCCAGAAAGGAAAATTTGCATTGGAGTAAGAGAGTCAGATACACAGTCTGTCTCTCTTACTCCAATGAAAAATTTTCCGTTCGGGAAATTTTTACCGAAGGTGTAAATGCTCCCTTAATTTCATTCGAGGCTCAGGGTGATTTCACATCGTGCGACGATGGTCCTTTTATTGCCCTCGTGCGACGGTGTAAATTATATTTTACTTCCTTGTTCGAAGATATAACACGTAGTACCGCAACTTGTTGCCAGGTGACGCCACATTTTAGAGACAAATAGAAACAAGGTTGCCCTTCTGTCTCGTCTGTCCTGTGCTTGTTGTGTTCTTCATTCGTTTCTTGGCGCTGGTTGACGACGCTTTAAAAATGAGTTCATTGCATGAACAAGGTGTATGCAGAAATCGATACACTAGAGAAGGAAGAAGCAGAGTCACACACAATATCGGAAGGTAAAAATCAGCTTCCTGTTCTTTTTTTTCTGTTACAGTTTCGAGACAAATTTCATTCCCCCCTCTCCGCCATATTAGTCACAGGTCGAGTCTCAAATATAAAGTTGAGATCACGAACCTTTTATTATCATAAAGTCGATTCTTAGACTGTTGAGTCAAGAACAAGGACTAAGCAAAAATAAAAAATAAATTAATAAAATTTATTTTAAAAAACAAATTATCAATTTTAGATCCTCCTGGGCCAGAGGAAGAAAAAATGGCGGATGATGAGGAAATTTTTGAACAGGAGGAAGAAATTCTTGACCACAAGGCGGAAACCGTTAGATTTCTTGGCACAGATCCAGCTGGGTTGACTACCCATGAATTAAAATTAAACGAAGATATCGCTTTGAGGATTAAATCCTGGATCAATAAAGGGTTAAGAGAGAAAGATGAAAAAGAAAATCTCTTGGCAGCAGTTCCTACAAAGGGTCAACTTAACCTCGAAGCCCCATTATTAAATGATGAGATTACTGTGGATTAACAACCACGAGCATTGGCTTGAGACGATCATTTTAAGGACTATCAGAATCTCACTGGGTCGGCACTCTCAGCTGTATCTACGGTGTTAAACAGCATATTGAACGACGATAAGGAACCTTTAGAAAGAGATGTCATTCTAGAGAATTTATCCATCTCCGTCAAACTTCTCTGTCACCTATTCTATTCTCTAACTCTGGCGAGAAAAACTTTTTTGTTAGGAAAGTACGAGGACAGGATCCAAAAAATACTCAAGAAAGTCGAACCAACGACATACTTGTTTGGCGATAACCTCAAAGCGGTGATCGAGAGCACCAAAGCTATGGAGAAAGTCTCCAAAGACTTGAAACCCAAGGTCAAATTTCCATTAAAGCAAAATAACTCTTTAAACTGGAAGAGCCCCTCGACCAGGAGAGAGGTGGGTCGAGGAGGCTTCAGGAGTTACCCTTCCAAGGCTGGCACTTCTAGGAACACCTCGAATTTCAACAGATCTCGCCCTTACCCAGGGAAGAGGAACTACTCTCAAACACAGCCGCAGCAGAATCGCCGTTAGATATGGAAGTCGTAAGTATTGCCGCGAGGCTAAAATATTTTCACTCTAAATGGTCTTAAATCATAAGCGATCAATTTGTCCTCGAAACAATCAAGGGTTATAAAATTAACCTGGAAACCGAAGTTTTCCAGTTATCAATTCCCCAGACAATTAATCCCAACCAAGATATGTACAACGCTATCGAAAGATTAATTTCTATAAGCGCAATTGAAAAGTGTAATCCGGTCGAAGGTCAATATTTATCCTCTTTTTTCTTAACTCCCAAGTCAGACGGCTCTCTTCGTTTTATACTTAACCTTAAAAAATTTAACTTTTATGTTAAAAAAGAGCATTTTAAAATCGAGGACCTGAGAACGGCGGTAAATTTATTAAATAAGGAGGATTTTATGTGTCGGCTCGACTTAAAAGACGCGTTTTTACTAGTCGCAATTGAGGAAAACAATAAAAAATATCTTAGATTTGATTACAGAAACCAACTTTACCAATTCAATGCACTTCCATTTGGGTTATCTTCAGCCCTTTTCGTATTTACAAAATTAGGAAAACCAATTGTTAATTGGTTAAGACAAAATGGTATTAGAGTTGTAATATACTTAGATGATATTTTAATTTTCGGTAGTACGTCATCTGAGTGTTCCGAAAACACAAGTAAGGCAATCTCATTACTCGAATTTCTAGGCTTCATTATCAATTGGAAAAAAGCGAACTTATTCCTAATAAATCGTGTAAGTTTCTAGGTATGATTCTCAACTCCGAAAAAATGACTATAGAATTACCCTCAGATAAACGAGTCAGGATCAGTCAACAATATATAGACAATATATTAAGCAAAAAAGATATAAAAATTCGGAAGTTAGAGGAATGTATAGGAGTTCTAGTTGCAGCGTGTCCGGCAATAGCCTACGGTTGGCTCTATTACAAGGAATTAGACCAAATAAAACAAAATGCCTTGTCCGTACATAATTTTAACTCGAATAAGAAGGCTATATTATCTAACGAGTCTATTAGTGAATTAAAATGGTGGCATGAACAAATCATGACAGCAAAAAACAAAATAAGATATAATTTTTTCGATTCAGAAATATTTTTAGACGCATCCACCACGGGTTGGGGAGCGATTTGCGGGAAAGACAGAGCACAAGGATTATGGGACAACGCGGAGAGAAAAATGCACATTAATTTTTTAGAACTCAATGCTGCTTTTTAGCTCTTAAATGTTTTGCAAAAACAGCACGAAATAAACAAATCTTACTTAGAATAGACAACATTACAGCTCTAGCATACATTAATAAAATGGGTGGAACGAAACATGTCTGTTTAAACATTATCACACGTCAAATATGGGAATGAATGGTGTATATACAGGGACTTATGGATTTTTGCGGAATATATAGCATCTAAAGAGAACTTAGCAGATGAGGGATCCAGAATTACCAACATTGATACAGAATGGGAGTTAGCTGATCACGCTTTTCAAAAAATCACAAAAAAATTTGGCAATCCTTCAATCGACCTTTTCGCCTCGCGTATTTATACTAAATGTTTAAAATTCTGCTCGTGGGACAGGGATCTAGACGCGTTCGCTATTAATGCCCTGACAGTAAGCTGGAAAAACGAATTTTGGTTCGCGTTCCCTCCTTTTTCGATAATCCCAAGAATTTTAAAAAAGATAAGAGATTAAGGCTCAATTGGAATCTTAGTGGTTGCTCTTTGGATAGTACAACCCTGGTTTCCCGAATTTAAAAGACTCCTGATCTCAGAGACCATTAATTTCAATCCATCGCCTAATTTACTATTTTCACCTTGCAGGAAAATCACACACCCTTTGTCCGCCAATCTTATCCTGGTATCAGGAATTGTCTCAGGGAGACGTACAAGAAAAAGGGACTGGAGGACTGCACAATTAACATAATGGTAAATTCCATTACGAATAGTACGTCAAAACAGTACAACACATGTTTAAAATGCTGGTGGTCATTCTGCATTAAGAATTTGTTAGATCCATTTTCAGGCGATGAAAAATCCATTCTCAACTGTCTTTCAGAAGAGTTTTCAGAAGGAGCATCTTATGGGTCATTAAATATGTTACGTTCAGCGATATCATTCAAACCTCAGAGAATATTTCCACAAGTTCAATGCTGTCCAGATTTTTTAAAGGGGTGTTTAAATTAAGACCCACGTCTCCAAGATATAGTTCCACCTGGAATGTGAATGTTGTCCTAGAGCATCTTGAAAGTTGAGGCACAACTGATAATTTAGATTTAAAAAAATTAACATTAAAATTGACCATGCTTATCGCTTTAGGTTCTGCTTTCAGACTACAAAATTTACCTTTAATCAATCTTAACCACATCAAGGTCACAAATGATGGAGTAGAAATTAGAATTTTAGATCGGATCAAAACATTAAGACATGGAGTTTCCCAGCCTCAAGTATTTTTTAATCACTTCGAGAACAAAGAGCTCTGCATAGCTCGTACACTAACTAAATATATTGAAAGAACAGGCAATTTACGCGGAAACAAGACGAAATTGTTCCTATCCTTCAAGCCGCCGCACACGGAGATTGGTACCCAAACTATCAGCAGATGGCTTAAGATTGTGTTAAAAGAAGATGGCATCGCCGATGAATTCAAGGGACAAAGCACCAGGCATGCATCTTTCTTCCTTCTTCTTTCTTCCTTACCCTTTTTTTACAGAAAAAAATATTTTTTGCATAGGATTAATTTTATCGAAAATGAAACAAAATTGGTTGTTGTGTGAATCAAGTTCAGAGTTTGAGATTTTGCATAATAATGGAGTTCAATCAAGTAATCTAAATATTTCAATAGTTGGTAAATAATGATACAAATTACAGCTCGAGGATGAAAGTAATTTCATATTTAGAGGAAAAGTCCTAGTTTTATGTTTGTATTTCAGTTTTCAGTTATGCGGCTATGGTTGAATTCATGTCTATGCCACTTATTCCAATTTTTTTTGGATGTAATAAAACCATTAAATAAAACACGACCAAGAAAGCAAATTCATGTTGCGGATTATTTGGTAGATACCACTGATATGATGGTCAGTATTATGGAGCAATAGCAACACATCAGTGGCATGTTACAATTGTATTAACGACAGTCATCCTGACAGCTGATGGAATTTTTATAGTCTGCATCTATCATGCTTGTTGCCAATTGGAAATATTAGGGTAAGAAATTACTTTTCTCTTTCACACTACATCATAAACCGGAAAAAATTGTTCTCAATTTTAGAGGATTCCTCTTTTTTTGCAGCATCCTCTAAAGTTATAACTAATCTAAACACTAAAGTATAATCATTTTTAATTGAGAGAATTTTCCTCTTTTATTTTTATTATTTACTAGCTGTCGTACCCGTCTTCGCCGGGTTTTAGTTTCTACTAATACATTTGAAGAGGTGTCTACCAATCGGGAATTTAATTTGATTGGGAAAAACTAATAATTAGTTACATTAACTATTTTATTAGGAAAATATTACTGTTTGAATCAGTAAATGACTTTTTCTATCAAATACTATTTTCAACTAATTCAGATTTACAGACCAGTATTTGTCAGTTTGTAGTACATTACGCGTTTGTAGTATTTCAATTAATGTATTAAAAATTAATCCTAATTTTCCACCAGCTTTTGGAGTTATGTAGAGTCTAATTCGGACTAATTGTATCGCAAGTAGACCCTACGTTACGACTGCTAAAATCTAAAATAAGACCTATATTGTAGGCTGAATGTAGAGCTTAAATTTTGACAAATAAAAATATTACATCAATAAAAATTAAAGCAAAAAGCAATTTTTTAAAAACGAATTAATATAATAAAACTTTTTTTAATTAGATAAGAAAATTCCCGGTTTGGCAAAAATTTCCCGATTTTTCTTGGTCGAATTAAATTTCCGGCTATTTCTCGGTTTTCTTTCGCGGTTGATAGACACTCTATTAAATGTATTGGTAGAAACTATAACACGTTTTCGATTCCTACATGGGAATCTACATGGGATTCACTTTCCACATGGAATTTTACCTGTTTTTGCTTAATGCCCAGATAGAATTTTGGAAAGCAACAACATACCCCAAACATTTCTAAAATTGAAGAAACAAAATTTTAATTCATAAATAGGAATTTGTTATTTATTTTTATAGTGATTTTTAAAACATTTCTAGAATTTGAAAATAAGAAAATTTTTATTCATAAATCCCAATTTGCCCTAATGGCGTTTTAAGGACTTTATATGTTATTGTACCCGCTGAAGTCAAATTTCAGTTTTATTGATGCCTTTACTGTACCCTTTATACTTGAACATATACATATATTTTATTTTCTACGTTAAATGAAATATGAAAATACATGCTATGAAATTTCCAAACTTAAAACATTAAAATAACAATACACAAATTATTTGCAAACTCACGTTCATTGATTTTAGAAAATTTGTAGTAGACATCAAATTCATAACTCTGAACTTGTTAATAAAATAAATGTAATGAATGTAATTTAAAATTTAACATCATTTGATATCAATACTAACTTCATAAAAAATTAAACAATATTGACAAAAACTAATTAAAAATTTGGTCGAAAATCAAAAATATGATTTTGGCTTAAAAATTCGGATTAATTATTTATATTTCATTTTTATAGTGAAAATTAGTTGTGTTTATATTAAAAAGTAGCTACAAAAAGTGTCACATCAATTTGACAAAAATTAAAAAAATTTGCATTTTTTCAATTTTTTGAAATTTGTGAAAAAAGCTATAACTTTTGTTCAGCTTAATATTTTTTAATCGGATATGGCTAGAAATTTAAGTTAGACCAATACCTATAAGACTGTAAAGTTTCGTTTTAATCGGTCAAGTAGTCTTTGTGTTTATCCCGGACAAAATATTGCGTACAGACATACATACATACATACATACACGGAGAAAATTTCTTTCGTAATGATTACAATAGTCTATATTACAGCTCGGATATGTGACCACTTTTTGTAATGATTACAAAAACTATGTAATTTATTAAGAATTTAGTAGGAGCGATTACTATAGTTACTTTAATGAATCCAAACACTGTATTAATCTTGTTGAAATTTATTTTTTGGAATCATTAATAATTTAGACGTACAGGTTCAAAAAGGGAACTGTACTCATTCACGCAGAGACTTGTTATAATTACAATAGTCTACGTTAAAAGGAAATCTTGGATTCTGTTCACATTTGCAGCGGTCTAAGGGAATCAGTGATACAGACTGTCGTAGCCTTTACAACAGGACTATTGTAAACTAAGGTGACCGCGGCTGCCTTGCCTTCTTATTTTACTATAGTTCTTCGTAAAGACTACTATTGCTATATTTCTGATTACAAATAACTGTTGTAAAGTAAAAAAAAAATTTTCAACTAAAATAAATTTTTTTTTCTTATAATCTCAGATCAAGCCCATACTCTAGTCGAAGAGCTGTATAGTTAATGTAGGAAATTATTTGCTGATTAAGAATTTTAATTAAGGAAGATTTCGACTATATCAGCAATTAGTGACATCTATTAGACGTCAATTGAACTCTTTGGTTTAGAGTCAGGTGTTATTCTTAAGATAATTATTCCGATATGGTTGTCGGTAAATAATTATATTTTTGAATTTAATTTTTGATCTGAAAAAATAAGCTGCGTGAACGACTGCACTGTGCATCTGTGAGGACTCGAACCCCAGTTAATAGCTGCGTAAAGTACGTAAGTTACCTAATTAGTGCAATTTACAATAATTCGTTCATTACGTAACTTAAGCTATTTATGTAAGTAAAACTTACGTTATATACGTAACTTACATTATTTACGTAACTTACGTTAGTTACGTAAGTTAACTCACTTGTTCATGTATCTCACTTTTGTTATTTACGTAACTTACGTAAGTTACGTAACTTACGTAAGTTATGTAAATTACATAATAATTTATACAGGCAAGAGATCTTGTACCTTCGGTGCGTGTGTTAGAAAAAAAATGTTCACTATAGTAATGTAATAAAAAATAGACCTTACAATATTCAAGACTAACAATGAACAATAATTGTATTAATTATTGAGAACGAAGTGATTTTTTTACATTTAAAGTGTACAAGACTTTCTCGCAAGCGGTGAACTTTCATAGCAGTTAGTATATAAGGAAGTTTAAGTCATGTATAAATATGTGTAAATAGCGATCGTTATTATGTTATGCGTTTAGTATTTAAGTTAGATTTATGTACTTAGAGTTTAGTGAAATTGTCTAGTTTAATAATATAATTAATCTTGAAGTGGGTAGTCTTGGAAGAGTGAAATTGATGTGCAATACATGATTAGAAGTCATGAATTACAAAAAAATTGTATTTTAGTTGAAAATTTTCTTTTTTAACTTTACAACAGTTATTTGTAATCAGAAATATAGCAATAGTAGTGTTTACGAAGAACTATAGTAAAATAAGAAGGCAAGGCAACCGCGGTCACCTTATTTTACAATAGTCCTGTTGTAAAGGCTACTACAGTCTGTATTACTGATTCCCTTAGATTGCTGCAAATGTGGATAGAATTCAAGATTTCCTTTTAACGTAGACTATTGTAATCAGTCACATAGACTTTGTGCTCACCTATATTTAGTTCGTATTTATTTCAAATAAATTTTTAATGAGTACGTTCGACTTACAGAATTGTTACAACAAAACTACTTTAGGCATTACGAAAAGTGGTCACATATCCGAGCAGTACTGTTCGACTATTGTAATCATTAACAGAAAATTTTTCTCCGTGTATACACATACATACATAATTTTTTTTATTGTCATTTTTGGAATTCTTACTACTCAAATAGAAAAACTAAATATGAATTTTCAAATTCTATGCAATGTACAGACAAAAGTATGATCTTATTTATAAAGATTTTAAACACTCCTAAGAGATTTGCAAAAAAACAAAAAACTCTTTACTCTTTTACAAATTTGTTTCATTTCATTGTGATGAAAAATGCAAAAAAATTTCTCCTTTACAGATTCAAAATGAAGAACCTTGTGAAAATAGATTTAAAACTATCAGCCCATGATAAAAAAATTATACAAAAAGAAATTATATTATGCATTGAAAAACACAAATCAGTTTTAACGTAATTGAAGTAATTCTTACTATCTTAAATACACTCTAATATTACCAAATATATTCACATTATGCATTATTCTTTTTTAAGGTTTGTACATTTAATTAAAGATTGCTTTTCATTTTCATACTTTTTGAGTTTGGGAATAAGTATGATATCATCAAGTTTGACAGGACTTCAGGTAACAAGAAATTTATTTTTTTTAAACTAAACCATTTCTATTATTAGAATATGATAAAGAGCGAAAAATTAGAGAAAAATTGAACGAAAATCTTTAGTTGATCATTTCATTGGATCATCCTCGTGATGTTTTGGCAATTTTATTGTTTTCTTTGACGCAAATTCTTCGTTTGTTTATGATAACATTGCCAAGTCAACGTCTGATTGATCAGAGTACTCAACTTTCACAAAATATGTAAGTGCTGAAGAAATTTACATATATGAATTAAACAATTTAATCATCCAGAAAAGACTGAAAAATATCATTAATCAATGTTTTATATTTTTTTTATTTGTTAATTAGGAATGAACTTTATAATTTTTACACTATTTTTGACTTCTGAAAACAGTTCTGATCAAGTGTTGAATATCTACGATTATTTAATATGTAACAATAAATTTTTATTTTATGTTTCTGAGTAGGAGAAATGAGGAAAATAAAGCACAATTAGAAAATTGTAGAAATATTAAAAGCAAAATGTGCTCCAACGAAATAGTAATTTTAGTCATTTGCGGTTTATTTTAAGATTTTAAAATTAATTATTATTAATTATTTTAAAATTAAAAAAGGCCCAAATATAAGAAAATTTATCGATTAAATACTGAACTGAGATTTACTCTGGAAAACTATTTAAAGTGTACTAGTTAATAATATTATTGTAATTTCTATTAATAAATAAAGAACAATTAGTCCAAGATTTTTATTCTTTCAGTACATTTTTAATGCACATTAAAATTAAATTAAATTCTTACTCTTGAGTATGAAATAAAGTAGTTTCAATAGAGGAAAACAATTTAAAAAAATCTGAATAAATTAAAAAATAGAAGTTCAATATAGTAGCACTTTCAGAAAAATCAAATCACTTATAAATAAAACGAAGAAAAGAAACTCGAGATTTAAATTAATAGAACGTTTATAGAAAACGTTGAATCGTTGAATACAGAATGATAAAGGACGGATGTAAGAACTCTTGAGATATTATAAAGGCAGCAATGACAAAACATGAGGAAACAGATGACGAATGTTTTTCATCTATTCACGGAGGCCAGGAAACGTGAAAGGAGCCCTGGCAGTCCAAAAGCGACAAAAGGGGAACTGGAGAAGAAGAAATGAGGGGAAAGGATATTGGGACAACTGAGGTACCAAAAGCCGCAATGTCTTAGAACTGAACAGAAGGCAACGAGAGGGTAAATAAAAATAATCCGAGACAAACTTCCTAAGGAGTCAAAAATAGGCGCACACACCGGAAAGTTTTGAAGCTAAAAAACAAGTTTCTTCATATATACCTTTCTCGAAATAATACATCATATTTTTTTCGGGAATTGATCTTTATTTCGAAAAGAAGCAAATCGGCCTAGGGTCCTTTTAATTCATGACTTTGGATGTCCTATTATTTATCATTAACATTTTTTTAAAATTAAATCTACATATGTAAATTTTTGATTTTTTAATATTTGTTTAGAGTTTTAATTATTTTTCAGACACGATGGACTTTGGTATAAAATGTCATCGAGAACACAGAAAATGTTAATCATGATAATAATGCGGTCGGCAATTCCCTGTACTTTTACTGCTGGAAAACTTTATACTTTTTCAATGGAAAATTTTTGTTCTGTTAGTAAAATGTTAATTATTTATATAATCTTGATACTGGCACCCAGTTAATTTTTCAAATCTTTCTATTGGTTCTTGATTTTTAACCAAATTTTTTTTAATTAAGTAGGTGCCAGTTTCAGCAAATAAATTTGATTTTGAAAAGAATGAAATCAAATTAAGACAAAAAACTTTTTGTCTCAATTTTATATTCTTAGAAAAACTGTAAATAAGTGGTAAAAATTATTTTGTTTACAAAAAAAGTTTACAATGTTTATGATTAGCGTGAAGGAAAGAGAATATTTCTGTGATCAAATTCTTATATAAAGTTTTATATGAAACGAAGAGTTGTTCTTCGTGAATTTTTTTAATCATTGTTTTTAAACATTGTGAACTTCAACGACGTAAAAAAATTTATTGAATTCATGTTATATTCCAGATTATTAAAACATCCGTTTCTTACTTAACTGTTTTGGCATCAGTTCAAGCGTAAATAAAAAATTTCTATTTTGCATATATACGGGAATCGAAAGACAGGAAGAGAAATTCTATATGAAAAATTATTCTAAATGTACTTTTATTGAGGAACAAATGGAAATTGTTAAAATTTGAAAATTTTTACTTTAGTATTTTTTTTTATTAAATTTTCACTGTAATAACAAACTCTTAAAGCACTGAAAACGTAAACGTATTTTTTTAAAAATAAGCTTAAAATAAAAATTTGACACAATTACATGGGTTTTAAAATCTTTTTTCCAATCTTAAAATTCAGACAGTGACTAACGTAAATTTAGCTGAAATCGGACTAAAGACACACTTTTTACAATGTTATTGCAATTTTGAAGAAATTTGAAAATATAATTTCTTTATTTAATTAAAGGGGTAAGGTTATATAGTTTCTTGTCAAGTCAATTATTTATGAACATTTATATTGTCACAAAAGCTTTTCGATCAGATCGACGCTGATCATCCTCAGTGTTACTATTAAAATATGGCAAATTATTACGACAGTGACACAAAGGCTAGTTCGCCCACTATTTTACATATTTAAAATCCATTCGTGCCGATGTTAACGGCACGAGGGCAGCCTCATGTTTTAATTTAAAATAAATAAAATAATTTTTATTTATAATTTCTTTATCAATAATTGTTGACTGTATTTGATTCAAAGTGATATTTACTGTCCGATGGTTGAAAGACGACTAACAGTGAAATAGATTGATTTTACTCCTCTAGTGACTAATATACAATGTCTTGAATAGTAATTTGCATATATTAACTTTGTTGCACGAAATCGAAACAAGGTGATAATTAAAAGTTATTATCTTTTACCTTTATCTTTACCTTGTTAAAGGAAAATATTCTTCAAATAAGGGAAAATTCTTGCTAAGATTATTAAATATTCAAAAACAGCTTTAACGAACGGAATACTTTAAAATATTCTGTGTAAAATAATTATCTGATTCTGGTTATAATGGGTTAGTTCTTAATACTTTCTTGACTGGCAAAATGGAAACATATAAATCCTATTTGAAAGTGAATAAATATTTTTTATGCGTTATCGGATCTTGGCCTCAGCAAACGCAAATAAAAAAACTGTCAATTACTATTTTAATTTGGATCAGTCTTTTAATTTTTTTAGCCGCGCAGGTAGACTTCATTATGTTTTAAGTTTTTTCCTTTTCAATAATTATTTTTTATTAGAGGTGTGCAAAAAGTTCGAAGCTCGAAGCTTTAGCGGGTATTTTCGAGCTTTTCATTTTTCGAGCCGAGCCGAGCCGAGCCTATGCAGTTCGAGCTCGGGCCGAGCCGAGCTTATTATAAAAAGCTCGAATAATTTCGGGTACTCGAAACTTTCGGGTACTCGAAATTTTCCAGTACTCGATTTGATTCGAGCCCTTGAGAAAATCCAAAATTTTCTACATTAATTGTTAATTAAATTTAAAAAAAAAAAAAATTTTTTTTAATTTAAAAGCTCGAATTAAATCGAGTACTCGAAAATTTCGGGTACCCGAATTCATTCGAGTACCCGAAATATTCGAGTACTCGAGTGAATTCGGGTACCCGAATGTTTCAGGTACCCGATGCATCGAGCCCGGCTCGGGCTCGGCTCGGCTCGAAAAAATTGCAGCCCGGCTCGGCTTTTCGAGCTTTTTGCACACCTCTATTTTTTATGTTTCTTTTTCTGCTTATGAATTCCTTTCTATTTTTTGTTTCTTATTTTTCTTTTCTTATATCATTTAATTTTCTTGCTTTCTGTTTTGTGTTTTGCTTTTTACTTCTTATTTTTATAGACAAAAGTCGAGCATAAAAATTGTAGTGGAAAAACTACCAAAGAAATACTAATAATAAATTTTAAATTAAATTTTCAATAATGAACTATAGATTACAGCTTTAATAAAATTTAGAGATGATTTTGATATGATTGCTCAGACTCTACCGCCTATATTTACAAATCTTGTCGGTATGGTTTGTCTACTGGCATCCTCTGTCAACAAAAAAAAAGTACATTTATTAGAAAAGCGATCATTTTTACACGTCTTTTGTAAAAATAAATAAATTATAAATTTTCATTAATTTTGTTAATGTTAGATAGCTTTGCTTTTGGCGAAAATGGAAAAACAATGGAAGGAATGGGCATCGCACCCTGTTGAATTTCAACTTGTACGTAAGAATGCCGAAATTGGAAGAAAATTATCTATTATGTTTATAGGTACATCGTAAACATTATACTCAATATTCAACTATAAAGAAACATTTTTTTTAATTATACAAACTTTCTTATAAATTTTTTCTGAAAACATTTTAGATTTTATTTTTGATAAAAAACTTTTTCATACAGTTTCTCAATAAACTATTAAATTAGTACATTTTTTTAAAATTAATTACTATTAAGTTAATATATTATTAAATTAATGAATCAAAAAATTATTATCTAGTGTATGCGTTTTTTTTTTAATTTTGATTTTTTCAGTTGTGGTTTTTGCAGTCATGGTGGAATATATTTCGGTGCCTCTTGTTCCCATAGTTTTGGATATCTTCCAGCCTTTAAACGAAACTAGGCCAAAAAGACTTATGATCGTCGCTGATTATTATGTAAACACGGACGATCATTATTTTTTGGTATCAGTGCATGCTATCTATTCATGCATTGCACACGTGACTGTTTTTTTGAGCATTGACGGAATTTTTATTGTTTTCGTCTATCATGCTTGTGGACAATTGGCAATTTTAGGGTAATAATTTTTACACCCCCTACAAAGAAAAAAATAAAATCTCAAAGTGAGAAGAGAATTCCGCTTAACAATTATTTTTTGTTTATATTTGAAAGGTTTTTAACTAAAAGACGAATTTTAATCTTCCTTCTTTGATTGAAATTATTCCTCTCAAATTGAAACTTTATAATAGAAAGAAGATTTTTAAGTTGTTTTTTTGTTTTTCTGAACTTCAAACTGTTTAAAAAGTGACATTTAATATAAAATATAAAAGAGGAAAATCCTCGACTTAATGTATATGATATGTATATATCATATATCATATGTATATGATAAAATTATAACAAATAATTGAGGCTCCGGATCTTGAAAGGGCACACGCGTGAACACACGGCAAATAAGTTGGCCTCTGGAGACAAAATTTTGAAGTTGTTCAAAATTAATTTTAAATTATTGTTTCTTGTACAGAATTTCAAGGCGAAACTTTTTTTCTAATAAGAATTTTTTATATAATTTTTCTTTTTAAGAGCGTTCGATGGTCTCTGAAATTTGTAGGTTATGTTTGACCTACACTTGTCGCCCTGCAAAAACAGTACTGCCTGGTTTAAATGACGTGAAATTGGTAAACAATCATTTTCGAACGAGTTTTTCTCTGCACACAAGCACTTTTTGCAAAATCTGAATCCGAACCAATGACACAAATCTTCTTAATTACCTAAATCCAAAATATTTTTTTAATCCATGAAGAAACGCGGTTGCAAAATGGTAAATGCAAAAGCAACAAAAGTAATGTAATGACAGGCGGCAAGACGTTTGTTACAACCATTTGCCATTAGAGGGCAGAAGCATGCAGGGAGCGTAAAGGCTCAGCTGTCAAATGATTCGCATTACATTACTCTGGCCTTTCCCATTTTGCAACCGCGTTTCTTCAAGGATTAAAAAAATATTTTGGATTTAGGTAATTAAGAAGATTTGTGTCAATGGTTCGGATTCAGATTTTGCAAAAAGTGCTTGTGTGCAGAGAAAAACTCGTTCGAAAATGATTGTTTACCAATTGAACCGCCGGATCGTAGAAGGGCATATAGCCAATATAATTCAAATGGGGTATATGCCCTTCTACGATCCGTCGGTTCAATTTCACGTCATTTAAACCAGGCAATGCCGTATTTGTTGGGTGATAGCGGTTTGTCGAATGTAATCTAGAAATTTCAGAGACCGTCGAACACCGTTAACGTAAATTGAAAAAAACGTGATTTTTTGAGTTAAGAAATTTTAATGAATTTTTGACTTCAACTGCACCGAAAAAAATGCCTAGGACCCGTATACCAGGAATTGACTGGGTTTCCTAGTTACGAGAGGAACCCACTATAGAATCCTAGTCAAAGTAATAAAATTCAAGCATAGTTAAAGTAACCAGGAAAATTAGTCGATGTAATCAGGAAAAAATAGTCAAATTGACTAGGATAATAATATTAGATTTACACTGTGTATCATAATTATTTGAAATTGCTAATCAAATTCTTATTATCAAATAAAAGAGAAAAACTAATTAAAAGAAAAAAATTAATTATTGTATGTGAACATATTTATATTTAACTTTGTATTTATATACCTTAGAATTAATTTAAACTTATAAAATAAATATTTGACGCAGGGGGGACACGCGAACACCGAACCTAACGAATACGCACTTTGAAACCCGGAACGATAACCACTACACTAAACACGACTTGGTATTTTAACTCTTTAATAGACACTAGATTTTCGAGTCAAAATACAATACTTAATCAGATGATGTTTTATATCTTTACAAACGGGGATCGCTGTGCGATCACTGGAATTTTTTGTTTTTTTTGTATTTTGTTAAAAAACCGCATTAACATAACTTAAAATGATGGTTTAACTTATGACATTTGTATAAGTAACTATTGTTAATGTTTGTATGTAAAAGAAATTACCAAATTAAGTGAATTAATATTAAAAAACTAAAAAAATGAAAAATAATAGACTGGCGATGATACGGTGATGAGCAGTGATTTACAAAAAAATTACAAAATAACAAAGTTTATCGCTGAAAAACATTACGATTAAAAGTAAATGTTTTATACTTATGCTCAAGAAAAGCCAAATGACAATTTATATTATTTTCTTTGTAAAAATAATGTAAATTGTGAAATGGGTCAGGATTATGAAAATATATGTATCAAAAACATAAAGGAACTGTCAGTGGGAAAGTAGAAATCGTAGAAATAGATAGCAGCGCCAAAACGTGCAAAGATTTCATTAAAAATTTAAAGCAAGGTTATTTTTCATAAATACTTATGAAAACGTGGTAAATAAGGAAAAAATTAATTTACATTTGGAAAATAATGTAAAAATATTTATTATGTCTATTAATAAAACTAATTAAACAATAAAAATTCTAATTAAGTTAAATGCCCAACAGTAAATTATTAAAATAATATCTACTTTACCAACAACTTTTTCTATTTCAACATTAGCCAGCATTAGAAAGAAACTAGAAAAAATCAAAAGTCCCTAACGACAGATTTTCCTGCAACAGACGTTTGACGCAATTTGCTATAGTGTGTGCTGCTGCTGTTTACAATCATGACAGCAAGGATAAGGCTGAGTCCACAACAGAAGACGTTAAGGCTGAGTCCACAACAGAAGACGTTAAAGAGATCAGCTTTGCAAGTTGGTTAGAGAGCCTATGTATTAACATAGGCTCTCTAACCAACTTGCAAAGCAAGTTCTCTGTTGTGGACTCAGCCTAAAGAGATCAGCTTTGCAAGTTGGTTAGAGAGCCTATGTACTAACATAGGCTCTCTAACCAACTTGCAAAGCAAGTTCTCTGTTGTGGACTCAGCCTAACAGAGAAATAAAATTTTTCTATTAAAGTTCCTTTTTTTAAAAATTAAATATTCTCACCTTTTTTCCAGTGCACACAACAAATAAAAAAATGCGTTTATTAAAAAGGAAGAGTGTAAATCTTATTTTTATCAGACAATAGTCTCTTTTTTCTCTTTACAGGTTAAGACAAAATGTTATGTCTTTTAAACATTAAATATTATCCTTTTTAAAAATTAAAAATTCTCAGTATTTTTAAAATTGACAAAAATAGGAGATTAAATCTTACTTTTATTGGATACGCAAACGAATTAAAAAATAAATGTTTTTATAAATAAAAATTTAAATCACATATTCACACATTTATTCAATAAAAGTATTTATTTTGTTTTTATTCTCATCATTTTTTTCAATTGACAGAACGTATACGGTATAAAAAAATTTGATTTGAAAATAGAAGTCTTATTTTCATTTGGACAAAAATCTTTATTTTCTTTTTAAAGATTGAAACTAAATTTAACGTATTTAAAAATTGATTATTTTCACCATTTTTTTCTAGTGTACACAACAAATAAAAAAATTTATTGGATTCTGTAAATAATAGGAGTTTAAATCATACACTTATTTAACAGAAGTCTTCTGTTTCTCTTTAGAGGTTGACACAAAGCGTTATTTTTTTATTTGCTAAAAGTCTCCTTTTTTCTTTAGAGGTTATTATGATAAAACATAAGTTTTAAAAATTAAATATTCTCACAATTTTTCTCAACGGACACAACGAATAAAAAAATTGCTTTTTTGTAAATAGCAGGAGGTAAAAATATTTAATTTTTAAAAAATAAAAAAAAATATTCTTTCAAGCCTTAAAGAAAAATAGATGTTTTGGACCAACAAAACTATGATTTAAACTCCTCCTACAAGAAGAAAGATTTCTATTAACCAATAAAAATAAAATTCAAGCTCCTGAAAGAAAGCAATTTTTTTATTCGTTGCTTCAGTTGATCAAAATGAAGAAAAGTTTTAATTTAAAAAAAATAAAACTTATTCTCCTAACTCTAAAAAAAAATGGGTGTTATAGATAAATTAAATAAGGTTTAAACTCCTCCTAAGTAGAAAGTTCTCTGGGGCTGTTTTCGGCGATCACCCAGTGTTAACACCGAGTTAATCCTGACTGGATGGTTCCAACAGAATGTTAATAAATATTATTAATGATTGGGCTTTCGTGAACTCGGTGTTAATACCGGGTGAACGCCGAAAACAACCTGGATTTGCCCGATGTTTAATTGCGGGCCATACATGCAAATCATCTAAGTTTTGTAACCGTCAGCAGACTTTTTCCCGACTTTTAAAATTTTTATCAGATCATTTATTCATATTTTTTTTTATCATTGCATGAACTTGTTTGTTTAAATAAACCCGAATTTTCTAAAAATTTCAATTTAATGATTCTTTGACTCGGTAGCAATTATTTTCTTTTGATAATTGTTTACGTTAATATTAGAAGCTATTTAAAAAAGATTCTAATAAGATCCAAGTCGGGAAAAACAGTGATTTTGAATTTTTGGTCACGAATATTCCCAAAACTCAGAATTTCAAATAAATTGTTAATTCCTCGATTTGGAAGCAATTTTTTTGAATAATTATTTATTTTAAGCAAAGTCCTTAAAAAAATTCCAAGAGGTTCAAGTCGACGAAAGGAGTGATTTTGATTTTTTTGTCACGGATTTTCCAAAAACCTCAAAATTTCAACTAAATTAATAATTCCTCGTATCGGAAACAATTTTTTTCTTTTTATAATTGTTTATTTTCTTATCAGAAGACGTTCGAAAAAGATTCTAAGAGGATTTAAGGCGGGGAAAGCAGTGATTTTGAAATTTTCTGTCGTAGATCTTCCAAAAATCCTGGAATTTTATTTAAAAAATCAAAATCACTGCTTTCCTCGACTTGGATCCACTTTGAATTTTTGAAAATGACTTCTGACTTAAAAATCAATCAGTAGCAAAAGAAAAAAATTTGCTTTCGAGACGAGAAATTATTAAGTTGAATTTTTTTGATTTTTGAAAAAAATGTAACAAAAAATTCAAAATAATTACTTCCTTCCCCGCTTTGGAAAAAAATTTCTTTTGTGTTAACAATTAATTTTTTAGTAGTGCAGTTGTTACAAATGGAATGTCTCAGAAACAGTTAATTATAGACATAAAGCTCCAAAGGGGAAAATGTTTAGTTTCTATGTACGAACTTGTTGCAATATGTTTAAAAATTATATGCAAGCTTTACAAGTATAAAAGGATTCGTTTGAAATGTAAAATATTTGTCAAAAATGTAATCACGCTTAGGTCAGAATAATGTGCTAGTTGATTAAATAACTTAACTTTTAAATTACACTGCAAGCCCGATCAGCGGTCAGCTCCGGGGGTGCTCGACCGCTGATCGGGCGTAAACATATAGGACCGTACGAACTGTTTTATGATGGGTTACCATTACTTGACTACTGAATTTTTTTTAAGGGGCCAGAGCGTCTTTAATGTATACGCTACTGCCACAACTTTTCGACTCCCTCTTTGCCCCTCGCCCGCCCCATCTACAAACGACGTAAACAAGTGACCACTGATCGGGTGACCGCTGATCGGGCTTGCAGTGTATTTTTTCATTGTGGTATTACTATTATTTTAAAGATGAGCCAACTGTAGTTGGCTAACCATTTTTAATTTGCTAGTTAGCTTAATCATTGACACAAAAATAATATCTTTCGATGATTTAATAAAATGAAAAATACCTTACAGAAGTCATTTGGGAAGAATTTTATATATGGGCTATATCAGTGCCGTAACTAGAGATTTTAAGCATTGGTATATACTTTTAATATTTTCTATGTAATTAAACATTTTACAGTGAGTTCTCGCGAGTCGTTCAATTCTAGAAAATTTTCAAGATCATAAAACTCACTAGTCGTTCAACGCATAAGCCACGCCTCCAAGGCGATTTCAGGGATGTGTGAAACATATTTATCGCCCCGAAAGACACAATATTCAATGACTTTGGTCCGTTTAAATTACACAGTATTGAGCACCGACTCGTGAATCGGACACTGATCAGCTGTTGAACGACTGGCGAGTTTGAACGACTCGTGAGTTGAACGACTCGCGAGAACTCACTGTAGATGATTTTTTAATTATTTTAACTTTTTAGTAATTTAATTTGCAACGTTAACAATTAATAAACAAATTGATTACTTTAATTAAATTTTTAAATATTTTTATTAATTTATTATAAATATTTATTAATTAATTTTATTATTTAATATGATTAATTGATTATTAATTAATAATAATAAATTCAATAAATTTTTAATTAATAGAAAATTATAATTAAACTAAAATGGAATTTAAAAAAATTAATTTTTAACTAATTTTATTATTTTTATATTCATTACATATAAATATTTTTAAATATTTATTAATTAATTTTATTATTTAATATGATTAATTGATTATTAATTAATAATAATAAATTCAATAAATTTTTAATTAATAGAAAATTATAATTAAACTAAAATGGAATTTAAAAAAATTAATTTTTAACTAATTTTATTATTTTTATATTCATTACATATAAATATTTTTAAATATTTATTAATTAATTTAATTAATTAATATTATTAATTTATAATAATAAATTAATTAAATTTTTAATTAATAACAAATTAAAATGAAAAGTTTTAAAATATTGGAAAGAATAAGAACAAATTTATCTCTATAGCAAATAATCAGTCGAGCTGTCTAGTTATTAGACATTATTGCAGTGTCATCGACACGACAAACTTAGAACTATAATTTCTAGGAGTACTTTAAAGTAACATTAAAAAAAACTAGACAGAAGTTATGTCTAGCCAATGTCAAATTCAACTTGAATCTTTGACGAAGAGCGTTGGTAAGTAACTTTACAGTTATTTACCAGTCCGCCTAGAATCAGCGTCCGCGACAAAAACTGTCCAGTAACTTGAACAATCGAGTGGCTCCATTCCAGGCGGAAAAGTCGGACGAATGCCGGTTGGAGAGTTCTACTAATTAAAAAGGGAAAAGTCGTCCATGAAAACTACTAAAAATTAGTCAAATTTTACTATTTCTTAGTAGAATTCTACTAATTCAGATTTAGAGAGTACAAGATTTGATCCAACTGCCGGATCAAAATTTATACCGCATCGCAACCGGCGTTGTACTGGCATTCGTCCGTCTAACGACCCGAGCGGTACAGGCATTCTACCGACTGAGAACTATATAATTTATTTTATTATTAATGTATAAATTAATTTAATTTACTTATTTATTGATTTATTATAAATAAATTATAAGTAATATTAAATACATTTGATTGGATTTATTTAATATTACTTATTTGTTTATTTATTGATAATAAATCAATAAATAAGTGAATTAAAAATTATTAATTAATTTATTTATTAATAAGAATATGCTTAGAATATAGTAATTATTGTTACTAGTTTTCATATTAGTTTTATTTTTATATAGGATAATTTTTTTTATAAATTCGCTTTTAAAAATCTTACCACAAATATTTTTTAAAATCTGACAAGTTTTGCTATTTTTATTTTTTATAATAAAAATTAATAATAATAGTAAATTTAATCCATCATGCTTTAAACATTTTTTGCATTATTAATTTTGAAAGAGCCTAAAGTACATTCACACTGTGATTCTATTGCAAAATGCGTCCGGCTCGGTGCAGGTTTCAGCCCGCCAAACACCCGGCGTTGTATTGGCATTCGTCCGTCTAGCAACCAGCGCGGGCCAAATTTTATTCTTTATTAAAAATTAAAATTTGCAAAATGTTTAATTAACTATGCAAGGTGAATGTTAATTAATCCTTATTAATAAAATCAGACTTTTGTCTGTACATTGCATAAAATTCAAAATTTCTATTATATTCCTTCTTTTTACACTCTAACGAATGCGAGAATACTCTAAAGAAAATTATGTGTGTATGTGTATATGTGTGTGTGTATGTGTGTATGTATGTCCGCAAATTTTCGACCGCGTATCACGGAAAAACGGTTCGATCGTTTGAAGTGAAACTTGGCAGTCTTTTAGGCATCAGCCTAACTTAAAATCCTAGCGATAATAGATTAAAAAATATTAATATGGACGAAAGTTATGCCATTTTTTCAAAAATTCGAAAATTCGAAATTTTTAGTTTTTTAATATACTTTAGTGAATTGTACTTAAACTTGGTACAGGGTTAATTTTAGTGTTTCTTATTAAGATTTAATCGTTAAAATAATAAAATCTTGAATAACAAATAAAAAATGTTAGATTTAAATATTGAAAAATTAAAAAATTAAAAGTTTAAAAATTGAAATTTTTTTGTAATTAATTTTTATACGGTTGTATTTCTTAGGTCAACAATAAAAATTTGTTGTTGAAATCATAAGATTACTTTCTTAAAAGAATTCTATTAGGTCAGAATATTAACAATATCCATATAATTAATATGAGACTTTTGTCAGTATATTGCACAGAATTCAAAATTGCTATTATATTATATTAATTAATGATCAAAAAATGAAAAACTCAAATTTCATTCTAATGACTAAATTCTAATAAAAAATACTAAAATTAACCCTATATCAAATTTAAGTAAAATTGATGACAATAATTATTTCAAAATATTAATTTTGAATTTTAAAAATTTTGAAAAATATATAGCACTATCTGTCGTACCCGTCTTCGACGGGTTTTAGTTTCTACCAATACATTTAACAATGTTTCTACCAATCTGGAAAATCAAAAATAGCCTAGAATTTAATTTCACCAGAAAATTAATAATTAGTAACCATTAGCTATTTCGGTAGTATAATTATACTATTTGAATAGTCTCCACCCTTTAGCAAAAAATCAAAAATTACCAAAAATTCGAGAAACCGAATTTATTAAAATTTAACATTTTTTTCTTCTCTTTTATATCATTAAGCTTCATTATTTTTGTGCTCTTCAAAAATACTTTACTTATTTAATAGTCTCCACCCTTTGGTAAAAAATCTAAAATTATGGAAAATTAGCAAAAATTCAAAAAAACGCATTTCTTAAAATTCAACATTTTTTCTTCTTTTTTATGGCTTTTGGCTTCATTATTTTTGGGCTCTTCAAAAATACTTTACCTAATTTGTTATATCCACCCTTTGGTAAAAAAAATCTAAAATTATGGAAAAATAGCAAAAATGCAAAAAACTGAATTCCTTAAAATTCAACATTTTTCCTTCTTTTTTATGTCATTTAGCTTTATTATTTTTGTGCTCTTCAAAAATACTTTACTTATTCAATAGTCTCCACCCTTCGGTAAAAAATCTAAAATTATGGAAAATTAGCAAAAATTCAAAAAACCGAATTTCTTAAAATTCAACATTTTTCCTTCTTTTTTATGGCATTTAGCTTCATTATTTTTGTTTAATGTAGCAAATTTCTTACTTTACATACTGATCTTTAAATAAAAAACTTTAATAACTTTTCCTGAAAAGCTTGCTTAAAGATTAAAAATCACTATTTTCTTAGAAAAAAGTTGATCTAAAAAAACGAAAAAAAATTTCAAAATACGTCTTTTTTAAAAATTTTATTGTAGAAATGGGTTGTATTTATCTGAAAAAGTTAACTAAGGATAGTTTTGCATTCATTTTACAAAAGATAGAAAATTTGCATTTTTTTTATTTTTCGAATTTTCTGGAAAAATGTCATAACTTTCGTTCAAGTTAATATTTTTTAATTGGATAAGGCTATGATTGTAAGTTACGTTAATACCTATAATAGACTGCCAAATTTCACTTTAATTGGTTGAACCGTTTTCAATTAGTTTTATTTAGTTGAATCAAATAAATCTTAATTGGATTAATTAAATAAATACTTGACTCTAATAAATGAATTTATTTAACACAAATAATGAGTTATTTTAAAACAAATTATTTATTTCACTCAGTTAATTGGATATTTGACATAAATAAAAATTATTTTAAATAAATAACTTATATTTAAAAAGAAGAATTTATTTATTTCAACCAACTAATTGAATATTTGGTATAAATAAAAATTATTTGACACAATTCATTTTATGTTTTAAGTATAATAATTTATTTAATGCAAATAAAGTAGTTAATAAAAACAAATAAAATAAGTCAGTGACTGGGTTTTGATCCCCGTAGGTTTCAAATTTTAATTTAATTATAAGAATTTAATGATTATATTTCCAAGCATATGAGTCCTAAGAAGTATTTAGGCTAAATAATTATTTTATTAAATTTGACTATATAATTAGTACAGTTACTCGAGAGTAAAAAAAATATTAATTAGAACGGGAGATATTCAATTTTTTCGAAAAATTAAAAAAATTGAAAATTTCTAAATTTTATATTTTTTCATGGATTGCTTCTAAACTTTCTATAGTTGAGTATTACATGTTATTTATTAACATTTTAGCATAATTTTGCAAAAAATACTACTTTATAACTAAAATGGAAATATAAAAATATTTTTAAAAAATCGAAAATTTCTAAATTTTACATTTTTTAATGGATAGCTTTTTAAACTTTATATAATTGAATATTACATGTTATTTAGTCACATTTTAGTATAATTTTTCAAAAATACTTTCTTATAACGAAGATGTAAGTATAAAAATGTTTTGAATATCAAAAAATTGATAAAATTATAATTGATACCAATTGCTATGAAGCTTATTCAGTAGTATTTGTGGGCTCTTTAATTCAACTTTTAGAGATATTTTGATCAATGTAAAGACAAAAGTTAAGCACGGTGTTTATTTTGGTTTAAAACAATTTCCGGCTTTGTCCAAATTTTTCCTGGTTTATTCGACGGGATTTTTTAATAATACATTTAACAGGGTGTCTACCAACCAGGAAAGACGTAAAATATCAGGGACCCATGCCAGTACAGTCTTACCGACGTTTGTACTGGCGCGGTACCATGCCAGTGGGAAATTTCCGCCTGGGATGACAAATTTCTACTAGGGCTTATTGGAAATTTGATTCTGCATATTTTTTCTTCTATAAAAAAATTGATAACAGTTTAAACTATCCTTAAGACAACAAACTTTGGCAAGAAGTGAAATATTTTGTTTAAAAAAAGTTATTAATTTTTTTCATAAACAGTGTCAAAATTATTATTTATACAATGTTTATCTGAAAAATTTTTAGTAATCGAAAACTTCAAATGAAGAAAATGTTTATTAAGGTATAATAAATATTTTTGCCAAGTAGTTTTACTCTAGGATTATCCGTTTACTAAATATTACCTATTAAAAAACTATTTTCTGACAAATGCGCGCGAGTCAGGAGTCTAGCGTATGTGTTAAGTTGTCAATGCTAAGTCTCAAGGTTGCGTAGCCGCGCGCGTTTTGACAGAAAATAGTTTTTTATATTTATTAAACGGTTAATTCTAGAGTAAAACTACTTGGCACAAGTATGTATTATACCTTAATGAACATTTTTTTCACTGGAAGTTTTTGATCACTAACAATTTTTCAGATAAACGAAGCCCTCGAACATTGTAAATAATAATTTTGCCACTGTGTATGAAACAAATTTTAAACTTTTTTTAAACAATAGTATATTGTGCAACAAGTACAGAAAGAAGCTGTTTTCCGACGAGTTTGCACGAAGTTGGAAAATCTTCTTTCGTACGTGTTGCACATAGTACTTTGTGCAAGACCTGTTTACCGAAAAAAGTAATTTTTATACTTTTCTAATCAATAAATATAGTTTTATGTTGATTATAGTGTATATTATACTGTTTACAGAAAAGTGTGCAGGAAAGTACACTTTCCTGTACAGTGTGCGTAAAAGTAATCAAAACTGTGCAGGAAAGTACACTTTCCTGCACACTTTTGAATGTGCAGAAATTGACCACTTTGTGCTGCATTTATGTTAAAGAAAAGTATCTCTTTTCCAGCAGGTGTTGCACAAAATATTTTACTTTTGTCAAAGTTTGTTGTCTTAAGTATAGTTTAAACTATACTTCCTATAAATATAAAAAAAATATTCAAAACTTTACATTTTAGAGCGAGTTAAACTTAAAGTCAAAAATTCTATTAAAAATGTGTTTTCAAAACATCCAGTTTTTTTTGCATGTTTCCCGAAAATGGTAAGAGTTACCAATTTTTTTATAGAAGCAAAAATATGCGGAATCAAATTTCCAATAAGGAAATGATTTCAAAAATTTTTATGACCATCGATTTTTTCAACCATCAGAGGCCAACTCAAACGCCTGTGGAAATTTTATGCGTGGTTTTATTTTCGGACTGCTCAATTGTAGACGAATGATTTTGTTGTGAAAACTGAAAAGCGGAGAGAATTCTTGGCGGCGATGGGCAGGGAGAAGGACAGGCGACGCGACGTTGAGTGTCTTCTTCTTCTTCTTGTTAGATGGCCTTTTGATAATATCATGTGGCCATAAATAAAACACATAGATTCACTTAAAGTTTCAGTTTAAGATTTGTACACATAGTATCACATATATGGACAGTTTTTTGTCCAATTGAATCATACTTCAAGCAGCGAAATAAAAGTAAAGTTGCATAAAATTTCAATCAACAGACAAACCAGGGTTTAGATGTTAATTTTTTTTTTGTCTCCTTTCAATTTAAAACCCAAGGTAGGAAGATGGTAAATGGAGGAACTGCAAACTTTCACTGGTGATAGCGTTTCCCTCAGAGCACGTGTTGGGTTGGAGGTTATGTTGCGTAAGTTTCACTTATTAATAGAATTCTCTGTGATTCTGTTTATTCACTTTCTTATTATTAGTAGTATATATGCAACTAAATTTCTATGTTCACTCTTTATAAATTATATTTGAATTAAAATATGATATTCACTTAGATTAAATGCGAGAAATTTCCTCGCTACAAAAATTACGTATGTCTCATAAGCACACGAAACGTGTCAATCGTCAAATGAATACTCCGACGTTGAGTGTAGTATGTAGTGAGTCCTACATCGGATCAGTTCGGCAAAGCTCGGATCGTCTCGGCTGTAAAGCCTCGGCCTCGCTAGTCGCTGCGTTGACTCAGCACACGGAACGAAAAAAGGCTGGAATTAATAAAAAGGCTTTTTTATCCCACATGCACAAAAATGGCGCTTTTAGATAGCTGACGACAGGGAGTAAAGTCACTCATTTGTTCGACCATATGAAAATGGCGTCCATTTTCTCCCAAGGGGCAAACATAACAGCTGATCCCATGCGTTATTTTTGCCCATGTACATATTTATCGCCCCGAAAGACACAATATTCAATGGCTTTGGTCCTTTTAAATTACACAGTACTAAGCACCGGCGCGCGCATACTAGAAATTGAACGACTCATGAATCGGACCCTGATCAGCTGTTGAACGACTAGCGAGTTTGAACGATTCGCGAGGACTCACTGTAATAAAAAAACTTAAAAACTAACTAACTTTAACTTTCTTGTTTCAACTCTCTATTAATAAAACAATTCGAGTACTCGAATGGATTCGAGCTTTTGACTTATACTAAAAAAACTATTAATAATTAGAAAATTTCGAATTTATTCGAATTACTGAATCAATAGAGTAAATAAATCTGTAATTTCAAAGTGTATTTCCATTTGCTAAATATAATATATGCATAAAGTGACCATATAGAAATATGTAGTGTCAATGCGGGACGCCCGCTTATTTATATCATTTAGTAAAAAAAAGGTCATTTGCCACAAGAAAAAAGGAACAGGGAATTCGTAGGAGTAAATTGGAGTGGAATTAAAACAGCTCGCGTCTTATAACATTTACATATTTATATTATGCTTACTTTGTAACATTAAATCACATATTTTTCTGACAATTAAATTTTTCTTAAAATATCACGAAGTCTATCTCTCTCACACTTTTACGCTACTGCGCTAACCTGTAGATGCAGGATATTCCCAGTAAAAAAAGAAGTATTGACCCTATTGAAAACCCCCACATGGGATCCTACATAGGATCTTACGTGGGTTCTTATACAAAAACCTGTATAAAATCCCAGGTCCCACGTAAGAATCCACATGGGATCCCATGTTAAAGCACATGTATATTTGGGACCATAGAGATAATATAAATAGAGTGGGGATGGTTTGCATGTATGCGTCCGCTTGATAGAAAGAGAAAGAAGATTTAGCACCAGTAGGTGTCTCTCTTGCGCTGGAGCTCATTGAAGGACAGATACTGGTGTTAAATCTTCTTTCTCCCTCCAACCCATTCTGTTTATGGCAGGACGCTTCCCCCACACGCTGCCGCCTTTACCTTCCCCACTCTATTTATAATATCTCTATGTTTGGGACACGATTTGGAGTAGGAATTCATGTGGGAATTTAAGTTTGTGTGTCTACATAAAAATCCACATGGATTCCTATGTGAGAACACATATAGGATTCCATAAAGGATTCCATATGGGTTTTCATGTTACGTATAGAGAATTTTCAAAGCTTTCAAAATTATTTAATTAAAAATTAAATAATAAATTGTACTAGCATTTCAAATCATCAGTAAGAAAAAAAATTCGATAATTTGAAACACTTCTTCTGAGCTGTAAACTCTCAGTTATATATAGTGTTCAAAAATCATGTTAACAGGGGGAGAAGTCGCACTCGCCACCTTGCGGTAAAAGTATGTAAACTGTAGTATTCTGTACCATTAATAAAAAAAAACCACGTGAGATCCTATGTAAGATCCCATGTGGAAAATTATATTGGAAATAATATACGATCTCACCTGGGAATTCATATAATTTTCATTCCTGTGTAAAATCCCACGTAAGATCCCATATATGGTTTCATTTGCGGGAAATAACATAGGATCTTACGTGGGATTTTACACAGGAATGAAAATTATATGAATTCCCAGGTGAGATCGTATATTATTTCCAATATAATTTTCCACATGGGATCTTACATAGGATCTCACGTGGTTTTTTTTTATTAATGGTACAGAATACCACAGTTTACATACTTTTACCGCCAGGTGGCGAGTGCGACTTCTCCCCCTGTTAACATGATTTTTGAACACTATATAACTGAGAGTTTACAGCTCAGAAGAAGTGTTTCAAATTATCGAATTTTTTTTCTTACTGATGATTTGAAATGCTAGTACAATTTATTATTTAATTTTTAATTAAATAATTTTGAAAGCTTTGAAAATTCTCACAATGGATCCCTAATGTAATCACATATCAAATCTTTTGTGAAATCCTATGTTAAATCTTATATACGTAACATGAAAACCCATATGAAATCCTTTATGGAATCCTATATGTGTTCTCACATAGGAATCCTTGTGGATTTTTATGTAGACACACAAACTTAAATTCCCACATGAATTCCTACTCCAAATCGTGTCCCAAATATACATATACTTTAACATGGGATCCCATGTGGATTCTTACGTGGGACCTGGGATTTTATACAGGTTTTTGTATAAGAACCCACGTCCCAGATAACAAACGTGCCTGGCACGTCAGAGGCCCGATGGGCGGCGGACCGCGTGCCGGCTATTACGCACCGTTCTTGCCGTTCATTATTTTCAAGACCAAGTGTGCCTGCAATATGCCGGAATGTTTTCAACACTCTATAATTTGCTATTTATTAATTATTTTTTTTGTTATTTAGTAATTACATTTAATATATTTTAATTATTATAACTTAAAATAATTATTAACAGAATTAATAGTTACATTGTTCCTTTTGAATTAATGTTGAATTATTATATTATCTGCTCTGGTATAATATATTAATTAAAAAAATGAATGTCATTCTTCTTAAAAATTTATATTTATATATAATATATAAAATTATATAATATTAAAAATTATTGTAGATTATTAAAATAATAATAATAATAATAATTTTGTATTATTACGAATAATAAAAATATTTTTTTTTATAAAAATTGAATCCTTATAATTAATATATGTACTAGTAAATGGTACGCGCGAAATATTTTGTTGAATTTATTATTATTATGCAAATTACAAAACATTTTATTTTCAAATATGAATTTTTGAAAAGTTTCAGATTCAAACTTTCAAAAAATTAAATTTTTAACTAATCTACTAATTAATTATTCTTGTTTATTAATTCCTAAATTTTCAATAACATTCTTTCTGCAAAAATTCAATTATTTTCATAAAGAACAATATTCTTTGTATGAATTAAATTATTTTTATAAATAAAATATTTCAAAAATTAAATTCACTTATTTTTAGAAATAATAAAATTTTGCGCCAAAATTACCAATAATTTTCAATAAAATGAATTTGATTTTAATAAAATTTCACGAAAGAATTCATTTTTTTTAATTTTTAAAAAAATTTTCGATAGAATTAAATTATTTTCTAAAATTTTAATAAGTCCTTGGAAGCAATTCCATTATTTTTAAGTGTTGCAGTTAAATTAATTGCTAAATTAAATTATTTTTGTAAATAATAAAATTGTTCTGAAGAAATTTTATTTTCAAATTGAATTTTGAAAATAATTTAATAACTCTGAAGAAATCTATTATTTATGGACAATATTGTACCTATTATTAAGAAGAAACACAAACCAATAATTATTTCTTTAAAGAATTTTATTAATATTTGAAAATAATTGAACTCCTGTAAAGAATTTTATTAATTTTAAAAAATAATTGCATTTTTGTGAGGAATTTTATTAATTGTTGAAAATAATTGCATTTTTTCCAGGAAATTTATTATATTTGTGAAAATGTAATTGAATTCTTGAATAAAAAAATTAATAAAATCTTCACAGAAATTCAATTAATTTTAAAAATAAAAAATTAAATTCTAATTTTTCGAAAGACTTCAATTATTTTCTAAAATTAGTAAAATTATTCGTAGGAATACAAATATTTGCGTAAATCATAAAAATTCTTCACAGAAATTCAATTATTTTTCTAAAATCTGTAAAATTTTTCTCAGAAATTCAATTATTTATAAAAATTAGTTAATGTTTTCACAGGAATTAAATTATTTAAAAAAAATTGAAAATATTTCTTAAAAAAAATTTAATTAGGGTTTTGAAATATTTTTTAATAATTCTTAGCGAGAATTTAATTATTTTCATAAATAATAAAATTCTTTGAAGGAATTCAATTTTTAAACTTTTTAAAATTTTTAATAAAATTCATTGACAATTTTAAAAAGCTGAAAAGAATTTTTTGTTTAATTCAATTATTTGAAAATTTTCATTTCAAATTATTTTAGAAAAATTACATTTTTTTATAAAAGAATATATAGAAATACTTCAAAAAAATTTAATTAAATTTAGAAAAATTCTAATAAAATTTTATAAAAGAATTTAATTTTCAATGAATAATTTTTAATAAAAGTTTAATAGTACAATTATTTATGAAAATTATTAAGAAAATCGATTATATTCAATAAATTAAAGAGATTTTTTGAAGGAATTCAATTATTCTCAAATTTTTTGCAAGAATTCAATGATTTTCAATATATTAATTTTAATGAAAATTAATTAAAAATATTGAAAAAGAAAATTATGAAAAATGTTAGGAAACAACAACTAACTTCACACTGCGAACAGAACGAATGAAAAATCACAGAGATTTAACTATATAGTTAATTCCTTATAATTAATAAAATAATAATCAAAATTAATAAAAATATAATTTTATCGGTTTACAAATAGCAGGCACGTTCGTGCCGGACCATTTCTGGCACGACTGTGCCAGACTGACGGGCTGGCAATATCGCTAGCTATGGCGCGCACATTCAGCTGCTTATTTGCCGGCATTTCGGTCCGATTAATCGGCTCGAGGTCCGGCAAATACGCACCCTATTAGCGGACATTTTGTTATCTGGGTAACTGTTAACTCATATTTTTTATAAGCGTTTATATAAAAAATCTTCCAAATTGGGAGCTATTGCATATAGAGCTGCTCCGCCGGAGTTCATGACTGCTGTGCAGTCCTGAGCCCACAAATTTTGTCCGAAAGCAAAAAATCAAGTTTATTCATATTTTATAAATATTTTATCATTAAGTGAACTAACTTTTAAGTGAAAATATTAAAAATTGAAAAATTGACACTACTTTAAAAAAAATTTGATTTTTTGCCTACTTTTTTGCAACTTTTTTATTTTAAAAAAGGTACTAAATTTTTTTTTCTTTTCAAGTTTAAATCACTAAATAATAAATTTAATAACAAACAATTTCCAATTTTTCATTTTAAAATCGGTTAATAACTTTTTGAGCTACACTGCACGGCAAATTTAAAAATCCTGTTTTGAGAAAATCGCATTTGAAAAAATAGTATCAAAAATCGATATTTATACAAAAAAATTTTTTTAAAGTGATTACACTTTAATCGGCTATTACAACACTATGAGCCCGTTTACACCGCGTCGCATAAATATATTCCTCTGCGCGCATAAACGTATATTCATCCAGGAGAATAAACTCGCGTCTGCACAAAGTGCTTCCCAGCGGTTTCTAACTCTTCACAACACAGCTGGGAAGCACTTTGCGCAGACGCGAGTTTATTCTCCTGGAGGAATATACGTTTATGCTCGCGGAGGAATATATTTATGCGACGCGGTGTAAACGGGCTCTAAATATGAGGCATTTTACGTGAAATGTCCTAAGTTGAAATTTCAACTTCTTGAAAAAAATTGAAACTCGAGGAATTTGTTGTTCTATCAAGTAGAAATGTGACCCAAAAAATATTTTTGATTTTTTTGAAAACTTGGAGGGGGCAGAGGGGGGTCAACTTGACGAATTTTGCCAACACCGTCTACTTTGTGAATTTTTTCTAAACATACTTGTAATGGAAAACATTTTTTAGAATATGTTTCTGAAAGGTTTTTTCGTCCTCTTTCCAATGGTGTATTTTATTTTTTAATATTTGAAAAATTTACTCTAATTTTTGATAATTAATAATTAATTTTCAATTTCTCAAAAATCGGTCCGTTTTTTTTTTAATAAATTATTGTAAACGAGAGCCGAGGTTTTTTCCTATCGGCATGTAAATTTTCAGAATGCCTTTTTTTTGTTTTTGAGTTATTAAATTTCAAAGAATAAATTGCGGCGCGCTGCGTCGCGGTTGCACTGAGCCGCGTGGTAACCGGCGTAAGACGAGGCAAACTCAAGAACGAGATCAAGCATTTTTAAAATGATTCTAGAAAGTTATTTAAATTTCTTTACAAGTTTTATTGTTGAAAAAGTAGATAATGTTAGTGACTTAGACGGGAAAGTTGTTAATTTATTACTTGCATTTCTTAATAACAAAAAAGAAAAATTATTTTATATCACTAAAAAGTAATATTTTACACAATTTTTAAAAACTTACCTCCTTATCCTTATTTTTAATCACAAAAATTTTTTTCGTCTATTTTTTTTTAATTTTGAAAAGAGAAAGAAAGTGTTCTTCACATTGCACTTTTATTTTTCTGTATTATATACTGCAAAAATCTGTTAATGAACTGTAACTACACTGTAAAAACGTGTAAACGCATGAGGCTTGTACCACATGTTGCACAGGACTCATACGTTTACACGTTATACTTTGATAACTTGTAGTTTGCTTAAAAAAAGATGTAAATTAGATAAAATATGTTTTGGAAAGGGGGTTTCGTGTACTTATAAATAAAGATTTTAGTTTAAAAAAAAATTTTTTTTGACCTTAAAAATTAAAAATTAAAATTTAATTTTCATTTTTTTGTAAAATTAATTAACTAGAATTCATAATTCTAGTCCCATTTTGGGCAGATATGTTTTTGATAGAAAAAGAGCTTAGCTTTCATTCTAAATAAAAAAAATTTTTTTAAAAATACCGATTGTACAAAAAAATGAAAATTAAATTTTAATTTTTAATTTTCAAGGTCAAAATTTTTTTTTTTAAAAAAACTAACATCTTTATTAAAAAGTACACGAAAACCTCTTTCCAAATCATATTTTATCTAATTTACATCTTTTTTTAAAGCAAACTACAAGTCATCAAAGTATGACGTGTAAACGCATGAGGCCAGATCACTTCCCGTGAAATCCCCCATATACTCAAGTATAAAATAGACTACCAATGCAACTCTCTCTCTCTCTCTGCTCACTGGTCACTCAATAGACTGCCTACTGGTTGAAAGAAACCCTTCAAACAATAGGCCAGGTACTCGAGCATGATAATCGATAAATTTACAGAAGTTAATTTTTCAATTATTCGCGAAACTAGTTCGTATTTTTCTGTCACCGAGTATAAGCGAAGATTCCGAATTGCTGGAATGCGGCATCAGCCGGTCGCACTAGCCCGCTTCAGCCAATCAGAGCGTCGCTCGCTCCCACTGCGCACGCTTCCCCACTCAACGGCGCTACAGAGCTCGGAGACAGAGCTCTCATCGTCACTATCGTACGAGCAGCCGACCTGCCTGGTCGCACCGCTCTCGACCACCGCGAATAGCGTTTCCCCAAAAATTAAACTATCGTACGAGCAGCCGACCTGCCTGGTCGCTTCGCTCTTGATCACCGCGAACAGCAAATTCCCATTGTAACGACTTCTTCCCGAGCTGCCTGCCTGCACAGTCGCCTCGCTCCCAATTCGCGCAACAGCCTTTTTTTTGTGTTTTCCCACTAAAATAAAAACGACGTTCAATATTTAATTTCCTATAACTCACCGAGTTTTATTTCAACGCGATTTTTTTCCCTAAATAGTTTCTTTTAAATTCCCAACAATTTTGGAAACTTTTACGAGGGTCCAAAATTGTTCCTTTTTTTTCGCGCTAAGAATTTTTAGAAACTTTTTTTGAGGGTCTAAGATTCTTATTTCGCGAATTCCCAAACGAGCAATCTTCGGAAACTCGCGGAGGGTCCGAGGTTGTGTTTTTCCTTTAATACGGTTACGTGGAAACTCACCGAGGGTCCTGAAACCGTTATTTCTTTATTCCCATTTTAAATTAAATTTTCTTTTGTTTTTACAAGCAATTTATGGAAACTTTCTGAGGGTCCATTAATCGCTTTTTTTACTTAAATTGTTTACTCGTTCTAATTTTTGCAAACTCGCGCAGGGTCCAAAAATTATTCCTCTTTTTTTTATTCCCAGTAATTTATATTTATTTATTTATTTTTTTGTTTTTTTTTGTATTGCACATAAATCGATTCCCCGAATTATAGAGAAATCTTCGGAAACTCCAGGAGGGTCCGAGGTTTCATTCTCTCTCAAATAAATTCTCCCTTCTTACCGAGTTTTTGGAAACTCGTTTTCGACAAGGGTCCAAAACTCGCAGATATTGTTCAAGCCCAAAATTGACGGTATCAAGCAGACCTTTCGTTTCTCTTTAAATTTATATATGTATACTAGGGGGGCTCCGCCCCCCTGCGCGCTTCGCGCGCCAACCCCCTTGTTTTTTCTTCTTCTTTCTTTAATAATTTACGTCAATAGTATTTTATAATATTTAAAAATTATAATTATTGGTTTAAAAAAAAAAACATAAAATTCATAAATAAATAACATAAATAACATAAAATCCTATGTTGAAATTATGAATTTTATTATTATTGTTAATTATAATAATTATAATTTATTAATAATTAATATAAAAGTAAAAAAGGTTGTTTTGATTATACTATAGCTTTCACTTGCAAGAGGCTTTTGAGGTTATACTTGCCCTGTGACCTGTCCTTGGGGATAAAGAGGGAGGGGCAATTTTGAGGTTATATTTGACGTGTGACATGTGAGTGAGAATAGAGGAGAGGGGAGATTTTGAGGTTATGATTGTCCTGTGACCTGTGAGTGGGAAGAAGGGGTGTAATGTAATAATATAAATGAGGGTTTAAGGTAATGTTTTGAGGGGGTTTCGAAGTTACATTTGTCATGTTACCTATGGGTGGGGAGGGGGGTTTGTGGTCATATTTGCCATGTGACCTAAGAGTAGGGAGGGAGTTTTGAGGTTATGTTTGACCTGTGAGTGGGAAGGGGGTTTTGAGGTTATGTTTGACCTGTGAGTGGGAAGGGGGTTTTGAGGTTATGTTTGACCTGTAAGTGGGAACGGGGTTTTGAGGTTATGTTTGACCTGTAAGTGGGAACAGGGTTTTGAGGTTATGTTTAACCTGTGAGTGGGAACGGGGTTTTGAGGTTATGTTTGACCTGTGAGTGGGAACGGGGTTTTGAGGTTATGTTTGCCCTTTGACCTTGAGTGGGAAGGGGGTTTGAAGGTTATGTTTGCCCTTTGACCTTGAGTGGGAAGGGGGTTTTGAGGTTATGTTTGCCCTTTGACCTTGAGTGGGAAGGGGGTTTTGAGGTTATGTTCGCCCTTTGACCTATGAGTGGGAACGGGGTTTTGAGGTTATGTTTGCCCTTTGACCTTGAGTGGGAAGGGGGTTTTGAGGTTATGTTTGCTCTTTGACCTTTGACCTTTGACCTTTGAGGAGGGGGGATGGAATCTTGAAACAGCGGCGACAGCGGCGACAGCGATATATTTTTGTAATATAGGGAGATATATATATATATATATGTGACGCTCCACGAGAAAAGGGACCTTATGACTTACAGACGAATTTTGCAGGAGAGGCATTTAAAGTGGGACCACTCTGATTAGTCAAGACGTTTCATTGAAAGTCAGTCCCACTACTCACTTCACATTGATAGTTATCCATGTTACACGAAGCGCATGAGTTGTACGTACATAACCTGTGTAGTTGTGTTAGAAAGTAGAGGGGATGATTTTCTAAACAACCGGGTGTAAACACTAAAAAGGTTCATTTTTAAACATTGATAACAAAAAAACCTGTAAGTAGAAATTATTTTTGCCTTTTGTATATGAAAGAGCAACTCAAAAAGTATGGAATGATATAAATAACTCAAAATTAATTTTTTTGCAGCTAAGGTCCCTTTTCTCGTGGAGCGTCACATATATATATGGGACGTTTCTCGTCAAACGGCCCAAAGCTGTGCCCAAAATTGTATGCAATCAAAATACAAGTTATGCACATGAAAATACTCGTCATGACATCCCCTTTCAATTGCAAAGTAGCAGAATTGAAAATTCAAAATGGCGTCCTTACTACGTCAATTGGAAGAGGCTAAACTCGAAAATAAGTAAATATATTTATTAATTACTTTTAAAAAACGATGCATAAATATTGGGTCAAAATAGATTTTAATGTTTTTGGGGTCGCTGATTACGAATTTGAAGTCAGATTTTCAAAATTCAAAATGGCGGATCCAATATGGCGGACGAATTTAAAAAAAATTTTTGAATTCGCTTGAAACTTTATACTCGGGGGTTTTTGGCGTCGCTTATTACGAATCTGAAGTCAGATTTTTAAAGTTTAAAATGGCGGATCCAATATGGCGGGAAAATTTAAAAAAATATCTTGAATTCGCTTGACACTTTTTACTCGGGGGTTTTCGAGGTCACTGATTACGAATCTGAAGTCCAATTTACAAAATTTAAAATTGCGGACCCAATATGGCAGACAAATTTGAACAAACTTATTGAATTCGCTTGAAACTTTTTACTCGGAAGTTTTGGAAACCAGAAATAACAATTTTCAAGTGAATTGCATATGATTTTCAAAAAGTCGTCTGCCATTATAAGTCCGCCACTTAAAATTTTAAAAATCTGACAAATGATTCGAATTCAACAACACCGAAAACCCGTGAGAAAATTCTTTTATGAAAATCCATTAATCTTTCACGAAATTTCTTAAGAATAACGAATTTTTACAACATTCGTACGCCATATTGGATCCGCCATTTTTAATTTTGCAAATTGGACTTCAGATTCCCAATTGGCGACCTCGAAAACCCCTGAGTAAAAAGTTTTATATAAATCGTGTTCATTTAATGAAAATTTCAATTTACATTTTATTTATTTTTTAAGTTTTATTAATTAAATAATAAAACAATATTGATTATTTTGCATAAAATATTATTTAAATTATATAGACTCAATTTTTTATGCTGATTGATCTTAATTTTGCTCTGTATTATTAACAAAGCCTACATCATTTTCAAAAATTTGCGCGTTTTACATTACAGTTCTTTGTTTATCCGAAAGGCGGCGAAGTCGAAGTTGCAGTAGGTTCGTTCAGAAGCGAGATGCATACTGAAATTGCCCATTGCAATATAATATCAATCGGCCTTTTTCAAGGCCACCCAATCATTGCACATTGCAATATTATATCAATCGCCCTTTTTCAAGGTTACCCAATCTTTGCACATTGCAATAATGTATCAATCGGCCTTTTTCAAGGCCACTCAATAATTGCATATTGCAATATTATATCAATTGGCCTTTTTCAAGGCCACTTAACATCTGCGCATTGCAATATTATATCAATCGGCATTTTGAAAGACCACTTAATAATTGCGCATTGCAATAATATTATATCGATCGGTCTTTTGCAAGGCCACCCAATCGTCCCGCATTGCAAAATTATTTTTATCGGACTTTTCAAGGCCATATTATATTTGCCATTTTGAATTTTGCAAATTAAACTTCAGATTTGTAATCAGCGACACCAAAAACCCCCAAGTAAAAAGTGTCAAGCGAATTCAAGACATTTTTTTAAATTTTGCCGCCATATTAGATCCGCCATTTTTAATTTTAAAAATCTGACTTCAGATTCGTAATAAGCGAACCCAAAAACCCCCGAGTAAAAAGTTTCAATCGAATTTAAGAAATTTTTTAAAATTCGTTCGCCATATTAGATCCGACATTTTGAATTTTGAAAATCTGACTTCAGATTCGTAATCAGCGACCCAAAAACCCCCGAGTAAAAAGTTTCAATCGAATTCAAGAACTTTTTTTAAATTCGTCAGCCATATTGAATCCGCCATTTTGAATTTTGAAAATCTGACTTTAGATTCGTAATTAGCGACCCCAAAAACATTAAAATATATTTTGACCCAATATTTATGCATCGTTTTTTAAAAGAAGTTCATAAATATATTTACTTATTTTCGAGTTTAGCCTCTTCTGATTGACGTAGTAAGGACGCCATTTTGAATTTTCAATTCTGACACTTTGCAACTGAAAGGGGATATCATGACGAGTATTTTTATGTGCATAACTTGTATTTTGATTGCATACAATTTTGGGCACAGCTTTGTGCATAATTGACGTGAAACGTCCCATATATATTTCAAATATCTTTCTGTCTTCTTCTTTCTAAATAAATAACATAAATCGGTCCCTGTTTATAACGCAGAAAATCTAACGCAATTGCTTTCTTCCTCTTTCCAAATAAAAATAACATAAATCGGTCTCTGTTTATAACGCAGAAAATCTAACGCTATTGCTTTCTTTCTCTTTCGAGGATAAGTAACATTAGACTGTCTCTCTTTACCTAATTTGCATATCTACTTGTTTCATATTAAGGATTTTGTTTTAGATAGTGAAGAAGACGATTTGGATGACGACAACAATGGTAATTCTGATGAAGATTTTGATAATGAACCTCGTGCTGGTTGTAGCAGAAACTGATTATAATATAACGGAATTAAAAGGCAATATACATATATAAGGAAGAAATAGGAAAAGCGTACTTATATTCAGAGGAATGGAAATTGATGATTATGATAAATGTTACGAGAACTGAAGATAGAATAGTTGTTATTCAAAAAATATTAACACAGGTTAGTCATCTATGCATGACTAAATGTCAAGAAAATTACGAAATTAAAACTATCGCTTCTAGATTTAGTCGTTTAAGGGAAAAAGAATCACTATTATATAACATAATGGGTAAACAAAGAGTTAAAAGAGGACTTTTAAATATAATAGGAGACGCATCAAAAATATTATTTGGGACATTAAGCGATTCAGATTTAAATATAATAAAATAAAGAATTTGATCAATTATATAATGATAATAAGGTTTTAAATGAAGCAATAAAAAACAATACTAAAGTAATAAAAATGATCTTAGATTCGTCATCTCAAGATTATAAGTTCTTGGAAAATAAACTTGTAGCAGACTACGATATGTTCAACCAAATAAAAGCAGAAATAAATAATAACAAAAAGAGCTTGTTTATACAACAAAAATTATTGGTAGTCGAAACTTTAATAGAAGAAATGAATGATGACATAGATTTAGCAATAAGTTCAATTAATCTAGGGAAACATGGTATTATAAATCCTCAAATTCTAACGCCTAAAATGTTGCATGAAACTATTGATGGATTTGAAAAGGAATTTAGAACTAAATATCACATCGAAAGCGATGAGAGAAACTATCAACATATTATAGACATTAGTGATATCACTACAATTATTAAAAATCATCACTTAGTATACATAATTAAAATTCCTATTTTAGATGAAGAAGAAATCACAATAGTAAGAAATTTACCAATTCCAGAACGAATAATTAATGGTCAAGCTATGGTGTTTTTACCAAACCACGAATATATTTTACAAACGAAAACTGAATACGTACCGATTGACAAGACAGATTTAAAAAAATGTAGTACTATAGAAGACTATAAAATTTGTAAGAGAAATCAACCGAATTATTTAACATATCAAACAGAAAATTGTGACGCGGATTTAATAAAAATGTCTAATAAGAATTGTCTAAAATCTCCATTACTACTCAGCGATGAAACGTTTATGAAAACAGAAATAGGTTATATATGTATATTTGTAAAAGAGACAGTTAAAGATATAGTGTGCGAAAATAATAATTATAATGGTAAAAAATTGGGTACTTTTCTAATAACAGGGAATAGATGTAAGCTATATACAAATGAAATAAAACTAGATCTTAATAAATCGATAAGAAATATAACTAAATATTTCGAGGACACAATCACAATAGAATTAGATTTTGAGAAAGATGACTTAAAATTAATTAACGATAAATTACCAACATTACCAAGATTTCTTAATTTAGATAGAATAAAAGAAGCGAAAATTAGTATGGAAGATACTGAAACGATGCTAGATAAAATAAAAACACATGAAAGATTTAAGAGTTGAATAAAAAGTCTTTGACGTATTTAGAGTATATAGGATATGCAAGTATTGTAATTATAGTTTTCTATATAATGTTTTATTTTCGCTTTGGGACTTTTGGGAAATTTGCATACAGATACCTTGGACTCCGCATTCAAAGGTTATGTGGGGTTGGTATAGTAAAAAAAAGAGAAAAGAAAAGGAAAGATAAAATAAGTAAAATAATAAATTTAATAAACTGGCGACCTACTGCCAGCCCGACCCACTAAAACCCGTAACCCTTCTTTTGGAGCCCTTTATCCACCCTCGGAACTGTCGCAAGACTTTAGCCTTCGAGGGTGGCGCTCCGACTCTGTCGCTCATGCGACTTTGTTCTTTCTCTGCGGTTCTTCTGCGTCAATAGTTAAAATTAAAAACTATTTTAATGTCAAAGAATAAAGGAACAAATGTTAAAAAGTATTAAAAAGATTAAAAGGTTAAAAGATAAAATTGTAAAAAAGACACAAAAACAAAAATTAATCTATTAAACACAATTATAAAAAACATAAATATAAAGGTCAGAAAATCAAATTGTAAAAGACGAGTTAAATAAAAACACAAACAAATGAAATAGAAGAATAAATAAACAAATGTACAAAAGTCAGAAGAATAAAAATGTAAAAAGGACAGTATAAAAACTACAAAAAATAATTAAAGTAAATAAAATAAATAATTAAAAACTATTCGCTCCTCTTAACACTTCTCATTTACTTTTAGTCCTTGCGAGAGTCTTCTTCGCCTCCTCAAGGGCCGACCTGAAGACTCCGCATCCTTCGCTGCCTGCAATATGGGTGGTTGACACCTTATTGCCAAACTTTTCAGTGCACAAAAAGCAGCTTGCGATCTTTTTGTAGTTGGAGAACCTGTGACCAGCCTCACCGCAATTAAAGCACGCAGCCGATCTGTCCTCCTTCTGGCATTTGGCTCCAATATGGCCGTATCCCAGGCATTGATGACACCGGACGACCATTACTCTTCTTTTGATTGGGCAACACATAAAACCAATTTTTACGTGTCCCAATTTCTCCAGCCTGTTTGCCTCTTCCAGATTGGTGACCGCGAGCTTTATTCCTCGGCGGTTGGGTCCTAAGACCGTCACTCTCCTGTTTCCTGGCTTACCCATTGCTTCAGACAACACTTGTTGCACCTCAGCTTTGGTGACCTAGACGGTAAAAGCTTCCTTGCCGGAGTCTCCTCTGAACTTAATCAGAAGGTCCCCCTTGTTTGTAGTTTTTGCTGCTTCTATTCTCGCATGGCTGTCCTCCGGGTTAACCTCTTTGAGAAGCTTACCTAGAACGTCAGCATACGTCAATCCTTGACCGACTCGGATTAGAACTGTGGATCTTTTTGACCCAATTCTTTCCAATTGAGGAATCTTTGGATCTGGTACTTTCGTTTCCATTGGAGGAGCTTCCTCCTTCTTCCTCTTATCGGTTTTGGTTCGAGTCTCTTCTGGACTGTCACCCTCTCTCTTCCGTTTCTGAGCATCTCTTATGACGCTTTTGAGATTACGCCTATATGAACGCTCTCTCTCTTCCTTACGGTCCTTGCGGTTACACTCGGCACCGCTCAGAACGCATGCCAAATCGACGTCCGACTCATCGGACGCGGCATGCTTTGCTTTTGCTTCTTTCAGCAGGACTTCGATGACTTTAAGTCCATCTTTTACCGTCCTCTTCACGCTCTTCTAAATGTCGCAAGACTCTATCATCCTTGCGACCTCCAACTCCATTTTGTCGAGACAAGTCGCCTCCTCCTTTCTGAGCCGCAAGCATATCTCGCGACTCTCTTCTATTGCCTCGTCGTCTACTTCCGAATGGATAGCGCTCCGTGCGGTCTTTCCGCTACTGCCGCTTGACACACTCAGAAGGCTCGACGCGCTTCCTTTTCTTAATCTTCCTCCTTCCACGATGTTCTGTGGATCCAATCTTTCCACGATCACCCGTGGCACTGCAAGAAATTGTGCGCCTCCACAATCCGCGCGCACCTGAGCATCAGTATTGGGACCGATGGTGAGATTTCCCTTTTCCGGCCTGCTCACATGGGGGTACTTTCTTTGAATTTTGTGAATTCATTCTTTCTTGCTGTTTGGTTGCCCTTTAGTGAAAAGCCCCGCCACCACGGCAAGGTCTACCGAACATATCCATGATGTCTGGCAGCGGGATCACTTTTCCCAGCACATCAAAGAAATCAATGTTGTTTGGCAGTGGACCCGCTTCTCCCAGCACATCTAAGACATCAATGATGTTCGGCAGTGGACAACCAGCGGCGGAGTTCTATATAATGTTTAAAACGGGAATTATACAGTGTATTTTAAATTTGATAAGATATTGTATTGGGAATTGTTACACAAATTGTAGTTTTAATAATACAGGTCCAACTCAGCATGTAGCTATTGAGAAAAATCTGCAAGGATTAAATTTTAAATTATATTCGAAACCTAGAAGGAAACCTGCATCGAATTTTTAAATAAATGTTATTTTAAAAATCATCGACAATTTAAAGGGAGTAGGTGTCGACAGTATGAAGTATGAGTGTGTATTGTAAAGAGTGGGGACGAGTTCACAGTCCTTTAAAACTAAAGCATAAGCAGGTGTGGTCAGATTAATAAGTCGCTACTCAAAGTGATAGCACGTTTATCTTGCAATAAGGCTCAGTGAAGAATTGGAAGGATTGATTATCTCCAAGTTTTTGTACTTTTACTTGTTAAATAAATAAAGTAGAGTTGGCTCTCAGTTGAGTAACCAACTCACCAAAAATAATAATATTAGTTGTTTCTTACGGCGACAACAACTTTAAAAAAAAATTTTCTGAGTAATATGTAAAGCAATACTTCTAAACAATGTTGACAGATAAAAAAAATATTTTGATATGAAAATAAAATTTTTTAGTTCTAGATAAACCGTTTGGCTAAATCTGGCCCCAAAAACTTAAAAAATATACCTGGCCCAAGAACTTAAAAAAATCATAACTTTTTTGTTTTTAAATTTTGAAAATTTAAAAGTTTTGTATTTTTGTATATTTTTTGACGAAATGAGCTGTCCAACGAACTCAGGCTTCATTTTAATGGACTAAAAAAGCACACCAAATTTTAAGTCGATTCGTTAAAATTTATTCGAGTTATCGTCGAGACAAAATTTTCTCCAGACAGACAGACAGACACTTCTCTAAAAACCATTTTTTTTGGAATCAGAGGGTCATGAAACGTAAAGATTTATCAAAATTAAAAATTTCTCAAAATCGCACAAATCCAAGACTTTCTCATTTTTGATGAGAATGTAAAAAACAAATATTACGAAAAAATTCAAAAACAGCAAAATTTTCGGATATTTTAAGTTCTTTTTTGTTCCTAATTTTGTATATTTACCTAAATTTGGCATCTAAAAGAAAAAAATTAAAGTTTTGACATGTTTTTAATGTTTTTTAATGTTTCGGCTAATGCTTCACTCACTATAAATCCCAATTTTTTGCACTTTTTTGGAAATAAAATTCCTAACTTTTTTGTTTTTTGTTGTAAAAAAAAGTGTCTAAAGAAAAAGTTGTTTGTCTTTGTACAAATTTTAACCCTTTAACGCCCAGTGGTACATACGCTGTACCACACACTGCAAAAAGAAGTATCTTAATTTAAGATGTTTTGGTAGTCATTTCTAAGATGTTTTGGTAGACACTTTTTAGTTACTTGAAACATCTTAATTTAAGATGTTAAAAGTATCTTTGTACTCATTTTCTGTATATTTTTGGGGTAAAAAGTTTTGAGGTTAACTATGGGCTCTTATGGAAAACACTTTATGTATCTTAGTTTTTAGTAACTTACACTTATGGCGCATCTTACGATTCTCAAGTAACTTATCGCTATAAACATCTTATTCCAACAGAAACATCTTAATTTAAGATACTTTAAAAAACTTACAGAAGTATCTTACTTTTTTAAGATAGAAGAAATATCTAAGACGTATAAAACATCTTAAAAATCAGTAAGATACTTTAGAAAACATCTTATTTTAAGATGTAAGATACCATTTTTCCATCTTACATCTTATTTTAAGATATCAAAAAAGACACCTATTTTTGCAGTGCAAATGCATTAAAGTCATCATAACTTTGAAACTAATACATATTACTACAAATTTTAAATTCTTAGCTCTAGTAAAACTCTTATAGCAGATAATTAAAAAAAACAAAAGTAAAAAAATAATAATAAATAATTAAAATAATAATAAATAAAAAAAGTGTCAAGATACATTTTCTCCTATGACGGACAAAAAAATTTTAAAAAATTAATCAGATTCGATTAAAACTTGTTACTCGGGGGTTTTTGGGGTCGCTGATTACGAATATGAAGTCAAAATTGCAAAATTCAAAATGGCGGATCCAATATGGCGGACGAAAAAATAAAAAATAATGGGATTTATATGAAACTTGTCACTCGGGGGTTCTTGGGGTCGCTGATTACGAATATGAAGTTAAAATTGCAAAATTCAAAATGGCGGTTCTAATATGGCGGACAAAAAAATAAAAATAATAGGATTTATATGAAACTTGTCACTCGGGTGTTTTTAGGGTCGCTGATTACGAATATGAAGTCAAAATTGCAAAATTTAATTTGGCGGATCCAATATGGAGGACAAAAAAATAATAGGAGATATATGAAACTTGTCACTCGGGGGTTTTTGGGGTCGCTTATTACGAATATGAAGTCAAAATTGCAAAATTCAAAATGGCGGATACAATATGAAAGACAAAAAAATAACAAATTAACGGGATTGACATTAAATTTGATGCTTTGGGTTTTTGGGGTTTCTGAGGTTAAAATGTTAAGAATCATAATGGTGGATTTAATAGAGCGAATTATGTTTAATAAAAGTAAGATATTTAATCCATTTGTAAAAGGAAACCTGGAACGCTTGACTCGAACGAAAAAGAACAAATGAAAATCAGCTGGCCAATCAATAAAAACAATTGACAACCCTGGAGCGCATGACTTAAATGAAAAAGAACAAATGATAGTCAGCTGGTAACAATATTCAAGTAAATTCTATTTAATTTTTAATTCTCGTCCGCCATTTTGGATCCGCCATTTTGAATTTTGCAATTTTGACTTCATATTCGCAATCAGCGACCCTAAAAACCCCCGAGTAACAAGTTTCATATAAATCCCATTATTTTTTATTTTTTTTATCAGCCATATTGGATCCGCCATTTTAAATTTTGCAATTTCGACTTCATATTCGTAATCAGCGACCCCAAAAACCCCCGAGTGACAAGTTTCATATAAGTCTTATTAATTTTTAATTTTTTCGTCCGCCATATTGGATCCGCCATTTTAAATTTTGCAATTTCTACTTCATATTCGTAATCAGCGACCCCAAAAACCCCCGAGTGACAAGTTTCATATAAATCCCATTATTTTTTATTTTTTCGTCCGCCATATTGGATCCGCCATTTTGAATTTTGCAATTTTGACTTCAGATTCGTAATCAGCGACCCCAAAAACCATTATATACCAAGTGTGGTTAAAATCGAATCGGTGGAAATAATTCGGGCTTTAAAGGGTTAAGGAAAAAAATTTAAAAAATTTTTTGTTTTGAAAATTGTCAAAAATCCAAAATTTTAAAAATTTCAAAATTTCAAAAAAATTTATAACTTTTTTGTTTTTTGTTATACACAAAAGTGTCAAAAGGAAAAGTTGTTTGTTTTTGTACAAATTTTAAGAAAAAAATTGGAAAAAAATATTTTTTTGAAAATTGGAAAAAATACAAAATTTTGAAAATTTAAAAGTTTTGTATTTTTGTGGTTTTTTGACGAAATGAGCTGTCCAACGAACTCAGGCTTTATTTTAATGGACTAAAAAAGCACACCAATTTTTAAGTCGATTCGTTAAAATTTATTCGAGTTATCGTCGATACAAAATTTTCTACAGACAGACAGACAGACACTTCTCTAAAAACCATTTTTTTGGAATCAGGGGGTCATGAAACGTGAAGATTTATCAAAATTAGAAATTTCTCAAAATCGCACAAATCCAAGACTTTCTCATTTTTGATGAGAATGTAAAAAACAAATATTACGAAAAAATTAAAAAACAGCAAAATTTTCGGATATTTTGAGTTCTTTTTTGTTCCTAATTTTGTATATTTACCTAAATTTGGCATCTAAAAGAAAAAAGTCAAAGTTTTGACATGTTTTTAATGTTTTTTAATGTTTCGGCTAATGCTTCACTCACTATAAATCTCAATTTTTTGCACTTTTTTGGAAAAAAAAATTCATAACTTTTTTGTTTTTTGTTATACAAAAAAGTGTCTAAAGGAAAAGTTGTTTGTTTTTGTACAAATTTTAAGAAAAAAATTGGAAAAAAAAATTTTTTTTTTTAGAAAATTGGAAAAAAAACAAAATTTTGAAAATTTAAAAGTTTTGTATTTTTGTGGTTTTTTGACGAAATGAGCTGTCTAATGAACTCAGGCTTCATTTTAATGGACTAAAAAAGCACCACAAATATTAAGTCGATTCGTTAAAATTTATTCGAGTTATCGTCGAGACAAAATTTTCTACAGATAGACGACAGACAGACAGACGGACAGACACTTTTCTAAAAACTATTTTTTTGGTATTAGGGGATCATGAAACGTAAAGATTTAGCAAAATTAGACATTGCTCAAAATCGCACAAATCCAAGACTTTGTCATTTTTGATGAGAATGTAAATAGTACAGTCAATCTGGCATTTTTGATGGAAAAAATACCTTACTCGAGATTATTTCATAAATCGTTAGTGGTATATGTGAATAGCTTAAAACCAAAAAGTTGGGACACCCCCTCTTGGGGAAGGGGGGCAAACTCAAAATTTCTATGGATTCGATTTTGTGCAAAAACCGTAAGTCTTACTAAAAAATTTCTCAAACAAAAGTTGTAGAGAACCTATTTCTCTACATTTTATCTTATTGGGCCACTACTGTACAACTTAATGTGCGAAAGCTAGAGGGCGCCAAAATTGCTAAGAATCAGTTTTTCCCCTTTTTCGTACAAAAAAAATCATTTTTGCGTTTTGCTGTAAATAGAAAAGTTGTAGAGCTCAAGAAAACCTACAAAATTCATATACATAATTTTTTTACACGTTGCACTCTTTCGCAGTTACAGGCTGTTTATTAATTGTTACGTATAGGTAATACATATAATTGGCGGGAATGGAATGACCGAAGTTCTATTTATTGTTCTAGATGTTTGTGATTACAGCAAAATGTTAAATTAGGTTTACTTATTTAGCGGAAAAAAAGTGTTGATTATACAATACTTTATGTTATATATGCTCAAAATCGTAAAGTCATCCTAACCTAAAAATTTCGACTCAATTGTAAATTTTCGAAAAGAATGCACAATAGGGTGGTTCTTATTTGGGAGATATTTCCAAATCTTCGGTCTCACCCCAAAAAATTAATCAAGGTATAAAAAAAAAATTTTCCTGAAAGTTTGAAGCAAATCGAACAATATTAACACGTGCCTCTATAGTCGACTGAAATTTTAAATGGAAAATACATGTAATTTTTCGTGGAAATTACAAAAAGTTTTTTCTAGCTTATACAAATTTATTTACAATTCTCTAACTTTGGGTTCTTTTAACACATGATAAGAGGTAAAACTTCAAATTTTTTCATATTTTTTTGAAAGTATTTGCTCCATTTACAAGCTTGATGAATATGCCGCAATCACAGTAAACAGGACTATATATTAATTCTTAGATGCACACATTTATTCATTTATTTAAATTTGCCGAAACTCGGTACTGGGGGGTTTTCGGGTTGCTGATTACGAATCTAAGGTCATTTTGAAAAAATTCAAAATGGCGGATCCAATATGGCGGACATAAAAAAAGTCGTTCAATTGGACTGAAACTTGATACTCGGGGGTTTCTGGGGTCGCTGATTACGAATCCGAGGTTAGTTTTAAAAAATTCAAAATGGCGGATCCAATATGGCGAACATAAAAAGAAAAAGTCGTTTAATTGAACTGAAACTCGGTACTCGGAGGTTCTTGGGGTCGCTGATTACAAATCAATTTGAAAAATGGCATTTTGAAGAAATTCAAAATGTATGAGCCAATATCGCGGTTATTCTTGCTGGTTCTGAGCTTTTCTAAGATTTTAAAAAGAAAATTTTTGAATGCCATTGAAGGCTGAGTATCTCTGCCTTTCAGAAGAAAGAAAATGTTTTCTGGAATTCCATATAAATAGTTGACTAAGAGGTCCTTCTTAATTTTAATATGTGCCATAGAAAAGGGACTACAAGCTAGCAAAAAAGCAAAAAAATTAAAAAACGAAAAAAATAAAAACAAAAGAATACAAAAAAAATGAAAACAAAAAATAAAACTAAAATCTCGTCACGTCCTCGCTACAAGTTCCGGGTAACGCTAAGAACGAGTAACAATATCAGCGATATTGGCTCCAACATTTAAAAATTTTAAAAAATGACCTTTTTTAAAATTTTTCGTAATCAGCGACCCCAAGAACCTCCAAGGACCGAGTTTCAGTTCAATTGAACGACTTTTTATTTTTATGTCCTCCATATTGGATCCGCTATTTTAAATTTTTTAAAACTAACCTCGGGTTCGTAATCAGCGACCCCAGAAACCCCCGAGTACCGAGTTTTAGTCTAATTGAACGACTTTTTATTTTTTATGTCCGCCATATTGGATCCGCCATTTTGGATTTTTTTCATAATGACCTCAGATTCGTAATCAGCGACCCGAAAACCTCCCAGTACCGTGTTTTGTCAAATTTAAATGAATGAATAAATGTATGCATCTATAAGGGTTAAAATATAGTCCTGTTTACTGTGATAGTGGCATATTCATCAAGCTTGTAACTGGAGCAAATACTTTCAAAAAAATTTTTTAAAATTGGAAGTTTTACCTCTTATCCTGTACTAAAAGAACTTAAAGTTAGAGAATTGTAAATAAATTTGTATAAGCTAGAAAAAACTTTTTGTGATTTCCACGAAAAATTACATGTATTTTCCATTTAAAATTTTAGTCGACTATAGAGGCACGTGTTAATATTGTACAATAATGCTTCAAACTTTCGGGAAAATTTTTTTTTTATACCTTGATTAATTTTTTGGGGTGAGACCGAAGATTTAGGAACATCGCCCAAATAAGAACCACCCTAATGCACAATTAATAATCTAATCGAAATTTTTAGGTTAGGATGACTTCACGATTTTAAACAATGTTCTACGAACTTGTCTTTACACTCGCCCGGTTTCAACGCAAACGTTACTAAACTGCGCTTTACACCCTTAATGCATAATACACTATTATGTCAGCGTTATATTTATATTTATAATATATGGATGATTTTCAAATAACTGTCATTTTTTATTAAAACACTTTTTTCCGCTAAATAAGTAAACCTAATTTAACATTTTGCTGTAATCACAAACCTCGAAAACAATTAATACAACTTCGGTCATTCCATTCCCGCCAATTATATGTATTACCTATACGTAACAATTAATAAACAGCCTGTAACTCCGAAAGAGTGCATTGTGGAAAAAATTATGTATATAAATTTTGTAGGTTTTCTTGAGCTCTACAACTTTTCTATTTACAGCAAAACGCAAAAATGATTTTTTTTGTACGAAAAAGGGGAAAAACTGATTCTTAGCAATTTTGGCGCCCTCTAGCTTTCGCACATTAAGTTGTACAGTAGTGGCCCAATAAGATAAAATGTAGAGAAATAGGTTCTCTACAACTTTTGTTTGAGAAATTTTTTAGTAAGACTTACGGTTTTTGCACAAAAACGAATCCAAAGAAATTTTGAGTTTGCCCCCCTTCCCCATGGGGGGTGTCCCAACTTTTTGGTTTTAAGCTTGTCACATATACAACTAACGATTTATGAAATAATCTCGAGTAAGGTATTTTTTTTCCAAAAAAACGGCTTTTTCAAGCTAGATTGACTGTACTAAAAAACAAATTTTATGGAAAAAATCAAAAAAAAGCAGAATTTTTGAAAATTTTGAGTTCTTTTTTGTTCCTAATTTTGTATTTTTACCTAAATTTGGCATCTAAAAGAAAAAAAGGAAGGTTTCGATATGTTTTTAATGTTTTCTCATGTTTCGGCTAATGCTTCACTCACTATAAATCTCAATTTTTTGTACTTTTTTGGAAAATTTTTTTTTAAATTTGTGTAAGAGATGCAATTGTCGATTCTAATGTTAAGAAAGATGTATTAGCATAATATGAAATAATTTTTATTAATATGGCCCCAATAGGACAAATTTTCTACTGCAGAGAAGGCTGACAAAAAGTCCAAAAAAAGCAATAAATAGCAAATTTTCAAAAAAATAAAAAATTTATAACTTTTTTGTTTTTTGTTGTACTGAAAAGTGTCTAAAGGAAAAGTTGTTTGTTTTTGCATCAAATTTAAGGAAAAAATGTTTAAAAAATATTTTTGTGAAAATTGTAAAAATACAAAATTTTGTATTTTTGTTGTTTTTTGACGAAATGGGCTGCCCAGCGAACTTAGGCTTCATTTTCATTTACTAAAAAAGTGTGCTAAATTGCAAGACGATTCATAAAAATTTATTCGAGTTATCGTGGCGACAAATTTTTCTACAGACAGACGACAGACAGACAGACACTTTTCTAAAAACCATTTTTTTGGAATCAGGAGGTCATGAAACGTAAAGATTTAGCAAAATTAGACATTGCTCAAAATCGCACAAATCCAAGACTTTCTCATTTTTGATGAGAATGTAAAAAATCTAATTTTTGTCTTAATATTTAAGTTTAAACTTCTTTTCCATTCTATTAAATTTTGATGACGGAGAGCGAGCTACTTCTTAGTTTAAATTTAGTTTAAAAAATCTGCTGAAAAAACGAATTTGTTGGTTAAAATGCAAGTAGATTTTTGCATGACTATTGAGATAGCAACTTCAGTGTTATAAAATTACCTGCATTTTAACCAACAAACTCGCTTTTGGAAGCAGATTTTTTAAACATGTATTAAACTACAAAGTAGCTCGTTCTCCATCACCAAAATTAAATAGAATGGAAAAGACGTTCAAACTTAAATATTAATAAGACAAAAATGGGATTTTTTAGTCTTGCACCTGAGAAGAAATAAGTAATTAAAATCAATAAAAATCATAAAACACATAATATTAAAGGTAAAATTTTTCATATTTCTATATTATAAAATTAAAGAGTTAGCACATATTATGAAAGTACATTGAAAATACTTTACATTAAGTAGTAATAAATTTTTTAATATTTATAAACTTTTTAGAAAAATGTAATTAAAATGTAGTGACTTTTGACATTTCATATAGTTAAGTTTTAAAATAAATTTTTATGTATTATTTTAAGTATGTTTACATAATAATCTATTTACCTGGTAAGAAGCGAGAAATAGAAAAATATTAAATTTCCAGAAATATTCTGTTAAACGAGGATTTTTAAATCTTTCTGAATTTTTTATTAAATTTTTATAACTGTCAATATAACCTTTTTTCTGTCCAACTCAATTTAAAAATTAAAATTCTAAGTTAAATTCAAAAAATTTTATAAAATAATTCGCAAAAATGAATTCTATGGATATTAAACATCATTTTTACAAATTATGAGATTTTTTTAAAAATTGGCAGCAACGGCTTCAGGTCAAATATAATGGACTGACCCAAATATTTTCAATTGAAAAAGTTGAGTGACGAATTTTCGTTTTCGGAAAACTTCCAGCGACAAAAATGTTCATTAATATGTTCGGAAGTTTTTTGGGAAATATCTCGCTATTTGATAATAATAATATTTGATAATAATATTTAATAATATTTGATAATATCTCTATTTGACAATAGAGCAATTTTAACAGCGTCTTGCGCTCTGTATTAACGTAAACAATATACATTGGTCTTGTAATGGCGACCAGGCTACACGTGCGCCGCCACGCCGCAATTTTACAGCAGAGCGCGACGCTGTTAAAATTGCTCTATTGTCTTTAATTTATTATTAAATGACGAGATATTTTCCAAAAAACTTCCTAACATAACATATTAATGAACATTTTTGTCACTGGAAGTTTTCCGAAAACGAAAATTCGTCACTCAACTTTTTCAATTGAAAATAGAAGAATCATTTTTCCGACAAAATTATTTAAAGGATGATTTACTTTGACATCAATTTTTTTTTAAATTTCCAAATATCGTTTCACTTTTGGAATAGTTTGAAGAATATTGTGTGTAAATTTCGTGGAAAAATATTAATATTTAACGAAGTAGTCACGAGTTAAAGTAAAAAATTCATTGAAATTTCTTAACTTAAAAAATTACGTTTTTTTCAATTTACGTGAAAACGAAAAATTATATAAAAATTTTTGTTAAAAAAAAGTTTCGCCTTGAAATTCTGTATAAGAAACAATAATTTAAAATTAATTTTGAACAACTTCAAAATTTTATCTCCAGGGGCCAACTTATTTGCCGTGTGTTCGCGCGTGTACCCTTTTAACCCGTCAGCACTCGCGCTATAGAGAAAAAGTCTCACGCAACACTACTCAAGCTATAGGGAACTCTTGGAGTGCGAGTGAGACACTAAAAAAAGCGATAATGCTGACGGGTTAAGATCCGGAGCCTCAATTGAATTGAATAAATTAATAATTTTACAAATTTAAGATTAGTAAAATTAATACTTAGTATAGAAAACAATAATTTATTTATATCACCTTAAACTTATTTAATGAACAATTATATTAATTCTAACACACTTTGTAACACGTGGCTGCCCAGCGTCTCTCCTTGCACGTGGTCGCCAACCTTCTAATTCGTCCCTTATCTGCGTACGGCGCAAGGGCCGCATTCAGTGCTGCCCTCTATACACTACATCTCTTACTTTTTACAAATTTTCCTTTTTTTCTTTATTTTTCAATTACAAGTCTACATTCTTCCCTAACTTTTTTTTTAATTATTGTTCTCCGGCCCAGTGTGCAAAGTTACAGAATAATTCTATAACTATTCTAGAACAAAAAAAACAAGTTCTGTAACTGGTAAGGAACAGGTAGGTCAAAATGTCGCCCCCCTGGAGGCACAAAAGAGGAACCAAAGTCTGTAACAATTCTAGAACAAAACTAGAACATTGTTTTAGAACAAATATATAACAATTCTATAACAAAAACGATTTATTATAAATATTACCCAAGCAGAAATTTAATAGTTGCATAGAACAAATAAATGTTTATGAGTATGAATAAAAATATGAATAATTAATAGAATATCTTTTTTTGCAATAAGTTTTTAAAAAATATTTTTCTTATTTTCTTTAATAATTTAAACAGACTATCTTATTTATTTAAATTAATGACTAAATTATTATTATCATTGTTAATAATTGTTGTAACAATGTAACAATATTCAGAATTATACAATATACACAGAACACTTAAAACTAAGAATGAAAAATTTCGCACGCACGGGAGATCGAAACCTAGACCTAGAGGACACAAGTCGGATACGCATACCGCATAGCCACGCAAGCTTGGAAGTGATTTTACTTTAACTTCCTTTTGAATTGTGGGACCGTTATGTGCAGTGCTTAAATTATAAATTGAAATGTAACATACTTAATAAAAAAATAACTATATATGGGTCATTCCATGCCAAATCGGAAATTATTTTGCTTTTGCATCTCAAATTTTTTTTAAACATTTTTTTTCTTTTAGGACTCTTTGAAATGAGCTACCTTGAATTTTTTCAAATTTTATCATAAAGCGGTTCAGAAGATACAGATTTATGAAAAATGACGTTTTTTACGTAAATTTTTTTTAAATGCTTATAACTCGGTCAAAAATTGATTAAATTGGACGTTTTTATAATGATAAGTTTTGTTTTCACACGTAGTTTTAAATAAAAATATTTTTTAGATGCAAAAGCAAAATAATTTCCGATTTGGCCTGAATGCCCCATATTTATATATATATATAATTTTTTTTATTACAAACAATAATTTATAATTATGCTATAAATAATAACAAATTTTAATTAATTAGTTAATAATAATAATTTATTATTGTATTTTTATGATATACCTATTAATTAATAATTGATAATAAATTAATTAAATATTTGATGTTATTGTTGGTGAATAATGTTTTTAAAAATCTTGAAAATTTATGCAAGCTGACAGTGAAAAATTATTTAATTTTTCACGAATCATCGATACGAGTCTTTCTAAGTATCTAAATTCAAAAGATTTTATGTAATTCATGCAATAACGCGGCTGCACTCTACACGGAAAGAAAGTTATTATATTAGAAGTATTAAACTTTAATAAAAATTATACTATATTTAGTAAAGTTATATCAAATATCGAAAACTTTTAACAAATTTTAATATAACTTTACTAAATTTTATATAGGTACGTTTTGTTAAAGTTTAACAGTAAAAAGAAAGTCTTATTTTAAAGCAGGAAAGCAGCCTTAAATTAAGATACAACATTTTTGTATCCTTTAACAAGGATACTTATAGCAGACAGTGCTGAATTTAAGACCGATCTTAAATTAAGATTTACTGTGTTTGTTCGTAGTTATGTATTGAATTGTATTTGACACTCAATTAAAATTGTTAATTATTTATAAAAATGATTTGTAAGAAATAATAAGCTGTATTGTCCACAAATTTAAATATATTTGAAAATTATCACAGTTTTATTATTATAAACATTCGACTCTTCAAGGGTCATACCAGACCCCTCTTTGTTTACTTATTTTCAGGCTTATCGACTCTTCTACCTGCAATATAATGGTCTAGACGAATTACCTGAAGGAGGGGATTTCCAATAAGAAGATTCTATTTTTCTAATTGATGCCTCAGTTATATTTTGTTCGTTCATGTATTCAGACGGTTTTTCAATGTATAGTGTTTCTTGAAATAGTTTTTAAAATAAACATTATTTTTAAAATACAGTTCTTTGTTTTGTCATTTATTATTATTAAAACAATTTTCAACATGGTGCCTCCTGTGAGGTTACTCGCGACCCCTGTTCGAGCTAGATAAAAATAGTATAGTGAAGTGGTATTAAAAGTTATAAATATTGTTTAAGTTTAATGTTTAAAGTGAGTGATTAAAAATGGAAGATAGTATTATAGAACAGGAAGTGGCCATCAGCGCTATACAAAGAGCGCTTCAAAGTTTTCGCAAACGCCCTCTACAAGAGATGACTGTTGCCATGATTGAAGGTCGTCGTTCACAACTTCAACAATATTGGAAAAGATGTCAAATCAACGACGTGAAAATCACCACATTTGCAAAAAATTCAGATAAGTCACTCATTTCTTATTTTTCCGAGGATGTTTTTCTTAAAGCTGAAAAAGAATATCTTCAAACTTTAGATATTTTTAATGATTCTATTGCTAAACTTAAAAATGAAGCTTCTCGATCTAACGAAGATATTCATAGAGTTCGAAGTAGAGTATCAGAGACATCTCGTGTTTCAAAATTGCCGCGAATTGATTTACCTAAGTTTTCGGGCGATTATTTAAGCTGGCAAAATTATCATGACCTTTTTCAGTCTATAATAGCTGAAGAATCCGAGATGCCTGCGGTACAAAAAATGCATTATTTAAAATCTAGTTTAGAGGGCGAGGCCGCTCAGCTTATTAAACACATGGGTGTTACTTCAGAAAATTACGATAGCGCATGGGCAACACTTAAAGCCCATAAAGCCCATAAAAGTGTACAAGCCTTAAAAACCTTGAGTCATAATGTTGCTGATGCGCTATTGGTTTTTGTTGTTGTGGGGAAGTTAGCAAGACCATCATTAGTAGAATGGGAAAAATTGTTAGGCGATAGATCTGATTTCCCAACGTATCAGGAACTCGAAAATTTTCTATCAGTACGTATTCGAACATTGGAAGCTATCGAAACTTCCAAAGATAATCAAAAGAGTCAGATATCAAAAGCTAATAATAAATCAGTAGATAATAAAGGTTCCCATCGGTCGGGTGTTTCAAAAACATTTACCATTTCAACTAGTAAAACTAAATGTCTTTGTGATGTAAATCATCTATTATATCAATGTGATAAATTTAAAAGTCTTTCGGTAAAGGATAAAAGATTATTTATAAAAGAAAGAAAACTTTGTTACAATTGTTTTAGAGCTGGTCATACAGCTTCAAAATGTTTTTGGAAAATGACTTGTAAAAAATGTAAAGGAAAGCATAATACAATGTTACATATTGATCAGTCAAAATCAGAAAATTCAAAAAGGATAGTTATTAGTCCAGATAATAAGGATTCAAATTCACCTTTAGAAATAGAAACAAGTTGACTCTCAGAGAAAGATTATGTTGTACTACAACATACTTCCATTGGTAATACTTTTTTACCTACTGTAAAAATACTTATACATGGTAATTTGGGACGCTATAAAGAAATATGTGGTTTGTTTGATCAAGGTTCAGAAAGAAGTTTTATTACTGAAAGTTTAGTGCAAGCACTACGTTTTAAAAAAAGTAGTGCATTAACTAAAGTAATGTCACTTGATAAAATTCAGATAGGTACAGCTAAAGCATGTGTTCAATTTTCAATATCCCCTATAAATAACCGAGAATTATTTATTCCAATGTCAGCATTAGTTTTACCTAGACTTAGTTTCTACATGCCACCAAAAGATGCTTTCCCTTGTAAATGGAAGCATTTGAAAAATTTGGATCTAGCCGATCCGGAACCATTTAAAGGTAAAACAATAGAGATTATAATCGGAGCAGATTATTATGGTGAATTATTGATGAATGATCTTCGTAAAGGTCAAGCAGGTACACCTATCGCACAAAAAACTAAATTAGGGTGGATATTATCGGGTCCAACTAGTCTTATAAGTAATGAAAAGAAAAATGCCACTATCAACCAATATTGTACTACAGTAGATGATTTACAAAGAAATTTAAAATTATTTTGGGAACTTGAGGAACTTCCTCAACAAAATTATTTAACTGTAGATGAACAAAAAGCTGAGGACTATTTTCTTAAAACACACACTCGTGAAGAAGATGGCAGGTATTGTGTTCGATTACCTTTAAAAGAAAATGCTCTTAAAATTCTAGGAAATTCATTAAATATTGCTAAAAAGATGTTAAATAAAAAAGAACAACGTTTAAATTTTAAACCAGAATTACAAAGCGATTATTATAAATTTTTAAATGAGTATAAAGATCTTGGACATATGGTTGAAATAAAACCAGATGTTGAAACGTTTATCCAAGAAACTAACGCCGTTTACCTGCCATTTTTTCCTATCATAAAAGAAAATAGTCTTTCAACACGCGTAAGATTGGTATTTAATGGTTCTTGTAAAACATCTAGTGGTTTTTCTGTAAATGAACTCTTACTTATTGGTCCCAAATTACACAATGATATTATAGCAATTATTTTACATTGGAGAAGGTATCGTTATGTCATGACAACTGATATAAGTAAAATGTTTAGACAAATTTTAGTTGATAAAAAAGATGTCGATTGCCAAAGGACAGTGTGTAGATTAGAACCAGAAGGTAATATTAAACATTTCCAACTATTAACGGTCACTTATGGGATGTCATCATCTCCCTTTTTAGCAAATAAGGTTCTGAAACAACTTGCTCAAGATGAAGGTTTATCATATCCTTTAGCGAAAAAAAGCACTAGAAAATGAATTTTATGTTGATGATGGATTAATTGGTGCTAACGATATACAAACAGCCCGTGAATTGAAAAGAGATTTAACAAAACTTCTTAAAAAAGGTGGTTTTGTTTTAGATAAATGGTCAACGAATAATCCTTTAATTTTAGATACAAACAAGGATTGTATAAACGAAAGTCCTATTAATTTAACAAAACTAACAGAAAAACACCCAGTATTAGGGATACTCTGGGATTCCAGAAAAGATGAATTTTGTTATTCAGTTTCTACTCAAAATTGTGAATTTGTAACTAAACGACTTGTTTTGTCTCTGATATCAAAATTGTTCGATCCATTGGGATGGGTATCGCCGATAACAATAGTTGCGAAAATTTTTATTCAAGAAATATGGCTCAAAAAATTACAATGGGATGACGAATTAGATCATGATTTATTACAACGTTGGATAGGATATTATAATGAACTCCCTAAAATTAATATGGTAAAAATTCCACGTTGGACACTTGAAAAAGTAGATTGTCAATATGAAATACACGGATTCGCCGATGCATCTAAACAAGCATATGGTGCTGTAGTATATTTACGTGTATTGAATAAAAATGAACAGCCAAATATTACTCTTCTTATTTCAAAGAGTAAAGTAGCCCCTTTAAAAGTAATAAGTGTACCAAGACTTGAATTATGTGCGGTAGTAATATTAGCAAAACTTATTAAAAAAGTATTAAAAGATCTTGATCTAGAACAAATTCCTATTTTTGGTTGGACTGACTCGACAGTAGCGCTATCTTGGTTAAGGGATCATCCTTCCAAATGGACTACTTTTGTAGCAAATCGAGTCAGTGAAATACATACTGTAGCTCCTAACGTTAACTGGGGACATATTCCAGGTGTTTCTAATCCGGCAGACTGTTTGTCAAGAGGTATGACTCCAACGAATTTAATAAAACATGCTCTGTGGTGGAAAGGTCCAGACTGGTTATTTAAGTCATCGGTTCATTGGCCAGTTCAAAATGTTTCGGAATTCACAGATAAAGAGATAAAAAATGTTAGAAATCTTCTCACGACTAATATTGAAAATGAAATTTCTCCATTCGAAAATGCTATAAATACTTCTTCTAGTTGGCTTAAATTGTTAAGAATTGTAGTTTACTGTTTTAGATTCATAAAGATTTGTAGAAAAACAAATAATACTTGTACTAATAATAACTTTATTACAGTAAAAGAAATGGAAGAAGCTAAATTGCACTTAATTACTAATTTGCAAAAGAAATATTTTTCGGAGGAATTGCATTACTTATCACATAAAATGCAGTTAAAGAAAAGTAGTAAATTAAAATTTTTAACTCCTTTTGTTGATAAAGATGGTATTTTGAGAGTAGGTGGACGTCTAGAAAATGCACCAATATCTTGGGATGAAAAACATCCCATTATTCTGCCGAAAGACCATATTACTGATCTTATTATAAGATACACACACCTACGCAATTTACACGGAGGTGTACAATCTACACTCTTCTTACTAAGAAAAAATTTTTGGCCAATTAAAGCCAAATTGTCAGTAAAAAAGATTATAAATTCGTGTATAATATGTATTAAACAAAGTGCTAAAGTGCATAGTCAATTAATGGGAGATTTACCGTCGTACAGAATAACACCCTCTCGTACCTTCCAACATACAGGGATAGATTACGCAGGTCCGATCGAAATTAGAACGGGGAAAGGTCGGGGATACAAATCAATTAAAGGATATTTTTGCATTTTTGTTTGTATGGTTACTCGAGCTGTACATTTAGAAGCAGTGACAGATTATAGCGCCAAAACATTTATTTTAACATTAATTAGATTTGTCTCACGAAGAGGATTACCCAGTGACATTTACAGTGATAACGGGACAAATTTTCGTGGTGCCGACAAAGAATTGAAAGAAGCTTGGCGAAATGTAACCAATGAAAAGAGCGTACAGAATCATGTTTTGGATAAAGGTATAAGATGGCATTTTAATCCTCCACATGCTCCCCACTTTGGAGGTTTGTGGGAAGCTGGAGTAAAAAGTGTTAAATCTCATTTTAAACGCGTGATAGGAAAGCAAACTTTAACATTTGAAGAGTTGATTACTTTACTTTGTCAAGTAGAGGCGTGTTTAAATTCTAGACCAATAGCAGCTTTATCAAATACAGCGGATGATTTCAACTACTTAACACCAGGACATTTTTTAATAGGGGCACCTCTTCTAAGTATTCCACACACATCCGAAACTAGCCCTAATAAAGATCGGTTTGTACGTTGGAATCTTGTTCAACGTATGATGGAAGACTTTTGGAAACGTTGGTCCATTGAATATCCTCAAGGACTGCAAAAACACTATAAGTGGAACAAAATTACAAAGAATATCCAGAAGAATGATTTGGTACTAATTCAAGATCCTGAAAATTTGAAAATGAAATGGACTATGGAAAGAGTAAGTGAAGTTCATCCTGGTAAAGATAATTTAGTTCGAGTAGTATCAGTAAAAACTAGCAAGGGTACATATCGTGACCTATATTACAAATATGTTTATTACCTCTTCAGCAGGAAAAACTTGATTAAAATTATATGTTCACGGCGGGCGGTAATAATAATAAAAAAAAAAATAAAAATAAAAAAAAAATTATTTGTATTTGTCACATGTTATGATTGTATTGACAACATTTATGTCACACATTTATTTATGAAGTAGAGGCGTATGTCCTATTTTCACATAATTTGGTTAGTAAAGACCAAACAAGCATACATTTAATTATATAGTTTGTCACGATAGACACACATTATTTATTGGATGTATTATAAGAATACTATAGACAAGAGTCTCACATATTTAAAGTTGTTTTAATAGTAATATTAAGTTTCGTTACTTAGATTGTAACGAGGCGGGCGGTATGTTCGTAGTTATGTATTGAATTGTATTTAACACTCAATTAAAATTGTTAATTATTTATAAAAATGATTTGTAAGAAATAATAAGCTGTATTGTCCACAAATTTAAATATATTTGAAAATTATCACAGTTTTATTATTATAAACATTCGACTCTTCAAGGGTCATACCAGACCCCTCTTTGTTTACTTATTTTCAGGCTTATCGACTCTTCTACCTGCAATATAATGGTCTAGACGAATTACCTGAAGGAGGGGATTTCCAATAAGAAGATTCTATTTTTCTAATTGATGCCTCAGTTATATTTTGTTCGTTCATGTATTCAGACGGTTTTTCAATGTATAGTGTTTCTTGAAATAGTTTTTAAAATAAACATTATTTTTAAAATACAGTTCTTTGTTTTGTCATTTATTATTATTAAAACAATTTTCAACAGTGTTAGTTTTGTTGATAGCAAAATTTTCCTTTGTCGCATTTTGTCCTACACTTGTAAAATACTTTTATAAAATTTAATAATAACATCTTTCCGTGTAGTGAAAATAAACACGAGTTTATAGTGAAAGAACAGTTACATTAAATTTTTGTAACAGTGTTCTAGAACACTGTAGGAACAATGTTACTTCAAAATTCTATAACTAATTTAGAAAAAATGTTACATGTCTGTTATAGAACAGATACAGAACAACTGTTGCAGAACAAATTTAGAACAAAGCTCTAGAACTGTTCTATAATAAAATTGTAACACTTATTCTAGAACACTGTTCTTTTTTTGGACTAGAACAGTTATAGTACGTGCACACTGGGTAGTTGTACGCCTAAAGCTGTAGCAGTTAATTTTCCTAAAAGATCTTTCGTTCCATTTTTTATAACATAAAATGTTGCAACTTTTTCCTTGACATTAACTATGATAACAGATTTAAATGATCCTAAAACTACTAGCGGACTTTTACTTCCATAAGCATAAAACGTTTTATTTGGTGATTTCACTATATCAAATTCGTTTACTTTATTTGTTTTCATTGTCTGCCATGTATTATCAGTTACTAAACTGCATTTGCATCCAGAATCAATTAGCAATTTTGTTTTCACGTCTCCAATCCAACAGTCGATAATAGTATCGTCATCAACGTGGTCAATTTTTTCATCGTCCTTTTTATCGTCAGATTTTTGTCTCTTTTCGGTTAAATTGCCTTCCGTATTCTCTGATTTTCTTTTTGGAAATCTTTTTTTCGTCAGACAATGTTTCTGGAAGTGACCTGTTATGCCACACTTGTGACACTTAATTTGTTTTGCAGGGCATTCGGAAGACTGAGAATGGTGTTTATAGCTTCCGCATCTGGTACATTTTTTTCACCTTTGAGCCTTTTATTGACAATTTCATTGACTGCACTGGTAAACGATGTTGTAAAATTCGTTCATTTGTCTGTTAACACTTTCCAACAGATTTGACTATATTATAATCTCGTGCAAGGTCATTTTGTCACCACCTTTTAAAATCTTTTTTCGTAAATCATATGAAGAACATTTTTCAACAATCTGGTCGATAATATTTTCCTCCATATTTGTAAAACCACATTTGTTTGCTTGTTGTTTTAAACGAATTAAAAATTTGCCAAACTTTTCATCTGCTTCTTGTTTTTTAAGCCGAAACATGTGCCTCTCGAACACTTTACTTTGTCTTGGGGCAAAATACTCATCTAACTTCTCAAGTGAAATTTTGTACGGGTCTTCCCCTGAATCTCTGGTAGCAATTACATGAGCTTCTGGCAAATTGTAAAAAATTTCTTGTAGTCCAAAGCCTCCCAAATGTAATAAAGTGGCTCGTTTCTTTTCCGGCTTTTTTATACTCGCAGCCTCTAAATATATATTAAGACCTCTCTTCCATGTCTCCCTTTTACAACCAAGAGCATGAGAATCTCCTTCACAATCGAAATTCTCCAACGGTGTCAGTGAAGTCATTCTATATACTCAACTTTTCGTTTGTTTGTTTTTTTACCTCGTCGCTAATATAGAAAACAATAATTTATTTATATCACCTAAAACTTATTTAATGAACAATTATATTAATTCTAACACACTTTGTAACACGTGGCTGTCCAGCGTCTCTCCTTGCACGTGGTCGCTAACCTTTTAATTCGTCTCTTATCTGCGTACGGCGGGTAAGGCGCAAGGGCCGCATTCAGTGCTGTCCTCTATACACTACACTTAGTAATAGTTATTAATACTTATTAACAATTATTTATAGTTATTAATTGTAAAAATAATATTACACTGAGAGAAATAGATAGTCAGATTTTGATGTTTAAAAGATGATGTTACACGATACTATCATTATGCTACTGCCAACCATCACAGATGCTAAAAAAATATAGTTATGCTACCCTGTACTACCAAGATGTTACTTCTAATGATATTGATGGTAACGGTGACTATCTAGATAGCTGTCCGTATTTGTATCATTAAAGATGGTCACCCTAACCACAATTATGTTACCCACTACTATAAATTTCTTTCCGTGTAACTTCTTTTTTTATGTTTAATAAAATTGTTTATTTTGATTAATTTTATTTATTTTTACTAATAATTTTTAAGGGGATTAAATTACAGTTTTAGATTGAAAAATATTGTGAAAATGGATTATGATTATTCGAATGGTGACGATGATATATTGGAGGAAATTAAATTTTGTGTTAAGCTTCACAAATCGATTATAATGTTTGTATTATAAAATTTTTTAAACTTACTATAATAATTTATTTATAATTTTTCCAAAAAAAAATTTTATTTACTTAAGTTACATGCACATATAGGTAAGTTAGGTATTATTTTTTGAAATATATACAAAAATGAGATTAGAAGGGAAATTAAAAATATATACGTATATTATAAAAATAATTAGTTAACTAAATGAAATTAATTAATTTCCCTGTTGGAAGTATATGGATACAAATTCTATCCAATTTAATATTTTTTAATCCAAAAGATTAAATTTTATTGTTTTAAAAAATAGATTTCGATAAATAAAGAATAATTTTCCATTACACTATGGTTCAAAAATAAATATTTAAAAAGTTATGGTTAAAAAACTGATTTGTCCCATTGAATTCAATGCATTGTTTGTCCTCCGGTAAATCAGCTGATGTCAGCCATATTGAATTTCCCCCATCCAACTTGGACTACCTAGTTTCTACTTTCAACAGGGTTAGGTAATATAAGGGTGATTCTCCGCGTAGCTCACAATTTGGTTTATGAAATTTAAAAAAAAATTTATCGTTCTGATTTATTATCAATATATTGTTTTGAAGATAAAGGTTCCAGAAAGAAAAATCCATAGCGGGCCGAAAAAAATGTTTATAATTTTTGTTGTAAACAAGTATAATAATTAACAAATTCACTGTTTGGACAGGTTCTGCACTGAGAAAACTGGAGAGCCAAATTCAGAGGTTCAAAAAGTGTATGTTTCCTTTGCTTACGAAGAGAGTTAAATAGTCCTTCTAAACTAAATTTTGAATTGATAATGGAAATCTACTTGTATATTCTCTCCCATTATATCGAGGGTTAGAAGTTGTGCAGAAATTGTGTACGATCTGATGCGCGCGAACTTATTTTTGTGAAATTTTATGTATTTAATTTATGGATTAGGTTGCCATATTTGAAGGAGAAGTTGCAAAACCCCGACTTGGATGTGACTTGCCGACTTCTGACACGTTTTGGTGGTACGAAAGTGGCACTAGTCCGCTTAAGTGAAACAAGTGTTGCCAGCTTTTTAAAGAGAGATTTATGTGACCAGGGCCGTAAAATTATAGTACAGAGCCATAAATTATAGTACATATCAAAATTGTTTACTTTTAATTCAAATACATATTATTTTTAGAATGAGACTGTTTTAAGTTTAGTTCTTATTTTTGCTTTTATAATAACAATTTAATAATAATATTATTGTAAAGGAGAATGAAAATTTTGACTTCACACGCAGAGTTTTAATTTATTTAAGTATTTTTACATTCTCATCATATGAGAAAGTATTAGTTTTGGTCGAAAATTGACTTTCGCTAATTTCATGAAATCTCGACGTTTTGGGGTCCCCTGAACCCAGAAAACATGGTCCGGCGATAGTGTCTGTCTGTAGACCAAAAATATTGTTCCCACGATAACTGTCTTGAAAAACTTATCCGATCGTTTTTAAATTTAACACACTTAAAGTTGGTGCAAAAACGAAGGCCAAGTTCGTTAACCAGCCATTTTCGTTAAAAAATACAAAAACTACAGTACTTTCAAAATTTTGAAAATTCAATTTTTTCAAATTTTTATTTGCATATTAGGATAGCTTAGGAAAATACAAACAACTTTTCATTACAACATTTTTTCATAAAAAGTCAAATTTTAGAGTTATAGGCTCTTAAATAATGGTGAAAAAAACTAAAAAATCCCAAAATAACTCTAAAAATCAAAATATTTTTTAAGAATTAAAAGTAAGTTTAACTATTTTTACATAATCTCATTCAAATACACCCAAGAAACATATTTATAGACATAAAACTCTTAATTTCACGAAAAACCACTGTATATATATATTTTATTAATTTTTTGGCAAAAAATCGATATTCCGACTCAATTATCTCCGAATCTATTCCATATGGAATCTTGCTACTGCAGACTTTTTTTCTCGTCTCATCCTCAGCTACAACTTTGCTGTAGACACCATTTCGCCAAACCCTATACTTTTCGAGTAATTTTCAAAAAAAGTAATTTTTATTACATTCTCATCATATGAGAAAGTATTAGTTTTGGTCGAAAATTGACTTTCGCTAATTTCATGAAATCTCGACGTTTTGGGGTCCCCTGAACCCAAAAAACATGGTCCTGCGATGGTGTCTGTTTGTCTGTCTGTAGACCAAAAATATTGTTTCCACGATAACTCTTAAAAAACTTATCCGATCGTTTTTAAATTTAACACACTTAAAGTTGGTGCAAAAATGAAGGCCAAGTTCGTTAACCAGCCATTTTGTCAGAAACTACTTTTTTTTAAGTTTTTGGGTCAGTCAGCTTAGGGAGCGTTCACAAATGATGTCACGTTTTCGGGGGCAGGGGGGGTCTCTACTAAACGTGACAAAATGTATTTTTGCATGTGAAATTGCGTGACAGGGTAGGGGGGATCTAAAATAAAGCCCGAAAAATTGCGTGACATCATTTGTGAACGCTACCTTAACTGTGTTAAAAAATTTGTTATTGATTTTGTAAAATGTTATAACTGTTATAATAATCCGTTTTTATCAACAACTTGATAATAATACTTTAAAAATATTTCAGCTGCTTCTGCAAATCATGTTTCTGCTAAGAGAGTTAGTATAATTAAAAATAACTTCACAATTTTAATCATCAAGACCAAAAATTAGAGTTGTGCAAAAAGCTTGAAGCTCGAAGCTTGAACGAGCTTTTTCGAGCTTTTCATTTTTCGAGCCGAGCCGTGTAAAAAGCTCGAATAGTTTCGAGTACTCGAATTCACTCTAGTGCTCAAATTTGTGTTATTATAAATGTGTGTCATCATAATGTCCATGTTTATTAGTGTTAATTTATTTATTTAACTTGATGTTAATGTTTATTTATTACAAAATTGGTTTTATAGTCTTTTATAGTTATGACTCCAAACTTTATGAATTCTCTGACGTTTGATGGGTAAATTTATTTTTATTTTTTGCTGACGAATGTCTGTTTATTAATTTTTATTTTTGACTCCCTGAAGAGGAAATCATTCAGATTTTTAAACGTTGAAGTAAACTAATTTTTAAAAACTATTTGTCCGAATGTTTTCGTTTCATTCTCTTTTACTATAATTACTATTTCTTGGACGTAAAAGATTGATTAATAATATTATTAAAAAAATAATATAATTTAAAAATTGATGTAAACACTTAAATACCCTGTAAAAAAAGAAGAATTGGGTGGTCCGGGATTTCGAATTAGGATGTCGTTTCTTGAATTCGAGAAAACGACTTTTTCCAATTGGACTGATTTCTGAATTCAGAAATGTATGGTTCCGCGATCAACCCAATTCGACAGATATTTTAAAGATGAAAATAAATAGTTTTACACTTCACTGGACTTTGAACAGTAGTTAATTGAGACGGTGCACGTTATTCACGTAGGTGAATACATTTCTTTAAGCAATAATGTTAATTTTCAATAAAATAAAGATAATTAAAAATTTGATATGCTCTTTGTTTACAATAGAAAAAGTTTTCTACTTTTAGGGTTATTAAAACAGCTACTTACCGACAGCTGAGAAGTATTATGATAACAAATCAAATGATGATTTCTATACGAAAGTATCATTTACGTCGGTAATTGAAAATTAATAAATTAATTTTAAATTTTTTTAACGGATTAAAAATTTTTTATTAAGAATATTTAAAAAAAATTTACAATAATTACTGTGATTAATATTATTTTCAAAATATAATTATATTTTTGTTATAAAAATAATAATTTTAAAACAATTTATTTGAATCAAAAAATATAATTTCTTTTCTTGATTTTCATAATTAAAACGTTTTTAAATTATATATTCTTCGATTTTATAAATTAGGATTAAATTAAGTATAAGTAAATAATGTTAAAATATTTCGATTATTTAAAATCTTGTCAATTAAAATAACGTTTTTATATAAATTTTAAAAAAATTTCTGGATAAAATATAAATTCATAAATTTTCTCCTTCTGGTTCCTGTGACACTAAAGTTTTGAAAAAATATGTAAATAAAAATTGGTAACTAATACTTTACACATTTATTAATAACATTACAAAATTAATAAAATTTTAACATTAATTTGTTAAATTATAATTAAAAAACAAATATACTAACTACTTTTAACATTTTTAAATCCTACTTTCAATTTAATATCAACTGACAGTCTATTAAACTAATTTTTTTTATTAATTAATTTTTTTCAATTAAATTAAAATTTACTTTAATTTAGAAAATTTTAAATTAATATTAAGAGCATTAATAATTAAAAAAAAATATGTTCAACAAATCTACTATGTTTTAAAATACTAAAACTGGAAATGAAATTAATTCCAAGTTTCATTACAAAATTATATACTTAAAATCATTAAAAACTGAAATCAAGTTTTTAATTATATTATATAAAATTTTATTGTAATTCTCTACAATTTACTTTTAAACACATTTAAAAAATTTAAAATTAATTTATTAATATTCAATTACCGACGTAAATGATACTTTCGTATAGAAATCATCATTTGATTTAATGTAGGAAATTATTTGCTGATTAAGAATTTTAATTAAGGAAGATTTCGACTATATCAGCAATTAGTGACATCTATTAGACGTCAATGAACTCTTTGGTTTAGAGTCAGGTGTTATTCTTAAGATAATTATTCCGATATGGTTGTCGGTAAATAATTATATTTTTTGAATTTAATTTTTGATCTGAAAAAATAAGCTGCGTGAACGACTGCACTGTGCATCTGTGAGGACTCGAACCCCAGTTAATAGCTGCCTTTCGCGGGACTAACGCCTACCAATGCACCATGCCAACACAGCCTGGACGTTCACGTTTCTTACAATCTCAGATCAAGCCCATACACATCCGAACGCACTTAGAAGTGACAAGATGTCAAAAGTGCCTAGCCTATGGATACGTGACCCGAATTTGCAAGGGCTCCGACAGAACAAAAAACTGTCGGAGATGTGGCGAAACGGGCCACTTCGCCAAGAGTTGTACTAGCGACAAGCCGAAGTGCATAACGTGTACAGATTTGGGAAAAACGGAAGTCAACCATATCCCTGGAAGAATTTCCTGCCCGGTTTACAAGGAGGAACTGGAGAAACTTAAAAGGGCAAATCCCTAAAGCTCCTTCAAGTCAACCTGTATACAAGTAAGGATGCACAGGTGCTCCTGATGCAAACATCTAGGGAAAATGAGGTCGATATCCTGTTTTGCAGTGAGCAGTATCAAGGAAGCGACCTCGCACCCTTGGTATCAGAATAAGGCGAAGAGAGCCGCCATCAAGCTGTGCAACCCAGAATTGCGGGTTGACAAGTTCTTGGAGACAAGCAGCGGGTTTGTGTGGATAGAGGTGGCTAATATACGTATGTATAGCTGCTACTTCTTACCCAACGACCCACTGACCACCTTCGAAGCCAATATAGAAGACCTAGAATCGAACCTCATAGAATCCAAGCTGGATGTCATCATCACTGGCGATTTTAATGCAAAGTCGCCAGAGTGGAGTGAGACGAGCCTCGACAAGATAGGAATTCTGATTGGAGAAATGATCTCCAAGAACGATTTATTAGTTGTAAACCGGGGAAAAACGTGGACATTTAGACGAGGTGCGATCGGATCGATTATAGATCTAACGATCGCATTGTCTAATATATTTAGCCGCATAAGCGACTGGCGGGTCTCTGAGGAATATACAGCAAGTGACCACCAGTACGTTGAGTTCTCAGTCTCAATGGGAGACACACGAAGAAAAAGACAGGAAGTTCCTAGTCGCAAAACCTTCTCGTGGAACATTAAGAAACTCGACAAGGAGAAGTTCGGCCGGTCCCTAGAAGAATCTATCTTAAATAAGGATTCTGGTTGAGTGAGGAGGCCGAAAAGTCTGAATGGAGAGGTGCGAGCGGTGTGGAATATGATCGTCACCGCTTGCAATGTGTCGATGCCACGTCGCAAAGGCGCCTTCCCAAGAAAAAAATTCTTGCACTGGTGGTCAGAGAAGCTGTCCCCTTGAGAAAGGAATGCCTCAAAGCAAGAAGGACATACACCCGATCCGTACGTCGCGACGCCGTAGCTGAAAGGACCTTATCGAGGAAGTCGATAAGGAACCATGAGGTATGGCTTTTAAAATCGTTTCTAAGAAATTAGTAACGAGGCAAAAGACATTCGGCCTGGACAACCCCGATTGGGTCAGAAAGATAATAAATTCTTTGTTTCCTCGTGCAGAGCCGTACCTTAGAATGGACTGGAGTTTTTGCAAAGTCGAAGAGGAAGAACTCTTCATACTTAGTGAACTGAAAAAAGCAGGCAAAAGATTGAAAACAGGCATAGCGCCTGGAATCGATGGGATAAGTAACGAGATCCTAAAGTTGTTTATATCGACACTTCACCCCGGCAGTGCCGAATTTACAAATTTTACCGCCTTAGGCTACATCAATGATCCGCCCTACTTAAGGCGAAATTTTTTTTAATGACTCGTTTATAGTAAATGAAAATGTAAAAAAGATATTTTTTTTCAAAAGTTTGCTCTTGCGATTAAGGTGAAATCACACGTAGTAAACATTGATTTACGTTTTAAACGTTTGACTTCTGCCTTAGTGACAAATGTAGAAAAATTATAAAATTTTTTATTGTTTTAGTCCATTTCTTTACCGCCCTTATAAACTTAACGCCCCTAGGCCAGAGCCTTATTGGTCTCTATTATAAATATGTCACTGCACCCCGGATTCTGCTTCGATGCTTCAATCTTTGCCTTGAGAGAGGAGAGTTCTTCCGCGACTGGAAGCGACAGAGGTTAGTCCTCCTAAGGAAAGGTGAAAACCTCTAGATAAGGTTTCATCGTACAGGCCTATATGCCTGTTGAATACGATGGGTAAACTCCTAGAGGATATGGTTCTGCAGAGAATGCAAAGCCACTTGACCGAAAAGAATAGTCTATTGGATCACCAATTTGGTTTCCGTAAAGGCAAGTCCACAGATGATGCCATCCAGGCAGTTGTGAACATAGCCAAAGCAGGAAAACACAAATTGGGACCTGGAAAAAAGAAGAGCTTCTGCGCGTTGGTAGCAATTGACATACGCAACGCGTTTAATTCCGCGAAATGGAAAGATCTCATCAAGTCGATGAGGAAGAAAAACATGCCGCCCTGCTTGTTGCAGATAATGGATAATAATTATCTTAGCGACAGGTGGGTTATATATATGAGGGAGACACCTGCACTCTCAAGGAAGAGATGCAGCGTGGGGCTCCTCAAGACTCGAGGGTGGGTCCATTTGTATGGAATGTATCTTACGATGACTTCCTGCGAAAGGATCTGCCCGAAGGTGCGGTGATCATTGGCTTTGCGGACGGCGCGTTGTTCGTGTGCACTGCCGAAAGTGAGGAGGCTCTTGGGACATTGGTGAACGAATGTCTGCGACTAGCAAAAAGCTGGCTGGATACCAAAGGTCTTGAAATGGCCCTGGAAAATACCAAAGCACTGCTGGTCACAGACAGATGTGGTTATGAGCTCCCACGAATCGTGATAGACGATTTCGAGGTCAAGTGGAGTAAACAAATTAAATATCTTGGTGTAGAGTTGGATGGAAGGTTAAACTTCTACCATCACATGGCTACGGCGTCAAATAAGGCGATCGAGAGTGCGGCAGATCTTTCATCCCTGAGGAGTAAAAAATGTGTGACCATCTGTGATAAGATACTGTCAGCGCAGAAATCGATAACTACGCGTATCATTTCTGCATATAAGACGGTATCTACGAGTGCTGTGCAGGTCCTTGCAAGTGTCCCGCCAGCAGATCTTTTGGCGAGGGAAAAGGAAGAAATGTTTCTCTTTTCTAAAGAAAAAAGTTTCTCGAATGAGGAAATAAGACCAAGCAAGGGCCTGATCCGCAAAGAAGCAAGGCACAGGCCAAGAAGACTAGAGACAGGAGGGCTAACTCGGCTGTTTTCTCACTCACAGCAGTGAGTCAGTATTAGTGGGATTATGAAGGCGTGGTTATATTGCGCCAAATATCTTGTTTCGGTTCTGCACATCCTTACATTTATGAGTGCTTTAGTGACACAGTTCAATACAGAAAAGCCTTACTACACTGAAAGAATTTTAGGTAGGCTGCTGGCTTTTCATGTCCGAAATTAGTGCCCCTTGCGCAGGGCTCGCAGCTCACCTCAAAAAAGCGAGCATCTACTCCCGAAAGGCGAGCAGCTGCTGAGAGTGGGGCAAGACGGGGTACTTAAGGTTTAAAGCGCAAAAAAACGAAAATTATCGAATATATACTTTATTATTTTCAATTATCATCTTTGGGAATCAGTCTTTCGTAATAAAGGCGTAAAAAGGCCACATGTTTCTTAAAAAAGCATAAAATTAATAATATGTAAAAAATTGCAAATCTCCTCATCTTGCCCCACCGGCGGGCAAGATGGGGTACCCTAAGGGGTAAGATGGGGTACTCAAGAAAGCAACCTATTTCTGTCGACAAATTTCACAAGTAAAGGTTGCATCTTCGTCATCGACACCAGCACAACTGCAGTGAGCCCATTGGCCGCAGACAGAACAAGCAGCCCAGCCTTCATTTGAGTCTAAATAATAACCATTGCAATAGAGACAAGGTGAATTTTTCACTTTACCTTCGCTAAGTGATGCTTTAACCTTACAGACTCCAAATCTGAATCAGTGAAAATTTCACTGATTTCAATTCAGGGGTCCAGTTTTCTTTAATTCATCAGTGGGATTTCACTGAGAATCAGTAAAAACCACTGATTGTCAGTGAAATTCCACTGATTCATCAAAGAAAACTGGGTCACTGAATTCAAATCAGTGGAATTTTCACTGATTCAGATTTAGAGTGCAAGCTTTATTGTTTTTGGTCACTCTTATTTTATTCAGGCTTTTTTTAAGTAGTTTTCTTAACTTCTCTTATTTTGCTTTTCTTTTGCTTAGTTTGTGTACCCCGTCTTGACCCACCCTCCCCTACCCCATCTTGCCCGCAACTACGAAATTGAATAAAACGATTAATTACTACTATTGACAATTCAACAAAGAAAAAAACATATGCTTCCCTTCTTCTGTAACCCTTGCCAGTTATAAAAAATTTTATATAGTCCATTAACTGTTATTATTAAATAATAAACACCTCCTAAAAAAGTGAAAAAATCACAAGAAAAGCATCGAAAACAGTTTTTTAGTAAAACATGACGCTCCACGAGAAAAGGGACCTTATGACAAGAGTAAATAAGGTCCCTTTTCTCGTGGAGCGTCACATTTACGCGAAAACGGGGGACAAGAAATATCTACAAAAATATTAAAAAATAAATTTTTTTCCCACAAAACAAAAGTTTTTCTCAATTCTACTAACTTAGACAATAAGAAAATGTCAATATTCATTACATTTATTATTATATTTTGCTAAGAAAATAACTTTTTATGTATGAAATGGTAGTGGGGACGTTTTGGCACCTTAAAACAGATTTATAAGTAAAATAATAAACTTTTAAATGAAAACGACTATTGACTTTTATTTGTTATCATGGAAATAAGTTATCCACGTTGTATTTATTAGAATATATGAAACTGATTTCTTAAAAAACATGAGGGACATTAAATTGTTCGCTACGCGGAGAATCACCCTTAATTGTTTTAAAGCTAAGGGTTAAATTGTTGGTTCTTTTAAAGATTTGTGAATGATATAAAAGACTGCTTTTCAACTCCTTATTTCTTTGCTATGGGATTAAATATGTTGATGATAAGTTTCACAATGGTTCAGGTGATTAAATTATTTTTAATTATACGATTTGAATTTATAATATTCAAATTTAGTAAAATTAGGTAAAGAAATATGTAAGTATAGAAATTCTCGGAAATTCTTGTACGTTCTAGTTTACGAATTTTCAAAATATATGTTTTTTATGAAATGTAATAAATTAATTTTCCTTATAGAGATAAATCAAATGTATTTATAATTTGCTATGAATTAATTTCTATTTATATAAAATATCTTGATTCAAAATTCAAATGCAGAAATTATTTGTTCGAATACAATTTATTTGATTTTGTTGTAAAAGTTATTTGTTGCAAGTAAATATTTATTTGATTAATAGCAGTCAACTAATTTACTTGATAATAAAGACAAGTAAAAATCGGTTACTTGAATCAAATAAATTTTTTCAGTGCATTTGGTGTAATTGGTTTTTGAAATTTATAAGTTTTTTATACTTAGATGATTATTAATATTCACGATCCTCGAGAAGTTGTTGCTTGCCTTTTATATACTTTAGGACAAATGTTTATGCTTTTATGTCTGACTCTTCCTTGCCAACGTTTAATTGACCATAGTCTTCAAATTCCTATTTGCCTGTAAATTAAAAATTTTTTTAATAATTTTAATAATAATAATAATAATAACATAATAATAATAAATAATAATTTTTAATTTATTTTACTTAATATAATTAAAAAGATTTAATTTACTTATATTTTAAGTAACATTCAAATGAACTAGGTACATATTAGGGTGGTTCTTATTTGGTAGATGTTTCCAAATATTTGGTCTCACCCCAAAAAATTAATCAAGATATAAAAAAAAATTTTTCCGAAAGTTTGAAACAAACCGTACAATATTAACACGTGCCTCCAGTAGACTGAAATTTTAAATTGAAAATACATGTAATTTTTTCTGGAAATCACAAAAAAAAATTCTAGCTTATAAAAATTTATTTAAAATTCTTTAACTTTGGGTTCTTTTAGTACATAATAAGAGGTAAAACTTCCAATTTTTCAAAAAAAATTTGAAAGTATTTGCTCCATTTACAAGATTTCAGTATGCCATGCCGCTATCACAGTAAACAGCTCCGTAAACAGGACTAATTAATATATTAATCCTTAGATGCACACATTTTTTTATGACGAAACTCGATTCTCGGGAGGTTTTTCGGGACGCTTATTACGAATCTGAGGTCATTTTGAAAAATTTCAAAATGGCGGATCCAATATGGCGGACATAAAAAATAAAAAGTCGTTCAATTCGACTGAAACTCGGTACTCGGAGGTTTCTGGGGTCGCTGAATGCGAATCCGAGGTCATTTTAAAAAATTCAAAATGTCGGATTCAATATGGCGGACATAAAAAATAAAAAGTCGTTCAATTGTCAGAAATCCGGTACTCGGAGGTTTTATTTTTTTACATTTTTTTGTATTTTTTATCTCCGCCGTATTGGATCCGCCATTTTGAAATTTTTCAAAATGACCTCAGATTCGTAATCAGCAACCCGAAAAACCCGTCGAGTACCGAATTTCGTAAAATTTAAATGAATAAAAAAATGTGTGTATCTAAGGATTAATATACTAGTCATGTTTATACTGTCCCTAGTAGAAAAATTTGGTGGCGCTAGCATGGTGCCACTCTTGCATTCCATTGCGCTGTAGTCGCGCTGAGAGCATTTGAAACACTTTTGTAGTCTAGCGCCTTTCTCGCATTCTGCTCGCAGTGCTATAATGAACATAACCTCACCTGCCAAAACTTTATTTCGCGAATTAAAAAATAATTCCTATGTCGTTTCTTTTGACGAATATAATGTAACGTGGCATTACATAATTTCCCGCGTCTGACGAGAATTGGGCGATTGACCCCGAAAATGACCGAAGATGAAATGACCGAAGATTTCCGAGGGTGTCAATCGCCAAATCCTCAAGGCAGACGCGACACTTGTCAATTGCTCTCGTTACGTTGTGAATCGGTCCCGTGTCTCGGCTTGTTGTGTGACTAAGTGTAAGTGAGATGGAGTAAGTTTAATAAATGTATAGTTTTTATTTTAACTAACGTATCTCCTTTTAATCTCCTTCCTCCCCCTTTTCCCTTAATATAATTGGAGATCTGGGCCTCCAGTTATAATAATTAAAAAAATCGTGTACATATAAAAATCATTTACTACCCAACGGGAAGTTGCCAATGGTAACGATTGGTTCAATAATGGGCCATGCTTGGTGCCCAATTGTTTTTTCTTGGCAAAACAATTGGCAACCATCATTGGACCACCAATGGTTTAAACTTGGGATGATCACGCTACTGCCAATGATCGGTAGCCAAGCATCAGGCCAATATTAGTTGCCAAGGAATTGCCAAGGAAACAAAATCGATTCTCAAAAGCTTGATTTTTTATTGGCAGCCAACATAAAACCAAGGTTTTGAAAATTGATTTTTTTAAATTATTAATTAAAATTTATTTTTAAAAAATATATTTTTCAAAAATTTATTTAGAAAAAAATTTATTTTTCAAAAATATATATTTTTTTAAATTAATAGAACATATGAATTAAATTTTTCACCTCTGGTAAAGCAAAGGTGAAAGACTGATAAAAATTCCCTCACCGTATCTCACAGTGGAGGGATAACTGTGAATGTCTTTGCGAGAGAGGAGCAGGTACTTATAGAGCCAGTGAAACAGGTCACAAGCGAGAAGAAATCACTAGCATGCACTCTGGCGGCGCTTGTCGGAAGTGGCGCAACGTTGGTTGCCAAGCGCTGTGTCGATAATGTCACGATATGCATGCGCGCCAGAAAACAGTTCCGACAAGCGCCGCCAGAGTGCATGCTACTGATTTCTTCTCGCTTGTGACCTGATACACTGGCTCTATAAGTACCTGCTCCTCTCTCGCAAAGACATTCACAGTCATCCCTCCACTGTGAGATACGGTGAGGGAATTTTTATAAGTCTTTCACCTTTGTTTTACCAGAGGTGAAAAATTAAATTAATATGTTCTATTAATTTAAAAAAATATATATTTTTGAAAATTATATTTTTTAAAAATAAATTTTAATTAATAATTTTAAAAAATCAATTTTCAAAACCTTGGTTTTTTGTTGGCTGCCAATAAAAAATCAAGCTTTTGAAAATCGATTTTGTATCCTTGGCAATTCCTTGGCAACTAATAATGGCCCGATGCTTGGCTACCGATCATTGGCAGTAGCGTGATCATCCCAAGTTTAAACCATTGGTGGTCCAATGATGGTTGCCATTAATGTTCCAATAATGGAACGGAGTTCGCCAAGCATGGCCCATTATTGAACCAATCGTTTACTTCCCATTGGGTAGTTATCTGCCAGCAATGAAGTTTTAACGTATTTGAAGAGTTAATACACGTTTCGTTTAAAGTTATAGTAAGATTTCAATTTAGAAAACGGTAACCTTTTCTTAATCCCTAGCCTAATAAAAATTTTGATCATTATTTGCTGTATAAAATTGTTTTTTTTAAATATGTTAATAATTGAAATTAACCGACAGATTAGCTCAGTCGAATAGATGCCTCGCTTGGCGGTCGTTTAAGGACCAAGGGTATAAATACCCTTGGTTCGCGCCCACTTGGCTTGGTATTTTTCCGGCACGTGAGACAATCTGAGCGGGAGGTTTGACGTCGAGGTATAATGATGTGCACCGTCGATTATTGTCCGGTACACACAATTAGAACTCGATTGTCAATAAACCGGTTGTACTCAGGAGAGGTTTTCTACAGTTTCCCTCTCCACTGGCGAGAAAACCCATCAGACGGGTGGTCCAGGCAAATGCGAGTACTTCTAATTTCAAGCCGTTCTGTAGACGCAAAACTTAGTATTAGGAAATGTATATAAGGAATATTTGTAACAGTAAAAATATACGAGATGTAAACAAACACTTGTATAGCCAAGTATGTAAGGCTGAAGACAGGTGTATAAACCAAATAAATATTAAAAAAAAATAATTGAAATTAAAATTTTTGAAATTAACTAATTTATTTTATAATAATAATAATTGCAAAAATTAAGTTCCTTTTTAAAATCAGTAAATCTTTTCTGTCAGGTCAATTAAAAATAAAGAAAAAATAAATCCAGTTTGAGGTTATGTTTTCTAATTCGAATGGAGAGAAATTAATAATATATTTGATCCATCAAAAAGTATTTATTCTTATTCTTGGTGATAAATCGTTAGATTAATTACTTAAAATATATTTTAAAATATTCTTGGAGGTTGAATAAGACATTCATATACTAAAAATTCTTTTATAAATATGTGTATAAATTAACGAATGAACAAGAAATTTAAAATGCAATATTTACTATTATTGTTTTTAAATTCTACAATATTCTACAAGCAAACATTTACTTTTACTTTAAAAATAAAAACAAACACAAACTTTGTTTTAAATGACAGATTATTAAATTTGGAAGAGATTTGTCGAGGCCGAATTTTAGATTTCAATTATAGGTTTTTTTTATTGCAAAGTTTAACAATAGCATCTATTTTTAGGAAAAATTTATCTCCAGTCTCTATAATCAAATGTGACGTGCTGAAAACTTTTTAGAAACACACCTAGAGTACACTGTAAATTGTAAAAAATTTGTGCAGGTAAATATTCGAATGTTATAAACAATTTATATTAACAAATAATTAAGTCTACAATAAATTGTTAATGTGGACAAATGCTTTGACAGATTTTGATAAAATTGTATACTTAAGAATTTTTGGGATCGCTGATTACGAATCCAATGTTGGTTTTTCAAAATTTAAAATGCCGGATCCAATATGGCGGATGCTTCTTTTTAAATCGATTCAACTTGGCTAAAAATCGTTACTCGGGGGTTTTTGGGGTCGCTAATTACGAATCTGTAATTAGTTTTTCAAAATTTTTAATAAATGATATAATGTGTGAGGCGCTTTTCTGAAGAATTGATTAGATGTACTTGAAACTTGTTACGCGGAGAGGTTTTTTGGGTTTTTTAAGTATAATTAATATTTTTAGTACATCAAAATCTTTTACACTATTAATTCACAAATGTAATAGGCTCTTATAATGAAAAACGAATCGTTCTCACTTATAGAAGTAAAAGAGCTTCAAGCCATCTCGCGGCAAAGATGAAGAGCTCATACTTTTACCGCGAAATTTAAATCACTAATAAGACTAACAATCTGTGCTAAAAATCCTTACACTATGCAGAATTATTTTAAAAAATTGAAAAATACGATAATGTTAAAAAATTGTTTAGAGCAACAATATTTTTTAAATTTGCTAAAAAATGTATTATACTTATATTGATGGATTTAAACATACTTAAAAGTGTACAAATTAATCACAATTCGTAAAAAATTATTACTTTTTTAAATTATTCAGTATCAAAATAAGTATAAATGAATAAAATTGTCAAAACAAAACTATAAAAATCTTCAGTAAATTTTATAACCTTTATTTTTTAAAACGTATATAAAATCAATTTAAAAATTAACGTATAAAACATAATTTAAATTTGATTTTTATCATATTACACTGGTTTACAGTAAAATTGCCAATCGAACAAAACATTTTTTTTCGAATAGTAGGTGTTTATTGAGTAAGAAAATCATAGTTTTAATTTTTTTCCCTCGTGCAGTTTTTCTGTAGCTTCAAATTTTGCAGTTTCGAGGTGCGACGCCACTTAAACTTACCTGCAGAAAAATTAGCTTGTCAAAATATAATAAATGAGGTATCATTGGAAAGTTTATTAAATTACCTTTTGATCCATAGGTCACAGAACAAAATTCAACAACAATTGAGAGAGTTACAGTCGATTAAAGATGAAATTTCATGACAATTTTGATGATTTTTAGATATTTGAGTAACTTCTACTATTTTTTTCTACATCAAACAGGAAAGAATGTTTAGGTTTTAATTTTTTTATTGATAGACTATATCATTACAAAAATTTTGAGCCCTTGTGGACCTCGATTGGATTAAAAATGACAATTCTACACTAAATTTAGTAAACGAAACTACATTCTTCATTTTTAGTATCCATTAAACATTTGCAGCAAAAATTCAAGTAATATAATTTAGTTGAGCCCTAAAGTGACTAAAATCACTAATCAAGGGTTTCTGAAGTCGTAGATTTCGAATACAATGTTAGTTTTGCAAATTTTGAAAATGGCGGATCCAATATGGCGGACAAGTTTTTGAAAATCGATGAAATTCGTCTCAAATTCGTTACTCAGGGGTTTTTGGGGTCGCTGATTACGAATCCGATGTCAGATTTCGATAATTGAAAATGATGGATTCATAATGGTGAACGAGTATTTTAAAATCCATCGAAATCGCACCTACTGGATCCGCCATTTTTAATTTTCGAAATCTGACATCGGATTCGTATTCAGCGACCCCAAAAACCCCCGAGTAACGAATTTGAGACGAATTTAATCGATTTTTAAAAATTTATCCGCCATATTGGATCCGCCATTTTGAAATTTGCAAAACTAACATTGCATTCGAAATCTACGACTTCAGAAACTCTTGATTAGTGATTTTAGTAACTTTAGCACTTAACCAAATTTTATTACTTGAATTTTTGCTGGAAATGTTTAAGGGATACTAAAAATGAAGAATGTAGTTTCGTTCACTAAATTTAGTGTAGAATTGTCATTTTTAATCCAATCGAGGCCCACAAGGGCTCAAAATTTGTGTAATGATATAGTCGATCAATAAAAAAATTAAAACCTAAACATTCTTTCCTGTTTGATGTAGAAAAAAATAGTAGAAGTTACTCAAATGTCTAAAAATCATCAAAATTGTCATGAAATTTCATCTTTAATCGACTGTAACTCTCTCAATTCTTGTTGAATTTTATTCTGTGACCTATGGATCAAAAGGTAATTTAATAACCTTTCCAATGATACCTCATTTATTATATTTTGATAAGCTAATTTTCATACAGGTAAGTTTAAGTGCCGCCGCACCTCAAAAATGCAAAATTTGAAGCTACAGAAAAACTGCGCGAGGGAAAAAAATTAAAATTATGATTTTCTTACTCAACAAACACCTAGGGGAGAGGTACGCACGTTGAGACGGGTTCTGTTTTTCAGTTATAATTTTTAAAAAACAAAATTTAGCGAAAAATTCGAAATGCTTTCTTAAAAGTATCGTCCAGGGCTACAACATTGCCAAAGAAAGTTATTTTTTTAGACAAAATTGAAAAATTTATAGCTGATTTTTTTAACATGTTATTTTTGACCAAAAAAAAAAGTGGTACGCACGTTGAGACACCCATAATAATTTATTTTAAATTGAAACAAAATGAATAATTACGTCAGATTCTAATTGTTTTTTGTTTATTTACTTATTTTGATGGTCTTAGCTCAAAGAAAAAAAATTAAAACATTAAAAATTACTTAAAAAAAATAATCAAAGAATAAAATTTTATTTTGCACAAAAATAATTAATCGAAATGTTTATATTCGCAATTTTTACAGATAAAGAACATGTAAAACGCTTAAAAATTGTGGATTCAAAATCAATTTTAATGACAGTACTATTTTCAAACCGTAAGCGTTTTAACCTGCGTACCACAGTGTGTCTCAACGTGCAGACCTTGCCGTTATTTTTTTAAAGCTTTAAAATTATTTGTAGATGTTAACGTATGTCTAAATTTTCGTCGGAACTTTAAAGTAGAACCAAGATTGATGTGTAAATGTTATCCGCAATTTTTTCTGCCACTAAAAAATACAGTAAATACACTAAACAGAAATTCTGAAAAACACTTTTTTTAACTAAAAAATTGGTTTGCTCTAGTTCTACCGAAAAAAACAGGAGTTATTGCGCTTTTTTTAATAAAAAGTTTGGTATTAATGATACGACAAAATGTCAATAAAATTTTTGGTATTATCAGCTACACAGGTTATAATAGCTTAGTGTCTCAACGTGCGGACCGTCTCAACGTGCGTACCTCTCGCCTACTATTCGAAAAAAAATGTTTTGTTCGATTGGCAAAAAAAAGTTTTTAATTTGTAAACCTGTGTTATCAACGCCATTTTGTATTCTTAAAAATCTGACGTCATATTTGTGATCAGCGACCCCAAAAAACCCCGAGTAAAGATTTTTAGACAAATTGAATCGATTTAAAAAAAAGCATCCGCCATATTGGATCCGCCATTTTGTATTCTTAAAAATCTGACGTCATATTTGTGATCAGCGACCCCAAAAAACCCCGAGTAAAGATTTTTGGACAAATTGAATCGATTTAAAAAAAAAGCATCCGCCATATTGGATCCGTCATTTTAAATTTTGAAAAACCAACATTGGATTCGTAATCAGCGATCCAAAAAATTCTTAAGTATACAATTTCATCAAAATCTGTCAAAGCATTTGTCCACATTAACAATTTATTGTAAACTTAATTATTTGTTAATATAAATTGTTTATAACATTCGAATATTTACCTGCACAAATTTTTTACAATTTACAGAGTACTCTAGGTGTGTTTCTAAAAAGTTTTTAGCACGTGCCATTCGATTATAGAGACTGGAGATAACTTTTTCTTAAAAATAGTTGCTATTGGTAAACTTTGCAATAAAAAAATTAATATAAACAAATTGAAATTTAAAATTTGGCCTCGACAAATCTCTTCCAAATTTAATAATCTTTTATTTAAAACAAAGTTCAGTAAAATCGGTTAAAAAATGAAGGCTCTAGACTATTATGAACAGTAAATTGCAGTTGTCGGCGAGATAAACTGACATGCAAATTCCAGTGGTGGTGCTAGCATATGTCTACACGGAGAGAAAAATCAAGCGTTTGTAGTAAGACATGGTCTATACTTAAAAAGGACAGCGCTGTTTATCCTCGATTTGTAGAAATCTATGCTAAAAGAGTAGGGACCTATACTCTTTTAGTACAGACCTATACTCTTTTAGCATAGATTTCTACAAATCGAGTATAAACAGCGCCGTGCTTTTTTAGTATAGACCATGTCTTACTACAAACGCTTGATTTTTCTCTCCGTGTATTAAATTTTTCGAAACGCATGATTTTTCCCTAAACGCCAAGTGGTCGAATGTTCAAATGGTCGAATACCAAGTAGTCGAATCGTTAACTGGTCGAATGCTAAAAACATCGAATGGACAAAAAGTCGAATGTTCAAAACATCGAATCGTCAAATGGTCGAATGCTAAAAACATCGAATGTTCAAAACATCGAATCGTCAACTGGTCGAATGCTAAAAACGTCGAATTGTCAATTAAACAAATGCTAAAAACATCGAATCGTCAAATAGTCGAATGCTCAAAACGTCGAATTGTCAATTGATCAAATGCTAAAAACGTCGAATCGTCAAATAGTCAAATGCTCAAAACGTCGAATCGTCAAATGGTCGAATGCTCAAAACATCGAATCGGCAAATGGTCGAATGCTCAAAACGTCGAATCGTCAAATGGTCGAATGCTCAAAACATCGAATCGGCAAATGGTCGAATCGTCAAAACGTCGTATCGTCATTTTGTCGAATGCTCAAGACGTCGAATCATCAAATGGTCGAATGATCAAAACGTCGAATCACCAAAAATTCGAAATATTTGTTTGATGTAAGTCACACTCAGAAAAAGAGTTGGCTGCCATAACCAATTAAATAGTTGCTATAGCGCGATCCAATTAATTGGTTAGTACATCCAACTATTGGATACTGTTTCAATGCGAAAAGGTACCCCAGCTATGTATGTAATGCAGCTAAAAAGTTGGATGTATCAACCAAGAAGTAGTTGCCCCATCCAATTAATTGGATTGCGCTATAGCAACTATTTAATTGGCTATGGCAGCCAACTCTTTTTCTGAGTGCAACATTAACTTAAACCAAGCAAATTTTTCGACTTTTTGCCGATTCGACGTTTTGAGCATTTGACCGTTTGACAATTCGACGCTGTTAGCATTCGACCAATTGACAATTCGATGTTTTGGGCATTCGACCATTTGAGAATTCGTCGTTTTTAGCATTAGACGAAATAATGATTCGACGTTTTGAGCATTCGGCCATTTGACGATTCGACGTTTTTAGCATTCGATCAATTGACAATTCGACGTTTTGAGCATTCGACCATTTGATGATTCGATGTTTTGAACATTCGACGTTTTGTCCATTCGATGTTTTTAGCATTCGACCAGTTAACGATTCGACTACTTGGTATTCGACCATTTAAACATTCGACCACTTGGCGTTTAGGGGAAAATCATGCGTCTAATTTTTCTACCTGGGGTGATAGCGGCATATTCATCAAGCTTGTAAATGGAGTAGATACGTTTAAAAAATTTTTGAATAATTGGAAGTTTTACCTCTTATAATGTTCTAAAAGAACCTAAAGTTAGAGAATTTTAAATACATTTTTATAAGCTAGAAATTTTTTTTGTGATTTCCACGAAAAATTACATGTATTTTCCAATTAAAATTCCAGTCGACTAGAGGCACGTGTTAATATATTTCGATTTGCTTCAAACTTTCAGAAAAATTTTTTTTCATACCTTGATTAATTTTTTGGGGTGAGGCCGAAGATTTGGAAACATCGCCCAAATAAGAACCACCCTAGTACATATATAATTATTTAATTACCTACTTTATATAAATAAATTAAATCTTTTTAATTAAATTAAATCAAAAAAATTATAAATAATTTGAATTATTTTTTAGACATGACGGACTTTGGTATAAAATGTCATTGAAAGCACAAAAAATGTTGATCATTATAATAATGCGATCCGCAAATCCTTGTACATTTACTGCTGGAAAAATTTATACTTTTTCAATGCAAAGTTATGGTACTGTGAGTAAAAGATTTTAATTAATTTTTCAAATAAAATCTGCTTTTGCTTTTAAATTCAATTTAGATGCATAATTTTATTTTCATTCTATCGTTGTGTCATTAAAATAATATTTTTTATTCTATTTATTTCTCTTGATATTTCTATTTTGATTTTTCATTTTGTTTATTCTTTTCAAATATTGTATAAATGTATTAAATATTTTTAGGTTGTTAAAGCATCTGTTTCGTATTTAACGGTGTTAACATCAGTTCGTGAATAACTGAATATTATACAATCTAAAAGCATGTTGCAGTTTTTTATAGAATTGAGTGTTTCAAGGGTGAAAAATATGAATTTGATGTTTTGTCCAGTAAAACATTTTGCATTGTCGTTTTTATGATAATATATAAGTATACTATAGAGTTTTTAATGGGATGCAATTCTATGTTTATTATCCAATTTTCTATGCGTCAGGCAACTAATTTTTAACTGTTATTAATATAATTGATAATTAAAAATTATTTGTAAATAGAAAAGTAGTCATTTGTTTCAATGAAATAAATTTTCTTCGGTCTTAAGGCTATGTCCAAGTTGTGAAATGTAAACAAACCAAAAGGTTACTATACCAGCACTAAGGTCGCAATTTTTCGACAGCCAATTCTCCCACAAAAAATAACAATTTTACACTTTCTCTACAAAAATGGAAAATTAGAGTTTCAAGATGTCCAAAAATATCATGGTTGGCTATGAGCAATAAAAAGCAATTAGTAAAATAACTAAATAAAATGACCTGTATAATGGCATTTTTGACGCGTCGCGAAAAATAAACTGTTTGAGTATATCAACCGCACGGATGATGAAGAAGTTCCATGTCAGCGATTGGACCTTCGACATGTGGAAGGGTAAATTTTTCCCTTTCCTCCTTAAAATTACAAGAGAAAGGGTAAAAACTTCTTCATCGTCCGTGCGGTTGATATAGTCAAACAGTTGAATTTTTCGCGACGTGAACTCTGTTGCTCGCTGCGCGTGCGCAGACCGTACCAAGGTCGCAATGACATTACCATGAAAAAAGGCACATTTTGTTTTTGCCTGAAACTCAGTGGATTTCTCATTTTTTTAGTTATTCAAAGTTTAGTAACCAAATTCGATACTTTAGTTCACCATTTCCATAAAGAAAATGTGAATTTATATTGATTTACGCAAATGGGAACGTAATTTCAAGGAGGAAAGGGAAAGTTTACCCTTCCACATGTCGAAGGTCCAATCGCTGACATGTAACTTCTTCATCATCCGTGCGGTTGATATACTCAAACAGTTTATTTTTCGCGACGCGTCAAAAATGCTATTTTACAGGTCATTTTAATTAGTTATTTTACTAATTGCTTTTTATTGCTCATAGCCAAACATGATATTTTTGGACATTTTGAAACTCTAATTTTCCATTTTTGTAGAGAAAGTGTAAAAATGTTATTTTTTGTGGGAGAATTGGCTGTCGAAAAATTGCGACCTTAGTGCTGGTATAGTAACCTTTTGGTTTGTTTACATTTCACAACTTGGACATAGCCTTAACTTATAATTATTTTTAGAGTACATTTTTACTTGATTTAGTACTTGTCAGTACTTGTATCAGGAATTTTCGTCAAATGTTTCGCTATAAATTCTTGGCCCTTTGATTCAAGACGATCTTTCCTGTCCGATGGTTGAAAAATGACTAAAAATGAAATGCATTGATTTTATTCCTCTATAGCGACTGACATACAAAGTCTTGAGTAGCATTTTGCATACATTAACTTTGTTGCACGAAATCGAATAACAAGGTGATAATTAAAAGTTATTATTTTAAATTGTCGCTTAAGGAAAATATTCTTTATAATAAGGGGAATACTGTGCGGATTTTTAAATATTTAAACATGTCTAATACACCGAAAAAATGCCTAGGACCCGTATACCAGGAATTGAGTAGGTTTCCTAGTTACGAGAGGAACTAACTATAGAATCCTAGTCAAAGTAATAAAATTCAAGCATAGTTAAAGTGACCAGGAAAATTAGTTGATGTAATCAGGAAAAAATAGTCAAATTAACTAGGATAATAATATTAGATTTACACTGTGTATCATAATTATTTGAAATTGCTAATCAAATTCTTATTATCAAATAAAAGAGAAAAACTAATTAAAAGAAAAAGAAAAAAATTAATTATTGTATTTGAACATATTTATATTTGACTTTGTATTTATATACCTTAGAATTAATTTAAACTTATGAAATAAATATTTGACGCAGGAAGGACGCGAACACCAAACCTAACGAATACGCACTTTGAAACCCGGAACGATAACCACTACACTAAACACGACTTGGTATTTTAATTTTTTAATAGACACTAGATTTTTAAGTCAAAATACAATACTTAATCAAAAGATGTTTTACACATTTCAAGTACACAATTTTATACACTTGTCAAAAACTATTTATTTTTAATTATTTATGCCATTTAAATGGAAATAAATTTAAATACACAAATTATTGCAAAGGTAAATTTACAAACACACTGCGCGATTAAAATAGTAAAAATGTTGTCACCACGTGCGTAAAAATTTCGACGATTTATATTGAAACCTAACCAAAAAAGTCTGAAAGAATTGACTAATATAATTAAATAGTTTACTTTCTAAAACATGGACTATCTATATTTTCAGAGGTTCCGAGAAACCAGCAATTTTTATGTATGTAAGAACTCCATTTTATGTACAAAAAATAGACGCGAGTAATGATAAAAAATCGTTTTACGAAATCACGATAAATGACGCGAAAGATATAGAAGTAAACACTGTCAGAACAGAAGCAGACGCGTGCGCATTATGGAAATAGGCAAAATTACTAAAATCCTAGTCAATTTTACTAGGATTTGCAGGGTTGTTTTTGCTAGGCTTGAATTTGTTGAATCAACCTAGCGATCCTATCTATAATGATTAGGAATCCTTATTACTTTTACTAGATTAAGATTAACTATAGGGTCATAGTTAATAATACCATCGAGATTTTTTTCGGTGTAAAGAGAATAATGATATTTTCTACGTAAAGTATAATTAACTTAATTCTATGAAAAGTTATTTCAATAAGGGGTTGAGAGTCTTAATACTTTCTTAACCAGCAAAACGATATGAATCGTTTTTCAAAATTAATAAATATTTTCTATGCGTTATCGGATGTTGGCCACAACAGACGAAAATAAAAAGATTTTCTATTATCATTCTGCTTTGGATTAGTATTTTGAGTTTTCTCGCCGCGCAGGTACAGCCCACACATCACCGAAACTCTCCTAAACATTTATTAAAGATTTTCTTTGCAAACTTCGAAAAATTTACTTGCAAAGTTTACCAAATTTTCACTAAACTTTGCAAATAAATTTTTCGAAGTTTGCAAAGAATTATTATTAAGAAGAGGGTTGTGGACTTAGGACCTTGCAGGTCAACGTCACTAACGCTTGGGTAATCCCTTTACGTTCCCCATAACCACCCCTATATCCGAAGTCCTTTCCACAACAGAAGGACTTCGGCCAGGTTTCTGGTAGCAATAGCGGTCTTCCCCAGAAAGAAGTAGCCCGTAATGTGTTCCCGCTCCTTCACAAGTGCAGGGCAGTGACACAAGATGTGTATCGGGGTTTCATATTCCTCTCCACACCTACGGCACTTCGGGTCGTCTAGGATCCCCATTTTGTGCCTATGATAGCGCAGATCACCATGGCCAGTTAATAGCCCTGTTATGATCTTTGCCTCTTTTCTATTTAATTTGCGGAATTCCGCTTTCCTCATAGGGTTAATACTACTTCCCATGAGTACCTTGGCTTGTCTACAGCCCTTAGTTACCTGCCATTCCCTTTGGTGTTCCGCAGCTATCCACTGTTTAATTTCCAGTGTCAGGCATTTGTTGGAAACACCAATGGGAGGTTCAGGTCCAATAAGTTGTTTTCTAGCCCCTTCTTTGGCTAGCTTATCCGCCCTATCGTTTCCCGCAAATCCACTGTAACCAGGGATCCACAGGAGGGTAACGCGGTTCGTTTCAGCTAGTTTGTTAAGTGCTTTATGACAATCACCGACCAGCCGCGATGTTGATACGTATCGTTTCAAGGAGAAAATGGCCACCTTGCTATCCGAAAGGATAAAAATATCTTTGTTGTGACAATTTTTCAAGGCTTTAACAGCACCATAAAATATTGCCACAATTTCGGCTTGTAACACAGTAACAGTGGTCCCCAACTTAAAGAAGTGTCCCACTTGGGAGGTTACATGATAGATTCCTGCACTAACTCCATTCCCGCCTTTTGATCCATCTGTGTACCAGACTTCACAGTCAGCGGGAATACTTGTCAGTCCATTTATCCAATCTTCTCTACTAGGTATATTAATCCTATACTTTTTGTCAAAGAGGTACAAAGGGACAGTTCTGTCCATAATCATACTTAGAAGGGGGATTCTCACCAATTTCTTTGGGAGACGCCATCTGCCCACCTCCCTGCGGCCCACAGGACCACTCAACCGCCGCTGCTTTAATTGTAAGGTGTAAGGGTTCTAGCCCCAAGAGGGCATAAAGGGCAGCAGTAGGAGTTGTACGCACCGCCCCCGTTATGCCTCTAAGTACCATCCCCCTTACCCTTTCCAATTCTGTTTGTGCTGTTTTTAGCTCAACTCTACTCCACCAGACCACACAAGCATAGGTCAGCCTAGGGAGCAGAATTGCTTCATAGATCCACAATAGTGTATCCGGTTTGAGACCCCAGCTACCACTAATGGCCCTTCTACATTGCCAAAGTGCAGCTGTAAGTTTCTTACATTTTTCCTCTAAATGCTTTTTCCAAAGCAGTTTGCTATCCAGGATTACTCCTAGATATTTTGCCTGCTCTGTGTATTTGATCTCTTTTCCGGACAGCGTAAGTGAGCACGAGGCTTTCCACTTGTACCGTCTGGTAAAGATAACCGCTTCCGTTTTCCCCGGTTTTACAGATAAACCCACCTTCTCACACCATTTATCTACCTGGTTTAACGCCTTTTGGGCCACTTCGAGTATAACTTCAAGGTGGGGACCGCGAACGATTAACAAAATGTCATACGCATAACCAATTACATGGTATCCTGCTTCGGTCAGAATTCTCAGTAGTTCATCCACCACCAAGGACCAGAGCAAGGGTGAAAGAACACCTCCTTGGGGGCATCCAGAGTTGACTGTCCCTTTCAGGACTGAGTCTCCTTTAGTTGATAAGAGGTTCCTGTTTTTTAACATATGACAGGTCCAATCAACCACTCCTGTAGGAATATTAAAAGCTGTCATAGCTCTTTTTATGGATTCCGGAGAGGCCTGACTAAAAGCTCCTTCTATGTCCATAAAAACACCCACAGCAAAGCCCTGATTCTGCAGTTGCCCATCAATTAGGTCTACTGCTCTAGCCAGAGCTGTTTCCGTAGAGCATCCCGCTCTATACGCATATTGATCCTTTTGTAGCGGGAACCGCTCCAAAATCTCACTGCGAATATATCTATCCACCAACCTTTTAACTAATTTTAGGATAAAGGATGTAAGGCTAATAGGACGGAAATCCTTCGGTGAGGTATAACCGTTCTTGCCCGCTTTAGGTATGAATACAACTTTTGTACCCCTCCACGCTATCGGGACATATCCCAGAGTCAGACTCGCCCTAGCAAGCCTTACCAATGGTCCAACAGCCTCATCTATCGCTCTTTGTAAGAGGATAGGGTAGACGCCATCAGGACCCGGAGACTTGTAAGGGCTGAAAGATTCTGTGGCTCATCTGATCCTCTCGGCAGTCACAATCCTGTTAGCCAACTGCCTCCGCGACCAGTAATCAGCCTGCGGAAGGTTTGTTGGCGGCTCAGGATCGGATCTGCTCTCCCCAGACCTCGAAAAGCCCGGGAAGTGTTCCTGGACCAGACAAGCCAAGGTTCCATCGTCCGACTCAGAGAAAGTCCCGTCCGGCAACATTAAAGTGCCCAGAATTGCATCAGGGTTCTTAGCGAGCAGCTTGTCCAATCTGGCCGCCTCTTTCTCTTTTTCGATGCTAGAGCAGAAAGCATTCCAACTGTCTTGTTTTGCTTTCCTTACTTCATTTCTATAGTCGTCTCTCATTTTCGTAAAATCAGACCAACCATTAGTCGTGCGCCTTTTCTTGGCACGCTTAAAGAGTCTCCTGGTTTCTCTCCTGAGATGTTCTAATCTCTCGTTCCACCAGCACACCTCTTTTCCCGAGAATACTTTTGTCGGTTTGCAGCTACTTTCATAAGCTGCCTTAATAGCCTTTGTAAAATCATTGGCCTTGCAAAGAAAATCTTTAATAAATTTTTAGGAAAGTTTCGGTGCTGTGTGGGAGACTTTTGATTTTAATGTTTTAAGTATATTTAAATTTTTGACTTTTCAATCTTTGTTTTTTTATACTTTTTTATTTTTCTTCCTTCTGTTTTCTTTTTTTTATTATTTTCATAGACAAAATTTCATAAAAAAATGCTAATAAACAGTAAACATCCTGTTTATAGAGTATTTAAAATTAAATTTCCAAAAATGAACTAGATTTCAGCTTTGGTAAAATTTAAAGATAATTTTGATATGATTGCTGATTGCACTACCACCTATGATAACAAATCTTATCAGTGCAGTATGCCTAGGGGCTTCTTCTGTTAACCAAAGAAGGTACACTATTAGAAAACCGATTATACTTACTTATTTTTACACGTCTTTTGTATAAAAATAAATAAATTATAAATTTTTATTAATTTTTTATTAATGTTAGATAGCATTGCTTTTATCGGAAATGGAAAAAAGAATGGAAGGAATGGTCATCGCACCCTGATGAATTCGAACTTGTTCGAAAAAATGTCAACATTGGAAGAAAGTTATTTATTATATTCATATAGGTATATATCATAAACATTAAACTCATTATTCAATTAAGGCATTTTTTTTATTTATAATTGCTGGTTTTTTAATTTAAAAATTAAACAAAATTTTAAATATAATTGTTTTTATTAAATTTGAAAGAAGTTAACAATTTTCCCGAATCAATCTACACAAATAAATTAAATATCTTAAATAAATCTCGATAAGCTCATGGGCTTCAATGTATCGAAAGCACAGCTGCCCTAATACAGAAACCTGCTTAATTTGAAAAATATTTTCGAAATTAATTAATAATTTCAAAATTATCAAAGAACTCAGAAAAAACGGCAGCATGGTTGGATACGAGCCCACGACCTTTCTATTGCCGGTAGACTGCTCTGACCACTGAGCAGCTGCCGAATGATAAATTCACTTCCTTCAATAATTGTTTTTAGTTGTGGCTTATGCTGCCGTCCAGAGGAAAAAGATACATAAGCGACATTTTTTAAAAAATTGAGTTTTTAGTATCATTGGATTCATAAAAAAGTTGCATTTAACTGTGTAAAAAATAATTAAAATATTTAATTATTTATTGCAAAAAAAGATTGTTTAAAAATGACAAAAATGGAAAAAGTGACGAAATACAGAGTTAAAAGATACATAAAGCACATTGTGGGTTCATATTTCGGTAAACGACGCTGCATACGTCACCAACTTACAGGACAAAATGATACACAAAGTCGCTTATGTATCTTCTTACTCGGTAAAGGAGCCTGAGAGTGAGCTGACTTTACAGACTAAAAGAAGCTACTTTCTTTCGACTGTCTTTATGTATCTTTTTCCTCTGTAAAATGGTCTGACAGTAAGTCGAGTTTACAGAAGAAGAGAAGCGATAATTGTACTACACAGGCTTAGTTCTTTTATATTAAGGTAGTACGCTCGCGATCGCACTTTTCTATAGAATTTCATGAAATTTGAAATCAGAATAGTTAATAACAAGATCTATGTATTTGCAAAATATTTAAAAAATTGACCGTTTCTAAAACAAGATATTTAAGTTCAAAGTTTGTTATTTAACATGGTTAACCTATGAAAAGTGCACGTAAACGGCACATTTCTTCTAATAACTTCTAAAATTTTCTATAGATTGTTTTAAAAAACTAATATATTATAAATGAATGTTTCAGAAATTTATAACAAAAAGATTTAACAATATTAACCGTTTCAGTTAAAAGATATAATACAATATAATATTCTAACCTGACTAGTATACTTGTGTGTGAGTGTGTCTGTACATAGGGCTGACTATGTATTCAGTACAGTCCAAGCAAAAATATGCTACAGTAACTGCACCATACTATAGCATTTTACTAAAATTTACTTTTGAGAGTGACTGTCGCGAGCGTACTACCTTAATACAAATTCTTTTTAATATAAAAATTCAATATTATACCAAAATCATTCCGGATTAAGTCTTTGAATTGGATTGAATATGGATTGTTTCGGACCGTCCGTGGATTGTATATATTTACAAATTTTATATTATAATAAGACTTATTTTCGGACTGGGTTGTTTTGATCGGATATTATTCGGATTGCCGCTGACTATTACCTGATTCTTTGCATACAAATTTTGGATTGTTCCATACTTGTTTCGGATTAAATCTTTTAACTGGATTAAATTCGGATTATTGCGGACTGATTTCGTATTCTTTACATATTGATTTCGGATTATTTCGTATTTATTTCAGATGAGTTTTTCGACGGACATAGGGGAAAGGTGTACGAGATGATCCCCTGGGGCAAGATGATCCTGTTGAATTTTGGAGATCCTATAAGCGTAACCTTTTAGGCAAATACGATAATACTTTGCCAACGACATACCTATGAATCAGTCAAACTGTCATGACAACACGCGTCGTTAAAAAAATTCTATTGTAAAAATAAAAATTTCATACTTTTGATCTAAGAAAAGCTTAACTTTGTACTTAGATGACTTTTGTTGTAGCAGCTGAAATTACATTTTTCTTGTACTCACAACTTCAGTATATCTTCAATTAAGTGTTCTGATTGGTATTATGGATTAACAGAGCTCATAGGTTAAGTTACGAACAAATTACAAAATAGTGTCATTTGGGTCAAGATGATCCCCCCTACTGATTCCCATGTATTTTTTCTCAATCTTGGACACCGGGGTGTCCACATGAACCTTTTGTAAGGTTTTAGAAAAATTAAATTTACTTGTAAAATATTAATTAGCTGCATACATTTCTAATCAGGAAAGTTATATGGATTAATTATCTACTAGTTCGTACAAAACAAACTCAAAAATGTTGATTTTTCTATGAATAATGGTCATTCTCCCTTAGGGGGATCATCTCGTACACCTTTCCCCTAATTTCGGATTGTTGCGTAATAATTACGGACTTAATTCATAGGCATCTAAGATTACTCCAGACTGATTTAGGATTCACAATCTCATTCGGTTTGTTGTTAGATTAACGCGGATTATTTTCGTACAATTACACAGGCACACAAAAAAAGTGGTCTGTTCATTGAACCAGACCTACATGTCTTATAGTATTTTTTCCCCCTGAATACGAATATGCAGTCAGAATTGCTCCATCACCCTCTGTTTTTTTTAATCGAAAAAACTACCCTTAAGTCTAAAATTCAAGAACTAAATTAAAAAAAATTAAATAACCGGTTTTCTTCGGAGTAGAAGAATATATTTATGCGTTTTCTTCTTTCAACAACTCAGAAATAATGTCAAAATTTCTCCACCACCCCTGTTTTTTTTAAATCGAAGAAAGTACCCTTAAATCTAAAATTCAAGAACTAAAGTCAAAAAATGAAGTAACCAGTTTTTTCGATATAGAAGAATATATTTATGTGTTTTTTTCTTTTAACAACTCAGAAATAATGACGAAATTGCTCCAACACCCCCTGCCCTTAAATCTAAAATTCAAGAATTATAGTAAAAAAATGATGTAACAGGTTTTTTCAAAGTAGAAGAATATATTTATGTACTTTTTAAAAAAGCATCAGCATTGCTTTATCACCCTGTAATTGATTAATATTAAAAAAACTACCGCTTAAAGTATGAACCCAGAGTATACTAACAACAATAAAAAACAATAAGTTTTCGACAAAAGCATACGTTCCTTTATTTTTGTTCTCATAACTAAAAAACAGAATCAGAGTTAATTTATCACTATTTGTAATTGATAAAATAAAAAAGAACCACCTTTATACTAGTAAAGTTCAGATTTTTCAGACATAAAGTAAAAAATAAATTTTGTTTGAAAACTTCACTTTGTTTTATCGTAAAGTTTAAATTGCGCGCGTTTCTTTAGTTGCTCTGTTCTACAGTAGGTGGCTGACTTTACAGAGTCGTCATTTGTTTTTCTTACTAGTGAAGTTGATATCGTCGGCTTGGTGGAAAACTGTACCATTTCAGGAATTCGTTATAAACTGTACCATTTCGGTAAATGTTTTTAAAACATACCATTTCGAGAAAAAAAGTTTTTTGCTTTTTTTCCAAGTTTGTCAACACTGCTGCTAGACATAAAATAAGGTTATGCATTTTTAAAAAGCGGTATCTTAAATATACTCTTGTTCATCTTTTCAATGTATTAATTAAAAATTTCTAATAATTTAAATTAATTGCTTGTTAATCATTAGAAATTCTTTAGTGCAACGCTTTTATAGATCTTCATCGAAATGGTATGTTTTATAACAAAATTTTGAAATGGTATAGTTTATAACGAATTCTTGAAATGGTACAGTTTTCCACTAAGCCGACGATATGTCAGCGTTATATAAATAGAGGCGCTTCGACTCATACATTTTTTACGTTGTTAATTTTTGGCACGTATATTAAACGTTACTTTTCAGATTTTTTTAGCATACTCTTTCTTACTTTAACTTTGTAAGTACAGCTTACAATAGAATTTATTTTAAGGAAGGTAATTCCAGTAAAAAAATATTACAATGAGTGCTATAAAATCGAATGCTGACACTCATCAATGTAATGGAAACTCTGATGTTTTCTGTTATATTTGCGGTGAATTTGAAGTTTCCAAAAATCGTAGAAATTTTACAGACAAACTCAAATCTCTGTACAAAGAATGCTTTAATTTAGATATCATTGATCAAAATTCGAATTGGATACCACATGTAATTTGTGCTTCTTGTAACACTATGCTACTTCGTTGGGAAAATAATCGAAAGACCCACTTAAAATTTTCTGTTCCAATGATATGGAAGAAACCATCTTGCAGAAAAGATTGTTATTTTTGTAATACAAGTACAGTAGGTTTTAATTCTAAAAATAAAATAAAATTATGCTACGCAAGTGTTTCTTCAGTTGAGAGACCAAAAATAATAATCGAAGAGAATCGTGAAAATTTAAATTTTGAAAATACAGTTCAAGAAAAAGAAAGGCTTCTTGACGAAAGTTTAGCAGATGAAAGTGAAAGTGATTCTGAGAGTGATAATAGCGATTATATAACGTCAGGAAAAAAATGGGTCCCTCAAACTTTGAGCCAAGAAAGACTAAATGATATCATTCGCAATTTAGGATTATCAAAAAGTGGAGCTGAATATCTGGCACCAGAACTTAAGCAAGATAACCTGTTATCAGTAGGTACTAGCGTTTATATCTATCGTAATAGGGAAAAAGAATTTAGAAAATTTTTTTCTCAGGATGACAAACTGGTGTACTGTTCCGATGTAAAGGGATTGGTAGATGAATTAAAACCTAATGTTTATAAAGATGAAGAGTGGAGACTATTTATTGACTCTTCAAAGCGAAGTTTCAAAGCTGTACTTCTTCACAATGGTAATATTTTTGCACTTATACCAATAGCCCATTCTACACAACTAAAAGAAAAGTATGAGAATTTAGAATATGTGTTAGAAAAAATTAAGTACACAGAACATCGTTGGCAAATTTGCGGTGATCTCAAAATTTCTACCATGATTCTAGGCCAAGAATCAGGATTTACAAAACATCCGTGTTTCTTATGTCTCTGGGATTCCAGAGATAGGAAAAATCATTATAAGCAAAAAATATGGCCAAAGAGAACGAAACATAAGCCTGGTTCAGAAAACGTTATACACAAACCTCTTGTTGACTCCTCAAGTGTTCTAATTCCACCACTCCATATTAAACTTGGATTGAGATCGCAATATGTCAAAGCTTTAGACCAAGAAAGTGAATGCTTTGAATATTTAAGTGAAAAATTTCCAGAAATCAGTGAGGCAAAATTAAAAGCAGGTATATTTGACGGTCCTCATATTCGTGCTTTGTTCAATGACGAAAAATTTGTGACTAAAATGAACAGCACTGAAAAAGCAGCATGGCTCAATTTTAAAGACGTTGCTCAAAATTTTTTTGTAAATCACAAAAGTGATAATTACAAAACAATTGTCAGTGGATTGGTACAGAATTATAAAAAATGGGCTGCTTAATGAACCTAAAGCTTCACTTTTCGAATTCCCACCTTGATTACTTTCCTGAAAACATCGGAGATTACAGTGAAGAGCAAGGTGAACGTTTCCATTTAGATTTAAAAGAAATTGAGCGTCGATACCAAGGTAAGTGGGAAATTAATATGATGGCCGATTTATGCTGGTTTGGTAAAAAGGGAAACAAATACATACAATAGAAAAAGAAAACGAAATCCACTTCACCGATCGTCTGAATTTAAGAGAGTGCGTTATAACAGGAAAAATGATTAGAAAAGGCGTTGAGTTAAAAAAATTCATTTATCCATATATGGTCAGTTATTTCGATTAAAAACAAATTAAAAGGGGATTTTATTTTTAGTTCTTGAATTTTAGATTTAAGGGTAGTTTTTTCGATTAAAAAAACAGGGGGTGATGGAGCAATTTTGACATTATTTCTGAGTTGTTGAAAGAAGAAAAGCATAAATATATTCTTCTACTCCGAAGAAAACCGGTTATTTCATTTATTTTTTACTTTAGTTCTTGAATTTTAGATTTAAGGGTAGTTTTTCCGATTAAAAAAAACAGGGGTGGTGGAGCAATTTTGACTTCATATTTGTATTCAGAGGGCCAAAATACTATAAGACATGTAGGTCTGGTTCAATGAACAGACAACTTTTTTTTGTGTGCCTGTGTTATCAGACTAATCCACACTAATATACCCGCGGATTTAATCCGGATTAGTCCGAAATTTTTACCAGAGATATAATATGATTCGGGTGGCCATCTATTACCGGATTCTTAGCATACATATTTCGGATTGTTTCGTATTTGTTTTGGAATATGATTTTACCACACTAATTCCGAATTGAAGCGAACTAATGTCGGATTCTTTGTGTACAGATTTCGGATTATTTCGTATTTGTTTCGGATTATACGTTTTAGTTGGATTAAATACGGATTGTTGCAGACAATTTTCGGATTCTTAGCATACAGTTTTCGGATTGTTTCATACTTCTTTTGGAATAGGATTTTGCCACACTTAATTTCAAATTGTTGCGGACTAATACCGGATTTCTTGCTTACAGAGTTCGGATTGCTCCGGACATTTTGCGGATTAAGTTTTTTTAACTAGATTAAACTCGGATTGTTGCGGACTGATTCCGTATTCTTTACATATTGATATCGGATAATTCAGTACTTATTTTAGAAGAATTCTTCACCGCGGCCATAAATTCGGATTGTTGCGGACTTATTACGGACTTAATTCGTAGACATTCAGGATTACTCTGGAGTGTTTTCAGATTCAAGTTTTCGTTCGGATTGATATCAGACTAGCGCGGATCATTTTCGGACCTTTTTCGTACAATTTTCGGGCTATTGCATACTTATCTGTCCATATTTAATCCGGAATCAATCCGAAATTTTTACCAGGGTAGTTTATTCATCTTTATTAATATTATTTATTTATTTCGATTTTACTTCCTCATAGAGGAAGTATTGTAATACCAAAATTTTTCAAGTTCGATTTTTTGACATATCTTTATGTTATTTGACCTCAGGAGTTCAGAAATCACATTTTTACACCAATAGGTCTTTTTAAAAAATTATGTAATACATATGAGCGATTCCACGTCAAGTGATCAAGAGGTCTTACGGTGCAATGTTTATTTTGATAATTTTTTACTCTTAAAAAATTAAACATGAAAATTTGTCCGAGTACAGTTTCGAAAGGTTTTTTCATGCTCTTTCGATTGGAAATAAGCATTTTCGAAAAAAAAAATTTTTTGACCTAAAAAAATCAAAATCTTATATTATATTAAAATGCTTCCTTCGTCCACCAAAAATTTTTCGTTCAACGTTTTCAGCAATATATGAATACTAAAAAATATATATATATATATATATATATATATATATATATATATATATATATATATATATATATATATAATATATATTATATATATACTATATATTATTTATTTATTTATTATTTATTTCCTGTGTGTCTCGCATAATAGGAACATGCAAATAATAAGTGTACCTAATGTGAGACGGTAGTCTGACGAAAAACCTGGCTTATCTTAATTTAAAAAGTAAAATGCAAAATAAAATAAAATGCGCAGTAGTGCTCTATCAACATTAGGCATGCGCAGTAGTGTTCTGTCAATGTCACGCATGCGCAGTAGTGTTCTGTGAATGTTACGCATGCGCAGTAGTGTTCTGTCAATGTCACGCATGCGCAGTAGTGTTCTCTGAATGTTACGCATGCGCAGTAGTGCTCTATTAATATTAGGCATGCGCAGTAGTGTTCTGTCAATTAATTATGTGTTATGTATTATGACATAATTATGTCACGCATGCGCAGTAGTGTTCTATCAAAGTTACGCATGCGCAGTAGTGTTCTGTCAATGTCACGCATGCGCAGTAGTGTTCTGTGAATGTTACGCATGCGCAGTAGTGTTCTGTCAATTAATTATGTGTTATGTATTATGACATAATTATGTCACGCATGCGCAGTAGTGTTCTGTCAATATCACGCATGCGCAGTAGTGTTCTGTCAATGTCACGCATGCGCAGTAGTGTTCTATCAATGTCACGCCTGCGCAGTAGTGTTCTATCAAAGTTACGCATGCGCAGTAGTGTTCTATCAATGTTACATTAATTAATTAATTCTTAATTATTGTTTAAATGCAATTACCAATAAACAAAATATTTCACTTTTTAGTGATAAATTTTTAAACAAATATAGTTTTTTAACAAGTGATCACACATAAATTTCATTTATTGCAATTAAGAGCTTATTTTGTCACCTTTCAAACACTTTTTTAAAAATTATTGTACGCTAATTTTTAAGAAAATTATCGTTTTTTGTTTTAAAAAACAGCCAATTTATAATTATAATAATTATAATTCTATTACATTGAAGTCTTGGTTATTATTATTATTATTATTATTATTATTATTTAAAATATTCTTTATTACACAGAAATAAAAATATTTGTAAATAAACATAAAAAAATAAATTAAAATTATAATTAGAAAAAAATAATTAATAAAAACAAATAAAAATAAATAAATCAAATATAAACCGAGCGAGCGTTAGCGAGCGAGGAAAATATCGCTAGTTAAAAATAAATTTTAATTTTTGGGGGGGAAGGATACGATTTTTTTTAACGAAAGCGATTTTTTTTAACGATTTTTTAACGATTTTTTTTTTTAAATTTTTTCCTAAAAGAACATGTATATATGCAAAAGTAAGACTAGAATGTTTAGACATTGAAAAAAGAGATTTCTGCTGATCGGAGTGCTCAAAACCCGGTTTTTGGCTCTATTTGGTAGAAATCTCTTTTTTTCAGTGTTTAAACATTCTAGTCTCACTTTTGCATATATATGCTCTTTTAGAAAAAACCTCAGCTTTCGTTAAAAAAAAAATCGTATCCTTCCGCCCCAAAAATTAAAATTTATTTTTAATTTTGATTTTTTTTGTTCCAAAAAAATTTTTTTTTTAAATGCTTGTTTTTAATCGAAAGAGCATGAAAAAACCTTTTGAAACTGTACTCGGACAAATTTTTATGTTTAATTGTTTAAGAGTAAAAAATTATCAAAATAAGCATTGTACCGAAAAACCCAAAACTTTCACCCCCTCCCCCTCGGAAAATATTTGACTAAATTAAAAAATATTTTAACCAAAAATCACTATCCACTAGTACTACAAAAGCCCCAAGTTTAGGCACGATTGGAGAAAAATTTTTTTCCACCTTGATCACTTGACATGGAATCGCTCATATATGTTTTCGTAGTGGTTTTTAGCGTAGAATCAGTAGATAAGTTTCTTATAAAAATTGATTTTTCTTCATTTGTTTATAAAAAAAAAATTGTTAAAAAAATATTTTTTAACATTCAACGAAAAAATTATAATTAGATCCTATGCCAGGATTTCAATAGTTACTTTTATTATATCTGCATTCCTTTGCCTATAGATATCAATGGGTTAATGTAAAAAATCTTTTCCTTAAAGCATTTTTTCAGTTAGTAGAAAATAAGTTTGACACAATAACGTTTGACTTTTGTTCCACTGAAGACCATAAAAATAAAAAATTTGAAATATAAGCCTGGATAAAGTGTGGAGAAAAAGACTTTTTACAATAAAAAAGGTAAAGGTCATATCATCTTTTAAAATACACTGATATAGGCGCCATTTTGAATTTAAAAAAAACTTTAGATTTATATCCGGGCACCCTAAAAACTGTTAAAGAATGAGTTACAAAATAATTTACCCCGATTTTTGCTTTTAATTCATAAAAGTATTTTGAGATTTTTGGACCTTTTGACTTTTGACAGCTCTATTGGCATCGGAAATAAAAATTATCAAAAAACGCCCATCGGCATCTCAAAGTACATGATTGTAGAAATTTTTTAAGCCCTAGAACGTTTAAATCCATCAAAGCAATTTTTGTTTAGAGCTCTGTATGTGTTGACGTGGAATTTCCCTTATTTATATCAAATATGCAATTATTTTTAATAATTAATTTTTTTAATTTAGACCAATATCTCTTTAATTGAGTCAAATAATTATTTATGTAGTCCTAATACCAAATTTATAATAAATAAATTAATGTTCTTCCATTTGCATACGTAAAAGTTATTGCATACGTAAATTAGCACACTAAAAAAAATTATCTCATTTAAATAATTTTTTTTATCTATATATTTATTTGATTCAAATAACTTGAATTATGCGAATATACGAAACTTTTTTCTTTGAAAATGCAGGTTGGCAAACTTAGACCAAAAGAATTTAAAAAAATTTGAAACAATCTTATAAACCCCTTCGCTGTTTGGAAAAATAATCATATGATTGGCCCAAAATGTTCAGCAAAATCTGGTAGATGAATTTTTATAAAACTTAGTATACAAGAATTTTTGGCGTCGCTGAATATAAATATGACGTCAAAAAAAATTCAAAATGGTGGATCCAATATGTCGGACAAATTTTTTAAATTTTAAACAGATATTATAAACAAAAAAACAAATAACAGAAAGTGTGCCTCCACGCAGCACATTCTGGGGTCATGATTCGTTTTATCAGCTAATGCAAAGGATATAGAATAGAGTACAAAATTTGATAAAAATCGGGATGAATTAAAAAAATTACATCCCCCATTTTGAATTCATTATTTTTTATTTTGAAAGACAAATTTAAATTCAGCGATCCAAAATACCCCTAGATACTGAAATTGATAAAAATCCAAATAAATTTTAAAAATTATGTCCACTATTTTGAATTTTTAAAAATGGAGGTCAAATTTGAATTTAGCGACCCGAAAAACCCCTCGATACTGAAATTAATAAAAATCCAAATGAATTTCAAAAAGTATGTCCGCCAATTTAGATCCTGCATTTTGAAGTTTTAAAAATGATGGTCAAACTCGAATTCAGCGACCTGAAAAACCCTTACGTACTGAAATTGATAAAAATCCAAATGAATTTCAAAAATGATGTCCGCCATTTTGAATTTTTTAAAATTAAAGTCAAATTCGAATTCACCGACTCCAAAAACCCTTATATACTAAATGTGACTTAAATTAAAAATAATTTTTTATAAATTTTACTTGTTTTTAAATTGTTATATTATTTAAAAGTAATAAATAATCATTTATTTATTACTTAATTTAGGATCATTGCAATCAATAGTGTGTTAATAATGATATAAAACAATTTATTTTATATTAAATTTGAAGAAGTTAACAATTTTCCCGAATCAATCTACACAAATAAATTAAATATCTTAAATAAATCTCGATAAGCTCATGAGCTTCAATGTATCGACAGCACAGCTGCACTAATACAGAAACTTGCTTAATTTGAAAAATATTTTTGAAATTAATTAATAATTTCAAAATTATCAAAGAACTCAGAAAAAACGGTAGCATGGTGGGATACGAGCCCACGACCTTTCTATTGCCGGTAGACTGCTCTGACCACTGCGAGCTACATGCACCCCGAGACTCTCCGAGTTCCTTGAAATATAGTATCCCTTCCTACATTATTTTAATAATAACGTAGGAAGGTTCTGGGGCTCGTATCCCACCATGCTACCGTTTTTTCTGAGTTCTTTGATAATTTTGAAATTATTAATTAATTTCAAAAATATTTTTCAAATTAAGCAGGTTTTTGTATTAGGGCAGCTGTGCTGTCGATATATTGAAGCCCATGAGCTTATCGAGATTTATTTAAGATATTTAATTTATTTGTGTAGATTGATTCGGGAAAATTGTTAACTTCTTCAAATTTAATATTTAATCACCGAATGATAAATTTACTTCCTTTAATTTATTTTATAATTTACATAAGAAATTGCATTTATTTTGCGCTAAAAAGTTTACTGCCCAACGGTCGTTAACAGGCAACGGGTTAACGGAAAAATAATTTTTAAAATTCAAACATATTTTTTTACTAAATTTTCTTGAAAAATTTACATCATATCATGTTTTATATTTTTTGAAGGATAGTTTTTTGTACAAAAAAATTATTTCAAATTGAAATTTTTGTGTATAACTTTGCCGACCTGCAATCCCAGTAAACAAAAACTAATTGAAATAAATTAAAAAGAATTCACAAAGAGCTTTAGTGAATCCCGCTTTGTGACAAATACGAATTGGAGCTATGTTGCAATTTTCCTGAATTCGTCAAATTAGTTTTTTTTACTGGGATTTCTAAGAAAAAATTACACGTTAACGTCTACAAGTAATTCCCATTCTGTAGAAAATAACCTTTAAAGTAAGCTTAAGATCAGTAAAGGGCGGAGAGACCTTAAAATTTGCAGATGCACTGTCTTTGGCCCTGCATGGTAAAGCTGAGGTCACACCTCTAGTGAATAAAAGGTCTCTAGAGATTAAGGATTTGGACGAAGCCACCTCAGAGGATGAGGTAACTTCAGCACTAAGAGAAAAGCTGGGTAAACCCGACCTGAAGATGGAGTGTCGACTTTTGCCGCGCTACAGAGGAACTAAGGTTGCTCTGGCACGTCTGACAGGCAGAAAGTAACACTCTGCTAAAGCTTGGTAAAATAAAAATCGGCTGGATAAATGCTCCAATTCGCGAGCATGTTGAAGTAGCTAGGTGCCAAAAGTGCCTAGCATACGGACACTCAACCCGAACCTGCAAAGGCCCCGACAGAAGTAAAAACTGTCGGAGATGCGGCGGAGAGGGACACCTCGCGAAGAGCTGTAAAGTTAAGCCAAAGTGCCTTACGTGCTTGGACCTGGGGAAGCCAGAGACGGATCACGATTCCGGAAAGAGAGCCTGCCTGGTTTACAGAGAAGAACTGCAAAAGATTAAAAGGGCAAATCCTAATGTTAAAAAAAAAATCCTAGTTGCTCCTAATGCAAACAGCAAGGGAAAATGAGGTCGATATCCTGTTCTGCAGTGAGCAGTATCAAGGAAGCGAACTCGCCCCTTGGTATCAGAATAAGGCGAAGAGAGCCGCTATAAAGCTGTGCAACCCAGAATTGCGGGTTGACAAGTTTCTGGAGACGAGCAGTGGGTTCGTGTGGAAAGAGGTAGCTAATATACGTATGTATAGCTGCTACTTCTTACCCAACGACCCACTGACAAACTTCGAAGCCAATATCGAAGACTTAGAAGCGAGCCTCACAGAATCCAGGCTAGATGTCATCATCACTGGTGATTTTAACGCAAAGTCGCCAGAGTGGGGTGAGACGAGACTCGACAAGAGAGGAATTCGTATTGGAGAAATGATCTCCAGAAACGACTTATTGGCAGTAAACTGAGGCAATACATGGACTTTTAGACGAGGTGTGATCGGATCAATTATAGATCTAACAATCGCATCGTCTAAACTATTTAGCCGCATAACCGACTGGCGGGTCTCTGAGGAATATACCGCAAGTGACCACCAGTATATTGAGTTCTCAGTCTCGATGGGAGACACACGAGGAGGAAAAAGACAGGATGCTCCTAGTCGCAAAACCTCCTCGTGGAATATGAAGAGACTCGACAAGGAAAAGTTCGGCCGGTCCCTAAGAGAAGCCCTTCTAATTGAAGACTTGGGCTGGGTGAAGAGGCCGAGCAGTCTGGATGGGGAGGTGCGAGCGGTGAGGAACATGATAGTCACCGCTTGCAATGCGTCAATGCCACGCAAAGGCGCCACTCCCGTAAGAAAATCCTTGCACTGGTGGTCAGAGGAGCTAGCCTCCTTGAGAAAAAGATCCGGAAGTCGCGACGCCATAGCTGAAAGGATTTAATCGAGGAAGTCGATAAGGACCCATGGGGTCTGGCTTTTAAAATCGTAACTAAGAAATTAGTGACGAGGCAAAAGACCCCCGGCCTGGACAATTCCGATTGGGTCAGAAAGATAATAAGTTCTTTGTTTCCTCCTGCGGAGCCATACCTTAGAACGGACTGGAGTTTTTGCAAAGTCGAAGAGGAAGAACTCTTCACACTTAGTGAAATGCAAAAAGCAGGCAAAAGATTGAAAACAGGCAAGGCGCCTGGAATCGATGGGATAAGTAACGAGATCCTAAAGTTGGTAATCGACACTTCACCCCAGATTCTGCTTCGATGCTTAAATCTTTGCCTTGAGAGAGGAGAGTTCTTCCGCGACTGGAAGCGACAGAGGTTAGTCCTCCTAAGGAAAGGTGAAAAACCTCTAGATAAGGTTTCATCGTACAGGCCTATATGCCTGCTAGATACAATGGGTAAACTTCTAGAGGATATGGTTCTGCAGAGAATGCAAAGCCACTTGACCGAAGAGAATCGTCTATCCGATCATCAATTTGGTTTCCGTAAAGGCAAGTCCACGGTTGATGCCATCCAAGCAGTTGTGGACATAGCCAAAGCAGGAAAAAACAAATTGGGACCTGGGAAAAAGAAGAGCTTTTGCGCGTTGGTAGCAATTGACATACGCAACGCGTTTAATTCCGCAAGATGGAAAGATCTCATCGAGTCGATGGAAAAGAAAAACATGGCGCCCTACTTGTTGCGGATAATGGATAATTATCTTAGCGACAGGTGGGTTATATATGAGGGAGACACCTGCACTCTCAGGGAAGAGATGCAGCGTGGGGCACCTCAAGGCTCGAGGGTTGGTTCATTTGTATGGAATGTATCTTACGATGACTTCCTGCGAATGGATCTGCCCGAAGGTGCGGTGATCATCGGCTTTGCGGACGACGCGTTGTTCGTGTGCACTGCCGAAAGTGAGGAGGCTCTTGGGACATTGGTGAACGAATGTCTGCGACTAGCTAAAAGCTGGCTGGATACCAGAGGTCTTGAAATGGCCCTGGAAAAGACCGAGGCACTGCTGGTCACAGACAGACGTGGTTATGAGCTCCCACGAATCGTGATAGACATATTCGAGGTCAAGTGGAGTAAGCAAATTAAATATCTTGGTGTGGAGTTAGATGGAAGGTTAAACTTCCACCACCACATGGCTACGGCGTCAAATAAGGCGATCGAGTGTGCGGCTAATCTTTCACGGCTAATGCCAAATGTCGGCGGACCCCGTGAACAAAAAAGAAGACTGGTGGCGAGTGTTGCCCACGCTAAAATGCTCTATGCAGCACCAGCGTGGGCCCCATCCCTGAGGAGTAAAAGATGTGTGACCATCTGTGAAAAGATACTGTCTGCGCAGAGATCGATAACAACGCGTATCATCTCTGCATATAAGACGGTATCTACGAGTGCTGTGCAGGTCCTTGCAAGTGTCCCGCCAGCAGATCTTTTGGCGAGGGAAAGGGAAGAAATGTTTCTCTTTTCTAAAGAAAGCAGTTCCTTGAATGAGGAATTAAGACCAAGCAAGGGCCTGATCCGCAAAGAAGGGAGGCACAGGCTCATAGAAAGATGGCAAGAAAGATGGGATGGTGAGGAAAAAGGTCGATGGACTTATCGCCTTATCCCGGCACTCGCCACCTGGATAAATAGGAAACACGGTCAGGTTTCCTATTACTTGACTCAGGCGTTCACAGGTCACGGGTGTTTTAACTCGTACCTGTGTCGCTTTAAATTACGCGAGAACGAGGTGTGTGCATATTGCCAGTTCTTTGAGGACAACGCGGAGCACACCCTCTTCTCATGCAAGAAATGGGACTTGGAGAGGCGGGCCATGTTCGAAGGTGTAAACAGTCAAGTTACACCGGAGAACATGGTATCGCTGATGACCCAGTCGGAAGAGAATTGGCCAAAATCTCGGTTATGTCGAGGGAGGATCTCGACGGCCGCCAAAAAGCGTAATTTAAACAGCTTTTAATTTTGATCGTTTGTTTTTTATTAATTTATTTTGTGATTTATTTGTCCTTATACATTTTTTTAATTGTTTGTGTTTTTTTATTCATCTTTGTACAGTTTTATGTTTTCAATATTTTATACGCGTTTATTTCTTCTTTTTTTTATATATCCGTTTGCAATTTTATCTTTTGACTGTTTACACTTAATTAAACATTTGTTTTATTATTGTTGTGCTGTTAATTCCGCTTTTATATTAAAATAGTTTTAAATTTTGAACTATTAACGCAGGATAACCGCAGAGAAAAGCAGAAAGTCGCATTAGCGACAGAGTTGGAGCGCCACCCTCGAAGGCTAATGTCTTACGACAGTTCCGAGGGAGGGTAAAGGGCTCCAGAAGAAGGGTTACGCGTTTTAGTGGGTCGGGCTGGCAGTAGGTCACCAGTTTATTAAATTTACTATTTTATATATTTTTTTTTCTTTTTTTTTATTTCCTTTTGTTTTATCACACCAACCCCACATAACCTTGGAGTGCGGAATCCAAGGTATCTGTAAGCAGATTTCCCAAAAGTCCCTAAGCAAAAAAAAAAAAGCTTAAGATCAATAAAAGTGTTCATGTTTAGAAGTTATTTAAATTTTTGTAAAACATTGACAATAATGATTTTTTAAAATATCTTACACAGAAATAGAATTGTTAAATCTCAATACTTAATAATCTAATTTTTTTAACTTACATTAAAATTCAACACTTCTTATTTTGAAAATTTTGTATTGTAGAAAAATAATTTTTAGATTGTGTATGGATTAAAAAATCTGTCCGCGCAAGCGCGGACACATTCTCATCCGCGCAACATTTTTTTCTTAAAGTTACTACGACTTTAAGGATTACATTCTCATCACATGTTTTTCATTGCTGATGATTGCGAGATTAAGTGGATTAAAATGTATATTTTTGGTAGAGATGTGCAAAAAGCTCGAAATGTCGATCCGAGCCAAGCCGAAATTTTTTCGAGCCGAGCCAAGCCGGCTCGATGTATCAAGTACTCGACATTTTCGATTACTTCAGTGACTTCAAGTACTCGAAAAATTCGAGTACTCATGTAAATTCGAGGACTTGATTAAATTTGAGCACTAGAGTAAATTCAAGTACTCGAAACTATTCGAGCTTTTTACACAGCTCGGCTCTGCTCGAACTGATTAGGTCCGGCTCGGCTCGAAAAATGAAATGCTCGAAAAAGCTCGATCAAGCTTCGAGCTTCAAGCTTTTTGCACAACTCTAATTTTTGGTCACGATGATTAAAATTGTGAAGTTATTTTTAATTATAGAGGAGCGTGGGGGAATTGGAGCCCCTTAAGGAAAATTATTAAAAAACCAACTTATGTTTATAATAATACATTGTTTTCATCATTTCCTACTCATTTCGTTATTTATCTTTAATTGTGTTTAATTAGAAACTTAAAAAGAGAAAATAAATTGGAAAAAAAAATTTTCAAAAAAAATACATTTTTTGTGATCACCCAATTTGTGGGGTAATGGGAGCTTTCACTTGAAATTTAAAAAATTTCTATATTTTAGGAATATTTTTTGTTTTCTAATAGAAAAAAGTGTTAATACTTACAATGAAGCCAAAACTTTAGACTTAGAATAAATTTTTTGCTAAATTATAATTGAATAAAAAATTTTTGAAAAAAAATTAAATTTTTTATTTTTCCCACCAAAAATTATTTTTTAATTAAAAGTTTTTTCATAAGGTGATATCTTTTACAATTTTGAAAGAAATAACGAAAGATGCAACATAGTAACGAAAATTCTTTGGTCTGACACTAATTCTCCCATTACCCCACAAAATTCTTACAGGCCAAAATTTGAATAAAAAAATAAAAACATAAACAAATTTTATTATTATTTCGATTTTTATACAAGTATACATATCTACACATATTCACCTATAATATAATGAAAAAACAGAACTAAATAATACGATTTTTACTACTTATGGTGATGTTTAGAAATATTTTGCATTTTACAACGAAAACTCAAAAAATACATTTTCATAACGCGGTGCAAAAAAGAGCACTTTTTTGCACCTTGTTATGAAAAATTTCGTTCGTAACGAGTGCGAGCAGTTGCTAATTTTTGAACGAGCACTTTTTTGGAACAAACTGTAGGCGAAGCTTCGCTTCGCCTACAGTTCGAACTGCTCGCACTCGTTACGAAATATACTATTTCCCTTGTCTTTACTAAAAATTTGTCAAGAATGTGATCGTTTGTTTTAAAATGATATAAACAAAGGTTGTAGAAGATTTTCTAGCCATTGCAGCGAATTTGAAGGCTTTTAAGTACGTGGAATTTAAAAGCTCCCATTACCCGCAAGCTCCCATTACCCCACGCTCCCCTACTAACTCTCTTAGCAGAAACATGATTTGCAGAAGAAGCTAAAATATTTTTAAAGTATTATTATCAAGTTGTTGATAACAACGGATTTTTATTAAAGTTATAACATTTTACAAAATCAATAACAAATTTTTTAACACAGTTAAGGGAGCGTTCACAAATGATGTCACGTAATTTCATGCAATTTCACATGCAAAAATACAGTAGAGTATATAGTAGAGACCCCCCCTGCCCCCAAAAACGTGACATCATTTGTGAACACTCCCTAAGCTGACTGACCCAAAAACTTAAAAAAAAAAGTAGTTTCTGACGAAAATAGCTAGTTTACGAACTTAGCCTTAATTTTTTCACTAACTTTAAGAGAGTTAAATTTAAAAACGATCCGATAAGTTTTTCAAAAGTTATCATGGGAACAACATTTTGTGTCTACAGACAGACACCATCGCCAAACCATGTTTTTTGGGTTCAGGGGACCCCAAAACGTAAAGATTTAATAAAATTAGCAAAAGTCAAAATTTGCATAAAACTAATACCTTCTCATATGATAAGAATGTAATAAAAATTACTTTTTTTGAAAATAACTCAAAAAGTATAGGGTTTGGCGAAATGGTGTCTACAGCAAAGTTGTAGCTGAGAATGAGACGAGAAAAAAAGTCTCTAGTAGCAAGTTTCCATATGGAATAGATTCGGAGATAATTGAGTCAGAATATCGATTTTTTGCCAAAAAAATAATAAAATATATATATATATACAGTGGTTTTTCGAGAAATTGAGAGTTTTATGTTTATAAATATAGTTTTTGAGTGTATTCGGGTGAGATTATGTGAAAACAGTTAAACTTACTTTTATTTCTTTGGAAAAATTTTGATTTTTAGCGTTATTTTGGGATTTTTGAGTTTTTTTGACCATTTAAGAACCAATAACTCCGAAATTTGAGTTTTTATCAAAAAATGTTGTATAGAAAAGTTGTTTGTATTTTCCTAACCTAAAATAATATAAAGTTAAAAATTTGAAAATTTGAAAAAATTGAGTTTTCAAAATTTTGAAAGTACTGTAGTTTTGGTATTTTTCAACGAAAATGGCTGGTTAACGAACTTAGCCTTCATTTTTTTACTAACTTTAAGAGAGTTAAATTTAAAAACGATCCGATAAGTTTTTCAAAAGTTATCATGGGAACAACATTTTGTGTCTACAGACAGACAGACAGACACCATCGCCAAACCATGCTTTTTGGGTTCAGGGGACCCCAAAACGTAAATATTTCATAAAATTAGCAAAAGTCAAAATTTGCATAAAACTAATACCTTCTCATATGATGAGAATGTAATAAAAATTACTTTTTTTGAAAATAACTCAAAAAGTATAGGGTTTGGCGAAATGGTGTCTACAGCAAAGTTGTAGCTGAGAATGAGACGAGAAAAAAAGTCTCTAGTAGCAAGTTTCCATATGGAATAGATTCGGAGATAATTGAGTCAGAATATCGATTTTTGCCAAAAAAATAATAAAATATATATATATATATACAGTGGTTTTTCGAGAAATTGAGAGTTTTATGTTTATAAATATAGTTTTTGGGTGTATTCGGGTGAGATTATGTGAAAACAGTTAAACTTACTTTTATTTTTTTGGGAAAATTTTGATTTTTAGCGTTATTTTGGGATTTTTGAGTTTTTTTGACCATTTAAGAACTTATAACTCCGAAATTTAAGTTTTTATCAAAAAATGTTGTAGAGAAAAGTTGTTTGTATTTTCCTAACCTAAAATAATATAAAGTTAAAAATTTGAAAAAATTGAGTTTTCAAAATTTTGAAAGTACTGTAGTTTTGGTATTTTTTAACGAAAATGGCTGGTTAACGAACTTAGCCTTCATTTTTTTACTAACTTTAAGAGAGTTAAATTTAAAAACGATCCGATAAGTTTTTCAAAAGTTATCATGGGAACAACATTTTGTGTCTACAGACAGACAGGCAGACATACAGACAGACACCATCGCCAAACCATGTTTTTTGGGTTCAGGGGACCCCAAAACGTAAAGATTTCATAAAATTAGCAAAAGTCAAAATTTGCATAAAACTAATACCTTCTCATATGATGAGAATGTAAAAATTCAATTTTGAAGTTCTGAATGTTCTTTGCATGCTTTTTAGTGATAGAACACTACTGCGCATGCGTTATAGTGATAGAACACTACTGCTTATGCGTAATAATGATAGAACACTACTGCGTATGCGTTTTAGTAATAGAACACTTCTGCGCATGCCTGACATTGACAGAACACTACAGCGCATGCGTTATAGTGATAGAACACTGCTGCGTATGCGTTATAGTGATATAACACTACTGCGCATACGTAATATTGACAGAACACTACTGCGCATGCGTTATAGTGATAGAACACTACTGTGCATGTGTGATACTGATAGAACACTACTGCGCATGTCTGACATTCACAGAACACTACTGTGCATGTCTAACATTGATAGAATACTTCTGCGCATGCCTGACATTCACAGGACACTACTGCGCATGCCTGACATTCACAAACCACTACTGCGCATGCTTGATACTAATAAAGCACTACTGCGCATGCGTTATAGTGATAGAACACTACTGCGCAAGCCTGACATTGATAGAATACTACTGCGCATGCGTACCATTGATAGAATACTACTGCGCATGCGTATATGTATGTACAATGAGTATGTATATATACGATACGATGAATAAATGATAAAAGTCGAACGACCGAACGATGAAGTACGGAGTTACACACGGACGACAAAACGACGTAAATTATAACAGGAGATATTAAAAAAGATAACTAATAGAGAATTCTACTTTACGGAAGTGATTATAGTGTCAACTTTTTCAAGTTTGACACTCCTCATAGTAAATTTGATAATTCTTTTTTCTCAGTGTCAAAAGTATTATTGGGCCCCTTTTTACCTGCAGTTGACATAAATGTTTGAGGAAACAGTAGGTCAGAAGGAATTTTCTTGACACTAAGGGGCCATCCATAAACCATGTAGCCTCTTGAGGGGGAGGGGGGTCAAGCAATTGATTGCGACAAGAGGAAAAAATGGCGCTAATATATGTAATAGCGTACTACATGGGGAAGGGGGAGTCAAAATTCCCCAAAAATGGGGCTACGTTGTTTATGGACGACCAAACAAATGATAGTAAAAATTGTAAGTCAATTTGACACCATTTGCGAAGTTAGGAGTTTATTTTTATAAAACACCTGTTTTTCTAAAATATCAACGTAATTTTAATCACGCTTTATTATATTCTTGCTGAACACGAATATCGTAATTTATTTTTAATTAAATTCACGTTGTTCCACAAAATTTAGGAATAATTGAAATATGGGTTCCTTACTCCCCCATGGGTCAAGAATAGTTAGAGCTAGTTTGGCACGAAACAATCCTGCTAATGCGACTACAAATTTTAAAAAAATGTTTAATCTTTCTTTTTAGGTTGATACACCCTACGAAGGATTACCACAAACATTACGAACCCTTGAACCTTTGTAAATTAGGGACCCAGGTTATAATATTTTCTTTCTTCCTTCATCGCAAGAAAAACTATAGATAAAAGTCAATATATATATATATATATATATATATATATATATATATATATATATATACTTTTATAATTGAAACACAAAAGGTAACGTCTGGGTAACGGCGCCAGTTACGCCGGCTCTGGTTTCTCTCTTTCTCTAAGGGCAATATAAATAAAAATGTCTTTCTTTACCTAATTTGCATATCTACTCGTTTCATATTAAGGAGGATTGCATGAGTATGGATGTGCAAAATAAATATATTTTCTAAATTTTATTAAAAAATGGTGGATTTCCAACCTTTTTTTTAAAGCGTCTCGTTTTAGGATTCCATGGCCAGACAACTAACGTACTTAATTTTTTATTTAGAAAAAAACGAAAATTTGTTATTTCCTATACATCAACATCTATCGACACACGTAGGATTTTTTTTATATTACTTAATTTTATTTTTAATAACAATTTCGTGGATTTTTTTTTAAATTGTTCTTTTTTTGTTCAATCAATCACCATTTTTCAAAAATCAAATTATCGGAAAAATTTTACGTGTGTCGATAGCTGTTGATGTATAGAAAATTACATTTTGGTTTATTTTCAAATCAAAAGTTGTCCGGCTATGGAACCCTAAAAAAGAGATGCCTTCCAATAAAATGCTGCACAGCAGCCATTTTGCAATAAAATTTTTTTGTAAAAATATATTTTGCATATCAATACTCAAGAATCAAAACGTACTTTACACATTTTTAATTGACCATTTTATGGAGCCAAAAAAAATTCCTAAAATATGTCTAATTTTCGTGATGACCCCCCTTAATACATCTGAAACTGCTACAAAAGCAAACTTTAAAAAGAATATGTTTATTTTTCCTTTATTTTAGTGAATAATAAATAGAAAAATCATTATATAAACCCAGGTGCAAAAATTTTTCGTTTTTTTGTTGAGCTGTGTAATCATTAACTCTAAAATAAATTTTAACAAAATTGACATAAATTACATAAATAAAAATAAATTTAAACCCATCACACTTGTCAAGTCCACTCTGAAACTTTTTGAAAACCTTCTTAACATTTTGAGGTAGGTTCTTTAAATTTATCATTCCAAAGTTAAAAACCTTATAATTTGTTTATTTTTCACTAAAAAATGAATAAAATTGTTATCATTATTCAAAAGTAGAGAGAAAAATTAAACTTTTCTTCTCTTTTAAAAAAATAAAAAAAGGAATACTTTTGAGTTATCTGACATTAAAAATAAATCTACATTTAAAAAAAATTTTAATTCATAACAGAAAAATTTAGCTTCTAAAAAAATAAAAAAATACATTTAAATGTTTATATCAGTAAATAGAAAGAAGAAAATTATTACTGATAAAATTAAAGCAACCACATTTAAAAATAAGAATTTAATGAATAAACAAAAAGTGTTTGTATATTTTGTAAACGAAACCCTAGATTTGGGAGTCAGTGTAACTCTCACTAGTTCAATTTTTTTTATTAAAGGGTAAGCCACTGTAAATGTAATAAAAGCGCCTGTTGTCAAGAATTTTTTTGATATAAGGAAAAGGAATATATATTTCATTATGTGAAATATGATTAGTCTTATATTTAAATAAAAGAATACAAATTAACAATAAAAGATATTACAAAATGGCGAAACTACAGACAATTTTTGTAAAGTGCTTTTCCTTTGAAGAGCTTCGCGGCACGCGGGTGCAAAATTGAATCTGGAACAAAATATAAATTTTTTTCATTATCTACATGAGAATAGCTAAATAAACACGTAGGGATTTTAAAAAATATTAATTTTTGTGTACTTTGCAAAAAATCAAAATCCTTTGAAAAGAATCATTTTTCGACAAAAAAACTTTTAAACTTTTAAAATGTATAATACATATTTATGAAAAAGTGAAAATTTTTACTATTAAAAAATGTTTACCATTAATCTGCAATTCCAGCACCATAAAAACATCTTTCTGTATTTGTACTATCTTCTATGCAGTTTCTGCTCATCAAGTAGTCAACCGACGCAGGTAGTCGTTCCGAAGGGGCCCAGCATCCACGGTAAAATTGGCTCTTCGTTCCATGGGAACACGATGTGAACGCTTGCTAACGTCACCCATTTTATCAACATTGTGACGTCAGCACGTCGCGTTCACGTCAATGTATAGGCAACATATAAACACTCGAAATTTCAATGAAATCGATTTTGGACTCATATAAAACCCTTTTTTTCTTTATTCTCTAATGTTCAAAACATTTTTTAACTAATAAAAAATCAATTTTTGGAAGTATCTACAGTGACGTTACCCCTTAAAATGACTATTTAAATTATTTCGCAAATTCAGATTTTAATTATACTGTTATGCCCTTAAACCAAAGAAGTATAAACAAAATTATAACTTGTTATAATTTTACCATTATTTTAAGAATGTAATAAAATTTTTTAAATCTTTATAAATTTTATGCTTTTGAAAAAATGTATATTACCACTAAAAAATGTATACTATTTTTTTAATTATTAAGTTACTTTTTTATATAGTAGACAGCAATTAACTGTTCAAGCAAACTATCATAATTATCATCATCATCAACAACATTTTTAATATAGTTATGTATATATAGCATTACATCAAAGTATTTCATGATAAAAACATTTTTATATATAATTTATGTGGATATTCTGAATTCTTATATGCTGCAGAACCAATAACATGAATTTTTAGATTTTTTTTCGACTTTACTCGAGAACCAGCAACATAAACTTGACCATGACCAAATGCTGAAATTGGCAAATATATTCCTACTTTATCAAATGATTGACCCTGGGATTTACTGATAGTCATTGCATAAGCAAGTCTAACTGGAAATTGTCTTCTTACAATTTTAAAAGGTAATACATCTTGTGATGGCGATAAATCAATACGAGGAATAAATACTATTTCACCTTTATATTTACCAGTAATTATTTCTGCAGAAATTACGTTTGTTAATAAAGATTTGACAACTAATCGAGTCCCATTACACAATCCTTGAACTAAATTCATATTTCTTAAAAGCATAATTATGCATCCTTCCTTTAATGATAGTTTATAAGGAGGTAAACCATCTGGTGTTAAACTGTTTAAAAATTCTATTGGAACTATATTATTTATATCTTTTGGGTCATCATCATCAACATGTGAATCATTACTATAATAAACTACTTTTTTTCCTTCTAATTTTAACAAAATGCGTTCATTCATGTCTAATACTTCAGAATTGGTTAATGAAAGAATGCAAGATGAAAAAACAGGCGAATCATTTCGACTTATTGAGGATCCATATACTTCATCAATTAAATTCCCATTCGAAATCATATCTTGCGGAATTTCTAAAACATCATTTTCTCTTTCAAATATACTTTGTGGTTTACCATCACTAACATTTAATAACCAGTTTGAAAATTCGATTTGATTATTATCTAATCTAACGTTAGAATGTAAAGACTTAGTTTGAAAATGATTCCACAATCTACTATTTTTTACACATACCTCAACAATATGAGTACGATTGCCGTGTGGAACAATTGGCAAAGTTTGTCGAAAATCTCCTGAAAGCAAAATAACTTTACCTCCAAAAGGTTTCTTACATTTTGTCATGTCTCTTAACATCAATTCCATTGCTTCTAAAGCTCATTTAGATTCCATTGTTATTTCGTCCCAAATAATAATTTTGGCACTTTTCAAAAGTTCAGCTTCTTTTGACCTCCCACTTATATTGCATGTTGAATTTTCATTAATCGGTATAGGAAACTTGAACGAAGAATGTGATGTTCGACCACCTTTTAAAAGATTAGCAGCTATACCAGTCCATGCAACTAGTAAAACTATCAAGCCTTCACTTTCAACAGAAGTGATAATTGTATTATGTAAATAACTTTTTCCACTTCCTCCAGGTCCGTCGACAAAAATATACCTATTCTTACAATCATCGTTACGTATTGCCATCATAACCTCATCAAAAATTTGACTTTGATCATTATTTAAACTCTCAATGAGAATAACAGCTTCTTTTTTCAACAATCGTAATGCTAATTCATTATTTTCTAAATCTACAAAATTATAATTATTAAGAAGTTTATGATCTATATTTGGCAAACCAAATTGATGTAAGGAAAACCCATGAAAGTTAAGTACTTCGTTAATTAAAATTAACGATTTTTGTATTGAAATTTCTGCAGGTAAATTATTATCAAAAACCATATACTCTTTATACTTATTTCATAAATTAACAGCATTCGCAGGCAATCTAAATACACATATATATGCAAACAGACGACAAAGTTCATTAGGAAACTTCATACTTACAGCTGCAGATAAACAATTATCTAATTCATTATCATCTATCATTAAATTTCTTGCCTTGGCAGCTTCTGCAAAAGTACTGTATGTGACACCTTCATATGTTCTTATGTCTGCATACGATTTAGCACTACGTACATATAGTAATAAAATTCTTAAAAAATACCTTTCAATATCTTTTGGACTGACAAAATACATTCGAGAAATTACAGTTTTTGTCATTCTTTTTCTTCTTTCCCAAGTTTTTGATGATTCAACGAATACATAATTATATGGTATTTCTGAGTACAAAAGCTGGCGTGCTTCAGGATCTTTTGTATTTAATTCGAACCATGCTGTTAACGTTGTATTTCTATATTTATCAATCGCTTCTTGCTCCATTCCTTCTTTAAAACATATTGCTTGTTGATTAGGTAAATGCACAGCTAATCTGTATGCCGCATGTGATTGTTCGTGCATATTAAATTCGAATAATCTATGCATTGCTTCTAGTGGACATGCATAACGTGTATTCAAATAATGTTGAGGTTCATCATAGTGCATTAAATCATTATTATCTTTAATACCTATTATTGCACAGTCATGGCCCTTGAAACAATACTTAAATAAGTATTTCACACCACCTATACTACCACATGCTACAACATTAATGTGATTTTAATTCTTTTGAATTCCGTATGTGACCAATTCTTTTCATTTTCATTTGGAGAAGTCGAAAAAAAGCTAAGTTTATTCTTTTGAATACCGTTTTAATATTTTAAGCGGAAAAAAAATTTGACGGTTCGAAGATTTGAACCCTCAAGCTTCATTGTCGGAGACAAACAGCTTGTCCGCACAGCTATTTAAACTGTACTATGACTTCCGAATTTTAGAAGCACTTATCTCAAAGTGTTGCAAACTTTAAAGGAATTAAAAAATATTATAACGGAATAGACAGAAATTGAACTTACCGAGTATCACACAGTATTTCGGAATTCACAAAAATTCAAAAATTAAAGAAACATTAAAACGGAATTGATTGGAATTCACTTTCATGAAATCTTTGCCTCAAAAAGGAATACATAGGAATTGGACAAAAACGGAATTCAAAAAAATTGATAATTTAACATTTTCTGTAAAAAGTTAGAAATGTTCAATTCTTCTCAATTCCTTACTTTTTACTGGGCGGATAGTTTTTTGAATCATAATTTGTTTCTGAACAAAATGGTTTTGGATAATGTTTCACGCAAATTTTTGTTTGCAGATTCATGCAAGGCGAATTCATATTTTGCTTTCCACAAGGTCCACGGACTTGAAATTGTTTTACAATTTTAAAAAGTTCTGGATTTTTTGTTTCATCTTGAATTTCTGCACATATTATTTTACCTACAGATTTTGCATCACGAATCGCAAAAGTTTTATCCAAAAATAAAATTAAATGTATGTGTGGCAATCCACGCTTTTGGAATTCTATTACATACACATAAGTGAGAACTGATCCAAAAATATTTTTATCTTTTAATTCACTCATAAGCGATTTTACCTTTTGTTGAAAAACTCTAGCTACAATATCCGGTCGATCAGACGCAATTTCACCTTTTAACAAATTTTCTCTAATCTCTCGCCATTTTGGATTACATGTCATTGTAATGAATAAATCAGGTTTTCCAAATTCTTGAACTAATCGCATAGCATCCATAAAAGATTGTTGATACGAACGTGGTCCTCCAGTAAATGATGATGGTAAAATAATTATTCTTCCTGGTTTTACATTTTCTCTATTTGCTTTATTATGTACATAATCTATTAATCCACAGTACATTTCTACTCGAAGTTGTTTTTGATTTTTATAAATGAAACTTATGCGTCCAGCTACGACTTTTGACCAAATATCAACTATAAATTGTTGACTTAATTTTCCCATTTGCGTACATGGATTAAACATTCCTCTGTAAGAAAGGCAATACATATAAAATTGTAAAGCAGTAACATTACGAACACTATTAATTTGCTTAATGTTTACAGTCCATCCTGAATCACCTGAAGGAAACATTAAAGGATATATCATAGGATCAGCGTTTGCACTAAGAATAGAAATGGGAATACTTTCAGAACCTTTTGGATGTATACATATATCACGATCCACTGGAGGTTCACCATTTTCACTCACAAATGGGTCAAATTTTCTCAAAAAAATCAAAGTTGGTCATGGGTCTTTCAATTTTTGTGAAACTTGGTATAAAGGTAGTGTTTTATGACAGAAGATTTTAGGAAAAGAAGATTTTTAAAAATTTTCCAAATTGTGGATTTTACCGGGCATTAAATATTAAAGCACATTTTTTTTGAAAAACGAATAACTTTAATCCATTTAGTTAGATTTTGTTTATATTTTAGGTAATAATAGTTGATTATATAACAATTTAAAGTGCAATATTAAAGAAAAAAAAATCCAAAATTTGCCCGGAAAAAAAGTCCAAAAAAATTTTGATTTCATTTTTTCGGGCATAAGCACCCCTTCGATTTTTTTGTAACTATAATATTTGGATTCGTTATCTTCTCCAGAATTTTTTGCAAAAATAAAATCCCTTGAGACTTTAAAACTAACCGAAATATCGAATTTTTTGTCTCGATGTGCATAGATATCGATCTCGCGTAAACACGCCTGAGATGTGCACCAAACGTTTTTAAGCGTGAATTTTCGCATTCTAATATGTTTTTGTTAATTTTTAGTAAACAAGGAAGGTTTAAAATCAAGTTTTGCAATTATAAATTTGTTTTTAAACAATTTTGAATCTCAAAATGTGTATGTAATATATAAGGGGCAAATTTTCTCAAGTGTACCAATGTCAAAATTGCAAGTTGTTAGATCGGGCTAATATTTTCACAGTATTTAGAACTATGAATGAGTACTTAAAACCACCTAGTAATTATAAAATTTTTTAAAAAATTGTAGGGGGGAGGGGGTTGAAGAGTTTGGATAAGTATAATCAGTGAGTTTTATAAAAAATCGTAACTTTTATATAATAAAGAAAAAATAATTGTGACTTATATGTTTTTGGTAGGTTTTTTTCTGCTCTTTCAAATGGTGAGAATTTTTTTCAAAAATTCGAAATTTAACCTTTCTTTTGAAAACTAAAATTTTTTTTGATTTTTCTTCAAAAAAAGTCCCCTTTTTTTTCTTGTACCAAAAGAAAGCTTATGATGTGTACTTTCAATATGTGAAACGAAAAAATGACGTTTTTTTGTTTTTGAATTATTAATTAATTAATTAATAAAAATTGAAATATTTTACAATATGAAGTATTTTGACTTAATTGACGTTTTACAAATAAATATTTATAAAAATAAAGATAAAGAGTTAGTTTTTTTTAAACAAATGTTTATATAATTCTACTTTAAAAAAATATATTATTTGCAACGATTGTTTAAATAAAATATTCAACACCTTATGCGTGTATCACGCTTGATACAGATATTAAAATAATAATAAATTATTCTGATAAAAAAATCATCTCTTCTTACATCAAAAATGTAAAAATTAAAAAAATGTACTTTAGAAAATGTCAAAAAATATTAAGCCTTGAAGTTTAGTTAAAAAAAGTTTAGAAGTTTAGTTTTTTAGAAGAAAAAATTTTTATTTTCAAAAGAAGGGTTAAATTTTGAATTTTTGAAAAATAATTCTCACCATTTGAAAGAGCAGAAAAAAACCTACCAAAAACATATAAGTCACAATTATTTTTTCTTTATTATATAAAAGCTACGATTTTTTATAAAACTCACTGATTATACTTATCCAAACTCTTCAACCCCCTCCCCCCTACAATTTTTTAAAAAATTTCATAATTACTAGGTGGTTTTAAGTACTCATTCATAGTTCTAAATACTGTGAAAATATTAGCCCGATCTAACAACTTGCAATTTTGACATTGGTACACTTGAGAAAATTTCCCCTTATATATTACATACACATTTTGAGATTCAAAATTGTTTAAAAACAAATTTATAATTGCAAAACTTGATTTTAAACATTCCTTGTTTACTAAAAATTAACAAAAACATATTAGAATGCGAAAATTCACGCTTAAAAACGTTTCCCGGTAAGAAGCGTAGAATTGAAAAGAATTCAAAAGTTGTATTCTTCTTAATAGGCGAATTTACCTCTGAGCTCTATTCCACGGGAACCACCAAAATATCAAAAGAATCTATTATTCTGAATTGACTTCACAAAAATATGAAACGCGCATTCAAAAGAATCAGAACCTACAGCAAATCAGTAGAAGTTTCTATTCCACTGAATTGACTCACTACCACTCAAGACTCCACTAGAAAGTGAGGTTAGGTCCCAAAACTTGACGTTAAACATTGAACACATGAAAATTCCTTTCAGTATCATTTTATATTTTATCGTAAGCACATTGCGTTTTTTAACCATATTTCCACTAGTTTTAATATTTAATTTTAATAGTTTAGCACTGAAATTACAATAAAATTCACATGACGCGAAACACGACTGTCACTGCGTTTTATTTTAAGACAATAACTAGAGGAGCTCCTACAGACAATTGGAAAGATTAGGCTTTTCAAAATTGTTTGTCAAAAGTTGTATTCCTTTTAATGCGCTTCTGAAATTCGAAGCAGTCTATTGAGAAGAATAAACATTTCATATTTACTCGTCGAACATTCTATTCTTTTGAATTGACTACCTAGAATCGTTAGAAGCCAATCCAGTCAATTCAAAAGAATAGAACTCCATATTTTTGTCAAGAACTTTTAATACCATAAAACTTGGCGCATTAAGAAAAATAGAAAATTTGGATTCTTTTCTATCTGCAAATCGACGTGAGCAATAGAGAAGAATTGATTTTTCTAAAATTTTGATGGTTCCCGTGGAATAGAGCTTCGAGGTAAATTCGCGTATTCAGAATAATTCAAAATTTTCGTTTTCAAGCATATTTTCTGAAAATTGAATTCTTTTCTATTCTACGCTTCTTACCGGGTTGGTGCACATCTCAGGCGTGTTTACGCGAGATCGATATCTGTGCACCTCGAGACAAAAAATTCGATATTTCGGTTAGTTTTAAAGTCTCCAGGGATTTTTTTTTTGCAAAAAATTCTGGAAAAGATAACAAATCCAAATATTATAGTTACAAAAAAATCGAAGGGGTGCTTATGCCCGAAAAAATGAAATCAAAATTATTTTGGACTTTTTTTCCGGGCAAATTTTGGATTTTTTTTCTTTAATATTGCACTTTAAATTGTTATATAATCAACTATTATTACCTAAAATATAAACAAAGTCTAACTAAATGGATTAAAGTTATTCGTTTTTCAAAAAAAATGTGCTTTAATATTTAATGCCCGGTAAAATCCACAATTTTGAAAATTTTTAAAAATCTATTTTTCCTAAAATCTTCTGTCATAAAACACTACCTTTATACCAAGTTTCACAAAAATTGAAAGACCCATGACCAACTTTGATTTTTTTGAGAAAATTTGACCCAAATACAACTGCTACTTCATTACAAGATGGTACATTGAATTTATTTCGATTTAATGATCTATCCCGTTTGATCCACATTTGAATATTCCTTATAGGTTTATTTTCCAATTTCGCTCTAGTTTCTTCTTCTAATTCTACTTCTTTCATCATTTTCAAGGCATCTGCAAATGGACTAACCTCTCTTAATAATTTATCTATTCCTTCCAGTAATGGTGGTAAACATTTTTTATTCGATTCATTTTTTAATCGTTTAAATACAGCTTCATTAGTATCAAGAATATACAGCTGACCATATTTTAAACTGTCACCATCATTAGGATGAAGAGCATATGTATTACGATACACTTGTCCATGTATACGAAAAACATAAGGACCATACATACCCTTTAGGAATTTCTAATTTAGCTCCCATACTGGCAAAAGCAGAAGAACTGTTATAAGAACGAATATTTTCCCTAAAATTTTTATCTTCTAAGTTGTAATCATTTAATAAATTACGTAAATGAATCGGATAATCATTTAAATCATCTAATTTTACTTTTCCCTTATGACAGCAACTACTAAATTTTTTATCTAGTGGTCTTTCACACATAAATTGTAATGCAGCACAAAACTCGCACTTAACATTCAACAAACCAAAATAATTTTGTTCAAATTTACATTCATCAAAATTTTCAAAAGACAGAATTGCAACTCCTAATGTAAGTTTTTGTTTTTTATTTCTTAAATCTATTTCTGCTTCTGAGCTATTACGTTTTCTCAACCCATCATTCTCTTTTCTAATTATTTTTTGCTCCTCTGTTCCTTCTTTCCTTAGTTGCTCAATTATACAACCTCTATTATCATTATTATTAGTTGAATTAAAAATCTTATCATTTTTTTTATTCAATAAACCCTTAGTCTCTGAGTCTATTTTTTGGAGCTTTTTCTTTTTAATTTCAGTTTCTGTTTCTCGTCTACTACGTTTTCTTAACCTGTCATTCTCTCTCCTAATTATGTTTTGCTCCTCCGTTTCTTCCTGCCTTACTTTCTTCATTCTTTCTTTAGCTTTTATTGCACACAATCTTTGTTTATCATTTTCTTTATTTAAAAGACACTTACTTTTGGGGTGCTCAATTATACAACCTTTATTGCCATTATTACTAGTAGAATTACAACTCTTATCATTTCTTTCATTCAAAAATCGCTTAGCCTCTGAATCTATTTTTTGGAGCTTTTTCTTTTCATTTTCAGTTTCTGTTTCTCTTATATTACTTTTTTTTAACCTATCATTCGCTCTCCTAATTATTTTTTTCTCCTCCGTTTCTTCCTGCCTTACATTCTTCATTCTTTCTTTAGCTTTTATTGCACACAATCTTTGTTTATCATTTTCTTCATTTAAAAGACATTTACTTTTGGAGTGCTCAATTATACAGCCTCTATTATCATTATTACTAATTGAATTAAAATTATTATCATTTTTTTGATTCAAAGAACACTTAACCTTTGACTACTCCATTGTTACAATTTTATTATTATTTACATTATTCCAAGGGTGTGTCTTCAAAAAATTATAAGAATTTGTTTTCTCATATTTCAAAAGAGGCTTCCAATCACACTCTACAATCGAATGTCTCATATTCGATCTTCTGATCTCTGAAAACTGACATAGACGATTATCTTGAAACATTTTGTTTAAATGCTGCCTCATTTTGTTATTTAAGCTTTCGTAATTAACAGTGTTTGGCATAACATTATAAAATAATGATGTTGCAAATGCTATTGCATATACTCCGCATTCAACACTACCCATTGGTTGTTGATCAACAGAAACAAAAACTACTGGTGGCTTAAAAGGATATAATCTACTTAAATAATTCAACTGATCTCCATTCAGACATTTTTCATTAAGACTATCAAAAATATAAATTCTTACTCCATCATAATACGTACAAATCCAATGACCCCTCTTATTATGACCACTAAATAGTATTTGAATATGTTTTTCGCCTACTCCAATAGGTCTAATATATTCAACCAGATCTTCATTTACAAATAAAGTACTTTGCATTCTAAACACAGAATTTGATTCTCTTTCCAAAATTTTTCCAAATTCATAAATATGATTATCACTTAACATTTTTTTATTATTAAGTATTTCTCTATATTCTCTAGCACTTAAATTAACATGGCCTTCTATTCTCGACATTTTTTAATCAATATTTTCTTCTAAATCTAATTTTAATTCCAATCTGTGGGTTTTAATAATAATAATTACGTTTTCCCAATTTATATTTTCTACATCACAATTTCATTAATTCTTACAAAATCATTGTCTCTTATATCAATAATACAAACCAACCAATATTTAACTCATAAAACAATATTCAAGATTTAAACTAATAAAGTGTATTTACTCCATTTGAATTAAGCAACATTCCAATTTTATCCAATATTTAATTATTTAACCAACATATCAATATTTAACCAATCAAATTATATTTAACACATAAAACAATGTTTTTGAATTCAACAACCAATATTCCAATTAATTCATTTTCAATATGTTAAATTCCAATTTTATTCAACATACATATCCAATAAGCCCTAAATTCAATTTTATTCAATATATATTCTATTTAATATATTTCAAATTCGTCAAATTCCAAATTCATCCAATCTACATATCCAATAAGCCTAAATTCAGTATTATCCAATATATTCTATTTAATCTATTTCAAATTCGTCAAATTCCAATTTTATCCAATGTATTCTCTTTTTTCCATTTTAAATACGTCAAATTCCAATTTCATTCAATATATTTCTCTTTAATCCATTTTAAATACATTAAATTCCAATTTCATCCAATATATATATTTCTCTTTAATCCATTTTAAATTTTAAATACTTTAAATTCCAATTTCATCCAATATCCAAATTTCAATTTTATCCAATATTTCTTTTCTTATCTTTTACTTCATCCAATATCCAAATTTCAATTTTATCCAATATTTCTTTTCTTATCTTTTATTTCATCCAATATCCAAATTTCAATTTTATCCAATATTTCTTTTCTTATCTTTTATTTCATCCAATATCCAAGTTTCAATTTTATCCAATATTTCTTTTTTTATCCTTTATTTCATCCAATATTCAAATTTCAATTTTATCCAATATTTCTTTTCTTATCTTTTATTTCATCTAATATCTAAATTTCAATTTTATCCAATATTTCTTTTCTTACTCTCTAAATTTGAATCAGCGAAAAGTCGCTGATTTACCAGCCCAGAGTATGCAGCTGATGAAACAGCGTATATACGCTGGAAAATCAGTGCATATACGCTGTTTCATCAGTGTATATGTGACCGGGACTGAGAAAAGGGGCCCACTTACCAAAAAATCGATTTTTTTTATGATGGTTTCTTATAGTTTAAGGTCCTAGAAATACAATGCAATCAGTCCAGATTGTTAAAAAAAATTTTTTGCAATTGTTTAAACAAATTTAAAAAAAAAATTTTTTTTAATTTTTTTTATGAAATATAAGTAATTTTAAGACAAAAATTACTCTTTGTTGTCTAAGTGTCAAGAATATATCCCCTAAATCTTAAATTGAATGCCTAAACCATTTACAAAAAATTCGACTTAATTCCTCGAAGATGATCCCCAAGTATACCCCGTCATCGGAAACCTGGTTGTGCAAGTCAAAAAATAACTATGGATTATTGTAGAGTTCAGAATTATTCATTATTGTATCAGTTCTGAACTTGCATAAAAAATTTCAGACCTCTAGGACATCCGGAAGTCTTTTAAATCAATTTTGAAAATTCCATAATTTGACTTTTGCAAAGTAAATTGTTTATAACAATTACAGGGTTGTTTGAACAATTATTTAACCATGAAAATCGGATTCAGCATAAAAAAATACATAAAGAACACTCATCATGTTAATTTAAAATGTAAAATGTTTCAAGAAATCTAATTTATTTGGATAGAAAACATTAAACGCGTTTTTCTCGAAAAGTTGATTTTGGTAAGTAGGTCCCTTTTCTCAGTCCTGGTCACATATACGCTAATTCATCAGCTGCATACTCTGTGCTGGCAAATCAGCGACTTTTCGCTGATTCAAATTTAGAAAGTATCTTTTAAATAAAAAAAAATCAAATGTTATCCAAAACAGAAAAAAATCATATTTTATTCAAAACAGAACAAAAATGTCAATTTCTTTATCCTTTAAATTCAAAATGAAAAAAACTATATTAAATGATAATATAATATTTAAAAAAATATAACTATACCTCTCACGAAACACTTTAATTAACTCTTTACAAATTGTAGAGAAATTATACAAAAAAAGAAAAGAAAATGTCTAATGTTATCCAAAATAAAAAAAAGTATATCAAATAGTAATGTGATATATTCAAAAAATGAATATACCACTTACGAAGCACGATTGTTAACTCTCTTCACTACATACAAGGAGTGATGTCCAAGTTAGTCCCGTGAGGGAAAGAAGCCTTCCCCCTACCATACGGCACACCAAGTCAAAATTGAGTCCCGAGCAACCCTCACAGCGGGGATCGCTCGGACCCTTAAACCCTCATTAAGGAAAACTGTTAATGACTTTTTCTATAAAAATACAAATTTTTTAAAAAGTGACATTTTTTATTTTTTATTAACATATTTAAACTCCTTACTTTCTTACGATTCTATACATATGTTGTTTACCAAAAAATGTTAAAATTAAAAAAATTTATTATTTTTCTAGATACATAGAATGAAGTTAACTCTACCAAAAACCATACCTATTATTAAATAAATATTTAACTTTATCTTTAAATTTTAACATTTTTTTGGTAAACAACATATGTGACGCTCCACGAGAAAAGGGACCTTATGACTTACAGACGAATTTCGCAGGAGAGGCATTTAAAGTGGAACCACTCTGATTGGTCAAGACGTTTCATTGAAAGTCAGTCCCACTACTCACTTCACATTGATAGTTATCCATGTTACACGAAGCGCATGAGTTGTACGTACATAACCTGTGTAGTTGTGTTAGAAAGTAGAGGGGATGATTTTCTAAACAACCGGGTGTAAACACTAAAAAGGTTCATTTTTAAACATTGATAACAAAAAAACCTGTAAGTAGAAATTATTTTTGCCTTTTGTATATGAAAGAGCAACTCAAAAAGTACGGAATGATATAAATAACTCAAAATTAATTTTTTTGCAGCTAAGGTCCCTTTTCTCGTGGAGCGTCACATATGTATAAAATCGTGAAAAAGCATGGACATAAGAAATATAGGGACAGGCCTCAAAGTCAAAGTATAGGCGAGGGGAGCTCGTTGGCAGATCGGAAGGGAAGGCGCTACGTTGGCTGCATCCCTATTGGTAGACTTAATGCGCAGGCGCTACTTGTTTAAATTTAAGGCGCGTTTTTTTTCTATTCGCGAAACACTATTAATAGAATATTTATAACATGAAGTTATTGTTTTATTTCTTAATTATTTAAAAGTTTTAAACAAATTTTAAAAAATTTAAATTTCGTTTTTTATATGTGTTATATATAAAACTAGCTGAAATAATTAATTTATGAAGTAATCTGTGGGAAATTTGATATTAAATCAGTTTCATTTGTGTTAAATTCTTTATTGTCAATTTTGAGAATTATCGCAGACATTTGTGTTCACAAAAATTGAATTTATTTGGAAAATAATTATATACAATGAATCCTCGTAACAATTTAATCTAGTTGAGTTGAATATCCATTATGAAGTCCCAGTCATAATGTGTCTTTATTAAGAAATTGAAAATTCTGCAAAATATATTTTTTAAAATTGATTTACAGCCAGTTATTACTGTTGATAAATAAATTAAAACCATGCAAACACAGAACAGGGATTTTTTAAATAAGATATTCCAAAGTAAATTATATTAATATCAGAAAAGAAATATATAGTAACAGCATCATTTCTACAAAGAAAAATATTTATTTTAGCATTATATAAACATTTTTTACAAAATACAGTTTTGAACTATACTAATACTTTATACGAAGGAATTAATATTTTTATAAATTTCTAGAACAATATTAATATCTTTTCAACAACTCTCATTCTAATTTACAACTACTTTAGTTTCTCTATCACAATGTTCTAAAAAAATTTTTTTTACAAATATTATATTAATACCTTTTAAGAATGTACTTTTAAAGAACTCTTTCAGTCTTTCATTTGACTATCTTATTGTCTATTTCTAAAAAAACAATTAATAAATAACAATAATTTATAACTTTTGCGTAACTTAAAATACTTTTACCATTAAAATCTTTTGCTTTTAAATATAATAAAACATAACTACTTTCGAAACACACATGCACTAAAACTAACAAATAATATCTATCAAAAAGATGACTATCTAATGTCCCTCAAGATTTTGATTATGAATTAGACAAAAATTATTTATTTTAGTTTACAACTTCTTTAGTTTCACTATCACAACGTTTCGAAAATACTTTCTTTCACAAATATTATAAATACCTTTTAAAAATATACTTTTAAAGAACTCTCAGTCTTTCATTTGACTATCTTATTGTCGATCTCTAAAAAACGATCAGTAAATAACAATAATTTATAATTATAACTCTTCCTTAACTTAGAAAACCTTTACCGTTAAAATCTTTTGCTTTTAAATATAATACTAGAACCAAAAAGGTGCGCGTTGCGTGCCCACTCCTGGTCCTTTACCACACAAAATAAAACCTTAATGTAACCTTAAATTAAATCTTAATTTAATAAAAACATATGTTTATATTTTAAAAATTATTTTTCTGTTAATAAGATTGTTTAAAATTTTTTTATTTTTTTTAATCTAAGTTTGACGAATTGAATTTTCTATAAAAATTACACGTTAATGCCTATAAAAAATTCTCATTCTGGAGAAAATCACCTTTAAAATAAGACTAAAATCATTAAATAGCATTTAGTATTTTAGAAGTCATTAAAATTTTTGTAAAACATTGAAAATTATCATTTTTGCTTCCTCATAAAGGAAGCTTTGTATTAGCAAAATTTTGGATTGGCATTTTTTGACATATTTATAAATTTTTTTTTATTATGCCTAATACTTTAGTACTTTATATATGCACAGGAACTCCCCGTATAAATGTTCTTAATAAATAAAAAAAATTTCGACGTATTTTGACCTCCGAAGTCCAAAAAACGTATTTTAAAAATTTGTCCCGATGTGTGTGTGTGTGTACTAACATTACATTTGCCTCAATATCTCAGAACGGGAAAGAGCTAAAGGCCTCAATTTTTTTTTAAATTGTAGGTTTCCCCAGGGGACATAAAATGAGAGTATTTTCGGCCCGATTCATAAAACTTAACTATTTTTTTGCATTTTTCATTTTGTAAAAAAACGTTTTTTGGACATAACTTAAAAAAATGTTAGGATACTTATAAATCTTTTTCTTTAGTTTTGTAGAGTTTTTTCACACGCATCTTTCGAGCCCTAATTGAAAATTTTTCGTCCATATTAACCAGAGATATTAAACTTTTAAAAATAAAAAATTTTGGAAAATAAGACTTTTTTAAAAACTTTGTTAAAAAATGTAGAAGTTTAGTTTTTTTTGTATTTAGTTTTGTAGAGTTTTTTCAGATGCATCTTTTAAGCCCTAATTGAACATTTTTCGTCCATATTAACCGGAGATATTAAACTTTTAAAAATCTAAAATTTTGAAAAATAAGACTTTTATAAAATTTTTTTAAATTATGTAAAAGTAACTTTAAAAAATTATTACCAACTTGAAGAGCATTAAAAAACTCTTCGATTGACCTATTTTTGAACCTGATTCGGGCAGAAATTATGAAATTATTGGTATTTGAAAAATCAAAAATTGTGTAAAATATCATTTTTTCAACATTCTTGTTTATTAACTTATGTGTAATTATTAAACTATTATTACCATCTTATAGAATATATAAAAACACATTTTTTAGACCAAGATTTATTGATTTTTAACCCTTTTATAAAAAGTAATTCTTATATTTTAATTATTATTATTTCTATGAGGAAGCAAAGTATTCATGAAATGAACACCAAATTATAAAAATGTACAACTTGGCAGCGGTTTTTAAAAATTTCTAAATAAAATATTGATCAAAATGACTTGAAAAATTATGTACAAACTCCAAGCATTAATTTAAAAAAAGAAAAATCAGTAACCTTCTATATTATAGAAATTGTGTAGATTTTTCTGCCAAAATACAGGCGAAATTTTTATAAAATTAATACTTGGAGTTTTGCACATCAATACAGAGTAATTTTTTAAAAACTGATTGGATTGGCTTTAAGTTGACCATTCGGGGGTTTTTGGGGATGCTGATTACGAATCTGTTGTCACTTCTTTAAAATTCAAAATAGCGAATCCAATATGGCGGACAATTTTTTAAAAAGTAATTAGATTCGCTTGAAAATAGTTACTCGGGGGTTTTTGGGGATGCTGATTACGAATCTGATGTCACTCTTTCAAAATTCAAAATAGTGGATCCAACATGGCAGACAATTTTTTAAAAAGTAATTTTATTTGCTTCAAAATGGTCATTCGGCGGTTTTTGAGTATGTTAATTACGAATCTGACTTTAGAACAATATTATGTTTATCCTCCACGTCCGTTAGCCGTCAACAAAATTTTAATGACGTTGCCCAGATCTTATCACAAGGAGGTCGATGTGCAAAAAAGCTACTTCTTTTATTTTATTTAAAAATTTTTTTTTGTTTTTTTTATTTAAAAATTTTGTTCTGGATATTTTAATATTTTTTTAAATAAATAATATAAAATTTTAATTTCGCTTTCTAAATCTGAATCAACGATAATTATGACACTTATATAATTATGACATTTTTTATACAATGATAAAAAAGAGACTAACACAACATGTAGTTTGATTGAAAACAAGTGACGCACATATATATGCTACATTGAATGCACAATTTTTGTGTCCTTTTGTTGCACTTTGCATGATAGTGGCTATATTTTTCGAGGCAAAATACAAAAAAAAATTGTAAATAAAATTTTTAAAAAACTGGCTTTTTTGCACTTCTACCTCCTGGTGGTAAGAGCAACGATAAACATATTATTGTTCTGATGTTAGATTCGTAATCAGCATCCTCAAAAACCCCGGAATGACCATTTTCAAGCAAATACAATCACTTTTCAAAAAATATGTCCTCCATATTTGATCCGCCATTTTGAATTTTAAAAAAGTGATATCAGCTTCGTAATCAGCGAATTCGAAAACCCCCGAGTAACTATTTTCAAGCAAATCCAATCACTTTTTAAAAAATATATCTGTCATATTGGATCCGACATTTTGAATTTTAAAAAAGTAACATCAGATTCGTAATCAGCGACCCCAAAAACCCCCGAGTAACCATTTTCAATCAAATCTAATAACTTTTGAAAAACATTACCCGGAAATTTTTTTCGGCCTTTTACATTTTGGAAAAATGGCGATTTTCATATCCGCCATCTTGAATTTAATAAAAAGTAATTATGGATGTTTTTAGCTGAGAGTTCGAGGACGCGATATTTTGTGTTTTGTAGGCCATATTCTTTAGTTTTCCATGTCAAAATAATAATTGAAAAAAATTTTTTTATAAAAAAGTGTGATTTTTTGCAATAAAATGTTATAAATTTTTTGAGATAATTATAAACAAATTTAAGCTTTATATTCAAAAAGAGCGATAAATTTTACGTCGGAAATAGTATTTCCTAAAATTTTTAACTAATTATTTCATACAAAATAAGAGTCGTGAAATCATGGTACATTTTGTGTCCTGGTGGGCGTTAATGGGTCAATTAACATTTTTCCCGTCTAAGACACTAAAACTCAATATAAGTATTCAAAAATTAAACTTAAAAGTAAAATTTAATTAACTTTCCAAAATCATTAAAAAATTTCTTGACTTTGTCTTGTTTAATAAAATTAATATAATTTTGGAAATACTTTACATGTTTTAATGTTCTTTGGATAAAGCTGAAATAAGCAATTAACGTCAAAAAAATTAGAAAATTCCAGAATAAATATTATTATACTATAGTTAATATATCGCACTCCGCGAGTGCGACAGTAACACTACTATACGTAATTGGTTTGAATCTCAATACTCGCACTTATGACTACTACTGAAATATATATATATATCAGGTAACGGTATTGCTTTCTTCCTCTTTCGAAGCTAAATACCATTCAAATGTCTCTCTTTACCTAATTTGCATATCTACTCGTTTCATTTAAGGATAAAACATAACTACTTTTGAAATAAACATGCACTGAAACTCTAACAAATAATATCTACCAAAAAAAGACTATCTAATGTCCCTTAAACTGGTTTAAAACTGTCTAGTCTTAATGTCATTCCCAGTAGCTGACTTCGCAATGTAATACAGTCTTGTTGTAATATGTTTTTGTATAATGCATCGAATTAAATGGACACGATGGTTTTCGAGTGCGTCTTGATTGTGGTTATGTTCAATCAAACTTTGAAAAATCACTTCAGAATCAAGAAATTCTTTAAGAACCATTGCCGTAAGATAAATATCAGAAAACTTGGGTTTTAGTATTTTGCCGCCACTTTCTTTGAGTGCAAATCTAATTGCTTTTTCTGCTTTTTGGCAAATTATAAAAACATTATTGGAAGGATAGCATAGTCCGCCCTGATTTTTGTATGCAATTAAACTGTATTCAACACAAGAATAAGAGCCTATCAATGCATCTAGACATTCTTCACAACACAGTTTCAAACGCAAGTGTTTTACATCGAATCCTGCCACATAAGCAATTACACGCTTAGAAAATTCCGTGATTTTTAAAACATCTGGAATGACACCGTCAATTATCACACATTCACTTTCTGTAGACCAAGAACGATCTACATTTTCACATAAACGAAAAGTCTCTGTAGATATATTGATAACATTCAAAGAGGAAACGTTTCTAGATGAAACATAAAGAATTAAAATTTGCTCTATAGGGATGCAATTACCGTTTTCAATTGATTGTAGATCCGTGTGTAATAACAGTTTCTTAAAAGCACTTGAAAACTGACGTCCTGTCGGGTTAGTATTATGTCCCCCTCTAGATCGAATAGCGCTAAAAAATGTTTCAAGATGGTCTTGGCTTAATTTATATGTGGGAATATATTTTAATGGACAGTTGTCACCTTCGCACACTTTTTTATACATTCTTTTTAAACTTTCAATGCATACTAAAAACCCAACAAACCCAGTCTGATTTAAAGATTTAATTAACAATTTACCGTTAGTAGACTTGAGATTTTTTATATATGTTACGGTCAATGTCGATTATTGGGCATTGTCGACAATGCCCAGTCACTGTGGGCAATGTCGACATTGACCGGGCTATGTCGACAATGCCCAGTGATTTTGGGCATTGTCGACATTGCCCGTCAATTTCGGTCAATGTTTGAAAATTTTCAAGATATTCAGCTTTTCCGGGCAATGTCGACATTGCCCGATCTATCTTGGGCAATGTTAAAAATGCTGTCGATGAAGTAGTCATGATATAAACAAAGTTAATATTATATCCTTCGCATTCAACTTTCAATACTTAATCCCTTTATTTTGTATAAAAGAAAATAATATTGATTAGTTTGCAATCAACTATCAGAAGGTATCGATGGATTGGCTCAATGCTATAGATATTGTCCAATTTCGTAAAAATCGTACATTCCATGCAGGTAAGAAAATAAATAATAAGTAATCTAATTTTGAAATAATTTTCATTTAAATTAAATTAATTAATTATTAATATTAATTAATTTATTATTTAAATTACATAAATAAAATTATATAAATAAATAAATTAAATTCAAATTAATTAAATTTACATTAATTAATTGTCAACATTAATTAATTAATTATTTAAATTACACTGAGAGAAATGGATAGTCAGATTTTGATGTTAAAAAGATGATGTTACACGTTACTATCATTATGCTACTGCCAACCATCACAGATGCTAAAAAAATATAGTTATGCTACCCCGTACTACCAAGATGTTACTCCTGATGATATTGATGGTAACGGTGACTATCTAGATAGCAGTCCGTATTTGTAGCATTAAAGATGGTCACCCTAACCACAATTATGTTACCCACTACTATAAATTTCTCTTCGTGTACACACTTAAAGTTATATAAATTTTGTCAAATTGAATACATAATTTAATTTTGAAATATGTAAATCTTGCTTTTAATTGCTGAGATTTGATTTCTAATAGCATTTAATAAATATTGATAATAATTAAATATTTTTATTGTCAATCTCTCTGAAAACCTCAATGATACTTTGTGTGTAGGAATAGGTCGTTCACCTTTCGAGGCTAATGTTCGGTTGTTCCGCACAAGTCGGCCTTTTATCAATTGGCATACCACATTCAGAAATTAATAATATTAATAATACAGAGGAAGATATCGACAGGATTTTTAAAGAAAACGCGGAAAAAACAGCAGTTTGTCCTGCAAGAACAAATAAAAATATTATTATTAACACGAGAAGAAAAAAATTGGCATACTCTGAGAGAATCTGCAACCGATTTACTGAACAATTGAGCGGCTAGGCGAACTTTCATTTTTTGCTTAATATAATTAATATGTGCTGCTCGCATTTTATTTCCCAAATGCATCGATTCTGTTGACTGAATTTTATGGAGAAGATCAAAATATTTCCACTGGATTAATTTTCCATTTCCATCCCTCAAATTGCCTAATTTGCCAAAAATATTCCTAATTAATTTTAACATATGACAAGGATCCATAAATATATAAATTTCCTCTTGGGTTACTGGGTGTTTAAATGACCACTCATACTCATTTAAATCGTCTGTCTCATTTTCATCTAATTTATCACTTTCATGATTAACAATATCCGTATTTATATGATTAATTTTTTTTAATTTTTTGTCAGCAGAAATATTTGTACGTGTTCCGTCAAATGTAAGTGAGACAACTTTAACATTACATTCATTCAAAGCAATCAAACACTGATTAACCAACCCTGCAATTTCTGTAGCAGTTAAGCCATTATGTAAAAAATAGGCAACAGGAATTTTTCACGATTGATTAATACAGTTAACCATAAAAACCAGTGCTTCTGTAGCTAAAGTAGGAGTTTTATCCTCGTTAACAGGAACAGATTTCCCAAAATTAACAAAGCCCTTTTTATCTTTTTCGGTACTTTTCATAATGTGCATGCCATCGAACATTAGTGAAACAACCAAAGGATAGTTAGCCTCTTGAGCACGCAGTTTTATACTATCTAGTGCCTCTAAGCAAATACCAGGATCACCATTAACAACTGTATACCATTTAGATATAGTTCTAGGATGAGGAAGAGAAGAATGAAATTTACGTCTTACGTAAGAGTAAGCAGCAGGCGAATAATAATGCAGAGTTAAAGCAAAAGTACGCAATTCAGGACTGTAAACTTTTGAGATTTTTTCGTGCTTTACTTTACCAAATTGTCGCTTTAATAAATCCGTGTTCAGTTTTCCAAGGTCCTCGAGTTCCTTCATAACATTGTCAGGAACAAACTGCTTTTCTTTTAATTTTGCTATTACCTTTTCCATTGATGCAATTTTTTTTTGGTAGAGACGTAATTTATTAAATATTCGTTGGTTTTGCTTTTTCTCAGACTTTACTCGTCTATCGCAATCTTGACGTATGCGCTGTTTCGTTGGAGAATTAAATGTTCTTTCTGGAGAAATAGATGTTGCTCGATCAACGAACGAGCAACATCATCAACATTTCTCGTTTTAGCACTCGAATCTGTAAAATTTAATTTATATTACACTCTAAACAACTCTTAAAATCTATTTTTATCGGTAGTTTTAGTTTCTACCATTCACACTTTGTCACCATTTTTCAACATAAAAAATTACAAATTTTTGAAATCCATATTTACGTCTTCAAATATTTATTAAATATTTAATTAATTTAGTATCAGAATTTGTGAAATTTTCACAAAAAATAAAAAGTATTTTTTTTTAAACCGAAATGTTGAAAAATATTTGTATTTGGCCTTAGAAATGTGTCCATCAAAAAACAGAACAAAAATTTTTTTTTATAAAAGTTATTGCGAAATGAATTTTTTTGCAACTTTTTAAACAAAATTTTATTTATCCTAAATGAATGAATCGGTTTAAATAAACTAAGCGGGAATACAAAGTGGATAAAATATACTTTCGTTAAAAATTAGAAAATTTTTAAAAAGTTTATTTTTTAATAATTAGGTAATAAATTTTTTATAAACAATTTATTTTTTTAATGTTCTGCGCCTTTTAAAAAATTGAAAAAAATCCCAACATAGAATTAAAACTTTAAGAAATCAAAATCCGTTGAGAAAATTTAAGAGCGACAATTATTTTAAAAGATATAATGAAAATTATATTGCAAGGAGATGCGATTTTGATGCTTTTCAGAATTAAAACATTATTTTAAACTACGAAAAGAACAAAACACTGTCAAATTAACATTTGTATTAAATTATATAACCATAAAAATGATCAAAACCTAAGTGTAGCGTTAGTGCACTAGACTGCGCCAATATAATTTTTATTATAACTTTTAAAATAATTGTCGCTCCTAAATTTTCTTAACAGAATTAGATTCCTGATAATTTTAATTGTATGTTGAGATTTTTTTCAAATTTTTAAAAGGCGCAGAACATTAAAAGAAATTAATTGTTTATAAACAATTTATTAAATAATTATTAAAAAAAACTTTTTAAAAAGTTTTTAATACTAATTGAAAGTATATTTTATCACCTTTATATTCCGGTTTTGTTCAAATTGGTTCATTCATTTAAGAGAAATAAAATTTTGTTTCAAAAAGTTACAAAAAAATTCATTTTGCAATAACTTTTATAAAAAAAATTTTTTCTGTTTTTTGGTGGACACATTTTTAAGGCCAAGTAGAAAGGTTTTTTAACATGTCGTTTTAAAAAAAATCCTTTTTTGTGAAAATTTACGAATTCTGACCCTTTAATAACTTAATAATAAAATTTAATAACAATTTTAATAATAATAATAATATTAATTATTTAATTAATTAAAAATTTAAAAGATTAGATAAAATAAGTTTTTAATCATTAAAAACACTTTTTATAAATGCATATTATAACGGAATGTCAGATTTATTTAAAAGCCATGCACTTTTCTATAATAAAATATAGATTGTTAAAAACTTGCATATATATTTACCAAGTTCAATTTCGTTATTTACAGGGTTGTCATTTGATACTTTATAACATTTCCTATCGGGTTCATTATGCTCTTGCGAAAGACGTCTTTTTAAAGTGCTTTTCTCAGGATAAATTTGATCTAGATAATCCCAAATCATTTTTAAAAAATTTGCTTTTAATACTTTAAAAATATTTTTAAGAAAATTTAATTTTAGTTTAATTCGTAATATTACATTGATTAAAAAACCATGTTTTCTTTAAATAAATTATAAATTGCACATAAATTTACCAAATTCATTTTTGTTTGTTAAGTTTTCCTGGTTATTATTTGATGTTTTCAAACGTTTGCCATCAGGGTCATTTCGGACTGGCGAAGGGCATCTTTTTAAAGTGTTCTCCTGAGGATAAACTTTATATAACAAGCTAATGCATCACCGAATTCTTCTCCTTCCATTATTTTTGTAAAACTATCTACGCAAGAATTGAGGAACAATTTCATTGAGCAAAGAAAAAAAGAAAAAAACTATTCCACAGTCAACATTGGATGGTCAACGAGTGAAAAAGCAATCATATACTTTCGAGAAGCACTTACATCATTAAACCGAAAAATATATGCAATTGCTCTTTCTGCTAGAAGAGGAAACAAGATAAAATATTTGTGGACATCAAATGGCAAGATTTTCTGTCGGCGAGATGATGGTGAACGCAGAATTCTTCTATCGAGCATTGAGGATGCTAACATTGTAAATCAATAATGGTTGTAAATTTTCATCTTTTGTAACTAATTGAAATCTCTTTGATCTGTTTTTTATTTTTTTATTTTTTTTTATATTTAAGAAGAAAAAAATTAAATATATTGATCCTCTTTTATTATTTTTTTTTCTTATCAGTATACTTCATTGTTGGTTCATTGATACATTATATATTGCAATCTGAAAATATACTTCTTTTTTTTTCTTTTTTACTATGGCAATATTTTTCTTCTTTGTTTTTCAATACTTTCTTTGTTTTGTTATATTCTTATATTTTTTATATTTTTATTCACCTAAAGGAAGTGTCGAATACAGTAATTTTATTTACAAAACACAAAATACATGAACAATAATAAAAATTTAAATATTTGTCACGTTAATGCTCAATCTATTAGAGCACATATTATAGAGTTTAGGGATTTTTTCAATAATAGTAGGTATCACATTATAGCTGTTTCGGAAACGTGGCTGTTACCACAAATAGCGTCAAATATGGTTGATCTCAATAATTATTATATCTTTAGAAAAGATAGAGAAACGCGTAGAGGTGGAGGAGTGTGTCTATACGTGCATAAAAGCTTTGAGTGTTCTGTGGTTTGCGTGAGTCGTGAGGGATCTCATCCAACTGCGGAATTTTTATTCATTAAAGTCAAGGGCATAAATAATAGTATATTGGTGGGAGTAGTATACAAACCACCAAATGCTTCATTTGGTTCTGATCTTGAAAATCAAATTTTTTCCCTTAGGCAATATTTCACAAATATAATTATCATGGGTGATTTTAATTGCAATTTGAATCAATCAGCTCCTACAACTAATTATTTAACATCCATGTTATATTCCGCTGGTATGTTTGTAGTTCCTCACGGTTCTACGCATCATTCGCATAGCTCTAGTACTAGGATTGATGCAATGTTTGTTGATGACATCGACAAGGTTCTTTTGCATGGTCAACATTCAGTACCTTTTTTATCAGATCATGATTTAATTCACGTTAAATTTGAATTTGAAGAATATCAGTCTCAGTATATACGTCAATCTAATCTTGTGCGAAATTTGCATAATATATCTGAGAAAGATTTTTTATTCTATCTATCGAAATATGATTGGGCAAGTATATACATAGAGAAAGATATAAATGCTAAAGTTTATAAATTAACTTCTGCTTTAACTTCTGCATTTGATCGATTTGCACCGCAACATATATCCTGTACTAAAAAGAAATTCTCTCCTTGGATGACTGCGGAGCTGAGGGAGTTAATAAAAAATAGGAACAATTTACGTGACAAAGCTAGAAGAACTAAAAATTCCATTGACATTATTAATTTTAGAAAGATCCGTAATAAAGTACGAACTAAAATAAGAGATGCTTATAATAAGTATAATTATAATACTATAAAGAATGCAAAAAATTCCAATAATATATGGAATACTTTAAATAAATTGAACTTAGTACCTAGTAAGAGAAAATCCAAAAATAATAATTCTTTTCCGGTAAATGAATTTTTAAACGTCTTTAATGTTGATCCTGCTATTAATACATCTACAACTAAATTAAATTTGCCTCAAAATATTAATATTTTTGATGATGGAAGATTTTTCTTTTATGACATATCTCCGGAAATCTTACTTAAAAGCATTAATCAATTGAAGTCCAATGCCATGGGTCCCGACCAAATTTCTGCAAAAATGATTAAATTAGCATTACCAATAATATTTCCTGTCCTTTTGCATATTTATAATTATTCGCTTCAAACAAGAATTTTTCCTGAGATATGGAAGATGAGCAATGTTAGACCAATCCCTAAGGTATTAAATCCAAACAGCGTGTCAGATTTTAGGCCTATTTCAATTGAATGTGCTTTAGCCAAACCCTTGGAGAGAATAGTATGTGATCAAATGATTGCATTTTTATCTGCTAATAATCTTCTAGAACCATTGCAATCAGGGTTTCGCTCTAAGCATAGTACTAGTACTGCGTTGCTGAAGTTTACTTCTGACATTAAACTTGCAATGGATTTAAATCATATAACCATTGTAATATATTTTGACTTTTCAAAAGCATTCCCTTCAGTGGATCATAATTTACTAATTACTAAACTTCATAAATCTAGAATGTCGAGTACGGTTTGTGAATGGTTTCATTCTTATTTAGGTTGTAGACTACAAAGAGTTGTGGATGATAATGGTAAGAAATCGGAATGGGATATACTTAAGTGTGGAGTTCCGCAGGGTGCAGCTCTTTCTTCAATACTATTTAATATTTTTATTTTGGATCTTGGTGGTAAATTAAGATTCTGTAGATATCACAAATACGCAGATGATTTTAAGTTGTACATTTCGGGACCATTATCTTTGTTGTCAGAACTTATTAAGAACATGCAAACTGATATAGATTATATTGTTGAATGGGCAGAAAATAATGGACTTAAACTTAATCCTAATAAGACACAGGCCATGGTAATTTCGGCTTCCAAAAATCCATCTTTACAATTTTTGAGGAGTGTTCCTCCCATTTTGGTACAGGGAATTCCCATTACATTCGCTGAAAACGTTAAGGATCTGGGGTTGATCATGGATAGAAATCTGTCTTGGAAGAATCACGTTTTTGATATCTCTCGTAGAACATTTATTGTATTACAACAATTGTATCGAAATAAGGACTCACTTCCTACCTCTACTCGTATATTATTGATTAAAGCTCTTATTCTTCCTATGTTTGACTATTGTTGCACTGTTTATGATGACATTGCTGATGATTTAAATGATAAATTGGAAAGATCCCTAAATGCATGCATTAGATTCATTTACAACATACCAAAATATGAACACATTTCTGAATACAGAATTAAAGCTGGGTTTGTGAATGTTGCTGTTAGACGACAGTTCTTTATGGGTAATATGTTATATTCCGTATTACATAATGAGGCACCGGCGTATTTGCATGATTTTTTTGAATTCCGGGACATTAATGATGCTGTTTACAATAGACTTAGAAATAGGAAAGATATATTAAAAATACCTGCTCATAGAACTTGCAAAATGCAAGGATCGTTTATTGTAAGAGCTGCTCGACTGTGGAATAAATTACCCAATCAAATTAGAGATGCATCAAGTCAGTGGGCATTTAAGAAATTATTTTTTAAGTTTTTGTTTGAAAATAGGAATAAAGTTTGGGATATAACATATTGGTGAAATTTTCAAATGAGTCGCAATGCGTTACCACTTATTATTTCATTGTATTTTTTCCATATAGACTACCTGCTGCAATGTTTTGGCTTATATCACGATTGTTTGAATTGATATTAATGTCGTGGTGTATTTCGTTAAGCACTACAATTATATATAATTGCTATTAGGTTCTACTACTCATCTAAGTCTCTAATGTTTTATTTTACTTCTCTTTTTTTTATATATACTCCTATGTATGTTATACAAAAATTGTAAAATGCTAACTGTTCCTTTATGGGCTTATTAGCCCTAGGAACGTATATTAATAAATAAATAAATAAATAAATAAATAAATATAATCCTGAATCATTTCGGGAGTAAATTTCGTTTTTTTCCTTCACAGAAAAAAGTGAGTGTTATTTTAACACTGAATTCGGTGTTAAAAGTGTCTGCATCAAACTTTAGCTCGGAAGTGTTATTTTAACACTGAAAATAAGGTAAATTTTCTATTATAGAAAATTTATCCTCACTAAAATTACCCTACCAAAATTTACCCGCATCAAAAACAACACTCGCTTTTCTCTGTGTTTTCCACTCTATTTTGATTATCATCTTTAATTTCATAGAAGCACTGAAAAAATAGAATGATAGCAAAGTATCAAAAACTACTTATTATATCAAAATTATAAAAGTTATTGTAATTACTTACAAAAGGAACAGCATTTTTTTTCAACTTCACTTTGTACGGAATAGACCTGTCAAAGTGAAAATAAAAAAAGTGTTGAGAACAAACAAGATGTCCATCAGTGATATTTTCCTTATCTAAATTAAGAACATTCGCCCATTTCACTCTAATTTCTGGATTCTTGGAAACCTGCAATTTTAGGTTGATAATAATAATAATAAACGAAAGATAACCTCAAAACGCATATTTTGTATTTCTTACCGATGATAAGTCAATCCTTGAACATCATTTGGACCTTTTTTTATTGAAATAGCATTTTTGCATTGTTTCACAACACACTTTCCAGGTTTGCCCATTTTTTAAACCGTAATCCCACTTTAACTAAAACTCATTTGACACTTATCACTTTTGCATAAAGTCATAGGTAAACAGATATAACGCCATTTTGCACGTATATTTTGTTAACCAATCAGCGATTTGCCAACGGATACATGCGCAAAACGCAGTTCTCCCCTTACGGATTACAAGGTATCCCCCCGCATCGATATGCCTTGTCCCTATATTTCTTATGTCCATGTGAAAAAGTAAGGAATTTCAATATGTTAATTTAAAAATTAAAAATGTTACTATTTAAAAATTTATATTTTTCATTATTAACAGAAAAGTCATTAGCAATTTTCCTTAATGAGTGTTTGAGGGTCCAAGCGACCCCCGCTGTGAAGGTTGCTCGGGACTCAATTCCAAGTAGCCCTCGCAGCGGGGGACGCTTTGCCCCTCTAACGGTAAACAGACAAACTAAAAGCGAACAGACAAAATATATATATGCAAACGGAATACGGACTTTAATATTGTTAATTTCGATTTTACTTCCTCATAGAGGAAGTATTGTAATACCAAAATTTTTCAAGTTCGATTTTTTGACATATCTTTATGTTATTTGACCTCAGGAGTTCAAAAATCACATTTTTTGAAAATGTCATTCCGAATGTGTGTGTGTAAACATTACATTTTCAAAAATATCTTGAGATTATGAAGAGCTTAAAGGCGCTAGCACAGCTCCTACTGCCTGCAGGTTGTCATGGTAACACATAAGACTAAGAGAGTTTGAACATTTTTTGTACATATTAACTGGATATCTTAAACTTTAAAAAATTAAAAATTTTGGAAAATAAGACTTTTTTAAAAATTTTGTTAAAAAATGTAGAAGTAACTTTATAATTATCGTTACCAACTTGTTGAGCATTAAAAAACGCTTCGATTGACCTATTTTTGAACCTAACTCGATCATAAATTTCGAAATTATTGGTATTTTAAAAACCAAAAATTGTGGTAAATGACATTTTTTAAACTTTTTTGAGTGAAAATTTTTGTTCAACTATTAAATTATTGTAACTATTTTGTAGGGTATTTAAAAATGTATTGATTGACCCAAGATTCAATCACTTTCACCATATTTATAAAAAGTTATTCATATATTTCTATTATTATTATTATCTCTATGAGGAAGCAATAAAGTGTTTATATGAAAAAATGAGCACCAAAATTACAAAAAATATACAACTTGACAGCGGTTTTTTATTAATTTTTACTAATTTTTTTTACGCGTAATTATTATTTTTTTAAATTATTTTTACCCGCGGGTATTAAATTTCAGTTTTAGATTGAAAAATATTATAAAAATGGATTCTGATCAATCAAGTGATGACATCGATATATTGGAGGAAATTAAGTTTTGTGTAAAACTTCACAAATCAATTATAATGTTTGTATTATAATTTTTTTTAAGTTTATGATAATTATAATAATTGTTGCCTCCCCTACTGGAAGTAAAAAGATAGAAAGAGATAGAATTTTGGGGATAGAAAGAGATAAAGTTTTTTTATCCCTTTGAAATAGCCACTTTTAGCATACCCGAAATATTATGTTTTTTATCTCCAAATTTATATCTCTTTTTATACCCTATTATCCCCTATCTATCTATTTTTATACCTATGTACTTTTATTTCTTTTTATTTCTCTTGCTGCAAATTTTTATCCTTTTTAATATATAAAGAATTAATTAACCAATATTATTAACAATATTAAAGACTTTATGAAGTATTACCATTTCAATTGAATTTATTATTTAAAAAAAATATTTTTAGAGTTTTCGTACTTCTATTTATAACCTATTTTTAACAATTCAAGTTATTTATTTATTTGTTATGAAATTATTTTTTATTGTTTAAATCTATATTTCATTTCACATTAATAACCAACATTGTACATATATCACTTAAAACCAAATTTGAAAAATCTCGCACGCAGGAGGGATCGAACCCTGAATCTTAGGGACGCAAGTCGAATACACATGTTACTCAGCCACGCTAGCTTTACGATATTTTTCTTGAACTACCTTTTAAATTTTGGGACTGTATTGATCTCTTTTTATCTTTTACTCTATCACTCTTTATCTCTCAATTGATCTCCCTTTTAAAGTTTTAACTTCTCTTTATTTATCACGAAATCGTCACGTAGCTAATTCAATGTATAGGAAGGAAATAGACTGCAGTCTATTGCAACCAATTGCAATTGAGTTAAAGGAATAAAAGTGATAAGTATTGTATGTACTGATATGTAATTGGGATTAGAAAGCAAAAGAAGAGAATATTATAAGGGCTAAAAGGAGCATAATAAATGTCATAACAAAATTATTAAGATAAAAGAAGAAAAGGCCTTATTTTTCAATCGAATTAGAAAGAAATAGACTGATATAGAATCGAGGAGATAAAATGAAAAAAGTATGGCATTAGAATAAAGTTCGGATAAAAAGAAAAGAAAGTGAATAGTAAAACAAAGTAAAGGTTATTAAAAGAGATTGAGCAAAAGTAGGTGATGGAAAGAGATTGAATCGAATCGAGAGGTGATAGACTAAGATTTAACCCAAGGTGTAAATGGTGATGAGTGTGTACTAAGATTATAATGTGGATAAAAAGAGAGAAGTACAAGGATAAAAAGGATAGAACGGTATAAAACAAATGTTATTTATAAAGATAAGGAAAAAAGTAAATACTAAGATTCAAATGAGGATAGAAAGAGAATGAAGTAAATAGTAGAAGGATGAAATAAGAGTTATTAGAAGAGATTAAGAAAAAATACGAGATAAAAAGAGATTGAAAGGATTAAAAAAGGAAAAGCCTGGGATAAAGGAAGGTCAAAAGCAGGGATCAGTGTGTTCTTGGATTAAAGTTTTTTATTTAATTAAAGTTTAAAGATTAAATAGATTAAACCAGCGACAGAAAGGGAAGAAAGTAGATAGGAAAAGTATTGAAAAAGATAGGAAAAATGTTATTCAAAAAGATTGAGAAGAAGAGAAGATAGAAAGCAATAGTAGTAATAAAAATAGGGATAGATTAAGAGAGATAAACTTTATCTCTTTCCATCTCAGAGATAAACAAATATTTCCAGGAGATAAGATTCCTATCCCTTGACCTCCAGCAGGGAGATATAAAACTGGATAAGTATGAAGTGATATTGAAAAAGGTATAAAAAGTTATCTTTAAGGATTAAAAAAAGATTCAATGGGATATAATGAAGGTTATTAAAAAAGATTAAGAAAAAAGAAAAAATCGAATTTTTTTTAATTTAATAGAAAAGAGATAGACTCTGATAGAACCGAAGGAATAAAAAGAGACAAGTATGGACTGAGATTTAAATAGGGATAGAAAGGGAAAGAAGTGACTAGTAAGAGGATAAAAGGCGATAAAGTAAGGGTTATTAAACCCAGTAAAAAAAATTTGATACACGGACCGCGGAGTTCGTATACGAGCTCGGTAGCTCGTATGAGAAATATGAGAAAACTCTCATACGAGCATTTTCCCTAATGAGAAGTGTATAGATGCTTGTATACGAGGTGACTTTTAAAGCATTTTTCTTAATATAACACTATTTTAAAGTAAATGTAGATAATAGAAATGAATTTTCAAAGTAAAACAAAGCTAAATTTATAAGGGAAATGAAGTTTTAAGAAAAAAAGGATAATTTTGTTCAAGAAATTTATTCACACTGAAAAAGGTTAGAATTTGATAATTCCTTGTTACTCTAACTTACCGACATTAGATATTTCTCGGATGCGGTAAGCACGATTTTGTATTGGCGGTAGAATAAATAAGTTTTTTTCATTACTAATTAATAATATATTATTATTTATTTATTATATAAATGTTCTTATATAAAATAATTAAATTTAATACAAAATCTGCTTACCGTATACGAGAAATATTTAATGTCGGTTAGTTAGAGTAATAAGGAATGATCAAATTCTAACCTTTTTTCAGTGTGAATAAATTTTTTGAACAAAATTATCCTTTTTTTCTTAAAACTTCATTTCCCTTATAAATTTAGCTTCGTTTTACTTTGAAAATTCATTTCTATTATCTACATTTACTTTAAAATAGTGTTATATTAAGAAAAATGCTTTAAAAGGCACCTCGTATACAAGCATCTATACACTTCTCATTACGGAAAAGGCTCGTATGAGAGTTTTCTCATATTTCTCATACGAGCTACCGAGCTCGTATACGATCTCCGCGGTCCGTGTATCGAATTTTTTTTTTACTGCATCTTTCTCACAAGCGGTGAAATAAAATTGAGATTAATATATAAGGACAGTTGAAACTTTCTGAAGCATTAATGTAAAGCGTGCGATGTGTGTATTAGTGTATGCGTTTAGAATGTACTGTAGGCAGGTGTATCAATTAGTATTTGTTCGTAAACAATTGTAGGGGGTTTAGGTAGTGATTAAAGTAGGTAAATTGAGAGTTACGGCAGTATTAATATAGATCTACTGAAGTAACATTATTTTTTATTTTTGTTCTTCAAGTTTTACCGAACTTTCAGTAAATTGCAACTCGTCAGTTTTACCGAAGACTTTATCTTACGTTTTACCGAACTATTCAATAAATATGAATGTAGCGAGAACTGTAAGTGAAGCGTTAATACATGTATCGTGAGCTTTATGATTTTTACATTATTTTTCAATGCAATTTCTTTTACAGTCTAGTTCTTGAAAAATTACTGTTTTGACACTTCATCCCAGTTTTACCGAACTAAATTCAGTAAAATTTCAGGAATAAATTTTCTCCGTGTGCAATTAATATAAAATTTCTATTTAGCACCAAAGAAATTCAATAAAAAATATTTTTGGAAAATTTCTGTATCCATTATAATATATATATGTTACCGGTAAACCCCGAAGTCCAGGCATTTTGCGAAATGCCTAGGCAAATCGGGAAATACCTAAAAGTGGCCAGAAAATTCGAGTTATACCTAGAAATTTTAGGCATTTCTCAAATTGCCTAGTCATTTCGCGAAATGCCTAAGCCGATTTAGGCAAAATGAAAAGTTGATCATTTGTAAGCCGCATACTAATGTAAACAGATTGTTTACAAAATTATTAATCTATTACACTGTTCGACAAAATGTTGCTACAAGAATACGTCTCAATTTTGAGAAAAACGGGGTCAAAGTGTCAGAATATGACATTTTTGGCACTTTTTGAAGCACTATAAAAAAGAACGCGACGTGATAGAAAGCTCAAATATGTCTTAAATGAGAGCTCGGACCCTCAACTTTACCATCCAAAAGCAAAAAACCATGTAGAAATAACTCAAAATTGTGGGAAACAACATTTTATTAATTTACCCTATATGATCGCTAACTAAAATAATAGCTGATGGGCGCGCACGCGGTAAAAAGTTGTTCCCCACAATTTTGAGTTACTTCTACATAGTTTTTTGATTTTGGATGTTAAAGTTGAGGGGTCGAGCTCTCATTTAAGACATATTTGAGCTTTCTATCACGTCGCGTTCTTTTTTATAGTGCTTCAAAAAGTACCAAAAATAGGATATTTTGACACTTTGACCCCGTTTTTCTCAAAATTGAGACGTGAAGGGACAATTTCACTTACAGATTCGTAATATACGGCAAAAATCCTGTAAGTTCGACATGCTGCAACAAATAACCAGCAAAAAATATATGTTTACAATTAAGGTTTCAATAAATTTTTCAATTTGCCTAAATCGATTTCGGCATTTCGCGAAATGCCTAGGAAATTTACGAAAATGCCTAGGCAATTCGGAAAATACCTAAAAATGGCCAGGAAATTCGAGTAATACCTAAGATTTTAGGTATTTCCCGATTTGCCTAGGCATTTCGCAAAATGCCTGGACTTCGGGTTTTACCGGTAACATATACATAATAAATGGAATAGAATAAAAAATTATATAATATTTTATAATTTTTAATTAATTAGTTGAATTATCAGGTATATAAAAATAATGTAAATAGTAAATTATTACATGTAATTTTCTACATTACCTTTTGATTTTTAATTCAATTAAAAAAAAATTCTAAATTCAAATATCCTAAATATTTACTGTTTTCAAACAACTTTCATTTTTTTAATGCACTATTATTAACAATAACACTGAAAAAAATATTTTTTATTAGTATAAACAATTATAATCTATATAAACCTTAAAACTATAACGCAATTTCACCGAAAAAATCTTGGGGGGTAAAACGGGGAGCGAACCCGGGTCCCGCTGGACTAAAGTCGCACCGCTTAACGCACTCGGCCGTTCAACGCAATGGATACTGAGAATTAATAACCACTGCACATATGTTTCAGTTCAGTGCCGTAACTAGAGATTTTAAGCATTGGTATATACTTTTAATATTTTCTATGTAATACAACATTTTAGATGATTTTTTAATTATTATAACTTTTTAGTAATTTAATTTGCAACGTTAACAATTAATAAATACATTGATTACTGTAATTAAATTTTTAATTATTTTTATTAATTTATTATAAATTATTATAAATATTTATTAATTAATTTTATTATTTTATATGATTAATTGATTATTAATTAATAATAATAAATTCATTAAATTTTTAATTAATAGAAAATTATAATTAAACTAAAATGTAATTTAAAAAATTAATTTTTAACTAATTTTATAATTTTTCTATTTATTATAAATGATTGTAAATATTTATTAATTAATTTTATTAATTATTAATATTATTAATTAATTTTATTAATTAATATTATTAATTAATTTTATTAATTAATTAAAGTTTTAATTAATAACAAATTAAAATGAAAAGTTTTAAAATATTGGAAAGAATAAGAACAAATTTATCTCTAGCAAATAATCAGTGGAGCTGTCTAGTTATTAGACATTATTGCAGTGTCATCGACACGACAAACTTAGAACTATAATTTCTAGGAGTACTTTAAAGTAACATTAAAAAAACTAGACATAAGTTATGTCTAGCCAATATCAAATTCAACTTGAATCTTTGACGAAGAGCGTTGGTCAGTAACTTTACAGTTATTTACCAGTCCGCCTAGAATTAGCGTCCGTGACAAAAACTGTCCAGTAACTTGAACAATCGAGTGGCTCCACGAAATTTTTCTACTAGGATACAGACAGACGTACCTAATCGCCAAACCATGCTTTTTGAATTCAGGGAACCTCAAAACGCAAAGATTTCATACAATTAGCAAAAGTCAGTTTTCCATCAAATATAATATCTTCTCATGTGATGAGAATGTAAAAATATTTTAAACTAAAAATAACATTTTTTAGTTCTAGATAAACCGTTTGGCTATACCTGACCCAAAAACTTCAAAAATAAACCTGGCCCAAAAACTTAAAAAAAAAAATTCATAACTTTTTTGTTTTTTGTTGTACAAAAAAGTATCTAAAGGAAAAGTTGTTTTTTTGTACAAATTTTAAGGAAAAAATTAAAAAAATATATTTTTTTGAAAATTGTAAAAAATACAAAATTTTGAAAATTTAAAAGTTTTCTATTTTTGTCGTTTTTTGACGAAATGAGCTGTCCCACGAACTCAGGCTTCATTTTAATGGACTAAAAAAGCACCCCAAATTGCAAGTCGATTTATTAAAATTTATTCGAGTTATCGTCGAGACAAATTTTTCTACAGACAGACAGACAGATCGACAGACAGACGGACAGATCGACAGACAGACACTTCTCTAAAAACCATTTTTTTGAAATCAGGGGGTCATGAAACGTGAAGATTTATCAAAATTAGAAATTTCTCAAAATCGCACAAATCCAAGACCTTCTCATTTTTGATGAGAATGTAATAAATGGAATTAAAAAAATAAGGACCTTAGTTATTGGTAAATTTATGAAAATATCTGAAAATTTAACTTCTCTGCGTCAATTGTTGGCTATGCATTTGATTCAAAACGATCTTTTCTGTCCGATGGTTGAAATACGACTAACAATGAAATACATTGATTTCACTTCTTTAGCGGTCGACATATAAAGTCTTGAATAGCAATTTGCATTCATTAACTTTTCCTGCACGAAATTGAAATAAGGCGATAATTGAGAGTTATTATTATTTAACCTCGTTGAGGGAAAACATGCTTTAAAATAAGGGAAAGACTGTGCGGATCTTTAAATATTTAAACATAAAGAGAATATGACATTTTCTACTTAAGAGGTAATTATCTTTTTCTATGGAAGTGTATTTCAAAGGGGTGAGATTCTCAATACTTTCTTAACCAGCAAAATGGAAACATATAAATCTTATTTAAAAGTTAATAAATATTTTCTATGCGCTATCGGATCTTGGCCACAACAGACGAAACTAAAAAAATTGTCCATCACTATTTTGGTTTGGATTAGTCTCTTGAGTTTTCTCGCCGCACAGGTATCAGACTTCTTTTAATATCTGTAAAGTTTAGAGACTTTTTTCTTCAGTGAAAAGAAAATTTATTTAATTCACATAACCGATTACTCTATTATCAAATAAATGTTTACTTGAGTCAAACAATTTTTAGTTAAGTAGTGTACGAAAAAATCTACTAAAAATAGAGTATAAATAAATAAAGAAAACATTAAAATAGATTACAGCTTTAATAAGATTTGGAGATAATTTTGATATGATTGTTCAAACATTGCCACCATTTTTTGTGAATCTTGTTAGTATTGTTTGCCTCGTGGCATCTTCTGTCAACAAGGACAAGGTATAGAAATTTAAAAAGGAGCAATTTTATTTAATATGTTTAGAAAATTGCATAATTTGATGAATATTAGATAGCATTAATTTTATCGAAAACGGAAAAACAATGGATGGATTGGGCATCGCATCCTATTGAAATTGAACTAGTACGTGAAAATGCTGACTTGGGAAGAAAATTAAGTATTATGTTTATAGGTATAATTTCCAGTATTCATTTTTTAATGGTAGAAAAATCATTTTTCTATTAACAATACATTGATTATATTATTAATAGAATTTTTATTTTTGCTAATAAGATTTTGTCCAAATAGTAATTATTAATTACTGAATAATTTAATTATTATTAAATTGCAAATAAACTCATTAAATTCGTCAAAACAAATTTTATCGTATTTTGTTCTTATTAAAATTTTTTCAGTTGTGGTTTTTGTAGTTATGTTTGAATATATTTCGGTGCCACTTGTTCCTATACTTTTGGATGTCTTCATGCCATTAAATGAATCTCGACCAAAGAGACTTATGATTGTCGCTGATTATTGTGTGAATACTGACGATTATTATTTTTTTATATCAATACATGCTGTCTATTCATGCATTGCAATTGTCACTGTATTCTTAAGTATCGATGGAATTTTCATTGTTTTTGTTTATCACGCTTGTGGTCAATTAGCAATTTTAGGGTATAATAATTATTAGTCCTGTAAGTAAAATTTGTTAAATAATTAACTATAATAATTTTAATACTAAATTTCAGATTTAGATTGAAAAATATTGTGACGATGGAATATAATCAAGAAAATGATGGAGATGAAGAAATAATGCAGGAAATCAAATCTTGCGTAAAACTTCATAAATCAATTATAATGTTTGTATTATATTTTTTATCGAAAAGTCATTTAATATATTAAAAAATTATTTTTTATTTTTATTTTTATTTTCCAAAAGTAGGGAATGTAATTTTAAATAAAACTTAATTTAAAATAAATAAAAATACATAAAAATTAAAAAAAGGAATACAAAATAAAAATAGGAAAAAATGAAAATATAGAATGTAGCAACACAGTGTTTTATTTGATAATCTAATTGTTACTTCTCTTAAAGATTTGTTAATGATATTAAAGACTGCTTTTCAACACCTTATTTTTTTGCAATGGGGCTAAATATGTTAATGATGAGTTTTACAATGGTCCAGGTGACAAAATTTATTATTTGCTAAAATTTAAATTTGTTAACTTTCAATTTTACCAGAAAAAAGAAGATACACTGAAAAAATTTGTTTTATTCAAATGACCGATTAGGTACTTGTCTATTATCAATTAAATATTGACTTAAACAAAATAATTTCTATTGGAGTCAAATAAATATGGTATTTGCTTCAAATTCTGAAATTGTTAGTTCAAATATACCATTTATAATTAATTTAAATTAAAATCAATAATCAATACTATTAAATAGAAATTATTTGACTCAAGTAAATATTTATTTGACAATCTAAACGAATAAAAATCAGTGATTTAAATCAAATAAAATTTTTTTTAGTGCAATAACTAGGGGAGTGTTGTTAGAGTTGGGCATAGTTTTGACTTTTCTTCATAACTTCCCCTGTAGAACGAATTTCGCGATTTCGCGCATATTTTTGGACAGATCAACTCAAATGCAATGTTTTTGCTGAAAATTGTAAAAAAATTTGACCGAAAGATTCAGAGTTATAAGCAATTTAAAAAAAAATGTTGTCAGAGTTGATCATGGTCGCCAGAGTTGGGCCACTGTAGAAAATCAATGAAATATTTATGTAAATGATTAAAAATGACCTTCAAATGATAGAACGACACTTGTGAATGAGGAAAGGAACCATGAAATTAAAATAAAATCCCATAATATGCATTTTCATATAACTTTAGATAATTTATTCCTTATGAACGAAATCCAAAATTAAAAAATTAAAAAAATTAAAAAAGGTTATCAAAAATTTTTTTTTTTCTTTTCAATGAAAATGGAGTTTTTAACACCTCTTTAAGTGAAAAAATGAATTTCTGTTGCAAGTGCGCTTTGTAATTGCAAAATTTTTCTCATGGCCCAACCCAGTAATAAGGAGTGAATTAAAGTGGATTGGCACTTTTATGTCCTTAAATTCCAAACCAATTCCGTTTTTGTCCGCAATCTTAATGAATTCCTTTTCTATTGTTAAGTTGATAATTTCTATCCAATTCAATTCTATGTAACCACGTGACCAGAGTCTGAATTCACTTTAATGCCGTTTAAGGGAATGATTTGTTGTGGAGTTAATGCCTTTTAATTAACATTGAATTCTTTAAAGGGCATTAAAGGGGGATTCAAATTCTGGTCACGTGGTTACAGAGAATTGAATTGGATAGAAATTATCAATTTACTAATAGAAAACGAATTCATTAAGATTGCGGACAAAAACGGAATTGGTTTGGAATTGAGGTTGAGTCCACAATAAAATAAATCGTCTCGATTTCGATGCGCAGTAAACAAAAATGTATGTACGCGCATCGAATCGTCTTGAAAGTCAAGTAGGCCAGTCGGTGAGTGCAAAAAGTGCACATAAGTGCAACCTGAAAAGTCGAAGCAGTTTCTTGTAGTTTGAGGGCCCCAAATAAGAGCCCCATAGTTTGCACCAAATTTCCAGTTGCGAAAAATGGTGTAAACAATCGCCAAAGTTCGAAAAACATGGTTTTTCGATGACTGTTGCTTCCGGTTAAATTTTAGGGGAAAAAGTTGTGATTGAAAGTTATAGAGCTTGGAAATAGCTCTCAAATGATTGGTCGCAAGTTAAAAAAACTTAATTACTTTAGTTGCAAATGAATTTAAACCATTAAAAATAGCACTTTTTTAATTGTTTAATAACTTTGTTAATGATTATCGAATTTGTTTCTAACTTCCCAGAAATATTCCCCTTGCGAGGCTGAATAAATCCAAAAAAAAATCAACTTGATCGGGTAAATAGTTTATGCATAATTCCATTTATTAACTAAAAACATGGAATTTTTCAACGGAATTTCTCCACTTTTGGACCTGCGAATTTCGTTTTTTTTCTTGGAGAGTACAGTTTAGGAGACTAACTTTAATTCCATTTAAATGGGAAATTGATTTTTTTTATTTAAGTGCATAATAATAGACGTTAAGAAAGGGTATGTTTTTTTGACATAAACAAATGGAATAACTCGGAAATTTTTCACTTTATCGATTTCGTGTAAAGGACATTTGATTTCATTTGTTTTCACAAAACTTTTTAAAAAAAAAATCCGACCTAACTTCAAGGGGTGGGGAGTTAACTTTAAAAAAAAAAATTCCTGACAAGTTAATTATTAATGTTTTTTATTAAAATTCGCACCACTTACAGTTTAATACATGTATTTTATGTAAAAAAATTAAACATAAGGTTTTGTGCATTTATTTTTAATCTATATCAAGTAAAAGTAAATGTATCCTTTTTTCAACCTCTGAACGGCGGAGTGGGGGTACTCGGAGGAGCGTGATTCTCGCCGCCACAACTGAATTCAGCCGTTCCAATTTGAAAACATGGTCATAACTTCGTTAATTATTTACCGATTTTAATCATTCTTTTTTTTAATTTGATGTATTTTTTTACGCTGAATCCAAAAATGATTTTATATGTTTTCAAATTACAATATTTTTAATAATAAAAAAGAAAATTTTTTTAACGACAAATTTTTAATTATTATTTATCATATTTGACAAAAAATTCTTTTCGTATATATAATTCCATTGAATTTAAAATAATATTATGACATAAAAAAATTCAAATGAATTATGTATAAGCTTGTAGAATCAGGTTCACATATGCACGCCTGTTCAACTATCAATACAACAATGCTACACACTTATAAGTAAATAATTTGAATTTTTTTATGTCATAATATTATTTTAAATTCAATGGAGTTATATGTACGAAAAGAATTTTTTGTCAAATATGATAAATAATAATTAAAAATTTGTTGTTAAAAAAAAATTTTCTTTTTTATTATTAAAAATATTGTATTTTGAAAACATAAAAATCATTTTTGTATTCAGCGTAAAAAAATACATCAAATTAAAAAAAGAAAGATAAAAATCGGTAAATAATTAACGAAGTTATGACCATTTTTGCAAATTTGAACGGCTGAATTTAGTTGTGGCGGCGAGAATCACGCTCCTCCGAGTACCCCCACTCCGCCGTTCAGAGGTTGAAAAAAGGATACATTTACTTTTACTTGATATAAATTAAAAATAAATGCACAAAACCTTATGTTTAATTTTTTTACATAAAATACATGTATTAAACTGTAAGTGGTGCGAATTTTAATAAAAAACATTAATATTAACTTGTCAGGAATTTTTTTTTTAAAGTTAACTCCCCACCCCTTGAAGTTAGGTCGGATTTTTTTTTTAAAAAGTTTTGTGAAAACAAATGAAATCAAATGTCCTTTACACGAAATCGATAAAGTGAAAAATTTCCGAGTTATTCCATTTGTTTATGTCAAAAAAACATACCCTTTCTTAACGTCTATTATTATGCACTTAAATAAAAAAAATCAATTTCCCATTTAAATGGAATTAAAGTTAGTCTCCTAAACTGTACTCTCCAAGAAAAAAAAACGAAATTCGCAGGTCCAAAAGTGGGGAAATTCCGTTGAAAAATTTCATGTTTTTAGTTAACAAATGGAATTATGCATAAACTATTTACCCGATCAAGTTGATTTTTTTTGGATTTATTCAGCCTCGCAAGGGAAATATTTCTGGGAAGTTAGAAACAAATTCGATAATCATTAACAAAGTTATTAAACAATTAAAAAAGTGCTATTTTTAATGGTTTAAATTCATTTGCAACTAAAGTAATTAAGTTTTTTTAACTTGCGACCAATCATTTGAGAGCTATTTCCAAGCTCTATAACTTTCAATCACAACTTTTTCCCCTAAAATTTAACCGGAAGCAACAGTCATCGAAAAACCATGTTTTTCGAACTTCGGCGATTGTTTACACCATTTTTCGCAACCGGAAATGTGGTGCAAACTATGGGGCTCTTATTTGGGGCCCTCAAACTACAAGAAACTGCTTCGACTTTTCCGGTTGCACTTATGTGCACTTTTTGCACTCACCGACTGGCCTAGAGACGATTTTTAGCTATTCTGGAATCAGCCTGAAGAGCATAAAATTTCCAATCCACTTTAATTCACCCCTATTATTACTGGGAACTCTGACTCACGCGTCATTTTGAGTCATAGGCGCACAGAACACAAACGCGTGACACAAACACCAAATTACTTTACATATTTTCATATATCATCCTAATGAACAATTTCTGTAAACTTATTTTGTCTTTGGCACATTTCTTCTACATTTAGTTCTCTTTTTTTGGCACCACAAAAAAGTTTTTGATGAGCATATACCACAAAGTGGTATGAGTGGTACCACCCCGGTGACCACGGAGTAATAATAAGGAGACTGTACTACCAGTGAGATACCGTGCCAAATGTCTGCCTTGGTTCACTGAGTAGTAAAGACTTCTTAAAAATAAAGCGCATGCGCAGTTTGCAACTATCTTCGTCACTCTTGAAAGAACGATGAGAGAGATCATTATTTTGACGTGCGAGTTAGAAAGTGTGGTTATGTTTTATTGTTGACAACAGCAACTATACGGGAAAATCAAGATTTAAATAAGAAAAAATATTAATTAACAAACTGCAAAGAGAAGAGTAAGTACAATATATTATAATATTAATAAATTGTAATATAGGTGTGAGTAGATATTAATAAAAAGATTATTTTTTTCGAACCGGAGTAATTCTTTTCTTTGTATGATAAAGTGAATGAAAACAATATAATATTATACTATAATCGCTATAATGCTAATATAATTAATATCTACTCACACATTTCCTATATTACAATTTATTAATATTATTTAATAGTATAATAATTATATATTGTCAACAGTAAAACATAACCACACTTTCCAACTCGCACGTCAAAATAATGATCTCTCTCATCGTTCTTTCAAGAGTGACGAAGATAGTTGCAAACTGCACATGCGCGTTATTTTTGAAAAGTTATTACTACTCAGTGAACCAAGGCAGAAATCTGGCATCAGTTTGACCAGGGGATACGTTGGAGTTCAGTCTCCTTATTATTACTCCGTGCCGGTGACATTGCTCATTTTTTCCATTGTATGAAAAGACATGAGAGCTGAAAGTGTCCACCAGCTGGCGCCAGCTATGCACGGGCCCTGTTTCAATTAAAATGCATGGGATATTGCAAAAAAATTAAGTTTTCATTAATTATAATTAATTAAATCGTATTTTTTTGTACACAATATTAATATAGAAACTTTTTAACATATTTTTTGATAGTTATAGCCTTATAAAAGAGTAGAATATTTAATTTATAACGAAATTTTCATCTCAGTTTTAGGCGGGAATTTCAAAAAAATATTAATTATTATTATTATTTATTATAAATTTTTTTATTTCTCATCTACTCAATATAGTTTTGAAATATTAATAGTAGTAAATTAAGAAATAATTATAAATAATTATAAAAACTTACATATTTTTGAAAATCCCGCCAAAAATTTAGGTAGAAATTTCGTTCTAAATAAATTATTCTACGCTTTAATAAAGTAACAATTGTTACAAAATATGTTTAAAAGTTTCTAGATTCATTTCATGTAAAAAAATATGATTGAATTAATTTCAGTTAAAGAAAATACAATTTTTATGCATTATCCCATGTATTTTAATTGAAACAAGGCCTGTGCATAGCTGGCGCCATCGGTGTCAACTTTCAACAGTTGATACACTTTCAACTCATCAAGTCCAACGCACAATAGGTTCGCGAAAGTCGTTCGCGAACGAGACGCATGAGATAGACAAGGGTACACTAAAGTCCAACGCACAATAGGTTCGCGAAAGTCGTTCGCGAACGAGCCGCATGAGATAGACAAGGAAACAAATATATCTCTGTCCTTTTCTAACTCATGCTTTGCGTTCGCGAACGACTTTCGCGAACCTATTGTGCTTAGGCCTTTAACTGCGACTCATATGAAAAGATGGCTGATATTAGTAGCAAGAATTTTCGTAAAAAGATAGATGGCGCTAGTGCGATAAAACCAAATAAACGCGGTGGCTCAACTCTAAAGGCCAACGCAGAATAGATCTGTAACCGGAACCGCAATCGTAAGCGTAACCGTAAGAATGAGTTAAAGAAGGATAGGTATATTGTTTATCCTTCTCTAACTCATTCTTACGCTTACGGTTACGATTGCGGTTCCGGTTACAGATCTATTCTGCGTTGGCCTTAACAGCTGCCCAACTCTGACAACTCTCCCCTATGCATTTAGTGTAATTGGATTTTGAAATTTAAAATTTTTTATACTTAGATGATTATAAATATTCATGATCCTCGAGAAGTCGTTGCATGTCTTATGTATACTTTTGGACAAATGTTCATGCTTTTATGCCTTACTCTTCCTTGCCAGCGTTTAATTGACCTCAGCCATCAAATTCCTATTAACATGTAAATTTAAAAAAAAATTTTACAATTAAATTAATTTTCTATTTTATAGACTTAAATCCATTTTTATTTCAAAGTAAATACATAAAATAAAAATAGAAAAATAAATAAAATACCTAATTAAATTTTTATTTTATTTATTTTTATATTTATAAGTTTTCTTAAAATAAAATTTTAAAATAAAAAAATAAAATATTTTATTTGCAATTATCAGGATTTTAAATTAAAAATTACAATTTTAATATTTTCTTTTAGACACAATGGACTTTGGTACAAAATGTCATCAAAGGCACAAAAAATGTTGATTATGATAATAATGCGGTCAGCCATCCCTTGTACATTTACTGCAGGAAAATTGTACACTTTTTCATTGGAAAGCTTTGGCGCTGTCAGTAAAAATTCTGATTAATTCAAAACATTTTTTTGAAATAATTTTTTACCGTTTTAATCAATTTTTAAATTCATTTTATTAATTTTTTAAATGTACGATATTAATTTTAGGTTGTTAAAGCATCTGTTTCTTATTTAACCGTATTATCGTCAGTTCGAGAATAAATAGAAATTTATTTGAGGCATTTCACGTCAGAAATATCACGATTTGCAAAGGGTATGCCGATTTTCGCAAAACTTCGTGGGATTATAGTTCTATCTAAGAGACTTCTTTCCCCCAAATTTTTTCAAAAAAAATTCAAAATTGTTGAAGATACCCCCGTGTGAAAAATAAAAATTGGTCCTAGCATGGTCCTACCTATTTTGCCCTGTTAATAGCTTGGACCTAAGTAGGCAGTGTAGTTTGGACTAACAATGGCTGGTGATGCGATTTTAGCCTGGTCCTAACTTGGGAACCTAGTTAGGACCAGTTTATGGGTCCATTTTTGGACCTAGAAAGGACCATCTCAGACAGTATTTTCTATTTCATTATAATTTTAATTAGTTTATAATATTTGCTAAAGATATAACCTAAATTATTAATAATAAGTATTAGTTTTAATTACTTATTATTTTTTTCAATTAAATGATGACCAAAAGCGAATTCATAAATAATGTTAGTATATGCAGAGATCAATATACATATATTCCTCTAATATATACATAACAAATTATAAAAAAAATTAGAAATTTGTTAATTAAATTATTTTACAGTATATATAATCTTTAAATTGCATACTTATACGAATACAATGCAGAAAAATCGGAATAAACGCAAACCTAAGAAGCAAATAAAATCTAACGCACGCGGGAATCGAACCTATGACCTACGGACTACGAGACTAACGTCCTAACCACTATGCTACGGAGCCTAACTGAACCATCGACGTCTTATTGTCACACTGAGAAAAATGGATATTAAGCCTTATTATCTAGATATTAATAGTCAATATCTGTGACAGTGAAATATGTAACATTTTAGATGTTCAAATTTAACATCTAAGATATTGGAAAAAGACTTGTTCAAACATAACCTCACATTTACAGATTATACTTTTTAACATCTGAGATATTAAACCATAACATCTGGATGATATGCATTAGCATCTTTTCTTTAATATCTAGTATATTAAGATTTTTAATATCCAGTTTTCTCAGTGCAGTGACTTGTTGACTTGCTTTTGATAATTCAATATAGTATTTATAGACTCTAATTCACTGAGAGAAAAGAAGGTGCACTGCTGTTCATTTGGAGGTTGTGTATCGCAATTCAAATTTGGATCAACTGCGCACTCTAAAGGGGCGTGTAACGCGCCCCTTTAGAGCGTCCCATGTCCCATGTCAAGAGTCAGCAGCGCGCTCTAAAGGGGCGCGTTACACGCCCCTTTAGAGTGCGCAGTTGATCCAAATTTGAATTGCGATACACAACCTCCAAATGAACAGCAGTGTACCTTCTTTTCTCTCAGTGAATACACCATAATAAATAAAAAAAACTAATACCTTCTTATATGATGAGAATGTAAAAATAGTTTAACAACAACAATAATAATAAAATAATATTCAAATATAAAAATTCAAAAATTAATATTTTTATATTATATAAAGAAAAAAATATCTTTTCATTTTCGTTAAAAACAGGTTTTTCATTGTTCTCAATCATTTTTAACATTAATTTGTTGATCTAAAAAAATATTCGTCTTTTGAACTTGGAAATTTTTGCTAATTAATTAAGTGGGTGATCCACTTTTTAAAAAAAATGTCAAAAAATTTATGTTAAAAACACGTTTTTCATTATTCTAAATCATTTTAAGCATTAATTTTTTGTTGCAAAAAATTTTTTAGACTTGGACTTAGAAATTTTTGCTAATGAAACTAGGAAGCCCAGGTAGGTCCTGGGTTGGACCTGGGTGGGTCAGCCCACATTCAAATTGCAATATCTTCTAGTGTTTATAGCACCAACTTAAACGAAACTTAAAATCAGGGAACGAAATTAAAAATATATTTTACTAATTATAATTATATTGCAGTCTGTATCTGTTTAAATAAATGAATAAATGTTACTGTTTTATTAACTTTTGTGACAAATTACTTAGAAATTTGCAGTTTTTTTTCTAATTTCGCGATTATTACACTTGAGTAGTAAAATATGAAGATAATTTATCATTTTAACAATTCAGTTATTTGTTTAAACAAATAAATGTTGTTATTTATTAACTCTTGATACAAAGTACCTAGAAACTTGCATTTTTTTCTAATTTTGCAATAAACTAATTTAAAAAGTATGAAATAGAGATATTTTATAATTTTAACAATTCAGCATTTGTTTAAACAAAAAATTGTTGTTATTTATTAACTCTTGAGACAATAAAGCGTCTAGACACTTGTAGTCTTTTAAAATTTTGGAATTAACTAATCTGAGTATTTACTTATTGCAAAATTAGAAAAAACTGCTAGTTTCTAGGTTGATTGTGTGAAAAATTAGTAAATAACAATTATTTGTTTAAACAATTGCTGAATTATTAAATTAACTTTATTTTATAATATTTGTATAATTTTCTGATTTATGTCAAACAATAAATTGTTTAAACAAATACGATTATTAATTAATTTTATAAATATTAATTGAGAATATTTATCAATTTTTACATGTTTTTCATGTATCAATTTTGACACTTTATTTTATTAAAAATTTTTCTAAGTCATAACTGGATCTCCTAGTTAATACCAAGTTAGGACCAGCCTAGGATATATAAAAAGGGGTTGCCAAGTTAGGTCCAAGCTAGGGCCAATAATCATTTTAGGCATAGCATGGTGATTTCTACACGGGCACGCTATTTCGAATTTTAATATTAATTTTATAAAATTTTGAATATCTCGGAATATTGTTTATGGATTTTTATGAAAATTACACATTTTTCAGGTAAAAGTATGTACTTTAAAATGAAATAAAGTTAATAAAAAAATTAATTTTTAAATAAAAAAATTTAAAAAAATTTTTTGTTTATTTACTCTTCTCTGAGAAAAATGTTATTAACATATTTGGATTCCTTATGAATTCACCTTTAATTTCATAAAAAAAATTGATGGAGACTCAACTGGTTCCAGAGATATTGAATTTTTTGTAAAAAAAATAGTCATAGTTACAGCAGCAATGCACGACTGCGGTAACGTACTACGCGACTTGTGCAGTATGGTGCTATGGCGCGGCGACGCTTTTTTTTACAAAAACTTCAATATCTCCGGACCCAGTTGAGTCTCCATCAATTTTTTTTTATGAAATTAAAGGTGAATTCACAAGGAATCCAAATATGTTAATAACATTTTTTCAGAGAGGAGTAAATAAACAAAAAAATATTTAAAAAATTTTTTTTAAATTTTTTTATTTGAAAATTAATTTTTTTTATAACTTCATTTGCATTTTAAAGTACATACTTTTACCTGAAAAATTTGTAAATTTCATAAAAATCCATAAACAATATTCCGAGATATTCAAAATTATATAAAATTAATATTAAAATTCAAAATGGCGTATCTTCAACAATTTTGATTTTTTTTTAATTTGGGGAAAAGAAGTCTCTTATATAGAACTATTATACCACGAGGTTTTGCGAAAATCGGCATACCCTTTGCAAATCGTGATATTTCTGACGTGAAATGCCTCATTTATTAAAAAAACACTCTGCAGTCTTTATAGAATTGTGCTCAAAGCATAATTCACTACACTATTTGTTTTACTACTTATGATAAGTATTAAAGTTTATTAAAAAAAATTTAATTACAAGTTTTATTTTTATTAAATTTTACTGTTTCACACCTTTCACACACAGATGTTCTCAATGTATATTCATAACCTCTCGCATGAAAAACGATCGTGGCAACGTCACAAGTTTGGCATAAGGCCCACACTAAAAAAAGTTTTACTTTCAGCCTCTTTTTGAGGCTGAATTTAAGGTGTAAACGGAGTCAGCCCCATTAAACAAGGACAAACTTATGTGAAATACATGAGCTGAATTTAAGGTGTAAACGGAGTCAGACTTTTTTTCCCTGTGCCGTCTTTAAAATTTCGCGCCAAAAGTAGCAGACGAGCTGTAGTATTTAAAGTCGGTTCTACAATGGGCACGTCGGACGTGGACAACTGACGTGCGGTGCTGACGTCACCCATTATTCGTCCATATACCACGTGGACAGTTTTTCAAAGATTTTTGACCCCTTTACGAATTCGCCTCTCATTCACAACAAATGTTTCAATAATTTTTTATTTTTTAAGTTTGGCATTATATATCTTTTAAACTAGACGGTAAAAAACTATCATTTTTGTTATAAAAGTTCATTTTGGTTCAATAAATAAAACTTTAGTTTTTTTTAAATCTGACGATTAGTATAGGTGCAAAAATTAAAAGTCTGTAATTAATACATGGTTTTCCTATACCGTACACTGAAAGAATTTTAGGGTTCGCGCGCATCAGATCGTACACATTTTCTGCGTAACTTTTAACCCTCGCAGATATAATAGGAGCAAGAAGACTAGAATGGGAGAGAATATACAAGTAGATTTCCATTATCAAATCAAAATTTATTTTAGAAGGACTATTTAACTCATCTCTTCATAAGCAAAGGAAACATACACCGAAAAAAATCTCGATGGTATTATTAACTATGACTTTATAGTTAATCTTAATCTAGTAAAAGTAATAAGGATTCCTAATCATTATGGTTAGGATCGCTAGGTTGATTCAACAAATTCAAGCCTGGCAAAAACAACCCTATACAAATCCTAGTCAAATTGACTAGGTTTTTTGTAATTTTGCCTATTTCCATAATGCGCACGCGTCTGCTTCTGTTCTGACAGTGTTTACCTCTATATCTTTCGCGTCATTTATCGTGATTTCGTAAAACGATTTTTTGTCATTACTCGCGTCTATTTTTTGTACATAAAATGGAGTTCTTACATACATCAAAACCCTACTAAAAATCCCTGTATAAGATCTTGTACAAGAAAATGCACACGTTCAGCAGCTGAACTTGTACAAGTTCTGGTAAGAACATGTACAATTTCTTGTACCAGGATTTGAAACAAGTTCTTGTATTAGAACTTGTACAAGAAAATGTACGAGTACTTGTACAAGAAAATAAACTTGTACAAGAAAATGTACAAGAACTTGTAAAAGTTCAAGTACAAGTATTTGTACATGAACACGTTCATGTTCTTGCACAAGTATATTTATAAATAATTTTTTTTTAGAAAATTGGATTAAGTAAATTAATAAATAAATTTTTTTTTTTAATTGGCATTTTAATAACTTATAAGCATTAAGACTTTCCACTTTAGGCAAGCCAAAAACTATTGCGCAGCTCTAAAAGCTTATAAAAACTACTGCGCAGCCTTTAATGTTTTTAATTTTTACAACTTAAAAATAATGTTTAAAGAAAATGTACAAGTACTTGCACATGAACTTGCACATGAACCCGTACAAGATCTTGTACAAAATCTTGTACGGGTTCATGTGCAAGTTTATTTTCTTCTACAAGTACTCGTACATTTTCTTGTACAAGTTTTAATACAAGAACTTGTTCCAAATCCTGGTACAAGAAATTGTACATGTTCTTACCAGAACTTGTACAAGTTCAGCTGCCGAACGTGTGCATTTTCTTGTACAAGATCTTATACAGGGATTTTTAGTAGGGAATTGCTGGTTTCTCGGAACTTCTGGAAATATAGATAGTCCATGTTTTGGAAAGTAAACTATTTAATTATATTAGTCAATTCTTTCACAGTTTTTTGGTTAGGTTTCAATATAAATCGTCGAAATTTTTACGCACGTGGTGACAACATTTTTACTATTTTAATCGCGCAGTGTGTTTGAAAATTTACCTTTGCAATAATTTGTGTATTTAAATTTATTTTCATTTAAATGGCATAAATCATAAAAAATAAATAGTTTTTGACAAGTGTATAAAATTGTGTACTTGAAATGTGTGAAACATCATCTGATTAAGTATTGTATTTTGACTCGAAAATCTAGTGTCTATTAAAAAATTAAAATACCAAGTCGTGTTTAGTGTAGTAGTTATCGTTCCGGGTTTCAAAGTGCGTATCCTTAGTAGAAAAATTTGGTGGCGCTAGCATGGTGCCACTCTCGCGTTCCATTGCGCTGTAGTGGCGCTGAGATCATTTGAAACACTTTTGTAGTCTAGCGCCTTTCTCGCATTCTGCTCACAGTGCTAGAATGAACATAACCTCACCTGCCAATACTTTATTTCACGAATTAAAAAATGATTCCTATGTCATTTCTTTTGACGAATATAATTAAAAAATTGTGTACATATAAAAAACATTTACTAATTATCTGCCAACAATGAAGTTTTAACGTATTTGAAGAGTTAATACACGTTTCGTTTAAAGTTATGGTAAGATTTTAATTCAGAAAACGGTAACCTTTTCTTAATCCCAAGCCTAAAAATAATTTTGATCATTATTTGATATATAAAATTGTTTTTTAAATATGGAAATTTTAAGAATAAATTATTATTAAATTTCCATAAAAATTATTTATTTCTTTAGAGTAACAGTGTCAAAAATAGTTACACATGTTAAACATTACAATTAAAATTTTTGAAATTAACCAATTTTTGTATAATAATAATAATTGCAAAAATTAAGTTCCTATTTAAAATCAGTAAATATTTTCTGTCAGGTCAATTAAAAATAAAGAAAAAAGAAATCCAGTTTGAGGTTATGTTTTCTAATTCGTATGGAGAGAAATTAATAATATATTTGATCTATTAAAAAGTATTTATTGTTATTCTTGGTGATAAATCGTTAGATAAATTACTTAAAATATATTAAAAAATTTTCTTGGAGGTTGAATAAAGCTTCATATACTAAAAATTCTTTTATAAATAAGTGTATTAATTAACGAATGAACAAGAAATTTATAATGCAATATTAATTTATATTTAAATTTAATACAATTTCAAATATATAAATACTTAGAATCCTTTACTGTTATTGTTTTTAAATGCCACAATATTCTACAAGCAAACATTTAGTTTTACTTTAAAAATAAAAACAAACACCTTTGACACTTTATGCAACAGAAATTTGAGGTTATGTTGCATTCTAGCGGAAAGTGCTCGCGCCATGTAAGGCGCTAGAAGACGTCGGCGAGATAAACTGCCATGCAAATTCCAGTGGTGGCGCTAGCATATATCTAGGCTTTTATTAAATTTTTCTACCTGGGATTCGTTAGGTTCAGGTGTTCGCGTCCCCCCTGCGTCAAATATTTATTTCATAAGTTTAAATTAATTCTATAAGGTATATAAATACAAAGTCAAATATAAATATGTTCAAATACAATAATTATTTTTTTTCTTTTTTCTTTTAATTAGTTTTTCTCTTTTATTTGATAATAAGAATTTGATTAGCAATTTCAAATAATTATGATACACAGTGTAAATCTAATATTATTCTCCTAGTCAATTTGATTATTTTTTCCTGATTACTTCTTCTTCTTCTTCTTTGATGTCTTTTGGCTTAGCCGACTGACAGAACTATAAAATGATAAAGAAGTAGAGTGTAACTGTTGGAAATTCAACTATTAATTATCAGTATTTATGTGTGTTTAATTGTTTATTATTTTATCGTTTAATTTGTTCAATTGGTTGATGTTCATTTTGTATTATATATATATATATATTTGTAAGTTTGCTCGAAAAGACAAGACTATCACGAGACTGGGGAATCCCCAGTAAAATGCCTTTTGAAAGGGTCGATCCGCCATAAACAGTCATTGGGGGTCTTCCCCCAGTAAAATAAAGGAGAGGTATTCTAAAACAAAAATAAGTGTGTTCATTTTAATGGTTAACAAAATGGTGCCGAAACCCGGGACTCAGTTATAACTGAGGGATTTAGTGAAAAGTGAACAACTATATTTTTCTAAATGGAAGCAGAGCCGTCCAAAAAACGAGGACGCGGGCGTCCTCCAAGGCGTCAACTTAGCGTGGCTAGAGAACCACGTGAAAGTTCTAGGAAAGGCGTCACATTGAGGAGGAGATCTCCCTGTCGGAATACTGGAGAAAGCCTGCGTTCCCAGCGAAGTTTTCGAAGTACAAGTCGACAGCGGCCGCGAAGAGACCGCATGCAGCCTGTGGATGATCATAGGCATGCTCAGAGTCTTGGACGAGAGCCCTTGGGGGAGGAGAGCGAGAGACGCGGCGAGGCTGTGAGTGCCTCGGGGCGGACGCCTACGGGACCTGGACTCCAGCCATCTCCAGGGGAGACCCGACGGCGGATAAGCGACGGTGAATCTTCTCAGCGGTTTGGGCAGAGAAGTGGACAGGATGACCAAGGCTCTTACAACACGCGTAGCCAGTCAGGCCACTCTCAACAAAGCTTGGTAAGTTCTTATCTTTCTAATAAAAGACGATCAATTTTGATTGAAGCGGCAGAAGATAGGGCACGTTTAAAGCGTAGATTACTCGATGAAAGAGCGAGGATAGAATTAGATTTAATTAATGAAAAAATGAATGCGAGGTTAAATGAGGACGCGGATTCTATTATGGGTTCTCGGGAATCGATTTTGGCGGGAGGTGGTCGCGAGGTGAAATCGTGTCATTTCCCGGGATCCGATGGTGGGGCGGGGGGGAGTCGAGCCATCGAGGATTGGGTTCGCGACGTGTCACAGCGGTTTGCCCCTCCTCCGAGCTCGAGTGTGCCTATGCAGCAAGGTGGTCCTACGGACCCAGTAGATTTGCCGTCGGATTTTAGGTTCGGTGATGTTCTGTCGGCCACTATGAAAACCCTACAAGAGGTTTCCGCGGGTGGGAGGAATTCCAGTCGGTTAGTTAATAGACTTACTACCGCGAAAAGTTTACCCTCTTTTTCAGGAGATTCCTTGGAATGGGTTAGGTTTAAGAGAGCCTTTGAAACGTCATCGAGTTTGGGTGCTTACTCAGAAGCTGAAAATGTAATACGACTGTATGAGGTCTTAAAAGGTAATGCAAAGGAAGCCGTGGAGTCATTAATGGTAACAAACGCAACTCCAGAGACTATTATGAAGACTCTGGAGTTGCGCTTTGGGAATCCTGACTTAGTGTCGGAAAAAATAGTCCAGGAAATAAAAAAATTGCCTAGCATAGATTCTGGCAAGATTGACCTGATTAGTTTTGCGACAAAGGTACATAATGGTGCCATTGCGATACGTTCCCTAAATCACATGGGCTACTTATGTAACCCGGATCTGGTTAGAGAAATAATAAATAAATTACCTCCCTCGTTGGTTTACGCATATAACAGACACGTAGATTCTAATACTTCTGACGATCCGCGACTAATAAAATTGGCAGAATTCTTGCTTAAAGAAGCGGAAATGGAATGTGCGGCGGGAACCACGCAACGTGTCCGTAAACCGAAAACTGTTCTTGCGACGGTCCAACAAGATCCGCAATTGGATTCGTCCGAGGCACAGAAAACTTCGAGCGGGTATTCGAAACCTCAGAATTTGTGTCGTTTTTGTGGCAAACAAGGACATGTAGTTAGCAAATGTCAAAAGTTTGTAAATAAAACACTGAAGCAGCGCTGGTTTTGGGTTAAGAATAAAAGAGCTTGTTTTAAGTGTCTTGGGAGGAATCACCGTGTTGCGGATTGCAGGGCAGACGGATGCACGGTAGATAATTGCGGAAAACCACACCACACTTTATTACACACAAACAGAGACAGACTAAAACCACCGAAAGCCATAAAGAACAGACCGCGCCCGAAATAATTAAAGAAAGAGATCTACAGGTAGAACCGGCAAATACCTGACTAGCACCGGATAGGGTTTTGCTTAAAATTATCCCTGTGACACTAACAGGTCCTTTAAATAAAATAAAAACCTTTGCCTTGTTAGACGAAGGGTCTACCGTAACTTTATTAAACCTTCAGATTGCGCGTCAAATTGGAGTATTTGGACCGATTGTAAGGCTTACAATAAGAGGTTTGGGAAATCACGAAATTGACGTTAACAGCGAAAAAGTTAACTTACAAATAACGGGTGATTTCGAAAAATTTAATTTAGAAAATGTAAATACGGTAGACCATTTAACTTTACCTAGGCAATCACTTGAGCAAAACCTTGTCAATGAATTCAATCAGTTACATGGTTTAAATATATAATCCTTTAATCAGGCCGTCCCCACTATTCTCTTAGGACAAGATTACTGGCATTTAATTGTTTCTCGGGAAATTCGAGCCTTAGATAATAGATTAACAGTAGCGTCCCGAACCTTGCTAGGATGGATAATTCATGGAGTCGTGGCTAAACATGAAGACAGAGGGCATTGCTTGCACAATACCCTCGCAAAACCAGTAGACGAGGATCAAACCCTCCGCGCCATTTTAGATGATGAAACGCATGAACTCGTTAAAACTTATTTTCATATCGACGCTCTGGGAATATCTTGCTTAGAAAAAGTCAATTCGTCTGTAGAAAAAGCAAATAAAATATTACGCGAAACTACCAGTCGTGTCGGAAAAAGCTGGCAAACGGGTCTGCTATGGAATCGCGATGAAGGTATCGGTAACCCAAGTAGCAGGCAAACTGCTCTCAATCGTCTACACACTCTTGAAAAAAGATTAGATCGAGACCCTGATTACGCTAATCTTTATTATCGAGAAATGCAACGATTTATTGATTCCGGGTACGCTCAACAACTACGCAATACCGAAATAGGGCCTAAGACCTTATACATACCACATTTTGGTGTGATAAATTCGATTAAAAAAAAATAAAGTCCGATTAATTTTTGATGCCGCGTCAAAAACGGGGGGAGAAAGTTTAAATGATAGGCTTTTAAAGGGCCCAGATCTTTTAAAACCTCTATTCGGAATTTTAATGCGCTTTCGACAACACCCTATTGGACTTAAAGGAGACATTAAGGACATGTTTCTCAGAGTTCAATTGTATCCTCCGGATCGCGACGCGCAACGGTTCCTTTGGCGGGGAGAGGACAGGAGCCGACCTCCGGATGAATATACAATGAACACCTTAATTTTTGGCTCGAAATCCTCACCTAGTAGCGCGATATTTGTTAAAAACGCAAACTCTAATGAATATAAAGATACTCTGCCAGAAGCAGCTTCAGCCATAATAAATGAATCCTACGTGGATGATTTCGTAAAAAGCGTAAAAACCGTAAGCGACGCTGTCAAAATGGTCAAGGACGTTTCCTTTATAAACAAAGAAGGGGGTTTTCATATGCATTCATGGTCCTGTAATGAACCAGAAGTATTAAAATCAGTTCCAATGATACAGCGTGAGTCGAATGATGTAAGTCTTAATATTAATAACATTGAGTCTCAACCACAAAAGACACTTGGCCTTTTTTGGAGAACGACAGATGACGTCTTGCTCTTTAACATAGGAATTGCGAAACTCCCGGCGGATATTTTAGACGAGACCCGACGACCAACTAAACGAGAATTTCTGCGGATTATAATGTCAGTCTTTGACCCACTCGGTTTTTTAGCTCCGTTTATAATTCGTTCAAAAATTTTAATGCAGGAAGTATGGATAAGCGGGATTGAGTGGGACGAAACACTACGGGATGCTGAATACGACTCGTGGAAATCATGGATAAGGGACTTACCAAATCTCGAGATGTGTTCCGTCCCAAGATGTTACTTACCTCCGAACAAGCACACAGCCCTAATACAGTTGCACATTTTTTGTGACTCTAGCTCGAAAGCTTATTCGGCTGTAGCCTTTTGGCGATATTCACTCGATGATGGATCAATCCATACGAGTTTTATAGCAAGTAAAAGTCCAGTTGCGCCTATCAAACCGATGACCATACCGCGATTAGAACTACAAGCGGCCTTGTTAGGTAGTCGTCTAGGAAAAGCGATTAAAGAAGAACATACTATTCAAGTAGACAAATGCTTTTATTGGTCTGACTCACAGACAGTTTTGCTGTGGATCAAATCAGATCCGCGCCTTTATCAAACTTTCGTTTCGCATCGGTTGGGAGAGATAGCCGACTTGACCGATCCTACAGACTGGAGATGGGTACCTTCGGAAATGAATCCGGCGGATGATGCCACCAGGGTAAATCAGGTTCCATTACATGAAAACCAGAGATGGTTTTTAGGCCCTCCTTTCTTGCGCTCTACGGTTGATGATTGGCCCGGGCGAGCATTTATGCAAGTCAAGGATGCTAATATGGGGCAATTGGAAAGAAGGAAGGCACAGGTTTTTGTAATGGAAGGTATTGAAAAACCATGTGTTCCTGATCCTGGTCATTTTTCCAAATGGATTCGCTTACTGCGTAGTATGGCATGGGTATTGGTCGCAGTCGAAAGGTGGAAAAGAAAAGTCGTGCCCCAACCAGATGTAGAACATTTTAAAAGGGCGGAAAATTTACTGATTAAACGCGTTCAATTAGATTCGTTCGGTCCGGAACTACGAAATTTGGCTGACAAAAAACCTGTCCCTAATGCGAGCCGGCTCAAAACCTTGACGCCTTTTATAAACGAAGATGGATTGCTGTGTGTGCGGGGCCGAGTTAGCGAAATGGTGCATCCCTCCTTCGATAATCAGCCACCCATTTTGGATGGCAAACATCGGATAACGCGTTTACTGATTCAATCCTATCATGAAAAGGCCAACCATGGGAGTCCTAGCTTAGCTATTAATGAAATACGACAAAGATTCTGGGTAGTTAATCTTAGAAATACAGTGCGCTCAGTTAGTATTCAATGTCAGCTGTGCAAAGTAATAAAAGGGAAATCGACCACTCCTATGATGGCGGACATACCAACCGCACGTTTAGGGTATCGCCAACGTCCATTCACTCACTGGGGGCTTGATTACTTTGGTCCTTTGACAGTTAGAGTAGGCCGTCGTCGCAAAAAACGATGGGTCGCCTTATTTACTTGTCTAACGACTCGGGCGGTTCACCTCGAGCTCGTTCACTCTGCCAGCACCGATTCCGCTATAATGGCCATACGGAGAATGATTGCGAGGAGAGGGCAACCGGCTGTACTGTACTCCGACAATGGAACAAACTTTGTCGGAGCCAGTAATGAACTCCTAGTGATTCAAAAAGAAATTGACTTTGGAGGTCAACGCGAGTTTGTGACAGGATTAGGGACAAAATGGCGCTTTATTCCTCCGGATGCCCCGCACATGGGAGGGGCCTGGGAAAGATTAGTTCGCTCAGTTAAAAACGCTCTTAACGTGACTCTGAAACAACAAGAGCCGAAAGAGGAAGTCCTACTTACGCTCTTGGCAGAAGCAGAGCATTTTGTAAACTCGCGGCCTTTGACCCATGTCTCTTTGGATCCTAGAGATCAAGAGGCGCTAACGCCTAACCATTTTTTGCTTGGGAGTTCCTCGGGGGGAGATATTTTTTCCAGATTCGACGGTATCAGTGCCTGTTTAAGAAAGCAGTGGTGCGTGGCGCAGACATTTGCCGATGCCCTTTGGAAACGCTGGCTGAAAGAATATTTACCTACCTTGCTTCCCCGGTCAAAATGGACCTCCGAGACGACTCCACTAAAGGTTGGCGACGTAGTTATCGTAATAGACTACAATGCTCCAAGGAACACCTGGAAAAAAGCACTTGTGGAACGTATACTTCCAGGAAAAGACAACCGAACTAGAGTCGTCGAAGTACGAATTGGATCGAAAACACTATTGAGACCTGCAAATAAACTCATCCCGATTGCTTAAGTACAAAGACATACGTTTTGTACGAGGAGAAGTATGTTGGAAATTCAACTATTAATTATCAGTATTTGTGTGTGTTTAATTGTTTATTATTTTATCGTTTAATTTGTTCAATTGGTTGATGTTCATTTTGTATTATATATATATTTGTAAGTTTGCTCGAAAAGACAAGACTATCACGAGACTGGGGAATCCCCAGTAAAATGCCTTTTGAAAGGGTCGATCCGCCATAAACAGTCATTGGGGGTCTTCCCCCAGTAAAATAAAGGAGAGGGTTCCCTTTTTCTTGCGGTCAAAAGTGAGCCGCGGAAAAAGGCAAGGCAGTTGAAAATTGTACCTCGCACAAAGTGGTTGTGCTTAGGAGAAAATTATTTAAATAAATATCCGAGAAAATAAAAGTATTCTAAAACAAAAATAAGTGTGTTCATTTTAATGGTTAACAGTAACTATTGTTTTAAGTTGTATCTGTATTGTAAAGTTTTGGTATTGATCTTGAGCTTAGGCAATGAGATTGTTGAGTTGATCATCTCCCTCCAGAATTTCCGTGATTCACATTCAGATCCGATCTCGAAGTTATAGTCTAAGGTAGGAATGTTCGTGGACAAGCAAATAGATAAGGATGTCATGAGCAGGACTACATAGCAAATGCAAATCAGTTTTTTGTGAATTTTACACTTACGTGTACCCCAAATCTGCTAATATCCACCTGGTCCACTCACACTCATACCAACATTTGCAATCGCCACGAGAAGCCAAGCTAGATCAAAAGAGGTGCAAAAGTACATAATCAAGGTGTTCAAGCCAAACCGACAAAAGCAATAATAGGATCTCAAATCAGTTGCTCAGAATGAGCGAAAAAACCGCCCAACTCTCTCACAGTTTCACTGTCTGGTGGAAAGATCAAATCATCGATCGGGACAGACGCCGGATCCACACCCGGATATCTTTTATTCAAGAAATTGTATAAACCAACTCTGGCCAATGCCAGGTTGGGACATACGTTCAACACGTGTTGTAGAGTTCTCCGCTCCTCGCCGCAGCCACATCTCACCGCCACATTCCAGTTTATTCTTTGAAATAGTTCAAAGGTATAGGTGTGACCTGTTCTGAGTCTAGTAATGGTATTGATCCATTTTCTAGGGTGCAGGGAATCTCCAAACCAAGGTCTACTAGTCTTCGGCGACACACGCGAAAAGTATCTATGCCCCTCCAGATTTCGATCCGAAAATGGCCACATATGAACCCAGTTTGCAGATCGATCTGGAAGTAGGACGTCCCGCATGATGTCACTCAAAGGTGGTCCAAAATATATTCTTTTATTTTGTTTATTAACTTCTTTGCATATAGAGTCAACATGATCGTTGCCTCTTATTCCCGAGTGTGCCGGCACCCATAAGAATCCAACCACAGTTTTGGGAATCAAAGGAAACTGAGGGAAAAGAAGGTCCAAAATGTCATGTATTAAGTAGGAGTTGTCCTTGTATAGGTAGCAATTGCTTAAACGGTATACAGAAGAGAGAGAGTCTGTAACTATAAGGATTTTGGAAAGTCTATTATTGTGTGCGTAAAGAATTGCCCTATGTATGGCAAGTAATTCTGCCGTTAGTATAGAAGTGAAAGGTTGAAGTGGGACTCCTCCCGAGTATGAGCTTGTCTCATCGTAGAATGCAAAAGAAGCCATTCCATTGATGGGGTTTAAAGAGCCGTCAGTGTAGATTATTCTATAACCCTGATATTGGTCCGACAGTATCTCGCGGAAGTCTCGCTCTGGATTTTCGCTGAACTTCAAAGCCTGTCCTGAGTTAATGTTACAATTGGGAGAAAAAATCATTGACTGCCATCTCCAGTCAAAACATGCCGGTTTTAGTGTTCTTTTACCAATAGCAATTAAAGGGAAGGTCCTTTCAAGCGAATCTAAGAGAGGGATCTTGTCCAACCTGATCTTACGAGGGAAAAGTTTAGTGGTGTCCTTTAGAGTCTGTAGTAATAATATAAGAGGGTTTTCGGACCATTGAGAGTTGCGCAAAATAAAGAAATTCGAAAGATAGGTTCTTCTGAAGGCTAGAGTTGGTTCGTCCGCCTCCGCGAGCAAAACCGGAATTGGGGTTGACCTTAAGCATCCCAAAGCTGCTCTCAATGCTGCCGACTGGACTCTGTCCAGACTTTTCAAGGTTGTAGGGGCTGAATTTGTATATAAGGGTGCACCCCAATCAAGAATAGCACGAATCAAATTCCGGTACACCATAAGAGCCAATGTAGGGGAAGTACCCCAAGAAGCCCTAGATACTATCCTCAATATTCCCAGTGCCCTAATGGCTTTATCCGATATATATTTTATATGTAGGGATCAGGAGAGTGTTTTATCAAGGATTATGCCCAGGTGTTTCATTTTGTCCTCGCATCTAATTTGTGAGTCTCCTATGTATATTCCTATATGGTCAAAATTTCTCCTTGATCTAGAAAAAATACAACAAGTTGTTTTGTGCGGAGCTACATCCATGCCCATTTTTTTAAGCCATTTCACGAGTCTTCTGATTGAACGATTAACGACTCTCTCCACATCGGCCCCATTATCGAACTTTATGTAAAGGAGGAGATCGTCTGCGTACATTACAAATTTCATGTTAGGTGGTAGCAGTCTAGGGAGGTCTCTAAGATAAAGATTGAACAAAAGAGGAGAGAGGACACCCCCCCGCGGGACCCCAACCCCACATTCCCTTGGAACGGCGCTCGAGGTCCCGAAGAAGATGTGTCTCCTCGCTGTCATGTAATTTATAAAGTTCGTCGTACACGGATGTATTCCCAAGTCAACCAGCATCTTATTCAGGATTTGTGGCCTGACATTGTTGAACGCCCCTTTGATGTCAATAGAAAGAGCCAGGGTGTCGAGTGATCTTAGAAATCCCGTTGTAGTATCTACAAAGAAAGTTGCCACACAATCCACTGCTGATTTTCCCTTGCGAAAGCCGAACTGCTCCTGTGGAATGAGTCCCCTCGACTCAATCTCATGCTCCAATCTCCTATGCACCAGCCTTTCGAAGATTTTGGAGATAACCGAAGTCAAGGCTATCGGTCTAAATCCTGAACCTCCCGGTTTTGGAAGTGCTATGACCTTGGTGTCTCTCCATGAATCCGGGTACGACGAAGTCAGGAACATTTTGTTAAAGATCAAAAGGATGAGTCCCTTAGCAACTGGACCCAGTTGCTTAAGGACCTCCCCAGTTATACCGTCCAATCCAGGAGATGATTTGGGTTTACAATGAATCACCGCAGCGTTGAGTTCATTTTCAGTAAATGGGGGGACATTTGGGTCATCCAACCTAACGGGTGTCTCTAAATACGGAATATCCACCGGTGGAACATTAGCTTGTATTAAATCATCCCTAAATTTCGTCATCTCCGGGGTATTAGTGTCTGTAGAGACATTTGTGTGAGGTTGAGTGGAGCGTGTAGAAAGGGCCTTCAGCGTACGCCAAAGGGTAGAGATACCTTTGGATGGTGACATATTTTGACAGAAGTCCTTGAAGGCCATTGTCTTCTGCTCTCTGAGAGCCCTTTTAATTTCGATTTCCCTCCTATGGAACTCGTTTCTGTTCTCAGCCGATTGATTCGCCTCATACCATCTGTAGTTGTTTCTCCTTTCTGTTAACAGCTCATCGCAGCGGGCATTCCACCAGAGTGGCTTGGTGAAAGGACGCAGTGGGCCCTTCCTAGGAATATAGGCTCCTGCTTCCAGCAGCTTTTCCTTTAGGAGTGAGATGTACTCCTCGTAGATCACGTTGGGTTCTATATTTGCGTTAAATATGTTTGTGAATTCCATGACCCCTTCCTCCATTTTACCTCTGAAATCGCCCCACCTAATTGTTTTAAAACAAAAGTTATTTTCGGAAGGAGCTGTCAGTCCCGAAGCAACATCTGCTTTAAGGAGCACCGGATAGTGATCCGAGGCAAAGGAATCATCCATAACATTTATCGAAGATGCCTGAAGTATAGGTGGGGAAACGAAAATCAAGTCCAGGTTACTTCCTGGAACATTCGCATCCTTGAATCTAGTCGGCTGGGTGGAGTTAGTTATATATGTCTTTTTCCAAACTAAATGTCATGAGAGAGGAACCCCGTAAGTCTGTATCATTTTCTCCCCAACATGTGTGGTGGGCATTAAAGTCTCCACAGAAAATGTGATTATTATGTGCAGGTAAGGTATCAAAAATATCTGTCCAAGTCTGTGGGGAAATGTCTCTACCTGGTGGAGCATAAATACATGTAATTTGTGTGTGTTTATCGTTATGGATGCTATGTCTATTGTTATATTGTCTAAGTTATAAGAAAAAAGATTTGTAATTTGAAAGGAGATTTCTTTACGTATTAGCAGTAGTACCCCCCTCCTCTACCATTGGGCCGGTCCTGTCTAACTGATATGTAATTATAAATTTCAAATGCAGTTCTTGACGTTAGCCAGGACTCAGTCACACAGACCACGTCCGGATTGTATTTCCATAACAAAATCTCCAACTCCGGTTTTTTCGGTATAATGCTTCTTGCATTCCAAAGCACCAGAGTGAGAGACTTATGTATGGGTCTAGTTTCGTTTGTCATGGTTCAGTATCTTATTTTCGTCTTAGCTTCCTGAGTGTTTATATGACGTGTATATATGTTATATTAGTTTAGTTTAGTTTTGAACATCAGTTGGAAGAATCGAAAGAAATATGTAGATGAACTAGTCGATTTTAATCGATATTTAGTAACTAAATATTCAAATCCGAGCAGGGTTAAATAGTCAATATAGTAAAATATAAATAAACAAATTAAATAAATATTATATAACAAATTATCAATTTAAATCAAATAAACGAAACAAATCAAATTGGGTATAAAATAAATAAGCAAGTCAGTCAAAAATCTAAACTTTGAAATAAATAAATAAATGAGTCCAACAGGCTGTTGGATAAATAGATTAAATTATTTTCAGCCAATCAAAGATTTTCTGAATCGGCATCTTCGACAGACATTTCCTTATCGAATGATGAGGTATGAGATTCATGTTGATTTGATATGTTGTCGGATTCCAGTTGATTTTGTGTGTGTTTTTCACGGGGTGGGATATCAGCTGCACCTGATATTGTTGGTGAATTAATTTTGATCTCGTTTTCTCCCTCCACAGAGCCCTCCCATACCACCTCAAATCCAAGTCTAGCTATACCCTGGTTAATTAGTAAAGTTTCTGCTTCCTCATAACTTACATTTTCTTCCAGTCTGCATCTCATACAGGTAGTAAGGGCAGGTTCGAGATGATGCCGCGTGCTTACCTGCACAATTAGAACATTGTGCAGATCGGTTGCGATAAGGGCATTTTTTCTCGACATGTGGGCCGGCGCAAAACTCACATGTAAAGTGAGTGGATTTACATTGGTCCGACAAATGCCTAAAACGTTGGCATTTGAAGCACCTTTTTGGGGAATAAAAAATTATTTATTTCTTTCGAGTAACAGTGTCAAAAATAGTTATTTATTATTATTATTATTATTATTATTATTATTATTATTATTATTAAATTTCCATAAAAAATTATCTATTTCTTTAGAGTAACAGTTTCAAAAGTAGTTACACATGTTAAACATTAAAATTAAAATTTTTGAAATTAAACAATTTTTTTATAATAATAATAATAATAATAATTGCAAAAACTAAGTTCCTATTTAAAATCAGTAAATATTTTCTGTCAGGTCAATTAAAAATAAAGAAAAAATTAATCCAGTTTGAGGTTATGTTTTCTAATTCGAATGGAGAGAAATTAATAATATATTTGATCCATAAAAAAGTATTTATTGTTATTCTTGGTGATAAATCGTTAGATTAATTACTTAAAATATATTTAAAAATTTTCTTGGAGGTTGAATAAGACATTTATATACTAAAAATTCTTTTATAAATAAGTGTATAAATTAACGAATGAACAAGAAATTTATAATGCAATATTAATTTATATTTAAATTTAATACAATTACAAATATATAAATACTTAGAATCCTTTACTATTATTGTTTTTAAATGCCACAATATTCTACAAGCAAACATTTAGTTTTACTTTAAAAATAAAAACAAACACCTTTGACACTTTATGCAACAGAAATTTGAGGTTATGTTGCATTCTAGCGGAAAGTGCTCGCGCCATGTAAGGCGCTAGAAGACGTCGGCGAGATAAACTGCCATGCAAATTCCAGTGGTGGCGCTAGCATATATCTAGGCTTCCATTAAATTTTTCTACCTGGGATTCGTTAGGTTCAGGTGTTCGCGTCCCCCCTGCGTCAAATATTTATTTCATAAGTTTAAATTAATTCTATAAGGTATATAAATACAAAGTCAAATATAAATATGTTCAAATACAATAATTATTTTTTTTCTTTTTTCTTTTAGGGTCAAACCATTTTATTTCGCCTAATGTATTTTTGATCTTTATAAAAAATTTCAATATTTCGGGAAAATATTCTTATATGTTTTGGGATTACGAAATGCACAATGATTTGTAAAAAATAATTTCATTTCATATAAAAAAAGATATTATAAATTGAGAGTACATGAAAAAAGGTTACATTGACAGGCATTACAAAATATTTAAAAAAAAGGAGTAATCTCTTTAAAAAATATAAAAAAAGCGATTGATACTTATTTTTAAAGACTTCATTTGTAATTTGAACTTGATAAAAGTATCAAATAATTTATAATAAACTGTAAAATATGTTATTTACGTTTCTGTATGAAATGTCAAAAATCGATCATATTTAACAAATTTTTTTTGACAAAGTAATTTAATTTTCGTAAATCAGAATTATTTAAATAATAAGTATTTTAAATACACTTTATTATTATTTAAATACTTTTTTGATTATCAACTGAGAAATATAAAAAAATTTACCTTAAAAATGAACCATTCTTCATTTTATCGGGATTTTGAATGTTTGTAACTTCGTTGGAGAAAAACCAATTGATGCCAAATTTTTGGAGCATGTAGATTGAAGCAATATCTTCCTGCTGCTAAAATTTCGCGATGGGTTTTGCACTAGTCTTCAAAAGAAATTGATTTAAAAAAAGTGTTTATTTTGAAGGTTAATGACAAGTATTATAACTAATTTGAAGTTGGTTTGCTACTTGCAATAAAAGTCAAATTCAAAATAAAACGATTTTTTTAAAGTCAGTTTAAAACAAACCAACTTCAAGTCAGCTATAATACTTGTCATTAACCTTCAAAATAAACACTTTTTTTAAATCAATTTCTTTTGAAGACTAGTGCAAAACCCATCGCGAAATTTTAGCAGCAGGAAGATATTGCTTCAATCTACATGCTCCAAAAATTTGTCATCAATTGGTTTTTCTCCAACGAAGTTACAAACATTCAAAATCCCGATAAAATGAAGAATGGTTCATTTTTAAGGTAAATTTTTTTATATTTCTCAGTTGATAATCAAAAAAGTATTTAAATAATAATAAAGTGTATTTAAAATACTTATTATTTAAATAATTCTGATTTACGAAAATTAAATTACTTTGTCAAAAAAAATTGTTAAATATGATCGATTTTTGACATTTCATACAGAAACTTAAATAACATATTTTACAGTTTATTATAAATTATTTGATACTTTTATCAAGTTCAAATCACAAATTAAGTCTTTAAAAATAAATATCAATCGCTTTTTTTAAATTTTTTAAAGAGATTACTCCTTTTTTTAAATATTTTGTAATGCCTGTCAATGTAACCTTTTTTCATGTACTCTCAATTTATAATATCTTTTTTTATATGAAATGAAATTATTTTTTACAAATCATTGTGCATTTCGTAATCCCAAAACATATAAGAATATTTTCCCGAAATATTGAAATTTTTTATAAAGATCAAAAATACATTAGGCGAAATAAAATGGTTTGACCCTTTAATTAGTTTTTCTCTTTTATTTGATAATAAGAATTTGATTAGCAATTTCAAATAATTATGATACACAGTGTAAATCTAATATTATTCTCCTAGTCAATTTGATTATTTTTTCCTGATTACATGGACTAATTTTCCTGGTCACTTTAACTATGCTTAAATCTTATTAGTTTGACCAGGATTCTATAGTTGGCTCCTCTCGTAACTAGGAAACCTATAAAATTTGGTTTATAGGTGGCGCTAGCATGGTGCCACTCTCGCGTTCCATTGCGCTGTAGTGGCGCTGAGATCATTTGAAACACTTTTGTAGTCTAGTCTTTTGTAGTCTAGGGGCGGTATTCATAGTCCCGACTTAAGCAAGGACTTAAGCTTTGCTTGATCAAGTCGGTCTTATTCGAATGAGTCGAGCTTAAGACCATATGTATTCATAGTCAAAAATAAGCAACTGCTTGGTAAAGGAAATGCACCTTAAGAATTGCTTGACCAAGCAAATGCTTAAGATGATCTTATTGAGCGTTCGGCTTTTTCCGTCAATATTCTCTTGTATCTACCAATAAGCGATGGTAGATAGCTTATATTCATTAGAAAAAATGACGCTAATGCACATAAAATATCTTATAATGGAGAGGAGGGGGGTAAAAAAAACTTAAAAATATGCATAATATTTTAATATTTTTAGGAAAAAAGTTATAAATAAAAGGATACAAAAAATGACTACCAGAATGATGAAAAATTGAAATATTCTTTATTCCTGACGAAAAATTATAATTAGATTCTAAATTTTTCTATATTAAAAGGTAGAAAAAATTATTTCAACTATTATTAAATTGTTTCTAAAAAAATTATTCTGAGTCAGAATCAGTGAAATTTTACAAAAAATAAGGAGTATTTTTATAATCGAAATGAAAAAAAACATTTTTATTTGGCCATTGTCTCTCTTAAACGCCAACAAACGACAGAAAAAATTTTGTTTAAAAAAAGTTATTGTAAAATGAATTTTTTGCAACTTTTTGAACAAAATCTTTTTTTTCTAAACCAATGAACCAAGAGTGCATACAAAAGGGGTGAAACAATTAACTTTCGTTTGGAACTACAAAATTTTTAAAAATAATATTTTTTTAATAATTATTTAATATTAACAGTTTTATTTCCTCATATACGGTGTCGATTTTCTAAAAATCAATTATTTTTACAAATTTTCAAGTATAGTGTATATAAATATTTCAACATGGGGAACAGATTCTCCAGATGTATGTGTGTGGATGCATTTATTTGGTAGACACATTCTTAAGGCCAAATCGAAATGTTTTTTCAACATTTCGATGAAAAAAAATACTTTTTATTTCTCGTGAAAATTTTATAAATTTTGAACCTTTTTTTAAAATTATTAAATTTCAATTATTATTAAATTGTTTTTAATCAAAAATCTTTTTATTTTTATTATAAATATTTATAAAAAGACAATAAGTAATTACTTAAGTCATGTAAAACGTTGACTTAAAATCATAACCTCAATTCGTTCAAATAAGTTCACCGGCAATGTCTTCTTCTTCTTCTTCTTTGTTTGTTAGTGGCCTATTGCAGTGCATACAGCCATATCTGTGTGTGATCACATATTACATATTAAGCAGTGTTCATAGGTTAAGTTAAGAGCTGGAGCATTAATGGCCGCTCATAGTCTATACAATTGCATAGAGAGGCAAACAAATTCAAATTCAAATCGAAATAATACAAATAAAAGAAAAATAAACAAGAATCAAAAAAACAAAAGAAAAATCGAAAAGGGAGGGGAAACGAAAATTAAAAAATGCTTAGCATAGTCATTCTCATAATAAGCGCAACCGTAGGCCCAGGCTACTCAGTTCACCCGAGGGGAGGGTAGGCAAGTGCGAAAAAAAGACCATACCAGCATAAAAGGGAAAAATAAAAAAACAAAAATCAACCAAATAAAAATAACTCAACAAAAGAGAAAAAAAAATCAAATCCAGAAATCAACCAAAACAAAAAAAGAAACACAATAAAGGTAAAATAAAAAAACAGCCAATGGAAAAAATAAAGAAGCTCGACAAAAGTCGAATAAAAATAATAAGAACAACCAACAAATAATTCGAAATTAGAACCCAGAGTACTCCCACCAATAAATCTGCCGAAAGCTTCAACCATCTCATTTGTAGGACTCAATACCACCTCAAAAGGATCAAAACTCTCAGGATCTTCAATCCCCATCCTGTGAACCAGGAAGCTAAAAAGCTCCGGTCTGTTTGGAGACAAATTAGGACACTCGTTGAAAAGATGTTTTGAGGATCTATCCTCCATCCCACACGGACAAGTGAGATCCACTCTCCATCCCAAGCGATTAAAGTGATTAGAACAAATAACATGACCCGTCCTAAGACGGGTAATAAAATTGATAGCTGTACGGGAAGCATTCGAACCAGCAAACCAAGGCCTCATCGTTTCAAGGTGAATCCTAGAGAAGTACTTCAATCTCTTAGGAGATTTACCAAAAAAGGCCATAAGGCTCTAGCCTCATCACGACTGAGCGAATCAAAGTGTCTCAAAAGATCAGTACGAGGAAGACCGAACCTCTTCCTGAGAGCAGTTCTAGCCGCTATTTTGGCTGTATGGTCTGCAATGTCATTGCCAACTATTCCCTTATGTGCTGGAATCCACATCAAAGAAATCTTTTGATCCCTCAAACTGGCCGTGTGAATGGCGGAGACAATCCTATAAATAAGCTGAGAAGAAGGTTCACTCCCAAAAACATTTTTCACATCAGAAAGGACCTGTTTAGCATCTGAAAGTATCAGAGTATTTGCAATATTCATTTTCTTGGCATGGAGAACGGCCGACAGTATAGCGTATGCTTCCGCCGAATAAGCCGAGGAAAAGTCCTGCAATGCCACACCAAAACGAAAGTTTGACCCAGGAATGTAGAATGAACTACCAACAAGCGAAGCATTCAATCCGGAAGCTGAGCCATCAGTATATACAGAAACATAATCCGAGTAATTGTTTCGCAGAACCGAATCAAGAACATCCGAAGGACGATCACCCTCCTTACTTTTCTCCTGAAACAGATCCAGCTGAACATCAGTTGTCATAGTGATCATCTCCCAACAGAAATCAAAATCGGCTGGTCTATCAGTTCTAAAAGACGATTCCAAAGTTTCGCGCATTGATCTATATGTACTCAGCAATGGAGACCTTGCAATCGTCACCGAAATACGACACTTGGAAGAACCGAGTCTCTCAAAAAGCAGCTTCAACTTAGGAATCAAGGGATTAAATCGCCATGAAAAATTGCGGACAATGAAGCGTCAAGTAAGTAAGTTCCGTCTGCAGATGAGGGGAAATTCATTGGACTCAGACAAGAGAACCGCCACTGGCGTAGTGCTCATGACCCCTAGAGCCACTCTCAGAGCTGCATTTTGGATTTTATCGAGCATTCGAAGAGCTACCAAGTTGGCAGAGCCATATAGCTGGCATCCCCACTCCAAATACGAACGAATCAAACCCTTGTACACTATAAGTGCCAAAGACGGAGCAGCACCCCAACTGACCCTCGAAATGACCTTGAGGACATTAATCGCCTTACTGGCCATAAAAACATTCTCCCTTATATGTGGAATCCAAGTAAGTCCGGTATCCAAAAGGATTCCCAAATACTTCAGTTCAGAAGAACCCGATATACGAGAACCATCAACCTCAATAGAGATGTCACCATAATCAATCCTCTTGGACGAAAAAAGGCAAAGTACGCATTTCGTCGGTGAGATGCTCAAACCCCTTCGCACTAGCCAATCCGATAATAGAGGAACTGCTTCATCAAGGTGAGCCCTCGCATCGAGAACATCCACATCTCTTGAGTATACAAGGAGATCATCAGCATACTGAGCAGCCCTCACATGAGCAGGAAAGATGGAACCAATATCTGCCATATATATATTAAACAATAAAGGCGACAGAACACCACCCTGGATAACACTCACTCCACAGGTCCTACTTTGTTTTGCATTTGAAAAAAACAACTCCCTTCTTTCTGTAAGAGAAGCAACAAAGTTGACAATGCGTTCAGGGACTCCAAGAGAGCGCAATTTCTCATTCAGTATTAACGGACGAACATTGTTAAATGCACCCTTAATGTCAATTGCTAATGCAAGAGTGACACTACCCCTACTGAAACCCTGCAGAATATCAGTCACAACAGACGAAACACAATCCATGGATGATCGCTTACGTCGAAATCCAAACTGGAAACTGGGGACAATGTTTCCTCGTTCCACAAAATGTTCCAACCTACGGTGGACTATCCTTTCCATGAGCTTGGAAAGGACAGATGTGAGGGAGATGGGGCGAAAACCTTTACCTCCCGGCTTTGGGATAAAGATAACTCTTGTATTTCTCCAAGCTTCGGGAAACAATGAATTTATAAAAAAATCGTTCAGTAATCTCAAGCAGAAACCCTGAGACTTCAAAGAGAGAGCTCTAAGCCATTCCCAGGTAACGTAATCCGTTCCTGGTGCAGACTTGATATTACCTCGCATAAGAGCAGACCGAAACTCCTGCCACGAGAAAGGAGAATTAAAAACATTGCCTTCATCAACAACATCATAACGCGGAACAATAGACGGTGGAATCTCCTGACAAACAAGATCATTCTGGAGCTTTACTATCTCAGGAGATCCAGATGAATCCTGGTTAAATCTAGGACCTCGAGGACCACTCTTTAAAGATCTCACTACAGTCCAAGTCCTGGCAAGTCCCACATCTGGAGACAACTCGCTGCACATGGTCCTGAACGATTCACGCTTCTTATTACGTAGAAACCATTTAACCTCCAAATCCACCCTCCTGGCCTCCAACTCATTCTCCTTCGTCTGGTTCCTCTAAAAAGCCCGGTTGGATTCTCTTCTTCGCCCAACTGCTTCGTCACATTCCGTACTCCACCATAAAGGACGAGTTTTGCATTTCTGAGAGTTCAAGGAAGGCAAGAAACCACCACTAGCCTCCACCGAAGTTACCATCTCAGAAACAAAGGTATCATAAATTGCCAGAGATGGTTCACCTGAATCCAGTGCAGCAGTCAAAACAGAGGTACTCTCATCCATCCGATCTTTAAATTTGGACCAATCGACATTCTGTACATTGTACCTGATAGAGGAAGCCTTACAAAAGCTAGGTTCACATGAAAGTGAGGAGGTGATCAAAACATGGTCCGATCCAAAATGATCACCAGTAACTTCCCATGTAAATAGATGGTGATTCTCCGATAGGGTAAATATCAAATCCAAGTTTGACTGGTTGCGTTGATCAAAAGGAGAGAATGTTGGGTAAGTATCATTGAGTACAACAAAACCCTGATCCTCAGCAACGGAAGATAAATGTCTACCTCTGACCTCCGAATGCGTAGCACCCCAGGACTCATGATTAGCGTTGAAATCGCCACAGATAATAGGATATGAGCATGAGTTTACCAGATCGAATATAGCAAGCCAATCCTCATAGTCAGTGTAAACGTTAGGCGGACAATAAACCAAAAGAAACGAAATCATTCCCAAGACCGAACTAACGTTGATAGAAAGGAGATCAACCTCTCCACCACAAAGAACCGGAACCTGAGCACGCTCAACCTTCAATCCCTCTTTAAACAAGATCATAACACCACCCCCTCTCCCAGATACTCGGTCAGCTCGAAAGGTGTTATATCCAAAAATGTTGAAATTCAACTCGGTAGTCAGCCATGTCTCTGTTATACAGATAACATCCAATTGATGAGTGTGAAGAATTGATTCGATCTCAATCTTTTTATGAACCACACTTCGTGCGTTCCATAAAGCCCAAGAAAGACTTTGACAAACCATTTGTCAAAAGTCAACAAAAGAAAAGAAAAAAAAATGACTATATCAGTCAAAAAAAAAAAGAAAAATTCCCAACAACAAAACAGTTTAAAAAAAAAAAATTAGTGAAGCAATTAATGGCCGGGGACAAAAAGTCCCAAAAAAAGAAAAATAAAACAGAAAGTTTATAACTCCATATCCACCAGAGACGAGTTCTTCGACGATTCAGCAGATTTAGTAATAGCAGCAAGAAATTTCTCAGAGGAGTCAGAAGTAGGGTTAGCAATTGTAATTGTGTCCAAATTTTCAGAAACTCCTCTAGAGGTGGAGGGAGGAGGTGTAAGGACTTCCCTCATATTAGCATTTGCATTTGCATTTTCAGGACCTGCAAGTTCAACATGAGGTCTTCGAAGAGAAATTTGTTGAAGGTTACGAATAATTGCCGCTGGGAAACGAGGCTTAAAAATCCCTTGGGCTTCCAAGATCGCATCCGCCTCATCGTATCCACAGAAGTTTTCAAACCTAACTCTCATGACCTCAAATTCGAAAGAATAGACAGGACAATCCCTGGAGGAGGCAACATGATTACCACCACAATTAGAGCAAAGAGGGGGCATTAGTTTATTATGGCAATCCTTTTCTTCATGAAAGTCAGCACAAAATTCACAGATCGGCTTAGAACTTCTACACTGCCTAGTGATATGCCTATACCTGTGACATGTATAGCACCTTCTTGGAGGTGAAATAATAGGGATAGCACTACAAGCAATGTTGGCGATAAAAACCGTTTTTGGTATGTTTGTTGAGGAGATTGTAATCTCGATAATATCTAAAGGCTCAACCAAACCAGCAGATACCGCAGCAGCACCATTCCTATCCCTTGGACGAGATTTTGTTCTTCTACGAATTTCCAACACCTGAGGTCTGAAAGCGCGATCCAGTAGATCATAGATTTCCCCAGCACTGAAGTCGATGTCAACCTCCCTGACAAGAATTCTGCGATTAAAATGCGAAGACGGAATAAATGCCTTAAGACCCTTTTCGACAAGTATTGGAGAATCAACCAAAACATTCGCATCCTGCCATCTATTACAGAAAAACTTAAGCTGGTTTTGACCGTTTAGAGTGATTCTTTTAGAACCCGAAATTATATTGCCGATCAAAACACCAACCGCAATCTTCTTCATCTTACCAACGTTTCTATTAGGTAAAAGCGATTCAATCAAAACAATGAAGGGGGGAGAGGATTCTTGAGAGAATCTTTCCAATACCTCTACGGAAGTTCTCTTCCAAGACAAGTATTCTGGAGTACCTGACATAGAAAAGTGAGAACCAGAGTTATCGGCTTCTTCATCATCATCGACTTCCGAAACTTGACTAGCAGTTGGACGAGCTTGCGAAAGATCGATATGTGAGAGATGAGAGGATTGTTCCAATTGAATAGGTGGAGAGGAGCCAATAGTCTCATTCAATACATTAGAAACAGTAATTTTTGGAGCAAAAACAGGCAAGACAAGAGATGACTGTTTAGTTTTGACCTTTTTAGTGGAAAGATCCTCAGTCTTTTTAATGGCACCAAAAGACAACTGCCTCTTTTTAAAATCACCAACATAAGTGTGCTTCGCAATTATATTTGAAGAGTGATAGCCAGGAGCAGCAGGGCCTGCATGGCCTGAACGAAAAGGAGAGGACCCAACAGGTCTGGCAGGTCGAGGTCCATTGGCACCTCCAAAAGACGACATGGCGTAGAAAGAGAGAAAAGAGTTGTCAACCTGTAAGGAACACATAAGTTTAGGTTCTATTGCAAAATGGATTAATTTAATTACTTAATAAATTGTTCCATATAAGAGGTTAACTAAATACGATCAAACGTGTATATACTAAGTCGAACCAAGATTCAGGGTTACTAAATGTCCCCGACCACAACCTTAAAGTGATTTAGAAAAACATTCTATCACATATAAAAATTAAGTTTCATGGACGAACACAAAAATAAATCATATCCAGCTTACCAAAAAATCCAGTATAAATCTCAAGAAGAAAAAAACAAAGATACCAAGAATAAGCAAAAATATGATCCTAGTATATCAACCCTCCAGTTTGAAGATCTGGACACTCAATTCGAACGAAACAGTGGTTCTCAGGATTCCTCAGAGGTTAAGCACGTGCCAAAATCCAAGTCAAACTTCAGCGAGAATTGACACAAAAATTATCAGAATAAAGTTGTGGGACAGAAGAAATTAAATTTTTTTTTTTTAAACAAAATACAAAAGGCCCGAATCAAGTAAGAGAAAAAAAAACATGTGCTTATAAGCAGGGTGAAATTTCAGCCATCTTGATTAATACAAATGTGATCAAAGATAAGACAAAATAAATTATTGATAACCAATAGTAATAAACTACAACACATAAAAAATTGTGTATAAAATTCTCTCTGGGTTCAAAGAAAAATAAAAAACAACTATAAAACACTCATAGAAAATTAGCGCAAGAAAATCTGCGCCAAAAACAAAAAATCAACTTATGTGACCGTACACTACAGAGGTTCAAACAGAACTCCACCGGCAATGTCAAATAAGTTCATCTTATTTGACTATGAATACTTGGCGTTCTTAAGATGGGACTATGCATCTCAAAATCGAACAATTTACTTTTCCAAGCAAATGCTTAAGTTGCGGCTTAAGGCAATGCTCATTGCACGACTATGAATCTAGGTGGCAGCTTAAGTCGCTGCTTAAGAAATAAGTATCGACTATGAATACCGCTCTTGGTATTTTAATTTTTTAATAGACACTAGATTTTCGAGTCAAAATACAATACATAATCAGATGATGTTTTATACATTTCGAGTACACAATTTTATACACTTGTCAAAAACTATTTTTTATCATTACTCGCGTCTATTTTTTGTACATAAAATGGAGTTCTTACATACATCAAAATTGCTGGTTTCTCGGAACCTCTGGAAATATATACAATTTTATACAGCAAATAATGATCAAAATTATTATTAGGCTTGGGATTAAGAAAAGGTTACCGTTTTCTTAATTAAAATCTTACCATAACTTTAAACGAAACGTGTATTAACTCTTCAAATACGTTAAAACTTCATTGTTGGCAGATAATTAGTAAATGTTTTTTATATGTACACGATTTTTTAATTATATTCATCAAAAGAAATGACATAGGAATCATTTTTTAATTCGTGAAATAAAGTATTGGCAGGTGAGGTTATGTTCATTCTAGCACTGTGAGCAGAATGCGAGAAAGGCGCTAGACTACAAAAGTGTTTCAAATGATTATTTATGCCATTCAAATGAAAATAAATTTGAATACACAAATTATTGCAAAGGTAAATTTTCAAGCACACTGCGCGATTAAAATAGTAAAAATGTTGTCACCACGTGCGTAAAAATTTCGACGATTTATATTGAAACCTAACCAAAAAAGTGTGAAAGAATTGACTAATATAATTAAATAGTTTACTTTCCAAAACATGGACTATCTATATTTCCAGAGGTTCCGAGAAACCAGCAATTTTGATGTATGTAAGAACTCCATTTTATGTACAAAAAATAGACGCGAGTAATGATAAAAAATCGTTTTACGAAATCACGATAAATGACGCGAAAGATATAGAGGTAAACACTGTCAGAACAGAAGCAGACGCGTGCGCATTATGGAAATAGGCAAAATTACTAAAATCCTAGTCAATTTGACTAGGATTTGCATAGGGTTGTTTTTGCCAGGCTTGAATTTGTTGAATCAACCTAGCGATCCTAACCATAATGATTAGGAATCCTTATTACTTTTACTAGATTAAGATTAACTATAAAGTCATAGTTAATAATACCATCGAGATTTTTTTCGGTGTAGGCAAAATGTAGTAAGAGACGTCGAAATTCTGTAACCACGTCAATTTTTAAAGAAAATGAATGCACTTTGGTGGCATGAAGCTTAAAGTATCACAGAATTTGAAACCCTTGCCGCATTTCCAAAATTTAAAATGGCGTCTGTGCTGTAAGTGCCTAAATTTGTTTATTTTCGTATTTTTTAAAAGTTATGAACATTGAAACTGAAACAACTTGCACAAATAAATTCTAGAAATGTTGCTAAAGGTATATTCTGGGACTGAGGCCTATACTCGTTAAGAATCTGCATTGCAACTTTCAAAATTCAAAATGGCCGATCCAATATGGACGATCAAACGAAAAAAATCCTTATAAATGCAAATTAAAAGGAATTATTTTCACGAAAGTCTATACTCCAAGGTTATTTTCGCCGCTGATTACGAATCTGAGGTCAGATTTTCAAAATTCAAAATGGCCGATCCAATATGGTGGTCGAAATTATGAAAAATTAGTCAAATCATTCTGATACTAAGTATTCCAACAGTTTTCGCGTCGCCGATTACGAATCTGAGGTCAGATTTTCAAAATTCAAAATGGCCGACCCAATATGTCTGTCGAAATTATGAAAAATTAGACAAATGATTCTGATACTCAATATTCTAACAGTTTTCGAGTCGCTGATCACGAATCTAAGGTCGGATTTTCAAAATTCAAAATGTCCGATAGAACATGAAGGAAGGATTTGTTGAGTATTGATATTTGTTTCTAAGAATCAGTTTCTGCACTAATGAATAGGTTGTCAAGCCGATCTTTGTTACGTTGTTTGAGTACATCATTTTCATTTGTTGCATGAATAACAAAAATGATAGATTCAAAATTCTTAGAGTTGTATACAGAAGAATTTATATTCTAATTTTTTCATCAGAATATCTTCCGATATTTTTTGTTTTTAATTTAAAAATCAAAATACAAACAATAAGAAGTAAGCAGTAAACATTAAGAAGCTTCACTTTGAAAATAAGATAATTCCGAATTTAATATTTTTTTTATTGTTTATACTCCTGCCAAGACGACTAGAGACAGGAGGTAAAACTTCGGTAGTGGAAGTATGGCAATGCTGAGTCGCTCAGCTGATGTATGGTCAGGCGTTTACTTCCAAAAAAAGTTTTCGCCGTAATAGACCACACCACACGGACTTCTGCGCAGCTACACACGTAAACACAAGAAAATATATTCTATACAAATACAATATGAAATATAAGTGTTTATATTTTCAAACATCTTTTAGTTATTAAAAAAAAAGTTTTTAAATCAAAAAAATGTGGAAACTATAGCATGAAGTTTATTAAAAGTTAACAAAAAGTAATAGTCATAGTGCTGTGTTTTTCTTTCTTCTTGTTACAACTTTTCACACAGCACGTTTTCGGAATTTTTAATTATTTGAATAAAACTTAATTTATTAATCACTCACATTATTTCTATATATACCCAATGGGAAGTTGCCAATGTTAACGATTGGTTTAATAATGGGCCATGCTTGGTACCCAATGGTTTTTTCTTGGCACTTATATAGAGCCAGTGAAACAGGTCACAAGCGAGAAGAAATTACTAGCATGCACTCTGTCGGCGCTTGTCGGAAGTGGCGCAACGTTGGTTGCCAAGCGCTGTGTCGATAACGCCAGGATATGCATGCGCGCCAGAAAACAGTTCCGACAAGCGCCGCCAGAGTGCATGCTAGTGATTTCTTCTCGCTTGTGACCTGTTTCACTGGCTCTATAAGTACCTGCTCCTCTCTCGCAAAGACATTCACAGTTATCCCTCCACTGTGAGATACGGTGAGGGAATTTTTATCAGTCTTTCACCTTTGCTTTACCAGAGGTGAAAAATTTAATTCATATGTTCTATTAATTTAAAAAAATATATATTTTTGAAAAATAAATTTTTTTTAAATAAATTTTTGAAAAATATATTTTTTAAAAATAAATTTTAATTAATAATTTAAAAAAATCAATTTTCAAAACCTTGGTTTTTTTTTGATGCCAATAAAAAATCAAGCTTTTGAAAATCGATTTTGTTTCCTTGGCAATTCCTTGGCAACTAATATTGGCCTGATGCTTGGCTACCGATCATTGGCATTAGCGTGATCATCCCAAGTTTAAACCATTGGTGGTCCAATGATGGTTGCCATTAATGTTCCAATAATGGAACGGAGTTCGCCAAGCATGGCCCATTATTGAACCAATCGTTTACTTCCCATTGGGTATCCGTTATGAGACACATTGTGTCTCGATTGCACTTTAAAGTTAACCTCAAATTAAAATCATATCATACACACTGTAAAAAAAATTCTCTGTAGATTTACAGTTTTTAATAGGAATTTGTAAAATAACATCTTTAAAAGTAGCGAATTTACAATCCCTTTAGTAAAATTACTACTTTCAGAGCGTCAATTTTACAATTTTCTGTAAATTTACTACTATGAAAGTAGGTAATAAAAGGACAAAATTATTACTGATTATTATCTACTTTCATAGTAGTAAATTTACAGAAAATTGTAAAATTGACGCACGCTAAAAGTAGTAATTTTACTAAAGGGATTGTAAATTCGCTACTTTCAAAGGTGGTATTTTACAAATTCCTGTTAAAACTGTAAATCTACAGAAAATTTTTTTTACAGTGCACATGTGAAACACGGTATACAAGAATTTGAATGTGTGAGTGATGTGCAGCAGCACCGCGCCGGCGACTTTTCGAAACGAAAAACGCCTGGTTAAAGGAAGGCTCTTGACTCATCCCCACTACCGAAGTTTCACCTGTCTCTAGTCTTCTTGACTCCTGCCCTATTGGCCTTACGCACTTCGACAAGAGTTCCCGAAAAATACTTTTTTGGATTAAGCATAACCATTCCACATATGAAAATTCTATATATTAACCTAATTTTGCGTCTACAGCCGACTTTATTAGGAGTACTCGCATTACGCCTGGACCACCCGTCAATGGGTTTTCTCGCCAGAGAAGAGGGAAACTGTAGAAAATATTTTTTTTTTCACTTATTTTGTTACCATGGTGAAGCCATAATTTTAAAAATCCGACCTGAGATTCGTGATTAGCGACTCGAAAACTGTTGGACTATTGAGTATCAGAATCATTTGCCTAATTTTTCATAATTTCGATCGAGCGTTCAGTTTGAAATCAAGTGGAGGGGTTATTTCTGGGGTACCGTGCAGTTCTGCGGCCCGACTGTATATCGCTTTATTACATAATGTTAAATATAATCATTTATACCTATAAATGATTATTAATTATTATACTATTTTATTATTATTATCATTATTATTTTTTTTATTATTAACATTTTTGTTATTACTATATTTATATCTATTATACACTAAAAAAAATTTAATTGATTCAAATAACCGATTAATTGACTATTATCAATTAAATATTTACTTGAATCAAATAATATTTATTGAAGTCAATTACATGGTATATTTGAACTAATAATTTCAGTATTTAAAGCAAATACCATTTAATTGATAATAGTCAATTAATCGGTTATTTGAATCAAATAAATTTTTTTTCAGTGTATTTATTATTATTATATTTTTATATCTTGATCATACCTAAATGCTTGGTTATTGCTCAAGGCTTGATCATAGCTAAAAGCTTGATTATGGATCAAGGATTGCTAATGGCTCAAGGCTCGATTATGGCCCAAGGCTTGATTATGGCTCAAGGCTTGATCATGGCTCCAGGCTTGATTATGACTCAAGGCTTGATCACGGCTCAAGGCCATAATCAAAAATAACAAAGCTTGCTCAAAGCTTGGGAAGGCTTGGTAATGGCTCAAGGCTTAATTATGACTCAAAGTATGATTATGGATCAAGAATTGATTTTGGCTCAAGACTTGGTTATGGCTCAAGGCTTGATCATAGCTAAAAGCTTGATTATGGATCAAGGCTTGATCATGGCTCCAGGCTCGATTATGGCTAAAGGCTTGATTATGACTCAAGGCTTGATTATGGCTCAAGGCCATAATCAAAAATAGCAAAGCTTGCTCAAGGCTTGGTAATGTCTCAAGGCTTGGTTATGGCTCAAGGCTCAAGGCATGATCATAGCTAAAAGCTTGATTATGCAACAAGGCTTGGTTATGACTCAAAGGTTGATCACGACTCAAAGCTCGATTATGGATCAACTCTTGATCATAGCTAGAAGCTTGATTATGGATTAAGGCTTGATTTTATGACTCAAAGCTTGATTATGGATCAAGGCTTGATTATGGCTCAATGTTTGATCATGGCTCAAGGCTTGGTTATGGCTCAAGGCTCAAGGCTCAAGGCATGATCATAGCTAAAAGCTTGATTATGCAACAAGGCTTGGTTATGACTCAAAGGTTGATCACGACTCAAAGCTCGATTATGGATCAACTCTTGATCATAGCTAGAAGCTTGATTATGGATTAAGGCTTGATTTTATGACTCAAAGCTTGATTATGGATCAAGGCTTGATCATATCTAAAAGCTTGATTATGGAACAAGGCTTGGTTCTCGTACAGCAAATAGATATCACTGGGATATCTCTGGGACATATCGAAAAAATTATGGATATCCCACAGATATGCAGAAAATATCTTATACATCCCTGGGATGTCCCTGGGATATCAAAAGTTCCCTTATCTAAGACATCCCTAAAATATCCATGGTAGATATTTGTGGGATATTCGCTCTATAAACATATGCTAAAAAATCTTGAAATATATCAAAATTAGATTCTAATTACAAATAAAAGAATACAATATATTTTAATAATTTCAAAAATGTTTAATTGCAATTAATCAAGTACGTACTACAATATATATTTTAGAGTATACTTTTGGTAATTCTGAAAATATTTATATGTAGAGGTTAGGTTACGCGTCAAACACCTAAATAAAATGTTACTAAAAATATTTAATTGTATCTACTGATAAAATTAAGTCAATTTAATATAATACATTTAAAATTAATTTACAAAAATCTTTTTATGAGACATTTACAAGTCATGAGACAAGTCACTATTGTTTAAAAAGAGAGTAAACTTTATAGTTAAACACAAAATATTTTCTTTAAGAATAAAAGGTCTCATAAGTTTTGTGAATTCATAAATGTGAATCCTCTCGATTCAATACAAGTAGAAATTAATATCCTATGTGTATAATAATTTTATTAATACAATTGACTTGCCTACACATGCAACAAAAACAAATGTTCACAAACACTGATATATTAGTCTCGTTACATACATTTGTTGACAAGCTGTTTTGACAACTTTTCGAGGTTTGTTTATTGAAATGTAAAGTATATCCAAAGATATCCCAGAGATATTACTGGGACACAAGTACGACGTCCCACAGATATCCACAGAACGTCCTACAAATATCCATAAATAACCCCTAGACATTCTCAGGATATCAAAAGTTCCTTATCTTAAGATATTTGTTGGAATGTCCGTAAGATATCCCTGAGATATCCGAGATATCTACACTGAGAAAAAAATGCTATTGAATCTATAGCACGCATATTCACATACGTTCAAAAGCAGATGTTATTAACTTAATGCGAAATGTAATTCATTTTATAGCATCGCTATTGAATCAAAGAAGTCATTTTTTGATTTAAAAGCAGTGCTATAAAATTTGACTACATATCACATCAAGTTAATGACATCTGCTTTTGAACGTATGTGAATATGCGTGCTATAGATTCAATAGCATTTTTTTCTCAGTGTATAGATCTAACTGGGACGTTATTTGGATATCCATAGAATGTCTTGTGCTGTACGGGTTATGCCTCAAGGCTTGATCATATACCTAAAAGCTTGATTATGGATCAAGGCTTGGTAATGGCTCAAGGCTCGATTATGGGTCAAGGCCATAATCAAAAATATAGTTGTTGAATAAATGATCATGGGAAGGTGGAAATTGAATAAAATCCAATGTGTATTGTCAGTATAGCGACGTTTCGTTGGCTAAGGTTTTGGGGTTAATGGCTCAAGGCTTGATTATGACTCAAACCCAATGGGAAATGCCAGTGTAGTGCCGATGTTCACCACTGGCTTAGTACTCAGACGATTGTTCGGCGTAGTCTATATCCGAGCCTCGACACTTAGTGCTGGCGCAGTACAGAATTTTTGTTTCGCCAAAGCTTGGACAAGCCACGGCGGCAAGTGCTGGCTGAGTAGAAAAAAATTGTTCACGACGCTCTTTGCCAACATTGCTTTATTGAAATAAACTTGAAAAAAATTATAAAAAAAGTTTATAAATGTTTATAAATATAAATTTATTGAAAAAAATTAATATTTTACTTTTCAGTTGTTCATTACATTCTCATCATATGAGAAAGTATTAGTTTTGGTCGAAAATTGACTTTCGCTAATTTCATGAAATCTCGACGTTTTGGGGTCCCCTGAGTCCGAAAATCATGGTCTAAAAAAAGTGTCTGTCCGTATGTCTGTCTTCGTGTCTGTCTGTAGACACAATGGTGTCCCTAAGATAACTCTTGAAAAACTTATTGCATCAACTTGCAACTTTGCATGCACAAAGTTAGTGTTAAAATACAGGTCGAGTTCGTTAGCCAGCCATTTTCGTCGAAAACTACGCAAACTACAGTAGTTTCAAAATTTCAAAAATTCATTTTTTTTAAATTTCATTATTTTTAACTTTATATTACTTTAGATTAGACAAATACAAACAACTTTTCTCTACAACATTTTTTCATAGAAAATTAATTTTTTTTTTATTTTTTAAGTTTTTGGGTCAGGCTAGCTTAACTGGGTTAAAAATTTTTTATTGATTTTCTAAAATGTTATAACCAAAATATATTCATAAAAATTTTAACATTTTAGAAAATCAATGAAATTTTTTTAATGCAGTTTGGCTGGTCTGACCTTTTTTTACATTTTAATTTTTGGTCCTATCTTGTTGGAAATGGTTTTTTAGATTCTAATCACATGAGGAGGTATTAGATTTGATGAAAAGTTGACTTTTTATACCTCAGGTTGAATGAAAATGGCGACCTTTTTTTCCCATGGGCAAAAAAAACAGCTAGTCTCATGCGTTATTTTTGCTCATGGAAAAAAAATGCCGCCATTTTCATAGAAGTCGAACAAGTGAATGAGTTTTACTCCCTGTCGTCTGCTATCTTAAATCGCCACTTTTGTGCCTTTGGAATAAAAAATATCGTAAGTTACATGGGACTTAAAGGCTGCCTTTACGGTACCTTGTTGCTTAATATACCCGTGTAGAAATTTGTCGTGGCCTTCCTAGAAATAGACTACAGCTAGATAGCATTTGTCGTGGAAAATTATTCTGAAAAAACTGTCCTGGCCCCGAAATGTTAATGTACAGTTTTCCCCTTTATTTTCTTCGCTATGAAGACAGTCTAGAATCTGGCTAAAATTTGTCTAGGATACTGAATTGAAAATTCAGTACAAGTTCGTATAGCAGGTTGTCCAAGAATTAGCTAGGCACTGTCTAGGACGCTGACTTAAGAATTTAGTACAAGTTCGTGGAGAAGGTGGCTCTGAGAGTCTACTAAGCTAGCAGACGAAATCAGTTCTTTACGTAGTGCTTGATGAAAAGAAACCAAGAGTCTACAATTGTAACTTATCTTGTTGTGAAGATAAAATCAAATTTATAAATCTAGTGAAAAGTTTTCAGTTTTCCATTTTTGAACAGGGACAATGTACAAGTTTAAATATATTACAGCGAAAAGAAGATTTATTAGAAAAAGGACATGTGATGTCATCATTTATAGTCTCAGATTGTTTTTCATATTATAATGTTCATAATAAATAATAAAAATTTGGTAATTTTAAGTGAATTTTTTGTGATTGCAACAATATAATATACAATTAATTTTATTATCGGTATACAAGTACGAATCTTTATAGTGAATGTGTTTGTGTTTTAAAGAAAAAATCCAATGTAGCAAAATATGTTACAATTAATTTCAAAAATAATTGTAAGAGGAATTGTGATAACAACAAATACTTTTGTATTACTGTTTTGTTTGTTTAAAAGTTAAACAAACAAAAGAGTAAAGTTGAAAAATATTGTTCTATTATTTATAAACCTAACAATTATTCCCAGTATGTAGAAACTGCTTATTTTAATATCCAGGAACTGGCTATGAATGATTTATTTTACTAGACAAGGACTAGACAAAATAACTGTACAAAATCTTGACGTTGCTAGCGTTACATCCCTCGTTCAAGCCTGTCCATTTTTCCCATCTAGTTGCTAGATTGAATCTAGTGCAACTGGACAGTTTCTCATACACTTCCACGGTAAATTTCTACACGGGTATTTACAAATCACGTATATAGGGGAAACGGGACATAATGGCTAAGGGGCGTAATGAATAATTGTAATTTATTTAAAAATCGTAAATCGAAATGATTTCGCTTGCAGTACTTGATGTACTGCAAGTTTCTACAAAGTTTGATTATTTATTATTCAATCACTATTGTAAGAAATATAGTAGAAAAACTGTATTTCACATATGAAAGTAACTTTTCAAAATTTTCATTTTTTCGTTCTAATTTTTTTAAAATAACTTTAAAAAAGAAACTAAAATCGCGTTTTAAGCTTGAAACATTTTTTGAGGGTCAATTTTAGATTTTTGATTCACACTTACTGTATTGATAAAAATTACAAAATATTTCCTAAGTACCCCTAGGGCGTGTTGGCTAATGCAACACGCTATGTATAACCCGTGTAGAAATTACCGTGGAAGTGTATGAGAAACTGTCCAGTTGCGCTAGATTCAATCTAGCAACTAGATGGGAAAAATGGACAGGCTTGAACGAGGGATGTAACGCTAGCAACGTCAAGATTTTGTACAGTTATTTTGTCTAGTCCTTGTCTAGTAAAATAAATCATTCCTAGCCAGTTCCTGGATATTAAAATAAGCAGTTTCTACATACTGGGAATAATTGTTAGGTTTATAAATAATAGAACAATATTTTTCAACTTTACTCTTTTGTTTGTTTAACTTTTAAACAAACAAAACAGTAATACAAAAGTATTTGTTGTTATCACAATTCCTCTTACAATTATTTTTGAAATTAATTGTAACATATTTTGCTACATTGGATTTTTTCTTTAAAACACAAACACATTCACTATAAAGATTCGTACTTGTATACCGATAATAAAATTAATTGTATATTATATTGTTGCAATCACAAAAAATTTACTTAAAATTACCAAAGTTTTATTACTTATTATGAACATTATAATATGAAAAACAATCTAGACTATTAATGATGACATCACATGTCCTTTTTCTAATAAATCTTTTTTTCGCTGTAATATATTTAAACTTGTACACTGTCCTAGACAAATTTTAGCCAGATTCTAGACTGTCTTCATAGCGAAGAAAATAAAGGGGAAAACTGTACATTAACATTTCGGGGCCAGGACAGTTTATTCAGAATAATTTTCCACGACAAATGCTATCTAGCTGTAGTCTATTTCTAGGAAGGTTACGACAAATTTCTGCACGGGATAGAGCAATACCTACGATACCGACGAAGTGTACGTTCATTGTAGAAAAAAAAGTAAGCGTAATATAGGGACGTTCGACTTTTTAAAAGAAAGCTGAGGTACTAGAGTAACTTTTCTAGGAGATAAACACTTAATTAAAACAAAAATGTCCGTGTAAATCAACAAAGAGTGAAAAGTTAGCCATTACGCTTCGGTCTACACTACACAAAAACCTTGATAATAATACTTTAAGAATATTTTATCTGCTTCTGCAAATAATATTTCTACTACTAAGAGTTAGTATAATTAAATAAAATAACTTCACAATTTAAATCATCAAGACCAAAAATATACATTTAAATCCACTTTATCTCGCAATCATCAGCAAACAAAAACATGTGATGAGAATGTAGGGGAGACCGGGGCGTAATGGCTAAGGGGCGTAATGAATAATTGTAATTTGTTTAAAAACCGTAAATCGTAATAATTTCGCACAATAGACAACCCTACTGGAAGTAAAAAGATAGAAAGAGATAGAATTTTAGGGATAGAAAGAGATAAAGTTTTTTCTATCCCTTTGAAATAGCCACTTTGCATACCCGAAATATTATACCTTTTTATCTCCAAATTTCTATCTCTTTTTATACCCTATTATCCCCTATCTATCTATTTTTATACCTATGTACTTTTATTTCTTTTTATTTCTCTTTGCTGCAAATTTTTATCCTTTTTAATAAATAAAGAATTAATTAACCAATATTATTAACAATATTAAAGACTTTATGAAGTATTACAATTTCAATTGAATTTATATAAAAAAAATATTTTTAGAGTTTTTGTACTTCTATTTATTACCTATTTTTAACAAATCAAGTTATTTATTTATTTGTTATGAAATTATTATTTATTGTTTAAATCTATATTTCATTTCACGTTATTAACCAACATTATACATATAAAATGTAAAACCAAATTTGAAAAATGTCGCACGCAGAAGGGCTCGAACCCTGAACCTTAGGGACGCAAGTCGAATACACATGTCACTCAGCCACGCTATCTTGGAAGATATTTTTCTTGAACTACCTTTTAAATTTTTGGACTGTATTGATCTCTTTTTATCTCTTACTCTATCACTCTTTATCTCTCAGTTGATCTCCTTTTTAAAGTTTTAATTTCTCTTTATTTATCATGAAATCGTTACATTCAAAAGCGTATAAAAAGTTTTTGGGGATTGAAAAAGAATTCAATGGGATATAATAAAGGTTATTGAGAAAGATTAGGAATAAACAAAAAATGAGATTTAAATAGGGATAGAAAGGAAAAGAAGTGAATAGTAAGAGGATAAAAGGCGATAAAGTAAGGGTTATTAAAAGAGATTGAATAAAAAGGAAAGATAGAAAGAGATTGAGGGGAATAAAAAAGGGATAGCCTGGGATAAAAACAAGGTTATTAAAAGAGATAAGTATATTCTTAGATTAAATTAGGGATAGAAAGAGATAGGTGTGGATATTGAAAGTATTAACAGAGATGAAATAAAGGTTATTGAAAAAGATTTATACAGAAGGAGAGATAAAAAGTGATTGAAGTGATAAAGTGGGGATAGACTAAGATAGAGAAACTTTATCTCTTTCTATCTCAGAGATAAAAAAATATTCAAAGAGATAGGATTTATATCCCTTTACTTCTAGCAGGGAAGTTATTGTACTTGGTATACTGCAAGTTTGTCGGAAGTTTCATTAATATTTATTCATTATTGTAAGAAATATAGTAGAAAAACTATTTTTGACACACGAAAGTAACTTTTCAAAATTTTCGTTTTTTCGTTCTATTTTTTTCAAAAATAGATTTTTAAAAAAAACTGAAATGAGGTTTCGTTCTTGACACGTTTGTTTTTAAGGGACAATTCGAGATTTTTTATTCACACTTCCGGTATTGTTAGAAAAAAGCCAAATATTTGCCGAGTACCCCCGGGGCGTAATGGCTAGTTTTTCCCGGGGCGTGTTGGCTAATGCAATACGCTATGTATAAAAAGCAACCTACCATATCGGCGAAGTGTAGGTTTGTTTTCGCGGTTACTTGTCACTTAGTTTAAGTATGTTTAGGTGTTTTTATCAAAATTTTTAAGTTTTAGTCTAAAATTTACAAATAGTATATTTCAAGCTACGATTATAAAGAGAAATTACAAAAAAATGAAGAGAGTGCCAATATCACAGGTTATTATTGAAAAAGCGATAGGAGAAGTATTGCTAAATAAAAATTGCCCTCACGGAATACCCAGGAACCTTAATTTACAATATACAATGAGATTAGAAACTGTATATAATAATTAGCAATCATTATTCATTACGCCCCGGCTCGGGGCGTATTTTGGAGCTCTGCATTGCTCCAGAAAAACTGTTGTAGAATAAAAAGTAAGAGTCATATCGGGACGTTTGTAGTCTTAAAAGAAACCTGAGATACCAGAGTAACTTTTCTGGGAGATAAACATTCAATTAGAACAAAAATGTCTGAGTAAAACCACAAAGAGTGAAAAGTTAGCCATTACGCCCCGGTCTCCCCTAATCCTTAAAGTCGTAGTAACTTTAAGAAAAAAAATGTTTTACGAAACATATAATAGGAAACAAGAACAAGAACACAAATAATGCACAACAATTGCAGACCGCCGCAAGCGAAGCGAGCCATTTGCGCGAATGTGTCCGCGCAAGCGCGGACAGATTTTTTTTTATTCTTATTAAATTTAATAATAATTTAACACAATTCTCTAATTTTGTAAATAATAAATTATTTTAACAAATTAAAATTATAAACAAAATTTAAACTTTAATCTCAATAATAATTTGGTTCCTATTAAAATACTATTATACTTCTTACTATTAAAAATTTAGTTTAATTTATTTTACTTCAATTTATTATTTTTAACGTATCCCTATATTTTTTTCGCATCTTTGACTCAATAATTGTATGTCTGAATGATACTGAGATATTAATAGTTTACTGTACACATGTGTCGTTAGCATAGTGGTTAAAGCGTTAGTCTGTTAGTCCGTAGGTCGTAGGTTCGATTCCCCTCGTCAGAAATTTTGTTTATTTTCATAGGTTTGCGATATTTCTAGATTCCAATCGTTAGGTACTAAAATATGAAAATCTAATGCACACTTACTGTAATTGTTTATTATTTAATTTTTAAATGTTATAAACAATTTTTTTCTACTTCATTTACTATATTCATTGTTAGTCTCTATCTTTAATACAATTTGTTTAAGAAGAGAAATATTTTGTGAATAATAACTATTTATTAATATTATTTACCATTTTGTTGTTAAATTATTTATAATTATTAATTTACGACTAATTAATAACAATACGGCATTTATTGCGGCAATATTCTCAGCCAGCACTGGTCCAGTGCTGCGCCAGCGCTGTCTGGCAGCACTGACAGACAGTACTTCGAAAGCGCCAGACGGCGTTATCATCCCAGTGCCATGCCAGTGCTGGCTCTCAGCCTTGCCGCCAGTGCTGCCAGTGCTGGCGCAGTACTACGCCAGTTGTAAATTTCCTATTGGGAAGCTTGATTATGGATCAAGACTTGAATTTGGCTCAAGGCTTGATTTTGGCTCAAGGCTTGATCGTAACTCAAAGCATTAATTATGGATCAAGGCTTGATCATGGCCATGAGCCATAATCAAACCTTTATCCAAAATCAAGCTTTGAGTCACGATCAAGCCTTGAGCTATAATTAAGCCTTGAGCCATAATCAAGAATTGAGTCATAATCAAGCCTTGAGCTATAATCAAGCCTTGATCCATAACCAAGCCCACGGTGCGCCTTAACTAAAATTAAATAAAAAGGTCTTACACCCAGAAAATTAGTAGATATTCTGAATTTACAGTGTTCATAGATAAGAAAAATAAAAAATCTAAAATAATCTGCGGAGAGATTTTGAAATAAATCCACTTTGAACATTTTTGCGCACAAAGTACGATATTTTGGAAAATATGGCATTGTTTATTTATATGAATAGGAAGGAAAAAATGATATAATAATAATTTTTAAGTAATAATTCTATTAAACTTTTATTATTTTAACATTTTAGTACTAATAAAATATAAAAATGTAACATAATTTAATTATAATTACATCAATTTAAACATGTGAAGCATTTTATCTACAAACAGCGCAGCGCTCAAAAGGTGTTTAGGATAATCCGGGTGATTTGCAGAAACCTTATTCATTTCCCAGGAAGACTTTAGAAAATCAAAATGTACGGACTCCATATGAAGATTTTTTATATGGGAGAAAAATAACTAAATTTTCTATTTTTTAAATAAGGTTTATTTTTTATGGCAAAATTAAACATTTTCAAATAATTAATTTCTATAAACCCTAGTTCGGTTGTGATTCAACTTATTTGTTTTTATTTATTTATATCAAATATGCAATTATTTTTTATAATTAATTATTTTAATTTACTCTCTAAATCTGAATTAGTAGTTTTCTACTAGTGAAATAGTGCGAATTCATTTACCAATTGAATTAGAAGGGTAAGTTCGGGGGAGATGGCCATAGTTTTTTTAAAGTAGTGTAAAATTGATAAAAAAGCTTTTTTGTCTAAACTTTTATTGATAATTAAACATTGAACACTTAACTTGAAAATAAAGAAACATAAAATAAAATATTTTCATTGCAACAATCTTAAAATTTACATTTTCGAAAAAGTGCATTTGGCCATTTCTCTGGAATGTCCGGGTGAGATGGCCACATGTGTTCGGGAGAGATGGCCACTACCTATAATTTTTGGCTTTTATCTTAAATTTAATTTTTAATCGTTCACATCACTTTCCTCTTTTTCTGGTCGCATTTTGAAAATTTTTCATGGGGTTCAGAGCAGTTTTCATGTAGCCATAAGTGTCAAATTCTGCATTGACTTCAATCTTCAATTAATATCGTTCGGTTGTAACTTTTAGCACAACCTACAAATAAATATCCATCTCTGGTGTCAATTAGATCAATTACTTTGTTCTCAGACATTTTTAATTTGCTTTTCTTTAATATTTCTCAAGTATCTAACATTAACATGAAAAAATTTTAAATAAAAGTCATTAATGGCCATCTTACTCAAAAATTCATAATAAAAGTAAACATCAAAATATTAAATAAATAAAATAATTTTTCGTTTATATCGAAGCGTGGGTTATACACTACTCAATAAAACTTAAATTTAAAAATTATGTTAACAAATAACAATGTAGCAACAAGAAATCTGAAATTTTCAAATTATTTTGGACCCATGCAAAAAAAATAAACAAGGATTACACTTACAGCTTCATTATTTTTCATCAAATTATTCTTTAGATTTATTATTAATCACAAAAGGTTGAAGAATAACCCATAAAAAGTGATATTTCTTTACAAATTCTGTAAAATATTCAAACTGGCCATCTCTCCCATATGGCCATCTCCCCCGGACTTACCCTAACTGTTTTTACTATTTTTTAGTAGTTTTTTTACTAATTATTAGTAGTAAATTTACTAATTTGAAATAGTAAAAAATACGTTCTACTAATTGAATTAGTAATTTTCTACTAGCAATTAGTAAAAAAAAACTACTAAAAATTAGTAAAAACAGTTACTAATTCAATTGGTAAACGAATTAGCATAATTTCATTAGTAGTAAACTATTAATTCAGATTTAGAAAGTAAATTAAAATAATTGCAGATTTGATATAAATAAATAGGGTAATGTCACATTGAGTGGACCGCCACTTTGAGTAGACCACCTGAGCTTTTAAGTTATCTGACAGCGGAAACGTGAAATAAATAGTGCGTATAGCAGCACCGCACCTAGAAGCCGTAAGAAATTAAGTTCCGCGATAATCATATACGTTATCGTTGAAATACAACCGAACGAGGGTTTATAGAAATTAATTATTTTAAAATGATTAATTTTGCGATAAAAAATAAACATTATTTAAAAAATAGAAAATTTAGTTATTCTTCCCCCATATAAAAAAATCACCCGGATTATCCTAAACACCTCCCGTGTAGAAAAATTTCTTGGCGCTAGCTAGCAGTGCTAGATATATGGTAAATTTACATACAGTCTAGCGCTGCTAGCTAGCGCCACGAAATTTTTCTACATGGGCTTTTGAGCGCTGTTTGTAGATATAATGCTTCACATGTTTAAATTGATGTAATTATAATTAAATTATGTTATATTTTTATATTTTATTAGTACTAAAGTATTAAAATAATAAAAGTTTAATAGAATTACCACTTGAAAATTATTATTATATCATTTTTTCCTTTCTATTCATATAAATAAACAATGTTATATTTTCCAAAATATCGTACTTCGTGCGCAAAAATGTTCAAAGTGGATTTAGTTCAAAATCTCTCCACAGATTATTTTAGTTTTTTGATTTTTTTATCTATGAACATTGTAAATTCAGAAACTCTACTAATTTTCTAGGTGTAAAACCTTTTTATTTAATTTTAGTTAAGGCGCACCGTGAGCCTTAATCCTTAAGATTTTGCTATGATCAAGCCATGAGTCATAAGCAAGCCTTGATCCATAACCAAGCTTTTAGGTATGATCAAGCCTTGAGCCATAATCGAGCCTTGATCTATAATCAAGCATTTAGGTATGATCAAGCCTAGAGCCATAATCAAGCCTTGTTCCATAACCAAGCCTTGAGCCATGATCAAGAGTTGTGTCATAATCAAGCCTTTAGCCATAATGGAGCCTTGAGCCATTACCAAGCCTTCCCAAGCCTTGAGCAAACTTTGCTATTTTTGACCTATTTTTTAAGGCTCAACAGCATGTAGCTAAAATACTATTGATTTTTGGGAATTTTGCCATTAGTATTTTTTGTTTAGGAGATTATCAGCTACAAAACTACAGAGTTTAGACAAATTTGACCTAAACTTTTTTTCAATGTATTCTGTGCGGTGTCCTTTTTACCTTTTTTATGACAGAATGTGTTATTTTTTCATTTAAACAAAATAAATTTATTGCTCAAAGAATTTTTGAACATTTCTCACGTATCTGGAATTTAAATTTAAAACTTTTCCCGCCATGAAATTGAAGGCACAGAATCGATTAATCGAATGAAGAAGGGGAGAGAGAGTCGTCCTGAACAAACTTCAGAGCTGTTGTGAAAAATGGCGACTTTTGGATAAGTGTGACATTTCCTTGCAAATGTGTCTTAGTTGTTTGTAGTTATTTAATTACTATCAGTAGATTTTAGGAAAATCGGGTTCGTGAACCGAAATGGCAGTGAACACTGACTGTATAAGCAGACGTAATCCCCAGGACGAGTACGAGCTCATCCAAAGAATAGGCAGTGGAACTTACGGAGATGTTTACAAGGTGTTTATCATTATTTCTCACTCTCTTGATAATATAAACAATCTGTCGAGAATTTTTTCACGAAAAAAAATTTACCAAATTTTTGTAGGCCAAGAGGCTGTCGATGAATGATCTTGCGGCTATTAAGGTTATCAAATTGGAGCCAGGTCAGTTTTATAAATTTAATTTCTTTTCATCAATTGTACAGAGTTTTTTTTAATGATACTTTCTACTCAACAACTTTTATTTATTCCGTTTTTAAGTTTATGTCTCTTTTTTTAATTACCCACAACAAGACTATGAAAATTTTAAAGAAGAATTCCATTTGAATGAGATACTAGATCATTATCTGTGTTATTTTTTGGTTTTGTAATTGGCTTCTTGAGATTTAATTTATTGTTGGCTGGTCATCATTTCATTTCCTGGATCGTCATTACAATTGCACTTTTTTACAAATATAATTCATCACATTGAAAACATCCTTAAATGTATGTAAATTTTTTTCTTCTTAAATTGACAATGTGAATTTTTATCCTGACGAAATATTTATTATTAAAATTAATAAAATTCATAAAAATTGTACTTGAAATTGTCTTTAACCTACTTTCAAGATAATGTCAATCAAACGAATTTTTTCACAATTAATCATTTCTTAAGTTCTTTTATTATGCAATAACTTAAAGATAATTTTCAAGTTATATTATTAATAGTTTTATTTTTCTCGGAAAATTATTTCTGAAGTAATAGAGAATAAGTATAATATTTACGAAGGAATTCGAAAAATTAATGATTGAATAAATGTTTCAGGAGATGATTTTGCGGTTATTCAACAAGAAATATTAATGATGAAGGATTGTAGACATCAAAATATAATAGCATATTATGGAAGTTATCTACGACGAGATAAGCTTTGGATTTGCATGGAATATTGTGGAGGAGGTTCTCTTCAAGATATTTATCACAGTAAGAAAGATAATATTATATTTGACATTGAAATTTCTCTGAATTGTAATCTTGACACTTTTCTTCTTTAGTTACAGGCCCTCTGTCTGAAATACAAATTGCTTACATGTGTCGTGAAACACTTCTCGGTTTGGCATACTTGCACAATATGGGAAAAATGCATCGTGATATTAAAGGTGCCAATATTTTACTAACCGAAGCTGGTGATGTAAAATTGGCTGATTTCGGTGTCTCAGCACAAATCACAGCAACTATTAACAAAAGAAAAAGTTTTATTGGTACCCCTTATTGGATGGCCCCAGAGGTACTTGTTTTTAATTTACAATTGGAAAAAAATTTTTGATAAAATTATTTGAATACTTTTTTTATAATAACGAATTGTAAACAACTTTATTTATTCAACAGGTTGCCGCTGTTGAAAGAAAAGGTGGTTACAATCAATTATGTGACATTTGGGCTTCTGGAATAACAGCCATAGAACTCGCCGAATTACAACCACCAATGTTTGATCTTCATCCAATGCGGGCTCTTTTTCTTATGTCGAAATCTGGTTTTAAACCTCCAACACTTAAAGATCGTGATAAATGGAGTCCAACTTTTCACAATTTTGTTAAAGTAGCTCTCACGAAAAATCCTAAGAAAAGACCTACTGCTGAAAAGTTATTGCAGGTATATTAATTTTAAATCCTACTTTCTAAGTTTACTTGAAAGTAGACCTTATTTACCAAATATTTTATTTTTATTTCCATTTTAGTATTATTTGTGTCAATGGTAAATTTAATAATTTAAATAATTTTTATTTCAGCATGCATTTTTTCAAGGAGAAATGAGTAAACGATTAGCACTAGAGTTACTGCAAAAAGTTTCCAACCCTAGCCACATGTTCACCGATCTAGAAGCAGACGAAGACGGTGCAGTACCTAATGTTCCTCAGCGAATTGCTTCGAGACACACGGCTAGATCTCGACCAAAAAGCCCAATTTCCCAGCTAGACTGTGATGGTGAATATTACTTTTTATTTTTATCGTATCACTGATTTTACTAACATTAATTTTAAATAGGGTCAGGGAATTTTATTAAAATTCTGCATTTTGGTGTTCAGTAAGCATCGAAAATATTTTTGAATATTTCATTCTTCTTGGGTTTTCTTTTGTCTTATAAATTTTGTAATCACTGTGAATTTTAATATAAAATCTCAAATTCTTTTTATTTCTGTCAATAATTAAATTTTACAGAATATGAAATTTAATTTATAATATATTTTATTTAATTTAATATATTGTATTAAAAAACCTATATTTCAAATATTTATTTTAAATTAAAATACCAAAAGTAATTTAATTTTATAGTACAATTAGTAAATTTTAAAAATTTTAGTACAATTTTTATATAAATAATTGAATTTCAAAACATTTGAAATTAAATTTTCAGGAAATTTGAATTTAATAATTTTACTTAATAATTCCAAAAACAGTTTAATTTTAGTATAATTGCGTTTACAATAATTTTTATGAATAAATTAATTTCACAATATTTCAAATTAAAGATTTAAAAAAATTGAATTTTACAAAATAACTTTTATTAATTTTTTTTTATAAATTAGTTGAATTTTTAAATACACATTTAATTGAAAAATTTCCGAATAATTGAAATTTCATAAAATTGAATAGCAAACAATATTTTACAGATATCTGAAATATTTTAAGTGAAGTTTCTTTTGAAATAAATAAAAATAATTTTTCTAGAAAATAATTGAATTTAAATCTTGTAAATAATTTTGCAAAAATTACAGTAACAATCGATTTATAATCGAATTCAATTCAAGAGGTTTTGAAATTTGAAATTTCTGAAAATTTTAATTTCTGTGTAGAAATAATAATAATGATTAAATTATTTATAAAAAAATATGTTGATGTTTCGAATAATTCTACAATTCAGGATATTCATAAATAAATGTATCAGAAATAGTTTTTTGTGCAAATAATTATTTTTAGACTCAGAATATTCTTAAGGATGAGGGAAAAAGTCAAAATTCTGACTGGAAATCAGAGAAATCAAAGTCAAAATTTTTCTGGCTTAGTTATAATAGATTTTCAATCAAATTTGCATTTATTGGTGCAGTTACCATATTAAAAAAATTAAAGTTTTAAAAAATATTTCAGTAGATGATTATCGAATTTCATTAGAAATAAATCTTGTATGAAATTTGAATTCTTTTTTTTCGCAGATCAAATAAATTTAGACGGTGAGACTTTACAAAGAGAATCAATACCTTCTTCGGTAGATACAAGTCCTGCGTGGAATATTATGGATATTATGAATAATGTAAAGGTAATTTTTCTATAATTGTAAATATTTATTGATCATTAGACCACAAAATTTTCAAAACAACTTTTTAATTTTTTTCTTATAGACTGTACACAATTGTGATGTTCATCCCGACTGTGGTATTGGAACTGCATTCGAAGACGTACCGGAAAAGTAAGTACTTTTTAAATAGTTTCGACCCTTATTTTGTTAAAGGTTGCTTGTACATTTTCATTAATGTAGTGATTGCTGCTTTGTATATATAATTTTCAATTAGCGATTTTTTATATAGATTGGATTGGAATTCATTGATTAGTAATTGTTAGTAATTTTGAATTTTAAATGAATTTGGAAATTGCGAACACTTTATTAATAATATGTATAAATTTAATATTTTAATTGAATATTTCAATTTAATTTTTCAATTGAATATTTCAATTTAATTTTTCAATTTAATTTTTCAATTTAATATTTCTTTACAATATAAATAAATATATTGTAAATATATTATAAATACATTAATAAATATTTCAATTTTTAAAATTAAAAATTGAATTTGTCGTCAAAGCAGCAATTTGGGTCATTTTCATAAATGCAGAAATTATTCGTCACGTTTTGATTTAAGTCTATAATTAAATTAATTTTTTTTTTTTGGTGAATTGTGCATTTTCTTTTTGCTTTTTTCTGCATCGATTGCAAAATTGAAATAATAAAACAACAACAATGATCTTTTGGAAAATAGTTTGCATCTAAGTATAGTATTTGGTATTTTTTTTTTAATTTTTCCATCCGGGAACGCTTCAATATATAAAAGGACTTTGTACTAAGGTTGAAAATACAATGATTTACTTCTTCATTAGTAATCGCGGCAGAGACTGTAGAATCTTCCGTCGAAGCAAAACTGGTACCGAGATATTTCATATGAGCCTCAGGTAATATCGATAATATCTCGTTTGGTGTGAAATATTTTTTGACAAATTCAAAATGTTAAAGTGACGAGAAAATTTCCTAACTAAATTTTTACACTAATTAAAAATGCCGGTTATATTTTGTTTTCTCTTTTTGAGAATAATTTAACATTTTTTTCACTAAAATTTTCAAGTGTTTATTAATAGGGTAGGAAAAATATTTGGTTACGAATTGAATATATTAAGGCTCGGTTTGTAAAAGAGGGAATTTTTTTTTTGAAAATGAAACGTCGAATCATTACTTCCAATTATATAATAATATAAGCATGGTAGCTTTTTAAATATTAAATTTAGCATGTTGAGCATGAATGAGATCATGATCTATAAGTAGCGTAAGTAGTACCGTAAGTACTTTAATTAATTTCGATTATTAAATTTTATAATTTCATAATTTTTATTTTTAAAGACTGAATATTCTGAATATTCCTTTTTTTTAATTCTTTCAATCTTTGAGATTAATAAAATTAAAAAATATTCTTTACTTGAAATGAAATGTTCTTTAAACAGTTATTTTCAGTTTCTTTGAAAATCTTAAGTGCAAATCTGATAACTTATTTTAAACTAATTATCATTTACCGTAACTTTTTAATTTCGGAAGCTTCCGTAGAATTAATTCTTTTCTAATCAGTTTGTAATTTTATTAATTTCTCCCTACAGGAGTCTTTTGCAGTACATTGATGAGGAGTTATTGCTAAGGTATTGGCAGGTAACCTTCTCCCTTGCACCTTGCGCTTATGCTTTCTAATGCCGAATGCGTTTTACATTTTATATTTAGCTTGAAATATTACTAAATTATTTTCTACGCGAATGGCTTTTTGGATGGATTTTTTAAACCGTGTTTTTTTCTACAAAGTACTTAGATTAATTCTATTTAACAAGTGTTTTTAACTTAAATTTGTAATTTACAACTCTCTCTAACATTATTAATAGTTCGGAAATTCTTTGTTTAATTTTTCTTGATTCAAATTTATTAACAAAAATATGACATGATTATTGGAATTTAGTTGTTTTGTAAACATTCGTTTTTGTGTTAAAATTTAATTAGCTTAAAAAGTTAGCTTTTTATTTTAAAAAATGCTTTTTGCTTCAGCTCTAAGCTTATTCCCACGCTATTGATACTGATTTTAAAATTAAAAATATAAATAATTGCGTAATATTCACAAAAACTAAACTTCATGTGTCATAAAATCTATATAAAGATATTCTTCTTAAATTTATTTTCTATAAATGGTTGAAAGAAATTTAATTTTTCAAATGAAAAATCTGTCCTTTTTTCTGGAAGAAATGTGGAGGGCTTTTCTTTACGTATCAATTTTCTGTTTAATATCTAAAAACTGAATCCAAATCGGTGACTAATTGTTTTTTCATTAACTATGTAATTAATAATAATAATTTACTAGCAGTAAATGACAATTTTTAAACAACACAAATTTTCAATAGTTGAATATTTGTAAATGTGTTTGTTTAATTGTTTTCAATGGTTGGAAAATTGGTCGAAAACTTCCAATTTTTATTTGTTTATAAATTTAACGTCAATCTTGCCATTTTTGGATTCAAATTTCAGATTATTTTCATTATTCATCAATTCTTAAAATTTAAATGTTAGCTGAATGATAATTATTTTTGAAAATTAATTTCTATTTAATAATCCAACCTGCCGGCTAACTGTAAATTTTAATTTTTAAGAAAATTAAAAATTTATAATAAAAAAATTGAAATTTTTAGTTAGCCATTGGCTAACGAAAACAATGGTGTTTTACACGTAAGTTTTTTTAGTCGCCTGCGGTTAAATTTTGTAAAAATTGTTATTAATTCGAGAGCATATTTTTTTAAGAATTAATTATTATTTCTCCATGAGTAGATTAATTGTAAAGATTAATGTAATTCCAAAATTTATCCATGTAATATCGGTTTCATGTGTGCAGGGGAAACGCAATGTCGATGGCTGGTGGCCATTGCGACCAGCTATACTCCCTGCAGTAAGTAAAAATGTCGAAACCTCCAAAAGAATTTTAAAATTACCTAATTATTAAATGCAACACTTTTCTATTCTTTATGAAACTTTATTCTTCTTTTATTACTCAGTACAAATTTCTTTTGATTTTCTTTTGTCTATTTTACATCACTTTTTATTTCTATAATCCAAAAAATGCATTTTTTTCTGTAACTATACATTTGTGAATTATAATCATATATTTTACACATGAATCGCATTAAATAATTTTTTTAATGGCTTTTAAGGAATTTTAAGTAATTAACATAGTTCAGCTTTTTCTGACATAAACACGAATTATTTTTTTGAACATTTTTCATTATTATTCATTATTTCGCAAGCTATTGTCCAATTGTGATTTGTGATTAACAAATTTAAAATCTGCTTTATATTGTCTAATGTATTTTATTTTTTTAATTTTATCTATTGACAAAAAAAAGGATTTTCTTTTTAATTTTTGTTTTGAAATCTGAAAGACTTTATTGGTTGAATTGGAAACTGTGGCTGGAAAAATTTATTTTGTACGAAAAACAAATAAACGAATAGAAAATATAAAGGGATAGAATAAAGCAGATCTTTGTTAATTTAAAGAAGAATGAATTTATGTGCAGAAAAAGTAATTTCTTTTTTAATATTTCAGAGCTACATTGCCGCTTGGTGAGTCATCAAATGATTGCGAGGTACATCGTGGCTTTTACGGTAACATACCTGGTAAGCAAAAGATTTTTATTATTTAACATCACGTGTGAGTGAATGGTAAAATATTAAGTAAAGAGAAAAGTAGATATCACACAAATTGTGTACATGTTTCTTAAAAAATGAATTCATGAAAATTTTTTGGCTCTAATAATATTTACGAAAATTTGCTTCTGTTATATTGTTCAATTTCATTTTGTTTTTTATTACTAAAATTAAACTCTTTGAAAATAATCGAATTCTTGCGAAGAATTTTATTGGAATTTTTTTAAATAATCGAATTTCCGTAAAAATTGTATTATTTATGAAAAAATAATTGAATTCCAGCAAAGAATTATAGTTATGAAAATACTTTAATTTTTGCGAAGAGTTCTCTCAAAACTTTGAAAAACAATTGAATTTCCAAGTACTTCCGAATAAGGGGGACCTCCGATTTCAATAAAAATTGGTATACCAACGTATTTTGATGCGCTGATTACGAAAATGATAATGAAATTTGGCGCAAATTTCATCTTTATGGTGAAAACCATAAAATTGTGGTTTTTTGCGTATAATTCGGAAAAAACGAAAAATTTTGAAAAACTTTATAAACAAAAGTTATAGATCTCACCAAAATACACATTTTATGTTCTTATTATTATTTGCTAAAATCCATTATTTTCCGAGAAAAATGTAAAAAACCATAAAATACCATAAAAACGGGTTAAAATATACTTTTGCTCAAAAGAACAGCCAATTTTAACAAAATGCAGTTTCTTTACGTATTTTGATACCTACTCTGATCACGAAAATCATACTGACAATTGGTGCAAATTTAATTATTATGGTAAAAACCATAAAAACCCATAAAATAACCATAAAATTGTGGTTTGTTGCGTATAATTCGTAAAAAACGAAAAATTTTAAAAAACTTTCTAAGCAAAAGTTATAGATCTCATCAAAATACACATTTTATGTTCTTATCATTATTTGCTAAAATTTTCCGAGAAAAATGTAAGAAAACCATAAAATACCATAAAAACGGGAAATCTAAGACTTCGCCTGCCACAGCTTAAGTAGTCTCGCTCTGTGCATATATAAAGGGAGTCAAATGCACTTCCTAGTTGGTACTAGAAGGTAGACAACCCAGACCAGACCCCCCTACAACGTGTTCTCCCCACGTGTCCTTTATTTAAGGGCCCAAGGGGGGAACAGTTGGGAGGCGGGCGAAGCCCGCCTTAGGTCTTGTACCCTTGCTCTGTGCATAAAGAAAGGGAGTCAAATTTACTTCCTAGTTGGTACTAGTAGGTACACAACCCAGACCCGAGCCCCCTACAACGTGTCCATTTTTTTAGATTTCGTATTCCACCTTTTAGATTCCGTATTCCACTTTTTCAAATTTGATTTTCCACTTTTTCACAGTCCGTATTCTATCTTTCAGGTTCCCCATTTGGTATTCCACTTTTCATTTCATTAATCAGCCTTTTTCAAGGCTACTAAACCGTTGCGATGTGTAACATTTTATCAATCGGCCTTTTTTTGTTAAAATTATTTTTCAAAATTTTGCTTTTTTTACGATTTATACACAAAAACAACAATTTTATGGTTTTTATAATGGTTTTTACCATGAACATTACATTTGAGCAAATTTTCATTATTATTTTTGTGATCAGCGCATTAAAATACGTAAAGAAACTGTATTTTGTTAAAATTGGCTGTTCTTTTGAGCAAAATTGTATTTTAACCCGTTTTTATAGTATTTTATGGTTTTCTGCATTTTTCTCGGAAAATAATGGATTTTAGCAAATAATGATAAGAAAATAAAATGTGTATTTTGGTGAGATCTATAACTTTTGTTTAAAAAGTTTTTCAAAATTTTTTGTTTTTTACGAATTATACGCAAAAAACCACAATTTTATGGTTTTTTTATGGTTTTCACCATAAAGATGAAATTTGTGCCAAATTTCATTATCATTTTCGTAATCAGCGCATCAAAATACGTTGGTATACCAATTTTTATTGAAATCAGAGGTCCCCCTTATTCGGAAGTATATCCAAACAATTTTATAAAGATTGTATGCCCTGTCGAAAAAATTGGAACAAAGAGCGTTTAAATAGTGTTTTATAAAATGTTTATTCCATGTGAATTGCGTGTTTAAGAACACAATAAATGTGTTTGATGAACATTTTCGACAGGGTGGAAATTTTAAATAATTGAATTTTATTAATATTTTGGAATCAAAAATTGAATTATTTAGAAGAATTCACTTAAAAATTGTATTAAAAATAATTAAAGTTGCAATTAGTTTTATTATTTATAAAAAATAATTGGATTTTTGCGAAGAATTTATTTAAATTCTCGAAAATAATTTAATTGCAAAATTATTTTGATTCAATAGGATTATTTTCAATGCAATTTAAATTTAATTATTCGAAACAATTCAAATATTTTCAAAAGATTTTTGCGCAAAGATTTCTCTCAAATCTTTGGAAAACAATTGAATTTACAAGAAGAATTTTATAAAAATTGTATAAAAATTGTAAATAATTGAATTTTTACAAGAAGAATTTTATCAATATTTTGAAAAAAAAATTGAATTATTTAGAAGAATCCACTTGAAAAATGTATTAAAAAAATAATTGAAATTGCAATTAGTTTTATTATTTATAAAAAATAAAATTCTTGCGAAGATTTTATTAAAATTCTCGAAAATAATTTAATTGAAAAATTATTTTGATTCAATTGGATTATTTTCAATACAATATTTAAATTTATTTATTCGAAACAATTCAATTATTTTCAAAAATTTCGATAAAATAATTCTTTATAAGAATTCATTTACTTTCAATATAATTCCAAGTAAATCCCTGGAATTAATTGTAATTTTCTTCGAAATTAATTAAATAATTTTCAAAAATTTTAATAAAATTCTTGAAGGTAATTCAAATATTTTCATAGATCAGAAAATTCTTCTCAGGAATTGAAATATTCTTAATAAAATTTCTTGATTGCATTTAATTATTTTTAGAAAAATAAATTTTCTCGAAAGAATTAATTTATTATGCTGTTATTTTGTTTGGATTTATAATTTTGGAAAAATATATTATGGGGAAAAATATATCACACTAGAATTAATTTATTTTCACAAATTTTGAAAAAATTCTTAAATGAACTCAATTTTTTTTAAAACTTATTAAATTATTGTATTGTATTGATACATTTTTACAGTTGTGATTTAATTTTTAAATCAAGTTTATTAGACTACTCGTAACGATTAGAATATTGAGATGTAAGTTAATGTAAACATTCATGTACGTAGATTAAAAAAATTAGTATTTCATGTTTTGTAGATAAAAAAATTCAAGATAGCATGAAACAAACTTTGATATTTTCTTTTTTTATTAAAATTTTTCAATTCAAGAGGAGAGAATTTAAATACACATTTTAATTGTTTCAGTAAAGTTCTTTCTGCATGACTCATTATAAGAATTATTTTAATCAAGAAGTCATTCTGCTTTTACATAAAATGCAAATAGAATTCCCATCAAGTCTCAATAATAAAAAAAATTTTTTTTTCAATTAGAGAATTAATAATGAAAGAATTGATAATTGAAGAATTAATTAATAATTGAGGACAAGAATGATTAATATTGTAGTTTAATACGAGTAATTTGAAGCATTAAGGGATGAGGTGCTTTTGTGTTTGATGATATTTGAGAAGCCTTTTTGTATTGACTATATTAAAGTAAGCAGGCACTAGTGTAAAAAGTAGGTTGGGTGCTTACTTGCTTAGGGTCGCAAGCAAGTCCCAGGCGTCACAGCTCTGTGGACGAGTTGTATAACCTGGTGAGCAGTTCCTTGTCGTTAGCAGCAATCAACGGACAACGCCAGCGTTCCCTCTCGGACAGTGGGTCGAGAGAGTCTAAGGGTAGGAGCACGCATCATGAATTCAGAGCATGCTCGCATATTTTTCCCAAAGACGTGCTTCCCTTTCGCTAACATTAACTCTGAATTGTCAACTTCCTTCTGAAAATAACCATTCTCAATCCTCGACTTAAGCTTCATCATTAATTTGACTAAAACATCCGTTCGAGAACTGACATAAAGCAACAAGCAGAAATTTCTTTTTAATACCGATTTATTTTCCACTCTTCTCATTTTGCTTTCATTGTTAGAATATCTAGTCTAAAATAATTATAAAATTTAGTCACTATTTTGCTTGTTACTTGAAATTCAGAAGCGGTGGTATTTATCTAGGAATAATACTTTCAACTCCTTAATATTTTCGAAAGTAATTTGCTTCTTTTTAAATAAAATAATTTAAAGTAATAAATAAAATAAAATAATGATTTTCTTAAAAGAGGAATTAATTTTTGTAGGTGATGGCGAAATTCCTGACAATGGAGATGGGGAAAGTATCAGTCCTGATTTATTGTCCGACACTCCGCCAGTTCCTCCTAGACGAAGGGATAGAAAAAGACATACTCCACCTAGACCAATTAGTAATGGACTTCCGCCGACGCCGAAGGTTCACATGGGAGCGTGCTTCTCAAAAGTATTTAATGGTTGTCCATTGAGAATACACTGTACAGCGAGTTGGATACATCCTGATACACGAGATCAACATTTATTAATAGCAGCCGAGGAAGGAATTTATAATTTAAATCTCAATGAACTTCACGATGCAGCGATAGATCAACTCTATCCCAGGAGAACGATTTGGATGTACGTTATTAAGGACGTACTCGTGTCACTCTCAGGTAAATAAAAACAAATAAATCAAATTAATTAAAAGAAATAAATTAAATAAATTAAGTCAAATAAAGTAAATTAATTAAAATTCATTTTTTTTATTTAAAGGAAAGACGCCTCAGCTCTATAGACACGATCTTTTAGCAATGCAAAGCAAACAGACTCATAGGTTTTCATTGCATATGAATAAAATACCGGAGAGATTAGTACCAAGAAAATTTGCTCTTACGACAAAAGTCCCGGACACAAAGGGCTGCACAAAATGTTGTGTGGGAAGAAATCCCTACAATGGGTAAGAAGTGAATTTATCATTTATCAGGTTTGCCGCAAGGAATTCAGGGAAAAGTCAGGGATTTTTATTAAAGTAATGGAAAAAATTGAATTTTGGAGAAGCTACAAATGATTGCAGAAACTCAATTATTTTCAGAAGTAATAAAATTCTTCGCTAAAATTCAATTATTTTCAAGAATTTTAATAAAATTCTTGGCAAAATTTCAATTATTTTTAGAAATTTTCCTCAGTTCAATGATTTTCAATATCTACTATTTTAATAAAATTTTTCAAAAGAATTTAATTATTATGTCTTAGCAGACATTAAATTATTTTCATAAATAATAAAAATCCCACAGGAATTCAACTATTTACAAATTTTTTTTTTATAAATTTCTTCACAATACAATGATTTTCATAAATAATAAAATATTTTACAGAGATTCAATTATTTTCATGAATAATAAAACTCATAATAGAATTTCAATTATTTTTGAAGTAGATATTTCGATCTATTGAAGGAATAAATATTAACATAGTGTTTTTATGTCATATTTTTTATTGTTATCAATAATTCAAATTTAAGTAATTCAATTATTTTTAATACAATTTTAATAGAATCTTAGAAAAATGTAATTATTCTTAAAAATTTTATTAAAATTGGTCGAAAAAATTCAATTATTTAAAAATTTGTTGATGAAGAAAAAAATTTGTTATGAGAATTCAATTTTAAAAATCCTGTGATGAATTTTATTATTTAGGAACATAATTTAATTCTTGCAACGAATTTTTGTTAAATTTTTTTTAAATAATTGAAATCCTGTGAATACTTTGATTATTTATGAAAATAATTGAATTCTTGCAACGAATTTGGTTCCTTTTTTTAATTGATTGAATTCTTTTGAGAAATTTTATTAAAAATAGTAGATTTTAAAAATATTTAAATTTCAGCGAAGAATTTCATTATTTGTGAAATGTAATTATTGAATTCTTGCAAAAATTTTATTTTAAATTTTGGTAAATAATTGAAATCCTGTGAAGAATTTTATTATTTATGAAAATAATTGAATTCTTATGAAAATTTTATTATTTTATTATTATTATTTGAAATTTTTTGGAAATCCTAATTCCTATGGAATAATAATGATTAAATATTTATTTAAAAAAGAATTTAAGTTTGATGTTTTCGAATAATTTTTCAATTAAAGAAAATTCGTAAATGTAATAGAACATTTTTTTGAGTATATCTAATAATTTTTAGAGTAAATCAGAATATTCTTTAGGGTTAGGGAAAAAGTCAAAATCAGTCAGAGAAAAACAAAATTAATTTTTTGTGGCAACCCTGTTTATGATACTGTTTATACAGTACAGTAAATTAATTTTATTTAATAAATTGAAAATTGAAAATTGAGTTTCTTCTTTTCTTCCCCCAAAAGGTATAAATATCTTTGCGGTGCAATGCCAGCGGGAATATTTTTAATGCAATGGTATGATCCACTAAATAAATTCATGTTACTGAAGCATTTCGAATGTATTTTGCCATCGCCATTGAATGTTTTTGAAATGATTATCACACCAGAAATGGATTATCCCATGGTGTGTGTATCAGTTAAGCAAGAGTATCAACAAAATAAATTGAAACTGGATTTAATTAATATGAATTCTGGCGCAAGCTGGTTTCATAGTGACGAACTCGAGGATGTCGATGGTTCAGGTAATTTTATTATTCTCTTTGTTTTAATGTTCCACATTATTATTTACAATAATATTTATAATAATAATATGAAGCAAAATTAACATTTTATACAATTTTTTCTTTTTTAGCAACGGTGATACCCAGAAGAGAAAATCTTCAAGTGATAAGTGTTACACAATTAGAAAAAGACGCAATTCTTGTTTGTTATGATAGTAAGTTGATAAAAATATTTTTTTTTTCATTTTTCGAAAATATTTTATTTCGTTTATTTTTTCAGATGTAATTAAAGTCGTAACGCTACAAGGTAAATTAAGAAATAGTAAGAAGCAAATGTCGGAACTTCAGTTTAATTTTCAAATTGAGTCTATCAGTAAGTGTTATTAGAATTTAGACTAAAGAAATTTTTTTGACTATTTATTTATTCGTCTAATTATTTGTTTTTTTACAGTCTGCTTGCCTGATAGTGTTTTGGCATTTCACAAACATGGAATGCAGGGGAGAAGTTTGAAAAATGGAGAAGTGACGCAGGAAATAAGCGATCCGAGTCGAACTTACAGGCTACTTGGTTCTGACAAGTAATTCTCCATCTTCTTCCCAATTTTTCTTATTAATTGAAATTAAATGAATTAAAAAACAATTATTTTTTTCAGAGTTGTGATGTTGGAGAGCCATTTAGTCCACACGGGCACACTCTCAGAAAGTGAAGGAGCTGATTTGTACATACTCGCTGGACACGAAGCCAGTTATTAGTTATACAAGTTATGGAAAACGAGAATTATTCAAATAGATAAAATGATTGAAGCTGCAGATAAATGCAGTTAGCTATTATTTGCAAGTAAATGGATTTCGCATTCGAGGTAGACACTTTTTTTCTTTATTTAAATTGCGCTCTTTATTTCACAACGTGGACCGGTAGAAACACGCGATTATTAACTTTTTAATTGCATGAAACACAATATTCGAGCAGACTGTATTAAGTAGACTGTTTAATTATTCAAGTACCAGAATAAGTATTTATTAATTCCATTAAAGGAACATCATAAACACTGGTAGATCACGATGTAGATGACGCAATGATTTTAAAAAGTAGATTTCATGATCATGGAAGAATTTGCTATTTTATACACAATAGACTGTAATCAAACGTTTTTTCATTTATATGTAAAAAATCTGATTATTTGAGAATCTGTTTTTAAAACTAGTTAAGGAATATTTGCCACATTTTTTATAGTTAGCTGCATATGGAAATCAATTTTTAATTCATTTGTGAAATAATCATAAATAGACGAAGCGAATAGGAGTCGAGACACGCTGAATTTTCATGATCATTAAGAGGTCTTATTTGTGATTAAAAATTTATAACTTGTTTACTTAATTTGACGCAATGGTATTTAAATTTGTCAAAACAGAAACAACAAGTTTTTTTAAGTGCAGTGATATGTAACTTACTGTGTTATGTTCTTTGTTAAAAATAATTTTGATATTCATGTTTATTATCTACGTCAATGTTTTTAATTACTGAAAAAATTCATGACAAACGAAATTCGATTGAATATCGTTTTCTTAAATTGAATTATTGTTGAGCGATGTCGATTCGTGTAAAGTATTTTGAACCAAAGTTTATTCTTGAAAAATTCTAAATTTCTAATATTAAGATAAAGTATAATACTGTAGCTTTCTTGTAAATAAGAAAAAAAAAGTATTACAATTTAAATTATAGAACAAATTTTTGTTTCCTAGTTGCTGAAAAAAGTATCACACCGGTATATAGTTAAAAAAAACATTCCTTTTTAAAATTGCCTTCTATTGTACACGAGTGTTGGGGAAACAAAAAACAGTATATAAATTTTATGTGTAAAAATTGTGTATATTAAAGCTTTAAAAGATTTTACTTTAAACTGCGACTACATTTTAAACATTAAAAACAATCATAAAATTTCATTAGTAAAAAATTAAATCTAAGTGAAATTATTTAGAAAACGAGTATTGAAACTCATTTTCACCAAGTAAACACCAAACTAATCAATCAAATTTGTAAAAAATTTAGAATTTAAAACGTCTTCCTCTCTTGTTCTTTAAAAATTTTATTCTTCATTCAGAATAAAATACATACAATAGAATTTAATCTCTTTTCTCAGTCTTTTTCGCGAGAATTACAAAAAAAGCTTTCGCTTGAAAACAAAAATATATATCGCTGTCAATTATTAATTCATTTTAGAGATAATTTGATTTTTTATTAATTCTCAATGCTTTCTCCAGTGATTCCACACATAGCTTATAAATAACAAAGATTACAAACTACATAATAAAAAAATGTCATATTTTTTAATCAAAATAATATCAGAGATTTGTTACCGGGCAGAAAAGGATTTTTTCTTCTATTTAAATCGATAGTTCAAAATCCAAATTATTATATGACAATACACAGATAAATAAATAAATATATTTTTATTTTTATTCGTAAAACAATTAACTTGGAACAAGAATTATACCATTACAATAATTGTGGTGTACCCACAAGTATCAGGCACTGAAGAAAAAATTTATGTGATTCAAATAAACAATTAATTGAACTTTTTTTTAAGGATATCAAATTTAGACAAAAAATGCATCAAAACGTTGCTTCGCAATACTTTTGATTCGTTTTTTGTCTCAACACAGAAAAACTGTGTGTCTATTATCAAATAAATATTAAGTTGAATTAAATGGATTTTAATTAAATCAAATAAATTTTAATTAAATCAAATAATTTGTATTTGCAACAATATTTTCAGTATTTGAAGCAAATACCATTTAAGTGACTTATGGAAAAATTATTTGACACAAATAAATATTTATTTGAAGTGTTGGTTTTTTGAATGAAATAAATTTTCTTTTCAGTTGGCATTGGCAAAAATCATCAAGTGATAATGCCGAAAATCAGAGATAGATCTCTTCCATTTCTAATGTCAATAATAAAAATAGAAAAAAAAGACTCGAGAAGTAAAGAAACGTTCAAGTCATACGAATAAAATTATATCCACGATAAATTTATGAAACACGGTAAAAAAAAGTTATTCTTAGAGGATCGCAATAAAAGTAATTATTCAATAAAATCTGTTTTGTTAAAAATAAATATTTTTGGTTAAAAAAAACCTTTTAGTACGTAAAAAACTTTTTAATCGCAATGTTAATTTATCATTTAGGCTTTTTTATGAAAAAATAGTTTCTTGTATTCGTTAACAGAAACAAATTAATTTATATTGCTTCTCTATCAACTTTTTAAGCATAAAACTGATGAATTTATCTTTCACAATTTTCTTGTTGATTAGCGAAATTCTACGAAGAGTTGATTCAACTTGACGTCTATTTTCAGCCTTAGGTGATTGGGGAGATCTATCTTCTTTATCTGAATCACTTTCCATTTTAAAAAGAGGAAAGACGAAAAAATTTACAAAGACTTAAATCTAAAAACTTACACTACTATTTACAAAAACTATTTACAAATTTTAAAAAAGAAAAAAAATTGTGCGAAAATCTCTCTCGGTAGAAATTTTTGTTTCAATAGAATTTATTTTTATAAACTTATGGTTCAAAAAAAATTTAATTTTTCTTCAATAGATGAAAAATTTTTCTAGAATATAAAATAGTAGTTTTTAGATAATCGAAACAATTATTTTAAAAGTAACGTTGTTTACTTAAATTTCGAATTAGAATAAAAATATTTTTTTTTTAATTTTGATTTGAGAACAATATGATAATATTGTAACGGTAAACAATTTTATGATTTCATTGATCGAGACTAAAAAGTTCTGACTTAATTTTAAAAGGAGCGAAAAAAAATTTTAATTTTAATTTTACGAAATGGCATAACTAAGTGATGATGAAAATGATTTTTAATATGTTTTTAATATTATTTCCAAGAAACTTTAAAACTATCTTTTACAGTTAAAAAATTATTATGACTAATTTTAATGTCTCGAGTAGTGATTTCATAAATCTAACTTTAATCACTCTAAGAAAGCAATTAAAAAAAATTTGTAAATCGAAATATTTTCGTAGAAAAAGTTATTATCTGAGCAGGATAACCATAATTTCTTTTTATGAGAATTTGGAACTAATTATTGAACCGTTTTTTAATTAGTTGATCCAAATTTTAATTTATTCAAATATTTACAAGTTTTATTGGAAAATTTTTTCTCTCTGAAAATCACTTATTCTTTTTAAAGATTAAATTATCATTTATTGTAAAATAATTCACTTAACTGAAAAATCCGAATTCTCTGTTTTAATATTTTAATAGAACGTATTAAATAGAAATTTTCGTTAGTGGTCTAGTACAATATTTGGATTTATCCTGCTAACGAATTTAAAAGAATGAAACAATATTTTGGAAGGTGAAAAGCCAGAAACAGAAAGAGAGAATATATATATACACATATAGATCTATATTTAATATTGCTTCTTGAAAATTGTTCATGTTGAAATTATACATATAAATGTAAGACGAGGTAAAAATGAAAATTTTCTTCAATCAATAAAAAAAACCCGATAATCGAAGCACTAGTGGAAAGTAGTCTTGACAGATGGTCAAGCATTTTAGAAAAGACAAGTTTAAGAATCATATATATTTACGTTTAAGAGTTTCTAATTGCGTTTGGGTGTCTCTCGCAGGATATTTTATATATGAAAAAAAACATTAAAACCGTAAAAATACGAGCAAAAGCAAAAAAAAAAACACCAATCACGGAAAGAAAAGATTATAGAAAAAGTATTCTTCGTATTTAAATATCACGAGATAAAAAAATAGTAATATTCGCTTAGTTAGCGTCAATAAAATACAATATAGAAATTGTACATAATATCACGAATTATATATTTATTTACATGTGTAAACATTTTATGTAAATAGACGTTCATAATTAATAAAAATTGAATCGTAAATCGTAATACTCATTCCCCTTTCACGATTTTTTTATTTTCGAGAAGAAATAATTAGACAAAACAGTTTTCTTTTCAATTTTCATTTTATTGTCATAAAAATGTTAAAAACTGTTGTTCGATTTTGTTTCTTGTAAAATTTAAGTACATATTTTAATTTTTCTCAAGAACTAATCTATTATTTTTCTCATGTCGAGAGGATTCACAGGAAGTTTTGCGTAATACTAAAGTGAGAATAAAAACATTTAATTGTTAGTTGAACTACTATTAAAATTTACATGTGAAAATTGTTACTGCAACGATAATATTAATAAAAATAATAATAATAATAATAATAATAATAATAATCAACATTGGAAGATCAATCTTTAATCAGACTTCAATCCTAAGTTATCAGTACTTTTTTTTCAAAAACAGTAAAACTTATTTCTACTTTTATATACAGATCGCATTAATTAATAGCTCATTTTGTAAAATATTTTCATTTTTTACTATACTTTTAAACATAGCATTGATATAGAATGGAGCGATGATAAAATATTTATGTCGCTTTTTAAGGCACAAGATACGCTCTAAGAGTCGTAGAAATCTTTATAGAAAATAACGCGAATACAATATAATTTTTCTAAATATTTTTTTATACCTCACAATTAAAATTCTCAACAAGTATGATTAATAAATAACGGATTTTTTGAGAAAAAAACTTAAATACAACATAACATGCACATGAATAGATAAAAATATTATAATTTCACAAAAATTCATAACAATGAAATATTTTCGTAATAATTAAAAAAGACTTCACATTTTTCATAATTAAAATCTTTTATATTCGTTCATTAATTAAAATTTATTCCGATTATGCAATTCATGTAATAATCGCATATAATTTTAAAAAAAATTGAAATTACGTTTCATTTCGACTTTGTAATTGACCTACCATTTTTTTAACCCATCCTGCATGACTTTGACCCGCAGAAACATCGTCAAAGTCTTCGATTTCTGACAGAGGAATATTATTACCTAATTTTTCTATTTCCGATTGTATTGGTGATTTTGTGATTAAATCTATCGATTTTTCTAAATCGGGTGGTTTGAATGTTTTCGGCCTAAGTTTCAAATGCTCCGGTTTCTGCATAACCACAGGTTTCAACTTGACATTGCATCCATTTTGCAGTGAATTAATGTCCGACCTCTTCTTCGCTGGTATTGGAGGAGCGACTTTCGATTTTATTGGCATTCTATTTATCGCTTCATCAAATTCGATGAGAGATGATCGAATTGTTAGTGCATCTTCACCGTCGCTGAATATTGCACTGTCACGAAAAGCATCTTCAACATCAACGTCAATATAATTTTCTATTGTTTCAAATGATCTTTCATAAAAACTATCCATCTCACTATCTTGTCTTTCGAATTTTTTGTATTGTTCTTGTTTGATTTCTGTTTTTTCATCTATTGTTTTACATTGATCAAAATCCTTGTCTTTCGTGGATTTAATTTTTTTCTCCTCGGTATCGGTAGAATCCTTTTTCTCTGCAAGATTTTGTTTAGAGGCGGCGAGTTCTAGTCGCTTGCTCTCGGAGAAGAGGGTTGATGGATCGGCATAATCGGATTGAGCAATGCGAGCTCCCAAACTGGAACTTCCCTGTTTATAGTAAAGCAAATGGCTCCTTGAGACTCTTGCACCATTTGATGTGGGACTAACCATTTCCTCAACGTCTGATGAAGATTCTCGGGATGATTTGAATTTGTACTTCTTTTTCGATTTGCCGCCATTCATTGATCGATAGAACTTCGTTCTTTCCAATTCGTCACTGTACTCTAATGTTTCGCTACTAGCTGTAGATCTCAGACCTTGTAATCTACTTCCGGCTTTGGATAGAACATTTTTCAATGATATGGTTCCAGTTCCATTGGGCCTGAAAGAATTTAAAAGAAATAAATTAAAATTTAAATTAAAATTATTATAATTAATATTTGGATACTATTTTTAGATTTGTGACACTAAAAACCAATTTTTTGACAATTTGCACTAATTTCAATTCACTAATAGTTGAAAATTTTAATAACATTCTTTGAAACGATTCAATTATTTTCATAAAAAATCAAATTTTCACAGCAATTCAATTATTTAAAATTCAATTTTCATAAAATTTTTCCAAAAAATCAATTGTTTATAAAATATTTTATAAAATCCTTTGCAAGAATATTTTAATAAATTTTTTTCATTATTTTAATAAGTAATGACACTTATCGCAAGATTTAAATTATTTTAAATGCAATTTTAAATTTATTCTTCGAAAAATGCAAGTATTCTTAAAAACATTATTAAAATTGATGGGAAAATTCAATTATTTAAAATAAAATTTGGATAAAATTCTTCGCAAAAATTCAATTATTGAAAAAATTTTTATTTCATTTATTTCATTTCATTTATTGTAAACGGGACATGTCCTTTCATACAAAAGTATTCCTAATACTAAAGGTTACATAATTTTGTAAATTAATAATTTTTCATTAAATAAGCTGACCTTACTACAAAGGTTCAGTATATTTTTACGTAATAATATTGTAAATTTAATCAAATTATCATCGAAAAAGTCAATGCAATTTGGAAGTTCATTAGCTTCTCTACTAAGTCTATTAAATAATGAATAATATCCATAATTGGTTCTGTGAAATGATTCTTGAAATAACATATAGTTTCTAGTACCTCGAGTAGGAATTGAAAATCTAATCTCTGATAACAGTGTTGAACAATGAATTTTGCCATTTAAAATTTTATATAAAAACATCATATCATTAAACAAAAATCTGGATGTGATTAAAGGTATCTGCAGAAGAACACGTATGTTGCTATAATCATGGCTGTATCTGTCAAAGGGTAATCGTTGTTGTCTAACCATAAAACGAAAAAATCTATTTTGAACACGTTCTATTCTTACTCTAAATACCTTGAGCACAATTTCAGTATGGAAAAGTGAAGCATTTCTCATAACAAACCCCAAGCATTTTAACGCCCTAGAAATAATTTCAGAAATGTGTTCGTTAAATCTAAGATTTAACGAAATCTAAGATTTTCATTACACAGTAATACTCCCAAATCACGTAACTTAGTGACTCTAACAAATTCATTCTGACCAATATTGTAACAATACATGAATGTACCCCGCTTAGAAAAAGATATTACTTTAATAAAATTTTCCGCAGGAATTCAGTTGTTTCCACAAATATTATAATTTTTCACAGGAATTCAATTATTCAGAAAATTTTTATAAAATTCGTTGCAAGAATTCAATTATTTTATATAAATAATATAATTCATCGCAAGGTTTCAAATATTTTTGATACAATTTTTAATGAATTTCTCGAAAAATGCAATTATTTATAAAAATATTATTAAAATTGATCGAAAGAATTCAATTATTTAAAAAAAATCTTGATAAAATTATTCGCAAACATTAAATTATTTTCATAAATAATAAAATTCTTCTCAAAAATTCGATTAGATCAATTATTTTTATAACTAATTAGTCAAAACGCGTCAACCGTGAATAAAATTTTTCTATAGTTTTGGAAAAGTCAAAACATTTATGAAAATCTGTAGTTCACAGCAAATCAAGAAAACACTTTTAACCGTTTTTCAAAATTTTAAATATTTATACCTTTTTTTATAATAAAAAATTTTTGCATTATTTAAGAAAAAAACTAATAACTCATTACTGTTTTGCTAGAAATTAATGGCAATTTTTTTGGTCGTTATTGAATATCCACTCTTTTAAATAAACTTAATTGTGAAAAAAAATTTTGAAAAATTTTTAATTTTTAATAACAATTTTATAAACAATTAGTGTTTTTTATGCTTTCTAGAGCAAGGATTGTGTTTCCAATTACAAGCGGAGATTTTGAATTTTTTGTTGCGCCGTGCGCCGTCTGCTCGTTTACCGCGTCATCCATCGCTGTGATAAATGCCGCGGTAAACGAGCAGACGGCGCACGGCGCAACAAAAAATTCAAAATCTCCGGTTGTAATTGGAAATACAAATTTTTTTTCGGGAATATAAAGATGTAGGTTCAATGTATCTTACATATAAATTTCATTAAAATCCTTGCTCTAGAAATCATAAAAAAACACTAATTGTTTATAAAATTGTTATTAAAAATTTTTCAAAATTTTTTTTCACAATTAAGTTTATTTAAAAGAGTGGATATTCAATAACTACCAAAAAAATTGCCATTAATTTCTAGCAAAACAGTAATGAGTTATTAATTTTTTTCTTAAATAATGCAAAAATTTTTTATTATAAAAAAAGGTATAAATATTTAAAATTTTGAAAAACGGTTAAAAGTGTTTTTTTGGTTTGCTGTGAACTACAGATTTTCATAAATGTTTTGACTTTTCCAAAACTATAAAAAAATTTTATTCACGGTTGACGCGTTTTGACTCTAATAAAATTCATAGCAGGATTTCAATTATTTTTAATAAAATTTTATATAAAATCCTTGAAAAATGGAATTATTCTTAAAAATTTTATTAAAACTCGTCAAAAGAATTCAATTTTTAGAAATATTCAATTGTTCAATAAATTATTAATTTTTTTGTTTAAATAATTGACTTCTCGTAGATCTTTCTAAAAAAAATTGATTTGAAAATGAATTTCAGTTAAAATTTTAGATAATCTTGAATATTAGAAGCGTTGTAATGTGAATTTTCGGAAATAATTAAATTTCAAAAGACTTTTAAATTGAAATTTCTGAAAATAAATTTAACAAAAAAAATAATTTAATTTTCTAAGAAATACAGTTGTAATTTTTAAAAATAGTTAAATATCAAAAAAGTTTTACATTGAAATCATTTAAAATATTATTTCCAATATAATTTCAATAAAATTTCTCGAAAGAATTTAATTATTTAAAAAAATTGAAATAAAATTCCTCCCAAAAATTAAATTATTTTCAACACAGAATTTAAATTACATTCCTGGAAAGAGTTTAATTTATTTTGAAAAATTGAAAGATTTTCGAAAGATATCCATTGTTGTCAATTGAAATTGAATTAAATTGCAAGAATACAAAGATAATAATATTATTATTATAATAATAATATTATTATAATAAATATTAATAATTATATAATATTATATATAATAATTATATAATTATTAATATTATTATTATTATTATAATAATTATTATTATAATATTATTATTATTAATATAGATTTTTCGTGTGAAAAAAAAGCTCACCTGTAAATTTTATGATCCGGATGCACATTGGTGATGGTAGGAGCGACGTGTAATTCAGAATAGGCATCATTCATCGAGTCGTGAAGCGAGCAGAAGAAGTTGGTTGACGAAGTTGAGACAGAAGTAGGAAACTTGGCGATTCGTCCTCCCGTTTGACAAGTAGAAGCGTATCTTTCCATATCCTCCAAGTTGATCTCGGCTGGTTTATCAGACGCGATTGTAAAAGGACGTTCGCTCATTGGTTTACCGTCACGCTGTAGAAATCGCGGTTTTGTTGGATGGAGACAAGACGTTGGACTGATTTGGAAACTACGGGGTAACGATCCGCTTTTTTGCGGCGAGACTGGTAAACCTTCACAAAGCTTCGTTAGCCAAACTGCCGGCCTCGTTGGACTGTCATTTCCTTCTTGATCTTTAACATCTTTCAAACTTTCCCAAACATTATGTAAATTATCATAGTTTTCAAAGCCTTTTGGTTCGACATTTTCCGTGACGACTGCCTCGTAATTTCTGTTAGTTTCACTTTTCGTCGATTCAATGGTTTTTTCCTTTTGATTTTCCTCAACACTTGAAGTTGAATTTTCTCGTATTCGAAGTGCAGTTTTGATAATTTTACTCTCGGTGACGATACTCTGCCGCTTGAATGCTTCGAAAATGGCTCTTTTTTCCTGAATACGATTTGTCTTTTTTTGATCTTGATGTTTGTCCTCGGTGGATCGAAAATTATCGTAACGCAATCGAAGAGATGGACTAACACGCTGAGGCATGGAGGAGAGAGAATTCCAGGCATTATTCGTGCGGACGAATCTTTGTTCACGTCGAGTGCAAGAGTTTCGCAAACGAGTATTTCGATTATTTGTGGAGTCTTGCGAGTAGTTGGTATTTTCGGTATCACTTTCATCGGAACTGTCGACGGATATACATTTGTTGAAGCGTTGTTGTCTCACATTCATGAGATTACTAGTTCTTTGCTTCTCGATAAGCTTTTGGAATTCTTCATTTTGCATGAGAATATGACCAACTATTTCTTCCACCGTTTGAGGTTGAGGTTGGTGATCATTTGTATCTTTGGTCTCGGAAATTGAGCAATTATTTTCAGAATTAATTGTCGAAGTGTCGTCTTCATTCGTGACAACAGTGCAATCGCTCTCTGCATTTCCAAATTCAGTGTCGACTCGATCTTCCTTTTGTTCCTCGTCGGACATGTTCAAACTAATGTAAGATTGAAAACCTGGTTCGGATTTCCTTCTCCAACTTGTGAAACGATCCTGAAACGATGCAATTGTTAGTTGAAAATATAATAATAAAAAGAAAATAAAAGAAAATTAGTCTAATTTTTACCTTGACTTTCGAGGCACGAGTATCGCACGATCTGTTGAGACATTGTTCTCTGGATCCAGTTTCTTCAGTGTGGTTCGAGAGGGAGGACTAAAATTGATCAACTTATTATTATTCTGTAATTTTTCTTATTTTTATTTAGATTATTTTTTCAGTATTTCAATACTTACATTTTCATCCATTTTTCTTCCCTTCTTTAATTTTTGTCTAACACCAGTCTCAGATCTCCTCCTCTCCCTCTCTTGCTTCCGCTTCTCTAAATATTCTGGAGGTGATGAATATTGCTTCTTTGCTAAGACTTTGTCTACCGTGCTACAGTCTTCTGTAATTTAATAAAAAAATTTGTTAGTCCTGTTTTTAATTGAAAGAAATTGGGGAATTCTTTTTCCAGTACCTTCAGATTGCCTCTGCCCAAGTTGCAAGACCAACTGTCTCGCATGTGAAGGTATCACAGCATTATAATTCTCTAAAATTACGCTTTTTATCTGTAGAGTCCATTCTCTCTTTTGTTCTAAATTTCGCGCCTGTGAAAAAAAAATAATTTTAGTTTCTACAATAATTAATCAAGGGAGAAAAAATTGCTTTTTATACGATTTTTACCTGTAATGTATACTGCAATCGCGGATTATCAAAAGGGATGACGTGAAAGCTGAAAGGTTCACCAGGAATACTTTCAATCAACATAAGATTTGAACACTGAAAAGAAATATAAAAACTGTTAAGAAAAATAATAAATAATAATAAGGAATAAAAAATAATAAATGAAAGAAAGAAATTGGAAAATGTACCATAATGTGAGTTTTGTAAACGAGTAGACCGTCTTCCTTCTTTTTGGTGAGGAGAAGCATTTTCTCGAATAAGAAAGCGTGCCTTGGAGCTTTAGCTCCTCTCATACGAAATCTCCCTTCCGCGACCAATTCACCACTCGTTGTTAAATCAGGACCTGTCCAGCCATACAATAGAGACTGTATTTCTTGAACTCGCACAGCGTGTTCGTGTTTCTTTTGCATAGCATTGATATGATCCGCAATACCGTTCATCGCCTCTAGTGCACCTTCAATTGCTTTGCTGCCTTCAGTCTGGTTTTCTTTGTCATAATAACCAGCACCATACTCTTTTGATAAATTCTGTAATTAATCAACAAAACAATACTGAAATTATTTTTCCATCCTGCTAATTCAATTGTATAAAAAGTAGATAACTCCGATTGAAAATTCTCACATCAATTTCTATTCACAAATTTTTATAATAAATTTTTAATTAAAAATTTCTTTTAAAAAAAGAGAGAGAGAGAGAGAGAGAGAGAGAGAGAGAGAGAGAGAGAGAGAGAACAAAAAGAATTGGGAAAAATGGCAAAGAATTTAAAAGGAACGGGACATAATATTTTTCGAATTTACCTTTAGAAGTAAATGGTACTTTAAAATTCTTTGAACTGGTTTTAACAAATATGCTCCGAGGGGTAAAGCATGGTCCAGTGCCGCTTGTCGTTCTTTAAAAGCACTCGCTAATTCCTCTTGACTCATAAGTTTCGTTAATACTGAAACCGTCCTAAATTCCAAAAGACATAACGGAATGATGAATAAACAATAATATTATTTTTTGAAAATCATAATAATAATTAAATTCTTTATTCTTTACGCGAAAAATAAAAAGAAATCTCACCTTGGATAATTTGTGCAATACTCGGTATAGACTTTAAATCCTGAATTGTGTTTAATAAAGGTATTTGCTACGCAAATTGGATCTAATCCACAATTTTCTATTTCGGTAAGAAATTGCCTGTTGATAAAAACAATAAAATTGATAATTAATAAAATTAATATTTAATAAAATTACTACTTAATAAATTATTAATGATTAAAAAAACCTATACTTAATAAAATTAATACTTTTAAAAATCAAATTATAGAAATTGTAAAATTTTGCTGAATAATAATAAAAATCAGCGATGTAATTAATATAAATACCTATTAAATTCGAAAATATCTTCAATATTGCTAAATAAATCGTTAAGTTGCAAATGATGTACTAGAGAAGCTGGATCGTCTCGCCAAAATATAAGATATCCCTTTAAACAAAAATTTATTTGTTAATAATATCTCCAGATTATGAAGAGCTTTAGGGACGAATTTTTTTTAAATTTTAGGTCTCACGTGCGGACATAATATAAGAGTATTTTCAGCCCGATTCATAAAGTTTAACTTTATTTTTTTTGGATTTTTAATTTTTCAAAAAATCGTTTTTTGCCCATAACTTTAAAAAATGTTAGGACACCTATACATTTTTTTCCATAATTTTGTAGAGTTTTTTAGACGCATCTTTTGAGCCCTAATTGAACATTTTTCGTCCATATTAACCGGAGTTATTAAACTTTTAAAAATAAAAAATTTTGGAAAATAAGACTTTCTTGAAAATTTTGTTAAAAAATGTAGAAGTAACTTTAAAATTATCGTTACCAACTTTTAGAGCATTAAAAAACGCTTCGATTGACCTATTTTTAAACCTAATTCGATAATAAATTTCGAAATTTATTGGTATTTTAAAAACCAAAAATTGTGGAAAATGACATTTTCTCAACTTTTTTGTTTGAAACTTTTTGTTTAACTATTAAACTATTATAACTATCTTGTAGGATATTTAAAAATACATTGATTGACCCAAGATTCAATGTTAAATAATTAATTTTTTCTAAATTTTTTTGAAAATGCTATTCTAAATTAATTGAATTCCGGTAGAAATGTTATTATTTATGAAAATAATTGAATTTTGGAAGAATTTTATCAATTTTGTTTTAAATCATTTAATTCTTTTGCGAAATTTTATGGAAATAATAGATACTGAAATTGATTGAATTTCGAATAGTTTTTGAAAATAATTGAATAGTTTTAAAGAATTTGATTATAACTTTTGAGAATAGTTTTTTGATTTCTAGTATTAGCGAATTTAATGTATAGTAGAAATTCTAAAAAATCAGAAATAGTAGCTTTTAGTGTTACAAATCTAAAAAAAAGTATTCAAATAGTAGCCTGAAAACTATAATAAAAATGCACAATGTAAATTAAAAATTCTTATATTTAATTAATTATTGTCTAATAGATGAGTTTTGAATTAGAAATTTGAAAAACTAGACTGGAATTTAAAAGAGAAATAAATGAAAATCGTTTATTTGAAGGGTCAAAATTTTAGAGACGTTTGTTGTTTGGAATTTTATCGAACGATTTTCACGGTGAGAAAATCAAGTGACTTACTTGAATGACTTGTCGAAGGTGTTCAACATAAATAGCTTCAGTATCTACAATTTCGACGAGAACTCTTTCCACGGGATTCCGATGGGGATCACAATATCGAGGCCTGTGATGTAACAGGGGATTATTATTTATACTATTGGCAGCTTCAATTCGACAACTGGCTTCAGAAACTGTTACAACTACACCACTGTCCCCTGAGCCTAAAAAAGAAAATTTCTTTCAATTAATTGAAAAAAAAATCGAATCGTTTCGAGGTACACCACTTAGTAATAAACCATATTCTTTTTACTACTCTAACTGTAATTAATAGCCAAGAATCGGGTAATAATTAACAGCTAATGATTCAAATATAAAAACAGATTTGTCCATTATATCAAAAATTATATTAGAAACTCAAAAACACTTTTAAACTTTTAAACTGTTAAACACTTTTATAGTGCAACTAAGACTGAGGAAATAAAATAAATTTACGATTTTCATTTCATTGTAAATATCACGAGGGTCGGGAACCTTTCTCCAAATACTATATCATTAATTTCAACTAAACTTTCTAATGAAAATAGTAAAAAAATGATAGTTTTCCTGTTAATTAAAGAATAATTAAAGAATCTTTGTCTTTAAATCTATACAATTATGGGTTTTTTTTATCATCTCAAAGAGGATTTTCCCTCTCGTTTACCTTGAGAACTGGCACAAGTGTCAGCGAGTGATTCGACAGAGGTCAAACAGGGATTAGCAGGACAGGTATTTTCCTGATTACTGCAGCCACTCGATGATGTACTGGAAGCAATGGAACTTCCGGATAATGGCCGACTTCCCGTTCTGCGATGTCTGCTGTAACGAAGTGCCGTCAAATCATTATTTTCACGATGATAGAGTGACTTGTCGTCGGACACAGAGCGCTCCTTGAGTGTTGTCTGAGATTGAACAGTGTCATCATTCTTATCAATCTTCTTGGACGATGGTGCTTCTTGGTTCAACTGATTCGAGCCATCTAGGGATTTATCAGACTCCATTTCGTTCGTAACTTCTTCCCAATTGGAGTTGTTGATCATGGATTCGGAAGAGCACAAAGGACCCAATATGGATTCACGATGAGATTGTGAGACCAAGCTGAGACGTTTTTGCAGGGCTGCTGGTATGTTGCAGGATGATGGCAGGACTACATGATTCGAGTAGCCATTCCCCCTTCGTGCAAGCTCGTCGAACATCCCAAGCAACTGAGGCACTAAGTCTGTCGAGGTACCTGAAATAAAAAGTATTTCTGCTTTATTTGGATGCTCATTTTTAAAACCAGCTCATTTATACATCATTCGAAAAAAATTTACTTTATGTCCCGTTTTAATAACTTGTTCTACATTTAGATGAATCTCATCTTTATTTCTTCGAAATACAAGATCCATTTAATCTTTAATTAATTCAAGGTTGCCACGAAAATTTTATTTTTTTCTCCTGACTTTTTCCTAACTGATTTTAACTTTTTCCCTGACCCTAAAGAATATTCTGATTCACTCGAAAAAATATTTGATACTCAAAAAAAATGTTCTATTACATTTATTTCCGATTTTATTCAAATGCAAAATTATTCCAAAACAACAGTAACTTCATTTTTAAATAAATATTTAATTATTATTTTCCCATAGGAATTAAAATTCTTCAAAACATTCAAATTCAAACCTTTTTGAAATTCAACAACTTATAAGAATTTTAAACTAAAATTCTTCTTTAAATCAATTATTTTTAATAATTTTTGAAAAACTTCTTTTTTGAAAATTGTTAAATCCATTTGTTTAAAATTCAAATTTTAATTGAAATTTCAATTATTCGGAAATTCTTCAATTAAATATACAATAGAAAATAAAAACTTGAAAAAATTTTAAAAAATTTCGATTAAGATTTTTGAAAAAAATTAGTTCTGCATAGAATTTTTAATTAAAAATATAAAAAATTCATATTTTCAAAGATTTTAATTTGAAACCTTTACAAAATTGAATTATTTCTAAAAATTGCAATTATTAGTAACTTCTCAAAAATTCAATTATTATCTAAAACTTTAACTGAAATTAATTCTTAAATCAATTTTTATTAGAAAATTCTACAAGAATTCAATTATTTAAATGCAAACATAGATAATTTATTAAATAATTATGAATATTTCTCAAAATTGAATTCTTATACATAATTTTATCAACAAATTTTTTAATAATTGAATTCTTTAGAAGAATTTTAACCAAATTTTGAAAGAATAATTACATTTTTTGATAAATTCAATAAAAATCGTATCAAAAAAATTAAAATTGTTCAATAAGCTTTATTATTTAGGGAGAGTTTACAAATGATGTCACGCAATTTTTCATGATTTTAGACCCCCCCTCACCCTGTCACACAATATCATGCAATTTCACATGTAAAAATACATTGTGTCACGTTTAGTAGAGACCCCCCCCCCAAAAAAAACGTGACATCATTTGTGAACGCTCCCGAGACGCTCCCTTATGAAAATAATTAAATCCCTATTAAAAATTGTATAATTTATAAAGATAATTCAATTATTGCAAAGAAAATTTTTTAAAAATTTGTAAATAATCAAATTACTGAGGAATTTTTATTATTTACAAAAATAATTGAATTTTTGCGAAGATTTTTGTTATTTATAAAAATAATTTAATTATTCAGAAGAATTTTATTAAAACTCTTGAAAATAATTGAATTTTTGCTAAGAATTTCATTATTTTAGAAAATAATTGAATTCCTGTGAAGAAGTTTATTAAAATTTTTGAAAATAATTGAATTATTCTGCAGAATTTTATAAAAAAAGTTTCAAACAATTGGTTTTTTGCCAAAAAAGTTCTGCAAATTCTATTTTTAATAATTGAATTCCTGTGAAATTTTCATTATTTTAGAAAATAATTGAAATTTTACCATGAATTTTATTATATTTTCGAAAATAATTAAATTCTTGTGAAGAATACTGTGTTATTTATTAAAAGTAATTGAATTTTGTAATAAATATTATTAAAATTAGAAGTTCTAACAAAATAAATTATCATTATACAATTGGCAACGGAATTCTTTCCAGAGTTTCCACGATTCGGGACCTGGGTGTACAACTTGACAATTCCTTAAATTTCAAATCCCATATATTATCAGTAATTAACAAAGCTACCAGGGTCTTGGGCTTCGTCACCAGATATATAACTCGCTTCAATGATGTCCTGGCAATGAAGGTTTTATATTTCTCACTAGTCAGACCAATTGAGCGTCTGGATCGAATAATCCGCTCTCCGCTCGACTGTATGCTTACAAGCCAGTCAAACATACCAAAATAGTCTAAAAATTGAAATTCAAAATTTTAATTTTTGAAACATACATTCTTATAGGAAATTGAATGACGCATCTTTTTTTCCTTTAAAATTTTTTTGTAGAACAAATATTTTTGAAGATAATGACCAAAAACTGAAAATTTTAAACTTATGAAATTAATTAAATTTTAAAACATAAATCATCATATCTTTGGTACTTATTATTGGATTTAAATGAAATTTTGCATACACCTTCTTTTGGGTTAAGAGAAGGCAACGACAAAATCAAAAATCAAAAAAGCATCAATTGTTTGACAATTTTGCTTTGTTAATTAAGAGAGGTTAGAACTTCTACTTTCTCAACTTTGCTGATAAAAAGTCTGCGGGGAATTTTATAATTCAGAAAACTTCCAGTGAGACATTTGTTTATTAGCATTCAAGGAAGTTTTTTGCAAAATTTCAAAAAGATTTGTTAAAAACTAACGAAAATATGAATAAATTAAAAAAATGCGCTCGGCGTTAAACATAGCCACGTCAACCCTATATACACACAAATGTATAAAGCTTCGGTTTTTTCTTCATAAATACAAAATTTCAATGAAAACAATAGCAATTGAACCATTTATTAATTTAACAATATTTAATAATTAGGTAATATATCTACGAAAACAAAGAATAAATAATTTTGAAAAGAGAAAAATAAACAAAACTATAAAATGAAAAACCAGAATTCAAAAATTATGAATTTATGAAATAAATTTAATTTTATTTTAGTATAGATTAATATTTTCCTTTTTCAATTGCGAAAATTTTTAAAAACTTATGTCAATATAATTTTGATGAAAGTGACATTTCGTTTAGTTCAAACATGTATAAATATATATTACAATAAAATAATAAATGAGAAAGTGAAATATTTCTTTAATCTTATATGCATTGGATGATGTATATTTTCTATTCGCCTAAAACGTGTTAGGCGATTAGACAACTGCCTAGCCAGTTAGCTAAATGGCGAATTTTGTTAGGCCAGTAGACAAATACAAATAATTTCCAAGCATATTTGTCTACTGGCCGCCACTTAGCTAATCGCCTAGGCGTTTAGCTAATTGGCTGATTCTTCTAATTGCCTACGACATATATAAGGTTGACGTGGCTATGTTTAACGCCGAGCGCATTTTTTTAATTTATTCATATTTTCGTTAGTTTTTAACAAATCTTTTTGAAATTTTGCAAAAAACTTCTTTGAATGCTAATAAACAAATGTCTCACTGGAAGTTTTCTGAATTATAAAATTCCCCGCAGACTTTTTATCAGCAAAGTTGAGAAAGTAGAATTTCTAACCTCTCTTAATTAACAAAGCAAAATTGTTAAACAATTGATGCTTTTTTGATTTTTGATTTTGTCGTTGCCTTCTCTTAACCCAAAAGAAGGTGTATGCAAAATTTCATTTAAATCCAATAATAAGTACCAAAGATATGATGATTTATGTTTTAAAATTTAATTAATTTCATAAGTTTAAAATTTTCAGTTTTTGGTCATTATCTTCAAAAATATTTGTTCTACAAAAAAATTTTAAAGGAAAAAAAGATATTGTGGCAGTCTAGAGTCCAATGATTTCCCGATTAGCAATCATCAAGTCCGTCTAATTCTAGACGGTCCATCAAGTCCCGAATCAGTGACTTAACAGATAAGCTTATTAGAAAAAATCTAAGTCAAATATGTCCGCCTAGTACGGTGTTATTAAGACCGTCTAGATTTGGTCTAGGATGTTATATGCGCATGCGTCGATGTATGCCCAGCTGTTAAGTAACATGGCGCCTAATGGCGTCGCGTCGTTTGGCGTCGTTAGATCAGTCAGCGTATGGTGCATTTTCTTTGTGAATTTTAGTATTCGTTGTGGTTTCTGTTTTATGTGAATAATAATGTGCTATGTTGTTGCTGTTTTCTGTATAATTTAATTTTAAATGTGCACTGAAAAAATAGATTTTGATGTGTTTCTATGTGTTTTGACTAGTCGGCTGAAGCTAGCAGTCGTACTCAGCATCAATGTTTAGGCGTCATCTACAAATATGCCTCTCCTTCAAATTTAGTAATACTTAATGATTTAAAAAACCATCGAATATTGTTATTTGAGAATAAATTGTAGACTAAATAGCAAATTTAGTATAAGTTTTTATTTATTAATTTCATTAATTAGTGGTTGACGCCTAAAGATTGGTGCTGAGTACAACTGCTAGTTTCATCCGGCTGTTTTGATTTGCAGTAAATTTTATTTTACAAAAAGACTACTATATCTCCAATGCCAAAGATTGGGAGGGACACAAAGCCTTTCGCTTAAAGAAAGTTGAAGTGAAAAATACAGAAAATTAAAATATTTTTTTATACTTTTTATGTAAAAAAAGTCATCAAAATTATTTCAAATACTCTCTAAATCTGAATCAGCGATAAGTATGCCACTATTTCAATTAGCGTATATGCGCTGTGAATTAGTGAAATTTCACTAAATAATCAGTGAAACTTCACTGATTAATTAGCGCATATACGCTGTTTTAAAATAGTGGCATACTTATCGCTGAGAATCAGTGAAATTTCGCTGATTCAGATTTAGAGAGTATAATTAAGTTTTATCATTCTAAGAATAGTTGTCATAACATATAATGAGAAATTTTGAATAGACGTAGATTAGAATTTACTAGCACTGCTGATCAGACCAGAAACGCTGGTCTATTCTAGACGATAGCGTGGAAGTTTCGTTTCAATTCTGAACAGCCGCTCGACAAGACCGTCTGCCCTGGGTCTAGAAAGACGTTAGACAGTCTATTAAGGTAGTACGCTCGCGACAGTCACTCTTAAAAGTAAATTTTAATAAAATGCTATAGTATGGTGCAGTTACTGTAGCATATTTTTGCTTGGATTGTACTGAATACATAGTCAGCCCTATGTACAGCCCAGTAAAAAAAGAAGTATTGAGTGAAGCGTTTAGGAATTGAGTGAAGCTCTGAGCCAATACGGATTCGAGTAAAAACCGTATTGGGACGTTTGACTCAATCTTTTTTTCATCCGCCGAATACGGTCTTATTTTAGCATTAAAATTAAAATCACATGAGCAGAGTACACATTATAAATTGAAAGCACAATTGTCCTGGAATGTAAAAATGCCGATTTAGATAAGAAACTGTGAATATTTTTTATTTTTTGTTAAAAATTGGTAAAAGCAAAGTTTGACAAGCGCAACTGAATTTACCATGTGAATAAATGAAATGGTAAGTTTAAATGGAAGAAATGGACTAAAAGAAATCTACTTTTACCAACAGAAAGTTCCTAGAGAATTGTGGTAAATTCAACAAAACAATGAAATTTCATTGTTTTCTAGGAACTTTCTGTCGGTAACAGAAGATTTCTTTTAGTCCATTTAAACTTGCCACTTCATTTATTCACATGGTAAATTCAGTCGCGCTTGTCAAACTTTGCTTTTACCAATTTTTAACAAAAAATAAAAAATATTCACAGTTTCTTATCTAAATCGGCATTTTTACATTCCAGGACAATTGTGCTTTCAATTTATAATGTGTACTCTGCTCATGTGATTTTAATTTTAATGCTAAAATAAGACCGTATTCGGCGGATGAAAAAAAGATTGAGTCAAACGTTCCAATACGGTTTTTACTCGAATCCGTATTGGCTCAGAGCTTCACTCAATTCCTAAACGCTCCACTCAATACTTCTTTTTTTATTGGGAGACACACTCACACACAAGTATACTAGTCAGGTTAGAATATTATATTATATTATATCTTTTAACTAAAACGGTTAATATTGTTAAATCTTTTTGTTATAAATTTCCCAAACATTAATTTATAATATATTAGTTTTTTAAAACAATCTATAGAAAATTTTAGAAGTTATTAGAAGAAATGTGCCGTTTACATGCCCTTTTCATAGGTTAACCATGTTAAATAACAAACTTTGAACTTAAATATCTTGTTTTAGAAACGGTCAATTTTTTTAATATTTTCCAAATACATAGATCTTATTATTAACTATTCTGATTTCAAATTTCATGAAATTCTATAGAAAAGTGCGATCACGAGCGTACTACCTTAAGCGCTTGGTCAGCGCCCTAAAATTTTTCCACACGGGGAATATCTCATAATTGAGCTTGAGCGAATTCAAAACAAATTTATGCGTTTTGTTGCAAGACAAACGGGGATATCATTTGATAGACACAGTCATGACTATACTGACTTGAGGCGGATTTTAGGTATACCACTTCTGAGCAATTGATTCCTATTTTCTGACTTACTCTTTTTGTCTAAAATAATTAATGGATTTATAAATTGTCCTAAACTTTTATCTATATTAAACTTTACAGTCAATTTTAGGCCTACTAGAAATCCGACTCTCCTCAGACAGTCATTATGCAGAACTAATTATATTTCTAATGCAGTAATTGAGTAATAGCTAGGCTGACAAGAGAAGCCAACGAATTTCATTCCAGCATTGATTTCTATGGCATACCTTTAAGCGTTTTTATAAATGGTTTGAGGAACAATAGTATATTACATTATAAGGGCAGAAAGTTCGAAATTCCTGCACTGCGCGAAATGATGCCCGAGGCGAAGCCGAGGGCATTATCGCGTAGTTTAGGGCTTTCGAATTTCTGCCCGTGTAATGTATACTATTTTTCTTTATATACGGTCGAAAGTACGCTGGGTAATTTATTTTTTAAGAAAATTGCAATCGAGTTTCATTTGACAGCCGGCCATCTTTTTTTACTTTTGCTCCTCGCTTCAACGCCTCTAGCGGACACTCGTGAAGCTCTGGTTTTTTCTCTGTCTCTCTCTTGCAAACAATATTCGCCTGCCCCGATATTTGATGCACGAGCGAAGCGAGTGCTTCTGGTCGGGGGCAGGCACGAAAAAAAATGTGAAAGATAAATTAATATTATATTTTCAAAAGAATTTTTCTGGTGGTACAAAATTAATTCTATGTTTCTAAAATTCTAAACATTCTAATGAAAACACTTTCATTATTTCTTCAAATTATTACAATTTTATAATAACATTTTGGTACGTATTAAAAAAGAAATTACAAAATTATTAATTATTTTATTTTTGTTTTTAATGTTTATTAAAATAATTTTTGAAAATAATTATATCAGCAAAAGATTTCGTTCATTTCAATATTCAGAGCTTGTGGATAATAAATTTATAAAGTATAAAAAGTTTTCTTGATAATTTTTTTTCTCATTTTATATTGCGATAACAATTACTCGTTAAATTGTCATTGAACTCGAAATTTTCTTATTTACCGACAGTAGTGTTTTTACCGACAGAGAATTCTTTTACTCCCGCTGTAATAGAGGTTGGGTATGAAAATCAACCAAAGCACAAATGTTTAACTTTCTGCTGCGAAATCGCAGCGGGAAATACGTACTTTCGACCGAGGTATGAAGAAAAATTTTTTGCTCAACGTAAATGATGTGTCATCACTTCGTGTAATAAACTAATATTATTTTTCTTTCATATTTATTAGTACTTTTGTACGAAAGGGCACGACCCGTGTAAATAAATAAATAAATAAATAAAATTCCTGAAAATAATTGAATTTTTGTTGCGAAATTTTGCTATTCATTTGTATTAATAATTGAAATGTTGACGAGAAATGTTTAAAAAGATTTTTAAAAATAATTGAATTTCTGGAAAGAATTTTAATATTTATTAAGATAGTTGAATTCTTTCAAAGAATTGCGTGTAAATTTTTAAAAGTGCACAGTAAAAAGAAAATCTTATTTTAAGGCACGAAAGCTGCCTTAAATTAAGATGCAACATTTTTAAGACAGTCAATGTTGAATTTACGCACGTTTTTCGTATCCTTTAACATTATAGCAGACAGTGTTGAATTTAAGGCAGATCTTAAATTAAGATTTACTTTTTACTGTGTGAAACTAATTTCAACAGAATTGAAATTTTTCAAAAAAATACTTCGTCAAATGATTTATAAGTAATAATTTAATAATAGTTCTTGAAGAATGAAGTTATTTAAAAATAAATTATTGTGAGAAATAGAAAAATTTGAAGGTTTTTTTTAGAAAAAAATAAAATGATAATTTTACTGAACAAATTCTTATTTTTTAAAACATAAGTTTAAGTATTTAATTATTAAAAACATAACATGTAAATAAATTAAATATTTCTCTACACAACTGGCGTGGTGTTTTAGTTTAATTTTGTATCTAAATATTTTAAATTTAAAGTAAAAAAAAAGTTTGTTATGTGGGGCAAAGGCCCCACATAACAAACTTTTTTTTTACAATATTGAACATAATTTGGTTAAAAACAATTGAATATTCGAATTTTCTCCTTATTAATTCACAATATAAGGTTAAAATGACTAAAAAAATTTATTTTTATTTTTTTTATTTATTTATTTTATTTATTTTTATTTATTTATTTTTTTTTATTTTATTCTTTTAATAATATGTAGTTAACCTTATGTTTCGTAAATATTATACTAATAAATATCACTTGTTAATTTTTTTAAGGCTTATAGATGCTTTCTTTTAGAAATATAAGTGAAAACGTCGCTGCCCCAGCATGTGGGACAAAGGCATTTTTTGCATTGTTTTTAAATTTCATTAAATAATATATTTACAATTATAATATACTAAATAACAAATATTAAAATTTCTTGTTGATTAGTTTTAGAATAATGAAAAACAAAAACCGCATAAATTTATTGCTTAATTTAAAAAATATACATCGATAAATGTAAACCTAGCGCCTTTGCCCCACTCTCCCCTACGTTACCAATTTTTCAGACTTTTTAGACCCCCTCCCCTCCCCTCGTTACCATTGCGTTAAATGCAATTTTATAGATTTTTGGCCCCAAATAACAAAAAAAAAATTTCTTATACTGTTCAACATTTTATCCAAAGATTAAAATTGATATTAAAAAATAAAAAATTGTTAAAGAAATTTTTCGAGAGTGAAAATTAAAAAAAATGAAATTAAATATAATCTATAATATATAGAGGAGACGCGGGAGACTGGGGCGAAAGGTTAAACTGTGAAAACAGTTAAAATTCATTATGTTTTGAACGGAAATAGTTAGAGCTTTGCAATTTTAATTATAGGATGGTGTTATCACCCTAAATAAATGTCCGGAGTTATGTGACATTCTGTTCATTTTTGTGGTGTCCATATTTAAATTTTTTTTCACCCTACTTTTGAAAATTTTTTCGTAAAAGAAAATATTAACTTTTAAGTATATTTTTTTAATTTATTCTCATTGAGATTTTTTTAGGTCCTTATTTGGGTCCCCTGAAGAGATACCTAAAGGTATTTGCTAAATATCTTTAGTCAGATTTTTTATATTTGTCATTAAAGCCAAAAATGCACCCTAGGGCGAAAAGTTAAATAATGGGTGGGACGAAAAGTTAAATGTATGTTTAGATGTTGTTAAAAATGTTTTTTACATTTTTCGTTTTTTTGGGTTTATTTGTTTAAAAATTATTTTTTTGGCATTGGGAAAGTACTCTGTCAAAAAACAAAACCGCTCATGTGAAATAAACCAAAATTTTTTTTTTTTTTGAAATTTTAGTTTATTAACTTTATAACTGTTCTAAAGCTTTTGTTAAATAAACACAGACCTTTTATTAACAAAATTACTTGTTTACGTATACTTTAACTTATTTACTACTTAACACCTATCAGAAAATAGTTTTAGTAGGCTAAAAATAGAATTTAACATTTAGCTCCAGCCATTTAACTTTTCGCCCCAGCATGAGGCGAAAAGTTAAAAAAAACAAAATTTTCAAAAAAGGACAAAACATGTATTTTATGCGAAAATATCAGAAACTTTTTTATTGAAAGTTGTAGAGGACAAGTTGCCCTACAATATTGATATATAAATATTTGCATCTAAGCGGATTATATTGTCTAAAAAAAAAAATTTATGCAAAATTTAACCTTTCGCCCCAGTCTCCCCTACCTATAATATTCATAATATAAATATATATACAAAATATAAGTTAAATATGTGTAGGTACTTTTCATATTTAAAAGTAAGATATAGACGATGAGAGGATTTTGAAATGTATTTCACTCTGATTTTTATTTTTCCATTTTTATTAATGAGCTTATATAGGACGTCTTTTTGACCCCATGGAATAAATTTCATAGTCGTGACACTGACCGCACATATTTATTATGAACTACATTAAATGATATTCGATCAATGAACAGATGCACCGGAATCTCGGATGCGTCCGGTCTCTACTCTAAGTAGAACATTGCTCAATTAACTTTAATAAAAACAAAACTTGTGGTATCAGAACATCAGAGCGTGATGTCACTCGCTATCTCTTGCTTTGATCTTCAACTTAATTATCCCGTAATATTTTCTCTTCAAGAATCATTTTCATTTTTGAAGAAGAAGAAAAAAACTTTTCTTTGTTCGAAAATATTTTCCATTTTATTTTAATTCATCATAAGGAAATAATTAGTTAAATTAATTATTAAAGAAAAGAAAAGAATCTGAATTAGATAAATAACTAAAATTAGGGTATTCCTGTAATAGCTAAATTAAGAAAATGAAATTTAATTAGGGTGTTATAATTTGAATGTTGGTGTGATGAAAATTAGTGACGGAGCACACATTAGCCTTATTGGAAGTCTATTATTAGAGAGGTGGTGAACTTATTAAAGATGATATTATTAGAGTGGAGAAAGGGAAGATATTTAGTAAAGAATGCAAACACATTTATTTTATGTTGTTTAGTATAGCGGATGTATGACTAGACGTCGATTTCCCGTCTGCCGCCACGGGAAATTGGAAACTATCCTTGGTTTAATATGCACTTGATTCTTTTATTTATTTATTTTTTTTCTTTCTAAACTGTCTCATACCGATTATACACTTTCGCAAAGGCTTAAGCTCAATACGAATTATATCTTTCACATTGCAAAAACACGCTCTGCCTGCATGGAAAGATAATTTTCTTAATCTACACTATAATTAAAGAATTTCAACATTTTCATGTGCCATTTCAACTCTTCATTTTAATATACTTATTAAAGTCAACGAAATGTTGAAATTTATATGTCTCATGTGCAAAAATTCAAATTAGACACTTTTGGAGAAAAAAATTTCCCTTTAAAGGCTTCGCACTATCAACCCACTATCACTGAAAAAAATATATTTATGGTACTACCATAAATATAGCCAATTCTCACATATTATATTGGTGGATATGGAACAGCCACCCGTGTAGAAATTTGTCGTGGCCTTCCTAGAAATAGACTACAGCTAGATAGCATTTGTCGTGGAAAATTATTCTGAAAAAACTGTCCTGGCCCCGAAATGTTAATGTACAGTTTTCCCCTTTATTTTCTTCGCTATGAAGACAGTCTAGAATCTGGCTAAAATTTGTCTAGGATACTGAATTGAAAATTCAGTACAAGTTCGTATAGCAGGTTGTCCAAGAATTAGCTAGGCACTGTCTAGGACGCTGACTTAAGAATTTAGTACAAGTTCGTGGAGAAGGTGGCTCTGAGAGTCTACTAAGCTAGCAGACGAAATCAGTTCTTTACGTAGTGCTTGATGAAAAGAAACCAAGAGTCTACAATTGTAACTTATCTTGTTGTGAAGATAAAATCAAATTTATAAATCTAGTGAAAAGTTTTCAGTTTTCCATTTTTGAACAGGGACAATGTACAAGTTTAAATATATTACAGCGAAAAGAAGATTTATTAGAAAAAGGACATGTGATGTCATCATTTATAGTCTCAGATTGTTTTTCATATTATAATGTTCATAATAAATAATAAAAATTTGGTAATTTTAAGTGAATTTTTTGTGATTGCAACAATATAATATACAATTAATTTTATTATCGGTATACAAGTACGAATCTTTATAGTGAATGTGTTTGTGTTTTAAAGAAAAAATCCAATGTAGCAAAATATGTTACAATTAATTTCAAAAATAATTGTAAGAGGAATTGTGATAACAACAAATACTTTTGTATTACTGTTTTGTTTGTTTAAAAGTTAAACAAACAAAAGAGTAAAGTTGAAAAATATTGTTCTATTATTTATAAACCTAACAATTATTCCCAGTATGTAGAAACTGCTTATTTTAATATCCAGGAACTGGCTAGGAATGATTTATTTTACTAGACAAGGACTAGACAAAATAACTGTACAAAATCTTGACGTTGCTAGCGTTACATCCCTCGTTCAAGCCTGTCCATTTTTCCCATCTAGTTGCTAGATTGAATCTAGTGCAACTGGACAGTTTCTCATACACTTCCACGGTAAATTTCTACACGGGCATGCAGTTCTGCTGTTTCAGACATACGGAGTGTAGAACAGCCATATGTATGTGGAGAACACCAATACTGTATTTGAAGAACAGCAATACAGTATTGCTGTTTCAGCTATACATCCTAACCATACTTGTATGTCAAAATTTACATTATCATTTTTTTCAGTGTATTTACTATACTTTTTTTACGATCAGTTCGTTTTTTGAAAATTTGCACCAAAAGAAATCAATTATTTAAAAAAAATTTTGATGAAATTATTCTCCTCTAACATTCAATTATTTTCATAAATAATAAAATTTGCTGACCAATTCAATTATTTAAAATTCAATTTTCATAAAATTTTTCGAAAAAAATCAAAATCATCGCAAGATTACGATTACTTTTAATAGAGTTTTAAACTTTTCGTCGAGAAATGCAAATATTCTTAAAAATATATTTTAATTGATAGAAAGAATTCAATTATTTAAAAAAAAATTTGAAAACATTCTTCATAAGAATTCACTTATTCTCATAAATATAATAAAATTCTTCTCAGGAATTCAATTAGTTAAAAACACTAAAAAAAATTGGATTTTCGAGATGTTACAAATGATGGTAGAAATTCAATTATTTTCAAAAGCAGTAAAATTCTTTGCAGAAATTCAATTATGTTTGAAATTTTAAAAAAATTTGCGTTAAAATTTCAATTATTTTCATAAATAAAAAAAATCTTCTTCGAAATACAATTATTTTTAAAAATTTTAATAAAATTCTTCACAGGAAATCAATTTTTTTTTCAAAAATAAAAAATTTTTTAGCAAAAATTCAATTATTTTCAAAGAATTTTAATACAATTCTTCACGAACATTCAATTATTTAAAAAAAACAAAAATCTTCGCAATAATTCAATTATTTTCTAGAATAATAAAATTCTTTTTAGGAATTTAATTATTTTCATAAATGATACAATTTTTTACAGAGATTCAATTATTTTCATAAATAATAATACAATTTTTATAGGGATTCAATTATTTTCATATAAAGAATAAAACTCATCGAACAATTTCTTTTGATACAATATTTTTATTGAATTCCTCGAAAAATGTACCTAATTATTCTTGAAAATTTTATTAGAATTTGTTGAAAGAATTCAATTATTTTTAAAAATTTGTTGATAAAATTCTATATGAGAATTTAATTGTAAGTATCATTCGATTATTCAATAAATTTATTTTTGTATTTAAATAATTGATAATTCTCGTAATATTTTGTAATAAAAATTGATTTAAAAATGAATTTTAGGTAAAATTGCAGATAATAATTGAATATTAAAAGTATTATAGAGTGCATGGATTTTTATAGAAATAATTGAATTTTTAAATTAAAAACTTTGATAATAATTTTAATTTTTCTTACTTTTAACTAACAATTTTGTAGAATTATTTTTTTTTGGAAAAGTTTAATTGAACTTTCTTAAAAATTATTTGTAGTTATTATTCTCTAATATATATTTAATTAAAGAATTTCCGAATAAATAATAATTAGGATTTTATCACTCGGTCATTTTTAATTATTATTAAACATGAAGAAATCGATCACTTTATGTTTTGTTTTATAATAATATTCTTATGCATGGTTCCAACAAAATCTAGATTTCAAAATTCCAGGCATTTTCCAGGTTTGCCAGGTTAAAAATATTAAAAATTCCAGGTTAAAATTTAGGAATTTTTTGTGATGAAAAAAAAAGTATTTTACAAAACAGTGTTAACAATATTCATTATTATGTATGTAGTTATAAATTAGTGTTCTCTGAAACAGTTAAAATCACAGGCATTTTTATGTTTATTTTTCTGAAAGTAATATTTTGATATTCGATTTTTCAATTTATTTTTTTTAAATTATATGGTTTTTTCTATTGAAACTACTTTATTTCATACCCAAAAGTAAGACTAAAAATTGCGCAAAATTAATTTAAAAATATTAAAGTCTTTCTTCTTTGAATTTTAGTCGGGCCAATATGTAAAATTTGAATATTTATAAAAGCAATAATATTCCTCTTTTTTATAAATAATATATATATATATAGAAAAATTAAACATCAGACCATTAACTTTATTTTAATGTGCATTCACATTTTTTTTAGAATATTTTTAATGTATAAAAACATCATTTATCATCGTGAAGTAATTTTAACTTAAACTGAAGACAAAATTTAAACATTTTTATCACATATAAAACGGAGATCCAAAAATTTTTAAAATGCACATATAATGATATAGAAAAAGCATTGTATTTTCTGGTACTATTTTTAAAAAATTTCTAAGAGTTTGAAAAAAACCATAAAAATTTAGTTTTCTTATAGAAGTTCTATTGGAGACATGTTAAAAAGACTTTGGAGATGAAATTATTTTAGTTATTGCATAAATTCAGTTAAATAAAATTGTTTAATTTTTTTAATGATAAGTAAGTGCTAAATTTTTACTATGAGAATGGTTAATAATATTATTAGAGAGTGGATTTTATAAAATTAATCGAGATATCAAAAATGTCATTTTCAGAAGAATCAGCCATAATTAGAACATTGAATTGTCTAAATTAAATAATTTTCATCTTTAAACTTTGTTCAAAATCTTGAACAAAAAGCAATCAGTAACAAAAAATTTTGACAATCGTAATACTAATAAAGATATAAAATTCTTTTTTTAGAACAATTTTGACAACATTTTTCACAGTTTTAGTCAATAATTAAAAAGAAAAATTAAATTAATTTAAAGAGAAGATAACATGGAAAAGGAATTTGTTCAAATTCCATGCTATTTCCAGGTTTTCCAGGTTGTGTGGCAACCATGTTATGGTTTAATTTTTTCAATCTTCGGGAAAGCAGTAAAAAAGGTTAAAATGTATTTTTAATTCAATTAAATTAAAGAATGTAAGGAAACTAGCCTGTATATTTTTTATATAAAATAAATAAAAACATAGGTATTATTGAATTATTTGAAATTCATTAAAATTTGAAATATATGCTATTATAGAATATATGTATGCTTGTGAGTTTGATGGTTGGTTTTATCTCCCGTTTGAAGTAATCGTTCAGACATAAAATTGTATAACAAACTGATTTTTGACATGAGGAAAATGTTAGTACTAAAATCTTTCGTGAAGATAGTGCGGTTCATGCATATAAAGAGAATTTAGGTAGCCAAAGAGTCTCGTCGTTGTAGGTCGTGTGGGTTATAAAAAGTATAAATATCGGCTGTGGAGAGTTCAACGCTCCTCCACGCTGTTAAACGCTGTATGCGCGCATACATATCTATATAGGTGTACAAGTTCGTTATACATAGAATAAAATTTCTGCCAACATGAATGAAATGTCTTCTAAAATGTTCATATATGCGAAAACTGCCATGTGCTCTACCATTGGTACAGCAGGGAGCCGTCTTTTTTATTTTTTATAATAAAAGTTCCACCTGCTCTCGCGTGCATGATTTTATAAACAGAGAGATTACAATTTCATCACCGTAAATCTTTCCTCCCCCCTCTCTCTCTCTCCCTCTTTCTTTTTTCAAATTTATTTGCTTTCAAAGGTGGTCCTTTGATCTTCAGACTCTCTTTTATAGTAGTGTTCTAATTAGTTCAGATTTTTATGACCCAAAAGTTCTGACGTTCCAAAAGGAAAATTTATATCTTCTTAAAATTTTATTACAATAAGTTTGTGTCTCTAAAAAAAGTTAAATAAAATGTAAAATTTGACTTTAACTTTGACTTTCATTATACAAATGTCTAATACAACAAGTCCCGTTTATATTGAAAAATAAATAAATTATATTTACACTATTATACATTTATTTTCCAGTTTGAGTTATGGAGACAAAATTCTTTGAAAGTTAACATTGTAGGAGAAAATATAAAGGATGAGGAAAAAAATACACAAGCTGGAATCTTTTTCGGTATGAAAGGATGCGAGGAGAATTGTGAGCTCATTTAAACTTACACTTTGGCTATAGAAAAACTTTCAATTATGTTTATACATGTATTAATGTGTTGCGACACAAGCGACTCATTTTCATTTAACGACATTGTAATATGTATAATAACTGAGGACTAAGTCACTCTTTACTCATGTATTTTGTGCTTCCTACGGACATCATACATATGTTGAATCAATAACTAGAATAAATATTACTTCATTCTCATTTTATTTTCAAATGATATACTCTTAAGTATATAATATAAAGATTTTTATTTATTTATGCTTTTAACAAATTTTTCATACGACTTATCGTTGTAAAATAAGCACCTTATCCAAATAATGTGTCTTTCCACTCTACTCTTTCCATTTTTATTGATATATATTATAATTTAATTAGATGTATAATAATATGTAATTAAATTTTTAATAATGTAGTCAAATGTATAAAAATAAAATTAGTATAATTTGATTATATAATATAAGCATAAATGTTTCTAATGCATCAATTTGGCATCGCGGTAAAAAATTAATTAGCCACGTAGTATTGTCGATTGGCGCCGTAATTTCATGATATGAAAATTTACGAGTGCGATGGTAGTATAAAAACGAGGGACGGCTTTCATTGACGAAAAGATCTTTCAAGTGGTATTGGCGCCCACAGAAAAAAAAACCTCATGACTCAACGACTTTTGTATAATATGTACACTGAGAGAAATGAATGGTTAGAGCAACTACTTTTTTATTAGTAAAGGCATAATTTATTCTCCTGTCTATTTAGATAGTAAAATCTAGTAATTTTACCAGTAAGTTTTAATATTTTGCATATCAAACGTAACTATTTAGAATTAGTAAATGTGAAATAGTAAATGCATCCACAAAAATAGTTGGCTTTACCATTTTCGTTAGTAAACGAGAAAAAAAATGTCGGCTTGACATATGACGCATAACATAGTGTTGTCCTTTTAGTGCATTTGTTAAAGTTTTATGTGGTTATTTGTTTCTAACTTTTTGTTATTTTTGTGATAAGAAGAATATCGAGTGTGTGGAAACTGATGAAACTCTCAGAAGAGATATCGAGAGTCGAAGAATGTAAAGGACGTGTAATAAGTGCAACTTGTGAATATTTTGTATACTCGAGGAAAAAGTGCAGTGTTATTTTTGTAAGGATAATGATAATTACTTTTCTAATATTATTCGCACATTAAAAAATATGTTTATTATGTCTTTATAGTGTGCGAATAATATTAGATAAATAATTGTTGTTATATATTTATTTATTGTAAAATGAACTAAGCAAATGTACCTATTAGAACTTTTATTAGTGGTCCCTACCAACTAAAATAGTTGCCTTTACTAATAGAATATGGTAAATCTTTTACTATTTAAAAATGGTATCTTCAACTATCCAATTAGCAGCAGTAATATAGTTTACTAACCAAAATGGTTTTCGTAAGCATTTTATTGGTTGCGATAACTACTCTGTTCTCTCAGTGTACAACCACTCAACTCAAGGAATTTACTTTGATCAAATTTTTTGAATGAGAAACTTTTTTCCCCGAAACTATTTGAAAAATTGTTATTTAATTGTTTTTCTACAGACAATTTCTCAGTTCAGATATTTTTTTTATTCACAACTAAATTCATAATTTAACAGGGTTGCCGCAGGTCAGGGAAAAGTCAGGGAAAGTAAAATTGGTCAGGAAAATCAGGGAAACGTCAGGGATTTTTATTAAAGTAGGGGAAAGGCTTGCAGGTTGACCCACCTTGAAAAATTGATAATAATATGGAACAACTCCAATAAATTTATTAAATTTCACTTACATTTAATGTTTCTGAACATAATAATTTAAATTTAAATTTTTTAAACAATTTATTAATAAATTAATAATTTTTTTTTCAATTGAAAATCAAACGAAAAGCAACTTGGATACCCAGCAACTTATGTGAAAAAAAATGAAATTTCGAAAATCGTGTAACTTTACTCCAAATTATTATTCCGGATTCGCATTTCGGACCTGCAAACCGTAAAGTGAGTCAACCTGCAATTTTGAACGTCTAAGTCACGGGACCAGCAAATAACTCTCGCTTATAGAGGTTTCTCGCTTATCCAGTTCTCTCTCATCCAGGTTCGACTGTATTTACAAATTTTTTATAAATTTCTTCGCAATAATTCAGTTATTTTTAATACAATTTTAATTGAATTCCTCGAAAAATTTAATTATTCTTGAAAATGATATTAAAATTCCTCGAAAAAATTCAATTTTGTTGCTAAAATTCTTTATGATAATTCAATTTCAAGAAACATTCATTTATTCCTCGATTTATTCAATAAATTATTTATTTTTGTATTTAAATAATTTAATTCTCGTAGAATTTTCCAATAAAAATTTATTTAAAAATGAATATCAGTAAAAATTTTAGATAATAATTGAATATTAAAAGCAATATAGCATGAATTTTTTTAAATAATTGATAATTGAACTGTTTAGAAGAACTTTAATAAAATTTTTGAAAATAATTACATTAGTCAAAATTAGTAACTTAATCACATTCAACATTATATTATTAATTGAATTAGTTAAAGTATTTTTCTTAAAGATAACATGAATTTTAATTTTGCTTTTATGTTAAAAATATTTTTAGCATTTTATAACGTGTATTATTACTTTTTAAATAACTTTTTAATTTGTAAAATCCAGTTCTAGTATTGTCATATTTAGTTAGAAACTCACTACTTCATTCAGTAGGTTAAGTTACTAATTTATTTAATGGCCTCTATATTACCAATTAGAATAGTTAACTTTGACTAATTCACAGTAAACGAATCCGTCCTATTTGAATTAGTCAAAATCTACTGTGAATTAGTCAATATCTACTAATTTAAATTTAGAGAGTAAAATACTTTGAGATGGACTATTTCGACCTGTGTGTATATATTATATATACATGAAGTGGGGCCGACAACCTCAAGAGGTCTCTGGCCTCCATTTATAGGGAAAAAGAAAAATTGGGTTCGCAACTCATAAAACTGACGACTCATAAGCATTACAATTTCCATCGACACGTTTCCCTTGGTGCAATTTATTAGACAAAAATAATATTTTACTGCCTTTCAGAATACTATCAGATATTTCTCTCCCTTTTACTATTATTCTTTATTTTCAATAAATTTAAATAACAATACAAGTAATATAAGAATAAAAAATATTCAATTATCGCTGAAACTTTGGAAACTTTTTACTACATCCGAAGATTAGAAAACATCTTTCGAACTTTGGAAACTTTTTACTACAACCGAAGATTAGAAAACATCTTTCGAACTTTGGAAACTTTTCACTACAACCGAAGGTTAGAAAAAATCTTTTCAACTTTGGAAACTTTTTACTATAACTGAAGAATAGAAAAATCTACTATAATCAAAAAAGCGTAATTTTTTCCACCCTAATTCGTTAAAATATTTTCGTGTCACTGTCTTCAGAAGAAAAAAAAAAGAATTTTTTGATAAAGGCGTTTTTCTGTAACTCACTCGATTATTTTTAGTCATGATTGGTTTATGGGTGATGAATTGAAAACATTCTTGACATTTCTGAATGTATCAGTTATGTATCCAACGATTGGAACTAAAGTAAAATTCCGAAGAGCGCGCACTACTGTGTCAATGGACAACTGAGACTGTCACTTTGGTGTAATATAGTGACACGAGAGATGTAGAAAAAAATAAGAGACAAAGTGATTGTTAACGTCATGTCAACCGGATACGATGATGATTGCATAAGGATGCAGAGAGTGAATCAAGCTCGATTTCTGCTAAATTTCCGAGATCCAATTTTCAATCTTACAATCGGGACAAAGTCGTTTGTATACTGTAAAAAATGTAGGGAGTTAACGGACTCGGGAGTTGGGAGTGAAATTTTTCGAGTTAAAAATCAACTCCAAAAGAGAGTTAATTTCTAACTCCTTTCATTCAACACCCGCGCGAGTTATTTTTTCCATGGGGAGTTAGCATTTGGGTGTGAAGTTTAAACTCTCTTTATTTAACTCCCCTGGCATTAACTCCCCAATGGGTGCGACTTTTATAGACCCCCCGGGGAGTTAAAATTTAACTCCCTTTTTTTACAGTGTACATAGGAAAATTGAAGTCAATCAATTCTACTGGATACTTTATTAATAACTGAATTTTAACAAATTTTATTCATAACTGAATTTAATCTTTTAGAAGCAAGAAAAGAAATGAAATGTAGTAAACTATTTTCTTCTCTGAATACCGATTTTTGTTGAACTTTGTCTTTGTGTTTTCCCTGAAATTTTTATTTTACAGTTTTCCTTCAATTTTAAACGTTCTATAATGAACGAAACATTTTTCTGCGCTTAGTTACAATATTTTTTTAAATTACTAGAGGAAAATGAAAAATATTCTAATTATTGGAACGTTCAACATTTTTCTAACTTGTAGTTTTGTAAAAAAAATAAAAAAATATTTTTCTCTCAAATGTTTTGAATATTTGGGGTACAAATAACACTACATTTCAGATAATAACCGGAATTCTGGTTGAACTAACTAAAAAGTGTACTTCCAATGTTAAATATACCCTAACAGAAAATTTTTTCACTGAGAGAGATGTGTTTGATTTTAGTCAAATAGAAATTATTTGAGTTAAATATAAAAGTATATTTATTTTAGAATCTACTAACCTACTTAATTGTTTCAAATAAAAAATTTATTTAAAAACAAATATTCAGAGACAAATATTTTATCTACATATTTTTTCTGAATGTCAATTACTATCAACTGTATAAGATTATTTCAAGTGCCAAGTATCATTTTTACTTAAAATAAAAATTAATGAACTAAATTATAAATTAAATTAATTAATTAAACGATTAAATTAGTTTACTATTAAGATAGTAAATGCATGGAGAAAAAGGATTGTTAGTTTAACAATCGGTTAATATGAAACTAATATTTTTTTTGTCCTTAAAATTCAAATTTGTTTTTAATAACAATAAATTGGTTTTAAACAAAAAAAATTGTGTATACTATCAACAAAAGTACTTCAATCAAAAAAAGAAGTTCTATTTTAACAAATCTTTTTTCCGATGCTTTAATAATCACATATGTTAAATAAAAAAAGTGTTTGTTTATAAAAATCTTTCGCATTCACACACAAACCACAATGTTTCTCCGTGGATAAAAAAATTCACATTTTATCTCATGCCGGAAAGAGTCTGTCATCATTTCGTATTAGATAATAATAATTCTGGGGAAATGGAATAAAAAACTGAAATTGAGGTCTTCAAATTTATCTGTTCGTTATGCTTTAAAAAAAATGTTTTATACTGTAAACATACATTTTTTTCCATGAATTTCATAATTTCTCCATATATATTACAGTGTAAATATGAATCAAAATGTTTATTTTTTTCAACCTCAAAAAGAAGAGAAAAAAATCTCAATCAGGTTTTCTGAGTGTATTTATATTGAATTGTAACGTGTATATACTTGTAAAATTATATTCATATCGATTCCCTTCGTAATCGAAGCGTATCGAAATGACTGATAAAATACGATTAAAGCAATTTATTACTTGCATAATAAAGCAAATAAAGCGATCATCTATCATATCGCTATATAGGTGTACAACAAAAATCGGGTGGAGCCGAAACAATAATGTTTTGAACGAGTAGATATCCATTTTTTTCTTCTCAATATTATAGGTCGTGTATTATTTAATATTACAAATCAATCTGTGAAAAATATGTTATTTCTATGTCGAACGTTTACATTAACGTCGCGATATTTCAGAATTTTTTTTTATTTGTATCTTTTTATTAAAAGAATTATTTTCTAACAATGTTTCTAAGGATATCAAATTGAGACAAAAAAAGTAAAAAAGTTGTTGCGATGCGATTTGATAACCTTAAAAAAATTGTTAAAAATCATTATTTAAAAAAAATATCAGGTTTTCTTTTATTTAAATCATGATTAAAATGGAAACATGTTTTTGATTTAAATGATAACTAATAATTGAAAAATTAGGGGAAGTGCGCCGGTTGTGGGCACCCCTACGTAAACTTCGACGGCAAGCAGACTTTACTGATCTATAAGTATTGCAAGTCGTGTTCGTTGACAATACGGACTTTTCGTATTGATAACGAAACAAATATATGCATTTGTGTAATAGCTGTGAGCATAATAAAGAAAATTTGCATTAAATAAATAAAAAAGTAATTTTGTATTGTTTTCGAAGAGCAACATATGGGTATAGATTCGTTCAGAAAAGAAGGGTTTAATTTTTTTTGCAGTGTTGTCATTATATTTTGTGATTTACCTTCGTGTTTAACCAAAATCCTGCATCACAAAATGTGTTGGTCTTTTTAAAAATGAGGACTACTGTCTCATCTATTTAAACTTTCTGCCAAGGAAAGTGACAGCCGCTAACTTCATTAAATGCGATGAATATAGCCGTTCAGTGCATTAGAAGTGCGTTATGGTATGCGTACTAGCTACTTCACATGCAAGCATTATGCTTTTGTTAGCGATGAGCATAGTGTGAAAACGTGTCATCATTTTTGTTCTTTATCCCGGCAAAGTCTCTTAAAATAAAGAAACTTTCATTTCTTCTTTATTTGTGTTGGTTTCCTTTAATATTTTTTCATTTTTAGCGGATTTTTCAAGGGTGCCCACAACCGGGTACAAAATTTTTTTTGTCAAAAAATTCCCATTTCACTAAATTTCTAATAAAACTTTTTTATTTAAAGGAATCAATTTAATTCCTTCACTGACAGTCACCTTAGACCTCTAGCTTTAAATTCGTACACATATATTTGTATAATATGCACATGGACAAATGTTATGAGACAAAAACAAAAGGGTGCCCACAACCGGAACACTTCCCTTACAAATAATAATAATGATATTGTTATAAAATGACATGACTGTTAATTAATTATTACTTTATTAATTTATTATTCCGTGTGGTTTTTTTTATTCTAAATTACTATTTTCTGCTGATTTCTACTGACTGTTTCGAATGAGTAATTATTGCTTATTCTTGGCAATTAGAAAAATAGTTAATAAACCATTTAGGAGTAAATAACTATTGTATCATTCAGTCTTAATGAGTTGCACTTTTTACAGTTAATTCGGTTGAATAACTTTTGTTTTAGAAAACAAAACTTTAAAATTTCAAATATTTATTTATCTGTAAATAAAAATGCAAATAAAAATGCAAATCTGTAAATATTCTAATTTATCTCTAAATAAAAATGTGAAGCTCGATAAATATTCTAATTACAGTAAATATTAAAATGGCGAACAATTATTTTTCTATTTCCACGAGTTAATTTAGTCAATCGTTTATTGATCAACTTTAAAAGATGTTCCTAAAGTTTTAAACATTCAAATGAAATTTATTTTTAAATATTTTTCAAAATTACCGCAATAGAAAAAAAAGTAAATTAGACATTTATTTAGTTAAAAACACAGTTTTCTAGAAAGTTTCAAATTGATACTAAAGTGTACCAAATTTGATACCAAAATGTGGATCAAATAAAAAATGAATCTAAATTTTTGTACTAAATTGATACTCTTCAGTATCAATTTATTTAAGATTTAGGAACATTATTTAAATTATAGAAATAAAATTCATTATCTTACCAAAATTTTCAATTTAATTTCCACTAAACATAGAGTATATTCTCTCCGCGTAAGAAAAAAGAATAAATATCAAATATCTCCATACATGGTACTTTGAAACAAGATAATTCACTTTAATTAGCATCCAACTAAGTTCACTCATTTATCTCTGAAGTGTGATGCGAATCGATTCAGTCTTTTATTAATCGATCGCTTATAGATTTACACGGTTTTGAGTCACATATTAACACTAGACAAACGCACACAGTCACACTGAAACTATTCACGATCATTTATATCTAAATAGTATAGAATGAATAAGTAATTACTCCGTTGAGAAGTGATCGAGTGATAGGGAATTTTCAAAATTCCTCGGGCATTTAAGGGTACATTTTTGTTTTTGGGTTTTATAAGCTTTTAACACTGATGATCGGCACGTTTCATTTTTTTTTCTCCTCTTCTGAGTATAGAAGAATAGAAAAAAGAGTAAAGTGAGATTTTAGAGCAGGTAACAAAACACACAACCTTCACCAGCGAGCAACAGGTAGGTACTAGCAACTAGCGGTGACTGTGCGTGCAGCGATCATGAATGTGGCGGAGTTGACTGTGTTAAAGGAAAGTTCACACTGTGCTTGTGCACCGTTATTATTTTTAAGAAAATAAAATATGAAAATTCTTCATTAAAGAATTTTAATAATTCATTAATTTCAACAATTTTCTTCAATTTTAATAATTTCAACAATCGAAAATTTTCTAACGAAATTATAAGAAAATTAGCTAAGTTACTATAAGAAATTATAACAAAATTTCGAAAAACTTACAAATAATCTTTTGCAAAAGATCGCCCGTATTTTCTGTTTTTGCATAATTTCCGATTTTTCAAATATTTTGGTTAATATTTTTCGATTCCTGCTACTATATTCTTTTAACAAGAGTTTTGCTCATAACCGGAAAAAATGGTATACGTACAAAACAAAGATTGCTACACGTATGAAAATTCATTATTATTCTTATTTTTTGCCATTTACAAAACAATAATGTACAATGTTGTTATAATAAGTCACGTCAAAGTGTTCAAAGTTTATGTATAGACATTCCAATTTCATTTCCAGAAATACACTTTAATAAACCTGTTCTTTAACACTCCATAAAGATGAATTTTTTTTTAGAAAACATTATTTATCGAACGATGTTATTGATAAGAATTTATTCCTATCATATATTTGATTAAACTCAATTTTTAATCTGCTTTTTTTCAATTATCGATTTCTTTTGTTACAAAAAAATTTGTCATTTGTGAAAATTCTTGAATTTCTGATCACTTTTAATAACTTAATCAAATTACAACGAATTGATATCAAAAATGTAGATCAAAGCAAAAAATGATCTAAATTTTTGGCATTAATTTGATCCAATTTAATACCTATCAATTTGATATAGTTTCAAGAAAAATGTAAACTTTTTGATTTCAAAATTTCTACTAACAAAAAAATTTTTCTTGCAAAACGGAAAAATTGCTGTTCGTTTGGAACAACAACAAGTTTCTTTATAGAATAGCGAAAATTAAAAAAAATAACTTTCTGCTAGTTTAGTGAAATTTGTAATAGCTTTTTCCGTTAAGGTCGGAAAGAATAAATTATCAGTTGAATGGGTAAGTGTGTAGTAAATTATGAAAGTGAATATGTACTAAATTAATGAAGATTAAACTACTTGATTTAGTATCAACTTCTAAATGATCTATTTCTGTTTGATTTAGAGGAATTAAGTATTAGAGATGCACTAAATTCTGACAAGTTTGCTCTCTTTTCAAAACGTTTACGCGCTCGGTTTACACTGAAGATGCAATTTCCGCGGTTACGATATGTGTCTTCAGAGAAAGCCGTTTTGTTCAAATTAGATTACAACTTCCTATTCTGTGAACATTAAATATATATGTGCATAAATTTTCCTAGAAAGTTGAAAATATTTAGAGTTATTTACTTACCAGTGTAAAGATTTAAGTTTCCAATAATATAAAGCGCAAAAGGAATAGATTTTTGTAATAATTATATTACGAATTTCGAGTCCGCAACTTTTTTTTTTAATTTGAACGATCAGATCTTTAAAAACAAATTGATTTCTTGAAAATTTGTTAAAATCAAAATAAAAAAGTAGAGTAAATAGGTTTTAGCAGATGAGTACGAAGCCTGCTCTTGAGAATTACGAAAGAAAGCAAAATAATCGCAAAATTATCACACCTTTTCTTATAATAGTAAGATCAGATCTATACAAAAATTGCATTTCTCCTGCTGAGACTCACGAGGGCCAAAAATGATGCCCAAGAATGTGGTCCTGGACACTGACTAAGAGGGTCCCCGGAAGGTATTTTATCTTTTCAGACCAATTGGCTGCCTTTATTCCCGTGTTACTTACGATAATTTTTATTCCTAATGCACAAAAGTGGCGATTTCAGATAGCAGACGACAGGGAGTAAAAGTCATTCACTTGTTCGACTTGTATGAAAATGGCGAAGAAATGAATGACTTTCCTCCCTGTCGTCCGCTATCAGAAAGCGCCATTTTTGTGCATGTGGGATAAAAAACAATTTCTCTCGAAACCAAAGAAGAAGGAGAGAAATGGAGAGAGAAAGAGAAAAGAAAGGGATGGTGAAGACAAATTAATTGCAAATTCCTTGTGGCTTCCGTTCGGTGTGAACAAAGCTTGAATTTCATCAAGGTGTGTGGAGAGGGGAGTCAATCATCGCAATGAATTACAACGAAGCAGTCACAGCTAGTGACTCATTGTATACGAACACACATTCAGAGATATACAATATACACACATAATATAAATACCTTCCAGAATCCAGTCTAAGTATCAAATTTTGTAAAATATAAACACACAATTCTTTGGCCTTCGATTACTGCAATAAGTGCGAGTACAAAAAAAAGTAAATCAAAATTCTATTTTATACTTACCGACGCGACATTCTATTCTTTATAGAAAATGAGAAAATTTATACCCATGGGATGTAAGAGTGATTTTTCACAATATTCCCTTTCTTGGAATTGACAGCAGCGGATCTTGAAATGTCGTCGAAGAAGAGTTTACGCGATATATGAGGAGTAGTCATTTGTTGCTGATGCATAAATTTCAGATAAATTTATGTTTGCATAATGTTAAGGAAACAATCGTACATAATGATAAATCGGAAAAAGGAATCAAGTTTGCAAATTCCCGTGTAGAAATTGCCATGTTATGGCCTACACAATGATCAAAAGATCTGGCCCCGATTTGGGCCATGGTTAAATTTCTACACGGGTTTACAAGGAATTTCCATTTTGAAAACGAACAAGTAAAAAAGACAATTCAGAATGTTTCTACGGATATCAGATTAAGGTAAAACGGATCAAAATTGTTCAACATTGATCCATTTTGTCTCACATTGATATCCTTAGAAACATTGTGTTTTTAAGAATCTCTTTTGTGAAACAACATTATCTTCCTAAAAATATAAATCTATAGATGCAACGAGCATAAATATTTTTTCTCTCCGGAATCGAGAAGAAAATTAAACAAAACTTTTTGTTTTTTCGGAGGAACGGAAGTTCTTTAACGTATATAGATTTTAAAGAAGCATATACAAGAAGCCCAAAGGAAATGATTATAAATGTCTGCTGTGATACTTCCGATTCGTGGAATTCGCGCATATAAGACTTGTTTATGGAAAAAGGCTGTTTCCGTTAGGCGCCATACCATCAAGAGGTTAACGTATGAAATTCTTTACGTGTTGCGTAAATACTGTATAAGATGAAATATGTGCTTGTTGTTTGCCCTCGCACACTGCACGGATATTCAGTATAAAAAAGACTCACGTGCTTCGGGAACGACCAGCCATTTACTACGCATTCACTAACATGCTGTACAAAATTTATGACTAACACATTTTGCGAAAGAGTTTCAGTATAAGAAGACAATAATTGTTTCTTTAAGAACAAAACATGCATTCTTAATCGGCTCCAGAATGCAGTTTAACCTTCATTCATATATAGTAGAGGAGAATCATCCTCTGTCAAAATTCAATAAATTATCATCATTAAACTTAGTATTTAGAAATGCGAAACAATTTTTATTTATTTGCACCAACTTTATTAGGAACTTCATTTATTAGGAATTCTTTAACCTTATTTTCAAAAATTCTTTATATTTAAGGTAGTACGCTCGCGACAGTCACTCTCAAAAGTAAATTTTAATAAAATGCTATAGTATGGTGCAGTTACTGTAGCATATTTTTGCTTGGACTGTACTGAATACATAGTCAGCCCTATGTACAGACACACTCACACACAAGTATACTAGTCAGGTTAGAATATTATATTATATTATATCTTTTAACTGAAACGGTTAATATTGTTAAATCTTTTTGTTATAAATTTCTCAAACATTCATTTATAATATATTAGTTTTTTAAAACAATCTATAGAAAATTTTAGAAGTTATTAGAAGAAATGTGCCGTTTACATGCACTTTTCATAGGTTAACCATGTTAAATAACAAACTTTGAACTTAAATATCTTGTTTTAGAAACGGTCAATTTTTTTAATATGGTTCAAATTCTCTTATAAAGAATTCTTCAGCATCTTTAAAGTATTTTCATTCTGTTGTTAATAATTTTCAATGAAAATCTTTTTACCCAGAGAGAATTACCTATTCTTTAATATTCGAAGGAATTCTTTAATCGTCGATATCATAGACTCGTACAATGACCAAGCCGTAAAAATTAATGTGGTTCAAAAAATTAAAGAACTTCCTCAATGAAATGAGAGGTCAACGGAAAAAAATATCTGAGTAGGCGAGAAGAGACAGGCATAATTAGGGCAAGTAAATTCAATTACTCCAGTCATTTAGAGCAGAGGGAATATAATTTAGAATTAAAATAATCTACATTGTACAGAAAGTAAAACAACAATAAAAGCTTGTCAAATATTAACACAAAAATTGTTTTAAATTAATACAGAAAGAAAAATTTTTGAGGTAAATTAATAAAAGTACTTGCAGAGAAATCAATAAGACTTCCTACCCTTTTTGAGATACAATTATTTGTCTTGAGTCCAGACAGTTTTTTCCGCTACTTTCACATAGGCGCCACTATAAATGTTGCATGCAATTATGTCACGGTAGCAGTTAACTACATATTACATGATTTATATTATTCTCTCTTTCTCTCGAGTCAAAGTTCACTGCACAAAAGTGTCAAATGGCAAATGTATATATCTGGCGTTTTTTATTTTCCTTTTCTTTTTTGTTTTCTGTATCACCCGCACATGTGTGTGTGCAAGAGAGAACAATTTCACGCAGTACACTTTACTTGATGTCGAGGTCGCGGATTACATGACACAAAGGGTCTTATTTTTCTTTCACGTGACAAAGAGCTCTCTTGCTTGTTTCTTTACTCATCGTTTTGTCACTAACTCTCTCAGTGCAATAAGGTTTGCAGCAGAAAACGGTAGATTTTTCTACACGATATAAATACAGTCATTTGTTACTTCCACACAAAACAAAGAGATTAACATCATAACATAATGTAACTAATGAATATAGTTGTAGATGGCATTTAGTCTAACATTACTTTACTCTAAATTTAGTCTAAATTAACATTTTTCCATCATTTTCTGCTTCTTCAAGGAACTCATAAATTGGATCAAAAAAATATTGGTAACATTTCGTAACGATTTGATACTTATAAATTAACAATGAATTTAGAGAGTATACGAGCGTTTTCAAAGCACATGACATAACGCTGGGTCAAGAGTTTTTAAAGCAACAAGTTAGTCATAATTATGCAAATTTATAATACAAAGAGAAATGTTAACTAAGCGAAGAAAGCTTCATAAGGAACTTCATATCAACAAGATTAATATATTCTACTTTAAAAACGAGTATATTACAAGAAAAAAACCACACTGATACTTACTTAAAATTATAATAGATCAACAATAAAACAACTTTTGATTTTTCAAGAAAAGAAAAAAAAAGAAATTGATATTTAAAAAAGAGGACAATTTGCAAAAATAAGTTCAAAGAAAGTTGAAAATCTTTTATTTATATTTAAATATGTATCATTAATAACTTTGAAATGAATCGACTTGGATCTTTGTATAAAACGTAATGAAGTGTATGAACGTAACTTTCTCGAAGCGTGAAAATACACGTGCATCAGGTCCGGCTTAAGCTACATCTAAATATAGTCATGCACTCAAACAGAAACAAAAAGAAAAATATATATATATATATATATGCAATTATATCCAGTAGCAGAAACAGATATATATTTCATTTCACTCGCGTGTATTTGAAAGCCAATTCATTGATTATATTTATAGAGCTGAATGGTATAGAAAAAATAGCTTAATGAATCACAAATTTTCTACATATTTATAAAAAATAATAAAGTTGAGCAGAAAAAAATTGTGTTACATAAAAAAGAATTGACTGAATTAAAATTAAAAATTTGACACTTTTCTTCCTGATTTCAGCAACACTTGTACTTGTAACCTTTTGACTTCCACATTTCTACAAATTACTTTTCTTGGAAAGTTTGTAATGAAACTCTTTATATACCGTCAACCGGGGCTATTTTGTGCACCAAATAGCTTTTTTTTATTCAAAGATTTATTTAAATTCAGAATTAAGAGAATAAAGAAAATCAACTTTTGATATATGTTGTGGACATCCTTCTGAAGCTTTCCTATAAATTTGGCAAAGAAAAAAATTTTTTTGTCTTAGTTATAGTCATTGAAAGTCGTGCACATAATAACTCCCGGGATGGGGCTATTTTGTGCATCGAACTTTTGTTTTCCTATAATGTTGCGTAAACATTTTTTTAATCGTTTCTGCTTCATGAAATCTTTTGTGTATATATTTGAGAGTAAGTTAAAAAAAGAATGACCTAGTACAATTTTTTTGTAGATATATTATACAAAAAATGTAAAATAAAGCACTAAAATTTTGCTAAAATCTGAATTTACTAAAAATTAACAATCTTTCTTTAAATTGTATATTACGCAGATAGTAAATAACATTTTTTTCTTTTTTAATATATATTTTATAATAAAATACTAATATAATTATAAAATGATCGTTTAAACACTTATAAATAACTTTAAAACATCATTTCAATAGGAGCTTTTTTAATAGTTTTGAATGATATTTTTAAAAAACTTAAAATAAATATTTTTAAGGTTAAATAGATAACAATTTAATATCTAATATGCTTTTCAAGTTATTTTAAGAGAAACGAGAAAATAGTTTTAAAACTAATTTGAAAAACTTATAAATATTAATTAATGTTCATTTTTTGAGGTTACGTTGTGCACCGGTTGAGCTTTTAATCGTTTTAATGATTTTAATTAACGTATTTACAGTTTTTTGACAAAAAAGTAAGACAAAAATGTATTAAAATGATAAACAAAATCTTCTTTACTTACTAAATAAAATATTTATGAAAAATATTTGATTTTTTTAAGTGCACAAAATAGCCCCACGGAATCCTGGTTTTTCAGTTTTTTCCACTTTTCTCTTAAAATAATGAATAAAAAATTAGCGCATTACGTATGTATCATCACAACACAATTGACAACAAATATCTAACTCAGTTTATGAAACACATTAAAACTCTAGAAGATCTGGTATAATTTTTCCGAACTTTCAAAATTTTTTAAACAAATTTTCCGTGTTTAGGAATTTTTTTCTCTTAATTGACAAAGAATTAAATAATAACATTTAGTGCTCTCTATTGTCATGTAATCAAACTTTCATTTTACAAAATAGCAGATTAAAATAATTCATTTTAATAATTTTTTTCATCAAAAAACTCGCGTGCACAAAATAGCCCCCGGATGCACAAAATAGCCCCAGTTGACGGTATATGAAATCTTTCTGACTACCCTATTTTATCGCAATTTTGAAATACAAAGTAGTACATTATGTATATGACAAACTCTCTGTAACGTAGTGAATAGAGGTGTGCATTTAATCGAGTCGAACCGAAAATTATTCGACTCGACAACAGAAAACTCGAATCGGGAATAATTCGAATCGAACTAGCCAATTCGAATTCGAAGTTTCGAATTTCGAATCGGCCGATTCGAATCGAAAGTAAATTCGAATCGAACTAGCCAATTCGAATTCGAAACTTCGAATTTCGAATTGGCCGATTCGAATCGAACTAGCCAATTCGAATTCGAAACTTCGAATTTCGAATTGACCGATTCGAATCGAGTCGGCCAATTCGAAAGTAATTCGAATTGGACAATTCGAATTTCGTATTGTGCGACTCGGTTATTTTATTCGCACAACTATTTTGACAGAAATCCTAACCTAAAATTAGCAGGCTGGTATTCATAATAAGTAAGTATTCATAATTCTAAGTACTTAGAAACTTTTTCTTAAAAATGTCAATATATTTTTTATTAATTCTATAATTTTAATATCTAAATAACATACAAGTACCAATAATGTGTTGAAAGTGAAGGAAATATTTCGCCTATTGTTTTTAGTACATAAGGAAAAAGAACTTATTTTGCAAATTTTTTGCTCAATTTTTAAAATAAATTTTTATTTATTTTAACAATTTAATAGCTAATATATAATTAAATATTGTTTACATTATTTATATTTTGATTACCTTTAATAGTAATTTATAAATAAAAAAATGATTTATTCAATTTCATTTAGTAACAAATAGTTACGGTTAATAAATACAATTTCCTTTGCGATTTGCAGCAGTATTAAATTCCGTTTCTTATTCAACAAGATTATTGATTCGTCCAAAAATGCATTAAAACTATAAAGCTTCAAAAAATTCAATTTTTTATAATAATTAAAACCGTCCATTTTTCTTTTTAGAGATATTAAAGTAGAATATTTTCAAAAATTTTAATAAACAAATTCGTAAAATTAACTTTTCATAATTATTTCTAAATCATTTTTGAAAGACAATATTTTTACAATTACATACCTACAATTAAAAAATGTAAAAAAAAATGAAATTTGGTAAAATCTTTTAAAAACTCATTTAAATTTAGTCAAATCTTTTAAAAATAATCAATTTTTTAAAAAATTTCAAAAAGTAATCAAATTTTTTAAGAATTTTAATTATAAATAATTTCTTAAAAATTTTAAAATAGTAAATTTAAGAAAACTTTATAATTTACTTTGTTCCAAGCTAATTGAATCTTAAAAAATTATGATAAAACAATTTTAAGAATTAGTTTTTTATATAAAAATTGTAATTTAATTTTTCATAACGCGGTGCTAAAAAGGGCACTTTTTTGCAAGAATTCAATTATTTTCATAAATAATAAAATTCTTCTCAGGAATTCAATTTTTTTTAAATTTTAATAAAATTCTTTACAACTATTCAGTACTATTTCAATTGAAATTTTGAAAAGAATTTAATTATTGTCACAAATTTTAATAAAAGGCTTCGCAGTAATTCAATTATTTTTTAAATCATTAACAAAATGTCTCAAAGGAATTTTATTATTTTAAAAAATTTTAATAAAAAGTTTAATTATTTTCAATAGATTTAAAAAAAACTCTAGAAAAAATTTAATTTTTTTTAACTTTAATAAAATCTTCGAAAAAATGCAATCATTTTAAATCAATTTAAATTCTCAAAAGAATTTAAATATTGGTATAATTTTAATAAAAGACTTGGCAGTAATTCAATTATTTTAAAAATATTTTACAAAATTCCTCTAAGGAATTTAATTTTTGTCATAAATTTAAATAAAATCTTTGTGAAATAGTATATTGTGTGGCAAGGGCGGAAAGTTGTCAATTCCTGACCGAGTTCGAAATTTGCCGCACGAGCGAAGCGAGGGCGGCAATCGTACGAGGTCAGAATTGACATTTCCGCCCGAGTTGCACACGATATTTTTTGTCCAAATGCGCGATAAACAAGACGCATCCGTAAATTCAAAAATGAATATGCACTAATTATTAAATGTGTATGAAACATTTTTATTAAGCCTAAGGCGAATCCGAATAATTTTGATAAATTTTACTTAAAAATTGACTCCGTTTTGATTTGAAGTAATAGAAAGTGATAATATAATAATTAGTAGTATTTATTTAATACTGCTAAAGCAGCGGGCGGAAAAGTCGTTTTTCCGCCCGCTAAGGCCATGGAGGCGGGCGGAAAAGTGATTTTTCCGCCCGCTGCTGGTAAGCGGGCGGCAAAAGCTTACTTTCCGCCCGCTATGCATGCACGGAAAGTCGAGTTTATCGCGCATGTAGGACAAAAATTCAATTATTTCCATGAATGATAAAATACTTTACAGAAATTCAATATTTGTGTTTTTACTTAAGGGTCAGAATTCCTGAAATTTTCACAGAAAATAAAAAGTATTTTTTTTAAATCGAAATGTTGAAAAAACATTTCTATTTGGCCTTAAGAATGTGTCCACCAAAAAAACAGAAAAAAAAATTATTTTTTATAAAAGTTATTGCAAAATTAATTTTTTTGCAACTTTTTAAACAAAATTTTATTTCTCCTACACGGAAAAAAAAAGTTCCCAGATATTTCAGGAATTATTTCCTAACTCTTGGATACGTGGTAACAGCTCTGAACTAGCGACGAACATTCAATGGTAATCAATGAATGTTTGAAAGAAATTCGGGAACTGTATTAGAAAAAGCTGTAAATAGTCCAATAGTCTTTTTTTCATTGCTTTCTCATATAAAGTTCATGGCACTGGCCGCAACTGTTTCTGAAATTTTCGGGAACTCGTCAAGGAATCTTGGTGCGCAGAAACCCAGCGCGCACCAGTCTCAACAAGTCTCACAGTCAGTAAGACTTGCGTGCCTTATATATTTATTTTATGCTGAGGTATTTAACGTTCCTGTTTAGCTCAGCTGGATAAGACGCCGGACTTCTATTCCTCGGGTACGCGAGTTCTGTTCCAGCCGCCGTCGATTTTTCTCTAATATGGTTTTTTCTATTTCAGAAACTTAATAAAAAATAAAAATTGTATGTGACCTTCAAGGATAAATGTGTGTGTGTGTGCGGACGTGTCAAGGAGGGGAAGTGGGAGGGGGGAAGCAGAATCCATTTTTTCTTGCATTTGCCTAACTTTTCGATTTTCTTGAACAGTTCCCGACTTTTTCAAGAACAGTTTGCCGAGAAGTGGTGAAATAGTTATAATTTCTAGAGAAATAGTAAATGACATATTTAAACGAGGCAACCTTTAGTTCTCTGTGAACTACCCGCCGTATCCAAGAGTTAAGAACGAAGTTCCCGAATAATCTTCGAACTTTTTTTTTCCGTGTAAATGAATGAACCGATTTAAATGAATCAAGCGGGTATATCAAGGGGATAAAATATAATTTCGTTTAGAATTAGAAAATTTTTAAAAAGTTTATTTTTTAATAATTATTTAATAAATTTTTTATAAACAATTAATTTTTTTTAATGTTCTACGCCTTTTAAAAATTTGAAAAAATTATTAACATACACTTAAAACTATAAGAAATCAAAATCCGTTGAGAAAATTTTGGAGCGACAATTATTTTAAAAGTTATAAACAAATTATATTGGCGCGGTGTTGTGCATCAACGCTGAACTTAGTTTTTGATCATTTTTATCAATTTTTATGGTTATACAGTGAGTTCTCGCGAGTCGTTCAATTCTCGAAAATTTTCAAGATCATAAAACTCACACTGAAAAAAAAATTTATTTGATTTAAATAACCGATTATTTGGTTATATTCAAATAAATATTTATTTGAATCAAATAATTTTTATTTGAATCAATTAAATAATATTTGCTTCAAATACTGAAATATTTGATTCAAATACAATTTATTTAATTCAAATAAAAATTATTTGATTCAAATAAATATTTATTTGAATATAACCAAATAATCGGTTATTTGAATCAAATAAATTTTTTTTTCAGTGCACGAGTCGTTCAACGCATAAGCCACGCCTCCAAGGCGATTTTAGGGATGTATGAAAACTATTTATCGCCCCGAAAGACAAAATATTCAATGACTTTGGTCCGTTTAAATTACACAGCACTGAGCACCGGCGCGCGCATGCTAGAAATTGAACGACTCGTGAATCGGACACTGATCAGCTGTTGAACGACTGGCGAGTTTGAACGACTCGTGAGTTGAACGACTCGCGAGAACTCACTGTATAATTGAATAAAAATGTTAATTTGACAGTGTTTTGTTCTTTTCGTAGTTTAAAATAATGTTTTAATTCTGAAAATCATCAAAATCGCATCTCCGTTCAATATAATTTGTTTATAACTTTTAAAATAATTGTCGCTCCAAAATTTTCTCAACGGATTTTGATTTCTTATAGTTTTAAGTGTATGTTAATATTTTTTTCAAATTTTTAAAAGGCGTAGAACTTAAAAAAAAATTAATTGTTTATAAAAAATTTATTAAATAATTATTAAAAAATAAACTTTTTAAAAATTTTCTAATTCTAAACGAAAGTATATTTTATCCCCTTGATATTCCCGCTTGGTTCATTTAAATCGGTTTATTCATTTAAGAGAAATAAAATTTTGTTTGAAAAGTTGCAAAAAAATTAATTTTGCAATAACTTTTATAAAAAATAATTTTTTTTTCTGTTTTTTGGTGGACACATTCTTAAGGACAAATAGAAATGTTTTTTTAACATTTAAAAAAATACTTTTTATTTTCTGTGAAAATTTCACGAATTCTGACCCTTAAAATAATAAAATTCTTTTCAGAAAATCAAATATTTTCGTATAAATAATAAATTTGCAGAAATTCAATTATTCTCATAAATAATAAAATTCTTCTTTTAAACTGAAAAAATTTCAATTATTTTAAATACAATTTTAATCGAATTTCTCCAAAAATGGCATTATTCTTAAAAATTTTATTACAACTTGTTGATAACGATTCTTTATGGGAATTCAATTTTAAGAAACATTTAATTATTCAATGAATTATTTACTTTTGTATTTAAAATTATAAATAATTGAATTCTAGTAAAATTTTCTAATAAAAATTGATTTAAAAATAAATTTTAGCTAAAATTTTAGATTACAATTAAATATTAAAAGCAATATAGCGTGAATTTTTAAAAATAATTCAATTTTGAAAAAGTTTAATTGAATTTTGTAAATATTGTTTAAGTTTTTATTTTTTAATATTCATTTAATTGAAGAATTTAGGAATATGTATTTGAAATTTCATAAAATTGAATATTGTAAACTATTGGATTTGAAATTTCTCAAAGAACTTTTTCGAAAACTATTAAGAATAATCGATTGAAAGAAGAATTTTAGTTAAAAATTCTTGAAAATAATAATTGAAAAATAGAATAGAAAAAAATAAATATTCTCTTATTTGACTCGGACTGGTTGTATTTTTGTCAGTAATTAGTCCGTAAGTCCGTATTTTTAAAAACTTTCACTGGTTAGAGCCCTGTTCACTTTCAACACATTATTGGTATTTGTATGTTATTTATATATTAAAATTATAGAATTAATAAAAAATATATTGGCATTTTTAAGAAAAAGTTTTGTGGGGATTGGCCAATAGATCTCGCATCTACGCCAATTTCCCATATAGAAGGAGTTTACACCGTAAGCCTTAAATATAAGCCTCCGCGCGCATAAACGGATATACCTCCAGGAGCATATATTTGCGCCTGCGCGAACACGTGGTCAAGGCAAACTCTTTCACAACACAGCTGCAGGCAAACACTTTGCGCAGACGCAAGTATATGCTCATGGAGGCATATCCGTTTATGCTCGCGGAGGCTTATATTTAAGGCTTACGGTGTAAACTCCTTCATAGATATCTCACAAGTGCAATACGGGCTAGTCTTGTAGCATATATACAAGTTCCGAATTTGCTTCCCCCGTCTAGGGCAGGTCTCCCACTACGTAGCCTTACTGATGAGTCCAAGTAGTGGGGACCGGGACGAAACGATATAGGCCAACGCAGAATAGATCTGTAACCGGAACCGCAATCGTAACCGTAAGCGTGAGAATGAGTTAGAGAAGGATAAACAATATACCTATCCTTCTTTAACTCATTTTTACGGTTACGCTTACGATTGCGGTTCCAGTTACAGATCTATTCTGCGTTGGCCTTATAAAGTGGTCTTCATACCACTCTATAGTAGAAAAATTTGGTGGCGCTAGCATGGTGCCACTCTCGCGTTCCATTGCGCTGTAGTGGCGCTGAGAGCATTTGAAACACTTTTGTAGTCTAGCGCCTTTCTCGCATTCTGCTCGCAGTGCTAGAATGAACATAACCTCACCTGCCAATACTTTATTTCACGAATTAACCCTTTGAGGGGCACATTATTCATATGGACGGATTTTCTTTACATCTCATGTCTTAATATTTTTGAGGTCGCTGATTACGAATTTGAAGTTAGTTTTTAAAAATTCAAAATGGTGGATCCAATATGGCGGACATTTTTTTTTAATTAATCGGATTCGCTTGAAAATGTTTACTTGGGGGTTTTTGGGGTCGCTGATTACGAATCTGATGTTAGTTTTTAAAAATTTAAAATGTCGGATTTAATATGGCGGACAATTTTTTTTTTCAATTAATCCCATTCGGTTGAAAATGTTTACTTGGGGGTTTTTGGGGTCGCTAATTACGAATTTGATATTAGTTTTTTAAAATTCAAAATGGTGAATTCAATATGGCGGACAATTTTTTTTAATTAATCGTATTCGCTTGAAAATGTTTACTCAGGGGTTTTTGGGGTCGCTGATTACGAATCTGATATTAGTTTTTAAAAATTAAAAATGGCGGATCTAATATGGCGAATGACTTTTTACAAAATTGATTCAAATGACCTGAAAGTTGGTTCTCGGGTGAACCCAGGTCACTGATTACAAATTCGGTGATAGTTTTTTAAAATTCAAAATGGCGTTTGCAATATGGTTGATAAGATTTTTCAAAATTTATTCAAATTTGCTTGATACTTACTTTCAAGAGTTAATGCTTTTTAGAAATCTAAGATCAATTGGATAATTGTAAAAACTGAGTTGCTGACTAATTGGAAATTTTTGTTGTAAAATTATCAGGAGTTTTATAATAAACATATTCCAGTTTATTAATTTTAAAAATTTCTCCACTGATTATTAATCCGAGTAACAAGTTTCGTGACAATCTAATAAATTTTTACATTTGTCATCTGTCATATTGGAACCGCAATTTCGAATTTTTAAAAACAAACATTATAGAATCGTCATCAGCGATCCCAAAAACCCTCGAGTGATAAGTTTCATGCAAAACTAAAGAATTTTTAAAAAATCGTCTGCCCTATTGGATCCGTCATTTTGAATTTTTATAAACTGATGTCATATTTGTAATCAGCAACCCCAAAAATCCCAAAGTAACAATTTTTTTTTCTTTATGTATACCCCACTTGGGTTTTTACATATATGACAACCCCTAAATATTTATTTATTTTATTTATTTATTTACTTATTTAACAAGTATATATATAACAATATATAACAAAGTACACTACCGTCCGTGAGTATCAGGACGCCCCTTTTTTCATGAGTGGAAAAATGATTAAAACGTAGAAAATAAGAATGACAAAAATTTTTCGTATTTTTTTCCTGAAAGCTAATGAAATTATGAAAAGACTGACACCTGATCGAAGAATTTTCGTTGACTATTCTGTCAGATACAGAAAAAATACTGGATTTTGCATGCTTTTCGTAATTTTTTAATTTCTCGAAAACTAATTAACTTTATTTAGCGTTCTTGGTCTTGTTTCAATCTCTATTCAATGTAGAATCTAAATTAATTAATGGTATTGTGATATAAATTTTTCCAAAAAAATTTGAAACTGTGAAAGTCGGATAAAAAAATTTTGAAAAACAGATTGACACTTTTTCAACAAAAAAATTTTTTTTTAATTAAATAATTAAGTAATTAAAAAGCTTTTTCGAATTTTAGTATATCTATTAAATGAAAATATTTTACATTGACCTTTTTGACACTTTAATATTCATGATAATTTTTTGAATTTTTTTAATTCTACTTTTACGCTTTCAAATTTTTTTGGAAAAATTTATTTCACAATACCACTTAATAATTTAGATTCTACATTAAATAGAGATTGAAACAAGACCAAGAACGCTAAAAAAAGTTAATTAGTTTTCGAGAAATTAAAAAATTACGAAAAGCATGCAAAATCCAGTATTTTTTCTGTATCTGATAGAATAGTCAACGAAAATTCTTCGATCAGGTGTCAGTCTTTTCATAATTTCATTAGCTTTCAGGAAAAAAATATGAAAAATTTTTGTCATTCTTATTTTCTACGTTTTAATCATTTTTCCACTCATGAAAAAAGGGGCGTCCTGATACTCACGGACGGTAGTGTATATTCTCCAATTTTTCCCAGATTCCCAAATACCCCCTATTTGCGGTCCGTAGCCGGCTTTTATTAGAAGTACTCGTATTCACATGGCCCTCTCTAGCCATAGTCAAGGGAAACTACGGAAAACCTTAACTGAGTACAGCCGATTTATCGACGCCGAGTCTTGGATGTATAAATTCGAAGTCTCGAATATTACACAACCAAGTCCTCGACGTTCAAATCTCCCGCTCAGATTATCTCACGTGCCGGAAAAATCCCAGGCTAATGGGCGCGAACCAAGTACCCTTGGTCCTAAGCGTCCGCCGAGCGAGGCATTTATTCGACTGAGCTAATCTGTCAGTTATTTTTAGTCTATTTTAAAATGTTTAAAAAATTCGTGAATTTTAACAATAATTTATGAATTTTTTTAAACAATAGGAATTTTTTAACATGATCTAGGTTACATATTTTTAAAGCCCTATTCTTTCTGAAGAGAACGCACTAAATTTGACTCAAAAATATTAATTTTCGTCAAAGATATTGAGGTTTTTGTAGGTGGGACGTATATGTCCCACCGCCCCTCAAAGGGTTAAAAAATGATTCCTATGTCATTTCTTTTGACGAATATAATTTAAAAAATCGTGTACATATAAAAAACATTTACTAATTATCTGCCAACAATGAAGTTTTAACGTATTTGAAGAGTTAATACACGTTTCGTTTAAAGTTATGGTAAGATTTTAATTTAGAAAACGGTAACCTTTTCTTAATTCCAAGCCTAATAATAATTTTGATCATTATTTGCTGTATAAAATTGTTTTTTAAATATGGAAATTTTAAGAATAAATTATTATTAAATTTCCATAAAAATTATTTATTTCTTTAGAGTAACAGTGTCAAAAATAGTTACACATGTTAAACATTAAAATTAAAATTTTTGAAATTAACCAATTTTTGTATAATAATAATAATTGCAAAAATTAAGTTCCTATTTAAAATCAGTAAATATTTTCTGTCAGGTCATTTAAAAATAAAGAAAAAATAAATCCAGTTTGAGGTTATGTTTTCTAATTCGAATGGAGAGAAATTAATAATATATTTGATCCATTAAAAAGTATTTATTGTTATTCTTGGTGATAAATCGTTAGATTAATTACTTAAAATATATTAAAAAATTTTCTTGGAGGTTGAATAAAGCTTCATATACTAAAAATTCTTTTATAAATAAGTGTATAAATTAACGAATGAACAAGAAATTTATAATGCAATATTAATTTATATTTAAATTTAATACAATTACAAATATATAAATACTTAGAATCCTTTACTATTATTGTTTTTAAATGCCACAATATTCTACAAGCAAACATTTACTTTTACTTTAAAAATAAAAACAAACACCTTTGACACTTTATGCAACAGAAATTTGAGGTTATGTTGCATTCTAGCGGAAAGTGCTCGCGCCATGTAAGGCGCTAGAAGTCGTCGGCGAGATAAACTGCCATGCAAATTCCAGTGGTGGCGCTAGCATATATCTAGGCTTCCATTAAATTTTTCTACCTGGGATAAGTGAAAACAAGTTCACACATAAAAAAGTGAATATTTCACTTATGTATAAGTAGATTCTACTTATTAATAAGTGAGAAAAAGGTTCACACATGAAAAAAGTGAAAATTTCACTTATTCAGATTTAGAGAGTATGTTGTAATGTTGCTTACTTTACAATGTGGTGAGGGATTCCCTCTAAACGTGTGTAAAGTCGTAATTTTTTCTCATGTGTGTGACGGAGGGTTAAATATAAAAATATACCTCTTCTTCTTAATTGTTCAACGAAATATGAAAATATTCTAAAATCTTTAGAAACTTATCGGAATACAAACCTTACGATTAAAAAAACAAACAGTTAAGCCCAGGTAGTTAATCCAAATAGACGAAGAATTGCAAGCAAATCCAGGAAATCTCTATACACTGAGAGAAATGGATAGTCAGATTTTGATGTTAAAAAGATGATGTTACACGATACTATCATTATGCTACTGCCAACCATCACAGATGCTAAATATATATATATATATATATAAATCCAAAACTTTCTGAAATATGAGCCATTTAAATGGCGCCTTCGGAAATAAAACATGAATTGCGGTGACAAGCATTCCGTAAGTATAGTTCGTCTAAAATGCAAAAATAAAATTGATTTACATTTATTATAAGTTTATCTAGTTCCCGATCAAAGGATTTCTTTTTTTATGAAAAACTTTTATTCCTACAGCTGAAAATCGACTTATATTTTTAATCAAAATCATTCTCATGACTTTGACACTTCTTTTTAACGTTACAACTGGTGTGCCCCCCTTAAAACTCTTAATTTATTATTTAAAAAATTAGAATTAAATTTTAAATTTACTTAAAACTCTTAATCGCTCAACTGAGGCATTCGAGAAGGGCAAAATCAAAAAGAGTCGGATAACTATCTTTAAATTATTAAATATTTTTGTGTTTGATGCATTTGTTAATTGGAAAACTTTACACCAGTAATATTCACAGACCAGTCCACGGATATATTTATACACATGCCGATAAAACAAATTTGATTGGTTTTGCCAATAAAAGTTCCTAAAATTTGATTTTAGTAAGCATCATTAAAATTTGTGTTCTATTAAAGAATTTCCCGTAATTTATCCATTTCCCGTAAAATTTCCCATTATAGTCAAAATTTCCCGTATTCCGGGAAATTTCCATGTCGTTGGCAACACTGGTCCGTATTTGTAGCATTAAAGATGGTCACCCTAACCACAATTATGTTACCCACTACTATAAATTTCTCTCCGTGTACACTACTTAAAAAGAAGAGAAATTATTGACGGAAGTAATTTTTCACTTAAGCTTATAGAATTTTCTCAAAACAAATAAAAAAAAAAATCTCACCAATAAGGAAGTTAAAATAATATCCAAAGAGTACCTTGCGGCTTTTCGAATCTATAATATACTTATGATATCGACAACAACAACAACAACAACAACAACAACAACAACAACAACAACAACAACAACAACAACAACAACAACAACAACAGTAGAAATCGATATTTTCAAATATTGAATAACAATATCAAATTTCGATCTTTTTATTATGTTGCACGAAAAATTTATTCAAATGGCATAAAATTGTTCCAAATTAGATCCCACACAAGATGAGGAGGAAAAAGAAAATTTATAAATATATATTTCTCCCAGAAAGTGGAATGTAATGTTTTGCCATGGTTCAGTACACATTGATAATGCGAAATTGCGAGTTGAATACCATGATGTCTTGGCGCCAATAGACGTTCTCCTCGCGTCCCTTTCTGGCTCGCTAATCGTTTTTTCTTTATAAAACGGGCGCCTAAGACTGACTAGTTTTCCAGCAAATCCATGGGAGAATCGCGACCGTCGCGACGCGACGACTCCACCTTTGTGGAGTAGTATTATTAGCGAATCCTTATATATATATATATATATATATATATATATATCAAATTAAAATGAAGCTGAAGCTAGCACACAGTTATCAGCAAACACTTCATTTTTAAAAATTTTGTGTTGGTACACGGAGAGAAAAATCAAGGCTTTTCCCCATGAAAAAATATGCATTTAACGCGTGAAAATTATCACAGTAAAAATGCAGGACGCTCACGGGTTTTCCCGGTGTGATTCTTGCAACGAGCTAAGGCCAATAAGGGCTAACCCAGGCGCGAAAGACCAATGCTGACGATGGATTGAAGATTTATTGAGCCTTGAACGCCCAGCCTGGGTAACCCAGTGTTGAAGCAGTCTTTATACCACTGTCACTCAATGTTGATTCAGCATTGGACACCAATGTTCGTTCCATGCTCGATTCAAGACTCGGTCAATCTTCGTGAGTGAAGCTCGAACATCTGATCTTAATTCAAGCCTGAATCAATCTTAAGAGTTTATTTATTGACGCGTGCACTTAAAAATATTAAATATAAATATTTATAAATTAATTAATACATATTAAAATATTTTTTACGATAATTTTGTATACTATTTATATTAATTATTAACTTATTAATAATAATGATGATGATTATTATTATTATTATTATTATTATTATTATTATTATTATTATTATTATTATTATTATTATTATAAAAAAATATTAAATTAAAAATAAATATTAAATATTATTTTTCTTTATTATTAATTATATAAGATTTATATAAATAAAGTTAAATTATACATTATTATTTTTTTCTTGCACAGTGTCAAATAATTGTTTTCAAAGTTCAAGAGTTTCGTTTGTCTGAAAAATTTTTAGTGAAAAAAATGTTCACTAGGGTGTAATAAATATTTATGCCTAGTAGTTTTACACTAGGATTAACTGTTTAGTAAATATGTATTATCAAAAAACTATTTTTTGTCAAACGCGTGCGATTAAACACAAATGACCTTGAGACTTTAGCATTGCCAACTCAAGAGTTTAACGTATGTGTTGAGTTGGTAATGCTGGAGTTTCAAGGTTATTTTTGTGTTTAGTCGCGCGCGTTTGACAAAAAATAGTTTTTTTGATAATATTTACTAAACAGTTAATCCTAGTGTAAAACTACTAAGCATAAATATTTATTACTACCTAATGAACATTTTTTTTACTAATAATTTTTCAGATAAACGAAACTCTTAAACTTTGAAAATAATAATTTGACACTGTACAAGAAAAAAAATAATATATATAATTTAACTTATAAAATTATCATAAAAAATATTTTAATAATAAATAATTTATAAATATTGATATTTAATATTGTTCAGTGCACACGGTAATAAAGAAAGTGAATATTGTATCAAGATTGACCGAGTCTTTAATCGAGCATGGGACGAACATTGGTGTCCCATGCTGAACAAATATTGAGTGACGCGCCGTATATACAGAATATACTGCGCTGGCATTGAAATAGTAGATTAGGCGAGGTGCCTTCCAGCCTTCTGGGGCCGAGCGGTTTAAATGCGTGCGTTTAGGACTTCCGGTATGCGTTAGGGACGGGGTGCGTGAGTTCGATCCCACATGCGAGCGAATATTTTTCATTCTTTGTTTTAAGCGTTATATAAAATAATAAAATTGTGTGTTGTGTTGTGAATAAAAACTTGTGAACATGTTTGTAAATAATGTTAAAAATTCTGCTAAAAAATCGAGAAAAAAATGTATCGATTAACAGAAAAATTGTCTTTTTTTACTAAAATTATTTTTTTAATATTACTATTTCAAATGACATTTATTGTTAGTAATATATTATTTATATGAAAATAATATAATTATTATAATAGTAACTTATTTCCAAACAAACGCATATAACATGAATAAAAATAATATCAATAATATTCATTACTATTATAATAATAATAATAATAATTATTATTATTATTAATATTATTATTATATACAATTCATATATTCATACTATATTGAATGAGCGCGAGAGACGCGTAAATTTGGGAACAGTGGAAGCAGCCTTGTTTCAGTCCTGCATTATAGGGTTCCGCAGCATTGATTGAACATTGAACGCCAATCTACAACAAAGACTGGAGCGACAGTCTTAAATAAGTGTTACATTATAGCTAGAAGCAACCTTCGTTCCGCCGTCCCACCAAGGCTTGATCAATGTTGACCAAGCCTCAACGAAGGTTCCGTAAAGCCTGAATCCAGCGTCAGTTCTCGCCTGGGAAGGCATGGCCTAACCGCTAAACGCAAGAAATTCATTGGGAAATCCGGTGAAACTGCTACCTGAAAAAGGCATGAATTGAAGTCACGGGGAAAAGCCTTGTTTTTTCTCTCCGTGTAATGAAACAAAAAAATTAAAGTCAGACTAAACGCTAAACAGGCTCTAACATGAAACTGAAGTAACCAACGTTTGTTCGACGAAAAATATAATTAAATTGAATTTATTTATTTTATACACTTTATACACTATACACTTATACTTTACACTGAAAAAAAAATTTATTTGATTCAAATAATTCAAATTATTTGAAAAATATTTAATTGATTTAAATACTTTTTAGTTGGATCAAAAAAATATGTATTTGATTTAAATATCTGCAATTATTTGAATCATACTTATTTGAACCAAATAAATCGTACTTGATTCAAATAAATAGTTAATTGAATTGAATAAATAAATTTATTTAATACAAATATTGAATTATTTGAAACTATTCTTTCATTTATTTCACTCAAATACTTCGTTTATTTGATGCAAATAAAAATTATTTGACACAATAAATTTATTTTATTGATTCAAATAAGCGGAATTATTTGCTCCGAATAATTTATTATTCAAAGCTAATATAATATTTTATCAAGACAAATAAAAAAATATTTCAATCAATTAAATAATTATTTGAAACGAAAAAAATGAATTATTTGAAACTGCTCTTTCATTTATTTCACTCAAATACTTGATTTATTTGATGCAAGTAAGAATTATTTGATTCAGTAAATTTATTTTATTGATTCTAATAGACTGGAATATTTAATCCGAATAATTCATTATTTAAAGCTAATATACATTTTATCAAGACAAATAAAAAAATATTTCAATCAATTAAATAATTATTTGAAACGAAAATAATGAGTTACTTGAAACTATTCATTCATTTATTTAACCCAAATATTTCGTTTATTTTGATGCAAATAAAAATTATTTGACACAATAAATTTATTTTATTTATAATTATTACAAATAAATTTATATTATTACTATATAAATTTATTATTATTGACATAATAATTAATATTATGAAAAAATATATAAATAAAAATATTACAATAAGTTGATTTTTTAAAGAAATATTGAAATATATTCGTAAATAAACATTGAATAAAGTATTGAAAATATAGCGGCAAAATTGTTCACTGCCTTGTAGTAATTCTACAAGTTTTATTTCAGCTAGTGAGACATGAGAGTGTTTAAGATTTGAGAGTCCCATGCGAGCGTAGTATAGTGGTTAGCGTGCGTGACTTCGGTGCGTGAATATTCGGTTAGGCGTGGGTTCGTACCCCCAAGCGTTAGGATTTTTCAAATGTGTATGTAATAAAAATTGCGTTTAAGTGTATAAAAAAATGTGAAAGTGAACTATCAATGAATTGTCATCAGTATTTATCTTTTGCAATTAGTTATTTTTTTATTAATATTTGTTGATGTTGAAATTATCAATATTGAATGAAATAATTTTCATACTTGATTCAAATAATTATTTATTACATTAAAATATTCGATTTATTTGATTAAAATAATTTGAATTTGATTTAAATAAATAGTTATTTAATACAATTAAATAAAATATTCGGGTCAAATAAATATACATTTGAGTTGAATATATTTTGAATTTGATTCAAATAATCATTTATTAGATTCAAATATTCTATTTATTTGATTTGAATTAGTTGTATTTGATTCAAATAAATAGTTATTTGATACAATTAAATAAAATATTCGGGTCAAATAAATATATATTTGAGTTGAATAATTTTTGAATTTGATTCAAATAATTATTTATTAGATTCAAATATTCTATTTATTTGATTTGAATTGTTTGTATTTGATTCAAATAAATAATTATTTGGTGCGATAATATAAAATATTTAGTTCAAATATTTATGTATTTGGTTCAAATACACATTTATTGGAATATAACCAAATAAATGATTTATTTGAATCAAATAATTTTTATTTGATTCAAATAATTTTTTTTTTCAGTGTATACACTATACACTTTATACACTTTATCCACTTTTATTATAAATACTAATGTTAGAAGCCATTAGAAATTATTTTCAAGTGAAACCAGGTTGAGGAGGGCAACAATTTTGATTTTTTGTCACGGATTTTTCGAAAATTCAAAAATTTCGAAACAATTTCTATTTCCCCACCTCAGATCCAATTATTTTTCACATATATATGTGGACGTCCACATGAAAAGGGCCCATTTTGGCACTATTGGAGTTATCTATATGGGCGTATTCTTGGTAAAATTTGGAAAATTTTGAGTGGTCTTAGAACTTTTTTGGTTAAAAATTCGCTGAGTTACGGAATTTCAAAGTTTAGATCGCCAAAAACCTCATTTCGAGAAAAACGGAATTAAAGATTGTGATACCAACTAATTGTTGTATCTCTGGTTCTTCTTGGAACTTATATTCAGATAAGAATTGTTTCCAGTTCAGGGCACCTTGAAGATAAAAAACCAACTAGTTTTAAATTTTTAAAATCACCCCCCCCCCCCTCTTAATTTTGAAAATACGAAAAATCGACAATATGGGCCCTTTTCTAAAAAGGACAGTTTTTCTATTAAAAATCCATTTTTTACAAGATTAATGATGAGGTACAATTTTATTGTGTCATTTGAAGAAAAAGAATAGAAATTAAAGTTATTTAAAATTTTTTAACAGTCTCTATTACAAAAAATTTCAAGAAATATTGAATTTTTCATTTCTATGACTACAAAAACAAAGACTCTAACATCAATATCTCTGGTTCTTCTGGGAAGTTATTCAGATAAGAATTTTTTACTGTCCAGGGTACCTAAAAGATAAAAAACCAACTAGTTTTAAATTTTCAAAATCACCCCCCCTGTTAATTTTAAAAATACAAAAAATCGACAATATGGGCCCTTTTCTAAAAAGGACAGTTTTTCTATTAAAAAACCATTTTTTTACAAGATTAATAATTAGGTACAATTTTATTGTGTAATTTGAAGAAAAAGAATAGATATTAAACTTATTTAAAATTTTTTGACAGTCTCTATTATGAAAAAATTGACGCAATATCCAAATTTTAATTTCGACAATTACAAAAAAAAGACTCTAACATCAATATCTCTGGTTATTCTGGGAAGTTATTCAGATAAGAATTGTTTACAGTCCAGGGCACCTTATAAAGATGAAAAATCAGGAGGTTGTAAACCGACAAAATGGGCCCTTTTCATTTTTCTAAAGAACCAATGAAATCAAACAGTTAAATTATCGATAAATTAATGAAAATCGCATGATTCGACTTGTTAAAACATGTAGATTGATAATAAAAAATAAAAAAAAATTAAGATTTTGCTCAAAAATTACTAAATTGCGATTATCTCGAAAACTAGAACCGACAATATGGGCCCTTTTCATGTGTACGTCCACATATTATAAACAATTATGTTTGAAGCCATTAGAAACTATTTTCAAGTGAAACCAGGTCGGGGAGGACAACGATTTTTACTTTTTGTCACGGATTTTTCGATATTTCAGAAATTTTGAAACAATTTCTATTTCCCCGCCACCGATCCAATTTTTTTCACATATTATAAATACTAATGTCAGGAATCATAAGAAATTATTTTCAACTAGAACCAGGTCGGGGAGGGCAACGATTTTGATTTTTTGGCACGGATTTTTCGAAAATTCCCCGACCTGGTTTCACTTGAAAATAATTTCTAATGGCTTCTAACATTAGTATTTATAATAAATGTGGAAAAGAATTGAATCTCAGGCGGGGAAGTAGAAATTGTTTCGAAATTTCTGAATTTTCGAAAAATCCGTGACAAAAAATCCAAATCGTTGCCCTCCCCGACCTGGTTCCCACTTGAAAATAATTTCTAATGTGTCGGAGTGGAAATTTTTGTGAAATGTCTTAAACTCGCTTGACAACAACTTTGGGTCTTACTTCACGGAAACAATGAGAGACTCAGAGATTTAGGCGGTTCGAGGACCATATCGACGGTTTAGAGTGCAAACCTGCTAACTCCACTTTTTATCAAATTTGAGATTTTTTTTGTATTTGATAGATAAAGAGGTGATACATCAGCCAAGTAAAACAGTTTGACGAAATTATGTCTCTAAATTGCTAAAAAAGTGTTGTGAGTAAAACAGCTAACTCCATACCTGTCAAATTGCACTGCTATAACTCCACATAATATATTGTATTGTATTGAAATGTGTCTATATTTTGAGTGTAAGAGATATCAATTAAAATATATTTCAAAAGGAAGTACTTATTATTATTAAGTAGCATTGTGTTATTCTATTAATAAAACAAATATACTGAAAGTTTTCTTCCATAAGAATATAACCTAAAAATACGTTTGAAAAGTTTTTTGACTCTCCTGAAAAATTTCATAAATGTGAGTTAGCAGGTTTGCACTCTAAACCGTCGATATGATAACTATATGGTCTATGCTAGACAAGGACAGCGAGGGAGAGGAATTTGGCGACTCCCAAGGAAAGCGCGGTTTTCCAAGGGATGACTTGGGCAGTTGCCGTTTTGGGTCCGAAGTGTAAAGATGCACTTTATCTTTTTGAGAATTCGGCATCTCATAAATATTATATTTAATTGTTGGCGATTCGTGTATCCTGATTCCAGCTTCGAGGAATAAATTCTTTGTTTATTTAAAAGCTGTATTTCATTGATTTATTTATATTAAATCTATATTATTATTATTTATTTATTGTGGTAAAAACATGTTGCCACAAATGGCTTCTAACATTAATGGTTATACCCAGGCGCGAAAGACCAATGCTGACGATAGATTAAAGGTTGATTGAGTCTTGAACGCTCAGTGTGGGTAACTCACAGTAGAAGCAGTCTTTACATCACTGTCAATCAATATTAGTTCAATATTGGTTCAACATTGGACCCAATGCTCGTCCCATGCTCGATTCAAGACTCGGTCAATCTTTATGAGTGAAGCTCGAACATCTAATCTTGATTCAAGCTTGAATCAATCTTTACTCAATATTCAGTTTATCTTTATTTATTACCGTGTTCACTTAATTAAATAATATTATACACTGAAAAAAAAATTTATTTGATTCAAATAACCGATTATTTGGTTATATTCAAATAAATATTTATTTGAATCAAATAATTTTTATTTGAATTAAATAAATTGTATTTGAATCAAATATTTCAGTATTTGAAGCAAATATTATTTAATTGATTCAAATAAAAATTATTTGATTCAAATAAATATTTATTTGAATATAACCAAATAATCGGTTATTTAAATCAAATAAATTTTTTTTTCAGTGTAATAATTATAATTATAATAATTGTTTCAAAAAATAATAATAATAATTAACATTAAGTTATCAATTGATAAATAAATATATTATTAATTGTAACATTCATATTTAAAGAAAGTTAAATGGAAAATTTTTTTTTATAAATGTTTTCAAAATTATTATAGATAATTAATAAATAATAATTAAAATGTGCAATAAATATTCCTGACACTGCATCATATTTAATCATTTTATTAATTATGTTAACTTTTAATATTAATTTAATTAATTATTATTTATTTATTTATTAATTATTATAATTTTAATAATTATTATTCAATTAATAAATATTATTATAATTAATAATAATTATAATATTTAACATTATAATTCATTATTATTCCAAATTATATTTATTTACATAATATATTATTAATATATCTAGTAATAAATGTTAATAATTTTGTTACTGAATAATAAAAAATATCAATTATTTATCGATGTTTATTAAATTATCCATTAAATATTTTTAATTGTAAAATGTTTTAGTCATAGTTTTCACTTTGCCCTTATAAGTAACAAAGTATACGGCACTGGCATTAATATATTACATTAGCCCGAGGTCTCATCGAGACTCAGTGGCCGTGCGGATTAAGTGGTTGCGTCTAGGACTTCCGGAATGCGTCTGGGGCGGGGGGACGTGAGTTCGATCCCACATGCGAGCGGATTTTTTCATTATAAGCGGTTACATAAAATAATAAAATTACTATTTAATCTGTATAATTAATAAGTGTTGTGAATAAAAACTTGTGAACTTGTTTGTAAATAATATTAAAAGTCTGTCAAAAATGAAGTTAAAAAATGTACAAATTATCACAAATTGTGTTTTTTTTTGCTAAAATTATTTTTTAATATTATTATGTTAAATGACATTTATTGTTAGTAATATGATATTTATATGAAAATAATATAATTATTATAATAATAACTTATTGTCATTAAATATGTAAATACATATATATTAATAACAATACTGTTTATTATTAATAATAATAATTAATATATTCACGTTATATTGAATGAACGCGTGAGAAGCGTGTAAATTTGGGAACAGTGGAAGCAGTCTTGTTCAGTCCTGCTTTCGGCTTCCGCAGCATTGATTGAAGATTGAACGCCAGTCTTCAACAAAGACTGAGCGTCAGGTTTACATCGATGTTACTATTCCGGACTCAAGTAGCCTTGCTTTCGCTGTCCCACCAATCTTCAACCAATACTGACCAAGTCTCAATCAAGCTTCGTAAAGCCTGAACTCACTGTCAGCTCGCGCCTGGGATATTATCATACATAAATAATAAATATTTCCAGTTTAAGAGAAATATTAATAATATAATAATATAAATAGATAATTTTATTTTCTTTTTCAAAATAAAATAAGTTTTAAAAAATCTAACTAAAAAAATTAAATTTATTTCCTTGACTAAAAATAAGTGATGCATTATTTTTTCTTGTGCTCCTATAGCAGTAGAATTCAATTATTTTCAAACATATTTCTAAAAATTCTCGTCAAGAATTCAGTTATCTTAATAAATATAAAAATTCTTCTCTAAACAAAATTATTTTTAAAAGTTTAATAAAATACTCGTCAAAATTTGTTCTCAATTCAATGATTTTCAATATCTATCTACTATTTTAATAAAATTTGCAAATAAAGAATTCAATTATTTAAAAATTTGTTGATAAAACAATTAAAAATGAATTTTAGTTAAAATTTTAGATAATTAAATATTAGAAGCATTATAGAATGCAAATAATTTGAAGAAGTTGCAGTAACAATATTCTTATAATATAAAATAATGATTCTACCAGTCGATCATTTTTATATAATTATTTTAAGTTGTTGAATTTCAAAAAGGTTTGAATTTAAAATTTTTGAAAATCTTAGTATCTAATAAATTTTAGAGAGAATCAGAATATTCTTTAGAGTCAGGGAGAAAGTCAAAATTTTGCCTGAAACTCAAGGAAAAGTCAGGGAAAAAAAATTAAATTTTTGTGGCAACCCATGTAAAAAATCGTATTTACTCACTGAGGTTCATAAAAAAAAGAATCGTCACTGACATATATGAATAACACCCAAATAATCTTACCTGAAACAGAAAAATAACATCTTCTTTAAGAATGTTGAATAACAAGAGAGTAAAACAGTTTTTTTAGTACAAAACAAAATAAAAAATTTATATTAGTGAAAAAATGTAATTCTATTATCCAAAAATTATTCCTAGAGAAAAGCTTGAATTTCCATCAATTTTACAACTCGATAACCCGTTAAAAGCAGATATGCATCTTTCGTCTATAACGGTAATAACAATAATTACATATATATTGCTTACTGACAGCAGCGCGTCTCTCGAATTTTACTCATCAAGATTGCTGGTTGTCATGTAATTTGCTGTCAGCCATAGCTACAGATCGATGATATATATTTTATGATGCAGGAAGGAAAATCAGAAATCACCTAAGCTTTATTAAAAGATACCATGATTATACTTAAAATGTGTATTTGAAATTTTGTTTAATAAATTATACAATATTTATCCTTCGCATATATGTATTATGCAGAAAAATATTCTCTTTCTACACTCACACTGCAACATTTTAACAGATTACGTGTTATATCTTTTAAGATCATCGATGATAATTTAAAAAAAAAAATTTGTTTTTTTCTTCTCGAAAATACAATTCAGAAACATGGGGAAATTTTTATTTAACTCAATTTGAATAAGCCAAATAGAATCAGAATGTAATCTCTCGTTGATTAGAAGACACGATAACTGTTTCTCTGAACTCATTGATTCTATTATATTCTATTCTTGAGGAGAAATTTCGAGATCGTGATTCGCGAATGGATTGTACTTATATATACAAAGAAGGTTGTACTCGATCTAAGTTGCAAAGATTAGCTTATGGTATTCGATTGTATACGAAAATGTTGAGAGAATTTTCTTCGTGATATCATCGGTATAGGAACTGATTGGTAAATTGATTTTCTCGATTCGAAAAAAATGGGGGATTAAATTCAGACGCAATGCCCACTGTCTAAGTAATAGTTATGGAACGTCAAAATTAACTGTTTATAGATTGAAAGCGATTTTTCCACATTTTTGTCAAATGCTTCATTGGATAAATATTTTTGACACCAAAAACCAGAGTTTTTATAGTAATTATCTTGGAAATTGAAATTTTTTCAGTTCCTTTAATATAATTTTCTGAAATTAAATTATTTTCAGGAATTTTAATACAATTCTTTGTAACATTAAATTATTTTCAGAAATAATTCTTGGCAGACATTCAATTTATTTTCAAAAATTTTTATTAATTTCTCGTCAACATTTCAATCACCTAGGTATATGTGACAGGGACAGTTAAAAGAGACCTGCGGGCCAAAAAAATCGATTTTTACTTTTTTTATTGATTCTTATAGTAAACGGGCCACTCTTTCCAATGCATTAAACCGCAGCTTTCTAGCTGCATTAGTTTTCTCACAATTTCACTTCAAAGTTAGGTACTTTGACAAAAAACAGTGCAAAAAAATCAACTTGATAAACTTCGAAGTCGTTTTTCTCGAAATCTTTTTTTCGGACCGTAGGTCCCTTCTAACTACCCCTGTCATATAAATAATAAAATTCTTCGAAGTAGGGGAGCGTGGGGTAATGGGAGCTTGCGGGTAATGGGAGCTTTTAAATTTCACGCACTTAAAAGCCTTCAAATTCGCTGCAATGTCTAGAAAATCTTCTACAACCTTTGTTTATATCATTCCAAAACAAACGATCACATTCTTGACAAATTTTTAGTAAAGACAAGGGAATAGTATATTGTGCAACGAGTGGAGAAAAAGGGCGATTTCTCGCGAGCTGAAGTTTGCTGCTCGAGCGTAGCGAGTGCAGCAATCAAGCGAGCGAAAATCGTTTTTCTCCACGAATTGTACACGATACTTTGTCCAACAACTGCAAAACTTATTTTATTTAACTCAATTTTTATTTATAAGATTTTTGTGGTTATAACAATGTTAATAATTAATATTTCAAAATGTGTAACTCACTAATGTATTACATTTTTAATAATTCAAAGCGAAAAACTCTTTATGATTTGGTTATTGTTACGTAAGAACATAATTTACGTAAATTACGTAAGAATATAACTTACGTACTTTACGTAAGAACATAACTTACGTAATTTCCGCAAGAACATAACTTACGTATTTTACGCAAGAACATAACTTACGTATTTGGGTATGTTACGTTACTTACATAAATTGCGTACCTTGCGTAAACTATGTAAGTCATACCCTTAGTTTAGTTACGTAAGTTACATTAATATTAACAATTTAAAAGGAAAACCCAAATAATTCTATTTTTCTTCCAGTCATTAAACTCATTTCTCCACTGGCCAAACCACCAGTGGAGGAAAGTAGTACTTTCCTCCACTGGCCAACCACTAGTGGAGGAAAGTAGCACTTTCCTCTACTGGTGCCTAGCGTACAATAGTTCAATTCCACTGCAGGCGTTGGACAAAATGTATTTTTTGAGTTTTCGTTGTAAAATGCCAAATATTTCTAAACATCACCATAAGTAGTTAAAATCGTATTATTTAGTTCTGTTTTTTTATTATATTATAGGTGAATATGTGTGGATATGTATACTTGTATAAAAATCAAAATAATAATAAAATTTGTTTATGTTTTTATTTTTTTATTCAAATTTTGTCCTGTAAAAATTCTGTGGGGTAATGGGAGAATTAGTGTCAGCCCAAAGAATTTTCGTTACTATGTTACCGCTTACGTTATTTCTTTGAAAATTGTAAAAGATATCACCTTATGAACAAACTTTTAATTAAAAAAACAATTTTTGGTGGAAAAAATGAAAAATTTAATTTTTTTTCAAAAATTTTTTATTCAATTATAATTTAGAAAAAAATTTATTCTAAGTCTAAAGTTTTGGCTTTATTGTAAGTATTAACACTTTTTTCTATTAGGAAACAAAAAATATTCCTAAAAAATAGAAATTTTTTAAATTTTAAGTGAAAGCTCCCAATACCCCACAAATTGGGTGATCGCAAAAAATGTATTTTTTTTTTAATTTTTTTTTTCCAATTTATTTTCTCTTTTTAAGTTTCTAATTAAAAATAATTAAAGATGAATAACGAAATGAGTAGAAAATGATGAAAACAATGTATTATTATAAAGATAAGTTGGTTTTTTTAATAATTTTCCTTAAGGGGCTCCAATTCCCCCACACTGAGAGAAGTCCGGGAACTAATACGTCCCGTGCGAGCCTTGAGTTGTACTTTTGAATGTTTTTATGTGAACCCTCGAATCGGGATGTCTCAAGCCCCGATGCGAAACGTGGAACGTCCTGAAGCGAGATTACGCAGAACTTTCAGTGTTTGCCACCAGTTGTTTTCTCACATGCGAGAACAATGTTTGACTGGATCGGGGAGTCTCAGCACCCGATTCGGAACAACTCAAACACGACAAGCAGAGTAGCTCATTGCGACGTCTAGCGGGAACTATTACGTCTCGGTCTTCTCTCAGTGCACGCTCCCCTAATTCAATTGAAGCGTTTTGTGCAGAAACCGCATAAGTCCATTTTTTTTCGAAAATCACTTTTTTATTGAAAATTTATCTTTAAATGAAGCTTTTCAATCTGGTAAAATATTACATAAGTGACTAAACTCTAAACCCTTAAAAAAATAATTAAAAAATCATTTTGTGCAAAAACAGCACAAGTCCATGATAAGTTTTATATTTATTTGTGATATTCTTGACGTATTTTAATATTTTATATTAAACAGTTTATATTATAAATAAAAACACTCATGGGAAGCAAAAAGTGACAGTGCCCGAGTCGAACTTTTAGACCTGCTTACCTCCTGGTAAGTATAATTTAACCCTAACCTGCACCTAACAAACCCTTGGTGTTTTTTTCCTCCTGCGTAAGTTCTATTTAACTCTGACAACTCCTTTTTAAGTCCTAATTGAACCTTAAACCCTGTATTGCTTCTACCACATTCTTACGCAATAGGAAATGTTACGCGCGGTACAAGATATTCAACTCTTATTATTGTTTTGCAAATTACAAAATTTTTTATTTTGAAAATTTCACGACAGAATTCAATTATTTTCTAAAATTTTAATAAATCCTTCGAAAAAATTCAATTATTTTTATAAATAGTAAAATTCTTCCGAAGAATTCAATTAATTTTATAAATAGTAAAATTCTTTGCAGGAATTCAATTATTTTCAAAACAATTTTAATTGAATTCCTTAGATGAATTCAAATATTTTAAAATATTTTCATAAATTGCAATTATTTTCTTAAACTTTAATAAATTCTTCGAAATAATTCAACTATTTTTATAAATACTAAAACTCTTTGCAAGAATTAAATAATTATTAACCCAATTAAAATAAAATTAAACGAAAAAATTTAATTATTTTCAAAAATTCCCATAAAATTTAGTTTCAACAAGAATTTAAAATTTTAATAAATTCTTCGCAAGAAATCACTTATTTTGAATACAATGTTAATAAAATTCTTCTTCATAAAATTCAATTGCTTTCGAAATTTTCAATTAAAATTATTAAAAAAACTCCATTAGTTTAAAAAAAAATTCAAAGAAATTTTTCAAAAAAATTTAATTAGGATTTTTAAAAATATTAATAAAATTCTTTGCGAGAATTTAGTTATTTTTCTAAATAAAGAAATTCTTTGAAGGAATATTCTATTATTATCAAATTTTTTGATAAAATTCTTTGCAACAATTCGAAGATTTTCAATACATTAATTTTAAAATTGAAAATATTTGAAAAGAAAAATTAAAAAAAGATTAAGAAACCAAAATGTAAACAACAATTAACTTCAAACTGCGAATAGGTTACCGAAACATGTACTTTTTTATTATTAATTTATAAATATTATTTTTAACTGAAATGTTTTGACATTTTTTTTAAATAATAAAAATATTAATTTATGAATGTTTAAAGGTTATTATTATTAAACAATTTATTTATTTGTTGTAGTGTATTAGTGTCAATTAATGCTTTATTGAATCACTCAACAAGTCACTGAAAATAAAGCGTCTGCGTGAGACGCATGCTTATTCCCGAAATCTTTTTTGACCAAATAGTTATTTGATATAAAACTACTTTACTTAAAATTCACATAATATGCACATTATTTGACATAAATTTCATTGTACACAAAAAACATTCAACATAATTATCATTTGTCATAGAATTCATTAAACAGAAACATTATGTTACATAAAACTCAGATAACTTAATTCCCATTTGACATAAAAATTATGTAACATAAATTTCTATTGACATAAAAATCATTTAACATAAATTTCTTTTGACATGAAATTCATTTAACGTAAATTTTATTTGTTATAAAATTCATTTGGCATCAATTTCATTTGGCATAAATGTCATTTAACGTAATTCTCATTTGACATAAATATCATTAGACATAAAATTAGCTTGACATAAATTTCATTTGACGTTAATATCATTTAACATAATTATTATTTAACGTAAAATTAAATTTATATAAATTTTATTTAGCATAAATTCCATTTAACATAATTCTCATTTGGCATAAAATTTACTTGACATAAATTTCATTTGGTATAAATCCCATTTAACATAATTTTCATTTGACATAAAGTTCACTTGATATAAATTTCATTTGACGGATAACTCATTACACATAATTCTCATTTGACATAAACTTCAGTTGTCATAGATTTTATTTTACATACAGATCATTTGACATGGAAATATAGGCGCGAATTTCAAAATTGGCGAATCACAATGTTGTTGATAATATCTAATTGGTTACTTTTAAAATTCGCGCCGATATTGTTATGTAAAATGTAATTTGAGTAAAATGATTTTTATGTCAAATGAAAATTTTGTTGAATGACTTTTATGACAAATGAGAATTGTGTTAAATGTCTTTTTTATCAACAACATTGTGATTCGCCAATTTTGAAATTCGCGCCTATATTTCCATGTCAAATGATCTGTATGTAAAATAAAATCTATGACAACTGAAGTTTATGTCAAATGAGAATTATGTGTAATGAGTTATCCGTCAAATGAAATTTATATCAAGTGAACTTTATGTCAAATGAAAATTATGTTAAATGGGATTTATACCAAATGAAATTTATGTCAAGTAAATTTTATGCCAAATGAGAATTATGTTAAATGGAATTTATGCTAAATAAAATTTATATAAATTTAATTTTACGTTAAATAATAATTATGTTAAATGATATTAACGTCAAATGAAATTTATGTCAAGCTAATTTTATGTCTAATGATATTTATGTCAAATGAGAATTACGTTAAATGACATTTATGCCAAATGAAATTGATGCCAAATGAATTTTATAACAAATAAAATTTACGTTAAATGAATTTCATGTCAAAAGAAATTTATGTTAAATGATTTTTATGTCAATAGAAATTTATGTTACATAATTTTTATGTCAAATGGGAATTAAGTTATCTGAGTTTTATGTAACATAATGTTTCTGTTTAATGAATTCTATGACAAATGATAATTATGTTGAATGTTTTTTGTGTACAATGAAATTTATGTCAAATAATGTGCATATTATGTGAATTTTAAGTAAAGTAGTTTTATATCAAATAACTATTTGGTCAAAAAAGATTTCGGGAATAAGCATGCGTCTCACGCAGACGCTTTATTTTCAGTGACTTGTTGAGTGATTCAATAAAGCATTAATTGACACTAATACACTACAACAAATAAATAAATTGTTTAATAATAATAACCTTTAAACATTCATAAATTAATATTTTTATTATTTAAAAAAAATGTCAAAACATTTCAGTTAAAAATAATATTTATAAATTAATAATAAAAAAGTACATGTTTCGGTAACCTATTCGCAGTTTGAAGTTAATTGTTGTTTACATTTTGGTTTCTTAATCTTTTTTTAATTTTTCTTTTCAAATATTTTCAATTTTAAAATTAATGTATTGAAAATCTTCGAATTGTTGCAAAGAATTTTATCAAAAAATTTGATAATAATAGAATATTCCTTCAAAGAATTTCTTTATTTAGAAAAATAACTAAATTCTCGCAAAGAATTTTATTAATATTTTTAAAAATCCTAATTAAATTTTTTTGAAAAATTTCTTTGAATTTTTTTTTAAACTAATGGAGTTTTTTTAATAATTTTAATTGAAAATTTCGAAAGCAATTGAATTTTATGAAGAAGAATTTTATTAACATTGTATTCAAAATAAGTGATTTCTTGCGAAGAATTTATTAAAATTTTAAGAAATAATTAAATTGTTTATGAAGAATTTTATAGAAATATTTAAAAATCATGAAATTTTTTCGAAAAATTCAGTTAAAGTTGTTTTGAAAATAATTCAATTTCTTTAAAGAATTTTATTAAAATTAAGTATATTCAAAATAATTGAATTCATCATAAGAATTTTAATTACTTTTCGAAAATAATAGAATTATTTTAATTCTTTTGACGAATATATTCAAAAATTGTATTGAGCTAGTAATTTAATTCTTATATAGATTTTTTTAAAAAATATTTTGAGAATAATTAAATTGTTTTTCAAAAATTTTAAATTCTTGTTGAAACTAAATTTTATGGGAATTTTTGAAAATAATTAAATTCTTTCGTTTAATTTTATTTTAATTGGGTTAATAATTATTTAATTCTTGCAAAGAGTTTTAGTATTTATAAAAATAGTTGAATTATTTCGAAGAATTTATTAAAGTTTAAGAAAATAATTGCAATTTATGAAAATATTTTAAAATATTTGAATTCATCTAAGGAATTCAATTAAAATTGTTTTGAAAATAATTGAATTCCTGCAAAGAATTTTACTATTTATAAAATTAATTGAATTCTTCGGAAGAATTTTACTATTTATAAAAATAATTGAATTTTTTCGAAGGATTTATTAAAATTTTAGAAAATAATTGAATTCTGTCGTGAAATTTTCAAAATAAAAAATTTTGTAATTTGCAAAACAATAATAAGAGTTGAATATCTTGTACCGCGCGTAACATTTCCTATTGCGTAAGAATGTGGTAGAAGCAATACAGGGTTTAAGGTTCAATTAGGACTTAAAAAGGAGTTGTCAGAGTTAAATAGAACTTACGCAGGAGGAAAAAAACACCAAGGGTTTGTTAGGTGCAGGTTAGGGTTAAATTATACTTACCAGGAAGTAAGCAGGTCTACCCAGTGAGAAATTGCCAATAGACTTTAATCGGTCCAATATCGGTCCAATATTGGTTGCCGTGCTGGGCGCCGATTGACTCCCAATATTGGACCAATATGGGCTGATGCTTGGGATGTAACGGGATCGCCAAGCATCGGTTGTTAATATTGGTCCAATATTGGCCGAATATTGGCAACCAAGAGAAAAAAATTTTTTTAAATAAATTTTTTTTAATTAAATAATAATAATAAAAAATTAATGTTTATAATTTTTGTTTAATATATTTATTTGTTTAATTATTTATTTTTAATAATTCATGTAAATAATAAATAATTTATTATTTATAAATTATAATTATTTAAAAATGCAGCAGCTATTAGAAAATAGCATTCTGCAAAAAAATTCTATCATTGAAAAATCAATGATAGGCGAGAGAAATACGCGTCTTTAAATAGATTCGCAGATGATAGACAAGAGATATCCGCGTCATTAAACGGATTCGCAAATATACTCTGGTCTCGCGACGAATTTCTCGATACTTATATACACTGGAGTCGCCGTGTCAGTTTTTTAATTAAGTTCCCATAATAAAATTATAAACAATTAAAGAAATTATTTAAAAGGAGTAATTATACTACATTTTTAAGAATTTTTTTATCTTATGGGTTTGACCAGAAATTCTGGCCAAAACCATAAGTAGGGTGTTCACTAGATATGAAATAGGGCTCTGATCAGGGCCTCGACAGTTTTCCTCGTTTTAAAAGCATGTAAATAAATTTAATTTTTTAAAATTAACTTTTTTAAAACAGTTATTTAAGTTAAAAAAGCGTGTTCTTTTAAAACACTTTATAAAATAATTATGGTAATAATTTAAAAAACAAAAATACATATAATTTTTTTTTCTTTAGGTACAATATTATAATAAAGTTTATTTATTAATAATAACAACTAAATTATAAATAACGAATAATAATATAGTTATTAAATAATTAATTATTATACATTTATTTAAAAATAAAAATGATGAATTTAAAAAATAATAATTCATAAACAATTATTAATAAATTATATTTAATGAATTTTAATAATTATTAATTTATAGGATGAATTTATCATTTGGTTTGTATATATATATTATATTATTTTAATAATTATTATTATTTTATATTATATTAGCTTAAAGTGAGAAAATGATTCGGAGAGATTGTTAAATTTAACACCTTCAATATTAAATAACTATTTTTTAAACATAATTAATAAATTTGAATAAAATATTTATTAAATAAATATTAATTATTACTTATACATTTGAAAACAAAAATTATAACCTTTATTAATATTATAAAATTAAGAAGGCAGAAAGGAGCGATAACATTATGAAAAAACCTATTTTTTACCATTTAATCACCGGAACTATTTCTAGAAACTATCAGGAACTATACTAACTAACTATACTCTATACTAATTACTAACTATAGGGGAACATAGTCGAGATCGGCCACCTTTTTGACTTTTGTTTATAACTTTTTTTAAAAAATGAATTTGGACAATTGAAGTATATGGTTGGAAAGTCCTGTTTAATAGGAACATTTTTTCTGTACAAAGTAAATTGACAGGTTTAAAAATGAAAAAGTTATAAAGATTTAAAAAAAAAAAAAAATTTGTAGTCGAGGTTGGCCATTACAGTCAAGGTCGGCCATGTTTAAAATTCAAAGGGCATTAATTTTTAAAAAATAAAATAACATGTTTGGAGTTGCGGAAAATTGATTCTTTATTGTTTACAGTTTGTAACTTAATGAAATAACAAAATAATAAAAATAAACAATATAAAAAAATAAATATAAATAAAAAAAAATTTTGCACTAAAATATTAATAAAATTAAATAAAAATATTAATAAGATGATCAATTATATTATGAGTTATACAGAATTGCAGTTTTTGCAAATGAAGTAGCTCGTCCTCATCTTTGCGCATTTTAAACACATAGTGGCCGACCTTGACAGTAAGTAACATTACCGAATTGTTGTAACCATAAAGAAATACGTTTCGGGATTCGATTTTTTACTTTGTTTTTCTTTCAACCATGAGTCTTACAAATTTTCTGCATACTTGCCTTGACGATTCAATTTGTTTTTTATCTTTTATTAATGGTTTTTCACATTATGCACAAAACTTTTTTTGAGCTTTTTTTGTACCGACGTCACAGAAAACACAATTTTCGATCCTCCGAAAATGTAATTGAACAAAAAGTTAGGTTTTACTAATACAAGCTTCGACAAGCATGCGCGTAGGTGGCGCTAGTGAACTTGTCCAAAAAATCGCGATGGCCTACCTAGACAGTAGACCAACCTTGACTACATTCCCCTACTAAACTATCAGGAATTTAATTTTTTTTAAAGTGTGGGGCCAACTTCACATACATGCAAATAATATTCAATTATTTTAATAAATAATAAAAATTTCACAGAAATTCAAATATTTAAAAAAGAATCGGCATATATTTTTTCGAATACAGTCAATTATTTTAAATTTTGTTATAAAATTCTTCACAACAATTTAATTATTATCGTAAATAATACAATTTTTTTATAGGAATTTAATTATTTTCTTAAATAATAAAACTAATCACAGAATTTGAATTATTTTTTATAGAATATTGAATTCCTCGAAAAATATAATTATTCCTAAAAATTTTATTAAAATTCTTGAAAAGAATTCAATTATTTCAAAAATTTGTTGATAAAATTCTTTATGATAATTAAATTTTAAGAAATATTCAATTATTCAATAAATTTATTTTTGTATTTAAATAATTGAATTCTCTTATAATTTTCCAATAAAAATTAATTTTAAATTCATTTTAGTTAAAATTTTAGATAATAATTGAATATTAAAAGCATTATAGCATGAATTTTTAGAAATAATTGATTTTTAAAAATGTTTTAATTTAAAATCTTTGAAAATTTGAATTTTTCATAGTTTTAACTACCAAACAATTCTGAAGAATTAAATTTTTTTTTGAAAAACTTTAATTCAAATTTTTTTTAAATCGGGGAAAAGTCAGAAAAATTAAATTAAATTTTTGTGCCAACCCTGTAAAAACTCTACTTTTGAAACTAACAAAATATTGTTTAATTACAGTTAATTTATTATAACAAAAAATCAATTATTATTTATATGGCAATTTTGCATCAGTTCTTTTTTTTGTAAACTCGTGTCACGCTTTAAAAGATAATTAAGCGAAAAAATACGTAAAGCATCTTTGACCTTTTATTTTTATAATAATAATTAACTTTTATTTAGCAGCGATGACCTAAAATTAAAGGAAAAAAAAGCAAAAGTAATTGAGCAAATTAAATTAAAATTGCGTTTACTTTGCGGACGATTGCACATATAATACATATAAAAATTAATTTCCAATAATTAAAGTCATTCCTCTCTTTCGTAAATATTGAATATTTTTTTTGTTGCCTTATCTCTAAACCTAAATTAACAATTGAAATTAAATTTCCATTCATCATATTGAGTGTGATGAAAATTAATTTCTATTAATAATTGAAAAACATTTCATTGAGCTTTATTATAAACTGTATAAACTCATAACAACAGTTTTTTTTTCTGTGTGTGTGAGTATATATCTATACACTTTCATTCGAGCGCGAAAGTAGTACAAACAACTTTGCAAGGTGGGTTATCTCACTGAGAGCGGATTAAATTTAGTCTGCGTAATTATTTCAATCGGTTTCTTCCTTATTTCTCTATTTGCAACTAATTTCATCGTAAAGGAGATTTTCTATGTTTTATCGTCTCGCTGATTATTTCTGAGAAAGAAATATTGTTTGTATAAATAAAAGAAAAAGGGGGATATCGAAATAAATCGACGAACTATTGACGGTATATAGTGTTGAATGTGTTCGAAATGTATTTAATAAATAATTACCGTCGAGTGGTGGTTATAAATAGTATATGTGGTACATTATATAAATTATTTTTTATTCTCACATACATTATCCCTTTGCGGCATAGTGGTAACCCAGATTACCACCTTTTATATTCTGAAAATATCTGTTTATATACAGTCTTTTTCAAGTAAAATAAAAAAATCTTTGTTTATTAATAATCAAAATATTGTTAAATGTCGAAAAATTGATAGTAAATGAGGTTACGTGAAATTAAAAACAACTATAAATAAATAAATTAAAGAACAAAAAAAAATTTTTTTTTTAATTTTATCGAAATTGATTGAAAGTCTTCACTCTGGGGTTTTTGGGGTCGCTGATTACGAATCTGAAGTCCGTTTCCCAAAATTCAAAATGGCGGATCCAATATGACGGACGAATTTTTTTATAATTGATCAAAATCGCTTGAAAATAGTTACTCGGAGGTTTTCAGGGTCGCTGATCACGAATCTGAAGTCCGTTTTTAAAAATTCAAGATGGCGGATCCAATATGTCGGATGAATTTTTTTAGAATTGATCGAAATCGCTTGAAAATAGTTACTCGAGGGTTTTTGGGGTCGCTGATCACGAATCTGAAGTCCGTTTTCCAAAATTCAAAATGGCGGATCCAATATGGCTGACAAAATTTTTTAGAATTGATCGAAATCGCTTGAAAATCGTTACTCGGGGGTTTTCGGGGTCGCTGATTACGATTCTGAAATTACTTTTAATAAATAAACGTTAATTTATTAAATAATTGTACCGTCGGCATTTGCGTTACCCGATGTACACCGCGGGGAGGTTGCACGATCGGGTTTTGTACATCGTTTAGATCTGAAAAGGGCAGTTTGGTAAATACTGTTCAAAACTTTATAATAATCAAATTGAGCTGTTTATTTCCTAATAAAATTAACTAATTAATTAAAATCAGCGGATTTTAATTGCTATTATAAAGTTTTGATGTGTCATGCATACCTACGTTGATGATAACAAACAATAAACAAAACATTATTCAGAGTTTGACAAAACAAATGAGAAGCGCAAAAAAGACAAGTTCTAATTCAACATTATTTTACTGAACGCATACCTACGTTGATGGTAACAAACAATAAACAAAATACTATATCCAGAGTTTGACGAAAAAAATGACAAGCGTAAAAAAGACAAGTTCTAATTCAGCATTATTTAACTGAACGCATACCTACGTTGATGGTAACACACAATAAACAAAACACTATTCATAAATTGACAAAACAAATGACAATCGCAAAAAAGACAAGTAATAAATCAGCAATATTTGACTGAACGCATATTAACGTTGATTATAACAAACAATAAACAATACACTGTTGAGAGTTCAAAGACACTAAAATACTAACTGGACTAAAGCAAATAAATTTTGCTGAAAGCGAATTGCTTCGCTGCTTACCACTGCTGCAAATAAAATTCAATTATTGTTCAAAGCAAGACACATCAAAACTTTGATTTTAATTAATTAGTTAATTTTATTAGGAAATAAACAGCTCAATTTGATTATTATAAAGTTTTGAACAGTATTTACCAAACTGCCCTTTTTAAGGGCTGAACGATGTACAAAACCCGATCGTGCAACCTCCCCGCGGTGTACATCGGGTAACGCAAATGCCGACGGTACAATTATTTAATAAATTAACGTTTATTTATTAAAAGTAATTTCAGATTCGTAATCAGCGACCCCGAAAACCCCCGAGTAACTATTTTCAAGCGATTTCGATCAATTCTAAAAAAATTCGTCAGCCATACTGGATCCGCCATTTTGAATTTTGGAAAACGGACTTCAGATTCGTGATCAGCGACCCCGAAAACCCCCGAGTAACTATTTTTAAGCGATTTCGATCAATTCTAAAAAAATTCGTCCGCCATATTGGATCCGCCATCTTGAATTTTGGAAAACGGACTTCAGATTCGTAATCAGCGACCCTGAAAACCCTCATAAGCATTTGTGATTTTTAAATTAATGTCATAATGTTATGCATGCCGCAAAGGGTTATACTACTGATTACAATTTTATTTTCTTCTTTTCATTTTATATTTATTTTTATTATTTTTTGTTTATTGTACTTTGTATTTATTTTTACTACTTTGTACTTATTTTTACTATTTTTTGTTTAGTTTACTATTTTGAGTATTTTCAGACTTCGCACTCGATAATTAATTTTAAAAAAGTAGCAAAAAATAGCTTTCAAACTAAAAACAGTAGTAAAAAAGTAGCTATAACAAAAAATTAAACTTGACGACAAAAAAAATTTGTTTTAGACACTTCACAAAACTGACAAAAATTCCATTCCTATTAGAGGTGTGCATTTAATCGAGTCGAACCGAAAATTATTCGACTCGACAACAGAAAACTCGAATCGGGAATAATTCGAATCGAACTAGCCAATTCGAATTCGAAGTTTCGAATTTCGAATCGGCCGATTCGAATCGAAAGTAAATTCGAATCGAACTAGCCAATTCGAATTGGCCGATTCGAATCAAAAGTAAATTCGAATCGAACTAGCCAATTCGAATTCGAAACTTCGAATTTCGAATTGACCGATTCGAATCGAAAGTAATTCGAATCGAGTCGGCCAATTCGAAAGTAATTCGATAATCGGACAATTCAAATTTCGTATTGTGCGACTCGGTTATTTTATTCGCACAACTATTTTGACAGAAATCCTAACCTAAAATTAGCAGGCTGGTATTCATAATAAGTAAGTATTCATAATTCTAAGTACTTAGAAACTTTTTCTTAAAAATGTCAATATATTTTTTATTAATTCTATAATTTTAATATCTAAATAACATACAAATACCAATAATGTGTTGAAAGTGAATAGGGCTCTAACCAGTGAAAGTTTTTAAAAATACGGACTTACGGACTAATTACTGACAAAAATACAACCAGTCCGAGTCAAATAAGAGAATATTTATTTTTTTCTATTCTATTTTTCAATTATTATTTTTAAGAATTTTTAACTAAAATTCTTCTTTAAATCGATTATTCTTAATAGTTTTCGAAAAAGTTCTTTGAGAAATTTCAAATCCAATAGTTTACAATATTCAATTTTATGAAATTTCAAATACATATATTCCTAAATTCTTTAAATTAAATGAATATTAAAAAATAAAAACTTAAACAATATTTACAAAATTCAATTAAACTTTTTCAAAATTAAATTATTTTTAAAAATTCACGCTATATTGCTTTTAATATTTAATTGTAATCTAAAATTTTAGCTAAAATTTATTTTTAAATCAATTTTTATTAGAAAATTTTACTAGAATTCAATTATTTATAATTTTAAATACAAAAGTAAATAATTCATTGAATAATTAAATGTTTCTTAAAATTGAATTCCCATAAAGAATCGTTATCAACAAGTTGTAATAAAATTTTTAAGAATAATGCCATTTTTGGAGAAATTCGATTAAAATTGTATTTAAAATAATTGAAATTTTTTCAGTTTAAAAGAAGAATTTTATTATTTATGAGAATAATTGAATTTCTGCAAATTTATTATTTATACGAAAATATTTGATTTTCTGAAAAGAATTTTATTATTTTAAGGGTCAGAATTCGTGAAATTTTCACAGAAAATAAAAAGTATTTTTTTTAAATGTTAAAAAAACATTTCTATTTGTCCTTAAGAATGTGTCCACCAAAAAACAGAAAAAAAAATTATTTTTTATAAAAGTTATTGCAAAATTAATTTTTTTGCAACTTTTCAAACAAAATTTTATTTCTCTTAAATGAATAAACCGATTTAAATGAACCAAGCGGGAATATCAAGGGGATAAAATATACTTTCGTTTAGAATTAGAAAATTTTTAAAAAGTTTATTTTTTAATAATTATTTAATAAATTTTTTATAAACAATTAATTTTTTTTTTAAGTTCTACGCCTTTTAAAAATTTGAAAAAAATATTAACATACACTTAAAACTATAAGAAATCAAAATCCGTTGAGAAAATTTTGGAGCGACAATTATTTTAAAAGTTATAAACAAATTATATTGAACGGAGATGCGATTTTGATGATTTTCAGAATTAAAACATTATTTTTAACTACGAAATGAACAAAACACTGTCAAATTAACATTTTTATTCAATTATATAACCATAAAAATTGATAAAAATGATCAAAAACTAAGTTCAGCGTTGATGCACAACACCGCGCCAATATAATTTGTTTATAACTTTTAAAATAATTGTCGCTCCAAAATTTTCTCAACGGATTTTGCTTTCTTATAGTTTTAAGTGTATGTTAATAATTTTTTCAAATTTTTAAAAGGCGTAGAACATTAAAAAAAATTAATTGTTTATAAAAAATTTATTAAATAATTATTAAAAAATAAACTTTTTAAAAATTTTCTAATTCTAAACGAAATTATATTTTATCCCCTTGATATACCCGCTTGATTCATTTAAATCGGTTCACTCATTTAGGAGAAATAAAATTTTGTTTAAAAAGTTGCAAAAAAATTTATTTTGCAATAACTTTTATATTCTTAAATATTCCCTATATATTCCCTTATATTCCTAAGTAATCTCCAATATTTTGACATATTCTATAATATTAACGAGCAGTAACAACAGTTTCAAGAAAACTGTAACATATTTTTACATTTGTCATTTTAAATTTACACGCGTAAAGGCTCCGTAAATTCAAAATTCTCTGCTGTTTCGATACTTGAGTTAAAAAACAGAGTCAATTATTGTAAGGGAAGATGCAATACATGAGGACGATTGGTGTGCGTTTTCATCAATAAATAAAGCCTTTTTTATTTGTTAACGCAGGGAGACCACATGTCAGTAAAGTCAGGGAACTGACAGGAAAAAAATTTTTAGTCATGGAAACAGGCGCGGATCCAGGGGGGTGGTTTGCAGGTCATGACCACCCCCTTCCAAGTTAATTTAATGTTGTTTTATATTTATATATATTAGCTGACCACCCCCTATTCTGAAATATTTATATAAGCTGACCACCCCCTATTGTAAATGCTGGATCCACCCCTGCATGGAAATTAAAAAAAATGATATTCTTTTCGAATTACTTTCAAAAACTTAAAAACTTTTCTTCCAAATATTGCAACAAAAAACTCATTTCGATTTTTATAGTGCAAAAAATAACTAGAAACAAATTTTTCAAAAATTATTTTTGAATCATTGTTCTATTTAAACTTTCGAAATATACAATTAAAAAGATTTTGAATAATTGAAATTTTGTAAAATGTAATTGAAATTAACTAATTTTCTTCAAGTATTTTATTACAATTTTCGAAAATCAACTTTTGAAGATTGCAAATTTTGAAAATAATATAATTATCAAAAGAGTTAAATACAAAAATAAAAAAAATAAAAAAATAAATAGGTATAAAAAAACAAATTTAGCTTCTAAATAAAATTTTTTTTTAAACACAAAAATAATAACTTTTTAGAATTACTTTTAACATTTTGGAGAAAAAAATTATGTTAAAAATTTTTAATTAAAATTCGCATCAAAAAATTAATTAGTTTTCTTTAAATTAAACAAAAATTCTTTTAAGAAATGCAATTATCTTTAAAAGATTTTACCAAATTTCAATTGTTTGGAAATTTTTTAATTACATATAAATAAAAAAAACTATTTTCTTTCAAAATTTATTTTAAAATGTTAAAAAGAAATTAATTGTAAGAATTTCTTTATTAGTTTTTTGAAAATATTATACCTTAATAACTAAAGAAAAAACATGGACAGTTATAAGAAATTGAATTTTGTATTTAAATAATTGAATTATTCTAGAAGAACTATCGGAAAATTATTTAAAATAATTGATTCAGATATGAAGTTAAGTTGAAAATTATAGAAAATAGTTGAATTCAGGTAGGGTTATAATTGTAATTTTTATAAATTATTAAAATTCATGAATTTTACTCGTTTTTCGTAAACTTTCATATTTTTCTGTAAAAATATTTTATAATAGAAAATAATTTTAATGTCAGTAAATTGTCAGGGAAATTAATAAATTGAAACTTGTGACCACCCTGGGTAAGTTACTAAGCTTTTGGTTATATGACTGCAAATACGTCAAAGGATTGACAGTATACGAAAACATCAGTTCTAAGACTCATTTTTAATAATTTTGCGAGGGGTATGACACTCAAAACTATAATTGAAAGAATAATTTAGAGTTTCTAAAGATAAAATAAAAATCAGAAGAAAAGCATATTTTCAAAGTTTATAAGATTTTACCCCGGTTTTACATAAAAGGGTATTTTAAATAAATTCCGCTTTTTCTTAATATTTCTCAAGAAACATTGACTAATATTCTATAATTTTTCTGAATATTATATATAATAATCTTATATTTTCGAACATATTCCCTTCTATTCAAACATATTCATATATTCCTCGGCATATTCCTTTATATTCAAACATATTCTTTGATATTCTCCTTGATATTCATGTTTATTCAAACATATTCTTCCATTTGTCTAACTATTCTGAGTATTCCATATTCCCAAATATTCTCAAGTATTCCCAAATATTCTCAGAATTCTCAAGTATTCCTTGTTGGGAATATATTCTTTGTACGCCCTGAATGAGAGTTGTTCACCCCTCGAGGAATTCAAAGTAAAAACACAAATATTGAATTTCTGTAAAGTATTTTATCATTCATGGAAATAATTGAATTTTCGCAAAGATTTTATTTAAATTTATGACAAAAATTAAATTCCTTAGAGAAATTTTGTAAAATATTTTTAAAATAATTGAATTACTGCCAAGTCTTTTATTAAAATTATACCAATATTTAAATTATTTTGAGAATTTAAATTGATTTAAAATGATTGCATTTTTTCGAAGATTTTATTAAAGTTAAAAAAAATTAAATTTTTTCTAGAGTTTTTTTTAAATCTATTGAAAATAATTAAACTTTTTATTAAAATTTTTTAAAATAATAAAATTCCTTTGAGACATTTTGTTAATGATTTAAAAAATAATTGAATTACTGCGAAGCCTTTTATTAAAATTTGTGACAATAATTAAATTCTTTTCAAAATTTCAATTGAAATAGTACTGAATAGTTGTAAAGAATTTTATTAAAATTTAAAAAAAATTGAATTCCTGAGAAGAATTTTATTATTTATGAAAATAATTGAATTCTTGCAAAAAAGTGCCCTTTTTAGCACCGCGTTATGAAAAATTAAATTACAATTTTTATATAAAAAACTAATTCTTAGAATTGTTTTATCATAATTTTTTAAGATTCAATTAGCTTGGAACAAAGTAAATTATAAAGTTTTCTTAAATTTACTATTTTAAAATTTTTAAGAAATTATTTATAATTAAAATTCTTAAAAAATTTGATTACTTTTTGAAATTTTTTAAAAAATTGATTATTTTTAAAAGATTTGACTAAATTTAAATGAGTTTTTAAAAGATTTTACCAAATTTCATTTTTTTTTACATTTTTTAATTGTAGGTATGTAATTGTAAAAATATTGTCTTTCAAAAATGATTTAGAAATAATTATGAAAAGTTAATTTTACGAATTTGTTTATTAAAATTTTTGAAAATATTCTACTTTAATATCTCTAAAAAGAAAAATGGACGGTTTTAATTATTATAAAAAATTGAATTTTTTGAAGCTTTATAGTTTTAATGCATTTTTGGACGAATCAATAATCTTGTTGAATAAGAAACGGAATTTAATACTGCTGCAAATCGCAAAGGAAATTGTATTTATTAACCGTAACTATTTGTTACTAAATGAAATTGAATAAATCATTTTTTTATTTATAAATTACTATTAAAGGTAATCAAAATATAAATAATGTAAACAATATTTAATTATATATTAGCTATTAAATTGTTAAAATAAATAAAAATTTATTTTAAAAATTGAGCAAAAAATTTGCAAAATAAGTTCTTTTTCCTTATGTACTAAAAACAATAGGCGAAATATTTCCTTCACTTTCAACACATTATTGGTACTTGTATGTTATTTAGATATTAAAATTATAGAATTAATAAAAAATATATTGACATTTTTAAGAAAAAGTTTCTAAGTACTTAGAATTATGAATACTTACTTATTATGAATACCAGCCTGCTAATTTTAGGTTAGGATTTCTGTCAAAATAGTTGTGCGAATAAAATAACCGAGTCGCACAATACGAAATTTGAATTGTCCGATTATCGAATTACTTTCGAATTGGCCGACTCGATTCGAATTACTTTCGATTCGAATCGGTCAATTCGAAATTCGAAGTTTCGAATTCGAAATGGCTAGTTCGATTCGAACTATATAGAAGCCATCAATGTGTATGACCGCTATAGACTATAGTGGCATCTAAAAGGAAAAACATTGAAATAAATGAAATATGAATTTCAATGAATATTCTAAATTTTTTGGGGTCGCTGAATCCAAATCTATGATCAGAATTAAAAAATTAAAAATGGCGGCTTTAGAATAGCGACCAAAATTTTTTTAAAGTTTATGAATTTGGCTAAAAATGCTCGTTCGGGTGGTTTTGAGGAGTTAAGGAATTGAAAACAAATTTTTAAGAATAATTACATTTTTTAAGCAATTCCTGTAAAATTGTATTAAAAATAATTGAAATCCTGCGATGAATTTTATTATTTAAGAAAATAATTGAATACTTGATAAGAATTTTATTAAAATTTTCAAGAATAATTGAATTCCTGAGAAGAATTTTATTATTTATGAAAATAATTGAATTTTTGCTTAGAATTTTATCAAAAATATTTTTAAAAAATTGAATTTCCATGAAAAATATTATTATTAGTGAAATTAATTGAATTAGTGTGAATAATTGTATAAAAATTATGTTAAATAATTGATTTTTCGAAATTTTTTTGAAAATGCTATTCTAAATTACCCAGGCGCGAAGTGACGCCGAGTTCAGGCTTTATAAAGATTGGCCGAGCATTGGTCAACATTGATTGAGCATGAGTGAATCAGCGAGAGCAGGAATGATCGAAGCTTTAATGTAACACCGATTCCAGACTGCAGCGCGAGCCTTGATTCAGCATTGGACACCAACGCTCAATCAATGCTGCGGACGCCTAATGCAGGACTGAAACAAGACTGCTTCCACTGTTCCCAAATTTACTCGTTTCTCACGTTTATTCAATATAATGTGAATATATGAATTATTAATAATAATAATAATAAATATTATTGTTATTATTTTAATTCGTGTGCGTATATATACATATATATTTAATGACAATAAGTTATTATTTGTAATAATTATATTATTTTCATATAAATAAGAATATATTACTAACAATAAATATCATTTGAATAGTAATTTTAAAAAAATAATTTTAGTAAAAAAAGACAATTTTTCTGTTAATCGTTACATTTTTTTCTTGATTTTTAACATTATTTATAAACATGTTCACATTTTTTATTCACGACACAACACACAATTTTATTTTTTTATATAAACGCTTATAACAAAGAATGAAAAATATTCGCTCGCATGTGGGATCGAAACTCACGCACCCCGCCCCCCTAACGCATACCGGAAGTTCTCAACGCACGCATTTAAACTGCTCGGCCACAGAAGGCTGGAAGGCTTCTCGCCTAATCTACTATATCAATGCCAGTGCCGTCACTCAACATGGGACACCAATGTTCGTCCCATACTCGTTTCAAGTCTCAGTAATCTTGTTACAATATTCAGTTCCTTTATTGGCGTGTGCACTGTACAATATTAAATATAAATATTTATAAATTATTTAATATTAAAATATTTTTTTCTGATAATTTTATAAGTTAAATTATATATTATTTTTTTTCTCGCACAGTGTCAAATTATTATTTTCAAAGTTCAAGAGTTTCGTTTATCTGAAAAATTTTCAGTGAAAAAAATGTTCATTAGGTAGTAATAAATATTTATGCCTAGTAGTTTTACACTAGGATTAACTGTTTACTGAATATTATCAAAAATATATTTTTCGTCAAACGCGCGCGACTAAACACAAATACCACCATCCCATCTACTCAATGCACTCCCCGCCTGTGACGTCATGAGGGGAAAGCATTGAGTAGATGGGATGGTGGGAGCACGACAATCGCAACGTCTCAAGGTTATTTGTGTTTAGTCGCGCGCGTTTGACGAAAAATATATTTTTGATAATATTCAGTAAACAGTTAAACCTAGTGTAAAACTACTAGGCATAAATATTTATTACTACCTAATGAACATTTTTTTCACTGAAAATTTTTCAGATAAACGAAACTCTTGAACTTTGAAATAATAATTTGACACTGTGCAAGAAAAAAAATAATATATAATAATTTAACTTTATTGATATGAATCTTATATAATTAATATAAATATTATACACTAAATAAATATTAATATTTATATACCAATTGATATCTTAATAACAATAATAATAATAATAATACTTATTATATTATTTAATAATAATTAATAATAAGAATAATAATTTTTAAATAGTATAAAAAATTACTAAAAAATATCAGAAATAATATTTTAATATTAAATAATTTATAAGTATTTATATCTAATATTGTTAAGTGCACACGGTAATAAATAAACTATCAAGATTGATTCAAGATTGAATAAAGACTGGATGTTGAAGCTCCACTCACGAAGATTGACCGAGTCTTGAATCGAGCATGGGACGAACATTGGTGTCCCATGCTGAACCAATATTGAGTGACAATAATATAAAGACTGCTTCAACTCTGGGTTACCCACGCTGGGCGTTCAAGACTCAGTCAAGTTTCAACCCATCGTCAGCACTGGTCTTTCGCGCCTGGGTAATTGAATTTTTTTGGAAATTTTAGAGACGCATGCTTATTCCCGAAATCTTTTTTGACCAAATAGTTATTTGATATAAAACTACTTAACTTATAATTCACATAATATGCATATTATTTGACATAAAATTCATTGCACACAAAAACCATTTAACATAAATATCATTTGTCATAGAATTCATTAAATAGAAATATTGTGTTACATAAAACTCAGATAACTTAACCCTCCGTCACACACATGGGAAAAATTACGACTTTACACACGTTTAGAAAGAATCCCTCACCACATTGTAAAATAAGCAACATTACAACATAAACAAAGGAATCAACAAAAATTTAGTTTTAATACAAACTTACAAATATGTAGTAAATTATTTTAAATTATAAAATTAATTAATACTTGACATGTAAAAATAATGTAACATTAACAAATAAGCAAAAAAATCATTAAACAATTCATTTTAATTATATTTACAATATAATTTTGTCATTGACCAACAGTGGAACAAAAAATGTTTTGAAAACTTTATTTTTTTATTTAACATAACCTCACTTTTTCGAGTTTTTTCTGGCTTTGAAGCTTCATAATTAAATATTAATTATGTTTAAACTAAATGTTTTTTTAGAAATGTGTTGAGGAGTAAATTGTCAAAAGGTATAGAAACTGATTATATTTTGCAATGAAGAAAACAAGAGTTATTTAAAAAATACTGAAACCGTAGAGGGAATCCCTCCCTAGGTGTGTGACGGAGGGTTAATTCCCATTTGACATAAAAATCATTTAACATAAATTTCTTTTGACATAAAACTCATTCAACGTAAATTTTATTTGTTATAAAATTCATTTGACATCAATTTCATTTAGAATAAATGTCATTTAACGTAATTCTCATTTGACATAAATATTATTATAGACATAAAATTAGCTTGACATAAATTTCATTTGACGTGAATATCATTTAACATAATTATTATTTAACGTAAAATTAAATTTATATAAATTTCATTTAGGGGTCATTCACATATTACGTGACAGATATTTTAGGTATTTTAGACCCCCTTCCCCCCAGCGTGATACTTTTTCTATAGTTTAGTATAGAAAATTTGTTAAAGCATGATACTTTGCTTACCCCCCTCCCTCCCCTAAATGTATCACGTAATATGTAAATGGCCCCTTAGCATAAATGCCATTTAACTTTTCAAGAGGTTATGTTATGTTTTTTTTAGTCTTTTAATGGCCGCCATCTTGAAAATGTAAATTACATGGGTTTTCTACATTGTCTACGTAAATTACTTATTCTACGTAATCTACATCAGAAACCAAAAATGACGCGTCATTTTCCAACCCTGCCGTCTAGATTTGGTCTAGGATGTTATATGCGCATGCGTCGATGTATGCACAGCTGTTAAGTAACATGGCGCCTAATTGCGTTGCGTCGTTTGGCGTCGTTAGATCAGTCAGCGTATGGTGCATTTTCTTTGTGAATTTCAGTATTCGTTGTGGTTTCTGTTTTATGTGAATAATAATGTGCTATGTTGTTGCTGTTTTCTGTATAATTTAATTTTAAATGTGCACTGAAAAAATAGATTTTGATGTGTTTCTATGTGTTTTGACTAGTCGGCTGAAGCTAGCAGTCGTACTCAGCATCAATGCTTACACGGAAAAAAAAAGTACGTGAAATTTTCATTGACTCGGTACTTGACTTTTGGATACGACACAAAATACTAAAAACAGTCTAGTACTTTTGCATGAGAGTTTCAAAAGCAGTCAATGAAAATTTCTAGTACCTTGCTTGAGAATTTCATTGACTTTCAAAAAAATTGTAAAATGAAAAAAATAATTTCCACTTGTTCACACAGTTTTTCTGAAATTCACTCATTCATTCACATATTTTGATAATTAATCACACAAACAAAGAACAATTATTGTATCACTTTTCGACGTTCGTCAACACTTATGAACTAACCTATAACACACACATATATTCGCGTATAACTTAAATATAAACACACACTTAACACTTAAAAGTACGTATCGAATTGTTCTTATATACCACATGGTGAAATTTTTCACGACTTCTGAGACATGCTATTTCACTGAAAACTGAGACTTGCATAACATTCTGTTTTGTGAGAAACACAAAATAAAAAATATTTTTTTGAAAGTCAATTCTTGAAGACAAATATATCCCAGGCAGAAAAGTTGGAGGTGTGCCAGCACTAACGACCGGCATGGTACCGAACCGGTTGTAAAGTCGGACATATGCCGGTACCGGCAAAAAGGTACCGGGCCGGATATGAAATAAATACCGGCCCAGTACCGGCCCGGTGGTAAATGTGGATTTCTACCGGTACTGGTAGTGTGTACCGGGCCGGTTGATTAAAAATATCTGGCCCAGCACCGGCCCGGTACTATAAATTACTTCTTCTTTTATACCGTCGAAGGAGATTTGCCGGTGATAATATTTGTACCGGCCCAGCACCGGCGTATCACCGGCCCGGTACTGCCATTTCGCTCTGTCTTATACCGCCGAAGAAGATTTGCCGGTGACAATTTTTGTACCGGCCCAGCACCGGCGTATCACCGGCCCGGTACTATAATTTACTTCTGTTTTTATACCGCCGACGGAGATTTGCCGGTGATAATATTTTTACCGGCTCATCACCGGCATATCACCGGCCCGGTACTGTCATTTCGCTTTGTTTTATACCGCCGAAGGAGATTTGCCGGTGATAATATTTGTACCGGGCCAGCACCGGCGTATCACCGGCCCGGTACTGCCATTTCGCTCTGTCTTATACCGCCGAAGAAGATTTGCCGGTGACAATTTTTGTACCGGCCCAGCACCGGCGTATCACCGGCCCGGTACTGCCATTTCGCTCTGTCTTATACCGCCGAAGAAGATTTGCCGGTGACAATTTTTGTACCGGCCCAGCACCGGCATATCACCGGCCCGGTACTGTCATTTCGCTTTGTTTTATACCGCCGAAGGAGATTTGCCGGTGATAATATTTGTACCGGCCCAGCACCGGCATATCACCGGCCCGGTACTGTCATTTCGCTTTGTTTTATACCGCCGAAGGAGATTTGCCGGTGATAATATTTGTACCGGGCCAGCACCGGTGTATCACTGGCCCGGTACTGTCATTTCGCTCTGTCTTATACCGCCGAAGGAGATTTTCCGGTGATAATATTTGTGCCGGCCCAGCACCGGCCCAGCACAAAAATTTACTTAATGCTTTCTGCATGGCACAGAAGTTTTGCCGACAAAAATATTAGTACTAACCTAGTGTCCTCCAGGTTGTTTGCCAATGTTAAACTATCAGAAAAAGAATTAAAGAAAAGAAAAAAAATTTGAAAATTAATTTATTAATTAATTTATTAATTTAATTATTAATAATAAATTAATTAGTTAGTTGTGCCGGCAATTATATTATTACCGAGTAGGTTGCTTATTGGTGCCTGCCCGGTATCTAGCCGGTGAATAGGGCGGTCATTATTATTTACATTTACTATTCTTATTTATTTATAATAATTTAAATTGAATTAAAATAAATTAAAAAATACAAATACTGGCCCGGTACCGTAACGGTTGAATATTAGTGCCGGCCCGGTACTGCTGCCAGCTGTAATGTCGGTTGGACTTTATAAGCTCACTTTGCATTTGCTTTCCATATGCAGGTTTAGGTTAGCGGATGTGGTGTCGACTTTGCAGCCTCAGGGTCCGGAGTTCAATTCCTCGAGTCTTCAGATTTTTCTATGATTGTTTATGTTTCTCTGTTTCAGCATTTAATATATTTACTGTTTCCAATTTAAAATTAATAATAACATTGATAATAATAATAATAATTAAATAATTAATCAGACTGAAATATAATTTTTTTAACCGGCCCGGTACCACACCGGTTGTTTTTTAGTGCCGGCCCGGTACTGCGTCAGATATTTATTAGTGCCGGCCCGGTACGGTTGCCGGATACCTACCGAAGTTATCATCCGGCAATTTACCGGTACTGCGCCGGTGGAATGAACAGACTTATGCCGGTACTGGACCAGTACCTAGCCGGTTGTGCAGCCGGTAATAAACCGGCACCAAATGCCTTCCAACAATAACCGGGCCAGTACCGCCCCGGTGGATTATTCGGTACCGGCCCGGTACGTATGCCGGATACCTGCCGTAGTTATCATCCGGCAATTTGCCGGTACCAAGCCGGTGAAAATGACGGTCTTATGCCGGTACCGCCCCGGCACTTATAATCCGCCGTTTGTACCGGGCCGGTACCATCCCGGTCGTCAATTTCTACCTGGGATATTAACACTATTTGTTTTTCAAAAAACTGAAATTAACACAAATGGAAACAGACGATCAGCTGGCATTTACCTTGGGTAGAAACGCGCAACGCACACTGCGCATGCTCTACAGAATTTTCAAGCGCAGTCAACTAATCTTTCACGTACTTTATAAAACTGAACAAATGACTTTTCGTTAAAATTTAAAAAACACTGTTGCCCATACTAGTACTAGAATAACTCTAGGACTTTTCTATATTTTCTAATAAAAAGTATATGGAACAGCCTTGTATTTTGTGTCCTATCCAAAATTCAAGCACTTTCAAGGAAGGATTCACGTACTTTTTTTTCCGTGTAGGCGTCATCTACAAATATGCCTCTCCTTCAAATTTAGTAATACTTAATGATTTAAAAAACCATCGAATATTGTTATTTGAGAATAAATTGTAGACTAAATAGCAAATTTAGTAAGTTTTTATTTATTAATTTCATTAATTAGTGGTTGACGCCTAAAGATTGGTGCTGAGTACGACTGCTAGTTTCATCCGGCTGTTTTGATTTGCAGTAAATTTTATTTTACAAAAAGACTACTATATCTCCAATGCCAAAGATTGGGAGGGACACAAAGCCTTACGCTTAAAGAAAGTTAAAGTGAAAAATACAGAAAATTAAAATATTTTTTTATACTTTTTATGTAAAAAAAAGTCATCAAAATTATTTCAAATATATAATTAAGTTTTATCATTCTAAGAATAGTTGTCATAACATACATATAATAAGAAATGTTTAATAGACGTAGATTAGAATTTACTAGCACTGCTGATCAGACCAGAAACGCTGGTCTATTCTAGACGATAGCGTGGAAGTTTCGTTTCAATTCTGAACAGCCGCTCGACAAGACCGTCTGCCCTGGGTCTAGATAGACGTTAGACAGTCTATTAAGCGCTTGGTCAGCGCCCTAAAATTTTTCCACACGGGCTTAAGGGTAATCACAGGCTGTATGTCATCCACGCCTATTTACTTCCTACTCATCGAATCTGGCGAAATTCCTCTTACACGGAAAAAAAAAGTTGAAGAATCTCTCGTCAACTAGTATATCACTTTTGGATGGGACACAAAATTCTTGAAAATCAACAAACACAGTTCGTCAAAATTTCATCAACTCCTTCACTAGATACATAGTACTGTTTCCGAACTTTTCGCCAAAGTTAACGAAAAATTCGTGAACTTTTAAAAAATGCTGAAAACAAGAAAAAATAATTTCCAGACACTACTTTTTTATAGTATTTCACTTAATTTGATAACTTGACGCCTATACGCACCCAACTACACAGAATACACAATTTTATCGCTATTAAAATTCGTAATTCGCTTCACGGGATTCGAACCTAGTACCTATACCCTATAACATAATATTCCTAACAACTAACCGTCACGGCTAAATCTAGATACACTGTCCTTCGACAAACGAAACGATTAGCTTTGTCTGCTGGAAAACTCAGGGCCGTGGAAAGTAGAAAAAGTCCCTGATCGTAACTTTTAATTCATTTTATGAATTATTTGTTTCTACTTTTGACGAACTACTCATCCTTAACACAGTTCATCAAAAATTCATTAACTTTTGTTTCAGTTTTTCGTTGACGTTCGCCATTTCTAATCAAAAGTGAATGAAAATTTTGAAATTTTGTGTCCCATCCAAAAGTGATATACTAGTTGACGAGAGATTCTTCAACTTTTTTTTTCCGTGTAAAATCAGACGAAATTATTTAACAACCAGATTTATAGTCAGAAATTGTTCATGGACAGAGAATCCCCTAAATTCAAATTTTAAAACATTAAAAACTCGTATTACTAACCAACGCAAACCTCTTAAATTAATAACAAAAACGGGTATTTATAAATCCTTTATTCTTCTACAAGACAAGATCAACTCCTGCCTCATCACAAAAAGTCCTCTTTTCTTTGATCTACCATGGGAAACAATCCACATTCCCATCCCTATCAACGATGAATTCGGACATGAATTGAAAAACTCTAACACTCCAAATGAAAAATTGGCACAATTCCTGAATGATAACTATCCTAATCATACATATATATATATATATATATATAATATATATATATATATATATATATATATATATATATATATATATATATATATATACTGATGGATCTTGTTTTCCAGATTCCGATAAGGCAGGTGCAGGATTTTACATTCCCCGAGACAATACCCGATACGGTGTTCCTCTCCCCGGATATATATCCTCAACCTCTGCAGAACTATCTGCTATTCACCTGTCCATTAAATACGCAATCTCCGCAAATTTTCAGAACATCATCATTCTATCGGACTCCATGTCAGCAATTAAACAGATATCAGACAGAACCTCCTTAACCCTTTAACGCCCAGTGGTACATACGCTGTACCACAAATGCATTAAAGTCATCATAACTTTGAAACTAATACATATTACTAAAAATTTAAATTCTTAGGTCTAGTAAAACTCTTCCAGCAGATAATTAGAAAAAAAAACAAAAGTAAAAAATAATAATAAATAAATAAAATAATAATAAATAAAAAAAGTGACAAGATACATTTTCTCCTATGACGGACGAAAAAATTTTAAAAAATTAATCAGATTCGTTAAAAACTTGTTACTCGGGGGTTTTTGGGGTCGCCGATTACGAATATGAAGTCAAAATTGCAAGATTCAAAATGGCGGATCCAATATGGCGGACGAAAAAATAAAAAATAATGGGATTTATATGAAACTTGTCACTCGGGGGTTCTTGGGGTCGCTGATTACGAATATGAAATTAAAATTGCAAAATTAAAAATGGCGTCCGCCATATTGGATCCGCTATTTTGAATTTTGCAATTTTGACTTCATATTCGTAATCAGCGACCCCAAAAACCCCCGAGTGACAAGTTTCATATAAATTCCATTATTTTTTATTCTTCGTCCGCCATATTGGATCCGCCATTTTGAATTTTGCAATTTTGACTTCAGATTCGTAATCAGCGACCCCAAAAACCATTATATACCAAGTGTGGTTGAAATCGAATCGGTGAAAATAATTCGGGCTTTAAAGGGTTAACACACAAGGATTCTAAGCTCCCATTCAAAATAGACGACCTAATCATTAACTCTCCTTTCCCCCTTTCCGTTCATCTTATATGGATCCCTTCTCATAACAACATCAAAGAGAACTCAGTTGCTGATCAAATTGCAAAGCTCGCTGCGTCTTTGAACATTCCTCCAAAAAAAGTAGCCTCTGCTGGGGATGTTTTCTCGTGGGGCAAAAGATTTATGTCCTCTCAATCAAGGGAGCTATGGCCCTACAAGAATCATTCTGCAGCGGCGGACAGAATTTTGTCAAAAATCAATTTCGATACTAAAAATCTTGGAATGGAGATACCAAGAGCAAATACTAGTTTGATTTCTCGCCTTAGAGTTAACCATATATGTACTTTCGAACATTTCAGACGCATAAATTGGAACTTTCCCAGCGAATGTAGTTGCGGTCAGAGTGTTAAGTCCCTATTTCACTTGCTCAATGAATGCCCAAACCTTGCTCCAGGCAGACAATCTTTGTTTTTTTACCTTAGATCGATTAATGATTTCTCTTCCCCCCTTGAAAACCTTGATAAATTTATTTTTAACCCAAATAAGAAATTATCAATGGAACTACATAAATTTTTTTATCAAATTAAGGAAAATTATATCTAGACATTTGATGTATCATCAATTTATATTAAATTCAAAGCAGTATTAAATAAAAGAAACGGGATAAGAGTTATTATATTTGTTTTGTCGATGAATTTTGTCTTAGCTTTTTTGGTTTCTTTCTTTCTCTCCTTATACACAAGTTTTTCTTTTTCCTTCCTTGTTAATGGAAATCTGAACCCCTTCCACTGCAAAATAGCAAGTAATATCAACATTACTACATTCAATTCTAAGCACCAACAACAACTGGAAATTTTTGGCTTTAAATCCGGCGACAACTGCAAACAAACTTCTACAGCAATTCCACCGCCATCAACTATATCAGAAAAACCATCTACAACAAATTCCATCCGAATACCGCGCCATTCCAATTTAAATTCTAATGGCTCATGGTGTTGAAGAAGAAGAAGAAGAAGAAGAAGAAGAAGAAGAAGAAGAAGAAGAAGAAGAAGAAAATGAAATCTATGACATCTGAATTTTATGTATGTCAAATGAGAATTATGAGTACCCAATGGGAAATGCCAGTGTAGTGCCGATGTTCACCACTGGCTTAGTACTCAGACGATTGTTTGGCGTAGTCTAGTCGAGCCTCGACAATTAGTGCTGGCGCAGTACAGAATTTTTGTTTCGCCACAGCTTGGACAAGCCACGGCGGCAAGTGCTGGCTGAGTATAGAAAAATTGTTCACAACGCTCTTTGCCAACATTGCTTTTTTGACATAAACTTGAAAAAAATTATAAAAAATAAAAGTTTATGAATGTTTATAAATATAAATTTATTAAAAAAAATAAATATTTTACTTTTCAGTTGTTCATTTTTTATTTTTAATAAATTTAATAATAATAATTTAACATAACTGTCTAATTTTGTAAATAATAAATTATTTAAACAAATTAAAATTATAAACAAAATTTAAACTTTAATCTCAATGATAAATTGGTTCCTATTATAATACTATTATACTTCTTACTATGAATAAAAAATTATTAAAAAATTACCACGTAATTTAAGAATTACGTAAAATGTCAAATGCAATAAGTAAAGTAATTTAATTTAATTATTAAAAATTTAGTTTAATTTATTTTATTTCAATTTATTATTTCTAACGTATCCATATTTTTTTCGCATCTTTGACTCAATAATTGTATGTCTGAATGATACTGAGATATTAATAGTTTACTGTACACATGTGTCGTTAGCATAGTGGTTAGAGCGTTAGTCTGTTAGTCCGCACAGTGTGCCTTTTTCTGAAAATCTGTTCAAAACCTAGTATCTCTTGAAGGAATGAACGAAATTTTATGGTTCTGGGACGAAAATAAAGCTTAATAAATGCAGAATACAGGAAAATTATACAAAAACAATGTTAAAAAAATTTTAAGGTTAAGAAGCAGCGTCAAAAGTCAGAAATTCCTTCAAAAAAATCACAAATCTTAATCTGTAAGACATAAAAATGACTCAAATTAAGTAATAGTACATATTTTGAAGGTTTTTGGGTCGCTAATTACGAATCTGAAGTCCAATTTTAATAACACAAAATGGCGGATCCTGTATGACAGCTAAATAAAGCAAAAAATTTTAAATAATTTCATTTGAATGACACTGGGTACATAGGGGTTTTTGGGGTCGCTGATGACGAATCTGATGTCAGATTTTCATAATTCAAAATGTCCGACCCAATATGGCCGACCAAAAATGCAAAAAGTTAATGAATTTACATGAAACTCGATATCCAGGTGTTTTTGGGGTCGCTAATGACGAATCTGCTGTCAGATTTTTAAAATTCAAAATGGCCGACCCAATATGGCTTATTTTGAATTCATTTCATTTTTGCATTTTTGGTCGGACATATTAGGTCGGCCATTTTGAATTTTGAAAATCTGACATCAGATTCGACATCAGCGACCCCAAAAACCCCTGGATACCGAGTTTCATGTAAATTTATTAACTTTTTGTATTTTTGATCGGCCAAATTAAGTCGGCCATTTTGAATTTTAAAAATCTGACATTAGATTCGTCATCAGCGACCCCAAAGACCCCTATGTACCCAGTGTCATTCAAATGAAATTATTTAAAATTTTTTGCTTTATTTAGCTGTCATAAAGGATCCGCTATTTTGTATTATTAAAATTGGACTTCAGATTCGTAATTAGCGACCCAAAAACCTTCAAAATATGTACTATTACTTAATTTGAGTCATTTTTATGGCTTACAGATTAAGATTTGTGATTTTTTTGACGGAATTTCTTACTTTTGACGCTGCTTCTTAACCTTAAAATTTGTTAACATTGTTTTTGTATAATTTTCCTGTATTCTGCATTTATTAGGCTTTATTTTCGTCCCAGAACCATGAAATTTCGTTAATTCCTTCAAGAGATACTAGGTTTTGAACAGATTTTCAGAAAAAGGCACACTGTGGTCCGTAGGTCGTAGGTTCGATTCTCCTCGTCAGCAATTTTGTTTATTTTCATAGGTTTGCGATATTTCAAAATTCTCCAATCGTTAGGTACTAAAATATGAAAATCTAATGCACACTTACTGTAATTGTTTATTATTTAATTTTTAAATCTTATAAACAATTTTTTTGTACTTCATTTACTATATCCATTGTTAGTCTCCATCTTTAATACAATTTCTTTAAGAAGATAAATATTTTATGAATAATAACTATTTATTAATATTATTTACCATTTTGCTGTTAAATTATTTATAATTATGAATTTACGACTAATTAATAACAATACGGCATTTATTGCGGCAATATTCTCAGCCAGCACTGCTCCAGTGCTGCGCCAGCGCTGTCTGGCAGCACTGACAGACAGTACTTCGGCAGCGCCAGACGGCGTTAGCATCCCAGAGTTATGCCAGTGCTGGCGCAGTACTCCGCCAGTTGTAAATTTCCCATTGGGTAATGACTTATCCGTCAAATGAAATTGATATCAAGTGAACTTTATGTCAAATGAAAATTATGTTAAATGGGATTTATACCAAATGAAATTTATGTCAAGTATATTTTATGTCAAATGAGAATTATGTTAAATGGAATTTATGCTAAATGAAATTCATATAAATTTAATTTTACGTTAAATAATAATTATGTTAAATGATATTCACGTCAAATGAAATTTATGTCAAGCTAATTTTATGTCTGGGGCCATTCATTAATTACGTAAGGGTTTTTAGGGGAGGGGGGGTTTGGAAAATCTCTACATGGCCTTACGTCGGGGAGATGGGGGAGTCAAAGCCATTCTTACGTAATATTTTATACTTACACTCTAAATCTAAATCAGTGAAATTTTCACTAATTCAGATTTAGAGTGTAAAGTCGACATTCGCCCGGGAGCGAATTTATACACAGACTTCACTCAATCAATTAATTTGCTTAATTAATTAAGCATTTTTAATATAAAAAAATAAATAATAGAATTATTTATCGTATAGAATTAAAATTAACAAACAATAATTGGATTCAAACAATTGGATATTGAATAGAAGAAATACCTGTCTTTTGCTTTTAATTTGCAATTGCTTAAACAAATTAATAATCATTTAACAATTTTTGAAAACTGTTGACGCGAATCGATTCTGTGTAAAAAATTAAGAAATTTTAGTACATATGGATTATTTTTTTGTCCAAGTCGTATTTTGTTCACAAAATTGTTTTAACCCTCCATCCGTCGCATGGTGAGAATTTCCCTCACCTGCGACGGATCGCGTTACAAAAAAAGGTGCGACGGATGGAGGGTTAAACAAATTATGCTGAATAAATATGGTGTTTCATCCCAAGCAAAAGCAATTGGAAATTTAAAACAAAAAACAGGTATATAATAATTTTTACAATTTGCCTATGAATCTAATTATTAATTTTACTTTAAATCCATTTCTTTATCCTTGGTGTGAAACACCATTTATGCAGCATAATTTGTTTAAAACAATTTTGTGAACAAAATACGTCTTGGACAAAAAAATAATCCATAGGTACTAAAATTTCTTAATTTTTTGCACAGAATCGATTGGCGACAACAGTTTTTAAAAATAAAATGTTTCTATTAATTTGTTTCAACAATTATTGTTAAAAAATTAGAAATTATAAACAAAAAACCTCTTTTTAGGGTTCCGTAAACCTACGGTGTAACGGCGGAACCCTATTGGTGAGACTCTTGTGTCCGTAGCCAAATCGTGTCCCCCCCTAGCGGCTAAACTATTTGACCTAAAGAGCTCAAATTTAGTCCAGATATGTATTTTCACTCGTAGATTACAGGAAAAATATAGCGAATGTGATTGGACGTTATGGGCATAGCGTTGTCAAGGAAATAACAAGATTTTTGGCCAAAAATGCATAAAAAGTGACCATCCCCCCCCCTTAACTTCTAAACTATTCGACATGGAGAGCTGAAATTTTGCATGCTGGTGTATTTTTACTCGAATATTACAGGAAAAAATATACACGGAAAAACTTTGAATACCAATTGCTGTTAAACTCACAATGTATTGTTAGTAGATTGACTACTAAAGTGGGGAAAAAGTGACCAAAAGACGAAATTTCTTATTTAATAGAAGTTTCGATAATAATACATGTTCTCTTTTTTTTCAATATTTAGTAGTCAAGTTAAGAGAAACTCGTTTATGATGTACGAGAAAAAAAAGTTATTGAAAAAGTGAATGTCGAAATTTTATTTTCTATATTCGTAAGAATGATATTTACCGCTGTTCGTGTAGTCACACATAACCACCTTAACTCATATACATGTGTTCGAGTTAAATGGCCGCCGTCATTCCACCTGGTTCTCTTTTATCAGTAAATGTGAGGTTATGTTTGAACAAGTCTTTTAAATTTGAACAAAATGTTTATATATTTCATTATCACAGATATTATTGACCTGCTTTAATATTTTTCTCAGTGTAATTATTTTTTTAATTAAATTAAATAATTAAATAAACAATTTTACGAAATAATAATGACATTATATTTTATTTTTCTATATGTCAAACATTTTTATAATTTATTACAAGAACCCTGTTTGGTGAAAATTAATTCTGTTCATTTCAAAAATAGACCTTATTAATTTTAAGTACACGGAGAAAAATGAAAATTCAGATTTCGGACTGAATATAAAATCATTTGAGTAATTTCTATTATCGTAGGGAGGAATATTAAATTTTAGATTTCAATCCCAAAAAGTTTAGGAATGATTTTCAATAAAGATTAATGCTAAATATCTTAATAAACGCCAATAGTCTTCTTTCAACAAGTGCAATCAGATTCCGTAATTAATTCAAAGGTGAAAAGAATTAGGTACAATTATTATTATTTGCATTTATTTTAATTCAGCTACTCAATTGTTACAAACTTTGTATCAACGTTCACTTAAACGGGGACTGTTCTGTGCGAGAGTCCTTAGATTCATTCCCAAACAGTTTTTAGAAATGCGAAACTCTGTGGCGCGCCTGCGCCCGCGTTTGTTCAGTTTCTTCGTTTTTGATATACACGGAAGTCTCGGTGTAGTTCGTAGTGTATTAATTGTTTCAATTAATAAAAATTCTAGTTTTAAATATAATAGTGAGTGCAGTTTTGTAATAAAGTTCTAGTGTTACAAATGAATGTGGAAGAATATCTATGTGAAATGTTTGATCTCATTTTGAGGTTAGGTGTGTGTTTATTTTGTTTTTAGCCGGTTGTGCAATGCCTAATTGTTATTATATTTTATTGTAATGTTCAATTTAGGCAACTAAATGTAAAGTCTAAAATGAAATAATATGTAAAAAATAGAGAATACTTTGAATTTTAAAAATCTTCGCACTGGGATTTTTATTTAATCTGTAGATATTTAAATATAATCTCTTTCTTTAAACGTTTTAAAACAAATCATTTTAGTAAAAATGGCAAAGGACTTGTATTTAATTTTTAAAGAGATTTGACGTTTAAATATCTAAAGAATAATAAAAATCCCAGTGAGAAGTTTTATAAAATTCAAAGTATTCTAATATTTTCAGTTGTTTCATTTTTAGATTTTATATTTAGTTTCAAATTGAATATTCCAATAAAAGTAAATATTTTGACAAATAAAAGTAATAATGTAGGTCACTAGAAGATCTGCTCACATTATATTCAGTATGGGACTCGGCACTAGACTTGCCTTGGACTCCGCCCAGAAGCGCCTATCAATGTGTTCAGTTTGCTTTGTTCCGCGTATAAGTGTGCATAAGAACGAAAACATTTTAAGCCTACTGACGTGCTTTAAACCTTTTACGATTCATTTCCCTGTTTTCTATCCTGGAGCCGCAAAGGTAGACAAGTTTGGGAATGAAATCTAAGTTACTAGTGCTGAACTCCACAATTTTCAATCGGATTTTTCTGCGTGTAATTAATTGATTTTATCAATTTTGTATAACAAACAAATATTATTTAAAACGGCATTCAACATATGCATACAAATTTTCTCCCAAGTGGAAATACAATTGTTGGATTAGTATATAAGAACACTGACTTATTTTCTCTATATGAATTGTATATGCGTTCCGTCGATTACAGTGTGCGTTACTTTATCTGTATGTTAGGGAATTAGATTAGGTTGCATTAAAATTAAGTTATCAATCGACATTAGGTAAAATAGATTTCTTCCTTACTCATTAGTATGAGTGGCGACATTCTGTATACCTGTCACTGACATTCGACATTGTTTTTTTAGCGAAATCGTGAATTTTTAATGTTGATCAACTGACTACTAAACTTTCAAACTCTTTTTCTGTGTTTAATAGTCAGACTACGAAATATTGATACCGTCGCAGTTTTTCCCCACTTTAGTAGTCAATTTACTAAGAACACATGGTGAGTTTAACAGAAACTAGTATACAAAGTTTCTCCGTGTAGAGAACTTGATATGTAATGATGGCCATAGCGTTGTCAAGGAAAAACTAATAGTATATTAAGCAACAAGGGTCCCTGGTATAAATTTCGGACTAATTCCGGATTAAATACGGACAGATTATTACGGATTAGTCCGAAAATTGTACGAAAAAGGTCCGAAAATGATCCGCGTTAGTCTGAAATTAATCAGATCGAAAACCTGAATCCGAAAACACTCCGATGTAATCCTAAATGTCTACGAATTCAGTCCGTAATTAGTCCGCAACAATTCGAATTTATGACCGGTGAAGAATTCTTCTAAAATAAGTACGGAATTATCAGAAATCAATATGTAAAGAATACGGAATCAGTCCGCAACAATCCGAATTTAATCTAGTTAAAAAAACTTAATCAGTAAAATGTCCGAAGCAATCCGAACTCTGTAAGCAAGAAATCCGATATTAGTCCGCAACAATTTGAAATTAAGTGTTGCAAAATCCTATTCCGAAACAAGTACGAAATAATCCGAAAACTGTATGCAACGAATTCGGAAATTGTCTGCAACGATTGAGATTTAATCCAATTGAAAGACATAATCCGAAACAAATACGAAATCTATATGCTAAGTATCCAAAAATTGTCTGAAATAATCCGGATTTAATCCAATTAAAAGGCATAATCCGAAACAAATACTAAACAATCCGAAATATGTATGCAAAGAATCCGGTAATAGTCAGCGGCAATCCGAATAATATCCGATCAAAACACCCCCGTCCGAAATATATATATATATATATATATATATATATATATATATATATATATATATATATGTCGTAGGCAAATAGAAGAATTCGTCATTTAGCTAAATGCCTAGGCAATTAGCTAAACGGCGCCGAATAGACAAATGAGCTTCATTATTACTGTTATTCGTCTATTCGCCTAGAAGGATTAGTCAACTAGCTACCCAGTAAAAAAGGATTTTTTGATATAGCATTTTGGACAATTGAGCAGCAGCTGTCTGCTCAATTGTCCAAACGGCATTTGGACAATTGGACTGGTTGCTCTATTATCCGATGCATTGGGTCCAATCATCCCAAATGTTTTTCGTGGCTAAAAAACTGCTGAATTAAGAAAAAAAGTACTGAAATGTTACAGAAACTTTAGAGAATTCTTAATTCCAGACAAATACAGAAAAATTAAGCATAAAAATACCTTGGGTGAGGAAAAAGAACTAGATTTCTATAAAATATCACTTTTTAACTGACAGTGCAACGCTGTACTTGGAATTTAGTTGGCAAAGAAATGAGGATTCTGATAAAGAGAAACACTTCATTATCCACTCTCAATACTCCTCATGTGGTAATATATGTATAATTGTAGATTTTTAATAATAGTGTATTGACAATAATATTTTATTTTGCTGAATTATCTCTTTTTTAAAATGAGACACCGAAATCTACAATATATTACCACATGAAGAGTATTGAGAGTGGATAATGAAGTGTCTCTCTTTATCAGAATCCTCACTTCTTGCCAACTAAAATCCAAGTACAGCATTGCACTGTCAGTTAGAAAGTGATATTTTAGAAATCTTGTTCTTTTTCCTCACTCGAGGTATTTTTATACCTAATTTTTATGTATTTGTCTGGAATTAAGAATTCTCTAAAGATTCTGTAACATTTCAGTACTTTTTTTCTTAATTCAGCAGTTTTTTAGCCACGAAAAACATTTGGGATGATTGGACCCAATGCATCGGATAATAGAGCAACCAGTCCAATAGTCCAAATGCCGTTTGGACAATTGAGCAGACAGCTTGCTCAATTGTCCAAAATGCTATATCAAAAAATCCTTTTTTACTGGGTAACTGGCTAGGCATTTAGCTATTCGACAAACGCAGTTTAGGCAAATAGAAGAAAATTATATATTGACAAAATATTTTCATTTATTGAAATATTGGAACGTCTTATTTGCATTATTTTCCGTTAAATATGAGCTATAAATTGTAAACAGAAGATTGAAAGAAAATAAGTTTAATATCCTAATAAATATTACACGGAAAAAATAAATTTAGCAGATTTTACAAAACTGTTACGGAGTAGCGGATACAGATTTTTACGAAACTGAGTTTTATAAAATGTAAGGAATGTTTCAGGATAAAGTACAAAACTTTCGTAGTTTATACTGAATATTTTTGAAGTTTATCCGGAAATATTCCTTACATTTTACAAAACTCAGTTTCGTAAAATCTGCTAAATTTATTTTTTCCGTGTACAAAAATACACATCGTGATAAATTGTAAACAATAATTATTGAAACAAAATAAATTTAATAGCTTTATTAAATGTTAGAGAGGAACATGTAAGAACGAAATTTTATTTAGTATAATAATACTTCTCTTACTCTCTAGAGTGTTTCAAGTCAGGAACACTATGCAACTCACGCTGTCATCAGAGACAACCTTGTAATAATAAATAAAATAACAAATATTCCAATAAATGAAAATATTTTTTCAATATATATCATTTTCTTCTATTTGCCTAAACTGCGTTTGTCGAATAGCTAAATGCCTAGCCAGTTAGCTAATTGCCTAACCCTTCCAGGCGAATAGACGAATAACAGTAATAATGATGCTCATTTGTCTATTCAGCGCCGTTTAGCTAATTATAATTATTATAAGGATAATAATTATAATTATTAAGGAAGATTTCGACTATATCAGCAATTAGTGACATCTATTAGACGTCAATTGAACTCTTTGGTTTAGAGTCAGGTGTTATTCTTACACTGAGAAAAAAATGCTATTGAATCTATAGCACGCATATTCACATACGTTCAAAAGCAGATGTCATTAACTTGATGTGATATGTAGTCAAATTTTATAGCACTGCTTTTAAATCAAAAAATGACTTCTTTGATTCAATAGCGATGCTATAAAATGAATTACATTTCGCATTAAGTTAATAACATCTGCTTTTAAACGTATGTGAATATGCGTGCTATAGATTCAATAGCATTTTTTTCTCAGTGTAAGATAATTATTCCGATATGGTTGTCGGTAAATAATTATATTTTTGAATTTAATTTTTGATCTGAAAAAATAAGCTGCGTGAACGACTGCACTGTGCATCTGTGAGGACTCGAACCCCAGTTAATAGCTGCCTTTCGCGGGACTAACGCCTACCAATGCACCATGCCAACACAGCCTGGACGTTCACGTTTCTTATAATTCAAAAATATAATTATTTACCGACAACCGTATCGGAATAATTATCTTAAGAATAACACCTGACTCTAAACCAAAGAGTTCAATTGACGTCTAATAGATGTCACTAATTGAGTGCTTGGATACAACAAGGGGACGTACGCTCGGCGAGCCGCTTTAAAGTCAGTCAAAGGTACCGTAAAGTGTAAAAAATGAAAATTCAAAATTTGGAATTTGGAAAACTGCCATCCCGAGTCGAAATTTAAGCCCTACTTTCACCCTGAATTTTCAGGGTCTATTGAGTGTTAGGAGTAGTAAAGTAGGGTCTAATTCTAATACAATTAGACCCTACTTTGACTCCCAAAACAGGCGGAAATTTGCCAATCTTCCATTTGGAGAAGCAAAGTAGGGTCTACTTCTAAGAAACCTATACCGTACTTTTAAACCTCGTAGACCCTACTTTCATACTCCTAGACCCTACATTCTAAAAGAAAATTTAGAATTATTTTTTAATGCATTACTTGAAACACTGCAAATGCAAAAAGTACTCCAAATTCATAAATACTGATGTGTTTTATAGCGTCTATATACACTTCGTGTATATTTACGCTATAAAACACATAAAATTCCACTTTTACTCATCCCAAGTGCTTCAATTGAATCTGAGCAAATCTGAAAATTTTTCTTTTTCTAATTGTAGGGTCTAGGAGTATGAAAGTAGGGTCTACGAGGTTTAAAAGTACGGTATAGGTTTCTTAGAAGTAGACCCTCCTTTGCTGCTCCAAATGGAAGATTGGCAAATTTCAGCCTGTTTTGGGAGTCAAAGTAGGGTCTAGTTTTTAAAAATTGTATTGAAATCAGACCCTACTTTACGACTGCTAAACCTGAATAGGCCCTACATTTTCAGAGGCTAAGTAGGGTCTAAATTTCGACTCGGGATCTTATAGGAAATAAAAATGCGCATCTTTTTTTTTTTTGAAATTTCTTTGAATAATTAATATTTTTATATGATAATGGAAAAAATGTTATAATTATAATTATAATGATATCTCACGAACCGATTAAGATTTTTGAACTCTTTTGGTCTTAAATTAAAGATGAGATTATAATGATCACACCTATATAAGTTTAAAATTTTTTCTACAATTTTTAAAAAATGTGCAGGGGTTGAAAAAATTTCCAAATAAATTTTATTTTTAAAATTTTTTTGTCAAATTTGTCCATTATCTTTCGAATGGTATATTTGTCAATTTTCTGACATTTGTATTTACAAAAAAATCGTGATTTAAAGATTGGTATGTTTTTGGGCCGTGCGCGTGCAGCCGTACCGATAATTCCCGACGGTAGTGTACATAATTTTTATGTCAAATGGGAATTAAGTTATCTGAGTTTTATGTAACATAATATTTCTATTTAATGAATTCTATGACAAATGATATTTATGTTAAATGGTTTTTGTGTGCAATTAAATTTATGTCAAATAATGTGCATATTATGTGAATTTTACACGGAAAAAAAAGTTCCCAGATATTTCAGGAATTATTTCCTAACTCTTGGATACGTGGTAACAGCTCTGAACTAGCGACGAACATTCAATGGTAATCAATGAATGTTTGAAAGAAATTCGGGAACTGTATTAGAAAAAGCTATAAATAGTCCAATAGTCTTTTTTTCATTTCTTTCTCATGTAAAGTCCATGGCACTGGCCGCAACTGTTTCTGAAATTTTCGGGAACTCGTCAAGGAATCTTGGTGCGCAGAAACCCAGCGCGCACCAGTCTCAACAAGTCTCACAGTCAGTAAGACTTGCGTGCCTTATATATTTATTTTATGCTGAGGTATTTAACGTTCCTGTTTAGCTCAGCTGGATAAGACGCCGGACTTCTATTCCTCGGGTACGCGAGTTCTGTTCCAGCCGCCGTCGATTTTTCTCTAATATGGTTTTTTCTATTACAGAAACTTAATAAAAAATAAAAATTGTAGATAAATTGTAGATAAATTGTGACCTTCAAGAATAAATGTGTGTGTGTGTGCGCACTTGTCAAGGAGGGGAAGTGGGAGGGAGGAAGCAGAATCCATTTTTTCTTGCATTCGCCTAACTTTTCGATTTTCTTGAACAGTTCCCGACTTTTTCAAGAACAGTTTGCCGAGAAGCGGTGAAATAGTTATAATTTGTAGAGAAATAGTAAATTACATATTTAAACGAGGCAACCTTTAGTTCTCTGTTTACTACCCGCCGTATCCAAGAGTTAAGAACGAAGTTCCCGAATAATCCTCGAACTTTTTTTTTCCGTGTAAGTTAAATAGTTTTATATCAAATAACTATTTGGTTAAAAAAGATTTCGGGAATAAGCATACGTCTTAAATTTTATTATTTCTGAAAATAATTGAATTTTGGATGAATTTTATCAATTTTTTTTAATAATTGAAAAAAGTACCCAAACAAAGCACAACGTAAAAAAGTAGTAAATAGCAGGTTTTAGTAGATAAGTGCGAAGCCTGTATTTTGTATTCATTTTTCCTTTTTGTTTAGTTTTAATATTTTGTGTTCATTTTTCTTTTTTGTTTATTTTACTGATTTCATTTTACTTATTGATTGATCGGTTAATAAAACATTAAGTACATTTGTAGTTAATAGCAATTTCGCTTTTTTAGAATTAAAAAAGTGAATGTCGGAGAAACAGCTGCACTTGATTCGAGAGTATAATTGCGACAATTACTGGTCATTGTAGTTGAGGCCATAAAGTATAACGAAAAAATAGTCTCTCGTAAATTAAGGCATACTCCTCTGATTGATTTTAGAAAACTAACATTAATTACAAATATAAAGTTCCATTTATGTGCATCGTTATTTGCATATATATAGTCCCAAGAAATGAGGAAAAAATAGCGAGAACTGTACACGATTTAGCGTGATCCAGGGTGAAATGGAAAGCTATTGGAGCGGATTCTTCACATAGAGTGACAATGAAAAATTCTTTATATCAGGTCAGGGAAAATAAAATTGGTCTGATGGGAAATCAAAATTGAATTTTTGTGGCAACCCTGTTATTGGTATTTTACTATTTTATCAAAGAAAATTACATAGTAGGAGGAATTTTTTCTATTACAGTATATTTACAGAACTGTAAAGTATATATGTATATATTTAATCTAACAGGAAGGTATCTCTTCTCTTCCTTGGCTTGTGACTTGAGGCAAACAGATGGGCAGTCTCGATAACCCATTCGTTTCATAAAAAGTAAAACGTTCTTTACGCGGTAAATAAACAAGATCCTCGATGAGAAATCACTTTCATCGGGTCCTTAACTGTCCGCAATCGGCGAGAGAATTTGAACTAGCTTCACGTAACTGTATATATGTATATCTGCCTCGAATTACCCATTGGATTTTATCTCATAGACAACCCTAGAGACGTGTCCTCCCTCGCTATAAATCTAACCAATAAACGTAACGACGTGAGAATTTACGATGTTCCTCTTGAGAAATAACGAGCCGTCTTCCTTCTTTCTTTCTTTTTCAAAATCACTTTTGCAAAAGTATAATTAAAAAAAAATTTTCTGAACTTGATCATCGCGCGTGATTTATTGACAAATTAAGCACGATATCGTGTCTGCATTTGATATGCATCAATCGAACAGAAGCTCAAATCGTCGCCTATTAAATGCAAAGTTTATGTCTTTTATGATAATTTTGATATTCCATTAAATTTATTATAATTCAACTTGGAGCTTTTTGAGTTTATTTTTTAATAATGCGAAATGTAAACAGGAAGAAAGATGGAAATAAGTTTTCGTGTTACATGTGAAGCTGTAATTATCACCACTGGGTGGGGAAGAAGTTTCCACAAAAGCAGATTTACTCACTTCCTGAATAGAATTGTGAAAGTCAAACGTGTGGAAAATGTAACAGGGTAATCGGGAGACACAAGATCTTTAATTAATGACCCGAGCTCTTTACTTGGCATATAATGTAGCCTTTCTAAATGTGAATAGTTTTGATTTTTTCTTTTTACATTCATTTCATGTAAAGAATCTTATTCTTTTGAGATGCTTCACTTGGGCAGGATTTTTCTTCAAATTTTTTTTTTATTTTAACTTTAATTTTAATTTTAATTTTAATTTTAATTTTAATTTCAATTTCAATGTAAACAAAAAACTATTTTCAGAAGTGTTACAATAAAACAAATAGAAAAACAAAACTGTTTGACAATAGTGAATGAATCAGGTTTTTTTTGGAGCGACAGTGTTTAAAAATATTGAATAAAGCACACTTGTGTCGTTTGTTTTCCGGGGCATAAGACATGGATTAAAAATGTTGAATGAAGAAACTGGGCCACGATTGGGTATACGTTGGCGTATAGTATATATAATTTTGTGTAATACCCAGTGTTCAAAAATAGAGACGAAAATATCACTATCAGCCATTTGAATGCTAGCTTTTAAGTGCTCTTCAGAAAATGTACAGATACACATAGGCTATATCTTATATTTATATATAAATAAACGTACACTAATTACAAGCCATGAAAAACAGCTGCTGGAACATTATTTAAAACTACCATGCGAGCTTTTATAAAATTAGCCTGAATTTATAACATTAAATTAACATTAAATTTTCTCAATTTGGCATATTAATAAAGAAAATTACCTTATTATCAACTTTCTTCCATTAACATGAAAACGAAAATTTTGAAATTAAATAAAAGATTAAAATCATGTCCCTAAAGTTCTGAACGTTCAAACAGTTTATCTAAGGATATCAAATTTAGACAAAAAACGAATCAAAATTGTTCCATCGCAACAATTTTTATCCACTTTTTGTCTCAATTTTTTTCGATATCCTCAGAAAAACTGTGGCATTTAAAATTAAAACTTAAGATTTAAATTTAAGATTAAAAAATTTTCCCTCAAGATTTTTCTGCAAATGAAATTTTTTACACCGAAAAAAATCTCGATGGTATTATTAACTATGACTCTATAGTTAATCTTAATCTAGTAAAAGTAATAAGGATTCCTAATAATTATGGTTAGGATCGCTAGGTTGATTCAACAAATTCAAGCCTGGCAAAAACAACCCTATGCAAATCCTAGTAAAATTGACTAGGATTTTAGTAATTTTGCCTATTTCCATAATGCGCACGCGTCTGCTTCTGTTCTGACAGTGTTTACCTCTATATCTTTCGCGTCATTTATCGTGATATCGTAAAACGATTTTTTATCATTACTCGCGTCTATTTTTTGTACATAAAATGGAGTTCTTACATACATCAAAATTGCTGGTTTCTCGGAACCTCTGGAAATATAGATAGTCCATGTTTTGGAAAGTAAACTATTTAATTATATTAGTCAATTCTTTCACACTTTTTTGGTTAGGTTTCAATATAAATCGTCGAAATTTTTACGCACGTGGTGACAACATTTTTACTATTTTAATCGCGCAGTGTGTTTGAAAATTTACCTTTGCAATAATTTGTGTATTTAAATTTATTTCCATTTAAATGGCATAAATAATTAAAAATAAATAGTTTTTGACAAGTGTATAAAATTGTGTACTCGAAATGTATAAAACATCATCTGATTAAGTATTGTATTTTGACTCGAAAATCTAGTGTCTATTAAAAAATTAAAATACCAAGTCGTGTTTAGTGTAGTGGTTATCGTTCCGGGTTTCAAAGTGCGTATTCGTTAGGTTCAGGTGTTCGCGTCCCCCCTGCGTCAAATATTTATTTCATAAGTTTAAATTAATTCCAAGGAATATAAATACAAAGTCAAATATAAATATGTTCAAATACAATAATTAATTTTTTTCTTTACCCCTTTTTTCTTTTAATTACTTTTTCTCTTTTATTTGATAAGAATTTGATTAGCAATTTCAAATAATTATGATACACAGTGTAAATCTAATATTATTCTCCTAGTCAATTTGACTATTTTTTCCTGATTACATCGACTAATTTTCCTGGTCACTTTAACTATGTTTGAATCTTATTACTTTGACCGGGATTCTATAGTTGGCTCCTCTCGTAACTAGGAAACCTAGTCAATTCCTGGTATACGGGTCCTAGGCATTTTTTTCGGTGTATAACTTGAAAATTTAACTACGTGCATTATAAAATAAGTAGGCGTATTAAAAAGAATTACACTCAGTAAAAAAGAAGTACAAAATGAAGAGTCTCAAAGATTTTTGTGTGTATATATACAAAAAAAAGAAGCATTTATTTCGCCATAAATTCCTTTATATATCCCTCCGAATGTTATAACGTAACATTCAATTTACAAAAAAATAAAAATTAAATATACCCAACAAGACACTTTCTCTTTTTCTTATAAATATATACGTGTCAAAATATGTAAAATCAACACATTTCTATAAAGTATGAAACCTAAATAACATAACTTGCTATTTACGATCAGCAGATTTCGCTTCCAAGAAAGCTCCTCTTCCCTCAAGTGTCTGTGATTAAATTTAGATATAATGATCGCGGTCGTGTGCCCAGGTACAAATTTACATTCTCAATATTGTTATTAAAATCATTATTAATTTACTGTATAATTATGAAAAAAATTTATATGTTGATTGTATAAATTAAAATTTACGTCTAAATAATGTTATTAATAATCATAGTAAAGATTAAGATTAAGATTAAGACTTTCATTCCGAAAGTCTATTCGTCTTAATTTAAATTTTTGTTTGATTTTCGCTTCCTAAATTATTGGATAATTTTTTCTTTTTATAGATATACATATTTTTGATCCTTTCTTTGAATAGTAACAAAAATTACTTAATCAAATAAATTTAATTCTTGCATTAAATTTTATCTAAATTTTTGAAGATATTTGAATTGTGAATAATTTTAATAAAGTCAAAAAACAAATGAAATAATTAAATTGTAGGGGAGAGTCTCCAGTTGTGAGACACCTCCAGTTGTGAGACAGTCAATTTTTTTTAACATGCAATATTAAAAAGCCGATTGGTTTATATAAAAACATTTCTTATTATATGAGCCAACTTTTTCGTGTACGCCGAAGCGGATATATAAACTGTTTTTGTTAAATACCAACACTGTGTGTGATAATCGACTAAAAAGCGTTTTTTTAATAAATGCAAAGTACTTTTTTCCAAGTTAATTAATTGGAAAAGGTAAATGTAATGCATTTTCTTTTAGTGTTTTCCTTATATTTTGTGATGCAATATTGCATTGTTCCAATCTACGGTTGAAAATAATTTAATTTTCTTTTTTTAAAATAGCGCCAATTTCTGGGTGTGAGACACAGCACATCACCAGTTGTGAGACGGTGTCGACACCCATCTGGGCAGCATACACCGAAAAAAATGCCTAGGACCCGTATACCAGGAATTGACTAGGTTTCCTAGTTACGAGAGGAGCCAACTATAGAATCCCGGTCAAAGTAATAAGATTCAAACATAGTTAAAGTGACCAGGAAAATTAGTCGATGTAATCAGGAAAAAATAGTCAAATTGACTAGGAGAATAATATTAGATTTACACTGTGTATCATAATTATTTGAAATTGCTAATCAAATTCTTATCAAATAAAAGAGAAAAAGTAATTAAAAGAAAAAAGGGGTAAAGAAAAAAATTAATTATTGTATTTGAACATATTTATATTTGACTTTGTATTTATATTCCTTGGAATTAATTTAAACTTATGAAATAAATATTTGACGCAGGGGGGACGCGAACACCTGAACCTAACGAATACGCACTTTGAAACCCGGAACGATAACCACTACACTAAACACGACTTGGTATTTTAATTTTTTAATAGACACTAGATTTTCGAGTCAAAATACAATACTTAATCAGATGATGTTTTATACATTTCGAGTACACAATTTTATACACTTGTCAAAAACTATTTATTTTTAATTATTTATGCCATTTAAATGGAAATAAATTTAAATACACAAATTATTGCAAAGGTAAATTTTCAAACACACTGCGCGATTAAAATAGTAAAAATGTTGTCACCACGTGCGTAAAAATTTCGACGATTTATATTGAAACCTAACCAAAAAAGTGTGAAAGAATTGACTAATATAATTAAATAGTTTACTTTCCAAAACATGGACTATCTATATTTCCAGAGGTTCCGAGAAACCAGCAATTTTGATGTATGTAAGAACTCCATTTTATGTACAAAAAATAGACGCGAGTAATGATAAAAAATCGTTTTACGATATCACGATAAATGACGCGAAAGATATAGAGGTAAACACTGTCAGAACAGAAGCAGACGCGTGCGCATTATGGAAATAGGCAAAATTACTAAAATCCTAGTCAATTTTACTAGGATTTGCATAGGGTTGTTTTTGCCAGGCTTGAATTTGTTGAATCAACCTAGCGATCCTAACCATAATTATTAGGAATCCTTATTACTTTTACTAGATTAAGATTAACTATAGAGTCATAGTTAATAATACCATCGAGATTTTTTTCGGTGTAAAAAATACGACTTTGCAGGCATACTATTTAAATGTTGTTTTGATTTTTTTTCTAGTATTTTTGGGCATGTCAAGTGGAAAAAAGTCAATTGATTCAGAAGAAATCAATTTTAATGCTCTTGTTGAAGCTATTTAATTGTGTTTATTTGATAGTCATATTTTGGCGAATAAATATTATTATTTAGTATATAATAATATATATTATTAATATATTTAATTATTTCTACTAAACATAACGTTTTATGTCAAACTTATTAAATATTAGCAATTTTTAATAAGTGTCTCACAACTGGAGACATTTTTTTTTTTTTTGAAAAAAGCGATGTGCTCGGAAAATGTATCGTAAGATTTTTTGAGTTCATCGAAACACTATACTTTCTATTAATAAAAGTTGCGTATTTATGTTACCTTTCGAACGGTATATTTTATTTACAATTTCGTTTACCCGTTTACAATTTACGGGTCAAAAATAAAACCCGTCTCACAACTGGAGACTCTCCCCTATCAAGAAGTTAATTTTAGATTTAAAAAATAAGTTTTGTTACACAATTTTTAAAAAAATTAGAAATTATTTTATTTTCCATAAATTTGTGTTACTGAGTATTTTTTTTTTAATTTAGGAACCAGGATATATTATTTTTGTTAAAAAAATGTTATAATTTTTGTAACTTGTATAATTTTGAATCTAAAATCAATTAATTCTTGCATAAAACATTATAAAAATTTAAATAATATTTTAATTGAAATTTTATTAAAAATAATTGAATTCTTATAAATAATTTTATCAAAATTTTCAAAAATAATTGAGTTTTTATTAAAATTTCTGAAAATAATTGAATAACTGAGAAGAACTGAAATTAAAATTGTATTGAAAATAATGGAATTTTTATAAATCATTTTACCACAATTTTTAAAAATAATTAACTTCTTTCCAAGTCTTTTTTTAAATTTGTAAAAATAATAAATTAGTTATTTAATTAACAAGTGAATTTGTAAAAATTTCTCGTTAGAAATTACTGAAAAAGTGAAATTTAAAAATAAAAAATGTAATTTGTATAATAATAATAAATTGAATACTGCGTTTCGCACAAAAGAAGGAGAATTTCTTTTTATATAAGAAGATGAATAAAGAAAATAAAAACCAAGAAGAAGAATTTGAGAATTCCATTTTGCCTGTACAGTTGTAAAAAGTATTCGGGCATCGAAATATTTTGTCAAATTAATCGAAAATGAGATTCCACTTTTTCGAAATGAATTTGTCACTTTGCCTGAAATGGCACAATTTTTGCTCAAAGAAGAGTGAAATTTCACTCCATGGAATTTAGAAAGTCGATTAATTATAAAAGTAATTAATAAAACCCTGTCCCAATATATCGGAATAAAAATGAAATTCCACATAATTTACCCAAAAGGATTTTTACACGTATACAAAAATTTATAATTCACACCTCAAACAAGCAGGCGTGATCTATTTTCCATAAAATCAACCTGTCAAACCCCATTTTTGTACCTTTTCAAAAAGGTATTCTGTAATATTGGGATAAGATAGTTAAGCCGCGAGTAGGTATTCACAATATATAGACTATGTAAGAAGGTGAAACAAGTTCGTTCACAAAGACATTCCAATGCATCTTACGTCGTATGCATTAACTTTTGTGCCATGCGCAGTCACACAGGACATTTAAAAGGTATGAAGTGCCAGTTTTGTATACAAAGCGAGATTTTTTCTTTCCTTTTTTCTTTCCTTTTTTCTTTTTTGGAGAGAAAAAAATTAGAACTGCAGTTTACTGTTTATCACACATTTTTTTCTGTCCACAGACTTTGTGTGTGATGTAATATTGAAAAAGGCACTAAATTGCGACATGTCTTGTGACTTAAGTGGAGATAAAGTATATAAAAACGGACCGTTTGGGTATTTAGAAACCCATTGACAGAAATCAAAACACTAAAATCTACTTTTAGAAGGAGATTTAGAGCTATTTGATGCAGGAAGAGAAATAAATTATGGTGCCGCCGGACACGTTAACAGAAAATAATGTTTTCAAAAACGAAATTGTGTAAACTTTCCAAGATTACACTCTCCTTAACAATAATCATCTTTCGTAATTGATTATTTTGATGAAATAATAGTTGACCTTGTCGAGAATAATCGTTTATTTCCTATTTGCAAATCAAGTTCAAAATTAGAATAAAGTCTCATCTGGACTTTGAATCTTGCAATATTTTTAAAAATTTAAATATTATTACAATTTTACAACAATTAAAATTTTCCAATTCAAAAAATCTTTTGAAATTTGATTGTTTCTAAAAATTTGCACTATAAATATTCAATTCCAATATTCAATTATTACCTAAAATTTTAATTGGAATTCAATTATACGAGAATTTAATTATTTAAATATAAAAATAAATAATTTATTGAATAATTGAATATTCCTTAAAATTCAATTCTTATAAAGAACTTATCAAAATTATTTATAAATAATTGAATAAAATATAATTGATATTCTGCGATGAGATTTATTATTTAAGAAAATAATTGAATTGTTGCGAAGACTTTTATGGAAACAATTTTATAAATAATTGCTTATACCCAATGGGAAATTTACAACTGGCGGAGTACTGCGCCAGCACTGGCAGTACTGGCATAACTCTGGAATGATAAGGCTGTCTAACGCTGGCGAAGTACTGCCTGCCAGTGCTGCCAGACAGCGCTGGCTGAGAATATTGCCGCAATAAATGCCGTATTGTTATTAATTAATCGTAAATTAATAATTATGAATAATTTAACAACAAAATGGTAAATAATATTAATAAATAGTTATTATTCATAAAATATTTCTCTTCTTAAAGAAATTGTATTAAAGATAGAGACTAACAATGAATATAGTAAATGAAGTAGAAAAAAATTGTTTATAACATTAAAAAATTAAATAATAAACAATTACAGTAAGTGTGCATTAGATTTTCATATTTTAGTACCTAACGATTGGAATCTAGAAATATCGCAAACCTATGAAAATAAACAAAATTTCTGACGAGGGGAATCGAACCTACGACCTACGGACTAACAGACTAACGCTCTAACCACTATGCTAACGACACATATGTACAGTAAAGTATTAATATCTCAGTATCATTCAGACATACAATTATTGAGTCAAAGATGCGAAAAAAATATGGATACGTTAGAAATAATAAATTGAAATAAAATAAATTAAACTAAATTTTTAATAATTAAATTAAATTACTTTACTTATTGCATTTAACATTTTACGTAATTCTTAAATTACGTGGTAATTTTTTAATAATTTTTTATTCATAGTAAGAAGTAAAATAGTATTATAATAGGAACCAAATTATTATTGAGATGAAAGTTTAAATTTTGTTTATAATTTTAATTTGTTTAAATAATTTATTATTTACAAAATTAGAGAATTGTGTTAAATTATTATTAAATTTAATAAGAATAAAAATTGGACAAGTGCGAGTTGTACTCGCACTGCAATGGCGGGTTCCGCACACAAATATTAAAACAATACTTGCAACATTGATCGGTAATTGGTAGAATTAAAATAAACAATTATAAAAATATATTAAAATCATTTGATTAAAAAAAATAACTAAAAAAAATTAAAGTATTGTATATATCTAATATTGTAAACAATAATAAGCAGAGGAACAAAATTTTCAAAATTTATTATAGTTCCTCTGCTTATTATTGTTTACAATATTAGATATACAATACTTTAATTTTTTTTAGTTATTTTTTTATCAAATGATTTTAATATATTTTTATGATTGTTTATTTTAATTCTACCAATTACCAATCAATGTTGCAAGTATTGTTTTAATATTTGTGTGCGGAACCCGCCATTGCAGTGCGAGTACAACTCACACTTGTCCAATTTTTTTTTATTTTTAGTTAAGAAATTAAAGTCAGAAAACAATCTCTCATTTATTCTCTTAAAATTTGACTCTCTTCCTTAAAACATTTAATGCCACGTGTTTAAACTAAAAAAAATTAAAAAAAATTTTTTTTTTTTTAAAAAAAAAATTAAAAAAATTTTTTTTTTGATTTTTTTTCAAAAAGTTTCTTAAATAAATTTTTTGTCGTCAGACTATAATAATACACTAGGATACTAATTTTCAGCTCATTAGGTCAAATAATGTAAAAGTTAGAAAAAAAAAATTTTTTTTTTAAATTTTTTAGTTTTTCCTTGACAACGCTATGGCCATCATTACATATCAAGTTCTCTATATTTTTCCTGTAATATTCGAGTGAAAATACACCAGCATGCAAAATTTCAGCTCTCCATGTCGAATAGTTTAGAAGTTAAGGGGGGGGGGAATGGTCACTTTTTATGCATTTTTGGCCAAAAATCTTGTTATTTCCTTGACAACGCTATGCCCATCACGTCCAATCACATTCGCTATATTTTTCCTGTAATCTACGTGTGAAAATACATATCTGTACCAAATTTGAGCTCTTTAGGTCGAATAGTTTAGCCGCTAGGGGGGGGGGACACGATTTGGCTACGGACAACAGAGTCTCACCAATAGGGTTCCGCCGATACACCGTAGGTGTACGGAACCCTAAAAATGAACAACTGAAAAGTAAAATATTAATTTTTTTTAATAAATTTATATTTATAAACTTTTTTTATAATTTTTTTCAAGTTTATGTCAATAAAGCAATGTTGGCAAAGAGCGTCGTGAACAATTTTTCTCTACTCAGCCAGCACTTGCCGCCGTGGCTTGTCCAAGCTTTGGCGAAACAAAAATTCTGTACTGCGCCAGCACTAAGTGTCGAGGCTCGGCTAGACTACGCCGAACAATCGTCTGAGTACTAAGCCAGTATGGTGAACATCGGCACTACACTGGCATTTCCCATTGGGCAGTGACAGATTTACTACACTGAGAGAAATGGATAGTCAGATTTTGATGTTAAAAAGATGATGTTACACGATACTATCATTATGCTACTGCCAACCATCACAGATGCTAAAAAAATATAGTTATGCTACCCCGTACTACCAAGATGTTACTCCTGATGATATTGATGGTAACGGTGACTATATAGATAGCTGTCCGTATTTGTAGCATTAAAGATGGTCACCCTAACCACAATTATGTTACCCACTACTATAAATTTCTCTCCGTGTATTTTATATATTTATTTGTCTTTTTTTTGTATTTCCTCTTGTTTTATCATACCAACTCCACATAACCTTGGAGTGCGGAATCCAAGGTATCTGCACGCAGATTTCCCAAAAGTCCCTAAGCAAAAAAAAAAAAAAAAAAATTATAAATAATTGTGTCACAATTAGACAATTAGACAATAAAAATTAAAGTAAAAAGCAGTTTTTAAAATCAAATTAATATAATAAAACTTTTTTAATTTGATAAAAAAATTCCCGGTTTTTCCTGGTCAAATTAAACTCCCGGCGATTTATCGGTTTCCCCGCGCAATTGGTAGACACTCTGTCAATTCTATTCCCAATGGGAAATGCACCACGGGCGCAGTACTATACCAGCGTTGGCAGTATCGGGGCTACACTGAATTTCAGTACTGGTGCAATACAGATATAACGTCGGCATGTAGACAATGTTCTGTACTGACAATCGGTACTAATTCAGTACTGGCGTCAATGCAGAATGTTAGTGTTGCGGTAGTACAGGTGAATACGTATTTTTAGTGTCACGCCGATGTTACTTTTACTTTTATAAAAAAAAATTATAAATTAAAAAAAAAAGAATTTCATGCTATTCTCATGTCATGTATGCTTGGAATGTTAATACCTGTCGAAGAAAATTTGTTTTTCTATTTACCTGAATATTTACCATCATGAGGTCTCGAACGCAAGACGCTGCTAGGAGCGGATGCTCTACCAACTGCGCCACGGAGGCTCATGAATGGAAAGTTAGAATATATACATACATACGAAGGAAGTATGAAAATATGCTCTGTAACTTGAAAGTGGGATATTGTAATTGCAACAATAGTATATTGTAATATACATTATATTTAATATATATTACAGAAGAATATTAAAATATAAGGAATCATTTAAAAATTAATTTTTAATATAAATGAAAGATTAGTGCAATAAATTTAAGCTTAATGAATAAAATTCCTAAATTTTTATATAAAATTTATATTCTAACTTTTCATTTAAATAAACAGATTTTACAAAATTATTTGCCAAATTAGTTTATTAAAAAAATTTACCATTATGAATAACAATATAATGCCAAATGGAAAAATAAGTACCGAATAATTACATTGAACCATTGAAACAAAAACGAGACTTTTATACATAAGAACATTGTTTAAATATTTACCAGAAGAATAATAAAACAATAAAAAATATTTCAAGATACAGTAAAAAATGCTTCATGTCAATCATACTCAAAATTTAGATTTGCATATAATTAAAAAATGACAAAAAAGTGAGGTTACTTTTTGTGAAATGTGAATGAAAACAATAACAACCTAACAAGATGGTTGGTTTTATCAAGAAGCTTGTGTTAATATTATTAAATTTGTTTAACTTGTCCAATGTAGTTCGCTTTACCAGCTCTCACTATATAGTTATCAAAATCAAGTACAAAGTAAATTCAACAAAAGTCATTTTAACCATCTTAAAAAATAGAAAGTATATTTAACTTCACAATTTTAATTCATTCTACTAAAACTTTAGTTAATATAAAAATATGACTACAAATATTTTAACTAACGATAAATTATTAATTTAGTATTGAATTTTTTTTTCAATGAATAATTAACAAAAAAATTATTTAACTTGTGAATTTTGAAATTAAGTACTAGAATGAACATAACCTCACCTGCCAAAACTTTATTTCGCGATTTAAAAGATGATTCTTATGTCATTTCTTTTGACGAATATAATTTAAAAAATTGTGTACACATAAAAAACATTTACTAATTACCCAAGTGCGAAATTAAAAACGGCCCAAGACTGGCCCAGTGACGGCATAGTCAGTGCCCACTCTTGGCAGACAATAGTGGCCCGACTGTCGGGAGGTTAACCGCGGTAGGCCGTCGGCAGCCAATCATCGGCCGATTCTCGGTAAACATTAATGTGCCATTAATAGGCCGATCTTCGTCACATCACTGGCAATTGAATTTTTCCTTTAAAGATTTATCTACTTTGCCAATAATGTGCCGTTATTGGGCCAAGCTACGCCCCAATTCTGCCAATTATAATTTGCCATCAAAGATACAAAATTTTTGCCATTAAAGTGCCATAAATGGGCCGATGGTCGGCACATCACTGGCAATTGCTTTTTGCCATTAAAAATTGATCAACTTTGCCATGAATGTGCCACTATTGGGCCGAGAGCTGGCCCAGTCTTAAAAAATTTGAAAATCTGACCATCGGCGCCATCATTGGCCCATCAATGGGACGTTTCTAACACCAGTAATGGGCCCAGTAACTACTGCCAATTCTCGGCAGACATTACTAGACCAATTATGGGCCGTTTTTGCAGTCTTGGCATTTCGCACTTGGGTATCTGCCTGCAATGAAATTTAAACGTATTTGAAGATAAATGCACATTTCGTTTAAAGTTATGGTAATAGATTTTAATTCAGAAAACGGTAACCTATTCTTAATCCCAAGCCTAATCAAAATTTTGATCATTATTTGCTGTATAAAATTGTTTTTAAATATGGAAATTTTAAGAATAAATTATTATTAAATTTCCATAAAAAATTATTTATTTCTTCACAGTAACAGTGTCAAAAATAGTTACACATGTTAAACATTGAAATTAAAATTTTTGAAATTAACCAATTCTTTTATAATAATAATAATAATAATAATAATAATAATAATAATAATAATAATAATAATAATAATAATAATAATAATAATAATATGATGTATGACTCTTTTGTGATCCAAGTATTGTAATTAAATTAGATTTTTTTGTGGTTCTTTAGGATCAGTAATTTGTAAAAGAAACTAAATTTTTTGTTCTTTAGACGTTTCGATCCTGGTTTGGATCCTCATCAGTAAATTTTATTAATTCTGCAATGTACATATTTATTTGTTTATATTTATAATATTTATGAATGAATCGCATGTGACAATTGTAAGATTATTTTATTTGTTATTAATTTATTAATTTTTTTAAATTTGTTTTTGTTTATGTTTTTTTTTTTTTTTTTGTTTTTTTTTTAATTAATTAATTTTTTTTTTTATTTTTATAATGTTATTTTTTCTATATGAAGACATTAAAACAAAGAAACAAAGTTCTTACCTTGTTACATAATGTAATATTAAAAATAAAAAAAAATAAATCTAGTTTGAGGTTATGTTTTCTAATTCGAATGGAGAGAAATTAATAATATATTTGATTCATCAAAAAGTATTTATTCTTACTCTTGGTGATAAATCGTTAGATTAATTACTTAAAATATATTTAAAAATTTTCTTGGAGGTTGAATAAAACATTCATATACTAAAAATTATTTTATAAATAAGTGTATAAATTAACGAATGAACAAGAAATTTATAATGCAATATTAATTTATATTTAAATTTAATACAATTACAAATATATAAATACTTAGAATCCTTTTCTATTATTGTTTTTAAATGCCACAATATTCTACAAGCAAACATTTACTTTTACTTTGAAAATAAAAGCAAACACCTTTGACAGTTTATGCAACAGAAATTTGAGGTTATGTTGCATTCTAGCAAAAAGTGCGAGATAAACTGCCATGCAAATTCCAGTGGTGGCGCTAGCATATATCTAGGCTTCCATTAAATTTTTCTACCTGGGTTGTAAACAACTTTTCTATACTCAGCCAGCACTTGCCGCCGTGGCTTGTCCAAGCTTTGGCGAAACAAAAATTCTGTACTGCGCCAGCACTAATTGTCGAGGCTCGGCTAGATTACGCCAAACAATCGTCTGAGTACTAAGCCAGTGGTGAACATCGGCACTACACTGGCATTTCCCATTGGGTATTCAAAAAAATGTGTGCCAATTCTTTTTGAAATAATTTAATTCCTGTGACAATTTTATTATTTATGAAAATAATTGAATAGAATGATAAGAATGTTATCAAAATTTTATTTAAATATTTAAATTCTTTATTGAGAAATTTTATTAAAATAATAGATATTAACCCCTTAACTGCTGGCTGAAAAACACTAAATGTGCCCAGAATGCCAAAAAAAAAATAGTCCAATTTGTCTGAAACTTGTTACTCAGGGGTTTTCGGGGTCGCTGATTACGAATCTGATGTCGGTATTTTAAAATTCAAAATGGCGGATCCAATATGGCGGACGGCTTTTTAAAAATTAATCCAAATTACCTGAAATTTGTTACTCGGGGGCTTTTGGGGTTGCTGATTACGAATCTGATGTCAGTTTTTCAAAATTCAAAATGGCGGATCCAGTATGGCGGACATTTTTTTTAACTTTTTTATTCGCTTGAAAATTATCACTTGGGGGGTTTTCGGGGTCGCTGATGACGAATCGGATGTCTGTTTTTAAACATTTAAAATGTCAGATCCAATATTGCGAACATTTTTTAAAAATTTTTTTATTATCATAAAAGCAGAACAAATTTTACAAATGCCGGTTTAATAGAACAGCTATAAAGAGCGTGCAAAAATTGAAATTCCATTAAAATGTCCTAACGCATTTCACCTTTCCAATAAGTTCATGGGTGAAGTGCATCTCCACGGTATGCCATATTGGATCCGCAATTTTGAATTTTGAAAACTGACATCGGATTCGTCATCTGCGACCCCGAAAACACCCGAATGATAATTTTCAAGCGAATCCAAAATTTTTTTTAAAAATGTCTGCCTTATTGGATCCGCCATTTTGGATTTTGAAAAATCATCATCATATTCGTAATCAGCGACCCCGACAACCCCCGAGTAACAAATTTCATGTAAATTGGATCAATTTTTAAAAAAGTCATCCGCTATATTGGATCCGCCATTTTGAATTTTGAAAAACCGACATCATATTCGTAATCAGCGACGTCGAAAACCCCCGAGTAACAAATTTCATGTAAATTGGATCAATTTTAAAAAAGTCGCCCGCCATATTGGATCCGCCATTTTGAATTTAAAAAACTGACATCATATTCGTAATCAGCGACCCCGAAAACCCCCGAGTAATAGATTTTAGGCGATTTTAGACATTTTTTAAATAAAAATGCATTGTATTGTCCATGGCAAAGATTTTAAAAAATTTGCTAAAAGTGTTGTTTTTAAAAATTTATAACATTTTTATAATTCATTGAATTTAAAAACAGAAACGTGTGTTGCATTCTGCATAGCGTTGACTTTTAAGAAATCATTTTATTTTTAATTTTTAGCTAGTTTTGACTTTTTTACATCAATTTTTATCATGGCAAAGATTGTCAGTTTTCCGGCAGTCAGAGCAAAGTCCGAAATGGCAAAGATCTTTGCCATCGGCAGTCAAGGGGTTAAAAATAGTTGAATTGAGAAAAAATTTTGAAAATAATTGAAATTTTGACACAAATGTTATTAAAATTTTAAAAATCAATTGAATTTCTGCGAAGAATTTAATTAGTTTGAAAAATAATTGAATTTTTATGAAGAATTCTATTAGTTTTGAAAATAATTCAATTTTACCAAGAATTTTATTAAAATTTTTCAAAATAATTGAAGTTTGGAGAATAATTTTGTTATTCATAAAATTAATTAAAAATTTGTAAATAATTTAATTTCTACTAAAAATTTTATTACTTTGGAAAATAATTGATTTTTTTATGAATATTGTTATTTTTTAAAATAATTGAATTTTGCAAAAAGAATTTTATTAAAAATCCTGAAAATATTTAATTGAATTTGTGGGAAGATTTTGATAATATTTATATCAAGATAACGTTGAATTCTTTCAAAGAATTGCGTTACAAATTTTGAAATAATATTAAATATAGGGGAGGATGAAGGGGCAAGGATAGTTAGTAACAGCTTTCTAAAAAATCGCGTAATTCGTGGTATATTCGCGTTTTAACACCAAAAGATGATACACGGAAAAAAAAAGTTCCCAGATATTTCAGGAATTATTTCCTAACTCTTGGATACGTGGTAACAGCTCTGAACTAGCGACGAACATTCAATGGTAATCAATGAATGTTTGAAAGAAATTCGGGAACTGTATTAGAAAAAGCTATAAATAGTCCATTAGTCTCTTTTTCATTACTTTCTCATGTAAAGTTCATGGCACTGGCCGCAACTGTTTCTGAAATTTTCGGGAACTCGTCAAGGAATCTTGGTGCGCAGAAACCCAGCGCGCACCAGTCTCAACAAGTCTCACAGTCAGTAAGACTTGCGTGCCTTATATATTTATTTTATGCTGAGGTATTTAACGTTCCTGTTTAGCTCAGCTGGATAAGACGCCGGACTTCTATTCCTCGGGTACGCGAGTTCTGTTCCAGCCGCCGTCGATTTTTCTCTAATATGGTTTTTTCTATTACAGAAACTTAATAAAAAATAAAAATTGTAGATAAATTGTAGATAAATTGTGACCTTCAAGAATAAATGTGTGTGTGTGTGCGCACTTGTCAAGGAGGGGAAGTGGGAGGGAGGAAGCAGAATCCATTTTTTCTTGCATTCGCCTAACTTTTCGATTTTCTTGAACAGTTCCCGACTTTTTCAAGAACAGTTTGCCGAGAAGCGGTGAAATAGTTATAATTTGTAGAGAAATAGTAAATTACATATTTGAACGAGGCAACCTTTAGTTATCTGTTTACTACCCGCCGTATCCAAGAGTTAAGAACGAAGTTCCCGAATAATCCTAGAACTTTTTTTTCCGTGTAGTAAAAATTGGAAGTCAATCTGTCACCATTTGCGAAGTTAGGAGTTTATTTTTGAAAAAAGTCTGTTTTGCTAAAATGTCAACGTAATGTTTATCATATTGTTTTCTATATACACTGTAAAAAATGTAAGGTGAAATTTACACCGTCGCACGAGGGCAATAAAAAGACCCTCGTCGCACGATGTGAAATCACCCTGAGCCTCGAATGAAATTTACATCGACGCACGATGTATATTTTTTTTGTACATCGTGCGTCGATGTAAATTTCATTCGAGGCTCAGGGTGATTTCACATCGTGCGACGAGGGTCCTTTTATTGCCCTCGTGCGACGGTGTAAATTTCACCTAACATTTTTTACAGTGTAGACCTTTTCATTTCAATTCGGAAGTCGCGAATGCGCCTGCGCAGCAACCATGACAGTTCACCAATTTTAAAAGTTTCGGCCCTGTTCTATTAACATGTGTTAAAACTTTACTTTTGCTCATGTTTTTATAGAGAAAAGAAAATGTGTCCGGTGCAAAATTGGTATCAAATTTAAACATAAAAACACGCAGTTAAATTTGCAATTAAAAATATCACTGCAATGCAGAAAACAGTCAACTAAAAGAAGAAAAAAGAGTTGGTTCCAGAGTGAGGTTATGTTTACTATATATTGACATATTGTTATTCGCTGATGAAATGTGAAAAACACAATAGTTACCTCTTTCACTTTTATTTATTGTTTTTATTAACGTTGCATGTAGAAATGCAAAAAAACTAAAATAAATTATTGATATTTCAAAAATAACTTATTGATAAAATAATTAATATATGCTCCGTCCTCAATTTTTTCATTAAATTTATTCCAGTATTTGTTATAATTATTATACTCCATTTTTATGCAACATATAATAATTATTAGAACACTTTTTATAATTTTTTCATATCTGAATAATGCAATAGCTGTAAACAGGGCCGAAACTTGAAACGGAACTTCAATTCCATATAACGCATGCGCAAAGAAAATAATTGAAATGAAAAGGTCTATTAGAGTTTCAGAATATTTATTTACCAATTGTAATTGCTTGTTCTTTCATATTTATGAAGAAAAAAGGAAGAAAGTGATAAGAAAAACTAAAAAGTTAATTTTCAAACTAATTCACGTTGCTCCATAAAATTTAGAAAAAACTGAAATATGGACTCAAGGGGCAAGGATACCCAGGTAGAAATTTGTCAAGTATTACTTGTTTCCTTCCAGTACCTGTAGAGTCGAGAGCGAGTTTTACTTGCCAAGACAATCTGGCCAGTCCTGAATGAGTGACTGGCCAGTTTCACTGGATAAAAACAATTCCCCTTTGTGAACAGTATTTTTGTCAAGTCACTGACCAGAAAATCTGATCATAATCGGGACAAGAATTTCTTTCCAGGCACTGGCAGAAAAGTCGGACGAACGTCGGAGTTTACAACCGGCTGGGATCCGCGCCCGTACAGACCGCAAGTACCAACGGTCTGTACCGATTCGGATCTGAAAAAGCAACCGGCGCGGTACAGATTATGCTCCGACTGTCGGAACCGTCTTCCCACTATTGTCAGTACTGGCTCGGTACTGGATTTCTTCCGCCGGCGGATCTTACTCTTCTGCGGCGTCGGAAGAATGACGGATATGTTGAGTCTGTACTGGCTCGGTACTGGGGCGGATCTGACTGCGGATCTCGTCATTTATTGTCACATTATAAATTAAATAATTATTACAAGTAATTGTATTATTTTAGAAAATAATTATTAATAAATGAATCTAATCAATATATTAAGTAATTATTTATTGAGACTTTTTAAAAAATTTTTTGGGAAATAAATTAAATTTCTGGGAAGAATTCAATTACTTTTGAAAATATTTGAATTTCTGCAAAGAATTTTATTAGTTTTGAAAATAATTGAATTCTTACGAAGAACTTTTTTAAAATTTTTTAAATAATTGAATTCCTTAGAAGAACTTTATTATTTACAAAAATAATTGAATTCTTGAGAAGAATTTGATGAATATCTTTTTAAATAATTAATTTTTTTCGAAAAGTTTAATAAAAATTGTTTTTTAAATAATTGAATTCCTATGAAAATTTTATTATTTATAAAAATAATTGAATGAAAAGTTTTTGAAAATAATTGAATTTTTTGAAAGAATTTTATGATAATTTTTTAGAATAATTTTTTTAGTGTCAATTCTAATAAAAAAGTATCCAAATAATAGAAAATCGTAAAAAACTAGTATAAATATTAGGTTTTAGTAAATAAGTACGAAGCCTGCTTTATATGAACATCATGAGAAAACAAATGAGCAGCTCCCGCATGAATAAAATCATGAACAATACATAAATTCAAAAACAAGAATATAAAAAATCAAGAAAATTAGGACAAATCTTACAACTCACTATCCATAAAAGAGCAGGAAAATAAATTATATAACGCACATAAATCGTCATGTAACAGAATTGGACTACACTTGCAAATTTCTGATATGATCTTAAACGTATGCGCGCACGGTAGTAGTTCGAACACAATAAATCATTTGATTTGCATCCTTTCGAAGAAAAAAATTTATTCTAATTTTGATTTATTTCTTTATCATCATTTTTTTGTGTGCGGCTTGTTCTTTATACTTATTAACAAATGAAACTTACGTATTATCAATCATCAAAATATACACAAAAAAAATTAAGATTTAAAATACCAAACAGAAATCTTAATAACTTTTTTCTTATCAAATGATTTTTTCAATTATATTATACGCAGTGAACTTTTTTTTATTTACTGCATAAATCTCTTCACGCGCGACAAATTGTCACGATAAAGTTTAAAAACGTGACTGAAATAAGTTTATGCAAATTAAAAATGAAACGCATCATTTAAAGTATTTAAGATAAAGGTCTGACAAAGGAAAAAAGAAGAATGAAACACAATATACATACGAATTAATAGATTTTTTGCTAAAGAAAATTAAAATCTTTTTTAGTTGTGACAATGGACAAATTTATTATTATCTAATTATTATTATCATTAATTTCTTTCTATTAATTTTTTTTCCTTCATTTATTATTAGATTTTATTTATTTATTTTTCTATTGTATTCTTTTCTTTATTACCTTTCTTGCTTCTTTATTTATTTATTGTCTTTATATTTATCATCTTCACTGTTATTTAAAATTTTATTTATTTTCCTATTTTCTCTTATTATCTTTTCTTTTTCTATTTTCCTTATTACCTTTTCTTTTATTTATTTGTTTCTTTATTATGTTCTTCGCAGCCTACAAAATGAAATTATCAAATTTAAAAATGCAAATTGCATGTCGAATAAATTGTTTTTTTTATGGCTTAACCACTTCTTTCAGTGAATCAAAAGAAGGGAGCATTAAGAGTCAGACAGACACGCAGACGATCTAAATTAAAAAAATATTGAAAGAATGTCACCCTTGAGGTGGGGCATTACACTGCGTGAAGTGATTATGCTCGAAGCCGAGCCGGTAGAGCACGAGAAGTATGCGCACGTGGATTCAGGACTCACGTGAAAGTCTCACTTATAAAGGTGCTTGATACATCTTTTTTATGACTTATTGAATAGTAAATAATTAATTTTACGATCTAAAGTACTAATATAAGTTCCTGTAACTCGTGTACCAAACCAAAGGATTTTTAATTTTTTTCATCTCAATAAACCAACAACCTTTTTTCCTTGAAGCATATATTTCATCTTCTATATCTAACTTCTAAATCAGCTATCGTTCTCCAAATAGAACTTTATAATATTTTTTATGTTTCGATTCGTTTTCAATAATCTAATTTCATTGTTCAAAATTATCAGAACTATGATTTCAAATCAACATGCAACCGTAAGCACTAATCTTACACACATAAAAATCATACAATAGTATGACCTTAGGTCTAGAATTTTATCTCTATATATACTATATAGAAGTAACGAAAAAGCCGTGTAAAATTAGTCATAAAAACTAACATATGATTCAGAAAATTTAAACCATCATGTGGAAATTTTCTAACATTCCAGAAAAGATTGAATATAATTTTTTTTGTTCAAAGAAAACATTGATCAAGAATGAATAAATTTTATAAATTTTAAATGACTTGAAATATCAAAATATTATAAATATCAGTATATATACAAGTATCTTCATTTTGTTTTACCGCTTGCAAAACACGATCAGTGTCATCGCCTTGAAATGGCGCCCACGTTATCTTTAAAGCCGACTGACGATCAGGGATTAAGAAAGAAGATATTAGTATTCTCCAGTCGCTTTTATAAGAAAAAAAGTGGAAAAAAATCAACAAACCTGCACCTTTTAAAAGACAAAAGAGTGTGTGGGGTTAAAAACATTACTTCTTTAAATGATGACAATTTGGTTCATTCACTCTGGACAATACGATTCACTTCAAACTTTTTTTATTTGAAACATGTTCTGTTTCTGTAAATTTATTTATCATCGAAATATTTTGGTTTATTTCAATATATTTTTCGATAAGAATTGTTGCCACAAAAATTTAATTGTGTTTTCCCTCACTTTTCCTTGATTTTCACTGTTTCCCTGACCCTAAAGAATATACTCTTAACATGATTAGACGCTAACTTAAGGAGCCTTTAGAAAAGAACGAGAATAAAAAATAGGGAAAGATGGAATGTTTTCCAAGTTAAAATTTGTATTCTCCATGTGTATAATTTACAGGCGGATTATTAAATTATCCAAATGGATGATTGCACCTTATGGACAATAAACGATCTAAAATCAAATTGGTAAAATGCTATAGCATTTATAGATATATTATAGATATATCTACAATTTTTCTCCTCCAGCTATATTTATTTAATGAGTGTGTGACTTTAACTAGGATGAAATAGAAAAAGATTTTAAAATAGTTTTGACACAGTTGTTGGCTTCTCCTAACACATATATTGTGTTGAAAAAAAATAAATCTGATAATTTTCTAACAAAACGAAGATCTCTGTGTGTAATTGCTTGAGACGTATATATATATTTACAGGCGTACGTCTAACTGTTTTTCAGAAAGTGGTTTTGTGCACCGAGGATCGCAGAAAGTAATATAAACACCTACTACTAAGACAACATTTTTAACGATTTTTAACTGATTTTGCCGTTATGAGACCAAATTAATAAATTCCCCTATGGGTCATCTGATTTGATAAAAAAGTCGAGGTCGCGAATAAAACTGACACCCAATATGGACATTGATCCTCGTCTCTTTATAGAAGAAACTGCATACAACTTTCTTATTATACACACTAAAAAGTGGATCAGTTGGCCAACACAACAAATTTTCGTTTGTCCAATCTGTAAATCGTTTCTGACTCTTGAGTAAGTCTCAAACAAATAAGTAAAGTCCAAGGTTCCCTCACGAGCTCATATGTGCGAAAAACTACCTAGGAGAAAGTAATTTATGACCATATATATTTGATCTTAAATTATTAACAAAAAGCTAAACGAGACATATTCTCCTTTAATGAAGTCTTCTTTTCCCGCAATTCGAATATAGCCTTTGGTTTACTCGATAAAAGCAAGCGCAGGTGTATTTAAAATTTCCCTTCTTTCTCTTCTGCAGTAAAACAAAATCATCCATCTTAATATTGCACACTTTTTTGTTTCACTTTTCAGAAAAATCAAGGCAATAAAATATCTCCTTTGTTAAAGAAATTGAAAGTTCTAATTCGACCATCAACTCTCACAAGGGGGAGGAAATTACCATTTACGAGAAGCGAGATTTAACTACGCGTAAGGTTTCTTTAGTGTATACATATAATATGTATGTGCATTGAACGAATTCCAGAGTCAGGTATACTATTATAGTATAGGTATAGTCAGGTATTGAGTTTTCTTAAACAAGAGTAAAATAACTCGATCATGAAGCAGATCTCCTTGGAAGTTATAAAATATAGAGCCATAGACTTAGTAACGAGCCTCCGAGACAAGTAATCCATCGTCTACTTTAATTTTGTAGTGAATTGATCACTAGAAAAGATAAATCTACGTTGAATCGTGCGTGTCACATTGTGTGCTTTTGTCATGAGGATAAAATTAATCGACGCTTTCGGTCTCGATTAATGCCGTCGTTGTTTTTTTTCTTCGCTTTTTAAACAGCAACCGCGCGCAACATTCAAGTAGCGAATTTCTCGTATTCCATGTTCAAAATAAACTAATTGAAAGAAATATACCGCCAATGGCTCTCGATGTTTCTGTTTAATCAACAATAGACCGACAGGCCAATGTCAATTGATATTAAGCTTAAGCGAAAAAGTTAGTTACGTTTTGGCCGGGGAATGAAAAGACAACAGCGCTTTCCTGTTTAGATTATCCTAAAGTTCTCCACGTTCAAGTATGAAATTTATTTCGACTTTAATATACATTTGCATTAGAACATTCTAAAGGTTTAAAACTTATCGAGAATTTTCAATTCGAAAATTTAAAAAAAAATAAAACTATATATTTTTTATTATAGAGTCATTCCATTATATTTCGACTAAAGTCCTTGCTGACTAATTTTAAAAATTATAATATAGGATCACTGAACAAAAAGAATTTTTTAAATATTTTTCATATTTATTGTAAAATAATCATCTAAACTATATGAAGTCGTAAAAACTGTCACTTTTTCATCTATTAGAAAATGTTAAAGAAAACACATAATTTACTATGAAAACGTAAAATAATTATTAGAATTTATTAAGAATGACTTAGTTTATTATTATAAATTGATAGAAACCATTTATTTATTTATTTATTTACGTATTTAGTATATAAACGGGCTTATATTGACCTTTGGTACAATGTACTGAACACTGAAAATCTTACGTTACTAGTTGACCGCATTGTTATTATTTTTGTCAAAAATCTGCTTGCGTAGTTCTCTAACAAACGCGTTAAGCGAAACGCCATACAAATTTACTCTATCATGAAACTGATTTGCCTCACGACTTAACCTATTGACCACTGAATTTTCTAAGTAATTAGTTCTAATAAGTTGTTGATTAAATAATGGAACTTCAGTTCTGGGAGAATGCTTTGCTGCAAAAAAACAAAATAAACTTAAGAGATCTGAACAATTAAGTAAACCATTAATGACTTTAACCCTCTGCTGATGCTAACTTATCCCCACTCTATAGCCAAAGAACGTAACTCCCATAGTCCCCACCAGGCGTTTTGACGATAACGGTCGTTAGCATCAGCAGAGAGTTAAATAAAAACAGAAGATCTGCAAAAAAAATCTCTGATATATAGTTGGAATATTAAATCTTTTTCTAAGGTCAGTATAGTCGTGATCATAGATGAAGTTGTAAGGCACTCCAGTTTGTTTGGCGAAGAAACGAATAAATTTGTTCTGAATTCTCTCAATATCATCCACCCAATAGTCCTGATAAGGCCTCCACAAAGTAGACGCAAACTCGATGACAGGTCTGACTAACGTAAAGAACAATATTTTTATTGCTAACTCGTTTCTAGAATTTGAGGCAGTTCTCATGACAAAGCCCAAGACCCTGTTGGCCTTACTGATGGTGTAATTAGTATGATCATCATAATTAAAAAAACTAATACCTTCTCATGTGATGAGAATGTAAAAAATCTATTGAGCATTACCCCAAGGTCACGTATAACTGTTACTCTAGAAATAATTTCATTGACAATTAGATAAAGACAGTCAGGATCATTTCTGGATCTGCAATAGGACATGACGTAACATTTATTAATATTAAACAACAATTTATTTTTTACAGACCATTTGTAAAGACAATTAAGATCAGATTGCAGATCCAGTCGATCCTGAATCCATGAGATAGATTTATAAATTTTCAAATCGTCTGCAAATAAAAAAAAAATGAATGCGTAAAAACCGTTTTAATGTCATTGATAAAAATTATGAAAAATAATGGACCTAAATTTGAACCTTGGCGAACTCCTGAGATAGCTATAAAAATGTCGGAAAAGTCATAATTAATTCGCACCGATAGAGTACGTTCAGTGAGATAGCTTTTTATCCACAATATTAGTCCATCAGAAAAGCCCAGGGCCCTAAGCTTCGCCAGGAGAATACCGCGGTCAACCTTATCAAAAGCCTTAGCGAAGTCTGCATAAATAGTATCCACCGCACAACCCGATTGAAGATTCTTCAAAGCAAAATTAGAAAAAACAGTAAGGTTAGTTAAGATTGATCTACCTCTTGTGAAACCGTGCTGCTCGTCGATAATCAAATGATTAATTTGAAAATAAAGCTCGTCATAAATAAGACTCTCAAAGATTTTCGAGATAGTACTAAGCAGAATTATTGGACGATAGTTAGTGACATTACTTTTATTACCATCTTTATGTACAGGAATCACTATCCCTCGTTTCCATACAGATGGGAACAAACCACATGAAAGAGACAAATTAAATAGTAATATATACAGTGGCTCGACGAAGGAAGAACAGCAGGATCTTAAAAGAGAGGGGGGTATCCCATCTGGCCCAGCCCCTTTTTTAATGTCAAGTGATTTTAGTTTCAAAAAAATAGATTCTCTAGAAATAGCAAAAACGTTGAAAAAATTATTATTGCAATAATCCAAGGTTGCGGTGGAACAATTATTAATAAGAAATATTAGATGAAAAATGATTTTAAAGCTCACCTGTCAAATAACCTAATTTTGCAAATTTCATTCACTAAATGTGAAAAAGAGAAATCATTTAATTGAATAAAACCTTATCAAATATAAAGTACCTGTGATTAATTTTTACACTGTAAATAAAATGTTCTAAATTAGAGCTGATTTTCGGTATTAAAATACAACCAAATAATGACGATGTAGTACCCAAAATTAGTACTAAATTAGTACCTTTCTTTTTACAGTGTAGTTTTTCTTATCACTTTCTTCCTTTTTCTTAATAAATTTGAAAGAACAAGCAATTAAAATTGTCACTTTGTTTATTTTCACGATTTTTAAATGTACATAACATTCTACCAGAGAATTGAAAAATTACGAAAATTGGGCAATAATTAATTGATCACTTAATACACACATACTGGAAAAAGATTTTCTTTGGTCCCGCCCGTGTGGAAAATGAAAATTGGTCCTAGCCAGGTCCTACCTATTTTGCCCTGTTAATAGCTTGGTCCTAGGTTGGCAGTGTAGGTTGGACCAACAATGGCTGGTGAGCCAAGGTTTTTTTTGCTTATATGTCAAGGACCAACCTGCATTCGCTAGAGAAAATGTTCTCTACCCAGAGCACGCCACGAGGAGGCTGCAGCGATAGGATTTTGTGGTCCTTTATTTTTTTGTATTTTTTTTTGCTTTTTTTATTTTTTTTTCTTTTTTTTAATTTCTATTATTTTTTTGTTTTTTTTTGTTAATTAATTTTTTATAAACTCGTCCGCCATATTGGATCGGCCATTTTGAATTTTAAAAAACTGACATCAGATTCGTAATCAGCGACCCCAAAAACCCCCGAGTAAAACGTTTCAAGCGAATTGAATCATTTTTTTATAAACTCGTCTGCCATATTGAATCCGCCATTTTGAATTTTGTAAAACTGATATCGCATTCGTTATCAGCGACCTCAAAAACCCTCGAGTAAAACGTTTCAAGCGAATTCAATTAATTTTTTTTAAACTCGCCCGCCATATTGAATCCGCCATTTTGAATTTTGAAAAACTGACATCGGATTCGTAATCAGCGACCCCAAAAACCCCCGAGTAAAACGTTTCAAGCAAATTTAATCTATTTTTTATAAACTTGTCCGCCATATTGGATCCACCATTTTGAATTTTTAAAAACTGACATCGGATTCGTTATCAGCGACCCCAAAAATCCCCGATTAACAATTTTTATTAAAATTCATTAAACACATCGTCTTAATTAACAATTTGTTTATATAATTTGTTTATAACAATTTACAAATGATTCTATAACACAATTCTACGATAGACCTTTTCATTTCAATTCGGAAGTCGCGAATGCGTCTGCGCAGCAACCATGACAGTTCACCAATTTCAAAAGTTTCGGCCCTGTTCTATTAACATGTGTTAAAACTTTACTTTTGCTCATGTTTTTTAGAGAAAAGAAAATGTGTCCGGTGCAAAATTGGTATCAAATTTAAACATAAAAACACGCAGTTAAATTTGCAATTAAAAATATCACTGCAAGTGCAGAAAACAGTCAACTAAAAGAAGAAAAAAGAGTTGGTTCCAGAGTGAGGTTATGTTTACTATATATTGACATATTGTTATTCGCTGATGAAATGTGAAAAACACAATAGTTACCTCTTTCACTTTTATTTATTGTTTTTATTAACGTTGCATGTAGAAATGCAAAAAAAACTAAAATAAATTATTGATATTTAAAAAATAACTTCTTGATAAAATAATTAATATATGCTCCGTCCTTAATTTTTTCATTAAATTTATTCCAGTATTTGTTATAATTATTATACTCCATTTTTATGCAACATATAATAATTTAGAACACTTTTTATAATTTTTTTCATATCTGAATAATGCAATAGCTGTAAACAGGGCCGAAACTTGAAACATAATTTCAATTCCATATAACGCATGCGCAAAAAAAATAATTGAAATGAAAAGGTCTATTCAGAGATTCTAAGATATAAATAAATATTATTTCCCATAGAAAGATCTTGAGTTTATTTATCAATATTTGAGCGATAGTGGAACGCCATTCGTAGAAAAGTATTAAAAATAACATTTTGCAACGTACAAAAAAACAATGAAAATCTTAAAAAAACAAATTTTAATTGTCATTTTTGTGTTCCCTGATATTGAAAACATAGAAATATATTGTTGCAGTAGATTAAAATTAAAAATACTCTTTAAAAATCTTGAAAAAAAGTTGGAACGCCATTTCGCTATTTTCGCCACTTTTGGCCAGGGACGTGGAACGCCAATTGGAACGCCACGCTACCGAAGTGGTTAATATATATTCCTCTAATATATGGGCAATTCCACGTGAGATTTCAGTCGACCTCTTAAAATCGGCCAAAAATATTTTTTTTCTATTCTGTATTGAAAGAAAACAGATACGTATTTTTTTATTATTTTTTTGGAGGCCAAATTTTTGAGTTATGAATTTTCAAAATTTTCGCTTTTTAAATGTAGGTATATTTTTAATGTCAGATAACTCAAAAAATATTGCTTCTTTTCATTTTTTGACAAGAAAAAAAAAGTTTTGTTTTTCTCTCTACTTTTGAATAATCACAACAAAAAAATTTTTTGCTTCCTCATAAAGGAAGCTTTGTATTAGCAAAATTTTGGATTGTCATTTTTTGACATATTTATAAATTTTTTTTTATTATGCCTAATACTTTAGTACTTTATATATGCACAGGAACTCCCCGTATAAATGTTCTAAACAAATAAAAAAAAATTTTGACGTATTTTGACCTCCGAAGTCCAAAAAACGGATTTTAAAAATTTGTCCCGATGTGTGTGTGTGTGTGTGTGTGTGTACTAACATTACATTTGCCTCAATATCTCAGAACGAGAAAGAGCTAAAGGCCTCAATTTTTTTTTAAATTGTAGGTCTCCCCGGGGGACATAAAATGAGAGTATTTTCAGCCCGATTCATGAAGTTTAACTATTTTTTTTTTGCATTTTTCATTTTGTAAAAAAACGTTTTTTGGACATAACTTAAAAAAATGTTAGGACACTTATAAATCTTTTTCTTTAGTTTTGTAGAGTTTTTTCACACGCATCTTTTGAGCCCTAATTGAACATTTTTCGTCCATATTAACCGGAGATATTAAACTTTTAAAAATCAAAAATTTTGGAAAATAAGACTTTTTTAAAAATTTTGATAAAAACTGTAGAAGTTTAGTTTTGTTTTGTATTTAGTTTTGTAGAGTTTTTTAGACGCATCTTTTGAGCCCTAATTGAACATTTTTCGTCCATATTAACCGGAGATATTAAACTTTTAAAAATTAAAATTTTGAAAAATAAGACTTTTATAAAAATTTTTTTAAATGATGTAAAAGTAACTTCAAAAAATTATTACCAACTTGAAGAACATTAAAAAACGTTTCGATTGACCTATTTTTGAACCTGATTCGGGCAGAAATTATGAAATTATTGGTATTTGAAAAATCAAAAATTGTGGAAAATATCATTTTTCAACATTTTTCATTTTTTATTAAAAAAATAAAAAAATTTTATAAACAAAATAATTTTTTTTAATTTTGGGTATGATAAATTTTTAATTTTCTTTTTTTTAAACATACCTGGAACTGATAAGAAGGTTTTGCAAAAAGTTTCAGAGTGGGCCTGACAAGTTTGATGGGTCCAAAAAAATAATTAAGCTCTCCGTGCAGGTCGCACGCACGTGGCACAATGGGATTTTTTTTACATTTTATTATTAAAAATTGTCTAGAGCCTACAAACTTTTATCGGATTTTGATTATTATTGAATTTTTAGGCTCTAAACAATTTTTAATAATAAATTGTAAAAAAATCCCATTGTGCCACGTGCGTGCGACCTGCACGGAGAGCTTAATTATTTTTTTGGACCCATCAAACTTGTCAGGCCCACTCTGAAACTTTTTGCAAAACCTTCTTATCATTTCTAGGTATGTTTTAAAAAAAGAAAATTAAAAATTTATCATACCCAAAGTTAAAAAAAATTAATTTGTTTATACAATTTTTTTATTTTTTTAATAAAAAATGAAAAAAAAATTTTTTTGTTATGATTATTCCAAAGTAGAGAGAAAAACAAAACTTTTTTTCTCTTGTCGAAAAATGAAAAGAAGCAATATTTTTTGAGTTATCTGACATTAAAAATATACATACATTTAAAAAGCGAAAATTTTGAAAATTCATAACTCAAAAATTTGGCCTCTAAAAAAATAATAAAAAAATACGTATCTGTTTTTTTTTCAATACAGAATAGAAAAAAAAATATTTTTGGCCGATTTTAAGAGGTCGACTGAAATCTCACGTATCTCCCATATACATTAAAAATTATTAAAAAATTAGAAATTTGTTAATTAAATTATTTTACAGTATATATAATCATTAAATTGCATACTTATACTAATACAATGCAGAAAAATCGGAATAAACAAAAAATTAAAATAATAAATAAAAAAAATAGTTTAACAACAACAATAATAATAAAATAATATCCAAATATAAAAATTCAAAAATTAATATTTTTATATTATATCAAGAAAAAAAAACTATACATTTTCGTTGAAAACAGGTTTTTCATTGTTCTCAATCATTTTTAACATTAATTTCTTGGTCTAAAAAAAATATTCGTCTTTTGGACTTGGAAATTTTTCCTAATTAATTAAGCGGGTGATCCACTTTTTAAAAAAATGTTAAAAAAATTTATGTTAAAAACACGTATTTCATTATTCTAAATCATTTTAAGCATTCATTTTTTGTTGCAAAATATGTTTTAGACTTGGACTTAGAAATTTTTGCTAATGAAACTAGCCCTCATTTATAATAAATATAAAAATAATAAAATTAGTTAAACATTAATTTTTTTAAATTCCATTTTAGTTTAATTATAATTTTCTATTAATTAAAAATTTAATGAATTTATTATTATTAATTAATAATCAATTAATCATATTAAATAATAAAATTAATTAATAAATATTTATAATAATTTATAATAAATTAATAAAAATAATTAAAAATTTAATTACAGTAATCAATTTATTTATTAATTGTTAACGTTGCAAATTAAATTACTAAAAAGTTATAATAATTAAAAAATCATCTTAAATGTTTTATTACATAGAAAATATTAAAAGTATATACCAATGCTTAAAATCTCTAGTTACGACACTGAACTGAAACATATGTGCAGTGGTTATTAATTATCAGTATCCATTGCGTTGAACGGCCGAGTGCGTTAAGCGGTGCGACTTTAGTCCATCGGGACCCGGGTTCGCTCCCCGTTACCCCCCATGATTTTTTCGGTGAAATTGCGTTATCGTTCTAAGGTTTATATAGATTATAATTGTTTATATACTAATAAAAAATATTTATTTCAGTGTTATTGTTAATTATAGTGCATTAAAAAAATGAAAGTTGTTTGAAAACAGTAAATATTTAGGATATTCGAATTTAGAATTTTTTTTAAATTAAATTAAAAATGAAAAAGTAATGTAGAAAATTACATGTAATAATTTACTATTTACATTATTTTTATATAATAATTCAACTAATTAATTAAAAATTATAAAATATTATATAATTTTTTATTCTATTCCATTTATTATGTATATATTTTAGTGGATACAGAAATTATCCAAAAATATTTTTTATTGAATTTCTTTGGTGCTAAATAGAAATTTTATATTAATTGCATGAAATAAATGTGTTAACTACAGTAAATCTTAATATTAAACAAATTTTCAGTATTTTAAAAGAATTAATTTGTCTAGTTTTCCTACAGAACCGTTGACCAGAATTTATAAAGTTGGGCTAGATAATAACTTGATGAAAAAAGCGTGACACTCCGTTCCAGTTATTAGCTAGTTGGCTTGTAAAGTAACTAGACAATTTCAAGCGCGACTGGACAGTTCCTTTATAATAACTAGGACAAATTTCTACTAGGGAGGAAGCCCACGTAGGTCCTGGGTTGGACCTGGGTGGGTCAGCCCACATTTAAATTGCAATATCTCTTAGTGCTTAGCACCAACTTAAACGAAACTTAAAATCAGCGAACGAAATTAGAAATATATTTTACTAATGATAATTATATTGCAGTCTGTATCTGTTTAAAAACACGGAGAGAAATTTATAGTAGTAAGTAACATAATTGTGGTTAGGGTGACCATCTTTAATGCTACAAATACGGACAGCTATCTAGATAGTCACCGTTACCATCAATATCATCAGGAGTAACATCTTGGTAGTACGGGGTAGCATAACTATATTTTAATTAAGGAAGATTTCGACTATATCAGCAATTAGTGACATCTATTAGACGTCAATTGAACTCTTTGGTTTAGAGTCAGGTGTTATTCTTAAGATAATTATTCCGATATGGTTGTCGGTAAATAATTATATTTTTGAATTTAATTTTTGATCTGAAAAAATAAGCTGCGTGAACGACTGCACTGTGCATCTGTGAGGACTCGAACCCCAGTTAATAGCTGCCTTTCGCGGGACTAACGCGAACGTGAACGTCCAGGCTGTGTTGGCATGGTGCATTGGTAGGCGTTAGTCCCGCGAAAGGCAGCTATTAACTGGGGTTCGAGTCCTCACAGATGCACAGTGCAGTCGTTCACGCAGCTTATTTTTTCAGATCAAAAATTAAATTCAAAAATATAATTATTTACCGACAACCATATCGGAATAATTATCTTAAGAATAACACCTGACTCTAAACCAAAGAGTTCAATTGACGTCTAATAGATGTCACTAATTGCTGATATAGTCGAAATCTTCCTTAATTAAAATTCTTAATCAGCAAATAATTTCCTACAATAACTATATTTTTTTAGCATCTGTGATGGTTGGCAGTAGCATAATGATAGTATCGTGTAACATCATCTTTTTAACATCAAAATCTGACTATCCATTTCTCTCAGTGTAAATAAATAAATTTTGCTGTTTTATTAACTTTTGTAACAAATTACTTAAAAATTTGCAGTTTTTTATCAAACTTCGCGATTATTACATTAAAGTAGTGAAATATGAAGATAATTTATAATTTTAACAATTCAGCATTTGTTTAAACAAACAATTGTTGTTATTTATTAATTCTTAAGACAATAAAGCGTCTAGACACTTGTAGTCTTTTAAAATTTTGCAATTAACTAATCTGAGTATTTACTTATTGCAAAATTAGAAAAAACTGCTAGTTTCTAGGTTGATTGTGTAAAAAGTTAGTAAATAACAATTATTTCCCAAGTGCGAAATGCCAAGACTGCAAAAACGGCCCATTATTGATCCAGTAATGTCTGCCGAGAATTGGCAGTAGTTACTGGGCCATTACTGGTGTTCAAAACGTCCCATTGATGGGCCAATGATGGCGCCGATGGTCAGATTTTCGAACTTTTTAAGACTGGGCCAGCTCTTGGCCCAATAATGGCACATTCACGGCAAAGTTGATCAATCTTTAATGGCAAAATTCAATTGCCAGTGATGTGACGAAGATCGGCCCATTAATGGCACTTTAATGGCAAAAATTTTGTCTTTGATGGCAAATTATAATTGCCAATATTGGGACGTAGCTCGGCCCAATAATGGCACAGTATCGGCCAGTGTAGTGTAGTTTATAAGAACCCTTTTGCTTCCTCGACTTCACGTCAGAGTAGCAGAGTGGTCAGAGTGTTAGGCTGTGGTGCGTCAGGTTCAGGTATCGATCCCCGCGAGCGGTAAGAATTTTTCAAATATTTGTAAGTTTGCGTTTAATTTAGGGAAATAAGCTGTATAAATATTATAATTTAATTAGTTAATTAAATAAAAAATATATTTTTTTTAATTTTGTCAACACTAGGGAGTAATGGCAGCCAATATTGGGCCATTAATGTTTACCGAGAATCGGCCGATAATTGGCTGCCGACGGCCTACCGCGGTTAACCTCCCGACAGTCGGGCCACTATTGTCTGCCAAGAATAGGCACTGACTATGCCGTCACTGGGCCAGTTTTGGGCCGTTTTTAATTTCGCAATTGGGTTGTTATTAATTTTTTTCTTTATTAATGTAAAAATCACGAACTACAATCTTCACGGCTCTCGTTTAACGGGCGAATTTTGAATAACAGAGAACTTTCAGTGAGAAAGTTGTTCATTATGATCCAAAAAAGTTTTCTGGAAAATCATAAGGCAAATAAATAATTAGTGTCAAAATGGTGAATGTTTAAAGTTGCTAGCAGCCAAACGTGTAGCATGGCCATAACCTATGAAACAACACTCCCAAGCACGTATGGCTAGTGACGCGTCCCAAGTGCGAAATGCCAAGACTGCAAAAACGGCCCATCATTGGTCTACCCAGTGAGAAATTTCTCACCGGTCCAATATCGGTCCAATATTGGGAGCCAAGAGACCGATCATCGGTCCAATAAAGGCTCCCAATATTGGACCAATATGGGCTGATGCTTGGGATGTAACGGGATCGCCAAGCATCGGTTGTTAATATTGGTCCAATATTGGCCGAATATTGGCAACCAAGAGAAAAAAATTTTTTTAAATAAATTTTTTTAATTTAATAATAATAATAAAAAATTAATGTTTATAATTTTTTTGTTTAATATATTTATTTGTTTAATTATTTATTTTTAATAATTCATGTAAATAATAAATAATTTATTATTTATAAATTATAATTATTTAAAAATGCAGCAGCTATTAGAAAATAGCATTCTGCAAAAAAATTCTATCATTGAAAAATCAATGATAGGCGAGAGAAATCCGCGTCTTTAAATAGATTCGCAGATGATAGACAAGAGATATCCGCGTCATTAAACGGATTCGCAGATATACTCTGGTCTCGCGACGAATTTCTCGATACTTATATACACTGGAGTCGCCGTGTCAGTTGCGAGAACGGTTACAGCGTCCCTCTTGCGGCAGAGATAAGAATTGTCACGTAAACTGCTAAATCGCTTTACCGACGGCCTTATTATACCCGCAGTTTACGTGACAATTCTTATCTCCGCCGAAAGAGGGACGCTGTAACCGTTCTCGCAACTGACACGGCGACTCCAGTGTATATAAGTATCGAGAGATTCGTCGCGAGACCAGAGTATATCTGCGAATCCGTTTAATGACGCGGATATCTCTTGTCTATCATCTGCGAATCTATTTAAAGACGCGGATTTCTCTCGCCTATCATTGATTTTTCAATGATAGAATTTTTTTTGCAGAATGCTATTTTCTAATAGCTGCTGCATTTTTAAATAATTATAATTTATAAATAATAAATTATTTATTATTTACATGAATTATTAAAAATAAATAATTAAACAAATAAATATATTAAACAAAATAATTATAAACATTAATTTTTTATTATTATTATTTAATTAAAAAAATTTATTTAAAAAAATTTTTTTCTCTTGGTTGCCAATATTCGGCCAATATTGGACCAATATTAACAACCGATGCTTGGCGATCCCGTTACATCCCAAGCATCAGCCCATATTGGTCCAATATTGGGAGTCAATCGGCGCCCAGCACGGCAACCAATATTGGACCGATATTGGACCGATTAAAGTCTATTGGCAATTTCTCACTGGGTAGTAATGTCTGCCGGGAATTGGCAGTAGTTACTGGGCCATTACTGGTGTTCAAAACGTCCCATTGATGGGCCAATGATGGCGCCGATGGTCAGATTTTCAAATTTTTTAAGACTGGGCCAGCTCTCGGCCCAATAATGGCACATTCATGGCAAAGTTGATCAATCTTTAATGGTAAAAAGCAATTGCCAGTGATGTGCCGACCATCGGCCCATTAATGGCACATTAGTGGCACTTTAATGGCAAAAATTTTGTGTCTTTGATGGCAAATTATAATTGCCAGAATTGGGACGTAGCTTGGCCCAATAACGGCACATTATTGGCAAAGTTGATAAATCTTTAAAGGAAAAATTCAATTGCCAGTGATGTGACGAAGATCGGCCCATTAATGACACATTAGTGGCACTTTAATGGCAAACATTTTGTATCTTTGATGACAAAATGTAATTGCCAGAATTGGGGCGTAGCTTGGCTCAATAATGGCACATTAATGTCTATCATTTTGTATCTATGATGGCAAATTATAATTGCCAATATTGGGACGTAGCTCGGCCCAATAATGGCACAGTATCGGCCAGTGTAGTGTAGCTTATAAGAACCCTTTTGCATTATCGACTTCACGTCAGAGTAGCAGAGTGGTCAGAGTGTTAGGCTGTGGTGCGTCAGGTTCAGGTATCGATCCCCGCGAGCGGTAAGAATTTTTCAAATATTTGTAAGTTTGCGATTAATTTAGGGAAATAAACTGTATAAATATTATGAATTAATTAGTTAATTAAATAAAAAATATATTTTTTTAAATTTTTTCAACACTGGGGAGTAATGGCAGCCAATAATGGGCCATTAATGTTTACCGAGAATCGGCCGATGATTAGCTGCCGACGGCCTACCGCGGTTAACCTCCCGACAGTCGGGCCACTATTGTCTGCCAAGAGTAGGCACTGACTATGCCGTCACTGGGCCAGTTTTGGGCCGTTTTTAATTTCGCACTTGGGTTGTTTAAACAATTGCTGAATTAATAAATTAATAAATTTACTTTATTTTATAGTATTTGTATAATTTTCTGATTTATGTCAAACAATAAATTGTTTAAACAAATATGATTATCAATTAATTTTATAAATATTAATTGAGAATATTTATCAATTTTTACATGTTTTTCATGTATCAATTTCGACACTTTATTTTATTAAAAATTTTTCTAAGTCATAACTAGATCTCCTAGTTAGTACCAAGTTAGGACCAGCCCAGGATATATAAAAAGGGGTTGCCAAGTTAGGTCCAAGCTAGGGCCAATAATCATTTTAGACATAGCATGGTGATTTCTACACAAGCGAAGCTATTTTCCGAATTAATGAACTTTAAACTTTTCATTATTTTTATCAGGTTAATAAATGTGTTTTTTAAAAGACGAAGTTAGGTCTTCTTGTTTAATCGTTTTAAACCAACTTCACTTTTAAAAAAATCACATGTATTAACCTGATAAAAATAGTGAAAAATTTAAAACTCATTATTTCGAAAAATAGCTTCGGGACCAAAGAAAATCTTTTTCCAGTGTGTGTATTTAGTGATCAATTAATTAATTGTCCAATTTTCGTAATATTTCATTTTTCTGGAAAGATAAGTTATATGTACCTATAAAAATCGTGAAAATAAGCAAAGTGCCAATTTTAATTGCTTATTCTTTCATATTTATGAAGAAAAAAGGAAGAAAGTGATAAGAAAAACTATAAGTTAATCACACCCAGGCGCGAAAGACCAATGCTGACGATGGATTGAAGATTTATTGAGCCTTGAACGCCCAGCCTGGGTAACCCAGTGTTGAAGCAGTCTTTATACCACTGTCACTCATAATGTTGATTCAGCATTGGACACCAATGTTCGTTCCATGCTCGATTCAAGACTCGGTCAATCTTCGTGAGTGAAGCTCGAACATCTGATCTTAATTCAAGCCTGAATCAATCTTGACAGTTTATTTATTGACGTGTGCACTTAAAAATATTAAATATAAATATTTATAAATTAATTAATATTAAAATATTTTTTATGATAATTTTGTATACTATTTAAAAATTATTATTAATTATTATTATTAAGATATCAATTGGTAAATAAATATTAATATTTATTTAGTGTATAATATTTATATTAATTATTAATTTATTAATAATAATAATAATAATAATAATAATAATAATTATTATTATTATTATTATTATTAATATAATAATATAATACAATAATAATAATAATTATTATTATTATTATATTATTTATTATTAGATATTATTAATTATATAAGATTCATATAAATAAAGTTAAATTATATATTATTTTTTTTCTTGCTCAGTGTCAAATTATTGTTTTCAAAGTCCAAGAGTTTCGTTTGTCTGAAAAATTTTCAGTAAAAAAATGTTCATTAGTGTGTAATAAATATTTATGCCTAGTAGTTGTACACTAGGATCAACTGTTTAGTAAATATTATCAAAAAACTATTTTTTGTCAAACGCGTGCGACTAAATGCAAATAACCTTGAGACTTTAGCATTGCCAACTCAAGAGTTGAGTTGGTAATGCTGGAGTTTCAAGGTTATTTGTGTTTAGCTGCGCGTGTTTGCTAAAAAATAGTTTTTTGATAATATTTACTAAACAGTTAATCCTAGTGTAAAAACTACTAAGCATAAATATTTATCACTACCTAATGAACATTTTTTTCACTAATAATTTTTCAGATAAACAGTCATAATTTTTCAAAGATAAATATCTTTGAAAATAATAATTTGACACTGTACAAGAAAAAAAATAATATATATAATTTAACTTGTAAAATTATCATAAAAAATATTTTAATATTAAATAATTTATAAATATTTATATTTAATATTGTTCAGTGCACACGGTAATAAAGAAAGTGAATACTGTATCAAGACTGACCGAGTCTTGAATCGAGCATGGGACGAACATTGGTGTCCCATGCTCAACAAATATTGAGTGACGCGCCGTATATACAGAATATACTGCGCTGGCATTGAAATAGTAGATTAGGCGAGGTGCCTTCCAGCCTTCTGTGGCCGAGCGGTTTAAATGCGTGCGTTGAGAACTTCCGGTATGCGTTAGGGGCGGGGTACGTGAGTTTCGATCCCACATGCGAGCGAATATTTTTCATTCTTTGTTTTAAGCGTTTATATATAATAATAAACTTGTGTGTTGTGTTGTGAATAAAAAATGTGAATATGTTTGTAAATAATATTAAAAAGTCTGCTGAAAAATCGAGAAAAAAATGTACCGATTAACAGAAAAATTGTTTTCTTTTACTAAAATTATTTTTTTAATATTACTATTTCAAATGACATTTACTGTTAGTAATATATTATTTATATGAAAATAATATAATTATTATAATAGTAACTTAATGCCATTAAATTAACAAACGCATATAATATGAATAAAAATAATAACAATAATATTCATTACTATTATAATAATTATTATTAATATTATTATTAATATTATATACAATTCATATATTCGTATTATATTGAATGGGCGCGAGAGACGCGTAAATTTGGGAACAGTGGAAGCAGCCTTGTTTCAGTCCTGCATTAGGGTTCCGCAGCATTGATTGAACATTGAACGCGAATCTTCAACAAGGACTGGAGCGTCAGTCTTAAATAAGTGTTACATTATGGCTAGAAGCAACCTTCGTTCCGCCGTCCCACCAAGGCTTGATCAATGTTGACCAAGCCTCAACGAAGGTTCCGTAAAGCCTGAATCCACCGTCAGTTCTCACCTGGGCAGGTATTTTTTTTATTTGATAAGGTTTTATTCAATTAAATGATTTCTCTTTTTTACATTTAGTGAATGTTTGCAAAATTAGGTTATTTGACAGGTGAATTTTAAAATCATTTTTCATTTAATATTTCTTATTAATAATTGTTTCTATCAATTTATAATAATAAACTAAGTCATTCTTAATAAATTATAATAATTTTTTTATGTTTTCATAGTAAATTATGTGTTTTCTTTAACATTTTCTAGTAGATGAAAAAGTGACAGTTTTTACGACTTCATATACTTTAGATGATTATTTTACAATAAATGTGAGAAATATTTAAAAAATTCTTTTTGTTCAGTGATCCTAATACTTTTAAATTCATTCCTGCAAAATATTATAATTTTTTTAAATTAGTTGGCAACGACTTTAGTCGAAATATAATGGAATGACTCTATAGTTCTGATAAAACTGAGAAGTATATGATTGTATAATTTGGTTCCAATTAAATAAAGGACAGAAATAAGACATGTCGTATTATAAAAATAACAAACGAAATGCGCAAAAATAAATTCACACTCAATAAGATTGAAAGATAAATACAAGTTTATTACAATTTGAATTTTTATTGCCTCTTATTAAATCTTTAAAAACAAACGTTCTACCATCAATTGCGGGAATAAAGGTTATATTTTGAATTAACCCCAAAACCTGATTTTCGAGAAACATTCGAATGATAAAAATCATTAAATTTTTAAGGTATATAGCCTTCAAGATTATTTATACCACGCATTTTACCCATCAGTTTATGGTTCGTATACTTTTTTCTTCTTCCATAACGAAATGGATTTTCAAATAAATTGAAAGATTTTTAATGCTAAGAAGTAAAGCATATGGCACAGCAAATCTTGTAACTTATAATGACCCCTTACATCTAATTTTCCATAAGTGGAATTAAAGCTATGTTCCGTATAATCACTACACCCTGAAAAAACAATTCAAGGGTACTACAAAAATTGTTTCGAGAGGATTTTTCCTAAAAATAAACATACTTTTCTCTGGATGTAAATAAATCCTCACGTAATAAAATGAGGGATATCCAAACAATTTGAGAAAAGAAAAAGAATTTTATGAAAATATTTCTGAAGATGATGTCGTCTACCTTCAAAAAGTGCATCAAGAATGTTCTCGTGAAGCAGGTTTGGATATGAAGAACGCGAAATATTCGATCCGCATTTACATTTCACAATCAAGTACACTGTCATTACTGCTTGGATGCACCGTGTGGCATAACAGGTAAATCAGCATTTTCGACACAATTTGTCCTTAATGGTCTTCGCAAAAGCCAACGACGTTAACCTTGGCTGATGTAAGTGAATTGAAAGACGATCCACGTACTAAAACTATAATGTATATATGGACCTCCTACGCGGATATATAGTTGTTATAGTACGCGACCAGACCTGCAAGTTATATATGTTCAATGCAGTACTTTTCTATATCAAGCGCATAGAAAACCGGTTTAAACACACAGTTTATATGTAGCAGCAACAAACAACTGCAAGCAGCTGCTGCTGCTGTTGAGCTGTACACAGAGAGACAACAGCTGATCGTTATAGAGGCTCTAGAGAAGAAACTGCGCTTGGATCTGGTTGCACCCACGACACTGTATTACATACTCGTACGGAGTATATTACTTGAGTACACCCACGTGCGTCCAAGTCACGGATATGACATTTTTTTCCAACTCTCCATATTGTGACCGAGGGTTATGGGAAATATCTCGGAATCTACATTACACAGATAGCAATCGGTAAAAAGTGGGATTTTAAGATTTTCAAGATTATCTATTCTCTCCGCGATTCAATCGGTGGGATATTCTCTATTAACTGCGACAATATAGGATACACAATCTTCCCATATAATTAAAGAAAGAGAGACTTCTTTTTCTATCAAGTTATTCAATAGAGTCTGCAACCATGTAAATGCTTATTTTTGTTTTTTCCATAAATTTTTTTAAATCTAGGACATCAGGTTCTTCTATTAGAATCAGTGACTTTACTATCTAGACATTTTTAAATAGTTCAAATTTATAGAGAGACTAATTTGGAGCTACACTTTTTCGTTCGTGGATTTCAGCCAAAGGCGTTTATTTGAAGTAAGGGCATTGCACAAAATGCATACGGATCTTGATGTTTTGCCGTTTGGATTATGAAACTGAAGTTACCAACGTTGATTCAACGAAAAACTTAAAAAAAAAATTTTCTCAGAATACAAATTTTCCTTGTATATTTTTAACTCAAGTAAACCCTCCAAACCCTAAAATAAAAAAAACGTGGGAAAAGCAGTGATTTTTATTCTTTTTTATTAATTTTTTCCAAAAATCACGAAATTTTAATTAAATTCATAATTCCTCGCCTCGGTAGTCATTTTTTTCTTTTGATAATTGTTTATTTTAATATTAGACGCAATTATAAAAAAATTTTGTACGTTTCCTAATCGGGGAAAACAGTAATTTTGGTTTTTTTGTCACGGATTTATGAAAAATCCGTAAATTTTAGGTAATTTAATAATTCCTCGCCTCGATAGTTAATTTTTTCTTTTGATAATTGTTTATGTTAATATTACACGTTATTTAAAAAAAATTTTAAGTAATTCCAAGTCGGGGAAAGCAGTGATTTTAAATTTTTTTGTGTCACGAATTTTCCAAAAATTCCAAAATTTCATTTAAATTCATAATTCCTCGCCTCGGTAGTCATTTTTTTCTTTTGATAATTGTTTATTTTAATATTAGACGCAATTATAAAAAAATTTTGTACGTTTCCTAATCGGGGAAAACAGTAATTTTGGTTTTTTTTGTCACGGATTTATGAAAAATCCGTAAATTTTAGGTAATTTAATAATTCCTCGCCTCGATAGTTAATTTTTTCTTTTGATAATTGTTTATGTTAATATTACACGTTATTTAAAAAAAATTTTAAGTAATTCCAAGTCGGGGAAAGCAGTGATTTTAAATTTTTTTGTGTCACGAATTTTCCAAAAATTCCAAAATTTCATTTAAATTCATAATTTCTCGCCTCGGTAGTCATTTTTTTCTTTTGATAATTGTTTACCGTCAACCGGGGCTATTTTGTGCACCAAATAGCTTTTTTTTATTCAAAGATTTATTTAAATTCAGAATTAAGAGAATAAAGAAAATCAACTTTTGATATATGTTGTGGACATCCTTCTGAAGCTTTCCTATAAATTTGGCAAAGAAAAAAATTTTTTTGTCTTAGTTATAGTCATTGAAAGTCGTGCACACAATAACTCCCGGGATGGGGCTATTTTGTGCATCGAACTTTTGTTTTCCTATAATGTTGCGTAAACATTTTTTTAATCGTTTCTGCTTCATGAAATCTTTTGTGTATATATTTGAGAGTAAGTTAAAAAAAGAATGACCTAGTACAATTTTTTTGTAGATATATTATACAAAAAATGTAAAATAAAGCACTAAAATTTTGCTAAAATCTGAATTTACTAAAAATTAACAATCTTTCTTTAAATTGTATATTACGCAGATAGTAAATAACATTTTTTTCTTTTTTAATATATATTTTATAATAAAATACTAATATAATTATAAAATGATCGTTTAAACACTTATAAATAACTTTAAAACATCATTTCAATAGGAGCTTTTTTAATAGTTTTGAATGATATTTATTAAAAACTTAAAATAAATATTTTTAAGGTTAAATAGATAACAATTTAATATCTAATATGATTTTCAAGTTATTTTAAGAGAAACGAGAAAATAGTTTTAAAACTAATTTGAAAAACTTATAAAAATTAATTAATGTTCATTTTTTGAGGTTACGTTGTGCACCGGTTGAGCTTTTAATCGTTTTAATGATTTTAATTAACGTATTTACAGTTTTTTGACAAAAAAGTAAGACAAAAATGTATTAAAATGATAAACAAAATCTTCTTTACTTACTAAATAAAATATTTATGAAAAATATTTGATTTTTTAAGTGCACAAAATAGCCCCACGGAATCCTGGTTTTTCAGTTTTTTCCACTTTTCTCTTAAAATAATGAATAAAAAATTAGCGCATTACGTATGTATCATCACAACACAATTGACAACAAATATCTAACTCAGTTTATGAAACACATTAAAACTCTAGAAGATCTGGTATAATTTTTCCGAACTTTCAAAATTTTTTAAACAAATTTTCCGTGTTTAGGAATTTTTTTCTCTTAATTGACAAAGAATTAAATAATAACATTTAGTGCTCTCTATTGTCATGTAATCAAACTTTCATTTTACAAAATAGCAGATTAAAATAATTCATTTTAATAATTTTTTTTCATCAAAAAACTCGCGTGCACAAAATAGCCCCCGGATGCACAAAATAGCCCCAGTTGACGGTATTTTAACATTAGACGTTATTTTAAAAACATTTCAAGTGATTCCAAGTCGGGGAAAGTAGTGATTTTTATTCTTTTTTTTTGAATTTTTTCCATAAATCACGAAATTTTAATTAAATTAATAGTTCCACGACCCGGTAGTCATTTTTTTCTTTTGATAATTGTTTATTTTAATATTAGACGCAATTTTAAAAAAATTTTGTACGTTTCCTAATCGGGGAAAACTAATTTTGGTTTTTTTTGTCACGGATTTTTGGAAAATCCGGGAATTTTAAGTAATTTAATAATTTCCCCGCCTCGGTAGTTAATTTTTTCTTTTGATAATTGGTTATGTTAATATTACACGTTATTTAAAAAAAATTTTAAGTAATTCCAAGTCGGGGAAAGCAGTGATATTTATTTTTTTTGTCGAATTTTTTCCAAAAATCCTGGAATTTCATTAAAAAAATCAAAATCACTGCTTTCCCCGACTTGGAACTACTTGGAATTTTTTTAAAATGGTACACGACATTAAAATAAACAATTATCAAAAGAAAAAAATGACTACCGAGGCGAGGAATCATTGATTAATTTGCAATTTCGGGATTTTTGGAAAATTCGTGACACAAAAAAATTCAAAATCACTGCTTTCCCCGACTTGGAATCACTTGAAATTTTTTTAAATAACGTCTAATATTAGAATAAACAATTATCAAAAGAAAAAAGTAACTACCGAGGCGAGGAATTATTAAATTACTTGAAATGCTCGGGTTTTTTCAAAAATCCGTGACAGAAAAACCAAAATCATTGCTTTCCCCGACTTGGAACTACTTGGAATTTTTTTTAAATGGCACTCGACATTAGAATAAACAATTATTAAAAGAAAAAAATGACTACCGGGTCGAGGAACAATTAATTTAATTAAAATTTCGTGATTTTTGGAAAAAATTTGCCAAAAAAAAAATAAAAATCACTATTTTCCCACGTTTTTTTTTTAATTTTAGGGTTTATAGAGTTTACTTTGGTTAAAAATATACAAGAAAAATTTATATCCTGAGAAAATTTTTTTTTAAGTTTTTCGTTGAATCAACGTTGGTAACTTCAGATTCATTTGGATTTTATGACTAGGACATAGATAGTCCAGTCTCAAAAAATATACCAAAAATCAAGACCTTGAAGAGACTTTTGTTTTGCAAGAAGAGGCTCAATTTTTATAGCAGATTTAAAGAAAAATGTGTTAAGATGAAGTTCCGATCAAAGCGGTGTATGAGAACTACACTTTCATATATTATTAAAAAGCAAAAGACTATATATTTTATTATGAGACAGTGCACGATGTTTCTCGTTAAACTGAGATTGGTTGATTTATAGGGTTTTCACCTTTAGAGCGTGAGAGTGAATATGCTTATAAAGATTCTTTCCTTAAAGATATTGCAAATAAAAAAATGTAGCAAACTTATAGAAAGTATTAATCTATAAAAGATAAGAATGTCCCAGTCAAGTTTACTTAAGTGCTCTCTGGGGAGTTTACAGCAAAAGTGTATCTTTTTAGACATGTTGCCTATATTTCAAAATTGACAAATAATATAATCTAATAATAAATATCTTTCAAAACACACACATATATATATATATATATATATATATATATATATATATATATATATATATATATATATATATATATATATATATATATATATATATATATATTTATTTATTTATATGAAGATAGAAAGTTAATAAACAAGAAAAAAATGCGTATATAAATCCCTAGTTATCATACATCAAATTATTCAGGGCAAGTGGAAAAACATAGAACTTTAATAAATCATCATTTCTTAAGATTATATAAAAAATTTCGATAAAATTATCAGGATTTAGCAGTACAAAATCGATATATGGTAGATTTGTGAAAGAAAAATATTGAAATGCTTTTTTGCCAGAGTTTTTCTAAGGATATCAAAGGGGAGAGAAAAAATCTGTGTGTATAATAAATTAATAAGGTTAGGGAAAAAATGAAACTACACAATGTAAAAATAAAAATAGTGTAGGTACTTCTAAGACTCTCGGCGTCTTTTATTTTAAACCTCAACATCCGTTTAATTCCAACCACATCGTTTCAAAGGAAAATCAAGCTTGCGTAATTTTTTGTCTCAAACAAGGGAACAGCCAAAGGATTCAATTCGAGGTAGATAAACGGAAATGGCAGAGTGGTTGCAGCAGATCGAGTTAAACTGAACAAGAGTGAATAAACCGCTTAACCGTTATCTTCGGTTGACTATTCTTTTCCAGAATGATATATATATATATATATATATATATATATATATATATATATATATATATATATATATATATATATATTATAATATATTTCTAAAGTGAACTCTTGTAATCATATACGTTTTCTATACGTATTTTATAAAAATATGTAAAGTGGATTATGTATATACGTATAATAAAAAAATGGACTATAGGAAACTTACGTGACTCCTGCGGTTTCATGCACGGTTTATATATCGCGAGGAAAAAAGAGAAGAGACCGCGAAAAATTCATTGACGACCAATAATTTCCTTTTTCGATATACACTCAACTTGCGGGTGTGTTACCGTACCATTATACGAACTTAAGACCCCCCCCCCTCATTTCTCTAACACGTGTCAGATTTACGAGCAATCATATAACCTTTGTGTTACCACCCAACGCGCGAGAAATATGTTTTAACTTTTTAACAGCCAGAAAATTATATAGTTTAAACGTGCATTTCTTTTGATGTTTACGAAAACTACCCTTATTTTCGAGTTTTAAACTTTCGGAAAATATTTCAAGTTAACAAACTTTCTAAATCCGAATTAATAAAAACTACATAAAAAATACTACTACTACTACAGAAAAACGAAAAATGAAATTAAAAAAAGTATAAAAGTTTATATAAAGTCATTTGAAATAAAAAATACGTTTTCTCTTATCTTAAATACGAACGAGAGAGATAATAAAAGCAATAGTGAATATGAGATAATGAAAGCAAGTGTCGAACAGCAAATCTTACACCAAACAATGGACTCTGCAGTGAAATGCATTACTGATTGAATCAACTTTCTTATCAAGAAAACTGAACCACTAACAGAGTTACAAATAAGGAAAGGAATTTTTTTTACAATTCCTCTAGTTGAAGATAGAATTAAACACATTACTTTTTTTAAAAAAAATAATGTTGCTTATGTGAAATTTTGTTTATTGAAATTTTTTTACATACACTAAAAAAAAGTTTATTTGATTCAAATATTTCAAATTATTTGAAAAATATTTAATTGATTCAAATACTTTTTAGTTGAATCAAAAAAATATGTATTTGATTCAAATAACTTGAATTATTTGAATCACACTTATTTGAACCAAATAAATCGTATTTGATTCAATTAAATAATTAATTGAATTGAATAAATGGATTTGTTTAATACAAATAATGAGTTACTTGAAACAATTCTTTTATTTATTTCACTCAAATACTTCGTATATTTGATGCAAATAAAAATTATTTGACACAATAAATTAATTTTATTGATTCTAATAAACTTGATTATTTAATCCGAATAATTCGTTATTCAAAGCTAATACACTATTTTATCAAGACAAATAAAAAAATATTTCAATCAATTAAATAATTATTTGAAAGGAAAATAATGAATTACTTGAAACTGTTCATTTATTTATTTCACTTAAATATTTCATTTATTTAATACAAATAAAAAATATTTCGACAAATAAATGTGTTATTTGGATACAGAATATACGGCAGTGGCATTGATATAGTAGATTAGCCCGAGTTCTCACTAAGTCTCAGTGGCCGTGCGGTTTAAATAGGTGTGTTTGTAGGCGGGGGGACGCGAGTTCGATCCCACATGCGAGCGAATATTTTTCATTCTTCGTTTTAAGCGTTATATGAAATAATAAAATTGTGTGTTGTGTTGTGAATAAAAACTGTGTGAACATGTTTGTAAATAATGTTAAAAGTCTGTTAAAAAATCAGTTAATATATATAATATAAAATATAAATATAATATAATAATATATTAACTAGCTCCTCCGACGGCCGCAAGCGGCCGTCTACGGTGCTAGTTTTTATATGTCCATTGTCCAAGTCCATTATTTCATTAATAGTAATATTCAAATTTTTTCAGTTAATAATTTGCTTATTTATATTTGAAATGTTGCCGTTTTCTTTGACAATGCAAAATAAGATTTATTATGAGTACTTTCTCTTAACAAAAATAAAATTTATATATTCGCGCTCTTTTTAAATAACATACGACTGCAGCGCCACCTTCACATGTACAAACAATTTTAAAAACACCCTTCTATTAAGATTTTACATTCTTATTGCCCATTCTTTACTTCGATACTTTTCGATACATTCGACCTTTCCACTCCATGTCTTTTTTAAGAAAGGATAAATTTAAAAAAAATACTAAATATTAAAAAAAAATTTTTTTATTAAATATAGAATAAAAAAATTTTCATAATTGACTCAAATAATTGAGGCTCCGGATCTTAAAAGGGCACACGCGCGAACACACGGCAAATAATTTGGCCCCTGGAGATAAAATTTTGAAGTTATTCAAAATGAATTTTAAATTATTGTTTCTTGTACAGAATTTCAAGGCGAAACTTTTTTTCTAATACAAATTTTTTCATATAATTTCTCGTTTTCACGTAAATTGAAAAAACGTGATATTTTAAGTTAAGAAATTTTAATGAATTTTTGACTTCAACTCGTGACTAATTCGTTAAATTTTAATATTTTTCCACGAAATTTACACACAATATTCTTCAAACTATTCCAAGAGTGAAACAATATTTGGAAATTTAAAAAAAATTGTATGTCAAAGTAAATAATTATTTAAATAATTTGGTCGGAAAAATGATTCTCCTATTTTCAATTGAAAAAGTTGAGTTACGAATTTTCGTTTTCGGAAAACTTTCAGCGACAAAAATGTTAATTAATATGTTAGGAAGTTTTTTGGAAAATATCTCGCCATTTGATAATAAATTAAAGACAATAGAGCAATTTTAACATCGTCGCGCTCTGCTGTAAAATTGCGGCGTGGCGGCCCACGTGTAGCATGGCCGCCATTACAAGACCAATGTATATAGTTAGACATTGTTTACGTTTAGAGTTCCGTTTGAACCGTTTAAGTGTAAGGTCACATTTGTTTTACCTTGTTGTTTGGCGTTGATATAACACGCCAATTATATATTTATGTGTGAAATATAGTTTATATCAGAACCTAGAGCGTTTTTTATTGTTGCAAATAATTTATTTTGTTTTCTTGAGATGCTTGATGCTAATTGAGAATGCTAAGCAATTCTGGAATTTGGATTCTTACTCCGGCGTCTATAAAAGCACGTGTTGATTTAATGGTTTTATAACCTAAATTTGCTGTCTGCCTATATACAGGGATTTCAATATTGCTGTTTGATTTTCGACGTTTTGGCACATTTGGTTATTTGGTATCATATTTGACTTTAATTTCTTTTGAAATTGTTTATATCCTCAGGTAAGCCTTTTATGGTTTTTATTCAATATTAGTTATTGACTAGATAAGTCATTGCTAAATATAAATTTCTAAATTAAACTATTTGGTTGGGGACGGAAAGTTTCCTTTTAATTCCAAAGTTGGATTATAGTGTTGATTCTTTGTCTTGTTTCTGCAATACTACTGATTAGTTTTGATTGTTTTTGGTTAAATGTTAAATGAGTAAACTAATTTGATTATATTAAATAAACAAATTAAACTTGAATTATGTTTTAGTTATTATTTCATATTTATATTGTAACAATTTTTTAGGTTCAATTTTCGTGTGTCATCATGTCGTCTGGTGGTCGAAATAATGGGCGGACTTCGTCTCCTCGAGGTCGGGGTTCAGGCCCACCTCCCAAACAACAATTTTCTAATATCATTGCCAAGCACACTTATAACCCTGATACTAAAAAGAGACAAATTACCTCCCCTAATTCGATGACAAAATCTGTAGAGTCTTCTAAAAAAATTAAAAACATGGATCCTAAAGGTGATACTGGGGAAATCACTAATTTGGTTAATTCCGGTACATTTTCTGGTTCACCTTCGACTTTTCAATTTGTACAAGATGTTTCTATAGTTGATCCTTCGCAAGCTTCTTCATTTACTGATCAAACTTCGAAGACTTCTAACCCGATTCAAGACGAAGCCGATAGTCTTGATTCTGAGGATCTAGAGACAAATACTCTTGAATATTTTCTCTGGAAGAGAACATCTGTTAGATCTGTAGATAGATTCAATCATGAGTCTTCTCCTCCCTATATTGTCCTTATTGAATCCTTGGATCCGAGTAAAAATGTTGGAAAGCTTAAGAAAATTGCTATCGGTATCCTGGTTGGTGGTATTATATCAGGGCATAAGCGAATTACGCCGAATGGGCAAAACCAATTAAAAGTGTTTTTCAATAGATGGCAAGATGCCAATACTTTGGTCGATTCCGTCGTCCTTCAAGCTAAGGACTACAAGGCTTTCATTCCCTCTTCTCTTTTTAATAGAAGAATTTTGATTAGGGAGGTTGACATAGAGCTTGGTGCGGGAGACATTTTTGATTTATTGGACCGTTCTTTTCGGGGCCAAGTTCTGGAGATTCGTAGACGGACTCTTACTCGTCCACAAAAGAAAAATGCTAATTCACGAATCCCGATGGAGGCAATTGATTCAATTGAAATGACTATTTCCACGACTCTGGTTCCCAAAACTGTTTATATTGCCAGTACGGCTTGTTCTGCCATTCCAATTATTCCACCTCCCAAGAGATGCTATACTTGTCAGAGATTTCGTCACATAGTCAAGCAATGCAGAAGTTCAAGACCCATATGTGAATTTTGCGCTGACTTTCACGAGGAGAAAAAGTGTGTTAATAAGTTGCGACCTGCTTTATGTTCCAACTGCGGTGGTAACCATCCTGCTTCTTCGAAGGATTGCCCTGTCTTTGCCTTTGAATTCGAAGTGATGAAGATTAGGTATGATAAATTTTGTGGATATGAGGAAGCTGAGGAGGAATTAGAATCTATGGGAATTCTGAAACCTCGCTTTCCGGCAGCAATTATCCGTAATCTACAGCAAATTTCGCTACGTGAACCAAGAGTTGGAATGACTTCCGAGGAGGAGGAGGAAATTGCTCCTAATAAACAACCTTCTGCAGTATCTTCTGCTACTCCCTCTGGAAGCTTGGTTTTGGACTTGAATGCTGTCGCTGTCTCTGGAGAAAAACTCTTGTCGGCTATTGCTAAGTCGGCAGAGTCTTCTAAGAATACCTCTCTTGAGGAGATGGTAGCTTAATTCTGTTTCTCAATTGGGACTTTTCGTCCCCGACCATTGTTGGTCATTATCCAGCGGACTTTTTGTTTTTGTTTTGATCTGGATTGTTATTTCAGTTAATTGAATCAATCATTTATTAATCATTTATTATTTTGTTTGCGTTGTTTCGTTTGTTGTGCTTAAATCTCGTTCTGTTCTGACATGTCTCGTCACAATCTTTGCTGGGGCGTTTGGAACGCTCGCAGTGTTGTGCATAGAAAGGTTGATGTTGAGTCAATTTTGCATAATCACCAACTGGATGTTCTGTGTATATCCGAAACAAGGCTTACTCCTGGAGTGAATTTTAATGTTTACGGATTCACTATTTTTAGAGATGATCGCCTCATGGGAAGGGGTGGTGGTGTTCTCATACTGTCCAGGGATGGCTTGAAGGTGGAAGTGGTGCAGACTCCGGTGATCGGTGGAGGTGACTGTAACCTCCTTTCTATTAATATAAGATCCAATTTGAGCCTGATCTCTTTACTTTTTGTTTATTGTCCGCCAAATTTAAATATGGAGTATGATGATTGGTACTCCTTATTTGATATTGTTCGCTCTTCCTCATTGCCAATTATTTGTGGCGATTTCAATGCTCATCATGAGACTTGGGGTGCTTCTCACTCGAATTCAAGAGGTAGACATCTCTCTTCTATTGCGGCGGATCTGGGTTTTGTTGTACTTAATGATTCTCTTGCTACATTTGCTCCCTTTGATGATCGTAGACATTCTAACCTGGACTTGATTTTTTCTCTGTCGGAAAATCAACATCTTTTTTCGTGGGAAGTGACAGGTGATCACTATGGCTCTGACCATGTTTTAGTTTTGGCTTCACTATCTTGTGACCCCAGTTTTTGTGTTGCTTCATCACTCAGATATAACGTAAAGGAGGTTGATTGGCTCAAGTTTCGGGGTTATGTTGACGACTACATTCCGAATTTATCTTCATCTTTGGAGTCTGGCGAGCCTCTTGAGGCGATCTATGACGGCTTTGTCTCCAGGCTGGTTGAAGCGGTTGAGGCAAGTGGTGGCTATTTGCCATCTGTTAACTCAAAATTTTGTAGAGCTCGACCTTTATGGTGGAACGCAGACTGTGACGAGGCTGTTAAAAGGAGGAAAGAGGCGAATAGGGCATATTGGAATGACCAGACCATAGAAAATCAGATGGAGGCTAAGAGGAATCTTAGAAAGGAACCTCGGAATCAGATTCCGAGGTTAAGAGGTTCCTGCGTAATAGAAAAAGAGACTCATTTAAATCTATGTGCAATGAAATGACTCCGGATGTTGGTCTTTCCAAGACATGGTCGGTGATCAGGTCTCTTCAAAGTGGCCCTAGAGGACCGAGAATTAACGATGCATCGGTGATTTCTCCGGAGATGAGAGGATGCAAGATAAACTGATCTGTGAGGAGGTACCTCCGGTTTGTATTCCAAGGCACAATATGAAGGTGATGTTTATAATGCTCCTTTCTCATGGTTTGAGTTTCAGTCTTCGCTAATGAGGGGTAACGTGAAGTCTGCACCTGGTCCGGATTTCGTCACATGGGAATGGTTGAGAGCTCTCTCACTGAATACTCAATGTTTTTGTTTTAAGTTGTATAACCTATTGTTCATGAACTCGATATTTCCGGAGTCGTGGAGAAGAACAAGAGTTGTCTTTATTCCTAAACCTGGGGGGAAAGGTTTTCGACCAATTTCCCTTACCTCGGTGCTTTCGAAGTTGATGGAAAGAATTGTACATCGCAGATTGGAGAATTTTGTTGAACAGAGGAATTTAATTCCGAATATTCAGTTTAGTTTTCGTCGGAAGAGGTCGTCTCTAGACTGTGTTTCGACAGTTGTAACTGACATACTGCAGGGATTTAGTCATGGTGAAGTCACGCTTGCATTGGCAGTGGATATTAAGGGTGCTTTTAATAATGTTCGTCCTTTGATTCTAAATCAGAAGATGCGTCATCTCAATGTTCCCGAGCGGATTATCGACTTTGTTGCCTCGCTTACTGAGAGAAGAGAGATTTTTTTCTCGCATTCCAACGTTGGTAGAACTTGTGGAGGGTGATCTCTAGGGAGCTGGATGTTCAGCTCGATCTGATTCCGTCAGCTGCCGAGGATGGATACTCACCTGCGAATGCTTTGGAGATGGTGCTGCGTGAAAAATACCCTGATTATACCCTGATTTTTACGGATGGTTCCGTGTCGGGGACCGATTCTCGTATTTCTGGCAGTGCCTTCTATATACCTCAATTTGATTTTCGTTTTGAAGTCGCACTGCAGGATTTTTCTTCTGTTCACACAGCGGAAGCATATGCTGTTCTTTCGGCCATCATTCATGCAAAAAGGATGGGTATTCGAAATGTTCTTATTATTTCGGATGCAAGACAAGTACTTGCTGACATTAAATACTCCTTTTTTAAAGAACCTTCTTCGCAGTTGATACTTAGAATCCTTTCGGCCTTGAACACAGAGAGAGAAGTTGACTTGCGTGTATTCTTCCTATGGATTTCGTCCCATAGGGGCATACTGGGTAATTCTATTGCGGATCAAATGGCTAAATTGGCGGCAGCCACGGCCTTCAAGAAGAAATTTGGCCTTCCTTGTGCAGACTTGAGGAGACATTTTGATGGGGTTACCTATGGGGAGAGCAAAGTGCAGTGGCTTTTTTATGGTGCTCAGTCGAAAGCACGTAGATACTTTTCTAGGATCCAATTGGATACAGAGAGGCCCTGGTTTGCGAGGGTGAAGGCATCCAGACCTGTGATCAATCTAATTACTAGGCTACGAACAGGTCATGTTATATGTTCGGATCACTTTGAGCGTTTGGGATGGAGGATTGATCTTACTTGTCCTTGTGGAGCGGTGAATAGAAGTTTATCACACTTATTGAATGAATGTCCTGTTTTATCTCCAGGTAGACCGGAATTCTTTGGTTTTCTGTATCACAGATTGGCGATTGTCGTTCCGGAAAGTTTTGATCCATTCGAGGTGGCCCTGAATCCTACTGATGAGATGATCAAAGCGCTCAGTAAATTTATAGGTAGTGGTTCGGAGCGTTTGATTATATGAATTGTACGGAGTTGAGTGGGATGAGTTGCGACATTAACTTTTGTTTTAATTTTTACTTTAAGTTTGAGTATTATTTGTTTTGCTCTAGGTTCTATATTGTGTTTAAGTTAAGTTTAAGTTTTGATTTTATTCTCCATTTCAAGTTCATTCCAATTTTTTTTTCTCCTGTTGAGTTGTTCTAACTTTTTATTTTTATTTTGTTTTTTGGTTTTTTTTCTTCTCCCTATCTTTTGTTTTATTTTTGTTGTTTTTTTCCTTTTGCAACGGCGTTCGCTATCTTCCTCACTAGTTGCCCATCCCCCTGGGTGAATTGAGTAACTTAGGCTTAAGGCAACGGATTGGTGTGGTTGGTGCTGCGTCCTGCAAATTTTTTCTTTTATCGTTTGGCTCTTTTTTTGTTTTTTTGCTTTTTCTTTTCGTTATTTTATTTTGGCAATTTTGTTTTTGGTTTCTGCTCTGTTTGCTTTATTTGCCTTTATTCCCAAATTGTTGGAATAATTTTACTTTTGAATTTGAACCGCCATTATGGTTTGGGCTCAGACACTGTGAATTAAACTTAATGCTCAATAATATAAGGTTAACTATATATGTTGGTCACATATAGATATGGCTGCATGCTCTGCAACAGGCCACTAAAGAAGAAGAAGAAGAAGTTCACGTTTACAGCAGAGCGCGACGATGTTAAAATTGCTCTATTGTCTTTAATTTATTATCAAATGGCGAGATATTTTTCAAAAAACTTCCTAACATATTAATGAAAATTTTTGTCGCTGAAAGTTTTCCGTAAACGAAAATTCGTCACTCAACCTTTTCAATTGAAAATAGGAGAATCATTTTTCCGACAAAATTATTTAAATAATTATTTACCTTGACATACAATTTTTTTTAAATTTCCAAATATTGTTTCACTCTTGGAATAGTTATTTGTATTTGATACAAATAACTATTTATTTGATACGATAAAACAAAATACTTAGGTCTAGTAAATATTTATTTGAGTTAAATAATTTCTATAATTGATTCAAATAATTATTTATTAGTTTGAAATATTCCATTTATTTGATTTGAATAATTTGTATTTGATTCAAATAAATAGTTATTTGATGCGATAAAATAAAATATTTAGGTCAAATACATATGTATTTGGTTCAAATACACATTTATTGGATTATAACCAAATAAATGATTTATTTGGATCAAATAATTTTTATTTGATTCAAATAAATTTTTTTTTCAGTGTAAAATAATCTACTTTCTATACAGAAATGAAGTTTAAAAACTTTTCCACATCAATTAAAATCCATGACATTCGGTGTACAATATGAAATCAGAATCTTCATCTTTGGCTTTCATTCAAGAGGAACTAATTTAAATCATGGTGTCATTTGCGGTACACTGATGATATTTATGTAAGCTTGTCACATATCGTTGGAAATTGCCGATACGCACCTATATAAATTTATCTATATACAATTATCTCTTGGATGAAAAATGACGCAAAGACTTTATTGAGTTTTGCAATGACGAAAAGTGAAGGTGATGCCCCTGATTCGATAACATTTTATCAGCATTGACTCGATTTGCTTCCATACACGTAGGTCGCGTAACGAGTTCAAAGCGGAAGCCCAGCCCTTTAAATATTACGTTGGTGAAGTTTACAACGTTTTTAATCAACGATTTAAAAGGAATAATATTTTTTGAAACAAATTTTAACTCATTTTTCTATAGAAAATATTTTGGTTAGTTTTTTGAATAATAATTTACAAAAAGAAATATTTGTAAACAAAAAATTTTATTCATTTTGGTAAAAAAATAATTTTTTCCTTTCAATCGTTGATCATAAACGTTGCAAACTTCACCGACGTTAAATATTGTGGGCGGAAGTTAGAAATCGTAACCTATATGAAAAAAAATACAAAAGCTAATCTGAAAAACACTTTCTAGACACACTCGGCGCTCGAGTAGACTTAATTTATAAATCAGAAGATATTCAGTAAAATGTCCAATTTTAGGGGAGACCGAGGTGAGTTGAAACGATTTTCACATTATCCAGTATAACTCAGCCAAAGATTGTCCTATTTTTATGAGCTTTGTATTTTTGGATAGGTAGTTTTGTGTAGTATGAGAATCAAAAATGAAAAATGTAAAAAGTTGCAAGGGTTTACGAAAAAATTGCAAAATCCAAAACAGTTCCCGGTGTTACAATTCACCTAGTACCAAGGTGACTTGTAACATTTTATTTTAAATTTCGTGACTGACACAAAAAAACAAAACAATTTCATTGAACTAGGATATCCAACAATTATTAAGGTTAATATTAGAATAACAGAAATATAATATGTGTCGAATAATAAAGTATCAAAATTTCGGCCGAAAACTTACTTTTAGCAATTTTTTTGCACACATATTAAATACATGTCAAAAATTTTTCTCAGGGGTCGTCCATATACCACGTGGACAGTTTAGGGGGGAGGGGGGGTTCGCCAAAAATCCACGATTTTCCACGAGGGGGGAGGGGGGGTCAATACAAATGTCCACGTGGACACAAAAGTTTAATTTTATATCTTTTTTTTCTTTATATTCAACTTTATTATTAGATTATTATTAGATTGTGATCAGACAATATTTGTAATCCGAAATTTATTTAACTGTCAAAAAAACGCCAAATTCTTTTTTAATTTATATTACAAAATCATTATCGTAAATGCACAAATATGAATATATGCAAATTTGACAATTAGGAATACAAAGCAACCTCTACAAACTCTTACAAATTCTAAAAAAAATAATTTCTATTATTGTTTATGTGAAGGCTCAAAGCTATTGGATTTTAGAAAATTTTTAGATTTGTTACAGAAGAGATTAAGAATTTCTACTAATATAATAATTGAAGATATATTGCTGCCAAAGTCCTCTCTATAATACTAAAAATGGTATTTACCTATTTAATAATATTTTAAGATAATTTAATCTTTATTGAATTTTAAAGAAGTTTGTTATAAAAAAATTTAAAGAATTTTTTAATTGTATTTCTTATTAAATATCTTTTTATTATTCACTATTTTAAAATAAAAAACCCGATTGTCCACGTGGACAATCAGGGGGGAGGGAGGGGTTCGTCAAAAATCCACGATTGTCCACGAGGGGGGGGAGGGGGGTCAAAAAGTGTCTAAAAAGTGTCCACGTGGTATATGGACGACCCCTCAGGTCGTCAAGTAAATTTGCATCAAATAGCGAATCAAAAATGTAATAAATTCACGCTTTTCAAAATTTTTAAAAGGTCATAGCTTTCGAGAAATCGGCTTTGTTACAACTCACCTCGGTCTCCCCTATATGAGATTTTTGTACCGATAATTGTAAAAAATATTTTTGGTTTAAGCTCAATTGTATTTAAGGGGAGGTTCCCATTGCGGGAGTCAAAAAAATTGATTTCTTTTTTATTGTATTTTTTTAAAGCTATATATATGTAGAATATGTGTGCATAGCGATTTTTTGATCCGAAGAATATTTTAGTTATTATGGAGTCTTGAACTCACCGCCGTCCCGAGCACTGAGTAACAAATGTCAGGCAAATCGAATCAATTTTTAAAAATTTTCCAAATCTGATCTAGGAATCGTAAAGAGCGACCCTAAATACACCGAAAAAAATCTCGATGATATTATTAACTATGACTCTATAGTTAATCTTAATCTAGTAAAAGTAATAAGGATTCCTAATAATTATGGTTAGGATCGCTAGGTTGATTCAACAAATTCAAGCCTGGCAAAAACAACCCTGCAAATCCTAGTCAAATTGACTAGGATTTCAGGCCTCGGATCGACTTTTGTAGTTGAAAAAAGTCGAAAAAGTCGATTGTAAACTTGAAAAAAGTCGAAAAAGTCGATTGAAATCTTAAAAAAAGTCGAAAAAGTCGATTTTAATATTTTGAATATTTCCAATTCAAATATCAAAACAATGTACTCTACGAGGGTTTATTATTGCAATTGAATAACAAAAATTTGACATAAAAAGTTATCTAATATTTTATATAAATTATTATGATAATAATATTAGAATAACATTAATTAATAAAATGAATAATACTTTTCTTATTTAAGATACTATTTTTCAACAAATATTAATAATGGGTCAGAATTTTTTAAACAGATCACCTAAAACTAAAAAATTTTCTTTTTGAAGCAAAATATTTTTTTACTCTTAATATGGTTAAGAAGTTAATAATTATCTTTGTTATTGACAATTATTATGAATAATAATCAAGTTTCTCTGATATTTGTTGACATTTTAGGCATTTTTTAAACAAAAAATGTTTATATCATATGTACATTCTTTTAAAAACTTTAAAAATTTATTAGCACAAACAATTACATTTGTTTTGAACAAATTATTTACTTTTTAAAAAAATAAATGGATTATTTCTGCAAAAATATAATTTTTTTTCTTATTTTAACGAGTTTAAAGTCAGGTAAAGCTCTACTCATGGAGAAAAATAGTTAGCTATATTTCAGCTAATTTTTAGCTACCTTAGCTATAACCTTAATTGTTATTATATGGATAGCAATTATTGTTAGCTAATGCAGCTAATAATTAGCTAAAATAGCTAACTTTTTTTGCTAAAACAGCTAATTATTAATAATAGCTAAAAATTCGCTATCCATATAATAGCAATCTCATTTTTCTCCGTGCTTGATTATTGATAACTACATTATTGTTCATATGATTGTTACAACAATATTAATTATTAAATTCAAAATAATTTTTTACCAAAATCGACATAGATTACTTAAATAAACATAAATTTGGCTGCAAAAAAATTTTAATAAAAAGAACTAAAGTTATCTATTTGTTAATTAAGATTGTTTGCAACAATTTAAATAAATTGTATTATATATTATTATTTGTCTGATGGTCATGCTAGACTAATTTAAATTGATTTCATGAAAAATAAATAAATAAACATGATTTTTTCTAAAAAAAATATTGCAAATTGTTAACTTTGAGTAAAAAAAATTATAAACAATTTAAAATTCAAAAATTGGCTTAGAGGGATCTCTTAGAAATTGTATCCCCTTTAATTTACATTTTATAAACAAATAATATACAAAATTATAAAAAATAAAAAAACAAAATATGTATATATTCGAATAGTGCAATTCAAGATGAAACAAACCCATATTTTAAAATTTAAATCCGTCAATTGAAACTCGAGAAAAAAATTTGTTAATTTAGCAGTATTAAACAATTCAATTGTTAAGAACTTTTACAAAAAAAATTTTTGGCTTAATATTTTCAGGGATTCTTCTTAACCATATAAGAGTAAAAAAGAATAATTTCGTTCAAAAAGAAAATTTTTTAGTTTTAGGTGATCCGTTTGAGAAATTCTGACACAAATATTTTTTTAAGATAAGAAAAAAAGTTGAAAAAGTTGCATATTTTTAGAAAAAGTCGAAAAAGTCGCATTTTTTTAGAAAAAGTCGAAAGAAGTCGCATTTTTTAAAAAAAGTCGAAAAAAGTCGCATTTTTCAAGATATCCGAGGCCTGGGATTTTAGTAATTTTGCCTATTTCCATAATGCGCACGCGTCTGCTTCTGTTCTGACAGTGTTTACCTCTATATCTTTCGCGTCATTTATCGTGATTTCGTAAAACGATTTTTTATCATTACTCGCGTCTATTTTTTGTACATAAAATGGAGTTCTTACATACATCAAAATTGCTGGTTTCTTGGAACCTCTGGAAATATAGATGGTCCATGTTTTAGAAAGTAAACTATTTAATTATATTAGTCAATTCTTTCACACTTTTTTGGTTAGGTTTCAATATAAATCGTCGAAATTTTTACGCACGTGGTGACAACATTAATTTTTACTATTTTAATCGCGCAGTGTGTTTGAAAATTTACCTTTGCAAGAATTTGTGTATTTAAATTTATTTTCATTTGAATGTCATAAATAATTAAAAATAAATAGTTTTTGACAAGTGTATAAAATTGTGTACTCGAAATGTATAAAACATCATCTGATTAAGTATTCTATTTTGACTCGAAAATCTAGTGTCTCTTAAAAAATTAAAATACCAAGTCGTGTTTAGTGTAGTGGTTATCGTTCCGGGTTTCAAAGTGCATATTCGTTAGGTTCAGGTGTTCGCGTGCCCCCCCTGCGTCAAATATTTATTTCATAAGTTTAAATTAATTCTATAAGGTATATAAATACAAAGTCAAATATAAATATGTTCAAATACAATAATTAATTTTTTTCTTTTTTCTTTTAATTAGTTTTTCTCTTTTATTTGATAATAAGAATTTGATTAGCAATTTCAAATAATTATGATACACAGTGTAAATCTAATATTATTCTCCAAGTCAATTTGATTATTTTTTCCTGATTACATCGACTAATTTTCCTGGTCACTTTAACTATGCTTGAATCTTATTACTTTGACCAGGATTCTATAGTTGGCTCCTCTCGTAACTAGGAAACCTAGTCAATTCCTGGTATACGGGTCCTAGGCATTTTTTTCGGTGTACCTATAGATATTTATCATATACGCAAATTGAACAAAGAATTGCAAAAAATAAAATTATTGCACAAAAATGTTTCTCAAACTTTAAACGCGGTTTTCTCGAAACAAGATTTTTCAAACTAGTGGGCATCGTAGCGTCTAAACTATTTAATCAATCAACTTCGGGTTTGCGGCTAATTAAAGGTAACTAAATTCTACTGGGGTTATACCTACACTCAAAAAAAAAACTAGTAGATTTGACTACTTTTTAACTACCCTGAGTGATTCAATAGGTCCTCAACTGAATTTAAAAATTTATATTTACTACCGAAAGTAGTAAAAAGAACTAAGAATTTAGTTGATGTAATTAGATTTTGTAGTTGTTTTTGCAATTTAACTACTTTTTTTAGTTATATAAACTATTATTCTTCAACTATATTCAAAGTAGTAAAATCAACTACACAAAAATTGTTAGTAAAACTAAAAAAGTAATTAATTTGACAACTTTCAACTCAACTAGGTAATAGTAGTTAAAGATTTCGACCGAATTTTTTTCAGTGTATAATATGATAAAATTGTTAACAATAAAGATTTTTACAAGAGGTCAAATATGGAAAAATAATGCAAAAACGCAGTTTTTTTAAAAATGTGTCCGACACTTTGTCATTTTATTAACTTTTTAACTATTTTATAGGTATAACCTATTCTTTAGGATGTCACCTTTATAAAAAATTTTGAATTTTTGTTTAATGTAGAATGCCCACCGTTTTCCCTATTTGAAAAAACATTATTTTCTAGATGCGCCATATTGGCCGCCATTTTGCATTTTTTTAAAAATGAAATATATATTTTAAAATTTCAAGAATGTATCTTTAATTAGAAAAAAAAATTACATCGTTAAGTCATAGCCGTTCCTCGCAATAAATTGTCAAAGTTTGTGTTTATTTTGGCCTCCGCAATGAGAACCTCCCCTTAAGTACAAAAATTCATATGAAAATCAAAATATAATTTTTCTAAGGATATCCAAATTGAAACAAAATTTTCGATATCTTTATCTTTGATATATCTTTATAGAAAAACTTCTGATTACAAATAATTTTAATTTGAAGAAGAAATAAAAAGAGTTGTTCATTTGAATGTATATAACTTTACAGACATTTTGAAACGTATAATTTGAATTTCGTCAATACGGGATATTTTTTTCCATTAGTTATTCCAAACTCCATGTATAATTTGAATGCAGTTGAAAATATTCTATGGGAGAAATGGAACGCATGGACTGCGTGGGTTGTTGACGGCGTGAAAAAAAATCGCTTAATGTCAGCATAGCATTCATTGCCTTTCTAAAAACAGATTCTGAATGACTTGATCAAAGTAGGCATTGTTTTGTGAGGTGTGTACCTGTCACGAATTTCGGGTCATAAGGTTGCAGAACAAATCTATTTATGCACGATATTATATTTCAAAAAATCTATGTATAATATAAAATTTTTTCATTTTCAATTTTCAACAATCGCCTCATTGTAATGTATCAAATTTAATTATATACCTTATGATATTTTACAAACAATTTTATAATTGATTTTAAAGGTTATTTATTTGTTTGAAAATAGAATATATTCTCATACGCTCTCTAAATTCTACACTCAAAAAAAAAACTAGTAGATTTGACTACTTTTTAACTACCCTGAGTGATTCAATAGGTCCTCAACTGAATTTAAAAATTTATATTTACTACCGAAAGTAGTAAAAAGAACTAAGAATTTAGTTGATGTAATTAGATTTTGTAGTTGTTTTTGCAATTTAACTACTTTTTTTAGTTATATAAACTATTATTCTTCAACTATATTCAAAGTAGTAAAATCAACTACACAAAAATTGTTAGTAAAACTAAAAAAGTAATTAATTTGACAACTTTCAACTCAACTAGGTAATAGTAGTTAAAGATTTCGACCGAATTTTTTTCAGTGTATAAATTAGAAGTGAAAATAACGGAAAATTGCCGTTACACCCGATTTTTGTTTCTGGATGATAAAAAATACATTTGAATTACTATAGATTTCTTAAGGAAAATTTTAGTTAGAGAATTTACTTTTAGAGAGTAAGTGAGAATACGTCGCAAATACCCATCCAGTATTGTAATTTATTATGTACCGAAGAATTTAAATTGATAATTCTACTGAATTGTAGAAAATCCTTTTTTTCTCTTCATTAGTATTTCATGTTTAGAATATATGATTGTATTGGAGGATGTATTTATATTGATTGGAGGATTGGAAAAAAATGATTATAGTTTATAGACTGATTGGTTTTCTAATCCTACTTACTAATAACATATAAACCGATATGGAAAAGCTACTTACCATTAGCTCTAATTGAAGTTGTTAGTGTTCTTTATCAATGATAAATCAAACATTTTTATTTATTTATTGAATGGTCTAGATTTAGATCTTTATGTCTGTATATTTAGTTATTTTGAAAGGCAATTTTATTCTAATATAACTAATTTTCCCTATTCTATTGTATATATTTTACGATACAAATCATTGGCATTTATGAGTCAAGGTTTCATTTTTAGGACACATGAACAATAAGTTTGCGGTTTTCACCTCTTTGCACCCAACTCTTCAATAAATGACCTTGCCTGACAATCGATTCCGCAAATTCGCACGCTCGGCTTTCGCTTCTCGAGATATATTCAAAGAAACTTTCACGATTACACTGTGTTTATCATCGCATGCACTTTCCTATCTTTAATGTTGCAGTCGGAAATGTACCATGGGCATTATTATTTTTTTAAATCTTTAAGATAAGGTGTTTTCTATGTAACAATATTGATAGAGGAATTTCTTTTTCGGATTATTTTTCTTCTCTACATTATAATCAGTTTTTTGTTCCAACATGCCTGGATGAAGGAATTTTATATGCAAACCTCGAATAGTGTGATTTTTTTGAGTTTTCCTCCATTGCAACAAAAGAAACGTATAAATTGATTAAAAAACCAATTGAAAATCCCTTTTGTGAAATTAGATCCTAAGAAAATGAGACAATAAATATAAAACATCAAAACATAAAAATAATCGGAAAAAATAATAATGGCAGCAACTACTTTTATTATATAAATCATTATGTAATTGGATTGATGACCTAGAACTTGTATTCATACAAATATATTATAATTGAATTAATAATGAATACAATTATGAGAAATTAAAAGGCGCGGGAGTCATAAGGAGGGATAATAAGTATAGAGCCAACAACAAGGAAACATATAGTGTAAAGGATAGTATCATGATAATCATTATGATTCTACGATGAATACTGTCTATGAATTTTCTAAGCGTCACGTGGAGAATGTATTTAGACTAGAGTGAGTGAGTTCACGCCTCGATTCACGCTGATCCTATTATAATGAACAATGATATACACATTTGTTTGCAATCTTTATATCCCTTCAAATGTATATTACAAATGCTCCAAGATATATATAAAATTAGTTAAAGAAACTGATACTACCTGATATATATATATATATATATATATATATATATATATATATATATATATATATATATATATATATATATCGAATGTATATATAAGAAACTTTAACAAGATTTATTTATTAGCGGAATAATTTATGAAAAACGAATATGTATATACTTTCAAATGATGCTAAAACCGAAACATGAACGGTTTAATAAGCTTTCAAATTGTTTAAAATTTCAAATATCAATCCAAAATAACTATAGGGCAAAAAAATGTCCATAGAAGCAAATTGCAAAAATCAAACTGTATCAGAAAAAACTCGTTTTTCAAACATAGATATTTTCCTCAGAATTAAAATCTACTTTAAAATTGATATGTATTTTATATTCAAAAATAAATTTTGCAATTAGCAGCTTGTATATAATCTGAAGTCAATTGCTTCTAGTGTTGGGTCTGATAGACAGGCATAAAAAGTATCTCATAGTTGAGTTCGTTGATCCAGCTTAGATGATAAAACCGGATCCCAAAAGGGTTGAGCTGACTCCAAGCCATGTTTGTAATAATGTTTCCCTTATAAGTAATGCTGCTCTTCTCGTGTTTGCTACTTGGCATTAGACTGAGGTCATGTGTTGCAAACATTTAGATCTTCCGATTTCGTTAGTAACCTCTGTTCATGATTAATTTTCCAACTATTGTCTCTTATCCTCATCAAACGCCTTTTTTTCCTCATCATCATCTCTCCTTCAGCCGCGAGAACGAAATTCATTAACTCTATTTCCTTTCTATATCTAAATTAGTATAACGCAAAGCCTAATTAGATTCTGAAATTCATTTAAATCTCAAAGAGGCGACTTTTATTTTTCCTGAACTTGAAGGTCTATGTACTTCATTTGCATGTATTAAAAACCTTCTTTACTTTTTGCTTGTTTACTTTTTACTTATTTACGTTTTTACTTTTCAGTTTTTTTCAACCTTTTACTCTTTTATTTTTTACGTTTCACACTGAGAGAAATAAATGTTACGGAGTACTACATAGATAGTACCAAGTAACATCTTTGATGCTACACGAACAAGAATCTAGATTGTATCAGGTATACAATCAGATTGTACGGAGTAACATCTTGGATTGTACTGGGTAACGTAACCATATTTTTATAACATCTCTGATGATACTCAGCAAACATAATGATGGTACTGGGTAACAACATCTATACTTTGAACATCAAAATCTTACCATCCATTTCTCTCAGTGCAGTTGTTTATTTATTTATTTCGTAACATACACGAAACTAAGCATCAAACTAAGAGCCCGTTTAATCTAATAATAATTTAAGAGGACAATTTTTCGATAAAGAAGTAATTTTGGATCGAAATACCTCTTGAGAAATGAAGAGAAAATTGAAAAGAGAAAATAAAAAATAAGTAGAAGAAAATAAATAATCTTTATAAATAAAAGAAAGATTCCGGATGGGGTTAAAGATAGATTGTCTGACCTCATTTGCTCAAGTATCGCATTTTGTAACTGAGCAGGGTGCTTTATATTGTTGTTTGTGTACTTCCTTTTTGTCTGTTTATGATGGACAGGAAGGGAATTTTGCAGTCAAATGGCAAAGTGTGAAGGGTCGTTAAGTACGTGGGCGAATCGCAATCAAAAAGCACACGATACAGTCGACCATATGAGGGGACAAAGACCTCGGACATCCTGTACGAAATGCATGTTTTGAGACTCATCTCATCATGGAGACACATGCACTTTGATTTATTTCACACGCCTTGTGTCTCCAATCAGTTAAGCAAACTTGATTTCGAAACATTATTTTAGGCATACAAATTATTATGCAACACTTTGGTATTTTTAAACAGAAATTTTTTATTCAATTTCTTATGAATTCATATTCAAAAATGCGTTTAAAGCATTTTTTCTTTCAATTTGAGAGCATTAATTTATTTTTGAGTAATTTTCTCTAAAATTGTATTAGTCTTGCACCTTCAAAGTGAGGTTCTTAACTTTTACATCAACTTTTATCTTCTCCCATTTTATGCTCACTTCTCATCTTTTTAAATTAGCTATATCAAAATTACAGGAATCTATTTCTATTTCTCAGAAAGCGTTGATTATTTTAAGAAGTGGAATTTCTACATTTTACCTTATCTTCCATAAAGTGATTCACGAATAATCCATACTTAAGACAGGTGCGTCAAGTCGTACTTAAAAAAAATTGATCGCATCATCACTTTTTACAACATATCATAAATTGAAGAATGCTTTTATGAAAAAAAGAAAGAAGCGGAAGAAAATTGCCAAATACTTTAGCATTTTTTAACAACAATTTATCTCGAGTCCAAGTGTTTAAAATTAAAACAAAATGCCTTGTGAAACAAAACAAACATGATTTGGAAATTTTTTAGAAGACTTTAAACACACTATATACATTTATAATTTCCAAGAAAGATTACATATTTTTGCACTTTCATGTCTGGATCTTTTTGCAACGACCAACGACAGTGAGCCTATTCAAGTCCCTATATATTCATCTGGACACCGTAAATGCAAACCCATGGCATACTTGAAAACAAAACAGACATCTCGTATTTCAGCAATCGTTGCATATTTTCTTTTCAAAGAAACGTGTATACACAGTTCTTGGGTCGATAACAGGTACCTATATATTATAAGTTATCTTTTTTCGACTTAAACACCGAAAAAAATGTATTTCGTTATAAAGAAAAATTTCTATTTTTACGACGCACTTTTGAAATTTTACAGAAGGTTGGAAATAAATTGGAAAACTTTCAAAAGATTTCCAATGTAAGTTGTATAAAAAAAATTTATTGTCTTTTACAATCTGTAAAGTTTCCTTCTGTGTTGAGAAAATACCACAATAATAAACTAGTTTTTGAATTAAAGATGTTCGTGAAGTTCACAACGATTATTATCAACGAATTTGAAAAAATATTTTTCTCTTCAAAATTTGTATAAAAAAATTTTTACATATAAATCAACAACTGCAGATGAAGGAAAAATTTATAAACAAAAAATATTATTATAGTACAAAAATATTACAAAAAAATATATATTTATAAAAAATATTATTGTTTTCTGTATGCAAAAGTATTTCATGCATGCTTCTAAAAATAGATGAGTACAATTTTTAACTAAACTTCTTCTCTAAGTCAATTATTTTTAATAATTTTCCGAAAATTCCTCGATATAATTCAATTATATTTAAATACAAAAATTCAATTTTTATAATAATTGTAACTGACTGGTTTTTTCAAGTTATAATATTTTCAAAAATAATAATAAAAATGATTGCAAAAATGATAATTCAAAATTATAATACTGAAATTCTTAAAATTTATATTTTTAAGGTATTAGTCGCGTAAAATAGTTTTCGTCAGATTTTTTTCAAATTTTGCATACTTATTCCTGAAGTATTTATCTACAGAATGAGACCAATTTCATTAATTTTGACTGTTTCAAAGCTTCAAAAAATGAATTCAAAGTTCATACATTTTGCATGGAGGGAGCACCCAATGCATGTTGCATGTATTAATTTTGTTTAATAATTATTTATATGATAACTAGTCGTCAGATTTTGAAATAAAACTACCAAAGTATTCAATTAGATGAAACAAATGAATAGAAAAAACATGACATTTTTTGTCCGCACCAAACTATAAATATATTGACAGAAAGTTAAAAAAATAACTAAATTATACGAATTTTCATACGAACGAATAGAGTAGGGAGTTAAACTGTCTCTCTCACTCTCACTGCCCCACTCCAGTAAGCGGCCCGGTAAACTTTTGGCCAGAGCCAACAGCGCGACTACTACCTTAACCTTTAAAGTGCTATGCTGGTCTGACAGACCGCTATTAAAATTTTCTTTGCTTGTAACTTTTTTCAAGGTATAATAAGAACTTGAACTTTTTAGTAGCTTCATATTTTATAAAAATCTGTTAGGAGAAAACTTTTTCAAAAATTTTTATTCGTTAAATTTTGTAATATAAATAAATATTTGAAGTATAGCGGTCTGTAAGACCGGGGTTAGCTTTAAGTGAAAGTATATTCCCATAAGTAACGTCTGCGCAACTTGACGCGCAGCTAGTTCAACTGACAGTTCTCATAGACTGCATTAATAAAATAAATAAATGCATAATACAGAAATGACTTTTTTTGTTAAAAAGTAAATAGTATATTTCGTAACGAGTGCGAGCAGTTGTCAATTTTTGAATGAGCACTTTTTTTGGAACAAACTGTAGGCGAAGCTTCGCTTCGCCTACAGTTTGTTCCAAAAAAAGTGCTCATTCAAAAATTGACAACTGCTCGCACTCGTTACGAAATATACTATTATAATAGTTGTCTTTTAAAAATTATAAATGACTAAAAAACTGTCAAAAGGGAATAGCGGTCTGACAGACCGGGGTTAGCACTGAGCGTGATTTTTCAACACTTAGCACTTTAAAGGTTAACAATATTTTTAACTAATTATTGAAAAATAATAGTTTTTCAACTATATTCAATTGAAAAATTCCCAAACAGTTAAATTGATAATTGAATCTTAAAAAATTATGATAAAATAATTCTAGGGATTATTTTATTAAAAATATTTTATTGTAATTTTTCGATAAGAATTGAATTTCTTAAAATAATTTTTGTATTACACTGGAGCGTCAAACTAGCGAATAGTAATGTGTTTGAAATAAAAACTTAGTTAACTCTCTGCTGATGCTAACGACCGTTATCGTCAAAAATCGTCATTCTGGACGCCTGGTGGGGACTATGGGAGTTACGTGCTTTAGCGATAGAGTGGGGATAAGTTAGCATCAGCAGAGGGTTAACTGACATTTATGGGCAAATCTCTGAAAACTTTAACATTTGAATTTGAATTTTTTTTTTAAATTTTTTTTATGCACAATTTTGATATTTTTAGTATTACATCTTCGACCAAAATAAATTTCATTTTTATTACTGTACAACCATTATTTGGTTGCTTTCTATTTTAAAATATAAATTTTTGGAAAGAAAATAATGTTATGTTATCTAAATCTGTAACAAGATATACATAAACATTTTATCTCCCTACACTTAAGTATAAGTTATTTCTCAAAGTGATATCACAAAAACATATAATTAAACATGAAAATAAATACAATAAAGGTCTAATACAACTAATATAAGGACAAAATTACAATAAAAAAATTAAAGAAAATTTTTTACGTATAAGTATTTAAATTATTAACATGAACTTTTCTAATTATTTGATTGGCTGAATTGTTTTGAAAAAATATCGAGGATCTTAATATAACCTTGAAAAAACACTAACAGTTTCATGAACGTATAATAATAAATAAATAAATATTACTTAAGTGCCTTCCGTTGATAAATTTTTCATTCTGCGTTTCCTTTTTCTCGCTTTTTATTTTCTTTTCTTTGATTTTCTTTGATTTTGTCACTTTTTATTACATTTTTGGTTACTTCGTGATAAATAACATTAAACAAATAAATGCGAAACTTCAGATTGATTGGAAAACGATTGATTTGACCAAGCGACATATTTGACGAGCGACAATTTGAATATCCATGTAAAAAAATAATTAAATAAGAATTAGAACAAATAAAAACATATGGACAGTTTTAAATACATCTACCAATTTTGGAGCAAATTAAATAAGAAACTTTGAAGAAATTAATGATTTGACCAGCGACATATTTTTCGTATACTACACCAGTATCACAAGTATCCAACAATTATTTTGCTTAAAATATAGTGGAAAATAAAAATCACGCACTTTTTAGAAGATTATATCTTTTATAATTTTTACTTTTTATTTTTTTTTAAGTTTGTTTATGGAATTCTTAAGATATTTTTAAATAGTTTATAACAGTAAAAAACGTGTTTTCCAAAAAAATGTTATTTAAACAGTCAAAATACTTTTAGAAAAAAGGAAAGTGACACTTTCAAAATCATGGTATTGTGAACTTTAATAAAGAAAAACAGAAAAATAAACAAAATAATTTATATCAATGGTTAAATCGTAATTCTTATTTTCTTTTTAAAAACATGTAAATATTTAAAAATCATTAGTTTTTATATTTAGGCTGTTTAAGTGAAAATAATGTGAGGGACATAAAGGTTAAAAGTTCCAGAGATTCGCCCTTATATCGAAACGAGAAAATAAGGAAAAACTGTTTGCTTTTAGAACCCTAATAAAAATTAAAAAATTGTTCAATTTAACTTCACATACTGGGTATAATGATGGTGCTCTATTTAATTATGAAATAAAAAATTAATTATTTAAACAAGTTATATGAAAAAATGCACTTGCGTGTTTTTCCGAATGCAAATATGAAGTAAAAAGTTAGGTAAAGTCCTTTGCGTAGTTGCTCAACAAAAAGGTACGCGAGCTCGGTCGTCCGATTTGATGGAAAAACTTACCTCACTGACAGTGACGTCATGTGATAGGAGGACGTCTGCTGCTACTTGCGACCCGAGGATAAACCAAGTTTAGCCGAATGCAGTTAAGTAGTCGTTCGGCTCTGTCTCGACTGACTTTTTGATGGAAGAACAAAGTTTTTATTTCAAATCCAACGCTCGGACTCGACTACTTATTTAAGGTATTTGTCGCGTAAATTCGTTTTCGACAGTTTTTTTTAAATTTCACATAATTATTCTTTGGATATTTATCTACAAAATAAGGCCTATTAAAATAAAATTGACCGTCTGTAAGTCTCAAAAAATGAAATCAAAGTTTCGATTTTTAACATGTAAGGTATAGGAAAACCATATGAAAACCACAGATTTTTAATTTTTGCACTTATACTAATCGACAGATTTTTTAGAAAAACTAAAGTTTTATTTATTGAACCAAAATGAACTTTTATAAAAAAAATGAAAATTTTTCACCGTCTTGTTAAAAAGATATTTAACATCAAACTTGAAAATTTATTTTAACATTTATTGTAAATGACAGGTGAATTCGTAAACGTGGCAATAGCGCTTGTTAAATACTACAGCTTGTCTGCTACTTTTGGCGCGAAATTTTAAAGAGGGCCATACGCCAAACTTGCGACGTTGCCACGATCGTTTTTCATGCGAGAGGTTATGAATATACATTGAGAACATCTGTGTGTCAAACGGTACATCCGCAAAAGTTTTTCGGAAACTCGCATTCATATCGTTTCATAAGTACAGTCAACGGATACAAACTTTTGAGAGTGACCAGTCGCGCGACAAATACCTTAATACAAAAAACACACAAATGCCTTTAACTAAGTTTTTCCTTCAAATCTTACATTCGAGCTCGTAGCCTGGTTTGTTTTTTGGACTACGCAAAGTACTTTCCTTAACTTTTTATCAAATATTCTTTCATTTTCTGCAATTTCTTAGATTTTTAATATCAATTTTTTACAAAGAACTAGCTCCTTATACGGCCGCAAGCAGCTGTCTACGGTGCTAGTTTTTATATGTCCATTGTCCAAGTCCATTATTTCATTAATAATAATATTCAAATTTTTTCAGTTAATAATTTGCTTATTTATATTTGAAATGTTGACGTTTTTTTTTTAAATGCAAAATAAGATTTATTATGAGTACTTTCTCTTAACAAAAATAAAATTTATATATTCGCGCTCTTTTTAAATAACATACGACTGCAGCGCCACCTTCACATGTACAAACAATTTTAAAAACACCCTTCTATTAAGGTAGTACGCTCGCGACAGTCACTCTCAAAAGTAAATTTTAATAAAATGCTATAGTATGGTGCAGTTACTGTAGCATATTTTTGCTTGGACTGTACTGAATACATAGTCAGCTCTATGTACAGACACACTCACACACAAGTATACTAGTCAGGTTAGAATATTATATTATATTATATCTTTTAACTGAAACGGTTAATATTGTTAAATCTTTTTGTTATAAATTTCTAAAACATTCATTTATAATATATTAGTTTTTTAAAACAATCTATAGAAAATTTTAGAAGTTATTAGAAGAAATGTGCCGTTTACATGCACTTTTCATAGGTTAACCATGTTAAATAACAAACTTTGAACTTAAATATCTTGTTTTAGAAACGGTCAATTTTTTTAATATTTTGCAAATACATAGATCTTGTTATTAACTATTCTGATTTCAAATTTCATGAAATTCTATAGAAAAGTGCGATCACGAGCGTACTACCTTAAGATTTTACATTCTCATTGCCCATTCTTTACTTCGATACTTTTCGATACATTCGACCTTTCCACTCCATGTCTTTTTTAAGAAAGGATAATTTGCAAAAAAAAATTAAATTATAACTATTAGACGCAGTTTTTTCTTACGAGTTCATTGATACCAAAAACTCATTTTTCACCAAAATGTCAGTTAACTAAGTTTTTATATCACACGGCAGAGCTGCTGTGGTCCTCTAATCTGACGCTGTCCTCTACTCAAGGTCATGTAAAGAATCTAAGAAATTATAATGTATAGATATTTATTTTTTGTATACACACTACTGACCATAATTGAGTAAACACCCTTTTTTCATTAAAACGTAAAAATCAAAATTATCTTTATTTTTTTCCTAAAAGTTGGTGAAATTATGAAAACAATGGCACCTAATAGAAGAGTTGAGGTCAAATTTTCTGTTAAATAAGGTAAAAGCACCAGCACTTTGACATTGCAAAAAATGGAACCAATAGATGGACTGACTGTAACAAAAAAAATTAAATCTGCTTCCAATGTAAATGAAAAAATAATATAAACCCTTTCTGAATGTTAGATTTGGATATATAATTCAAGTTTTCAATTTCTAAGCAAAAATTTATCAAAAAAAAAGTTATAGGTCACGAACTACTCAAAATCGAGTGTCCAAATTTAACTTCTTCTTTTTAACCTTAAGCACCAGCAGGATCAGTAGTTGGACAAAACCTTTACAGGTATTAAACTAATTAAATAATGGATTAATTAATATAAAATGACTAAATAATAAATTGAATATTAGTTGATAATAGTAACTAATATACAAATACAAACATTATATGCAAATAAATATTATACGTATTATTTCCTTATATGTCCAACTACTGGACCCCCTAAAATGGCATGTCCAAACTATTACGGTAAAGAAGCAATTATTTATTTTCTAGATTTATATTTAACTAAAATAAAAATTTAGACTAATTTCTTTTAATTTGAATCCTTTAATCACAATACAAACGAAATATAAAAAGTCAGGGTGGCCGCAAGATTGACTTTATCAATTTCCCTGACATTTTACTGACATAACAACGAATTTCCCTGACAAAAATTTTTTTGTTTAGAGCAAAAAATGTATTGCATGACCGTCTTAATTTCTTTAACCCGTCAGCAGTCGCGCCTTTTTCAGTGTCTCACTTGCACTCTAAGAGCGCCCTATAGGTCGAGTAGTGTTGCGTGAGACTTTTTCTCACGGCGCGACCGCTGACGGGTTAATTGCCCTGACAAAAAAATTTTTCCTGACATTTCCCTGACTTTACTAACAAAAAATTTTTTTTCTTGACATTTCTCTTCTTCTTTAATTGCCCTGACAAAAAAATTTTTCCTGACATTTCCCTGACTTTACTGACAAAAAATTTTTTTCCTGACATTTCCCTGACTATAGAATTTACTATTTTCACATTGCAACCACCGGAAATAAGGTGACTTTTTGTATTTTTTACTATTTTCTACACTAAGTCACTAATCCGACAAATGTTCACCAAATTAGCAAAGTTTCTTACTATTTCGTCCAATAGTTCTAAACAACTGTAGTAAACTCAGAAGTATTGTGTACGAAAAATTAATATAGTCGTTTGTAAATGCAGAAAGAAAGAGTGAAAGAAAAAATACGAATTTTTATCGCCGGTTTCCCGTCAATTCTTGACTAATGGAGGTAAACTGAAAGGATTTTTACATACACAAACACACACACACTTATATATTTGTTGGATAAATATTTGAAGACACACACATGTTTATTTCACTTATATGTAAAGACGCGGTTAATTAATACACGAAAACACAACTGCACGCACGACAACGAATTTCACTGAAAGTATACATCTTTGTTTCCTTATATATTGAATGATGAAAATTTACAGCACTTACGAGAAAGCAGTTTACTTTTAACAACTTATTATAAGACACAGTTCTTGGGACAGGAATAAATGCAAAATTTATTAATTTATAATGGTCAATTTCTAAGATAATGAACGACCTACGCCAAATGACTGCACTCGCTAGCCACACTTGCTCACCAAAAATTACTACAGTGGATCGTAGGTTTTGTGGAAAATGTTTTCATTTGTCAGATTTTGTCTAATGAAATTAGAGAAAACTATAATCAATTTTCGCTACATTTACAACTCTTACACAAAATATTAACATCATGTTATTTAGTGGTCACGTGCTCCATATACTTTACTATGGGAACACGTGACCACTGAATAACATGACCTTAAAACTTGCTATTTCAGTGTAGCAAATTTATCTATTTCTTTTGTAAATTTATCTAATTCTGTAGTACATTATGCTAAAAGTCCCCTTCTTTCCGGTCATTGCAACCATTTTTAGTAATTTTTACAAATGTGGGTCTCTCCGTGTATTTAATGGAATACAACAATAATTTATCAAAATCCTTATTATTCTCAAATTTTTGTGTTAAAATTTAAAAATATACATTTTTTGAATAACAAAATGCAAGTTTGAAATTATTAAATTAATTAATAGAAAATTAATCTTTCTGAAATATTAAATGTAATAATTGTGAGGTATTCGAAAGCAAAAAGGAAATAAGCAAGTAAGTAAGCGAATAAAGAAGTAAGTAAGCAAGAAGGAAATAAGCAAGTAAGTATGCAAATATATATAAGGAAGTAAGCTAGTAAGCAAGCAAGTTATTTCCTTCCTTGCTTACTTCCTTACCTACTTATTTGCTTACTTTCTTGCTTACTTACTTACTTGCATACTTACTTAAGTTTAATTTCTTACTTACTTATTTTTTTCTTGCTTACTTACTTATGTTTACTTGCTTGCTTACTTGTTTACTTACTTACTATTATTCAGATTTAATGAAAAAGAATAAATTATGTTAAAAAAATAAGTATTTTATTGCAGTTTTATATTTTCTTTTTGTATGATTTAAAAGCTTTTATTACATATTTGACAATTAATAAGTGTTTAAAATAATTGATTAATTGAATTTTAATTTAACTAATAATGAAATGATTATTAATTAAGTATAAATAAGTTGAAAAAAATCAACTATTAGTGTGAAAGTCTTTCATTTGACTGCAGGACACTTGAAATAAAGTAGGTATTTCAATCCAGAAAACTAACACTTTAGGCAAGTTAAGAAAGTTTAACCGAACTATTCCTGAAACGTTAGTCTCCATCGAGGGGTGAACAACTCTCATTCAGGGCGTACAAAGAATATATTCCCAACAAGGAATACTTGAGAATTCTGAGAATATTTGGGAATACTTGAGAATATTTGGGAATATGGAATACTCAGAATAGTTAGACAAATGGAAGAATATGTTTGAATAAACATGAATATCAAGGAGAATATCAAAGAATATGTTTGAATATAAAGGAATATGCCGAGGAATATATGAATATGTTTGAATAGAAGGGAATATGTTCGAAAATATAAGATTATTATATATAATATTCAGAAAAATTATAGAATATTAGTCAATGTTTCTTGAGAAATATTAAGAAAAAGCGGAATTTATTTAAAATACCCTTTTATGTAAAACCGGGGTAAAATCTTATAAACTTTGAAAATATGCTTTTCTTCTGATTTTTATTTTATCTTTAAAAACTCTAATTTATTCTTTCAATTACATTTTTGAGTGTCATACCCTTCGCAAAATTATTAAAAATAAGTCTTAGAACTGATGTTTTCGTATACTGTCATATAACCAAAAGCTTAGTACCTTACCCAGGGTGGTCACAAGTTTCAATTTATGAATTTCCCTGACAATTTACTGACATTAAAATTATTTTTTATTATAAAATATTTTTACAGAAAAATATGAAAGTTTACGAAAAACGAGTAAAATTCATGAATTTTAATAATTTATAAAAATTACAATTATAACCCTACCTGAATTCAACTATTTTCTATAATTTTCAACTTAACTTCATATCTGAATCAATTATTTTAAATAATTTTCCGATAGTTCTTCTAGAATAATTCAATTATTTAAATACAAAATTCAATTTCTTATAACTGTCCATGTTTTTTCTTTAGTTATTAAGGTATAATATTTTCAAAAAACTAATAAAGAAATTCTTACAATTAATTTCTTTTTAACATTTTAAAATAAATTTTGAAAGAAAATAGTTTTTTTTATTTATATGTAATTAAAAAATTTCCAAACAATTGAAATTTGGTAAAATCTTTTAAAGATAATTGCATTTCTTAAAAGAATTTTTGTTTATTTTAAAGAAAACTAATTAATTTTTTGATGCGAATTTTAATTAAAAATTTTTAACATAATTTTTTTCTCCAAAATGTTAAAAGTAATTCTAAAAAGTTATTATTTTTGTGTTTAAAAAAAAATTTTATTTAGAAGCTAAATTTGTTTTTTTATACCTATTTATTTTTTTATTTTTTTTTATTTTTGTATTTAACTCTTTTGATAATTATATTATTTTCAAAATTTGCAATCTTCAAAAGTTGATTTTCGAAAATTGTAATAAAATACTTGAAGAAAATTAGTTAATTTCAATTACATTTTACAAAATTTCAATTATTCAAAATCTTTTTAATTGTATATTTCGAAAGTTTAAATAGAACAATGATTCAAAAATAATTTTTGAAAAATTTGTTTCTAGTTATTTTTTGCACTATAAAAATCGAAATGAGTTTTTTGTTGCAATATTTGGAAGAAAAGTTTTTAAGTTTTTGAAAGTAATTCGAAAAGAATATCATTTTTTTAATTTCCATGCAGGGGTGGATCCAGCATTTACAATAGGGGGTGGTCAGCTTATATAAATATTTCAGAATAGGGGGTGGTCAGCTAATATATATAAATATAAAACAACATTAAATTAACTTGGAAGGGGGTGGTCATGACCTGCAAACCACCCCCCTGGATCCGCGCCTGTTTCCATGACTAAAAATTTTTTTCCTGTCAGTTCCCTGACTTTACTGACATGTGGTCTCCCTGCGTTAACAAATAAAAAAGGCTTTATTTATTGATGAAAACGCACACCAATCGTCCTCATGTATTGCATCTTCCCTTACAATAATTGACTCTGTTTTTTAACTCAAGTATCGAAACAGCAGAGAATTTTGAATTTACGGAGCCTTTACGCGTGTAAATTTAAAATGACAAATGTAAAAATATGTTACAGTTTTCTTGAAACTGTTGTTACTGCTCGTTAATATTATAGAATATGTCAAAATATTGGAGATTACTTAGGAATATAAGGGAATATATAGGGAATATTTAAGAATATAAGTGAATACTGAGAATATTAAAGAATATCAGTGAATACTGAGAATATTGAATATATGCTGGAAAACATGGGAATACCCATAGAATACATGTGAATATCTACCGAGTGTACGAGGAATATCGAAGTTGTTCACCCCTCGGTCTCCATCAAGGAGGTATTTATTTAATTTATATTAAACGTTCAGTTTAATATTTTTTTTGAACTTTTAAGCAATTCCATGGGATGTGATCTAAAAATTTTCGATGATTTTAGCAAGATTAATAATACTTATTACATTTTATTTTTTTTCTCGTAAAGTTATTGTTGTCCCATAATTAAATTTATAGGAAGTATTCTTGACTTTATAGACAATAACTACAAAAAAAAAAATTTTTTCAAAATTTTGAGTAAGCGGTAACTCAAAATATTTTGAAAATTTTGATAAAACTTTTATACATTTTTATTCCATGTATATGAAGGAACAAATTCAGTATAACGTAAGGACAGTATTTTATGACGCTGAAAACTACTGGATTATGCCCTGAAAAACTGATTATTATGAGAAATTATGCGTTGAAAAATTAAAAAGTGCAAATTGATGCTTTTGAAAGAAAAACATTATTAAGGACCCAAATAAAGCTTTTAACATTATGTTAATTTTTTTTAAGAAAAACCACCAACATTTTTAAATAAAGCAACTTATTCTCTATAAATATAGAGTAAAGGTCATCATAAGAAATATGTTTTGCGATGACCACGGTAACAAGCAGCTGGTTTCTCAGAAATACAAAATTCAAACGAATTTAGTTAAAGTAAAAGATAAAAAAATGCTGTGGGTTCTCAAAACCTTCCTAAAAATTTATTAAAGATTTACTTGCAAACTTCGAAGAATTTACTTGCAAAGTTAGCTCAACATTTATTGAAGTGGGACATTTAAATCTTTGCATAATTTTCACTAAACTTTGCAAGTAAATACTTTCAAGCGACGGGGTAATTACTGGATAAAGTGGTGACACTCTAATACACTAAATTTTCCTGCTATTACGCGTATTATCTAGTATTATAGGGTATTACAGAACTATTACAGGGTATTACTAATTATTACAGAATATTACCTCTATATTATGTGGTATTACACTGACGTAATAATGCTCTATTACACTCTATTACGTGACTATTACGGGAGGAGCGTACACGCTAATACACAAGTAAATACCCCCTCGCTTCCAAGCTTGCAAGTAAATTTTTAGTAAATATTTAGGAAATTTTTGGTGTTGTGTGGGTAAACTTAGAAAAAATACAAGAAAAGAAAAACCGATTTTTTGAAAATTACAACTAGGATTGCCCTTTTAATTATGGATGATTAATTTTATTCATAAATTTATGATAAAATGTATTTATAAACAGATATTTCGTTAATGCAGATTTAGACTGTGAAATATTTTTATATTTCTTGCACAAAAAATATAATTATGCACAATTATGCGAGAATCAAAAATTGTGCGATGAAAAAAAATTATGCGTTTTGATGCGACGTTAAATTTATTTTATTTTATTTACACATTATTTTATTTTATTTACATTAAAATTTAAATATTGTTACTGAAAAAATAATTTAAAAATTATTAAAAATTACTACGATTATTAATGTTAATTAATTTGAAAGAAAAAATCTCTTTAATTTTAATTTTTTTTTGCAAAATATTAGCAGACTCTTAAATTTTAGCAGATCATCATCAGGACGTGAAAAAATGAAAGGTCCTCTGGTTTCTGCTACCGTTTTACGCGCAGTAAGAGAATTAGAAGTGTGAGAAAAGAAGAAAATGTAAAAGAAAAAAATGAAGACAGGAGAATTTAGTGAAAGAGGTCTTTAACTGGATTCCCTTTTCTCGTTTTTTTGACCTTTTTTTTAAAGAGTCATTTGAGCATTCCCTGGCGAGGGTTCGTCGGGCAATGACATTCTCAGTCGGAACGTGTACATATACGTCGTCGGGAAATCAAGTTCAATGCTGCATGATACTTGAAATAAGAATTAAAGTTCTGCACGTTTTCGTGCAACGCTGTTGGCGATAAAGTTAACCTAATCTTCTCTGCACTGCACGATACACCCACTACCATATACTCTGTTTTATTTATTTATTTTTTCTTTTCCCCCGATTTTCAATACCCGATTGATAAAAATTATTTTTATCAAGATTTCTTTGTCCTAACATAAAATTACTATATTCGCCTATAAGTTCGAAATATTTCTTTCATCTTCCTAGAGTCTAAAGAGGTTTAGAACATTGAGCAAGAAAACTTATGCTCGAAAAGGGAACTCATCATTTATATTATGACTGAAGAGATGGTTAAAATAAAATGAAGGGAAATTGATTAATTACGAGCTAATAAGTCGGTAATAAAGGACAAAATAAGTTGAAAATCGAATCGGTTTGAGATTGACTGTATCAGTCATTAATAACGTTAATGACTCCTTTTTGGATTGATTTGTAACTTTCATTTCATCAATGGAGTTTATATTAAAATTTCACAGGAGAAGAAATGTGAAGTTGATATTAATTTGCGTTTTACGGGAGTAGCCAGTTGGACTCGTTATGTGCCCTGATAAAACGAATCTGTGTTTTAAAGTGGGCCGGGGGAATTGTTGAGTCCCCCTCGATCGCTCTCGTTCAACTCAAACAAGATATTTTCATGTGATGTGCAGGATAAACGAGTTGTTCACCTCTCTGCTCTATTTGTTCAAATTTTATGCGACTTTATTGACACGGTAATCCAATACAAATGTGTGGGCATATGCCAAATGATCTCTTAATACTTAGAATCGTTTCAAATAAAAAGGAAAAAAAAACCCACCTCAAAAGTTACGATATTTAAATCATTTTTTACCAACAATACAAATTTATTTTTTTTGTACCAAAATCAAAAAAAGAAAAGTTTTCTTGTACAATAAACTTAATTTTTGTAACTGTCTATCAGCAATGAATGAGTGAGAGTGCAACGCGTGAATATTCGAATAAAAAAGAAGAATGGTCGTATAAAAGAAAATGTGAATAATTCTCTAAACTGCATCCGGTACAGCTCAAGTGCATCACACCAACATATGGTGTTGACAGAACTTAAGAAATCATTTTTTTTCTATATAAATAAAAATTTCCTCTTCTGTAAATTACTTTACTTTTTCAATAAACGAAAAATTTGCACACATGAAAGTGAATACTAATATTCAATTTCATTGGAAAGTACCTAACATATTTAACACTCACTATCAGAATTTTATAATTATTTATAATAAACATATATCCTGTAAGTACATTAAATGTTTATAAAAACCCTTTTCACTTCGGAAGACGAATGAAGAATGTTAATTTATCTACTAATAGCCAATGAGATTTGCTAAAGATACACATCAACGAAAAAAAATTAATTGTTGGGGTGTGGGAAGTACGACGCAGATTATGAGGATAATATTAACGATAAAGGGAAACTACAAAAGATCAAATGTCACTTTCACATTGATGGTTGTTCCTGTTTGAACCACAAAATGAATCTCGAGGTCTAATGTTTTCTCTTCATATAACGTGAAATATGATCACATTAGTAAATGAAACAACAGAAAACAATTTGTTACACCGAAGACGATACCAGAATGAATTTCAAAAATTTAGGTATTTCCATTATTAGAAAACGCGGAAATAGAAAATTGTTGGACTATCAAATATTTTTTCCAGATTATGAAGAAACTGAAGAAACAAATTTAATCCTAAAGTGAATATTGTCAATCAAAACGATTTTCTTTTTTACGAAAAAACCAAAGGGAAAAATGGTTAATTGAATACAAAACTAAATTTTATTCAATCATTCAGGAAAAGAATAAAAAAATAATTTTTTAGAAATTCCACGTTTTATAGATTTTGTTGATCTTATATATTATATAGATATTTTATGACTGACAAGTGATAAGATATCATGTCCAGACATTTATAGGAATTGTATTCTTTAACTTTTCAAGAAATGTTTCACTATTAATAAATTCGATAAATGGTAAAAAATTTATTTGGCGAGTATTCTTTTTAAACCACCAATAAAATAATATTAAAACTTCTTTATTATTTATTGAAAGTTTTCATTCAACTTTATTAATTAGAACTTGTAAAAAGTTTATTCGAGTCATCAGGGACAAATGCCAACATAAACATATATTAATAAAAACGTTTCTTAACGATAACACTTGGGATAAATAAGTAATGTTTTCAATACTATATATATGCATTTCAAATACAAAATTTTCATTTACAAGTAAAAGAAGTTTATAAATTAGAAAAATTAGAAATTCTTCGCGTAAACATAACCTAAAAACGTAAGAATAATATGAAGAAATAGATGTTGATTTTACTCGGTTTACTCACCAAAGAAGTCTTCCCATGTAAAAGATCCATCAGAATCCACAGAACTGGTCGCAGCTTCAGGACCTGCTTCCATTTGAGAGAAAATTCTATAGCGAAATTTTGTTACTTTCAAATTATTCCTCTTGACACTTTGAGGGATTGTTAGGGTACACAACACTCATTTTGTGTTATTAATTAGTTTAACTATATCAATCACGAAAGTTAAAAACTTTTTAAAGGGAAAAGTTGTTGAAACATCCCACGGACTTTACGACTGACTTCGACTGAGTCTGTCTGGAAACTGAAGAGGGAACGCTGTTCCCAGCGTTGATAACCTGGATATTTTCGAAAACATATTCTTCTCTATAAAAATCACCACTTTTATGAATATTTTTACCAAGATTTGTTTAAACGGTTTTAAACGACGGAATTAATAATATTTTATTTTTAATGGTTGTTTATTAACAGGCATGCAACAACCGCAACAACAATGAACAATGGCGGGAACATAACAAAAATAAAGAAATGTTTCAGTCACGTGACACACAACGGTCATTTAAAAAAAGCGCGCCAATTTCCTAAATATTTGAATTTACTGTGAAAAAGTTTAAGAATTAAATGTAATATTTAATAAATAAAAGATTTCAAATGTAAATAAATAAAAAACTATTTTGCAATAAATAATAATAAATAATATTGAATAAAATTGTTAATAAATCGTATGGTAGTAGTTTTTTTCACAACTTTGAATAATAAATAAAAATCCCAATTCCAGTATATTTTTTTAATTATTCATATTTCCTACGAAGGAATACTTATATCTACAATAAACAATATTATACAAAAGAATGTCATTACGAAAATTAAGTTAATGATTAATTTGTTCTTGATTGACACTGTACGCTAAATGAAAGTTAATGGATATTTATGCTTTTGTACGATGCACAACATCAGTTTAGTCTTACCAGGCGCAGGTACGCGTAAAAAATAATACAATTTAATTTATAAATTATCACAAAATTTATGTCCCTTCAAAGATAAAATTCATTAATTAAATTCGCTCGATTATTTATATAATTTATTCTTAAAAATCTACTGGAATTATTTATAAGAAATTGAAGAATTGCACTCTTATTAAAAATTGTTATATAAAATATAAAGAATTATATTCTACTAATATAAAAAAGAAACGAAAAGAAAAAATGAATTTCTTCTCTGAACAGACGACTTATATATATATAATAAATGAGTTAACTCACTTTATAATATTATTTACAATTTATCGATGATATTTATAGATATAATTAAAAATGTTTGCTACATTTATTTTAGTTTCGTATAATTAGGCATTAATTACCTTTACAAAAAAAAATTGTTAAAGCAAACTACATAAAGGAAAAAAAGCGAAAAATGTTTGATTACTGATATTGGTCCATTAAATCATTTGAAAAAAATAAAAAATATTCAATAATCTTATTATAAGATTTACAGAATATTCATCAAAAATTAATTTTCTACTTGATTTGAAAATATACGAAAAATTATATGTAGTCGGTAAATTAAAAATGATCTATTTCTATAAAACATATATGCATATAAAAATATTACCACAATTATGATAAGTCTCGTGAAAAATAAATTTATAAAACTTATTTTTTTTAATCAATAATATTTGTGTATGCCAAGATTTATCTAAATGTGAAAAAATTAATTTAAAATATCTATAGTGAAATTATAAGTCGGAAACTTGATAATTTTTCTTCTTCGAGCCAAGAAATAATGTAAATTTTTTATATAGTTTATTCACTTGCTTTTAAATCACTTAAATTTCACTATATATGCACTTGATCATAAATAATTCCACGCAAAATTTTTGACAGAAGAAATACAATTTTCTTGAGTCCATTTAAATAATGTGATGAAAAAAGCTATTTCGTCACGCCTTTAAGCGTAAATATTTGTTATGAAAAATGTCGATTACGAAGCAGTCTTTTAAAATTGGCGAGATGCTTGTCTGAGGCTTCGCTTATGCAAAGGAGAAATTCTTATCCTTTGTTGAGGAACATCAAATTCATCTATCCTAGAGCTAAATTTACTAATAAAGTATAATACTCCATCGAAAATTCTTTCCGTTATCATAAAAATCTTTAGATAGTGAAACACGAAGTAGATTTAAGAAGAAGCCTTTCTTTTTCTTGAATTTATTTTCTCTGTCGATTTGCTCTCGAGTCCTGTAAAATAATTATCGAATTAAATAAATACATCGCAAAAGAAACTCTTGTAATAAATTGCAATTTGTAATTATTATATTTGTAAAAATTACGTCTTAATTTTGCAGCTTCAGATCTCGTGAGTCTTTTTGAATCATTTGATTTGGAAATTTTTTCTTGAGATGCTAATTCCAAATTTCTTTTTCTCAATTGAGCAATTTCCTCCATGGCGGGTGTCATCCATTTTGGTTTCAGTTCATTACTGTGACAGGAAAAATTATTATGAAAAATAAAAGTTAATCAACAAATTTAGCTATTTAAAATCAAATTTACTCTAATGATTTTGATGACGTTTTATGTCTTATAATTCCAGATTGTCTCTCCTTCATTCTCTGCAATACGTTGAGCATCGCATATGTTGGCAAAGATGAAGTTGGCGAGATCGGAGGAGGTGATGGGGGTGGCGTCAGAGCAAACGGTGGGGGAAAAACACTAATTTTGGCCAGCTTGTCAGGATGTCGTGAAAGAACTTCCTCCCAACTGAATTCAATTACTTTTTTCGGAATTATCGGCTGAGTATTTCTTGTTATTCGAACCTAAAAACATAAATGTTTACATTTTCTTTATCATGAGCAAAAATTAAATGAAAATACAATTTTGCACTTGACTCGTAAAAATACCGGTTTTTAATTGATAATAGTCTCAGTTTACAGTTTAAACAATTCCGCAATATTAAATAACACTGAACGGGAAACTAAAATCATAAACCATGAAATTCTTTACATTAAAAGCTAATATGATATAAAAAGTAAAGAATCTTTTTCAACAAGAAAACACTTCCTAAGAATATTGTATCAAAAAAAAAATAAATAAAATAACAAACCTCTCCATTTACGGGTCTGCAAGGTTTTCTCTCCCTAAGATACGGGAGACTGTCAAATTTAGACCGAGAAAGATTCTCATTAGTAATACCTTTGTTTACTAATGTCAAAATATTTTCTTCAAGCACAGAACCTTGACAAAAAAGATTGCGCAAATAGGTGTAATTTGGTTTAGTTTCAAACCCTAAACGAGAAATATACGTAAAGTACTCTATAATGTTATCTGAAAAGAAATAAACACTGTTTAGAACACAATTATAAATTATAATTAGCAAAAATCACTTATTTACCCACCTGGTGCTTTTCTCTTCCCCGAAAACAATTTTTGTATAGACAATGAAACGTCGGAAAAAATGATTTCTTTTTGTGCTTGAATTTCTTCTGGATTAACAGTTGACATCTGCAATTCACTCTCCTTTTCCCAAGGTAATTTTCCACACAGCCATTGTAATAAATTGTATCCCAAAGTTTCTAAGTCCCCTCGTCTCGAATGAGCTGAATTTATATATTGTTAATACAATGTCTAAAATAATAAATGAAGAAAATAGTATACATACTTCCGTGATGAGCATCTCTAGATGTAAATTCTAAAGTTCCCTCGTGAGCTCGTCTCTCATCATGAACAAATGGTTTGTGAATTCCATTTCCCCATCGAAAGCGATACGCTAATCCATAATCAACTAAAAATGCTTGTGCTTTTTCTACCTCTGAGCCTAATCCATTAGTAGTGAGCAAAATATTGGAACCCTTGACGTCTGCGTGTGCATATCCCTGACTGTGTATGTACTCAAGTGCATCCAACTGCAATTAGAAATTATCAATTATAATAATTGCTTACAGAGAGGAATTACAAAATTACAAAAATAATAAGTACCATTTGCACTGCGAGTCCATTGACCTGTTTCGTTGATAGTTTTCTTCCTTGAAAAACAAATAATTTTCCTACATCTACACCATAACGAGGTATCACCAGAAATCTGTATCTTTGACCATGATAGATGTGTGAACCCGAACCTTCATAAGTTGGAACTCCAACACGTCTTTTTCTATATGACTTACACCAACTTTGAACTGCAAATCAATTAAATAGCATAAATATATTGAGTTCTTTTTTACTAAAATTTTTTTTAGGGTTGCCACAAAAAATTAATTTTCTTTTTCCCTTACTTCTCCCTGATTTCCAGAAAACTTTTTGACTTTTTCCCTGACCCTAAAGAATATTCTGATTCACTCTAAAAATTATTAGATACTCAAAAAAAATTTCTATTAGATTTATTTGCAAATTTCTCTAAAAGTAAAATTATTCAAAAACATCAATAACTTTATTTTTAAATTAGTATTTAATCATTATTATTTTTCCATGGGAATTAAAATTCTTTAACCTTTTAGCTGCGAGAAAATTTCAATACAAATTTACCTGCATAAAATTTAGAAATTTATATATAGATTTACTGGATTTATCAGGTAGAGTCCCCGACCTGACGTCTGGTCGATAAATCGACCAGCCCCGCAGGTTAAAGGTTAAAAGATTCAAATTCAAACCTTTTGAAATTCAACAATTTATAAGAATATTATTATAAAAAACATGAAGAAATGGATCACTCAGATTCTTCGAAGTGATGTTTGTTTTATAACAATTAAAGATCATTTCAATTCAATTATTATTTTCTAGAATTTTTAACTAAAATTCTTCTTTAAATCAATTATTTTTAATAATTTTTGATTAAGTTCTTTTTAGAATTTTCAAATTCATTTTTTTAAAAATCAATTTTACGAAATTTCGATTATTCGGAAATTTTTCAAATAAATATACATTAGAAAATGACAACTTGAAATAATTTTAAAAAATTTCGATTAAGCTCTTTGAAAAAAATTAATTCCATAGAATTTTTAAATAAAAAGTATGAAAAATTCAAATTTTCAAAGATTCTACATAATTTGAAACCTTTACAAAATTCAATTATTATCTAAAACTTTAACAGAAATTCATATTTTTATTATTCATATTTATTATTTATTTCATATTATTCATATTTTTATTAAAAAATTCTACGAGAATTTAATTATTTAAATACAAAAATAAATCTTTTTTTGAATAATACAATGTTTCTTAAAATTGAATTCTCATAAAGAATTTGATTAACAAATCTTTAATAATTAAATTCTTTAGGCGAATTTTGATAAAATTTTTAAGAATATATTTAATTACCTTTTTCAGGAATTCGATTAAAATTGTATTAAAAATAATTGAAATTCTGCCATGAGATTTATTATTTATGAAAATAATTGAATTATTGCGAAGAATTTTATAGAAAAGTTTCAAACAATTTATTTTTTTCGAAAAAATTTATGCAAATTCTATTTTTAATAATTGAATTCCTGTGAAATTTCCATTATTTTAGAAAATATTCGTGTAGAATTAATTTTGTTAAAATTATTTTTAAATAATTGAATTATTCTCGGAAATTTTATTAATATAATGAATATACAAATTATTGAATTAAGAAAAAATTTTTGAAAATAATTGAATTTTATTACTTTTGAAAATAATTGAATATTTGTGGTGAATATTGTTATTTATGAAAATAATTGACTTCCTCAGAATGATTTTATTATTTATGAAAATAACTAAATCCCTGAAAATAATTTTAAAATGTATGAAAATAATTGAATTACTGCGAAGAATTTAATGCAAAAATTTTAAAACATTTGATTTTTTGGAAAAAATGTATGCAAATTTTATAGAGGTATGCATTTAATCGAGTCGAACCAAGCATTAATCGACTCAACAACAGAAAATTCGAATCGGAGATAATTCGATTCGAACTAGTCAATTCGGAAATCGGCGTTTCGAATTTCGAATTGCACAACTCGACTCGGTAAACTTTCGATTCGAATTGGCCAAGTCGAAAATTGAAGTTAGACTTTCCAATCGCTACGTAATGTGATAATGTCCGACGGTTTAGAGTGCAAACCTGCTAACTCCACTTTTTATCAAATTTGAGATTCTTTTTGTATTTGATAGATAAAGAGGTGATACATCAGCCAAGTAAAACAGTTTGACGAAATTATGTCTCTAAATTGCTAAAAAAGTGTTGTGAGTAAAACAGCTAACTCCATACCTGTCAAATTGCACTGCTATAACTCCACATAATATATTGTATTGTATTGAAATGTGTCTATATTTTGAGTGTAAGAGATATCAATTAAAATATATTTCAAAAGGAAGTACTTATTATTATTAAGTAGCATTGTGTTATTCTATTAATAAAACAAATATACTGAAAGTTTTCTTCCATAAGAATATAACCTAAAAATACGTTTGAAAAGTTTTTTGACTCTCCTGAAAAATTTCATAAATGTGAGTTAGCAGGTTTGCACTCTAAACCGTCGATGTGATATGTTATGTATGCAGTATGTTGTTCAATTCGAAAGTCGAAACTTCGAATTTCGAATTGTCCGATTCAAATTGAAAGTTAACCGAGTCGAGTTGTGTAGATCGCAATTCGAAACTTCGAATTTCGAATTGGCCGATTCGAATCGAAAGTAAATCGAGTCGAGTTATACAATTCGAAATTCGAAACTTTAGTTTTCGAATTGGCTAGTTCGAATCGAATTTTCTCTCGATTCGAATTTTGCACACCTCTAAAATTTTATTTTAAATAATTGAATTCACATGAAATTTTTATTTTCAGGAAAATAATTTAATGTTCGTGTAGAATTTTATCAAAATTTTTGTTTAATAATTGAATTCTTTTGGGAAATTTTATTAAAATAGTAGAATATTAAAAATCATTGAATTAAGAAAATTTTTTGAAAATAATTGAAATTTTGCCATGAATTTTATTAAAATTTTTGAAAATAATTGAATTTTGTAGAAGAATTATGCTACTTATTTATAAAGATAATTGAAATGTGGAAAAATAATTAATTTTCTCGAAAGAATTTTGATATTTATTAAGATAGTTGAATTCTTTCAAAGAATAGCGTTAAAATTTTAAAAATTGAAACTTATTTCAACAGAATTGAAATTAAAATTTTTCAAAAAAAATACTTCATTAAATAATTTATAGGTAATAATTTAATAATAGTTCTTGAAGAATGAAGTTATTTAAAAATAAATTATTGTGAGAAATAGACAAATTTGAAGGTTTTGTATTATAATTCGTGGTAATTTTATAGTTCACGAGACAAACAAAAAAGACACAAAAATTCAGAATTTTCTTATAAATTCTGAAAATTTAATTTTTTCTAGTACTTTTAATAAAAATCCCTGACTTTTTCCTGATTTCCCTGACCTGTGGCAACCCTGTATTATTAGTTTACTATAATTTATTATTATACTCACTCATTGGTTTTCGAGCTGCCCTTATATAAAAATTCATTTCCACAAATAGTGGTCCATTATTATGTGGTTCTATTTTAACAACATATTTCGAATTGTGTTCTACTGGCTTCGTAATGTCATCAGAGGCTGAATAATAAAATTAAGTCAGTAATAATTTTTATGTCAGTGGAAAAATTTTTTTTACAAAAATGAGAAAACAAAATTTTCCTTATTACCTAGATAAATGTCTCCAAAACCTCCACAACCAATTGGATCTCCTACTCTCCATTTATTTTGAGTAATATCAGTCAATATTTCACCTCTTGGTAAACGTGACGGTAAACGACAACCAAACGCTGCCATTCGTTTGATAGGAATTTCTTCTAATCGTCGAGGTGCCATTATTTTGTTGGTTATTCATTCACTCTAAAGAGATTCCAAAATTAATTATATTTTATAAAAATATTTTTACGTTAAAAATTTGTTAAGAAATATTTTATTTAAATATTTGCAATAAATTACGTATGTAGTCGATTTTTGATAATTTGCACAATTAAATATATAAATTATTCAGATTCAAAGATATTGAACGTTTTTAAAACTTAAAGAAAATAAGTAAACAAAAGTTAAAGAAAAACAAGGCTACTTTTTTTCATTATACTTTCGAGAAAGTAGACCCTGAAAATATTTATTGCACACATGAAATATTTAATAAATCACAGATGTCTCAATTAAGTCGTCCGAATTCTGATTATAGCAACGCTAGCAAGGATTCTTTAATTTTGAAGTCTAGAGTGACATAATGGCTACTCCAAAATGGAGCGAGAAACGTCAAGTTTCTCTCCTTTCCGACCTCCTTCGCATCATAAAATCTCGAAAATAAAAAATCGCTTTAATTTTCAGAAAAAAATCGCTTTTTTCAAAAAATTTCGTAATAAAACTTTAGAAAATTCAAACAATAAAATCGGCTTTTTACAATACTTTATACAACGGTTAATTAACATTTTAAATTAGTCTAAAAGTGCAAGTACGATTTTCTATAAAAATACTCCAAGATCTAAGTTTTTGTCAATATCTTTAAAATTTGTTTATATTATCACTTTTCTGACAATTTATCTGACAGCCCAATAAAAAGTCATAACATTGTCAACTATATTGTTTTCAAACATTCCGAATTCAAGGTAAATGTGCGGCATTTAATTGGAGTTAGAATACCGATAAACCAATGTTAGAAAAGTCATACCTTTGTAATTGTAATCAAACAACATTCAGTAATGGAAAACTCACAATTTTAACACTACACACGCGATAAATCATAACATTTAAGTAGATATTAAATCACATTTTGCAAATCAGCTTCATTCTGCCATTTTATGAAAGGTAAGATTTAGTAGGAGTGTGTTCTTAAAACTCACATATGATCACTGGTCAGGGTTGGGAAACATACTGAAGCCGGCAGTTACGTCAAACAAAGAACGCAATTAAAAGGTTTCTCCTTTATTTTAACTTCATTTTAAACTCTGTTTTTTTCTATATAATTTAAGAATAATCTTTTTAAAATTTTAAATAAAATTTTGCTTTTTATTAAAATTATATTTATTTTACAATTATTTTTATTACCAAAGAAGCTACCTTCACATTGTTCACAACACTGTGAATATGGTTGACAATCAGCTGTTTCATAAAATTTGAACTGTTTTTTCCGCATGTATAATAATGATTATAAAGAGAATATCAATATTTAACAAAACTTGAAGAAAATACGATTCTGAATAAATAAGTACAATTTCGTTTACATTTTTAATTATTTCAATATTTCAATAAATAAGATTCTATTTGAAATTTTGGGAACACAACCGCCATACTTTACCGTTATGCTCATGCGTCGGTTATTTGCACTTTTTCAAAAAGTTTTGTATTCATTTTAAATAAATAAAATAAATTAGTCTACTTTTTGAACATATGAATAATTAAAATATATCTTTGCTGAAACATTCAAATTATTATATTTTATAATTTTTCATACCTTTTGTCCATTTTTTGAAAATATGTAATTAATCATAAATCTGCCACTTAAAGGAATTGACGTGACCGACATGCCGTCTAGATCTAGATCTAGACATGATCTAGACTAACCAAACCTACTGAACCTTGTTCTAACCTCAAATACCTCAAAAAAACTTGACCGACATGTTGTTTAATGTTATTTTCATATTAAAGAAATGTTTTATTTCTTAGTAAAAGAAAAAATATATTTAATTAGCAACAAAAATAATAAAGTAGTTTACTCTATTTCATACAACAAAAAGAGAAATATATTTCTTTGGGAAATAGTACGGCATGAAAAAATTGGACAAAATCAAAAAGTAATTAGTTCATTTTATTCCCTATAATCTATAATTAAGGTATAGCCACGTTCATCATATTTTAAAATATTATTACTAATAACAAATAATACTTTAGATATTTACTTATTATCTGAATGAAGTACAAAGGATATATTGTTAAGTAAGCCAGGAGCAGAACAATATCATCAATGGCAGATTTGTTTGATATTGCCAATTTAATCACCTCAGTCGGCGTTGATGCTGTAAAAATCAAAACTGAGCCTGGTTTACCAGAAAAATCGTCAAATGAAATTTTAACTGAACTCTTTAGCACTTTCGATGTTGATGAAGGAATAGTTTCTCCTCAAAATGATTCAGATACAAATTCCAAAACAGAAAAATCGACAAAGAAGAAAAAGAAAAAAAAACACAAGCATAAAGACAAGAAGCATAAGAAAAAATTTAAGCACCACTCATCTGATAGTAGCGATTCTGAAGGTGGGTAGTACCTTTTTACTTGAAAATAAAAATACCTGTAAGTTTAAATAAATTATTATCCTTTGTTTTTAATCTTAGGAACGAAGAAAAAGAAAAAACATAAAAAGAAATCAAAACGAAAGCATGACGATAGTGATAAATCATCAGATTCTGGGAGTACAAAATCTAAATTAATAAAATTGAATGATGAAGTAATTCATAAGATTGAGCCAAAAACTATAAAAGATGAATTTAATATTTTGGGAAGAGAAGACAGTAAATATGATAAAGTTGTAGTTAAGCAAGAGCCAAACGAGAAAGATGAGACAATTTCGAAAAAGAAGGAGATTAATGATTCGAGTCCAATATTGCCACCAGTGGCTAAAAAAATAGACGATAAGGAAGAGCCTCGTGTTCCTCTTCTTCTTGGTAAATAATTTCTTAATTTCTTACATTCATGTTTTTTTTAATATTAAATATTTCTAATTAAATTTAATTAATTCCTTTTCAATATTAAATTTTGTTCTTTCAGAAAAAGCAAAAAATCTCTCCCTCGGCAAAATTTTAATAAAAGATTTGAAAAATAGTGTAGTTTATAATGAAACAGTGAAAGAGGTGGAGATTAAAGAAAAAGAAAAAGCGGCAAGAATGGAAGATGGTGAAATTTCTGATAGCAGTGGTGACGACAATGATGATGATGATGATGATAGAACACCAACTCTAAGTCCATCTCCTCCTCCTCCTGATTTTAAATCTAAATCTCCAATATTAAATAATTCCTCAGAAAAAGCAAAGGACAAAAGCAAAAGTCCAACATCTAGAAAGAAGGTAAAAAATGATCTTCGATTGATTTTGAAAGAAAAAGAACGGAAACGAAAGGAGAAAAAAGGTAAAGACGATAAAGATGGAAAGTCACATAAAAGTCATAAAGATTCGAAAAAGGACAGCAGACAAAGAAATAGTAGTGCAGGTAGAGACAGAAAGAGATCTACATCACAGCAACGTTCACATCGAAGCAGAAGTAGAGATAGAAATAAGCATCGAGAAAGGAGTCGAGAACGAAGAGAAAGAAGATGGAGTCACGACAGATGGGAAGATGACAGAAGTCGAGACAGAAGACATTACAGTAGACACAGAAGTCGAAGTAGGGAGAGAAAGTAAGTTTTAAATTGCAGAAACTTTAATCAGATATAGAAAATATTTTCTACAAAGAAACAATTTTTTCAAGCTAAATTTTCTTTTTTCTTCACTTTTTTTAGAGAAAGAATTGAGATTGACAAGAAGAAATTATTGGAGATAGCTAGAAAAAATGCGATAGGCATGATTAAACGAGGTGCTCTACCTTTGGCGCAAAGAGATAAAGCTATCGCTGCCATTCAAGCTGGAGGAAAAACAGTAGACGAACTTACAGGTAAAATTTAAATTCTCCATTCTATTTAAAACTATTTTTCAAATAACAAATTTCAAGTTAAAAAATAGTCCTTCAAGAAACAATTTTTTTATTTCGTTTTTTCATACTAGCAAATGATACGCGCGCGGAACGCGGTATTCCATTTGTTATTATTTTGTAAATTAAAAAATGTTATATTTTCAAGAATTCAATTATTTTGAATACGATTTTAATAAAATTTCTCGAAAGAATTCAATTACTTTTAAAAATTATTTAAATTCAATTACTTTCAAGAATTTTAATATAAATTCAATTATTTTCAACAATTTTGATGAAATTCTTTTAAAAAATTATTATTTTCAAAATTTTTAATAAAATTCCTTTAAAAAATTGAATTAATTTTAAAAATTCAGATAAAATTTTTCAAAACACATCCAATTATTTTTATGAATTGTCAAATCCTTTGCAAGAATTCAATTATTTTCATAAATAAGATAATTCTTCACAAGAATTAAAATATTTTCCCTAAATAATAAAATTCTTCAAAGGAATTCAATTATTTTCATAAATAATAAAATTTCTCGAAAGAATACAATTATTTTTTAAAATATTATTTAAATTCAATATTATTTTCAAGAGTTTTAATAAAAATTCAATTGTTTTCAACAATTCTGCTATAAAATTCTTGGAAACAATTAAATTGTTTTTATAAATTGTCAAATTCTTAGCAAGAATTCAATTATTTTTGTAAATAATAACATTCTTTTGAGAAATTCAATTATTTTCAATACAATTTTAATAAAATTTCTTCAATTGTTCTTAAAAGTTTTTAATAAAATTCTTTGTAAATTTCAATTATTTTCTAAATTTTCAATTGAAATTATTTTAAATAATTTACATTACTTTTACGAAATTTAATGAAATTCTTTTTAAAAAAATGTAATTATTTACAAAAACTCTAATAAAATTGTTTAAAAGAATTTAATTTTCTATGAATAATTTGATAGGAAAATTATGAATTACAATTAATAATAAACACGATTTATTTTAAAAACTTGAAAGAAATTCTTCATAAAATTCAATTGCTTTCAAAATTTTCAATAAAAATTATTTTGAAAGAACTTCATTATTTTCAAGAAAATTGAAATAAACTCTTCAAAACAATTCAATCCCAACAAAAACATCTTTGATGCAAAAAGTTCCGCCAAGTAAAAATTTTAATAAAAAATTTTGCCAAGAATTAAATTATTTTCAACAAAATTTTAATTACATTTTCTTGAAAGAGTTAAATTATTTTTAATACAATTTTAATTACATTTTTTCGAAAGAATTCAATTATTTTCATAAAATTCTTGCAAGAATTAAATCATTTTTAAAATTGAAAATATTTAAAAAGAAAAATTATTAAAAACGTTAGGAAACAAAAAAGCAAACAACTAACTTCAAACTGCGAACAGATTACTGGAATACAACGATTATTAATATACTAGCCAAACTATCCGCGCGCAAGCGCGCGGGCATGTTGTATTACACTGTTTATTGTAAACAATTTCAAGTCATTTTAATTTAAGTAATTTTTAAAGAAATACTTATTATGACACATAACTGAAAAACTAATTAGAATTAAATTTTCAAATTATATTATATTTTTAAACTTCAAAGTACATAAAAAACTTAAACAAATTTGAATACTAATTTCAAATTTTACATCAGATTTTCAAAATTGCAAATAATTAAACTTTCTTGTACGAAGTAAATTGAATTTCGCAAAAATTGATATTTGATACCTAAATGAAAAATAATCTTCAACTTTCTGAACAAAGAATATTAATTATATTTTTTTTAGAGAATTTCCACTATTTTAAATTCGCTAATTTTCAAAAAAATTTCGAAAAAATCAATTATTTAACAAAATTTTATGCAATTTATTTTTCACAATAATTCAATTACTTTCACTAATAATAAAATTTTTCATGAAAAATCAATTTAAAAAAAAAGTTTTGATTAAATTCTAAGCAAGAATTTAATTATTTTCATAAATAATAAAACTCATCGAAGAATTTCAATTATTTTCATTACTATTTTAAATTAATAATCGAAAAATTCAGTTATTTTCACAAATAAAGTTTTCACACAAGAATTCAATTATTTTAAATAATAAAATTTTCATAATATTTATTATATTTCGAAAAAAAATAATTATTTTAAACAATGTTTATAAAATTCTAATGAAGAATTCACTTACTTTCAAAAATAATAAAATTTTTTACAGAAATTCAATACTTTTTAAATATTTTAATAAGCTTTTCCGCAATAATTCAATTATTTTCAAAAATAATAAAATTCTTCTCTGTAATTCAATTATTTTTGAGAATTATAATAAAATTCTATTCAAATTAAAAACTATCCAATTATTTTCATAAATAATAAAATTTATAGCAGGATTTCAATTATTTTTAATACAATTGAATTGCTCAAAAATTTAATTATTCTTAAAAACTTAATTTCAATTCCTCGACAAAAATAAATTATTTAAAAAAATGTTTTTTTTTAAATTCTATGGAAGAATTGAATAATTATTTTCAAAAATTTAATAAAATTGTTCGAATGAAATTAATTGTTTTAAGTACAATTTTAATTAAATTTTTTTGAAATAATTCAATTTTTTAAAATTTTAATAATATTTTTTCTAAGAATTCAATTATTTACACAAATAATTTTTCGAAAGAATTCAATTATTAAAGATAAATAAAAAAATTACTCCCGAAAATTCAATATTATTTTGAGGTATTTTAATAAAATTTTTTTCAAAATTCAATTATTTTCATAAAGAACAATACTAGGTATTCATCACAATAATTCTTCGTGAAATATCCATTATTTTAAAAAGTTCTAGTAAATCGTTTGCAAGAATTAAATTATTTTCATAAATAATAAAATGTTTTTTAGAAATTTAATTATTTTCAACAAAATTTAATCAAATGAATTTGTCCTGAAAACATTGAAAATTTTTAAGGTCCTGAAAACATTCTAAGTTAAAAAAATTTAATAAAATTTCCCACAGACATTCAATTATTGACAAATTTTTTAATAGAATTCTTTGTAAAATTTAATTATCTTTAAATAATTTTCGCAATTCAATGATTTTCAATATCTACTATTTTCATAAAATTTCCAAATAGAATTCAATTATTTAAAAAATGGTTTGTAAAAATCCAATTCTTTTCATAAATAATAAAAATTTTCATCAATTCAATTATTTAAATTAGAATTTGCATAAAATTATTTGAAAGAAATGACTTATTTAAAAATTTTTATAAAATTCTTTGCAAGAATTAAATTATTTTAAATTTCATGAATAATAAAATTCGTAGCAGAAATTCAATTTATAAGCAGGATAAGAAAAAAGTAAATATTTTTGATGAAAATTAGAAAAAAGTCAGGAAAATAAAAAATATGGAATGGAATTTTTGTCAATTTTGTGAAGTGAATAAAACGAGTTTTTTTTTTCGTTTTTTTTTTTGACATTAAAAAAAATAAAAATAACCCACAAAAATTAATATTCAAAACAAACAAATGAATGCAGATAATTTGCTAACGGAAAGGAAACTTACGATTATTATAATGTATAGAAGATTTCGTTTCATAAAATAAAATTCTAATTTTTCCTCAGATTTCTGCAAGTCTCTCTCAAAATCTGAAGCCTTGGGAGAATTGTCTAGTATTTCATCAGATAATGACAGTGAATCCGAAAAAGGTTTCCACCATCCCTTTCTCCTGAAGGAAAGACCAAATTCTATTATAATGAATATTAGGGTAAGTTTTATTCATCGAGTTTTAGATTAAAAATAAGTAAATAATTACATGGTATATTCGTTTCATTATTTTTTTGCAGGATGCTAAACAACTGCCAACTAGAACATTCCAAGAGAAAACTGCCGAATCGTCAAATCAATTACGTTTACAGTTTCCAGTTTCAAGTGGTCAGCTTCATAGGAAAACTGGTCAGTTTTATAAATTTTACACAAATGAAAAGAATTTTTTATTATTATTTATTAATTATTTTTTGAAATTGAATTCGAAAATTAAGATGTTTCTTAATATTTAAATTATTGAGTGAATTATTCAAATAAATGAATGAATAATTAAATATCAACAATATATATAGTTACTTCATAAGAATTAATTTTCGATTAAAAAAATTGATATAATATTGGAAAGTGAGAAGAATAGTTACTTACTTGGCGTTAATAAGACGACTTTTATTTTCAGAAAGTGAATGGGTCCCGGTGCCACCGAAAAAAGTGGAACCTAAAAAGCAATTTGTTCCAGCAAGTGAACCACTTTGTTCTTTTCCGAAACCAGTTCCGGTCATGGTACCAACGCCAACTCCTGTCGCTACACCTATTTCTACAACTATTCCTGCTATATTACCTCCACCTTCAGTTTTCCCTCAAAATATATCTGCCGAGGTTGGTTATCTATTTTCTCGAAATTCTATTATTTCTAAACAGTTTGATGTTAGGAAAAAATATTGAGAGAAATCCAATTTTCAAAAATTGATTAATTGTGGATTGGTTTTTTTTCATCATTATTTTGGCAATAAGGAAAAATACTAAGAGCTTGAAATAATTTTTACAGAATATTGACATAGGCTCAATTGTTTCACAAAGACTGTCAGCTATGAGAAAATTAAGAGAGAATCCAAACGACGTTTGTGCTCTAAATGAAATGCACAGAGCACAAAATGAGGTGAGATTTGAAGAAATCAAATTTTTAATTAATAATTGAATATAAAAGAAATAATATGACGAAAAATTAAAATTCTTTCAGATGACATCTTGGGCAGAAAGTAAGCAGATGCCAGGTCATTTTACAGGTAGCACCGGAGCAAAAGTACTAACACCGGCAGAACTTACATCAGGTTATCAAGCATGGGCCCGTAAGGTAATAGTGATTTACTTATTTATTTATTTTACAATATTTGAAAAATTTAGCATTTCTTGCTTTATAATTGAGCCATGGGGATAACGAGAGACTGCAACGCATCTAAAGTTGCTTTTACGTTTCGAAAAATATTTTCAAAAAATATGAAAAACAAAATATTTTCTGAAACGTAAGTTTTCTTTTTAAATTCATGAATAGAAATTCAATATAACAGAGAATTAAAATTGTCTGTAACAAGTTTTCAGGTACAGTTTCAATAAAGACCATTTTAGATTCATCTCATTTCCAGAGAAACTAAATAAACTGTTTGAAAAAATTCAAAGGCAAAATATATAATTTTTGTTAGTTAAGTGCAAAAAAAAGTTTATTAAGTTTATAAGAATACCCTGGATATTTTATCGAAAAATTGGCCTTGAAGAAACTGTGTTGCAGGCAGAGACTATTTCTGTTTTAGAGGTAGAATCTGTGCCTGCACGGACGCAAGAGCACCGTTACATTTCATATTCTTATAATGAAAAGAAAAATATTTTGAAATTAACCAAATTTTTATCCGAAAATAACAGATCGAAATAAAACGTAAAAATCTTTTTAAGAATAGCGAATAGAATTCCAGTTTGATTGAAGATGCTTTTCTTGAAGATGCTTTTCTACTGAAAAGAAAGAAAAGTACCTTCAAATAATTTTGGATGAAATTCGGATATTTTTAATAAAAATGAATAGTTAACGGTCTCGTGCGAGATTATTGCTAGTCATCATCAGCTTCCTACAACAAAATTTTACAGAAAGAAATTTTCTTGGCAAAATTTGTTTTGGCTGAAATAATTAGCAATAGTCTGCATCCACCTGAGGATTTGTTACAGGCAAATAGATACATCGGCAAAGAAACAACTGCGGCTGCCTGAATTCGTCAATTAAAGTTTATCATTGGTAAGTATTGCAATTTTCAAAATAGATACACAAGTTCATTAAGAAAAGAAATTTTTTATATAATTTTTTACTTCTGTATTCCTTTCCACTTATTATTATTTTCCACTTTGCTACTTGATACTAATTTCCTACTAACAAACAACTATTCGTTTTCACCTAAAATATGTTTATTTATTTTTCTTCTGAGAAATTCTAACTTCAAAACTTAAATTTTATACTAAAACTACATTTTTACACTAAAGGTTAAAAAAATAGTAAATATTTAGAAAATTGATTGCTGCAATTACACTTTCTAATAGTTGGAATGTATTTTATTTAGGATCAACTAACATCGGCGTTACCAGTTTCGGGAGGAATGGGAATGGCTCTACTTCAGAAAATGGGTTGGAGACCTGGAGAAGGATTAGGCAAAAATAAAGAAGGAACTCTCGAACCTTTACAACTCGAAGTTAAACTAGACAAAAGGGGTCTGGTTTCCGAACAAGATATTGGGAAGAAAGTTGGAAAAACAATGAAACCTCAAGCACCGGTAGTTAAAACTTTGGAAGGTATTTTAAAATTTCATTTACAATTTCCAGAAGTATTTTGTTTCTTCAGTAAAATAAAAATTTATGAATTTTTCTATCAGGCAAACATCCAGTTTCCCTTTTGGGTGAATATTGTTCGAAAAAGAAATACGGCATTCCGGTTTATGAACTGTGCTTTGAATGTGGACCGGATCACAAAAAGAATTTTCTCTTCAAGGTAAGAATAGAAACTACTTTTAACTAATTAACGTTTCAATAAATAAAATTACTATTTTATTTATTTTTTTAATTACTAAAGAAATTTAATTTTTAAAATGAAAAAATAATGTTGCAGGTCAAAGTAAATGGTATAGAATATAAACCAAGTGTCGCGAGTCCAAATAAAAAGCAAGCCAAGGCAGAAGCGGCTCAAATTTGTTTGCAAACTATTGGTCTATTACCTTCTACAGAAGATAAAGATAAACCATGAATTAAACATTTTCTAATGTTCTCATATAACTACATTTTTTTGTACATAGATATAAAATAGAATTTCTCACGCGACATGTAATAAAATATAGATTGTAAAAACATTTCTCTTTTCCTTTAATGTAAGAGAGGAACAGGAAGATTAAATTTCAACAAATAAAAACTTTTTCGTGAAAAAATAAAAATGTTTATGTTTGTACTTTCTTGGACAGGTAATAAAAAATTAACTTACGAAATACTTAAGTAGACATCAAAACATTGACATACGGATTATTTTTTGCCAGAATTTCTTCCTTTAAGGTTGAGATTTTCGCTTTTAATTCATCATAAGGAAGGGATTGATCCAAAGACTTACATTTGTTGGTAAAATCGATAATTAACTCCTGGCCTTCCTGAATAATGAAAAAAAGTCAATTGTAATATGTTTTTAATAAAACAATTTTTCTTAATGGTTTTCCAAATTACCTTTGTGATCTTTCTGCGTTTTACTGGATCATCAGAGCCTTCGAAAACTTTTCCTTGAACGTCTTCTAATTCCGTTTGTTTTTGTTTGGCGAACTAAACAAAATTTTTTTATTTCGAAATGTTATTTTTAACGAATTTATTTATTGATTACTGAAAATAAATAAAAAAATATTACCTCAACCACATCCTCGGGAAAATTGGCCATCTTCGCAACGTGAATTCCAAAACTTTGATCACAAATTCCAGGTTTAACTTGATACAACAATGTAAGTTTATCATCGCCAACAAGAGCTGTTACGTGTTTATTCTGAACTGCAGGGATTTCCTCTGACAATCGAGTTATTTCATGAAAATGTGTTGCAAATAGACTGTAACTCTTCACTTCTTTCGCTAAATGGCTGAAATGAAAAATTCATTTTGAGAATAACTTGATTATTGGAATATAAATTAAACTGTTAATATTTTTTAAAAATCATTTATTACTCTGCAATTGCCCACGCAATTCCACAACCTTCGTAGGTGGATGTTCCTCTGCCGAGTTCATCGATAATCACTAACGAGTTACAAGTTGCAGTCTAAAATATTAATAAATTGACAAAATCAAAAATAGAAAAATATTTTATGGTAAATATAAATATGGGGCATTCCAGGCCAAATCGGAAATTATTTTGCTTTTGCATCTCAAATTTTTTTTAAACATTTTTTTTCTTTTAGTACTCTTTGAAATGAGCTACCTTGATTTTTTTCAAATTTTTTCATAAAGCAGTTCAGGAGATACAGATTTTTGAAAAATGACGTTTTTTAAGTAAATTTTTTTTGAAATGCTTATAACTCGGTCAAAAATGGATCAAATTGGACGTTTTTATAATGAAAAGTTTTGTTTTCACGCGTAGTTTTTAATAAAAATATTTTTAAAAAATTTTTAAATAATTTACGATAAGATTTTTAAATTTTTAAAATAAAATTTCATTTTTAACAATGTATGTATCAATCAATTTTCTTTCGAAATTTTTTGTAAGAAACTAGCACTAAATTAACAACTTTTAAGCCTTGTCTGATCGTGGGCAAACGATGGGATCTATTTATTTTAAAATTTTTAATTTTTATATACGCAGTGGTGGCCGAATGACTAACTTGCCATTTGACAAAATCACACAAATTTTTCACAGCAAATGTGTTTTTAGACTGAGTCTCTCCAAACTTAACCTTCTTTCTGTGTAAAATTGTGATTTGGTCAAATGACAAGTTAGGCCTACCGTTTTCATTGTGTATATAAAAATTAAAATTTTTTAAATAAATAGATCCCATACATCGTTTGCCCACGATCGGACAAGGCTTAAAAATTGTTAATTTAGTGCTAGTTTCTTACAAAAAAATTTTGAAAAAAATTGATCGATACTAAATCGATAATAAAATATTTAAAAATTTTTTAAAAATATTTTCAATTAAAACGTCGCGTGAAAACAAAACTTTTCATTATAAAAACGTCCAATTTGATCAATTTTTGACCGAGTTATAAGCATATTTAAAAAAAAATTTCCGTAAAAAAAGTCATTTTTCAAAAATCTGTATCTCCTGAACCGCTTTATGAAAAAATTTGAAAAAAATCAAGGTAGCTCATTTCAAAGAGTACTAAAAGAAAAAAAATGTTTAAAAAAAATTTGAGATGCAAAAGCAAAATAATTTCCGATTTGGCCTGAAATGCCCCATATACATTAGGGTGGTCCAAAAATACATGGGAAAAAAATAAAATCGGAATTTTAATGCTCTCACCCCCTAGGATTGTTCTATATGGAGAAAAAAATACCCCTATTTTTTTAAATAAAAAAATATTTAGAGGTCGCTCAAAGCGCTGGAAGTTTCCCATGTAAAATGTATGGGGAAAAAACACTTTTTCGTAGAATTGGTATAGAATCCTTGAAAATCAATATTTTTGATTCAGCAAACACTGTTTCTCTTCAGAAGACTTCAAAGAATAGTGCTAAATTGTTTATTTAATAATTTTTCAAATTAACTATTTTTATAATGCCCCAAAAAAACCCCATAAATTTCAAAATTACAAAAAAACCATTAAAAAATATTTTTTACTATTTGTGACGCGCTCCCAAGAAAGGTACCTAAGAAGCAAAAAATTTGAGGTTATGTTTTAAATTTTTTAAGTAAAAATACAGAAAGAGAATCAATTATTAATTAAAAATTGTTGGTCTTCAAGTCTTCATTATATTCAAAATATTTAATGAATATTGGTTTCAAATTCAAATAATTAAAAATGAACTTTTAATCAAGATAAATCTAACTCGAACCCAACCTATAATAATTCGTTTGCTTCTTAGGTACCTTTCTTTGGAGCGCGTCACATTTTTATTAAAGTTTTTTCCTAGATTTTGAATAAATAACACAAATATTGATTTTTAAACATTATTCCATGTAATTGCTAATTTGTTTAAACAAATTATTATTGTTTATTTAAAACTTTTTATCAAATTGAGCTAAAAAGTTTCGATTTTTTCTCAATTTTGCAACTTTTCAGGCCGAATGTAACCAGTCACTATCAACTAACTAAGAATATTAATTTTACCAATTGTTTAAACAAATTACTGTTGTTTAATTTTATCTTTTTATCAAATTGAGCTGCAGAGTCGCAATTTTTTTCTCAATTTTGTATTTTTCCAAGCCAAATGTAACTAAAGTTACTAACAACAATCTAAGAATTACAATTTTACCAATTGTTTAAACAAATTGTTATTTTAAATTTGAAGCTATCGCAGTAGTAATTTCAATGACGTAAATAAAAATTGTTGTACTTATCATTTTTCTAATAATAAATTTATTGTTCACAATTTTTACTCGAAAATTAAGTCTTACATTAATTATTACCTCACAAAAAAAATAAAATGTAGGGTGATGTGGGGTGATGTGAAACATGGAGGGATGTGCAACACTGCCGATTTCTGATTAACAGTTCGATATTGAACAGAGCCAAGTATTGCCATTTGTTTGTGTCCTCAGTAGCTTGTTTTTGATATAAAACTCACGAGACAGCTCGCAGCTATCCCAGATAACAAAATGTCCGCTAATAGGGTGCGTATTTGCCGGACCTCGAGCCGATTAATCGGACCGAAATGCCGGCACATAAGCAGCTGAATGTGCGCGCCATAGCTAGCGATATTGCCAGCCCGTCAGTCTGGCACAGTCGTGCCAGAAATGGTCCGGCACGAACGTGCCTGCTATTTGTAAACCGATAAAATTATATTTTTATTAATTTTAATTATTATTTTATTAATTATAAGGAATTAACTATATATATATATATAGTATATTAATCTCTGTGATTTTTCATTCGTTCTGTTCGCAGTGTGAAGTTAGTTGTTGTTTCCTAACATTTTTCATAATTTTCTTTTTCAATATTTTTAATTAATTTTCATTAAAATTAATATATTGAAAATCATTGAATTCTTGCAAAAAATTTGAGAATAATTGAATTCCTTCAAAAAATCTCTTTAATTTATTGAATATAATCGATTTTCTTAAAAATTTTCATAAATAATTTTACTATTAAACTTTTATTAAAAATTATTCATTGAAAATTAAATTCTTTTATAAAATTTTATTAGAATTTTTCTACATTTAATTAAATTTTTTTGAAGTATTTCTATATATTCTTTTATAAAAAAATGTAATTTTTCTAAAATAATTTGAAATGAAAATTTTCAAATAATTGAATTAAACAAAAAATTCTTTTCAGCTTTTTAAAATTGTCAATGAATTTTATTAAAAATTTTAAAAAGTTGAATTGTTTCAAAGGATTTATTGAAATTTTAAAAACAAATTCTATTTTTTTCGAAAAATATTATAAAAGTTTTTAAAAAACTTAAATTCTTTCAAGAAATTTCATTAAAATGTATTGCGAACTTTTGCAAACAATTTTATTATTTATAGAAATAATTGAAATTTATTAAAATTTGAGAAAAAAATTTGATTATTTCGAAAAATTTTATTAAAACGCAAAATAATTAATTTTTCTTTTTCAATATTTTTAATTTTAAAATTAAATTAAATTTTTAATTAAATATAATAATAATAATAATAATAATAATAATTAAATTTTTTTTAAGAATTATTTTCAATTTTTTTTTAATAATTCAATTCCTGTAAAAACATTAACTAATTTTTATAAATAATTGAATTTCTGAGAAAAATTTTACAGATTTTAGAAAAATAATTGAATTTCTGTGAAGAATTTTTATGATTTAAGCAAATATTTGAATTCCTACGAATAATTTTACTAATTGAGTGCTTGGATACAACAAGGGGACGTACGCTCGGCGAGCCGCTTTAAAGTCAGTCAATTTACCGTAAAGTGTAAAAAATGAAAATTCAAAATTTTGAATTTTAAAAACTGCCATCTCATAGGAAATAAAAGTGCGCATCTTTTTTTCTTTTGAAATTTCTTTGAATAATTAATATTTTTATATGATAATGGAAAAAATGTGATTAATTTTCATTGTCAAATTTCATTGAATTTTAAAATATAAATCGTCGTATCTCCGACAAAAATGAATGAATTCTTTTGATTTTTGGTATACAAATGCATTTGGACCTATAGAAGACGACAATATTACGAAAATGTTAAAAGCAATTAATTGTTTATTGATTTTTAATTGTTAATACTGACCGGTCAAAAATAATTTTTTCTTATCTTTGGCTGCAAAAAGTATGCGGGGAACTTTAAAATTCAAACAACTTTCAGTGAGACATTTGTTTATTACGATGTAAAGAAGTTTTCTGTAAAATTGCAGAAAGATTAGTTTCTTATTTACAGAAATACAATAGTTTTAAGAAAAATGCTCGCGCCGCCAACGATACCTACAGCACAGATTTTAAGGTTAGTTGCACAGTAAAGTTTTATTTATATATAAATATATGTGTGTAATATTTGCATTGAATTATTTATTAACTATTACATACTATATATACAACATAGCTATAAACTTTTTTAATAATTTTGTAAAACATTATGTGTATGAATATAAATATTACAAATAATTCTAGCAGTATTTAATTAAATTAAGATTAATATCTGTGTTAAAAGAAATGTTTTTATTTTAAACATTATAAAATTTTTAAAACGTTTTTAGATGTCAGTGTTATTGTTTAAAAACCGGAAAAAATTTTTATTTTAAACAATTTTTGACAATTGTGATATTTTGAACTATTATATATTTTAATAGATATTATTAGATTATACTAGATTCAACGTAATATGTAATTAAAAAGGACATTAAGTGTTGTTACAGCATATTGAATAATAGTTTTAATACATTATAGAGTCGATAAAAATTGAGTTGTAAATAAACGATATACTAACAAAAATAAATATCCAGAAATAATCTTAATTTAATTAAATACTGCTAGAATTATTTGTAATATTTATATTCATACATACATAATGTTTTACAAAATTATTAAAAAAGTTTATAGCTATGTTGTATATATAGTATGTAATAGTTAATAAATAATTCAATGTCAAAAATATTACACACATATATTTATATATAAATAAAACTTTACTGTGCAACTAACCTTAAAATCTGTGCGGTAGGGATCGTTGGCGGCGCGAGCATTTTTCTTAAAACTATTGTATTTCTGTAAATATGAAACTAATCTTTCTGCAATTTTACAGAAAACTTCTTTACATCGTAATAAACAAATGTCTCACTGAAAGTTGTTTGAATTTTAAAGTTCCCCGCATACTTTTTGCAGCCAAAGATAAGAAAAAATTATTTTTGACCGGTCAGTATTAACAATTAAAAATCAATAAACAATTAATTGCTTTTAACATTTTCGTAATATTATCGTCTTCTATAGGTCCAAATGCATTTGTATACCAAAAATCAAAAGAATTCATTCATTTTTGTCGGAGATACGACGATTTATATTTTAAAATTCAATGAAATTTGACAATGAAAATTAATCACATTTTTTCCATTATCATATAAAAATATTAATTATTCAAAGAAATTTCAAAAGAAAAAAAGATGCGCATTTCTATTTCCTATGAGATGGCAATTTTCAAAATTCAATATTTTGAATTTTCATTTTTTACACTTTACGGTACCTTTGACTGACTTTAAAGCGGCTCGCCGAGCGTACGTCCCCTTGTTGTATCCAAGCACTCAATTTTAGAAAATAAAGAAGTCTTTCGAAAAATTGGAATAAGGTAGATGCACCGTTTTTAGCCATGCCACCGGTTTTGGCCAACCACACACTTTTATTAATTTTAATAATATTCTGTTACCTTCAGTTTATATTTTTTTATAAAACTTTATTTCACAATTAATATTCTTGACAAATCTTTTGAATTTTTGTAATAATTTATGTAGTTAGTGTCAAGAATCAGTAAATAACAACAATTATTTGTTTAAACCTTGAAACAATTGCTAATTTGGTAAAATCATGAAAAATTTATTTCATACTATTCATATTACTTTATTGCAAAATTATGAAAAAAACTGCAAGGTTCTAACTGTTTTTTGTTGAGAGTTAGTAAATAGCAACATTTATTTGTTTAAACAATGGCTAAATTGTTGCAATCATAGATTATCTCCAATTCATACCAATGGTATTAGTTAATTGCAAAACTAGAAAAAAACTGCAAGGTTCTAAGTGCTTTTTGTTGAGAGTTAGCCAATAGCAACATTTATTTGTTTAAACAAGTGAAGATCGCAGTATAACATTAGAAAAATATGTTATGTAATAACAGAAATATCCTACAGTAAAAATTATTAATTAATTTTTCTTAAGAATTTAATAATTAATTAATATTATTGTAGTCATTCAGCCTGAAAAACTGCAAACTTATAGATTCAAGAATTTATATACATTGGAATATTTACATTTAATTTACACTCGAATTTACACGAGTACTCGAAATCAGTCGAGTACTCGAAAATTTTCGAGCTTTTTGTAAAGCTCGACTCGGCTCGAACTCGGCTCGAGCTCGAACTGATTAGGCTCGGCTCGGTTCGGCTCGAAAAATGAAAAGCTCGAAAAAGCTCGCTCGAGCTTCGAGCTTTTTGCACAACTCTACTGTTTATATTTTGTGTTTCCATTGCATTGAATTGCGTACAAATCATTTTTCGCAAAATATCATATTTGGGGTGATGTGCAACACTTTTTTTGGGGTGGACGTAACTACTTTTTACGTGCCATAACTGCGATTCACATGATGAATAAAAAATTCTTAGTTATTTTCCTTTAATTATATTCCTTATTCAGTTATTAATAAATAAAAAATTAAACAAAAAAAATTTTTTTTTTCTTTGGTGAAATCTCCACTTGTTAGAGGTCAATTATATACCTTAGTAAATTTTTTTTTTGGCAGATTTCGATTAGTTTGCATTGAAAAAGCCTAAAATTAATAATTAAAGAGATTTTCATCAATATTTATGCATTACATACCTGAATTTTACTGGTGTTGCACATCAGCCCAACTTTTTTGGAAAATGCAAAAACAGACGTTTTTGAAAAAGCGAAAATTTTGTAGGAAAAACTTTAAATTCTGAAAATCTAATAATGCAAAAATATTCTATTATAATGCCTCTAAGTCATTCAATTTTGAAATATTAAAAAATTTAATTATTTGACATGTTTTTCGTCCAACGAAAAAAAACGTTGCACATCACCCTACAATTAAAAAAAAGTTGAAACTCTGTAGCTCATTTTGATAAAAAGATAAAATTAATCAATAGTAATTTGTTTAAACAATTAGTAAAATTAATATTCTTAGTTGATAGTGACTGGTTACATTCGGCCTGAAAAGTTGCAAAATTGAGAAAAAATCGAAACTCTTTAGCTCAATTTGATAAAAAGTTGTAAATAAACAATAATAATTTGTTTAAACAAATTAGCAATTACATGGAATAATGTTTAAAAATCAATATTTGTGTTATTTATTCATAATCTAGGAAAAAACTTTGATAAAAATAATAGAAAATATTTTTTAACGATTTTTTTGTAATTTTGAAATTTATGGGGTTTTTTTGGGGTACTACAAAAAAAAGTTAATTTAAAAAAATGATTAAATAAATAATTTAGCACTATTCTTTGAAGTCTTCTGAAGAGAAACAGTGTTTGCTGAATGAAAAATATTGATTTTCAAGGATTCTATACCAATTCTACGAAAAAGTGTTTTTTCCCCATGCATTTTACATGGGAAACTTTGAGCGCTTTGAGCGACCTCTAAATATTTTTTTATTTTTAAAAAAAAATAGGGGTATTTTTTTTCTCCCTATAGAACAATCCTAGGGGGTGAGAGCATTAAAATTCCGATTTTACTTTTTTTGGACCACCTTAATATACATTCTGTTTAACCAAAATTCGATCACAAAATTAAATGTTTTTTGAATAAGAAGAACTTTAAATATAAGCATTAGAAGATTATATAAAGATAGATAAATCTTTGTAGATTATAAATAAATTTTTCAAAAAATTCAAACTTGATAGAATATCAATAAAAAATTAATTTAAATAATGAACTTTATGTTGGAGACACGTGAAGTAGTCCCTTTCAGGAGAATCATCCATATTTTTTATTTTTTAAATTTATTTTTCCTTATGAGTTTAAGAACTTACCCTAAGAATTGCTGCTGTTTCTACCATTTCAGCCATGAAGGTAGAAAGGCCTTTAATCTGCGAATCATCAGCTCCGATTCTTGCCAAAATGCAATCTAGTAAGGAAATTTTTGCCTTATCGCAAGGAACGAAACTACCAATGTGAGCCATCAACGCAGCAACACCCACAGAGCGAATGTAGGTACTTTTTCCACCCATATTTGGACCAGTTATAATATAAAAATGACTCTCATCTGAAATTATATTTTCTTATTAAACAATAAGTCTTATTAATATTATATTTCATAGTTTAGGCAAGAATTCAGATTTAAAAAATTTTTCAAAAAGGAAGAAGTTAAAGAAACTTTCAAAAAAAATTATGTTTATTTTTTAAATTTGGATTCTGGCCTAAATTATAAAATATATGTAATATAATTAATTTGTATAATATTAAATAAAAAGTACATTATATTTTGTAAATAATTGAATTAGAAAATGTACGAACCTCGTTTTAAACATACGTCATTAGCAACATAATCGACTCCTTCTTGAATTTCTAAAAGTGGATGCCTCACTTGTACCAACTCCAATGTTCCAGCGTCACTTGGAAGCATTTCTGGTCGAATAAAACCTTTCGAATGATAAGCAACTGTAGCGAAGGATGTGAAAACGTCAAGGGAAGCAATTATATTGCCAATGGATTTGACAGTTTCACTGTAACCAGCTGCAAACAAAAAACACGTGTAAAAAATACCTGTTACTTATATTCACCTTTTTGTACCTATTTTGAAATTTGGTACCTTTTTCACTTATTTTCAGTTATCACAGAAAGTTCTAGCAAACTTTAACTTAAATTTTAATTATTTATAAAATTAATAATTAATAACTTATGTTATTTATACTTTACTTGGAGATTTTTATATTTTTTGTCGTAATTAGAAAAAAATTTATCAAAACAATTTCACTTTTGGGTCTGTAATTTTTTAAAAAATGATCTGGAAAATCTGTAAAAGTCATGGAATTTTAAAATCCATGTTTTGTGGCAACCCAGAAATGGTAGTCAGTTTAGAAAAGTTACGTGAAGCAGAAAAAAAGAAAAGAAATAAGGTGGACAAGCTTAATAAAAATATAAGGCAAAAAATACTCTTTTAATAGACAGGGCTACAAATAAAAAGATGCATTAAAAATGGTTCTATTTGACTTGGAATAAATTTTGATTATATATATAAGCTTCAATATTACTATTATTAGTCTGGCTAGGCATTTAGCTATTTTAGCTAAATGACGGATTCTTCTATTTGCCTACGACATATATATTTTATAAATATAAAAGTTATAATTATATATTTAGATATTTGAAAAAAGTACTTTCTGTTAACAATAAAAATGTTAATAAACCTTAAATTACATGTTTATTCACGTCTTTTATTTACTTTTATTGTTACCTATTTGTTACCTATTTTCGAAAAAAATTGTACCTTTTCACCTTTTTTAATGATAATAGGTACTGTGATACCTGAATAAAAAATGTAATACAAAATTGAACAGAAATTGTCGATTTCATTAAGTAATATTAAGCAGTATTAAGAGAAATTAAGGAAGAAAAAAATAAATAGAAAGAAAGAAAGAAAGAAAGAACGTTTCTTAAGAAATTAGAAAAAAGTTTACCCGCTATTCCAATAATTTCAGTTACGACACTTTTTTGCGCTGTCTCGTATTTTTCCCGAAGAGCCATATAATCCTCGTTCAAGTCATTTAATTTAGTGTTTCTAAATCTGACACCCCCTTTATTTGAATCTAAAATAGTGTAGCCTTTGTTGTTCCTAAGAACCTTCTCTTCCTTCAATGTTATTCGAAAATAGTAACCATTCTGTTGATTCGATTCCAGTTTAATAGTTTTACCAGCGTCCATTGAAAGATCATCCGCTGCTTTATGAAGTTGACGATTTAATTTTTCCTCCACTTCTTCCATATTGGATTTGTGTTCTAAAATGAAAAGAAAACATATTTATTATTCTTTTATTCAAAAATATTGAATAAAGAGCACCTATTTTATTTCAAATAAAGAATAAAAATAAGAAAAAAAAATTATATTTATATACCTTTCAAATCATCATCGAAATCAGCTTTCACCATAAAATCTCCTTTATCAGCAGCATCTAAATCGATCGTTTGTTCCACCATTTGTTGAAATTTATCTAGATCTTCAACAAGTTCCTTCAGTGGATCTATAATTAAAGCCTTTAAAGCTGGAATTTCCGTTGCCTCAGATAAATTTTCAAGTATTTTTGGAATATGATTACCGCATACGTAAATTCTGGAAAAATCAATATTTAAATTTAAAGAGTTAAATTTACATTATTTAATTTACATATTTCATGTTTGTGGCAAAACGTACTTGTAGCAATCTTGAAGATTTGCCTTCTTCCTTGCTAATTTTTTAGCCAACGATTGTAAATCAGGAACTCGTCGTAAATAATCATCGCTTAGCATGGATCTTAAATCATTGTCATTGTATAAAAGTTCAACAATATCGTGTCTTTCCTTAATTAGCGATAAATCACGAAGGGGTTGTCTGACCCACTGTGCAAGAAGCCTGTGACCCTGAGGTGTTCTACATTTGTCTAATAAAGTTAAAATACTCGCCGAAGCATTGGGATTCTGTGAATCTGTTTTTGGTTCAATATTCAATGCCCGAATGGCTGCACTGTCCAATCTAATGTAACGAAACTGTTCAACTTCTTTAATTGAAAAATGATCAACATTTCCTTCATCGGATGTCAACTGTAAAAAAAATCCTTGTTTTATTTTTTCGTTTCAAGAATATTTTTTCTAATCAGACCTGTTTAGGGGTCGTTCACAAACTACGTCACACTCCTAGGGGTGGGGGGTGTCAAGCTGTGTGTGACGAAGTATTGAAAAAAAAATTTTTTGTATGTAAAAAATGTGACGAAGGGGGAGGGGGTCAAAATTAGTTCGAAAAAGCGTGACGTAGTTTGTGAATGACCCCTTATTGTTAATTTTTTCTGGTTTGTAATTGTAATTACTAATTAATATGACAATACAAAGTAATTACTTACATCCAAGTATTTTATTATAGCAGCTGTCGCTGACATCGCTGAATTTAAATTATATTCAGGAAGACTCTGAACGTTCTTTTGTTGTCCTTTCTTAAATCTCAGAAGAGTATTCAAATCCTGCACGATAGATTCAGTTGCAAATTCACTCTTCTTTCTTAATGTGACCATCACATTGCCCCTTTCTATAACCTAAATAAATAAGTAATAAAATATAAAAAGCCGTTGCCAACTTGTATATTTTATAAATATGGTAAAAGTGTTTGAATCTTGGGTCAATTAATGTATGTATTTTTAAATACCCTACAAGATAGTTATAATAGTTTAATAGTTAAAGAAAAGTTTTAAAACAAGAAAGTTGAGAAAATGTCATTTTCCACAATTTTTGGTTTTTAAAATACCAATAAAATTTCGAAATTTATTATCCAATTAGGTTCAAAAATAGGTCAATCGAAGCGTTTTTTAATGCTCTACAAGTTGGTAACGATAATTTTAAAGTTACTTCTACATTTTCCAAAAAAATTTTCAAAAAAGTCTTATTTTCCAAAATTTTTTATTTTTAAAAGTTTAATATCTCCGGTTAATATGGACAAAAAATGTTCAATAAGGGCTCAAAAGATGCGTCTAAAAAAACTCTACAAAATTAGAGAAAAACATTTATAAGTGTATATAGTTAAACTTTATGAATCAGGATGAAAATACTCTTATATTATGTCCGCACGTGAGACCTACAATATAAAAAAAAATCATCCATAAAGCTCTTCATAATCTCGAGATATTTTTGAAAATGTAATGTTTACACACGCACACACATACGGAATAACATTTTTTAAAAATGTGATTTTTGAACTCCTGAGGTCAAATAACATAAAGATATGTCAAAAAATCGAAATCGAAAAGCAATAAAATATTCTAAATAATCAATTATAGTTATTAGCAATTAATTAATTAATTTAAAAAAAATTACAAACTTGTTTCAAAGTATTGAACTCTTGATTTGCATCTCCTTGAATAAGTAAACATTCTTTTGGTGCAAGAGTAACGAGAAGTGCTTCCAGATTCGTAAAAGAATCATCGTCTTTAAATTCGCAAACGGAGATCAAAGTTGATACAGCGTCGACACAACTTAGTCCTAAAAACTGTGGAAAAAATTCATCTTTTAAAAAAATTTGAAACAAATTTAAAACAAAATTTAAAAAAAGCAATTATTTTCGTTATTATCAAATATTTTGATTATTACTTTCGATTTTCCTTCCGTGGACAATTTTATAGCAATAACTGAAGAATTAGCGACAATATCATTATTTCCAAATAGAATTTCTTCAAATTGTACTAAATTTCCAGGCGATCCTTTATATTCAATTATCCAATCCTGATTCTTCGCGGAGCCTTGATTGACATACACTTCCACTCGATATTGCTTCACAAGCAAGAGTTCTCGAATAAACGATTCAAAATGATTTTTATTTAAAACAACTCCTTCTATTTTATTTGGCTCTGTAAAAAATAAATAGCATGTTAAATTAAAAATTTGTTATTAGAAAAGTTTGTAATATTATTACAAGTATTTATCAAAGAGAAAAGAAAAAAGTAAAAAATGAATTACCAGCGCCAATCATTTTGCATACAGAGATAGTTTTAAAAATTTCCTGAGCAGCAAACAGAGCATCTTTTCCATGAAGAGTATAATAATCAGTTCTATTAAAAAATCGTATAGTACTACTGGATTTCTGAAAAACAAAATTATGTTCTAGGAAAAAAATAAACATAACAATAAAAATAAATAACATGCATATAAATATTAAAAGCATGAGAAACGTGTCAATGCTCGGAAAACATTTTGAGATGAAAATTTCCTTGACCTATTTCTATAACAGTTTTAGTGATTATTGACAATAACAAAATCAAGGTTTTCGTCACTAGCTCCATTTTTCATCAGTGATAAACAAATGATGATAAAAATTAAAAATATACTTTCATTATTAATAAACAATGGGGAATTTCTAAATTATTTCTCTATTTATTCATTACTAGGAGATTTTTGTTTCATTTTTCTAAAATTTGCGGGTGTTAGTTATAGTAAAAGTTGATTCAATTAAAATGAAAATCTCGAAAAAAATAATTAATTGTATTTACGTCTAGTAACACAGATTTAATATATACGTATTCTGAAACATGACACGCAGTATCGAAAGTTCACCGTGTCATAGGTCATTTCTCATAAATCTTGTACAAATTCGAGGAATGTTATAACTTAAGTGTGTTTTTCTCAACAACAAAAAAGAAGATATAAAAATCGTCTTTCGTTCTCAAATGCTTTCTTTAAAAAAAATAATTCTGGATTTAATAACTCAATGTAATTCTTAATAAAATATAATTTTTTAAAAAGGGAAATTAAATTTTCTTTATTATACATTTTTCCTTTTTTCCTCTTTTGCTTCCTTGTTCCGTTTCTTTCTTTTTTAATAAAATAAGTTAGAATAAAGTAGGGGAGAGTGGGGCAAAGGCGCTAAGCGGGGCAAAGACGTTTTTTAAAATATCTCCTTTATTTTCTGTCTATTCCAATTGGTATTAAAAATTAAAAATTAAGTTGCAATGCAATCAGACGAATTGATTAAAAAAAGAAAAACCTAAAAATATCAAATATTTTAAGAAATATAACAAAAAAATTGTTTTGCAAAAATAAAATGATAATTTTACGGAACAAACTTTTATTTTTTTAAACATAAGTTTGAGTATTTAATTTTTAAAAACGTAACATGTAAATAAATTAAATATTTCTCTACACAACTGGCGTGGTGTTTTAGTTTAATTTTGTACCTAAATATTTTAAATTTAAAGTAAAAAAAAAGTTTGTTATGTGGGGCAAAGGCAATATTGAACATAATTTGGTTAAAAACAATTGAATATTCGAATTTTCTCCTTATTAATTCACAATATAAGGTTAAAATGACTACAAAATTTTATTTTTTATTTAAATAGTCCAATTCTTTTAATAATATGTAGTTAACCTTATGTTTCGTAAATATTATACTAATAAATATCACTTGTTAATTTTTTTAAGGCTTATAAATGCTTTCTTTTAGAAATATAAGTGAAAACGTCGCTGCCCCAGCATGTGGGGCAAAGGCATTTTTTGCATTGTTTTTAAATTTCATTAAATAATATATTTACAATTATAATATACTAAATAACAACTATTAAAATTTCTTGTTGATTAGTTTTAGAATAATGAAAAACAAAAACCGCATAAATTTATTGCTTAATTTAAAAAATATACATCGATAAATGTAAACCTAGCGCCTTATTGCCCCACTCTCCCCTATGTAAGTAAATAAATAAATAAATAAAGAAGAAGAAATAATATTACGTAGAAAAAGATTTAAATTATGCAAAATTATTATTTAAATGAAATTTATACTGTTAACAAAATAATAACACATGACGAAGAATTTAAAAATGTAGATATTATATTTTCTGAGAATTGTAAAAAAATTTACTTAAACAGAGAATAAAATGAAAAGTTGAATCAAAAGAATTGAGTAAAAGTCAAATGTCAGACAACATTATCGTCAAGTTCATGTTACAGAAAATATTTTATAACAGAAAATTTATCAAACCTGGATTTGACCACATTATTAAATTTTGTCTTTAAAGAAAAGCAGAAAAATAAAAATAATAAAATTCGCCAAAGAAGAAAACAAAAACAATAAAACTAAAAAATATAAGTACAAAAAAGAGAACAAAAATAATAAAAATTAAAGTACAAAAAAGTAAAAGAAGAAAAAAAAAATAAAAGTACAAAAAAAGTAAAATAAAAAAATAAAAATTAAATATAAAGTTTAATTAATTTCGTGCTATAATTAATTTTCTGAACATTGGCGTTTTCGAAAGATATATAAAAAGTTCCAAAAAGATATTTTTTCTGTACAAAAAAAAATTCTCAATTAACAAACGAAGAGAATTTAAAAACAAAGAATTATACCCTTTTAATCTGTAATAACTGTATACGATTGTCAGAATTTGATAATTCAATTCTTCATATTATATGAGATAAGTACACGTGTTATGAGGAAAAACCCACACAATAAGTAGAACTTACAATATTAAAGATGAAATAACTGGGAAAGTCTTCAATGTCAAGATACAAGAAGAGAGGGGTGAAGAACATAAATAGATTTGTTTCAAACTACAGTGCTTAATTTACGGAATCAATTTTCAAAGAGAAAGAGTGTCTTAAATATATAAAAATCATAAGTCGATCATCCTTACACGGTAATTATTTTCTTTTTATGTTATTAACAAAAACAATTTCATTTATCATTAACAAAGTGCAACATTATATCCGTGTATAAAAAAATAGTGCAAAGTGATTAAAAATTAAAAATATATATGTGATTAAAATGTGTGATTTTAAGTTCTGCTCCGAAAAAGTATTTAAATAGATTTATTTTTTTTAAAGTAAAAATTACTAATGTAAAAAATAAAACAGGTTTTTAATATTTTTGTTAGATTTGCAAATAGTTGTTTTTTTCTTTTCATTTTATATTTATCTAAATTTAAAATACAGGAAAAACGTGAGTTAAAAAAAATTTGAGAAATATAAATTTAGACAATGAAATTTTTTTGCTTCCATTTCCGCCGTGTTTACAAGATTTTTTTGAATTTAAATTAGTTTAAATCATCATTGATGTAAAGGATATGATGTAATCAAATCATTAAATAATAAATATCATTCTATGAATTGTAATGTAGCATTGAACATTTTCTAATTCACTTGTTCTTTTTATACTTTTCAGATTCCACTGATCGCTAACATGTGGAAAATAATTTGCGCTCTCTTGTTCTTTCAAAGAGCTTTGAGCGCTCCTTCTTCGAGATGTATGGAAATATGCAATAACCGGAATTCACAGTATTTATCAAATACCAACTGTTGTGCGTCGTCTCTTGTTGCTTCTACAAACGAAAAGAAAAATTGGACTGATCACAAAGATTTCCAAACACACGATGGTGCTCTCGTTCACACGAAAGACGGCGAATTCAGTCACGGAAACACACACGGCAATTTCAACGAGATGAGCTACTACAAGGAGTTCAAGAGCGGTGACAATCAACATTTCGGAAGCAATCACAACTTTGGAAACAGTCACGATATTAGTCAAAAGTTAGAGGATTTATCATCATCCTCTTCACACAGTACATTCGAAAGCATGTTTCAATCAAGATTCTCAGATCTCATCAAAAACTTTCACGAATCATTCCGACATCTACAGGAATTGAAAACTAAAGACCAACTTCCGGTTCAAGATTGTCAATATCCTTGTGTACCAATAAACGAGCAGATTTCTCGACTACAACAAGATGTAACTGCTCAGCAACAGCACATGCAACGAATGAGAGAAGATTTGTGGTCAAAGATGCAAAATCAAAACACAGTAACAGAAACTGAACATGTCATTCCCAGTCAGTACTTAACTCACTCAAATCATCAAACTGGCCAAGTTACGAAGGAAACAAATCGCTACGAGTCCTATCAAAATGATAAAATAACAACCAGTCCTCATATTACCACCACAATCACCAAGCAACCTGTTAAGTACACTTCACATCCCGATCAATCCCAAACGGATTATTACTCTGGAAGCAGACACGAATCCACCCAAAATTATGGAACCAGAACTCAAGGCCAATATCCCGACCAATCTCAAAGAGCAGAACAAGATTATTACTCCGGATCAGTGAGCAGATACGATTCATCCCAAAATTATGCTTCCGGAACTCAAGATCAAACTCAAAATCGACAAACTTCATATCCCGATCAATCGAGTCAGAATTACTATTCCGGATCTGGGAGCAAATTGGAAAGTCAAACTGGTTACAATCAGCAAAATTCGATCCATGATTCTCGAGTCACTCAGAACCAAAATAACGATCAAAATTCTTCCCAATATGGTCAAAATTACGCCACTGGAATTCAGAGTCAAGCTGGTTACGCTCAAGACACTACTAATTACGAACGTCGAAATAGAGTCTCACAGGCGCAGAGAGCCGATCAACAGGAGTATGCTTCCGGAAATCAAAATCAAGGTCAGACTCAGGGCAATGGTCAACATGGCGTGGCGTATGGATATCACGCAAGTTACGGATCCAAGTCTTATTACAGTTCACTGCCTCAGGATCAGAGTTCTCATCAGAGTTCAGCCTACAGAACACATCAAAATTCCCAGAGTCAAGGATACGGACAGCATTCCGGCTACAGGGCACAATCGGGTTATCAGACTGACGGCTCACAATCGCAGGGTGAATACAATCCTCAAGGTTCCTTAACATACTCTCACAATTCCATGTCTCATAGTTCATTAACTCAAAACAATGCTGATTTCGGCGCCAGTAGCAATGGAAAATTAACCCATGGACTCATCCAAACGGGTTCCGCCGCCAATTGCAATGACGAAGTTCAATCCGCTCCTTACCGGCGATACAAGCGACACATCCATTCCCCAAATCATCGTCATCATTATCACCATCACCATCATCATCATAATCATCAAGAGCAATATCCAGACGACTTTAGTCAGCAGCAAGACGATTTCCAGCAAGGTTCAATTTCCTCCAAGGTAGACGAATTCGGAGAACCTACAAAAATTGAAAAAGTACCACAAAAAGAAATTGAAGACCTCAGTCAACAAGTTGAGAACATACGTAATGGCAAAGTCGATACGCAAGACTTGTATCAACATCAAGATCAACATCAAGATTTCTCTCAACAACACAAATTTCCGGAACAAAGTCAGACTAATTACTACCAGACCGGAGGTTTCGATGACTTCCCACCTTCGTCTGAAGGAAGCCAAACTTACGATCAACAGAACCATGGATTCGATGATCAATATCACTACAGTCCCAGAGGATTTAATCAAAAAACGGTAGGATCACTTACGTTAGATCAGCATGCAAGAGATTCTTTTAATTTTAACCAGTTTCCAACTCCAGTTTTAGCTCCCGATAGCAATACACCAGCGGGGAACCAAAGGCTCGACGGAATAAATTCACAAACTCCGAGGCCAGCTCCCAAGCCAACATCTCGACCTAGAAACACTAAACCCTTTTTCAACACTGCCAATATTGCACCAACAACGAAAAATACCACCAAGTTTGAGAATATAAATTCCGAAAAAATTAAAAAAACAGTACCAACTGAAGGAAGTTCTGCAGAGAGTCAACAGATTTTAACCCCTCCGGATAATTTCGAATTGCTTGAAAAAGCGCCTCAACACATCATGAAACCTGGTCAAGTTTTACAGAAGCATGAAAATACGTCGTTTAAAGATATTTCCGAAACTGACCAACCTTCTCAAAAGCCTAAAAATCTTTTTGAAATCTTATCTCAAAAAACTCTGAAACAAGAAAAAAAGCATGAAAATCCTTTTGAAGACTTCTCTCAACAAGTTACGAATCCACTTTCTTTTCAGCAGCATGAAAATCCTCTAGACTTTTCCCATCAAGAGAATTTAAAACCTTTTGGAGATTTTTCCCAACAAGTTTCTAATCCTTCTGAAGATTCTTTTCATCAACAGAATGTAAAACCTTTCGGAGATTTCTCTCAACAAGTTTTGCAACCTCCTGAGGAATCTTTCCAAAAGCATGAAAATCCTTTTCTTGATTTTTCCCAACAACAGAATTTAAAACCTTTTGGAGACTTTTCCCATCAAGAGAATTTAAAACCTTTCGGAGATTTCTCTCAACAAGTTTTGCAACCTCCTGAGGAATCTTTCCAAAAGCATGAAAATCCTTTTCTTGATTTTTCCCAACAACAGAATTTGAAACCTTTTGGAGACTTTTCCCATCAAGAGAATTTAAAACCTTTCGGAGATTTTTCCCAAAAAGTTTTTAATCCTTCTGAAGAATTATTTCATCAACAGAATGTAAAACCTTTCGGAGATTTTCCTCAACAAGTTTCTAATCCTTCCGAAGAATCTCTTCATCAACAGCATGAAAATCCTTTTCTTGACTTTTCCCATCAACAGAATTTAAAACCTTTCCAAGATTTTTCCAAACAAATTTCTAAATCTTCGGAAGAATCTCTTCATCAACAGAATGTAAAACCGTTCGAAGACTTTTCTCAACAAGTCTTGAGAACTCGTGAGAAAACTTTTCAACAGCATGTAAATCCCTTTGAAGACATTTCCCAACAGATTCAAGAAAATCGAAAAGATTCTCCTCCCAAAAATGAATCTTCTCCAAACTCCTCCCAGAAGGTAAATATTCCGTATAATTCGCAAAAATTCGAAAAACCTAAAATATCTCGCGAAGAACTTTCAGTGCAAAAACCTCTAGACGATTTCTCGCAGTACATTCAAAAATCCCTCGAGGACCCTTTGCCGAAAGGTCAAAAACCCTTCGAAGATCTGTCTCAAGACGATTCTCTGCAGAAAATTCCAAATGATATTCAGGAGTCGAAAAAAAATTTATCCGAAGAAATTGAAAAAACTTTACAAAAAGTGTCTCAGCATGTAGCACAACACATGCAGGAACTTTATAAAAAAGACTTGTCGCAAACTTCTGATCTCAATGGAAACAAAGACATAACTCAGCTACCTCAATCTCAACAACAGGATCAAGTGATACATCATTTAGACAGTTATCAAGAACCAGAAGAAATTTCACTCGGTCGTCAATGGCATCTCTTTCACGGTCCTGGTGATTTAACAAATGAGGATTTGCATCTAGGAAGTCATTTAGGTCAGCGAATGGAACAAATTTCAACACCTAGCTTAAGAGAAAAAGAAGAGCAATTAGAAGGTAAATTGGAATTCAGTCAAATTGTACAAAATCCACAGATTCAAAGTGAGTTACCAATATTGAGTTTACAACCGAGAATTTTACAAGCTTACGGTGGAAAAGGTCCTTATGATCCAATGCACAGCGAAGATATTTTCAGTGACGTAAGACAAAATCCTAGTGCTACTTTCGCTCCTGTCGTGATTGACGATCCGTGGGACATTCGCGAGAGGCGCATTGAATCATACATGGCGAATGAGGATAAAGTAATTCCATTAGACACAGTGTGGATATATCCGGATGCTTTTCCTATTACTCCAGTGACTGAGCAACCAAATCTCGGATTCTGGGATAGAGTTGGTCGCAAATTCTCAACTGCTGTCGATAAGGCGAAGGATAAAGCGAGAGGAATTTTTGGTTGAATCTAAATCATTAAATTAGATGAGACTTTATTTTTTTTTCACTAAAATATTTTATAATTTATATTTGAAATAATTTTTCAAGAATTATAAAATTTAGTCAAAATTTACTCTTCTCTCATTTTCCATTTTCTGGTAAAAAGAGGACAATCATAATAGAAGAATTTAAATATAAAGTTTAACTTTAATTGAACTTTAAATTTAAATTTAACTTTAACAAAATATTTAATTCATTTTTCTACTAGTCCATTAGTACAGCATTGCTTTATCGTGAGTATTATGAAAAGAATCTGAAAAGTATAATCATATGACTTTACTTGAATTAATTCCGAGTTAATGTAATCGAGTATTTTTAATAACACGGTAAATCGTTAGGTATTAAAATAACACCAAAAAGGATTAAAATAATCCAATTTAGTGTTATTTTAATCCATTTTGGTGTTATTTTAACCCCTAACGATTTACCGTGAAAGCAGCTATTTAACTTAAGTTAAAACTATCTTACATAATTTACATTAATCATCAATGTGATGATATAAGATTATAAACAATTATTCAATTACATCTTTGAATTTGTAAACATTTTCCACATTCTGAATATAATGCAGTGATTCTTAAAAAGGACAATTGTAAACTAACAATATGGAATATGACGTAAAATTAGTAAAATTCTATCATATGATGCGAACAATATTTTTATGTGTACATTTTGACTGATGTATAGTTAATACTTTATTAGTTTAAGCATATAAAATACTTGAAGAATTGTAGCAAAATGTATTTAATAAATAATTATAAAAAAATTTTAACTCTTTTGCTTCCTCCAGGGAAAAAAGGAAAGAATTTTGTTTACTTTTTTAAATAAGTTTAATTAGACTTAAATTATGTAAAAATCGTTGAATTTAAATTAAAAGAAACGTGGTGTGAATAATAAAAATGATAAAAATGAAAACAAAGGTACATACAGGTGGAAGATTTTTGAAAAATCGAACAAAGCCTTGTTGAGTTGATGGATCTGGAAAATTGGTATAAAAATTATCTTATTTACATTTCATTACATTATCAAATTCGATTATTATTTGTAAATTATTGTAAATAAATTATTGCAATAACAATAGTACTAATGTATTTTTCTTGTTTTTATATATAAAAATGAAATTAACTTTTTAGGTTATGTAAACAAAGAACAATGAATGAGAAACTCACCAATTGTAATTTGTTGATTTGCTTGAACAGCCATTTTGTAATACTGAAAAAAAACTTAAAAATAACTAAATAACAATCGTATACAAATTAAATAATGAGATTTTTAGTTATAATTATATTAAGAAAACAATGAAAACGTTGTCTCGCGTCTGCACTGGCACATGTAAAAAGGCGCGAATTTAATTCTCCTAGCGAATACAAGAGGAACTATTAATCAGCCAATCAATTCCTTCCACTAGCGCGGGAAAATGAAACATATTTTAAAAAATATAAAACAAATTTGGCAGTTGCTTGTCATTTATTTGTGATTACAGTTGCTGTTTACCATGTTCAGGAATTAATCAAAATAGTCATAATTCTGTGTAAACTTTCAAAATTAAATTTGTCAAGTATGGATCCTTTGAAATTACGATTTTTAACCGAGAGATACAAGAAGGAAAGTAGATTTATAACATTAATAGGAGAATTTAAACCTTCTATTCGATCAAAACCGGTAACTGGAAAATTTTACGCAAAACACGATGCTTTGTTGATAGAAAACGTTCCGGAAGATTTTATAAAATTTATTATCAAAAAGAAGAATGCAACACCAAAAGATTTTCATTCCTATCCACCTCCATCGATTAATATGGAGTAAGTATAATATATTTATTTAATTAAAAGGCGACTTGTTCTGAAGTGTCAACGAAGGAAATCATTTTAAGGTTAGGTTATGTTTTTGAGATTGAGTCCACAATAGACAGCGTTAAGGAGATTGAGCTATTAAAGGCCAACGCAGAATAGATGATCTGTAACCGGAACCGCAATCGTAAGCGTAACCGTATAAGAATGAGTTAAAGAAGGATAGGTATATTGTTTATCCTTCTCTAACTCATTCTTTCGCTTACGGTTACGATTGCGGTTCCGGTTACAGATCTATTCTGCGTTGGCCTTTAAGACCATTGATATGCTACTTAAGACCATTGATATCAATGGTGTTAAGTAGCACAATCTCCTTAACGCTGTCTATTGTGGACTCAACGTGACTTTTTAGAGTAAAGTTGATTCCTTTTGGTTACTTTCATTCAAAAAAATTAAACATAACCTAAAATTTTTTGCTTTGTTTAGGAGCGCGCCATGAATTATTAATTCTAATCAATTAATTCTAATTAATAGTTATGGTTGGATTAATGAGCCACTGATTTCTCAATCTAAAGATCCAAGATTAAATTTTTCAAGAAAAGGAAACAAATTTATAAAAGCAGAACAAAAAATAAGATACCTAAATCGCGGGCTACCTGTCTCGAAATTTGTTGGAATCCCATTCAAAAGTTAATTTAAAATTCGAAACGAAAAGTCTTTTAAAAGTCGCTGACAAAATTATTACAATTATACAACATTAAAATAAAAAAAATAGAATATTTTTTTTCTTTTTATAATTTATACTTTATTTTCTTTATTAATTACCAATATTACAGAAACTGAAAAAAAAAGTTTTCGGTAGTACTTATGAACTAGAAGAGATGGCAGTAGATGTATGACAGAGGGAGGCGTCTCTTACAGTTTTAGGGGTAGTTTATATCGACACAAGCATAGTTCTTGTGATACACACACGGATATGCTTACAATGTATTTTTCTATGAAAAAGTGTCAGTGATAAAATCTAAGCTGTGGAAATTAAATGTAAATAAAGTTTTATACTCTCAAATGGATAGCGAGGAAAACACGGAGAATCCGGCCTCGGACTCTCCAGAATGCAATTCTATTGGCGTAAGTGAATTTTATTTTCTCTTTTTCTATTTAAATAATGAAAAACACGAGGTATCACAGATCGATATGAAAGCATCAAGCTGAAACGGCCTTTTAGTGTATTGTAAAATTTACCCTTTTCTCTCAACCCCCCCTCTCCTCTCTCGTTAAAAAGTGTTGGAAAAACAATTTTTTTTTCACGTGCAGTTATTAGAAAAGGTATAATTTCCACTGTATTTACAACATTTCTAATTCGTTTAAGTGTGAAATGTTTACAGTTTTTTTCCCTATTGAAAATGACAAGTTTTCAATTAATTTGAGAATTATTACTTTTTTTACATTTGGTTTTTTATTAATTGCAATGTAATAATACCTAAAAGAATGTTCCCCAGTAGCACGTAATGTTGGGAACATTCCAGCAGTATTCCAGCAACATCAACAACATTGAGGCAATATTGGTAATGTTAAGGCACTGTTCTCAATATTGCTGTTATATTACGTGCTACTGGGGTTGTTGTTTGGAAAATATTTTTTTTACTGATAATATGAAGCGAAAACGAAAATTTGTTATTTTCGGCAGTTCTTTCTATATTGTTATTTTTCAAGGTTAATTTAAGGAATGTGTTCCATATTTAATCAAAAAAATAATGTTATAATTTAATTTTTAATTATATTTAAGGCAATGCCAAGTATTCGAAAAGGAAAAACATATTTTTTTTTATAATAAAAATCAATAAAAATATTTTATAGTTATTATAATTTAACAGAGTGCATCCATATCTAAATCGATAAATGTGATTAAAATTATTAATTTATTTTAAATACATTTCAAATTAATTTTAAATTTATTTCAATTTTTTTGATTATTTATTTCAAATGGACAGACCAAATTTGAGGTAATAATTTTCTTCTTCTACTTTAAATATTTATTAATACAAAAAAATTTATTATTTAAGTCAAAATAGTTTAAATACATATTTTTCCACCTGGGTGAAAAAATTATTCTTATTAATGTTTTTCTAATTATATTCAGGAGAGGAAAATGAAATTTTTTAATGAACGGTATATTTTACGAATGAATCGTGTAATTATGTAAATGTTTCAAATTAACAAAGTTCTCAGTTGCTTTTTGTAATTTCCAACTATCGTTTTTTTTCTTTTATTATTTTGTATATATAAAGCTTGTAAATTAATTATCTCGATCGTAATTATTATATATAAATAGCTACTAATTTTTGAAACAAGTGCGTAAATATTTTGTCTTCCGCAATTTATAATTTTTAATTAGGGATCACAGTTAGTCCTTTTTTTATTTTTTTAAATTAATAAAAGTTCCCAAAAGACCTAAAATATATTCTTCTCTTTTCCCCTTAAAAAGAATTACAAAAATTATAGTAGTATAAATTGTTATTAATAATTATTATTACGGAGGCGATAAATTTCTCTAGAATAGCGAAAATTAATTATACACTGAATAAAAATTTATTTAATTCAAACAACCGATTACTTGACTATTATCAAATAAATATCTACTTAAATCAAATAATTTTTATTTAAGTCAATTAAATGGTATTTGAACCAATAATTTCAGTATTTGAAGCAAATACCATTTAATTGACTCAAATAAAAAGTATATGATTCAAGTAAATTTACAATTCACTCAATTCTTTATATATAATTTATTTCCTTGTATATAATTTTCGATATTTTTTTTATTCTTAAAATAATTTTTCCATTTGAAATGAATCTTATTAAAAACTGTATAAAGCACAGAAAAAGGGTATTTTTAAATACAGAGTTTAAATTAAGACTGAATATTTTCTTTTTTTAAAAAAAAGAAAAAAGGCAGAGGAGCATTGAGGATTTTTTTCTCTAATAAGAGAGATGTTTACATTCACACATTGAAAAAGTCGAAGCCTTTTTCAGTCTTGAAAAGACACGTCTTCTCATCCCTCAAAGCTTTAAGATTTTCCTTATGAGATGAATTGAGCTTTTCTCTTTTTTGAGTTTTTATGCCATACATGTTATATAAATATATGTATATATAGTATATAATCCCTATATATATTACAGGTAAATCATATTTTTAAAACACGAAAAAAACGAATTTTTGATACGTATACTTTTTTTTATAAAAAAAACCTATAAACTGTTTGGGGTTTCCTCGTGCATTTCTGATAAAATTTTGCTTTCTCGTTGCGGAAGCCTTTTATATTTTATACTTTTATACTACTGAATAAGAAAAGAAAGTAAAATTTTCATAACGCGGTGCAAAAAAAGGCACTTTTTTGCACCTTGTTATGAAAAATATCGTTCGTAACTAGTGCTAGCAGTTGCCAATTTTTGAACGAGCACTTTTTTTGGAACAAACTGTAGGCGAAGCTTCGCTTCGCCCGTGTAGAAATTTGTCGTGGCCTTCCTAGAAATAGACTACAGCTAGATAGCATTTGTCGTGGAAAATTATTCTGAAAAAACTGTCCTGGCCCCGAAATGTTAATGTACAGTTTTCCCCTTTATTTTCTTCGCTATGAAGACAGTCTAGAATCTGGCTAAAATTTGTCTAGGATACTGAATTGAAAATTCAGTACAAGTTCGTATAGCAGGTTGTCCAAGAATTAGCTAGGCACTGTCTAGGACGCTGACTTAAGAATTTAGTACAAGTTCGTGGAGAAGGTGGCTCTGAGAGTCTACTAAGCTAGCAGACGAAATCAGTTCTTTACGTAGTGCTTGATGAAAAGAAACCAAGAGTCTACAATTGTAACTTATCTTGTTGTGAAGATAAAATCAAATTTATAAATCTAGTGAAAAGTTTTCAGTTTTCCATTTTTGAACAGGGACAATGTACAAGTTTAAATATATTACAGCGAAAAGAAGATTTATTAGAAAAAGGACATGTGATGTCATCATTTATAGTCTCAGATTGTTTTTCATATTATAATGTTCATAATAAATAATAAAAATTTGGTAATTTTAAGTGAATTTTTTGTGATTGCAACAATATAATATACAATTAATTTTATTATCGGTATACAAGTACGAATCTTTATAGTGAATGTGTTTTAAAGAAAAAATCCAATGTAGCAAAATATGTTACAATTAATTTCAAAAATAATTGTAAGAGGAATTGTGATAACAACAAATACTTTTGTATTACTGTTTTGTTTGTTTAAAAGTTAAACAAACAAAAGAGTAAAGTTGAAAAATATTGTTCTATTATTTATAAACCTAACAATTATTCCCAGTATGTAGAAACTGCTTATTTTAATATCCAGGAACTGGCTAGGAATGATTTATTTTACTAGACAAGGACTAGACAAAATAACTGTACAAAATCTTGACGTTGCTAGCGTTACATCCCTCGTTCAAGCCTGTCCATTTTTCCCATCTAGTTGCTAGATTGAATCTAGTGCAACTGGACAGTTTCTCATACACTTCCACGGTAAATTTCTACACGGGCGCCTACAATTTGTCTAAAAAAAAAGTGCTCATTCAAAAATTGACAACTGCTCGCACTCGTTACGAAATATACTATACTATTTTTGTAAAATTTATTTTACACAGTTTATACTCCGGAAGTAGTAAAAGTTGACAGAAATAAGCAGAATTTTTAGAGAATTTATGATTTTCTATGAAAATAGTAAGAGTTACTTTATTTTTTGTTTTTTTATTAATTCTATTTCTTTATTTCTTCTTTACAAAAATGTACACGGAAAATAAATTTAACCTGGAACAGCAACAAATTTCTCTAGAATAGCAAAAGTATTCATTAAAATAGCTAAAAATGTCGTTATAGTATAGAGAAATTTGTAGCGCTGTTTTACGTAAAGATTTTTTTCCGTGTATAATATCAGAATTATTAAACATTTATAGTAATATTTGTATGGGCACAGTAATATTTAGTAGTAAAAAAATAATCTAACCACAGAAAACTCTGTTAATATTATTTTATTTTTATACATATACCGAGGTTAAGCATCAATGAGAACAGTTAAAACTCTGATGGGTGACCCTCTTGTCTCTCACTAAAGCCCTACTGTTTAAAAAAAATTTTTTTTACTCATTATCGATAAAGAGATAATTATACGTATTAAATACTTGAAAATTTTATAATAAAAATAACTTTATTAGGGAATGAACAAAAAAGATTCTACTTAACCCGTTTTAAAACTGCACTCAAAGAGTGCAACACCCGCAAGACAGTGAAATTCTGCATCGGACGCAAATAATATGTGAATTTGGACAATTTCCAAAGATGTTGACCCTTGGCACAAACGGTAATATTGACCCTTCCGTCGACTGAATTTCAATTCAAATGGAATAAATGCCGAGACTTTATTGTGAAGGCCACAGGGAAATGTTGAGATGATTGGTGTCATGAATTTCCCTATATAAGGTGTGATGAAAAGAAAAAATATTTAACACTTGATTTATTTTTTAGGTCAGAAAAAAACTTTGTGACTAGTGAACAAAATTAATTTTTCAGTTTGATTCATCATCAGTAAAAATTATTATTTGTTAGTAAAATTTACTAATTCAAAAGCAAAAAGTAAATTTTTAAATTAAATGAATAATTAATTAAATTTTACTAATGAATTAGTAGAAATGACTATTTTATTAGTAAAATGTACTAATTCAAAAGCAACAAAGTCAGTCACTAATATTCAAATCAGTAAATATTTTTTAGAATTAAAATTTAGAGAATTGCATGCTATTTTAAAAAATTCAAATGATAAATCGGGTATTTTTTTGATAAAGCAGTGTCAAAAAAACAAAGGAAAAAAACACAACGTGTAGGGTATAAAGTGTCATATCCTTGTCCTTTGAAAGTGCAAATCATACGCGAATATTGCCATTGTTTCGGTCCACTGATAGCTAAGTCAGCTGACCTCTATATATTATCCAAACCCTCGATGCTCGTCTGTGAAAAAGCACTTGTCCTCATAGAATCTCCTTCTTCTTATCTTCTAACCCTATCGTGTCCCAAAGTGCTGCTCGATCCCTCTCTATATCATATCAATTTGAGAAAATTGCTGTTGCTTTTTTTTTTTTGAAACCAGTGCTATTTGTTGTAACTATAGTCACGTTCTTTTTTCTTTTCTTCAAAATTTTCTCAGACTGAAATTTATAGTTTTTATAAATATAATTTACATTTTTTATATAAATAATATAACTCATACTTTTTATAAATTATCTGATGATTGAAGAATTAAGAAAAAATGGAGAAGAAAATTATTACCTATGTCAATAATGCTCCTGCTATTTTTAAACATTACGTCTTCTGTGTTTTACTACTGACCGAAATTCTCTATTTTTACGATTATTATAAACCTTTGTGTCTGACTGAAACTGTTTTTATGACTAAAAAATATTATTTTTTACTTTAACTTTATGTCTGACTGCAACTGCTTTCTACTACTAAAAAATTAGTTATTATAAACTTTATGTCTGACTCAAAATATTTTTTACTTTCTACGTTTATTAAACATTTTTGTCTTATTGGAACTAAAAAGCTTTTACTACTAAAAATATATAGGTTGTTTATTTAAACTTTGTGTCTGGCCCAAAATATTTTGATTACAATATTTTTACAAATTATTGAACATTTTTTTCTAACTGGAACTGCTTTTTACTACAAACTATTTTTTAGATGTTACAATTATAGTTTTTTTTAAATTTGTGTCTGACTCAAAACATTCTTTAGTACTAATTAAAATATTTTTTCTTTAATTTTGAAAACTGTCATCTGATTTAAACTGCATTTTATAACTAATTTTATTAATTTATTACTATTTTTATCCTTTAGAAAAAAAGACATGAGTGATAAATCTCGAATTTAAATCGAAAATAATCGAATATGTACTCTCGCAGTTATAGCAATCCCAAGAAGACTAGAGACAGGAGGGCTAACTGCAGTAGTAGGGGTAGGACAAATATAGGGGGATTATGAAGGCGTGGTTAGATTGCGCCAAATATCGTGTTTTGATTCTGCACTTCCACTCACACACGCGTGTCACGTATTTAAATATATAACGTACGAGTGTTGAGATGTGCAGAACCGAAAACAAGATATTTGGCGCAATCTAACTACGCCTTCAGAACCCCACTAATACTGACTCACTGCTGTGAGTGAGAAAACAGCCGAGTTAGCCCTCCTGTCTCTACACGGAAAAAATAATAGCACAAGAGATGCGCCAAACAGTAGGACAAGTCGTGTGCGTTAATTCAGCGCGTCTGGTGTGCCTTTTTGGAACAGCAGACAAACTTTTTCGGTGCAGACGCTGTGCTTATAAAATGTACAAGCTGTAAAGCACAGCGCCTGCGCCAAACTAAGTATAAGGTAGTTCAAGTTGGGTGGGGAAAATCCAATATGGCTGACATCAGCTGATTTACCGGAGGACAAACAATGCATTGAATTCAATGGGACAAATCAGTTTTTCAACCATAACTTTTTAAATATTTATTTTTGAACCATAGTGTAATAGAAAATTATTCTTTATTTATCGAAATCTATTTTTTAAAACAATAAAATTTAATTTTTTGTTTTTATTGTTTTAAAAAATAGATTTCGATAAATAAAGAATAATTTTCCATTACACTATGGTTCAAAAATAAATATTTAAAAAGTTATGGTTAAAAAACTGATTTGTCCCATTGAATTCAATGCATTGTTTGTCCTCCGGTAAATCAGCTGATGTCAGCCATATCGGATTTCCCCCACCCAACTTGAACTGCCTTATGTCTGCTGTTCCAACAAGGCACACTAGACGCGCTGAATTAACGCACACGACTTGTCCTACTGTTTGGCACATCTCTTGTGCTATTCTTTAGAAAACTATAGTTTTCTTGAGCAATCCTTTAGAAAAAAAGACATGAGTGAGAAATCTCGAATTTAAATCGAAAATAATCGAATATGTACTCTCGCAGTTATAGCAATGAAAATGAAACATAGAAGGGCACACTCACATTTCCAAATCCCCAAATCTAAAGAAATAATAGGAGACGCATGCATATTCCCTAATCGCCAAGTCGTCGAATGATCAAATAGTCGAATGTTAAAAACATCGAATGGACAAAACGTCGAATGCTAAAACCATCGAATGGACAAAACGTCGAATGCTAAAAACATCGAATGGACAAAATGTCGAATGCTAAAAACATCGAATTGTCAATACGTCGAATGTTCAAAACGTCGAATTATCAATTCGTCGAATGTTAAAAACATCGAATCGTCAATACGACGAATTCTCAATTCGTCGAATGTTCAAAACGTCAAATGTTCAAAACGTCGAATGATAAAAATGTCGAATGCTAAAAACATAGAAACTTCATTTAATCGAATGCTAAAAACATCGAATTCTCAATTCGTCGAATGTTCAAAACGTCGAATGTTCAAATGTCGAATGCTAAAAACGTCGAATGTTCAAAACGTCGAATGCTCAAAACGTCGAATTGTCATTTAGTCGAATGGTAAAACCATCGAATAGTCCATTCGTCGAATACTCAAATAGTCGTAACGCCATCTGTTCGAATTATCAAGTAGTAGAATGGTAAAGTTGTCGAATGTTCAAAACATCGAATCGTCATTTAGTCGAATACAAAAACATCGAATCTTCATTTAATCGACTGCTAAAAACGTCGAATTCTCAATTCGTCGAATGTTCAAAACGTCGAATGATAAAAACGTCGAATGCTAAAAACATCGAATTCTTAAATCGTCGAATGCTCAAATAGTCGAAACGCCATCTGTTCGAATTGCCAAGTAGTAGAATCGTAAAGTAGTCGAATGTTCAATTCGTCAAATGTTAAAAACATCGAATCGTCAATACTACAAATTCTCAATTCGTCGAATGCTCAAAACGTCGAATGATAAAAACGTCGAATGCTAAAAACATCGAATTGTCAAAAGTTCGAAAAAGTTCTTTGTTTTAAGTTAATGTCTACTGAAGACAAAGAACTTTTTCGAACTTTTGACGATTCGATGTTTTTAGCATTCGACGTTTTTATCATTCGACGTTTTAAGCATTCGACGAATTAACAGTTCGATGTTCTGAGCATTCGACGTTTTAATCATTCGACTACTTTACCATTCTACTACTTGACATTTTAAACAGATGGCGTTTCGACTATTTGAGTATTCGACGAATGGACTATTCGATGGTTTTACCATTCGACTAAATGATAATTCGACGTTTTGAGCATTCGACGTTTTGAACATTCGACGTTTTTAGCATTCGACGTTTTGAACATTCGCCCTAGTAGAAAAATTTGGTGGCGCTAGCATGGTGCCACTCTTGCCTTCCTTTGCGTTGTAGTAGCGCTGAGAGCATTTGAAACACTTTTTTAGTCTAGCACCTTTCTCGCATTCTGCTCGCAGTGCTAGAATGAACATAACCTCACCTGCCAAAACTTTATTTCGCGAATTAAAAAATGATTCCTATGTCATTTCTTTTGACGAAAATAATTTAAAAAATCGTGTACATATAAAAAACATTCACTAATTATCTGCCTACAATGAAGTTTTAACGTATTTGAAGAGTTAATTCACGTTTCGTTTAAAGTTATGGTAAGATTTTAATTCAGAAAACGGCTACCTTTTCTTAATCCCAAGCCTAATCAAAATTTTGGTCATTATTTGCTGTATGAAATTGTTTTTTTAAATATGGAAATTTTAAGAATAAATTATTATTAAATTTCCATAAAAAATTATTTATTTCTTTACAGTAACAGTGTGAAAAATAGTTAGACATGTCAAACATTGAAATTAAAATTTTTGAAATTAACCAATTTCTTTTATAATAATAATAATAATTGCAAAAATTAAGTTTCTATTTAAAATCAGTAAATCTTTTCTGTCAGGTCAATTAAAAATAAAGAAAAAATAAATCCAGTTTGAGGTTATGTTTTCTAATTCGAATGGAGAGAAATTAATAATATATTTGATTCATCAAAAAGTATTTATTCTTACTCTTGGTGATAAATCGTTAGATTAATTACTTAAAATATATTTAAAAATTTTCTTGGAGGTTGAATAAAACATTCATATACTAAAAATTATTTTATAAATAAGTGTATAAATTAACGAATGAACAAGAAATTTATAATGCAATATTAATTTATGTTTAAATTTAATACAATTACAAATATATAAATACTTACAATCCTTTAATATATATTGTTTTTAAATGCCACAATATTCTACAAGCAAACATTTACTTTTACTTTAAAAATAAAAGCAAACACCTTTGACACTTTATGCAACAGAAATTTGAGGTTATGTTGCATTCTAGCGGAAAGTTCTCGCGCCATGCAAGGCGCTAGAAGACGTCGGCGAGATAAACTGCCATGCAAATTCCAGTGGTGGCGCTAGCATATATCTAGGCTTCCATTAAATTTTTCTACCTGGGCGACGTTTTGAACATTCGACGTATTGACAATTCGATGTTTTTAGCATTCAAAGTTTTGTCCATTCGATGTTTTTAGCATTCGACGTTTTGTCCATTCGATTACTTGGCATTCGACTATTTGATCATTCGACGACTTGGCGATTAGGGGATATGCATGCGTCTCAAATATAGTACCTTAAAAACTTATACATAGCTAGAAGATGGAGCTACAGTCGCTCTTTTCAATATCATTATGAAGTGACAATTTTTATTTTAATTAACTTAACTTTAAAGAAATTAAATAAAAATTTAGGTAATTTTAAATGAGTCACAATAAACAATTTGAATAGAAAAAGAGAAGAAAGCAAAGAAGTCGACCGCGAAGCGCTAGTTAATAATAAAAAAAACCTTACTTTTACTTCTACTGTCTGACTGAAAACGGCTTTTACTACTTGTACACGGAAAAAATTAATTTAGTACATTTTACGAAACTAATTTTGGAATAGCGGATACGGAGAGGAGTTTAGTATAAGATAAAACAGAATCAATAGTAATATATGATGACTGCGTTTCTCGAAAACTCAAAAAAAATTCTATGGAATTCACAAATGATCGGTTGGACGTTCTAATTCAAGAGTTTTGTAAAATGTTTAGCCTGAAGCGCATGCGCCACGGAAGAAAATATTCACGGAGAAAAAAACGAATAAAGCAGAAAAAAGAATTTCTTAATGTACCAATGAGCTCTCAAGACCATTTTTTCTCGTCTTCTATAGGAGATAGATGATTGGTTCGACACATGTGACTGCACTCTACAACGCAATGGTTCGCTTGGATTGGCTTATTTTATTCTGACACTAACTTAACGGAAATACGCATACATATAAACGAATTCTGACGCAACGCACATACAATATAACTCGCACTTGTAGATGAAAGAATTGAGTTTCTTTATATACTAACTGAGGAGATTAAAACTGCACTTGTGAGAAATGTCAATATACTGAATATTAATTTAAAAAAAAATCATTTTTTTAAAAGTTATACAAAATATTTTATGGTTTTTAAAATAACATTTTTTGATTATAATTAGTTATAAAATCTCTATAAAATTTTTCAATTTTTAGAAAATAATTTTATTCTTAATTTTAAATTATAAATAAATTGACAAAAAATTTTCAAAATTAAATTCAAACTCAAAAAATATTTATATTAAATTGTCTAAAATTTGAAGTAATAACAGTTAAAACTTGAGAAATTAATACACGCAGAAAAATCCGATTGAAAATTGTGGAGTTCAGCACTAGTAACTTAGATTTCATTCCCAAACTTGTCTACCTTTGCGGCTCCAGGATAGAAAACAGGGAAATGAATCGTAAAAGGTTTAAAGCACGTCAGTAGGCTTAAAATGTTTTCGTTCTTATGCACACTTATACGCGGAACAAAGCAAACTGAACACATTGATAGGCGCTTCTGGGCGGAGTCCAAGGCAAGTCTAGTGCCGAGTCCCATACTGAATATAATGTGAGCAGATCTTCTAGTGACCTACATTATTACTTTTATTTGTCAAAATATTTACTTTTATTGGAATATTCAATTTGAAACTAAATATAAAATGTAAAAGTGAAACAACTGAAAATATTAGAATACTTTGAATTTTATAAAACTTCTCACTGGGATTTTTATTATTCTTTAGATATTTAAACGTCAAATCTCTTTAAAAATTAAATACAAGTCCTTTGCCATTTTTACTAAAATGATTTGTTTTAAAACGTTTAAAGAAAGAGATTATATTTAAATATCTACAGATTAAATAAAAATCCTAGTGCGAAGATTTTTAAAATTCAAAGTATTCTCTATTTTTTACATATTATTTCATTTTAGACTTTACATTTAGTTGCATAAATTCAACATTACAATAAAATATAATAACAATTAGGCATTGCACAACCGGCTAAAAACAAAATAAACACACACCTAACCTCAAAATGAGATCAAACATTTCACATAGATATTCTTCCACATTCATTTGTAACACTAGAACTTTATTACAAAACTGCACTCACTATTATATTTAAAACTAGAATTTTTATTAATTGAAACAATTAATACACTACGAACTACACCGAGACTTCCGTGTATATCAAAAACGAAGAAACTGAACAAACGCGGGCGCAGGCGCGCCACAGATTTTCGCATTCTTAAAAACTGTTTGGGAATGAATCTAAGGACTCTCGCACAGAACAGTCCCCGTTTAAGTGAACGTTGATACAAAGTTTGTAACAATTGAGTAGCTGAATTAAAATAAATGCAAATAATAATAATTGTACCAAATTCTTTTCACCTTTGAATTAATTACGGAATCTGATTGCACTTGTTGAAAGAAGACTATTGGCGTTTATTAAGATATTTAGCATTGATCTTCATTGAAAATCATTCCTAAACTTTTTGGGATTGAAATCTAAAATTTAATATTCCTCCCTACGATAATAGAAATTACTCAAATGATTTTATATTTAGTCCGAAATCTGAATTTTCATTTTTCTCCGTGTATATATATATTGTCATCGGTAAATATTATGATAAACTATAAAATTTATTGGAATGTAAATTAAAAGAAATTAATAATAATTAAAAGTTTGGATTACAAAAGCACATAAAAAATGTTACGAATTTGGAACAATGAAATGTGAAATACGTAAAAGAAAACAATTATCCAAATGTTACCGGCAGGTAAAGCAGTTCTCTTTTTCCTTCCACATATTATCTCTATATACAGCAGACAAGTTAATACCGACGCGACGAGACAAGCTTCAACATATCTATTTATAACGCGACTTTTGGTACACCCCGTATAGAATTTTACGAAACTTTGTGTTCGAGAATTCACGATAGACAGCGAAGTGGAAACTCAAACCACGCGTTTTTAGATTGCACGAAACATTTTTACCATTTTCTGATAAAATGTTCACCAGAAAATACGAAACATTTCTACATTCAAGCTTGTTTTATAAATTACAACACTGGTTGCAGTTTCTCGACAATTGTTCTGCTTAAAGTAGTGAAAGTTTCTGGGTTTTTGAAAAACTTTGTCAAGGAATCTTAAATATCCGCTAGTGCGAAATTAGTTTCGTAAAATCTGCTGAACTTATTTTTTCCGTGTACAAACTTTATTTGCACTAAAAGTTTACTTTACTCATCATTATTTCTATTTTCCTGGATTTGAACGTTTGTCTGAACGAAACTGCATGTCTTTAAGTATCTACTTTTCGGAAAAAACGGTTTTTTTTTTACTATTTTTGATCATTTTGTCTGACTGAAATAAATTATCCTTTACTACTAATCGCAGAGATTTTTTGGTATTTTAATTTTTATTATTTTGTCTGGCTAAAACTGTCTTTTACTACTTATCATAAAATATTATTTTTATACCACTTTTCACCACTTTTCTTTTAATGTCGACAAAATTATATTTTTAACCATTTTTTTAACATTTTAAATACTTATTCTCTTCAAATTTGAATAAAAAAATTAGTGACTGCACAGAAAAAAATTTCATGACGCGAACGAGCAATTTTGGTATAATATAATTAAAATAAAGAACGACATAACCAACTAAGCTTCACTACATTAGCCGAATATGTTTAGCCAATTCAGTGAAAGTGAGCTTGAGTTGAGTGCAATTTATCAGCCATATTGGAAATATATGGAAACTTACCGCTCTTACCAAGAAATATTTCTGACAGCATAAATATCAACTTTTGTGTTTTTTCAGTGTCAAAACCGTATTAATTTCAATAATTTACTTGCAAATGGTTGTAATTTGAAACAAACGATTGAAAAAATTTAAAATGCGCATTTAATTTTACTTTTCACACAATTTTAATTGTCTTTTAAGTAAAATTGATATGGCGAAAAATTTCTCAAATTCAGTTCTACTTTTTTTTCCGTGTGACTTTTTGCTTTTTGAATTTGTAAATTTCACTGATAAATTAGTAAAAATTACTATACCCACAAAGCACAGACATTTTCTGCAAGTTTGCTGCAAGTTTTCCATGCAAATTTCGCAATTTATATATTTATAAATATAAAAATGTCACCCACTTGGCAAGTTTGCACTGCAAGTTTGCAGCAAACTTGCGCCAAATATCAAACGTATTTTGCAGGAAGTTAACGGGATGTTAACAATGTTAAATTCGAAACTTACACGGAAAGAAAAGATCTGGAAGAGATATCCATAAAAATATTGTTGAGCAGTATATTGTTGTGTTATCCAATTCAATGGAAGAGACAACTTTCAGAATGGAAGCACATTCCATATTCAATGGATGAGGGAGCCATATTATATTGTTGAATCAAATATGGATGTGACATCCATAGGCATGGTTGGGCTTACAATTCATGCTATGGATTTTCACATATGGCTGCCTCATCCATATAAACTTTGGTTGGGAGATCCATAGTTAGTTCAAAATTTCGATACATGTTGCGCGCAATTCATTATCATGGCATCCATTTAAAAATGGTCGTCTCAATTTGTCCGTCGCGTCGATTTCCTGTCACGTCTATATAATCACGTTGTGAGTTTATTGTGTATAAATAGTGTTACAATTGTTTATTATTTATTATCGTTATTGACTATTAGTTTTTATGTAAATTCATTTTCATGAAATATGTGTAGAGTATATAAGGAATATTATATGCTCAAATATTGTAGTTGTGTGTATAGTGTAGTGGATAGCGTTAGTGTTTAGTACGCATTTGGTCTAGGGTTCGTGTCTCCCCCATCGGTTAATAATTTATTTCGTTATATGCACGGAAAAAACTGCATGGTTGGGACAACCATATATATTGAAAAATACGGGATATCCATAGTTAAGGTTATTACATCCATTTCTATGGATACCACAGCCATTTAGATGGATACTATATCCATTTATTTAGTTGACACATCCATAGAAATGGATGTGATAACCTTAACTATGGATATCCCGTATTTTTCAATATATATGGTTGTCCCAACCATGCAGTTTTTTCCGTGTGCGGTTTTCAATAAGTGGTGTGTATTAATTAACAAAAATGTGTATAAAATATCTCAAGTGACATGGAATTTAATTAATTGAGTGATTCAAATTTTTTTCTTTCTCATTTCCATTACTATGGATCACCCAACCATAGATCTTTTGCTGCTTCAACAATTTACAGCCAGCCATAGAATATGGATGCAGCAACCTTAACTATGGATATCCCGTATTTTTCAATATAATATGGCTGTGATATCCATGTATCTGGATGTGTCAACTATTCCTTTTTCTCCGTGTAACGCGGTTAACTTCCCGTTAACTTCCCAAAACCTCTAAAAATGTCCTCCGATTGTTATTTTCCGGTGTTAACTTCCTTGACGTTCTCCCCGTAAATTTCCTGAGAAATTATAAAGGAAAATTTATACAATTTTAACGTGTACTCTCTAAATCTGAATAAGTGAAATTTCACTTATTTTAAGTGAATATTCACTTATTCCATGTTTCAAAACTCTTCCACGTAGAATAAGTGAATATTCACACATGAAATAAGTAAATTATATTCACTTATGAATAAGTGAATCATATTCACTTATGAATAAGTGAATATTCAATTATGAAATAAGTGAATACTCACACATTAAGAAGTGAATTGTATTAACTTATTGAATAAGTTATAAAATATATTTCTTAATGATTGTAAATAAATAATCAGGATTAATATTATATAAAAAAAAAATATTTATTTACTATAATCTATTTAACACTCTTCTTATTATTAATCTGAAACTTGTAAACATATAAATTTTTCACATTTTTTAAGGAAAATCCCCAAACGGTCACCCATCCTAATATTAACCGCACGCAATGTCGCTTAACTTTGATGATCAACGAGAAACACCGCAATGCCACTTAATATGTTGCCTTATACTCATAGAAAATTATTGGGTGCTACTTATAAAGAGTTAGTTTATTGTGTTATACTTTAACGTTTTGTTCAAGATTTCTCTTATATATTATATAAATACTAAGCAAATAAAAAGTTGGTTATTAGATTACTGTTAATATAATATTTAACTGGATATTTTTAAACATTTTTATTAAATTTTAAATGATAATTTTTATAATTAAGGTAGTACGCTCGTGATAGCACTTTTCTATAGAATTTCATGAAATTTGAAATCAGAATAGTTAATAACAAGATCTATGTATTTGCAAAATATTAAAAAAATTGACCGTTTCTAAAACAAGATAATTAAGTTCAAAGTTTGTTATTTAACATGGTTAACCTATGAAAAGTGCATGTAAACGGCACATTTCTTCTAATAACTTCTAAAATTTTCTATAGATTGTTTTAAAAAACTAATATATTATAAATGAATGTTTGAGAAATTTATAACAAAAAGATTTAACAATATTAACCGTTTCAGTTAAAAGATATAATATAATATAATATTCTAACCTGACTAGTATACTTGTGTGTGAGTGTGTCTGTACATAGGGCTGACTATGTATTCAGTACAGTCCAAGCAAAAATATGCTACAGTAACTGCACCATACTATAGCATTTTATTAAAATTTACTTTTAAGAGTGACTGTCGCGAGCGTACTACCTTAAATAAAAAAAAAATTTTAACATATTAACTGAAATGATAAAAACATTGTTTCTAAACATTTAAAAGTGTAAATAATTGAAATATAATGGGCAGGTGGAAAAAGTGAAAATTTCACTTATTCAGATTTAGAGAGTAAGTGTACAAAAAAATTATTTTGTAGTTTTCTCTAAACTTATATTCGTAAAGAACCCTAAAGAATTATAAGGAAATTTTCCCTAAAATAAATGTTAACTAACATAGTTTATACTTATATTTAAAAAATATGAAAAAATTTATTTCTTGAGTTTCGAATCTCATATTTAACCTCACCATTTTACAAGAACCTAACAAATACGAAAATATGTTTGAAAATAAATTTGGGTGTACCGCACTGAGAAAAAAGAGGGCGCGTTAGGCTGGAGTCCCATGGTAGCGTTTTGCGTTGCGTTTTGTAACTAGGCAATGAGTGCAAAAAGAGCAAACATATATCTGTATCTCTCTCACACTCATGGCCTAGTTACAAAACGCAACGCAAAACGCTGTCATGGGACTCCAGCACGCCCCAAAAAGCGTGTAATACGCTTCAAATACAGCTCGCCTCGACTCAGGGGTCCGCTGCACGCCCCAGAAAAGTGTCTAGCAGAACACAGGGTTGAGTCGCGCAACATGAATCGAAAATGTGCTGCAACGCGCCCTCTTTTTTCTCAGTGCGAGGATCGAACACGGGTTCGACGGACGCAAACGCAATAACCTAACCAACTGAGCTAAACTACGAATCGTTAAGAGAAAAAAAAATCTTGCCCTTAAGCTGCAAGTACTTTTATTGGTTGAAAAAAGGCGGGTAAATTCAAATTGCTTTTTTATTTCAAATAATGCATTTACTTTAAATTTTATGAACTTTCTTTATTTTTATGTTTGTGTATATTTTTGTATACATTAATTTTAATCTCTCAAGCTTAATGCATAAGATAAAACATATTTTAAACAATTTTTGTTAATTAATCATAGAATGAAAGTGATCAAAAATAATTATTAACTTGAATGTAAAATATTTTTTATTATCATTTTTTCCAAATTTAGAGGAAGAATTAATTATTCAAAAATTCAATTATACTTCAAAATAATTTTTAATAGAAAATTAATTGAAAAAGAAAATTTTACAAAACTTTCAATTGTTTCAATTGCAATAATTTTCAGAAATACAATTATTTAAAAAAAAAATTTATTTAATTTTTTCAAGAAACAATTTTTTTCCGAATTTCTAAATTAAATTATTCTAAATTTCAATACTTTTTGCTAAACAAAAATTTAAAAACTTATTCTTATTTGCTTTTACACAGGAATTAGAATTTAAAATAATTACATTGAAAAATTTCTTGAAAATTTTATAAAAATTGCAAATGTAATTCCTTCAAAATTTAATTATTTATTTAGAATTTTTGAATAAAATTATTTAAAACTTTAAAGATTTCTAAAGAAAAATAATGTATAATTAATAATTGTTTGAAATAAAACTTTATATATTTTTATACTTTAACTTTATATTTTCAAGAATTGATTTAATTTTAAAGGAATTGATAAAAACACCGAGTTAAAATTTTAGAAAGTAATTGATTATTTAACAGGGTTACCACAGGTCAGGGAATTCAGGGAAAAATCAGGGATTTTTACTAAAAGTACTGGAAAAAATTGAATTTTTAAAATTCATGACAAAAATTAATTCTTTTTTGCCTCTTAAACTATGAAATTACAACAAATTTTAATACAAAACCTTCAATTTTTTCTATTTCTGATAATAATTTCCTTTTAAATAACTTAAGTTTTCAAGAACTATCATAAAATTATGACTTATAAATTATTTTATGAATAATTTTTACAATTTTCATAAATACTAGATTGATAGAAGAATTTTAGTTAAAAATACTTAAAGAAAAATTGGATTTTGGAAAAGTTACAAATGATTACAGAAATTCATTTATTTTCAAAAGTTACAAAAATTCTTCGCAGAATTTCAATTATGTTAAAAATTTTAAAAAAATTCTCGTCAAAATTACAATTATCTTTATAAATAATAAAATACTTCATCGAAATTCAATTATTTTTAAAAGTTTTAATAAAATTCTTGATACCACAGGACTTTAATTATTCAATTTTTAATAAATTCCTTCGAAATAATTCAATTATTTTCATAAGTAATCAAATTTTTCACAGGAATTCAATTATTTAAAATACAAAATTTCATAAAATTTTTCGAAAAATATTAATTATATAAAAAGATTTTTATAAAATTTTTTCAAGAATTCAATTATTTTTATAAATAATAAAATTCTTCACCGAAATTCAATTACTTTATAAACTTAAATAAAATTCAATTCTAATAAAATTCACTTCCTTCAATTGAATAAAATTCGTTGTAAGAATTTAATTATTTATATAAATAATAAAATTCTTCACAGAAATACAGTTATTTTTATAAATTTGAATAAAATTCGTTAACAGAATTAAATTCATTTCAAAATGTAATAAAATTCTTCGCAGAAATCCAATTATGTTCAAAAATTTAAAAAAAAAATTCTTGTTAAAATTCCTAGTAACTACCCTGTTGGAAGTATATGGATACAAATTCTATCCAATTTAATATTTTTTAATCCAAAAGATTAATAAAGATAGATTAATTCTATCATATTTTATTCGTGTCATTCCTTTTTTATCCTTTAGTTATCCATGACAATCCATATGTATCCTTCTTTTCAGCCACATAAATTTGTATATAAATAGATCTCAAGAATGTTATCTAAACCAATCATGATCCTATCCTTTCAATCCTTATTAATACATTCTTAATTCAAAATTTAATCAATCTTTATTTATCTTAACTTTTTTATATCATATTTTTTATCAAACATAATCTATTTTAAATAATCTTCAATATTTTCTATCTAATGATCTAATTATAGTTTTATATTATATTTAAATAGATAGAAAATTTTGGATAGAAAAAGATAATTTTTAAAAGATGCAAACTATATACTTAGTTAGGATAGAAAACTTTTATCCATTTCTATCTTTCTACTTTTAACAGGGTATATAAATAATAAAATTCTTCTCCGAAATTCAATTATTTTATGAAAATTTTAATAAAATTCTTATTGATGTTTTTGAATAATTTTACAATTAAAGAAATTTGTAAATAAATGTAATAGAACATTTTTTCATTGATTGACTAATAATTTTTAGAGTGAATCAGAATATTCTTTAGGATCAGGGAAAAAGTGAAAATTTTGTCTGGAAATCAGAGAAAAGTCAGGGAAAAATAAAATTAAATATTTGTGGCAACCTTGTTTAAAGAGTTATAACAGAAATCGTAGAAATTAATTAAATTTGAAATGATGTTTAAATTAAATTTTTTGAAAATATAAAGTTAAAGTATAAAAATATATAAAGTTTTATTTCAAACAATTATTAATTATACATTATTTTTCTTTAGAAATCTTTAAAGTTTTAAATAATTTAATAATTTAATAATTAAAAATAATTTAATTTTAATAATTTAATTAAAGTTTTAAATAATTTTATTCAAAAATTCTAAATAAATAATTAAATTTTGAAGGAATTACATTTGCAATTTTTATAAAATTTTCAAGAAATTTTTCAATGTAATTATTTTAAATTCTAATTCCTGTGTAAAAGCAAATAAGAATAAGTTTTTAAATTTTTGTTTAGCAAAAAGTATTGAAATTTTGAATAATTTAATTTAGAAATTCGGAAAAAAAATTGTTTCTTGAAAAAATTAAATAAAATTTTTTTTTTAAATAATTGTATTTCTGAAAATTATTGCAATTGAAACAATTGAAAGTTTTGTAAAATTTTCTTTTTCAATTAATTTTCTATTAAAAATTATTTTGAAGTATAATTGAATTTTTGAATAATTAATTCTTCCTCTAAATTTGGAAAAAATGATAATAAAAAATATTTTACATTTAAGTTAATAATTATTTTTGATCACTTTCATTCTATGATTAATTAACAAAAATTGTTTAAAATATGTTTTATCTTATGCATTAATCTTGAGAGATTAAAATTAATGTATACAAAAATATACACAAACATAAAAATAAAGAAAGTTCATAAAATTTAAAGTAAATGCATTATTTGAAATAAAAAAGCAATTTGAATTTACCCGTTTTTTTTCAACCAATAAAAGTACTTGTAGCTTAAGGGCAAGATTTTTTTTTCTCTTAACGATTCGTAGTTTAGCTCAGTTGGTTAGGTTATTGCTTTTGAGTCCGTCGAACCCATGTTCGATCCCCGGTATCCCCAAATTTATTTTCAAACATATTTTCGTATTTGTTAGGTTCTTGTAAAATGGTGAGGTTAAATATGAGATTCGAAACTCAAGAAATAAATTTTTTCATATTTTTTAAATATAAGTATAAACTATGTTAGTTAACATTTATTTTAGGGAAAATTTCCTTATAATTCTTTAGGGTTCTTTTCGAATATAAGTTTAGAGAAAACTACAAAATAATTTTTTTGTACACTTACACGTTAAAATTGTATAAATTTTCCTTTATAATTTCTCAGGAAATTTACAAGGGAGAACGTCAAGGAAGTTAACACCGGAAAATAACAATCGGAGGACATTTTTAGAGGTTCTGGGAAGTTAACGGGAAGTTAACCGCGTTAAGTTTCGAATTTAACATGGTTAACATCCCGTTAACTTCCTGCAAAATACGTTTGATATTTGGCGCAAGTTTGCTGCAAACTTGCAGTGCAAACTTGCCAAGTGGGTGACATTTTTATATTTATGCAAGTTTGCTGCAAACTTGCAATGCAAACTTGCAGCAAACTTGCAGAAAATGTCTGTGCTTTGTGGGTATTTATTAGTCAAAGTTACTAATTCAAAAGCAAAAAGTCAGTCACTGATTCAAATTATTAAACATATGATTATTATTAATTTAAGTTTGGAAAGTTTTTAAAAAATGTAATACATTTTAAACATTTTACTGAAACATTCTGTTTAATTAAAAATTGTCTTTACGAAAACCTACACTGAGAAAACTGGAGTATTGGACTAAACATCTGGAGGGACAAATCGTTGATATTTGAGAGTTAGCTATTGGATAACAATCTAAATGTTCAAATTCACCATTGACAGATATTCGTGCCATTTCTCTAACAGAGGGACAAATTAACCATCTTGATAAATCCCTTCCTTATCCGGCGCGAAATGAATAAATATGGCAACCTAACCCCTAAATTAAATACATAAAATGTCAGAAAAATAATTTCGCGCGCATCAGATCGTACACATTTTCTGCGCAACTTTTAACCCTCAGACATAATGGGAGAGAATATACAAGTAGATTTCCATTACCAATTCAAAATTTATTTTAGAAGGACTATTTAACTCTCTTCATAAGCAAAGGAAACATACACTTTTTGAACCTCCGAATTTGACACTCCAGTTTTCTCAGTGTAGTACATTATAAAATTTTTTTATCATTTTCAAAAAAAAAAAAAAATTGTAGCTATGTTAGAATTGGCAAGGAGTGATATTATTTGTGTCAAGTATATACATGGAAGTAATACTTATTCCAAACAGGTCGTGATAAAGAGGATTATATTCATCCCTTTTACGGTTTCCTTTTATGGTTTATTTCTTTTCATTTTCTTACCCTGTTTGCTTGTTAATAAACTGACAAATAATTCTTGCATCTTTAAAACTTTGAGAAAAAATTGACGCTGCCATAAAACATTTTATTTACACATTAAAAATTTCTTCACTTTATACAAAATTATAATAATAAATTATAAATAATTATTTTTAATATAATAAATAATAATCTAATAAAATGTCTAGAAGTTAAATCTCTAAATTTGAATTAGTAAAAATGTTATATTTAAAAATTTTTAAACGTTTATTGTTTTTTCTAAATATATTTCCTTTTTTTAAACATAATAAAACATAATTTGTCTTCATCAGAACATTAAGAGTAATTAATTATTTTATTTCGTAAGAAAATAAAACAAATTATGTCCATTATTTTTCTTGCAACTTCGTATTTAAAAGATGCGTAGTCATGTCCATTAATTATTATTTCACTTTAATTAATTAATTAATTTTTTATTTATGCTACCTTCGTTGCTATTATTTATTTATATGAGAAAAAGAAAAAAATATAAACATGTTAAAGAATTTAATTTAATTTTTAAGAAATTAATAAGAGTGTATAATAAATTGTCCAGCTGATAATTTGGTATATATTTAAAAAATGACACATTCAGGAATTATTATTTGCCAATCAAATTTATTTGTTCGTTTTTGGATTGAAATGAATAAGATTATGATGATTTGAAATACTGTGGATGTTTGACCGTAGCTCTTTAAAAATGCAAACGAATAGGAGTAGAGAAAATGCTTCACGTGGTACATATCACGTGACCAGAGATTCGTGAGGCGCGATGTCAAGGGTTGTTTTCTGCCGGCTGACACAGTTCGACTTGAATCTTCGCGCTGTCTGTTATGTAGTTGTTCAATATTTTAACTCGTGTCTTCGTCAAAAAAGTATCGCATTCAAAATTACTTGAACAATTTCTTTTTTAATAATCGACTTAAATTTTATTTCTCAATAAATCGTTTGATTGTCTAATTTAATAGTCTCTTCTTAGGAATATTTTTGTCAACATTACCTCAATTTCTCAACCTTCTAATATTTTTCTAATGTTTCTCAAAAATTGGAGAAATATTAGAAGATTTAAACAATGTTGAAACAATATATATTTGTAAGGAGGTGACAAATGAAAATTTTTAATTAAACTTTATTTTTTGGTTCTCTTTTGAACATTCTTTTTACACTTTTTCTACTTCTTTCATAATAGAAAAAAATGTTATTTTATAAAATTGAATACAAATTTTTATTGTTAAAATTGTCAAGTTTTTTATAATAGAAATTATAAAGTGACAAAATAATGGCATTGCATAATGCATAATGGTGAAAAAGGGACGAATTATTTTTTTAATACAATCGACGATAAGGAATGACAATTGTGACTTAGGAAGAAAAGAAAACGGTGAGTCGAAAACAAAATCTTCTTTTTTCTCTTATTTACAATTATAATCATAATATCCCGGTAAGTAAGAGGTTGATTGAAAGAAATTAAAATGTTTACAAACATTTGAATGCCAAACTAATGTCATTTTTCAAGTTTTCAAGTCGAACGCATTTTAATTTTAATAGAGTGATTAAAATTGAAATCAATTTAATTATATTTTACACTATAAAATTTGTAATTATTTGAATTCCAATTATAATTTATTGTAATTATAACCCATTCTAATTATAATTTCTAATAATTTTAGTAAACCAAAATAAATGCGACAATTTTTTTTTATTTATATTTTTTGATTTATTGAATTGAAATTGAACTAAATTTGAAAAAATGATTTCAAAATTTTGTGCACGCAGGTGGTGAAACTCACTGGTATTATTTTTAGCTTCCTTACACAATGTCATAGTGTCACATAAATATAAATAATTTTACTATTAAAATTCTAAGTTAAAAAATAATAATAATTTTGCGAATTTAAAGAAATTTTACTTCTCAATAAATTTGCGACTTGATTTTTGCAAAGTCGGATTCATTTTAGAAATAAATTTTTCTAACTATTCCCCGCACTAAAATTTACGAAACGGGAAATAAGAAAATTCCGCGATTAGACTAAATGGATTTTAAAATGAACTAAATGAACACAAGTAGGCGCGGAGGCGGTGAGTGATTTTGAAAATTGAAATTAGGTTACAATTTTAATATATACAGAATTTTACTTTCTTGAATTAAATTAATAAAAAACTATATAATTATTCTAATATTTATTTACTAATAAATAGTCATTTCTATTAATTTATTACAATAAAATTTACTAATTCGAAAGCAAAAAGTTAGTCACTTATTTAAATTAGTAAACACTTTTATACTGATTCAATTTTTAAGTTAATTTCATTTCATTTAAATTAATTAAATTTATTTCAATTCTATTTAGTAAGTATAATAATTTTTTGGTTAGTATTAAAAGTTATGAAATAAACAAACAATAAATATTGAGTATAATAAATTTTGATGGATTCATTGAACATGGGGAAAATAGAGAGAGGAGAGTAAAAAAATGAGCTTTATAATGAAGAAGTATCATCAAATTTGTTCTAAACTTTTAATTAGAAGATATATATCTAAACTACAATACTCGTCTCACTTTGAAGCACTTTCAAACGGGAATGTGTGCCAAATTAGAAACACAATCTTACTCATTGGGTATCCCGAGCATTACACATAGAATGCATTTCATTCTAATCGCAGATTATATCCGACACAAAGGAAGCCGAATTTAATTACGTTACTGTAGTAGTTTATAAATATAAAGTCTTAAACTAAAATAGACAAATCGATCAGCATGCAAATTTTTTCCCTGCTTCAGTTTTTGTAAGAAAAAAATTTTTAATTATAATGCAATTTTTTATTCTTTTTACATTCTCATCATAAGAGAAAGTATTAGTTTTAGTCGAAAATTGACTTTTGCTTATTTTATTAAATCTTTACGTTTTGGGGTCCCCTGAACCCGAAATACATGGTCCGGCGAGTACGTCTGTCTGTGTGTCTGTCTGTATGTATGTCCGTCTGTAGACCAAAATGCTGTTAAATATTTTAAATTAACATATTTAAAGTAACCTAAAGGTTAATAAAAAACACAAAAAAAATTTTTTTGGGGCCTTTAAGAAGAAAGTACTGAGTACACTTCTTATTAGGCCAGTCGGTGAGTGCAAAAAGTGCACATAAATGTAACCTGAAAAGTCTCAATAGTTTCCTGTAGTTTGAGGGCCCCATATATAAGAGCCCCATGGTTTTCTCTCGATTTCCGGTTGCAAAAAATAGTGTAAACAATCGTCAAAGTTCGAGAAACGTAGTTTTTTGATGACCCTTGCTTCCGGTTAAATTTTAGAGGAAAAAGTTGTGATTGAAAGTTGTAGAGCTTGAAAATACCTTTCAAATGACTGGTCATACGTTGAAAAAGGTTAATTAGTTTAGTTGCAAATGAATTTAAACCATTAAAAATAGCACTTTTTAATTGTTTAATAACTTTGTTAATAATTATTGAATTTGTTTACAACTCACTAGGAATATTCTCCTTGCGAAGCTGAATAAATTAAAAAAAAAGTCAACTCGATCGGACAAATAGTTCCCAAGTGCGAAATTAAAAACGGCCCAAAACTGGCCCAGTGACGGCATTGTCAGTGCCTACTCTTGGCAGACAATAGTGGCCCGACTGTCGGGAGGTTAACTGCGGTAGGCCGTCGGCAGCCAATCATCGGCCGATTCTCGGTAAACATTAATGGCCCATTATTGGCTGCCATTACTCCCCAGTGTTGACAAAATTTAAAAAAAATATATTTTTTATTTAATTAACTAATTAATTTATAATATTTATACAGCTTATTTCCTTAAATTAATCGCAAACTTACAAATATTTGAAAAATTCTTACCGCTCGCGGGGATCGATACCTGAACCTGACGCACCACAGCCTAACACTCTGACCACTCTGCTACTCTGACTTGAAGTCGAGGAAGCAAAAGGGTTCTTATAAGGTACACTACACTGGCCGATACTGTGCCATTATTGAGCCAAGCTACGCCCTAATACTGGCAATTATAATTTGTCATCAAAGATACAAAATGTTTGCCATTAAAGTGCCACTAATGTGCCATTAATGGGCCGATCTTCGTCCCATCACTGGCAATTGTCTTTTGCCATTAAAGATTGATTAACTTTGCCAATAATGTGCCGTTATTGAGCCAAGCTACGCCCCAATTCTGGCAATTATAATTTGCCATTAAAGACACAAAATTTTTGCCATTAAAGTGCCACTAATGTGCCATTAATGGGCCGATCGTCGTCACATCACTGGCAATTGAATTTTGCCATTAAAGATTGATCAACTTTGCCGTGAATGTGCCATTATTGGGCCAAGAGCTGGCCCAGTCCTAAAAAATTTAAGAATCTGACCATCGGCGCCATCATTGGCCCATCAATGGGACGTTTTGATCACCAGTAATGGCCCAGTAACTACTGATAATTCTCGGCAGACATTACTAGACCAATGATGGGCCGTTTTTGCAGTCTTGGCATTTCGCACTTGGGTTTATGTTTTATTCCATTTGTTAACTAAAAACATAAAATTTTTCAACGGAATTTCCCCACTTTTGGACCTGCGAATTTTTTTTTTTTTTTTCTTTGAGAGTATAGTTTAGGAGTCAAACTTTCATTCCATTTAAATGGGAAATTGATTTTTTTATCTACACACAAAAAAAAATATGGTAAATTTGACTACTTTTTTACTATTTCCTGTAGTTCCTATAGGCGCCCGTGACATTATTTAGTAAAATGAACTATGACAGAATAGTTAGTCTAACTGTAAAATGTAGTAATAAATACCATTTTTACAGTAAATTTAACTACTAAAACAGTTATCTTAACTATTTGTTGTTAGTCATACTAACTGCTTCATTTAGTTGCAGTTACTAAATTTTCATAGTTCCTATAGGCGCCCGTAACAAATTGTAGTTGTAACAACTGTAAAAAATAGTTAAATTAACTATTTAAAGTAGTAAAATGAAATTATTTATTTGTTTTTTATTATTATTGATGTCCATTTTTTTATATTTTCTCTTACTTATTTTTGTTCCTATATAAATTTATATATTAAATTCTTATACACCTAACAGAAAAAAATCCCCAAACGCCGGGGATTGAACGCACGTCCCTAACATTCGCAAACCGATAACCTAACCACCTAACCACGCTCGCACGCTACGATGACTGGCATTGTACTTGAGGACATTCTTCTTAGATTCAGTCATAATAACTACTCCGTTTAGTTGCAGTAACTAATTTTTTAAGCTCAAGGACTTAGTTGAAATGTAGCCAGCGTATGATTTTAAATGACTCAACGATAGTGCAGTAGTTAAAAGTACTGTTGAAAATAGTTATTTTCAGAATTTCTGTAGTAAAATTATCCACTTTTTACTAGTTATAAAAAAATTAAACTTACTATTTTCATATAGTAAAAATAACATAGAAATTGTTACTTTTATGACTTTTGTAGTTATAAAAATAAATGTTTCTTACCACCATAGAGATAAATTATTAAAAGCTAGTAAGAATTGGTTCTATTAACTACATTAAACACAAAAATAACAAATTCCAGCGGTTGTTTTTACTCTTTGGAACAGTAAATTTTAATTTAATTTGCAAATAGCAAGAAATGGATATTTTTACTACTGCACTATTGTTGAGTTATTCACAATCATAACGTGTAGTAGTAATTTTAACTACATAAAACCTACTATTTAATTTTAGTTCCACTAACTATGGAAGTTTAGTTAAAATGCTGCTGAATATGGTAGTTTTAACTATATTTTTTTAACTGCACATATGTGAATGTTTTTACCACTCACGTTTTTTCTCTGTAGAAAAAAATGATCTTTTCAACTGCATAAATAGTAAAATTAACTATTTTGAACAACTGATTTTACTATATGAAAACAGTAAATTTCTTTCTTTCTCTGCAACTAGTAAGAAATAGTTGTTTCAACTTCATAAATCATAAAAGTAACAACTTTCAGAGGTTGTATTTACTATATAAAAACAGTAAGTCTCATTTTGTTTGCAACTAATACAAAATAGTTATTTTTGCTACCACAATAGTAAAATTAACTATTTTTAACAATAGTTTTTACTACTACACTATAGTTGAACCATTTACAAGCATCTGTTAGTTATTTCAACTACGTAAAGTAGTTATTTTAACTACATAAAACCAACTACTTCATTTTGGTTCCACTAACTGAGGAAGTGTAGTTAAAATGCTGCTGAATATGGTAGTTTTAACTACTTTTTTTCTAACTACACAAATGTGGTTGTTTTTACCATTCGCATTTTTTTCTGTGTAAGTGCATAATAATAGACGTTAAAAAAGGGTATGTTTTTTTGACATAAACAAATGGAATAACTCAGTCAATTTTCACTTTATCGATTTGGTGTAAAGAGTATTTAATTTCATTCGTTTTCACAAAACTTTTCTAAAAAAAAATCCGACCCAGCTTCAAGGAGGGGGGAGTTAGTTTATTTTTTTCAAAAAATTCCTGACTAGTTAATTATCAATATTTTTAATTGCAATTCATACCACTTATAGTTCAATATATGTATTTTATGAAAAAAATTAGACATAAGGTTTTGTGCATTTATTTTTCATTTATATCAAGTAAAAGTAAATGTATCCTTTTTTCAACCTCTGAACGTCGGAGTGGGGGTACTCGGAGAAGCGTGATTCTCGCCGCCACAACTCAATTCAGCCGTTCAAATTTGCAAAAATGGTCATAACTTCGTTAATTATTTACCGATTTTAATCATTCATTTTTTAATTTGATGTATTTTTTTACGCTGAATCCAAAAATGATTTTATATTTTTTCAAAATACAATATTTTTAATAATAAAAACGAAAATTTTTTTAACAAAAATTTTTTAATTATTATTTATAACATTTGCCAAAAAATTCTTCTCGTACATATAATTCCATTGAATTCAAGAAAATATTATAACATAAAAAAATTCAAATTATTTTTATATAAGTGTGTAGCATCGTTGTGTTGATAGTTGAACAGGCGTGCATATGTGAACCTAATGCTACAAACTTAAATATAATTACATACATTGAATTTTTTTTTGTTATAATATTTTCTTGAATTCAATGGAATTATATGTACAAAAAGAATTTTTTGGCAAATGTTATAAATAATAATTAAAAAATTTTTGTTAAAAAAATTTTCGTTTTTATTATTAAAAATATTGTATTTTGAAAAAATATAAAATCATTTTTGGATTCAGCGTAGAAAAATACATCAAATTAAAAAAAGAATGATTAAAATCGGTAAATAATTAACGAAGTTATGACCATTTTTGCAAATTTGAACGGCTGAATTGAGTTGTGGCGGCGAGAATCCCGCTCCTTCGAGTACCCCCACTCCGACGTTCAGAGGTTGAAAAAAGGATACATTTACTTTTACTTGATATAAATGAAAAATAAATGCACAAAACCTTATGTCTAATTTTTTTTCATAAAATACATATAAACTCTCGAAGAAAAAAAAACGAAATTCGCAGGTCCAAAAGTGGGGAAATTCCGTTGAAAAATTTTATGTTTTTAGTTAACAAATGGAATAAAACATAAACTATTTGTCCGATCGAGTTGACTTTTTTTTAATTTATTCAGCTTAGCAAGGAGAATATTCCTAGTGAGTTGTAAACAAATTCAATAATTATTAACAAAGTTATTAAACAATTAAAAAGTGCTATTTTTAATGGTTTAAATTCATTTGCAACTAAACTAATTAACCTTTTTCAACGTATGACCAGTCATTTGAAAGGTATTTTCAAGCTCTACAACTTTCAATCACAACTTTTTCCTCTAAAATTTAACCGGAAGCAAGGGTCATCAAAAAAACTACGTTTCTCGAACCATGGGGCTCTTATATGGGGCCCTCAAACTACAGGAAACTATTGAGACTTTTCAGGTTGCATTTATATGTGCACTTTTTGGACTCACCGACTGGCCTATATATGAGTTTCATTGCAATTAGAGAGGTAAAACATATGGCGGATTTCACGTCAAATGTCTAACCAAAATAAAAATGTTGATTAATCAATCCCCAATTTTTTTATGAGTTGTCCTATACGTTAGTAATTTATTTGCCAAATATTTTTGAATTTTATTAAAAATATTATAGTTAATTATCAGAAGGGGGGGGGGGGGTAAACGTTTTTAGTTTTGATGCGACACGCACTACTTCATTTATTTATTGTATTTAAATGAAACAATGAAAAATAGTTTTCGAATATGGTTTCTTTCTATTTTTTCATCAGCTTTCGATTGCCATAGACCGTTTAAGAAAATTTTTTGATTTTGGCAAAGAATTTTGAAAATTACAGATAAAATTCAAATTTTTTCATCTTCGGGCTCTTTTTTTTATTTTATTTTTAATGAAATTCGCCATTTATGTTTTACCCCTCCAATTTCAATGAAACTCATAGGAAGTGTACTAAGTAGTTTCTTCTTTAAGGCCCCAAAAAAATTTTTTTTGTGTTTTTTATTCACTTTTAGGTTATACTTCAAACATGTTAATTTAAGATATTCAAAGGACTTTTAGATTTTAGAACAATAAATTATGTGTTCTATTATAGCTTATTTTATTATTCTTTTTTATTATTCTTCATATATACCCTTTTCGGGTATTTTTTTGTTTTTAATAAATAAAATTAATAAAAAAATAAATACTTGTTTATTCAATTAGCTTCTTAGCTTCTTATTCTTCTCTCATATACTTAAAATTAAATATTATAATAATTATTTTATTTTTATTTTCTTTCATTTTTTGAATAATTTCAAAATCAAAATTCAAAAAATTTCCTACATAATTAATTATTATTGTTTAATATTAGAAAATTTTTTTCGTGCGAGTAAAAAAATTAACGAATAAAAAAAGTAAACTAAAATACCCACACAGCACATTATATTTCCTAAATATTTCCTGAATATTTCACTGAAAGATTGAAATATTTCAGTGCAAAGTTCTAGAAATATTTCTGCAAACAGGGAAATGTCCGCTTATGTGGGAATATTGACGCGAAAGTTGAGAAAATATTTCATTGAAATATTCCTGCAATATTACACATAAAGATTCTGCAATATTGTGAAAATATTTCACAAAATGGAAAAATTTGTTAAACACCTCAAACCAATAGGAATTTTCTGAAATATTTTAAAACCCATAGGATATAGTAAGCCAAAAACTACTGCGCAGCTCTACAGGCCATAGAAACTGAGTTCGACCAGTGCGCATCATTTCAGTTGAATATTTCCAAAATATTTCAATGAAATATTTTCTCAACTTTCGCGTCAATATTCCCACATAAGCGGACATTTTCCTGTTTGCAGAAATATTTCTAGAACTTTGCACTGAAATATTTCAATCTTTCAGTGAAATATTCAGGAAATATTTAGGAAATATCATGTGCTGTGTGGGATAATAATTGACAATCGTTGGAATTTTCTTAAACTATAAAATAAGAAGAAAAATTCACATAATCCTGAAGTTGGACCATTTTACCATTTTCAGTTAGCTTTCTGCCAGTATGGCATGCATGTAACATTAATATAATTATTACTGTTTTTATTATATAGACAACATTATGAGGCGTTGGAATGAAAATATTCTAATCTGAATTCATATAGAAAAAAAGTCCCTCTCTCGAATAAACGAAATGAAGACATTTTTTTTGTCACTCTTGAATGGGAAAAATTTTTATTTACAAAAAAAAATTTAAAAATGTTAATCATTGTATAAATATTTAAAATTAAATGGTTATTTAATTTTAATTATTTACCCACTGAATAGTGATTATCTCTTTCTCTTTTCAGTTATTTTAGCGAATAAGTTCTTGACAAGTGAAGAATACACTGCGTACTTGGTACAAACTTGGTTAAGTCACTTTTTTGTGAAAAATGAGATTTTTATATCAATGGATTCGTAAAAAAAACTGCATCTACTTATGTTATTAAAAAATTTTATTTTAATTATTTATTGCAAAAAATAATTATTAAAAATCTGCGAAAATCGAGAAAATAAGGAAATACTTGAGAAAAAGTATAGTATCTCGAGTTACGTAGTGTAAAAATCGTAGAAGGCAATGAGCTCGAGCATAAGATAAGAAACAATATTAAGTCGAGTTAACTGAGTTCTTCTTTCGAAAAGTGGCATGAGCCAGACACTGTGTTTCGAAAGCAGACTCCTTAAGGGGACACCCAAGTCACCTAAAAACAATGCAAAAAGAGTCAACTTTCGGTACACTTTTCTCGAAAACTATTATTCCAATTGCGTTCGCCCTTTTTTCATTCGATTACAAATATAATCAATTATATGAATAAGAAGTAATACGACGTTATCTTCAATAGAAACTTTTTTATGAATATTTATACCAAAAGCAAAATAAAAATCCTATTTTCTCTGATTCATTGACTCATATCTCCGTTTGTACAACTCAAAATGATGTTAAACTTCTTATTCGTATTCTTGGAACCTTACTGAACAAAGTAAAAAAAAAAATTACAAATCGGTTTAGTAGATTCGGAGAAAAGTGTACCGAAAGTAAAAAATTGGAAAAAAAAACAATTTTTATAGGAGACACGAAAAAAGAAAAAATACTAAAAACTCATGGTATTCAGAATCATGTAATCAGATTTTTTCAACTTTTCAGAAAAGGTTTTAAAAAGTCTTGTTCTATTCCTAATTGAGTCTACTTTTAAAAAATCAAATAAAAAAATCGATTTTTTTATCATTTTTCCACTTAGGTGTCCCCTTAAGTCATAAGATTCCACCACGTGTGGAGTTAACTGAGTCTTGCTTCTGATCGGCGGCCTGAACTCGACTACCTTTTCGTTGAGCACTCCTTAAGTTAATTTAACTAAGTTTTGCTTTTAAAAATAACACTTAAGTCCATTATTTAATATAATTTGTTTAAATAATTAATCTTTGACTGCAGAATTAAAAAGAACTCTATCAATTTACCTAGGAAGTAAAGTTAAATTAAATAATTTTTTATACTATATTAGGTTTATTAATACAAACAGTTTTTCGTCATTTTCTCGGTTTCACTAAAATATGACTTAACTACACTTGAAACATGATTTCAAAAGTTTCGTTAATTAAAACTTTTCCAGTTATAAATTTTCATGAATAAAACATTGAATCAATTTTTTCGGTAAATTAATTCTACAGGTGCAATAATTATTAATTTAAGAGAATAATGTATAAATTTGTATTTATTTTTCAATGTAAATAAATTTATATTTTCGATTTCCTGTGAATAATAAATAATTGCCGGTGCTTGTAAATTATTTATATATTTTGATTTACTTATTTATTTAATTTAATTATTATTATGAATATATTTTTAACGAAATATATTTTAATAAAAATATTTTCAATGAAATATAGGGTAATATTTATGATTAATTATCAACAAAACTTTGTGCTACTCATTGCGCTACTCGAAAATGGTTGTATCTCTATAGTCGGACACCATGATTTTTAAAATATTAAATAAAATATTTCTTGTTTAATTATTTTGTAAAATAACACTATTTTCATAAAATATAAACTTTACACATTCGTCCAGTATATTTTTTAAAGTAATTATCACAATGCATTATTATTTATTTGCCAAAAAACACGAAAGTGTCCGACTACTAGTACTCTCCGACTATACCCGCACTTACCCTATTTTAATACACGGTGCGTCTAGTCAAAATTAAATGAAAAATGATATTACCTCAAATTTTTTTGTTGATTCTGTATCCTAGCCCTATATAGACATATCTTACACAGGTTTACAAATTAAAAACTTTTTTTTGCCAATCGAACAAAACATTTTTTTTCGAATAGTAGGTGTTTTTTGAGTAAGAAAATCATAGTTTCAATTTTTTTCCCTCGTGCAGTTTTTCTGTAGCTTCAAATTTTTATTTTCGAGGTGCTACGCCACTTAAACTTACCTGTAGGAAAATTAGTTTGTCAAATTATAATAAAGGAGGTATCATTGGAAAGGTTATTAAATTACCTTTTGATCCATAGGTCGTAGAATAAAATTCAACAAAAATTGAGAGAGTTACAGTCGATTAAAGATGAAATTTCATGACAATTTTGATGATTTTTAGACATTTGAGTAACTTCTACTATTTTTTTCTACATCAAACAGGAAAGAATGTTTAGGTTTTAATTTTTTTATTAATAGACTATATCATTACACAAATTTTAAGCCCTTGCGAACCTCGATTGGATTCAAAATGACAATTCTACACTAAAATTAGTGAACGAAACTACATTCTTCATTTTTAGTATCCCTTTAGGGGTTACACCACTTTGAAATTTTCAAAAAATTGAAAAAAATTTTTTTGCTTAAAATACTCCTTATGGTCACCAAAATGATATGTCATTAGTTATATATCGATATCTCAAGTAAAAAGACAATTTTCGAACTGTTCAAGCAGGGTCGCGCGCCAACGTTTACATTGTAATGAAAACTTTAAACGCGTTTTTCTCAAAACTGTATTTTAAAAATCGGTGGACACTCTGGATGCCACAAATTTCAATCGATCCTCTTAGTTCTTTTTTTATTTTGATTGTGATATAATTATCTAGCGAAATACGTACGGATTTTTCGAAATATTAATATTTAAATTTTCTAGACAACTTTAAATAATGAAATTTAGGCAAAAATATGGACTTTTTCCTTCAAATCGATGCCATTTTGCGAAAAATAAATTTTTTTTAAAACGGATACGTAATTCGCTAGATTTTGAGCTACAGAAACTAAAGCATTTTTACTTTTTGGTCTAGCTTAATTCTGGACCGAGTTATAGTGTCCACCGTATAGCGATACATTTTTAAAGCACTTTAACATATCATCTGTCAAACCGACAATTTAAAAAAAGAAAGAAATTTATATATATTTTTTTGTAGTTCAAGAGTAGTACAATACCCTACTGTAATTTAATTTTCCTAAAAAAATTTCTATTCTTCAATAAAAATTGTTGAAAAAGCTTATGTTTTGGACGGGTCAAAGTGGTGTAACCCCTTAAACATTTGCAGCAAAAACTGAAGTAATAAAATTTAATTAAGCGCTTAAGTTACTAAAATCACTAATCAAGAGTTTCTGAAGTCGTAGATTTCGAATGCAATGTTAGTTTTGCAAATTTCAAAATGGCGGATCCAATATGGCCGACAAGTTTTTAAAAATCGATGAAATTCGTCTCAAATTCGTTACTCGGGGGTTTTCGGGGTCGCTGATTACAAATCCGATGTCAGATTTCAAAAATTAAAAATGGCGGATCCAATAGGTGCGAATTCGATGGATTTTAAAAAACTCGTTCACCATTATGAATCCATCAATTTCAATTTTCGAAATCCGACATCGGATTCGTAATCAGCGACCCCAAAAACCCCCGAATAACAAATATAAGACGAATTTAATCGATTTTTAAAAATTTGTCCGCCATATTGGATCCGCCATTTTGAAATTTAGAAAACCAACATTGGATTCGAAATCTACGATTTCAGAAATCCTTGATTAGTGATTTTAGTAACTTTAGAACTTAACTAAATTTTATTACTTCAATTTTTGCTGCAAATGTTTAAGGGATACTAAAAATGAAGAATGTAGTTTCGTTCACTAATTTTAGTGTAGAATTGGCATTTTTAATCCAATCGAGGTCCACAAGGGCTTAAAATTTGTGTAATGATATAGTCTATTAATAAAAAAATTAAAACCTAAACATTCTTTCCTGTTTGATGTAGAAAAAAATAGTAGAAGTTACTCAAATGTCTAAAAATCATCAAAATTGTCATGAAATTTCATCTTTAATCGACTGTAACTCTCTCAATTTTTGTTGAATTTTATTCTACGACCTATGGATCGAAAGGTAATTTAATAACCTTTCCAATGATACCTCCTTTATTATATTTTGACAAACTAATTTTCCTACAGGTAAGTTTAAGTGGCGTAGCACCTCGAAAATAAAAATTTGAAGCTACAGAAAAACTGCACGAGGGAAAAAAATTAAAACAATGATTTTCTTACTCAAAAAACACCTACTATTCGAAAAAAAAATGTTTTGTTCGATTGACAATTTCACTGTAAACCAGTGTTATGAAGAAACGAAAATTGTAAGTTTAGCGCTTTCTTTTTAACGACGTCAATTACATTTTTTGATAATTTTTACATTTTTCAACATATTTTATATCATTTTAAACATAATTATATAATTGCGTAAAACCTTAAAAGTAAATATATATCCAAGAGGGTGATGTATTTCACATTTAGTGTATGCTTTGTTATTGTTTAGTATCGGTTAGCCCCGTAACATTGATTTGACAACAACGAAACAATAATTTAATATAACATGTACATAATTACACTCTTGAAAAAGCGTGGTTATAAGTGAAGAGTATTGTAAACTAGAGTAAAAAAAGTTAAAGTTTAAGTTTAAAACTTAAAAGTTTAAAACTGCTGCTAAGTTGTATATTTTTTTATAATTTTGGTGCTCATTTCATGAACACTTTGCTTCCTCATAGAGGTAATAATAATAGAAATATATGAATAACTTTTCATAAATATGGTAAAAGTGATTGAATTTTGGGTCAATAAATGTATTTTAAATACCCTACAAGATATTTGTAATAGTTCAATAGTTAAACAAAAAGGTTGAGAAGATGTCTTTTTCCACAATTTTTGATTTTTAAAATACCAATAATTTCGAAATTTATTATCGAATTAGGTTCAAAAGTAGGTCAATCGAAGCATTTTTTAATGCTCTACAAGTTAGTAACGATAATTTGAAAGTTACTTCTACATTTTTCAACAAAATTTTCAAAAAAGTCTTATTTTCCAAAATTTTTTATTTTTAAAAGTTTATTATCTCCGGTCAATATGGACGAAAAATGTTCAATTAGGGCTCAAAAGATGCGTCTAAAAAAACTCTACAAAATTATGGAAAAACATTTATAGGTATTCTAACATTTTTTTAAAGTTATGGGCAAAAAACTTTTTTTTGCAAAATTAAAAATAAAAAAAAATTTAGTTAAACTTTATTAATATATCAGAAAGTACTTTCACTTTATGTCCGCAGGTGAGATCTACAATTTAAAAAAAAATTCAACCCAAAAGCTCTTCATGATTTTGAGATATTTATGAAAATGTGATGTTTACACACACATACATACGAAATGACATTTTTTAAAAATGTCATTTTTGAACTCCTGAGGTCGAACAACATAAAGATATGTCAAAAAATCGAACTGGAAAAATTTTGGGATTACAATACTTCATCTATGAGGAAGTAAAATGATATAAAATATGTTGAAAAATGTAAAAATTATCAAAAAATGTAATTCACGTCGTTAAAAAGAAAGCTCTAAACTTACAATTTTCGTTTCTTCATAAGATGTCTATATAAGGCTAGGATACAGAATCAACAAAAAAATTTGAGGTAATATCATTTTTCATTTAATTTTGACTAGACGCACCGTGAATACAACCCGCCAATGGGAAAAAAACCATTGGCGCATTAATGGCCCAATAATGGGAGCCACCATTCCATTATTGTCCCATTATTGGCACCCAATTTTTACGAGCCTAATTATTATAATTTCCCTAATGTTTCCCGATTTTATTTTAAAATTAATTAAAATAGGGACGGGGTAGTAAATAACAAGAAATTACACTGCAAAAATAGGTGTCTTTTTTGATATCTTAAAATAAGATGTAAGATGGAAAAATGGTATCTTACATCTTAAAATAAGATGTTTTCTAAAGTATCTTACTGATTTTTAAGATGTTTTATACGTCTTAGATATTTCTTCTATCTTAAAATAGTAAGATACTTCTGTAAGTTTTTTAAAGTATCTTAAATTAAGATGTTTCTGTTGGAATAAGATGTTTATAGCGATAAGTTACTTGAGAATCGTAAGATGCGCCATAAGTGTAAGTTACTAAAAACTAAGATACATAAAGTGTTTTCCATAAGAGCCCATAGTTAACCTCAAAACTTTTTACCCCAAAAATATACAGAAAATGAGTACGAAGATACTTTTAACATCTTATATTAAGACCAAAACATCTTAAATTAAGATACTTCTTTTTGCAGTGTACTTAAGTTGAAAAAATATATGTGTATTTTATGAAATAAAATAAAATTGATGAAAATAAGAGATGGACATAGGCTTTCTAATGTGAGTCTTAGAGTGGTTGATTGTTTACCTTGGGACAAAGGGTGATGCTAGTCGCTCAGGTATAATGGCACTAGTCCGTTAATGGTTGACTAAGTGGATGCAGTATTGTGTCTCGAGAAACAGGAACACTCTTTTCAAATGGCAAATTTGACTTCCAGATTGACTTTCCAAAATGCACTTTTGAAATATACGTAGAGTAGAGGACAACTACTGAAACTGGGTTTAGAGCACTGTGTCGTGAAGAACCACTTGTTATAGATAAAATTTTAAGACTGACTTGTGCAGAGCACCACTTCTCAATTTGAGACTTATACTATTGACGACTACATTTTCTTGACTGCTTTTCTAGACTGCTTTCTTAGAACTTAGACTTAACTGCTGTTGATGGTCTGGCTCTTCTTATACCCAAATTTCCCTGTGTATTTGAAGAAACTGTACGTTTTGACATGTATTTGAAGAATCGTTCGCTTTGCCATGCATTTGAAGAATCGTTCGCTTTTCTATGCATTTGGAGAAACCCTTTGTTGCAGGAACACTTGTGGTGACTCACTATTAGATCGCACGTGTCCATTGCTTATTACTCAAATGTTATTTTATAATTTTGTTATTTCCATTAATTGTTTATAATTTGTTGTTACAATTGATTGTTTATTACAATTCATTATTTATAATTTGTTGTATTATTTGTTGATTATAATTGTTCACAATTAAATTCGGTATTAATTCCTAGTTATTATAATTCTATTATTACTGTTAATATTTATTATTACAATGTTTATGTTTATTATTGTTTATTATTATTTTTTAAAAGTTGTTGTTTAAAATTGTTATAACTATCAGCTGTTTATTATAATTTGTTATTATTTCTAATGTTTATTCTTACAATTTATTGTGGTTTATTATTGTTATTTGTTATAATTTATTGTCGTTTATTATTTGTTATATTTATTTATTATAATAATATGTTAAATAATTATGATAACTATTATTACTATTATTATTAATTATTATAATTGTTATTATTAATTATTGTAATTATTATGATTATTATTATTAATTATAATGATTATTATTATTAATTATTATAATTATTATTAATATTATTTTACATATTATTATTAACATTATTGAAAATAGGCTACGGTGACGTAACACAATAATGGACCACTAATGGTAAAATCGTGGGATGTCCACGCCGATGCCAATAATTGGCAAACCATTATTGGCACATTATTGGCTGCCATTAAAAAACCAATAATAAAAAAAAATTTTCTTATTAAATTTTATTAAATAATAAATTTATTTATTTAATAATTATTTTATTTATTATTATTATTATTTATTATTATTATTAAAAATATTAATTTTTTTAATTAATTATTTTATAGAAATGGTTATTATTTTCTATCACATCGAAATGTGAATAACCCTTTCCGTTCAGAGTCTAAAAATTATTTACCTCACATCCATCAGTGCAAAAATAGGAGAGGACGGGCAGAATAAAATTCCACAAATATTCGTGAGAATGCTGCCTCCTTATATACTTTTCAAGTTTCATGTTAGTTGCGAGAGAGTTTGATGCAACACCTCCTACGGAGCGTTGAGCGAACTACATACTTACTACATGATAATTTCTGCAGCGTCGGTAAAATAATAATAAAATAATAAAAATTATTCAATCAACAGAATAATTGGTTTTATAATTTTAATACATCACTTCTGTTTTGAAGAAACTGATTAACTTTATATAAAAAAGTCGACTATTCATAAAATAAAGTTTTCGCAAAGAAAATGTATTTTTCTTGTATTTTGCAGATTGGCGAAAAATGGATTATCTGGTACACTATAATTCTCAATTGAGGTGAGGTTCGCTTGCATATGTAATATTAATATTGTGTAATGGAAATATAATTTTCAATTTGAATTATCGCATTGAATATGTCTTCGAGGAATTATTTAAGAACTTCCTCTTAAATTTCTGTAATAAAGAATACATTCTTGGCACCACATTTAATATTACAGTCAGCATCGCTCGCTGTCTCTTCAAGAATTCATACACGGAGAAAATTTCTTTCGTAATGATTACAATAGTCTATATTACAGCTCGGATATGTGACCACTTTTTGTAATGATTACAAAAACTATGTAATTTATTAAGAATTTAGTAGGAGCGATTACTATAGTTACTTTAATGAATCCAAACACTGTATTAATCTTGTTGAAATTTATTTTTTGGAATCATTAATAATTTAGACGTACAGGTTCAAAAAGGGAACTGTACTCATTCACGCAGAGACTTGTTATAATTACAATAGTCTACGTTAAAAGGAAATCTTGGATTCTGTTCACATTTGCAGCGGTCTAAGGGAATCAGTGATACAGACTGTCGTAGCCTTTACAACAGGACTATTGTGAAATAAGGTGACCGCGGCTGCCTTGCCTTCTTATTTTACTATAGTTCTTCGTAAAGACTACTATTGCTATATTTCTGATTACAAATAACTGTTGTAAAGTAAAAAAAAAAATTTTCAACTAAAATAAATTTTTTTTTCTTATAATCTCAGATCAAGCCCATACTCTAGTCGAAGAGCTGTATAGTTAATGTAGGAAATTATTTGCTGATTAAGAATTTTAATTAAGGAAGATTTCGACTATATCAGCAATTAGTGACATCTATTAGACGTCAATTGAACTCTTTGGTTTAGAGTCAGGTGTTATTCTTAAGATAATTATTCCGATATGGTTGTCGGTAAATAATTATATTTTTGAATTTAATTTTTGATCTGAAAAAATAAGCTGCGTGAACGACTGCACTGTGCATTTGTGAGGACTCGAACCCCAGTTAATAGCTGCGTAAAGTACGTAAGTTACCTAATTAGTGCAATTTACAATAATTCGTTCATTACGTAACTTAAGCTATTTATGTAAGTAAAACTTACGTTATATACGTAACTTACATTATTTACGTAACTTACGTTAGTTACGTAAATTAACTCACTTGTTCATGTAACTCACTTTTGTTATTTACGTAACTTACGTAAGTTACGTAACTTACGTAAGTTATGTAAATTACATAATAATTTATACAGGCAAGAGATCTTGTACCTTCGGTGCGTGTGTTAGAAAAAAAATTTTCACTATAGTAATGTAATAAAAAATAGACCTTACAATATTCAAGACTAACAATGAACAATAATTGTATTAATTATTGAGAACGAAGTGATTTTTTTACATTTAAAGTGTACAAGACTTTCTCGCAAGCGGTGAACTTTCATAGCAGTTAGTATATAAGGAAGTTTAAGTCATGTATAAATATGTGTAAATAGCGATCGTTATTATGTTATGCGTTTAGTATTTAAGTTAGATTTATGTACTTAGAGTTTAGTGAAATTGTCTAGTTTTAATAATATAATTAATCTTGAAGTGGGTAGTCTTGGAAGAGTGAAATTGATGTGCAATACATGATTAGAAGTCATGAATTACAAAAAAATTGTATTTTAGTTGAAAATTTTCTTTTTTAACTTTACAACAGTTATTTGTAATCAGAAATATAGCGATAGTAGTCTTTACGAAGAACTATAGTAAAATAAGAAGGCAAGGCAACCGCGGTCACCTTATTTTACAATAGTCCTGTTGTAAAGGCTACTACAGTCTGTATTACTGATTCCCTTAGATTGCTGCAAATGTGGATAGAATTCAAGATTTCCTTTTAACGTAGACTATTGTAATCAGTCACATAGACTTTTTGCTCACCTATATTTAGTTCGTATTTATTTCAAATAAATTTTTAATGAGTACGTTCGACTTACAGAATTGTTACAACAAAACTACTTTAGGCATTACGAAAAGTGGTCACATATCCGAGCAGTACTGTTCGACTATTGTAATCATTAACAGAAAATTTTTCTCCGTGTATTGAGAACTGCAATCTTCAAATAAATTTCAAATCACCGCATTTTATTATAATAATAATTTCTTCATTTTTATTTTATTATCTTTTTTTAATTACACTCGAATCTTGTTATAACGAATCTCGTTACAACGTTCTCTCGTTACAACGAACATTAAAACTCTCGATACGACGACAAAAAAAACACGAACGAATTTAAGAATTTAATTTAACCAAAATTTTGGTTAACTAAAAAAAAACGACTAAGTTAATCAACCCTTAACTTTATTTAACCTAAAGAATCTAGTGATGTGATTATTATTAAAAATTCTTACTTTTTCTTTAAACTGATTCCATAATGCAGAAACTTTTAATATAAATAAACATACTTTACGAAATTTTTTACACGTATTTGACGTTTTGTTTTGTTAATCACAGATAAATTCATGTGTTTGAATAGAACGTGAAGTAGGATTCCTCCTTCCGTCGTAATATCGAGATTTTGAAGTCCTGAGATCGTCGTTGTAACGAGAATCGAGTGTATCATCATGTTTCGTTTCTTTTTATTTATTTGTTTATTTATTGTGTAAACGGGCTTTTAAAAATAATTATATTTATTATTAATTTGTTATTTATTTATCTTTTATGTTTTTTATAATTTTATTTATATTTTTATTATATGATAACAGACTTTAAAAAAGTGTTTCATAATTTCGTACCACAGAAACGTGTTAAATATTTTCAAATTATGTTTAAGGGGACCGTACACCACTTTTGGGTGTTTTTTCAACATTTATTTTTTTATAGTAAAATGTATCAAAACACTACACTGAAAAAAATTAGGCTGACAAATTCAACTACCTATGGGTAGTTAAGTGAAAAGTAGTAAAAACAACTACTTTTTTAGTTAGTCTAACCCGGTTTGCGTAGTTAATTTAACTATTTTTATGTAGTTGATAAATAGTAGTTGATTCTACTAATATATGTAGTTAAATTTTAACAACAGGTAAGTTGTAGAATTGACTGCAGTGCGGTAGTAAGAACAACTAAGATAATAGTTTACTCAACATTTTATAAGTAGTAAATTTAACAATTTTATAGTAATAAATAGAAAGTAGTAAAAGGGACTACTTTTGTAAGTAACGTAACACTTTCTTAACTAGTAAATTTTACTACTTTAACATAGTTAACACCAAATTGTTGAATTAAAGAATTTATACGATTGAATTTGAAACAACACGTGACTTGCACAACTGACTATCGTAAAGTAGTAGAGGGAACTAATTTTTTTATTAGTCAAACCTTTTTCGTGTAATAGACTTTACAACTTTTATATAGTTATAGTAGTTGATTTGACTACAACATTAGAGTAATAAAAATAAATGAATAATATTGTTGAAGCCTATCGAACCACTCTAAGTAGCAAAATCTACTACACAATGCAGTAGTTTTGGTGAGAAAATAATAGATAATTTTAACTTTTTGAACTTAAGTTTTACTACATTGAGTAGTAGATTGTACTACTTAAAGTAATTAGAAAGGATTGAACAGCATTTTTAAATAAAGCAAAGTTCAGAAATAAGAATTTAAAGAAGATAAAAGAACTAGTAAAAGTAGTAAATACTACTACATTACATTGTAAAATGAACTACAGTTGTCGGTTGATCTATGTCAAGAATGTCATCAGGTTTCATGCAGACCATCGTAGCGTGCGAGCGTGGTTAGGTGGTTAGGTTATCGGTTTGCGAATGTTAGGGTCGTGCGTTCAATCCCCGGCGTTTGAGGATTTTTCTCCATTATGTACATAAGTGTTGAAAATTATAAAGTATATGTGACCAATAGGAATGCTAGAGGAGATGAAAAAATGAATTTCAGTAATAATAATAATTAATAAATAATAATAAATAATTCTACTACTTTTAAGTAGTTGCTGACAAAAACAAAAAGATGTTAATTTTTACTTTATAAAACAGATCATTAACTACTTTTAATAGTTAATTCTACAACAGAAATGTCGTTAAAGCCTATCGAATTACTTTAGGTAGTAAAATCTACTACTTAAAGTAGTAGATTTAAAAACAAAATAATAGTTAATTCTACAACAAAAATGTCGTTAAAGCCTATCGAATTACTTTAGGTAGTAAAACCTACTACTTAAAGTAGTAGATTTAAAAACAAAATAATAGTTAATTCTACAACAAAAATGTCGTTAAAGCCTATCGAATTACTTTAAGTAGTAAAATCTACTACAAAATCTTAGTTGTTATAATTACTTTAAAGTTAGTCAAATAAACTACTAAATCACATTCAACCAACTACATTCTTAGTTGTCTTAACTGCTTTTATGATAGTTAGTACAACTATTTGAATTCAGTTGAGGACCTATTGAATTACGTAGAGTAGTTAAAAAGTAGTCAAATCTACTAGTTTTTTTTTTCAGTGTAGGCTCTTTTCACACATATTAACACACATATTGAGGATTAAGAAAAAAATATTTTTTTATTTATTCTGCCCTTCATGGCGACAAAATGGCGGTTGAAGTGATTGTCCGGAAAAAACTGGTTGACACGATATCTCTGGTTCAAAATGTCTAAAACAAAAAATCCAAAGAATTTCTTAAAATATATGTCAGTGGCTATGGCATGAACCACAACCAACATTTTACATCCATTTTTAACCCCATTTTTTACCGTTTTAGGGGTGAAAAAGGGGTGAAAAAAATTAAAACCGCCGCCATTTACTCATTTTTTTCAAATTAATTTTTTGTGGTTCATGCCATAGCCACACTGAAAAAAAAACTAGTAGATTTGACTACTTTTTAACTACTCTACGTAATTCAATAGGTCCTCAACTGAATTCAAATAGTTGTACTAACTATCATAAAAGCAGTTAAGACAACTAAGAATGTAGTTGGTTGAATGTGATTTAGTAGTTTATTTGACTAACTTTAAAGTAATTATAACAACTAAGATTTTGGTAGTAGATTTTACTACTTAAAGTAATTCGATAGGCTTTAACGACATTTTTGTTGTAGAATTAACTATTATTTTGTTTTTAAACCTACTACTTTAAGTAGTAGGTTTTACTACCTAAAGTAATTCGATAGGCTTTAACGACATTTTTGTTGTAGAATTAACTATTATTTTGTTTTTAAATCTACTACTTTAAGTAGTAGATTTTACTACCTAAAGTAATTCGATAGGCTTTAACGACATTTCTGTTGTAGAATTAACTATTAAAAGTAGTTAATGATCTGTTTTATAAAGTAAAAATTAACATCTTTTTGTTTTTGTCAGCAACTACTTAAAAGTAGTAGAATTATTTATTATTATTTATTAATTATTATTATTACTGAAATTCATTTTTTCATCTCTAGCATTCCTATTGGTCACATATACTTTACAATTTTCAACACTTATGTACATAATGGAGAAAAATCCTCAAACGCCGGGGATTGAACGCACGACCCTAACATTCGCAAACCGATAACCTAACCACCTAACCACGCTCGCACGCTACGATGGTCTGCATGAAACCTGATGACATTCTTGACATAGATCAACCGACAACTGTAGTTCATTTTACAATGTAATGTAGTAGTATTTACTACTTTTACTAGTTCTTTTATCTTCTTTAAATTCTTATTTCTGAACTTTGCTTTATTTAAAAATGCTGTTCAATCCTTTCTAATTACTTTAAGTAGTACAATCTACTACTCAATGTAGTAAAACTTAAGTTCAAAAAGTTAAAATTATCTATTATTTTCTCACCAAAACTACTGCATTGTGTAGTAGATTTTGCTACTTAGAGTGGTTCGATAGGCTTCAACAATATTATTCATTTATTTTTATTACTCTAATGTTGTAGTCAAATCAACTACTATAACTATATAAAAGTTGTAAAGTCTATTACACGAAAAAGGTTTGACTAATAAGAAAATTAGTTCCCTCTACTACTTTACGATAGTCAGTTGTGCAAGTCACGTGTTGTTTCAAATTCAACCGTATAAATTCTTTAATTCAACAATTTGGTGTTAACTATATTAAAGTAGTAAAATTTACTAGTTAAGAAAGTGTTACGTTACTTACAAAAGTAGTCCCTTTTACTACTTTCTATTTATTACTATAAAATTGTTAAATTTACTACTTATGAAATGTTGAGTAAACTATTATCTTAGTTGTTCTTACTACAGCACTGTAGTCAATTCTACAACTTACCTGTTGTTAAAATTTAAATACATATATTAGTAGAATCAACTACTATTTATCAACTACATAAAAATAGTTAAATTAACTACGCAAACCGGGTTAGACTAACTAAAAAAGTAGTTGTTTTTACTACTTTTCACTTAACTACCCAAAGGTAGTTAAATTTGTCAGCCTAATTTTTTTCAGTGCACAAACATATATTTTAAGAAATTCTTTGGATTTTTTGTTTTAGACATTTTGAAGCAGAGATATCGTGTCAACCAGTTTTTTCCAGACAATCGCTTTCGCCGCCATTTTGTCGCCATGAAAGGCAGAATAAATAAAAAAATATTTTTTTCTTAATCCTCAATATGTGTGTTAATATGTGTGAAAAGAGCCCAGTGTTTCGATACATTTTACTATAAAAAAATAAATGTTGAAAAAACACGCAAAAGTCGTGTACGGTCCCCTTAAATAATAATTTATTCATTTATTAACGAGGCGGCATAATAATATTGTTATACAAGATGATTCTGTTTATTTGAAGTCATTCTTACACGTAATGTATTTTTTGTTTGTTTTAGAAAATTTACTTAAAGAGAGATGTCATTATGAGAGGTAAGTTGTCGTTAAATTCAACAATAAAATATAAATAAAATCTTATTTTAAGTCTTAAATCATCATTAACAAAAGAAAAATAGCTATATTTATACACAGATGCGTTGCTATTTTCCTAGATTTCTATACTCAAAACTTTTTCAGACAAATGTCATCCTTTAATATCCACAAGATTTATTTTCCAAATTTTAAGAATATTAGACGATTTTGATGATCTACTTTTCTATCGGCGCGCATGATTATCCCCTAGAGTTCATTCCAAATAACTTTCAAGAGGAAGAATTTCATAAGATATAACTTTTCTTTTACAGATGTTTTGTTTGTTTAAATTACTATATATCATAATGCATACGTAAACAAAAGACTTAATAAAGGAATGATTAAAAATAAAAATATTTAGTGAGCCAGGGTTGCCAGGTTGGGCTACAAAGCGCGATTTGAGCTATCTTTTGTCATAGTTTCGCGGCGTAAATTTCATTTTCGCTACAGGTAGCGAATTGGGCTATATTTCTTCTATGAAATTGCGCTTTTTTTACTGTTATGACATTTTCTTCAAACACATGAAAATCGAATAAAAAAACATTAATATAATGAGAACTTTTAATTGTCGCCCTTTAGTGGACACAACGAATAGTATATAACTATAATTATTATAATTATATAACACTATAAAATTTATAGTGCCTATGAGGTTTAGAATGAAAACGAGACTCACGATACAAATGAGACGGAGAACACAGAGACTGATTTACCGGAAGAAGAATACAGAAATTTAATTGCGATCTATTTAAAAATCACTTTAACCAGTGTAAATCTGTTGCTACGTTTTTTTAAATGTCCTGAACCTTATTCATTTAAAAATCTTAAATATTAAATTAATTATTATAGCAAAAACGACCAGATATTCATAATAATTGTAAATAAAACGGCTTTTTTGGTCGAACTAATTTATTTTATTTTGCCAACGTTTCGAACTGGTACCAGTTCATCTTCAGGGCATTAACAATTTCTTCTAAAACATAAAAACACAACAACAGAAAAGAAAGTACAATACTTGTGTGTCTACATAGTTCCGACGGACTGACCGTTTTAATAACTTTAAATATTAAAGTTATTAAATTGAAAATTATTTTAAATAATACGTATATTAAAGTTATTTAACCCCTTGACTGTGAGGGTACGTCTATAGACGTACATTTGAAAGTGAGCTTCCAGTCAGAGGTACGTCTATAGACGTACATACAAAAAAATTGATAAAAGGCAGAAAAAACAAGTAAATTTACGTCACACATACGTTACTTATGGTATTTTCGACGCTAAATCCGAATCTGAAGTCAAATTTTGAAAATTCGAAAACCAAAATCCAATATGGCTGCTCAAAAGTAGACTGTTTTGAATGATACTTTTATTATATTAAATCTCAGGCAGCATACATTATCATATCAAAATAATATCTCACACAATTATATCAAAATGTTGTCGACGTCGCTGGTTACGAATATGAATTTCGATGACGGACTAATTTTTTTTAATTCATTGAATTCGCTTGAAACTTGTTACTCGGGGGTTTTCGAGGTCGCTGATTCGGAATATGAAGTTAGATTTTTGAAATTCAAAATGGCGGATCCAAAATAACGGACGTATTTTTTGAATTCATCGTATTCGCTTGAAACTTGTTACTCGGGGGTTTTTAGGGTCGCTGATAACGAACGTAAGCTCAGATTTTAAAAAATCAAAATGGCGGATCCAATATGGCGGACATATTTTTTTTTAATTTCTCGGATTCGATTGAAACTTGTTACTCGGGGGGTTTTTGAGGTCGCTGATGACGAATCTGAAGTCAGATTTTCAAAAATTAAAATGGCGGACGTATTTTTTTGAATTCATCGTATTCGCTTGAAACTTGTTACTCGGGGGTTTTCAGGGTTGCTGATAACGAATCTGAAGTGCATTTTTAAACATTCAAAATGGCGGATCCAAATCATCGACCTCGAAAACCCCCGAGTAACAAGTTTTAAGCGGATCCGAAGAATTCAAAAAAATATATCCCCCTTTTTGGATCTGCCATTTTGAATTTCGAAAATCTAACTTCATATTTAGAATCAGCGACCTCGAAAACGCCCGAGTAACAAGTTTCAAGCAAATCCGATAAAGTCAAAAAAATACGTCCGCCATATTGGATCCGCCATTTTGAATTTTGAAAATCTGACTTCAGATCCGTCATCAGCGACCCCAAAAACCCCTGAGTAACAAGTTTCAAGTGAATCCGATGAATTTTTGAAAATGTCGTCCGCCATATACTACTTAGAAATTTTCTATATATTAACCTAATTTGTGTCTACAGCCGACTTTATTAGGAGTACTCGCATTCCGCCTAGACCACCCGTCAATGGGTTTTCTCGCCAGAGAAGAGGGAAACTGTAGAAAACCTCTCTGAGTACAACCGGTTTATCGACAGTCGAGTTCTAATGGTGTGCACCGGACAATAATCGACAGTGCACATCATTATACCTCGACGTCAAACCTCCCGCTCAGATTATCTCACGTGCCGGAAAAATACCAAGCCAAGTGGGCGCGAACCAAGGATACTTTATACCCTTGGTCCTTAAACGACCGCCAATGCGAGGCATCCATCCGACTGAGCTAATCTGTCGGTTTTGTTTTATTAATAGAATAACACAATGCTACTTAATAATAATAAGTACTTCCTTTTGAAATATATTTTAATTGATATCTCTTACACTCAAAATATAGACACATTTCAATACAATACAATATATTATGTGGAGTTATAGCAGTGCAATTTGACAGGTATGGAGTTAGCTGTTTTACTCACAACACTTCTTTAGCAATTTAGAGACATAATTTCGTCAAACTGTTTTACTTGGCTGATGTATCACCTCTTTATCTATCAAATACAAAAAGAATCTCAAATTTGATAAAAAGTGGAGTTAGCAGGTTTGCACTCTAAACCGTCGATATGAATTTTTTAAATATATATAAATATATAAAATTTTATTATAGAAACGGGATAATATATATTTTTGTATAAGTTTATATATATATACACAGAAAAATGTTTAGGACAGTATCTGTACCTTTTGGTGCATCGGTTACCCCTGTCTAAAAATTTTACTATTCAATTCACTTCACACTTATTATTTCCTATTGTTTTTATATGAAGTGAAGTTAATTGTTGGATAAATTTTTTTAAAGGTATAGCATGTGCACCTTACATTTTTCCGTGTATAATTATATTTAAAAAGTCCCGCGGTTTTTGGGCTACGTCAGCGCCTTCTATCCGCGGTTTATCGTGCTAAAAATCTGGCAACCCTGGTAGTGGGAATGCCGCCTTTGGTTTGCAGCTGAACAACTTTAGGGGCGGTACGGTATTCATAGTCCCGACTTAAGCAAGGACTTAAGCTTTGCTTGATCAAGTCGGTCTTATTCGAATGAGTCGAGCTTAAGACCATATGTATTCATAGTCAAACATAAGCAACTGCTTGGTAAAGGAAATGCACCTTAAGAATTGCTTGACCAAGCAAATGCTTTAGATGATCTTATTGAGCGTTCGGCTTTTTCCGTCAATATCACGGAGTAATAATAAGGAGACTGAACTCCAACGTATCCCCTGGTCAAACTGGTGCCAGATTTCTGCCTTGGTTCACTGAGTAGTAATGACTTTTCAAAAATAACGCGCATGTGCAGTTTGCAGCTATCTTCGTCACTCTTGAAAGAACGATGAGAGAGATCATTATTTTGACGTGCGAGTTGGAAAGTGTGGTTATGTTTTACTGTTGACAATATATATTTTACTATTAAATAATATTAATAAATTGTAATATAGGAAATGTGTGAGTAGATATTAATTATATTAGCATTATAGCGATTATAGCATTATATTATATTGTTTTCATTCACTTTATCATACAAAGAAAAGAATTACTCCGGTTCGACAAAAATAATCTTTTTATTAATATCTACTCACACCTATATTACAATTTTTTAATATTATAATATATTGTACTTACTCTTCTCTTTGCAGTTTGTTAATTAATATTTTTTCTTATTTAAATCTTGATTTTCCCGTATAGTTGCTGTTGTCAACAATAAAACATAACCACACTTTCTAACTCGCACGTCAAAATAATGATCTCTCTCATCGTTCTTTCAAGAGTGACGAAGATAGTTGCAAACTGCGCATGCGCTTTATTTTTGAGAAGTCTTTACTACTCAGTAAACCAAGGCAGATATTTGGCACGGTATCTCACTGGTAATACAGTCTCCTTATTATTACTCCGTGGTCAATATTCTCTTGTATCTACCAATAAGCGATGGTAGATAGCTTATATTTATTAGAAAAAATGACGCTAATGCACATAAAATATCTTATAAAAGGGAGAGGAGGAGGGGTCAAAAAAACTTAAAAATATGCATAATATTTAAATATTTTTAGGAAAAAAGTTATAAAGTAAAAGGATACAAGAAATGACTACCAGAATGATGAAAAATATAATATAAAATTATATTTCAACTATGATTATATTGTTTCTAAAAAAATTATTCTGAGTCAGAATCAGTGAAATTTTACAAAAAATAAGGAGTATTTTTATAATCGAAATAAAAAAAAAATTTTTATTTGGCCATTCTCTCTATTAAACGCCAACAATAAACGATAGAAAAAATTTTGTTTAAAAAAAGTTATTATAAAATGAATTTTTTGCAACTTTTTGAACAAAATCTTTTTTTCCTAAACCAATGAACTAAGAGTGCATACAAAAGGGGTGAAACAATTAACTTTCGTTTGTGTTAGATATAAATTTGATTATTTATTTATTAACAAAATAAATCTTATTTCAACCAATTCCCACTTTAACTATATTGAAAAAATACTTTCGACAAATTAAAGAGAATAAAAGTCAGAAATTAAATATCTCAAGATAAACGTATTTGCTTTTCAGAATAAAAAATATTAAAAGGTAGTGGAACCTTTTCTTAAACTCTTATCTTGTCAACAGTTCCGATTAAACGGTACTTACTTGAATATAAAGGAAGGGAAATATTTTGTAATAGGTGTAAGATTTCAATGATACGCTATTCCATTTAGTTAAAATAATATATGATTTATTATTAACAATTGTATATATTTAAACCAATTATAATAATTATTATATTATTATTATTATTATATTATATTATATTATTATTATTATTATTATTATTATTATATTATTATTATTATTATTATATTATTATATTATTATTATTATTATTATTATTATTATTATTATTATATTATATTATTATTATTATATTATTATTATTATTATTATTATTATTATTATTATTATTATTATTATTATTATTATTATTATTATTATTATTATTATTATTATTATTATTATTATATTATATTATTATTATTATAATTATCAATTATAAAAAAACAATAATCTATTCTTTTGCACAATATCATGTAGTATCAAAATGAATGTGTAATTGTATAAATTGTGTGCTGTGATGGACAATATTAAATCAACTCACCAAAACAATTTCATTTCATTCAACTTACTTCAGAAAAGTATCTTATTACTTCCTCAGGTGGAATGTTTAGTATACACCTGTTTTGAGATAAGTATTTCTGTACTCCAATTTTATATCCTTGGCCACTTTTTTATTTTCAATATTAATCCTCATATATATTTATACTATTTGAAAATTCACGATGAAGTACATTTCTTTTTCACTGATTCCATACAATTGAATAAATATTCAAAACTCGGGGTCACCGGACTTAAACTTTATTCAATTGATCTATTTTACTTTTTGTTTAAATACACTATATTTTTAATAATTAATCACTTTAAATTGTAATGCAAATTACGTTTTATCAAAATAATGAAAAAAACAAAATCAAAATATCAAATCGAAAAATAAAATATCGCAGAAACTTAGAAAAAAAACTCTCAATTCCCGAGAGCAACAAAGTAAATATACACAACTGTTACGTCCTATGGACTAAACATAATTATTTTAAATTCAATTTATTAAATAAATGAATACTTAATAAATAGAATTATGTTAGTGATTAGAACCTAAGCTCTCGCTTAATAGTTCGGGACACTTTCGAGTTTTATTTTGTTTTGATTTGAAATTTTTAGGATTTTTGGATTTTAATTTATAAGGGATGAATCCAAATCATCAAATACAGAAAAATAAGATGACATGGTTCGATAACATAGGTAACAATTTTAGGAGTCACAATTAGTTTAAAAAGGTATTAAAATTTTATAGTTCTCAGTTATAGAACCTGGATTTGGGAATTCGGACAAGATTTGAGAAAGTTAAGAAAGAAAGATGAATTTAATAAGAATATTTTTAATTTGTACTCACTTTTTATTTATAATTTATGAATAAAATCGTTGTCTTCAAAAGTGAAATAATTTGGAATCTTCGTAATATCGATTATTAATAATCGATTAATCGATTTAAATGTATCGATGTATCGATTTATGATTTCGATATATTCGTGAAATTTTTTGAATTTTGATAGTAAAACTGACACTTATATTAAAACACTGGTAACTTTTTAATAGACTAACTTGAACTTGTAAGTTTAAAATTTGAGAATTGAAAACTGAGACTGAACACTGTACGATTGTTTAAGTTTGAATTGAATACTGAGAGTGACATGAATATTGAGAGTGAATGATTTTAACTGACTTATCTCTGGCTGTCTTGTAAGGATACTGTTTGACATTTTATCCTCTTGGGGATGCTGTTTTTTTAAACGTTTTTCCCCACTAGGATTTTAGGGAGTTTTTAGATTTTTGGAAAATATTTTTAGGGAGATGGAAAAAGAGGCTGACTAATTATCAGATTGGTAAAAAGTTAAAAGATTTGATTTTGTCGTTTCGGGATTGGGTCTTCGAGACCCATCCCACTTATGTAGGTTGTGTCTTAAAGGGACGTACCCTAGGTCAGTGTCTTTCTAAAATAGTAGGGATATTATTTTACGTTTTTGAGATTTTACAAAATATTGTTATAAACTAATTAATAATAATTTTACAATATTTGTTATAGCGTAGTTTAATTGTTTATAATTTTTAAATGTATGTAGATTTTTGAATTTTAATTTTATCGTAATTTTTAACGTAATTGTCGCATTATTTAATTATTTATTTCGATTTCATGATCATTTATTTTTTATAAATTGTTATTAATAATTTGTGAATTATTATTGGTTTATTGTTTATAATTATTATTTGTGGATATTTATTTGTTATTAATTATTTTATAAACAATAAATATTTATTTACACACAATATTGATAATATTAAAATATTAATTATTTATCATTTTTATTTATTGTTTTATTTATTATTCATTTGCAAATGAAAATTAACGTTTCTATTATTTAAACACATTTTAGAATGTGTATATATATGCACTCTCGACCGTACCCTTAAAAAGGTCGTTCTTTAGACATCTGGTCATAGGTTATATTACAATTTATGGTTTCCTTTAACATTTGGAAACACTTTGACTTTTGTTCGGAAAATGTATTTTTTCTAGAAGGTTAAAGTTAACTGTTAAGAAGGATGAAATTTGAACTACCTTTTTCACGGTACAATCTGTGAGCGATAAAAATGTTGTGTGAACGAATTTTCTTAGAAAAAAGATAATTTTGAAATGTTTGTCTAGTCTGTTCAATGTTACTCTTATAGGGCCCATTTTAAGTTATTTGAAAAATATAATTTGAAAAATAAAAGTGAAAAATATACAGGATGTAACACCCCCATCGTAAAATGGTTAGTTGAGGATGTAAGACGAAAATAACCATAACCTGAGCAAAGTTGAACGCACATATACGATATTTTTACAGATATTTGAAGATATAATACAAGAAAAATGAGAAGTTATGAGAAAATTTTCTTGAGGTTAAAAGAAATAGATTTACATAAATTCAATTTTGAAAATTAGGGAACCAAATTAGGTTTCATTGTTTGAGATGACACATATAGACAAATGGCATCCTTTGAAGAAAGGTTGAAGAATCCTTTGGAATGTTCGTCTTCAATAGATGTAGTTTTCTCTGAAGTATGTGTGATAATATAGAGTATAGTGTAGTTTTAGTTTGATCTTGTTGATACGATTGTTGTTGAGGTTTTTGGTTCAAATTTTGGTGGTTGACATCAGTCGCACTGAATGGTGGGTTGTAGAACTACAGATGGCTGCTAACTTGTTCATCGACCATCTATAGATAATGGTGTTTTATATCATTTTAATATATTAAGAGATGATTAAAACTGGTACAACTTCTGCATTGACTGTGCTCAAACATAGGGAATGCATGCCACAGCTCATCCCAGGAATTTTCTGCAATTTCTCGATTACTTCCTCGTTGAAAAGGGTCTTATAACGCCTTCACTTGAAGATAGTACTGGTTGTCCTCTCATTGATTTGGCCGAGTCGTTGAGTATGGACGGTTGTTTTAAGGTACACTCTCACCTCACTGCCTGCCTGCCTACGCAGGCAGGCGCCATAAGAGTGAGAGAGAAAAAACATTTAATTTGAATTTTCTGACTCTCTTACTCTTATGTGTTACCATGTCAACCTGCAGGCAGGCAGGCAGGCAGTAGGAGCTGTGCTAGCGCCTTTACGAGAAACTTCATTTATTCCCGCAAAAATTTAAACTTCCCTTTGAAATATAAAATACCGGTTAATATATTCCAAAGTATTTGATGTTGCTGGTACAAGTACAACAGGTGTTTGTGTTTCCACAAATGAAGTTAGGATTTTGTAGAATTTTTCGATGATTTTGTGGTATGATGGTATAAGTTACACTTAACTTCTATTCCCATGATCTTCAAGATGTGTGTCCTTGGTATCAGGTAGTAAAATCCATTATTTCTGCTCACTTTAACTTCTATGTAACACGTTCCTCCATGTTGAACCTTTATTTCAACAGATACACATTTGACTACCTGAATCACCTCTATTACAACTACTGCAATGTAATTTGGACCTTACAAATACATATAAAAAACGTAGATATTCTTTGAAAGTATTTGAAAATACAGATAATATCTTTTCTCATTATAACTTGTTTGAAAATCGCAATTGAATGAACATTAGAGTTAACAAATAAATTTCATATTTGATAAAATTGGATGTATACATAAAATTATATCTATTAAACTTTTACATATTCTATAAAATTCAAAGAAAAAAAATTAGTGTTGTTGATTTGACAAGATAATAAGAAGAAAATTTTAACAATAATTATTTAAAACATTTGATATGTTTACGTAGTACAGACAATTTATTCTCCAGTATTAAATGATGATTTGTGTTGTAAGTTGTTGTATTCCTTGTTGAAGATTAGGATGATTGTTTTCATTGGTTCCTTACAGATTTTGATGTGTTTTTTTTATGAATTTATACAATATTAAAAGTTTTTCTTGACCTTAATTTTTAATTTATAAGTATATTCAAGGTTAATATAAAAGTTTGAATATAGATTGATCTGTAGCATATAAAAATCATATTAAGCGACATTCTCAGAATCTATAAAAAATATGTGTATATAAACATTTAAATGAAACAAGAAACATTTTTTTATTTGTTTCTCTTGATTAAGCTAATCAATCAATTATAACCTCATATTATTACAATTCATTGAATATGATTTTATTAAAAGTTTGAACTGTTTGCTTTATTTTAAATTTTTCCATTTCAAAACAATTCAATTTCGATAAAATAATTTTGGTTTTAAGAAAGGAAGAAATTATTAAAAAGAATTAATTTGTAATTCACGTTGTGTCTGATAGTAATCGAAACTTTTATTTGTAATGAATGCAACCTTGCCTGCACAATCTTTATGTTGTGTCTCAAAGTAATTGAAACTTTATTCATTAACAAATGCAACCTTGCCTGCATAATCTCTTTGATTACAATTAATTTTTACAAATGGACAATATACTATATTTAATTTGTAACCACAAGTAGGAGAGAAAAAAAAATAATCAAAACAACAGAAGAAATATTTATTACAAGCATTGCTGCGCAATAAAAAGGAAACGAACCTTAATTTATGAATACTGATATTTTGGGATATGCAGTTAATTTTCATAAATGCACCAAGCTATCACGGTGTTTGTAACATAAAAAAAATCTAATTATTTTAATTATTCATGCCAATAAAATTATTTATGCACATTTAATATGCATGATTCATCGCTTAAACGGAACACAAAATTACATTATCTTTTACAATTTCTAAATTAATTGTTTCTATTTTGTGTATTAAAAAATTTTTGTTATTTGCTTAAAAATTTTCTGTATCTGTAAATATACTAATTTCTACAGTTCTTTTCTTTTGCAAAATCTATCTCTGTATTGGATATATAAACCTTATGTTTATATGATTTATTCTAGAGCAGGGCATACTCGTTACTCTGAATTATAATTTTTATTTAACCTAGAGCAGGGCTTACTCTTTACTCTGGTTTTTTTAAATAATTTTTTTTTAAAACTTTTTAGGATTAGAAAATAGATCTGAAAGCATTAGAAACTATTAAGAAATTATTAAATCTATCTGACTATTCAAATTTTTTGTTCATAATGCAAAAATTCATGTAAAAAATGTTTATAAATTCCATCCTTTTTTTATTTATAAAGATTTTTATGAATCTAACAAAATTCAATTTATTCAAAAATTTTCTTTGAAATACAAAAGAACCATTTTTATCTAGAAATTAAAATTATATGAATAGATTGAAATGGATTATGTGGAAATATTTAGTTGTAATTTTTTTTTAAATTAAATTGTAATAAATAAATCGTAATTGTTTATTTAAAATTTCGTAAAAAAAGTAATTAAAATATGGTATAAAAACCATAATTAATGTCTCGATATTTATATTCACATTTTTTTTACTATAAAAAAAATGATATTGATCATTTTAATTTTCCAGAATTATATTATCTTAATATCAGTACTGATATTAAACATTTTACAAAAGAAATACATTTTCTTTTTCTTTGTTTGAATTTTCATATTGGAAGAGAAAAATTTTTTTTTTATTTTATTTTTTATTTTTTTTTAAGATTAATTTTTATTTGACTATATATTGTAAATTTTGATTAATAATTGATACTGAAATTTGAATTTGTGATCTTAGAATCATTATTATATTAACTAGAATTAAAAGGGCATGCGTTGCGCGCCCACTTCTGGTACTTTCCCACAACAAAAACCTTAATATAACCTTAAATTAAATCTTAATTAAATAAAAACATATGTTTATATTTTAAAAGTTATTTCTCTGTTAATAAAATTGTTGAAAAGTTTTTTAATTTTTTAAATGTAAGTTTGACAAATTGAATTTTCTAAAAAAAATTACACGTTAATGCCTATGAAAAATTCTCATTTTGGAGAAATTAACCTTTAAAATAAGCATAACATCATTAAAAAGCATTCAGTATTTTAGAAGTTATTAAAATTTTTGTAAAACATTGAAAATTATAATTTTTTAAAAATGTCTAATAAAATATTGATCAAATGACTTCTAAAAGATCTTGATCTATTCAAAATTTAAACATCTTTTAAAACTTAAAAGATACAAAAATTTTAGTTTCCGTACATGATACGTTTTAAAATGTTTTTCATTCTCCTGAAAATGGGTATGGTCTCTAAATTTTAACTGATAGTGTATATTATATTTTTATTAGAGTTTTTCTTATATTTAATATTGAAATAATATTTATATATATGGGGCATTCTTTCTAAATCCGGCCATCCCCCTGCACACTTTATTTTTGAAGATAAAATGTTGTATGTATAATCAAAATTTGCGTAAGAAAGTCAAGTTTTTGATGCCGTCTGGCGAATTTTATTTCCATTTAGGGGCTGGGCAGTATGTCCAAAAAATCGTCCAAACTACTCTAAAAATATGTCTAATGGAGTGAATAACAAAGGAAAATAAAGTAATCTTTCTTGTAACAGAGAAAAACATTTTATTTATGTAGTTTTAACACTGTACCCTCAAAATAATAAAAACCACCCCTAAACATAGGTTTAAAAAAGTTCAAATTTTTCTTTAAAAAATTAGTTTAAAAAAATAAATAACATTTATGAGGCTTGTAATTTAATCAGAATATATTTTAATCAAATTTACCCCCATAAAAATAATTACCGATGAACAAAAATCATCCCCTGTACATTATTTGATCAATTTGGTAATTATTCTCATGAACATAAACATAACATTTTTTTTAAAGATTGTATAAGTCATGGAATTTTCTCACAATATATATTACCTACATATGTTTAAACTAAAACTAATATTAACCCTTAAACCGCACCCTGGGTGTGCGACACCCATATTCTAGCTTTTTACTCTAATATTTCGTTTAAAGTCGTAAAAATTGATCATATATCGCTATTGAATGACACATTTTGTACTTAACTTTATGTTTCGTGAGGGACATTAGCCTTCCAAGTGTCTTTGTGTATTTGATAACTTTGTGAAATTAACAGTGAAAAATTTCTGGGTGGCTGATACCCAGTCAGATATTTATTAGTGCCGGCCCGGTATGGTTGCCGGATACCTACCGAAGTTATCATCCGGCAATTTACCGGTACTGCGCCTGTGGAATGAACAGACTTATGCCGGTACTGGACCAGTACCTAGCCGGTTGTGCAGCCGGTAATAAACCGGCACCAAATACCTTCCAACAATAACCGGGCCAGTACCGCCCCGGTGGATTATTCGGTACCGGCCCGGTACATATGCCGGATACCTGCCGTAGTTATCATCCGGCAATTTGCCGGTACCGAGCCGGTAAAAATTACGGTCTTATGCCGGTACCGCCCCGGCACTTATAATCCGCCGTTTGTACCGGGCCGGTACCTTCCCGGTCGTCAATTTCTACCTGGGTAGCGGCCGTCTACGGTGCTAGTTTTTATATGTCCATTGTCCAAGTCCATTATTTCATTAATAATAATATTCAAATTTTTTCAGTTAATAATTTGCTTATTTATATTTGAAATGTTGACGTTTTTTTTTTAAATGCAAAATAAGATTTATTATGAGTACTAAAAAAAAAAAATAAAATTTATTATTTATATTTTTATTTATATATTTATATTTTTTTTATTTTTTTTATTTATATTTTTTATTTTTTTAATTTATTATTTTATTATTTATTTATTATTTATATTTATTTATTTATTTATTATTTAACAAAAATAAAATTTATATATTCGCGCTCTTTTTAAAAAACATACGACTGCAGCGCCACCTTCACATGTACAAACAATTTTAAAAACACCCTTCTATTAAGATTTTACATTCTCATTGCCCATTCTTTACTTCGATACTTTTCGATACATTCGACCTTTCCACTCCATGTCACGAGCTATACTCATCCACTAACAGAAAATATTTGGTTTTTTGATTTTCAATGAACCGGTCAGAATAAAATATCGTGACCACCGCTTTTTTCGAAGGGTTCTCAAAGAACCTGTAGATATGGCCCTGATTTTAAATATTTTTTAACGAAATTTTTACAAGTTACTCTTTTAATAGTGCACTTTAAGACATAAAAACACTGAAATAAAAAATTTATTTATTTTATGAAAAAAAAATAATTAACCCTCCTGCGCATAAAGCCGAGTATACTCGTCCAAACTAAACCGTTACCGTATGCATGAGGACGAGTATACTCGTCCAAACATATTTGTTAATAACTTTTGTTTAAATAAATATTAAGACATCGGACAAGTTGCAAATTTCTTTCAATGAACAAACGAAGCTATTTGAATTATTTAGCACACTATGTATTATTTATTTAACAATAAATATTGCATATAAAATGATTAAACAAATTGAAAAATTTCTGTTTTATAAATTAATGTTTGTTTATCGGATTTTCCAAACATTGTCCATCAAAGGGTTTTTGGGTGCGCTGATTACGAATTCAACCTCAAAATTCAAAAATTCAAAATGGCGAATCCAATATGTCGGACAATTATATTTTTTAAAAGTGGACTTTTAAAAAAATTTATAGAATTTTACTAAAACTTATTATCAAAGGGTTTTAGAGGTCGCTGCTTACAAACATGGAGTCAAAATGACAAACTTCAAAATGGCGGATCCAATATGGCTGATGACAATTTTGAAAAAGTTTTCTAATCGTCCCGTCTATTGCTATCTAGGTGTTTTTGAGGTCGATAATTACGAATCTAAAGTCAAAAATTCAAAAAATCCAAAATGGCGGACCCAACATGGCGGACGACAATTTTCAAAAAGTTTTGTAATCGTCCCGTCTATCTCTATCTAGAGGCTTTTGAGGTCGCTGACTACAAATCCGATATCAGATTTTGAAAATTCAAAATGGCGGATCTAATATGGCGAGCATGAAAATTAAAAATCGACTGAATTGACTTGAAACTTGTTACTCAGGGGTTTTCGGGGTTGCTGATTACGAATCCGATATCAGATTTTGAAAATTAAAAATGGTGGTTTCAATATGGCTGACAACATTTTCTAAAATTCATCGGATTCACTTGAAACTTTTTACTCGGGGGTTTTCAGGGTCGCTGATTACGAAACCGATTGCAGATTTTAAAAATTCAAAATGGCGGATCCAATATAGAGGACGAAATTTGCTAAAATTCATCGGATTTACTTAAAACTTTTTACTCGGGGGTTTTGGAAGTCGATGATTACGAATCCGATTTCAGATTTTGAAAATGCATAATAGCGGATTCAATATTCAATATTGTGAAAATATTTCAAAAAATGGAAAAATTTGTTAAACACCTCAAATCAATAGGAATTTTCTGAAATATTTTAAAACCCATAGGATATAGTAAGCCAAAAACTACTGCGCAACTCTACAGGCCATAGAAACTGAGTTCGACCAGTGCGCATCATTTCAGTTGAATATTTCCAAAATATTTCAATGAAATATTTTCTCAACTTTCGCGTCAATATTCCCACATAAGCGAACATTTTCCTGTTTGCAGAAATATTTCCTGAATCTTGCAATGAAATATTTCAATCTTTCAGTGAAATATTCAGGAAGTATTCAGGAAATATCATGTGCTGTGTGGGTAATGTCTGTAACAATTTTAATAAATAAACAATCGCTCACAATTCTATTTAAATTAAATAAGAATCTTATAAACGAAATTTTCTTTCAATATAAATTGTGTCTTATAATCAATCAAACAAAAAATACATTCAATAATTTTTTATTGAAATGAGGATTGTGCTGTATGAAAATTCTGTTAAATAAAAAATTCAACATATGAATTTTCTATTAAATAAGTTTCCTGCTAAACAATAATTTTCTTTAACAAAATTTACTAGAAATAGAATTTTTAATCAAAGAACCTTTAGCTCAATAAAAACTCTAATTCTTAAACATTATTTCAAATACAAATTCTTTTATTTGAAAAGTAATGTCACTAAATATTTTTATTTTTAATCATTCCTTTATTAAATCTTTTGTTTACGTATGCATTATGATATATAGTAATTTAAACAAACAAAACATCTGTAAAAGAAAAGTTATATCTTATGAAATTCTTCCTCTTGAGAGTTATTTGGAATGAATTCTAGGGGATAATCATACACGCCTTTCTATCGGATATTTAATTGTTAATATAGTAAAGTAAACGATTATTTGAATCAAATAATTTTTTTTCAGTGTATTATATAATATTCTATTTTTATTTTAGACTATAATATTTTATAATATTGATGGCTTGATCGATATAATATTTTATATTAAAAAAACAATTATAATTATTATTTAATGATGGAATAAAGAAAGTAAGAGACGGTGAGAAGAGAATACAAAATCGAAAGAGTAATTTGCAATAATAATTGTTCACGAGACATTTAGGATAAAAATTCACAATTATATAGTACGTCTGAGATTAAGAAATAAAGAGTTTTCTACTCTTGTTTTTAAAATTTATTCTCTAGAGTTCATTTTATATGAAACTTACTTCCGTTTATCTCTCCGACAAATTTTATCACAGACAATTATTATTATTATTATCATTGTCATTTGCAGACATATGTGTCATATAATCCTTTTACCACTTTAAATAACAAACTGGATTAAAAATTAAGTGTTCACATTTTTTTAGTTTTATTTTCTCAATACATTTGATAAAATAAAATACATTGACATTGTATTTGTCAATATACCCAAAAATGAGTTAATATTAATTTAAAAAATTAGGAAAAAGTGAAAAATCATTGTTACAAAAATTTTAATAAAATCGATATTATAGAATGTTTAAAATTATTATAAAATTAATAAATTAAATTCATCCTTCCTGTTTCGGAGACAAGAGACAATGATAATAATACTTGTTAAATGCAATTATTAAAATTTAATATTCATGCAGGTTGTTCAAAAATACCTTTTTGAGATAAATGTTTATTAATTTTGCATGTGGACTAAAATAATATAATCTGAATAACATATAAATAACGCTCGTTTATAGCATTTATCATATGTATAAAGAAATTATTAAAACTAGAATTTCTCCTTCATTTATATAAATATTTTAAAATACCTGCATAAATTCATCAGTACTGGAAATAACTTTATAGCAAGTGCATTTATGTATAACTTCAGAGAGAGAGAGACTTACAGATGTCGACATTCGCAATACACTTTCTTGCTCACTAGATTTTAAAGGAAGTGACGTGTTATATTTAGGCGCCTGCTGATTTTTTTACGCATTTATATCCCAAAAGCAAAAAAAAATCTCGTTAACATAATTCATTCTCAACAAGCTGCTCGAATAAATTTTCTATAATTTACTCTCTAAATTTGAATTAGTAAAAATGTTGACTGTTAGTGTCTGACTTTTTGCTTTTGAATTAGTAAATAGCAAATAGTTTTACAACAAATATTAATTTTTACTGATCTATTAGTAAAACTACTGAAAAGCAAAAAATCAGTCATTAATTCAGAAAACATTTTGACTAATTTAAATTTAGAAAATAATTTCGTACTTACCGCGCAAATAATAGATATTCACTTGAAATAGAAACGAATCAATTTTTTAATGATATCAATTTAAATATACGACAAAAGGTGCATAAATCAAAAACAATTATTATAGATGATTCGAAATATCGAATAAATCATCAAAGCATCAGGGTGAAACAGAAATAACCCACATGAGTATCGTAATAAATCGATTATTATTACATTTAGTGTGCCATGACGAATAATAATTTTACCCTTGGGAATTTATCATATTACATGTAGAAAGGATATTTTTTATTACTTCGCTTTTTTATCAAAAACTATTTTATCTATTTTATCCAAACGCATTATTAAAAAAAGAAATGAAAGGAAATTTGATATAAATATTAAATGTATAAGAACTTAAGAAGTTAAGAAAGTAAACTAAAAAACTTTCCCCTTTCGGATAAATTGAAGAGATTAATTTTTATTTAATTTATTAAAAAAAAGGGGTGAAAAAAGTGTTCAATATGATGTTAATAAAAAATTGTTAACAGCAGTATAATTTCATCTTGAACTCAATTTATGTATGCATTTCTTTTTTAGCCTCATCAATCGTTGGAGTAGGCAAAACATATCGTGGGGCTCTCTCGAGAACGTTGGTCCTTGTGTTTTTAGCGACATTTCTATGGCTTCAAATTCACGTCATCAATCTCACAACTCGTGACTGGTCCAGCCAAACATCATCTAATGAAACTCTTTATTCACTAGTACCCCAAGAATTACACAGGTAAAATTTTACTTTTTAATAGTAAGTCGAATAATTATACCTAAAAATTAAAAATTTAGTTGTTTTTTTGTTTTTTTTGTTTCCTAAATTTATAAAAAAAAAATTTTTAAATATTAATTTTTAAATTAATGCCTACCTATTAAAAATTATAGAATTCTTGCCAAACATTTAAAAATAATTATTGAATTCCTTCAAAGAATTTTACTATTTTTGAAAATAATTGAATTCTTGCAAAGAATTTTAGTAAAATTTTTAAAAATAACTATATTTAAAAAAATTTTTTTTAAATAATGGACACCTAAAATATTATTCAAATTTACATTATTAAAAAAATAAATCCAATAGAACAAATTCATTAAAAGAAGTGAAAAAAAATAAAAATTGTTTAGACGCTGTTAAATAATTTTTATTAATTTTTTTTTACATTAGATTAAATTTTTTTCCATGCAGAACTTTTTGGATTTTATTTATTATTTATATCTACCATTTATTTAATTGTTTTCAATTTTAAAATTAATGTATTAAAAATCATTGAATTCTTGTAAAGAATTTCGTCAAAATATTTGAAAATAATTGAATTCCTTCGGATAATGTTATTATTCATGAATATAATAGAATTCTTGCAAAGAATTTGATTAAAATTTTAAAAAATCTAAATTAAATACTTTTCAAAATTTTTTGAAAGTAATGTAGTTTTTTCAATAATTTTAATTGAAAATGTTGAAAGTAATTGGATTTTATGAAAAATTTCTTTCGAGATTTTAAAATAATCGTATTTGTTAATAATTGAAAAAAACGAGTAATTTTATTAAAATATTGAAAACAATTGTATTCCTTTGAAGAATAGTAAATATTAAAAGTTCTGAAATAATAATTGAATTCTTTCAAAAAATTAAAAAAAATTTTTTTAATATAATCAATTTTGTTAATAATTGTAATTAGGTAATAACTTTAACCTCTTGGCAGTCGATGACGTGTATACACGTCATGGTGCAGGTGGGCTCAAACTTTTGATGACGTGTATAGACGCAAGCAGATTTTTGGCTACAAAAACACACAGATTTGTCCACAAATTTATACGCGGGGGTTTTCGGGGTCGCTGATCACGAATTCGTTTTCAGATTTTAAAAATTCAAAATGGCGGATCCAATATGGCGGACGACATTTTCAAAAATTCATCGGATTCACTTAAAACTTGTTACTCAGGGGTTTTCGGGGTCGCCGATTACGAATCCGATATTAGATTTTGAAAATTCAAAATGGCGGATCCAATATGGCGGACATTTTTAAAAATTCATCAAATTTACTTGAAAATTGTTACTCAGGGGTTTTCGGGGTCGCTGATTACAAATCTAATATCAGATTTTGAAAATTCAAAATGTCGGATCCAATATGGTAAACGACATTTTCTAAAATTCATCGGATTCACTTGAAACTTTTTACTCGGGGGTTTTCAGGATCGCTGATTACGAATTTGATTTCAGATTTTAAAAATTCAAAATGGCGGATCCAATATAGCGGACGACATTTTCAACAACTCGTCCGATTCATTTAAAACTCGTTACTCGGGGGGTTTTCAGGGTCGCTGATTACGAATCCGATTTCAGATTTTAAAAATTAAAAATGGCGGATCCAATATAGCGGACGACATTTTTACAAACTCGTCCGATTCATTTAACACTTGTTACACGGCGGTTTTCGGGGTCGCTGATTACGAATCTAGGATAAGATTTTTAAAATACAATGTGGCGGTTCGAACACGGCTGGCGCCATTTTAAAAAAATTATCAGAGTTACTTAAAAGTTGTTACTTGGGATTTATTTATGTCGTAAATTTAAAATGTAATATTGGTTTTAAAAATGGCGGATCCAATATAAGAACAAACAAAAAAGTATAAAAAAAAACAAAATAAATAAAGGAGTGTAAAATCCGACCGCATACCTCCACGTGGTAAACTCTAAGGTCGTAAGTAACGTAGTATACTTAACAGCTGACTGCGGGGGAAAATTTTGTATTTATTATCGTTTCAAAAGTTTTTTGTAATCAGCGAAAACCCTCTAGTAACTAGTTTCAAATGAATCCGATAAATTTTAGGACATTTCATTCGCCATATTGGATCCGCTATTTTGAATTTTCAAAATCTAAAATCGGATTCGTAATCAGCGACCCCGAAAACTTCCGAGTAAAAAGTTTTAAGTAAATCCGATGAATTTTAGAAAATTTTGTCCGCTATATAGGATCCGCCATTTTGAATTTTTAAAATATGAAATCGGTTTCGTAATCAGCGACCCTGAAAACCCCCGAGTAAAAAGTTTCAAGTGAATCCGTTGAATTTTAGGAAATGATGTCCGCCATATTGGAACCACCATTTTGAATTTTCAAAACCTGATATCGGATTCGTAATCAGCGACCCTGAAAACCCCTGAGTAACAAGTTTTAAGTGAATTCCATAGAGATAATATAAATAGAGTGGGGATGGTTTGCATGTATGCGTCTGCTTGATAGAAAGAGAAAGAAGATTTAGCACCAGTAGGTGTCTTTCTTGCGCTGGAGCTTATTGAAGGACAGATACTGGTGTTAAATCTTCTTTCTCCCTCCAACCCATTCTGTTTATGGCAGGACACGTCCCCCACACGCTGCCGTCTATACCTTCCCCACTCTATTTATAATATCTCTATGGTGAATTCAGTCGATTTTGAGTTTTCATGTCCGCCATATTGGATCCGCCATTTTGAATTTTTAAAATCTGATATCGGAAGCGTAATCAGCGACTTCAAATACAATAGTATGCTCGTTTGCGCAAATTTTAGTTTTCTAAAAAGTTGTCGACATTTTGACCCCACTTATGAGTTTTTGGTCTTGACTGCGAAGGGGTTAAGATTAAATTTTATTTACCTTTATGGGACTGACGAGATACCCGGGTACCGTTTGCATTTTCAAATTTATTCTTTTCATAATTTTTAAAATCGTATTGACCTAACGTTTTTTGAAATCTCAAATTTATCCATACAAAATGTTTTTATATTATTTATAATATAAGGGAGGATGGGGCAAGAATAGTTAGGTAAGACCTTTTCGGATCTAGCGGCCAAACTTGAATATGTTACAAGTATCTGCAAACGAAAAGTATTTTTGGAAAGCCTGGTTATTTGGCTATAATTTTCTACACATTATTTTGCTGTAGACTCAAATCCCTACGAGATACGAATGAAAAAGTAAAAAAAAATTTTTAACTGTCCTTGCCCCAGCACCGGGGCAAGGATAGTTAAAAGAATTCGAATGCTAAAAATATTATAGAAATTCAGTAAATTTTCGTTTTCTTTATTTTATTGGATTTAGACTATTCAATATTGTTATCTCAAGTATTAAAAATATGTTGGGTCAGTTGGGGTAAATAGAAACAGATTTGCTAAGTTTCACCAATAACATAAGTTTTTTCTTTTAAATCGGAATACTTTCGGTTTTCTTGTGTATTGAGTTATTATTACACTTCCGTGAAACAATTTTATGGTGAAATAAAAAATATGGGTATCATTAAATCTCAATAATCAACTGTTTCTATTTACTCCTAAATTTTTTAACTTTGCAAAAATTTAGGGGTAAATAGAAACAGTTGATTATTTCTTACAAAATTTAAGAAATAATCAATTTCAAGTATGGAAATGTTAAAAGATACAAAGAATTACATAAGGAATTGTGTTATTTATAAAATAAATAAAACTAATAAATAATAATGCATTACATAAGTTTAAAAATAAACCATGCCAGAAGTTGAAACATATTACTAGTGTTTTGAATTACAACAAAACAGATATTATACTCTGGAGCCGATACACGGCATCCTCATGAGAGATGCTATTGAATGTTCGCCTTAATTCTTACGAATCTTTCCTTGAATTGTAAAGAGTACCAAATTCTATCACCAGCTGCGCGGTTTTTCTGCGCGTCTTACCTCATACAAGGTCTCTCATCAGCTAGTTCTCGTTGGATGCCGTGTATCGGCTCCAGAGTATAATATCTGTTTTGTTGTAATTCAAAACATTAGTATTATACTCTTTTGGCCGATACACGGCATCCTCATGAGAGACGTGTTTGTTTTCTGCTGGTGATCTCAATGTTATGTGACTATTAAAATAGAATTATACGGTAATAGAAGAGAAAATAAAAGATTTGTGTCTTTCCCTTGCTCTAATGAATAAAGTTTATTGGTTTTATTCAAAAACTATTATACATACCCTTGTACAAAAGGAAACATTTAATATTTGGAAAATATATAATAATGAAAAATGAAACTAGTATTTGCTTTTGAAATAAAAAGAAAACTAGTAATATAATGAAAAAATAATAGAAAAAGTTTGTTTTCAAACGGAGTAACAAATTCAAATGGTTTCGATCAAAATAGATGTTCTAGAAACAAAACTCTTAAATTGGTTTGAAATTTTTAAATAATAATCCTGGAGAATCCTGTTTTCTTGCTACTACCTGTTTATAATAATGATTTCGGAAGGTTTCTGCACATCGCCAGTTGCCTGTATCGAGTATTTCCTGAACCGGTAAGTTCTCAAGCCATCCCTTTGATGCAACTGCTGCTCTGACACTGCCTGGCGGAGCTTGTAGACCTGCTTCCACTAATATCGATCTAATCCATCCAGAAATTACCATCCTTGATGCAGGTTTTGATGGTCCAGTGACTGTTATGAATAATTCATCCAGATTACTGTCAATTCGTCTCTCTTCCGATTTTTTCAATAATACTTGTATCCAAGTGACTGGACATATCCATTTATTTTGATGTTTTGTCAAGCTCCAACTTGATTGCCTGAATGCAGCCTTATCCGTTTTCGACCCGAATGTCGGCCACAGAATAATTTCTTTTCCCGAATTAATTATAAAGTTTTTTGATATTTTCAATAGGGTTAAATCGTGAATCCTTCTTCCAAAAGATAATAAAAGGATCATAGCTGTTCTTCTGGATACCTCGAAAAGAGATAGGTTGTCGGTCTTCTTCAATAGCCAGTCAAAAACAATCTGGACATCCCAGATTTGAGGATGTGACTCCCTCGGATTTGCTAACGATATCGATTTCAGAACCTGGCGGACCAAGAAGTCTGATGATATCTTCTCAGTTCCTCGACCAGCACAAAACGTCACAATAGCTGATTTGTGTACCAGGATGGTGCTGTATGCTAGGTTTTCTTTTATGTGTAGATTTGCTAAAAATCTAGCCACCTCCTGGGCTTCCGGGTCCCTAGGGTTGACGTTGGATTCCTGGCACCAATTAATCTACCTCTGGAGAGGAGCTCTATAGGTATTTAAGGTAGATTTTCTCCAGCTCCCCTTGACAAGGTCTTTTTCCTGTTCAGACCAGTCGCTAACTCTCTCTCCCCACACCCAATGATCCACGCTTGTAGGATCAGTTGATCTACCTGTGGAGGACGAAGGTTTGTTGACAAATCGACTAGAACGTTCCTGAGGTTCTCGATTGTAATCGGGGGTTCTTTGCTTCGATTCATTAGATCTGTCATCCAGTAGGTCTGTTCCCATTTTGGCGCAATGACGATGAACTTTCCCTTGCTCCTGTTGAGCTTGGCCAAGACTCTGGGCATTAGATTCGGTGGGGGAAACACCCAAGCTAGATTGTATTCCCAATTTCGACTGAACGCATCGATAAAGTTTGCCGATCGATCCTTGCAGTCGATCAATACGTATTTCCTGGCGACTGAAGACTTCGAGGATGCGAAAAGATCTATTTCTGGTATGCCGAATTTTTTGAAAATTGCTTTCGTTGCTAGAGGCAGTAAGTGCCATTTTGGTAGGCATGTTTTTCGAGATAAACGATCCGCTATCCCGTTGTACCTTCCCGGAAGGTAAAACGCAGTCAATGTTAAATTCAGCTTGTCTGACAATTCCAATAGTTGGAAGGCCAGGTCGTACAATTCTAGCGATTTTGTTCCTCCTTCCTTCCTGATGTACGCAACTACTGTGCGGTTGTCTGATTGTACTAGGAGGTGCGTCCCTCTCAATCTGTGAGACTGTTTCTTTATCGCTGCATATACTGCATACATCTCTTTTTTGTTTGAATGCCAGGTCTTCTGAATTTTTGTCCAGCCTGCTGACATTTGGATACCATCTAGTTCTGCTCCTCAGACAGAATCTGCCGCGTCCGTTGTCAGGTAATTGGATACCGGTGACTTGTGTATGCAATTTGTCGAGGCTGTGGCTCCGAGCCACCAATTTAACTCCTGTATTACCTGCTGGTTCAGAACCTGTCGCTCGCGAGGGCGATTCTGTCTGAATTGAGTCATAAACCTCTGCAAGAATCGGCAGTGAAGTTGACCTCTGAAGATCACAAAGTCAGCGAAGTTGAGATGACCCAGGAGTTGTTGGAGTTGTTCCAGCGTGCAGCTCTGTTTTTTTAGAATAGTGTGAATCAGGTGCGTAATCCTGTCGGATTTGTCGATTGGAAGAGACATCTGATTCTTTCTGGTATTCCACAAAATTCCTAGGAATACCAGCGACTGACAAGGATTCAGAATGCTCTTTTCTCTGTTGACCTGCCAACCCATACTCTCCAACAGATTGAGCGTTGTTGTCGTTTGGATTGTCAAAGTTTCCTTGTCCTGAGAGACCAAGAGGAAATCGTCTAGGTAGACTACTACCCGTATTCCTCGAGACCGAAGGACCTACGCGATCCAATTCGTTACTGTCTGGAAGACATAGGGTGCAGCTGAGAGGCCAAAGGGCAGACTCGTCAGCTGCAGAAGAGCTCCCTCGTATATGATACGGAGGAAGCATCGGTGTGACTTCGCTATCGGAATGTGGAAATAAGCTCGCGATATATCTATTCTCACCATCCAGTCTCCGTCCTGAAGGAAATCTGGAATCTGCATGTGTGATATCAGGTGAAATTCCTTTTTGCAACGAACTGGTTGAGACCCCTGAGGTCTGTGATTTCCCTCAATCCTCTATCTTTTTTCTTGACAAGGAACATTCTTGATATAAAACTTGGACTCTGTTGTTCGGGATATTCCAGGATGCCATCCTTCAGTAGAAGATTGATTTGTTTTGTCATTTCTGGAGTCGATTCTGTCGCATACCTTGAGGATCTCCAATCTGCTCTTAGTAGTGGCCTTGAAGAAAAGGGAATGTGGCAACCTGAAATTATTTTTATTATTGTAGGAGGAGCTCGCAGGTCTCTCCATTTGTCCTGGAACCTGAGAAGCTGGCCTCCTGTGAATGTTCTTGGATTCGAATGGTCATTTGTCGGATTTTTTACGAAAGGACTCAGAGGGTTTAGGTTTCGAAAAGTCTCTTTTGTTATTCCTATGTTTAAAAGTGTTACCTGCTGATTTTTGCTCGGTGTTGCCCCTGGAGCGTTGCAATATTTTCGAAGGAATCTGAAATGAACAATAATTTTTACTCTGACCTGGTTCCTTTTGTTGAGAGGACTTTTTTGTCATGGCGTAAGCTGGGGTATTCAGCCATGATTGTGTACCTCCCAATGATTGGACTTAAGAAGAAAGGCTTTCCTTGTTGACTAAATATTCCTGGCTCGGAGGAACTCTGCGTAAAGCCACTTGAACATTTTTATTTTGGATTTCTCCCAAAAGGGGATCTCTTCTGGCTTCAATGCATTCTGCACGCTTTCCGCATAGAACTTGCAAGGTTTGCTCAGTGTTCTTGAAAATTGGAGAATTTGGACCAAAGTTAAGTGAAATGATCTCACTCATTGATTCTACATCTATCTGACCGCCGTTTTCACGAATAGTATCTCAATGATACCCTGCAAATTTTCCTGTAATAATTCTCTCTGCTCGAGTACAGAGTTTGTTAGTCCTGCCATAACACGCTCCGTCGTTAATAAAGAATCCTTATTTTTATCCAAATAACACAATTCTTCATTTATTTTTAGTTCCGTAAATCCTGGATTAGCTACTAAATTCTTTAAAGAATTTGCGTATCTTACTTCTTTCCATTCGGGCGTGTTGAATCTTTGCAAAATGTTCAGGGTGTCTAATCTCTCCTTGCAAGGTGGACAAATCACTTTTTTCTCATCGATATCCGTTTTCAACTGTCCCAGGTCCAAAATGCCCTCTGATGTATAAGATCCTTCGGTATATTTCCCGGGGGTTAGTTGGATTGGAATTCCTTGACTTAATAAATTTGTTAAGTAGTCAACTTTTTCACTTAATTCTTGAATAACTACACTATTATCCTTTTGCTTCTTTGTCGGAATTTCACTATCGCTGTCTCTGTCAGAAGAGTTCCCGTCTAGCGAATGGCCGCCCTCGTCGACTTCCAAAGGTCTTTTTTGAGCATTTTTTCTCGTTAGTATTTTTACTCATTGTGTTGTTTGTCCTGGATTGCACAGCTCGAACACAAAAAAAACTACACTCACTTTAATTGTCTATCTTAAAATATCTCGAACTTTTTGTTAATGAATTTTTTCGAGCGTCTACACGTGGCGCGAATACTAATGCTATGATGTAAGACGCACTGAAGAACCGCGCAGCTGGTGATAGAATTTGGTACTCTTTACAATTCAAGGTAAGAATCGAGACGCATGCATATCCCCTAATCGCCAAGTCGTCGAATGATAAAATAGTCGAATGCCTAGTAATCGAATGGACAAAACGTCGAATCCCAGTAAAAAAGGATTTTTTGATATAGCATTTTGGACAATTGAGCAAGCCGTCTGCTCAATTGTCCAAACGGCATTTGGACAATTGGACTGGTTGCTCTATTATCCGATGCATTGGGTCCAATCATCCCAAATGTTTTTCGTGGCTAAAAAACTGCTGAATTAAGAAAAAAAGTACTGAAATGTTACAGAAACTTTAGAGAATTCTTATATTCCAGACAAATACAGGAAAATCAGTCATAAAAATACCTTGAGTGAGGAAAAAGAACAAGATTTCTAAAATATCACTTTCTAACTGACAGTGCAATGCTGTACTTGGAATTTAGTTGGCAAGAAGTGAGGATTCTGATAAAGAGAAACACTTCATTATCCACTCTCAATACTCCTCATGTGGTAATATATTGTACATTTCGGTGTCTCATTTTAAAAAAGAGATAATTCAGCAAAATAAAATATTATTGTCAATACACTATTATTAAAAATCTACAATTATACATATATTACCACATGAGGAGTATCGAGAGTGGATAATGAAGTGTTTCTCTTTATCAGAATCCTCACTTCTTTGCCAACTAAATTCCAAGTACAGCATTGCACTGTCAGTTAGAAAGTGATATTTTAGAAATCTAGTTCTTTTTCCTCACTCAAGGTATTTTTATGACTGATTTTTATGTATTTGTCTGGAATTAAGAATTCTGTAACATTTCTGTAACATTTCAGTACTTTTTTTCTTAATTCAGCATTTTTTTAGCCACGAAAAACATTTGGGATGATTGGACCCAATGCATTGGATAATAGTGCAACCAGTCCAATTGAGGAGCCGGGAAGAAGAACTCGCCGAGCGCTCCACTGCACACGCTATTGCCAGTCAAGCGACCCAAAATGTTCAAAAAATTGATATTCGAAATTTTGATTTTTAAATTATACTTCCTTGTAGAAAACAGAAATGCGCATCTTTTTTTCCTTTGACTTTTTTTTATAGGATAAAAACTGTAGATAATAAATGGAAAAAACTAAAAAAAATTTTTTTACCAATTTAATTAAATTTTGAAACATAAATCGTCGTATCTTTGACAAATATTAATGAAATCACTTTATATTTGGTATGCACACTAATTAGGGTACATAGAAGACTACGAAATAAAAAAAAATTGAAAAATCATTAATTTGTTAATAACAATTAATTGTAAATAGTGAACGGTCGGTAATAGGGTTTTCTTACCTTTGACGAAAAAAAGTCTGTGGGGAACTTTGAAGTTGAAAAAACTTTTAGTGAGACATTTGTTTATTATAATATAAGGAAGTTTTCTGGAAATTTGCAAACTAATTCATTCACAAGTTTCGAAAATATAAGCGTTTTTCGAAAAAGCGGGTGACGCGCTACCGCGTCTACACGTGGAAAATGATTCAAAGCATCTCGAATGAACGTGGAACGATGTTTTATTACTTATTGCTTCAATTTAAATTAAAAGTTTAAATATACATATATAATTAATATTATTTTTATTTTAATTTAAAATTCAAAATTTTAGAAGTACAATAATTTTTAAAAAAGTGAAATATTTGTTCTGCAGTTTCATTGTTGTCTTGTCCTTGAGCCGAGCTTCAAATGTAAACAGACGATTTTAACCGTTTATTTTTTATTTTTCGGGACGTTTATAGTGAAACAATAATACAACAAATAAAATATATATATATATATATAAAACTATTATCGTATTTTAAATAAAATGTGTGACAGGGTGAGTGTATAAATGTTGTCAGAAAATATTTTTTTCTTAATTTGAAAATACTTAGACAAAAAAACTGTTAGAATATTATATTTAATTTTTTTCCTTTATTGGTCAAATTAATGTTTTAAAATTTTTACTTTATTTTATTATTTAATAATTTCTAAAAATTACAATTATAACTCTTCCTGAATTTAATTATTTTTTACAATTTTCAACTAAACTTCATCTCTGAATCAATTAATTTAAAAAATTTTCCAAAAGTTCTTTTAGAATTCAATTATTTAAATACAAAAACTAAATTTTTTATCATAATTGTAATTATATAAATATAATAGTTTTTCAATTTTAAAAAATTTCCAAACCATCAAAATTTAGTAAAATCTATTAAAAATAATTTATTATTTTATTATTATAAATTTAAAAAATTTAATTGGCAATATTTCAAACTTAACATACAATATTTTATTTAAAACCTCTTTGAATTAGTTAAGTAATAAAACAGCCCTGAACGTTCCACGTTCATTCGAGATGCTTTGAATCATTCTCCACGTGTAGACGCGGTAGCGCGTCACCCGCTTTTTCGAAAAAACGCTTATATTTTCGAAACTTGTGAATGAATTAGTTTGCAAATTTCCAGAAAACTTCCTTACCGTCAACTGGGGCTATTTTGTGCACGCGAGTTTTTTAATGAAAAAAATTATTAAAATGAATTATTTTAATCTGCTATTTTGTAAAATGAAAGTTTGATTACATGACAATAGAGAGCACTGAATGTTATTATTTAATTCTTTGGCAATTAAGAGAAAAAAATTCCTAAAAACGGAAAATTTGTTTAAAAAATGTTGAAAGTTCGGAAAAATTATACCAGATCTTCTAGAGTTTTAATGTGTCTCATAAACTGTGTTAGATATTTGTTTTCAATTGTGTTGTGATGATACATACGTAATGCGCTAACTTTTTATTCATTATTTTAAGAGAAAAGTGGAAAAAACTGAAAAACCAGGATTCCATGGGGCTATTTTGTGCACTTAAAAAAATCAAATATTTTTCATAAATGTTTTATTTAGTAAGAAAAGAAGATTCTGTTTATCATTTTTATACATTTTTGTCTTACTTTTCTGTCAAAAAACTGTAAATACGTTAATTAAAATCATTAAAACGATTAAAAGCTCTACCGGTGCACAACGTAACCTCAAAAAATGAACTTTAATTAATATTTACAAGTTTTTCAAATTAGTTTTAAAACTATTTTCTCGTTTCTCTTAAAATAACTTGAAAATCATATTAGATATTAAATTGTTATCTATTTAACCTTACAAATATTTATTTCAAGTTTTTTAAAAATATCATTCAAAACCATTAAAAAAGCTCCTATTGAAATGATGTTTTAAAGTTATTTATAAGTGTTTAAACGATCATTTTATAATTATATTAGTATATTATTATATAATATATATTAAAAAAGAAAAAAATTTTATTTACTATCTGCGTAATATACAATTTAAAGAAAGATTGTTAATTTTTAGTAAATCCAGATTTTAGCAAAATTTTAGTGCTTTATTTTACATTTTTTGTATAATATATCTACAAAAAAAATTTTACTAGGTCATTCTTTTTTTAATTTACTCTCAAATATATACACAAAAGATTTCATGAAGCAGAAACGATTAAAAAAATTGTTTACGCAACATTATAGAAAAACAAAGTTCGATGCACAAAATAGCCCCATCCCGGGAGTTATTGTGTTCACGACTTTCAATGACTATAACTAAGACAAAAAAATTTTTTTCTTTGCAAAATTTATAGGAAACCTTCAGAAGGATGTCCACAACATATATCAAAAGTTGATTTTTTTTATTCTCTTAATTCTGAATTTAAATAAATCTTTGAATAAAAAAAAGCTATTTGGTGCACAAAATAGCCCCGGTTGACGGTATATTATAATAAACAAATGTCTCACTGAAAGTTTTTTCAACTTCAAAGTTCCCCACAGACTTTTTTTCGTCAAAGGTAAGAAAACCCTATTACCGACCGTTCACTATTTACAATTAATTGTTATTAACAAATTAATGATTTTTCAATTTTTTTTATTTCGTAGTCTTCTATGTACCCTAATTAGTGTGCATACAAAATATAAAGTGATTTCATTAATATTTGTCAAAGATACGACGATTTATGTTTCAAAATTTAATTAAATTGGTAAAAAAAATTTTTTTAGTTTTTTCCATTTATTATCTACAGTTTTTATCCTATAAAAAAAAGTCAAAGGAAAAAAAGATGCGCATTTCTGTTTTCTACAAGGAAGTATAATTTAAAAATCAAAATTTCGAATTTCGATTTTTTGAACATTTTGGGTCGCTTGACTAGCAATAGCGTGTGCAGTGGAGCGCTCGGCGAGTTCTTCTTCCCGGCTCCTCAATTGTCCAAATTCCGTTTGGACAATTGAGCAGACGGCTTGCTCAATTGTCCAAAATGCTATATTAAAAAATCCTTTTTTACTGGGATGCTAAAAACATCGAACTTTTGACGATTCGATGTTTTTAGCATTCGACATTTTTATCATTCGACGTTTTGAACATTCGACGAATTGAGAATTCGTCGTATTGACGATTCGATGTTTTTAACCTTCGACGAATTAATAATTCGACGTTTTGAACATTCGACGAATTGAGAATTCGACGTTTTGAACATTCGACGTATTGACAATTCGATGTTTTTAGCATTCGACGTTTTGTCCATTCGATTAAGGCGAATATTCAATAGCATCTCTCATGAGGATGCCGTGTATCGTCCAAAAGAGTATAATACACAAATAAAGGTTTGTTTTCTCTTATTCTCTCTCATTCTCTCCCGTTATCTCTTATTCTCTCTTATTATAGTGTTGTATTTGATACAAATAATTTTCTCATTTATATTATAAGAAATATTATTGAATTTTCTGCTGTTTCTATTTACCCCGAATTTACAGTTTCTAGGGGTAAATAGAAACAGTCTCCTATTTTTTATTAAAGTTTGGAAAATAAAAAAATCAAAGTTGATTTTTGTTGTAGTATTAATAAGAGAATTATAAATTTTAGTATGAATTTTTAGTTAATTTTTTTCCAAATGCGAGTCAAAAAAGTGAAAGGATGTCTTGTTTGATTTTCAATTTTTTATGCAATAGGAAATATTTTTGTATATATTGCTACTAATTGACAAATGGAAAATGAGAGAATACTTAGAACTTGTTGGGGATGATATAAGCTTCAAGATGTAAGGCCGTATTTATTTTAAAAATTTTTGATTTAACTAAAATAACTACTGTTTCGATTTACCCCTTATTTCTATTTACCCCATCTGACCCTATTGAACATTTTCTGAATTGCAATATACTTTATTAAAATTCATCTGAACTAGAATCAGAGGTTTAACCAATTTTCTTCAGACGACCACCAATTTCTTGGTCAATAAGCTTCGTTTTCTGTGTATAATTACGCACCATTGAACACAATTAAACACTTTTTTAAAATTTGCAATGTCATTAACAGGATTTTACCGTGCCGTATTATCTCTTAACTATCCTTGCCCCGTGAGTCCATACTCGAAATTTTCATTTCTTAAAAACATGCTTTTTTCACCGTTCAGACCTTACCCCCCCCCCCCATTATAAATAAAAATTTGATTAGGTATTGATTTTGATTACAATTATTGTTTTGAAAATAATTGAATTTCTGAGAAGAATTTTACTATTTAGAAAAATAATTGAATTGTTTTGAAAAATTTAATAAAATTTTAAAAAATAATTAAATCCTTTCGTGAAATTTTATTAAAATTCTAATGAAAATAATTTATTTTCGGCGAGAAATGTAAAAAAAAAGAATTCATAAAAAAAATTTATGAAAGTATTTGAATTCTGTGAAGAATTTTATTATCATTTTTGAAAATAATTTAATTTGTTTTGAAGAATTTCTTTCGTTCTTTTTTTGAAAATTAAGTATTTTTTTTTATAATTTTAATTGAAAATTTTGAAAATTATTGAATTAAACAAAGAATTTTTTTCAACTTTATGAAATAATAATTTTTGTTAATAATTATAATTTAAAATTTGATTATTGAATATTATTAAAATTATATTTTTATTATTTTTTATTGTTTATACTCCTGCCCTATTGGCCTTACGCACTTCGACAAGAGTCCCCGAGAAATACTTTTTGGATTAAGCATAACCATACTATACTTAGAAATTTTCTATATATTAACCTAATTTGCGTCTACAGCCGACTTTATTAGGAGTACTCGCATTCCGCCTGGACCACCCGTCAATGGGTTTTCTCGCCAGAGAAGAGGGAAACTGTAGTAAACCTCTCTGAGTACAACCGGTTTATCGACAGTCGAGTTCTAATGGTGTGAACCGGACAATAATCGACGGTGCACATCATTATACCTCGACGTCAAACCTCCCGCTCAGATTATCTCACGTGCCGGAAAAATACCAAGCCAAGTGGGCGCGAACCAAGGATACTTTATACCCTTGGTCCTTAAACGACCGCCAATGCGAGGCATCCATCCGACTGAGCTAATCTGTCGGTCTATATTTTTATTATATGAGGGGCTCAAAGTAAAAGTGGTATAAAATAACAGTGCAAGCAAAAGTGAGTCAAGTTTTCGTAAGCGCGGAAGAACGAAACAAATGTTACGCTACGAGGAAAAACGAATTACTTTTGGCTGCGAGCAAAAGCGGGATAAGATTTCATTGCGCGCAAGAAATGGATACAGATATATTCCGTTTTTGCCCGCACTCATTTTAAGATTCATTTTTGCCCGTTTCACTCTTCCCATATATTTTATATTATTACCACTTTAATACTTATAATGATATTATTTCAAAATTAATTAACAAATTCAATTTTTTAAAATTTTAATTCAAGAATAATATAATTATTTCAAGTTTTAGGTATTTAAATTTAGATTCAATAACTTTACAATCAGACAAGAAGATTCAATTACTTAAAATTTTAAACAAATTAAAATTAATTTTTTTTAAATACTCTCTAAATCTGAATCAGCGATAAGTATACCACTGATTTCAATTAGCGTATATTAGCTGAAAAATCAGTGAAATTTCACTGATTCATCAGTATATATACGCTGAAAGAAATCAGTGGTATACTTATAGCTGGAAATCAGCGAGATTTCGCTGATTCAGATTTAGAGAGTAAATATATTGTATATTAAATAAAAAAAATTCAATTCTTTCAAATTTTAATAAGTCTAAAATTTAATTATTTAAAATTTCAATCTAAATTCTAATGTATATTTAATAAAAATTGAATATTACAAAAATTAAACTACGAATATTTGTAAATTTTAATTGCTAAAAATTTGCCTTAAATTTCATACTATAATTTTTTGAAAATAATTAATTTGAAATATAATTTTTGTTAAAAAGTTTGTAAATAATAGAAATGTAGAAAATTTGAAATACAAATTTTTGTATATTTGAAATACTTACTTTTTTTTTACAAATTTAGGTCAGTAATTACATTTTAAGGAATTTTTAATGCGATTTTTTAAACGTAATTGAATTTCTAAAAAATTTTATTACAATAATTGAAATTGACTTATGAAACTAAACTTTTATTAAAAAAATTTTAATAATTGAACTTTGGAAGAAATAGAGTTATAATGTTTAGGAATTTTGACTTGAAATTTTTTGTTAATTTCAATTATTAAAATTTGTTATTTAACAACCTTTTGAAAATAATTTTTTAAGATTAAAATATAATCTATCATCTAAATTTATTTCAATAATATTTTTAATTGTGCAATTTTTGTTTTATATTATTTTTAATCAAACTGAAATTCAACTGAATCAAGTTTTAATTTTTCAAAATTATTTACAAAATCTTAAATTTATGAATCATTATGAATGTTTGACACTTAAAAAAATTACTTCTCATTTATTTTGAAAAATGAAGGCAAGCACTCAAAGAAGAAATACATAAGTTACGCATTTTTTTGAAAATATTAAAATGTTACTACTTATTTCAATAATATTTATTGCACATTTTTGTTTATAAAAAAAGTAATACATAGTATCATAAAATTATGATGCAGCACTTAAAACAAATTAGTTTTAAAATCAATTCCGGGATTTTTTTACTTTTTAACGTTCGAGAAAATTGCGAGAGGAACAAAATTTCAGTGATATAATCAAGAATCCAAAAAAGAACGGTTAAAAATATTTTCCTTGTCTAAAAATGGTAAACAAGTGATTTTCTTTAAAATTCTTCTCCGCTGTCATCACTGATAAAATCATAATCTTTGCAGGAGTCATTTGTTCTTAACTGTTGGTAGAATTGTCGGTGACTGGGAGGAATATACTCCATCAATGTCATTAGATCAGTGTGTTTTTGTTTAGTAATTGTCACACCAGTTGGGTATAGCAGAGACAACTCAATATCCCTGAAATCCTCTTCGGTAACATGCTTTCTTTTAATATTAACAGTGTGTACAATTCCGTCATCGTATTTTAAAAATAAAGAAAAAAGCTGTTCTTTGTCATGTTGTATCGATCTCGTCTTTAACCAATTAATGTTGTCTTTGTTAATGTCTTTTTTTCTATTCATAATGTGCTCTTGTAACTCTTGTGAAGAAAAAAAATCACTTGTTTTCATTTTTGTGACAATGAATTTTTTATCACGCTTTTTTGCATTTTTGATTATATCAATCCAGTGATCGGGGTCATAAACTGTTTCGAATAGTTTTTTTTCTTTTTCTATGTAACCAAAATTTCGGTCACAAGCGTTGTAGCTGTGCCCGGACATAAAAAATTTCTGTTCGATAAAATCGATATTACTGGAAGCAAGGAAATGCTTCAACATCAACGAAACTTTAATATTTCTATTCTGACCGCCGCAGGAATCTGAATACAATATTAAATGTTTTTTCGTGTCTGGGATGTGGTTTTTGAAGTGTTGAAGCAAGCAGGATCCTACTTCCTGTCCACCTCTGGATGCTACGTTTTCGGACCACACGTACATATATGCTGAAACAATATAAAGATTTTTTGGAAAATTTAATTAAGCATACACTTATTTTTTAATTATAATTATAAAAAATATTGGCTTAGAAATTTTTTAATTATTTAATATTAAAATTAAATTAAATGCAAATGTCTGGTTTTAGCAAAAATATGGTTTTGGTTTTCTCTTACCAAAAAATGAATAAATATTTGCAAAGTATTGAATTTTTAATTTTTTGAATTGCATTATTCAGAAGAATTATTATTTACTAATAATTTTTTTTTTCTTAAAGCACTTATGTACTGAATTAAATTACCTTGTCGTTGAATTCCATCATAGATACACAGATTGTACGTAGACAATTGCCGTTTATAAAATGCGATTCCAGTTGTGAGAGAAGGAGTTGGCAGAACTTTCTGGAGGTCAAATGTCAAAACGACAGTGTCTTCTAAAGCATTCGTCACATCACTCTTAAATTCATCTGTGATTTTCTGTATCAAGGACATATGGTGTTCCTTCGAATTTTCGATTTCCTGTTTTTCTTCATCAGACAAATTTTCTTGGAGTAATTGAGCCTTGTATGCGTCGCAGGTCTTACAAGTGTCAGAATGTGGTTTTTTAAAACTTAAATTAAAATCTTCATTAAAAATCTTTCGGAATATGTTCTCAGACACAGGCTTAATAAATTGTTCGTCACATTGCTGTTGGTACATTTTATACATTTTAGCTTGGTTCAGACTCGGGCTTAAATACTTTTTCTGTGGAGACGAACGACCGTAATGTGACTCGTAAGCTGGAAATCGGTTAATGAATGATCTTACAGTATTTATTGCAGTATTACTGGTTTTATTCACAGAAGAAGCTTTTCCACGCCGTTCACTTCCATTTGGGTTTAATGTAGCTGAATTTACTGCTCTATTTAATGAAGATTTTGAAATTTGAATACATTTGAAAAAAAAGAATTACATACTTTAATTCTAACACCTGAACTGTCAATAAAGTGATAATCAAAACTAAAATCACGTTTCCTTAGTGGTATAAGCGGTCTATTGATAAAATTTCTTGATTTTACTGGCACTTTTTCGACAAACGAACGAATTAGCATAATTTTTTGAGTCCTATTTGAATGTTGATAATAACAGTTGAATATTTCTTCTTGACGAATAGGATCGATTTTTGTCGCGCAATCGAAATTGCAAAGGCATTGAGTCTAGCTGATGAATTTTATTTCTCTGATTCTTCTTCCTGACGCAGTAATTCGCTCTCGTCCTCTTTCTACGTTTTCTTTTAATATGTTTTTTTTGTGTAAATGTGGATGCCTTATTCTTTTTCGTGAAATTCTTCTTGTCTCAGTTGACAAAGAATCTACAAAGAAACATGAAAGAAATTTAAAAATTCAAATTTTTTAAATTTAGAAATAATTAGAATTTTCTTTATTTTAATTTTTAATCAATGAAAACCTTAATTATCTAAAATTGTAATCTATTAATATCCAACTAAAAATTCAATTATTACTTATTTTACTGAATTAATTTTAGAAACTCAAATTAATTGTATTTTCAATTACTAAGACATTACCTAAGACAAAAGCTGTGAAAATAACTATTTTTTCAACTTTCAACCCAAAAAGTCTATTAAAGTTTCATATTTTATTTTGAAAAAATGAACACAAAATTTGTTTGTTACTTTGTGCAGTATACAAAAAAAATTGTTAGACTGTTCGCGAAAGCCAAATAAGTAGTTCATTTTATGATTATTACGCTTCCTCAATATAATAAATACCAGTTGCTTAATTTTCTATTATAGAATAATTATTTTAATGTGCTAAGATAAAAATTTAAAAAATACAAAATTTGAAAAAAAAATAATAATAATAATAATAATAATAAAAATTTTTTTTTTTTTTTTTTGAGAAAAAGAGAAACATCGATTAATTTGATAAATTTTGATAAAATGTAGACTTTGTATACATCAATCGATTCGTTTTTTGTCAGGAATGTAATTTTGACAATAATTAATGAAAATATTAATAAATAAAGAAGTTATTTCTAAAAATACAAAAAAAAATTTTTTCAGAATTTTGAAAAAGTTGTACAAAAAAAAATTTTGTAGATATTTTTGAAAATCCTTGTGTCAGATTTTAGGTATTAATGATTGCAGTAAGCCTGCAAAATTTCAGGAGAATCCATTAAAATTTGTCCGAGATAATTTGTACATAATTTTTTGTGACATACACACACACAGACATCTGGACATATGCTCAGAATTCAATATACATATTATATTCTAGATGAAAATGAGTCCATATAACCTTCTTTTAAAAAATTGAAAATTGTCAAGAATGCAAACTGCCGTGTTTTCGAGAAACACAGTAACTGCAGATTGAAAGATTTCGAGAAAAACGCGAAAAACTGTTCGAATGTTTATTGCCCTCTCCCGCATAGTCTAATTGAAATTATAAAACGCCGTTTTTTACTTTTGATTCGTATGAATGTCCTCTTTTTAATGATGTAAAAATAAATGTTTTATTTATTTAAACAATAAATAAATTATTAAAAATGTAGTTACCGGTATGCCGATTTGAGTCTCGTCGCACGAAAGACCAAGTAACTGGCAGTTACTTGGTCTTTCGTGCGATGAGCGCTCGTATAAGACCCTTCGTCGCGCAGAGAACTTAGGTAACTGCAAGAGAATATAATGGGGAGTTCTAAAAAAAGGTTTTTTTAATGTAATAATTTTAGAAAAAATGAATAATATAATATTATAAAATAATAATAATAAAATTAAAAAATTAATAAAATAACAAGAGAAAACCCTGCGCAATATAATATAAAAATGTTAATATTTCTTGACGCCGTATTTTAATAATTATTTACATAAATATCCAACTTCCTTATATTAAATTTTGTTATAACATATTAATTATTAATTAATAATCAAAAACTATTAATTATTACTCATTTCTAATTTAAAATTAAAATACACAGAAAATAATTTTTTTTAAATCCAACTACTTTGGGTAGTAAAGTGAATACGAAGAATTAGTTTAAATACTTTGAAAAAAAATTAATTTGATTCAATCAAATAACCGATTAATTGACTATTATAAATTAAATATTTAATTGAATCAAATAATATTTATTTGAGTCAATTAAATGTTAATTACTTCAAATACTGCAATTATTGGTTTAAATACTATTGAATTGCCTGCAATAAATATTATTTGTTTCAAGTAAATATTTAATTAATAATTAGTCAATTAATCGGTTATTTGAATCAAATAATTTTTTTCCAGTGTAATTACATGTTTACTTAGCACTGTTTGTATAGTTAATTTTAAAAAATGCTTTGCATGAACAGGTGTATCTTTTTTCTACGATTCCAACGATATAAAAAACTCATTTTTCGATTTTTTTGCAGTTACTGTGTTTTTCCAAAACACGGCAGCAAAGCTTCCTCATGAGGAAGCAAAAACAATATTTTTCCAAAAAATGAGCAAAAGTTGTGAAGAGGACTATTTTTTCAACTTTCAACTAAAAAAATCTATTAAAGTTTCATATTTTATTTTGAAAAAATGTACACAAAATTTGTTTGTTATTTTATGCAAAATACAAAAAAAATTGTGAGACCGTTCGCGAAAGCCAAAAAACATAATATTTTTCCAAAAAACGGGCGAAAGTTGTGAAAATGACTATTTTTTCAACTTTCAACTCAAAAAATCTATTAAAGTTTCATATTTTATTTTGAAAAAATGTACACAAAAATTCTTTGTTACTCTATGTAGAATTCAACATGAATAAACAAATCATTTATCTGCACATTTTTTCAAAATAAAATATGAAACTTTAATAGATTTTTTGAGTTGAAAGTTGAAAAAATAGTCATTTTCACAACTTTTGCCCGTTTTTTGGTAAAATATTATGTTTTTTGGCTTTCGCGAACGGTCTTACAAATTTTTTTGTATTCTGCACAAAGTAACAAAGAATTTTTGTGCACATTTTTTCAAAATAAAATATGAAACTTTAATAGATTTTTTTAGTTGAAAGGTGAAAAATTAGTCATTTTCACAACTTTTGTCCGTTTTTTTGGAAAAATATTATGTTGTTTGGCTTTCGCGAACGGTCTCACAATTTTTTTTTGTATTCTACACGAAGTAACAAAGAATTTTTGTGTACATTTTTTCAAAATAAAATATGAAACTTTGATAGATTTTTTTAGTTGAAAGTTGAAAAATTAGTCATTTTCACAACTTTTGTCCGTTTTTTGGAACAATATTATGTTTTTTGGCTTTCGCGAACGGTCTGACATTTTTTTTTAAATTCAACATGAATAAACAAACAAGTACATTTTTTCAAAATAAAATTTGAAACTTTAATAGATTTTTGAGTTGAAGGTAGATAGTTTTTGTAGTAAGTTCACGCGAGCAGTTATGAGTAAGGGGAAAGGAGTGGGGACATTACTATACGGGCTCTTCTCCTTTCTCTTTGTCCCTCGACCTTCCGCACAAGCCTATATGGTTTCATGGTGGGAGTTGGTACTGCTTTTCCCCTTACTCACTCACTGCGTCTCTGTGCCAAACGGAGAGAAAAATCTAGCTTTGATAGTATGACACTTCCTGTAGCAATTTCGCATGGACTATAGTCACGCTTCAAAGGCATAAAAACATACCGAAAAAGCGTGGACTCATGGTTTTTGGTTATGAATTCATGCATTTGAAGCGTGACTATAGTCCATGCGAAATTGCTACAGGTAGTGTCATACTATTAAAGCTAGATTTTTCTCTCCGTGCAGCCAGCCAAAAAAAAATAAATCAAAAAATCTATTAAAGTTTCATATTTTATTATGAAAAAATGTACACAAAAATTGTTTGTTATTTTGTGCAGAATACAAAAAAAATTGTGAAACCGTTCGCGGAAGCCAAAAAACATAATATTTTTCCAAAAAACGGGCAAAAGTTATAAAAATGACTATTTTTTCAACTTTCAACTCAAAAAATCTATTAAAGTTTCATATTTTATTTTAAAAAAATGTACACAAAAATTCTTTGTTACTCTATGTAGAATTCAACATGAATAAACAAACCATTTATCTGCACATTTTTTCAAAATAAAAAATGAAACTTTAATAGATTTTTTGTGTTGAAAGTTGAAAAAATAGTCATTTTCAAATTTTTGTCCGTTTTTTTGGAAAAATATTGTGTAATCCGCTCTCCGCTCGACTGTATGCTTACAAGCCAGTCAAACATACCAAAATGGTCTAAAAATTGAAATTCAAAATTTTAATTTTTGAAACATACATTCTTGTAGGAAATTGAATGACGCATTTTTTTTTCTTTTGAAATTTTTTTGTAGAACAAATATTTTTGAAGAAAATGACCAAAAACTGAAAATTTTAAACTTATGAAATTAATTAAATTTTAAAACATAAATCATCATATCTTTGGTAATTATTATTGGATTTAAATGAAATTTGGCATGCACCTTCTTTTGAGTTAAGAGAAAGCAACGACAAAATCAAAAATAAAAAAATCATCAATTGTTTAACAATTTTGCTTTGTTAATTAAGAGAGGTTAGAAATTCTACTTTCTTAACTTTGCTGATAAAAAGTCTGCGAGGAATTTTAAAATTCAGAAAACTTCCAGTGAGACATTTGTTTATTAGCATTTAAGGAAGTTATTTGCATAATTTTAAAAAGATTTGTTAAAAACTAACAAAAATATGAATAAATTAAAAAAATGCGCTCGGCGTTAAACATAGCCACGTCAACCCTGTATACACAGAAATGTATACAGCTTCTGTTTTTTCTTCATAAATACAAAATTTCAATGAAAACAATAGCAATTGAACCATTTATTAATTTAACAATATTTAATAATTATATTATATTTGTTTTTTACATTAATTTTTTTATTTATTAAATATTACAATAATAAAACTCATTAAATTATTAATTATTAATGTAAAAACAAATATAATTTAATTATTAAATAATTGTTAAATTAATAAATAGTTCAATTGTTATTATTTTCATTGAAATTTTGTATTTATGAAGAAAAAACAGAATCTGTATACATTTCTGTGTATACAGGGTTGACGTAGCTATGTTTAACGCCGAGCGCATTTTTTTAATTTATTCATATTTTTGTTAGTTTTTAGAAATCTTTTTAAAATTTTGCAAAAAACTTCCTTGAATGCTAATAAACAAATGTCTCACTGGAAGTTTTCTGAATTTTAAAATTCCTCGCAGACTTTTTATCAGCAAAGTTAAGAAAGTAGAATTTCTAACCTCTCTTAATTAACAAAGCAAAATTGTTAAACAATTGATGATTTTTTTATTTTTGATTTTGTCGTTGCCTTCTCTTAACTCAAAAGAAGGTGCATGCCAAATTTCATTTAAATCCAATAATAATTACCAAAGATATGATGATTTATGTTTTAAAATTTAATTAATTTAATAAGTTTAAAATTTTCAGTTTTTGGTCATTATCTTCAAAAATATTTGTTCTACAAAAAAATTTCAAAGGAAAAAAAGATGCGTCATTCAATTTCCTACAAGAATATATGTTTAAAAAATTAAAATTTTGAATTTCAATTTTTAGACCATTTTGGTATGTTTGACTGGCTTGTAAGCATACAGTCGAGCGGAGAGCGGATTATTCGATCCAGACGCTCAATTAAAGAAATATAAAATAAGAAAAATATTAATAATCTTGATTTACACTACAATTTAATTTTAAACATACCTTCGTTTTCTATCTCTGGTGTTTCGTCGCTTGCATCACTTGTATCACCATCAGTCGAGTAGTTATAAGTGTATTCATTTGATTCTACAAAACCAAATTAAAATTTTATAATTTGCTAGCAATTAAAGACAGTTTTATGAAATTTATTGTTTAGATAACATATTATTTAACGTACCTTTTGTATTTGAATTCATTTTAAAGTTAAAATAAAATTTCACACAAGTTACAGACACTGTAAAAAATGTACAAACTTTAAAACATTAATTTATAAACACAATTTTTACAAATATTTCAAATTGAATTTGGAATTGCAGAATGCAGTTGTGCTCAGGTTCAGAGCGGGAAACCGACTGATTTCTAAAATGGCCTTTCCAAAAATTCCTTTCAAGTTTGGCAAAAGACCTATCTGAAAAGTAGGCAAAAAATCATAAAGTTGGATACAGGTGCAAGATGTAAAAAATAGTACCTATGTACCCGCTCTTGACCGATTTTTTATGAACCTTGGCCGGCAACTATGCAGGTAAGGGGTCTTACGACAGCCAGAGAAGGAAAGGTTCGAGAAAAATGAAAGCGTTTTCCAGTAAAAATTAGCATGTTGAAAACTTGAAAAATATTAGGAAATTATTTACCTACATATAAATAAATAAATAACATGATCATATTTTTAATCTAACTAAAAAATTTTTCAACAACAACAAAATATTAAAAATAAGTTTTGAAAGAAATATTCTGTTCACTTTAAAGGAATATTCCATCAATATTCACACATTATTATTATTATTTTTATTATTTATTCTTATTTTATTATTCATACATTGAAACTATTAAATAAAAGTAAAATAAACGAAATAAAATCAAACGTAATATTAACAAAATAATTTATAATTATTAAATAAAAATAATATAATAAAAATATAATATATATTATTAATATATAATATAATAATAATATAATATATAATTAATATATAATAAAAAAATAAAATAATAATTTATAATTATTATTACCTATTATTCACGCATTAAAACAATTAAATATAAGTAAATTAAACGAAAAGGAATAAAACGTCAAATTGTCAAAATGTAGCGACGGTTCGTATCTCGACATTACTATAGACTTCACGGTGCGAGCAAAAGCGGATCAACTTTTGACTAAGAGCAAAAATGGGATAGCCATTTAGCCCGCTTTTGCTCGCGCTCGAAAGAAATTCTGTTTTTCCTCGCAGCATTCATCTGGCCCATTCTTACCCGTCAGAAAAGTTTACTCACTTTTGCTCGCACTGTTATTTTATACCACTTTTTCTTTGAGCCCCACATATATAGGTATATTATTATTTGTTTTACTTTTGGATTTAAAATTACTCAAAAATTGAAATTTATTTTTCAAAATAAAAAATTTTGTAATTATTTGCATAATAATAAGGAAGTAATAAAAAAATAATAATACGAATACCATGTTTCGCGTTGGCACGCGAAATTAATGAATCATTTTATTAAATATAAATATAAATAATTTAGTTATTAAATAAATAAAAATTACTTTTTAATAAAAGCATTAAATAATTGGTGTTTTTTGTAATTATTCATCAGGTTTTTAAAGGAGAGACAAAATGCAACGGCAATAACGGCAAATGCAACATTGGGAATATTGACTAAAAATGAAATAAACGAAATTCGTCGTCACATTGAAAAAATAAATGCCGAGCAGAGAGTCATTAATGAAGAAGCATTTGGTCCATTGGCTTCGGATTCACCTGTGATTGTCGTTCAAGTGCACACGCGATTGACGTACTTGAGACATTTAATTGTATCCTTAGCACAGGCCAAAGATATTGAACAGACTCTAATTGTCTTTAGTCACGATGTTTGGGATCCAGATATTAATTATCTTGTGCAAAGCGTCGATTTTTGTCGTGTAATGCAAATATTCTATCCGCACAGTATTCAAACGCATCCGCGCACTTTTCCTGGCGAAGATCCACATGATTGTCCAAGAAACATTCGAAAAGAGCAGTGAGTAATTTTCTTATCTATCAATTAATACAATTAATCTTTTCATTTATTAATATAATTTCCTGACTTTATTTTTATTTATTTTTCTATTTCTTAAACAATTTTTTATTATAATATAAAATTAAAAAATTGTAAAATTGATAAAAATTGTCCTTTTTTTAAATAAAATTTTCTTCTTATAAATTAATCTTAATTCTTCTTCTTTTATATTCTTCTATATTTATTATACATAGTTCCTGCCTTTCGGCTTTGAACGAACTTCCGGCATTCTCCTTTACGTTATACTTTAGATTAATTATTTAATAATTTCAATTAAAATAAATTATATTCTTCTATATAAATATTGTTATATTTCGGATGCGTTCGGAAAATTTTTCTTTTATTTTTAATTTAAAAATTAATTAAATTCTGTTGTAAAGTTATGAAGACTAAATAAAAATTAATTAAACAAAACTATTTTGAATTAAAAATAATAATTTAATTTGTAAATTTAATTTAATATTCTACACGGAGAAACTTTGTATACTAGTTTCTGTTAAACTCACCATGTGTTCTTAGTAAATTGACTACTAAAGTGGGGAAAAACTGCGACGGTATCAATATTTCGTAGTCTGACTATTAAACACAGAAAAAGAGTTTGAAAATTTAGTAGTCAGTTGATCAACATTAAAAATTCACGATTTCGCTAAAAAAACAATGTCGAATGTCAGTGACAGTTATACAGAATGTCGCCACTTATAATTATTGAGTAAGGAAGAAATCTATTTTACCTAATGTCGATTGATAACTTAATTTTAACGCAACCTAATCTAATTCCCTAACATACAGATAAAGTAACGCACACTGTAATCGACGGAACGCATATACAATTCATATAGAGAAAATAAGTCAGTGTTCTTATATACTAATCCAACAATTGTATTTCCACTTGGGAGAAAATTTGTATGCATATGTTGAATGCCGTTTTAAATAATATTTGTTTGTTATACAAAATTGATAAAATCAATTAATTACTTAAAATTAATAAGGTCTATTTTTGAAATGAACAGAATTAATTTTCATCAAACAGGATTCTTGCAATAAATTATAAAAATGTTTGACATATAGAAAAATAAAATATAATGTCATTATTATTTCGTAAAATTGTTTATTTAATTATTTAATTTAATTAAAAAAATAATTACACTGAGAAAAATATTAAAGCAGGTCAATAATATCTGTGACAATGAAATATATAAACATTTTGTTCAAATTTAAAAGACTTGTTCAAACATAACCTCACATTTACTGATAAAAGAGAACCAGGTGGAATGACGGCGGCCATTTAACTCGAACACATGTATATGAGTTAAGGTGGTTATGTGTGACTACACGAACAGCGGTACTCGTTTGTATGCGTGCAGTTCTGATAGTTTGACTACTAAATTGTAAACGCAGCGCGAAGAAAATATCATTCTTACGAATATAGAAAATAAAATTTCGACATTCACTTTTTCAATAACTTTTTTTTCTCGTACATCATAAACGAGTTTCTCTTAACTTGACTACTAAATATTGAAAAAAAAGAGAACATGTATTATTATCGAAACTTCTATTAAATAAGAAATTTCGTCTTTTGGTCACTTTTTCCCCACTTTAGTAGTCAATCTACTAACAATACATTGTGAGTTTAACAGCAATTGGTATTCAAAGTTTTTCCGTGTAAACTAATATTAATATTTGTCTTTATTTTATTTTAAAAATTAATATTTATGAACAGCATTGTATAATTAAATTTATTTATTTATTTACAAAGAATTGGGTTGTTCTTTTATTTATTAATTCATTCTCTAAGTTTGAATTTATAAAATTCATTATTAATTTCAATTTATTATTAGTAATTGACGGCAAAAATTTTAACTAATTGGAATTTGTAATTGAATTCTTTCGAAGAATAGTTAATATTACAGGTTTTAAAAATAAATAATAATTGAATTCTTTCAAAATTAAAAAAAAAATTTTTAATATAATAAATTTTGTTATTAATTGTAATTAAGAGCGTTCGATGGTCTCTGAAATTTGTAGGTTATGTTTGACCTACACTTGTCGCCCTGCAAAAACAGTACTGCCTGGTTTAAATGACGTGAAATTGGTAAACAATCATTTTCGAACGAGTTTTTCTCTGCACACAAGCACTTTTTGCAAAATCTGAATCCGAACCAATGACACAAATCTTCTTAATTACCTAAATCCAAAATATTTTTTTAATCCATGAAGAAACGCGGTTGCAAAATGGTAAATGCAAAAGCAACAAAAGTAATGTAATGACAGGCGGCAAGACGTTTGTTACAACCATTTGCCATTAGAGGGCAGAAGCATGCAGGGAGCGTAAAGGCTCAGCTGTCAAAATGATTCGCATTACATTACTCTGGCCTTTCCTATTTTGCAACAACGTTTCTTCAAGGATTAAAAAAATATTTTGGATTTAGATAATTAAGAAGATTTGTGTCAATGGTTCGGATTCAGATTTTGCAAAAAGTGCTTGTGGGCAGAGAAAAACTCGTTCGAAAATGATTGTTTACCAATTTCACGTCATTTAAACCAGGCAGTACTGTTTTTGTAGGGCGACAAGTGTAGGTCGAACATAACCTACAAATTTCAGAGACCGTCGAACACCGTTAAGTGATAATTTTAAGAATAAATTTTATTAAAATTATTTATAGAAATTTAAATTATTTAAAACTATTTTATTAGTGTTTTTGTAAATAATAAATTAAATTCTTCTAAAGAATTTTTTAAAGTTTTTTGAAAATGATGTAGTCTTTATAATAATTTTTATTGGAAATTTTAAAAATAATTTAATTAAACAAAGAATTTCTGATATGAATTTTGTTAAAATTGTATTGAAAATAATTGATTATCAGCGAAGAATTTTATTATTTATGAAAATAATTGAATTTCTGCGAAGAATTTTATTAAAATTTCAAAAATTAATTGAATGTAATTAAATTTTTTAAAAAATGTTTGTTTCAGAGCATTACTACTAAAATGTACCAACGCGCAGCATCCAGATCTGTACGGCCACTACAGAGAGGCAAAATTCACTCAAACCAAACATCACTGGTGGTGGAAGGCAAATCGTGTTTTCGATCAATTGGAAGTATTGGAAAATCACACAGGAATGGTTCTTTTTCTCGAGGAAGATCACTACGTGGCCGAGGATTTTCTTCATGTTCTTAAACTAATGGAACGCACCAGTAAACATAGTTGCGAACGTTGTAACGTTCTTTCTTTGGGCACATATCTGAAAACCTACAATTACTACGCCGACTTCAGTCGTAAAGTAAGTACCGTTTTTTTTTCGTCTTCTTCTTCTAAACGCAACTGAATTCTTCTCACATAATTATTAATATAATATGTTATCGTTTACTGCAGTCGGGCCTCCGAACTGTACGCTTTCAAACTGTACGCTGTCGCCAAAGTGTACGCTGGCTTTAGTTTTTAACTGCTCCACAGTGTACGGTGGCGTTACTAAATTCAGTGCCGTATATTTGAAAATGTTGCATTTTAAGGAAGAATCTGACGGACAGTCAAATCAAAAGTTATTCCAATGTCATAATTTCGTAATTTAAAGAAACAAATTAAATTTTAAATTCGTCTTTTTGGAAAGGCGAAGAATTTAATTTTGAATATTTAAAACGATTAAAAGTTTCATTTGAATAAAAATTACAATTTTCTGTCAATAAGAAACATTTGTTAAATTTTAGGTTATGGTACTTAAATCATTCATTATTGACAAAAAATTATCATTTTTATTCAAATATATATGTAAAATGTTCAAAATTTAGAAAATTGAATTCCTTACGCTTTTACCAAAAGAAATTTAAAATTTAATTTGACTTTTTTTAAAATACGAAATTATGACATTGGACTAACTTTTGTTCCGATTGTTTGTCAAATTCTTCCTTAAAATGAAAAATAAATTTACTGATTTAAGGGGATTTGAACCTTGATGACGTCACAGTTTGTGCAAAGCATTAGTTTTAAATCTGTGACGTCATCATGGTTCAAATGCCCTTAATCAAATTATTTTCTTTTCCATAATTTGGATAAATCAGTGGACTTCTTTTAATTTTATGAGGCAATACATTTTGGTTAAAAAATGTAAATTTTTCTAACATTTATAATTTTAAGAATAGTATATATATTTTTATGATTTTAATTAATTTTAAATCTAAAATTATGTATATTATAGTCCCAGACGATAAATGAGGAGCAACAAGTTTTCAAAACTTGATAAATTACTATTTTCTTATTATTTCGAGAAATCGAAATAAATGACTTTCCTGACATAACCACTCAGTTAATTTCAAAATAAAAAATTTGTAATATTTAATATTTACCCGTGTGGAAAAGTGGTGTTGGCCCACGCCAGGGGCCCGCATGGATCGCCCACATCCATGATGAGCCCACGTGGGTGATCCAAGCGAGGCCCCTCATGGAAACGACATGCTGATCGATGAGGGCGCCCGCATGGGCGATCCACGCGGGCGCCCTCGTCGGCCCCCTGCGTGGCCCTCGCGTTTGCCCTCATCTTTGCCCTCGACTTACCCTCGACTTTATTTTTCAAAATTAAGTTAATAAATTAATTATTTATTAATAATAAACAAGTTCAACTATTAATAAATAACACTGTTATTTAACGATTTTTACTTTCTTTAATTAAATCGTGACCAAAAAAAAAAAAAATCTGACGCACTCAGGAATAGAACCTACGACCTTCGGACTATCAGACAAACGCTTTACCACTGTGCTAAGGGACTTACTTGAAATTTATTTCTTTATAGTAGGTCACTAGCTGACTTGCTTTTGATGATTCAATAAAACATTATTGACACTAATACACCATAACAAAAAACGTGTTTTTTATTGTTTAAAATCATTATAAACATTAATTTTTGTTATGTAAAAAAATATTTTTTGTTTGGACTTAGAAATTTTTGCTAGTGAATGATGTGGGCGATCCATGCGGGCCCCTCGTGTGGGCCCTCAAGGATTTGCCCCCATGTGAGTTCAATATTTTAAAAAAAATGTAAATAATTTTATGTGAAATATGTGTTTTTCATTGTTTATAATCATTCTAAACATTAATTTTGAAGTAATAAAAAATTATTTGAGGTTTGGACTTAGAAATTTTTGCAAGTCAATGATGTAGGCAATCCATGCGGGCTCTCGACGTGGCCCTCATGGATTTGCCCACATGGATCAGCCCTCGTCGGCCCCCGCCGGGGGCCCTCACGTCGTGTGGGCTTGATGGGGGCTTTTTCCACACGGGTTGTAACAATGTTTTTTTTTCTGTTTTTAATCAAACTTTCACATAATAAAGTAACTTTAAGGTTTTGGTAATTTGTTCTAATAACAAACATAAAAATTAAAAGTCAACTTGGTTATGTCAAAAAGTTTTTAAATTGAAAATTCGCTGTTAATAAATTTTTTTTAAATTATTATTTAAGCCAAACTATCCGCGCGCAAGCGTGCGGGCATGTTGTATTACACTGTTTATTGTAAACAATTTCAAGTCATTTTAATTTAAGTAATTTTTAAAGAAATACTTATTATGACACATAACTGAAAAACTAATTAGAATTAAATTTTCAAATTATATTATATTTTTAAACTTCAAAGTACATAAAAAACTTAAACAAATTTTAATACTAATTTCAAATTTTACATCAGATTTTCAAAATTGAAAATAATTAAACTTTCTTGTACGAAGTAAATTGAATTTCGCAAAAATTGATATTTGATACCTAAATGAAAAATAATCTTCAACTTTCTGAACAAAGAATATTAATTATATTTTTTTCTTCATACCTCGGTCGAAAGTACGTACTTCCCTCTACGATTTCGCAGCAGAAAGTCAAACATTTGTGCTTTGGTTGATTTTCATACCCAACCTCTATTACAGCGGGAGTAAAAGAATTATCTGTCGGTAAAAACACCACTGTCGGTAAATAAGAAAATTGCGAGTCAATGAAAATTTAACGAATAATTGTTATCGCAATATAAAATGAGAAAAAAAATTATCAAGAAAACTTTTTATACTATATAAATTTATTATCCACAAGCTCTGAATATTGAAATGAACGAAATCTTTTGCTGATATAATTATTTTCAAAACTTATTTTAATAAACATTAAAAACAAAAATAAAATATGTAATTAAACATTCTTTAATTTCTTTTTCAATACGTGCCAAAATGTTATAATAAAATTTTAATAATTTGAAGAAATAATGAAATTGTGTTCATTAGAACGTTTATAATTTTAGAAGCATAAAACTAATTTTGTACCAACATAAAAATACTTTTGAAAATATAATATATTAATTTATCTTTTTCACATTTTTTTCGTGCCTGCCCCCGACCAGAAGCACTCGCTTCGCTCGTGCATCAAATGTCGGGGCAGGCGAATATTGTTTGCAAGAGAGAGACAGAGAAAAAACCAGAGCTTCACGAGTGTCCGCTAGAGGCAATGAAGCGGGGCCGAAAGTAAATAAAGATGGCCGGCTGTCAAGTGAAACACAGTTGCAATTTTCTTAAAACATAAATTAACGAGCGTACTTTCGACCGGATATAAAGAAAAATAGTATACATTCCACGGGCAGAAATTTCGAAAACCCTTCACTGTGCGATGACGCCCTCGGCTTCGCCTCAGGCATCATTTCGCACAGTGCCGGAATTCGAACTTTCTGCCCTTATAATGTAATGTACTATTTTAGAGAATTTCCACTATTTTAAATTCGCTAATTTTCAAAAAAATTTCGAAAAAATCAATTATTTAACAAAATTTTATGCAATTTATTTTTCACAATAATTCAATTACTTTCACTAATAATAAAATTTTTCATGAAAAATCAATTTAAAAAAAAAGTTTTGATTAAATTCTAAGCAAGAATTTAATTATTTTCATAAATAATAAAACTCATCGAAGAATTTCAATTATTTTCATTACTATTTTAAATTAATAATCGAAAAATTCAGTTATTTTCACAAATAAAGTTTTCACACAAGAATTCAATTATTTTAAATAATAAAATTTTCATAATATTTATTATATTTCGAAAAAAAAATAATTATTTTAAACAATGTTTATAAAATTCTAATGAAGAATTCACTTACTTTCAAAAATAATAAAATTTTTTACAGAAATTCAATACTTTTTAAATATTTTAATAAGCTTTTCCGCAATAATTCAATTATTTTCAAAAATAATAAAATTCTTCTCTGTAATTCAATTATTTTTGAGAATTATAATAAAATTCTATTCAAATTAAAAACTATCCAATTATTTTCATAAATAATAAAATTTATAGCAGGATTTCAATTATTTTTAATACAATTGAATTGCTCAAAAATTTAATTATTCTTAAAAACTTAATTTCAATTCCTCGACAAAAATAAATTATTTAAAAAAATGTTTTTTTTTAAAATTCTATGGAAGAATTGAATAATTATTTTCAAAAATTTAATAAAATTGTTCGAATGAAATTAATTGTTTTAAGTACAATTTTAATTAAATTTTTTTGAAATAATTCAATTTTTTAAAATTTTAATAACATTTTTTCTAAGAATTCAATTATTTACACAAATAATTTTTCGAACCCGTGCAGAAAAATGGTGAGGGCCCCCGGCGGGGCCCTCGTGGATTGCCCTCTTGCCATGTGGAATCCATAATGGCAATCCACGCGGAGCCCTCGAAGGCGTGACATGCTTTCCCTCATGGGTGCCCTCGAGGAAAATCCTCATGGATTCCATATGGATTTTCCACGCGGTGCCCTCGTGGATTTCATAAAATGCCCTCAACTTTATTTTCAATTAAATTAATAAATTAATTATTTATTAATAACAAATTAGTCCAATTATTGATAAATAACATTCTTATTTAACAATTTTTACTTTTTTAATTAAATCGTGACCAAAAAAAAAAAAAAAAACTGACGCACGCGGGAATTGAGCCTACGACCTACTGACTACCAGACAACACTCTTACCACTATGCTACGGGACCTACTTGAAAATTATTGCTTTAATGTAGGTGACTTGCTGACTTGCTTTTGATGATTCAATAAATTATTTATTAACACTAATACACCATGACAAATAATTAAATAGTTTAATAATAATAATAACAATATCAATAATATAATAATAGACCATAAATATTCATAAATTAATATTTTTATAATTTCAAAAAAAAAAAAATGTCAAAACATTTGTGTTAAAAACGCGTTTTTCATAGTTTAAAATCATTATAAACATCAATTTTTTTATGTAAAAAAAATTTTTTTTTGGACTTAGAAATTTTTTCTAGTTAATGATGTGGGCAATCCATGAGGGCCCTCGCGTGGGCCCTCATGGATTTGCCCTTAGGTAAGTTCAATATTTTCAAAAAAAGTAACATTAAATATTTGTTAAAAACGTGTTTTTCATTGTTTAAAATGATAGTAAACAATAATTTTTTGTTGTAAAAAAAATTTTTCGTTTGGACTTAGAAAAATTGTTGGGCAGGGCATTCATAATGGCTAAGAGCAGGGGCCCTGCTGGTGCCCTCGTAAATTTCCATAACTTTGTGATAGGATTTCTGGAAAAATGTCACTTAATGTTTATTTCAGGTGCTTTGAAACGTAATTTAATGCATTCTGAACTAAAGTTTTTCAACAAAAAAATTTTTTTTTTAAACTTAGATAAATTTTTGAGCAGGGCAACCGAAAGGGCAAAGAACGGGGCCCCTGCTGGTGCCCTCGTGGATTTCTCCTCACGGACCTTACACGAGGGCCCCCGACGGGGGCCCCGGAGCTGTGGGGCTCGAACGTGGCTTTTTCCACACGGGAAAGAATTCAATTATTAAAGATAAATAAAAAAATTACTCCCGAAAATTCAATATTATTTTGAGGTATTTTAATAAATTTTTTTTCAAAATTCAATTATTTTCATAAAGAACAATACTAGGTATTCATCACAATAATTCAATTATTTTTAAAAATAATAAATTTCTTCGTGAAATATCCATTATTTTAAAAAGTTCTAGTAAATCGTTTGCAAGAATTAAATTATTTTCATAAATAATAAAATGTTTTTTAGAAATTTAATTATTTTCAACAAAATTTAATCAAATAAATTTGTCCTGAAAACATTGAAAATTTTTAAGGTCCTGAAAACATTCTAAGTTAAAAAAATTTAATAAAATTTCCCACAGACATTCAATTATTGACAAATTTTTTAATAGAATTCTTTGTAAAATTTAATTATCTTTAAATAATTTTCGCAATTTAATGATTTTCAATATCTACTATTTTCATAAAATTTCCAAATAGAATTCAATTATTTAAAAAATGGTTTGTAAAAATCCAATTCTTTTCATGAATAATAAAAATTTTCATCAATTCAATTATTTAAATTAGAATTTGCATAAAATTATTTGAAAGAAATGACTTATTTAAAAATTTTTATAAAATTCTTTGCAAGAATTAAATTATTTTAAATTTCATGAATAATAAAATTCGTAGCAGAAATTCAATTTATAAGCAGGATAAGAAAAAAGTAAATATTTTTGATGAAAATTAGGAAAAAGTCAGGAAAATAAAAAATATGGAATGGAATTTTTGTCAATTTTGTGAAGTGAATAAAACGAGTTTTTTTTCGTTTTTTTTTGACATTAAAAAAAATAAAAATAACCCACAAAAATTAATATTCAAAACAAACAAATGAATGCAGATAATTTGCTAACGGAAAGGAAACTTACGATTATTATAATGTATTATTTTTTTTGCATTTTCTTAAAGTATATATATATATATATATATATATATATATATATATATATATATATATATATATATATATTTGCCTGTTGTGAAAAAAAATTTTATTAAAATTCGAGAAATATTTTCGAAGTTGCAGACAAAACTAGAAAGGCACGCCGCGGGGTGTAGAGTAGGTGCAGCGTCTTTAAGGGGTTATATACAGTCACGATTTTCAAAAAATCGATTTTTTTTTGCATTTTTTTAAGGTATATATATATTTTCCTGTTGTGAAAAAAAATTTTATTAAGATTCGAGAAATATTTTCGAAGTTGCAGATAAAACTAGAAAGGCGCGCCATGGGGTGTAGAGCAGGTGCAGCGTCTTTAAACTCGCTTTTCTCAAAACTATGTTTTTCAAGTCGGTGAACACGATTTCTCAAAAACCGCTGAACCGATTTAGCTCTAATTTTGACACGAGCTCAACAACTACTTTTCCCTGTCCTTAATCGTTGGTTTTTTAAATAAAATTATAATTTTAATCAACATTTGAAGACGATTTTTTTCTTCATAAAAATGAACTTTTTTTTTCTTTGGCTGCCATTTTGTCAAAAAGTGATATTTTTTAATTCCAACGATAAAAGACTACATTTTCTCATACACTAACAGAATCTATTTAACTTTTTGATCTCAGATGATTCTATCAATTGTTATCTTGTTCACCGAGGAGCACTTTTTTTTCGTGGATCTTTGGGAGATAAGCTACAGAGACAAAAAAAAAATAATATTTTTACAAATGAAATATATTTTTTTAAACTTTAAAAGATGTAAAACATTATAGGAAAACTTTCGCTTTAATAAGCAAATATTCCTTTAAAAAAAAAATCCCGAAAAACTGCATTTTTCCGACCGCCTGACTGTATATAACCCCTTAACAGGGACATGACGATTTGTGAGATATTTAAATTATTAAATTTATGTTTATCTCGATTTTAAAAAAATTATATTTATCAACTTTAGAAAACTTGCTCCTTAAATATATTAGTGTACAGTCCTGAAAATTAAATAGTGGGGATGAGTTCGTCAGCGTACAGTTTGAAATCAAGTGGAGGGGGTTATTTTTGGGGTACCGTACAGTTCTGCGGCCCGACTGTATCGCAAATATTCGCAAAAAGACAAATTTTCTTGTGTGGAAAACTCATAACAATTCTAATTTATTTTCCTTTTGTTATTCCGCAAACAAAGTGAAATTACTCTTTACTTATTTTATTGTTCTGATAATAATTCTTCTAACATTTTCTAAATGGCATTTATTAATGATAAATTGTCGAGTGTTCATTTTTAAGTGATTCGCAGTTTTTAATATTTGCACTTTTTGATACTTAACTCCCAGATGTGTGAGAATTTGTATTTTTATATCATTTTTCAATATTATAATATTGAAAAATATTATAATATATTACTATTATAGTAATATATTAGTAATATATTACTCTTTCTGTTATTTTAATTGAAATTAATTTCGAAATTATGATAATTTATCTACACTGAGAGAAATGGATAGTCAGATTTTGATGTTAAAAAGATGATGTTACACGATACTATCATTATGCTACTGCCAACCATCACAGATGCTAAAAAAATATAGTTATGCTACCCCGTACTACCAAGATGTTACTCCTGATGATATTGATGGTAACGGTGACTATCTAGATAGCTGTCCGTATTTGTAGCATTAAAGATGGTCACCCTAACCACAATTATGTTACCCACTACTATAAATTTCTCTCCGTGTAAACATTCATTTATTTATTTAATTTATAAACGATTCAAGCCCTTTTGTATATATAAGTCGATATTTACACTGAAAAAAAAATATTTCATTCAAATGTTTACTTCATTCAAGTAAATTTTATTTCATTAATATTAAATAAATTTCATTATTAAAATTTAATTTTCCGCAATAATTTCAGCATTTAAAGCAAAGGCAATTCAATTTTTTGTATAAATTATTTAATCTATTAATAATTCAGGACTTGAATAAAATGCGATAAAAATTCAAATTAGAAATGTATGTATTATAAATGCTGGAGATATTATAAGTAAATTCCGCTTGGATTTCTTTTTGAAATGGAGCACAATTTAAGCTATAAATCATATTCATCTGATTAGAACTATAATGCACGGATACTTTATTTTATATATTTTTTTCTAGTAAAGTACAGTGATTTTACCCATATACATAAATATAGAGGAAACAACGAAATATTAAAATTCGTTTCATGTATAAAAATTTCTCCATTTTTATAATTTCGCTTCCTATTGCTTCTTCCGTTTTTTGTTAATAATATTATATTTCCTTTTTGGTCGATTTAATAATAAATTTCAACTGCGAAGATTTATAAATTTGAATAAAACAATTAAAAAAATCGAAGAATTATCCTTTAAAAAATTAATATTCATTAATCTTTTTTTTAACTTCAAATTAAAAAAATTAAAAATTAGTTTTAAAAAAATTAATACTCATTGATTTTTTAAGGGAAAGTTCTATTTTTTAATTACTTTTTTAGGATGACTGTTCAAGTATTACTTATAAGGATAATTTTTAAAAAAAATTAATTTATAATAATAATTTTTTAGATTAGGATTAGTAAAATTGAAACCCCCTACCCCCTGTTTGAGAGTGATCTTTTTTTGATTTTTGATATGAAAATTTGTATCTTCTACTTTTTTATTATGAGTAAAAAAAGAGACAATAGTTATTATTATATCTATACAAATTTTATTAGGATCAGTAGGGAAATTTACTGTAAAAAATTTTTTTTAACAAAATTTTATATTAGGCAGTTAGAAAATAGTAGTAAAAAAATGTTTGTAGTCAGACTAAACGTCATTAATCATTTTCGTTTGTCTTCTTTTCGAGGGAATATATATCATTAGTAGCAAAAGACATTTTTTCTTGGATAAAAAATGCGTAAACTGTAACTGTAAGTGACTTTGTTGTAAGTAGTAAAAGGCAGATATTGTCAGACAGAATAGTAATAAACTATATATAGGCATTTATCGAGTTATATTATTAAAACGAAAAGCTTTTATAAACCTATAAGTTCATATAACTAGCAGATAAAGTCAAATATTATTAGACAAATGTTTTAGACTTCTATAAATTAAAAATTGGTAGTAAATGACATTTATTAACAGACAAGTCAGATTTAAATTTCCTTTTTGTTGTTAGTAGTAACATTCGTTTATGGTCAGACAGAAAATATTTTTTCTTTTGTTTTTAGTAGTAACTTCCGTTTATGGTAGACAAAAAAGTGTTAAATTTTCTTCTTTTGCTATTAGTAGTAAATGGTGTTTATAGTCAGACAAGGTACATTTAAATTTCCTTGTTTTATTATTATTAGTAATAAAGGTTTATAGTCAGGCAGGAAATATTTTTTCTTTTGTTATTAATAGTAACAGCCAAGAAATGATCCGACAAGAAATAGTTAAATTCTCTTTTTTCTTGTTAGTAGTAACGGACGTTTATGTCCAGACAGGAAATAGTAGTAGGTGGATTCCACGTCAGTTCAACACACTTATTTTCATGACTTGTTAGGATTTAGCTGTAATTTTATAAATTTATTACTTTTATAGTGATAAACAATAACTCCACCAAATATTTTTTGAAAATTTTGAAAATTACCAAAAATATGGCATTTTCAAAATTTTTGTCTTTTTTTTAAAGTGCTATAACTTTGGTTCTAATTAACCCATTTCGGATTTTAAAAAAAGGATTTCTTTGGTTTTAAATACATTTTAAGTTAAAATTAATATAAAAAAAATTCAACATTTTTTTTTTTGAAATTTTGAAAAATTAAAAATCCGTTTTTGAAAAAACATCATCTTCAATTTTTTTCAAAATTTTACTAAATGTTAGGGCAAATGTGTTTTACATGTCCTGTAAGTTTTATCTTGAGATCTCAAAAAGATTCGGAGTAAAAAAATAAAACGTAACCACAAATTACGAACATATGGGGCAAAATTCCTCAACTGCCCAGGTAAAAAAATGAATTTTCTCTAAACTTTGCTAAAATGTTACTATTATTAGTAGAAGTGTAAATATTAATTTTTTTTTAATTTGATAAAATATTTTTTGAGTTATGGAGTTTCAAAATTTTGATTTTTTTGAAAATATATTTTTTTCGATTTAATATATGTGACGCGCTCCCCAGAAAGGTACATAAGAAGCAAACGAATTATAGGTTGGGTTCGAGTTAGATTTATCTTGATTAAAAATTAATTTTTAATTATTTGAATTTGAATTTTGAAACCAATATTCATTGAACATTTTGAATTAGTGAAGACTTGAAGACCAACAATTTTTAATTAATAATTGATTTTCTTTCTGTATTTTTACTTACAAAATTTAAAACATAATCTCAAATTTTTTGCTTCTTAGCATGAAGGAGTATAAGGAGACATACCCGTGTAGAAATTTGTCGTGGCCTTCCTAGAAATAGACTACAGCTAGATAGCATTTGTCGTGGAAAATTATTCTGAAAAAACTGTCCTGGCCCCGAAATGTTAATGTACAGTTTTCCCCTTTATTTTCTTCGCTATGAAGACAGTCTAGAATCTGGCTAAAATTTGTCTAGGATACTGAATTGAAAATTCAGTACAAGTTCGTATAGCAGGTTGTCCAAGAATTAGCTAGGCACTGTCTAGGACGCTGACTTAAGAATTTAGTACAAGTTCGTGGAGAAGGTGGCTCTGAGAGTCTACTAAGCTAGCAGACGAAATCAGTTCTTTACGTAGTGCTTGATGAAAAGAAACCAAGAGTCTACAATTGTAACTTATCTTGTTGTGAAGATAAAATCAAATTTATAAATCTAGTGAAAAGTTTTCAGTTTTCCATTTTTGAACAGGGACAATGTACAAGTTTAAATATATTACAGCGAAAAGAAGATTTATTAGAAAAAGGACATGTGATGTCATCATTTATAGTCTCAGATTGTTTTTCATATTATAATGTTCATAATAAATAATAAAAATTTGGTAATTTTAAGTGAATTTTTTGTGATTGCAACAATATAATATACAATTAATTTTATTATCGGTATACAAGTACGAATCTTTATAGTGAATGTGTTTGTGTTTTAAAGAAAAAATCCAATGTAGCAAAATATGTTACAATTAATTTCAAAAATAATTGTAAGAGGAATTGTGATAACAACAAATACTTTTGTATTACTGTTTTGTTTGTTTAAAAGTTAAACAAACAAAAGAGTAAAGTTGAAAAATATTGTTCTATTATTTATAAACCTAACAATTATTCCCAGTATGTAGAAACTGCTTATTTTAATATCCAGGAACTGGCTAGGAATGATTTATTTTACTAGACAAGGACTAGACAAAATAACTGTACAAAATCTTGACGTTGCTAGCGTTACATCCCTCGTTCAAGCCTGTCCATTTTTCCCATCTAGTTGCTAGATTGAATCTAGTGCAACTGGACAGTTTCTCATACACTTCCACGGTAAATTTCTACACGGGATGGGAAAATTGCCTGATATTGACTGTACTTCTCTACATTAAAATCGACAGGCACGCGAAAAGTAATAGCCTCATGTTCACTGATAACAGCGCCGCCAAACGGGAGAAATAATTGCAATTTTACATTTTAAGTATTTTTATCTTTGACAGCTGATTGATATTTAAGATTAGAGGATCCTCTGAGTATTGTATTGTAAAATAAATCAACAGAATTAAATTGTTTTATACGTTATATAAATAGAAAGGACTCCAAATGAACAACCAAAAATTCTTTGCATTAAATTCATAAATGTCTGTTGGTAAAAGTATAAAAACTTTTACCCTTACAAAATAGTATATTAAATAAACTTACCATTCTTGGTGCTTTGAAAAAACACTTCTTTCAGAAGCATTTTTATTTGCTTTATAACTTGACATGCAATTTTTTATAAAACAATACATATTACTTTTATTTTATTGTTATTATCAACTTGGTACATAACCAAAAAACTACGTAAACAAAACTTTTATCATGGACAGCATGGAGGGTATAATATATTCTCTCCTGTAGGGGCGCTAATATCAGTGAACAAATTTCCGGTATGCGAATTTGCGTGCATGGCGATTTTACACAGTTAAGTACAGTCAAAAGAGATGCATATACATACTCCTCCTTATACTCCTTCATGCTTCTTAGGTACCTTTCTTGGGAGCGCGTCACATATTTATAAGTAAAATTAATCAAATTTTAAAGGGGGTTTCACGGGCTATAAACTGGTGACTTTTTTTCTATGAGCCATGTAAAAATCTGAGTGGGACCATGAGAATTTTTGAGGAAAATAATAATTTATCATTATTTTACATAGAAAATGATGATTAATAATTAATTTCTTAAAAAAGTTCCATGGTCCCACTCTGATTTTTGCATGGCTCATATGAAAAAAGGTAAGCTTTCGATTGGGATAGGTTACAAAAAAATAAAAAACACCGATTTTGAGATACAGTAGAACTTGGTTAATACGATTCTGTAGGGACCGCACTAAGAATGTGTCTAATGCGGGAAAACGTATTAGGTGCACGGAAAAAAATTAATCTCTAAATTAGTGATTAAATCTGAGATTTAGGCATAAACTATCACTGGAATCGGACGTAAGATGTAAGCAGATCACTAAAACTGAAATTTGGTATTATATCTAATCCGCATATTAGTATTGTGAAGAAGACGTATTTCTTATGCCTAAAAATGATATTAGGAATCTCAAATTTTATGACATGGAACATATGTTCTAAACTATTAACTTACTTGAATAAATTCAAATCTAATATATTATTTGAATAAACAATATTAAACATTTTAGTCGTATATTTATATAATTCGTATTTTTGTAATAACTCGATGTAAAAAGAATTTATAATTTATCACAATTTAGAGTGAGAATTATTCACAAAATATTTATATTGTTTTCCCTGTATGAACTATACATTGACAAGTATAAAAAAGTAGTTGGATGTTTTTAAAACACAATACGAATTTTATATTTTTATTTCATTTTTTTGTTTTAACGGCGTTGGAAGGTCTGTAAAATTTGTAGGTTACAATTATCGCCCGACAAAATACGGCACTGACTGATTTAAATGACGTGAAATAGGTTGTTTCGAGTTTGAAGAAAAAGAAAGAAAAAATCTAACGCTTGCACTTTATTTCCTTTTATTTAACTTTATTAAATCTACAAGAATGACATTTAATTTTGCAGCACTGATTCTTCACCCGTCCATTAATTTTTTACTGAGCCCCAAAGGTCTGGGAAATTCCTTTTTCCCTTTCTCCCTTTTCCCTCTCTCTCCAGTTGCCTCGTGACGTCAGCGGTCAGGTACCTCAGGTTCCTCCTACTCCTTTCCTTTTTCCTCTCTGCTCAGTTGCCTGTGACGTCAGCGGTCAGGTACCTCAGGTCCCTCCTACTCCTTTCCTTTTTCCTCTTCGTAGTTTGTCATCATGTGAAAGGGGAAGGGTATCGCAGGTATGAAATTTTGGGTAATTTTTCCTGTGTTACTTACTAATTTGTAAACACCTTGTTTCTCTTTATTAAATAACAAGGAAGGAAATTAAATAAACACAAATGGAGTCTCTTTATGACTCAGAATTTTATTGCAGCCCAACTGAATTAATTATTTCAGTTGTCAGGTAAAACAAAATAATACAGCCCGGTTGGTAACCTTTTTTACCAACCGTCAGAAATAACATCCAACCGGAAGACCTTTTCTTCGCCATTGTCAGAAACTATTTTTTCTATTTATTTTTCTTTTGCTTTTCTAAACTGTGCGAATTGTATAAATGAACAAGTCAAAACATCCCACCACCAGACAAATACAAATGAAATAAAAAAGATTCCCCCTGCAACAGACTATTATAACTATTCCACCACCAAACAAATGCAAATTAAATAAAAAAAGATTTCCCCTGCAATAGACTAATATAACTATCCCACCATCAAACAATTAAAGAACAATTATTAAACAGGTAAAATTGCTATTCGTAACATAGGTAAATAAACATTTTTCAACCACTTTTTCTCTAAACACAGACACTTTTTACAAAATAGGCCAACATACAACGGGTAAGAATCTTCTTAATAACCTAAATTCAGAAGATTGTTTAAATTCATGCAGAAACGCGGTTGTAAAATTGGAAAGTGATGTAAAGCTAAGAATATAACAGCTGGACCATTGTGCTCTCTGCATGCTTCTGCCCTCTTCTGGCGACTGGCAGTAAACCGCTTCTTGTTGTCTGTCATTACATTACTTTCCAATTTTACATTTTACAACCGCGTTTCTGCATGAATTTAAACAATCTTTTGAATTTAGGTTATTAAGAAGATTCTTACCACGTGATGACGCGAAAAACATTCATAAAATACGGAAAATGAAAACGGTTAATTGTATGTAATTCATATAAAAAAAGTTGTGAAATTAACAAATCTCTAAATCAGAGATGTGAATTTATGGCGTTTTCTGGTATAAAGTTTGACAGAATCAAACACAACTTATCACAGTAATTGTGACTATAATGTTTAATTTAGATACACTTATATTTCATTGGACTTGAAATTAATATTATTTCAAGTTTAAAGATTAATTTTTTTCCGTGTGGGATATAAAATGTATGTCTTTAATAATTGCAGGGACCACCATAAATGAGCGTCTTAAGCGGGAAATCGTATTAAACGGGATCGTATTAACCGGGTTCTACTGTATATTGAAATTAAGAATTTGACCTTGAATTTCAAGGTCAAATTGACAGAAAACAACTTTTTTTCATCACCAGCTTATAGCCCGTGAAAATCCCTTTAAAAATCAATATTCATACTTTAAATTTGATTAATTTTACTTATAAATATATATTAAATCGAAAAAAAATATATTTTCAAAAAAATCAAAATTTTGAAACTCCATAACTCAAAAAATATTTTATCAAATTAAAAAAAATTAATATTTACACTTCTACTAATAATAGTAACATTTCAGCAAAGTTTAGAGAAAATTCATTTTTTTACCTGGGCAGTTGAGGAATTTTGCCCCATATGTTCGTAATTTGTGGTTACGTTTTATTTTTTTACTCCGAATCCCTTTGAGATCCCAAGATGAAATTTACAGGACATGTAAAGCACATTTGCCCTAACATTTAGTAAAATTTTGAAAAAAATCGAAGATGATGTTTTTTCAAAAACGGATTTTTAATTTTTTAAAATTTCAAAAAAAAAAAAATTTTGAATTTTTTTTTATATTAATTTTAACTTAAAATATACTTAAAACCAAAGAAATCTTTTTTTTAAAATCCAAAATCGGTGAATTAGAACTAAAGTTATAGCACTTTCAAAAAAAAGACAAAAATTTTGAAAATGATATATTTTTGGTAATTTTCAAAATTTTGAAAAAATATTTGGTGGAGTTGTTTATCACTATAAAAGTAATGAATTTACAAAAGTACAGCCAAATCCCAACAAGTCATGAAAATAAGTGTGTTGAACTGACGTGGAATCCACCAGTAATAGTCGTTTATGGCCAGACAAGAAAGATTTAAATTCCCTTAATTCATTAGACATTTATAGCCAGCCAAGAAAAATGAAAATTTCCATCTTTTATTATTAGTAGTAAAAACAACTTTAGTCAGACAAAAACACAGTTTTATAATTTTTTGTCAGTAGAACAAGTCCGTTTCGTTATCACACACGTTAATTTTGATTGGAATCGATATTATACTTTATTGCTAGTAGTAAATGTAATTTTTAGTCCGACACGGAATTAAATTTTGTTTGCATTGGAATTAGTAAAAGACGGTATGTCTTTTGTTAATTTACCCTTTCTCCTCCTTTTCGTATAAAAAATCCAAAGGTAAACTTGAACAATCATAAATTTTAAATTATTAAATTTAAATCCATAATATTACCAGTTTTTCTAAGAATATCAAATTGAGAGAAAAAACGTATCTTTTTTTTTCTCAATTTGATATCCTTAGAAAAACTGTGATACAGTTGTACCTAATTTTTAATTTTGGAAGATTGTAAAAAATATTATAATTTAATAATAATCGTTACATAAAATAACGAAATTAATATAAAAAGAAAGGATGTTCTTTTTATTAAATTTGTCTTTGTTTTTGGATGTAATACACTCAAATCTCGCTATAACGACCTTCTCTATAACGAGCGCTCTCTATAACGAGGGCTCTGTCTCTCGGTATAGCGAGAAAAATTTTCTCCTGATTACCCCCACTATTTATAAACAAATGCACATTCAGTTGGTTTAAATTTGGTTAAAATCAATTTTATTCATATAAAATAAAAGTAAAAAGTCACTTCTTATTTGAAATTATATTAAAATTTAAGCTTATATAAATTTTCTGTATGTTAAAGTTCAAATTAAACTAGGTTACGTTTGTAATTTTGACATTATTTAATTTGTAAACACTAAAAAAAATGAATGAAGAATCTTAAAAGTGGGGATTTCTCATTTCTCCTCTTGCGCTCGTAATAGAGGGAGACTTGACTCCCGAACTTCTCGTTATAGCGAGATTCGAGTGTAATATAATTAATAAGGGATTTTTCGCGAAATAAAACCTGGATGTTTCACGTGCAACGCTATTATAGCATCTGGGTATCAACGCTGCAATGCAAAAGGAGCTTCTTCGTGGAATAAAGAAGCGCGAGTCACCGTCAATCAACTTGCCCACCACCTATCACAACGCACAGTCGGCACTTGCTGCTCCCAACTGGGCTTATCATCTTTTGCCCAGCCTCTACAATCATTATCAAAAGGTCTATTATAAATGCTTTCTGCATCCGAGACCTTTTCATTCTTTTTTTCATTATACGCCTTTTTGTTATCTCACCAAAAAAAATCAGAAAGTCCCTCTTCAATATATAATTAAAAAAAATTATTTTAAGTATTTATGTCTCTAACTTTGAATTAGTAAAAGTGTTAGTAATTAGTAAATTTACTAATTACAAATTCTGAAATTAATTAGTAGAAATAGTCTTTTCTACTAATTTATTAGTAAAATTTACTAATTTAAAAGCAAAAAACCAGTAACGAATTCAAATTAGTAAACATTTTTACTAATTCAAATTTAGAGAGTACTTTATATATAAATAGTAAAAGTGCTTGCAGTCAACAAAAAATTTGTTTGATTCAAATAAAGAATTATAATAATATGTAAACCATTATCAAATAATTGTCAATTAAATGGTAGTTGCTTCAAATACTGCGAAAAATTACTGGTTCAAAGACAATTTATTTTAAATACATAACTTGATTGCATGAATACTTTCTGATTTTTTTCCAAGCTATTCACTATATATATATATATATATATATATATATATATATATATATATATATATATATATATATATATATATATATATATATATATATATATATATATATATATATATATATATATATATATATATATATAAAATTTCTGTTCATTGAAAAACAATTCCTGGGATGTGTTTGCTTTTAGTACAAATTAGAAGTAGAATATAGATATGAGAAAAAAAATTGTAGAATTTTATTTACAATTTTTACACATTTTTAGTTATATATATATTTTAGTTATATATATATATATATATATATATATATATATATATAAAATTTCTGTATATATATACATATTTCTGTGTATATATATATATATATATATATATATATATATATATATATATATATATATATATATATATATATATATATAAAATTTCTGTTCATTGAAAAACAATTCCTGGGATGTGTTTGCTTTTAGTACAAATTAGAAGTAGAATATAGATATGAGAAAAAAAATTGTAGAATTTTATTTACAATTTTTAGACATTTTTAGTTATATATTATATTTTAGTTATATATATATATATATATATATATATATATATATATATATATATATATATATATATATAAAATTTCTGTTCATTGAAAAACAATTCCTGGGATGTGTTTGCTTTTAGTACAAATTAGAAGTAGAATATAGATATGAGAAAAAAAATTGTAGAATTTTATTTACAATTTTTAGACATTTTTAGTTTCTTTTTTGCAAATTTTCTTAATAATTAACAAATTATTATTTACGAGTTAGTAAATAATTTTTTACATAAAAGTTTTATGTAATTAAGTAAAATACGAAATATAAAATTAATAACATAGATGAGTATAAAATTAATTACAAATTAATAATTATTGACTCTCTAATAATTTATATTAGTGAAAATGTTTACTATAATTTGAATTAGTGACTTTTTACCTTTGAATTAGTAAATTTTACTAATAAATAGTAATTTCTACTAATTTATTATTACCCAGTGAGAAATTGCCAATAGACTTTAATCGGTCCAATATCGGTCCAATATTGGTTGCCGTGCTGGGCGCCGATTGACTCCCAATATTGGACCAATATGGACTGATGCTTGGGATGTAACGGGTTCGCCAAGCATCGGTTGTTAATATTGGTCCAATATTGGCCGAATATTGGCAACCAAGAGAAAAAATTTTTTTAAATAAATTTTTTTAATTTAATAATAATAATAACAAATTAATGTTTCTAATTTTTGTTTAATATATTTATTTGTTTAATTATTTATTTTTAATAATTCATGTAAATAATAAATAATTTATTATATATAAATTATAATTATTTAAAAATGCAGCAACTATTAGGAAATAATCGAAATAGCATTCTGCAAAAAAAATTCTATCATTGAAAAATCAATGATAGGCGAGATATATCTGCGTCATTAAATAGATTCGCAGATGATAGGCAAGAGATATCCGCACACAAAAAAAAATATGGTAAATTTGACTACTTTTTTACTATTTCCTGTAGTTCCTATAGGCGCCCGTAACATTATTTAGTAAAATGAACTATGACAGAATAGTTAGTCTAACTGTAAAATGTAGTAATAAATACCATTTTTACAGTAAATTTAACTACTAAAACAGTTATCTTAACTATTTGTTGTTAGTCATACTAACTGCTTCATTTAGTTACAGTAACTAAATTTTCATAGTTCCCATAGGCGCCCGTAACAAATTGTAGTTGTAACAACTGTAAAAAATAGTTAAATTAACTATTTAAAGTAGTAAAATGAAATTATTTATTTGTTTTTTATTATTATTGAGGTCCATTTTTTTATATTTTCTCTTACCTATTTTTGTTCATATATAATTTATATATTAAATTCTTATACACCTAACAGAGAAAAATCCCCAAACGCCGGGGATTGAACGCACGACCCTAACATTCGCAAACCGATAACCTAACCACCTAACCACGCTCGCACGCTACGATGACTGGCATTGTACTTGAGGACATTCTTCTTAGATTCAGTCATAATAACTACTCCGTTTAGTTTCAGTAACTAATTTTTTAAGCTCAAGGACTTAGTTGAAATGTAGCCAGCGTATGATTTTAAATGACTCAACGATAGTGCAGTAGTTAAAAGTACTGTTGAAAATAGTTATTTTCAGAATTTCTGTAGTAAAATTATCCACTTTTTACTAGTTATAAAAAAATTAAACTTACTATTTTCATATAGTAAAAATAACATAAAAATTGTTACTTTTATGACTTTTGTAGTTATAAAAATAAATGTTTCTTACCACCATAGAGATAAATTATTAAAAGCTAGTAAGAATTGGTTCTTTTAACTACATTAAACACAAAAATAACAAATTCCAGCGGTTGTTTTTACTCTTTGGAACAGTAAATTTTAATTTATTTTGCAAATAGCAAGAAATGGATATTCCTACTACAGAAATTCCGAAAATAACTATTTTTAACAGTACTTTTAACTGCTGCACTATTGTTGAGTTATTCACAATCATAACGTGTAGTAGTAATTTTAACTACATAAAACCTACTATTCAATGTTAGTTCCACTAACTATGGAAGTTTAGTTAAAATGCTGCTGAATATGGTAGTTTTAACTACATTTTTTTAACTGCACATATGTGGATGTTTTTACCACTCACGTTTTTTCTCTATAGAAAAAAATGATCTTTTCAACTGCATATATAGTAAAAATAACTATTTTCAACAATTGATTTTACTATATGAAAACAGTAAATTTTTTTCTTTCTCTGCAACTAGTAAGAAATAGTTGTTTTAACTACATAAATCATAAAAGTAACAACTTTCAGAGGTTGTATTTACTATATAAAAACAGTAAGTCTCATTTTGTTTGCAACTAATACAAAATAGTTATTTTTGCTACCACAATAGTAAAATTAACTACTTTTAACAATAGTTTTTACTACTACACTATAGTTGAGCCATTTACAAGCATCTGTTAGTTATTTCAACTACGAAAAGTAGTTATTTTAACTACATAAAACCAACTACTTCATTTTGGTTCCACTAACTGAGGAAGTGTAGTTAAAATGCTGCTGAATATGGTAGTTTTAACTACTTTTTTTCTAACTACACAAATGTGGTTGTTTTTACCATTCGCATTTTTTTCTGTGCGCGTCATTAAACAGATTCGCAAATATACTCTGGTCTCGCGACGAATCTCTCGATACTTATATACACTGGAGTCGCCGTGTCAGTTGCGAGAACGGTTACAGCGTCCCTCTTGCGGCAGAGATAAGAATTGTCACGTAAACTGCTAAATCGCTTTACCGACGGCCTTATTATACCCGCAGTTTACGTGACAATTCTTATCTCCGCCGAAAGAGGGACGCTGTAACCGTTCTCGCAACTGACACGGCGACTCCAGTGTATATAAGTATCGAGAGATTCGTCGCGAGACCAGAGTATATCTGCGAATCCGTTTAATGACGCGGATATCTCTTGTCTATCATCTGCGAATCTATTTAAAGACGCGGATTTCTCTCGCCTATCATTGATTTTTCAATGATAGAATTTTTTTGCAGAATGCTATTTTCTAATAGCTGCTGCATTTTTAAATAATTATAATTTATAAATAATAAATTATTTATTATTTACATGAATTATTAAAAATAAATAATTAAACAAATAAATATATTAAACAAAAAAATTATAAACATTAATTTTTTATTATTATTATTAAATTAAAAAAATTTATTTAAAAAAATTTTTTCTCTTGGTTGCCAATATTCGGCCAATATTGGACCAATATTAAAAACCGATGCTTGGCGATCCCGTTACATCCCAAGCATCAGCCCATATTGGTCCAATATTGGAAGCCTTTATTGGACCGATGATCGGTCTCTTGGCTCCCAATATTGGACCGATATTGGACCGGTGAGAAATTTCTCACTGGGTAACATCGGCGTGACACTAAAAATACGTATTCACCTGTACTACCGCAACACTAACATTCTGCATTGACGCCAGTACTGAATTAGTACCGATTGTCAGTACAGAACATTGTCTACATGCCGACGTTATATCTGTATTGCACCAGTACTGAAATTCAGTGTAGCCCCGATACTGCCAACGCTGGTATAGTACTGCGCCCGTGGTGCATTTCCCATTGGAAAAGGGTATAATGTATGTACCTAGCGGAATTTTTTTTTTCAAATTTTTCCACACTTCAACCTCTGACATCTTTGTAAAATTTAATAAATTTCTTAAATTCCCCTGAATTGACAATTATATTATAAAGTTGAGAAATTTTCATAAGTGAAATTTTGATATTCTATGTCAAGTTTCTAGAAATTATTGTATAACTTTAATCATTGTAATTTAATAAAAACAATATTTAATTACGTAAATAATGTTATTGATATAAACATTTAAATATGTTTTTAAATCCTTTGTGAATATCCGGGAAAATTATTCAAGAACCCGGGAAAAAACCGGGAATTTTAAATTGACGAATCGCTAGACACCCTGTATTAATATCAAATATTCATGCCCTTAAAGTTTCGAACGTTCAAATTCAAAACGAAATTTATTTTTTTTCTTCATCAAATTAAAATGTGAAAATAATATTACGTAACATCTGCAAAAAATTAATTATTTTCGAAACATTTAATATAATTTTACCTTTTTATAACTTTCGGTAATTTTTATAAATATTAACCGTGACAAACAATTTCGTGCAGCTCAGCGCTCAGAATTTGTAGCTCATAAATAATCATTGAAATGTAATAAATAATTTTGATTAAATTGAAATTTGAAATTACAAAATAAAAATACCAATAAAATTCAAAAGAATAAAAGATTAAAAATAATTTAAAAAGGAAAAAGATGTATTGACATAATAAAATAGATGCGAGAATCTTAGACTAAAAAATGTTATTCGAAATGTATGAAAAGGACTTTAAATATTCAGCAAAGATGATGATCTATTCATGAGTATATAAGAAAAGTCACACGCAAGAAATTTTTTTCTCCTCGCCCTACATGTCCTGTGTTATCGTGCAAAAATAACGACTATTTACGTTTTACTTATTTACTCGTTCCCAAGATACTTTTCTGTTACATATATATACACAACTGGCGAGTAAACCGTGTGAATAGACGCATTTTACTCGTTGAGTTATTTCCTTCCGCGCTCACATTTTAACTCGCATAAATATATAAACACAACTAATTAACTAGCACCTTGAAATTATAATTACCGTACAATATTTAGTTGCACTGATTTTAATCTGCACACTAAATATTTCTCGTTAAATCGCGTATTAAATTTGTAAATATGTTTATTGTTTGTATATTCCCACATAGAACCATATTTTGCGGGAAGCTAACGGGAAACTAACCATGTTAGCTTCTATAGCTAACATGGTTAGCTTCCCTTGGCCTATAAATGTCCTACGCTTTTTAGTTTTCCGTGTTAGCTTGCAGAAAGTTATCTAAGAAACTTTTCTGAAAACAAGTAGAGAAAAGTTCTTTAAAACTATCTCTGGTAAGTATCTGTAAGCATTAGAAGGTAGTTTCTAGAAAGCATCATAACCCTAGTAGAAAAATTTGGTGGCATGGTGCCACTCTCGAGTTCCATTGCGCTGTAGTGGCGCTGAGATCATTTGAAACACTTTTGTAGTCTAGCGCCTTTCTCGCATTCTGCTCACAGTGCTAGAATGAACATAACCTCACCTGCCAATACTTTATTTCACGAATTAAAAAATGATTCCTATGTCATTTCTTTTGACGAATATAATTAAAAAAATCGTGTACATATAAAAAACATTTACTAATTATCTGCCAACAATGAAGTTTTAACGTATTTGAAGAGTTAATACACGTTTTGTTTAAAGTTATGGTAAGATTTTAATTCAGAAAACGGTAACCTTTTCTTAATCCCAAGCCTAATAATAATTTTGATCATTATTTGCTGTATAAAATTGTTTTTTAAATATGGAAATTTTAAGAATAAATTATTATTAAATTTCCATAAAAAATTATTTATTTCTTTCGAGTAACAGTGTCAAAAATAGTTATTTATTATTATTATTATTAAATTTCCATAAAAAATTATCTATTTCTTTAGAGTAACAGTGTCAAAAATAGTTACACATGTTAAACATTAAAATTAAAATTTTTGAAATTAACCATTTTTTTATAATAATAATAATAATAATAATTGCAAAAATTAAGTTCCTCTTTAAAATCAGTAAATATTTTCTGTCAGGTCAATTAAAAATAAAGAAAAAATAAATCCAGTTTGAGGTTATGTTTTCTAATTCGAATGGAGAGAAATTAATAATATATTTGATTCATCAAAAAGTATTTATTCTTACTCTTGGTGATAAATCGTTAGATTAATTACTTAAAATATATTTAAAAATTTTCTTGGAGGTTGAATAAAACATTCATATACTAAAAATTATTTTATAAATAAGTGTATAAATTAACGAATGAACAAGAAATTTATAATGCAATATTAATTTATATTTAAATTTAATACAATTACAAATATATAAATACTTAGAATCCTTTACTATTATTGTTTTTAAATGCCACAATATTCTACAAGCAAACATTTACTTTTACTTTAAAAATAAAAACAAACACCTTTGACACTTTATGCAACAGAAATTTGAGGTTATGTTGCATTCTAGCGGAAAGTGCTCGCGCCATGTAAGGCGCTAGAAGTCGTCGGCGAGATAAACTGCCATGCAAATTCCAGTGGTGGCGCTAGCATATATCTAGGCTTCCATTAAATTTTTCTACCTGGGAAGGTAAGTAATAATATAATATAAATTGATATTATACAAATAATCATTTACGGAATTTCCGTAATTATCTATTTAATTTGCACTTAAACTTATTCAATATTTCAGTTTATTTATAACTAAAAAAATAGTATTTATAAATTTAATAAAAAATATTTCTCTCTATAATTTATTTATTGCCGCGAACTGATTACTTATTTATTCCTCAATATCAATATTATTGAAGAATAATTTTGAAAATAAATTTGGAGGGACTGGGGATAGAACCCGGGTTCACAACGCAGAAAGAAACAGCCTAACACTCATTGGTTGGTGTCACTAATGGCGGGATAATTTAAAAAAGGATTCACAAAGATATTTGAATTTTCTCATTACAATAAATAATTTAATTTATAATATTATTTATTAATTAAATCTTCAAAAAATAAGAATAAATAAATTATTAAAAATGAAAATATTAAATTAGAAAGTTAATAGATAAGCATTAAACTAAACTTTATTTTTTTCCTTACTTAATTTGACTTCACATCTATTCGCAATTTGAAGTTAGTTGTTTCTGTTTGCATTTTGTTCTCTAGTTTTTTTTTATAATTAATTATTCTTTTTAATATTTTAATATTTAAAATTAATGAAAATTCTAATGTATAATAAAATGCTTTCAATATTGGAAAAGCAATTAAACTAAATTTTTGTCAATTAAAAATATTCCTTATGCGTTATTTCTTACTTAATTTCATAATTTTTAACCTGCAATAATTTAATTTTTACAAAAAAATAAATCCAAAATTTTCAAAATAATTAAATTTTTTGCGAAAAATTAAAATAAAATCTTTTAAAAAAGTTTATTCTTACGCAAAATTTAATTAGAATAATATTTAAAATATTTAAATTTTATAAAGAGTTTTATCAAAATTTCTTATAATAATAATTTAATTCTTTTGTGAAATGTTATTAATTAATTATGAAACTAATTGAATTTCTGAGAAGAATTTTATTAAAATCTTTGAAAATCCTAATTAAATTCATTTGAATTTTTTTTCAAATAATGGAGTTTCTTTAATAATTTTAATCGAAGATTTTGAAAGTAATTGAAATTTATGAACATTTTTATTTTGTTATTTGCATAATAATAGTAAATCATTCCGTGCATAACATTTGCTGATTTATTGATAACTTTTGCACAATAAAATTTGTAAATACGTCAAGAATATTAAAATTTGAAAAAAGAATAGCAATTTTTATTAATGAATTATTTAATATTACAGGGTTGCCACAAAAAATTAATTTACTTAAAAAATTATTAGATAAAAAAATATTCTATTACATTTACTTACGAATTTCTTAAATTATAAAATTATTCGCAAACATCAATAAATAAATTTTTAAATAAACTATTAATTATTATTTTCCCATAGAAATTAAAATTCTTCAAAACATTCAAGTTGAAAAATTTTTAAAATTCAACAACTTATAAGAATATTATTATAAAACATAAAGATATCAATCACTCCGAGTCTTCGACTCGGAATATAAAATATTTCAAAAAAGTTAAATTATTTACAAACATTATAATAAAATTCGTTGCACGAATTCAATTATTTTCATAAATAATAAAATCTTTCACAGGATTTCAATTATTTTTAATACAATTTTAAATAAATTTCTCGAAAAGTTAAATTATCTTCGAAAATTTTGTTGCAAGAATTTAATTACATTTCACGAATATAATGAAATTCTTCGTTGAAATTCAAATATTTTGAAAATCTACTATTTTAATAAAAGTTCTCAAAAGAATTCAATTATTAAAAAAAATGTAGTAAAATTCATTGCATATTCAATTATTTTCATAAATAATAGGTAAGATTCTTTACATTATTTCAATTATTTAAACAAAAATTTGAAATAATTTATTGCAAGAATTCAATTACTTTGATTAAATAAATAAAATTCTTCACAGGATTTCAATTATTTTTTATACAATTTTAAGTAAATTCTTCGAAAAATGTAATTATTTTCAAAAATTTTATTAAAATTCTTCAAAATAATTTAATTATAAATTATTTTTAAAAATTCATGCCATAATGCTTTTAATATTCAATTATATCTAAAATTTTAACTGCCCGTGTGGAAAAAGCCACGTTCGAACCCCACAGATCCCTCGTGGAAAATCCATGAGGAGAAATCCACGAGGGCACCAGCAGGGGCCCCGTTCTTTGCCCTTACGGTTGCCCTGCTCAAAAATTTATCTATAAGTTTAAAAAAAAAAATTTTTTTTGTTGAAAAACTTTAGTTCAGAATGCATTAAATTACGTTTCAAAGCACCTGAAATAAACATTAAGTGACATTTTTCCGGAAATCCTATCACAAAGTTATGGAAATTTACGAGGGCACCAGCAGGGCCCCTGCTCTTAGCCATTATGAATGCCCTGCCCAACAATTTTTCTAAGTCCAAACGAAAAATTTTTTTTACAACAAAAAATTATTGTTTACTATCATTTTAAACAATGAAAAACACGTTTTTAACAAATATTTAATGTTACTTTTTTTGAAAATATTGAACTTACCTAAGGGCAAATCCATGAGGGCCCACGCAAGTCACCTACAGCAAGTCACCTACATTAAAGCAATAATTTTCAAGTAGGTCCCGTAGCATAGTGGTAAGAGTGTTGTCTGGTAGTCAGTAGGTCGTAGGCTCAATTCCCGCGTGCGTCAGTTTTTTTTTTTTTGGTCACGATTTAATTAAAAAAGTAAAAATTGTTAAATAAGAATGTTATTTATCAATAATTGGACTAATTTGTTATTAATAAATAATTAATTTATTAATTTAATTGAAAATTAAGTTGAGGGCATTTTATGAAATCCACGAGGGCACCGCGTGGAAAATCCATATGGAATCCATGAGGATTTTCCTCGAGGGCACCCATGAGGGAAAGCATGTCACGCCTTCGAGGGCTCCGCGTGGATTGCCCCTGCGGGTTCCACATGGCAAGAGGGCAATCCACGAGGGCCCCGCCGGGGGCCCTCACCATTTTTCTGCACGGGTGATATTCATTTTTAAATCAATTTTTATTGAAAAATTCTACAAGAATTCAATTATTTAAATATAAAAATAAATAATTTATTGAATAAATGAATGTTTCTCGAAATTGAATTATCATAAAGAATTTTATCAACAAAATTGAATTTTTTCGAGGAATTTTAATAAAATTTTCAAGAATAATTAATTTTTTCGAGAAATTCAATTAAAATTTTATTAAAAAATTGAAATCTATGATGAGTTTTATTATTCATGAAAATAATTGAATTTTTTAAAAAAAATGTTATTATTTATGAAAATAACTGAATTATTGCGAAGAAATTTATAAAAAATTTGTAAATAGTTGAACTCCTGTGAAATTTTTATTATTTATGAAAATAATTCAATGTTTGCTTACAATTTTATGATTATTTTTTTTATAAATATTTGAATTCTTTTGAAAAATTTTATTAAAATATTAGATATTGAAAATCATTGAATTTTATTAAAGTTTTTAAAAATACTTGAAATTTAGAGAAGAATTTTATTATTTTTAAAGATACCCGTGCAGAAAAATGGTGAGGACCCCGGCGGGGCCCTCGTGGATTGCCCTCTTGCCATATGGAATCCGCAGGGGCAATCCACGCGGAGCCCTCGAAGGCGTAACATGCTTTCCCTCATGGGTGCCCTCGAGGAAAATCCTCATGGATTCCATATGGATTTTCCACGCGGTGCCCTCGTGGATTTCATAAAATGCCCTCAACTTTATTTTCAATTAATTTAATAAATTAATTATTTATTAATAACAAATTAGTCCAATTATTGACAAATAACATTCTTATTTAACAATTTTTACTTTTTTAATTAAATCGTGACCAAAAAAAAAAAAACTGACGCACGCGGGAATTGAGCCTACGACCTACTGACTACCAGACAACACTCTTACCACTATGCTACGGGACCTACTTGAAAATTATTGCTTTAATGTAGGTGACTTGCTGACTTGCTTTTGATGATTCAATAAATTATTTATTAACACTAATACACCATGAAAAATAATTAAATAGTTTAATAATAATAATAACAATATCAATAATATAATAATAGACCATAAATATTCATAAATTAATATTTTTATAATTTCAAAAAAAAAAAAATGTCAAAACATTTGTGTTAAAAACGCGTTTTTCATAGTTTAAAATCATTATAAACATCAATTTTTTTATGTAAAAAAAATTTTTTTTTTGGACTTAGAAATTTTTTCTAGTTAATGATGTGGGCAATCCATGAGGGCCCTCGCGTGGGCCCTCATGGATTTGCCCTTAGGTAAGTTCAATATTTTCAAAAAAAGTAACATTAAATATTTGTTAAAAACGTGTTTTTCATTGTTTAAAATGATAGTAAACAATAATTTTTTGTTGTAAAAAAAATTTTTCGTTTGGACTTAGAAAAATTGTTGGGCAGGGCATTCATAATGGCTAAGAGCAGGGGCCCTGCTGGTGCCCTCGTAAATTTCCATAAGTTTGTGATAGGATTTCTGGAAAAATGTCACTTAATGTTTATTTCAGGTGCTTTGAAACGTAATTTAATGCATTCTGAACTAAAGTTTTTCAACAAAACAATTTTGTTTTTAAAACTTAGATAAATTTTTGAGCAGGGCAACCGTAAGGGCAAAGAACGGGGCCCCTGCTGGTGCCCTCGTGGATTTCTCCTCATGGATTTTCCACGAGGGAGCTGTGGGGCTCGAACATGGCTTTTTCCACACGGGTAATTGAATTTTGAGGAGAATTTTTTTAAATTTTTGAATATAATTGAATTTCTGCGAAGAATTTTATTACTTTTAAAAATAATTGAATTCTGCAATCGTTTGTAACTTCTCCAAAATTTAATTTTTTCCAGTACTTTAATAAAAATCTCCTGACTTTTCTCTGATTTCCCTGACCTCTGGCAATCCTGTAATAGAAATAATTTATTGTTTAAATTATATTTTTTTAACATCGATTCTTTAAATAAAAACATTTCAAATGAATAAATAAAAGAAAAATGATATAAAAAATAGTAAAATAAATATAATTTAAATAATGAATTATTTCTATTATTAAATAATTCATTAATAAAAATTGCTATTCTTTTTTCAAATTTTAATATTCTTGACGTATTTACAAATTTTATTGTGCAAAAGTTATCAATAAATCAGCAAATGTTATGCACGGAATGATTTACTATTATTATGCAAATAACAAAATAAAAATGTTCATAAATTTCAATTACTTTCAAAATCTTCGATTAAAATTATTAAAGAAACTCCATTATTTGAAAAAAAATTCAAATGAATTTAATTAGGATTTTCAAAGATTTTAATAAAATTCTTCTCAGAAATTCAATTAGTTTCATAATTAATTAATAACATTTCACAAAAGAATTAAATTATTATTATAAGAAATTTTGATAAAACTCTTTATAAAATTTAAATATTTTAAATATTATTCTAATTAAATTTTGCGTAAGAATAAACTTTTTTAAAAGATTTTATTTTAATTTTTCGCAAAAAATTTAATTATTTTGAAAATTTTGGATTTATTTTTTTGTAAAAATTAAATTATTGCAGGTTAAAAATTATGAAATTAAGTAAGAAATAACGCATAAGGAATATTTTTAATTGACAAAAATTTAGTTTAATTGCTTTTCCAATATTGAAAGCATTTTATTATACATTAGAATTTTCATTAATTTTAAATATTAAAATATTAAAAAGAATAATTAATTATAAAAAAAAACTAGAGAACAAAATGCAAACAGAAACAACTAACTTCAAATTGCGAATAGATGTGAAGTCAAATTAAGTAAGGAAAAAAATAAAGTTTAGTTTAATGCTTATCTATTAACTTTCTAATTTAATATTTTCATTTTTAATAATTTATTTATTCTTATTTTTTGAAGATTTAATTAATAAATAATATTATAAATTAAATTATTTATTGTAATGAGAAAATTCAAATATCTTTGTGAATCCTTTTTTAAATTATCCCGCCATTAGTGACACCAACCAATGAGTGTTAGGCTGTTTCTTTCTGCGTTGTGAACCCGGGTTCTATCCCCAGTCCCTCCAAATTTATTTTCAAAATTATTCTTCAATAATATTGATATTGAGGAATAAATAAGTAATCAGTTCGCGGCAATAAATAAATTATAGAGAGAAATATTTTTTATTAAATTTATAAATACTATTTTTTTAGTTATAAATAAACTGAAATATTGAATAAGTTTAAGTGCAAATTAAATAGATAATTACGGAAATTCCGTAAATGATTATTTGTATAATATCAATTTATATTATATTATTACTTACCTTCCCAGGTAGAAAAATTTAATGGAAGCCTAGATATATGCTAGCGCCACCACTGGAATTTGCATGGCAGTTTATCTCGCCGACGACTTCTAGCGCCTTACATGGCGCGAGCACTTTCCGCTAGAATGCAACATAACCTCAAATTTCTGTTGCATAAAGTGTCAAAGGTGTTTGTTTTTATTTTTAAAGTAAAAGTAAATGTTTGCTTGTAGAATATTGTGGCATTTAAAAACAATAATAGTAAAGGATTCTAAGTATTTATATATTTGTAATTGTATTAAATTTAAATATAAATTAATATTGCATTATAAATTTCTTGTTCATTCGTTAATTTATACACTTATTTATAAAAGAATTTTTAGTATATAAATGTCTTATTCAACCTCCAAGAAAATTTTTAAATATATTTTAAGTAATTAATCTAACGATTTATCACCAAGAATAACAATAAATACTTTTTTATGGATCAAATATATTATTAATTTTTCTCCATTCGAATTAGAAAACATAACCTCAAACTGGATTTATTTTTTCTTTATTTTTAATTGACCTGACAGAAAATATTTACTGATTTTAAAGAGGAACTTAATTTTTGCAATTATTATTATTATTATTATTATAAAAAAATGGTTAATTTCAAAAATTTTAATTTTAATGTTTAACATGTGTAACTATTTTTGACACTGTTACTCTAAAGAAATAGATAATTTTTTATGGAAATTTAATAATAATAATAATAAATAACTATTTTTGACACTGTTACTCGAAAGAAATAAATAATTTTTTATGGAAATTTAATAATAATTTATTCTTAAAATTTCCATATTTAAAAAACAATTTTATACAGCAAATAATGATCAAAATTATTATTAGGCTTGGGATTAAGAAAAGGTTACCGTTTTCTGAATTAAAATCTTACCATAACTTTAAACAAAACGTGTATTAACTCTTCAAATACGTTAAAACTTCATTGTTGGCAGATAATTAGTAAATGTTTTTTATATGTACACGATTTTTTTAATTATATTCGTCAAAAGAAATGACATAGGAATCATTTTTTAATTCGTGAAATAAAGTATTGGCAGGTGAGGTTATGTTCATTCTAGCACTGTGAGCAGAATGCGAGAAAGGCGCTAGACTACAAAAGTGTTTCAAATGATCTCAGCGCCACTACAGCGCAATGGAACTCGAGAGTGGCACCATGCCACCAAATTTTTCTACTAGGGTTATGATGCTTTCTAGAAACTACCTTCTAATGCTTACAGATACTTACCAGAGATAGTTTTAAAGAACTTTTCTCTACTTGTTTTCAGAAAAGTTTCTTAGATAACTTTCTGCAAGCTAACACGCACGGAGAAAATTTGTTCCTTACATTTTACCGAATTTTTCAATAAACTTGGGATATAGTAGCATAATCGTAATTTTTAATAATTTTTATATTATTTTTTCGGTAACAATATTTAAAATCTAATGTGATATCTTTATTCCTTAAGAACTAGTACTGTAAAAGTTGAAAAAAATTGAAACTGAACGTTTAATGTAAATTAAATAAATACCTCCTTGATGGGCACTAACGTTTCAGGAATAGTTCGGTAAAACTTTCTTGACTTGCCTAAAGTGTTAGTTTTCAGGAATTATTAATTATTAATTATTAATTGCCAAATATGTAATAAATGCTTTTAAATCAAGTAAAAAGAAAATATAAAATGGCATACATACTTATTTTTTTAACATATAATTTATTCATTTTAATTAAATATGAATAATAGTAAGTAAGTAAGCAAGTAAACATAAGTAAGTAAGCAAAAAGGAAATAAATAAGTAAGCAATTAAACATATAAGTAAGTATGTAAGTAAGTAAATAAGTAGGTAAGCAAGTAAGCAAAAAGGAAATAAATAAGTAAGCAATTAAACATATAAGTAAGTATGTAAGTAAGTAAATAAGTAGGTAAGCAAGTAAGCAAAAAGGAAATAACTTGCTTGCTTACTAGCTTACTTTCTTATTTCCATACTTACTTGCTTATTTCTTTCTTTCTTACTTTGCTTACTTGCTTACCTACTTATTTGCTTACTTCCTAATTTCCTTCTTGCTTACTTGCTTGTTTCCTTTCTGCTTACTTACTTCCGTATATGCTTACTTGCTTACTTTCTTATTTCCTTCTTGCTTACTTTGCTTACTTGCTTACCTACTTATTTGCTTACTTCCTAATTTCCTTCTTGCTTACTTGCTTGTTTCATTTCTGCTTACTTACTTCCTTATATGCTTACTTGCTTACTTTCTTATTTCCTTCTTACTTACTTTGCTTACTTGCTTATTTCCTCCTTGCTTACTTTTCTTACTTGCTTATTTTTCTTACTTGCTTATTTCCTTCTTGCTTACTTTATTCTTTATTTGCTTACTTGCTTATTTCCTTTTTGCTTTTTAATACCTTACAATTATTATTTAATATTTCAGAAAGATTAATTTTTCTATTAATTAATTTAATAATTTCCAACTTGCACTTTTAATATGTATATTTTTAATTTTAAACACAAAAATTTGAAAATAATAAGGATTTTCATCAATTATTGTTTTATTCCATTAAATACAAATTTAAACATTTTTCTTTATAATAATAAAAACATAATTTAAAAATATTTCATAAATTGACCTTGAATATAGTTAGAAATGATTCATTAATATAAATAATTTTTAATTTTGTACAACGATAGTTTATTAATTTGAATCTTTCTCACAAGCGGTGAAATAAAATTGAGATTAATATATAAGGACAGTTGAAACTTTCTGAAGCATTAATGTAAAGCGTGCGATGTGTGTATTAGTGTATGCGTTTAGAATGTACTGTAGGCAGGTGTATCAATTAGTATTTGTTCGTAAACAATTATAGGGGGTTTAGGTAGTGATTAAAGTAGGTAAATTGAGAGTTACGGCAGTATTAATATAGATCTACTGAAGTAACATTATTTTTTATTTTTGTTCTTCAAGTTTTACCGAACTTTCAGTAAATTGCAACTCGTCAGTTTTACCGAAGACTTTATTTTACGTTTTACCGAACTATTCAATAAATTGCAACTCGTCAGTTTTACCGAAGACTTTATCTTACGTTTTACCGAACTATTCAATAAATATGAATGTAGCGAGCACTTGGCTTACGTTTTACCGAACTGTAAGTGAAGCGCTAATACATGTATCGTGAGCTTTATGATTTTTACATTATTTTTCAATGCAATTTCTTTTACAGTCTAGTTCTTGAAAAATTACTGTTTTGACACTTCATCCCAGTTTTACCGAACTAAATTCAGTAAAATTTCAGGAATAAATTTTCTCCGTGTGTACATTTTTGTGCGGCAGAAGATTTCCGCTTATATTTCTCTCTTTCATTTAAACATAATAATATTCGTTTAAAATAAATTATTGCAATTATTTTGCAATATAATTTATAAAATATATTCAGTACAAAATTGATTATACTTTATAGTGATTAATAATTGAAATTTCATATTCAACATTTTAGATAATTATCAAATTTTAATACAATTTCCGTTAATTAAATTTTAAGATGATGTGTGAAAAGCACTTCACCTACATAATTTACCAATCGGAATAATCGTCAGACAAATATAAAACCAGCAGATATTATTTTATACTGGTAGTTGGCATGATAGAAAATTGATTAACTAATTACTCCTTTAACTTGACTGCATGATTATATTCACTAGATTTGTAAACGGTTCAGTTAAAAAAAAATTTATATTAAATAATAATAAATAATATATTAATAAATATATATTAAATAATAATTATCTCTCTAAATTTGAATTAGTAAAAATGTTTATTAATTTGAATTAGTGACTGAGGTTTTGTTTTTGAATTAATAAACTTTACTAAAAAATTGTAATTTTTACTAATTTATGAGTAAAATATACTCATTCAAAAGCAAAAAGTCTGTCACTATAATTCAAATTAGTATAAAATTTTTTACTAATGCAAATTTAGAGAGTAATAGATAATAATAATAATAAAAATATTACAGTATATATATATATATATATATATATATATATATATATATATATATATCATTATATTTTATTATATTTTATTGTATTACATGTAAAAGTATACCGCAGTAACATATAATATAGTTATAATATATATTATAATATTAACTCAATGATAAAGATTTTCATTACAGTTATTATAAATAATTAAGGGTTTAAAATACATTGCATGTAAATTGCCATATATACAATGTAGCTATACCTATATGTGAATAGTGATATCTATAATAAAATCAGGTCTGTAAATAACCACTTGTCTAGATAGATCCTTTATAACATTAAATGTTTGCCGCACGAAAGAAATAATTTATATAAAATATATAATGAATATGTACATATATCTGAATTTAATTTTTTATAAAATCGATTATAAAGAATATGCCTGCTGAAGTGACGTAGAAAGAAATGATTAAACATTTTTTCCCTCAAGCGAAATTAAAAACAAAAGAGAGAGAGAGAGAGAGAGAGAGAGAGAGAGAGAGAGAGAGAGAGAGAGAGAGAGAGAGAGAGAGAGAGAGAGAGAGAGAGAGAGAGAGAGAGAGAGAGAGAGAGAGAGAGAGAGAGAGAGAGAGAGAGAGAGAGAGAGAGAGAGAGAGAGAGAGAGAGAGAGAGAGAGAGAGAGAGAAAGATAAAATATTAAAATAAAATAGGTAGGTATAAGGTAAATTGAAAGAAAAATCGAATGAAAATAATAATTACAAAACTGTGACTATATTTCAGGCGGAAGTGACACCGTGGATATCGAGTAAACACAATATGGGAATGGCATTTAATCGTGTGACATGGAACAAACTGAGAAAATGTGCCAGTCAATTTTGCTCGTACGACGATTATAATTGGGATTGGAGTCTTCAACATGTGGCTCAAAGCTGTCTTCCACCGAGTAAAGGCGCCGGTACTATTCCTAGGGTTGAATCCGGCTTAATTGCCATGATGATGCGAGCTCCTCGAGTCTTTCACATTGGAGAATGGTACAACTTTTTTAATTTCCCTCTTTTTTTATACTTACTTCAATTACCATCACTTATTAGCATTATAATCAAAGAAAAAAAACATTTTTTTGGTGAATTAATTATTTATTATTATTATTATTATTATTATTATTATTATTATTATTATTATTATTATTATTATTATTATTATTATTATTATTATTATTATTATTATTATTATTATTATTATTATTATTATTATTATTATTATTATTATTATTATTATTATTATTATTATTATTATTATTATTATTATTATTATTATTATTATTATTATTATTTATTATTATTATTATTATTATTATTATTATTATTATTATTATTATTATTATTATTATTATTATTATTATTATTATTATTATTATTATTATTATTATTATTATTATTATTATTATTATTATTATTATTATTATTATTATTATTATTATTATTATTATTATTATTATTATTATTATTATTATTATTATTATTATTATTATTATTATTATTTTTTTTTTTTTTTTTTTTTTGCTTAGGGAATTTTGGGAAATCTGTTTACAGATACCTTGGATTCCGCACTCCAAGGTTATGTGGGGTTGGTAAAATAAAAAAAAGGGAATTTAAAAAAAAAGGATAAATAAATAAATGTTATAATAAATTTAATAAACTGGCGACCTACTACCAGCCCGACCCACTAAAACCCGTAACCCTTCTTTTGGAGCCCTTTACCCTCCCTCGGAACTGTCGTAAGACTTTAGCCTTCGAGGGAGGCGCTCCAACTCTATCGCTGCTGCGACTTTGTTCTGTGTCTGCGGTTCTCCTGCGTCAATAGTTAAAAAATTTAAAACTATTTCAATATAAAAGCGGAATTAACAGCACAACAACAATAAAAAACAAAAATTTTAAGAAGTTTAAAAAGTCAAAAGATAAAATTATAAACGGATATATAAAAAAAAATAAAAATAAACGCGTATAAAATATTGAAAACATAAAATTGTACAAAGATGAATAAAAAAAAACAAAACAAATTAAAAAAAAATGTATAGGGACAAATAAATCACAAAATAAATTAATAAAAAACAAACAAACAAATTAAAAGCTGTTTAAATTACGCTTTTTGGCGGCCGTCGAGATCCTTCCTCGACATAACCGAGATTATGAAGTTCTCGACTTGCCGCCAATTCTCTTCCGACTGGGTCATCAGCGATACCATATTCTCCGGTGTAACTTGACTGTTTACACCTTCGAACATGGCCCGCCTCTCCAAGTCCCATTTTTTGCATGAGAAGAGGGTGTGCTCCGCGTTGTCCTCAGGGAACTGGCAATATGCACACACCTCGTTCTCGCGTAATTTAAAGCGACACAGGTACGAGTTAAAACACCCGTGACCTGTGAGCGCCTGAGTCAAATAATAGGAAACCTGACCGTGTTTCCTATTTATCCAGGTGGCGAGTGCCGGGATAAGGCGATAGGTCCATCGACCTTTTCCCTCACCATCCCATCTTTCCTGCCATCTTTCTATGAGCCTGTGCCTCGCTTCTTTGCGGATCAGGCCCTTGCTTGGTCTTAATTCCTCATCCCAGGAACTGCTTTCTTTAGAAAAGAGAAACATTTCTTCCCTTTCCCTCGCCAAGAGATCTGCTGGCGGGACACTTGCAAGGACCTGCACAGCACTCGTAGATACCGTCTTATATGCAGAGATGATACGCGTTGTTATCGATCTCTGCGCCGACAGTATCTTTTCACAGATGGTAACACATCTTTTACTCCTCAGGGATGGGGCCCACGCTGGTGCTGCATAGAGCATTTTAGCGTGGGCGACACTCGCCACCAGTCTTCTTTTTTGTTCACGGGGTCCGCCAACATTTGGCATTAACCGTGAAAGATTAGCCGCACACTCGATCGCCTTATTCGACGCCGTAGCCATGTGGTGGTGGAAGTTTAACCTTCCATCCAACTCCACACCAAGGTATTTAATTTGTTTACTCCACTTGACCTCGAATCCGTCTATCACGATTCGTGGGAGCTCATAACCACGTCTGTCTGTGACTAGCAGTGCCTCGGTCTTTTCCAGGGCCATTTCAAGACCTCTGGTATCCAGCCAGCTTTTTGCTAGTCGCAGACATTCGTTCACCAATGTCCCAAGAGCCTCCTCACTCTCGGCAGTGCACACGAACAACGCGTCGTCCGCAAAGCCGATGATCATCGCACCTTCGGGCAGATCCATTCGCAGAAAATCATCGTAAGATACATTCCATACAAATGGACCCACCCTCGAGCCTTGAGGAGCCCCACGCTGCATCTCTTCCCTGAGAGTGCAGGTGTCTCCCTCATATATAACCCACCTATCGCTAAGATAATTATCCATTATCCGCAACAAGTAGGGCGGCATGTTTTTCTTTTCCATCGACTCGATGAGATCTTTCCATCTTGCGGAATTAAACGCGTTGCGTATGTCAATTGCTACCAACGCGCAGAAGCTCTTCTTTTTCCCAGGTCCCAATTTGTTTTTTCCTGCTTTGGCTATGTCCACAACTGCCTGGATGGCATCAACTGTGGACTTGCCTTTACGGAAACCAAATTGGTAATCGGATAGACGATTCTCTTCGGTCAAGTGGCCCTGCATTCTCTGGAGAACCATATCCTCTAGAAGTTTACCCATCGTATCTAGCAGGCATATAGGCCTGTACGATGAAACCTTATCTAGAGGTTTTTCACCTTTCCTTAGGAGGACTAACCTCTGTCGCTTCCAGTCGCGGAAGAACTCTCCTCTCTCAAGGCAAAGATTGAAGCATCGAAGCAGAATCTGGGGTGAAGTGTCGATTACCAACTTTAGGATCTCGTTACTTATCCCATCGATTCCAGGCGCCTTGCCTGTTTTTAATCTTTTGCCTGCTTTTTTCAGTTCACTAAGTGTGAAGAGTTCTTCCTCTTCGACTTTGCAAAAACTCCAGTCCCTTCTAAGGTATGGTTCTGCAGGAGGAAACAAAGAACTTATTATCTTTCTGACCCAATCGGGATTGTCCAGGCCGGGGGTCTTTTGCCTCGTCACTAATTTCTTAGTTACGATTTTAAAAGCCAGACCCCATGGGTCCTTATCGACTTCCTCGATTAGGTCCTTCCAGCTACGGCGTCGCGACTTGCGGATCTCTTTCTTGAGGTCCTTTTTCGCCTCCTTGAAAGCCTCTTTCAGCAAGGGATCTCCCTTAGAACGGGTATATGTCCTTCTTGCTTTGATGCATTCCTTTCTCAAGGAGGCCAGTTTTTCTGACCACCAGTGCAAGGATTTTTTCCTTGGAAAGGCGCCTTTGCGACGTGGCATCGACGCATTGCAAGCGGTGACGATTATATTTCGCACCGCTCGCACCTCTCCATTTAGACTTTTCGGTCTTCTCACCCAACCAGAATCCTCAATTAAGATAGATTCTTTTAGGGACCGGCCGAACTTCTCCTTGTTGAGTTTCTTAACGTTCCACGAGAAGGTTTTGCGACTAGGAGCTTCCTGTCTTTTTCCTCCTCGTGTGTCTCCCATTGAGACTGAGAACTCAATGTACTGGTGGTCACTTGCTGTATATTCCTCAGAGACCCGCCAGTCGATTATGCGGCTAAATATATTAGACGATGCGATCGTTAGATCTATAATCGATCCGATCGCACCTCGTCTAAATGTCCATGTTTTTCCCCGGTTTACAACTAATAAATCGTTCTTGGAGATCATTTCTCCAATCAGAATTCCTCTCTTGTCGAGCCTCGTCTCACCCCACTCTGGCGACTTTGCATTAAAATCGCCAGTGATGATGACATCCAGCTTGGATTCTATGAGGCTCGATTCTAGGTCTTCTATATTGGCTTCGAAGGTGGTCAGCGGGTCGTTGGGTGAGAAGTAGCAGCTATACATACGTATGTTAGCCACCTCTATCCACACAAACCCGCTGCTTGTCTCCAAGAACTTGTCAACCCGCAATTCTGGGTTGCACAGCTTGATGGCGGCTCTCTTCGCCTTATCCTGATACCAAGGGGCGAGGTCGCTTCCTTGATACTGCTCACTGCAGAACAGGATATCGACCTCATTTTCCCTAGCTGTTTGCATCAGGAGCACCTGTGCATCCTTACTTGTATGCAGGTTGACTTGAAGGAGCTTTAGGGATTTGCCCTTTTAAGTTTCTCCAGTTCCTCCTTGTAAACCGGGCAGGAAATTCTTCCAGGGATGTGGTTGACTTCCGTTTTTCCCAAGTCTGTACACGTTATGCACTTTGGCTTGTCACTAGTACACTTTTTGGAGAAGTGTCCCGCTTCGCCGCATCTCCGACAGTTTTTTGTTCTGTCGGGGCCCTTGCAAATTCGGGTCACGTGTCCATAGCCTAGGCACTTTTGACATCTTGTCACTTCTAAGTGCGTTCGGATGGATGCGTTTATCCAACCAATACGCACTTTGCCCAGCTTAAGCAGACTCTCGCTGTCCGTTTCACTTAAGCGTACTAGTGCCACCTTCGTACCACCAAAACGTGTCAGAAGTCGGCAAGTCACATCTAATTCGGGCTTTTGCAACTTCTGCTTTAAGACGGTTAAAACGTCCTCCTCTGAAGTTGTTTCGTCAAGTTCCCGAATTTCGAGGGTCCTTTTGCTGACAAGAGCCGTAACCTCGGCCTTGTCCTGAAGAACGGAGGTAAGATTCTGAGCGAACTTTGAAGTTTCACCCCCCTTTTTTACCACAACAAGAACCTCCTTTTTAAGAGTTCTCCTAATTTTCACAATCTCTGTGCCAGTTTCCTCTGGCTTTACCGAAGTTGTTGCCAGTTTTATAAGATCATGGTAGGTCTCTGGATTCCGGGCCACAATTTTTATTGCCTCCGTTGTTCTAATTTTGGGGGGGCGCTTCTGAAGTCGCTCCCTCTCCTCCGCTTTTTTCAAGGCCTTTCTCTTACGGGCCTCCCGTTTCCTATTGGAGACGGTTTTAAAGTCTTTTTCGTTTTCAGGCTTATTTACCACAGTTGCCTCCGAATAAGAAGCAACCCTGGCCGAAGCAGCCTTACTCACCTCCGTCTCCATAACAGTAGGGTTTGCCATGGTCTCCTTGCTCTTAACCCTCTTACCCTTGGGAGTGGTCACAGGAGAATCAGTCTCCGGACCTTCAAACTCTCTAGGGCGCTTCCTTGGGTCGATGGACTTGCTCTCGCTGGATGTGGCGTGCGACATCGATCTGGGAGTTTCAGGATTCGACCTTGGTTTGCTTGGGCTAATGAAGGGCTTAGGTATAAAACGCAGGTTTCTGCGAAGCACCTCATGCACCTTCCCCATTGCCACCATTCCTTCCTTAACATCCTTGCTAATGTTTCTTTGCTTTTTGCAAGCACGCCACATACTATCCAGTATTATTGGGATCAGATCGACCTGTTCTAAAACATTTTCTTCGAATCTGCTAAGTCCCACATCCTCAGAATTTTTTATTTGGCTCCCTCCAAAATCCTTGGAGCCGTCTGCACCGACTACCGGGGCTTCAACCCGATCAGAATCGGTGACGGGATTACCCTCATTTGAGGTACCCGCTTGGAGTATAATATCTAAACTTTTGTCCATTTCATTTTTTTATTCTTTGTCCCGTGTCGAGGGACAATCGGGCCTTAACAGGGTACTACCATCTGGCCAGGATGGACCCTGAACCACCTCCGTTAGTTACATAGACGTTATAACATTGCCGGAGCATTGATGCGACGTCTATGATATCCAAGGGCACGTGAACATGTATGTTCGGACGTGGAGGTCGATGTGTCTCTCCAAGATAGCAGGAAGTTTCCGCAAAGGGAATGCATCCCGGTATCTCTTCACAGAGTTTACCCTCATTATTATTATTATTATTATTATTATTATTATTAATGTATAACTACTGTTCTAAAGAAAATATTCAGTTAACTGGTGAATTTTTATTTAACGGAATATACAGTTAACTAAACTCTTATTTAGCTTCATTTTGAATTAGTTTAATTTTTCTTAAGTAGTAAATTTTTATTTTGCTTATTTTTTCATTAGTTTAATTTTTATTCAGCATAATGTTGATTAACTAGTACTAAATTTTCATTTAACATAACTCAAATTTAGCTAAATTTTTATTTAGTTTAATTTTTATTAACAACTAAATTATTATTTAACAGAATAATATTTAGCTGAGTTTTTATTTAACTATATTTATTTAGTTTAATTTTTATTAACAAGTACATTTTTATTTAACTGAATTTTTTTAGCTTAATTTTTATTTAGCCGAATTTTCATTGAATCCACGAAATTCTGCTTGATAAAAATAATATTAAATAAAATGTCCATTAAACGAAAAATTTTTTTTTAATTTAAGGGGGGAGTCTGGGTCTTTTGCACGTATTTTGAAGAATTTTTTTTCATAGTGAAATTTATTTAAACATTTTAAAATTTTTACATATTATTACACATATATTAAACTAAATAAGAAAATTTCTTTCTATATTTTTTGTTGTTAATAGCGAAGAACTGCGGCAACTGTAAGTAGAGTCCTCGAAAATCTGGTTGACATGATATCTCGAGTCAGAACAGACGAAATCAAAAAATTCAAACGGCATATTAAAATATAGGTAAGTGGTTATAGCTGGAAGTAAAATAAACAAATTTCATTGAAAAATAACAAAATGACGGACTTTTTACTTTTTTAACCCTTCTTTTGCAACTAAAATTGTTTAAAAAACAGGTTAAAAATTATTATTTTACTTGAGGCTATAACCACTTACTAGAGTTGTGCAAAAAGCTCAAAGCTCGAGCGAGCTTTTTCGAGCTTTTCATTTTTCGAGCCGAACCGATCCGAGCCTAATCAGTTCGAGCTCGAGCCGAGTTCGAGCCGAGTCGAGCTTTACAAAAAGCTCGAAAATTTTCGAGTACTCGACTGATTTCGAGTACTCGTGTAAATTCGAGTGTAAATTAAATGTAAATATTCCAATGTATATAAATTCTTGAATCTATAAGTTTGCAGTTTTTCAGGCTGAATGACTACAATAATATTAATTAATTATTAAATTCTTAAGAAAAATTAATTAATAATTTTTACTGTAGAATATTTCTGTTATTACATAACATATTTTTCTAATGTTATACTGCGATCTTCACTTGTTTAAACAAATAAATGTTGCTATTGGCTAACTCTCAACAAAAAGCACTTAGAACCTTGCAGTTTTTTTCTAGTTTTGCAATTAACTAATACCATTGGTATGAATTGGAGATAATCTATGATTGCAACAATTTAGCCATTGTTTAAACAAATAAATGTTGCTATTTACTAACTCTCAACAAAAAGCATTTAGAACCTTGCAGTTTTTTTCTAATTTTGCAATTTACTAACTACAAATAGTATGAATTTAAAAAAATGTATGATTTTTACATTTAGTTTTGTAGTATTATATTTTATGATATAAGAAAATAAACATTTCCTAAAAAAAATATTGTTGTCATTCAAACTGATAAACTTAGAAAAATCCTGCAACATTATATGTAGTTAGTGTCAAGAATCAGTAAATAACAACAATTATTTGTTTAAACCTTGAAACAATTGCTAATTTGTAGAGTTGTGCAAAAAGCTCGATCAAGTATTTCAAGCTTTTCGTTTTTCTAGCAGAGCTGAGCAGAATCAATCCGAACTTGAACCAAATTCCATCCGACACGTGCAGTATTAAACCTAAAATAATTTTGAGCACTTGAATTTTTCGTGCACTCAAATATTTTTGAGTAACTAAAGCTCGAGCCCGGCTCGAGCTCGACCATGCTATTCGAGCTTTTTGCACACCTCTACTAATTTGGTAAAATCATAAAACATTATATTTCATACTATTCATATTACTTTATTGCAAAATTATGAAAAAAACTGCAAGGTTCTAAGTGCTTTTTGTTGAGAGTTAGTAAATAGCAACATTTATTTGTTTAAACAATGGCTAAATTGTTGCAATCATAGATTATCTCCAATTCATACCAATGGTATTAGTTAATTGCAAAACTAGAAAAAAAACTGCAAGGTTCTAAGTGCTTTTATTTGAGAGTTAGCCAATAGCAACATTTATTTGTTTAAACAAGTGAAGATCGCAGTATAACATTAGAAAAATATGTTATGTAATAACAGAAATATTCTACAGTAAAAATTATTAATTAATTTTTCTTAAGAATTTAATAATTAATTAATATTATTGTAGTCATTCAGCCTGAAAAACTGCAAACTTATAGATTCAAGAATTTATATACATTGGAATATTTACATTTAATTTACACTCGAATTTACACGAGTACTCGAAATCAGTCGAGTACTCGAAAATTTTCGAGCTTTTTGTAAAGCTCGACTCGGCTCGAACTCGGCTCGAGCTCGAACTGATTAGGCTCGGATCGGTTCGGCTCGAAAAATGAAAAGCTCGAAAAAGCTCGCTCGAGCTTTGAGCTTTTTGCACAACTCTAGTAAGTGGTTATAGCCTCAAGTAAAATAATAATTTTTAACCTGTTTTTTAAACAATTTTAGTTGCAAAAGAAGGGTTAAAAAAGTAAAAAGTCCGTCATTTTGTTATTTTTCAATGAAATTTGTTTATTTTACTTCCAGCTATAACCACTTACCTATATTTTAATATGCCGTTTGAATTTTTTGATTTCGTCTGTTCTGACTCGAGATATCATGTCAACCAGATTTTCGAGGACTCTACTTACAGTTGCCGCAGTTCTTCGCTATTAACAACAAAAAATATAGAAAGAAATTTTCTTATTTAGTTTAATATATGTGTAATAATATGTAAAAATTTTAAAATGTTTAAATAAATTTCACTATGAAAAAAAATTCTTCAAAATACGTGCAAAAGACCCAGACTGTCTCCTTAAAAATAAAAAAAATAATTATACTTGCAAATTTTATTAAAGAATCGACAAAATCGTACACATCACACGAGTGTTAATTGTAGTTGATAAATGCTATATATGTTCTCAATTTCTGATGATACCGCCCACTAGAGATTGTCGTAATTATTGTTCAATTCGAATGCTGCCATATATATTAATCTCTCTCGCTGATTAAAACATTTCTAATCGTTATATATAAAATGAAAAATTATGGAACTATCAACAATATAATATCAGCCCTTTCAGTTTCGAATTAATATTGTTATAATAAAAAAAATTATTCCCATTTTAAAACAATTTTCCATACTTTGTTAAATGTATGAAAAAAATAATTAAATCATCCTTTATTTTTAATTAAGAAAGAGAATTAAAATATAGAAATCAAATAAAATTTAAGTTATAAAAATGTATGCAAAACACTCGTAATAAAAAGTAATAAAAAAATTAATAAATAGTACCTAAGAAAATGAAGCAAATTAAAATTTTAGTCTATACTGCTTCTTAATTGAATATAATTATTAGAATTTTTAATTCTAGTACATAATTAGTCTATCTATCTATAGGCCAGTCGGTGAGTGCAAAAAGTGCACATAAATGCAACCTGAAAAGTCTCAATAGTTTTTTGTAGTTTGAGGGACCCATATAAGAGCCCCATGGTTTGCTCTTGATTTCCGGTTGCAAAAAATAGTGTAAACAATCGTCAAAGTTCGAGAAACGTAGTTTTTTGATGACCCTTGCTTCCGGTTAAATTTTAGAGGAAAAAGTTGTGATTGAAAGTTGTAGAGCTTGAAAATACCTTTCAAATGACTGGTCATACGTTGAAAAAGGTTAATTAGTTTAGTTGCAAATGAATTTAAACCATTAAAAATAGCACTTTTTAATTGTTTAATAACTTTGTTAATAATTATTGAATTTGTTTACAACTCACTAGGAATATTCTCCTTGCGAAGCTGAATAAATTAAAAAAAAGTCAACTCGATCGGACAAATAGTTTATGTTTTATTCCATTTGTTAACTAAAAACATGAAATTTTTCAACGGAATTTCCCCACTTTTGGACCTGCGAATTTCGTTTTTTTTTCTTCGAGAGTATAGTTTAGGAGTCAAACTTTCATTCCATTTCAATGGGAAATTGATTTTTTTTATCTAAGTGCATAATAATAGACGTTAAAAAAGGGTATGTTTTTTTGACATAAACAAATGGAATAACTCAGTCAATTTTCACTTTATCGATTTGGTGTAAAGGGAATTTAATTTCATTCGTTTTCACAAAACTTTTCTAAAAAAAAATCCGACCCAGCTTCAAGGAGGGGGGAGTTAGTTTATTTTTTTCAAAAAATTCCTGACTAGTTAATTATCAATATTTTTAATTGCAATTCATACCACTTATAGTTCAATATATGTATTTTATGAAAAAAAATTGGACATAAGGTTTTGTGCATTTATTTTTCATTTATATCAAGTAAAAGTAAATGTATCCTTTTTTCAACCTCTGAACGTCGGAGTGGGGGTACTCGAAGGAGCGGGATTCTCGCCGCCACAACTCAATTCAGCCGTTCAAATTTGCAAAAATGGTCATAACTTCGTTAATTATTTACCGATTTTAATCATTCTTTTTTTAATTTGATGTATTTTTCTACGCTGAATCCAAAAATGATTTTATATTTTTTCAAAATACAATATTTTTAATAATAAAAACGAAAATTTTTTTAACAAAAATTTTTTAATTATTATTTATAACACTAGCTGTCGGACCCGTCTTCGACGGGTTTTAGTTTTGGTTAATACATTTGATAGGGTTTCTATCAACCGGGAAATAGCCAGGAATTAAATTTTACTGGGAAAAACTAATAATTATTTACCATTAACTATTTCGTGAGGAAAATATTACTATTTCAATCAGTGACAGATTTTTTTCTATTAAATTTGATATTCAGGAACAGTATTTGGCAACTTGTAGTACTTTAAGCGTTTGTAGTACTGCAATTAATGTATTAAAAATTAATCCTAAATTTACACCAGCTTTTGGAGTCCAGGAAGAGTCTAATTATAAATAATTGTGTCACAATTAGACAATAAAAATTAAAGTCAACAGCAGTTTTTAAAATCAAATCAATATAATAAAACTTTTTTAATTTGGTAAGAAAATTCCCGGTTTTTCCTGGTCAAATTAAACTCCCGGCTATTTATCGGTTTCCCTGCGCAACATACATACATACATACATACACGAAATTTTTTATTGGTATATTTGGAATCCTTGATGCCTGAAACGAATAATTATGTGTGAAATTTAAAGTTCTGAGCAATGTACAGACAAAAGTCTGATTTTATATATATAGATTTGCCAAAAAATTCTTTTCGTACATATAATTCCATTGAATTCAAAATAATATTATGACATAAAAAAATTCAAATTATTTTTATATAAGTGTGTAGCATCGTTGTGTTGATAGTTGAACAGGCGTGCATATGTGAACCTAATGCTACAAGCTTATATATAATTACATTGAATTTTTTTTTTGTTATAATATTTTCTTGAATTCAATGGAATTATATGTACAAAAAGAATTTTTTGTCAAATGTTATAAATAATAATTAAAAAATTTTTGTTAAAAAAATTTTCGTTTTTATTATTAAAAATATTGTATTTTGAAAAAATATAAAATCATTTTTGGATTCAGCGTAGAAAAATACATCAAATTAAAAAAAGAATGATTAAAATCGGTAAATAATTAACGAAGTTATGACCATTTTTGCAAATTTGAACGGCTGAATTGAGTTGTGGCGGCGAGAATCCCGCTCCTTCGAGTACCCCCACTCCGACGTTCAGAGGTTGAAAAAAGGATACATTTACTTTTACTTGATATAAATGAAAAATAAATGCACAAAACCTTATGTCCAATTTTTTTTCATAAAATACATATATTGAACTATAAGTGGTATGAATTGCAATTAAAAATATTGATAATTAACTAGTCAGGAATTTTTTGAAAAAAATAAACTAACTCCCCCCTCCTTGAAGCTGGGTCGGATTTTTTTTTAGAAAAGTTTTGTGAAAACGAATGAAATTAAATTCCCTTTACACCAAATCGATAAAGTGAAAATTGACTGAGTTATTCCATTTGTTTATGTCAAAAAAACATACCCTTTTTTAACGTCTATTATTATGCACTTAGATAAAAAAAATCAATTTCCCATTGAAATGGAATGAAAGTTTGACTCCTAAACTATACTCTCGAAGAAAAAAAAACGAAATTCGCAGGTCCAAAAGTGGGGAAATTCCGTTGAAAAATTTCATGTTTTTAGTTAACAAATGGAATAAAACATAAACTATTTGTCCGATCGAGTTGACTTTTTTTTAATTTATTCAGCTTCGCAAGGAGAATATTCCTAGTGAGTTGTAAACAAATTCAATAATTATTAACAAAGTTATTAAACAATTAAAAAGTGCTATTTTTAATGGTTTAAATTCATTTGCAACTAAACTAATTAACCTTTTTCAACGTATGACCAGTCATTTGAAAGGTATTTTCAAGCTCTACAACTTTCAATCACAACTTTTTCCTCTAAAATTTAACCGGAAGCAAGGGTCATAAAAAAACTACGTTTCTCGAACTTTGACGATTGTTTACACTATTTTTTGCAACCGGAAATCGAGAGCAAACCATGGGGCTCTTATATGGGGCCCTCAAACTACAAAAAACTATTGAGACTTTTCAGGTTGCATTTATGTGCACTTTTTGCACTCACCGACTGGCCTACTAGTACCTGTTATATTTTTTTAGAAAAATTAAGTTCATTTTTCGTGAATAAAAAACAATTGTAAAAACTCTCGTTATATATATTATATATATTTTCCAGTGGAGTTCATCACAAAAAGACAAATTGCGAATCGACAGCAGTGATAGCAAAAGTTCGTAATGTGCTGAAATCGTCTCGAAATCATTTGTATCCGACTAAACTCACATTGACAGTTGCAGGAGTGGCAAAGAAGACTAAATTAAAAAAAGGTAATGGTGGTTGGGGAGATATTCGAGATCACGAATTATGTCTCAATATCACTCTAAACACTGATCTCCTCTTAATTTAAATTCAGTGAATAGATATTAAAAAAATTTTTTTAATTTCCCTCAGATCTTATCAAAAACAAAAAAGAAAAGATTATTATACTCTCGTAAAAAGTTTTGAGCAGGGCTCAACATTATTTTTTTCCTGAAACTTTTCTTTCATATTTTTTTAGAAAGGTTTCAGTATCTATTTTTTTATACTGAAAACTTTTTAGTAATTTCAGTAATTATAAAAGAAAAGAAAAATTGAAGGGTTTTGAAGATAATAATAGTTTTTTAACTTTTTCACCTATTTTAATTCATTTGTGTAAAATATCTTAAGATTTTTCTATGTAGGTTGTTATTTAATTTATACTCGCATTTGTTATAAGAATTTCTATAAATGTAAATGCAAAATATTGTTATGTATATGTAAATTGGTTAGACCCTTCACTTTTTTTTCTCCATTTTTTTTAACTTTAAGGCGCACATGAAACATACTTTTTTCGTGCTCAAATATTTCCTTCCACTAAATGCGTGTTGGAAAATGTTAAAATATATATAATTATATAAACGTGTGAAAGAACTGATATAAATTATTATGGATCAATTATTGCAATTGATAAAATAATATTAACGTAAATTCGTCCCTACACTACAGCTCTAGCTTTTTACAAAGAAAAACAAATATTAATGGGCTACTTGACAAAGAAATTTTTAGTTTTTAACTAATATATTACAAATATTCATTCAAAATTTAAATGGCGTAAATGACACATGAATATGCTCAATTTTTCAGTAGTTTAAAATTTGTTTAATAATAAATTGCTTGTAGGGTAATAAATTATTTTATTGATATAAAAATTTTTCAATTAGGCCATAGTATGCATGTGAACTGGTGAAAGATATTTCAAGATTACAGTAAAATTTATCAATTTAAAAAACTTTTTTTTTTATTGAAGTAAAGAATTTTAAACGTAATATTTTTCACCAGGAATGTGATTTGTGTGAAACAAAATTTGTACGTTGATTGGTTTCTCTTTTGTGTGAGTTGAATATAATTCCAAAATATTTTTTTACTCAACTAATAGTCTATCTCCTTATGAATATTCAGAGAAATTGATTCGAGTAAATTTTTTTGAAATAGATACAAAATATTTTATTTCAATAAAACTTTTATTTGAACCAAAAAAATTTCAATGAAAGAAAATTTTCATTTTTACCGAATAGAATTTATTTGTTACAAATAAATTACAAAGTTATATACACTCTTTCTCTGAATTGTCATATAATTCACAAAATTGGAGTATTCAATTTTCTGTATAAATTCTCTTTTTGCACGCCCGTTTCTTTCTAGTCATTATACTTTTAAAAAATGAAATATCGTTAAGCGGTGTTTGATATCAATTCCGCCATATAATGTACATATAATATATATTAAATTAAAAAACTAGATATTCTAAAAAAAATGATTTGTTGAGATTGCATTCGAAGTAACGTTATATAGAAAAATTTAAGTTTTCGTATTAAAAAGAGAAAAAACAAAATACTCAAAGTTTTTTTTACATTATTATAAAACACTTATAAATATCAGCTGCAGTAGAATCGGTGTAATTTTCGAAAAAAAAATACTTTCTCATTAAAAAGAGGCTTCTAGGTAATAAATATATTTTACAAAATTAATATACCAAATGGCAAAATATTACGCAATTAATTTAACAAATATATATATTGTTATATATAAATGTTAGCAAATTTTAATTTTAACACGAAAAAAAATAAAACGCTGATAGTTTAATATAAATGTTCTATAATCATTACTATAATGACAAAAATATCAATATCGAAAAAAATTTATTTTCTACTTTATATATATAGAAAGAAAAATTGAAACATGATGCTTTTATGTACATTGTGATCTCATGTTTTATTATCAAAAAAAAAAAAAAATCTAAACATGTATAATTTTCTCTGTATTTTGTCGTTATTTTATTATAAATAATTTATATATATATATATATATATATATATATATATATATATATATATATATATATATATATATATATATATATATATATATATATATATATATATATATATATATATATATATATATATATATATATATATATATGCATATATGTGCGTATAGAAAATGGAGAATGAGTGTTTTTCTAAAATATCTATGTTTTTTGTAAGAAATTTTATCATTGACGATTGTTTTAATTATTCTAAGAGTGTGTGTATAGAAATCATGTAATTTATCACGTAAAATATTAACTTTGACTGTTAATATTTCATTAAGTAATATGGTGATATTCATTGCGATAGCGTAACAAAAAAATAAGTGTTTTATATCAAAATAAAAGTGAATGTTCCTCAATTAGTACTTTTTTGTCTAATTTAATTAAAAAAAAACGCTCCATCAAAAAAATTCTCTACTAGATTAAATCTGTTTACTTTTAGATATATTTTAATTAAAAATATTCTTTTTGTTACAAAAACAACATTTTTATTTTAAAAACCAAAGGAAAAGAATTTATCTTCATTACAAATTTTTATAGTTTATTTTATTAAAATTTTATTAAAAACGTTCTTTAATAAAATGTTCTATTAAAAAAAATTCATTTAAAAAATTCTATTAAAAACGTTCTTCAATAAAATGTTCAATTAAAAATAAAATTCATTTAAAAAATTCTTTTATTCCAATTTTATAAATTTAAAAATATAATTTTTTTCGTGTAAAATTAGAGTAAGATAAAAAATTTAATATATACCCAATTGTTTGAGAGCAGTTGGTACATAATCATCATATTTTGCTCTCATAAAATTCCCAGCGATTGGTCCTTCTAAATTGTATTTTTGTGCGAATTTTTTTATCGAGAATCTATTTCTCATTTTGTCTCTAGATTTTCAAAAAAATATTTATATTGAGTTTTTTTGTGCAAATTAATAATATTCTTATAGGATTCGATTTTTGATGAGAAAAATTAAAAGAAAAATAAACTGGAATAAATTACCTGTTACTAAGTCGTCTTTCGTCAAAAGTAATGGCTCCTTGATTTTGTTTAAAAAGCAAAAAAACGTATCTGTGGGGATTGGCATTTTTAGGCGGCGCTGGACCAAAATATTCTGTGAGCACTTCACCTTTCGCTACTTTATTTTCGGGAATGTTTCCAACAAGCCAATGCTGCCACTCACGATTATAGCCTCTAACTGGAGCATCGAGATCTGCAATTATGATTTTCAATTGTGAAAAATTATTAAATCAATTTCAATTCTATTCAACTATTAAGATAATCCATTATTTTAATTGAAATTGTTTACATTTAGAGAAAATACAATAATTAAAATTTTTTTTTTATAAATCAATTTCACTGTTCTATTATTAATACAATTATTTTAATTGGAATTGTTATGCAGAGCAAATACAATAATTTTAAAAAAAAATTTATTTTGCAAGTTATTTGCAAAATGCAAAATTAAAAATTTTAATTAAGTTATTTGCAAAATAATATTTTTTCAAGTTATAATTTATGTAATTATATAATAATATTTACAATTCTGAATATTTATTTACATTTTTGTATTTTCAGAATATATTTCAGAATATACTTTTTAATTATTTGATTTTAAATTATTTTTAAAATTCTATTTCTCAATTTATTTGTTTTATTTTTTTATTAAATATTTCAGTACTGAATTTTATTTACTTAAAAAAAATTAACAACAAAGTTAATAAACTACCTAGGAATAAATTAAAAGAATTGAAAAGCTAGCGACATCAGAAAACAGGTTTATTTTATAGTGAAAGTTGACTCTTCCCTAGAAGATTGTGAAACGCAGTTAATATATTTCGGTGATGTTTTTTCCTTCTGTTTTTTTTTATAATAAAAATAAATCTCAAAATAAAAAAAACTTTCGATTTTAAATTTCATTGGCTGGTTTTATTCTTCTCAAAAAAATTAATTTTGTTAGCTATAAAAAATTGAAATTTTACCTGTCATCGATAAAGTATAAAGAAGCCCTCCTTCATGCTTATAATCAATATAAGGGATATTTTTTGTTTCTGTTGGTGTTAATTCATTTCCGAGGTCGACAGTTATATTTCCATACTTTACCTGAAGCGGAAAAAAAAAATTTTAGTTTTTTTTTAATTATTTTGAAATAAATAAATAAATTACCTCAATTAATTCAGTTGGTGCTGAGTCCAAAATGTCAGAAACAATTTTTGCATCCTCGAATTTTGATTTTACGTCTCCAGCCACGAGAGTCACTCCGAAAAGAAGAAAACCTGTAATTTACATAACAAGTGAATGCTGTTTTCAATATTAAAACAAATATTCAAATCTTCTTTTCTAAAACTATATAATTATATATATATATATATATATATATATATATATATATATATATATATATATATATATTTTTTTTTTTTTCTTTGCACTTATATTATACTTTAACTGCAACTATTTTTATTATCTGATTTTATTATTTGACCATGAAATTATATAAGAAAAAATTATTACAATCACCTTCGGCATATTAAAAAAAACTTCCGTTGACGTGCAATAACCTACGGAGTATTCTATGTTTGCAAACAAAATGAGTAAACAAAGTAATATGAAGAAAATAATGTTTTTTACTGAAAAATAATATACAATTAAATTATAATGTATATAAATTGCACTAATTAACAGGAGTAATAAATTAAAACAAGTGTATGCAAACAAGAAGTAAATATATTAAAAAAAATTTATTTTTCACTCACCTGTGATTAAATACTTCATTCTTGTTCCCAGCGTCAAAATAGACTGACACTTTTACCTTCTCTCCCTCCAATTAAAAAAAGTACATTCACCGTGCATCCACATTTATATATCTCTACAGTATTCAAATTATTATATTTCTTTGTCCATTGGAAAAAATTTCTTTAAGCAATCGTATAAAATGTATGAATTTTTAACAATAGAAAACTTTTCTTTTATCCATTTTTTTAGAAAGCAAAAGAAACAAATTTATAAAACTTGAATAGTATAGAAAATGTCTATTTCGAAAAAGGAAAGTAAAATATCACTTTGTAAAGTATTAAATTATTCTTTATTACTATGGATATGTAAAGTTATATTATAATTAACAATTATATATAATATATAACATCGCAAATAGAAAAAATATGAATTCAAATTAAAAGTATAAAAACGATTTAAGTTGCAAAATATTTGTGACTCATTTTATAATTTATAATTTACTATACTAAAAGCATTTTTATTATAAAAGCACGATTATGACAAAGATTTTTTAAGATTCCTTTGGTTTAGAATACATAATATGTGTGAAAAAGTACTTAAAATTATTTAATTGGAAACAGACTGATCCCATTGTGCTTGGAACATGTTTGCAGCAATTGGATCGCCAAGATTATATTTTTCAGCGAATTTTTTTGCCGAAAAATTACGACGACCTTCTTTTCCATTACTTGTGAGTTGTGGTTCATTGAAAGTTATTTTTCCCTTTTGTTTGTAAACTAAGAAGACATATCGGTGAAGGCCTGTTCCTTTTGGTGGACCTGAGCCGACGTATGGTGCCAAAACATCACCCTTGGAAACTTCATCTTCGGAAATATTTCCCACCAGCCAGTGAACGAATTCTCGATTCGTAGGAGTTTGTCGACTTGGCGCATCGGGATCTATAAAATTTAAAAACATATCAAAAACTATTTAACTAAATTAAACTTCTTTTACACGATTATTTATTTTTGCAAAATTTTTATTTATCCTAGAAATTCAAATAAAAATTTTGTATTGTGATAATGACAAAATATCTATTAACAGAAGTTATCGAATAATAAAATAGGATTGTATTTTTATTTATTAAATGTAGAAAAAAGTAAATAAGTAAAATTTATTTCCGCATAAAATAATAAACAAATTATAAGAATTTAAAAATAATTTCTCTCGAGTTGTTTTAAGCTCGATAAAAATAAATATAAAATATTTTATAATTGACACTTGCTATATATTTTTAGTGTGAAATAAAATATAAATCAAGGACAAATTCATACCAGTCATGATCAATGTATACAAAGCGTCATCATCATCCTTGTAATCAATTTCCGGTGCATTTTTCACTTCTGTTGGAGTCAATTCTTCTCCCACTCGAACTTTTTTCTTTCCATACTCCACCTGAAATATTATATTTAATTAATATTTAATTTTTTACAATAGTAATTAATTGTAATATCAGAATAACATTTTTAAAAAAACGACTCATTTTTTATTATCAAATTCGCCAATGAAGATAAGTAGAAAAAGTCAATAAACAGAATCGAGAAAATCAAAAAATAATTTTTCGGCTTTTAATTACCTCAACTTCATTAACGGGCACTTTGTTTATAACATCAGGAACAACTTGATTCTTCATTAAATCAGATGAAACATCAGCCAATGAAATGCCGCTCATAAAGAGCACGATTCCTGTAAAAAAATAAAATATTAATAGATTAAATTAACTAAAGGAAATTGTTGAATAAGTACTAAATTCAAAAAAAGATATCATAAAATAAAATAATTATTATAATAAAAAAAATAATTTACTTTAATGTTATATGAATTTATCTCACCAATAAATTAAAGTAAAAATTAAAATTATGCAAAGTATAGAAATTAAAAATTATTTAACTATATAAAATATTGATCTTATGAGAATGTAATACCTGTTACTAAAAGATACATTCTTGCTGGTGACGAAATTATTACTGTGGACAAGCTGCTCATTCCTAGGATTAAGTAATTTACGTTCCTACTCTTACCAATCCCCACCCGCACTTTTATTTTAATTCTTTTCCGTTTACAGTTAAATTATATCAAATTATATAATTATCAGAAAATGCTGTCAAATTTTGAAGAACATTAAAAACGAATTCTTTTTTTGTTTTTATTTCTTAAAATAAAATTAAATATTTATAAATAAAACGCAGAGAAAAAAAATTAACTTTAAAGAATACCTAAACTTGTTCAATTTTATTCTTCCTTATTTATAAAAAAACCTTTTCCTGCAAATTTTTCTTTAAAATTTATTTCTCGAGAAAATAATTTCACATAAAAAGAAAAATATCTGCTGTGTTTATTAATAAACACATAAATAATTTTATAAAATTTTTTCTGTACGTACAAAAGAAGCAAAAAAAGAAAATACTTGAAATGCCTACGTAATTCAGAAAAAGAAAAATCTTTCTAGCAAAAGTTAAATGAAATAATTAAACGAGGTCAATTCCTTGAAGATACAAAAACGGAAACTGGCATTAGTTACAATTTCAAGATAATCACAGACAATCACGTAATCACAAGTAACCTAAGCCCGGAAAATAAAATTATTCAGCCTATTTAATTTAATACAGTAAAATTTAATGAGATTAAAATCTATTTTTCTTTAATTATTATTTACTTTATTAAAAATTATGTTTATAATTAAAATTCATCAAATAATTATCATTAGGGGCCGTCCATAAATTACGTAAGGTCATTTGGGTGGGGGGGGGTAGACAATTTTTCTATGTTAACTTACATGGGTGGGTACCTGGTTAAACGAATTTCTTACGTAAGATAAATTTTTTTACATTACTCCATAAATTTCGGAAATTAGGGTCGTTCCAGAATGAGCCAAAACGCAACGAAGACGCGACGCGTCCCAATGCCAAAGATGATAATATTAAGCTAAATTTCTGCATTAAGGAAGGTACTACTACACTTTAGAAGGCTCTTAAAAGACCAAATTTAAAAAAATTTTTCTTAGGTTTTTTATTATAAATATTTAAAAAACTTTTTTGCCTATATTAGTACATATTTGGAGAATAAAAATAATGGTTTGTTTTTAATTTTTATTTAATATCATAATTTGCAGACAGCATCCAGATCGAAACTCCAAAAAGTTAGTTGTCCGATTGCGGACAGTTTATCTCAAGATTGACAAATCGGAAACAAAAAATCCAAATTGCTTTTTAAAAAGGAAGGTGTCTTACATAGAAATCTACCACCAATAATGAAAAATCGACTAAAATAAAAAATAGCAGATGTTTCAATCATTTGTTTAAAAATACACATACACTATGTTTTTCAGTATTTTTCTAGTCTGCAAAAATGTTTTTTTTAAATTTTTTGACCATTTTCTGGTAAATTCTCACACAGGACATGCTAACAAACAAATCGAGTTATCATTTATTAAAATCTGTTCAGTAGAATCAGAGATAAACTGTCCGCAATTTGAGAAAACGTTATTTTGAGAAAAACGCGTTTAAACTTATATATATCGTTAGAGGCTATCTATAAATTACCTAAAATTCTTTTGCAAATTGAAATCCCACCATTTTTTTATTTCAGACACTGTTACATACATTAGCACCAATATTTCTACTGGTCATAACAAAAAGCTGGACCCCACCATCCCCTTAAAGACTTACTTAATTTGTCAATGACTTTTTACGTTAATTGAATATTTTTTGAAAAATTTACTTTTATTTTTCACAATTGGTTATAAATACTTCAGGAGGTGTTTTCTGTAGTCATAAGGAGTTAAAAAATACAATAAAAAAAATAAAATTTTTAAAAATTTTAAAGTGTAGTAGTACCGTAATATTTATTATTTCGACCAAAGTAAAATATGTTTAATAAATTTTATATAAATTAAGTATATTCTAAGAAATACATAACTATACACCAAACACCAAAAATTTGTTTATTAATTCATTTTATTAGTTAAACAATTTTTTGCAATGCTGCTAGTAAATTCTCGTAAAAAATACATAAGCAAAAACTTACGTAAGATAGGGGGGGGGGTGGTTCAAAGTCTTACGGAGCCTTACAGACGTGGGTGCATGGATCAAAATTTAAGAAAAATGCCTTACGTAATTTATGGACGGTCCCTTATCAAATCACCTCTAAAATCCATTTTAATCGACTGGATCGAAATAAACACTTTCCGAAAAAAATTACATCTTAATTAAGTTTATGTCTGAAAATATTTACTTTAATCTTCACTTTTAAAAAGTATTTTTATTTATTGAATAAAAAATTCAATTGTATTAATAATTAATTAAAAGTAATATTATTAAGATTTCCCCGAACAATAAAAATTATTTACTGATATTACCCATAAAAAATGTATTTTGATGAAAAAACTTATGCTCTGTGCTGATGATATGAAATTGGAACAAAATTGTCCCATTTTGCTTGAAACATATTTCCAGCCTGTGGATTGCCAAGATTATATTTTTCAGAAAATTTTCTAGTTGAAAATTTTTCGTGTGTTGCTTCCTCGTGATTTTTCAAATGCTTTTCGTGAAAGTGCAGTTTTCCAGGTTGTTTATAAATTAGGAAAACATATCGATGAAAACCAGCTCCTTGAAGGGGACGTGCACCAGTATAATCCACTAAATTCTCCCCTCTAGAGACATCATCGCCTGGAATATTGACCACCAGCCAATGAATCCATTCAGCCATAATTGGAGTTTTTCTGGTTGGTACGTCAGGATCTAAAAAATTATTTTTTATGATTATATCAAAATTACGTATAAAAAAATATTTTTTCGATATTTACCTGTCATAATTAAAGTATAAAATTCACTGCCCTCATGATTGTACTTTACAGTTGGTACATCTTTCACTAAAGTAGGAGTCAATTCTTCTCCGAAAGTGAGATTTTTGTCTCCATAAAGAACCTAAAAAAAGAAAATATTATCTTTTTGTGATTATTTGAATTAAACGGTCAAAAATTACCAAAAGTCTAAAATTGACTAATTTTTTATTTATTTTTATATTATAAATGAAAAAAATTACCTCAAGCTTCTCGTTTGGCGCTTTATCTAAAACATCAGGTACGACACCAGTTTCATGAAATTCGGATAAAATATTCCCAATCGAAAATCCGATCGTTGAAAGTAAAATGCCTAGGAAATATTTTTTCAGAATCAATTGATTCAACAATTAATTAAACATTGTGATAATTAATGCAAGTGTTTTTACCTATTAAGAAGAGATAAGCTCTGAATCCTGTCATATTTAATACTGAATCGTTACTAAATTATTGTAAGTGAATAAGTACTCCTGATTCTCTCTACATAAAACTGCAAATTTTAAATTTTCTCATTGTCATGAAAGTTAATTGGCGACATTCAAGAAAAAAAGGACAATGTATTCATTACTAAATTTACTCTTCATATAAATTGAGTGTACTCGGTTTTAATTTTAATTTCTTTACGAATATAGCTAGATCTTAAGTATCTAATTGAAAATAGAAAATTATACTGTTATGAGAAGAGAAAAAATGAGAAATTAAATTGAGAAAAAAAGGTCCTTGGGACTACGGAAAGGAAAAGCAATTGAGCATAAAAAAATTATATAATTAACTCGAATGAATTATAGACAAAACTAAGAAATAAAGAATTGAAAAATTTATTTGAAATCTTAAAAAACTTTTCCATAAAATCTGTATAAAATTGTCTTTCAAAGTTAAAAGTTACGTAATTTACATTTTGGATGACAATTGGAAGCGTCTTTATATGTAACATTTTCGTATAAAATTTAATCATCAAGTTGTTTATAAAGAATCGGAACATAGTCGTCCCATTCAGCTTGGAACATATTTCCATAAATTGGATCACCCAATTTATACTTGGAAGCGAATTTTCTGATAGCAAATCCTCCGCGATTGTCGCCACTTCGATTTGTCAAACGCTTCTCGTCGAATGTCAATTTTCCCGATTGTTTGTAAATCAGAAAAACGTAACGATGAAGACCTGTTCCCTCTGGAGGACCAGCTCCAACATATTCAGAAAGAGTTTCACCACTCGCAATATCATTGCCAGAAATGTTTCCAACGAGCCAATGGTGCCATTCACGGAATTTTGGCTCTTTACGACTCGGAGCATCGGGATCTTGAAAAAGAAGTAATTTATTAACAAAAATTCGATCATTATTATTGAAAATACACTTGAATTTTCAAAACCTTTTGAATTTTCTATATAAATAATAAATAATATTCAATATTTTCAATATCGAATGAAAATTTGAATGTATTCGAAATGATTAGAAAATAATTAAAATAATGCAGAATTGACTTGCCAGTCATGCATAAAGTATAAAATGCTCCAGATTCAGCATCCCACTTAACAGAGGGTGGATCCTTGACTTGCGTTGGTGTAAGAACCTTGCCAATTTCAACTTTTAGATTATTGGCGTATGTCACGTCGAGAACTGAATTGGGAACTTTATCAATAACATCGGGAACCACATCGTGAGTTTTCAAAGCGTCTGCCATTGTTGATAAAACACGTGTTCCAATTTCCACCGTAGATTTCCTCGCAAATAGTTTTTGAACTGAAAAACATAATATTAAAAAGAATGATTCGTAATATATCCTCATGGCGAAATAATTGCGATATATACAGATACTTTAATCTAATTATTACTCTTTCCATTTGCATGTTAATTTCTGAAAAATGGAAATAAATTATATTTACTAGATTATATTTAGTACAATGTAGATTTACAGAAGTAAATTTAAAACAAAAATTATAGAGAAACTACAAAAAATCTTGAACAAATTCGTGGATTACGAAAATTTTTTCAATTGAGTTCTAGGTATAACCTAAACTCCGAAAAAAAGTGATTTTAATTGTTGAGTGTAAAAAATTGATGAACAAAAAATGAATAAAAATTATATTTACTTGCTCCAACAGTAACAGAAATCATGATCAATGGCGAAAGAAGCTTCGAGAACTGCTTGATAACCGGATTGCCGGCGTTTGAACCGGCTTTTTAAAAATGTTTACAAATTGATTTACTAAAAAAAATAAGAATAGTAATTCTAACAATTTATCGATATTCGAAAATTTTTTAATTTATATACCAATTAACTTTATCATCAACTTTAAAGTACAATGTTGTGAATATTGTGTAAAATTAATATAAAATTTAAAAATAAAAATTACTCTATATAGTAGAAAACTAATAAGCCGACAGAAGTAATTTTTAAAAAAAGCAGAATGGAAAGAAATTTTGAATTTTAATTAAAAGTGCACTTTTTTGTTTAAATTTATTATCTTATTTATAAACTAGCAACTCAAAGCTAAAAACTGAGGTAAATTTATAAAAGTAGACAAGAAATTTTTCTATATATTTTAAGGTTATGTTGTCATAAAAAGGTTAATTTTTTCATACAATTAATTAAGATCTTCGATATAATAAGTATGTACTTACATTCTCAAATTTCTTTTTTTCAAAGGTATTAAATACCTTTTTCTGTTAAAAACGTTAAAAAGATGAGGGATGAGATGAGGTTAAAATTTAAAGAGATTTTAAAAGCAGAAAACTCTATGGGAAAAGGAAAAGGATATTATCAAAATTCGAAATTAATAATAGTTACCAACTTTACCGACTAGAGTCCAGCGGCGCGCTTGTCGTTCTCTATATACAGTCGATAATAAAAATTGTCAATATTGATACCAACTGAGCAAGACAAGAAAAACACAATTGGTACTGCTTGTTGTCTTTTCTTTACTCCAGAAAAGCAACATTTATTGTTCGATTTTCTAAAATTCTACACTTGTAGACAATATTTCTTGTAATTTGATCAAAATTACTTGTTAATCGGAGATCAAGAAACAAAAAACATGACCCGTAAGTATATAATATCAACATATTTTGTCTATTTGTTTGTATACTCATTTTCTAAAGGACATTTCAGTGACTTTACTTTTAATATACATATAGAAATATTCAAACTTCCATGCAATTTATTTTGAAACGATATTCTTAAATTCTGGAAATTAATTTAAATTATCTATTTCATACTTGAAGTAAATAATAATAATTTTTTCATAGCAAATAGAAAAAATTGATATCAGAATTCAAGATAAACTGTGTCCTCCATATTTTTTTTGTCTTCTAACGTGTCACTTTCCAATAATAGTCGATAATAATAACTCAGTTTTATTCGATTTTTTGAATTCTAAAAAAGGAGAAAAAAGAGAATTTTATGAGTCTATTTGTTATTTCTATTTTCTTATAAATTGTTTTAAATTTAGGTTAGACTAAACCATTTTTTTAAAAAAGTTTTCTTTAAATTTCAGAATGTATTGTCATATATTTCATTTGTTTACAATATTTGGATTATTTATATTTTCCTCTGATGCCTGAATAAGGAAAAAATCTGAAAATATTGCAAATATTTTAAACTCCATGTGTTATTATTTCAAAACGAAAAATATTTGCAAATACAAAGAAAATATGGAAAATATTTCTTACAACACATTTTATTCAAAGATGCATTTTTTAATTAAAATATTTTATTTCAGGTGGAAATCAACGTGAATTGGCACGTGCGAAAAATATGAAAAAGAATGTTAAGAAAACTGCAGGCGAACAAGAAAGCAATAAAGGTTTAAGTTTAGAACAGCGAAAACAGCGGTAAGTTCATTGAAAAAGAAGCAAAAAATAATGTTATTTAATAATAATTTCACTGAAAAAAAATTTCTGATTAGGGTATATTTAACCTAACCAGAATAAATCTAGTTAGGGCATATTTAACAAGAAATTCTAGTTAAAACAGGTTTTCTGGTAATTCCAACCAGAACTTTTTTTTCAGTGTTAAGTTTTATATTTAATAATTTAATTTCAATATTAAGATATGGGTTATTCTCCTGAAAGGGACCCTTTTTTGTTTAAATTACCAAAAAATCAAATTGTTATTTTTTTTTTGCTTTCCTTTTCATAAATAAGTTTTGAAGATGTTTAAAGATAAAAATATAAATTGCGCAAAATTAATTTCCAGAAATAAGACCTCCAGCAACATTTTATTATTATGTGTTCTAGAGTTTAAGTATAATTAATTATAACTTTTAAATTAATGATTTTATAAAAAAAAACTCTGTAGGAATATTTCGTTTTAAATAATAAATTGTTATGTTTTAATTTATTACACTTTTTGCTTGTATATTTTATTTTTATTAAATAAATAATTTAATTTGAGGGTTAAATATTTCAAAAGAATGATTAAAAAAATTAAAAACAAAACGCCTATCAAATATAAAAAAGGCTTTGGAGATGAATTGATATTTCAGGGTGTCTACAACACCTGGAAAACTTGGAAAACCTGGAAATGTCAGGGAAATTAAAAATGTCCTGGAAAACCTGGAAATGTCAGGGGATTTTTTTCATCATGACTTAAAATACTCTTGAACAATATTTTTAATGCCCACAATTAATTTTACAAATTTTTAGTAAAAAATTAATAGTAATAATTAATATTGCCTTTCTAATTTGCAATTGTATTCTATTTTGAGAAATAATATGAACCACAGACATACATATAATCAAATAGAAAAAGATTGACCACTTCAAATTCTGAAAGATCAAAAGAAAAGCAGAAATAATGGCATTGAATAATTTTGTTTCGTAAAATAAGTCAATTTATTTTTAAAACACATAATTCAAGGCTCGAACTAGGTCCGTAAATCCCGTAAAGTCCGTAAAAGTCAGTTTTTTTTAAAATGGTCCGTAAAGTCCGTAATTTGATTAAAAAGGACGAAAAGTTTGTAAATTGTACGATATAATTTAGGGAATTTTAGAGAAACTACAAATGATTACAGAAATTCAATTATTTTTAAAAATAATAAAATTCTTCGCAGAAATTCAATTGTATTCAAAATTTTTTTTAAATTCTGGTAAAAATTTCAATTATCTTTATAAATAATTAAATTCTTCTCTGAAATTCTATTATTTTCAAAAATTTTAATAAAATTCTTGGCAAAATTTCAATTATTTTGAAAAATGTTCCTCATTTCAATGTTTTTCAATATCTACTGTTTTAATAAAATTTTTCCAAAAGAATCTAATTATTTAAAATTTTTTTTATTATTTTCATAAAATAATAAACATTTCACAGGAATTCAATTATTTACAAATTTAATACTATTTTAAATCAATTAATCGAAAAATTCAATTATTTTCAAAAATAAAGTTTTCCAGAAGAATCCAATTATTTAAAATAAAATTTTCATAATATTTATTATATTTCGAAAAAATTAATTATTTAAAACAATTTTTATAAAATTCATTTAAAGAATTCAATTATTTTCAAAAATAACAAAATTTTTCACAAAAATTTAATTCTTTTTAAACATTTTAATAAAATTTTTCGCAATAATTCAATTATTTTAAATAAATAATATAAATTTCTCAGGAATCCAAATATTTTTGAAAATTTATTGAATAATATTCTTTGCAACTATTCAATTATTTACATAAATAATAAAATCCATTCCAGGATTTCAATTATTTTTAATACAATTTTACAGACATTGCTAAAAAAATGTAATTATTGTTAAAAATTTAATTTCAATTCCTCAAGAAAATCAATTACTTAAAAAAATGTTTTTTTAAATTCTTTGGAAGAATTCAATTATTTACAAAAATATAAGAATTCTTCACAGGAATTCATTTATTTTCAAAAAATTGTAATAAAATTGTTCGAAAGAAATCAATTATTTTAAATACAATTTCAATAAAATTTTTTTGAAATAATTCATTCTTTTACATTCTTTTACATTTCAATCAAATTCTTCCCAAAAATTCAATTATTTACATAAATAATTCTTCAAAAGAAATCAATTATGTCTATAAATAACAAAATTATTCCCGAAAATTCAATTATTTTCAGACATTTTGATAAAATTCTTTGCAAAATACAATTATTTTTATAAATAACAATATTCATTACAAGAATTTAATTATTTTTAAAAGTAATGCAATTTTTCTTGGAAATTCAATTATTTAAAAAAATTCTTATTAATTCGTTCGAAAGAATTCAATTATTTTCATAATTAATAAGAATTTTAATAGAATTCTTTGTAAAATTGAATTATTTTTAAAAAACTTTTCGCAATTCAATGATTTTCAATATCTACTATTTTTATAAAATTTCCAAACAGAATTCAATTATTTAAAAATTTTTTGTAAAAATCTTCGTAAGAATTCCATTTTTTTTGGGAATAATACAAATTTCTCAGGAATTCAATTATTTTTGAAAATTTTTTATAAAATTGTTAACAACTATTCAATTATTTTCATAAATAATAAAAATCATCAAAGAATTTCAATTATTTTTAATACAATTTTAATCGAATTCTTTGAAAAATGTAATTATTCTTAAAAATTTTATTAAAATTCGTTATCAATTTAAAAATTTGTTGGTAAAATTCTTTATGAGAATTAAATTTTAAGAAACATTTAATAATTCAACAAATTATTTTTTTTTGTATTTAAATAATTGAATTCTAATAAAAATCTATTAAAAAATTAATTTCAGTGAAAATTTTAGATAATAATTGAATATTAAAAGCAATATAGCGTAAATTTTTATAAATAATTAAATTTTGAAATTAATTTTTTTGAAAAAGTTTAATTCAATTTTTTAAATTTTATTTTAAGTTTTTATTTTGTAATATTTATTTAATTGAAAAATTTACGAATAATTGAAATTTTGTAAAATTTATTTAAAGACGAATTTTAGTTAAAAATTGTTGAAAATAATAATTGAATTGATAATGATTTTATCACTCGGTTATCTTTAATTATTATAAAACATAAAGAAATCGATCACTCCGACTTCATGTTTTATAGTTATTAAAATTTAATAAAATTTATAATTTTAAGTAAAATGTTCTCTTATTTGACTCGGATTGCTGATATTTTTGTTCGTAAATGGTCCGTAATTTTTCATTTTTGGTTCGTAAAGTACGTATTTTTAAATACTGTGACACTGTGTCACTGGTTCGGGCCCTGATAATTTTTTAAAAGTGTGCATTTTATATTCATAATTTTTAACGTTGGTGACGTTTACAATGATTTAGTAGAAAAAATAATTTTCTATTCAAACTTTTGTCTTAATAAAACTTTTACAATGTTTCTTAAACAAAAAGTTAAAAAAGGAAAATTTTGTAAACGTAAAATATTGTTTTCTGAGTGAAAAACAGTTTTTTTCTTCAAATCGTTGATGACAAACGTTGTGAATACTTCTTTCACGTTATTTATAAGTGTTATCAAATAAAATTTAAGCAATGTATTTTTTGTAACCTCTTGTCGATTCTTAAAACCTGGAAAAAAAAATTTTAGAAGGTCTGGAAAACCTGGAAATGTCAGGGAAATTTTTTTCAGATTAGTTGTAGACACCCTGTTAATTTAATGAAAAAATTCTCGTTTTTTCTAATTTTAAAAATATTACAATTTTTTAAACAATATTTTTAGTTTTAATCATCAAATATTTTTACATAGATTACATATTATGTTTAAAACGTTAAAAAATATGATGTTATTATATAAAAAACGAGGCTCTCATTGATAATATTATTTTAATTAATAATTTCAATAACTTTTTTTATCTTATTTTAAACAAATAGGTAGGGTAGAGTGGGGTGAAAAAGCCATGGTGTAAAAAAGCCATTTGAGTTTTATTTAAAAACTATTAAGCCGATTTATCAGCTGTTTAGAATATAAATACTATTAGGTAATACGCAACTTTTGAATCCAGTTTGAATGTTGTACCTAGATTAATATTGTTTTTATTGTAATTTTAATTTTTTGTTGCTTTTTTGAAAACATTTTGGTGAACTTTTCAAACATATTACAATCTGATTAAGAGAACGAATAATAAAAGTAAATGTTTGTACATAAGGAGAAAAGTATACCGAAAACGTATACAATATTAATTTTTGGAAATTGAACTGAATTAAAAATTTATTTTCATAACGCGGTGCAAAAAAGGGCACTTTTTTGCACCTTGTTATGAAAACTATCGTTCGTAACTAGTGCTACGCTTCGCCTACAGTTTGTTCCAAAAAAAGTGCTCGCACTCGTTACGAAATATACTAAATTTTGCTTTTTTAATAACTGGTCTTGGGTGTAAAAAAGCCAGGGCAAAAAATCCATTGAATATTTTGTGAAATTCACTTGTTTTCTATTTAAACTAACCTTCTTATTTTACAAAATTTCTCGTGTTTATTTAATAAAATTAATTAAACACGACGAAAAAGTAGTTCAAAGTGCATTAAAAAAATAAACAATGAATAAACGGTTGCAACGAAATATGTTATCTGTGGTGAAACTTAAAGAGAACTTCTAAAAAAGGTATGAAAAATTGGCAGTGCAAATCGAAAACAGGTAAACTTAATATAATTTTCAATTTTGCTTGCTAAAAACTCTTTCATAATTATTAAAATATTTTTCAAATAAGACTATTTGTCATATAAATAAAGGAAAACTATAAAAATACCTAAATTGATAACATGTTTTGCTAAAATCGTAGTTGCACCAGGTGGTGCAAAAAAGCCACTTACAGTGCTTTCGTAAAACTCTTATAACTTAGACCTTTCATGAGATAAAAAATATTTCCGTCAAGAATTTTCAAGCTTAATAACTAAACTTTCAATAGCAATTGGAAATTTGAGAAAAAATTTTAAATACAGATTTTACAGCATCAAAAGTAAAAATGTGGCTTTTTTACCCCACTCTACCTATAAGTAAAAAATAAACGTTAGATTCTGAACTTTAATTTGATATATAATTATTATAATTATGTTGACATAATTTAATTACGTTAAAATATAATTATAAAATATATATGCTATTTAACCAAAACTCGAAGACAAAATTAAATACGTTTTTTAAATAAGAAGAAATAAATAAATTTTTCAAAAAATTCAAACTTTATAATATATAAAAAAATTAATGTAAATAATGAACCTCATGTTGGAGACACGTAAAGTGGTCCATTTCAAGAAAATCACCCATATATTAAATAAATTAATACTGAATATACATTGGAGAATTTTTTAAAATTTCTATAATACATTAATATTATAGGGATGCCGATCGAATGAGGGAAAAACAACAGAAAAAAATGCAGGACCCACCACAGAAACAAACGGCGACATAATTGTAAATAATTTATATAGAAAAATGCTTGACAAAAATACAAATGCATAAAAATTAAGAATTTCCAACATTTCAGCTTTAATTGCAACAAAAAAAATATATTGCACGAATGGAATACAATTTTAATTTATCTTTTAAATAATTTCTTCTTCGTTTATTAAACAGTAAACAGTTTAAATTTAAAAATCTATCAAAATTTGTTTGTCTCTCACGACGTATGCAAAATAATGTTTAATGTGAATGAAATTATTACGTTTGCAAATTTGACTGGTATTAATTATAGTAATAGGAAAATAAATTATTGATAATATCCTTAAGTAGTTTACTTGTAACTTGTACATTTAATTCTCAGTTACTAAGAAAAATAAACCGAATTCTTCATTAAGATAAAAAGTAAGAAAGTGTATGTATAACCAGCAAATTTGGTTTGTAATAAATAGTTCAAATTTTAAAATGAATTTTTTTTCACGACAATTTAATTCTTCAGGTTTGCCACAAAAATTTGATTTTATTTTTCTCTGATTTCCAGACAGAACTTTGACTTTTTCATTTGTAATACTAGATTTAAATGTCTTTAATTGTAAAACAGGGTTCCTACAGAATCTGGAAATCATGGAAATGGTATGGAATTTTTAAAAGGCTTCTGGACATCATGGAAAAGGTATGGAATTTTAAATTCGGATTTCTGTAGGAACCCTGTAAAATTATTTGGAATATCAATAGTTTTCTTTAAATAAATATTTAATCATTATTACTATTTTTCCACAGAAATTAAGATTTTAGAGAAATTTCGAAACCTTTGAAATTTAATAATTTAGGGACCATTCAAGTATTACGTAAGCATTTAAGGGGGAGGGGGGGTCTAGCTATTGCTTATTTCCATTAGAAAAAATGGCGCTAATGCATATAAAAAATCTTACATGGGGTTAATACTTGAATGGCTCCTTAAAAGAATTACTACTGTAACTTTTGGGCAGCTCCATACGAAAAGCAAATGGTGGATCACCGATTTTTCTTAAAGTTTGTAATTTTGTAGTAGTTGGGGTACTAAATAACTGTGCCAAACAGTTTTGCAAAAAAAAATTTTTTTTGCAAGATATTTAGATTTGAAAAATCGGAAACTGAAAAAAATGACTTTTTTGAGAATTTTTATTTCGAAAACTATTGATTCTACAAGAAAAAGTCATTTATTCAAAATTGTAAAGAGCATGTCAATTTTTTATAATATTAAAAAAAAAGTAAGAAAAATTAATTTTTCAATAATTTGTTTAAACAATAATTTTTTATTGTTAAAAAAAAGAGCAAAGTACATCATGGAATATTCTAGAAAAATAATTTTCTCAAAATTTGAACCTTCCTTAATAAGTGGTTAAATTTTTAAAGAAGTGGTTTTCGATGTTTTTGAGAAAAAAATTTTTGAAGTTTGCGCTACGAGTTTTTGTGCGTTGCGCTAACTAAGCAGCGCCTATATCAGTGTATTTTAAAAGATGATATGACCTTTACTGCTCGCCCCTAATACATTTATTAATTATATACGTATATATATATATATATATATATATATATATATATATATATTATTATAAACAGTTTAACAATATATTTTTAACTTTTTTATAAACATTATTTTCCTTTTTTAACCCATTAATGCCCATGGGCACAGGAACGCAGGTATAAAAAGTAACTATTGGGATCCTTGCATAGGGTCTAATAATAATTTTTAACGTTAAAAATTAAAAAAAAAATTTTTTTTAAACAATTTGTTATAAACAAATGAAGAAAAATTGATTTTCATAAAAAACTGATAGCGCCATTCGATTCGACGCAAAAAACTACTACGTGAACGTATATTACTTAATTTTAAAAAAAAGACATATTGTTGTAAAAATGTTATAAACAATTAGCCTGCATTTATACTGTACGAGATAGAAGGATCGTTTTTAAAGTTAATAATTTTTTTAAACAAAATTAGTTTAATTAGGAGAGTTTTTAACGTCAAAAATTTTTTAAACAAAATTTTTACCTGAAAAACGATCCTTCTATCTCATACAGTATAAATGCAGGTTAATTGTTTATAACATTTTTGCAACAATATGTCTTTTTTTAAAAATTATGTAATATACGTTCTCGTAGCAGTTTTTGCGTCGAATCGAATGGCGCTATCAGTTTTTTATGAAAATTAATTTTTCTTTATTTGTTTATAACAAATTGTTTAAAAAAAATTTTTTTTTTTAATTTTTAACGTTAAAAATTATTATTAGACCCTATGCCAGGATCCCAATAGTTACTTTTTATACCTGCGTTCCTGTGCCCATGGGCATTAATGGGTTAAAAAAGGAAAATAATGTTTATAAAAAAGTTAAAAATATATTGTTAAACTGTTTATAATAATAATAATATATATATATACGTATATAATTAATAAATGTATTAGGGGCGAGCAGTAAAGGTCATATCATCTTTTAAAATACACTGATATAGGCGCTGCTTAGTTAGCGCAACGCACAAAAACTCGTAGCGCAAACTTCAAAAATTTTTTTCTCAAAAACATCGAAAACCACTTCTTTAAAAATTTAACCACTTATTAAGGAAGGTTCAAATTTTGAGAAAATTATTTTTCTAGAATATTCCATGATGTCCTTTGCTCTTTTTTTTAACAATAAAAAATTATTGTTTAAACAAATTATTGAAAAATTAATTTTTCTTACTTTTTTTTTAATATTATAAAAAATTGACATGCTCTTTACAATTTTGAATAAATGACTTTTTCTTGTAGAATCAATAGTTTTCGAAACAAAATTACAAACTTTAAGAAAAATCGGTGATCCACCATTTGCTTTTCGTATGGAGCTGCCCTTTTTCAAAATATTTTGCAAAACTTTTTTTCAATTATCATCTGGAAATTGTAAAAAAAATTCTTCTTTAATTTAATTATTTTTAATAATTTTTAAAAAAGTTTCTTAAGAATTAAATTATTTATTTAAAGAAACAAACAGTTCACTAAAAATATTTTTGAAATCCACTTGCATGGCTGACACAGAACCTGGAAATCCTGGAAAACCTGGAAAAGGTATGGAATTAAGAAAAGGGTATGGGAAACCTGGAAATAGAATGGAATTTAAAAATATTTCTGGAATTTCGCCTGTTTTTAAAGATTTTTAACAAAATTTTAATTTAAAATTGAAAAATTTTTGTGTCATCGCCGTATAAAAATCTCTACGGAAGAATAAATGTTTGGCTACAGTTTTTCAGTAATTAAATAATTGAAAATAAATTTAATTGCAAATCTGTAAAATTCAATTTTTTGTATTATTATTTTTTATATTAAATTATGTTTTTATATAAAAAAATGTTCTGGTATTTAAATTATCGGTTTGTTCATTTTAAAGTACTCAAAAGAAAATTTTTTTTCTTTTATCAGTTTATTAACATTGAATGAGTAAATAAATTTTCAGTGTAAAACAAACATTTTTATTCATTCTATGAATCACTGCACTATAATAATAATAATAAAAATTTATAAGTAAATAAATCAATATTGTACAAGAAATTTCGCTTCTATTACACAAGAACTTTTGAGTCCGAGTATTAAATAATTTTCTTATAATTCGTTACGAGGGTAACGAGAAATAGGCGGCAATGTAAAGTATTTTTAAAAAATCATTCTCGCAAATTATTCCTTTTTTAATAAACTAACGCTTGGCGATGAATATTTTTTTTCTTTTGATAAATTTTCGACACATATTTCCTTTGTAGTTGCTTATAATTAATTCGATGTCTAAGGATATAAAAATCTTGACAATTTAATTTATAGTTTATTGCATGCCACTCCTGCTATTTATTATAATTATTATTATTGTTTATTATTATTTTTATTTTATTAATATTATATTATTACTTGCAGCTTTTTAGCACCATATAATAATTATTGTTCACTGATAATAAATCATGAAAAATATTCGATCACTTGAGCATCTTTAAACGCATAAAAATAAATTTTTCTTTAAGAAGAAAAATTGTGTGAAAAAATTAAATTTTTTAAAAAAATTTCATTGTTTGGATTCAATTATTTTATACGCTTTATTCAACTGTTTAATTTACGCCAATTTAATTCTGCTATTATTGAAAAATAAATTTATATTTCGATGAAATTTCGAAAAGAAAACGTGACAAGTCTACTGAAAAAAATATATCACAAAAGTAATTTACTTGTCACATCGTAATTGTTCAACGTTATTTAATGACAAAGCTTAAAATTAGTCTCTTCTAAAACAGAACAGAAAAAAAACACCACGTTTCCAGAAAAAGAAAGAAGTCGAAAAAAATGTAACTTAATTTTTCCCGGACGGAAGTGAATAAAAATTCGATCTTAAATGGAATGAAATTGTGCAGTAAAATCTTGGGAATCATTAATATTCTTATAATTGTAAGCTAAATCACAGTTTAAATCATTGACATTGAAAGTCCATTGAATCATAATAATAATTATTATTATTTTTAGTTTCCTCGTTGTCCAAGAAACTATTTACAATAGTTGCAAAATAGACAAAAACGAATTTAAATTGGGAATTGAACCTACAAAGCGGGATTTTTAAAATTATTTAATCATTATTACAAAATGTTTAGATAATTTTCAAAAATGCTAATTAATATTGAAAGTAGATCGAGAATATTTTTGTTTTAAATAAACAAGATTTTACGTTAATTTTGGAATGATTTCTGATAAATTGAAAAAAACGACGAATGGAAAAGAATGTGAAAATTTTCCTACAGTTTGATTATTTTTTTTTCATTTTGTACGAAACTAAAGATTCAAGGAGCAAATGGTGCAGGTTTGTGCAATACAATGTGCATGAAAATGCGGAGAATGCGAAGACGGAGACGGCGGTGGTGGCGGTGGTGGCATATAGAGCCATCCGGAATCTGCTGACCAAACCGATGCTCCTGAAGGTGATGATACCGTGAGCAATGATCTCGATCCACCGGTTACCGGAACGTGAGAAGGCGGTCCTCCCTCTACTCACATTACCTGAAAATAATAATAATTTTTTTTTTACAGATTTAAAATTGATTTTTTTAACTAATTTAATTTTTTAAAAACTATCGAGAAAGAATTATTTTTTATGAATTATCTTGGAATAATTTTTTATTTAAAAATTAAAAAAATAATTGAATTTTAGGAAATTTGTATTTAAATTTTTTTTTATAAATAATATAAATAAGTAGCAAATGTTACGCCCGCCAAACGAAGTATTTAATTTATTATTATTATTACTCAAAAGAAATTCGATTATCTTTACAAAATTTCAATAAAAAATTCTTCGAATAATTTATGAAAAATTACAAAAATGTTATCTTTTGAAATTATTATAGTGTAAGAACGCATTTTCATGAATCTCGTCGCGAGATATGTAAATTCGTCAAAACGTCGACATTTCTGTAAAAGAGGGAGAATATTGAAGTGTGAGGGGGAGAATGAGCCCGATTCCCGCGAAAAGGCATATCGTCGAAACAGTGTGGTCAAGGAACCCGTCCCCGTGATATTAAAGGGCGACGGAGTTCACCCAAAACTTTTATTAATTGTTGAACGCTATTCGCGTCAGGGAATTAAGTTTATTACTACGCCCAATTGGGGTAAGTAGTTTTGTTTGTTTTTACCGTTTGGATGTGGCAATAATTTGTTAGTTAACATATAAAATTTAATTGTGTATAGCGGTTGGTGAACAACCGAAGTATCATCGAGTAATTATTTCCAAAACGAGGCGAATTGCAGTTGAATTTGAAACCCGGTTCAGTTGTACTGAACAATTTAAGGTCTCGACGAAATTGGCGAGAATATTGACGACAGGAGAGGCTTCATTCATTTAATTCTTCCTTTAAGTCTTCCTTCATTTAATTTTTCATTGGACCCCGTGGAACAGTTTTCCACGGCTTGAGAAAAATCCGACGCCGATCGGAGCAAAAACGACGCCACGTGTTCGAGCTGCATAAAAATTGACTTCTACTCGTTTGGTAGATATTATTTTAATTAACTGCACTGCGGTGAGTTCATTCCCTATTTTATTTATTGTATTTGACCACACTATTTATTGTTTTATTGTAATTAGTAAAAAATATCGCAAATTTATGGACCAAGAACCCGAGTAAATGTTTGAATGTATGATATGTAATTTAGGATCTGATCAGATAATAATTAATTGAGGCCTTGGATCCAATAACTCGCCCGACGTTCGGAGGAACGTGCTAATACCAGTCGGGTAGCAGTGAGTGGCCCAGAGGCGCTCACTGCTCACTGACTGGCAGTTGCGCGTTCCTCCGAGCGTCGGGCGAGTTATTGGATTCAAGCCCTCAATTGAATTGTGTTAAATTTTGACTGAATATAAGAAAATCTAGTAAAAAATTGAGTTTGTGATAAAAATCAATCGTTGCTTTGTTGTTCGTTCATATAAATATATATTCAGTAATTTTGATTAATTTGATTCGTTTAATTTATTTAATATCCGTTACAATAGGTAACAGCTTAATAATAATGCCTATTAACAATAAAAACGGGTACCTACACATGTGTAATCACAAAAAATAATTCAAGTATTTCAAAACAAAAACAAAATTTTGTGCAAAAATTATGCTTATTTTTTCGTTTAGTAAGAAAAATGAATTTCGTTAAAAATTAAAATTTACAATATATTTATCACTGCTTTGCTAACTTTGCATAAAATTTTATAAGTACTTGTGCCTTCAAAAAATGAATTACTTAATTAAAGTTTTTTGAAATGTTACTTTCAGTTGTACTTTACGAATGATTCAATCACATTGTTACGACAAATTCCTGTTACAAAGAACAAAAAAACTAAAAGAATGTTGGACCAAAAATTTGGAATGCTTTGCTAACTTTGCACAAAATTTCATTTTTGAGCCTCCCAATAATAAAATTAGATAGATAGACTGGACAGAATACGACGATTATTATAGTTAAATTAATAATAATTATATAATAAAAAAAAGAAATGTAATATTATCTATCAAAGCATATAAAAAATACAAAAGCATGAATTTTGTTAATAAATCGTTATTTTATATTTTATTTCTATTTTCTATCAAAACATATAAAAAACAAAAGAATAACCATGACTAACTTCAGGTGTGGACAGAATAAAAGAAAGAATAAGACGATTATTTATAGTTAATATCAAGAAAAATCATTCCATAAAATTGTTTTTATAGTAATTTATTGTGAAGAATTCAATAGCTAATATTTCTTCTTTCTTCTTTTGAATTTTTATTTGTCCTAAACTCCTAAAAATTGGTAGATTTTGAAATCCATGCGTCATTTTGTAGAAAATATGTTTTTGTATATTCATAAAAAAATAGATTTTTACTAATTTTTAATAACTTTTTATTTTTTCAAACACTGTTTTTATGCTAAAAATGATAAAAAATACTATTGTTTATTTATTTATTCATACACGAAATAATTGTTATTCAATTTTTTTCATTTGAAAATGTATTTCTCTCGGTATTTCTCTAACTAATTTCAAATCGAGAGTATTTTTCTTAAATAAACAAGATTTCACGTTAATTCTGGAATGATTTTTTTATCGAAGTGCAAATCATAATTTTTTATTTTAAAAAATAAATAAAATTTTTCTTTCGTCAATTTTTTGTGAATACAAAAACATATTTTCTACAAAATCATGCATGGATTTCAAAATCTAGCAATTTTTATTATTAATAAAAATTCAAAAGGGATGAAAATATTTTCTAACCCATTTCATTTCATTGCCTTTGAATTCCTCACAAAAAATTACCATAAAAATAATTTGATGGAATATTTAAAGGGATGTTAAAGTCGATGCGATTTTTTCATTGAAGCTCAATGTAAAAATCCAATCGACTTTGACTTTGATCATACTTTGATTTTGTTGATATAGTTAAAAATAACGAAGGATATTACTAAAAAAATACTAATCAAAAACAATAAATATCTTTTTAATTATTAAATTTAAAAGAAACTTGCTAAAAAACAGGAATCACAGTACCTTTTTTTAAAATGGGTGAAAAGGTGAATTATTTTCTAAAAATAAAAGACAAGAAAGCGACAAAAAAAATTACCCAAAATTAAAAACTATTTTAATTAACTTTAAAAAATTAAAATAAAATAGATCTAAACAAATTTTTCACTAATAAAAATTAGGAATAAAAAAATACTCAATTAACTGAAATTTAGATTCTTTGAAGTACGAGAAGCAAATTATGTTCAGAAATTTCAGAAAATTTAAATCAACAAAATTTATTCTTCTTTTCAGATTCAAATGTTGTTATACTAATATTAAGTCACGTTTGAAAAAAAGTATAAAGCTTGAAAATGTTTCATTTATTTTCCTAAAGTTCTAAAAGTTCAAATGAAGAAAATTGTTTTTCTGTTTAAATATTTTTAAAAATTTACTAAATGCAATGGAAAATAATGTAAATTAAACATTTTTATTTACTTAAGAAATTTTTTTTTGTAATATACAATAGAATTCTTTTAATAAAATACAAATTTAATAAAGTAACAAAAATATTATCGTTATTTAAACGTTCTGATTTTTATTAAAATCAATAATTTTTGAAAATATTTATGTCGGAAAAATATTTTGTGTATTTAAACATTTTAAACGTTAAAAATTTCCAGAAAATAGTAAGTTTACAATAACTAATAAATCTGTTTTTGGGACTTTTTTCTAAATATGATTTTTATACATAAAGTATCTACCTAATTAATAGAAATTACGTTTAAGAAAATAGAAAATTTGCAAAATTGTTCCTAAAATATGAACAAATAAAAAATTACATAAATCGAAGTTTAAAGTGATTGTACTTGAGATTCATTAAGATTAAAATTTGAAATTTTCACTGTTTAAATTTTAAAATTAATTTTGGATGAATTGAAATTTAAGTCAAATTTGAGCCTTATTAAAAATTAAATAAATTGAAAATCCTGATAAATTTAATTCAAAGTCAACTCAGATTGTACATGAAGAAAGTTCCAACCAATTAAAATTAAGATATATTATATTATTTATTAAAAGATTTGTTTGTTAAAATACAAATTAATTAAAAATTTTTGGAAACTAAACTTTCGATTAAAAATATTTGAAGAATTAAAAAATTTGTAAAATCAGTGAAAATTGACGAAATAGGTGGCAAAGTTTAAAATAGACGGCAGTCTGTGATCCCTGAAAACATTGAAATGTAGGGGAGAAAATTTTCTTGTTGGGAAAAATGAAGAAGTTTATCATATCAAACCTGTAGAATTTGACTGGCCTCGAAAGCCGTTCCTGGTAAAAGAATAACGGGACTACTGACATGCCCACTTTCCACGCAAATCATATTTGGAAATTCATCGTCACCGAAATCGGGAATATCCCTTGCCTTCTCCTGCCATGGATTCCAAACGACAGTGTCGGGAAAATTATATTTTTGCACACGCATCTTTCTGCCCGATACAACATTAGTAATTATATGTTCCGGTTGTGTGTTCTGATAAATTCTATCCGTCCATTCGCAAACAGTCACCACGTCTCGGCCCTCTTGGAATACCTGATTGTCTCTCGTCTGTAAAGAAAATAAATTATTTAGTATAATAATTTTAGTTTTAATAAATTCAATTTTTTAAAAATTTTTCCAGAAATAATCAAAATTATTCAACTAATGCAATCAATTAGAAGTAAATATTCAAATTAAAAGATGTGAAAAAAGCTTTCTTTTAGTATTTTTTCCTAAACAATTTTCCTAAAAAATCATTTTTATTGTTTCGGAATAAAAATGTTTAAATAGAAAAATTTAGGACAATTTTTTAGGCAATTTTTTTTCATTTTATTCAGTTATACCTATTGATTTTTTGTTTAATTAGCTATTTATAAATTTATAGATTAGATTTATTTCTCCATTGTGCACTTAATACAAGTTTTACAATATTTGTCCCTCCAACTTAAAGTAACATATAAGTTATCAATGTTTAACAATATCATTAATAAATGAAAAATGGTGAGGGCCCCCGGCGGGGCCCTCGTGGATTGCCCTCTTGCCATGTGGAACCCGCAGGGGCAATCCACGCGGAGCCCTCGAAGGCGTGACATGCTTTCCCTCATGGGTGCCCTCGAGAAAAATCCTCATGGATTCCATATGGATTTTCCACGCGGTGCCCTCGTGGATTTCATAAAATGCCCTCAACTTTATTTTCAATTAAATTAATAAATTAATTATTTATTAATAACAAATTAGTCCAATTATTGATAAATAACATTCTTATTTAACAATTTTTACTTTTTTTAATTAAATCGTGACCAAAAAAAAAAAAAAACTGACGCACGCGGGAATTGAGCCTACGACCTACTGACTACCAGACAACACTCTTACCACTATGCTACGGGACCTACTTGAAAATTATTGCTTTAATGTAGGTGACTTGCTGACTTGCTTTTGATGATTCAATAAATTATTTATTAACACTAATACACCATGACAAATAATTAAATAGTTTAATAATAATAACAATATCAATAATATAATAATAGACCATAAATATTCATAAATTAATATTTTTATAATTTAAAAAAAAAAAAAAAAATGTCAAAACATTTGTGTTAAAAACGCGTTTTTCATAGTTTAAAATCATTATAAACATTAATTTTTGTATGTAAAAAACATTTTTTTTTGGACTTAGAAATTTTTTCTAGTTAATGATGTGGGCAATCCATGAGGGCCCTTGCGTGGGCCCTCATGGATTTGCCCTTAGGTAAATTCAATATTTTCAAAAAAAGTAACATTAAATATTTGTTAAAAACGTGTTTTTCATTGTTTAAAATGATAGTAAACAATAATTTTTTGTTGTAAAAAAAATTTTTCGTTTGGACTTAGAAAAATTGTTGAGCAGGGCATTCATAATGACTAAGAGCAAGGGCCCTGCTGGTACCCTCGTAAATTTCCATAACTTTGTAATAGGATTTCTGGAAAAATGTCACTTAATGTTTATTTCAGGTGCTTTGAAACGTAATTTAATGCATTCTGAACTAAAGTTTTTCAACAAAACAATTTTGTTTTTAAAACTTAGATAAATTTTTGAGCAGGGCAACCGTAAGGGCAAAGAACGGGGCCCCTGCTGGTGCCCTCGTGGATTTCTCCTCATGGATCTTCCACGAGGGTCCCCGACGGGGGCCCCGGAGCTGTGGGGCTCGAACGTGGCTTTTTCCACACGGGCTGAAATTCAATGTTAAATCAATTTTTATTAGAAAATTCTACGAGAATTCAATTATTTAAATGCAAAATAAAAAATTCATTATTACTTAAAATTAAATTGTTATTAAAAAATTTTATAAAAATTATTAAAAATAATTGATTTCTTTCGAAGAATTTTACAAAATTTTTTTTAGATAATTGAAATATTTCGAGAAAAATTGATGTCTTGGGTAGAATTTTATTAAAATTTTTGACAATGTTTAAGTTTGTTCTTTCAAGGAATTTAATAAAAATTATATTGAAAATAATTAAATTCTTTTGAAAAATTTTATTAAATTATTTATTTTATTTGAAAATGAATGATTTATATTGAAAAATTTTCTTTAGAATAATTCTCAAGAAATTGAAATTCCTATGAAAATTTTAATTGTGAAAATAATTGAATTCTTGTTAAAAATTTTCTTAACATTTTTAAAAATAATTGAATCGTTTCAAGGAATTCTATTAAAATTTTGAATTTTTTTTATATCAACTATTAGCGGATTTAAAGTAGTGCCTATATTGAAAAAAATATACAAAAGGTTTTTAATGTGATTATGGGCTGAGACTTAAATAGATAAATAAATAAATAGGTGAGTGCGAAGCGTGAATTATAATTTTATTACATTAATAAAAATAATTCTTTCTACAACAGAAGAACTATAAAATTTTTAATTGCTTTAAAATTGTTAATGTTAGAATTTTTCGATGATTGAGAATTATAATTATGAAAGAAGATTAAAAAATTCTAAAATCCTTAAAATTGCTTTTAGAAACTACTCTCTAAATCTGAATTAGTAATTTTCTACTAATTAGAGAGCACGGATTCGTTTATCAAAGTAATAGGAAAGATTTGACAAATTTTGAATAGAAAATTACTACAGGTGTGCAAAAAGCCCGAAACGTCGGGTCGGGCCGAGTTCGAGCTTTCTCGATGTATCGGGTACCCAAAAATTTCGAGAACCCGAATGTATTCGGGTACTCGAAAATATCGGGTTCCCCGAAATTTTCGGGTACCTGAATCCATTCGGGTTCTCGAAAAATTCGGGTACCCGAAAAATTCTCGAGAACCCAAATGCAATCGGGTCACCCGAAAATTTCGGGTTACCATTAACTATAATTAAATTCTTAACCGACAGATTAGCTCAGTCGGATAGATGCCACGCATTGGCGGTCGTTTAAGGACCAAGGGTATAAGTATCCTTGGTTCGCGCCCACTTGGCTTGGTATTTTTCCGGCACGTGAGACAATCTGAGCGGGAGGTTTGACGTCGAGGTATAATGATGTACACCGTCGATTATTGTCCGGTACACACCATTAGAACTCGACTGTCGATAAACCGGTTGTACTCAGAGAGGTTTTCTACAGTTTCCCTCTTCTCTGGCGAGAAAACCCATTGACGGGTGGTCCAGGCGGAATGCGAGTACTCCTAATAAAGTCGGCTGTAGACCGACCGGTTAATGTATAGAAAAATTTTCTTAAGTAGATTGGTTATGCTTAATCCAAAAAAAAAAAGTATTTCTCGGGGACTCTTGTCGAAGTGCGTAAGGCCAATAGGGCAGGAGTATAAACAATAATTAAATTCTTAAAGAACTATGCGATCGAGTTTGGCATCCTATTTTTGTGTTCACTACAAAAATGAATAATCTTGATTTGATCTTGGCTAACGCATGCTTAAGCGATTTCGAGAACCGGAATATAATCGGGTACCCGAAAATTTCGAGAACCCGAATGTAGTCGGGTATCCGAAAATTTTGAGAACCCGAATGTGGTCGGGTACCCGAAAGATTTCGGGTATGTAAACAAGCTAGACCCGGGCCGAGCTCGGCCCGAACCCGAACTGACTAAGTCCGACCCGAAAAGTGAAAAGCCCGAAATTACCCGGTCGGGTTTCGGGCTTTTTGCACACCTCTAAAAATTACTAATTTAATAATAATGTCCACTAATAAATTAGTAGTTTCATATTAAAAATTAGTAAAATCTTTACTATTTAAATGCTAAGCGAATCTGCACTCTTTAATTAGTAGAAAACTACTTATTCAAATTTAGAGAGTATTTTTTTAAGTTTTACAATATAAATTCAATTAACGAATCAAGTTAATTTAAAGTAGGTAATTATGTTTGATAAGTAGTTTATAATATTGAATAAAAATTAAGTCCAAAAATCGTGAATTTAAATTGAAAAAGAAAATATGAACTTAATTATTTGTAAAATTGTTATTTCTTAATTGTAATTTTTGAAAATGTTCTTTTCTCTTTCTATTTTTTCAGTTCATTACCTTATCGATAAATGTACAACCGTGAAGACCAGTGATTTGACACCTCCTAACATCGGGCACCTTGAAATACGTGTGCAACAGCAAATTAAAGCTAAATGTGTGATCCTTGCTTGGATTGTAGACGCCAATATTAAAATGCAATTCCTTTTCTCGTAGAATTAGCCTATACGTTAACCTGAAGGGATAATTCCACATCGATCGTGTAAATTCGTTGTCCATTAGTGAGAAAATTGCCTCAACATCGCCGCTTGGTAATCGTTCAGGTGATTTCTCCACATTCCATCGAATTATCCTCGCGAAACCATGTCCCGGACCAAATGTCCATGCTCCAAATTGTGCTACGAATGAAATTTCAATAAATATCCCAATTACGAAAATACTATTTTTAATTTTTTATTTTAAATTTAAATTTTTAAACATTATTTTTACTGTAAATTTTTGTTATGACAAATTATAATTCCATTTCATTTAGAAGAATTCACTTTAGGAGAATAAATAAATATTTGAAAGTAACAGAAAAAATCATTTTCTAATTTAAAATTTATAACTTATTTTTCTCAATTTGTTTAGTATACTTAAAATTTGAAAATTAAGAAAATGGAAAATAAAGTGCAAAAGGTAAAAGGTTAGAAAAAGAGATTATGATAATTGAAATTATTTTCCATTTGAAGGGAAAATAAGTGAGTAAAAAAAGGAAAGATAAATAAGTTTTGAGCGACGAAATGTTAAAATCATTGTGCTTATCGTTGGTGCTTCTACTCACGAAAGACAAATGGTATTCCGCCTCTAATGGGTTTCTTTCCGTCGAAGACTGCCTGCTTGCTGAAACAAAATCGAAAATTGTCCTTTAATCGGTTAAAGCAAAATTGTACCGTATCGATATTTAAACACATTTCCCTTTAATTTCCTTCCTTTTGATAATTCGCCAATATGCGAGTTAGACTCGCTTAATATTAAAAAATTAATAATATTTACTAACCAGCTGTTAAATTATTTCAATTAAATTATTATATATTTATTGTTTGGTTTTGGCGATTTAATTGCACAATGCAGGTACATATTATATTATTAAAATTGCACTCTTTGGTACAACTAAAATTTCTTTAAGGTAAGTGATAATTTTAGAAACTGACTATGATATATGTTAATTTATATATCTCCTAACTGACACGAAAAATTTGAAAAAAAAATGTTGTGTGTAAGATATTGAGCTAAAAAAAGTGTGGCCGACAATTCCCCAATCTCCCTTATTAATTATCTATTTATATCTATGTAAATATAATAATCTACATTAATAAAATCAGAGTTTTGTCCGAACATTGACATATTTGATTCAAAAATGTTATCTAAGCTAAATGGAAGTTACGATTTTTTTTCAAAAAATTCAAATAAAAAAATGAAAATTTTTTATTTTTAAATATTTAAAAAAATTTTTTTTTCGGTAAAAATATTGTTTAATCTTTAATATTAATAATCTTTGTATCCTGGCAAACTGTTTGCAGTTACTTATCGTTTGCCTTCTCGTTTCCTAAATTTTTTAATAATTGTTCTTTTTAACTTTTTAACTGAAAATTTTATAAGTAATTGAATTTTATGAAGAAATTGAATTCTTTCAAAAAAATTTTTATTAAAAATTTGTTTAAAAATTTAATTTTTTAGTAAAATTCTATTAAAAATAATTGAATTCCTGAAAAGAATTTCACTACTTTAATTGTTCAGTTAAATATATATTAGAAAATAAAAACTTCAAATAATTGGAAGAAGGAAATATCATAATTATATTAAATTGAAAAAAATGCCATTAAACTTTTTCAAAAAAAGATTAATTCTACAGAATTGTCAGTAAAAATTTTTAAAAATTCAGATTTTCATAAAGATTTTTATTTGAAACCTTTTCAAAATTCAGTTATCATGCTTCTAATATTCAATTATTGTCTAAAATTATTAACTGAAATTCAATGTTAAATCAATTTTTATTAGAAAATTCTACGAGAATTCGATTATTTAAATACAAAAATAAATAATTTATTGAATAATTGAATATTTTTCAAAATTGAATTCTCATAAAGAACTTTATCAAGTAATTTTTTAATAATTGAATTCTTTTTACGAATTTCAATAAAAATTTTTAAAATAATTACATTTTTCGAGGAATTTGATGAAGATTGTATTAAAAATAATTGAAGGTTTGCAATTAGTTTTTTATTTTTATAAAAATAATTTTATTATTTATGAAAATAATTGTATTGTTGCGAAGAAATTTATAAAAAATTTGTAAATAATTGAATTTTTATTATGTATGAAAATAATTATAAATGCTTGCGTAGAATTTTACCAGCAGTTTTTTTAAATAATAGAATTATTTTTGAAAATTGAGTTTCGAAAAAGAATAATTTTACTACTTTTGAAAATAATAGAAATTTTTACGAAAATTTAAAAAAAGTTTTGAACATAATTGAATTTCTATGAAGAATTTTATTACTTTGGAATATAATTTTGAATTATAAAAATTTAATTTTTTCCGTGAATTTCCTGACAGTTGGGTGTAATTAGAAATTCGAAAAATGTGAATATTTACGGGTTCGACAGGTACTTTTATTATAATTATATAATATTTTATTCGAATATGAATAGAACGACTTGAAAATGTATTGCAAATAAAATTGGTGACTGGACAATAGGTAGGGTTGAAACCAGTTGAAACAGTAGTGGGCAAAAAAGATGTTTCCTAATCTAAAACGTTACCGATCTCATTCATGATCACAGTCACGCTTCGTCTCAGAAAACTCATTTGTTCTTTCGTTAGCAACGGTACAACCAACCGAGCAGATAAGATCCAGAGAATACCTATAGAAATTGTAACGCCCGCGCCCGCGGCGGATGCAGGACTACCATTAGTCAAGCCTGTCATGGACCACTGAGAAACGTCCTTAAAGAAAGAGTCGAAGGAACATTTCAAATCCAAAGAGACAGAGAGAGGAATAGAAGGGCTCACACAAAATTCCACTGACTACTTCACTTACGTATAATATAGAAATTTCTCTATATAAATTAAATTCAAAATCTCTTTGAAAAATTCTCGTATGTTTTTTTTTATTTTTTGTTCTAAATCTTCTGTATTTTCATCTTCGCGTCAAGTTGGTCAACAACTTTTTTGTAAAATACTTGAATAAAATAATTTGAAAAAAATAAAAATTATAATATAAACATTTTTTACAAACTTGAGAATCTTGAGATTATTAATAGCTACATCAGATTCAATTTTTTCGAATTTTCTAAATTTTTTGACAAAATTTTTATTTTTTATCATTTTTATCATTTTATCTTAATTTTTTTGCAAATTTTTCTTATTATTTTCAGAGAAATTTCTTACTTTTTCCCCTTATTCCAATAACAACTTCAATTCTCAGTTTTTGTAAAATTGAAATATTTTCAAATAAGTTTGAAACGTTTAACATTTCTCTACAAAAAACACTATTATGTACTACACGGAGAGAAAATATATATTAAATTTTGTAAAATTATTTTACAATTTGGGGAAAAAGTGCCACAAACCGAAATTTTGACATAGAAAATACTAAATAGTGAAAGAAATAGTATGAAATTTATTAAAGTTATATTAAAATTTAACTAAAATTCTTATATTTGTTATAACTTTACTAAATTTCATATTATTTCTTTCACTATTTAGTATTTTCTATGTCAAAATTTCGGTTTGTGGCACTTTTTCCCCAAATTGGGAAATTCTTTTACAAAATTTAATATAACTTTATCTCCGTGTATTAAAAATTGTAAAAAAAATTATTCAGAACATTAAAATTTATTTCACTAACAAAAATTCAATTATTTCTAAAAATTACAATTGTAATTCTTCTAAAATTTAATTATTTTCTAGAATATTTATCCAATAAACTTCTTAATTGGTATTTTTCAAATATTCAATTCGTTTTTTATATAATTGTTAACTAAACTTCTTCTCTAATTCAAATATTTTTAATATTTTTGAGAAAGTTAGCGAGAGTTTAATTATTTAAAAACAATTTTTCACTTAAAAATCGACTAAAATTCAATTGTTTTCAATTTAATAAGAGAAACAATTAAATTATTAAATTTAAATTTCAATTATTATTTAAATTATTTTTCAAAAAATTTATTTTTAAAATAACTATTCTAAGATTTTAATTATTTTTTTAGAATTTTTAACTCAAATTCTTCTCAATGTCAAATATATTTTTAAATTTTTCGAGAATTCAATTAGTACAATACAAAAATTCAATTATTATAATAATTGTAAATGATTCTCTTTGCGGTTTATTTCTAAAATTAACAAGGTGAAATATTTAATAATAAACCATATGTAGCCAAAAATAATGAAATAATTGAATTTTTTAAAACAATTTCTTGAAAATTTTTAAAAATTCAAAAACTTAGTTTTTTAAAAATATTGTAAGGAATTTTTTCGAGAATATGTAATTGGACAATTTAAAAAGCTAATAACTAGAGTTGTGCAAAAAGCTCGATCGAGTATTTGAAGCTTTTCGTTTTTCTAGCAGAGCTGAGCAGAATCAATCCGAACTTGAACCAAATTCCATCCGACACGTGCAGTATTAAACCTAAAATAATTTTGAGCACTTGAATTTTTCGAGCACTCAAATATTTTTGAGTAACTAAAACTCGAGCTCGACCATGCTATTCGAGCTTTTTTGCACACCTCTACTAATAACTTTTTTGAAGAACTACACTACCGTCGGGAATTATCGGTACGGCTGCACGCGCAGGGCCCAAAAACATACCAATCTTCAAATCACGATTTCTTTGTAAATACAAATGTCAGAAAATTAACAAATATACCATTCGAAAGATTATTAAATTCTACGATTAATGGTACATAACTGAAAATTTTAATAATTTATACAAAGCTTGCAGCAATCTACAAATTTGACAAAAAAATTTTTAAAATAAAATTTTTTTGGAAATTATTTCAACCCCTGCACATTTTTTAAAAATTGTAGAAAAAATTTGAAACTTATATAGGTGTGATCATTCAAGTCTCATCTTTAATTTAAGACCAAAAGAGTTAAAAAATCTTATTCGGTTCGTGAGATGTCATTATATACGTCCGAGCATGTTTTTTGACAAATGCATTGAATTAGTCGATTTTGAACGTTTTTTGGCTGAAAATGCTCGGCCGTTTATAATGATATCTCTCGAACCGAATAAGATTTTTAAACTCTTTTGGTCTTAAATTAAAGATGAGACTTGAATGATCACACCTATATAAGTTTTAAAATTTTTCTACAATTTTTAAAAAATGTGCAGGGGTTGAAAAAATTTCCAAAAAAATAGTATTTTATTAAAAATTTTTTTGTCAAATTTGTCAATTGCTGCAATCTTTGTATAAATTATTAAAATGTTTAGTTATGTACCATTAATCGTAGAATTTAATAATCTTTCGAATGGTATATATTTGTTAATTTTCTGACATTTGTATTTACAAAGAAATCGTGATTTGAAGATTGGTATGTTTTTGGGCCCTGCGCGTGCAGCCGTACCGATAATTCCCGACGGTAGTGTACAATTTAAAAATTTGCAAATTATTGTTTCCTCCAAAATTTTTAAGATTTATTCTGAAAAGTTGTACTGTTTGAAAAAATAGAATTTTTGGAAATACGTAGGGGAGATTCGGGTAGCTCCGGAAACTTAAGCTTTTGGTGAACAATTTGAGTTCATATTTTTTGAATATTAATTAAATTTTTTTATGTATAAAAAATATTATAATGTGTAATTTCAAAATTCCTTTAATTTCCTGGTTCATACTTCAACAATAACTTTATAACGCAGCCAAATAACTAATTTCGTGCTAAATTGTGAATCTCGTTTAAATTAGTACTTTGTACGAAAGGGCCTTATGCCCGTATGTTTTCTAAATAAATAAATAAATAAATAAATAAATATGTAAATGTCAAACAGAATGATTCTTTCAACCTTTAGCTTAAAGTCATTTGTAAAATAGTTAAACCTTTTAGAAAAAAATAAGCAAAAATATGAGTATTGAAATCCCAACCGTCAACAATTATTTGTCGAGTAGCCCTGGACATGCGCGGCAATATTTTATATTTTAATTATTGGACTTGATAAACTAAAATCAAATTATATCTACAACAAGAAAATAGACCATGTAATAGAAATAAATTGAAAAATCTATTTAATATTCACAGAAAGTCAACATAAAGTAAGGTTTTATAAGAAGTTTAATGTGACGTATATACATTTTCTGAAGTAACCGGACACTTTCAGGTTTTTAGAAAATTCAAGTTTTTTAATAAAAGAAAATGAAAAAACTGAGTCAATATTTCAAAAATAAAAGTTAAACTATTTTATATATCATTTGTAATTTATTTCATTAGTAAAAACACATTATTCTATTAGAAATTAAGAGTGTCCGAGGCTACCACTGTCAGGGGTTACCCGAATCTCCCCTAATATACAAAATATAGAAAAAAATTTTATGCAAATATAGAAAAAAAAAATTTTTTAATTAAAAATCAAAATTTGAATACAATTTTTAAATCTATTTTAAATTTTCATTTAAATTAAAATTCATTAAATTTAAATTAAATCTTTAAATTTTCATTTAAAGATTTTTCATTAAAATGTTTTAAGAAATTAATAATATTTTCCAAATTTGCAATTAATGTTCTTCAAAATTGAATTTATAAAAGTTTTAATGAAATACTTAAAAAAGTCCATTTTTATTTTCGATAAAAAACTTTATAAACTTTAAATTATTTGAAATCTTTTTAATTCTATATTTTGAAAATATAATTAGAAAAAATATTCAAAAATAATTTTTGAAAGATTTGACTACAGTTTATTTTTCACACTCTAGAAATCGAAATAAGTTGTATTTTTTACAAAAAAGTGCTATTTTCTTGCAATATTTTGAAGAAAAGTCTAAAATGTCGCATTTCTTGAGAATAAGTCGACTTTTTTGAAAATAGTCGGAAAAATACAAAGATAGTTCTAAAGCCTGTGAACAAAAATTTAAGAAAATTTGGATGGAAAAATATTTTTTCCAGAACACTGTCAATTATAAACGTAAATTATAACGAATTTAGAAAAATAATTTGAAAACTTAGGAAATATTGAAAAATTGTATTTTTCAAAAAGTTGAATTATTAAATAAAAAAAAGTAATAATAGGTAATAATTTCTAATTGTAAAACTCTGTTCATTTTGAGTTTTCAACGATCTCGATATAATAATACGAATGGAGGAGAGTCGAATGACGTACCAACCAAGTATAGTGGTAGAGGAACGCGGCTGACGCGGAGCAAAAACGATCACCGCTGTCTGGTGTGCTTTTTGCAAGCATCACAGTTTCCAACCTCCGTCGCTTTAGCTGGTAGCCTGGGTATATCTCCAGCACCCAATTCGCGATGCGGTTACACCCGTTGTCCAGAATATTTCTCATAACAAAACTTCCTCCGCCAAAATTATTTCCATACAAAAAACAACAATTATATATATTCCACCACAGAAAAAAAATTCTAAACTACATTCAAATTTCATTTTCCTTCAACTAAATCATTCTTCCCCCTTTCCCAACTTTTCCCACCTTTTTCTTTAAAATAAATTAATCAAATTTTTATATATTCTACAAAATTGTTTCAATTTCTGTATTTTTCAATTCGACTCAATATCTTCAGTTTTCAAAAAAATTGAAATCTGAAGAAAATAAATCGAAAGAAAATCTTTTCGAAAATAGTAAAGTAAGCTTAGAGTAATTTTTTTCGACTAATTTTTAAAGTGAAAAATAAAAAATGTTGACAAAATGTTGATTTTAATGTGTCGAGGAGAGATGACCTCATAAGAAAGAGGGGAAGTGACGTCAAAGTAGGAAAAGAAAGACGATATTAAGAGAAAGATTCTCAATAAAAAAAATGATAAAAAAAAATTGTGGCAAAAGGGTACAAATAAACTCGTATAAGGTATAGAGTATATAATTTTATTTTCCTAGAAGAAAACCACCTTATATTATTTTATATATAAAGAAATAAAAATTTTCAAACGAGCAGAATTTTTCGAAATCTGCGCGAAAAATATTATTTTATTGAGCAGAAAATTTATAGCAAGAACAAAGTGATTCCAAGTAAAGTAGTCAATAATTCCGAGATTACAAAAAAAAAGAAAATAATAAAGACTTCCACAGTTGGTGGCTGTAATTTAACTCTATTTATCTATACTCATTATCGGCAAATTCTGTGGTTTTAGAATCTCAACATCGACAGTTAAAGACATAAGAATATTATTATTGCTTCCGGCTATTTGGAAATTTAAATCCCTTTATATTTTCTTTTCACGATTTTATTTTATGTTTTATTGTTATTTCATTTTTTACCTCAAATTTTTATCGTTCAATAATGATTTCTTACAAATCGGAAAAAAATTTGTTTTTCTTTCACGACAATTAAATTAAATTTTCAATTAAATACTATGCCCAGAGAATTTTCAAAATTCATTTGAAATTCGCTTTTTTCAAATTAATTTGAAAGAAATTTTCAATAATAATTAACAATACAATAATTAGTTTGAAATTGATTTGAAATAAGTTTTTAAAAAATTGATCTGAAATTGACTTCTTCGAAATGAATTAAAAATAAATTTAGTGGAAATTGAAAAGTGGAGTAAAATGGGGAATGAAAGTCAAAAATTTAGTTGTTGAGTCACCCGGTACACTCAACCTGCATCAAGCGCGACCGAAGCCAGAGCTTTTTGCGTATTGCCCGGCTCTGGCAGGGTTCAACCCTCTCTGACTATAACTCCATCCCTTCATCCGATCCTTCTACTCCCTCATCCAGAAACTTTGTTTAACTAAGGTTGGCAAAAACCAAACCTACTTATACAACGTTTACATCGCAGTAAGCGTAAATTCGCTTCCTGTTAAAGAACAAATAATTAATTTTTTCAAAAGTATATTACTATTTCAATTTATAATATCTACTGTTAATATTAATTACTAATATTGTTATTTACAGGATAAAATTAATAGTTCATATTAATGGTTGATATTAGTAGTTAAAATTAACTATTAACTATAGTAATTATTATTTAACATTAATAGTTGATATTAGTAGATAAAATTAATAGTTAATATTAATAATTATTAATAATTAATATTATGAATTAAAACTAATATTTAATATCAATAGTTCATGTTAATACATATAGTTGATATTAGCAGTTAATATTAATAGTCCATCAAAATCTTTCGTCAAATAATGTTTTTTTAATATTTTAATTTTTTTCTTTACAATCGTAATACTTTTAATATCATAAAAAATTATTTCTTTAGAAATTAATTTACAGGGCAGCCACAAAAACATCATTTTGAATTTTCATGACTTTTTTCTGATTTCCAGAACGAATTAAAAATTTTTCTTTGATTTCTATAAAAAATTCAAGAGTTATTCAATGATATCATTTAATATAATGTATTTTAAACAGGGACCGTCACGGAATCAAAACAAAATTAAAAAATACTTTTGTTCTGATTCGGATATGGGTATCAGAATCAAAATTCCACTCTATTTCGTTTTGGTTCCAATATCAAAATCAAAATTCCATTCTATTTAGTTTTGATTCCAATATCAAAATCAAAATTCTTTTTTGTTTTAATTTTGATAAAATACTACTGCGCGTGTATAAGTCTCATTGAACCTAAATTTTGTTGCAAATGTCAAATATATCAGAAGATAATATCGTTTTTACATACGAAATCTGAAATAGAATTCGAATCGACTTCTGTTTCTATAAGAAAACCGAATTGCAGTATTATAATATCAGAATCAAAATAGGAAGTAAATTTTGTTTCGTTAACGTATCAGAATCAATATAGGAAGTAAATTTTGTTTCGTTACAGTATCGGAATCAAAATAGAAAGTAAATTTTGTTTCGTTACAGTATCAGAATCGAAACAGGAAGTAAATTTTGTTTCGTTACCGAATCAAAATCAAAATACATTAATAATTTCGTTTTGTTTTGGAATATCGTAACAAAATCAAAATTTGATTTCCGTGACGGTCCCTGATTTTAAAATATATTTTATTCATTATTTAATTGATTTAATAACTTATTATTTATAAATAAATAATATTAAAAGTAAAAAATTTATTTAGGTAAAAAACAAAAATTTACTTTCTATTTTGATTCCGATACTGTAACGAAACAAAATTCACTTTCTATTTTGATTTCGATACTGTAACGAAACAAAATTCACTTCCTATTTTGATTCCGATAATGTAAGGAAACAAAATTTACTTCCTATATTGATTCTGATACGTTAACGAAACAAAATTTACTTCCTATTTTGATTCTGATATTATAATACTGCAATTCGGTTTTCTTATAGAAGCAGAAGTCGATTTGACTTCTATTTCAGATTTTGTATGTAAAAACGATATTATCTTCTGATATTTTTGACATTTGCAACAAAATTTAGGTTCAATGAGACTTATATATGCGCAGTAGTATTTTATCTAAATTAAAACAAAAAAGAATTTTGATTTTGATATTGGAATCAAAACTAAATAGAATGGAATTTTGATATTGGAACCAAAACGAAATAGAATGGAATTTTGATTTTGATATTGAAACCAAAACGAAATAAAGTTCAATTTTGATTTTGATATTGGAACCAAAACGAAATAGAGTGGAATTTTGATTCTGATATTGGAACCAAAACGAAATAGAGTTGAATTTTGATTATGATATTGGAATCAAAACTAAATAGAGTGGAATTTTGATTCTGATACCCATATCCGAATCAAAACAAAAGTATTTTTTAATTTTGTTTTGATTCCGTGACGGTCCCTGATGAAAAGTGATAATTGAGAAAAAATGCAATTTTCCAGAGAAAGATTTCATTGTTGAAAGAACAAAAAAAAATTTTTTTTTGATTCGAGAAAAAAAGTGATTGGTGCGGGAGTTTAGAGACAAGAGGAGAAATATTCAGCCCCTTAAAAAGCGATAATGAGTTGAGACATCACTTGAGAAGAATTCGCGTCCAACCCACTCGAGTACTTATACTCTCATGTATGTATGTCTCTACAACCGTTTTATTATATATTCGCGAAAGTCAAATCAAGCTGTTATCGCTCACTAGCCATAATCACACTAAAGTGCCCTTTTCGCTCTTGTCAACATTCCAGGCCTTTTTCATTTCTTTTCATTATCAATCATAGAGGAGAAGAAATCGAAAACGATTTCTTGTATCTAATCAGAAAAATTCCCATAATGAAATTTGTTGTTTCCTTTTACGCTCGAATCGTATTGGAAGTAATTGATAAGAAAATAAAAACGAAACATTATATAAAAATTAATAAAAAAAAAAAATAGAAAGTAGAGAAAATTGAGAAAATTCTCAAGAAATGAATTCGGAACGAAACTGGAAGAGAATTGAAGATACGAGAAAGTGGGAGACGAGAAAAAGAAAGAGGAGAGCGATTTAAGGAAACTGATAGCTTGACGACTCGCGGGACATAACTTTCAATTGTTTCACCCGGTATAATACTACGATGGTTATAGGCTCGACTGTAGACTAATGATCTCAGAGCCTGTGGTTTTTGCCGACATTCTACAGCATTCCCATTCAACTGGATTCTGCACCGTGAAGGCTCCTACGGGGCATTATTTTTCTCTCTATAGAATAACGCGCCGCTTCGTGAGCCGCGCTCCTCAGCGATGGATCAACGATGGAGCCCACATCCCTTGTTCCGCGGGGCCTTGCGCATCATGTCGATGAAAAAGAGTCCGTACTCCTTCCTTCCATCCAAATAGAATTATTTTCCCATTTCTTAATTCTCTAAATCTTCCTAATTCTCCGTTAGAAACAATCGAAATTCTCAACTTGCAAAATAAATTCACAATCTTCTCAATTGACAAATTTTTCCGGAGCTGATTCTTCATAATCCTTATATGTGGACGTCCGCATGAAAAGGGACCACTTTGGCACTATTGGACTTATCTATATGGGCGAATTCCTGACAAAATTTGGAAAATTTTGAGTGGTCTTACAACCTTTTTGGTGAAAAATTCGATGAGTTACAGAATTTTAAAGTTTGGAGTATCAAATACGTCATTTCGAGAAAAACGAAATCAAAGATTGTAATATGAATATCTGTGGTTCTTCTGGGAAGTTATTCAGATAATAGTTGTTTTAAGTCTAGTACACCCTTAAGATTGAAAATCAATAGGTTTCGAATTCCCCCCCCCCCCTCATTTTTTAACAATGACAAAATAATGGATCTCCGACAAAGTGGTCCCTTTTCTAAAAATACGGTTATTAATTAATAAAGTGGAATATTTAACGAATTTAAAGGTTCGATGTTATTTTTTAGAGTTATTTCAAGCAAAGAAAAGAAAAGTAACTTAAAAAAATTTTTTAAGCGACTTTATTATAAAAAATCTTAGAAAAAATTAAAAATTTCATTTCTAAAAACACGAAATTAAAAATTGTAATGCGAATTTCTCCGGCTCTTCTGGGAAGTTATTCAGATAAGAGTTGTTTTAAGTCTAGTACACCCTTAAAATTGAAAATCAATAGGTTTCGAATTTTTCCCTCCCTTCGTTTTGAAACAATGAAAAAATAACAGATTTCCGACAAAGAGGTCCCTTTTCATTTTTTTTTTCTAACAACGAAATAAAATACTTAGAGTGTCAATGAATTAATAAAAACTGCATGAATCGACGTGGTAGACCCTGTAGATTAAGAAAAAAAGATAAAAACAATTTCAATATTTTTCTTCAAAATTAGTAAATTGCAAATATCTCGGAATCTAGAACAGACAATGTGGTCCCTTTTCATGCGGACGTCCACATATACAATGGTTTGTCTTTAATCAAATAAGTAAATTGAATCCTGTTAAAAAACTGCAAACAAACAAAGATTTTAAATCATTTCGATTTTAACGAAAGCATGGTTGCCACAAAAATTACATTTTGTCTTTCTCTCACTTTTCCCTATTTTAACTTTTTCTCTAACCCTAAATAATATTCTGATACAATCTAAAAATTATTAGATACTCAAAAAAATGTTCTATTAAATTTATTTACAAATTTCTTTAATTGTAAAATTATTCGATAACATCAATAACTTCTTTTTTAAATAAATTATTAATTATTATTATTTTTCAAATTCAACAACTTATAATAATTAAGGGGGCAGTCTGGGTCTTTTGCACGTATTTTGAAGAATTTTTTTTTCATAGTGAAATTTATTTAAACATTTTAAAATTTTTACATATTATTACACATATATTAAACTAAATAAGAAAATTTCTTTCTTTTTTTTTTGTTGTTAATAGCGAAGAAAACCGGGTTTTTTTATAAAGTCCAAGAACTAATTTAAATTTTACAAATTTTGATTAGGTTTTTGTATCAAAATAAAACTGAAGTACTCCTTTAGTTAATACACACGTTACAAATACAAATTATTAGGATTAAATAATTAAATTTAATTTTTTTCTAACCAGTTACACTTTTCTTATTTTGAAGGATCTGTGTCTACATTGAACATTGAAAAACTGAAATTCAATTTTCTATTTCCCTGCCTGGCTTTTGACTAATTTCTAAAAGCAATAATTGTTCAATACTTCAATAATTTTGCTAAATAAATATTTAAATACTTCTTATTTTATTTTCCACAGGAATTAAAATTATTTAAATTTCAGTTTCAAACCTTCCTTAATTCTAAAAAATTACGATTATAATCTTTCCGAAATTCAATTATTATCTAAAATTTTTAACTGAAATTGTATAAAATTTTAATTATTTAAAAACTTTTTAATTATATATTTTAAAAATTTAATTCCTGCAATATTTGGAAGAAAAGTCGAAAAAGTAGAGTTTTCTAAAAATAAGTCGAAAAAATTTTTTCGACATTTTTTTTGAAAATGTTCGAAAAAAGTCCAAAAAGTCATCCTTTGGAGGCCTTTAAATGTTATATATTAAATTTTATTTGCTAAAAATAGTTCTCCTGTTTTAAAAGAAATAAAATGAAAATTATTTTTCCAGAAAAATTGTAAAATAAAAATTGAATTCTAAAAAATTGTAAACTACTTCTGTAGTGACAGAATTATTTAAAAGAAATTTCTTAAAGAACGGATTATGAAGAATGACGGACCAACAAAACTCAACCAAAATCCAATTTCCCTAAATTAGTGAGAGCAGATGACTAATTTAAATTCAAGATCATTATTATACACGATGGGAATAATAATTCGAAATTTCTAAATTTAGAAGAAGAAAAAAGGAGCCATGTGAGTATGTCATTGAGAAGATGCATCTGACCGACAAGAAAAATATAATGGGAGAAGGGAAACGCGTTCTACATCCGCCCTCTCATTCTACATAACGTTTTAGTTTCCCCCTTCTTTCGAATTGAAATTTCATCCCGGAAATGATTTTCAACCCATGTGGCGAACCTAAAAATTTAAAATACGACATGAAATAATAATGGCTTCACACAAAGTGGTAATCGAATTTTAATAGAAAATCAATATCAAGAACAAAAAAAAGAGAAAAGGAAAAAGAAATAGTCGAATTTTACTACCTCTGTTTCACACGTATGCATATTTATGAAAAGCAACTACACTGCTGTCGAAATCGAAATCAAAATCAAATCAATACAAACAGGGGAACATCGTGGTGTTAATTTTCTTTGTCGATATAATTAAAAAATCATTTGGATTAATTACAAAATTACTTTAGGAAAAGAAATTAAAAATTTATAAATTAAATATAATAATTAAATTGAGGCCTTGGATCCAATAACTCGCCCGACGCTCGGAGGAACGCGCAACTGCCAGTCAGTGAGCAGTGAGCGCCTCTGGGCCACTCACTGCTACCCGACTGGTATTAGCGCGTGCCTTCGAGCGTCAGGCGAGTTATTGGATCCAAGGCCTCAATTAATCCAGAATACTTTGGTAACTGTTAGCAGAAACCAAATAATTTTAATTAGATTTCATGGAATTTAAAATTTTTTAAATTTCAGGGGGAGATTTTCCTTTTAGAGCAAACTGGCATTAGGAATTCTTCTCAATTTTCTGCAAGGAAATTAGAACTCTTTATCGGAACTCATAAAATTTTATCTAATCAGAAATTCTTTTAGATTTTTAAATGATAATTATAAAGGAATATTTAATTTTTTTTATAAATTTCCAAAGTGCAGCATTACTTTTGAGCTATTTTGAAAAAGGAAAAATATTTTTGTTATATGCAATATGAAACCGGAACTCAACATTTTTTTCAATCATAATGGCAATTAAATTGGCAAATTTTGAAATTTCCTTTAAATTACAAACTCCAAAACGAATTGAATTTCTTTGTTAATTTTTTTAAAATAATGGAGTTTCTTTAATTATTTTAATTGAAAATTTTGAAAGTAATTGAATTGATTATTGAATTTTATTAAAATTATATTGAAAATAAATTAAATTCCTGAGCAGAATTTTATTATCTAAAAAATAATTTAATTCTTGCTCTTGAACAATTGAATTGTTTCGAAGAATTTATTAAAATTTTAGAAAATAATTGAATTCTTCAGAAAAATTTTATTAAAAATTAAAAAAAAATAATTGTATCCTTTCGTGAAATTTGATTAAAATTGTATTGAAGGTAATTGAATTTTTGCAAAGAATTTTACTATTTATAAAAATAATTGTTTTTATTTTATTATATTCTAGTTAAAAACTAGAATATTTTTGTAGAGAACTATCACAGTAGGTACTAATTAATAGATATTTAAATTACACGTAAAATTACCTTCAAATAAGTCAAAGAACATAAACTGGCATCCACTTAATTTTGAAAATTAAATTTTAAAGCTTAAATTTAAATTCTTTTTGCTTAAAATCAACATAAAATTTTGAAAAATTAACTTCGTGTCAGTTTCAGCTTCATTCAAAGAACATTAAAACATCTAAATTATTTGAGAAATTATGTTAATTTTAATAAAACAAGGCAAACTCAAGAATATTTTTGACGTTTCTAGAAAATTAATTAAATAATTTTCTCCAACACTTGCTCTGAAAGGAGTACTTTTCTTGGTAGAAAAGTGTGTCGAAAGTAGAACTTTTCTCAACTGCTCTGAAGAGCGTGGCGAAAGTAAAATTTGGCGTGGCGAAAGTAAATTCAGCGTGGCGAAAGTAATTTTTAGCGTGGCGAAAGTAAATCATGAATTTATTCTTTTTTCTTGTTCTTTGACCGAGATTTATTTTGTATCAAACTTCTTCCCCACTCAAAACATTCGTCTTTTATTATATTAAACGTTAAATTAAAATTATACGAAACTCACGAAGAAACCTTTCCTCGCAAAGCGTTGGAGAAAACGTAGTGCACAACACGTGGTGAAAGAAGGATTTTTCTCGAGTGATTGCTGCTCTCGCTACGCTTGAGCCGCAAACTTCACTCTCGAAAAATCACACTTTCGCCACTAGTTGTACAATGTACTATTGTTTGAGGTTTAATTTTTAAAAAATTCTAATAGTTTTTAGTGGCTTAGAGGGAAAAAATGTTGATTAATACATTTTAGATTTAGATTGCGGATTTAAATTAAAAAATCAATATTATACACGTCGAAGATGGGAACCTAGCTAGTAAAGAAATAAATGTCTCAACAAAAAATTGTTTCGTAAAGAGATACAAAAATATTTTCTATTATGAGCGATAAACTTGGAAAAGTTTAAATCCCAGGCTTTTCTACGTATTATATGTGCGACAACAATGAAGATCAATTTCAAAAAATAAAACTATCACTGGATACATATCTCTCCTTTTTCTTGGGAGGATAGAGATAGAGAAAGAGAAAGAGAAAGAGGGAACTATTCGCCAAAATCCCAGGCTTTGGAACAAAAAATTCAGCTACCGAGACGATGATTGCCCTGGCACTGGATCATTAGTGTTCGTTCCTTTTCCACTCAGCCGCACGTTCTATCTCTCTTTCTCTTTACTTTCTCATCCCTCCCGGCTTTACTTTTTCCCGCTTTTTTCGACCACCTGATAAAATAGCTCGCTTAGATTTCACCAGCAGCGAGAATCAAGTTGAAAATTTTCCTTCCTTCAATTTTCATTCTATTTTATTTTTATCCAAAAAGTCAAACACGAAAAATCCAGAGGAACCTCCTGCAAAAATTTTCCAAACTGCATAATTTTTTATTATTGTTAGCTATTATTTTTAGCAGATTTTTTAAAATAATTTGCTATGTAAATCTTCTTGTGTTTTATACGTTCTTACCCCACACTCAGAAAAAAGATTTTGTTGATTTAATGAAATTATTTGCTTTGACTTGTTTCTTCGATTCAAAATTAATTTCTATTTGATTGAAAAATATTTGAATCAAAAACAATATATTTGTTTCAAAGAAATTTTTCTATTTAAATTAGAGAATAATTTATAATTAAAGAATAATAATTTCTAAACTATCAATTTCTTTGATTCAAAGAACCAATTTCTCGGATTAAAAAAAAAAAATTGTTTAAATTAAAGTAAATTTGTCTAAATTAAGGAAATCCCCAAATTATAATTATTAACAGAAGCAATATTTCTTTTTGATTAAATTTTTGTATCGAATGGAATAAAAATAAATAAACATAAAATGCTCCAGATTCAATCGAGTTATTGATACGGGTCCTAACAACGGTTTTATTTTAAGAAGCTGATTGTGCGAGGAGAGAGAGAAAGAGAGGAGACTGGACATTCGAAAGGGTCCAGATCTAGAGATGTCTTGTGCGCAAAGCACAGTGGAGGCATACTGGAGTCATCCAGAGTGCCTCGCTGAGAGAACCCTCCCTCTTTCCTCTTTCAAGTTCCATTCGTTAGTTTTTTCATCGTCTGCGCGAACTCTCTCGCTTTAAAACGATCGTTGCGAACTCATTCTCGTAGTTTGCTCCTCAGCAGGTGTTAAGGGAATGATCTAATGATTTTCTCTATATTCCTCAATATTAAACGAGAAACATTTTTTGTAACTCGAATGATATTGCTCATTTCAATTCGCATATAATTTCGTCACATTGACATTGAACTGGAAAAAAAGCCGTACATTATATATATATATATATATATATATATATATATATATATATATATATATATATATATATATATATATATATATATATATATATATATATATATAGAACATGAAGAAATAAAATTAGTTTCATAATTTCTTATCACAACTCTTAAATTATTCCCTATTGAATTTTATTTTCTTTTTATGAATTTAAATTTTTTAAATTCAAATTCAATTTAACTTCAATTCGAATTTAATTCTATTGTATAAACTAAATTTTCATTTGGAAAATAAATAAAAATTTTGCCTTCCTCGCCATCCTTTTGCATTCAAACGGAAATTTACTTATATTTCTTAATTTTTAACTTTCAAATAAAAAAAGTGAACGTAATTTTGAAATTTAATTTTCAGAAAGAAAGAAGACATTTTTTTGTAATAAATACAAAAGTTAAATTTACTTTTCATGAAAGTGAAAGAAAAGCGAAAAAAAAATTTACCACCGACAAGAAAAACTGCAAATGTTTCATAATTGAATTTTAAAAATTACGATGAGCATTTAAATGAGTGTCAGATAAATACTTCTCTATAGGAATAACAAAGTCTTAACCTATGACACTTTTAATACATTCAAGAAATTTGAATTAAGTATATAGTTAAAAATGACAGCAACTGTACATAAAATATTGACGAAGAATATTTTGTTCATTTTTCTTTTTTTCGATAATTTCCCTCACTTATCACTCTCGAGTGATATTACAAAATATATAAAAATTTAAAGAAATTTTACAATCTTAAAAAGTTAAAATTTCAATTCAACCAATGCTTTCGTGAATAATTATTTTAGGGAACAAAATCATATACAATGATAAAGAAGAATTGTATTTGTTTCCGCATCATTGACGATTAATCCTTATCTAACAGAATCATCATGATGTAATCATTTTTATTTTACTATATTCGCTCCGCTTCTTTAGCGCAAATTTTCTAAAAGAGCTAATTTTATATTAGTTTATTTATACTAACAATACTCGAAATAATATGAATTACTGCACCCAGAAAAAAGGTTTTTTTCTTATTAATGTATTTTTTAATTAATTAATTAAAATAATATATTTGACTCAGAGCCAACTAAATTTTTTATTTGTTCCGAAAAAATTTTATTTCACTTAAAAAATTAATTTCAAAAGATTTTTTTTAGAAATAAAATTGTTATTTAAAACAAATAAATGGTTTAACAGACTCTGAGACAAAAATACTTTTATGTAACTAAAATAAATTATATTTGATTTAATCAAGTTCGTTTCTGGGCAATTAAGCTAAAATAAATTTAATTTAATTTATATTTGATTAAAACAAAATGTTTCTCTGGCTGAGTGTGTAAATAACTATTAAGAAATAATTATAAAAATATTAATAGTGGTGCTAATAATAATAATAGTAGTAATAATAATTAAAATAATAATAATAATAATCAATAGTAATAATATAACAATATAATAATAATAAATGTGAAATTAAGATTAATCTACATTAAGAGATTCGTATTACTTGCATAGGAATTTTGAATTTAACAAAAAAAACCATTACTTAACTGATTTAGATATGAAAGTAGAGCAAAAATAAAAAAAAATGCGACATTCTTTAATGCTGTCAAATTACGTAAATATTTTATAAATTAAAAAATAATGTTTATAAACTAGATGCCTGTAAATATGTGGTTTAAAATAAAAATTATGCATTGTCCCTCAAGGACGAAATTGTTACACTGACCATGGAGAAACTGGAAAGTGCATAATCTCCCGAGTAGATAAAGATAATAATTAAAAAAAAAGTCGCGTATAAATACATTATTTGTTTAGTGAGTCTTATCTTAATAAAAATTCACTTACGCACAAGGAAGAAATTATAATAAACGTCATTTTACTTTTTTTTACTCCGCATTACTTTAAGCAAAAAATAAGTAGATCTTATTTGCAAATTTTATAAACATCACTACAGTCACTTTAGTGTATAAATATTAATATATACTTCATATCCTTACTAATTACACATTTACCTATCAATTAACACTTTACTTTGCATAATATTAATTGTATTATTGTTATAATAACAACAATAGTAAAAATAAAAAGCTGATCGACAAAGATTAGAAAAAAATAATTTTATTATAAAATTCAAAAAAATATTATTAATAATAAACCATAAATTAGTAATTAATCTTGTTGTTCTTATTAATATTTTATTATTATTTTTTATTATTATTATTAATATCATCATTTATAAATTGATATAATTATTTACAATTTTCTGAAATTGAAGTTGTTTAGTAGGTATTAAAAACTTAAAAAATGGTTTTCTAATTATTTTGAAGATGAAAAGTTTGCTACTACTATACAAAAATTATAGATTCTAATTTTGTTTATCAATTATTCCTTGAAAATTTTAATACTTTAAATATTTTTTTCTACTGAAGAGAATTTTTTTCTTTTTGATAATAGTAAACAGACACTTGTAAGAAAACTCACCTAACGAACAGCTGTTCTTGATTATTGACTCGCCAGGACACAACAGTCGCTCCTGAAAATCGAATAATATTATTAAAATATATTTACAAATTCAAAATAAAATCGCGCTCTTAATTAAATTCTCTCCATTATCCAATGACGATATAAAATTAACACTATAAGGAATTTTTTGCAATAAACAAAAATAAAAAAAGAAGATTTATTTCAAAATATAAAAAACCAAAACACCGACACTTAAAGATTCGGAATTCTTTACAAAAGATAAATTTTTATCAAAAAGAAAAAAAAATTTCCCCCTAAAAAAAGAATTTTAAAATTCACTTTTCAAAAACTCGAACTCGAAACACAAACTCGATTCGACTCGGCGCTTTTAATTCAAGTCGGAATTTTTCACGCGGCAACTGGACGTGCGCCAATTCTAGTGTTTTTTTCTCATCTGACACATTCAAAGAGTCTGCGGCAAAGGCGATAAGCGTATATAAAGCGGCAAAAGAAAAAAAATGACGTATTTTTTGTGTTTTTTGTAAAGAAATTCGCAAATCTAGTTTTACTTTTGGCGGGGGAAAAATTTCGGTTAAAATCCCTCGGAACAAGAAGAATCTTGGTAAAGTTACCCGCGCACACGTACCGTGTAAATTGATCGTGCAGGTGGTATTATTCCCCCTGTCGAGCACGACAACGCTGGTAGCCGCTGCCATGTTTGAATCTTGAATGCCAGTGCTGCCGGCTCCAACCTTTGTTCAATGCCCCCGGGCGCACTCCCACTCTCACTCGATTCTCGTTCCGTCTTCCTCCCTTCATCTCATCTCTTTTTCCTATTCCCTTTCCCAGCAACTCTCTGGGGCACGTCACTCATGGACGAAGCTATAGCGCTCTTCCAACTATGTTGCTAATCTTCTCCAAAAAAAACAGAGCGAGAGAGAGAGAGAGAGAGAGAGAGAGAGAGAGATAGATAGAAAAAAGACCAAGAACCACCACTCTCTTCATCCATATCGACTTTCCTCGATCATTCACTTTTTCAAAATCTCCAATCTCCAATTCACCCCTTTTTTCAACTGAAAATTCGAATAATGAAAAATTACCCTTTTTTAAATATTACTTAATAATTTTTTTCAAAAAATTGTTCCGAAAAAAAATTGAATTATTTAATACATTTTTTTTGTGAAAAAGTGTTCCCTAGTTGAAAGAAAAAAAAGGCCTGGAATAGATTTTAAGATGCAAAAAAATTACTTTAGTTACAGGTGCAATAACAATCGAAAAAGTCATTTATTTTATTCAATGTCAAAAAAAATTTATTTTTCACTTCTAAAACTTAATTATTCTTAAAAATTACAACTTTAATTTGTTTTTTGAATAATTTTCCGAAAGTTTTTCGAGAATTCAATGATATAAATCTACAAAAATTAGTTATTAAGTTCGGTTATTAATATGCAACCGAAAAATTCAAAATAATTAATTTTTAAACATTATAACAAAAATATTCTTAAATTTAGTACCTATTTTAACAATTTTTTAAAAAAAATTTTGAAAAATAATAGATATTTCAATGATGTATATAATTAAAAAATTTACAATTAATTGAAATTTGGTAAAATATTTTGAAAATAATTGAATATTTTATAAAGAATTTTCAAAAAATATTAAAAAATAAATACCAAAAGTTTTTCAAGAAGTTTGATTACAGATTATGATAAATTTTTAAAAACTTCAGTTTACTTATTTTAATAATTAAATTTTAGAAAATTATTCTAAAATTATAAAAATTAGTTTCTTAAATAATTGTAATGTTATTATTAAAAAATAATTGAGTTTATGAAAAGAATTTTCGAACAATTTTAAGAACTAATCAATTTCTTTGAAGAATTTTAATTAAAAATGAGTTTTTTTTCCAAAATTTTCATAATAATTTGGAAAAATTAGACTATTTAAAAATTATAATTAATTTTTGTTGAAGATGTACTTGAATTTGAAAAAATCTTGATAAAAAAATTTTTTAGAATTAGTTTTTTAAAAATATTGCCATAATATTTTTCGAAAATATAATTGGATTTCTGAATAGAATCTTTTGACAATTTAACAAACTAAGTAATATTCGAAAGAATTTCAATTACAAATTTAGAAAATGATTGCTTTCTCCAAATTTTAAATATACATAGTTGAAAAAATAGAAATTTAAAAAAAAATTTTAATGTAATTATTTTTTTTAATTATTTAAATTTTAGGAAAATATTTAATCAAAATTATTGAAAATAATTGGATTTTAAAAAATTTTTATGAAAAAATTCTAGGAATTCCTTTTTTAATAAATATTTTAATACATTTTTTTTGACTTAGTTTTCATCGATTTCGATTTCCAAATTTTTTTGCAATATTTGGAAGAAAAGTCGAAAGTCGCATTTTTTGAAAATAAGTCGAAAAAAGTAGACTTTTTGGAAAGTAGTCGAAGAAAGTTCAAAGAGTCAGATAATCCGAGGCCTGAACATAAAATGTAAATTATTTCTTGGCAAAAAATTTCATAAAGAAAATTTAATTCTGAAAAATTAAAAACGTTTTGAAGAAAAAGTTTTTAATTAAAAAGAAAAAAATTCAAAAAATCAATTACAGAAAGTCGTTAAATATTTAGCAAAATACGTCAAAATTGAAAAAAAACCAAAAGTTAAAAAATTTCATGTTTTCAAAAAGAATCAGTTTGTCGAACAAATATTGAACAGTTAAAAAGAATTAAATATTTTCTACATTAAACTCTTAGAATTTTGTTTTCACTATCTTCGACTCTTGGAAAAAATGAAGAAACCGTAAAATTTTCATACCTGAAAAAACATCATGATTGGCAACAAAATTCCATGATTAATTCACATATACATCCACGTTGAATGATTCATGGTAAGAAAATCGAATTTTTTTCCGCAAAGATTCCCTTGATTAGTGGACGGAACGTGTAGAAGAAGCGAGGGATGTGGAGTCTCGACGTCATGTGACAAGCTGAACTTTTTTTTTCTCGTACACTGTAGAAAAACACAATGCTGCAGAGTCTTCGCGAATTCATACATGAGATTCCCGTAGGGTCGATGATTCATCCCAAGGGATGCTGTGAAAAAAGAAAGAGAAAAAAGTTATACCTGAGAAATTAGGCACCCCAGAATAGTTTGTTACCTATAAAGGATTCATATTTATTCTTGCCGATGCTTAACCCTTTCTCTCTAAAGTAAAAAGAGAGGGAGAGAGAGAGAGAGAGAGAAAGAAAATCATACTTCCTTTTTTTCAACCCCTTCCTCGAAGGCGAAGAACTAAATGCCATCTAGTGATCCTCTCAACGTCCTGAGGAGTTGGCAATGCAGAATTCTCTTCTCGGAACTCATAATCGATAATAAATAAAATGATCTGCTAAAAAAAAGTTGAAAGCAAATAATAATTACTCGGCAATTAAATTAATCAACTAATAAATATAAAAATTGACAAATTTTGTAATTCTGAAAATGAGAATTAAAAATAATCATAAAAATACGTCAATGATATTTACAACGATTGAAAGAAAAACAAATATTTGTCAGGCGGAAAACAACATTTTTTGTTTTTAAACAGGAAAATTTTTTTAGACATAATTTTTTAAGCGATAAATTTTTTCGAATCGAAAAACAAAAATTCTATGTTTACAAACAGAACAATTTTGTTAGACGTAATATTCATCCAGACAAAATGTTTATTTTTTTGAGTGGAAAACAAAAATCTTTTGTTCTCAAAGATACAAATAATATTTTCAGAAAAAAACCCTTTCGAGCAGAAAACAGAATCTTTTTGTTTAAAAAGAAATGAATATTTTCAGACAACAATTTTTTCGAGCGAAAAGCAAAAATTTCTCAAATAAAAAATGTTTCAGGCAGATAATTTTTCAGTGCAAGTAGAATTCATTTGTTTACAAAAAACGAAAAATATTTCCAAGTAAACAGTTTTTCGGTTATAAAACAAATTTTGTTGTTTACGAAACAAAAAAATATTTTGAGACAAAAAATTCTAAAAATGTTTCTTTTAAATCGTTGTAAATTTCAATAGAGTATCGAAATTCGCAAAAATTATATATAAAAAAGAAATTCTTTATCCTATCGAGACATTTCGAAAAAGAAACTTTCTTAATCACAATCGAAGGAAAACTGAAAAGTATTGTTTTTTTTAACGAAAAATTGTAATTTATTTTGCAAAAATTTCAGATAATGCGTATCAGTCAACTTTTGTCTAAAAAGTAAATACATAATCGCGTATAAATTTAAAGCGAACATTAAAGGCGAATATTTCGTTTTCACGAAACAGGGGAATGTACAAAAAGGGTCTTTAAAAAAAAAGTAAAATAAAATAAAAAAAGCTAAGCGAACAAGCGTTTGCCACTGTTTTTTTCTTTTAAATATCGATTCCGCTGTAATCTGTATATTTTTGTTTAGAGAGAGATTTGATTATAGAATATTTACTTAAAATTAAATAAGTCTTCATGGCATCTGTGCTACACAGAAGTTAGTGTACAAACAACAATAATTATCTTTTGCCAACCGTCGTATCTGATCGTTTCCTTTTTTTCTTTCACAATTAAAAACGTATTCGAAATAAAAAATGACAATGTAATATTTAGCGACGAATTCAAATTCCAAAGCTGAGCATGAATGTTTTTTTTGTCTCCTAGATATATTTTTTCATCTCACAAATGAGATTTGCGTCAATGCTCATTGTTTCATTTTTTTTTATTTTAAATCTTTTTTCACTAAATCTAATGATATATCGACAGATATACGAAGCTTATAAGTTAGACTCTTTAAATAAATTTTTCTCTTTCAATACTCTGGGTTTTTTTTCTTTTTTCTTTTTTTTTGCCAAAAAAATATAAAAGAAACAAAACTAAAAAAAATGTATTAGATAAATCTCTCCGTATTTCATTCTTCTGTCGCAATTTCAAATGTTTCTTTTTTCTTTAAACATGTGAAAATTAAATTTATGAATAATAATGTACAACAGTGATCTGTTACTTAAGAACAGTTTTGCTGACATAGTCTTTGTCTTTAAACTCTATAATCGTTCTTCACGAGATTCGCAACATTTAAAAAAAACATCTATTACGATATATAATTAAGCTATACAAAAATTATTTAACAAAAGTAAAATTTAAATTATCCTATCAGTCACTTGCATGATTTTTTTTAAACTAAAAATTTGAAAGAAATTTGAACAGAGGCACTACTGCAAGCACGCTTGAACCTTCTCGATCCATTCTTGTGCCGTTGCCGCGTCACCTGCGCAAAAATTGTAGGTCCGCCTATTTGTGCGTAACTGTAATGTAAAATAAAATTTTGTTTACATTTTGTGCCCACTTGAATTATTTCTAATTCTATTTTTTGAAAAAAAAGTTTTAAAAAATTGTCTTTTTAAACTTTTTTCAAGAAAAATTATTTTCTTCTTTTTTGTTAAATATAACAAATAAATTGCTCACATCAAAAAATGATTTATCATCTGTTTTCTTTGGTGGGCCCTGCATTGGTGCTGCAGGAGTCACGGACACGACTTCGGCAAGATCTGTAATTAACAAGCCTCTTTTATTAAGTAGTAGAATTTATCACTCGGTAAAAGATAATATTAATTGTCAAGAAATTTAGCCTCTTTTATGTTCAAGCTTAAAATTTTCAAAATTTCTTGCAATATTTCTAGATATTTTTATTTCTAGAAGACTTTTATACATAAGTAAAATACCTTGAATTGTTTCCAAAATGTTTAGGCATTTTGATTTATTTATATTCGCCGAAAATTTTTTTATTTAATACCTATTAGAGTGAAAATGAAATTTTAAAGAAATATTCTTAAATTAATATTTCTAATTATTATGAAAAAATATTTTCTAAAATTCGTAGTAGTAGGTAGTAGTACTATTAGAAGTTGCAACATGCCTCGGATCGAATTTAAGGTACAAAAAAAAATCGCTTTAAAAAAAATCCAAAAAGTTGTCTTTTTTATTCAGTGTTGTCATAAAAATTTCATTTTGCATTTTCCTGACCTTTTACTGATTCCAAAATTCAATTATTCAAAACTTCAGTAACTTCGTTAAATAAATGTTTAAATAAAAGTTATTTATTTCTCCACAGGATAGGAATTAAAAGTTTAAAAATTTCAATTTTCAACCTTCTGAAATTTAATTATTTCTAAAAGTTTTTACTACAATTTTTAAATATTCAATTATCAATTTATTAAAATAATTGCAAAAGCAACACTTTAGGGATTTTATTTTTTTAAAAAAGTAAATAAAGTGAAGTTTTAAAAATATTGAAAATGATTAATTTTTAAAAAATTATAATTAAAAAAATTCTCAAAAATTGAAATTTAGTAAATACTTTTGAAAAAAATTGAATTAAAATCAAATTATTTAAATAAATTTATGGAAAATATTGAAAAAAACGGAAGTTTTTAAGATTTTTATTTACACATATTTATTAAATAGCATAATTTTTCCAAAATTTTAATAATAAAACTAGAAAACATGTTTTTTTAAGAATTTTAATTGAATTTTTTATAATTATGATGAAAAATTTTAAAAATTAGTTTTAATAATATTATACTTATATAGGTTATTTATGTACGGGAAATGTAAAAGGCCGAAAGGTCATACATATGAATCCAATAAAATAAAAAAATATATACTTATATAGGTAAATTAAAAAAAATAATCAATTTTCTAAAGATTTTAATGAAAAATTTTGAAAATAATTTTTTCTCCAAAATTTTAATCATAATTATAAAAAATTATATTTTAAAAAAATTCTAATAATAAATTTAATTAATAATAAATTTCTAATAATAATTTAATATACCTAATAAATAAAAATATTTAAAAAAAAATAATTGAATTTTAAGAAATTATAATGAAAAAATTTTAAGAATAATTTTTTACAGTGTTGGAAAAAACGATCTCCAAAAGGACATGTCAATTAAAAATTTCTCAATTTGACGCTTTATATAACATTTTTTTAAAAACATCAAAAAAAGAACAATTTTTAATTTACAAATTTAGTAAAGCAAAATTTAAATGTTACTTTACAATATGAAACCTAATACATGGAGGAGTAGTATAATGCCCTTTCTCCAATAGGTTTTAAAAAGTGTGCGAATGACTGCGTCTGCGTCGGTTGCTATAGCAACACATGCTAAAATCAACGCAACGCAGTCATTCGCACACTTTTCAAAACCTATTGGAGAAAGGCCTTAAAGGCCTTTCTCCAATAGGTTTTAAAAAGTGTGCGAATGACTGCGTCTGCGTCGGTTGCTATAGCAACACATGCTAAAATCAACGCAACGCAGTCATTCGCACACTTTTCAAAACCTATTGGAGAAAGGCCTTAAAGGCCTTTCTCCAATAGGTTTTAAAAAGTGTGCGAATGACTGCGTCTGCGTCGGTTGCTATAGCAACACATGCTAAAATCAACGCAACGCAGTCATTCGCACACTTTTCAAAACCTATTGAGGCCTTTCTCCAATAGGATCCAAAAACTCTGCGTTTGTCTGCGAATGACTGCGTTGCGTTGATTTTAGCATGTGTTGCTATAGCAACCGACGCAGACACAGAGTTTTGGGAACCTATTGGAGAAAGGCCTTTAGAGAAAGGCCTTAAAGGCCTTTCTCCAATAGGTTACCACAAGTGTGCGAATGACTGCGTTGCGTTGATTTTAGCATGTGTTGCTATAGCAACCGACGCAGACGCAGTCATTCGCACACTTTTTAAAACCTATTGGAGAAAGGGCATAAGGAGACCGAACGCCACTCACGCAAAGTGGCCGCACTTTTCATTACCGTGTTTCCTCTGGGCTCACTTACATCGATAGAAGCGCCCCCAACGGGGAAAAATGTCACTAATAATCGTCTGCTAATTGTTATTGTACAGTGCAGTTGGTATTTTTATAGGTTAGTGTTGTTTAGAAATAGTTGACAATTATCATTAATAATTATCTTATAATTATAATATATTATTATTTATTCAATATTAATTTTGAAAGTGCTCGGTTGGAAGTGAAAAGTGATAAATAAGTAAGTATATGTGAGAATTGTTGCGATTAATATTATGTTTATATACATAACTTAATTGTTACTAAAATTCACTCTATAATTAAGAGATAAGAATTGCAATTTTTCACTACACAGACAGCAGGCATTTTCACTCACAATTTATTTTTTACATGCTTCATTGAACTAACAATCACTTTTATAAACAAAATTAGAGGTTATGTCATGTCTTATTTTGTTTTTAAATATAATGATCTTCTCCTCCGCGAGAGGCGCTTCTATCGATGTAAGTGAGTCTAGAGGAATCACTGTCAAGGCCTTTCTCCAATACGTTTTAAAAAGTGTGCGAATGACTGCGTCTGCGTCGGTTGCTATAGCAACACATGCTAAAATCAACGCAACGCAGTCATTCGCACACTTTTCAAAACCTATTGAGGCCTTTCTCCAAAGGCCTTTCTCCAATAGGTTTTGAAGGCCTTTCTCCAATAGGTTTTAAAAAGTGTGCGAATGACTGCGTCTGCGTCGGTTGCTATAGCAACACATGCTAAAATCAACGCAACGCAGTCATTCGCACACTTGTGGTAACCTATTGGAGAAAGGCCTTAAAAAGTGTGCGAATGACTGCGTCTGCGTCGGTTGCTATAGCAACACATGCTAAAATCAACGCAACGCAGTCATTCGCACACTTTTTGAAACCTATTGGAGAAAGGCCTCATGCCCTTTCTCCAATAGGTTTTAAAAAGTGTGCGAATGACTGCGTCTGCGTCGGTTGCTATAGCAACACATGCTAAAATCAACGCAACGCAGTCATTCGCACACTAGTGGTAACCTATTGGAGAAAGGCCTTTAAAGGCCTTTCTCCAATAGGTTTTAAAAAGTGTGCGAATGACTGCGTTACGTTGATTTTAGCATGTGTTGCTATAGCAACCGACGCAGACGCAGTCATTCGCACACTTTTTAAAACCTATTGAGGCCTTTCTCCAATAGGTTTTAAAAAGTGTGCGAATGACTGCGTCTGCGTCGGTTGCTATAGCAACACATGCTAAAATCAACGCAACGCAGTCATTCGCACACTTGTGGTAACCTATTGGAGAAAGGCCTTTGGAGAAAGGCCTTTAAGGCCTTTCTCCAATAGGTTTGAAAAAGTGTGCGAATGACTGCGTTGCGTTGATTTTAGCATGTGTTGCTATAGCAACCGACGCAGAAGCAGTCATTCGCACACTTTTTCGCCACGTTCGACGCGGATTCATCACGGGCGTTCGGTCCATAATATAAATAGAGTGGGGATGGTTTGCATGTATGCGTCCGCTTGATAGAAAGAGAAAGAAGATTTAGCACCAGTAGGTGTCTCTCTTGCGCTGGAGCTCATTGAAGGACAGATACTGGTGTTAAATCTTCTTTCTCCCTCCAACCCATTCTGTTTATGGCAGGACACTTCCCCCACACGCTGCCGCCTATACCTTCCCCACTCTATTTATAATATCTCTATGGTTCAGTCTCCTTATACTACTCCATGTTTTTATGTTATAAAACGAGTGAGTAGGGTAGGGTGGGGCATTACTATTCTTGTTTGAATTTTTGAGTCTAAAAAATGTATTTAAAAAAAATATAAAAATTAATTTGTTAATTGGAGGAGTTTTTCTGGTTTTTCTCTTCCAATTTCTTACCATTCTAACCTAAAAACAAGTATACAAAAAAAATATACTGTTTCGTAGTTTTCGCTGTTATTAGTGGGCGAATAGTTTCGCCCCAACCGCACATTTTTTGAAAAAACACTTGTAAAATTTTTGAACAATAGAATATAAAAAATCCATTATGATATTCGAGTTCAGCACTAAATTTTACTTTAGAAATAATTTTTCCGATAATTTTTCCGACCGTTTATCACTATTTACAATGGCAGACTAAATGAGTGAAAACAAGTAAGCGAGTATATCAAAATCACATTTGAGTACCTAACTTTTATGATAGATGGCGCCAGAAGATCAAATGTGGCGTACAATGTTCATTTTACATGACAAGTATACAGTGTAAAAAGAACTTTAATCGGATGAATAGTTTTCTCTCCAGGCTGAGTCCACAACAGAGAACTTGCAAAGCTGATCTCTTTAACGTCTCCTGTTGTGGACTCAGCCCCAGGACTAAAGAATAGTTTCGTCCCGCGAATAGTAATGCCCCACCCTACCCTATATATAATTTTTCCATTTTTTGTTTCAAACTTAACTGTAATTTGAATTAACTTCGATTAATATTATAATTTATTGTTTTTCTTTGCGAACAAAAAACCCATGTAATATTCTTTTTTTTCAGTATGTATTAAAATATAATAAATTCTGAAGAGGGAACTGGATCCATTTCCGATACGTCAAATTGATAAATTTTTAATTGACATGTCCTTTTGGAGATCGTTTTTTCCAACATTCTAAATATTTAATAAAGAAGGACATTATCAATAAGATCAAGATCAACCCATAGATCTATATTATTATAAATTTTTTACAAATATTTTAATACAACTTTTTTAAAGCTAATTTTTTATTAACTTTCACTTGTAAAATTTCTATTAAAATTTTTGAAAATTAAATTATTTTAAAAATTTGCAATTAAAATTAATCAAAATGCGATTTTTTGAAAATAAGTAGAAAAGTCGCCCTTTTTCGAAAGTTGAAAAAAGTTCAAAAGTTCATACTATCCGAGACGTTTAGTAATAGTAAATTAATTACTTAAAAAATTGCATGTGTGAAAAGATCACAACGATCGTGATCAACGATAGAAAGAAACAAACATTTTTTTTACAAATATTTCCTCTTTTAGTTTTTAATCAAGAAATATTGTAAAAAATTTTCTTAGATAAAAATTAAAATGGAAAAATATTGCTTCTTCTAAATCGTTGATTATAAACATTGCAAGCGTCATCAATGCAAAAAATTCAAATAAAAAACGAGAAAATTGGTTAATATTTGAAAGTAGAAAGTATCGAGTAACTCACCAATGTAGCCTTTGCAATGTGAATCTTCCATCGCGTCATAGTACCTCAATTGATGTTTTATAGAATCGAGTACGAACCACCGTTGCTTCCAACCTTTGAGAAGTGCACCACGTTTATACAAATATCCCTCGTGAGTTCTGTTTTCAGCAACATTACTTGAAAATTGATCATAGTATTGCTGCGATGTCGTCTGCATTGTAGTCACACCTGCAAAAAAAAATTTTAAAACAATAAAATAAAATGTGATAAGAATATAAAAATCAGGAAGAATAAAAAATTTTTTGTATAATTTCCAATTGCTTATTTTCTAATTAAAAAAAAAGAAAAAGTAAAATGAAAATTCTTACTTGAATTTACGCTTCCATTGTCACCGCCACTTCGAGTGAGAGTGTGCGATTGTAAATTGTCAGCTACGGCTTTGTATTTTGTACAATTTTTCGGCACTGCATCGGCACATTTGTCGTGACAAACGTGACCGCAATCAACGCACCTCAATCCCGCTTTTACTGGTCCCCATAAAACTCCAGAGCACGCATCACAATGAGTTGGTGTCGCAGAATCCAACCTCTCGAATCTATTCATTTAAAAAAAATTGTCAGTTTCGAACGCAATTGTTAATAAATTTAAATTTACTCCAATTATTCAATTAATTATCAGTAGAAATTGTAATTTTAAAACAATAATTCCATCACTATTTATAAATTACTTTTTTTAAACTATCACTTTTATCATTATCACTATCAAATAAAAGAAATAAATAACAATAGGTAATTTTAAATTATTACCTGTGTGGATGAGCATAGACAGAACTCTCATTTCCAGTTGCAGTTCCACCAGCGAGTTTCCCTCTTAACAGTAATTCCAATGTGGACCGTTTGTGAATTAGCCGACCGTGATGTCTGACAAGAGCCGTACTAAAAGACGCGTGTCTCTGCAAAAATATAAATTTATAGATAATTTCCAATCTTATAAACTTTAAAAATGTGAATTTTTTTCTCTACACGAAAAAACTGCACGCGCAAAAAAGACAATCATATCAAAAAATGTGCAGTTTCTAAAAAAATAACATTAGAAAAAAAGGAAAAATTTGTGCTCATCGTGAATCCAGAATAAAAAATCATTTGCTACAATATATAATTGTTTTCGTTCATTTTTAAATGTGCAAAAATCGACACTTGTGCCGAAAGATTGATTTTTTTGTTGTTTTTGAAAAAGCGCACCTTATCGTCAACCTGATGATTATCCAAGCAGAAACTTTTTGACGTAACTTTTCTGCACAATGTTCTCTGGGATTATATCAAACAAAATGATAAAAGTTGGCATCAAGATCGCAAATTTTTTTCCTAGCAATTTGTTTTATTTTGAAATAAAGAATTAATTCAAATTTTTACTTTCAAAACTTCAAAACTTACTTTAAATTTGTTTACATTACATTTCTTAGTTTATCTTTATTTTATATCAAATTTCTTTCTAGTTTATTTTATTCATTTAGACCAAGAAATAGAAGTTTCATCGATTTTCAAAATTTTAATGACAAGTTTCTATTGAACATTGATAAATTAATTTGGTATTTTTTTAATATTTAAGGGACAATTTAAAAAAATGGAATTTCGTCAAAATTTTGGAATATTTCTTTTTTTTTATTAAAATAAAATTTTTTAAATAATAAATTCTTACCGCGAGGGAATCAGTATTTGGCAACTCGAGTTTATCCCAAAGGACCTTCCATTTCTGGGGCAAGTGTCCTAGTTCCGTTTCTAATTTGTGAATTTCTTCTAATAAGTGAGTAAATTGATCAGGTACCATTGAACTGACGCTGTTGTATCTGAAAAATGTCAAAAATTCTTCCTTAATTTCGTAATAAATCGTAATCGAATTATTAATTCAACTGCCATGTAACATGTAGTTGCTTGCTTAGTTTTAAAATTTTTACTTTGAAATTTGATTGCCATTACAAATTTTTTTTACATTCAAATTCAATTTTTTCTTAAATTCAATGTAATTTTTACATTTACAAAACATTTTTTTTTAATTCCAGGATTAGTCACTCAATTATTTTTTTCAAGTTTATAACAACAAAATAATTTTTAACACAAAATAAAAATTAATTTTAAATGATTTTAAAAGATTCAGTTATATGTCTTTCAAAAAAAATTTTATTTATTTTAAATCTTTCGTCAAATAACGTCTTTTTAACATTAAAATTTTTTTCTTTAGCTCAGATAAAAATTGCATTTTGCACCCGTTTTTAATCTTTGAAAAATTGTTTACAATCGTAATCATTTTAATTTTTCGTTTAACAATGAGTTAATAGTAATTAGGATTCATTAATAATAATAAAATAAACAAAACACAAAATTCGTAATGTTTAGTTTTTTTGAAAAAATATTTCTAACAATATAAAAATAATTACTAGTATAGAAAACATTTTAATGAGTAAAATAAACAATTGTTTAAATAAAATTAGACCATAATTGCGATTTTTCTCTGAACGGAAAGAAAAAAAAAATAATAAAAATCATAATTTGACAAAAGATTTTGACCGAAACATTTTTTCTAAATAACTTATAACAAGAACTTTCAAAATTATTTGAAATTATTGTCAGGTCTCGAATCGACTTTAAGAAGCAAAAATAGTCGTTTTAAACAATTCAAAAGTACAAAAATTTTTTAAAAAATGTGTAATTACGAATTTTTAAATTAATTACAAATTAATTTGTAATTATAAAAATTTTTCAATTCAAATTTTTTGTAAATTTCAGTTATCTTCAAACAATTTCTTCATATTTCTAAAATTTCTAATTTCTAAAATTTCTAAATGAAATTATTCAAAACTGGAATAATTTTATTAAATGAATATTTGAATAGGGGAGAGTGGGGCAAACCGGCCATACCTACGGTTTTTTGACTCTTGTGACTAAACGAATCAACCGATTTCATTTTTCGATGGCTTGTTTGAAAGATCATTTAATTGCGCAACTTTTTCCCAGAGGAATTGTTTAGTTGCTGTGTTAACTTTAAAAAATTTTGCAAACTGGCCGGTTTGCCCCACCCCCTGGGGTAAACCGGACCGTTTGGTTTTTTATTTATAATATTGCATTTACATAATCTACAATAACAATAAACATAAAGAATCATGTGAACAATGGTTGTAATAATTTAAATAATAATACAGGACTGAATTTTAATTAAATAAATAATTTTTTTAAATAACAAAAAAAATGTTTGAAATTATCAGAGAAACAATATTAAAGGGTCCAATTCTCATTGGAAGACAATTATTTTTCATTGTAAGTAAATATTTTAATGAAAGAAACATTTTATTTAAAAATAATTTTTATGAAACTTTAATTCAATGGAAATATCCTATGGCCGGTTTGCCCCACCGAAAACGGTCCGGTTTGCCCCACAGGCCCATTTTGAGAATAAATGTTTGTCAAAAAGAAACGCTTTGCAAATTCATCAAAGTTTTTGGTGGTAAATATTCCTGAGGTGTGTACCTTCAAAACCTAAGACCTAATATTTGGAAACATTACACGATTTTCTCAAAATTTCCTTAAGAAAAAATTCGTAAAAGTGTAGAAAAAAACTAAAAAAAAAACTTTTGCTCCCAGTGTTGCACAAACAAAAGTAAAAATTTTCAAATTGAAAAAATAAGGTATACTACACATGGTTGTTTCAAATTTCTAAATAACACTTTTGACAATTTAGCCATTTCGGAGATATTGACCCCTGGCCGGTTTACCCACCGGGCCGGTTTGCCCCACTCTCCTCTACCTACTTATTGTTATTTATTGTTCAGTAAAAATAAATATTCTTTTTAAATTTCAATTTCAAAACTTCTGAAATTTAATTATTTATTAAAATTACAACTAAAATTCTTTCAAAATGGAATCATTCTCTGGAATTTCTAACTAAGGCAATTCAAAAGTTTAATAATTTTTTAAAATAAAATAAGTATTTAAATACTACATATTAGACTTGTCACGAAATTCATAAAATGATTTTTTTTAAAAAATCGAACTCAAAAATTAATTTTTTTGAATATTTAAAATTAAATTTTTTAATTGTGTTCTAATGAATGACAATTTTATTTTTTAGGACAAAGTTTTGTTTTAGGTGATTGAAGATCTTCAAAAAAAAAAGTAAGACACTTTAGAAAAAATTCTTTTACAATAGTTCTGCTAGACACTTTTCTGGGGCGTGCAGCGCTACCCAAAGAGCGTGCACTTTAAATACAGCTCGCCTCGACTCAGGGGAGCGCTGCACGCCCCAGAAAAGTGTCTAGCAGAACACAGGGTTGAGTCGCGCAACATGACTCGAAAATGTGCTGCAACGCGCCCTCTTTTTTCTCAGTGTAGTTATTTGTCACAATACGAAAAACAAAATAAGTTGTATTTTATACCTAGAAAATGGTATTTTGTTATCATTTGGATGTTTATATTTGGAAAAAAGTAAAAAATTGTATTTTTTAAAAATAAGTCGAGAAAAGTAATCTTTTTTTGAAAATTGCATAAAATAGTCAAAAATATCATTTTATGCTTTCAAAAAGAATCAAAATGTTTTTAACAAATATAATTGAATAGTTTAAAAAAATTAATATTTTCTACCTTAATAAACTCTTAGAATCTCTTTTACGGTCATCATCTTTTTTAATTAAATTAAGTTCTAGAAAAATAAACAAGAATGAAAAAGAAACTGAAAAGAAAACTCACCCTTGAGTTACAACTTTTCGATTGCTCTTGACAATCCCATCGGCAGCCTCAGCCTCCTCTTCCTGCTGCGAATCTTGCTGAAGAATCTCCAAATCATAAGCGGGTCCATGCGCCAATTCCTCTTCAAGATAATAATTCCAAATATCCAAATTAGGCAAATGAGAAACAGGTCTCAAAACCGGATGCTCCGAATTTGGCGTATAGAGAAAATTATAAAACAAAGGCGATCTCGCGTGTTGCTTCTCAATATAATCAAAAATACTCTGACCCAAATTGCAACCCATATTTGTACCCGCCAAACGACCGCCTGGATAAACAGTCTCATCGTCACTGCCCGTATCAACACCCTTATGATGACTAGTCAACGAACCCCTCTTGTCTTCGACCGCCGTAATGCCACACTCAACCCTGTCGAATTCACAATCCAACAAAAATGTCCTGAACCGACAAGACACCGAATGATAAGCCAAGAACTTCAAATAATACTCATTAAATTCAAACGCCAATGGAAATTGCTTCTGTATTTGATGGACAATATCCAAAAATTGAAGGAAAGTTGGCGTGAAATTTGTCGTCTGTGAATTTGTCGCTAGATTACTCCGATGACCGAAACGATGACCAAAGCCAAGCCATTCTTTCTCAATCAGTGTGCGAAATCCGTCGAGCGTTCGATAATGTGGGTCCAAGCAAACCTGAGCAATTGAGCAAACTGTCGCCGTCGTGTCCCAGCCGTCCTCCAGGCATACAGCAACCGACGAACCCTGAACGTCCATCAAATCAATAACAGCCCCGGCCAATTGCATCAAACTTTGCAGTTGATGCAACCACTCGGAACTTTCGATTAATTTATAAAAACTCTGATCCGGTTCGATACTTGGTGAACTCGGCACGCACGCCTTCATTAACTTCTTAAAAGCAGCTTTCGTGTGTCGAACGTCGTAGAATTCGACCGGTATGAAATCGGTTTTAGGCGCTGCCGTCTCGGGTTTCGGGCCCTTCATGTATGACTTCTCCCCGAGGACGTAGAGGGCAGCGCGTTGAAAGGTGTGCACACACTCGGTACCACTATCAGAATCGGCAGAGTGACGAATCGTTCCTCGTTGATTCACCGATGACAACGAGGCCTGCGAACTGTGCCTCTTGTCCTTCAGCGATCCCCATCGTCCAAAATTCTTCGGTCCTTTCCCTCCGCTCGAGCCCAGGTTCCCCACTGCCTTGTTGAAGGGATTTCGTCTCGACTGTTCGGGTGTCGCATTCCGGTCCTCGGCGGCAAGCAGCAAGGAGTCGATACTCAAGGAGCTGTCCGACATTCCCCAGGCGGAGCCCTGTCGGAGGATCGAGAGTGGAGTGGCGGCGACCAGGGCCATTATGTACTTCTCCTGCTCCAAGGAAGACGTGCTTTCCGACGAGGTAGTTTTCAAGTTGCCGGCCGACGTCGGGTGGGCCTTCAGCATGCCCATCACGCCCTTGCCGTGGTAGCCGGCGCCGCGGATGAGAAGGGCCTTTGTTCGCGGGTGGCGCCAGGTGACTGCGGGGATTCTGTTGTGTCGGTAGAGGCGGCAGAAGCGGCGAATACTGTCGTCGGTCACGGCGGTCGGAACCAGCAGAAGGGCCGGGTAGCTTCTGCATAACATGTAGGCGCAATTCGCCGACGTCAGGCGGAAAGGTTCGTTGCGTCGGTTGTTCTGCGGTCGGGACGAGCAGAGACCCAGGCGGTACCAGTCGCGAACGTAGCTGCGTTCCGAGAGTCTCTCGAGTGTTTTGGCGTCGGTCGGCTGCGTGGGCACGATGCCGGCGATTTCGAATTCGTCCACACTGAGATCGTCGTCGTGACTCATGTCGTTGTTCTCTGTCATTGGAAGACTCATGCGACCCGGCGATGTCATGTACTTGTTGCTGTTCGTGAGATTCATGTTCGGGAGTACGTACTTCTGGCGTTTGGACGATTGCTTGGGTTTGAAACCGGCCTTCCTGGCGGTCTTCAATAGGGTCTTCTTGGCGAAGCCCTTGAGGGTGGCGTTCTTCTCCTTGCCCTTGTGGTGCGTCGTCGGGGTGACTAGGACCTGCCCGTTGAAGGCGAAATGATGAAAGATGTGAGGGGGGTTTCGGGCCTTCTGGACCAGTTTCCGCAGTGTCTCAATATTCTCCGGAGTTACCTCCTCGTCGAAGGCTAACTTGATCAACTGGAAGGTGCACGATCGTAATTGCAGACCTTCCTGGATGTACTGATCCAAGTGCGCCAGGTGTTGAACCGAGACGCGCTTCTCCTTCGTGAGGGAGGTGACGGGGAAGGCGCGGACCACCAACTGCTCGCAGGCGAAGGGGTCGCAGGGAATGCCCTTGAAGACGATTCTGTAGTTGGTGAGGAAAATGGCCCCCTCGGCCGGCAATAGGGGTGGTGTTTTTGGAAGACCTGCCGAACCTTCTTCGCGACCGTCGGGCAGTAAGTAGACACGTAGACCGTCCATGACGACCTCCTCCCCTGGAAGCATGTTTGGTGTCAATATCTTTGGCTTCTGTATCGGTGGGAGGCGTTTGCTCTCCCTATGAACTGCCTCGAGAGTCTCGATATGCATGTGCACCACTCCGGGCACCATCTGGTGGAGGCACCTCACGTGCTCGGTGCTCACGCCGCCCTCGGTGCAGACTCGGTCGACGAAACGCGACACCATTCTTATTACCGAAGCCCCAGTCTCACCGGGATCGGCCTCCTCGAAACCCGACTCGGCGTCGCCACTGTCACTCGCGACACTGTTGGTGATGCTGTTGCTCGCCCTCTCGTCATCGTAAACATGATCCTGACGATGCGTTTTCGTACTAATATCAAGTGGCACAAGTAAGTAGACCATTCGATTAGCGTAGTGAATCGCTTGACTGTACATTGTACTCTCCTCACTTGCAATGAGCTCCTGCTGCTTGTCTCCATTAATCGTTGACCAAATTCTCATCTGCTCGGCGGCAATTTCCAGAGCTGACGGCTCTTGCACTCGGTATGACACTTGACCACGCTCCCGATAGGCAAAGTCCTTACTCTCTCGTGGACTAATAGGACTCAGTATACTGTCATTGGTTTGTCTCGGCGGTGTTGTATTTTCCCCCGGTAAATACAACCTCTTAATGTCCTTCTGAACGTCGAGGTAGAAAGCGTCTTCCCAAAATTGCAAACTCTGCCACACGGCGTGCTCCTGAATGCAGGTGTAAGCAAATTGAATCACGCCCGTACAAAGCTTCCGACAAAAGGCAGTCGCGAGGGGCAAGAGAGCAGCCGCCACACCGTGCTCGTCCATCGATGAATCGTCTTGCAATGCACAGTTCATCAGCCTCACTACCAAATCGAATTGCTGATGTTCCAACATTGCCTTATTGCCCACCACATGTTGAGAGAGTTCCATACAAAGCGCCAGTCTTGCCGCTTTACTCTTCAAAGCGCGCAACACAGCGGGAAATGTTTTCCTAGCGTCGGATATTTTATTCTCGAATATACAATTGATGCAATTGCGAAGGACCTCGAGACGTCGGGCTGAATTACTAACTAAATGTCTATTATCGTGTGTATTCGATATGTGTGGTCCCATTGGAACAATACGCGGCTGAATTGGCCTCAACGACGACAATCTCACTTTAAGATTACTCTTCGTTAAACCCTCGTCAATAATTGCTTGCACAGTGTCAGAATTTATTCTCGGCAACATTGGCTGATGAATTCTTGCGAATGCCCCCTCGGGTGGCTTGAGAATTTTTTGTACATAAGGCTGGGGATTTGGATTTTCATTAGTATAAAGTTGTTGCGCCAATTCTTGAATGTGTGTTAAAATTAATCGTTGATCTTGCGACTCTTGCTTTAAATGATCACTAAAATTACTGTGCAATTCATCCCAAACGTCACACGCCCTCCAAGGTGGTCCACGTTCAGCGATAAATGAAGTGAAAAACATGCAGTCCAATATTCTTGTTGTAAAATCACAGTCGGTTAGGCCACGTTCGCCGAGGAATGCAGCCTTGTGAAAGGTGATGACCGGTTTCGAATGGATTCTTATTAATGTTAGACAACTGCGATAGCCTTGCAATAGTTGAGCAAAAGTTCGCATAAATACAGCGCGTAATTCTTTATCGAGCATTGGCGGATGTGGTGCTCTCGTTGCAAGAGGAGGAAAAGCGTAATCCGCACAGGCCAATTCTGGTTGTAATACCATTGATAATGCGTCTTGTGTTTGTGATAGCAGTGGTTCGGGAAGAAGTGCCAGTGATACGCCATCGGGTACCATTATCGAACCGCCATCAAGATCCGCGACAATCACGTCCATCTGTAATTTAAATAAATTCATTATAAATTTACATTTATTACAAGAAGCAAATATTAAATTCATTTTTGTTAATTAATTTATTGCACAAATCGCAATACCGTTTTTCCTCACAATGAATGAAAAGGTGAATTATTTTCCGAAAATAAATTACAAAATGGCGAGAAAAAATGGTAAGGGAAGTGTTCCGGTTGTGGGCACCCTTTTGTTTTTGCCTCATAACATTTGTCCATGTGCATATTATACAAATATATGTGTACGAATTTAAAGCTAGAGGTCTAAGGTGACTGTTAGTGAAGGAATTAAATTGATTCCTTTAAATAAAAAAGTTTTATTAGAAATTTAGTGAAATGGGAATTTTTTGACAAAAAAATTTTGTACCCGGTTGTGGGCACCCTTGAAAAATCCGCTAAAATGGAAAAATATTAAAGGAAACCAACACAAATAAAGAAGAAATTAAAGTTTCTTTATTTTAAGAGAATTTGCCGGGATAAAGAACAAAAATGATGACACGTTTAGTGTTGCCGCAAGACGAGACAAGACGAGATTTTTTTCAATCTTGTCTCGTCTTGAAATGTCAAGACCAACAAAGAGTCTTGTCTCGAAAAAGTCTCGTCTTGAGACGTAGAATCTCGTCTCGTCTTGAAGTCTCGATATTTTTTCAATTAATAAGTCTGTTACATGTCCGGAAAACAGGAAATTTAGTAATAAATTAGGATAACTGTAAAATTATTCAAGGAAATCAGAGAATATTATCAAAAATACTGGAATAAGTATTACATTTGTAGAATTGAAGGAAAAAGATCTGATTTTTGATGCCCAGCAACCTTTGAAGATATTAAAAACATTGAATTCTTTTTTAATGTTCCATGTTCTGCTTATAAACTTTAAAATCAACCACAAATATTAATGCTACACGGAGAGAAATTTCTGTTAATGTTTTTTGTTTATACTTAAAAAAACGAAAATATTTGCTGTCTCTTTAACTACAAAAATTACTGTGCTATCTCAGCAAAGAAAAAACACAGAAAAATAATTTGACATAAGCTATTTGTGTATGTTACATTCTTTTTTTACAATTCATGTAATGAATTAACATAAATTAAATAGTGTTTGTTAATTAATTACTGTTAATATTTATTTGTTTTACATGTGACGCGATTATTATATTCCATGTATATCATATTATCAAATCAATATTTGAGGTTAAGTTGAAATTCCCGTAAACGTATTGCATGTACAAGGCACACAAGTTTGATTTGAAAATTTCTAGGTTAAGTGAAATCATGGACAGGAAAAAATTATTTCATTTTCAATATATCTTTATATCACAATAAATTAAAACATAAAAACGATGAAAACGTTGCAAAAATTTACCTTGCCGACAGGTGAGGAAAGTACGATAGTAACAATCGTAGCAATATTAAATGGATGTTCGTGATACTTCGGGTGTCATCGGCCTTCTTCAACTTGACTTTATGCAGGCAGCACAGTAAAAATTTGTAAGCAGCACAGTCTATTTTATTAACCTGCGCATGACTATTTCATGGTACGATTAATATATTTTGCTTTGGACCAAATTAAAAAGTCCTGGTTCAGCAATTTTTAAGGTGCTTTCAAAGAAATATTCCGAGGCCATTTTGGAAATAAAACTGTTTTCCATATGAAATAAAATTGTGCGCAAGTCAATATTTCTATTCTTCCGATACAAATAGTTCAGTAAAAACATTTTGCACATACTTTCAGGTGACAAGCACAGTAATTTTTATTGGAAATTTCTCTCCGTGTATAGAATTTCAAAAGGTTTTAAATTGTATTCCCTGAAAATATTCTCGAAAGACGCAAAAAGTTACTTCAGGAGTACCAGTTGTTGATGACATAATTTTATCTTAAGATTTTGCTATATGATCAACAATTTAAAAACTTTTTCTTTCTTTAAATAATTAAAGACTTACATGGTAGATTGAAAAATTGCGAAAAAAATTAAAAAACATTTTATTTTTTCCATGAATAGATATTTTAAATTTATGAAAATTTTGGTGGTCTTATATTTCACATTAAACTACAATTTTAGTTTTATAACTAAAATTCACAGAGTAATTCCATAAAATATAGATGTAATTTTACTATATTTTATGTAACAACAACTTATTCAAGTGCTATTTTTTCGTCTTTCTCTAAACGTACACTGCATTTAACGATATTTTTCGAGTCTTGAATCTTGTCTTGGTCTTGACACTTACTGTCTCGTCTCGTATTGAATAGACAAGACGAGAAAAAAGTTCATCTTGGTCTTGGTCTTGACGCTGATTGTCTCGTCTCGAAAATCTCGAGTCTTGCGGCATCACTAGACACGTTTTCACACTATGCTCATCGCTAACAAAAGCATAATGCTTGCATGTGAAGTAGCTAGTACGCATACCATAACACACTTCTAATGCACTGAACGACTTCCTTGGCAGAAAGTTTAGATAGATGAGACAGTAGTCCTTATTTCTAAAAAGACCAACACATTTTGTGATGCAGGATTTTGGTTAAACACGAAGGTAAATCACAAAATATAATGACAACACTGCAAAAAAAATTAAACCCTGCTTTTCTGAACGAATCTACACCCATATGTTGCTCTTCGAAAACAATACAAAATTACTTTTTTATTTATTTAATGCAAATTTTCTTTATTATGCTCACAGCTATTACACAAATGCATATATTTGTTTCGTTATCAATACGAAAAGTCCGTATTGTCAACGAACACGACTTGCAATACTTAGATCAGTAAAGTCCGCTTGCCGTCGAAGTTTACGTAGGGGTGCCCACAACCGGCGCACTTCCCCTACATAAGAAAATTAACGTCTAAAGTAACTAACTTGTATCTATATAATTGCAATTTCTTATAAATAATTAAAAGTCTACATCAAGAACCAGTTACAATTTTTTAAGCTAAAATACAGTGATTTAGTATTTTTTAAAAAATGAATAAAAAATCATCAATTTTCACACAGTCTAATTTTTTGTATCATCTTTTAAATCACAATTTTTGAAATATTCTCGCAATCCTTGTACAAATACTTCTCTAACAAGAAATTCAAGTTCAAAAATTATAACCGGTTCCTTCATTGGGACCCTCAAATTATTGGTAAGAACTTTTAATTGTAATCCAAGCTGAAATAGTTAACAATTTAGGTATGTACTTTGACATTTGAAATGATTAATCTTTTAATAAATAGAAATATCGATCATTTTAAATTTCGATGAATAAAATTTGAGTTTAATTGAAATTTAAATGAGTTAAAATTTAGATAATTTAAATTTTGTATAAATTAAATTTAAATTCAATTAAAATTTGTTTTAACCAATCAATCGTTCTTTGCTTTTATGCTTTTTACATTGTAAATTCAACAATTTTCGAAATGAATTACATCCGAACATTAATCGAATTTTGAAAAAAGAAGAAAAAGGCAACAAATTATCAAAGTATGTGAAATAAGTGACAAAAAATTTAAAAAGATGACAAACTATGATCCGTGTAATTATTATTAATTCTAATAAATTTATATGAAACATGAAAAGTCTCTTCAAAGTTTTAAACGTTCAACTGAACTTTTTCATTTCTTTAAATTCAAATTTTATGATACTAAAAAATATTGTGTCATATATGAGGCATTATTCCTGAACTGCCCCAAAAATAAAAAAAAGTTCTTGGATTTCCTTTATACTTTGGAAATATGTTACCCTATAGGGTAACATATTTACAGGTCCAACCCCCCACCCCAATCAAAAGGGTGGGGGGTTGAAATTTCAGCTTAAACTCGAACATGCATTCTTTAAACATTTGTAGTTTCTACTTAAATTATTCAATTAAAAAAAGTAAGTAGTGTTTTAGAAAGGTTTTTTTGTGTACTTTTAAAATATTTTATTTATATAATAAAAAAAAAATTTTTTTTGCAAAAATTTTTTAAAATAAATAGTTTTTTGCAATTTTGTGCAAGTTCGGTAGTTTTTATTTTCTTTTTAATAATCTCAAATGAAAGGTTGGGAATTCCCCTAAAAGAAGATATAAGTCTGAAAATGGGCCGAAACAATTTGCCAAGGATATAGTGTAATAAGTAAAATTTGTCCGTCCGCTCGCGCACTCCAGCGCGATGAGCAGTGGGATTTTTTTTCAACTTACTATTGAAAATTGTCTAGAAACTACAAATTTTATCGGATGTTGATGTTCTTGATTTAAAATTACTAAGAGATCCGTCAAAGTCGATTTTTGAATTTTTAATTGTTTATTTTTTTCTTGTTACTCAAAAATTTGACAAATTACAATATTTTTAGAAAAAATCATGTTAATTTTTTTATTTTTCCATTACACATGATCGAAATCAATTTAAATTAGTCTAGTATGACCACCGGACAATTAATAAAGCATAATACAATTTATTTAAATTGTTGCAAACAATTTTAATTAACAAATAGATTACTTCGGACCTTCTTCATAAAAAAAATTGGTTTTTTTGCAGACAAGTTTAAATTTATGTCTAATTTAGTAAAAAACTATTTTACAGTTAAAAATTATCATTAATATTAACAATTATATAAACAATAATCAACTTCCTTTTGTATTTGTAAACATTTTCGTCATTTTTTAAACTTTAAATATTTATATCATATGTACATTCTTTCAAAAACTTAAAAAATTTATTTGCTTAAACAATTACATTTGTTATAAACAAACTTTTCATTTTTAAACAAATAAGTAGCTTTTTTCATCAAACAAAATTTTTTCCTTTTTTTTATATTTACTATCATAAAAAAAAACTCCTTAATGAAATGGGAATACTATAAATTATTCATTTAATTCTAACGAACATTATAAGTTAAGAAATATTTATATTTTTAATGAAGTTAACAATATTTGTATAAATTATTTATTGCAATGAAAATTAAAAACTTCAATTTTACATTCAGAACTTAAAAATAAATTTTTTTGGTAATTACGCAAAATTATTGCAATAAAAATTTAATTTGAAGAAGAAATAAATAAATTATTCAGAACTTTAAGATGATAATGAATATTATAATTTAATTATTATTTAGAAAATTTAATTACATATTTCAATTATTTAATCACTAGCAAAGTCCTATACGGGCGCGATGCGCGCGTGAATGATTTAAAGAATTATCACGGTAGCAATTTGCCTACCTGCTATCCACAGAAAAAATTTAATAATTTCAATTTATATTCTTGCATGTTTACAATAGTTATGATTTTTTTTAAAATCTCTGTATTTCAACTATATTATCATTTCCACGCCTCAGAAGCCATTTAAAAAAATTGCAAGAAGATCGAAGGCAGGGAAAGCAGTGATTTTTATTTTTTGTCACGGATTTTTCAGAAATCCTAAAATATAAAATAAATAAAAATCACTGCTTTCCCTGCCTTCGATCTTCTTGAAACATTTTTTAATGACTTCTAACATTAAAATAAATAATTATCAAACGAAAAAATTGCTTCCAAGGGGTGGAAATTATAATTTAGTTTAAATACCGAGATTTTTAGAAAATCCTCGAAAAATCAAAATTACTACTTTTCTTGCCTTGTATCCTTTTGCGATTTTTTAATGGCTTCTGTTATTAAAATAAATATAATTACCAAGTGAAAAAACATGCCTCTACTCAACTCAAGTTTCAAATGTAATTTTTATACATGTAATTTTCTCATGAAATCCCTCAAACATTTTTTAAGCTCATATAAATGTAATAAAATTCAAACTCAAAAGATTTAAATTATAATTTCTGCAAATATTTTAATTTTCATTCTTGTTTCTAATAATGGTTAGGGTAGTTAGTTAGTTAGTTAGTTTTTCTAAATCGTATTTTCTAAAAATTTTTTTTCTAATAAAGGTGAATTTCTAAAAAACTTTTTTCTAATAAAGGTGATTTTGAAATTTTCTGTCTTCTAATAAAGCTAATTTTCTAAAAATTTATTTTTCTAATAAAGGTAATTTTCAAAATTTTTCTTTTTTCTAACAATATTCCATTTTTGTAATCACGATCAATAAGTACATATGATTAAAAAATATAATTTACGAAAATTTGTTAATTCTTTAAAAAAATACTTGATATTTCGTTAAAAAATTATAATAAAAAATAGAAATTATACAAATTACTTAACAAAATTTTTAAATAATCTAGTTAAAAATCGTAATTAACAAATTATAGGAATTTTTTCCCTAAAGATATTTAAAATTTTCTAAAAAAATTTTTTATAAATATATTAACTTTGGAAATTTAAATGTAAAAATGATGTAAATTATTTTTTTTCAAAGAAGAATAGAATTTTGTTAACAAATTGTGATAAGAAATAGTAATTTTATATGAATTTTTCTTCATTTTCAAAAAAAAACTTATAATTTTGTAAGAGGCGCATGAAAAGTCTCCAATTTTTATTTTCCGAATCTTTATTTTATCGAAATTTTGTTTATCTAATAACAATTAATTATAATTTTTTTTAATCGAAAGAATAATTATCAAAAACATTATTTTTTTGAATGACTAATTAACAGAATGTTTAATACTGCGAAAGAAAATTTTTTATAATCTTCAAATAACTGAATTATCATTTCTAAAAATTATTATTTTTTATATTTCTTATTTACACCAATATTTTTATTTTCGAAATGTTAATTTTGATAAATATTATTTTATAGATTTGTTAATAACAATAATAATTATATTCCCGAATTATTATTCAATATAATTCAAATATTACCGAATTACCAATTCTTAAAAAAATTTATTGTTCCTAATAATATTTTCTTAATATGTGTAAATGTTCTAAATTCTAAAGTCTCTAAATATTATTTTATCGAAATATCATTTGTTATAAAACTTTTTTCTTATAAATGTTTTTCAAAATAATATTAACTTTTTCGAATTAACATTACTCATAATTTTCTGTACTTCTAATCATTCTTCTTTATAATTACTATATTTTCTAACATATATTTCTTCTAACTATAACTTTACCGAATTGTCACTTCTCATAATTATTATTATATCGAAATATTATTTTTAAAAATTTTTTTAATATCTAATAATTTTTATACAAATTTTTTTATTGTATAATAACCAGTTTTTATAATTTTATTTTATTCGAATAATTATTTCGTATAATTTTTTTCTTACCGAAATTATATTTTAAATAATTTTTTTTAATCGATTTTTTATTTTTCCTAATATTCATTTTTCCAAACAATCCTTTTTTATAATTTTTATATTTCCTAATTCGTATTTTACATCACATACATTTTTTCTAAGATTTAAATTCTCTAATTTATTATTTTCCTAACCTATAAATGTCACAATAAGAATTGCACCGAATAGTTATTTCACATACAAAATATCCGGTTTCGACGTTTCACATCTCTGAAGAATATGGCGCCAAATTTGAAAAAAGGTTATTATTTTATTATATAACAATTATTAATTATTACAAATATTGTTTAAAACAATTTCTCTAATGATATTTAGCGTAGTTAAATAGGTTTAAACAATATTTGTAATAATTTATAATTTTTAAATAATAAAATAATAAACTTTTTTTAAATTTGGCGCCATATTCTTCTGAGATGGGAAACGTCGAAACCGGATATTTTGTATGTGAAATAACTATTCGGTGCAATTCTTATTATGACATTTATAGGTTAGGAAAATAATAAATTAGAGAATTTAAATCTTAGAAAAAATGTATGTGATGTAAAATACGAATTAGGAAATATAAAAATTATAAAAAAGAATTGTTTGGAAAAATGAATATTAGGAAAAATAAAAAATCGATTAAAAAAATTATTCAAAATATAATTTCGGTAAGAAAAAAATTATACGAAATAATTATTCGAATAAAATAAAATTAAAAAAACTGGTTATTATACAATATAAAAATTTGTATAAAAATTATTAGATATTAAAAAAATTTTTAAAAATAATATTTCGATATAATAATAATTATGAGAAGTGACAATTCGGTAAAGTTATAGTTAGAAGAAATATATGTTAGAAAATATAGTAATTATAAAGAAGAATGATTAGAAGTACAGAAAATTATGAGTAATGTTAATTCGAAAAAGTTAATATTATTTTGAAAAACATTTATAAGAAAAAAGTTTTATAACAAATGATATTTCGATAAAATAATATTTAGAGACTTTAGAATTTAGAACATTTACACATATTAAGAAAATATTATTAGGAACAATAAATTTTTTAAGAATTGGTAATTCGGTAATATTTGAATTATATTGAATAATAATTCGGGAATATAATTATTATTGTTATCAACAAATCTATAAAATAATATTTATTAAAATTAACATTTCGAAAATAAAAATATTAGTGTAAATAAGAAATATAAAAAATAATAATTTTTAGAAATGATAATTCAGTTATTTGAAGATTATAAAAAATTTTCTTTCGCAGTATTAAACATTCTGTTAATTAGTCATTCAAAAAAATAATGTTTTTGATAATTATTCTTTCGATTAAAAAAAATTATAATTAATTCTTATTAGATAAAAAGAATTTCGATAAAATAAAGATTCGGAAAATAAAAATTGGAGACTTTTCATGCTCCTCTTTTGTAAACAGAATTGTAATTGAGAAACAGAAAATTTAATCTTTATTTTTAAACAATTTTCTAATTTTTATCAAAATTATGGAATTTTAGAAATTTTAGGAAAATAAACATTAGAAATTATAACTTTTTATGAAAACTTTTTTCAGAAAACAGATTTAATTAGAAATCGCCTTTTTAGACAAAAAGGTGTAGAAAATACTTTTTTTTAAAAATAGTGTTCGCCTACCCTAATAATTGTTAGTATTCATCCGAAAAATATATTGAATACATTGAAATGTTGATAATTGAAGGAAAGAAATGATTAATAGAATTTATAAGTATTATTTTTTCTGAAATAAATAAAGTATTTGTATTAACACATAATTATATACAAAATGTTTGATGAATTTTAATCGTTTTGGGAACATAAAAGTAAAATAGCGTTTAGCCACCCCGGGTGGCCGTCCGGTAGTCCGCGTAAAAAAAATTCTTTGTTAGCGCGAAGGTTAAATTTATAAGAATTAACAAAATAATAGATAATTCTTGAAAAAATTACATGTATTTACCATTTTTAACATCAGTTGAATAGAAGCATGTCTTGATCATTTTTCTTTTATTTGTAAAAAAATTTCTTTGCATCAAGTGGTTATCACACATATGGGAATACTCATAACCAAAATTTCTATCAAAACATTAATTACTATAGAAAAACAAAAGACGACACTTTCTGTTCACGGAGTAGTAAATTATTATTATGCGAGGGGTGAACAACTTCGATATTTCTCGTACACTTGGTAGATATTCACATGTATTCTATGGGTATTCCCATGTTTTCCAGCATATATTCAATATTCTCAGTATTCACTGATATTCTTTAATATTCTCAGTATTTACTTATATTCTTTAATATTCCCTATATATTCCCATATATTCCTAAGTAATCTCCAATATTTTGACATATTCTATAATATTAACGAGCGCAGTAACAACAGTTTCAAGAAAACTGTAACATATTTTTACATTTGTCATTTTAAATTTATACGCGTAAAGGCTCCGTAAATTCAAAATTCTCTGCTGTTTCGATACTTGAGTTAAAAAACAGAGTCAATTATTGTAAGGGAAGGTGCAATACATGAGGACGATTGGTGTGCGTTTTCATCAATAAATAAAGCCTTTTTTATTTGTTAACGCAGGAAGACCACATGTCAGTAAAGTCAGGGAAATGACAGGAAAAAATTTTTAGTCATATGGAAATTAAGAAAAATGATATTCTTTTCGAATTACTTTCAAAAACTTAAAAACTTTTCTTCCAAATATTGCAACAAAAAACTCATTTCGATTTTTATAGTGCAAAAAATAACTAGAAACAAATCCTTCAAAACTTATTTTTGAATCATTTTCTATTTAAATTTTCAAAATATACAATTAAAAAGATTTTGAATAATTAAAATTTTGTAAAATTTAATTGAAATTAACTAATTTTCTTCAAGTATTTTATTACAATTTTCGAAAATCAACTTTTGAAGATTGCAAATTTTGAAAATAATATAATTATCAAAAGAGTTAAATATAAAAATAAAAAAAACTAAAAATAAATTTAAAAAATAAAATAAAAAATAAATATAAATTTAAAAACAAAAGCTTCTAATTAAAATTTTTTTTTTAAATTCAATATTTTTAGTATGTTCAAATGCACATTCCAAAAATTCAAATACATACAAAAATAATAACTTTTTAGAATTACTTTTAACATTTTGGAGAAAAAAATTATGTTCAAAATTTTTAATTAAAATTCGCATCAAAAAATTAATTACTTTTCTTGAAATTAAACAAAAATTCTTTTAAGAAATGCAATTATCTTTAAAAGATTTTACCAAATTTCAATTGTTTGGAAATTTTTTAATTGCATATAAACAAAAAAAACTATTTTCTTTCAAAAATTATTTTAAAATGTTACCCGTGTAGAAATTTAACCATGGCCCAAATCGGGGCCAGATTTGTTGATCATTGTGTAGGCCATATCATGGCATGAAACACCTTCCCAGATCTGGCCCAAGTGTGGCCAGACTTGGGCCCGATCTGGGAAGGTGTTTCATGCCATGATATGGCCTAGATATGGCAATTTCTACACGGGTAAAAAGAAATTAATTGTAAGAATTTCTTTATTAGTTTTTTGAAAATATTATACCTTAATAACTAAAAAAAACATGGACAGTTATAAGAAATTGAATTTTGTATTTAAATAATTGAATTATTCTAGAAAAACTATCGGAAAATTATTTAAAATAATTGATTCAGATATGAAGTTAAGTTGAAAATTATAGAAAATAGTTGAATTCAGGTAGGGTTATAATTGTAATTTTTATAAATTATTAAAATTCATGAATTTTACTCGTTTTTCGTAAACTTTCATATTTTTCTGTAAAAATATTTTATAATAAAAAATAATTTTAATGTCAGTAAATTGTCAGGGAAATTCATAAATTGAAACTTGTGACCACCCTGGGTAAGGTACTAAGCTTTTGGTTATATGACAGTATACGAAAACATCAGTTCTAAGACTTATTTTTAATAATTTTGCGAAGGGTATGACACTCAAAAATGTAATTGAAAGAATAAATTAGAGTTTTTAAAGATAAAATAAAAATCAGAAGAAAAGCATATTTTCAAAGTTTATAAGATTTTACCCCGGTTTTACATAAAAGGGTATTTTAAATAAATTCCGCTTTTTCTTAATATTTCTCAAGAAACATTGACTAATATTCTATAATTTTTCTGAATATTATATATAATAATCTTATATTTTCGAACATATTCCCTTCTATTCAAACATATTCATATATTCCTCGGCATATTCCTTTATATTCAAACATATTCTTCGATATTCTCCTTGATATTCACGTTTATTCAAACATATTCTTACATTTTTCTAAATATTCTGAGTATTCCATATTCCCAAATATTCTCAAGTATTCCCAAGTATTCCCAAATATTCTCAGTATTCTCAAGTATTCCTTGTTGGGAATATATTCTTCGTACTTTGACGTACAGCAGCGGCACATAATGAGGGATAGATACTGTACTTTGAAGTTGTGCAAATGCTGTATTTAAAGGTCAACGCAGAATAGATCTGTAACCGGAACCGCAATCGTAACCGTAAGCGTAAGAATGAGTTAGAGAAGGATAAACAATATACCTATCCTTCTTTAACTCATTCTTACGGTTACGCTTACGATTGCGGTTCCGGTTACAAATCTATTCTGCGTTGGCCTTTAATCGAACATCAGCAGCGCCAAAAAAAGTACGGACTCTGTCTTTCCTTGGAGGACGAACGTTTTAGTACAGAATTTGTCCACCAAAAACGCAGAATCTATTCCAAAGTGGAACCGATGTTGCTCGAAGGTTAGGTTCAACATCTGTACTGTGCTCTATTCAGCATCTGCGCTTAACTTCTCTCAGTGTACCCAGATAACCAGCGTACTAGTACGATGCATGTACAATACGACTATGGCGTATTAGTCGTACTGGTACTGTACTCGCCATCTACCTTCGCACGGTAACAGGTACTGTACTAGTACATATGTCGTACCAGTATGCTTATGCTTGTATAATACGAGTACGATAATCAGGGTGTCTACAACATGGAGTAGTATAAGGAGACCGAACGTCACTCACGCAAAGTGGCCGCACTTTTCATTACCGTGTTTCCTCTGGGCTCACTTACATCGATAGAAGCGCCCCCAACGGGGAAAAATGTCACTAATAATCGTCTGCTAATTGTTATTGTACAGTGCAGTTGGTATTTTTATAGGTTAGTGTTGTTTAGAAATAGTTGACAATTATCATTAATAATTATCTTATAATTATAATATATTATTATTTATTCAATATTAATTTTGAAAGTGCTCGGTTGGAAGTGAAAAGTGATAAATAAGTAAGTATATGTGAGAATTGTTGCGATTAATATTATGTTTATATACATAACTTAATTGTTACTAAAATTCACTCTATAATTAAGAGATAAGAATTGCAATTTTTCACTACACAGACAGCAGGCATTTTCACTCACAATTTATTTTTTACATGCTTCATTGAACTAACAATCACTTTTATAAACAAAATTAGAGGTTATGTCATGACACAGTATTTAAAAATACGTACTTTAAGGACCAAAAATGAAAAATTACGGACCATTTACGAACAAAAATATAAGCAGTCCGAGTCAAATAAGAGAATATTTTAGGGGCCGTCCATAAACTACGTCACGCCTTAGAGGGGGGGTGGAATTCATTTTTTGTGACGTTCTGTAGAAAAAATGGCGCTAAAGCATGTAAAATTTGTGACGTGGGTAGGGGGGGGGGGTAAAAAAATTATGCAAAATAGTGTGACGTAGTTTATGAATAGCCCCTTACTTAAAATTAGAAATTAAATTTTTTTAACTATAAAACATGAAAATATCGATAACTCTTCATGTTTTATAATAATTAAAGATAACCGAGTGATAAAATCATTATCAATTCAATTATTATTTTCAACAACTTTTTACTAAAATTCTTCTTTATATCAACTTTACAAAATTTCAATTATTCGTAAATTCTTCAATTAAATATATATTAGAAAATAAAAACTTTATATAATATAAAATTTTTTTTTTTTTTTTATTGTTTATACTCCTGCCCTATTGGCCTTACGCACTTCGACAAGAGTCCCCGAGAAATACTTTTTGGATTAAGCATAACCATTCTACTTAAAAATTTTCTATATATTAACCTAATTTGCGTCTACAGCCGACTTTATTAGGAGTAGGTACTCGCATTACGCCTGGGCCACCCGTCAATGGGTTTTCTCGCCAGAGAAGAGGGAAACTGTAGAAAACCTCTCTGAGTACAACCGGTTTATCGACAGTCGAGTTCTAATGGTGTGTACCGGACAATAATCGACGGTGCACATCATTATACCTCGACGTCAAACCTCCCGCTCAGATTTTCTCACGTGCCGGAAAAAAACCAAGCCAAATGGGCGCGAACCAAGGGTACTTATACCCTTGGTCCTTAAACGACCGCCAAGCGAGGCATCTATCCGACTGAGCTAACCTGTCGGTTAATATAAAAAAATTCAATAAACATATTTCAAAAAAATTAATTTCAAAATTCAATTATTTATAAAAATTCACGCTATCTTGCTTTTAATATTCAATTATTATCTAAAATTTTAGCTGAAATTAATTTATAAATTAATTTTTATTAGAATTCAATTATTAAAATACAAAAATAAATAATTGAATTATAAGTGAATGGCGCGTATTCCCTTATAGTATCCAGCCCCTCAATTGAATACCAGTATTTAATTTTAAGTGTTCAATCTTTTTCTATTTGATTATATGTATGTCTGTGGTTCATATTATTTCTCAAAATAAAATAGAATTACAAATTAGAAAGGCAATATTAATTATTACTATTAATTTTTTACTAAAAATTTGTAAAACTAATTGTGGGCATTAAAAATATTGTTAAAGAGTATTTCAAGTCAAGATGAAAAAATTCCCTGACTTTCAAAAAAATTCCCTGACATTTCCAGGTTTTCCAGGACATTTTTAATTTCCCTGACATTTCCCGGTTTTCCAGGTTTTCCAGGTGTTGTAGACACCCTGGATAATAGTATGGTGTACTGAAGGTTTTTGTAATTGAGTTTATCGTACGGTTACTGTATTCGTACTATACTAGTACCGCGTGTAAAGCCTTTTATATCCCTTCCCTTCTTGTGCTTTAGTCTGTATTAAGTATTGACTATTTTAATTTAATATTTGGTGATAAATTTTCTAAAAGAATGATTACTAAGATCAATTTAATTTCGAAGTAATTTATTTTTATTAAAAGAGTTACTTTTTTTGTACCTAAAGATATTATATAAATCATGTAACTTGTAACAACATTTACTTTTATTAGAATAATCAGTGTTTTGAAGTATTTTAATTAAATAATTCTGTAGTGGTTTTGCTTTTCTAATTTTTAAACATTCTTTCAAATAACTGTGAATAATGACCATTTATAATCTAAAGTACTTTATTGTAAAGACGCTCTCACAGCTCTGCATGCATGCCAATGCATGCATAGTTGTCATGGTAACACATGAGAGTAAGTAAGTCAGAAAATTCAAATTTCATGTTTTTTCTCTCTTACTCTCATGCTGGCAGTAGAGCTGTGCGAGCGCCTTAAGGAAAATAATTTGGACGTTCTAACCTATAAATGATAACACATGTATATGTGATCTATAAGAAAAATTATTAAAAAATATTGCGATTTCTATATATTTTATTGTAACTCTTGAATTAAAATTTTTTTCTCAAGTGTAAAGCACAAAACAGTTTAAAAATCAGAAGTTGTCCATTGTTGTAGAAATTAGAATACGCTAATGATAAAAATAAGCATCATGACAAAGCAAAACCATTTGAGATTAATAGTATACACATATTACATATAAATGAATAGAAACTAAACCACTGATTTCTAATTTAAATATAATGACACATGTTACAAATATTAAAACTTTTGTATTGCATAAGTCAGCTTTTCAACAAAAAATCATTGCACCATGTGCACTGGAGGCATATGTCATTGACAACTGTAAAGTAAATTAGGTTATGTTCGCATTACCACGCAGAGTACGGTGTACCGGTATGGTACTTGTATCGTACGAATATGCTGTATTTTCATAAATGACAGTACAACGTAATGGTATTATACTAGCCTCATACTTTTATGGAGTACTTTTATTTTACAATTGAGGCCTTGGATCCAATAACTCGCCCGACGCTCGGAGGAACGCGCAACTGCCAGTCAGTCAGGAAGGAAGAGTAAGGAGACCGAACTCTGTGTAGAAAGCGCTTTAAAAATCTCAGAGAAATATGCACGAAAAGTGCCAGGCTCACTGTGTTCTAGTTGATCGCCAATTAAGTCGATCATGCGCATAAGCTGTGTTGTGTCTCTGTTTCTCGTAAAAATTGTGCGAGTGAGATGTAAGATCTAATGTTTACATTTAGCCGGTCTTAGTGAGATACATATACAATACATTTCGTTTTAATAATTATGTATTTATTTTATTTAAAAAATGTCGTGTTGTGTGCCCGGATGTAAAGAAAGAACAAAAAGAGTCTAAAAACATTAGTCTCTTCTATCCTTCTACGGTATGTAAATATACTCTAGTTATAAACACAATTCTTCTTAACCATTTTCGCAAAATTTTTCCCTTTTCATAAATATATTATTAAATTATTTTGAAAATCTAAATAATATCACAATTGCAAATAAATAAATTTGCTTTTAAAATTAACACTGTTTAAACTATGTTATATTTACCTTGACATAACCACACTTTTCATCTATGTCAACACTGAACTTTAGTTCAATGCGCATGATCGACTTAATTGGCGATCAACTAGAACACAGTGAGTCTGGCACTTTTCGTGCATATTTTTCAGACATTTGTAGAAGCAGAGTTCGGTCTCCTTACTCTTCCTTCCTGCAGTCAGTGAGCAGTGAGCGTCTCTGGGCCACTCACTGCTACCCGACTGGTATTAGCGCGTGCCTTCGAGCGTCGGGCGAGTTATTGGATCCAAGGCCTCAATTTCAGTCGTACGACATACCGTCATTATACTGGTACCGTATCAATACGTATATACTTAATTATTTTGTGCTGGTACGATATATATATATTTAAAAAAATACCTATGCAATTTATTTATTTAATTAAAAAATTGTATCAGAAATATCATTCGACGTTAAAAATATCTCAGTTATGCGATAAAAAAATTATTTTTATGCAAACTCTTGCTTTTGAAAATTTGAAAATTGTGAATTAATGTTTTTTTGTAGAAAAAATCGTTTCAAGAGATAAAATAGAATATAAATGTTAATATTAGCTTAATAAAAAACTATATTGTAGATAAAAAAATGAAGAAAAATTAATTTATTTTGATGATTTTATACTCGTCTTCACGTTTAAATTTTATTAAGTGAAATTAATTCAATTTCTATTAATATTTAATGCTGTCAATCTGGTTAATTTTTGAAAAACCAAGATTCTTCTAATGAAAAATGAAATGTTTCTGAATTATGTAAAAACTGATTAAAAATCTCTAAAAATTGTACATTTCTCACAAATTGTTATCATTTAAATTCAATTCTTCTAAAAATTAAATTATATCAGAAAATTTAATGATTTTCGAAATTTAATTATTCAATGAATTTAATCACTTTCATACATAATTCAATTATTTGAAGAATTAAATTATTTTCGAAATTCAATTTTTGGAAAGTGTCATAAATAATTATTTATTTTAGAAATATTTTCTGCGGTTTTGAATAATTTAAATTATTACCATATTGAAGAAAAATATTCATTGGTGATATTAGATAGAAAAGAGTGAAAATTGTCATATAAGAGATTAAATTGGAACGTAGATTATTATGTACATACTTGAATTTGAAATTCAAAATGATAATAAATTCTAAAAATCGTGGAAAACGTAGTTTTTAATTCCGCTCGATTTTATATCCAAAAAAAAAAAAATAATTTCCAGTCAATTTTCAAAACAGAGAATAAAAAGATTATCTGCTATCACTGATAATAGATAAAATTATATTATAATTCTCTCTCTCTCTCTCTCTCTCTCTCTCTCTCTAATAATACTTTAGTTTCTAAAAAAATAAAAAACATTAAAACACTGATAAAATCAAAGACAATGACTAGAATGGATCGTTAACAATCGTGATTCAGCGGCAATAATTCAAGGACGAAAGAAAAATCACGAGAACGCAATAAAAACTTGTTTTTAAATATATTATAGAGATATTGCTTCTTCAAATTATTTTCTAAATTGCGCAAGAAGAGTTGTGTCGAAAAAATATGTTACATATATGTAATATAAAATTTCAAGAATAGAAATATACTCACGAGTTCAGCCACTTCATGTTTCAATGAACTATGAACACCCATTATAAATGGTGTCGGAGTGTCGAGAAAGTCAATCAAAGCAGCCGGCAATAGGGGAATGTTCACATGGGTATATTTGAATGGATACATTAAAGCTGTGAGAGCACGACATCCTTCCGTTAAACGCGAATAACTTGATGAGTGAAATAGAATTTTGTGTTCCGTCATAACTGCACAAAACAGCACGAGGACATTTCTGATACCTGAAATATTTAACCATTTTTCAATTCAAATAATCAGGGTGTCTAGCGAATTATGATTTTCAAATTCCCGGCAAAATCCCGGATATCCCGGACCTAAAACTAAATTATTCCCGGATTTATTTTTAAGACATTAACGACTATACTATAAAAATTTCATAATTTTTTATAAATACAGTGGAAACTGAATTATCCGAACTAATTCAGGTAGAATCTGGTTCAGATTATCCAAAGTTCGAATAATAGAAATTGCAATTATTTTCGTTTATATTTGTGGATAAATGATTGTTTCGGAATTATTTTGTAATATCCAATGGCATTTATGTCTTCTTTTAGATATTTACATTAAAAGTCACTGAGGTTCAACTGCAATAAGTTAAAAACATTAGGATTTATATTTAAACTTTCAATTTAAGACTTTAAAATGTTAAAAACTTATGCAACAATTATATAAATAATAATAATAATAATAATAATAATAATAATATACGGTCAATTCTACGTCACAAGTATATTTTATTTATTCCATTTAGAAAAAAGGTTTACGCATCCTTTATTTTTCTATTCTACAGGGGACCAAAATATTTTTTGCAAACTATCCTTATTATTTGTAAGTATGTATTAGATAAGTAAAATCCTAAAACTGTTCTTGGCACATTTATCTAAATTCAATAGTTTTAGAGTTATAGATAATTGAAAATAAGTCTACTTTTAAAAATTCAAAAATTTGGTTACCTATAAAAAATAAAAAAATAGATTTACAATAATATATTTTCATCCTATTTGAAAATGTGGACTGAAATTTAACGTGAAATTGCCATATATCTTTCTTAAATTTTTGAAAAATATAAGACATGACAAAAGGTTTTGAAATTTTTACCACATTTAAAGGGCACCCGAAGAAATATTTCCTCAAAATTTGAAGAAAATCTATCGAAAATTAATTTTTAAAAGAGTAGTAGCCGGAGAATTACCTTAAATTGAAATTTTTTTTATAGATTTTAATGAATTAGCGAAACTTTCCAAAAACTCCCGGATATTTTTTTCATTTCCCGGCATATTCCCGGTCGAACTAAATTCCCGGCAAATTCCCGGTTTTCCCGTTTTTCCCGGACGCTAGACACCCTGTTTTAAATATCTATCGCAATTCATTTATAAACAGTAATAAATTTCACAATAGAAAATTTTCAGCTTCAAAAATTTCTAACTAGTTTTGAATTAAAAATTAAATTAAAAAGAATTGAATTAACAAAAATTAAAAAATTAAAATTACAGAATATTATGAAGAAATTAATAAAAAAATCTTTTTTAAACTTTAAAAGTAAATTTTAAATTGTTAATTAAAACTGTAAAAGTATTCTGCGGAAATCTGTCATCATTTGAAATAAGCATATTTTCTATTTGCTTTATTGTGAATAATGTGTTTTCTCGTTGCTCTCACGAATAATAAGTTTTCATTTAGTCGTTGAATATATCTAGATATAAAAAATGTGGAATATAATTTACCTAATTGCATGAATAGTAAATTGACGCTGCAATGAGTTATCGGTAATGAGGGACTAATTGGAGGTTGTAACGCTTGTCGATCGCCAGCACCGATGCTAAATCGCACTTGAGGCCCACCAGCCGGTGGAACTTGTATACATCCCAAAATATTTCCCACCAATGTCTCCAGAGGTATTCCAATGTTTTCCACATAAACCGTGTAAATAATTCCCAAACAATTCTGCAAATAAAGAACAAAATGTTAAGAATTTTACAAGAAAACAACATTAATTAATATTAATAAATAAATTAAATAATAAATTCGAGTCAAGGACTCGGAGTGATCGTTAACTTCACTTTTCAGTGATAGAATCATCATTATTATATTAATGAATAAAATATATCGATATTAATTAACACAAATAGACAAAAAAATAAAGTTATATGCAAAATAAGTAATTTTTTATTTATTGAGATTTGAATTAATTTTATTTTTCGTTCAGGAAAATTTGGAACATTAATTGAAGATTAAAATTTTTAATTTATTGATACGACTGACAATTTTTTATCAATAAAAATTAAGAATAAATAAATCTTTCGATAAACTGAAATTACGTTTTTCTTTACGAACGAAGCAAGTTATGTGTCGCTAAAGCTTTGAACATTTAAATTAACGAAATTAATGTACATACTTCTTTTTCAAATTCAAATTAAAATTAATGAAAATACAAATTAATTAAAATTTTGTAAAAAGTAAACTTTTGACTAAAAATTTTTAAAAAATATACAGAATAGGTGAAAATTAATAAAATAATTGACAAAATTTAAAATAGATATTATTATCTGTGATCCCCGGGATAATCTATATTAATAACATTATTCCGTATGACACTTACATATAATTTAGATTCTGAAATATTTTAATTCTTCGATAGAATTTTATAAACAGTTTTAAAAATAATTGAATTCTTTGGGGTAATTTTATTAAAATTCTACTGAAAACAATTGAATTCTTGAGAAGAACTTTATTAAAATTATAAAAAAATGAATTATTTCAAGAAATTTTATTATTATTAAAATTGTATTTAAAAAATAAATGCTAAGATCACAGTGATTTTTTCATATAATATTAGGTAAAAAAGGGGAGTTTATTTTTCAGAAAGGAGATTTAGTTTAAAAAAAGAGGGGATTTTTTAAATTAAATAAAAATTATTTTATTTCAGAGCATATTAACATTTATTTTTAAGATTTTTTACTTCTTTTAACTTTAGCTTTTATCTTTTTCCATAGTCTGTAAAAATTTTTTTAAATTTTTAATCAAAATTTTTATTACAACGGTACTATGAATTTTACGATACACGAAGTAAATATCGGGAAAAAATTAGTAAAATTAACTTAGGACTTTGAAAAATTTCCTTCAAAAATAGTAAAATTTAATATTGAAAATGTTATTATTTTCCGAAATAACTTTTACTATTTTCAAAGACAATTTTTTAAAATAAAAATGGTAAAAATTTATTTCAAAAATAATAAAATTTACTCTAAAAATAAGAATATGTAATAACTTATTGTAATGTTCGAGAAAATTTGAATAATTTTTATAAAAAAATTGCCATTAAAAATCCGTAGTAAATTTTATTGAAAATTAGTAAAAATATACTTTGAATTTAGTAAAATTTATTCTGAAATTAATATAATTTGTCAAAAATACCAAACAATTTGAATTCTTCTTAGCAGTAAAAGTTATTTTATATTTGTTACCTTTTTGGAAAAAATAAAAAATTTTTATAACTTACAAAAAATAACAATTTTTACAGGTTTTCCTTAAAAGTAAGAGGAAAAGGGGAGAAAATTTATGATTTTAGGTGTTTTATGAGATTTTATTAATTTAGGAGGATAAAACGGGGAATAACTGTGATCCTTGTAATTGAATCCTTGCGAAAACTTTTAAAATAATAAATAATAATTAATTAGTTGATTAGATTTAGTTAGTAAGTGGATTTTTAAAAATTTTGAATCTGAAATTATTCAAAAATTGAAATTGATATATTTGAAAATAAAAAATTTTGTTTAATAATAAATAAAATATATTAATATTAATAATTTAAATCTATAAAGTAGGTATATTAAAATTTATAAACTTAATAATGAAAATATACTAATATATTAATAAATTTAATAAATAAAATAAATGAATAAATTTTTCTTTTCTTACTCGAAAAGTTTCGATGTAATCAAGTCTGGAGACGAGGACCAAACATTTTGGAGCATACATGATACTGTGATGTGAAACAGCAGGGATTGCTTTAACGAGAGCACGATTAACGCCATCGACGGGATCCTCTTCTTCGTCGACAGGTTTGCTGGGTGTTATAGAGACAGTTTCATTGAAGCACATGCACGCGCAGTAATGACGATTTGCATCGATATCGGTCAATATTGCCACGTAAAATCGAGGTTCTTGCCTTTCGGTCGACAAGGCCCATCCTTGGGGTTGGCAAAACTAAGAAAAAACCAGAAAAAATCAATTTAAATGCAGAGAAAAAAGTTTATTATTGTTATTGAATTTCATAAGAATAAAGACTAATTAAAAAGTTATTTTATCACCTGATGACTGAATTTCGTGATTTCTGTTAAAAACATTGAAATACGGTAATTAATATAAAAAAATTAAAAAATGAACACTAATTACCCATTCTATGCCTTCAATGAATGGTGTATCAGCCCAATCTTTTTCTGGGAACCTTTGTAATATTAAACCACTGCTAATTCCACCTCCTGCGAAATAATAAAAATATTTTTTCTTGAGTCAATATTCCGTCGATTAATGTCCAGAGAATACAATGAAAGGATTGAATAAGTAGCATATTGTGTTTAGTCTTAAAAGGAAGAAAATGATTTTTTCAATGCCAGGAACTATTGTGTAACTTTTGATTAATCAATAATGGGAAATATTAGAAAGGTCAGGTGCATTTTTACGATTTTTACTTATTTTTGAAGTTTTTTAATTGAAAATGTTATTCCGTGTGTTGAGATTGAGGTTATATTTGTGGAAAATGAGGTTAGGAGGCCAAGCATTGAAGGGTGATGGAGATTGTAATTTTCATGTGATTAAGTGAAATAAAATATGTGAATAAAATAGAAAAGGACCTTCTGTACTTACTCTCTTTTTCGTGATGGTAGCCGACGACTATGAAGTAGTCGGCTAACCGAGACATCTCGGTATATTCGTGGAGCTGAGTGGGGGTGGTAACGCTCAACATCCCACGAAGTGTATGGAGCTTTTGATTTCATGGACAATTGTGCTTAATAGCAAAGGAATTCACCGCTTTTTTTTAAAAAAAAGCGATGTCTTATTTTATTAATGCGTCAAACAATTATTAGATTGACGTGCCTGAAATCGCATTGTCAAACATTAAAAACACTTGTCACAACATGACTCACTCGAGGTGCTGGAGGTTAAAAGACAATGAACCGATATGTAATTGACCCTGAAGATGACTTCCCAGTTGTTGATTCTTGCGGTTGTTTATTATTTTATTATGAAAAATGCGATCCCCTCAATGAGATTAGGTTTTGTTTGGAAACACGTAAACGACAACTCACAATCACTGTTTTCACTTTATCGTTAGAATTTATAATAGCGGAAACGCCAGAGCAATGCGGCATAATTAGCACTCAAGTATTTTCATTTTATAGACAACAATACGATGCCACACCCCGAAGCTTTAATCCATAACCTTCCAAACTAAAGCGCCACAAGTTTGGGTGAAATGTTGAGCGTAAAGAACAACTTCGTACACTGATGGCTCTCGTTCCGCCATACTTATTCATCACCCCACCACTGGATTTCTCATTTTTTATAATTATCATCATACTGCAGCAATTAGACGGAAATCTCCTTTTCTTTGCTTTACACGCTTTACAAAGAATACAGATTTTTATTTAAAAATGAGGTTAAAAGGAATGATTTCATTCGATACCAGGGACGTAACTTGACCTATTTTCTAAATGGTTCCTTATTTTCCGTAAGGAGAAATTAAAAATAGAAAAAAGAAACAGCCCCCCTCTCCAGCAAAGAAAATCAAAGTACGTAAAGCTTGAGATTAATTCTAATTTTAACTTTACTTCCTGAGCAGTTTATGTTCAATAATTTCAAATATTCCGCTTTGTTGCTAGGCTGTTTCATTTAATTTCTCACTAGAAAATTTAACAAAATAGTAAATTGCATAAATAATAAATAAATAATAATATGGTTCCCATTGAAAAAAAGACGGTAAATATTTATCATTTATAGCTCTTTGAACCAAGGGAACCAATTTAAGGGCCTTTTACTTTCGCTACTGAATAAAATTTACAATTTTCAGGAAAATTTAATATTAACATATTTCTTTTCAACAAAACTTGAAACACAAAATTAAAAAAAAAATTGTTATGAATATATTTTTCTAAGGAAATAAATATTTTTTCCATATTAGGAAATAATATTTCTAAGGCGAGTATTATTTTGAAGATTTTGAATTTAAATTACGCGGTCCAAGTTTCTGCGCACGCGCGGTAAATCACTCGGTTAATCAAAACCGCAGTTTATTCAAATTTAAAAACAAATTTCCCCGGGAATTCTGAATGTTTTATTTTCAAATTAATAAAATATATATAGAAAACTTTGTTCGTATTTTGTAAAATCTAAGTTTGTGAAAAACAAAAAATAAATAAAAATATACATTTTATACTCTAAAAAGTAGAAAATTATTTAAATAGGGTCAGTTGGGGTAAATCCGGACAAAATACCTATTTTTCACAAATGACGTAAGTTTTTTATTAGGTACACTGAAAAAATTACATTCTAATTTTAACTTTTAAGAAAAACTTGTTAAATATGCGCCAAGAATATTCCTCACTTAAATTAAGTGGGAAATATTCTTACAATAAGAAGAACATTATTATTGTAAGAATATTTAGTGGTAAATATTCTTACAATAATAATGTTCTTCTTATTGTAAGAATATTTCCCACTTAATTTAAGTGAGGAATATTCTTGGCGCATATTTAAGAAGATTTTCTGAAAATTAGAATGTAATTTTTTCAGTGTGGGGTCCGCTGAATACGAATCCAAAGTCAGATCTTGAAAATTCAGAATAGCGTATCCAAAATGGCGGACATTTTTAAAATTTGATCGGATTTGCTTGAAAATTGTTACTCGGGGGTTTTTGGGGTCGCTGATAACGAATTTGAAGTCACTCACTCTCTCTCTCTTACTCTCTATCGCTCTTTCACTCTCTCTTTCACTCTCTACTTTTTAAAATGTAATAGAAGCTCTGTCCGGATTTACCCCAAGTTTTCGAATTTTTGGGGTAAATTCGGACAGCTTGTCATTATTAACTAAATTGACAAAAATCAAAAATCAAAGTCAATTTCTCTTTTGGGAGTCATAAGGAATAATAAAAAAATTTTGTATGATTTTTAAGTTTGTTACTTTTCAAATGCGAGATGAAATACTGAACCAGTCTGAAAATTGATGTCAACTTTTTTTTGCAGTAAGCGACAACTTTAATTATTCTGTTGCCAATTGTCAAGATAAAAACTTAGCAAAACTCAGAATCTCTTGTCGGTAATCTGAGCTGGAAATATTCATGTCGAACTTAATTTTTAATTTGTAAATTAAGCTCCGACGCACCTCTTGTCCGCATTTACCCCCTGTCCAGATTTACCACAACTGACCCTAGTTAAAAACTTTTATTATTATTTAATTAATTTAATTTAAATCAAAATTTACAAAATTATATTGTAATTATCACTTATTATATGATTAATTTTTTAATAAAAAATGAAAATAACGCTAAAAATGATTTATTATTATTTTAATGTTTACTTAATTTTAATTTATTAAATTCATTTAATTATTTTTATTTATTATTATTTTAGGTAGATGGTCAATTTTTCTAAAAAAAAATTTTCTAATCCTTTTTTGTCTAAAAAAAGCGATTTCTAATAAAATCTGTTTTCTAAAAAAGTTTTTCTAAAAAGCTATAATTTCTCATATTTATTTTTCTAAAATTTGTGAAATTCTATATCTAATTTTTATAAAAGTTAGAAAATAGTTGAAACATTAAGATTAGGAAATAGAAACTATTTTGCAAATTTTCTGCTTCTCAATTACGCAATTCTGTTCACAAAATTATGATGAGTTTCTTTTTGAAAAAGAAGAAAATTTTTTATAAAATTCCTATTTCTTATCACAATTTCTTAACAAAATTCTGTACTTCTTTGAAAAAAAGAAATAATAATTTGCATCATTTTTATACAAAAATTTACAAAATTAATAATATATTTATAAAACATTTTTCTAGAATATTTTAAATATCTTTAGAAAAAAAATTCATAATTTCTATTTGTTAATTACGATTTTTAACTAGATTATTTAAAAATTTTGTTAAAAAATTTGCATAATTTATATTTTCTCTTTTACAATTTTTTAATGAAATCTCAAGTAATTTTTTTAAAGAATTAAAAAATGTTCATAAATTTTATTTTTGAATCATGTAACTATTGATGGTCATTAGAAAAATTGAATATTGTTAAAAAAAAAATTTGAAAATTACCTTTATTAGAAAAAGAAATTTTTAGAAAATGACCTTTATTAGAAGATAGAAAATTAGAAAATCACCTTCATTAGAAAAAAGTCTTTTTAGAAATTCACCTTTATTAGAGAAAAAAGTTTTAGAAAATAAAGAAATATAGATAATAAGAAATTTTAATACTACACATGTTTAAATATAAATTTATAATATCAAAATAATTAATATAAATAATATTAAATATTTATGCAGAAAAAAAGATGAAATTAAAACACAACTTAAATTTTTCATTATGTAATTTATTGTAAGCGATTTTCAGAATGTGGCTATCTTAACGATTGATAGTAATCCTAATATGATAATATTGTCAGACTAAAACAATCTAATTGTCACAAAACAATTGAATGTGACTTGGATTTGTGTAATGTTATGCATTTCACATGAGAATTATAAGTGATATTTATGTACAAAAAAACAGCGAGAACGTTAAATATCAAATGTATTACTTAAATTTAAAAGACCTATTGTAATTTAAATGAAACGATTCTAGTTCTTTTTCTCAATGTTTCGTAAAAAAAAATTCAATCCGGAGCACCATAAGTATTTCGTATAATTCATTATTATTTACAATTATTCCAGCTGTAGTGTGATTAATTAGAGAAAAAAAATTTATATATTCACATTAAAAATTACATTTTGCTTTTTTTCGAATTTTCGTACATATAAACGAAAAGAAAAATCACCATACAGCTATTGTTAAATTTGCAATTTCGCATTGCATTGAAAAAAAATTGAGGAACAAAACTGACTATTATTATTTTGTAAAATTGTATGCCTTGAGTTCAGTCTTTATATCTATTTTATTGCTTATTAATCTATTTGACTCGACTATTCCTACTAAAAAATACGATTAAAAAAATTCACAAGCCAATTGACAAGTCATATGAATGTAATAGCAATTTCATCTACAGTTTTCTTTGAATTAAAAAAAAATTTTTATTAATGTTCTTTAACATAGAAATTAATTAAATTTTCTATGATTTTCTAATATTAGTAGCTCCATCTCGAAAATTTTGAAACTACAGTAAATGTCTCATTACTGAGCTCAAAAATTCGGAGGATCTTGAAGAATTCCATCTTCGACGCTAAAGATTATAATTGTCATTGGCGCACGAAGAGGTGAGTAAGTAGAAATGTTTTAGAAACAGAAAATTTGAGGAGAAAATTTTTCAGAACTGAGGCATACAATTTTTTAACTAAAAAAACCATAGAGGCTTGACATCGAGTATAGTAAAGCGTCCTTGGTTTTTTTTTACATTTTCTTATCGTACAGTAAATAAAAATCACAAGCATCAAGAAGATCTCGCGAGAGATCTTCAGGTAAGAGTACAAGTAAGAGTTTCGTTATTTTTTCACGTGTAAATTTAAGTTTGTTAGCAATTCACATATTTTTTTGTTGGCAGAAAAATTAACTATACAAAAAATGAATCGAATTTTCTAGAAATGGAAAAATGACTGACAGTTAAAGACAAATTATAAAGTAAAACTTGAAATTATTTTTCACACGATTGCACAGAGTACACACAATTTTTTTTTTTTACTATTTTACACGCTTTCGAAATGATACATTACTCTCATATATATATATATATATATATATATATATATATATATATATTTTTTTTTTTTTTTTTTCTATATTACGTACATATATATTTTTTCATAATATATATATATATATATATATATATATATATATATATATATATATATATATATATATTAAAATTTTGATTTCTTCCTTTGCGAAAAAAATTTCACTCATGCCTGATATTACATTCAATAAATAATACAATTATACTAATTGTAAGTCTTGATAAATTCTTCCAAATAAAAAAACAAAACGTAGGCGCGCAAGCTGCCAACTTTTTCAAATCACTTTCATAATTATTTACACATCAATTCTATAAATTTTACAATTAAAAAAAGCCTAATTTACAAATGTAGTTATTCGTCAAAATCAACTGAATCGTTAAACATCGCATTAACTCTTTTCAATCTAATTTCGTAACAAACTTTACTTTAGAGTAACAAATTATACTCTAAATTAGTAACGGTTTTTTTTATAAAAATCGGAATTTTCTTTTTGAATAGAATTTGCGATGTGGTTGAATGACGAAACTCGTAAAAAAAAGACTAGGCATTCAAGGTTTTTGGGTTAACGTATGACAATCGCAGTTGAGATCGTAAACCCTCGTGACCTTGCGAGCGGAGAACGTTATAAATTTGCGTCTTTATAAAACGACACTAATGTATAAAAAGCCATCTGACTACTCTCACATCAATTTAATCAAACTCGTAAAAAAAATCTCCATTTTAGAAGTCTTGATAGAAAATCTTTTTTCTCTCTTTTTTTTTGGAATGATGCACTTTTCGTTGTTATTCTTGATCACTTTTGTGGTGGAAAAAAAACCACTGGAAAAATTTTTCTATTAAAAAAAACAAGTCTCTTTTATGCCCTTTTTAAATGCTTGACCCATTGGTATGCCTTTGGCTTTTCCCAGCTCACTGTTTATTCTCTTCTTTAATGATGAATTTTGAACTTGAAATCGTCAATCAATGTTTAGTCGATCGTTTCCTTCAAGGCAACAAGTTGCTCCTCTCCTAGTTTCACCTTGTCCTGAATCTCTCTGCCGTCCATTATCAGCTTTGCCTTCATGTTGATAAAGTGCTGGTAGTCGGTAAACTCCTCGTTGTTCAAGTACTTTGACAGAATTGCCGAGACGCTTACACTACGCTTATCGATGTTGCCTTTTAGAATCTTTGCTTCCTCCAACTGATCTATCAGCTTGTCTCGTTTGCTCTCTAGGATTTTCTGTAAATAAAACACAAACATATCCTTTGTGAATAAAAATTTCAATTCTTCCGAAATCGATCTTCAATTTTCAATAATGATAATTCTATTTTTCGATTTGTAAAAAAATTCCAAATCTGATGAATTTAAAAAAAATTCGAATTGAATTTAAGAGCGGCCACAAAAATTTGACTTTTTTTTGACTTTTTCCTTATTTCTAGACAACAATTTTAACTTTTTCCTGATTTTTATTTAAAAAAAGATAATATTTTGTAAAAAATTAAAATTGTTTAAAAATTAATTTACTTTTAATCGAATTCTTGTAAAGTTCAATTTATTTTAGAATTTTGCTTATTACTTGTTTAAAAAGTTTAATAATCTTTAAAAAATAGAACTGAAATATTAAATATTAAACTCAAATGTTAAAACCTAATTTTTTAGAATTTTAAATAACATTTTTCGAAACTTCAATTTTTAACTTAAATCTTTTTAATATTAACTAAATAAAAATGTTTATCGTAATTTAATGTAAATCATTATAAAATTAAATTATTTAGCAATTATTAAATTAAAATTTGCTAGAAATTCTACTTTTTTGTTTAAATTTCTAATGAAATTCTTTAACAAATGAAATTATGTTTAATACAATTTTTAATTTCAATGTTTTTCAATTAATTTCATAATTTATTAATAAATTTTTTTTCAACTGAAGTATTATTAAAAACTTGAATTAAAATTTCTCAGATACTTAACTTATCAGAATTTTAAATAAAATTTTTAAAACCTTTAATAATTTTTTAAACAAATAGGTATTTAATTATTATTGATTTTCTAACAAGAATGGAAATTTTTAAAAATTTTTGTTTAAACACTTCTGATATTGTTTTTATTTATTTATTTATTTTTTTTATTTATTTGGTTTATACACCCGTCTTAAGCTTATCTAGCTATACAAGTGTGTTTAGATTTTCTCTTACATAATATTTCTTATAGACATCACTTCTGATATTGTTTAACATCCTTTCTTAAAAAATGCGATTACTTTTAAAAATTGTAAACAAATCGTTTAAAATGTAAAATTTATTTGAATAATAAAATTCAATTTATTTTTACAAATTACAACTGTATTTTTAAGTAAAAATTTATTCTTCTCTAAATCAATAATTTTTAAATAATATTGAGAAAATTCCTTGAAATTTTAATTATTTAAATAAAAGAAATGTTTTTAAAATTTCGTCCACAGTTCAAATGTTTTCAATTAAATATTGCGAAATTTTAATTACTTAACTTAAAAGTGTTTTATTTAAATAATATTAAAAAATTCTACAATTTAAAAAAAGAACTAAAATTTTTCTAAAAGCTTAGTTATTTAGTAAATTAATTTTTTCGATTTTTGGAAGACGTATATAAAAGGTAAAAGAAAAACACTCTTTTACTTTTTTATAAAATAGACGACGTTTCGGTGGTCAGGTTCGCCACCATCACTAGTTAAAGTCAACAAAATAAACATCACGTCAATTAGTTTGACTAATCACTCGTTTTAGTATGTTTGTGATTTGTAAATTTAAATATTTTATTTTTGTTGTTGTATTGCGTTTATTTACGTTTTTAATTTATTGACGTGATATTTATTTTGTTGACTTTAACTAGTGACCTGATGATGGTGGCGAACCTGACCACCGAAACGTCGTCTATTTTATAAAAAAGTAAAAGAGTGTTTTTCTTTTACCTTTTATATACGTCTTCCAAAAATCGAAAAAATTAATTTATTAAATAACTGTGGAAGAATTTACTAAATATTTAACTTAGTTATTTAGAATTTTTAATTAAAGTTTCCCAAAAATTAAAATTTTTTAAAATTTCACTTTAAAGCCTGTTGACAATTTCTTTTTAAATCCCTGGCATTTTTCTGATGCCCCTGAGCGATTACATTTTTCCTGACTTTTCTTCTGATTTCCCTGGAATTTGCATCGAAAAATAATGCTTTTCATATAAATGAAGAACTATTTCTAGAAGTCAATCACAAGAGGAGGAAAGTTATCATTGAAAATGTGGATTCGTTTTGTGATTGTAGAATTGAAAATGATAAAAATTGAATATATTATACTAACTCTCTCGGCAAGGTCGGCTGGCATTCCATGAAGGGTGTTCTCAGCTCGAGCGAGGCGGCCACTGAGTCCAAGGAGAAGACTGGTAATTTTCCCGACTTCCTCGACGTGAAGTCGATACTTTGATAATTCCGCAGGACGCGCCACGGACGCAACTTGTTTAGCGACACGGGCACCCAATGCCTCGTTCAATTCGCCCTCTTCCCTGACAGCCTCCTCTTCAGCTCTCAGCACCACCAGTTTCTTATCCAGTCTGATCATCAACTCCTCCTGCAAACGAAGCCATTTTTTATTTTTCTATTTTTACTTCATCTTATTCTAAGTCTGTTTCCATTTTCACTTTATCTTAACTTTAATCTCTTTTTATTGCACTTTTCTATTTTCCCCTATTTTATTATTATTCTTTATTTATTTATTTTTTTATTGTTGCTCTATTTTATACTATTGTTTCATTTATTATTTTTCACCTCATTATTTTAGAAACACAATATTATTGTTTTTCAAAAGTGCCGAAAAATTGCAATAACTAAAAGTTTTTCCCTTTCGCTCGTACTTTTCTCCCGGGATTTGAGAAAAAAGGGGCAAAGAAAGAAAGAAAAAAAAGATCCGGAAATTATACCCGAGTTTGATTGTAATTATCACCAGTTCAGTTTTCTTAACAATATTTTAAAAACGATTCAGAGAAGGTGCTGATGAGAAGAAATGACCGAGTCGAAAGGTTCTTTTGTACTTTTTAACTCGATATTTTCAGAAAATCATCACCTTCATTATGAACTTAAAATGTCGGTAGTGCTTTCAAGTATCTTCCTTCCTTCTTCTTCTTCTACTACTTCTTTTTTAACCAAGAAAATGATAATGATGAAGAAGAAAAAGTTCGTTATATTCTCGGCCTTCAAATAACGTCGAAAAAAAAGTTTGAAATCTTTCATTACCACTTGTCATGCATTTAAAAAGAAATAAAATATGTACGATAAAAAAACGTTTTTTCCATATTTATTTGAAATTTTGACAATGTATGTACCTTCTTTTGCCTGAGGTCGACACTATTCATGATAACAGTCGTCGTTTCATCCTTGGTAGGTAAAGTTTCCTCAACAACTTCTTGTGAATACCTCGTCAAGAATGTTCCCTTTCCTTCCGAGGTCGTAAAGTAAGATGCTGTAGGCGAAAGAGGACTTTCGGGATAGGCGATTGACGTTGCAACTGGAGTCGCGGGCTCTGATACAATTCTGAAAAAATTTAATTATTATTAAATTAAATTATTTACTTCCATTATTGTCATTATTCCAATAATATTTTTACTAATATTTTTATTAACATTGCAAAGACAACATTATATTTTGCTTACATTACATCTATTTGCAGAAAAATATTTTTATTAACCATTTTTTTAATTTTAATATTCTTAATAATTTATTATTGTGCAAATTACAAAATTTTTTATTTTCAAATATCAACTTCAATTTTTGAATAATTTCAGATTCAAAATTTAAAAAATTCTCTTATTGAATTCAACTATTTTCAATATAAAATTTCACAAAAAAATTTTCACAAAAAATCACACTATTTGCAAATAATTCATATAAATTCTTCGAAAAAATTCAATTCTTTGCTTAAAATTGAAAATTCTTTTCGGAAATTTAATTATTTTTTGCACAATGTTAATGAAATTTCTTGAAAGAGTTAAATTATTTTTTAAAATTTTGATAATATTCTTCGAAAGAATTCAATTATTTTCAAATTTTATGATAGAATTCCACGCCAGAATTTGATGATTAATTTTAAATTAATTATTTAAACATTATTATTGAATCCAAATAATATTTTCATTAAAATAAAATAATTATCAAGTTGAATTTTTTTTTATTGGAACAAAAATTGATATTAAAAATAATAATGAATAAATTAATATTATAAATACAGAAAATGTTTTTATTAAAATAACACAGATATAAAATTAAATTATTCAACACTCAAAATAAATGTATAAGAATACCAAGTAATGAAAAATTTTTTTTTTTCAAAATTTAAATTCCAGAAATTTATTTTTGTTTTCATTAAAAAATCAAAACTGAGACTGAAAGAAGAACTGGAAAAAAATTTTAAATAGGAATACAAGTAAAAATTTTGAAAAAGGGAGAAAAACTTGCACAAAAAAAATAAAATAATTATTGGCAATTTACGAAGGAATTCAAAAGAGACTCGCGAGCAATATATACGAGATGAAGAACTCGTTACTGGAAAATTGCGGCAAATGATTCAGTGATTAACGTAAATTCGTAGAAACTAAGTGAGAACACAGACTTCTTAATCGAAATTTTTAATTTCTAATTTTTATTTTTCACATTTAATTGAGGCCTTGGATCCAATAACTCGCTCGACGCTCGGAGGAACGCGCAACTGCCAGTCAGTGAGCAGTGAGCGTCTCTGGGCCACTCACTGCTACCCGACTGGTATTAGCGCGTGCCTTCGAGCGTCAGGCGAGTTATTGGATCCAAGGCCTCAATTAATAATTTCTATTTTTTAAAAAAATTTTTTAATTTCCGAACAAATGAGATGCTCGCCCTAGGGCGCCCCGAGGCGACCAAAGGTTCTCAAAGTCACTTTTATTATCGTTTGTTTTCATATAAATAAAGAATAATAAAAGTGACTTTGAGAACCTTTGGTCGCTTCGGTGCGCCCTAGGGTGAGCATCTCGTAAACACCCTATGAATGAACGTATCTAACTAAATAGAAGTAGATTCTGCACGAAGAACAATATTCAACGTGTAGGTGAGAATATAAACAACCAGGGGAAGTCGACTTGACAATATCATTTATGGACGTCTTACGTAATCACACACTTTTTGCAAAGGAGCAGCGGCTTTTCAAGACAATAGTCTCTGAAACGATTGGGCGTTCGACCAAAATGCAAAATTGCCATCGCCCTCTTTTTCTTATTTCTTTGAAAGGAAAAACGAAACGAATGAAAGAAATAATTTTCTTTTTTTTGTTCTTGAAATGAGGTCAAGAATACCAAAAACGGAAAAAAGGGGAAGAATTTAATTGAAGTCACTCTCTCAACCCAATTCCAAACTATTTTCCTTCATTGTATTCCAAAAGTGTGAACCGAGAGTAAAAATAAGATTTCGCGGCGACAAGATCCGATTCTTCTTTCAAAGAGTCGAGTCTTCCAAAATAAACCAAAGGGAGTAAAAAAATTCCCCTTTACAAATTTTTACTTTTTTTCACAAATTCGAAAAGCTAGTTTTTTTCGTATTTAAAAATACAAAATAAAACAATTATCTCTCGATAATTACTTTGTTTTCCTACTTTCAGCGATGAGGGACCATCCATAAACCACGTAGCACCGATTTTTGAACTTTTCGACCCCTCCCCTCCCCCACGTAGCTTAACGTAGCATATTACCGAACCCCCTCCCCCCCTACCTAATGGAACGTAGCTTTTTTCTTTTTTTAAATATTAAAATCTCTTTTCTAAAAATAATCAATAAAATCGTATTGAAACATAGTAAACAATATTAAATGTTTTTAAATCACAGTTTATTTATTTTTTTTTTTGACAAGTAAGAGTTTGATACAAGACTAATTCTTAATTTTAATCAATATATATATATATATATATATATATATATATATATATATATATATATGTTTGTTAATTTTTTCATCACTATATATATACTATATACTCAGCGAATTTTTAACCAAAAAAGTTCTAAGACCATTCAAAATTTTCCAAATTTTGCCAGGAATACGCCCATATAGATAACTCCAATAGTGCCAAAATGGGCCCTTTTCATGTGGACGTCCACATATATCTCTGGAATTGACTTTCGTGCTGCCCGCGTAATTTCAAAAAAATGTATGTCAAATAAAAATACAAAGCTACGTTGCTCAGACTCAAAACCCTCCCTCCCCCATGTGGTCTAACGTAGCACATTACCGAACCCCCTCCCCCCCCAAAGCAGGCTACGTGGTTTATGGATGGTCCCTGATCGACAAGTTAAAAGTGTGAGGCAGTTACGTATAAATATGCATTTGGAAACGAGTTGTAAATTCGTAAAGTTGTTTAAAGAATAAAAAAAGAAGAATGGCAATAAAATTACCACTATATTTTTGCGGAATCATTAAATAACGCACTCGTGCAAACATCCACGTGATAATAATAATAATTGTTCAATGAAGAGAGAATTGAACGCAACACTCGATTTTTTTCTTTTTCTTCTTCTTCTCTTTAATGTAGACGCGTGCCAATATTTTTCAACCTTTGAGAACACACACTTTATTGTTACTCGCGAAAAAAAAATTATCATCCTCCTGACCTCCCACATCGATAAACTATACATGAGCCTCCTTCAGAGACGCATTTCCATTCAACGAGGACAAACATTATGAGGGTGCCATAAAATAGATGACATGCTTGAGAACACAAATATTACTCCACAGATATTATTTTTTTTCTTTTTAACTGGAATTTATGTCGTAAAACAATTTTTCTTTGGCCTTCCACTAATACTTGACAAGAGATTCTAGAAGAAGAAAAAATCAAAATTCAAACATTTTTATTATTTGTCTAATATTATTTATGTGTTGGAACATTTTTTTATTTAGCGATAATAATTCTTAATATTAAGTACAGTATTTTTTATTTTATTTTAATATTAATTATAGTGATAAATAAATAATAAAAAATAGTCTATTTTCAATAATTTCAAATTTAATAAAATTTAGTAATGATTGTAAACAAAAATTGAGAAAAGAAAATTTTCAGCTATGGATTATTTTTAATCACAAAGAGAAGGTATTCTTTTATTTTGGAATTTTGTACTTTTGTTAAGTGAGAAAATATTTAAAGCCAAGTTTTAACTAAATTATTACAATTTAAATTCAATTATTGAATTTTTATTTCGAGTTTAATAAATTTTTGTTTATTTTCACAGAATTGGCACCTAGGAATTTTTTTAAATTAATAATTAACAAAGAAAATATTTTTTTAATTTGAAATTTGTTCATTTTAGAGATTTATGTAGTGGGAGAATATTAAAGCGAAATTTTCATTAATTAATGCAATTGAATTACAATTATGGAATTTTAATTTCAAATTTAAGAAAATTTTGTTATTTTGCAGAAAAAAAATTTCATAGAGGAATTTTTTTAACTACCAAAAAAAGTATTTTTCTAATTTTTTAGACAAAGATTTTATTTTTGAATTTTTTACAAAAAAAAATATCCAGCGAAAAATTTGTTTTTAATTATCAAAAAAGTATTTTTTTTATTTAAGAAGAATTTTTCGATTGTGAAAATTTGTGACATTAGAATATATTCAGAACAAAATTATATTAAATTAAAAAAATGGAAATTTAATTATCGAATTCTAATTTCGCATTTAGACAATTTTTACAGAAAAAAAATTATCAGCGAAGAAACTTTGTTGAATAACAACGAAAGTTTTTTTTAAATTCTTTTAAGTTAAAGAAAATTTTTTCTTCTTCATTTTGAAAATTTGTAAGGTGAGAGAATAATTAGAGCAAAATTTTATTCTGAGCAAATACAGATGGGAGACACCTGATTATTCAAGTCAAAGAAGAGTGAGAAATGAATACAAAGTGCAGGTATTGAATGAACGATGAATCGTTGGACATAATCAAGGAAATCTTCAACAATAATAAAGGCTCTGATCTAAGATCCCTGAATACGTAAGCACCTATCATTAAAAGTCGAATTAAAAAGATGTATTCAGAAGGCGCAAGCCACGTCTTCAGGGTATAAACATACGTGTCTACTTGTCTTCCAACGGGACAACTTTTGAAAAAAAGAAATACCTCAAACTTCCGCGTCGTTTCTTTATTCAAAATGAAGAAGAAGAAGAATAAGAAGAATATTCTTTGTTGCTAGTTGAGTACTAAAAATTCTCTCGCACTGATATTGAATTAAATGGAATAAAAAAAAAGAGATTTTAAAAAATAAAAAGGAGTAAGAAATGAAAGAAATAAAAAATAAAGAAGAAAATAAGTTTTAAGAAAAAAAAATTGAAAAATGAAAATTTTCTCAATTGAATACAAATAAATATTTCTAAAACGAAAAGTGGATCGAAAAAAATAAAAATAAAATAAAGAATAAAAAGAAAAATGCCAATATAAAAAAGGAAAAAATAAAAGAGAAATAAAAAGGTCTCAAGAATAAGAAAAATTGAATACTTAGATAAATATTTCGAAAAACAAAAAAGTGGAAAGAAAATTTCTCATATAGATTGATTTAAAGAAGACATCCTCTCTTTCGACCGGTAATCAAGAAAAATAATCAACTTCTCAAGGTTTCATTTCTGCAAGGACGTTACACGCATGACGTATCATGTGCGTGTAATTTACGTGGGAGGAGAATGATTCGAGTCTGTAATAAAGTCAATGATCTTGCGAGTGAAATGACAGTGTTTATAAAATCCCGAAGGGGAAAGAAAAAAACCAGGCCAATGGTTTGTTCGACTTTTCATTTTCAAGACGCATTTTTATCCTTTTCTTAAAAAAAAGAAGAAAATACAAAAATGTCACTCATTTTTTCTTTCTATTGGAAATAAAGAAATAAAATACCTAAAATTAGAGAATAGAGAATAAAAAATAGAATAAGAAAATTAAAAAATTAAAAATAGAAAATAAAATACAATCCTTTCTCTATAATGAGGAAGTAAAATGAAAAAGAAAATAACAAAAATACAAACTCAGAAAATAAAATAAAACGAAATAATCTCGAAAAAGAAAATATTTTTGTACGAAAAAATTCCATTTTTGATTTATTATTAAATAAAAATTGTGCCTTGAAAATGAATTTTCGAATAACCCATAAAGAAAAAAATTGGAAGATAAATGATGAAGATATTCGACCGACCAATAAAAGGAAGAAAAAGAAGAAGAGCAAAATTGTAGTTTGTAATCCTATCCACCCTGTGAAAGTTATCGTAAACCCTTCTTCGCATTTTTTTCTCCTCTTTTGCAGATCTGAAGAACGCACTTTGTGCAGCATGGGTCGCAAGGTCATCATGATGTCTGCGATATAGTGGGTGGTGCTAAAAGATACGCATTGTTATGAGGTTTTCTGGGTGCGGTAACTTACGCTTGGACACAATTTTAATCTGATGGAGAACGACCTCAAGGCTGTATCAAAGATCCCTATCGATGAAAGTAGAAAAGAACGTCCTTGAATTTCCAACTCTATTATTTGCATCAAGGAGAATTTTTTCCCTTTTTTTCTTACATTATTATACTATTTCATATGCACTAGAATTACAAAATGATTACAGTAGTTCAATATCTTTACAGTATTCTTCGGAATATAAAAAGTATAGAAAAGTAATTCTGTTCTAATAAATTGTAGTCGCATTGCAGTTAGCCAGTTATGGAGGAAAAATTGCAAACGGTTCCAAAATTAAGTAACAAAAGGTAGAAAAATGAAAAAGTTTTTACTCTCTGTTTTTTCTCCCCTTTACTCTTTACTTTGACTATTTTAATTTTTATGAGTTTACTTTTGGACCAAGTTAATAAATGTAATTTAATTTTAGACGAAATTAATAAATTAAAAATTAAAAATAAGAAACAAAATGTCACTGAATTTGGCGTCGACGCTCAAATTTGAAAACTATTATTTGGGGTTTTTAGAGATTAAAATGTCATTGATTTCCATTCTTTCATTCACCTAGGGAGTTAAAAGAATGTTCAGAGCATTCTCTTATGTCTCAAAAGTTGTGAACGTGAATTATAAATTAAATTTAATGATTCATTTTAATTATTATTATCAATAAAATCAATTAATTAAGTGAAATTAATTATTTCTTTTTCAAATTCAAATTTTATTACAATAACACTGAGTCACGAATTTAAACTTAATTTAGTTTCAAAATTTTTAATTTGTTTTTAATTTTTATTTCAGTGAGCAATTTATGAAAATATTTATTAAAATATTTATAAAAAAATAATTTTTTCAAAGTCGCAATAAAAGTTATAATTAAGAACTAATAAAACTAAAAAAAACTAAAAAATCAGTGTCAAAATAAAAAAATAAACAAAAAATAGAAAAAATAAAAAAAGAAATAATTGGGAAACAATAATAAAGAATTAATAAAACTAATAAATCAGTTTTAAAATAAAAAAATAAGCAAAAAATAAGAAAAAATAAACAAAAAATAAAAAAAAGAAATAAATGAAAAAATACGAGAAAAAATTACAGCCTTATGAAGCATTATTAAGAAATATTAAATGATATTTATGATCTCAACGAGAATTTTTCTGGATTATTATGAACTATTATGGTAAACTATAAATATGATTATTTAACATTGCGAAGGAAGTGAAAGTTATAATTTCACTCACGCGCTTATTAGGAGATTAATTAAAGAATTTATAATTCGCTCTCATATCCATAAGAAAATGAATTGAATTATAAAATATTAATCGTAAATCAACAACTTACTTGCTCACGTCTCCAGTTTCTTTATCAACATCGGAAGTTGATTCTTCTAAGGAAAGCCTTCGTCTCGATCGAGGTTGTAATGTCGCTTCCACCCTAAAGAGACCGGAAACGTAGTCTGTTGATTTCTTGAGCTCGGGTACGGGAACTGAAAATAATTATAAAAATTAATTATCATTGCAATAAGAATATTTTAGAATTTAAAAAACAACATTTCTCTTACATAAATTTAATGAAGGCAAAATTAATAAAATTAAAATATTTTTTTAAAAGAATAAATCAATTAATTAAATAATTCAGAAATTATTTTATCAATTTATTATTTACTTATTGGAAAATATTATTCACTAGTTTATTCAATTTTTGTTTACTTTAATTAATTTATCAATTATAATTATTATTATTCATAAATTATTTTTGTTATTTTTATTTCTATTTTTTTATTATTTTTGTTTACACATTATTTTCATTATTCTTATTTATAATTTTAATTTGATTTTGTACAAAAATGCATTTTTAGTAAAAAATTATTTTTAATTTCAATTTTCAAAATTTCATGTTGAAAAATAAGGTAAAAAAAATATTAATAAAGAAAATATGCAAAAAAATACTTGATTGTAAAATAAATATTAAAAATTAAATTAATTTACTTGAATAAGAAAAAAAAATGGAAATATTAATTTTTCCCCCTTAAAATTCATTTTCGAGAAAATGATCAATTGTAAATCAATTTGTATGATCGATTCACGTTGAAACTTGTTATTAGCCGTTACTGTAATTATATACCTTATGCTAGTGAATTTTTTTTTCTTCCGGAAACCTTAATATGATAAGAGGCGCGTGCGTGTTCATCCAATATTACAAACAATGAAGTATAATTGAATAATGCTCCCTTACTACTGATTGGGTTAGTGTTTATTAAAATAAAGGGTCACTGCTCTTTGTTCCACTCAAAGAATTTTACATTTTAAATCCCTTGTTCACTTTGAAAAAAAAAATATTCATACGTTTTATAATTTTCATAGTTTTTACATAAAAACGTTTTTTATTATTTTCAAAAAAAAAAAAAAAAAATTGTCAAAATAAAAATTTAGAAGAAAGATGAAAGATTATTGAAAATACAAGAAATTATTAATGATATAAAATTCAGGGAGAGAAGAGAATTTCATGATAAAGTAATTAAGGAAAATTAAAACTCATTAGCGTTTGTTGAAGGAAAAAATAGGACGCGAAGTGAATCAGACAATTTATGCTCTTTGGAATGATTCATTTATTATGGAATGTGTTGTGTAATGTTACGTTATTTGTCGGGGGGAGGGAAGGGGGTTTTGTGTGACAGACAAGATATACACTATTGTACGTGAATTCAAGTCGACACGAAGCCAAAGAAAGGCTCGAGTCAACAACCGACCCCTATAACTTAAGCTTGTTAGCTTTTATGGGTTTCCCGAGGATAATGAAAGTTGATGGCAAAGAAAGTAATAACAATCTATCTTACTTATTTTATATAGAAAAAAATAATCTATTTAACATTTTTTTTAAGATCTTTTTTCTATTCTTTTCCAAACGTTTTTTCATTATTTTTCAAATTTTTATTCAATTCTTTTCTAAAATTTTTGTAAATTTTTTATTCAATTTTTCTCAAATTATGTTTCAAGTTTTTCAAGTTTTTTTCATTTTCTAAAAGTTTTGTCACAAGTTTTTTTTTAAAAATTTTTAAATTTTCCTTAAATTTTGTTTCAATATTTTTCAAGTTTTCTTTATTTTTTCAATTTTACTTAAATTTTTACATTCTTTTTATTTTGTCAAATTTTTTCCGTTTTTTCTATATTTTCAATTTTTCTTAAATTTTGTTTCAAGCTTTTCAATTTCTTTTTAATTTTTCAATTTTCCTTAAATTTTGTTTCAAATTTGTCAAGTTTTCTTTATTTTTTCGATTTTCCAAAATTTTGGTTTTAAGTTTTTTAGTTTTATAATTTTTCTTTAATTTTGTTTCGAGTTTTTCAATTTCCTTTAATTTTTTTCAATTTTCTTTAAAATATGTTTCAAATTTGTCAAGTTTTTTTTATTTTTTCAATTTTCTTTAAATTTTGTTTCAAATTTCTCAAGTTTTCATTATCTTTTTGCAAAAAATAATTTCTACACGAATCGAATCTACACAGTATAGAACATTTTTTTAGACGAATTTTTACTGCAGACAATTTACCAAAATAATAAAGTTTTTGATTAATATAATTAAACGAAACTAAATCTGCAGAACTTTTATTCTTTCTAAAAATTCTTTTAATTCATAAAAATTTGTTTAGCTGAATTACATATCTTCGTTTCTTTTATAATTGAGCAAACTTTCTATTAATAGAATTTTTCTACGAGTTTTTGTTAACAGAATGTTTGTTTCGATTTTTCATTTTCTAAATTTCAATTAAATTGAATTTTTATTGAGAACATTTTCTCAGTAGAATCTTCATTTAGCTAAATCTCTAATGAATAGAATTCTAATTCAACGAACTTTTCAATTATCTAAATTTTCATTCTGTTATTGAATAATAATTTCGTTGAATTATTGAACGAGATTTTTGAAACAGAAGTGTAATCATTTCCACAAAATTCAAAATGGAAAAAAGTAAAAAAATTTTAAAATGTAGTTTTAAGGAGAATCCTTGGGGAAATGATTCTTTTTTGAGAGAAAATTGAAAAAAAGTGTAATAATAATAATAATAATAATAATAATAATAATAATAATAATAATAATAATAATAATAATAATAAAATGTTTGTGAGATAAATCTTACCAAGAATTGGCACAAGTTTATCATTCGGACTGAGTTGACTAGCGAGTTCCCTGCTAAGTTCCTCGCACTCAATTTCCTCGGGTAGCTTTTTCCTTGGCTCAGGAAGAATTTCCTTCATTTTAAAACGTTCCTCGAGATCGTCAATAATTTCCGTTTGCGATGCAGCATCAATGGTCGTTGCATTCACACGTAAAACAATTTCCGTTCTTTGAACCAAGGTCAAACCCTCAATTCCGGGTTTGCGGCGAAACACACGGCGAGTCCTGAGTCGGAGAATTTCTCGTCGACGACGACGACAACGATGTGCTCGACGACGACGACACCGTTGAACCATTGTGAATTCTCAACGATCTCGAACTCGACGATCGTCTAGCGAGATATTCCGTTCGCCGAATACGCGAGGAACTAATCGGCGAATTTGTTGTCTTGTCCCAATTATTATCGGTCTGCGTTGGACTCGAGACTTTTCTACCCAGCGATAGTGTTTCGTTCGGTGAATCGAGGGGCGATGGTGTTTTTGGTGAAAATCTCGATGGCAGTGTACTGGGCGATATTCTCAGGTCCGAGGATCGCGACGATGAACCGGAACTCGAGCAACTTCCAGTTCTTCTTGGAACGGCGCCTCGCGGTGATGTTGAGTTCGGTGACCTTGGCGGTGAACTGGATGGTGGCGGTGGTTTCTCACAGGGCCTGGTATCAATGTCATTGATCTGACAATTTCTCGACCAATTGTTCTCACTGTTGGTGTAGGTGGACATTGATCTTCTTTCAATGCCCGCATTTCTGCGGTTGAGAAGTTCGACATTCTGTGAAGTCATTTCGATTGTTGCACTTCTTTCGCGATAAAAATCGACTGCTGTTGTTGTTGTTGTTGTTGTCGTCGTTGCTGTTGTTTCACAATTGGCGGCAAGTTTTCGTCGTTCACGTTCCAATTGGCGATTACGATCGTTGAGGACCTCGATACTTTGGGGTGAGAGTCGTTCCTTTTTTTCGGTGTGATAGCCAAGACGTAGATCGTCGATATTGTCGTTGTTATTGTTCTCGGTTCTCGTCAATCGGGTTTCGTTGGTTTGTAGCTTTTTTGTGAGATCTTTTGAAATCAATTCGGTTGAATGATTATTTTGACGGTCGTTGTCTATTCGTTGGTGAAGGGCGTCGACACTGTGTGATTTTGAGAGATCGTGATGTTGTTGTTGCTGCTGTTGTTGGTGGTGATTATGATGTTGATGGAGAGAATGAGGATGATGTGGAGTCACTCGCAAGAGAACCGGATCGTCACGATCGCGGGGCCAATCGTCTAATCGTGCCGTTGGCGACATTGTTCTTTTGTAGCTGCCCTCGTTGTCAGGAACACCTCTCTCCCGACGATACGCCAGGTAAGATGCCTTTGATTGGCTTCTGTAAATGCAAAAAAATCCTTATTAGCATTTTTTAAATTTTAATTCTAAATATACTTTTTTAGATTTACTGTTTTTTCAGGCTTCGTACTCATCTACTAAAACTCACTATTTACTACTTTTTTTACGTTATGCTACTATTTATGTTTTTTTTGAGAATTTCCACTACTATTCTCAAAAATTGTAATCAAATTCTTTAAAACGATTCAATTATTTTCAAAAAATATTCGAAATTCAATTATTTTCAATATCTGATATTTTCATTAAATTTTGCAAAAAAAATTCATTTACTTAAAAAAAATTAATAAAATTCAATTATTTTCATAAATAATAAAATTTCCACAGGAATTCAATTAATTTAGAATAGCATTTTCGGTGAAAAATTTTGTTATTTTTAAAAATAATTGAATGTTCTTCATATGAATTTTACAGACATTGTTTTAAATAATTAATTTTTTCGAAATATAATAAATATTATGAAAATTTTATTGTAAATAATTGAATTCTTGTGGAAAACTTTATTTGTGATTATTCAATTATTTTATTATTTATTTAAGATACTTATACGGGCAGAGCCCTTAATACAAAAAACGGTTATAAAAATAAGTAAGTACTGTCGCAAATTAGTTTGTCAATAAGACTTGTTTTCGCAAATTATTAGTAAATAATTATAATTATAATTATAATTATATTATAATAATAATTATAATTATATTATAATAATAATTATAATTGTGACAGAATTAATGTCTTTGAGCAAGACGAGAACATCGTCTTGCTCAAAGACATCAATTCTGTCACAATATTCATTCACCTCTGCAGCCATTCTAGAAATAGCTGAGTTTTTACCATAGTTCTATGGGATGGTACACGAATTAAATTGTAAGAACGTAAATTTACAGGTGGAGCGAATAAGTTCACCTTCGATACCAATGCTGTGCAATTAACAGAACCCTTAATTATTTTATAAAAAAATAACAAATCTGTATATAAAAAACGCGCTGACAACTTTGGAATACTCAAGGCCATTCTGACATTAGTGTAATCATGACTATTTCGTTCATAAAAAATACGCAAACAATACGCAGCAAATCGAAGAAAGCGATTCTGGACTCTTTCAATACGTTGAATGTGCACCTCATAATAGGGGAACCAGATTAAAGAAGCAAATTCCAATATTGGCCTAACCAAAGAAAAAAATAATATTTTAAAAACTAATGGTTTTTTAACTAGACTTGCGTTTCTGGTGATGAAGCCAAGTACTTTAAGAGCTTTTCTCACTGACTGTAGACGAGATATGTTCGTTAAAGGACAATTTCTCATTAAATATAACGCCAAGGTCACGTATTATAGTACTAACTCTGGAAAGCTCAGTGCTGCCTATTAAATATTTGTGTCTAATTACCCAGTAAAAAAAAGTATTCAGAATAGAGAAAAAGTATTGGTGATGACGTTCGGTGAATGCGTTTTCGCGTAAAAACCGTATTGGTGGGTTACGGTGAATACATTTTACTCACCGTGAATACTTTTTTTTTAAACTCTCGATTTAAAGATTCCTAAGCAAAGTTGAGAAAATTTATGAACAGCGTGAGTAACCTGATGTATAAAAATGACGATTGCGAGAAGGAAATAAGAAAATTTGAGAAAAAACGAAAAATTAAATTTGAAAGAAAAAATGTCAAATGTTGATTGATTACCATATGCCAAGACCATATGCTTTACTATGCCCATGAAGGAGTATAAGGAGACATATCTCCAATGGAAAAATTGCCTGATATTGACTGTACTTCTCTACAGTAAAATCGACAGGCACGCGAAAAGTAATAGCCTCATGTTCACTGATAACAGCGCCGCCAAACGGGAGAAATAAGTGAAATTTTACATTTTAAGTATTTTTATCTTTGACAGCTGATTGATATTTAAGATTAGAGGATCCTCTGAGTATTGTATTGTAAAATAAATCAACAGAATTAAATTTAATAAAACTTAATTAAATTTAAACTTAATTAAATTAAATAAAAACTTTTACCCTTACAAAATAGTATATTAAATAAACTTACCATTCTTGGTGCTTTGAAAAAACACTTCTTTTAGAAGCATTTTTATTTGCTTTATAACTTGACATGCAATTTTTTATAAACCAATACATATTACTTTTATTTTATTGTTATTATCAACTTGGTACATAACCAAAAAACTACGTAAACAAAACTTTTATCCATAGAGATATTATAAATAGAGTGGGGAAGGTATAGGCGGCAGCGTGTGGGGGAAGTGTCCTGCCATAAACAGAATGGGTTGGAGGGAGAAAGAAGATTTAACACCAGTATCTGTCCTTCAATGAGCTCCAGCGCAAGAGAGACACCTACTGGTGCTAAATCTTCTTTCTCTTTCTATCAAGCGGACGCATACATGCAAACCATCCCCACTCTATTTATATTATCTCTATGCTTTTATCATGGACAGCATGGAGGGTATATATTCTCTCCTGTAGGGGCGCTAATATCAGTGAACAAATTTCCGGTATGCGAATTTGCGTGCATGGCGATTTTACGCAGTTAAGTACAGTAATAGGTATGTTTTCGTTGCCTGCACTAAGTGTAACTTTTACACCACCTCAAGAGTAGGTGCAGAAAGTGTAGCGAAATGTATGGTAAAATTACGTCACATCCGGCAAAGAGAACAGCATAGTGCAGGTTAGGTGTTAAAGTGTAAGAAGTGCAGGCAACGAAAACATACCTAATGGAGCGTTTACACCTTCTGTAAAAATTGTCCAGAAAGGAAAATTTGCATTGGAGTAAGAGAGTCAGATACACAGTCTGTCTCTCTTACTCCAATGAAAAATTTTCTGTTCTGAAATTTTTTACCGAAGGTGTAAATGCTCCCTCAAAAGAGATGCATATACATACTCCTCCTTATGGAGCACTCACAGCTCTGCCTGCCTGCGCAGGCAGTAATTGGAGTAAGAGAGAAAATCAATTAGAGTGAAAGAGACAGTAAATTCAAATTTGTATGCTGTCTACTAGCTGTGAGTGCGCCTTTATACTCCTTCATGGTTTTTAGGAAAGGCGGAAAATTTTGAAATTGAAAAGAAATCAAATTGAAAATCTTTTCAATTTCAAAATTTTCCGCCTTTCCTAGTAACTTTCTGACGGTAACGTCATGCTCCTTTTCTGTTATGCATTGTAGGCATTGTGGCATAGTAAAGCATATGGTAATCGATCAACATTTGACATTTTTTTCTTTAGATTTAATTTTTCGTTGTTTCTCAAAATTTCTTATTTCCTTCTCGCAATCGTCATTTTTATACATCAGGTTACTCACGCTCTTCATAAATATTCTCAACTTTGCTTAGGAATCTTTAAATCGAGAGTTTAAAAAAAAAGTATTCACGGTGAGTAAAATGTATTCACCGTAACCCACCAATACGGTTTTTACGCGAAAACGCATTCACCGAATGTCTCCACCAATACTTTTTCTCTATTCTGAATACTTTTTTTTTACTGGGTAAAATTTTTTTTTATCCCACATGCACAAAAATGGCGCTTTTAGATAGCTGACGACAGGGAGTAAAGTCACTCATTTGTTCGAGCATATGAAAATGACGTCCATTTTCATATAAGTCGAACAAGTGACTGACTTTTATTCCCTGTCGTCACAAAAATCACCGGGGTTCTGTTCGTGCAGTCGTTCATACCAGACATGTTTGTACGTCTATTTTATGTACCAAAAAAGTGCAATGAAGATTGTTATATAATAATATTAACAATATAAGACAATAATAGTGAAACTTTTTAATACTAATGGTGAAACAATAATAATTCAAACAAGACAACCATACCAATTTAAAATACTGAACTAAAATATTCAAGCACGTGCAATCGGCCATCTTGTTGATATACACGGAAAAAAAAGTTCCCAGATGTTTCAGGAATTATTTCCTAACTCTTGGATACGTGGTAACAGCTCTGAACTAGCGACGAACATTCAATGGTAATCAATGAATGTTTGAAAGAAATTCGGGAACTGTATTAGAAAAAGTTGTAAATAGTCCAATAGTCTTTTTTTCATTACTTTCTCATGTAAAGTTTATGGCACTGGCCGCAACTGTTTCTGAAATTTTCGGGAACTCGTCAAGGAATCTTGGTGCGCAGAAACCCAGTGCGCACCAGTCTCAACAAGTCTCACGGTCAGTAAGACTTGCGTGCCTAATATATTTATTTTATGCTGAGGTATTTAACGCTCCTGTTTAGCTCAGATGGATAAAACGCCGGACTTCTATTCCTCGGGTACGCGAGTTCTGTTCCAGCCGCCGTCGATTTTTCTCTAATATGGTTTTTCTATTTCAGAAACTTAATAAAAAATAAAAATTGTATGTGACCTTCAAGGATAAATGTGTGTGTGTGTGCGGACGTGTCAAGGAGGGGAAGTGGGAGGGGGGAAGCAGAATCCATTTTTTCTTGCATTCGCCTAACTTTTCGATTTTCTTGAACAGTTCCCGACTTTTTCAAGAACAGTTTGCCGAGAAGTGGTGAAATAGTTATAATTTGTAGAGAAATAGTAAATGACATATTTAAACGAGGGAACCTTTAGTTATCTGTGTACTACCCGCCGTATCCAAGAGTTAAGAACGAAGTTCCCGAATAATCCTCGAACTTTTTTTTTCCGTGTAGAATTGAATAAAAGTGCCTAATAAAATGTTATGGTAAAATAAAATAACTAAATAATCAATTGAGAATGCAGCGGATAATTTTTTTTACATATATTCTTTGTGCCGCAACTAATGGTCATCAACGGAAAGGATAAATCTTCCACATGTTGGGAACATGTAAACATGTAAACATTGTTATCAAATATAACCTCTAATTATAAATATTTTGACATGCAAGTTCTACTAATACATTAGAAAAATTTATCCTACCGGTTTGAACTTAATTTAACATATAATAAGTAGAATATAATAACACTGGTCGACACTAAAAATGATTCAAAGATCGGACAAGGATATTCTTATAGGATTTTCATCGCTGAACACGAATCTGACCTCCAAAAGTGCCCATCACGTCGAGATTTTGAGAAAAATGGACTCAAAGTCTCAAAAAACCCTGTTTTTGGCCTTTTTCTATCACGTGTAGAGAATGATGCCGAGGTGCTAGAAATCTCTAATTAGTCTTAAATTAAAGCTTGAACTGTCAACTATAAGAATCAAATCCAAAAAGCTCTGAATCAATCAAAAATTTTCATATAGCACAACTTTTTCATGTGCGCGCGCACTCTACTTGCACTCATAGAGCGGGTACACAATGGCACACTTACTTATTCATTTTATTTGCGCTATTTATTGTTATTTCTCATTTTTGGGGTCGCTGAACGTTGCTGATTGAATGTAAGGTCGTTATAAAAAAATTCAAAATGGCGGTTTCAAAATGGCGGACATAAAATTTTTAAAATTGATGGATTTGACTGAAACTTGGTATTTGGAGTTTTTTGAGGTCGCTGATTACGAATCTTAGGTCAAAATTAATAATAAAAAAAAATTAAAAAAAAAAAAAAAAATTATAAAATTAAAAAAAAAAAAAAATTAAAAAAAAAATTTTTTAATTTAGAAAAAAAAAAAAATTTTTAATTTTTTATTTAAAATTATAAAATTAATATTAAAAATATTAGTTATCTTTTAAGAATTAAAAAATAAAAAATATTCGTTATTTTTTAAGAATTACGTAAAATTAAATATATTCGAGAAGTGAGGATTACGCAAAGACGACCCGTTTCATTATGGTATTACTCGCGACGCGCTTGAGCCAATCAGCGCGCAGCTCAGCCTTCCACTCGACGCTCCCCACCATCGCACCACAGCGAGCTTCGAAACGCTTACCAATCTCCGACACCCGACACTCTTATACCAGACCAGACGGTAAGTACGAGATACTTCTTTTCAGGTAGCCAGCTAACAAAAAACGTTCTTTGTAAAAACTGTTAGTTTTGTGAAAAAGCTGTAATTGCATAAAAGAAAATGTTTATTTTTTTATTTATGTTTGTTTTTGCAATTACAAATAGTCCTTTTTAGGGTTGCACTTCCGTGGTGTATTCATATTGAAAAGCAGAAATTGATTTGATATTTTAATATAAATTTTATCAACATTTTGTTTTCAAGCCTTTAGTATTTAGTTTAGTATTTAGTTTATAAATTTTCTTAAAACTTATTTATTTATTTTAACATTTAACCTTTAATTGATTATATCAATTTACAATGCCTCGAATTTGCAAAACAGATCCAAATATGTTCTGTTACATTTGTGGCCAGTTTATGACAAAAAAACAGAGGCGCACATTGACGCCTGCAGTAAAAGAAACATATGAATATTATTTTGGTTTTAAAGTAACGAATTTAGAGAAAACTTGGACTCCAAACTTTGGTTGTAATCATTGCACATCAGGTTTATTTTTATGGAGGCGGGGACAGCGTGATTTCATGCCTTTTGGTATTCCAATGTTATGGAAAGAACCAATAGATCATTTTACCAATTGTTTCTTTTGTGCAATAAATACTTGTGGATTTACTGGAAAAAATAAATCTAATATCGAATATCCAAATGTGGCTTCTGTTACTTACCCACAAAATCACAGCGAATGTTTACCAGTACCAATACTTCCGAAATCTTTCGAAGAAAACAATTTATTTACAGATGAATTTAATGATTTAGAATCAATGCATTCTAATGTAAGTGATGTTCATGAAGAGTCAGATGTCATGCCTGATTTAGAGTATGCTGAAGCCACATCTAATAAACCACATCTTGTAAATCAAGATGAACTAAATGATCTATTTAGAGACCTTAATTTATCGAAACTTCAGAGTGAGTTACTTGCTTCACGGTTAAAGGGATGGAACTTGCTTGAAGATGGAACTTCAATAACTTCTGTTAGAAAGCGTCAAATAAATTTGGAATCATATTTTTCCATGTGTGGTGAACTCGTTTATTGTAATGATATTGACGGACTTATGATGGAATTAGGAAGAGAACATAAACCACATGAATGGCGCTTATTCATAGATGCATCGAAAGCCAGTTTAAAAGCAGTTCTTCTTTTTAACGGAAATGAATATCCATCTGTGCCTGTTGCACACGCTGGCAAAATGAAAGAAACGTATGAAAATATAAAATTGCTTTTAGATTGCATTAGCTACTCAAAGTATAAATGGAAAATTTGTGCAGATTTAAAAGTTGTAGCCCTTATACTCGGCCTACAATCGGGGTATACGAAGTATTGCTGTTTCCTTTGCGAATGGGACAGCAGAGCGAGAGATAAGCACTACAAAGTAAAAGTGTGGCCCAAGAGAAAAACTTTAACTCCCGGAGTTAAAAATGTCTCTAATAAACAACTTGTTTGTCAAAAGGACATTATCATACCTCCACTTCATTGCAAACTTGGTTTAATGAAAAATTATGTGAAAGGAATGGACAAAACAGGTAATGGTTTTCAACATTTAAAACAAAAATTTCCATACATTAGCGATGCTAAATTAAAAGAGGGAATTTTTGTTGGACCGGAAATTCGACAAGTGATGAAAGATGAAGACTTTGAAAAAAAGCTTACTGCTAAAGAAAGAGCAGCGTGGATTTCATTTAAAGAGGTAAATGCTAACTTTTTGGGTAACAGACGATCTAAAAATTATAAGAAATTAGTTGCCAATATGATAAAAAATTATGAACGCATGGGCTGCAACATGTCGTTAAAAATTCACTTTTTTGACTCGCATTTAGATTTCTTCCCTGCAAATTGCGGTGACGTTAGCGATGAGCATGGTGAGAGATTCCATCAAGATATAAAAACCATGGAAAAAAGATATCAAGGAAAATGGAGTCCCTCCATGCTTGCTGATTATTGCTGGGGATTACTGAAAGACAGTGATTGCAATTACTCTAGAAAGTCAAAAAGAAAAACCTTCGAAAGTCAAACAAGTGAAAAATAAGTCTTGGAACATGAAAATACATGAAATTAAATTTGACATCTTCTCAGTGCTGTTAAAGAGTAAGTGAGAATCATCGATATAGATACCAAGTTTTAAGCCAATCTACCAAACTTTTAAATATATGTCGGACAATTTTAATATTTTAATTTTGACCTAAGATTCATAATCAGCGACCTCAAAATCCCCTAGATACCAAGTTTCAGTCGAATCCATAAATTTTCAAAAATTTTCGTCCGCCATTTTGAATCCGCCATTTTGAATATTTTAATTTTGACCTAAGATTCGTAATCAGCGACCTCAAAAAACTCCAAATACCAAGTTTCAGTCAAATCCATCAATTTTAAAAATTTTATGTCCGCCATTTTGAAACCGCCATTTTGAATTTTTTTATAACGACCTTACATTCAATCAGCAACGTTCAGCGACCCCAAAAATGAGAAATAACAATAAATAGCGCAAATAAAATGAATAAGTAAGTGTGCCATTGTGTACCCGCTCTATGAGTGCAAGTAGAGTGCGCGCGCACATGAAAAAGTTGTGCTATATGAAAATTTTTGATTGATTCAGAGCTTTTTGGATTTGATTCTTATAGTTGACAGTTCAAGCTTTAATTTAAGACTAATTAGAGATTTCTAGCACCTCGGCATCATTCTCTACACGTGATAGAAAAAGGCCAAAAACAGGGTTTTTTGAGACTTTGAGTCCTTTTTTCTCAAAATCTCGACGTGATGGGCACTTTTGGAGGTCAGATTCGTGTTCAGCGATGAAAATCCTATAAGAATATCCTTGTCCGATCTTTGAATCAGAAAAAAAGTTATTTTTTGTCGACCAGTGTAATTAGTAATATAAGGAAAATTCTATTTGAATTTAAAAATAAGTTGAAAATTTTAGTTCTATAATATGATGTTTTAATCCACCATTTCTTAAATTTGATTTTATAATTTCTTAGATGAAAATTCAACTATAAATATTTTGGAAACGACAAGGGTGCGCAGATAACGGGAAGGTGTGCATTTCACAGTCACAAAGACTATTTAAGGGAATTGGTCAACTAATACCCGGGGTCAAGAGACAAATACTAAGTTGTAAGAATAATTTGAGTAACCAGGACTTAAATATTGATTTACCTAACTGCAATTTGAGAGTGAGTACATGGACATCTACATATCATTTTGAGGGTATTACACTGAGAAAACATTATACTTAAATGAAACACAAAAATAATGTTAGACGATTTTATTTAATTGAAATTAGTTTGTAAGTTTAATCTCAAAATATAAAAAATATCTATTGCATTGATTCAAAAGTATTATTTGTTTGAATAATTATATTTAATTCAAACATATTTTCTGTTTACGGTTTAAACAAAAATTATGTTTAAAAATTTTATGTTTGAATCAAACTTAAAAGTTGACTACAGATAATTTAAAATCAATCACAATTTATGTTTGATTTCAATATATAATCTCTTAAACTGAACCAGAAAATATCTTTGGATTAAACTTAAATATGTTTGACTGTATAGCAAAGATATTTTAAGTTTGATTTAAACAAAATTTGTTTGAGTCAAATAATTTTTTTTCTCAGTGGTACTCTCTAAATTTGAATCAGCGAAAAGTCGCTGATTCACCAGCCCAGAGTATGCAGCTGATTCAATCAGCGTATATACACTGATGAAACAGCGTATATGCACTGATTTTCCAGCGTATATACGCTGTTTCATCAGCTGCATAGTCTGGGCTGGTGAATCAGCGACTTTTCGCTGATTCAAATTTAGAGAGTATGAGTGCAAAAGGTAAATATTAAATATTATGGTCATGTATTTTTTCTTGTCTGTATGACTGTCCTTGATAGTGACGGGTTTTGATCTAACGTACGGTGATATTGTTCGGATTTGTTAGAAATTTTTTTTTTTGTTTTGTTTCTTTTAAGGTCCTCTCTGTTTTTATAGATGAACATTAATCCACTCATTATACATAGAAATAATAAAAATACACAAACAGATTCAATTTTGCTTATGAGTACACCTGAACATAGAAATGCAATATCAAATTCTTATGAATCATTAAATTTAGATTCATTATCATTCATAACTAACGATTTAGAGATAACAACAAAACTTACACCTCGAAATTGTATATCACAATTGACAAATTCTAAAATGTCTATCGAAGGAGAATTACCACCAGGAGCAAACATATACTCTGATGAAGTATTAATTTGGTACAATCCCATTCAACCTCCTTCAGAAATTTACAAACCAGATCAACCATCTCCTTATATTGTTTTGATGGAAAGCGTTGTTAAGACTCTAAACGTAGGTATTATATTGCTATTGCTGACTTGATCCAAAAAGTGATAACAGGGAAACGACTTATACAAAGAAGCGGTGTCAATCGGGTAAAAATAACATGTGATTCTAGAGATGATGCGAACTCTCTAATTCAATCCGAACTTTTAGCGTCAGAAAATTTTAGAATATACATTCCCAATTAACACAGAAAAAACTTGGTCTCATTTTTGTTGCATCTCATTTTGAGTACTACTCAATTTGAACAAATTACTAACTTCAAGTTGCTCAAAATGAGTATTACCTGTCGATAAACATTTTCAAAATGTTGGGTTGGTAACATTTGCAGTTTTGTCATTTTGTGATATTTCATATATATTTACTGTGAAAAATATTAATTTTGATTAATTTGAAAATATTTTAATGTCTTTTTATTTAAAAATCAATTTATTAATTAAAAATTAACTTAATTAAAGTAAATTACACATAACAGGATGAATAAATTTTCAAACTTAGCGCCATTTAATTGAAGTAAGTTGTGTGAAATCAGATTGGCACTACTGGTATGCAGGCCTGCTGGTATGTCAACAAACATTTATAACCTAAAAATTTGCTTGCCTTTATTGAAAAATTGTAGGCAAAATATATGTGAAATGAATATTACATAATATTTTTACGTCATTTACGCACAGTTAATTAATATACTTTATATTTTTATTGGGTTATTCATTATTTGATGAAAATTTCCATGTATCTTTTATACTCATAATGAATATGATTAGTCTCATTATGAGTAATTTTTATCTAAGCTCAAAATGAGACAAGGAGTCTCATTTTTGTTGCAACTCATTTTGAGTAGCGTACGCTACTCATTTTGAGACTAAGTTTTTTCTGTGAACTCTATTAAATTTTCTAAATGTACTATTAAAGAAATTGACTGCGCTGTTTCAGTAAAAGATTTTGTGCGCAGATTGGATTCGGAAGACCTAGCAAAAATATCAACAATCAGGCGAAGAGTCACTCACGACAAGCAAATGCTTGAAGCACTGGAGATAACGTATTACGGAAATACTACTCCTTCAAACATTATTGTTTCATCATTTGAATTTATTCTTACACCTGTTTCAGCTAAGCCAATTAGATGCTTGTATTGCCAATCAATGTAGATCAAAATATTCGAGATGTGTTTTCTGCTGCGAGTCTCATGAGCATGATAGGTGCCCATTTAGCTTAAGACGCGCAATATGCTGCAATTGTTCTGGCAGCCACCCCGCTTTTTCCACTACGTGTTCAATATATCAAAAAGAGGCTAAAATACAAAGGATCCGATCCCAACATGGAGTGGGATATCAACCCAGTGTGCAAAGTTACAGAATAATTCTATAACTATTCCAGAACAAAAAGAACAAGTTCTGTAACTGGTGAGGAACAGGCAGGTCAAAATGTCGTCCCCCTGGAGGCACAAAATAGGAACTAAAGTCTGTAACAATTTAAGAAAAAAACTAGAACATTGTTTTAGAACAAATATATAACAATTCTATAACAAAAACGATTTATCATAAATAATACCCAAGCAGAAATTTAATAGTTGCATAGAACAAATAAATGTTTATGAGTATGAATAAAAATATGAATAATTAATAGAATATCTTCTTTTGCAATAAGTTTTTAAAAAATATTTTTCTTATTTTCTTTAATAATTTAAACAGACTATCTTATTTATTTAAGGGGTAACACTACCCTAGAGTCAGAAAAAGAGACCTATATCTTTGATGATTTGTTTTGAGAAAATGGAAACTAGAATAGGATTTCTTTTTGGAGGGTTTATTAAATACATATTGAAGAGTAGAAAAAAAATGTTTATTAAAAATTTTATAACAAAATGGCGGCGGTAAATTGCATAGGAAAAATCGACTATTTTTTTCTTTACCAAAACGGACGGAAAGGTTTCTTGAAAAGTTTAAGTCCTGGAACAGAAAACAAAGAAATTTTATAATCTATATAATATAAACTTGAAAAGTACATAGGAGTTTTTTTTATATCAATTTTTGTATAAATGGTGCTCTTTTTTAGTAAAATAATCAATTTTTCGACAAAAAATAAAAAGTAAATTGTTTATAAAAATTAAAGTTTACATCCAATTAAAAAAATCCTATGTACTTTTCAAGTTTATATTATATAGATTATAAAATTTCTTTGTTTTGTGTTTTAGGACTTAAACTGTTTAAGAAACCTTTCCGGCCGTAAAAAAAATAGTCGATTTTTACTATGAAATTTACCGCCGCCATTTTGTTATAAAATTTTTAATAAAATTTTTTTTTCTACTCTTCAATATGTATTTAATAAACCCTCCAAAAAGAAATCCTATTCTAGTTTCCATTTTCTCAAAACAAATCATCAAAGATATAGGTCTCTTTTTCTGACTCTAGGGTAGTGTTACCCCTTAAATTAATGACTAAATTATTATTATCATTGTTAATAATTATTTAAACTTATACTTTCTGTAACAATATTCAGAATTATACACAGAACACTTAAAACTAAGAATGAAAAATTTCGCACGCACGGGGGATCGAAACCTAGACCTAGAGGACACAAGTCGAATACGCATACCGCATAGCCACGCAAGCTTGGAAGTGATTTTACTTTAACTTCCTTTTGAATTGTGGGACCGTTATGTGCAGTGCTAAAATTATGAATTGAAATGTAACATACTGAATAAAAAAATAACTATATATGGGGCATTCCAGGCCAAATCGGAAATTATTTTGCTTTTGCATCTCAAATTTTTTTAAACATTTTTTTTCTTCTAGTACTTTTTGAAATGAGCTACCTTGAATTTTTTCAAATTTTTTCATGAAGCGGTTGAGGAGATACAGATTTATGAAAAATGACGTTTTTTACGTAAATTTTTTTTAAATGCTTATAACTCGGTCAAAAATTGATCAAATTGGACGTTTTTATAATGAAAAGTTTTGTTTTCACACGTAGTTTTTAATAAAAATATTTTTGAGATGCAAAAGCAAAATAATTTCCGATTTGGCCTGGAATGCCCTATATATATATATATATATATATATATATATATATATATATATATATATATATATATATATAAATTTTTTTATTACAAATAATAATATATAATTATGCTACAAATAATAACAAATTTTAATTAATTAGTTAATAATAATAATAATTTATTATTGTATTTTTATGATATACCTATTAATTAATAATTGATAATAAATTAATTAAATATTTAATGTTATTGTTGGTGAATAATGTTTTTAAAAATCTTGAAAATTTATGCAAGCTGACAGTGAAAAATTATTATTTAATTTTTCACGAATCATCGATACGAGTCTTTCTAAGTATCTAAATTCAAAAGATTTTTTGTAATTCATGCAAAAACGCGGCTGCACTCTACACGGAAAGAAAGTTATTATATTAGTTATTATATTAGAAGTATTAAACTTTAATAAAAATTATACTATATTTAGTAAAGTTATATCAAATATCGAAAACTTTTAACAAATTTTAATATAACTTTACTAAATTTTATATAGGAACGGTTTGTTAAAGTTTCACAGTAAAAAGAAAGTCTTATTTTAAAGCAGGAAAGCAGCCTTAAATTAAGATACAATAACATTTTTGTATCCTTTATTATTATAGCAGGCAGTGCTGAATTTAAGACCGATCTTAAATTAAGATTTACTGTGTTAGTTTTGTTGATAGCAAAATTTTCCTTTGTCGCATTTTGTCCTACACTTGTAAAATACTTTTATAAAATTTAATAATATCTTTCCGTGTAGTGAAAATAAACACGAGTTTATAGTGAAAGAACAGTTATATTAAATTTTTGTAACAGTGTTCTAGAACACTGTAGGAACAATGTTACCTCAAAATTCTATAACTAATTTAGAACAAATGTTACATGTCTGTTATAGAACAGATACAGAACAACTGTTTCAGAACAAATTTAGAACAAAGCTCTAGAACTGTTCTATAATAAAATTGTAACACTTATTCTAGAACACTGTTCTTTTATTGGTCAAGACAGTTATAGTACGTGCACACTAGGAAGAGGCGTAAGAAATTTTGCAGAGCCAGACATTAGAAGAATCTTTATCAGAGGCTGAAATTACTATTATTGAAGATCTGGAAAATAAATCACCGCAAATTAATCATGCAGCAGCACAAGGTCATGCTAAGGAAGATTGCAATAGGATGGATACTTTGTCCCCAAATAGTAATGAAGGGGCTACATTTATCCCTCAACTCGAGAAATCTGCGGCAATAAAGTTTATAATACCGAGTAACGAGGATCTTGATTCAATTTTGGTTGAATCTGGTAAAAACCGAAACACTTATAATCAATCGGAAAGCAAAAGCAATTATGAAGCTTCCAAACAGACGCACACAATTAATCCTCCTAAGGCTCCTCGCATAAGGAGTACAAGAAGCCTAGACAAAGATCTCCCAGCATCTAGTAGGTTGTTTTCGCACTTTCTTTTTGTTGCCTTTTTCCTTTGCTCATTTCAGGAAAATTTCTTTTTTTTCCTTTTTTCTTTTTTAATTGAATTTTTAATTTTTTTTTTTAATTCTTTGTTTTTCTTTCAGTTAGTAACCAAATCTCAAATTTGAAGGCTGATAGAAATTAAGGAGCCAGGAGTTACACGAAAACTGAACACAAGTTTTGTAAATTCGGTGCGGGACCACTTGCTCTCATGTTTTTGCATGAAGGTACTGTGGTCTTATACACCGGAATAAAAAGAAGAATCTCTTTTTCTTTCCCTTAACTAGGACTCTCTTATTCTGCGAGACTCTTAAATTAGAGTCTCTAGCGGAGTACAATAGAGAGCCCAGCAAATCAAAACGAGAGTGAAGAATTAACAAATGTTGTGTATATTAAAATTAATAATATCCCAACAGGTTATTTGCTGACATTCTTCTGATTGTTAGTCTGAGAAATCGGTATTTTTGCTTCTTACATAGTCCATTGGTCGATCAATAAGTAGCAGCCAGGAACTAATATAGCTTATAATTATTATCTGTTGAAATTGTTTTAAGGCCGATTGAAGGTAGCAGTCTAGAATCAATGAATAGATAACATAACATTAGACCCAGACCGGTAGGACAAATTTAAACAAATTGAATTAATTTATTCGTTTTTTTTTCTTTTTTTTCTCCTTTTTACACTTAGAAAATTCTAAAACCATGAATACCAATAATATAAGAATTGTAAACTGGAACGCACATAGCGTCTCCAATAAAAAATCAGAAATTGAAACATTAATATCCAAAACTCAACCACATATTCTGTGCATTACAGAAACGTGGCTAGGAGCTGAGACACCATTTGATATATTTGAATACAATATTTATCGTGGAGATCGTTTGCGTGGAAGGGGTGGTGTGGTGTTCTTATAGCAGCACATATTAGCCATCAGACGATACCACTACAAATTGCAGTGACTGACATACGAGACTTGGAGGGTTCTGAAGCTTTGGGAATAGAAATTCATACAATGAGAGGAATACTGGAAATAGTACTAACTTATTCTCCATCAAATTCTCAACCTGAGATTAATACTTGGAGGGAATTGATGCTACCGGCTAATTTGAACAATACTAGAATATTATGTGGAGATTTTAATGCTTATTCACCGGTCTAGGGTTCTCTTAATTCCAATATAAAGGGGAATAGACTTTCTCAGGCTATGGAGGAGGGTGACTGCGTTCCTATCAACGATAAATATCCCACATTTGTCCCTTGATTGGGGGAAGTTGCAAATAATCTCGACTTAGTTATTGTTCCAGGAAACAAGGCGAGTCAGTTTACATTTCAATTGCATGATGATTCTTTACAATCTGATCATATACCGGTCATCGTTGATTATAATTGTAGGCACGGGGAAGTAAAGTCCAATTCCACAAGAGTCAATATTAGGGACGTCGATTGGTTATATGTAAATATAGAAACGCATGGAAGGCCACATAAAGGAAATCAAAGACTTAAATAATAAAACACCACCAAATCGAATCATGGAAGGAATTACCGAATATTTACATGACACATTAATGGAGAGCGGTGCATATTAATTAATAATTAATAATTAATTCGATAAATTGACATGATTGGTTGATTTTGTTTGAACTCAACCAATGGGAATGTAAGTATCTTTCCATTGGTCGCGTACTGCGCATGAGCTAAAATAAGTGAGGTTAGGGCTGATTCTAACTAAAAATAACTGAAGCAAAAATGGATTCAAATAAACGCGACTTTAAGTAAACGAGACTTTAAACATTATTTTTTTGAATGACTAATTAACAGAATGTTTAATCATTATTTATATTTTTAAATTATCCCGCCATGCAAACAATTTTCTAACTTGGTTTTCTTGGTTAGAAAAACTCATTCCATCTTGGAAAACTGCTTGCACGACGGGGACATACTCGGAATCGGTGAGGTGTACAAGCGCCTTTAGAAATTTTTCTATATATTAACCTAATTTGCGTCTACAGCCGACTTTATTAGGAGTACTCGCATTCCGCCTGGACCACCCGTCAATGGGTTTTTTCGCCAGAGAAGAGGGAAACTGTAGAAAACCTCTCTGAGTACAACCGGTTTATCGACAGTCGAGTTCTAATGGTGTGTACCGGACAATAATCGACGGTGCACATCATTAAACCTCGACGTCAAACCTTCCGCTCAGATTGTCTCACGTACCGGAAAAATACCAAGCCAAGTGGGCGCGAACCAAGGATACTTATACCCTTGGTCCTTAAACGACCGCCAATGCGAGGCATTTATCCGACTGAGCTAATCTGTTGGTTAATATTTTTATTTTCGAAATGTCAATTTTGATAAATATTATTTTATAGATTTGTTAATTTTACATTATAATAATCGTAAGTTTCCCTTCCGTTAGCAAATTATCTGCATTCATTTGTTTAGTTTGAAAATGAAGTTTTGTGGGTTATTTTTATTTTTTTTAATGTCAAAAACATGAAGTAGTATAAGGAGGCCTCACTGCTGTGTTGAGTCCATGAAAAGTTGAAGCATGTTTTCCCGTTCCTCTTAAAACTAACGGAGGTGTCGAACCTACCGGAAAAGTTTGGAACTAATACACACACTGACATAAGGTGTGTTCATACAGTTCCTACACATGAAACTCCCTTTGCAAATGGCTGCCGTCGCTGCTGTCAACAGTTAAACGTTTTTTTGTCGTGTTTTCTTTTATGAGTTTTGTATAAATATTTTTTGAGAATTGTTATAATGAGTTGCTCTGTAAAAGGTTGCCAGACAAATTAGTTTAACATTTGTGTCACGCTCTGAGGAAAGGTACATAAGAAGCAAAAAATTTGAGGTTATGTTTTTAATTTTTTAAGTAAAAATACAGAAAGAGAATCAATTATTAATTAAAAATTGTTGGTCTTCAAGTCTTCATTATATTCAAAATATTTGATGAAAATTGGTTTCAAATTCAAATAATTAAAAATAAACTTTTAATCGAGATAAATCTAACACGAACCCAACCTATAATTCGTTTGCTTCTTGGGTACCTTTCTTGGTACTTGGTATCTTTTCTTTAAGAAGTTAATTTAGTACACTGTAAAAACAGTTTCTCAATGTAAGACGTTTTGTCCCCACTTTTAAAACATTTGAGGTGTTTTACCTCAAAATTATTGAGGTAAAACACCTCAAATGTTTCAAAAGTGGGGACAAAAACGTTTTACATTGAGACACTGTTTTTACAGTGTACTAATTTAACTTTTTAAAGTTTAATAATTTAGTCACTTAAAGATAATATTATCAATTATTTACTTGTGTTTTTACTATATTTTTATATATAGCAAATATTTCTGATGTTTAAATCACTATTCGTTTAAATGTCACTTTTAGCGGACGAAATTTAGGAGTTACCAAACTTTCCCTGCAGGGTTCGCCACCTCTGTTAGTTTTAAGAGAAACGAAAAAATTTGCTTCAACTTTTCTAGAGAGTGGGAACTCCTTATACTACTTCATGGTCAAAAAAAACGAAAAAGAACTCGTTTTATTCACTTCACAAAATTGACAAAATTTCCATTACATATTTTTTATTTTCCTGACTTTTTCCTAATTTTCATCAAAAATATTTACTTTTTTCTTATCCTGCTAATAAATTGAATTTCTGCTACGAATTTTATTATTCATGAAAGAATTTAAAATAATTTAATTCTTGCGAAGAATTTTATAAAAATTTTTAAATAATTCATTTCTTTCGAATAATTTTATGCAAATTCTAATTTAATAATTAAAATAATTGAATTGATGAAAAATTTTATTATTTATTAAAAGAATTAAATTTTTACAAACCATTTTTTAAATAATTGAATTCTATTTTTAACTTGAGATTTGGACTTAGAACCTCGTCTTTACATTTAATACTATCATTAGAATACTTAGCTATAACATCGGCTCTACAACATTCAATACACGAAAGACTCAACAATGTGGTCATTATTTCAGGCTCACTAAAGGTACTCTCTCACCTCTACTGCCTGCCTGCCTGCGCAGGCAGGCGCAATGAGAGTAAGGGAGAAAAAACATTTAATTTGAATTTTCTGACTCTCTTACTCTCATGTGTTACCATGACGACCTGCAGGCAGGCAGGCAGGCAGTAGAGCTGTGCGAGCGCCTTAACTGCAATTAAACAACTTTCTACACCACTATACGGCAGGCACAAGGTGTCTGTACATACACACCTTATCACAAAATTAATCGTTACATACAAAACAGAAGGCCTGGGTGAGATTTTGTTGTTATGAGTTCCTGGACACCAGGGAATTGTGGGAAATGAAACAGCCGATCAAACGGCCAAGAGGGCATTAGAACTCCCATATATTCACCGTAACTGTATTGCATACGAAGACCTTAGGGGGGTTATCAGAGAGGACCATAAATATTGGATAAATCTTTGTTGGCAACAATCCATCAATCTAATAATAAATACTATCAATACATAAATGTTAAAACAGCTAAACCTTGTTTTAAAAAAATACAATTTAGATAGATATGCTACCAACCCAGTAAAAAAAATTCGATACACGGACCGCGGAGTTCGTATACGAGCTAGGTAGCTCGAATGAGAAATATGAGAAATCTCTCATACTAGCCTTTTCCGTAATGCGAAGTGTATAGATGCTTGTATACGAGGTGACTTTTAAAGCATTTTTCTTAATATAACACTATTTTAAAGTAAATGTAGATAATAAAAATGAATTTTCAAAGTAAAACAAAACTAAATTTATAAGGGAAATGAAGTTTTAAGAAAAAAAAGAATAATTTTATTCAAAAAATTTATTCACACTGAAAAAAGGTTAGAATTTGATAATTCCTTGTTACTCTAACTAACCGACATTAGATATTTCTCGTATACGGTAAGCAGATTTTGTATTAAATTTAATTATTTTATATAAGAACATTTATATAATAAATAAATAATAATATATTATTAATTAGTAATGAAAAAAACTTATTTATTCTACAAGGAAAAAAATTAATCTCTAAACTTGAAATAATATTAATTTCAAGTCCAATGAAATATAAGTGTATCTAAATTAAACATTATAGTCACAATTACTGTGATAAGTTGTGTTTGATTCTGTCAAACTTTATACCAGAAAACGCCATAAATTCACATCTCTGATTTAGAGATTTGTTAATTTCACAACTTTTTTTATATGAATTACATACAATTAACCGTTTTCATTTTCCGTATTTTATGAATGTTTTTCGCGTCATCACGTGGTAAGAATCTTCTTAATAACCTAAATTCAAAAGATTGTTTAAATTCATGCAGAAACGCGGTTGTAAAATGTAAAATTGGAAAGTAATGTAATGACAGACAACAAGAAGCGGTTTACTGCCAGTCGCCAGAAGAGGGCAGAAGCATGCAGAGAGCACAATGGTCCAGCTGTTATATTCTTAGCTTTACATCACTTTCCAATTTTACAACCGCGTTTCTGCATGAATTTAAACAATCTTTTGAATTTAGGTTATTAAGAAGATTCTTACCCGTTGTATGTTGGCCTATTTTGTAAAAAGTGTCTGTGTTTAGAGAAAAAGTGGTTGAAAAATGTTTATTTACCTATTTCACGTCATTTAAATCAGTCAGTGCCGTATTTTGTCGGGCGATAATTGTAACCTACAAATTTTACAGACCTTCCAACGCCGTTAAAACAAAAAAATGAAATAAAAATATAAAATTCGTATTGTGTTTTAAAAACATCCAACTACTTTTTTATACTTGTCAATGTATAGTTCATACAGGGAAAACAATATAAATATTTTGTGAATAATTCTCACTCTAAATTGTGATAAATTATAAATTCTTTTTACATCGAGTTATTACAAAAATACGAATTATATAAATATACGACTAAAATGTTTAATATTGTTTATTCAAATAATATATTAGATTTGAATTTATTCAAGTAAGTTAATAGTTTAGAACATATGTTCCATGTCATAAAATTTGAGATTCCTAATATCATTTTTAGGCATAAGAAATACGTCTTCTTCACAATACTAATATTCGGATTAGATATAATACCAAATTTCAGTTTTAGTGATCTGCTTACATCTTACGTCCGATTCCAGTGATAGTTTATGCCTAAATCTCAGATTTAATCACTAATTTAGAGATTAATTTTTTTCCGTGTACCGCCAATACAAAATCGTGCTTACCGCATCCGAGAAATATCTAATGTTGGTAAGTTAGAGTAACAAGGAATTATCAAATTCTAACCTTTTTTCAGTGTGAATAAATTTTTTGAACAACATTATCCTTTTTTTCTTAAAACCTCATTTCCCTTATAAATTTAGCTTTGTTTTACTTTGAAAATTCATTTCTATTATCTACATTTACTTTAAAATAGTGTTATATTAAGAAAAATGCTTTAAAAGTCACCTCGTATACAAGCATCTATACACTTCTCATTACGGAAAAGGCTCGTATGAGAGTTTTCTCATATTTCTCATACGAGCTACCGAGCTCGTATACGAACTCCGCGGTCCGAGTATCGAATTTTTTTTACTGGGAATTTGATAATTCCTTGTTACTCTTACTAACCGACATTAGATATTTCTCGGATGCAGTAAGCACGATTTTGTATTAGCGGTAAAATAAATAAGTTTGTCTTCATTACTAATTAATAATATATTATTATTTATTTATTATATAAATGTTCTAATATAAAATAATTATATTTAATACAAAATCGTGCTTACCGCATCCGAGAAATATCTAATGTCGGTAAGTAAGAGTAACAAGGAATTATCAAATTCTAACCTTTTTTCAGTGTGAATAAATGTTTTAAACAAAATTATCCTTTTTTTCTTAAAACTTCCTTTCCCTTATGATTTTAGCTTTGTTTTACTTTGAAAATTCATTTCTATTATCTACATTTACTTTAAAATAGTGTTACATTAATAAAAATGCTTTAAAAGTCACCTCGTATACAAGCATTACGGAAAAGGCTTGTATGAGAGATTTCTCATATTTCTCATACGAGCTACCGAGCTCGTATACGAACTCCACGGTCCGTGTATCGAATTTTTTTACTGGGAATCTGATCACTTCTATAAGGACTGGTCATACTCGCACTAAAGAACATTTTTCTAGATTTTGGGATGTACAAATCTCATGTACGTGAGGATGCCCGGAGCTCACTCTCAGACACCTTCTATGTGATTGTGCACTCTTTAAGGGGCCGTCCATAAATTACGTAAGGTCATTTGGGTGGGGGGCTATTTGACCTAAGGGGACAACAGGACAATAAACAAAACCAAACCAAAAATCACCGTAAACAAAAGGCTGACTTTATACCCTTGTTGCTTAATATACTATTCTTAGAGATTGATAAAATCGAACATTTTTTAATATTTAAACTAAAGTTATTATCATCACACCAAGTCATTAAACCATTTAAACTAAGCTGCAGCCGCTCAAAATCCTCATGCGCATGAATCACCCTATAAATTTTAAGGTCATCAGCATACAAGGAAAATGAGCAATCGCTGAGGACGGTACAAATATCATTAATGTGAAGAACAAACAGCAGAGGCATTTATTATTTATTTCATAAATAATAAAATTCTTTTCAGGAATTCAATTATTATTGAATTTAATTAGGAAAAATATTAGAATTTTTCACAGGAATTCAATTATTTTCAAATATATTTTAATAAAATTGTTCGAAAGAAATCAATTATTTTAAATACAATTTTAATTGGGTAAATTTTTTCTAAATAATTCAATTATTCCTTTAGATTTTAATTAAATTTTTCCCAAGAATTCAATTATTTACATAATAATTCTATCACAAAATTTCCAAACAGAATTCAATTATTTAAAAAAATGTTTGTAAAAATCTTCGTAAGAATTCAATTCTTTTCGTGAATAATAAAAATTTCTTAAGAATTCAATTATTTAAATTAGAATTTGCATAAAATTAGTTGAAAGAAATGAATTATTTAAAATTTTTTATAAAATTCTTCGCTTTTTTTACGACTTGCTACTATTTGGACACTTTTTTAAATTTTGTGCCGCTAAAAGATACTTTTTCTGTTCAAGTATCAAGTGCGAAGCCTGGAAACTTTATCCACTAAAAATGTCACAAGTATTTGTTTTCTTTAGAAATGAAATATCAACACTATAAAAATTACAGGTTCCTGGTAAATTTTCGAGTTGAGGAAGAAATTACAGAAGAGATAAATAACTCTTCCTTATAACAGATCCGGCAATTGATTGAAATTTCTAATTGCCGGTCATACGTTATAGAATGTTTCCGGTGATGCAATAGACGAACGATATTTTTGCAAATGAAGATTGACCGATACAAGATTTAAAGAATGAGTAATAGAATTTTATTATAGATACACAGAAACACACAGAGACCGGTGGTATATTTTATCGATACACACGTCAGGTAAGATCAGTAAAACAAAGAAGTCTCTCTACAATTTCTTATCTTCTTTGGTCAAACTCTTATATACTGACGATTTCATTTCAAAACTGATGCCGCTCACTGATATCGTGTTAAAATGCATTTATACCAGTCTTTTAATGTCATTCAAAGATTGTATACTTTATGGTTTTTTTCTTTTTACTTTTTTTTAAAGATCGAGATTTTTCTGTTCCTTTTTCTTAAAGTCTACCAGAGATAGTAAATAAGATACTTAAAGAAATATAATGAATATACTGAAAATTATTGAAAATTCCCACCTAAAAAAAGGACAGTAATAATTGTAATTAAAGGTGAATCAAAATTAATTTAAATAACCAATTCTAATAGTTAAGAATAGAGGAAAATAATAAAAAAAATTGTTAATAAATATTATAAGAACAATAATAAAAAATGTTACTATAAACTAAATAGTAAAAATACAAAAATGATTAAAAATAGAGAAAGTTATTATTTAAGTAAATAGTACCTATATAAGTATTTATTAATTATTAATTACTAATTTTTATTACAAAATAAACAAAAAGGTTTTTACAAAAAGCGAATATTAATGACAAAAATTGTTAATATATTATAATAAAAAAGAACAATAATAATATTGATATTATGTTATAATATTAATAATGATCTAAAATATTAATAATAATATAAAATGAAATTAAAAATTACGAAATTAACGTCAAAACAAAAAAAAATTGAATAATAACAAAAATAATAAGACGGCGAGTAATGATAAATAATAAATAATGTTTTTCTGTATAAATATAATATATTCAATTACGAAAAGATATACTTTAAAATGTCACGGTGGTAAAGAAATGAAAGGACCTCATTTATTCAGTTTCAGAAAACAAAATTGGACAAAGAGATATTTTTAATAAAAAGAAAATGAAAACAGACTGGCAACCTTTTCTTTATCATCCGGTTTTGTGAAACGAAAAAATAAGAGAAAGACGCGAAAATTATGGATGTTTTGTGCAAGAAGAAATGACTTTATTATAAATCCTGCAAATGATACTTTAAAATTATCTCTGCTTTAAACGAATAAAAGAAAAGAAAAGGAAAAAATTTAATTCAATTAAGTAGTCAATTTAATTTGTTTAAATAAATAAATTAATTAAATTCTCTCTAAGTTAGAATTAATGAAAAAAAAATTAGTGAAAATGTTTAAATTTAAAAAAATTTTTTAATTAATTAATTAACGTCTCTCTAAGTTTGAATTTGTAAATGACTTTTTGCTTTTAAATTAGGATATTTCACTAATAAATTAGTAGAAATTAATTTATTCATAAAATTTACTAATTCAAAAGCAAAAAGTCTGCCACTATTTCAAATTTTGAAAATTCATTACTTTAATTTAATAAATTTAATTTAGTTCAAAATAATTCATTTAGTTAATTAATTATAATTAATTAACTAATAAAATTTTGAATATTTAAACAAACTAAAAGATAAAATTCAAATCAACATCAGCAGAAATTTGAGAAAATTTTAATACGAAGTTATTTTTTGAAGTATATATTATTATTTATTTTTATATACATATAGAGTTAACAAACAGAGGATCAAGAAATGGTGATGATAAATTCTCGAGTAGAATATATTGATTAATCGGCTTTTGGTATCGTCTTAAGGACGCCGAATTGATACTGATCTTAAAACGATGAGTCGATATAATATATTGATCGATTCTCTTTTCAGTCAATTATTTAATAAATAATTTTTTCAAATTGAAATTTAAAAAAATTCGTATAAAATGTAATAAAAAAAAGAAAATATTCCCTGTAAGAAAATCTAGTCTCTGTTTCTAGTAATATAAAAAGATAAAAATGTTATAAAAAAAGAGTAAATAAAAATTAGTAAAGTAATCACAATAAAAACATTAAAAAATGAAAATAAATAAAGTTTATTAAAAAATAAAAAAATGTAGGTATTATTATTTTTAAATGAAAAATAATAATAATATAAAATTAAAATAATTTATTTATTTACTATTAACGAGCTTATAAAATAAAAAATAAAATTCACAAAAATAACTAAAATTATTGAAAAACAGTGAAAATAACTAAAAAAAAAATAAAATTTTGCTTCAAGACTTAGAGGACGAAAAAACTTAGGAAATGTAAATAAAATAATGGATAATCAACCGTAAGCCACTAAAATTTTTGAACAAAATTTTAGAAAATATTCAAGCCACTGAAAATTATCAGTCTAATAATTTTCTATCACAAAAAAAGAGGAAGTTTAAAATGACAAGTAAAAATAAAAAAAAAACGAAAAAAGACACAGGAAGAAGGAAATCCGAGAATTTGTGAATCTAATCACGTGAAAAGGTCGATTGGAAATTGTGCCAAGTGAATTGTTTGGGATTAAAGAACCGTTGTACGTGGGTAGGATCGTACTTAGGGAACCCACTATCCCCAGGCGAAGTCTCCTCTATAACCATCCCGTAATTTTACCATTTTTTCCGTTTTTCTTTTTGCTTTTTTCTTTTTATTATTATTATTTTAAAAAGAAAGCATTTTTTACCGCTTGGATACTAATTTAAAGAAATCGGGATATAGCAATTTTAGTAATGTATATGTTCTGAACTGAGGAATCTTCTTTTTTTCTGTAAACACGATGATTAGTTGTTTCCACTTTTATTTTTCTTTTCTTTTTTGGAAAAGAAAAATTTAAGTGCACACATTATAATATTAATCTTGAGTCTTTCGTATTTGCGTTCTTGTTTATCTTAATTCCAGAAAGAAGAGATATTGTATAGAAGGAAAAAAAAGAGATTTAGAAAAGAAAATTTTTTTTGAGAATTAGACATTAAACAAATATTTGTTTAATGTATATTTCTTTAAACCAAATTACATTTTCATTCAAATCAGACGAAGTTTATTTGGCAGTTAGCAGTTTTAAATTAGTTTTTGTTTGCTTCTTTACTTCTTGAGTGTTTTAATAATTTTTCTTTTTAAATGATTCGAATTTTAAAATTAATGTATTGAAAATCATTGAACTCTTGATAACTCTTTAATTTATCAAAAAATTTGAAAACAATTGAATTTCATTAAAGGATTGTAACAATAATTTACCGTCACTGTAATTGAATTTCATAAAAAATTTCTTTCAAGTTTTTAAAATAATTGTTTTTATTAATAATGGTAGGGGAGAGTCTCCAGTTGTGAGACACCTCCAGTTGTGAGACAGTCAATTTTTTTAACATGCAATATCAAAAAGCCGATTGGTTTATATAAAAACATTTCTTTTTATATGAGCCAACTTTTTCGTGTACGCCGAAGCGGATATATAAACTGTTTTTGTTAAATACCAACACTGTGTGTGATAATCGACTAAAAAGCGTTTTTCAAAAAATGCAAAGTACTTTTTTCCAAGTTAATTAATTGGAAAAGGTTAATGTAATGCATTTTCTTTTAGTGTTTTCCTTATATTTTGTGATGCAATATTGCATTGTTCCAATCTACGATTGAAAATAATTTAATTTTCCTTTTTCAAAATAGCGCCAATTTCTGGGTGTGAGACACAGCATATCACCAGTTGTGAGACGGTGTCAACACCCATCTGGGCAGCATAAAAAATACGACTTTGCAGGCATACTAATTAAATGTTGTTTTGATTGTTTTTCTAGTATTTTTGGGCAGGTCAAGTGGAAAAAAGTCAATTGATTCAGAAGAAATCAATTTTAATGCTCTTGTTGAAGCTATTAAATTGTGTTTATTTGATAGTCATATTTTGGCGAATAAATATTATTATTTAGTATATAAGAATATATATTATTAATATATTTAATTATTTATACTAAACATAACTTTTTATGTCAAACTTATTAAATTTTAGCAATTTTTAATGAGTGTCTCACAACTGGAGACAATTTTTTTTTTGAAAAAAGCGATTTGCTCGGAAAATGTATCGTAACATTTTTTGAGTTCATCGAAACACTATACTTTCTTTTGATAAAAGTTGCGTATTTCTGTTACCTTTCGAACGGTGTATTTTATTTACAATTTCGTTTACCCGTTTACAATTTACGGGTCAAAAATAAAACCCGTCTCACAACTGGAGACTCTCCCCTACATAATTAATAATTTTATTATTAAATTTTATTAAAATTATTGATAGAAAATTAATTTCTTTTAAACAATTTTTAAAAATAATTGAACCGGTTCGAGAAATTTGGATGAATGTTATTATTTACGAGAACAATTTAATTCTTGCGAAAAGTTTTATTAAAATTCTTGAAAATAATAAACAAGAATAATTAATTAGGTAAGTGGATTTAAAAAATTTTTATAATCGAATGTCTTTGAATAAAATTTCACTTTTATTTAAACTAAAGAAAAAAAATTTTGAACCAAATAAAATTTCTATTAGAATCAAGTGGAATTTCTATGAACCAAATAAAGTTTATTTATTTAACAAAAATATTATTTAATTTATTTAACCCCGTTTGCAAACATGTATATTTTTCCTCTTGGCGTAAATTTGATAAAGACTTTTGTTTCTTAATAAAGAAAATTATTTCGATTCATAAAGTGTTTCTTCAATTTAAACCGAATTTGACTTGAAGAATAAAAATTATTCTTCATTTCAAAAAGAAATGTTCTGCATTTTAATCCAAAGAGAAAGCATTTTTTTCTTCGTCTCCTTTTTTTAATACTTTATGAAGATTTCATTATGATATCCTTTTTCACGTTATTGTATTAGGACATTTGCTAATTCAATGCGAATCGCGTTTTCAAGAAGGACACGAGAACGTGAGTGCGCATAAATTTTCAAATTGAATTTTAATACATTCATGCGAGAATGGCATTCTAACATTTCTTTTTTTCTTGGTTGAAAAAAAATATTGATACAAGAATAAAAATATATCTACATTTTCAAACAAAAGAATATACTTTTTTTTTCCTCATCTCTTGTCTTAAATTTTTTCTTGTATACATAAAAGTAAAAGAAATAAAAATTTGATATCAATATTTTTCCTTTAATTATAAAAATATTGTTCTCTCTCTCTTTCACAATGTCCAATAAAAGATTGCGCCGAATGACCTAGTTTTATTTATAGTAATTGAAATTGCGTGAACTCGAAAATGTCTTTTAAGAAGATCGCAAGCGAGACAATGAGACGAGAACATGAAATAAGTAACAGAGCTTTTAAGAGCAAGTTTCCCTTGAAAGTTACTGAGAATTTCACCAAAAAATTAGATTATTTTTCACTATTTTTAGTATTTAAAAAATTTTAATTTATTAAACATGAAAACACTTTTACTTAAAAATTTTTTTAAATTGAAAATCATATTTTATTTTAATATTCTTTATGTTAGGGTAAGTCCGGGGGAGATGGACATATATATGGGAGAGATGGCCAGTTCAAATATTTCACAGAATTTGTAAAAAAATATCTCTTATTATGTGTTATTCTTCAACCTTTTTTGACTACTAATAAATGTCAACAATAAATTGTTGGAAAATAATAGAAATATAAGCGTAATCCTTCTACATTTTTTTGCATGGATCCAAAATAATTTGAAAATTTCAGATTTCTTATTGCTATATTGTTAATTTTTAACGGATTTTTTAATTTGAAGTTTTATTGAGTAGTGCATAACCCACCCTTCGATATAAACAAAAAATGAATGGAAAAATTATTTTATTTATTTAATATTTTGATGTTTACTTTTGTCATGTATTATTGGGTGAGATGGCCATTAATGACTTTTATTTAAAATTTTTTATGTTAATGTTAGATACTTAAGAAATATTAAAGAAAAACAAATAAAAAAATGTCTGAGAACAAAATAATTCACCTAATTGGCACCAGAGATAGAGATATATTTGCAGGTTGAGTCGAAAGTTACAATCAAACGACATTGATTGAAGACTGGATTCAGTGCAGTACCTATTTAAAATTTTTGGCTACATGAAAACTGTAATTTCTAATTTATAAAAATTTTAAAATTTTTGATGAAAATATTATTTAGTTGAATTATTTTACGGAATTTCTATTAATAAGATTTTAATTTTGCAGAATTCCCATTTATAAAAATTGTAACTTAAAGAAATTTTTAATCGAGAGAATTATTATTTAGCAGAATTTTCCTTTTATAGCAGTATTAACATTAGTATAGAATTTTTATTGCATTTTAGTTTGTTAAATTATTCTTAGGCTGAATTTTTAATTAATAGAATTCTACTTTAAGGTAATATTTCAATTAACAAAATTTACATTTCACTGAATTTTCATTTATTTTATTTATTAAAAAGTTTTCAACTAACAGTATTTAAATTTAGTTAAATTTCAATTAGATTTTAATAAATAATTTAATTTTTTTAAATAATTTTTTTTATTTTTTAATTTAAAAAAAAAATTTTTTTAATTTCGGTAAAAATTTTGAATCAAAACGTTGCGACGCAACTTTTTGATTTTTTTTGTCTTAATTTGATACCCTTAGAAAAAAGGTGCGATTATAAACATGGATTTAAAAATAATCAAACTTAAAAATTTATCGATTCTAAAATACCCCCGAATGAGCAAATTGAAAAATAGAGTTTTTAATAAATGATTTATCGATTCTTTTCACTCTTGTTAGAAGAGTGATTAATTAATGTTGCATTTTTTTCATTACGTGGGAGGTGATAAAGAGTCAACATGATTTAATAATCTCGGTCAATATGTAAATAAATCGATGGCATCGGTCGTGTAATATAGGAACATAATATAGTGGAACCTCGATTATCCGAACTAACCTAGGCAAGGCCGGGTTCGGATACTTAATAGAGATTTTAATTTTTTTTATATAATTAAAGTAAAAAAAATCGACAGTTGAATTATATATATTTTATTTAATCCATTTTTTAAATATTCATCAGTATATATACGTAAATATATATTAATTCATAATAATATATTAATAAAACATAGAATTCAGAATTTTTAAAGATTTTTCTAGCATAATTATCGTTATTTTCCTTTGAAAGATTCGGGAGGTCAAAAAAAAGTTCGGATAATAGAAGTTCGGATAAAATGATTTTCGGTTCGGATAACAGAGGTTCGGATAATCGAGGTTCCACTGTAATTCTTTTTTTCCTTTTTAATGTCAGTGCGCGGTTAAGAAGTGAGAGACGCGTGTGATTATAGTTGAACTGATTTCGAGTTAATTATAAAGGTGTCGTAATGACCGATTGCTTTCTCAAAATGAATATAAATACACCGACTCTCCATATGCAATTGCAATTTCCCGTAATGAATTTCAAGATAAAGAATAAATGTACCTCTGAATTAACACTACTATACAATCACCGGGAGTCGTGTGATAATATTACACGGAAAAAAATTAATCTCTAAATTAGTGATTAAATCTGAGATTTAGGCATAAACTATCACTGGAATCGGACGTAAGATGTAAGCACATCACTAAAACTGAAATTTGGTATTATATCTAATCCGAATATTAGTATTGTGAAGAACACGTATTTCTTATGCCTAAAAACGATATTAGGAATCTCAAATTTTATGACATGGAACATATGTTCTAAACTATTAACTTACTTGAATAAATTCAAATCTAATATATTATTTGAATAAACAATATTAAACATTTTAGTCGTATATTTATATAATTCGTATTTTTGTAATAACTCGATGTAAAAAGAATTTATAATTTATCACAATTTAGAGTGAGAATTATTCACAAAATATTTATATTGTTTTCCCTGTATGAACTATACATTGACAAGTATAAAAAAGTAGTTGGATGTTTTTAAAACACAATACGAATTTTATATTTTTATTTCATTTTTTTGTTTTAACGGCGTTGGAAGGTCTGTAAAATTTGTAGGTTACAATTATCGCCCGACAAAATACGGCACTGACTGATTTAAATGACGTGAAATAGGTAAATAAACATTTTTCAACCACTTTTTCTCTAAACACAGACACTTTTTACAAAATAGGCCAACATACAACGGGTAAGAATCTTCTTAATAACCTAAATTCAAAAGATTGTTTAAATTCATGCAGAAACGCGGTTGTAAAATTGGAAAGTGATGTAAAGCTAAGAATATAACAGCTGGACCATTGTGCTCTCTGCATGCTTCTGCCCTCTTCTGGCGACTGGCAGTAAACCGCTTCTTGTTGTCTGTCATTACATTACTTTCCAATTTTACATTTTACAACCGCGTTTCTGCATGAATTTAAACAATCTTTTGAATTTAGGTTATTAAGAAGATTCTTACCACGTGATGACGCGAAAAACATTCATAAAATACGGAAAATGAAAACGGTTAATTGTATGTAATTCATATAAAAAAAGTTGTGAAATTAACAAATCTCTAAATCAGAGATGTGAATTTATGGCGTTTTCTGGTATAAAGTTTGACAGAATCAAACACAACTTATCACAGTAATTGTGACTATAATGTTTAATTTAGATACACTTATATTTCATTGGACTTGAAATTAATATTATTTCAAGTTTAGAGATTAATTTTTTTCCGTGTATTAAATATCGAAAAACATTCGATTGTTGACATTGATAAAAAAAACAAGTAGAGAAAAAAATGGCTCATACATTTTTTTCTTTTAGAAAATAAGTTACTAATGACATTTCGTTAAAAAAAACGAATAGTACCATTTTAAATATCAATTTATTTAGTAAATAAATCAATTCTAATACTCTAAAAAAAGACAATAAAAATTATGGCAAATGAAAGTGAACTAAAAATTGAAATTCGTTTATATTATTTGCCAAACTCTCTAAATTTGATTATAAATAATTATAGAATTAGAAATATTCACGAACAACTTGAGATTAAATATGGAGATGCTACTCTCCGCACCTGAGAACGCCAAGGTCACCGTTAGATGGCAGTTTAGTTGATCAAATCAGATTCCAGATAAAATCAGATCTTGGCGTTCTCAAGATTTTATTAATAAATATAAAATGGTAAATAAATAATAAATAAACAAATATAGAGTATAAATAATTAATATAAAAAAGCAAATTAATAATAAATAATTAATATTCTTAACCTCTAAACTGCTACGTGCTGAAAAATTACGTTCAGTGCTACTATTGTAAATATTTTTTACTTTTTAACATAAAAGGGTGATTAAATTTAAAATGTCATTTTCACTATCTGCAAATGTTGACTTGGCGATGTTGAAATTTCTGGTTAAATTATTTTTTTTTTGGTTGACTAGCATGTATAATCCATGAAATCAATAGTGGTCAAGCACATAATAACAAATATTTTCATAAACAGACAGATGTTTGGAGAAAAAACATATATTTTCACGAGGCACTTTTTCAGTATGTATTCACTAGAACAAACTGAAAATACAATCAGATTTTATAATAAATCATTGTATTAAAAGCTAATAGTCAAATACGAATTATAAAATAATTTATATTAATTTTCACCGTGAATTATGTAGCTGTAAATCACAAGAAGACATAAGCAAGTTAGGGGACACCAGTGACACGCTTAAAGATGTCATTAAAAATTATTTTTAAATAATAAAAAAGATATGAACATATGAGTAAAAATATAGTTTAAAACTAGAATAATTGAACGTAATAAATAGAAAATATAGGTGTATTTATAATTCATAGAAAAAATGTAGAAAGCTTAATATTGACAAAAAAAAAGAAAAATATGTTGTTAAATTTTATAATTTCAAAAAACGACTCTAAAATTATTTATTATTATTTACTTTTATTTCAAAATTTTGAGCAAATTTGTCAATTCTGCCTTCGGATTCGGATTCAGCAGCGAAAAATACATAGTGTTTAGAACAAAACACTTTTTTTTGAGTGCCTGTGTATTTTAGGGGACACCAGTGACAGGGGACACCAGTGACATTCTGCCTCAATTTTCATTTTAAAAAAGAATGATTATATTTCTAACTTTGGAGGTGTGCGATTCTGAAAGTTTCAGTAATAAGTGAGACTATAATGAGGTATTTGAAAAAAATACTAATATTAAGTACTATTTTGTCGCAGGGACACCAGTGACATTTGTGCTCGGTAAATTCATTCTGCCAATCTGCCATGCATCGTGTATTTTGTAGATAGGTTAGAACGTTGTAGTTTTTTTCTCTAGGCTTCTAGACACATAGTACTTTCTATTAACAGTCGATAAAGCAGTTTCATACTCTTGCACAATTAAATATTAAGCGCGAGATTCAGATTTTGTCATTTTCTCTTAAAAATATGAAATTTAAGGACATACGCTTTTGATTTTTTTCCAACCACTATTTTATTTATTTATATTCGACTAGTAGTTTTTCTTTAAATATAGAAGTTCCACTTTACGAAATAATTTTTTCGGTAATCAAAAACATGAAAAATAACCATTTTTCTTAATAGACAAGATATGGTTTCATGTTCGCGGACACGGGACACCAGTGACATTTTGCCTGCAATTTTGCTGCCAAATTTTTTCTGAGTGCTTTTGGTGGCTAAAAATTAAAATTTGAACAAAATAAATGATATATAAAATTAATGAACCATAATATGTTCGATATATAAGTTCGGACTCGAGTTTTCTCGGCAGGACAGCAAAATGACATTTTAAATTTAATCACCCAAAAAAGTCATTTCAATACTATCTTGATTCAATTTTTTTTATTTTTACGTATGTTACAATACAAAATTTAACGAAAAAAAAATTTTTGAAAAAGTTGTCACCTAACAGATTTTCATAAAATATGAAGCTACTGAAAAGCTCAAGTTGTTATTATACTTTGAAAAAAAGTTGCAAGCAAAGAAAATTTTTGTAGCGGTCTGTCAGACCGGCATATGAGTTTAAAAGTTAAATGATAATAAATAAATAATTAATAATAAATTTATTTTGTAATTAATTATTATTTACAAATAAATAAATTTGAATCAGAAGTCAGATAAAATCGATATGAAAATAATTCGCAATTGGAAATTTTCACCACGAGGAAGGCAGAGGAGTAAAAAAAAATTAATATGTAAACTGTCTCTTTGTGCGCGCGTCTTTAACTGTTAATAATTCAATTAAAATTAATCGTTTGTTTTTCGTTTCTCGCGACTGAATTTTAAACAGACTTTGATTAATCACAAATGATATTACAAACACATTATGTATATTAATAACATCTAAATTGTTTACTGTTTTCTTTATTAGTGATGATTCCTTCTTAAATATTTTCATATTTTCTTCGTTTATCATAATTTTGTTTCTATAAAAAGATACCTAAATGACTTTAAAAAAAGCAAAATTTTTTTTTCTTTTACACGTTTGTCTTAAATTAATTTTTTTGTAACGAGAAATAAATTTTTTATATTATTCATTATTACTATTGTTATCATTTTTATAATACCTAATAATAATAAAAATAACAAAATAATTATTACCCTTTTACGATTATTTTTTATTGTTGGCGTATTATTACTATTATTTTTTTTGTTATTCTAAATTATTATAAATAATAATAATAATAAAAGATGTTTTGATTCTTGAAATTTTTTTAAAATAACGTTTAATGGCAAAATAAACAATTATCAAAAGAAAAAAATGACTACCGAAGCGAGGAATCATTGATTAATTTGCAATTTCGAGATTTTTGGAAAATTCGTGACACAAAAAAATTCAAAATCACTGCTTTTCCCGACTTGGAATCACTTGAAATTTTTTTAAATAACGTCTAATATTAAAATAAACAATTATCAAAAGAAAAAAGTAACTACCGAGGCGAGAAATTATTAAATTACTTGAAATGCTCGGATTTTTCAAAAATCCGTGACAAAAAAACCAAAATCACTGCTTTCCCCGACTTGGAACTACTTGGAATTTTTTTTATATGGCACTCGACATTAGAATAAACAATTATCAAAAGAAAAAAATGAATACCGAGGCAAGGAATTATGAATTTAATTGAAATTTCGTGATTTTTGGAAAAAATTTGCCAAAAAAAAATAAAAATCACTTTTTTTCCCACGTTTTTTTTATTTTAGGGTTCGGAGAGTTTACTTGGGTTAAAAATATACCAGAAAAATTTATATCCTGAGAAAATGTTTTTTTAAGTTTTTCGTTGAATCAACGTTGGTAACTTCAGATTCATCATCAGATCTACAATGATAATTTCCTACAATATAACATATATACAGACAGCATGTTGGAGAACATTTACGAAGTATAAGATTTCTTTGTTTATATAATATAATTGCTTGAAAAAATTTTTTCTTTAAAAAATGTTCATATAAAAAATGCATTATCCATGTTACGTTAAAATTTTAAGGTTAAATGTCAAAATTTACGAAGTCAATACATATAAACATGATAAAGTTCTTTACAACTTATTCAAAAAAAATATTTAAAAAACGAGCATTTAATAAAAGTTCATGGTTTTATGTATAATAATTTTTTTTAAAACACTTTAATAATAAATACCTGCTTAAGACATATAATATTGTTCATTTAAAAATGTAAAAAATGAAACATTGTGCTCATTATTTGTAATTCTTAATATTATTTTTAATATTTTCCTTTTTCGTTTAGACATTTAATTAAAAAGTTTTTTATAAGAAATAAATAAATAATTTTTATTTCATTTCAGAGCACATCCTATACCCTATACCCGTGTGGAAAATGAAAATTGGTCCTAGCCAGGTTCTACCTATTTTGCCCTGTTAATAGCTTGGTCCTAGGTTGGCAGTGTAGGTTGGACCAACAATGGCTGGTGATGCGATTCTAGCCTGGTCCTAACTTGGGAGCCTAGTTAGGACCAGTTTATTTATATATTTTATTATAATTTTAATTAGTTTATAATATTTGCTAAAGAAATAACCTAAATTATTAATAATAAGTATTAGTTTTAATTAATTATTATTTTTTTTCAATTAAATGATGACTAAAAGCGAATTCATAAATAATGTTAGTATATGTAGAGATTAATATATATTCCTCTAATATATACATTAAAAATTATAAAAAAATTAGAAATTTGTTTATTAAATTATTTTACAGTATATATAATCATTAAATTGCATACTTATACGAATACAATGCAGAAAAATCGAAATAAACGCAAACCTAAGAAGTAAATAAAATCTAACGCACGCTGAAATCGAACCTACGACCTACGGACTACAAGACTTACGCCCTAACCACTATGCTAATGAAACTAGTTCAGATCAAAATTTTTATTGTCAGTGACTTGTGGACTTGCTTTTGATGATTCAATATAGTACACGGAAAAAAAAAGTTCGAAGATTATTCGGGAACTTCGTTCTTAACTCTTGGATACGGCGGGTAGTTCACAGAGAACTAAAGGTTGCCTCGTTTAAATATGTCATTTACTATTTCTCTAGAAATTATAACTATTTCACCACTTCTCGGCAAACTGTTCTTGAAAAAGTCGGGAACTGTTCAAGAAAATCGAAAAGTTAGGCAAATGCAAGAAAAAAATGGATTCTGCTTCCCCCCTCCCACTTCCCCTCCATGACACGTGCGCACACACACACACACACACATTTATCCTTGAAGATCACATACAATTTTTATTTTTTATTAAGTTTCTGAAATAGAAAAAACTATATGAGAGAAAAATCGACGGCGGCTGGAACAGAACTCGCGTACCCGAGGAATAGAAGTCCGGCGTCTTATCCACGTGAGCTAAACAGGAGCGTTAAATACCTCAGCATAAAATAAATATATAAGGCACGCAAGTCTTACTGACGTTGAGACTGGTGCGCACAGTTTCTGCGCACCAAGATTCCTTGACGAGTTCCCGAAAATTTCAGAAACAGTTGTGGCCAGTGCCATGGACTTTACATGAGAAAGAAATGAAAAAAAGACTATTGGACTATTTACAGCGTTTTCTAATACAGTTCCCGAATTTCTTTCAAACATTCATTGATTACCATTGAATGTTCGACGCTAGTTCAGAGCTGTTACCACGTATCTAAGAGTTAGGAAATAATTCCTGAAATATATGGGAACTTTTTTTTTCCGTGTAATTATTGACTAATTATTGATACTAATACGTAGGTCCTGGGTTGGACCTGGGTGGGTCAGCCCACATTCAAATTGCAATATCTCTTAGTGCTTAGCACCAACTTAAGGGGTTAAACCACTCTAGAGCGTCAAAAAGAGGTTCTAATTTCAACATTTTTTTTAAAGAAAAGTTTAAAAGTAATGAAAAATATGTTTACATATCTCTATCAGGTACACTTTAAAGAGAAAAAAATATACTTTATAAATTTTTTTTGTTTAAAAACAGCAGCTGTACATGTACGTGATGGAAACCCTTTGTAAAAAGAATTCCTTCGCGGCCGGAAAGGTTTTTGGTACAATTTTCATCCTAGAGCAGAAAACAATTTTTTTTCTATTTTTACATCTCAAAAGCTAGAGAAAGACGTAGGGGATTTTTTTTAAATCCATTTTTGCAAAAATGGTGAACATTTTATGAAAAAACTGAATTTTTGACTGAAAAAAATAGGCACTAAATTGTTTATAACTAAAAGAATATGCAACATAAAAAAAATCCCCTACGTCTTTCTCTACCCTGTAAAAAAAAAGTATTGGGAGGTACGGGATTCCGTATTGCAAGTGCCAACCTGCCAATGCGGTATTCGCGAATTACCGCATTGGGTGTCGTGGTGAATACGGAAATCAGGGGGTCCCAATGCGGTGCCAGTTTTAAGCTTTAAAAAAACGAAAATACGTGACAGGAGGAAATAATTAGTGTCAGTGGAGAAATATGCGAGTTAAAGGAATGAGAAAATAATAATAGTGAGTGTAAAAATGAAATTTTAAGAAAAAAAGGTAAGTTGAACTGTCAAATATGGGCCCAATGCGGCATAGGCTGATTTCAATGCGCCAAAGCAAAAGCAACTTTGACTGATTTGAATGACGTGAAATAGGTAAACAAACATTTTCTAACACATTTGTCTCCGTACACAGACACTTTTCACTAAATCTGCCAACGTACAATTGGTAAGCATCTTCTAAATTACAATAATTGAAAATATTGTTTAGATTCATGCAGAAACATGGTTATAAAATAAAAAATTGGAAAGTAATGTAATGCAAATCATATGTCAGCTGGGCCACTGTGTTCGCTCGATTCGCTCTGCTTGCTTCTGCCCTCTACTGGCGACTTGCACTATGTACCGATTGTGTACCGCATTGAAAGCAGCCTATGCCGCATTGGACTCATATTTGACAGTTCAACTTACCTTTTTTTCTTAAAGTTTCATTTTTACACTCACTATTATTATTTTCTCATTCCTTTAACTCGCATATTTCTGCACTGACACTAATTATTTCCTCCTGTCACGTATTTTCGTTTTTTTTTAAAGCTTAAAACTGGCACCGCATTGGGACCCCTTGATTTCCGTATTCACCATGACACCCAATGCAGTATTTCGCGAATACCGCATTGGCAGGTTGGCACTTGCAATACGGAATCCCGTACCTCCCAATACTTTTTTTTTTACAGGGTAGCTTTTGAGATGTAAAAATAGAAAAAAAATTTGTTTTCTGTTCTAGGATGAAAATTGTACCAAAAACCTTTCCGGCCGCGAAGGAATTCTTTTTACAAAGGGTTTCCATCACGTACATGTACAGCTGCTGTTTTTAAACAAAAAAAATTTATAAAGTATATTTTTTTCTCTTTAAAGTGTACCTGATAGAGATATGTAAACATATTTTTCATTACTTTTAAACTTTTCTTTAAAAAAAATGTTGAAATTAGAACCTCTTTTTGACGCTCTATTACGAATCTGATGTTAGTTTTGAAAAATTCAAAATGGCGGATTTAATATGGCGGACGATTTTTTTAAAAATTTACCAAATTCGCCTGAAACTTTGTTACTCAGGGGTTTTCAGGGTCGCTGATTACGAATATGATGTTAGTTTTTAAAAATCCAAAATGGCGGATCCAACATGGCGACAAAAAAAAATAAAAATCATTCAGATTGGCTTAAAAATTGGTACTTGGGGGTTTTTGGGGTCGCTGATTACGAATATGATGTTAGTTTTTAAAAATCGAAAATGTCGGATCCAAAATGTCGACCGAAAAATAAAAATCATTCTGATTGGCTTAAAAATTGGTACTCGGGAGTTTTTGGGGTCGCTGATTACGAATATAATGTTAATTTTTAAAAATTCAAAATTTCGGATCTAATATGCAACAGATATTCAAATGACTGAAGGTGACCAGGACTTAGAATAAGTTTTGGTAGATGTTACATCCCGAGATAAAACTTTTTTTAATTTAACCCTCAATGTGTAAAATCAAATCAGCACTTTACCTCCCTTTTATTATACGCTTAAAAAAATTACCCTTGCCTTAGCTCGGAACGTGACAGAATACAACCCCAAACAAAGTTTAATGATGAAAAAAGGTCCCCACTTTAAAGTTCAATAAGTAATTAAACTAAGTTTTATGAAAGTAATGTTTAAAGTTTGACATTATTATTAATTGAGTATAAGTAATTTGCAAAATTGACCCAAATAACAATTTTCAAGCCAATCCGGATGATTTTTATTTTTTTTGTCCGACATATTAGATCCGAAATTTTGAATTTTTAAAAACTAACATCATATTCGTAATCAGCGACCCTAAAAACCCCCGAGTAACAAGTTTTAGGCAAATTTGGTAAATTTTTAAAAAAATCGTCCGCCATATTGAATCCGCCATTTTGAATTTTTCAAAACTAACATCAGATTCGTAATTACCGACCCCATAAACCCCCGAGTAACAAATTTCAAGTGAATTTAAGCAAATTTAGAAAAAAAAAATTTGTATGTGTAATAAAAAAAAATTTAGCGTTCGGGCGCCATTTTTTAATAAAAAATGAAAAAAAGAAAAAAAAACTACTGCACATTTTTAAAGTACAGCTATCGGGAATACGGTTTTTATACCTTAGACGATATGTAGATACCGATATAACAATGAAAATTGAAATAAAAAAAAATTTCAGCCAAAAATCTTGCATTTTTTGGAAAATTTCATTAAAAGAGGGGGTTAATTTCATTTTTTGGAAATTTTGATAACGCCATTTGAAAAAGCGACCCCGAAAATAGTAGGAAATGTTACTTTTGAAATTTTTTTAGATTTCTTTTAATAGTTGTACGTAGTTAAAATTCAAGTCTGAAAACAGCACATTTGGGCGTTAAAGGGTTAAATAAGTTAGTTTTGACAATAAAAACATATAAGAAGAGAGAAAAATTGAATTTTTTATTAATACTAGAAAATTCACTTTGAGGTGAGACGAAATACATGGGAATCACTCTCTAAATCTGAATCAGCGAAATCTCGCTGATTTCCAGCTATAAGTATACCACTGATTTCTTTCAGCGTATATATACTGATGAATCAGTGAAATTTCACTGATTTTTCAGCTAATATACGCTAATTGAAATCAGTGGTATACTTATCGCTGATTCAGATTTAGAGAGCAGGGGGGATCATCTTGTACACCCATTGAGGGATCATCTTGCCCTAAATGCCACTATTTTGTAATTTCGTTTGTAACTTAACCTACAAGCTCTGTTATTCCATAATACCAATCAGAACACTTAATTGAAGATATACTGAAGCTGTGAGTACAAGAAAAATGGAATTTCAGCTGCTACAACAAAAGTTATCTAAGTACAAAGTGAAGCTTTCCTTAGATCAAAAGTATGAAATTTTTACACGGAGAAAATAATGGTGCTGAGTTTCTAGTAAAAGTTTCTATGGAATAGTAATAATTCTACTTTTATATTAAAAATTACTATTCATAGTAAAATGTACTTCGCATGAAGTAAAAATTTCTATTTCTGGTAGTAAAAATTACTAATAGTAATTATTACAGTAGTCACGTTTAAAAATTGCTTTAAGAATTTTAATTTTTACATTGTCATTATAAATTTTATTAAATTTTGTATTACTTTTTACATTCGATATGTTGTAAATATTACTTGTAGAAATTCTAATAATTAATACTGCGGAAAATAAAGATTGCTTCTGCAAGAAGCAACTTTTACTATTGCAGAACAAACTTTTTACTCGTAAAAGTAGTAATCCGTACCACTACTGTTACACACCTATGTGTGTGATCACGTCACTACTGTCATGCGCAGCGACCGTAACCTGACGTCAAAGTGATCCAACATTTCTAGGTTACAAGAAGCACGTGTAGCACGGTTCAGTTATTTGGACAATTTTGTTTATATCAGTGGTGCGATCATTAATTCCTATATGCATTTTAATTATTTATCAATTTCCAAAGTATGCAATTCATGTATAATCACTTAATAATTAGTTAATTAATTTTTAATGAATTACTAATTAATTAATAAAAAATATATAAATAAATAAAATCATTAACATTATAATCTAATAATTTAATAATTAAAATAAGTAATTTTAAATTAATAATACTGTTTATTATTATTATTATTATAAATGTTTATATTTTAATTGAGTAACTTATCTAAATAAATATAATTTATGATTCACTTTATCGAAAAGAGATATATGCGGGTAACATGAAATTTTCTCCATAGCGATTGCGTAGCCGAGAGGCTTAGTATAAATGCGTGCGATTTTAGGTTGCGTTAGATATAAGTTAGGTAGGGTTCGAAACTGTATAGATGTTAAGATTTTCCGATATGTTAAGTTGTTAATTGTAAGTAAGAATGTGAAAAAAATAAAACTTATGAATAATGAATAATAATACACATGCAGAATGTTAATTACTTGAAAAAATATTTTTTGAACGCACTGATTATTTTATTTTAATTTATTAAAATAAAACGAGACAATATAGCTCTCTACACCAGCATTTTTTTTCGTCACGGCGTGGACAGACGCGCAGGCGCGCCGGCATTCGTTTCGCCCGTCGGTGTGAGGCGCGTCATTGTGTGGGTACGGATTACTACTTTTACGAGTAAAAATCTTTACCGAAATAGTAATAATTGCTCTGATTCGTAATAAAAGTTGCTTCGCTCAGAGTATTAATTGCTCGGGACATTTTAAATATTACTCGGCTTTTAATAAAATTTAGATTCCTTGAAGTAAAATATACTTTTTCAAAAAAGTAAAAATCGTTTGAATACGAAGCAAAAGTTACTATTTTTCGAGCAGTTTCAAAATTACTACTTAAAAGTAGTAATTTTTCATCGAAAATAGTATAATTATTTCTATTTATTTTTCTCCGTGTACTTTTTACAATAGAATTTTTTTAATGACGCGTGTTGTCATGACAGGTTGACTGATTCATAGGTATGTCATTGACAACGTATTACCGTATTTGCCTAAAAGATTACGCTAATAGGCTCTCCAAAATTTAAAAGGATCATCTTGCCCCAGGGGATCATCTCGTACACCTTTCCCCTATAATCTGACACTCCATTTTTATATCAACTTCGACCAAACCATTTCTATTTGTGACGCGCTCCAAAGAAAGGTACCTAAGAAGCAAACGAATAATAGGTTGGGTTCGAGTTAGATTTATCTTGATTAAAAGTTCATTTTTAATTATTTGAATTTGAAACTAATATTCATTAAATGTTTTGAATATAATGAAGACTTGAAGACCAACAATTTTTAATTAATAATTGATTCTCTTTCTGTATTTTTACTTAAAAAATTTAAAACATAACCTCAAATTTTTTGCTTCTTAGGTACCTTTCTTGGGAGCGCGTCACATTTAAACCTTGTTCTTTAATTTTGAATTTCACGGTCATCTATCATAAACACATGTTTTCTGTGACTGTTTTTTATCATTTTAACATGTGCTCTGAAATGAAATAAAAATTATTTATTTATTTTTTATAAAAAACTTTTTAATTAAATGTCTAAACGAAAAAGGAAAAAATTAAAAATATTAAGAATTACAAATAATGAGCACAATGATTCATTTTTTACATTTTTAAATGAACAATATTATATGTCTTAAGCAGGTATTTATTATTAAAGTGTTTTTAAAAAAATTATTATACATAAAACCATGAACTTTTATTAAATGCTCGTTTTTTAAATATTTTTATATATAAGTGCATATAAAGTGTCGTTTACGACGCATGGAAAGAGTGCCGTAAATCGCGTATTATAGCAGCCGATGCTATAAATAAGCGTGAATGGCCAGGGCGCATGCGCAATTAATGCTAGTTACTTTATATCACATTTTTATAACAGGATAGTTACATTATGACACACTTGTTAGAACTTTTATAACACACTAGTGACATTATACTACACTATTTGACTCGTGTATTTTACACATTGCTTCCGACGCGCCATCTGCCGAGAGAAATCTATTTCTCAAACTGTTCTGCAGATTAGGTTTCTTGTCTATGTTTATTGTCTATTTCTTATTAAATAATACAGTATTTTTTATTTTAACATATATACGCCATTTTGTTGCGGGGGGCTTCGCCCCCCTAAGCGTCCTGTGGCCTGGGGCTTCATAACATGTCCTTCTTGAAAATCTTAGTTAATTTAATTATTATTTTGAGTTTGGTTTTTTTGTGGTCGGGGGCTTCGCCTCCCGAACCCCCCCCACCGGGGCGCTGCCTCTGGACCCCGTCGGGGGGAGACCCCCCGAACCCCCCCGCGCGACAAAACGTTTTAGTACGTTTGAATGTATATCGGTTCGGATTGTCTGTGACAAAGTGTCTCCCCCCTCTCAGATAACCTCTAAACCACACTTTTTGCTCAGTTTTTGTAAAAACTATGCACTTATTATATAAAATAGTGTATGATACTAATTCATAAAGAAAATATGTTTTTGATGCCATTTTTTATTCATTTTATAAAAATTTCTTATTTGTTTTAATGCATAAATATGTAGTTGTTTATAAATGGAAATATAGAACAATAAATTATAATTTATTACATTTTATTAATTATTATATTAATATATAAGGCATTATTAACATTTAAAATTTATCCTAGATATTTGAAAAATTTTTCATTTGGTTCAAAATTTCACATTAACACAGGTAAACAATTTATAACTATGGTAAACGACAACATTACAATATAAAATCTTTTAAAACTAAAATACTGATTGAAAGACTCGAATAATATGAAAATGACCGATTTATAAATCAAGATTCTGTAAAACTAAATAAATTAAATATGTCAGTTTCAAATAGTAACTGCTGCTTAAAGCCATGGTCACACGTCTGTCTTGCATGCATAGTGCTCACAAAGCAAAAGTGTGACCGTACCTTTAAACTTGTATCGTTCTAAATTTGTATCAAAAAGACGAAAATGCGGATTTTTCGTCATCCGCATGAGGTTAATGCGGATTGCGGATAAAGTTTCAAAAATGCGGTACATCTGGTAACACTGAGCGACGTTATTGCGCCACTCATCTTCAGCTCGTGCAACAGGCAACACGAGTTGGAGCCAAGGGCGAAGCCCGAGGCGGAAACGAGTGGTGACTGTTGCACTCGCTTTCGATTCGTGGCGCTAACGTCGCCTTTCTATAAGCTCCGCTTTCTCGAACTTGTATCATAATGTACTATTTTTGAATAAGTTGTAAAGAACTTTATCATGTTTATATGTATTGACTTCGTAAATTTTGACATTTAACCTTAAAATTTTAACGTAACATGGATAATGCATTTTTTATATGAACATTTTTTAAAGAAAAAATTTTTTCAAGCAATTATATTATATAAACAAAGAAAACGAAACAACGAAAACTCAAAAAATACATTTTCCCTTGTCTTTACTAAAAATTTGTCAAGAATGTGATCGTTTGTTTTGGAATGATATAAACAAAGGTTGTAGAAGATTTTCTAGACATTACAGCGAATTTGAAGGCTTTTAAGTACGTGAAATTTAAAAGCTCCCATTACCACACGCCCCCCTACTTACCATTATTATTATTTATTATTATTTTTTCTTACAAATTGTATTATTTTTGCAAAAAAAAAAATTGATTGACATATCCCACGCAACATTCTATTATTGATTGAAAAATAGAAATATTAATAAAGCAAATAGCGATTTATTCGGGTCAAACGATTGATTTTATTCAAAAAAATCGTATTATATATAATATTCTAGTTTCTAATTTAAAAAGGCAATTTATAAACGAAAAAATGTTTATAATTCTTGTGCAATAATTTCCCACGCATATCATTATATAATAATGATATTTAATTTTCTATTTTTTTTGAAACGATTTCAAAGTATGCGCCTTTTTTATTTTTCCCTCCCCTCTTACACGGAAAAAAAAGTACGTGAAATTTTCATTGACTCGGTACTTGACTTTTAGATACGACACAAAATACTAAAAACAGTCTAGTACTTTTGCATGAGAGTTTCAAAAGCATTCAATGAAAATTTCTAGTACCTTGCTTGAGAATTTCATTGACTTTCAAAAAAACTGTAAAATAAAAAAAATAATTTCCACTTGTTCACACCGTTTTTCTGAAATTCACTCATTCATTCACATATTTGGATAATTAATCACACAAACAAAGAACAATTATTGTATCACTTTTCGACGTTCGTCAACACTTATGAACTAACCTATAACACACACACATATATTCGCGTGTAACTTTTAAATATAAACACACACTTAACACTTAAAAGTACGTATCGAATTGTTCTTATATACCACATGGTGAAATTTTTCACGACTTCTGAGACATGCTATTTCACTGAAAACTGAGACTTACATAATATTCTGTTTTGTGAGAAACACAAAACAAAAAATATTTTTTTGAAAGTCAATTCTTGAAGACAAATATATATTAACACTATTTGTTTTTCATAAAATAATAGTATATTCACATCTGAAATTAACACAAATGGAAACAGACGATCAGCTGGCATTTACCTTGGGTAGAAACGCGCAACGCACACTGCGCATGCTCTACAGAATTTTCAAGCGCAGTCAACTAATCTTTCACGTACTTTATAAAACTGAACAAATGACTTTTCGTTAAAATTTAAAAAACACTGTTGCCCATACTAGTACTAGAATAACTTAGGACTTTTCTATATTTTCTAATAAAAACTATATGATACAGCCTTGTACTTTGTGTCCTATCCAAAAGTCAAGCACTTTCAAGGAAGGATTCACGTACTTTTTTTTCCGTGTATTTATTTGAATCGAATAATTTTTATTTAAATACAATTTTTTTGATTTAAATAAAAATTATATTGAATCTTATTAGATTCAAGTAAATATTTGTTTGTTAATAGAGAAAGAATCTGTTATTTAAACTAAATAACATTTTTTCATATTAAGCAGAAAATCGAAACAATAATTTGAAACATAAAAATTTAGCACCTATTATGCAAAAAAAAAAAATTTTATTTAGTCCCGTGCAGAAAAATGGTGAGGGCCCCCGGCGGGGCCCTCGTGGATTGCCCTCTTGCCATGTGGAATCCGCAGGGGCAATCCACGCGGAGCCCTCGGAGGCGTGACATGCTTTCCCTCGTGGGTGCCCTCGAGGAAAATCCTCATGGATTCCATATGGATTTTCCACGCGGTGCCCTCGTGGATTTCATAAAATGCCCTCAACCTTATTTTCAATTAAATTAATAAATAAATTATTTATTAATAACAAATTAGTCCAATTATTGATAAATAACATTCTTATTTAACAATTTTTACTTTTTTAATTAAATCGTGACCAAAAAAAAAAAAACCTGACGCACGCGGGAATTGAGCCTACGACCTACTGACTACCAGACAACACTCTTACCACTATGCTACGGGACCTACTTGAACATTATTGCTGTAATGTAGGTGACTTGCTGACTTGCTTTTGATGATTCAATAAATTATTTATTAACACTAATACACCATGACAAATAATTAAATAGTCCCAAGTGCGAAATGCCAAGACTGCAAAAACGGCCCATCATTGGTCTAGTAATGTCTGCCGAGAATTGGCAGTAGTTACTGGGCCATTACTGGTGTTCAAAACGTCCCATTGATGGGCCAATGATGGCGCCGATGGTCAGATTTTCAAATTTCTTAAGACTGGGCCAGCTCTCGGCCCAATAATGGCACATTCATGGCAAAGTTGATCAATCTTTAATGGTAAAAAGCAATTGCCAGTGATGTGCCGACCATCGGCCCATTAATGGCACTTTAATGGCAAAAATTTTGTATCTTTGATGGCAAATTATAATTGCCAGAATTGGGACGTAGCTTGGCCCAATAACGGCACATTATTGGCAAAGTTGATAAATCTTTAAAGAAAAAATTCAATTGCCAGTGATGTGACGAAGATCGGCCCATTAATGACACATTAGTGGCACTTTAATGGCAAACATTTTGTATCTTTGATAACAAAATGTAATTGCCAGAATTGGGGCGTAGCTTGGCTCAATAATGGCACATTAATGTCTATCATTTTGTATCTATGATGGCAAATTATAATTGCCAATATTGGGACGTAGCTCGGCCCAATAATGGCACAGTATCGGCCAGTGTAGTGTAGCTTATAAGAACCCTTTTGCATTATCGACTTCACGTCAGAGTAGCAGAGTGGTCAGAGTGTTAGGCTGTGGTGCGTCAGGTTCAGGTATCGATCCCCGCGAGCGGTAAGAATTTTTCAAATATTTGTAAGTTTGCGATTAATTTAGGGAAATAAACTGTATAAATATTATGAATTAATTAGTTAATTAAATAAAAAATATATTTTTTTTAATTTTTTCAACACTGGGGAGTAATGGCAGCCAATAATGGGCCATTAATGTTTACCGAGAATCGGACGATGATTAGCTGCCGACGGCCTACCGCGGTTAACCTCCCGACAGTCGGGCCACTATTGTCTGCCAAGAGTAGGCACTGACTATGCCGTCACTGGGCCAGTTTTGGGCCGTTTTTAATTTCGCACTTGGGGTTTAATAATAATAATAACAATATCAATAATATAATAATAGACCATAAATATTCATAAATTAATATTTTTATAATTTCAAAAAAAAAAAAAATGTCAAAACATTTGTGTTAAAAACGCGTTTTTCATAGTTTAAAATCATTATAAACATTAATTTTTTTATGTAAAAAAAAATTTTTTTTTTGGACTTAGAAATTTTTTCTAGTTAATGATGTGGGCCCTCATGGATTTGCCCTTAGGTAAATTCAATATTTTCAAAAAAAGTAACATTAAATATTTGTTAAAAACATGTTTTTCATTGTTTAAAATCATTATAAACATTAATTTGTTGATGAAAAAAAAATTTTTTTTTTTGGACTTAGAAATTTTTTCTAGTTAATGATGTGGGCAATCCATGAGGGCCCTCGCGTGGGCCCTCATGGATTTGCCCTTAGGTAAGTTTAATATTTTCAAAAAAAGTAACATTAAATATTTGTTAAAAACGTGTTTTTCATTGTTTAAAATGATAGTAAACAATAATATTTTGTTGTAAAAAAAATTTTTCGTTTGGACTTAGAAAAATTGTTGAGCAGGGCATTCATAATGGCTAAGAGCAGGGGCCCTGCTGGTGCCCTCGTAAATTTCCATAACTTTGTGATAGGATTTCTGGAAAAATGTCACTTAATGTTTATTTCAGGTGCTTTGAAACGTAATTTAATGCATTCTGAACTAAAGTTTTTCAAAAAAAAAAAATTTTTTTTAAAACTTAGATAAATTTTTGAGCAGGGCAACCGTAAGGGCAAAGAACGGGGCCCCTGCTGGTGCCCTCGTGGATTTCTCCTCATGGATCTTCCACGAGGGCCCCGGAGCTGTGGGGCTCGAACGTGGCTTTTTCCACACGGGGTACAAAAAATATTATTTTAAAAAAATAAAAAATTTCACTGGACGAAAAATGAAATTTTTATTTTAGTGTAGATATCTATTAAGAATTTATTTAAATATTTTTTTATTCAGGTTATTTATTTATTTGCTTATACAGAAATATTTTTTTTAATGTCAACAAAAATTTCCTATTTTGTAGGATAAAAATAAGAATATGAATAAAATAAAAATAGCAATAATAAATATGAACAAAATTAAAATAATAGTACAGTGAGTTCTCGCGAATTGTTCAATTTTTAGTATGCGCGTGCCAGTGCTCAGTGCTGTGTCATTTAAACGGACTACACTGAGAGAAATGGATAGTCAGATTTTGATGTTAAAAAGATGATGTTACACGATACTATCATTATGCTACTGCCAACCATCACAGATGCTAAAAAAATATAGTTATGCTACCCCGTACTACCAAGATGTTACTCCTGATGATATTGATGGTAACGGTGACTATCTAAATAGCTGTCCGTATTTGTAGCATTAAAGATGGTCACCCTAACCACAATTATGTTACCCACTACTATAAATTTCTCGCCGTGTAAAGCCATTGAATATTCCCAATGGGAAGTAAACGATTGGTTCAATAATGGGCCATGCTTGGTGCCCAATGGTTTTTTCTTGGCAAAACAATTGGCAACCATCATTGGACCACCAATGGTTTAAACTTGGGATGATCACGCTACTGCCAATGAACGGTAGCCAAGCATCGGGCCATTATTAGTTGCCAAGGAATTGCCAAGGATACAAAATCGGTTTTCAAAAGCTTGATTTTTTATTGGCAGCCAACAAAAAACCAAGGTTTTGAAAATTGATTTTTTTTGAATTATTAATTAAAATTTATTTAAAAAAAATATATTTTTTAAAAATATATATTTTTTTAAATTAATATATATTTTTCAAAAATATATATTTTTTTAAATTAATACAACATATTAATTTAATTTTTCACCTCTGGTAAAACAAAGGTGAAAGACTGATAAAAATCCCCTCACCGTATCTCACAGTGGAGGGATGACTGTGAATGTCTTTGCGAGAGAGGAGCAGGTACTTATAGAGCCAGTGTATCAGGTTACAAGCGAGAAGAAATCACTAGCATGCACTCTGGCGGCGCTTGTCGGAACTGTTTTCTGGCGCGCATGCATATCGTGACATTATCGACACAGCGCTTGGCAACCAACGTTGCGCCACTTCCGACAAGCGCCGCCAGAGTGCATGCTAGTGATTTCTTCTCGCTTGTGACCTGTTTCACTGGCTCTATAAGTACCTGCTCCTCTCTCGCAAAGGCATTCACAGTTATCCCTCCACTGTGAGATACGGTGAGGGAATTTTTATCAGTCTTTCACCTTTGTTTTACCAGAGGTGAAAAATTTAATTAATATGTTCTATTAATTTAAAAAAATATATTTTTTTGAAAAATAAATTTTTTTTTAAATAAATTTTTGAAAAATATATTTTTTAAAAATAAATTTTAATTAATAATTAAAAAAAATAAATTTTCAAAACCTTGGTTTTTTGTTGGCTGCCAATAAAAAATCAAGCTTTTGAAAATCGATTTTGTTTCCTTGGCAATTCCTTGGCAACTAATATTGGCCTGATGCTTGGCTACCGATCATTGGCAGTAGCGTGATCATCCCAAGTTTAAACCATTGGTGGTCCAATAATGGTTGCCAATTGTTTTGCCAAGAAAAAACCATTGGGCACCAAGCATGGCCCATTAATCGCCTTGGAGGCGTGGCTTATGCGTTGAACGACTCGTGAGTTTTATGATCTTGAAAATTTTCGAGAATTGAACGACTCGCGAGAACTCACTGTAATTAGGTATTAGTAAAAAAAGAATAAATAAAAAAATGATTAAAAAATATTAAAATCTTGTAAAAACTTCCAAATAAAAATTTATAACTTTGGAAATAAAGAGCAGTAGAGAGACAAAAGTGCCGCAATACCAAATTTTCAAAATTGTTATTTTTCAAGTAAACGTTTTAACACAAATATTTTATTTTTATACATTTCATTTATTTATATTTTGCTAAATTATTTTTTGTAAATTTTTGTTGTTGAAGTTTTGTCCTTTGTAAATTTCGGAAAAATATATTTTTGATCTTTTCAGTTTTGAATATATTTCTTGACAAATAAATAAACAAACTAAATAAATATTTAAATTTTCTAATAAATTATAATGTAAAAAACAAGTTAAGTAGGATCTGAGATAAATATTTTTTTCATTCTTTTCATTTCTACGTGACAAAATGGAAAATTTAAGTGCAATTTTTTGTTTTTGAAAGAAAACAATTCGGAAGATTCATCCGGTGGGGCAATAAAGTTCATTCATAAGTCCATTCTCGCAAAAATAACACAAACCTCCGCGCGGAAGTGGAACGGTGTCTGCGTAACACGCCTTTTTTCAAGGAAAGTTTTCACTTTCTGAGCCGATTTGTAATTCCGATTATTTTGTGAGTTGTGCGTGTATGCGTTTATGCATTTCCGCGATTAAAATAAATAATAGCCGCGGTCCATGCGTCATATGGCGTTTACTTTAAAACTAATTGACTCGACCACACATTGAAAAATTAATCGCGTACTTAACACCGTTTTTTTCTTTTTTTTCATCCTTTTCTTGTCGCCACCTTTTTCCATATAATACCTGTGCGTCGGAACAGGTGAATCTGGTTATCATTTCAAGGCACCAAGAGAGAAAACCTGTTTAACTATCTGGAAACAGCATGTCGTTAGATTTTTTTCCCTTCCACCCCTCTTTTTTTTCTTTCGCAGTTATTTCGTCGATTACATAATGTCCAGCTATAAACATTAATCTTAAACTTAAATACATAAATTCGCATTTTTTTTCAATTATGCGATTATTACTGCCTTTGAATTAGATTTAATATAATTATATTTCTCTCCTTCTTAAATTATAATTTAAATTCTACGGCAATTTTAGTTTCAATTTCAATTTATTCGCGAATGTTAAAAATTTTAATTATTCATTGCTAGTAAAAAATACCTAATTAAAAAATAAATTTACGTTCAAAGCCGAAAGACATTAATTATGTATAAAATAATTAATAAATAATTTAAAAATTTTAAATAAATAATAATATAATACAATATTAGTAAAAATAATAATAATTATTAGGTATTATTATTATTATAAATAAATATTGCGTCACATAAAAAAACTTTATTTATTCATTATCTCTCTAAATTAGAATTAGTAAAAATGTTTTATAATTTTGAATTAGTGTCAGACTTTTTGGTTTTGAATTAGTGAATTTTTACTAATAAAGTAATTGAAATTATAATTTATTAGTAATATCTACTAATGACTAAATTTTTGCTTTTGAATTTGTGAACTTGACTAATACATTTATTAGTAAAATCTAGTAATAACTAACTTTTCGCTTTGAAATTAGTAAATTTTACTAATAAATTAGTTGAAATTACAATTTAGTAGTAAAATTTATTAATTCAAATGCAAAAAATCAGTCACTAAGTCAAATTTAGTAAATATTTTTATTATATTTCAAATTTAGAGATTATAGAGAGATGATCCACAACTTTTGAATGAACGTTTGAATAATAAAATATTTTTTTATCAAAACTATTTTCATAAATTACTATGTAATTGTAATATAAAGATTAAAATAATAAATTTTTCATTTAAAAATTTTATAATACATTTTTTAAGGGGATTTGAACTATTATGACGTCACAATTTGTGCAAAGCATGTGTTCTAAAGCTGTGACGTCATCATGGTTCAAATTCCCTTAATAGAAATGTAAAATTATTGTAATAAAAATTTAATTTGAAGAAGAAATAAACAAATTTTATTCATTTGAACGTTCAGAATAATTGTGATTGTTATTAAATTGGTATTAACGGGCTTAGAAAATTATAAAATGTTAATGATTATAAAGTTAATTATTGTAAAATTTTTTAAATTATTAACATTTTTGCTTTCCTTTACAATCAGAAATTTTTGAAAACATTTATAATTTTCTAGAGAAGTTGTCCTTCATTTTGAATATAGAGTCAAAACGCGTCAACCGTGAATAATGAATTTTTGCATTATTTAAGAAAAAAATTAATAAACTCATTACTGCTTTGCTAGAAATTAATGGCAATTTTTTTTGTAGTCATTGAATATCCACTCTTTTAAATAAACTTAATTGTGAAAAAAAAATTTTGAAAAATTTTGAATTTTTAATAACAATTTTATAAACAATTAGTGTTTTTTATGCTTTCTAGAGCAAGGATTTTAATGAAATTTATATGTGAGATACATTGAACCTACATCTTTATATTCCCGAAAAAAAATTTGTATTTCCAATTACAACCGTCTTTGTTTACAATAGAAAAAGTTTTCTACTTTTAGGGTTATTAAAACAGCTTACTTACCGACAGCTTAGAAGTATTATGATAACAAATCATAATGATGATTTCTTACGAAAGTATCATTTACGTCGGTAATTGAATATTAATAAATTAATTTAAAATTTTGTTAACGGATTAAAAATTTTTTATTAAGAATACTTAAAAAAAATTTACAATAATTACTGTGATTAATATTATTTTCAAAATATAATTATATTTTTTTTATAAAAATAATAATTTTAAAACAATTTATATTTGAATCAAAAAATATAATTTCTTTTCTTGATTTTCATAATTAAAACGTTTTTAAATTATATATTCTTCAATTTTATAAATTAGGATTAAATTAAGTATAAGTAAATAATGTTAAAATATTTCGATTATTTAAAATCTTGTTAAACAATTAAAATAACGTTTTTATATAAATTTTAAAAAAATTTCTGGATAAAATATAAATTCATAAATTTTCTCCTTCTGGTTCCTGTGACACTGAAGTTTTGAAAAAATATGTAAATAAAAATTGGTAACTAATATTTTACACATTTTTTAATAACATTACAAAATTAATAAAATTTTAACATTAATTTGTTAAATTATAATTAAAAAACAAATATTCTAACTACTTTTAACATTTTTAAATCCTACTTTCAATTTAATATCAACTGACAGTCTTTTAAACTCATTTTTTTATTAATTAATTTTTTCAATTAAATTAAAATTTACTTTAATTTAGAAAATTTTAAATTAATATTAAGAGCATTAATAATTAAAAAAAATATGTTCAACAAATCTACTATGTTTTAAAATACTAAAACTGGAAATGAAATTAATTCCAAGTTTGATTACAAAATTATATACTTAAAATCATTAAAAACTGAAATCAAGTTTATAATTATATTATATAAAATTTTATTGTAATTCTCTACAATTTACTTTTAAACACATTTAAAAAATTTAAAATTAATTTATTAATATTCAATTACCGACGTAAATGATACTTTCGTGTAGAAATCATCATTTGATTTGTTATCATAATACTTCTCAGCTGTCGGTAAGTAGCTGTTTTAATAACCCTGAAAGTAGAAAACTTTTTCTATTGTAAACAAAGACCATATCAAATTTTTAATTCTCTTTATTTTATTGAAAATTAACATTATTGCTTAAAGAAATGTATTCACCTACGTGAATAACGTGCACCGTCTCAATTAACTACTGTTCAAAGTCCAGTGAAGTGTAAAATTCTTTATTTTCATCTTTAAAATATCTGTCGAATTGGGTTGATCGCGGAACCATACATTTCTGAATTCAGAAATCAGTCCAATTCGAAAAAGTCGTTTTTGCGATAATTCATAAAAATATGTAAAATTTAAATTATTATTAAAAATTTGGATTTCGGTAATTTATGGAAATTTTCGCGGTAATTTATGGAAATTTATGGCAATTTGTAAGGTAATTTAAAGAAATTTTGTCAGTAATTTTTAAAAATATTCAAAGTAGAAATCACAATTTAAAATTTTTATTTCGGTAATTTATGGAAATTTTTGCGGTAATTTATAAAAATTTTCGTGGTAATTTATGGAAATTCATTTAATTAATTTATGGTAAATTTTTCTGAGCAATAGGTTTTTTTTATTCCTTATATATGTGGCACCATAACACTTCATTTGCACTAGGTTCTTCGTAATACAAAGGTCGGTGGAAATTCTGATGCCGGTGGAGACTAAGGTCGATGGAAACTTTTTTGAATCGCCTTCAGTTATTTTTATTTTTTTAAAAAAAATATCATTAATTTTCAATCGGTTTCAAATGGACTTCATTTGTATTGACTAAAACAATATAACTACGCTTTATTTAACCTTTTTTTATAAATAGTTGTTTAATTTGTAATAAAATATTTAAGGGTCGGTGGATGCCGGTGGAGACTATTTTGTGATTCCCTTTTCAAATTCCCGCAACATAAAATGAGTGAAAAATGAATAAATCAATTAGAACATTGATTCTTTTTCCTGAATTAACTTAAGGAAGTTATTTTTTGTGTTTACAAAAGTAATTTTAAGTTAACATTTGATTTTCATTTAAATAATTCACTGTTTGTTAATAAAATAATAAATAGCATCCAAATTTGCTGTCAAGCATAAACTGAAAAAAAAACATATGTGGACGTCCGCATGAAAAGGGACCACTTTGGCACTATTGGACTTATCTATATGGGCGAATTCCTGACAAAATTTGGAAAATTTTGAGTGGTCTTACAACCTTTTTGGTGAAAAATTCGATGAGTTACAGAATTTTAAAGTTTGGAGTATCAAATACGTCATTTCGAGAAAAACGAAATCAAAGATTGTAATATGAATATCTGTGGTTCTTCTGGGAAGTTATTCAGATAATAGTTGTTTTAAGTCTAGTACACCCTTAAGATTGAAAATCAATAGGTTTCGAATTCCCCCCCCTCATTTTTTAACAATGACAAAATAATGGATCTCCGACAAAGTGGTCCCTTTTCTAAAAATACGGTTATTAATTAATAAAGTGGAATATTTAACGAATTTAAAGGTTCGATGTTATTTTTTAGAGTTATTTCAAGCAAAGAAAAGAAAAGTAACTTAAAAAAATTTTTTAAGCGACTTTATTATAAAAAATCTTAGAAAAAATTAAAAATTTCATTTCTAAAAACACGAAATTAAAAATTGTAATGCGAATTTCTCCGGCTCTTCTGGAAAGTTATTCAGATAAGAATTGTTTTAAGTCTAGTACACCCTTAAAATTGAAAATCAATAGGTTTCAAATTTTTCCCTCCCTTCGTTTTGAAACAATGAAAAAATAACAGATTTCCGACAAAGTGGTCCCTTTTCATTTTTTTTTCTAACAACGAAATAAAATACTTAGAGTGTCAATAAATTAATAAAAACTGCATGAATCGACGTGGTAGACCCTGTAGATTAAGAAAAAAAGATAAAAACAATTTCGATATTTTTCTTCAAAATTAGTAAATTGCGAATATCTCGGAATCTAGAACCGACAAAGTGGTGCCTTTTCATGCGGACGTCCACATATATAAAATGAATTTAAAAAAAAAAAATTTTTTTTATTCAACTGTACTAAAGTAGACAATACTAAAATGTCAATAGTAATTGTATTTATTATTGCATATTACTAAAATTATTAACTTTTTTTTCTAAACTTCCTATGGGGACAGGTAAAAATTTTACGTTTTCAGCCTTAAAACCGCTTATTTATGAAAAATTATAATATTAGATACAAAAGTAATTATTGGTTTTTGTTTCTAAACATATAGATAACCTTTTTACGTTGGATTTGTAAAAATATATGAAAGTTATTTATTATTTTTCCATTACAACATGAAAAAAACCAAGTTCTGCGCTACGCGGAGAATCACCCAAATATATTTTTAAATAAAATAGAATGATAATGAAATAACAATGTAAATAATGATTTTAATTAATTAATTTATTTTTTTTATTATTTAAAAATTTTTACATCGATTCTTAGAAAAATCGATTCTTTGCTTTCGATTCTTTTGAATCGATTCCGATTCGATTCAAAAATCGATATTCTATGAGAATCGAACATCCCTAAATGTGAATAACCCTTTCGTTCAGAGTCTAAAAATTATTTACCTCACATCCATCAGTGCAAAAATAGGAGAGGACGGGCAGAATAAAATTCCACAAATTTTCGTGAGAATGCTGCCTCCTTTTATACTTTTCAAGTTTCATGTTAGTTGCGAGAGAGTTTGAAACAACACCTCTTACGGAGCGTTGAGCGAACTACATACAATTACTTACCGACGCTGCAGAAATTATCATGTAGTAAGTATGTAGTTCGCTCAACGCTCCGTAGGAGGTGTTGTTTTAAACTCTCTCGCAACTAACATGAAACTTGAAAAGTATATAAGGAGGCAGCATTCTCACGAATATTTGTAGAATTTTATTCTGCCCGTCCTCTCCTATTTTTGCACTGATGGATGTGAGGTAAATAATTTTTAGACTCTGAACGAAAGGGTTATTCACATTTCGATGCGATAGAAAATAATAACCATTTCTATAAAATAATTAATTAAAAAAATTAATATTTTTAATAATAATAATAAATAATAATAATAATAATAATAATAATAAATAAAATAATTATTAAATAAATAAATTTATTGTTTAATAAAATTTAATAAAAAAATTTTTTTTTTATTATTGGTTTTTTAATGGCAGCCAATAATGTGCCAATAATGGTTTGCCAATTATTGGCATCGGCGTGGACATCCCACGATTTTACCATTAGTGGTCCATTATTGGGTGCCAATAATGGGACAATAATGGAATGGTGGCTCCCATTATTGGGCCATTAATGCGCCAATGGTTTTTTTCCCATTGGGTAGTTTTCTTTAGTGATTTTGGAGGGACTCACCTGAGTCTTTTTCGTCCTGCCGGAAGGATGTTGGACGATTTATCATTAAATCATTATTTGCAATTAAAAATTAGTTTACAATTTAATGATTATAATCAAATTCAAACCAATTTAAATACAATACACCCAGAGAAAAATTATATTTAAACCAAATATAATTTATTTGAGTTAAACAAGTTATCGTTTATTTGAATCAAGTAAACTTTTTTTATTGTATTAATAAATTAGTTATTAAATAATAAATGAATTATTAAATAAATTTTAAGTGCCTACTAATGAGAACTAATGGCTCAATTTGTACCATAATTCAGATTTAGAGAGTTAATAACAAAAGCGACAAAAAAGTGTTTTTTTCGAAACACTCTGACATTGATTTGACAGTTTCAACAATCTAAAAATTGGAGTAGTTTAATTATAAAGAAAAAAGTGTGAGACAAAAATCTGGTACAATATTTACAATAATAAGGCCTAAAATTATATGCTCGAATTTAGAATACCGTAACGATTTTCAAAGAGGAAGTACAATTTTCTGAGAAAGTGTATTGTTTCTCGCGTATGTGATATATATATATATATATATAATTTTATTTCATATATATCTTGCTTCAAAAATCAGAATCCTATTTAGTAGCGCATCGTATATTCACTTTCATGAAACTCTTGAACGTAATAATTTTCAAAAAAGAAATCACCTAACAATGAAATGATAATTGTGCTGAGCGTTATTATTCCCTCCCGCAACCTTTTTTCTTTTTAATATAGAGAGACTGCAATCGCTGACAGCATAAATTATCATATGGGATATTTTGTAATATTGAACTCGTCAAAGTCACTTTCCCACGTGTATATACATGTAATACTGTCGTCCTGCAAATCGAGTTACACAGGATCTCAATTATCCTTGATGTAATTATATTATAGTCCATTAGGGCATGCTCAGAATTCTCGGTCGAGGACGCTGGTAAAATGATAGTGTGTGGTACTTGTTAACAATTACATATATGCATACTCCATTTGTGCGTTGCGTTGTCCTAAAATACTCAACATAAAACAACGACCAATAGTTCAGGGTGAAATTAACGTGTATAAAAATAGTTAATGAGTTAAGAAAGTAGGTAAAACAACGAGGTTTGCTTTGACGAATTTTTTTTCTGATTATTATGCAAGTTGTGAACAATCAAGCTATTGTTTGTTGTTCTTCTTTCTTTTTTTCTAATGCAGTGAGCAGATGAAAATATCAAGATTAAAATTTGTCCTTAATAATAATAATAATTAGGTTTTCATTTGTCACTGTACAATGTCAAAGGAAATTATATTTTTATCAGGTAGGTAAACCTACAAGTACCACTTTCACAAAAAAATTTTTCTTCTATACCAGAATTAAGAACTAATTTAGTGCTAATTTAGTACCATATTTAAAAATTTAGAGCTGCTAAACTTTTTAAAAAAACGTATGGTACTGCCAGCTTGACGTATAGCTACAAGTACCATACCCTAAAAAATAACAATTTTTAAAAAACTTTTCCACAGGAATTTAGAACTAATTTAGTGCTCTAACATAGCATTAAAAAGGATTTTCCAAAAACTACCCTTAATCTCAAAAACTACCTAACGAAAAAAAAAAACTTTCAAAATTTTTTTCATAGAAATTTAGAACTAATTTAGTGCTCTCACATAGAATTAAAAGGAGTATTTTACTAAAACTACCCTTAACCTCAAAAACTACCTAATAAAAATTAAGAAACAAATTTAAAAAAAAATGTTCGATAAGATTTTAAAGCTAATAAAGTTTTCAAACTTAGTACTGAAAGATATTTTCCAAAAACTAATTTTAACCTGAGCTAATTTAGTGCTCAAACAATGCACAAGAAAAATTTTCCACAAAACTACCTTTTACCTTAAAAACTACTAGAAAATAAAGACAGAATTATTTCTTAAAAATTTTTTTAGAGCAATTTAGAGATAATTTTGTGCTCAAGAATAGAAATTAAAAGTAATTCACAAAAACTACCTTTTATCACAAAAACTATCTACAGAAATTAAAAAGGCACATATTTCCAAAATTCTTTTCATAGGAATTTAGAACTAATTTAGTGCTCTAACATAGCATTAAGAAAATTTTTTCAAAAACTACCCTCAACCTTAAAAACTAACAAACGAAAATACATTAAATAGAAATTTTTAAAAACTATCTAACGAAAATAAAAAGGCTTATTTTTCTCGAAATGTCTATATTTTTTAAAAGTGATAAAATTATTATAAAATATACTATATGTATTTTTCGTTTTTTATATAAAATTAATAATATATATTGTTTTTTATAATCTAAAATTGGATTTACATCAGACATTTTTTAATGTCTTCGCTGTTTTTTACTGGATCTTTTATTATGCGTTGTATCCCAATGGGAAATTTCCAACTGGCGGAGTACTGCGCCAGCACTGGCAGTACTGGCAGCTACGCTGACAGACAGCACTGGCATAACTCTGGGATGATAACGCTGTCTAACGCTGTCGAAGTACTGCCTGCCAGTGCTGCCAGACAGCGCTGGCGCAGCACTGGACCAGTGCTGGCTGAGAATATTACCGCAATAAATGCCGTATTGTTATTAATTAGTCGTAAACTAATAATTATAAATAATTTAACAACAAAATGGTAAATAATATTAATAAATAGTTATTATTCATAAAATATTTCTCTTCTTAAAGAAATTGTATTAAAGATGGAAACTAACAATGGATATAGTAAATGAAGTAGAAAAAATTGTTTATAACATTTAAAAATTAAGTAATAAACAATTACAGTAGGTGTGCATTAGATTTTCATATTTTAGTACCTAACGATTGGAATCTAGAAATATCGCAAACCTATGAAAATAAACAAAATTGCTGACGAGGGGAATCGAACCTACGACCTACGGACTAACAGACTAACGCTCTAACCACTATGCTAACGACACATGTGTACAGTAAAGTATTAATATCTCAGTATCATTCAGACATACAATTATTGAGTCAAAGATGAAAAAAAATAGGGATACGTTAGAAATAATAAATTGAAATAAAATAAATTAAACTAAATTTTTAATAATTAAATTAAATTACTTTACTTATTGCATTTAACATTTTACGTAATTCTTAAATTACGTGATAATTTTTTAATAATTTTTTATTCATAGTAAGAAGTATAATAGTATTTTAATAGAAACCAAATTATTATTGAGATTAAAGTTTAAATTTTGTTTATAATTTTAATTTGTTTAAATAATTTATTATTTACAAAATTAGACAATTATGTTAAAGTATTATTATTAAATTTAATAAAAATAAAAATGAGCAACTTAAAAGTGAAATATTAATTTTTTTCAATAAATTTTTATTTATAAGCATTCACAAACTTTTTTTATAATTTTTTTCAAGTTTATGTCAAAAAAGCAATGTTGGCAAAGAGCGTTGTGAACAATTTTTCTATACTCAGCCAGCACTTGCCGCCGTGGCTTGTCCAAGCTTTGGCGAAACAAAACTACTGTACTGCGCCAGCACTAAGTGTCGAGGCTCGGCTAGACTACGCCGAACAATCGTCTGAGTACTAAGCCAGTGGTGAACATCGGCACTACACTGGCATTTCCCATTGGGATATAGCATAATCTAGTTTTTGTAAAACCACCTGCATAATCTATCTCAATAGTTATAAATGGGCCTGAAAATATGTACGATTTTTTAATTCATTGATAAAGTTGTAAATCTTGAATTTCATGACATGAACATTTTTCCAAAACTACCCTTAACCTCAAAAACTACCTAACGAAAATAAAAAAGCATATTTTTCCAAAATTTTTTTCATAGCAATTCAGAACTAATTTAGTGCTAATTTAGTACCATATATAAAAATTTAGAGCTGTTAAACTTCCTAAGGAAACGTATGGTATTACAGGCTTGACGTATAGCTATAAGTACCATACCCTAAAAAATAACAATTTTTAAAAATCTTTTCCACAGGAATTTAGAACTAATTTAGTGCTAATTTAGTACCATATTTAAAAATTTAGAGCTGTTAAACTTTTTAGGAAAACGTATGGTACTACATATGCTTGACGTATAGCTACAAGTATCATAACCTAAAAAATATGAATTTTTTAAAAACTCTTTCACAGGATTTTAGAACTAATTTAGTGCTAATTTAGTACCATATATAAAAATTTAAAGCTGTTAAACTTTTTAGGAAAACGTATGGTACTACATGTGACCGGGACTGAGAAAAGGGACCTACTTACCAAAATCAACTTTTCGAGAAAAACGCGTTTAAAGTTTTCTATCCAAATAAATTAGATTTCTTGAACATTTTACATTTTAAATTAACATGATGAGTGTTCTTTATGTATTTTTTTATGCTGAATCCGATTTTCATGGTTAAATAATTGTTCAAATAACCCTGTAATTGTTATAAACAATTTATTTAGCAAAAATCAAATTGTGGAATTTTCAAAATTAATTTAAAAGACTTCCGGATGTCCTAGAGGTCTGAAATTTTATATGCAAGTTCAGAACTGATACAATAATGAATAATTCTGAACTATACAATAATCCATAGTTATTTTTTGACTTGCACAACCAGGTTGCCGATGACGAGGTATACTTGGGGATCATCTTCGAGGAATTAAGTCAAATTTTTTGTAAATGGTTTAGGCATTCAATTTAAGATTTAGGGGATATATTCTTGACACTTAGACAACCAAGAGTAATTTTTGTTTTAAAATTACTTATATTTTCATAAAAAATATTTAAACAAAAAAAATTTTTTTTTAATTTGTTTAAACAATTGCAAAAAATTTTTTTTAACAATCGGGACTAATTGCATTGTATTTCTACTACCTTAAACTATAAGAAACCATCATAAAAAAAATCGATTTTTTGGTAAGTAGGTCCCTTTTCTCAGTCCCGGTCACACATATGCTTGACGTATAGCTACAAGTACCATAACCTAAAAAATATGAATTTTTTAAAAACTCTTTCACAGGATTTTAGAACTAATTTAGTGCTAATTTAGTACCATATATAAAAATTTAAAGCTGTTAAACTTTTTAGGAAAACGTATGGTACTACATATGCTTGACGTATAGCTACAAGTACCATACCCTAAAAAATAACAATTTTTAAAAATCTTTTCCACAGGAATTTAGAACTAATTTAGTGCTAATTTAGTACCATATTTAAAAATTTAAAGCTGTTAAACTTTTTAGGAAAACGTATGGTACTACATATGCTTGACGTATATAGCTGCCAGTACCATACCCTAAATTCTCGTTAAATTTTTAATTATCTTTATAAATAATAAAATTTTTTTCAGAAATTCAATTATTATCTTAAACTGTAATAAAATTCTTGTCAAAATTTCAATAATTTTCAAAAATTTTTAAAAAATTAAGTAAACATTTAGTTATTTTTATAAATAATAAAACTTATCGCATAATTTCAATCATTTCTAATACAATTTTATTGGAATTTTTATTTTTATTGGAAATAAAATAAATGTTGTCGAATAAATTTATAATTAAAGAAATTCGTAAATAAATGTAATAAAACATCTTTTGAGTATGTAATCATTTTTAGAGAGAATGAGAGTATACTTTAGAGTCAGGGAAAAAGTCAAAATTTTGTCTGGAAATCAGGAAAAAGTCAGAGGAAACAAAATTAAATTTTTGCGGCAACCTTAACCCATTTAGTCCCAAATGTCCGTTTTTTTAGTACAAGTTCGAGCTTCCCGTTCTACGAGTTCCGGTTTTAAAAAAAAACGAGACAAAGATTTTCTTATTGATTTGAGGGTCCTCTTTCAGAATCTGAAAAAAAAATTTCAATTTCGACTTAATGATAAAAAGTTATAATTGTTTAAACAAAAAAAAGCCGTTTTTTTAGTGTTTTTTTTCTTTAAAAGCAGATTAATTTATTGAAATCGGCTTGGAAAAATCCAGAACATCAAAATATCGCGACCAAAATGTTGGGACTATCAAATAGACATGCTGCCGAAAACAATTTTTTTTAAATTTCAAAATGGCGCCTCAAAAATGGACGCCAAAATATGCATATTTTGAAAAATAATTTAAAAAATTTTTTACACTACATTTTTTTTACTTTTATGATTCATTTAAATAAAATAATGCTGCTTCAACAAAAAATATTGTTATTTGATGTTACTTAACAATATTATAAACAATTTTTATAAACAATTTGAAAACTATGGGCCAAAGTGGAAGCAAAAAATTTATTTTCATCAATTATCTTTTTTGGGGGAGGTAAAAATGGATATTAAAAGTAAAAAACTTAATTCAAAATTATTTTGCAATGTTTAAGAATGTTATAAACAATTTTTATAAACAATTTTGCAAAACATGAAATTGAATGGTAGATAAGATTATTTTTTAATTTTATTATGCTCTCTGGTAATCAAAATGTTGCTTAAGGTTTAAACTTTAATTTAACATTATTTATCAATATTTAAAAATGTTATAAACAATTTTCATAGAAAAATCAATTCAGGGTGGGAAACAAGTTTTTATTTTCTTTATTTGTTTGTTTGTCATTAGAATAGATTAGAATAGATATTTACAACATTTTTATACATTGCTAACAAATTTTTTTTAAACGGTAGATACATTAATTTCCACTTTTAATGACAAAAGAAAGTTATATATATATTAATATATTTTTTTATAAAAATTGTTTATAACATTGTAAAAAAATCTTAAATAATTACAGACAAAGGTTTGTCTTTAACATATCTATTCTAATGACAAACAAACTCGTGTCACAAAAATCACCGTAAACAAATGGCTGCCTTTATACCCTTGTTGCTTAATATACTATTTTTTTCTCGCGTGGAAAAAAAAATGTTCAAACAAAAATAAAAAATTCTAAACTTCCCCGACAAGCGTGCGATAAAAAAAGAAAAAACTTTAATAACGGGCCAATAAAGTATTATATGTATTATATTATATTATATGTGACTTGGTCTCTATGATACGTGCGAAAACAAGTTTTCGAGAAAACCGCAGTAAAATCCCTTATCAAAATTATTCATAATTGTTTAAAACTTTTGAAAATTATTGAAAATATTTTAAAATAGTAAAAAATTATTGAAAATTATTTATTACAATTGAAAAGTGCTAAAAAGAATAATTTGAAATTAATGAAAGTTATATTTAAAATAATTGATAATTGTTTAAAATACTTGAAAATTGTTTTATATAGTACTTAATAAATAATTGAAAATTATTCAAAGATATAAATAGTTTTAAATTATACAAATAATACTTTTCAATGTCAAATTGCAGCGAATGATTTTTATGACTGAAAGACAAATAAAAAGTTTATTGATAATATTGTAGCTGAGTAATATTGTTTTCCAGGGTCGATGTATGACTTTAGAAAAAATAATTGTGTGTATTACAATAGAAAAGAAACATGAAAACTAATCAGTTCAGAGACAATAAATTTTTTTTACATAAAAACCTTCGGTGAACAAGTACGTATAATCTGTATATTTTATGTTCATAAAATAGATAAAGAAAAGTCGTTCGATATTTTTATTTACGTAAAGAGGGAAATAAAAGTCGATAAAAGTTAAATTATTAAAATTTTTTTACTTATACAAATTTTAATAAAATTATAAAAAATTATATTATTAAAATTGCTAAATTTTTTTATTCACCACACTCTAAAACTAAATCAATTAAAAATGATTGACATATCAGTCACTTTTCGATTTTCACTGATTGGTCAATTAGAAATTAACTGAAATTTTCAATATGCGCCGTGACTAAAATTTCCGTAATTTTTTAATTGTCCAATCAGTGAAAAATGACTGATATTTTGTAATTTAACAGATTTTCACTGATTTAAAATTAGAGAGCATTACAAATTGAAATAAGAAAAGTTACGTAACTTTTTTAGTGAAAAATAATTGGTTATTTATTTATTATTTAGAATAAGTTCCTATAACAGATATTTGATCTTTAAATTTTAACAATAATCATTTTTTAAAACAATAATTAAAGCATGAGATAAATAAAACTTTCGTTAATTTGAAATTTCCCTCAATGTTTTTTGTAGTTCAAATGATCAAAAGTCGACAGGCAGTTGTTTTTTTCTAAACCGAGAAAAATAGTTCACTTCTCAAAGTTGATAAGTAACAAACAAGAAAAAAAGTTTTTGATTAGGAAAAGAAGAAATAAATTCCAAGACAATTGACTTAGAAGTATAAAAATCTCCGAATCAGATTTAGTGTTTAATTGCAATATACATGAATTTTACAGCAAAACAAGACCGAGACGTGAAAAATTCCCAATTGAAATGGAAGTGAAATTTTAGAAAGCTAAAAAAAGGCGTGAAGCAACAACAAACTAACAAAACTATAAACTTTTACCTGATGTTTTCGCAGCAATAGCAGATAACATTTTGCAATTTGCATATTGAACTATGAGGAGCACGATTAATTACTCGTTACAACAGCAGGAGTGTATACACGAAGTGTAGTTTTTTTCTTATTTTATTTTTTTTTTGCAATTTCGTTGTAGTTGTTATATGACTCGACCCTGAAGAACATAGAAAGAGTGTACTGTTATATGAGTGGCAGGAGTTGTCGGATTGTCAGATGGACGGACAGGCAAACCAGGTAGACAGATAAATATATGATATGCATGGATTTCCCATGTTAACTACTTTGGTATGCAACCATCGTAATATATAGTCAACCTGATACTGCTTCTTCCGTTAAAAAAAAACTGAAAAAAATTATCTCCCCTTAGTTTTTTTATTTTCTTCTATATTTTTATTTTGTATTCTCTAAATTTGAATAACACGTTTTGAGGTACAGAAAAAATTTTTTATTTATAACTTTTGATACAAAATAGCGCCTTAACTGGTGATAAACAGAAAATGAGTTTTTCTCGAGAAGTGAATCTGCGTACAACATAACATTCTCCAAACAGCACCAAGAGAAAAAAACAAAATTTGTCGTTAATCTACATTACTTTTGCTAGGAAAATACCCACGATTATTTATTTTTATGAAAAATTCACAAATTAGAATCAGTTTTAACATTTTTAAAAAATTTTTAACTAAAAATCGACTTTAAATTGTTTATAACAATCTTAATTATTTATAAATCTTAAAAAGCGTGTGTACTTCCCCAGATAATTCATCTGAGAAGTTACAGTTAAAATTCCAAATAAATCTGTCAAAAATTGAGCGAGTTACATTGTACGCAGTTTTGAAAAATGTAGTTTTGAGAAAATCGCATTTAAAATTTCAGGACGCATTTCCCATATGACATATTTAAAACAGTGACTTAACAATTTTTTCACTTTTTTTTTGCTTTTCCAGCACCACATAACCACTTTTTTATATTTATGATTTATATTTTATATTATAATTAAACTGATTTGTACCCTTAAAAATTATCAACAAACTATTATTTATTATTTATTCATTTTTTTGTTCCATGTATACCTAAAAGGTTTTTACATTTGTTCCCGCAGATGATTAAAATCCCTGGCAAAATAGTATTTACATATCATTCTTGGATAGTTTATGCATCATTTAATCGAATAAAAAAAAATTGAAAAAAAATTTTTTGTTGAGTAGTATAACCTTAAGTAGTGACTGACTTTTTGCTTTTGAACTAAAAACTTTTGCTTTTAACTAAAAGTTAAAAACACTAAAAAAATTTAATGTTGGAGAAGTTAGAAATGATTGCAGAAATTCAATTATGTTCAAAAATTTTTTTAAGGGGGGGGTATAGTTAATTCAGTGAAAAAAAAGTATGCGTTTTAGAATTTTTTTTGGCGATACGCAGAAAGTTAATTTATTTTATCGTTTTGCATATAATATTGCAACATTTGAACAATATTTCTCTAAATTTTAATTTAAAAATATTAAGAATTGAGCGAGTTAATGAGATTTTCCTCAGGCGCCTCCAAAAATTTGCGGTGTACGCTCTAACTCTCAACAGAATAATCCAAAACAAAAAAATTAAAGTTTCAATTATTCAAATCAATTATTTTCATAAATAATAAAATTCTTTACAGGGATTCAATCATTTTCATAAATAATACAACTCATCGCAGAATTTCAATTATTTTTATTACAATTTTAATCAAATTCTTCGAAAAATGTAATATTCTTAAAAATTGTATTAAATTCGTCAAAAGAATTCAGTAATTTAAAAATCTGTTGAAAAAATTCTTTATGAAAATTAAATTTTAAGGAACATTCAATTATTTAATAAATTATTCATGTTTGCATAGGGGAGAGTGGGGCAAACCGGACCCCCTAATGGTTTTTTGACTCTTGTGACTAAACGAATCAACCGATTTTATTTTTCGATGGCTTCCCAATGGGAAATGCCAGTGTAGTGCCGATGTTCATCACTGGCTTAGTACTCAGACGATTTTTCGGCGTAGTCTAGCCGAGCCTCGACACTTAGTGCTGGCGCAGTACAGAATTTTTGTTTCGCCAAAGCTTGGACAAGCCACGGCGGCAAGTGCTAGCTGAGTATAGAAAAATTGTTCACAACGCTCTTTGCCAACATTGCTTTCTTGACATAAACTTGAAAAAAATTTTTAAAAAAGTTTATGAATGTTTATAAATATAAATTTATTGAAAAAATTAATATTTTACTTTTCAGTTGTTCATTTTTTATTCTTATTAAATTTAATAATAACAATTTAACACAATTGTCTAACTTTGTAAATAATAAATTATTTAAACAAATTAAAATTATAAACAAAATTTAAACTTTAATCTCAATAATAATTTAGTTCCTATTAAAATACTATTATACTTCTTACTATGAATAAAAAATTATTAAAAAATTACCACGTAATTTAAGAATTACGTAAAATGTTAAATGCAATAAGTAAAGTAATTTAATTTAATTATTAAAAATTTAGTTTAATTTATTATTTCTAACGTATCCCTTTTTTTTCTCATCTTTGACTCAATAATTGTATGTCTGAATGATACTGAGATATTAATACTTTACTGTACATATGTGTCGTTAGCATAGTGGTTAGAGCGTTAGTCTGTTAGTCCGTAGGTCGTAGGTTCGATTCCCCTCGTCAGAAATTTTGTTTATTTTCATAGGTTTGCGATATTTCTAGATTCCAATCGTTAGGTACTAAAATATGAAAATCTAATGCACACTTACTGTAATTGTTTGTTATTTAATTTTTAAATGTTATGAACAATTTTTTTCTACTTCATTTACTATATCTATTGTTAGTCTCCATCTTCAATACAATTTCTTTAAGAAGAGAAATATTTTATGAATAATAACTATTTATTAATATTATTTACCATTTTGTTGTAAAATTATTTATAATTATGAATTTACGACTAATTAATAACAATACGGCATTTATTGCGGCAATATTCTCAGCCAGCACTGGTCCAGTGCTGCGCCAGCGCTGTCTGGCAGCACTGACAGACAGTACTTCGGCAGCGCCAGACGGCGTTATCATCCCAGTGCCATGCCAGTGCTGGCTCTCAGCCTTGCCGCCAGTGCTGGCGCAGTACTACGCCAGTTGTAAATTTCCCATTGGGTTGTTTGAAAGATCATTTAATTGCGCAACTTTTTCCCAGAGGCACCTGTACTTTATCTTTTATTAATTAAAGGAAGTGAATTTATCATTCGGTGATTAAATATTAAATTTGAAGAAGTTAACAATTTTCCCGAATCAATCTACACAAATAAATTAAATATCTTAAATAAATCTCGATAAGCTCATGGGCTTCAATGTATCGATAGCACAGCTGCCCTAATACAGAAACCTGCTTAATTTGAAAAATATTTTCGAAATTAATTAATAATTTCAAAATTATCAAAGAACTCAGAAAAAACGGTAGCATGGTGGGATACGAGCCCACGACATTATCAGAGAAACAATATTAAAGGGTCCAATTCTGATTGGAAGACAATTATTTTTCATTGTAAGTAAATATTTTAATGAAAGAAACATTTTATTTAAAAATAATTTTTATGGAACTTTAATTCAATAGAAATATCCTATGGCCTGTTTACCCCACCGGAAACGGTCCGGTTTGCCCCACAGGCCCATTTTGAGAATAAATGTTTGTCAAAAAGAAACGCTTTGCAAATTCATCAAAGTTTTTGGTGATAAATATTCCTGAGGTGTGTACCTTCAAAACCTAAGACCTAATATTTGGAAACATTACACGATTTTCTCAGAATTTCCCTAAGGGTGTTCGAACAAGAAAAACCTTTAAAAATGTCTGTCAGAACTTATGCTTCATCTGAAATGGATTATTATCACAATTGAGACATTTATCGCAATTTTTAAAAAATCAGCCGAAATCTTGAAAGGTTGTACTTTCATTTTCTTCCAATAAATTGAATATTTATACATAAATAGAATGATAGGAAGTAAACTAGAACCACACAAGCGAAATATAAACAAATTAGTGCTATTAAAAAATATCTTCAGAGGGCAGCACCCACCGGGTACATAGAAATCTCTTAGTTTACTTCCTATTGTTGCATATGTTGAAAAATCTTTAATTTCTTAGACTCAAATTGAAGCAAAAATTTTCAAAATTCCGGCTGATTCTTTTTAAATTACCCAGGCGGAAAAGTTGAATTGGAGAGTCAATGCCAGTGCAGACAGTCTGTACCGATTCGGATGTTAAATGTCTGCTGGCGCGGTACAAAGTCGGATCCGACTTTCGGTACAGTCTTTCTACTGTTGGCAGTACAGGCGCGGTACAAGATTTGATCCGACCGCCGGATCAAAATTTATACCAAATAGCAACCGGCGTTGCACTGGCATTCGTCCGTCTAACGACCCGAGCGGTACAGGCATTCTACCGACTGAGAACTATATAATTTATTTTATTATTAATATATTAATTAATTTAATTTACTTACTTATTTATTGATTTATTATAAATAAATTATAAGTAATATTAAACAAATTTTATTGGATTTATTTAATGTTACTTATTTGTTTATTTATTGATAATAAATCAATAAATAAGTGAATTAAAAATTATTAATTAATTTATTAATAAGAATATGCTTAGAATATAGTAATTTTTACTAGTTTTCAAATTAGTTTTATTTTTATATAGGACAATTTTTTTTATAAATTCGCTTTTAAAAATTTTACCACAAATATCTTTTGAAATCTGACAAGTTTTGCTATTTTTATTTTTTATAATAAAAATTAATAATAAATTTAATCCATAATGCTTTAAACATTTTTTGTATTATTAATTTTTAAAGAGCCGAAAGTATATTCGCACTGTCATTCTATTGCAAAATGCGTCTGGCTCGGTGCAGGTTTCAGCTCGCCAAGCACCCGGCATTGTACTGGCATTCGTCCGTCTAGCAACCAGCGCGGGCCAAATTATATTCTTTACACTGAGAGACCTTTGGGTCAGCAGCAGACTTTCGATAGGCTGCTACTGACCATTTTGGAGGAACGCTACAGGACTATACTTTTGGGTTGCTGCGGTAAAATCTTGGGTGCGTGACAGTCCAAAAGTTGTTCAGCTGCAAACCAAAGGCGGCATTCTTACTACTTCGGTGAGCTGCTCACTAACATTTTGGACTGTCACGCGCCCAAAATTGTACCGCAACGCACCAAAACCATAGTGGAGCTGCTGTCACATACGTTGTTCCGCTACAGTCCCAAAGGTCTCTCAGTGTATTAAAAATTAAAATAAAAGAAATCCTTAATAGAAAAACAGCTATTTTTTTGGCTGGAGTTTGAGAGTGACGGTCGTGATTGGTTGTGAAAATGACATGATGACGGTCGCGAGTGGTTGAAATACGATGATGACGGTCGTGATTGGTTAAAATCCGATGATGACGGTCGCTATTGGCTAAAATTTCATGATGTCGGTCGCTGTTGGTTGAAAATATCATGGTGACGGTCGCGATTGGTTGAAAGACGATGATGACGGTCGCCATTGGCTGAAAACCGATGATGACGGTCGCTATTGGTCAGAAATCCTAGCGGAGACGCTTGCTATTGGTGTGTTTTCTTTGTTTACATGAGCTTCAACAGTAGTTACAGTTTACAGTAGTTACAGTTTATTAACAGATTTTTACAGTATATAATACAGAAAAATAAAAGTGCAAAGTTAAGAACACCTTCAAAATTAAAAAAAAATAAGACAAAAAAAATTTTGTGATTAAAAATAAGGATAAGGAGGTCAGTTTTAAAAAATTGTGTTAAATACTACTTTTTAATTATATAAACTAATTTTTCTTTTTTGTAATTAAGAATTGCAATTAGTAAATTAACATCTTTCTTGTCTAAGTCGCTAACATTATCTACTTTTTCAACAATTAAACTTGTAAAGAAATTTAAATAACTTTCTAGAATCAGTTAAAAAATCCTTGAGCTCATCCTTGAGTTTGCCTTGTTTTATTAAAAACTTAATATAATTTCAGAATAATACTTTACATGGTTTAATATTTTTTAAATGAATCTTAAACAAGTACCCAGTTTTTTATTATAAAAAAATTTATGTTGTCTTAAAAAAAAGAATATTTTTTATTTCAGTTCAAAATTAGAGTCTTGAAGGTAATAAACAGGTGCCATAATAATAAGGTGCCAGTTTCAGAATCATGTTTTTGACTTATTTTAGAAGTAATTTTGATTACTGATTTTTAACTTTAAATTCTTAAAAATTGTTAAAAAATTAAAGCATAAACTGACCATCTGTACTGTTCATTTTAAAGTATTTTTATAATAGTATTTAATGTTGAAATACTTTAACAAAACTAAAAATTACTTAACTGACTAAAATTTAAATTTCTTTTAATTTATAAAAATTTTGTATTTTCTTATAAACATAAAAAAAAATTAATATAAATAATATAATAATAAAATAATATAATTTTTTAATTTCTAAATTTTTGAACTTATTTATAAAAATGTTTTTTGTGTAAAAAAATTAGGTAGGATAGATGTATGTGAAGTTAGCCCCCCTCTTTCAAAAAAATTAAATTTTTTTTAGAGTTCTGACTTCCTCTACAATAGTTCTGGAGTTCCTGATAGTTTTTAAAAATAGTTCCGGCGATTAAATGGTAAAAAATAGGTTTTTTCATAATAGGGGGCTAACTTCACGCAGCCCCCCACTATTGAAAAAATGGATTTATTATTAGAGTTCTGAGTAGCTATAAAGGAGTTCTAGAGTTCCCTACAGTTTATTTCGATAGTCCTCATAATCCAAAATCATAAATAAATAATTTAAAATTCCAGAATTTTTCAAAAAAATTAAAATTTTACGAAAAAAGAGTTCTGATTAGAGTTCTATTAGCCCCCCATCGAGATAGATAAAAAACATTGATAACAATTTTTTCAAAACCGAAAAACTACTGAACTACAAAAGTTTGAAAATTACAAAAAAATTTTTTTATCATAAATTAAGAGTTCCACAAGTACTGATCAGAGTTCTGTTAGCCCCCGATAGTATTGGACAAAAAACCTTAATAACAATTTTTTCAAAACCCAAAAACTACTAAACTACAAGACTTTGAATTTTCAAAAAAAAATTGATCTTTTGTATATTGAGAGTTCCATGAGTTCTGATCAGAGTTCTGTTAGCCCCCGATAGTGTTCGACAAAAAACCTTAATAACAATTTTTTCAAAACCCAAAAACTACTAAACTACAAGACTTTGAATTTAAAAAAAAAATTGATCTTTTGTATATTGAGAGTTCCATGAGTTCTGATCAGAGTTCTGTTAGCCCCCAATAGTGTTAGATAAAAACCTCTTATAACATTTTTTTCAAAACCCAAAAACTACTGAACTACAAGACATTAAAGTTTCAAAAAAAATTTGTTTTTTTTATTTATTGAGAGTTCCATGAGTTCTGATCAGAGTTTTGTTAGCCCCCGATAGTGTTCGACAAAAGACTTTAATAAAAAGTTTTTCAAAACCCAAAAACTACTGAACTACAAGACACTAAAGTTACAAAAAAAAATTTATTATAAATTGAGAGTTCTATGATTTCTGATCAGAGTTCTGTCAGCCCCTTATCAAAATTAATAAAAAATCTATAGTACAATTTTTTCAAAACTTAAAAACTACTGAACTACAAGACTTTGAATTTAAAAAAAATTTATCATAAATTGAGAGTTCCATGAGTTCAGCCATGTAAAGTTAATACTACTTTTTAAAAAAATCAAAAATTTTGCAAAAGTTCTGGGTACTTTAACAATAGTTCTAGAATTTTCTAACGATTATTTAAATAGTTCTGATGATTAACAATAAAAAAAGCGACAATGAAAAATCATAGTGCTAACTTTGCATAGCACTATGATTTTTGCAAAAAAGAGTTCTGACCTAATATTATGAAAAAGAATAAAGAGTTCTAGAGTTCTCTACCAAAGAAAACAAGAGTTCTGCAAAATTTCAAAAGTTATAACAAATTAATAAAGTTATGAAAATAATATTCTGCAAGTTCTGAATAGAGTTCTCACATTGTTGCGAAGAGTTTTACAAGTATATCTTATAAAATTTTGTTCTAAATCCAAAATCAAAAAATGTACAAAACTTTAAAAATTTCTAAAATTTAAAAAATTTTAAAATTTAGAGTTCTAAGAGTTCTGGAATTGTCATAAAGAGTTCTATAAGTATTTCTAATGACATTTTGTTCTAAAATAAAAAAAAAATGTTACGGGACATTGAAGTTTTCAAAAAAATTTTAAATTTTAAAATTCAGAGTTCTGAGAGTTCTGATTAGAGTTCTAGCATCATTGCGAAGAGTTCTAGAAGCAACTCTAATTACATTTTCTCTAAGCCCAAAATCCAAAAAAATTACAGGATTTTGAAATTTTTTTAAAACTGTAATGTCTAGTAACTTTTTTGATTTTAGATTTAGAACAAAATGTTATTAGAAATACTTATAGAACTCTTTATGACGGTGTCAGAAATCTTTTCAGAACTCTTAGAACTCTGAATTTTAAAATTTTGAAAATTTTCAAAGTTTCGTACCTTTTTTGATTTTGGATTTAGAACAAAATTTTATGAAATATAATTGTAAAACTCTTCGCAACAATGCCAGAACTCTATTCAGAACTCGCAGAATATTATTTTTATAACTTTTTTAATTTGTTAATAGCTTTTGAAATTTTGCAGAACTCTTGTCTTCTTTGGTAGAGAACTCTAGACCAGAACTCATAGAACTCTCAATTTATGATAATTTTTTTTGTAACTTCAGTGTCTTGTAGTTCAGTAGTTTTTGGGTTTTGAAAAACTTTTTATTAAGGTTTTTTGTCAAACACTATCGGGGGCTAACAGAACTCTGAGCAGAACTCATGGAACTCGAAATATACAAAAAATCAATTTTCTGTTTGAAAATTCAAAGTCTTGTAGTTTAGTAGTTTTTGGGTTTTGAAAAAAATGTTATTAAGGTTTTTTGTCGAACACTATCGGGGGCTAACAGAACTCTGATCAGTACTTGTGGAACTCTTAATTTATGAAAAATTTTTTTTTTTGAAAATTTAAAGTCATGCAGTTTAGTAGTTTTTAGGTTTTGAAAAAATTGTTATTAAAGTTTTTTGTCGAACACTAGCAGGGGCTAACAAAACTCTGATCAGAACTCATGGAACTCTCAATATACAAAAGATCAATTTTTTTTTGAAAATTCAAAGTCTTGTAGTTTAGTAGTTTTTGGGTTTTGAAAAAATTGTTATTAAGGTTTTTTGTCCAATACTATCGGGGGCTAACAGAACTCTGATCAGTACTTGTGGAACTCTTAATTTATGATAAAAAAATTTTTTTGTAATTTTCAAACTTTTGTAGTTCAGTAGTTTTTCGGTTTTGAAAAAATTGTTATGAATGTTTTTTATCTATCTCGATGGGGGGCTAATAGAACTCTAATCAGAACTCTTTTTTCGTAAAATTTTAATTTTTTTGAAAAATTCTGGAATTTTAAATTATTTATTTATGATTTTGGATTATGAGAACTATCGAAATAAACTGTAGGGAACTCTAGAACTCTCTTATAGCTACTCAGAACTCTAATAATAAATCCATTTTTTCAATAGTGGGGGGCTGCGTGAAGTTAGCCCCCCATTATGAAAAAACCTATTTTTTACCATTTAATCGCCGGAACTATTTCTAAAAACTATCAGGAACTCCAGAACTATTGTAGAGGAAGTCAGAACTCTAAAAAAAATTTAATTTTTTTGAAAGTGGGGGCCAACTTCACATACATGTAGGATAGTGTTGTATTACTATGATTACTATGAGTTAAAATTAGAAATTAAAAAAATTTTATAGGTATTATAAATGTTTTAAAAAAGGCACATATTTTGTTTTAGCTTGATATTTTTTTAACCAGAAATGGCCAAGCATAGAAGTTAGGTTTCTATATAAAGTTCTGTCTTGTTCCGCTTTTTTATTTACATATTTACTTGTAAATTTTAATGTTAAATACTATCTTTAAAAAACATTAATTGTATTAAAATAAACTGAATGAATATTTCAGCTTTATCCAAAGAACATAAACACGTGTAAAGTATTTCTAAAATTATATTAATTTTATTAAAACAAGACAAACTCAAGTATCTTTTTAATGATTTTAGAAAGTTAGTTAAATTTTACCTTTAAGTGTAATTTTTAAATAATTATATTGAGTTTTAATGCCTTAGACGGGAAAAATGTTAATTAATAGGGGAGACTGGGGCGAAAAGTTAAATTGTGAAAACAGTTAAAATTCATTATCTTTCGAACGGATATAGTTAGAGCATTGCAATTTTAATTATAGAAGGGGGTTATCACCCTAAATAAATGTCCAGAGTTATGTGACATTCTGCTAATTTTTGTGGTGTCCATATTTAAATTTTTTTTTACCCTACTTTTGAAAATTTTGTCGTAAAAGAAAATATCAACTTTTAAGTATATTTTTTGCATTTATTCTTACCGCGATTTTTTTACTTCATTACTTGGGTCCCCTGAAGAGATACCTAAAGGTATTTGCTAAATACCTTTAGTCAGATTCTTTATATTTGTTGTTAAAGCCAAAAACGCATCCTGGGGCGAAAAGGTAAATGTATTTTTACATGTTGTTAAAATTTTTTTTATTTTTCGTTTTTTTGGGCTTATTTGTTTAAAAATGATTTATTTGACATTAGGGAAGTACTCTGTCAAAAAAAAACCGTTCACGTAAAATGAACAAAAAATTTTTTTTTTTGAAAAATTTTTTTTTAACTTTATAACTGTTCTAAAGCTTTTGTTCAATAAACACAGATCTTTTATTAACTAAATTATTTGTTTATGAATACTTTAACTTATCTAATACTTAACACCTATCAGAAAATAGTTTTAGTAGGCTAGAAATAGAATTTAACATTTCGTCCCAGCATGGGGCGAAAAGTTAAAAAAAACAAAATTTTCAAGAAAGGACAAAACATGTATTGTATGCGAAAATATCAGAAACTTTTTTATTGAAAGTTGTAGGGGGCAAGTTGCCCTACAATATTGATATATAAATATTTGCATCTAAGCGGATTATATTGTCTAAAAAAAATCATTTATGCAAAATTTAACTTTTCGCCCCAGTCTCCCCTACATTTTGCAAAATGAAAAAATTATTTATAGTACTAACATGTAGTATTTACACAATTTTTGCAGATAGTGTACAATTAATTAAAATTGATTTAATAAATGGTAATAAATCATTTATCAGAGATCAAAATAAGTGAAACAATTTCAAAAAGAATTTTATTATTAAAGTAATTTGGTGTTGAAGTTCTGGATCATTTTATTTTCATGTTATTATTACTTTGAAACAAATAATGATAATAAAGTAATTTCTTTTAAATAAAGCTTAATGTCTATACTTTAATGATAAAATAAAAAGATTGTTAAAAAATTAAAATTTAAAATTGTTATTAACAATTCTTATAAAGAATTGCAAATTCAAGAATGTTCTTAATATTTTGGGAAAATTAAATTACCATGTATTGATGTGCAAAACTTCAAGTATTAATTTAAAAAAATTTTCGCCTGTATTTTGGCAGAAAAATCTACACAATTTCTATAATATAGAAGCGAATTATGATCTCAGCTAATGTTTATTATAGGTTATTTAGGAGGTTATGTATGTTTAAGACTAAAGAGAAAAATGTTCAGCATTAATGCCATGTTTATATTATTGAAATAAAAAATTTTAATGAAATATTTTTAAATTTAACCTTAGTTTTTTGTATTTAATTTTTTACAATATATTTATCATAAATAATCCTTAAAAAACGCACGAGACTCGCATTTCACTCTCATGCATCATGTACCTTTATGACATGCGAGCGTAATGCGTCTCATATGAGGACGCATCTGTCTGCATCAGTTAAGGCATGAGTGTGAAAAGAAACCTCATACATGCGAAATATATGAGACGCATATCAATCTCAAATTGTTATCTGGGAGGTTAGGGGCCATCCATAAACCACGTAGCCTCTTGAGGGGGAGGAGGGGGGTCAAGCAATTCACTACGACAAGAGGAAAAAATGGCGCTAACCCGTGTAGAAATTTAACCATGGCCCAAATAGGGGCCAGATCTTGTTATCATTGTGTAGGCCATATCGTGGCAATTTCTACACGGGAATACATGTAATAGCGTACTACATGGGGGGAGGGGGGGTCAAAATTCCCCAAAAATGGGGCTACGTGGTTTATGGACGGTCCCTTACTGATTTTTCTTTCTTTAAATGAATCCTTGGAGTTTTGCCATAATTTTTCAAGTAGCCGGTTTCATTTATTTTGGCCCTAATATAAGTAAAAATATGATAAACTGATGGAAAATGTTTGTAGCGTTTTTACTTTGTAATTTCCATATTATGAACATAATTAGTTTTGTAATATATATATATATATATATATATATATATATATATATATATATATATATAAATGTATCATGTACGGAAACTAAAATTTTTGTATCTTTTAAGTTTTAAAAGATGCGTTTAAATTTTGAATAGATCTTTTAGATCTATTCTCTAAATTCTATAGCTTGTCTTGCTATAGAGAACAGACACGTTGTCCTTTTTGTTTGCCGTTTTGTCGGAATTATTATAATTAAAAAGTGCCAATATGGATTACCGGGCAATGCTGGCGAAACTCAAAGGTTGGTGACCACTCTCCACATATTTGGCTGACGTTTCCTGGAGTACCAGGAATACCAGTAGAGCGGAAAAGTCGACTGGCTTCACCGTTCTTGTATCGACGCCAGAAGTGCGGATTCTCATCTCGTGAATAGTTTGTTTTATTAAATAAAGAAATTTTCTTACTCAATTTGATGCGTAAAGTGAATCGAGAAAAGTTCGAGACAGTGCCTTTTCTCTTTCCTTATCCCAAAGAAACCATAACCCTGAAAAGTTTCTCAAAGTAAAGTTTGCGCGGTTAATTGTGAGCTCGGTAAATAAGCAAGACCGGGAGTGCTCATAATTCAAAATACGGCGGCGGAGGTCCGGGTAGAATTCCTACCTAGCGCTGGAGAGGCTCTCCTAAACGGATCACCGTTGGCCGTATACAAGTTCGAAGCGTGGAACTTGTATATTCAATTTTCGTAAGGTGCCGTCGTCGCCATTTTTGTAGCGCTTTTCTAAGTGGAATTTTCCACTTGCCTCATGGCAAGAAAACGCGTTGCAACAGTGGCCTATCTTTTAGAAGTCATTTGATTAATATTTTATTTAGACATTTTTAAAAAATGATATTTTCAATGTTTTACAAAAATTTTAATAACTTCTAAAATACTGAATGCTTTTTAATGATGTTATGCTTATTTTAAAGGTGATTTTCTCCAGAATGAGTATTTTTTATAGGCATTAACTTGTAATTTTTTTTAGAAAATTCAATTTGTCAAACTTACATTTAAAAAATTAAAAAACTTTTAAACAATCTTATTAACAGAGAAATAATTTTTAAAATATAAACATATGTTTTTATTTAATTAAGATTTAATTGAAGGTTATATTAAGGTTTTTGTTGTGGAAAAGGACCTAGAACCTTTTGGTTCTAGTGTTTAATTAACTATGCAAGGTGAATGTTAATTAATATTTAATATTTCTTTCAAATTAATTACATTCATCTTTTTCTCTTTTTTAAAAACAGTTATAAAGTATAAATGAAACGCAGTAAGTTACAAGTGTTTATTTTAGTTAATTTTGTATTGATTTCGAATATATAGTTATAAAGTGAAGTGTTCAACTAATTATTCCTAAATAATAAAATAAAGATAAATATTAAAAACATTGAAGATTAAATAAAAATATAATAAAACTTTAAATTTATTTGCATAATATAAATAAAATGCTAAAATATTGAAAAATATCTGAGTAAAAATTATTATTCACTTTATATACAAGTTTTTGTTTAGCGGTATTGTATATTGGCGTTGTTATGCTCACATCCGCAAGCGAGCGAATAGCGTAGTGGTTAGCGTAGTAGACTTCGGTGCGTAGATTAGGATAGGCTTGGGCTTCGTATCCCACTGCGAGCGTTTAGAATTTTAATGTGTAAAAAAATGTAAAATGTATAAAAAATGCTTTAAATGGTCTATAAATAAATGTTAATTAACATGCACCATGCATAGTTAATTAAATATTTTTTTTTTAATAGAGCATATAATTTGGCCCGCGTCGCTTGCTAGGCGGACGAATGCCAGTAGAACGCCAGAAGAAAGTCATCTTTCGGAACAAAATTTGGCCCGTCCTGGTTGTCAGACGGACGAATGCCGGTACAACGCCGGATGTTTGGCGGCATTAAATCTGTACCGAGCCAGGCGCGCAGCCACTACAACACATTGTCAGGTTCCAGTAGAATTCCTGTACCGCTCCGGTCGTCAGGCGGACCCATGCCAGTACAGTCTTACCGACGTCTGTACAGGCGCGGTACCCTGCCAGTGGGAAATTTCCGCCTGGGTACTATCAATGTGTCAACTGCGATAAACATTCGTATCAAAAAAAGTATAACTTCTGACCGCCATTTTTAAATACCTTTCTTGATCGAACACCGTTAAGAAAAAATTCGTAAAAGTGTAGAAAAAAACTAAAAAAAAAACTTTTGCTCCCTTCGTCGCACAAACGCAAGCTAAAACTGTCAGATTGAAAAAATAAGGTATACTAAACATGGTTGTTTGAAATTTGTAAGCAACACTTTTTCCAATTTCGCCATTTCGGAAATATTGAGAGGGGTCCGGTTTGCCCCACTCACCCCTATAAATAATTGAATTTTTGTAGAATTTTCTAATAAAAATTGATTTAAAAATGAATTTCAGTTAAAATTTTTGGTATAATAATTGAATATTAAAAGCATTATAGCGTGAATTTTTAGAAATAATTGAATTTAATTAATTTTTTTGAAAAAGTTTAATCGAATTTTTTTGAAATTATTTAAAGTTCTTATTTTCTAACTTGTTTTCTAAAATATATTATATTTAATTAAAGAATTTCCGAATAATCGAAATTTCATAAAATTGAATTGTAAACAAATGGATTTGAAAATTCTCAAAGAACTTTTTCAAAAGTTATTAAAAATAATTGATTTAAAGAAGAATTTTAGTTAAAAATTTTAGAAAATAATGTATTATTGAAATGATGAAAATAATTTTGAAGAAGTTACAGTTACAATATTTTTATAATATAAAATAATGATTTTATCACTCGGTCATCTTTAATTATTATAAGTTCTTGAATTTCAAAAAGGTATGAATTTAAAAATTTTTATAAATCTTATTTTCCTATGGAAAAACAACAATGATTAAATATTTATTTTGTATAAAACTATTGATGTTTTTGAATAATTTTACAACTAAAACAATTCGTAAATAAATGTAATAGAATATATTACTTCCTCATAGAGGAAGTATTGTAATACCGAAATTTTTCGAGTTCGATTTTTTGACATATCTTTATGTTATTTGACCTCAGGAGTTCAAAAATGACATTTTTAAAAAATGTCATTCCGTATGTGTGTGTGTGTGTGTGTGTGTATGTGTAAACATCACATTTTCATAAATATCTCGAAATCATGAAGAGCTTTTGGGTTGAATTTTTTTTAAATTGTAGATCTCACCTGCGGACATAAAATGAGAGTACTTTGAGATAGATTAATAAAGTTTAACTTAATTTTTTTTTGGATTTTTAATTTTGCAAAAAAACGTTTTTTGCCCATAACTTTAAAAAAATGTTAGGACACCTATAAATGTTTTTCCATAATTTTGTAGAGTTTTTTTAGACGCATCTTTTGAGTCCTAATTGAACATTTTTTGTCCATATTAACCGGAGATATTAAACTTTTAAAAATTCAAAATTTTGGAAAATAAGACTTTTTTGAAAATTTTGTTGAAAAATGTAGAAGTAATCTTAAAATTATCGTTACCGACTTGTAGAGCTTCAAAAAACGCTTCGATTGACCTATTTTTGAACCTAATTCGAAAATAAATTTCGAAATTATTGGTATTTTAAAAACCAAAAATTGTGGAAAATGACATTTTCTCAACTTTTTTGTTTAAAAATTTTTGTTTAACTATTAAATTATTGTAATTATCTTGTAGGGTATTTAAAAATAAATTGATTGACCCAAAATTCAATCACTTTTACCATATTTATAAAAAGTTATTCATATATTTCTATTATTTTTATCTCCATGAGGAAGTAAAGTGTTCATGAAATGAGCACCAAAATTATAAAAAAAAATTATACAACTTGGCAGCGGTTTTTTGATTATCTAATCATTCTAAGTTATTGAACTTTACAAATTCTTTTAATTAAATTTTGATTCCAACAATTTTGCGTTTTTATAAAAAATATTAATTATAAATTTTCTAAATGTAAAATTAGGAATTTTAATTTATTACATACTACCTACAGTCAGTACTTTTTTCGTATTTTTTTCTCAAGGGCTTTTTGGTACTTATTTTTAGATTTTTCTCTTGTTTTTTAAGGGGAGAGTTTTATTTTTTCAACTATATACAATAACGAAAATGAAAATCATAAAACGCTGGACAAAACGAAAGCCTGTCATCTTGAAATATTATGAGGCAGTATACGAAATATGCTCTCTGGTGTGGTTGTACCTCTACTCTTATTATATATGAATAAAGTGAGCACGTTTCTTTGGCTTGAAAATAAAAATGAAAAAAAATGTAACGCACAAATCACTTCAACCTCGACCCTTTCACCGTCGGCAATCATTTTATCATGCCAATCTGGGCCAGCCGAAAGAGCAAGTAGCTTTCATCGCGCGAATTAAAAAAAAAATAATACGGATATTTACACAACTTTCGGTTACAGTATAAGGAATTATTTTTTTTCTGATATTTTGATCAATTCATCATCTTCCATTTCATGTTAATTTGGTCAAAAAAAGATGGAGACAAAAGAAAAAAAATTATTACTTATTAGGGGCAATGACTTTGAGAGATGTCAATATTTTTATAATAAAAGAAATAGATTACAATTTATTGTTATTTGCAAAATAATTTCTCTTCATATACGTATATTACATGTATAACGAACTATATATATATATATATATATATATATATATATATATATATATATATATATATATTTGTATCATATGATCTCTTCTTGAGATCTCTTGATTTTTGTTTTTATGATGTTCGATAAGATTCTTCTGTTTATTTATTTCAATTTATTTCAATTTTGTTCATTTTATTTCAATTTTCTTTATTTATTTCAAATTATGAATAATGAAATAAAAATAATAAATGAAAATTAATTAATGAATATAGTAAAATAGTAGTATCCTAGATTGAATTAAAAATAAACAAAATAATAATTTAAGTGAAAATAAAAATTAACAAAAATTATAAAAATAAGTAAATGAAAATAAAAAAGAGAAAAAAATAATTTTAAAAAATAATAATAAATAAAAATAAGAATAATAAAATAATATAAATACAAAAAACAAGAATAATCAAACGAATAATAATATTATGAAAAATAAAGTAAATATTAAAAATAAAATTCGACTGGAATAAAAATAAATTTGTCACAAGTAACAAAGCAATGTTTCTAGAAATAGTTAATAAAAAATAATAAACTAGTTTTAAATCTCGAAGATCTGTGTGAATTTGTTAGCCTCATTTCTTTTTGCACAATAGAATAGAATACGTCGTGAGAAAAAATATTTCTTATCCAGTTTGGACGTATATCAGCCCGTATGAGGACGTAAACCTGTCGCTATCGTTTGTGCACACGTATAGCTTCCCCCTTATTATATTTACAAAGCACTTTTCGTTATCTATGGTTATTAAGTCGAACTCAGTTGGTCATTTTACTTTTATATTCTTTTTTTTCCTTTTTTTTAAAGACCGGATGTTTGTATGTCAATGATTCACGACAATGGTTTTTTTTCGAAGGAAATTTCCATTTTCTTTTTTTTTCAATAAAAAGTAATTTTAAATTGTTAATTTTTCTATTAAAATAAAAAACTTTTTTTTATTTCAATTTTGTTTCAAATTTTATTTCAAATACTTATTTTTTATACAGTTTAATAAATCGAGAAATATAAATATTCAAAATTGATTTCAATTATTTTTTGAAAGAATTGCATAATTCAGGAAATATTAGTTTTCAAAATGAATTACAATTATTTTTTAGAGAATTTAATATAAATCGAAGAAACATTCATATTGAAAATGAACTTCAATTTACTTTTTTCAATAAATAGTGTTTAAATAAATAAATAAATAAACTTCGAGTTAAGAAACATTAATTATATTAAAAAAGTTAATTTTATAAATTTGGTAAATTTTCGTAATGAAGAATTTCGTAAAAAATGAAATTTATTATAAAAATTGTTTTTTGTTTTAATAAATTTCAATTTAATATTTAATTGTTTAACATTAAATAAAATGAAATATTTTTCATAATTTGCATTTTATTAATCATTAGAGAAAACGATTTAAAATTATCATTAAAAAAAATGTAAAAATTGATGATCTTGAGATAATAAAATGTGTTCCTAGCAAAACTGAAGGTTACAAAATGTTAATTTCATTGTTTACTAGGCAAATATGTACTCGTCTCTACATATAAACTCATGAAGAACGTTTGATATTTACAAATTGGTGTACCATTGGAATTTTTTTAACAATTTTAAATAAGAAAAAAAAATTAATTACGATAGTTTACGTCAATTCATTGAAATATATTTGAAAACTTCATTTAATACCTATTTACTATAAATAATCTTACTAATCGCTAGAAAAGAATGTGAAATGACGTAAAATAATAATGAATATTAAAAAGAAGAATCTAGAGAAACGAAAAGTAATTTAATCCAAAAACATTTTTTAATCATTTTTTACTTCATTTTCCTATTTTATTTTATTTCTATTTTACAATTTTAAATTAAAGTTATTTCCTTTATTTTCTATCTTTTTAAATTCTTATTCATTTGTTGAAATATTCATTATATTTTTGTAATTTTTTTTAATTTTATTCATTTTCTACTTCCGTTGCTTATTTTAATTTTTTTATTTTAAGAAGAAGGAAGGAAAAAAATAAAAATAGAAAACTAAGTAAAAATTATGGAAGAAATAAAATAGTAAAAAAGGAAGCAAAAAATAGAAGAATGAATAAAAGCTGTGAGGAAGAAATAAATTTATAAAAAAGCAGCTGAAAAGAGAAACAGAAGAGATAGCAACTTCAAGAAAACAAAAGAAGAAATTAAATAGTAGAAAAGATGAAAAAAGGGAAAAAGAAGAAATATAAAATTCTTTCAAATAAATAGAGAAATTAAAAATAAAAAAAAGAGAAGAAACAAAATAATTAAAAATATTCCGCAATCATTAACATTTACAAACAACAACAAAAATGTAGAAATAAAAAAATAAATTCATCAAGTTTTTCTCTCTAGCAGAATCCCATGAAATCCATTAGAGTTAATGATTCGTAAAAATAACTCTCTCAATAAATAAAATTTTAAAATCACGTCTTCATTTTATCATCGGAGGAAGAAGATAAAGAAAATGAAGAAGAAGAAGAAAAAGTAAAAAAAAAGATGAATAAATGTTTCTCTTGAAGCAAAACTGCTTTTTCTACCGTGTTACATGTTGTATATATATAAAAGAAAACATACACGAGAAATGTAATATTCAATAGAGTGATTCATGGGTCTTGACCTCACGACCGATTCACCGACGACGACGACGGCGGCGATCGTAACGGTTCGATAGGTGATTAAAACGTAATCGATTTCTTAATTGGACAGCGACAGGTGAAATTGCAACGGGCAAAATTACAAGCTCTTGAAACGGAATTGATCGCGCTCAACTTTTAATCCCCCGTGGGACTAAATGACTTTATTTCGCAGTTATTCACAGAAAAAAATAGTATATTTCGTAACGAGTGCGAGCAGTTGTCAATTTTTGAATGAGCACTTTTTTTGGAACGAACGAAGCTTCGCTTCGCCTACAGTTTGTTCCAAAAAAAGTGCTCGTTCAAAAATTGGCAACTGCTAGCACTAGTTACGAACGATATTTTTCATAACAAGGTGCAAAAAAGTGCCTTTTTTTGCACCGCGTTATGAAAATATATATATATATATAAGATACGAAACGATTCTTATTACTTTCAACAATTTCAAAAAAAGAAAGAAAAAAGAAAAATGCCAATATAAACTTTCCAAGTTAACGCACTTTTTGATCAAATATAGATATTGCCGCATTCAATCGGATGATTAGCGTCAACACTTTTCGATAAAACAGTTGTAAAAAGAAATGAAGAAGTCTGATCGTTAAATATCTTTTTCTTTCTATACAACATTCCGTAAGAGCGTCAATAGATCCTTTAAAGTTTTACGATTTCTAAAAAAAGGGGAATACATTGATCGAATATTTAAATATTGAAAATGAAAATTAAATTAACAAAAGAAAAACACATTAATAAAATAAAAACAAATGATAAAAATATATTAATAAACTAATAAAAATAAAATAATTCTTAACAATGAAAGAAAATAGTATATTTCGTAACGAGTGCGAGCAGTTGTCAATTTTTGAATGGGAACAAACTGTAGGCTCAACAAACTGTTTTTTTTTCCAAAAAAAGTGCTCGTTCAAAAATTGACAACTGCTCGCACTCGTTACGAACGATATTTTTCATAACAAGGTGCAAAAAAGTGCCCTTTTTGCACTGCGTTATGAAAAAATTATTAAAAATAATATTTACTTATTTATTTAGACAATGCAGAATTATTAAGAAATTAGAGAAAATGTTTTGACTCGTTAATTTTTATAGTTTGTACAAACATTGGAAAATAATTTTTATTTATTTAGAGTTATTTATTTAAATGTTAGACAATTTAAAAAACTAATATATTTTTTGAAGAATTTTAATTAAAAATGTTGTAAATGAACGTTTTTTCAAAAATTTTAATAATAATTCTAAAAAATATTTATTTATTTATATAAAGGTCCTAGAAAACGATATGAATTCAAAAAAGGGTTAAAAACCATTTTCAAATTAAAAAAGAGTGGAAAATAATTTTTAAATTTAGAAAATCAAATAATTTAAAAGTTTTAAAAATTAAATTAGTTTCAAGAGACATTTTACATGTTTTCTGCAATACAGTTTCTCATAACAATTTATTTTTTGTATTTATATTTTAAAGAGGTTTTTAGTTACTGCACTAATTATCTCTCTTCTTCTCTGAACTAAAAAACTTAAAGACACTTTCTTTAAAAATAAAAAAAAATCGATGCACTTTCTCCTATGAAAAAGTTAATTATTTTCTATTTTTCAATTTTATTCTTTTCTTATAAATTTTTTTTCAACTTGACTTCGAAGAAACAAAATCATGAATAATTTTTTCTGTTTTTTTCGAATTAGAAAACATTAATTTTTTTTGTAGAAATTTCAAGAGAAAAACAGAGAAAAACTCCTCCAATTAACAAATTAATTTTTATATTTTTTTAGTATTACATCATTAATAGCTGCAAGAATAGTTACGCCCCTCGTTTTTTTCGACATAAAGAAAAATTCGTAAAATCGCTGTAGTTCGGAACAGAATCGAGTTACAGCAAAATAATACATGGCAAAATTATAGCTGAGAAGTCAAGTTTTCAAACGGTCCTACTCATTTTTTTATTTTTTTTTAAATAAATTTTTTAGACTCAAAAATCCAAACAAGAATAGTAATGCCTTCCCTACTCTACATACAAACAATTAGATAAAAAGTATGAAGAGTTGAAAAAATTAAAAATATAAAAAATACGAAATACAAGAAAAGAAAAATATAAAATGCAAAAACTCAAAAATATAAAACTAAAAAACACAAAAAATCAAACAAAAATTACAAACAGTTAAAAAATATACAAAAAAAAAAAAATTCTAAATACAAAATAAAAAAAAATTGAATAAAACAAAATAAAAATACAGAATTACAAAAATTAATGTGAAAAATTAATGTCTAAAAGAAAAAATGGAATGAATACATTATTATTACTATTATTGAATATATCAGTTTTTTAAATGTGACTTTTGGAGGTCAACTTCGAAATATTGACATGAACAATCGAGATCTCGCATATGTTTGTCGAACTCGATCTTTGGAAAGGGGAAGTTAAGTCTGTCGATACATTATATCAATGTACTCGCATAAACATTTGTAACACCCACGTTTTAATTCAAAACGAGACGATGGTCTGTAAAATCAACAACCTTAATTTTTTAATGTCCGCCTCGTACCTTGTTTTTATTTTTGTTTTAAAATAAAAAAAATTTTAAACGGTACAAAAAGCATTTAATTTCACTATATATACTTCACTTATTGCCCCGTTAATCAATAACTTTAAATTAATCTTTTCATTTTAAATTCTCTCTCGCAATGAGAGCATGTGGAGAATTTTTTTTTCATTTCATTATTAATGCAATATAATTATTTTAATGTAATTATAAAATATTTATATATCTACAATATAAATAATTAATTAAAATAAATAATTTCGTAATAAATTTAAAAATGAAGGTAAAAAATTTTTCACTTTTCAAAAAGAGAGTAAAAATGAAAATAAAATATGTAATGTCTAATGATTAAAAATACCTAAAATAGCAAAAATAATTAATTAATTTGTTTATACACCTGTCTTCAGCCTTACATACTTGGCTATACAAGTGTCTCTTTACTTTCGCTCTTACAATATTTCTATAATTTTTTGTCCTACACTGAGAAAAATAGAGTTTGAAAAACTGGGAGTCAATATTGAAAAAAACTGGACTTAGTCCAGTAAAAGTACATTAATTCATTTCCATCAAGCATCTTAGGGTGTTGCGTATAGTGTATAGAGGGCCTTAGTTCCAAATGTCACTGTAAAGAGCATTGAAACACAGGTGAAGATTATAAGGCGCGCTCAGTGTTGCCAGGTTCCACCACTGTGAATGTGCGCAAGCGCAGAAATGCGGATTTTCTTTTCAAAATGAGGATTTTTAAAAAAAGTCATTAAAAATTTGTTCTCTCTATAAATTAATGTTCCAAAAACGAAAATACGCGTATTTGAGTTTTTTAATACTAGTTCATAAAGAAAATATGTTTTTGATGCCATTTTTTATTCATTTTATAAAAATTTCTTATTTGTTTTAATGCATAAATATGTAGTTGTTTATAAATGGAAATATAGAACAATAAATTATAATTTATTACATTCTATTAATTATTATATTAATATATAAGGCATTATTAACATTTAAAATTTAGCCTAGATATTTGAAAAATTTTTCATTTGGTTCAAAATTTCACATTAACACAGGTAAACAATTTATAACTATGGTAAACGACAACATTACAATATAAAATCTTTTAAAACTAAAATACTGATTGAAAGACTCGAATAATATGAAAATGACCGATTTATAAATCAAGATTCTGTAAAACTAAATAAATTAAATATGTCAGTTTCAAATAGTAACTGCTGCTTAAAGCCATGGTCACACGTCTGTCTTGCATGCATAGTGCTCACAAAGCAAAAGTGTGACCGTACCTTTAAACTTGTATCGTTCTAAATTTGTATCAAAAAGACGAAAATGCGGATTTTTCGTCATCCGCATGAGGTTAATGCGGATTGCGGATAAAGTTTCAAAAATGCGGTACAAAATGCGGAAATGCGGTACATCTGGTAACACTGGGCGCGCTGCAGTGTGCATAGTAGAGAAACTGAACTCAGTCCCCTACTTCAAAATTTTCACAATAAGGGAACGCAGGCGCGGAACCTGTCAAAATAAATGGCCGACGCGGCGCGAAACGAGTGTTTTCTTGTATTCACTTCGTCAATTTTATATAAAAAAAAAACAATAACCAATCATTGAAAAAAAGAAAAATGTGTTAAATGCACTCTTTATATATTCATATTCATTAATTCACAAGTTTTATTCTTCCCATATCTTCATACTTACAATTAACAACTAAATACATCGGAAAATCTTACAATCATACGGGATTGAACACCTACCTAACCACACAACTAAATATACGCATAATTATAAATCGCACGCTTTTACATTAAGCCTCTCGGCTACGCAATCGATGGGGGAAATTTCCTATTTAAGAAACATCCCTTACCAATGAAATAAATTAGATCATGCGTGGATTTTACTTTGTAATTAATGTAAGTATGGGTGTCAACAATATTCATAATATTGAATAAATAATATTGTCAACTAGTTTAAATTTGATACGGTTATTAGAATTCAATAATAAATAAATACAAAACATTAATTTTTTCCTAACCTTTTTTAAGTTTGACACTCCTCATGGTAAATTTGATTATTCTTTTTTTTCGTGTACAAAATAGTGAATTGACCTTGAATGAAATGTATAATTAATTATTCTCACACCAATATTTAATAATAATGAACTTAACTACACTGCATAATAGTTTAGAATAGTAAGAGTAAGTGAAACGGTAAAATAAGTAAACGACCATTAGTGTGAGAGAGAGAGAGAATAACTTGTGGTTTTCGAGTAGGAATCTACTTTATGTGCACGGCGTTCATTTTTCGAAAGAACTGGACTGAGTACTATTTGTTCAATATTCGCTTCTATTATTGACTTGTGTTTTGTACACTGCCGCGTTCTTTTAATAATTACATGAGAAAGTAATTTCTCATTCCAATTTTTTATACTCTTATTCCCTCTTAGACTATATAAACAGTCTTGTTTAAGCTGATGGATGGGATAACTTGTGTTGAGTCCCAAACTGTTCAGCTATGAAACTTCTAATATTATAGTGTGTACCTGTCACATATTATTCTATAAAGGAGTACTACACTGACTGCATAAACCATTTTTCCATTTTTCTCCGTGTACCTGCATGGAAAGTATGTCATTTCGGGCACTTAAGGCGGGCGCAAAGTAACACATTACGCCCGGGAGTGGGGGAAGCGGGCGGAAAAGTATTTTGCGCCCGCTTGTATGACTTCAGCGGGCGGTAAAGTATTTTCCGCCCGCTTCCCCTACCTCCGAGCGTGCGGAAAAGTATTTTGCGCCCGCTTGTTAATTATTTGATTTTCTTTAATAAAATGCGACATTTTCGACTTTCTTTTTATGTTGACTATAGAACTGCAAACATTTTCAACTTGTTTTATTTTGTTTATAAAAATTTGCAATTTTTTTTTATTTTCTCTAAAAGAAAATAATGAGACATTTGGTTTTGTTCCCATTTCGTTTATGAAAATTGTCAATTTTAAAAGTTCTTGTTTCAGTTTTGTTTAATTATTAATTACTACGTTCTAAATAAATACTATGTTTCCAGAATACATTGTTTTTTATTTCTATTTTAAAACTTCTATCATTATAGACTTCATTCGATATAATGATTATATAGAGCTTAATTTTTAACTAATATGAGCGTTTAATCGTGCGTGCCCTCAATGCCATACTTTCCATGCAGTTAGGACAAAAAATTATGTTCGCATCATGGGCGCAAAGGTGATTATGACTTTGGCGAAATGAAGGGACCGAAGGGACACTTTCGCTCCCTCCGCTTCGCCTCGGGCGCGAAATTGTGTCTCCTCGGTCCCTTCATTTTGCCATCGTCGCAATCACCTATTTTGCGCCCTTGTTACGAAAATAACTAATTTCTTATACTAAGTTTTGCGCCTACAGAGCGACTTGAAAATTAAGAGTACTCGCATTCGCCTGGACCACCCGTCAATGGGTTTTCTCGCCAGAGAAGAGGGAAACTGTAGAAAACCTCTCCTGTGTACAACCGGTTTATCGACAGTCGAGTTCTAATGGTGTGTACCGGACAATAATCGACGGTGCACATAATGATACCTCGACGTCAAACCTCCCGCTCAGATTATCTCACGTGCCGGAAAAATACCAAGCCAAATGGGCGCGAACCAAAGGTACTTACCCTTGGTCCTTAAACGACCGCCAAGTGAGGCATCCATCCGACTGAGCTAATCTGTCGGTTAAAATAGCAAAAATAATAATAGTCTTTAATCAATCTTACGCATTATTATTATTATGCTCGAAGCTAATTTTTTGATCAAACGAGTTAATTTTGCTAAAATGGTTCCAATACCACCCGTGAACATTATGTTTTTATTTTTTCTCTCCTCAGGACCCTAAAGTTTTGAACGTTCATTTGAACGAAATTTTTTTTTCTTAATTTAACAAATTTTTCTCAATAATCCTCATTAGAATAGTAAATAAAACAAATATCAATCAAAAAATTCCAAAAATTTTAATATTAAGGGTGAAAAACCACCCTTAATCAAATAACACATATATGCACAATAATAAAGTGCACAATATCATTACTATGCGTTCGGATATTTTTCTAACAACAATTCCAAAAATTCCCAAAAAATATACCAATCAATTTACAAAAGGTTAGAATGCTCGCTCGAACCCCCAAAACTCACCCCTAATTTAAAACAATTAAAAATAATATATAAAAGTCCAAAATCGAGAGAATGCGTTCGTCTCTCTTTCTGAAAATATTTTTTAAAATTCCATAAAAATATACCGAGCAATTTCCAAAAGGTTAGAATGCTCGCTCGAACCCCCAAATCTCACCCCTAATTTAAAACAATTAAAAATAATATATAAAAGTCCAAAATCGAGAGAATGCGTTCGTCTTTTGATCTCAAAATATTTTTAAAAATTCCCTAAAAATATACCAAGCAATTTCCAAAAGGTTAGAATGCTCGCTCGGACCCCCAAAACCCACCCCTAATTTAAAACAATTAAAAATAATATATAAAAGTCCAAAATCGAGAGAATGCGTTCGTCTTTCTGTTTAAAAATATTTTTAAAAATTCCCTAAAAATATACCAAGCAATTTCCAAAAGGTTAGAATGCTCGCTCGAACCCCCAAAACTCACCCCTAATTTAAAACAATTAAAAATAGTATATAAAAGTCCAGAATCGAGAGAATGCGTTCGTCTTTCTGTTTAAAAATATTTTTAAAAATTCCCTAAAAATATACCAAGCAATTTCCAAAAGGTTAGAATGCTCGCTCGAACCCCCAAAACTCACCCCTAATTTAAAACAATTAAAAATAGTATATAAAAGTCCAGAATCGAGAGAATGCGTTCGTCTTTCTGTTTAAAAATATTTTTAAAAATTCCCTAAAAATATACCAAGCAATTTCCAAAAGGTTAGAATGCTCGCTCGAACCCCCAAAACTCACCCCTAATTTAAAACAATTAAAAATAGTATATAAAAGTCCAAAATCGAGAGAATGCGTTCGTCTTTCTTTCTGAAAATATTTTTTAAAATTCCCTAAAAATATACCAAGCAATTTCCAAAAGGTTAGAATGCTCGCTCGGACCCCCAAAACTCACCCCTAATTTAAAACAATTAAAAATAGTATATAAAAGTCCAAAATCGAGAGAATGCTTTCGTCTTTCTTTCTGAAAATATTTTTTAAAATTCCCTAAAAATATACCAAGCAATTTCCAAAAGGTTAGAATGCTCGCTCGAACCCCCAAAACTCACCCCTAATTTAAAACAATTAAAAATAATATATAAAAGTCCAAAATCGAGAGAATGCGTTCGTCTTTATTTCTGAAAATATTTTTTAAAATTCCCTAAAAATATACCAAGCAATTTCCAAAAGGTTAGAATGCTCGCTCGGACCCCCAAAACTCACCCCTAATTTAAAACAATTAAAAATAGTATATAAAAGTCCAAAATCGAGAGAATGCGTTCGTCTTTCTTTCTGAAAATATTTTTTAAAATTCCCTAAAAATATACCAAGCAATTTCCAAAAGGTTAGAATGCTCGCTCGAACCCCCAAAACTCACCCCTAATTTAAAACAATTAAAAATAGTATATAAAAGTCCAAAATCGAGAGAATGCGTTCGTCCTTCTTTCTGAAAATATTTTTTAAAATTCCCTAAAAATATACCAAGCAATTTCCAAAAGGTTAGAATGCTCGCTCGGACCCCCAAAACTCACCCCTAATTTAAAACAATTAAAAATAGTATATAAAAGTCCAGAATCGAGAGAATGCGTTCGTCTTTCTGTTTAAAAATATTTTTAAAAATTCCCTAAAAATATACCAAGCAATTTCCAAAAGGTTAGAATGCTCGCTCGAACCCCCAAAACTCACCCCTAATTTAAAACAATTAAAAATAGTATATAAAAGTCCAAAATCGAGAGAATGCGTTCGTCTTTCTTTCTGAAAATATTTTTTAAAATTCCCTAAAAATATACCAAGCAATTTCCAAAAGGTTAGAATGCTCGCTCGGACCCCCAAAACTCACCCCTAATTTAAAACAATTAAAAATAGTATATAAAAGTCCAAAATCGAGAGAATGCTTTCGTCTTTCTTTCTGAAAATATTTTTTAAAATTCCCTAAAAATATACCAAGCAATTTCCAAAAGGTTAGAATGCTCGCTCGAACCCCCAAAACTCACCCCTAATTTAAAACAATTAAAAATAATATATAAAAGTCCAAAATCGAGAGAATGCGTTCGTCTTTATTTCTGAAAATATTTTTTAAAATTCCCTAAAAATATACCAAGCAATTTCCAAAAGGTTAGAATGCTCGCTCGGACCCCCAAAACTCACCCCTAATTTAAAACAATTAAAAATAGTATATAAAAGTCCAAAATCGAGAGAATGCGTTCGTCTTTCTGTTTAAATATATTTTTAAAAATTCCCTAAAAATATACCAAGCAATTTCCAAAAGGTTAGAATGCTCGCTCGAACCCCCAAAACTCACCCCTAATTTAAAACAATTAAAAATAGTATATAAAAGTCCAAAATCGAGAGAATGCGTTCGTCTTTCTTTCTGAAAATATTTTTTAAAATTCCCTAAAAATATACCAAGCAATTTCCAAAAGGTTAGAATGCTCGCTCGGACCCCCAAAACCCACCCCTAATTTAAAATACTTAAAAATAATATATGGGCAATTCCGCGTAAGATTTCAGTCGACCTTTTAAAATCGGCCAAAAATATTTTTTTTTCTATTCTTTATTGAAAAAAAACAGATACATATTTTTTTATTATTTTTTTGGAGGCCAAATTTTTGAGTTAAGAATTTTCAAAAATTTCGTTTTTTAAATTAAGACATATTTTTAATGTCAGATAACTCAAAAAATATTATTTCTTTTCATTTTTTGACGAGAGAAAAAAGTTTTTTTCTTCTCTCTACTTTTGAATAATCATAACAAAAATTTTTTTTTTCATTTTTTATTAAAAAAATAAAGAAATTTTATAAACAAATTAATTTTTATTAACTTTGGGTATGATAAATTTTTAATTTTCTTTTTTCAAAGCATACCTGGAAATGATAAGAAGGTTTTGCAAAAAGTTTCAGAGTGGGCCTGACAAGTTTGATGGGGTCAAAAAAATAATTAAGCTGTCCGTGCAGGTCGCACGCACGCGGCACAATGGGACTTTTTTACAATTTATTATTAAAAATTGTTTAGAGCCTTCAAATTCAATAATAATCAAAGTCCGATAAAATTTGTAGGCTCTAGACAAAAATTAATTTGTTTATAAAATTTCTTTATTTTTTTAATAAGGAATTTAAAAAAAATTTTTTTTGTTATGATTATTCAAAAGTAGAGAAAAAAACAAAATTTTTTTTCTCTTGTAAAAAAATGAAAAGAATCAATATTTTTTGAGTTATCTGACATTAAAAATATATCTTAATTTAAAAAATCAAAATTTGGAAAATTCATAACTCAAAAATTTGGCCTCCAAAAAAAAATAGAAAAATACGTATCTGTTTTTTTAATACAGAATAGAAAAAAAATATTTCTGGCCGATTTTAAGAGGTCGACTGAAATCTCACGTGGAATTGCCCACATAAAAGTCCAAAAGCGAGAGAATGCGTTCGTCTTTCTTTCTGAAAATATTTTTAAAAATTCCCTAAAAATATTTCAAAACTAATTAATTACTAGCAAACTTTGCGTGCATATCATATTTCTTATTTCACAATGAAAAACTTATTATGATATGTGTATTAACCCATTAAAGATATGTTATTCACATATCCGATATATTTTATTATGGAAAAATATATCACATTAAATAACATGACTTTAATTCTGATGTGAACATGAATCAGAATTCAGAAAGTAAATGTTTTAATTTTAGCCTGATGCCTAGTAATAATTTTTTATGATAATTCTTTGAAAAATTAGGATAAAAAAGAAAGTTTAATATTTGTAATATTAATTTTTTTCCAAATTGTTTATTAATATTTAAAGAATACAGAAAAAAAACTAAAAAAATGTTAAAAGTTATAAACTGTCGAAGTTTACAACTGAAAAAATTCTGGTTGACACGATAACTCAAAATCTACTCAACCGATTTACTTCAAATTTTGCATAAATGTTCTTTGTATATTTCTTTATGATCGGAACCTTGGATTTTGAAAAATATATTTTTTTATTTTTAAAAAATTCAAAAATGTCAAAAAAAAACACAACTTTTATCTAAATCGTCGCCAATTTGCTAAAAAAATTTTTCTCTTTTCCAATATACCGATCATAGCGAAGCCTGTAATAATCAAGAATTTTTTTAGGTTTTTTGTTTTAGAGCATTACAAAACTCTCCACACTGTCAACCAGTTCGCACTTTCATTTTTTTCGGTCCCCACTTTACCAGTTTCTAACTTTAACAAAATTTTAATTTTTTTCCTAATTTTTTCTGTATTCTTTAATCATTAATAAACAATTTGCAACAAAAGTAAATACTAAAAGTGTTAAACTTTCTTTTTTATCCTACTCGGAAGAACAGACCAGAATACTACCTTAAGAGGTATATTGTTTTGGTTGCATTGTATAAACAAATTTCTACTTAATAAAATTTCAAAATTTTTTAGAATAAAAATAAAAGATTTTTCATTTTTAAATAATTTTGAATTTTTCAATGCCACAAATATTTAATTTTGTTTTTCTCCGATTTCTAGAAAGAACTTTGACTTTTTTCCTGATCATAAAGAATATTCTGATTCACTCTAAAAATTATTAGATAGGTACACACAAAAAAATGTCTATACTTTTATTTACGAATTTTCTTAATTGAAAAATTATTCAAAAATACAAATAACTTCATTTTTGAAAAGAAATATTTACTTATTATTATTTTTCTGTAGGAATTAAGATTTTAAAAAAATTTTGATATTTAAAAACTTATAAGAATATTATTTTAAATATGAAGAAGTCTTTGACTCGGAGTGATAAATTTATTTTTTCTTTTTAAGAATTAAAGATAACCTAGGGATAAAATTATTATTTTATATAAGAATATTGTTACTGCCGTGAAATTTTCACAGAAAACAAAAAGTATTTTTTTAAAATCGAAATGTTGAAAAATCATTTCTATTTGGCCTTAAGAATGTGTCCACCAAAAACAGAAAAAAAATTATTTTTTATAAAAGTTATTGCAAAATTAATTTTTTTGCAACTTTTTAAACAAAATTTGATTTCTCCTAAATGAATGAACCGATTTAAATGAACCAAGCGGAAATATAAAGGGGATAAAATATACTTTCGTTCAGAATTAAAAAATTTTTAAAAGTTTATTTTTTAATAATTATTAAATAAATTTTTTATAAACAATTAATTTTTTTTAATGTTCTACGCCTTTTAAAAATTTGAAAAAAATATTAACATACACTTAAAACTATAAGAAATCAAAATTCGTTGAGATAATTTTGGAGCGACAATTATTTTAAAAGTTATAATGAAAATTATATTGGCGCGGTGTAGTGCATCAACGCTGAAATTAGTTTTTGATGATTTTTATCAATTTTTATGGTTATATAATTGAATAAAAATTTTAATTTGACAGTGTTTTGTTCATTTCGTAGTTAAAAATAATGTTTTTATTCTGAATATCATCAAAATCGCATCTCCGTTCAATATAATTTTCATTATAACTTTTAAAGTAATTGTCGCTCCAAAATTTTCTCAACGGATTTTGATTTCTTATAGTTTTAAGTGTATGTTAATATTTTTTCAAATTCTTTTTCAAAAAGGCGAAGAAACATTAAAAGAAATTAATTGTTTATAAGAAATTTATTAAATAATTATTAAAAAATAAACTTTTTAAAAATCTTCTAATTCTGAATGAAGGTATATTTTATCTCCTTTATATTCCCGCTTGGTTCATTTAAATCGGTTCATTCATTTAGGAGAAATCAAATTTTGTTTAAAAAGTTGCAAAAAATTAATATTGCAATAACTTTTATAAAAAATAATTTTTTCCTGTTTTTTTGTGGACACATTCTTAAGGCCAAATAGAAATGTTTTTTCAATATTTCGATTTAAAAAAAATACTTTTTATTTTCTGTGAAAATTTCACGAATTCTAACTCTATACTCTAATTTTTTATAAATTATTTTTATCATTTAAATTCCATTTTTATGTTCTAGAATTATTTTCAAGAATGTTTAACTAAAGTTCTTCTTTAAATTAATTATTAGTTAAATGTACGAAAAATTTCAATTTTCAAAGATTTTAATTTGCTAACATTTTCAAAATTCAATTATTTCTATAAATTTATGATATAATGCTTTTAATATTAAATTATTATTATCTAAAATTTTAAACGAAATTTATTTTTAAATAAATTTTTATTAGAAAATTTTACGAGAATTCAATTATTTAATTACAAAAATAAATAAATTGTTCAATAATTTTTAAATAATTTTATAAAACTTTTTGAGAATAATTGAATACTTTAGAAGAATTTTGTTATCTATTTAGGAAGATAATTTAATTGTAGAAAATTTTTTAAAAAATTTGTAAATAATTTAATTTCTGCAAAGTATTTTATTACTTTTCAAAGTATTTGAATTCTTGCGATAAATTTTGATTTCCAATAACCTCGAAAATATATTGTGCAAAATGTATATACAAAAGAAATGTCAAACCTAGAAATAAAACAAAAGAATCCACAAAAGTCTAACTTCAGGTGTGGACAGAGATCTGGAAATCCGGATACGAAGATTATTATAGTTAATAATTAACCCTATGATTTCCCAGAAAACTTTTTTGGACCATAATGTGAAAATTGTAGTTCGTGATTTTTACATTAATTAACAAACAAATTAATAACAATTTTGTTTATAAAGAAAATAACTCTTTTCTTTTTTTTATCATTCGTAGAATACCTTAAGACACATTTTCTTTTTTGTTTCGTTGAAAAGTTTTTAAAATTGTCTGAAATATCGCGAGTTGAAGTGAAAAATGTCATTAAATTTACAGTTTCAAAAAAATCAGTTTTTTCCAAATATTTCGAAAACGTTAATAGATACAAAAAAATTTCATAAGAAAAGAAGATGCGCAATGAAATTTCCTATAAGGATGTGTATTTAAAATAGTTAAATTCAGAAGTTGAATTTTGAGTATCTACGATCCAGGCGCTCATTTGGGAATTCGTTTACACGGACACGTTACTGCCTCTAGAGTGGTGTGCGCGCACACATGCGAATCGCGTAGACGATTGAGTAGAGTGGGGATAAGCGAACGTAGTGAAAGGCGAACGAAAAGAGATTTTCGTTTCTGATGCCTTGGCGTGCTCTGAGGAGTGAGGCGGGGCTTTGGATCCGATCGTGTGGCCGAAATGTACCGAGTACAACCGAACGAATTATGTATTAGTAACAACGGCGGAGAGAAGTGAATTAGTGAAATATCATTTCTCTCCGCCGTTGTTAGTAATACATAATATTCGGAACTCTACGCAATATTTTGTTTTGATCGGCGTATGGACAACTCATACTTTTTTATTTTCCAGCAATACGATCCTCCACATAATTAATGTGAAATTTTCTTTTTTCAAACTTTTATTATTTTTTAATATTTAGTTAAGATTTTATTTTTTCTTATTGACAAATTCTATTTTTAAATTTTTTCTTTTTTTCAAAGTTTTTAATTTTTTAACAAATAGAAAAGAATAGATATTCTTTCCTATTTGTGAAAAATTTTGAAAGCGAAAATATTTTTTTAAATGATTCAATTTGACAAATATAACTAATTTTCCAATTAATGTTTTCTGAAAATTAGTTATTTTGCTTCCTCGTGGAGGAAGTTTCGTAGTCGTTTAATTTACAAAATTTTTAAAAATCCTTTTAACAAATTTTCTTCTATACAGGACTATGTTATATAAGACCCGAGGGGGTATATACTCCCGTATTGGAGTGTACACTCTTCTTGTAAAAGTCGTGTAATATCGCGTAATAGTAAGTTATTACGTGGGTCTAATACGTAGAAATATCTCTGTATTGCCCTGTAATACCCTGTAATACTTGGTAATAAGTGTAATTTTAGCGTATAATAAGTGTATTGGAGTATACACGTTTTCAACCAGTAAATACCCCCTCGATAAGACCCTGAACAATTGTCCGCATGTACACAATAAATAGTAAATCTTAATTTAAGATCGGTCTTAAATTCAGCACTGTCTGCTATAATGTTAAAGGATACAAAATACGTGCGTAAATCCAGCATTGACTGCCTTAAAAATCTTCTATCTCGAAATAGATTTATGGACTTTGAAAAATCCTCAGAAAAAAATTTTTATAAGTTGGTTTTTAATGTTAATGTATAATAAAATCTTTTCCTTTGCATCAAGACTAATTGATTGGTCTATACAAAGTATAAATTGTATTAGAATTTATAGAGTTAATCACAATTAAAGCTGAAAAATTCGCATTTTTATCAAAAAATTAGTTCTTTCAGCGAAATTATGTTGCTATATAATAAAATGTTATTATTTATCGAAAAAAAAATCAAAACTCTAATTCTTTGTATCAAGACGAATCGATTGGTGTATGTAAAGTACATATTATATAGAAAATTATAGAATTAATTAATATTAAGTGGAAAAATTTACTTTTTTACTGAAAATTTTTTTGTGTATTTAGATTCATATTTGTATAAGAAAAATTTATTCTTTCTATTAAGACGAATGATTTTTATTTTATAAATGTTAAATTGTATTGCAAATTATTTAAAAATTAAATATACTTGTCGTAAATGCTTCCTCCAGGAAGAAGCAAATTTTATTTGCTGATCGTAAAGAGGAAGCAAAAAGTTCATGTAATGAACATCTGGATTTACAACTTATTTTAATACAATTTTAAATAAAGTCTTCGAAAAACTTAATTATGTTCATATATTGTAGGGGAGAGTCTCCAGTTGTGAGACACCTCCAGTTGTGAGACAGTCAATTTTTTTTAACACGCAATATTAAAAAGCCGATTAGTTTATATAAAAACATTTCTTTTTATATGAGCCAACTTTTTCGTGTACGCCGAAGCGGATATATAAACTGTTTTTGTTAAATACCAACACTGTGTGTGATAATCGACTAAAAAGCGTTTTTCAAAAAATGCAAAGTACTTTTTTCCAAGTTAATTAATTGGAAAAGGTAAATGTAAAGCATTTTCTTTTAGTGTTTTCCTTATATTTTGTGATGCAATATTGCATTGTTTCAATCTACGGTTGAAAATAATTTAATTTTCCTTTTTCAAAATAGCGCCAATTTCTGGGTGTGAGACACAGCATATCACCAGTTGTGAGACGGTGTCAACACCCATCTGGGCAGCATAAAAAATACGACTTTGCAGGCATACTATTTAAATGTTGTTTTGATTTTTTTCTAGTATTTTTGGGCATGTCAAGTGAAAAAAAGTCAATTGATTCAGAAGAAATCAATTTTAATGCTCTTGTTGAAGCTATTAAATTGGTTTATTTGATAGTCATATTTTGGCGAATAAATATTATTATTTAGTGTATAATAATATATATTATTAATATATTTAATTATTTATACTAAACATAACGTTTTATGTCAAACTTATTAAATTTTAGCAATTTTTAATGAGTGTCTCACAACTGGAGACATTTTTTTTTTTTGAAAAAAGCGATGTGCTCGGAAAATGTATCGTAAAATTTTTTGAGTTCATCGAAACACTATACTTTCTTTTAATAAAAGTTGCGTATTTCTGTTACCTTTCGAACGGTGTATTTTATTTACAATTTCGTTTACCCGTTTACAATTTACGGGTCAAAAATGAAACCCGTCTCACAACTGGAGACTCTCCCCTATTAAAATTTTTCGAAAGAAAAGAAATGAACAATTAACAATTATATTTAATAATTATAGGAAAAGTTCATAGAGAATTTTCTAATCTATTTGTTCACAATAAAATTTGCCAAAATTTTAATTATTCGTTTATTCTCCAATTAAGTATTTAGAAAATAAAAACGAGAAATAATTTTAAAAAAAAAAATTGAATTAAACATTTCAAAATACACTTATTTCTAAAATTCAAGCATTCAATTATTTAAATACAAAAAAGAAAAATTATTGAATGAAAGTACGATTCTCAAAATTATACAGATTCTTGAATAGTGTTTAAAAAATATTTTAACACACTATTGTGTAAAAAATCTGTGCAAAAAATTACTACTGTTGGGCTAGTTGGGCTACAACTGTCAGACCATCTGAACTTTGCTAAATTTTTTCGTTTTTTCGGTCATTTTACCCCATAAACGAAGGGATCTGAAAGGGTTAGGAGGGCGAAACTTTTTTTGCAGTTTAGTGGGGTCTAATACAAGTAATTTCTGAAAAAAATTACAACTGTTAGACCATCTGTAATTGCGATGAATTTTTAGGTCTGTGAAGTTGGCTCCGACATGTCAAAATTTTTTACTTTTCTAAGTAGTATTCGTTTGTCCAAGATAGGTCCACGTTTGTCCAACCATTATTTTTTTTGTCCACCAAAAAAAAGTTTCAAAAAAAAAAAAAAAAATTCTAAAATTTTTTTTCTTTTAAATTTTGTTTCTAACTTAGTCTCAGAGGGTGGAATAAATTTTCTAATGGGTGGACAAACGAAATTACAACTTGGACAAACGACAGAAATAATAAAATCAACATTCCCACCAATTGTTTAAACAATTTCAATAGTTGACTTCTGATAAATGTACATTTTAGACTTTTTTCGTTTGTAAATCAATCTAAGAGGGTGGAATACATTTTTTAATGGGTGGACAAACGAAATTACAAGTTGGACAAACGTCAGAAATAATAAAATCAACATTCCCATCAATTGTTTAAACAATTTCACTAGTTGACTTTAGACAAATGTTCATTTTAGACTTTTTTCGTTTGTAAATCAGTCTCAGAGGGTGGAATAAATTTTCTAATGGGTGGACAAACGAAATTACAACTTGGACAAACGTCAGAAATAATTAAATCAACATTCCCACCAATTGTTTAAACAATTTAAATAGTTGACTTCTGATAAATGTACATTTTAGACTTTTTTCGTTTGTAAATCAGTCTAAGAGGGTGGAATAAATTTTTTAATGGGTGGACAAACGAAATTACAAGTTGGACAAACGTCAGAAATAATTAAATCAACATTCTCACCAATTGTTTAAACCCTTAAATTAAAGGGAATAGAAGTAAGCAGTAACTCAAAAACTTTTAAAAAAACTTATACATTTTTATTCCATACAAAGACGCATGCTTATTCCCGAAATCTTTTTTAACCAAATAGTTATTTGATATAAAACTACTTAACTTAAAATTCACATAATATGCACATTATTTGACATAAATTTCATTGCACACAAAAACCATTTATGTAACATAAATATCATTTGTCATAGAATTCATTAAACAGAAACATTATGTTACATAAAACTCAGATAACTTAATTCCCATTTGACATAAAAATTATGTAACATAAATTTCTATTGACATAAAAATCATTTAACATAAATTTCTTTTGCCATAAAACTCATTTAACGCAAATTTTATTTGTTATAAAATTCATTTGACATCAATTTCATTTGGCATAAATGTCATTTAACGTAATTCTCATTTGACATAAATATCATTATACATAAAATTAGCTTGATATAAATTTCATCTGACGTGAATATCATTTAACATAATTATTATTTAACGTAAAATTAAATTTATATAAATTTCATTTAGCATAAATGCCATTTAACATAATTCTCATTTGACATAAAATTTACTTGACATAAATTTCATTTGGTATAAATCCCATTTAACATAATTTTCATTTGACATAAAGTTCATTTGACATAAAAGAAATTTAACACAATTCTCATTTGTCATAAAAGTCATTCAACAAAATTCTCATTTGACATAAAAATCATTTTACACAAATTACATTTTACATAAAAATATCGGCGCCAATTTTAAAAGTAACCAATTAGATATTATCAACAACATTGTGATTCGACAATTTTGAAATTCGCGCCTATATTTCTATGTCAAATGATCTTTATGTAAAATTAAATCTATGACATCTGAATTTTATGTCAAATTAGAATTATGTGTAATGACTTATCCGTCAAATGAAATTTATGTCAAGCTAATTTTATGTCTAATGATATATATGTCAAATGAGAATTGCGTTTAAATGACATTTATGCCAAATGAAATTGATGTCAAATGAATTTTATAGCAAATAAAATTTGCGTTAAATGAGTTTTATGGCAAAAAATAAAAAATTCAGATTTTAAAGATTTTATTTCAAAAGATTGACAAAATTTAATTATTTTTTAAAAAAATGCAATTAATAGTAACTTCTCCAAAATCCAATTATTAGGTATGGGGCATTTCCACGCCAAATCGGACACCTTTTGACTTTTGCATCTCCGATTTTTTTCAAATATTTTTTTTCTTTTAGTGCTGGTTGAAAGGAACTTCCATGATTTTTTTCAAATTTTTTCATGAAGTAATTTAAGAGATACATGTTTTTGAAAAATCACGTTTTTTACATAAATTTTTTTTTAAAATGCTTATAACTCGTCCAAAAATTGATCAAATTTGACGTTCGATATATGAAAATTTTTGTTTTTACACGTAGTTTTTGATAAAAATATTAAAAAAATTTTTTTTTTAATTTACCAAAAAAATTTTAAATTTTAAAAATAAAATTTAATTTTTAAGAATGTATGTATCGATCGATTTTTTTCAAAATTTTTTGTAAGAAACTGGTACTAAATTAAGAATTTTTAATCCTTGTCTGATTGTGGGCAAACGATGGGATCTATTTATTTTGAAATTTTTAATTTTTGTAAAACGGTAGGTAGCCAAATGCCTAACTTGCAATTTGATCAAATCACTTTTTTAAACAGTAAGAAGGTTAAGTTCGGAGAGACTCAGTCTGAAAACAGTTTTGGTTTGAAAAATTTGCGTGATTTGGTCAAATTGCAAGTTAGGCATTTGGCTACCTACCGTTTTACAAAAATTAAAAATTTCAAAATAAATAGATCCCATCGTTTGCCCACAATCAGACAAGGATTAAAAATTCTTAATTTAGTACCAGTTTCTTACAAAAAATTTTGAAAAAAATCGATCGATACATACATTCTTAAAAATTAAATTTTATTTTTAAAATTTAAAATTTTTTTGGTAAATTAAAAAAAAAATTTTTTTTAAATATTTTTATCAAAAACTACGTGTAAAAACAAAAATTTTCATATATCGAACGTCCAATTTGATCAATTTTTGGCCGAGTTAAAAGCATTTAAAAAAAAATTTATGTAAAAAACGTGATTTTTCAAAAACCCAGATCTCTTAAATTACTTCATGAAAAAATTTGAAAAAAATCATGGAAGTTCCTTTCAACCAGCACTAAAAGAAAAAAAATATTTGAAAATAATCGGAGATGCAAAAGTCAAAAGGTGTCCGACTTGGCGTGGAATGCCCCGTATATAAAACTTGAACTGGAATTAAGTTTTAAATCAATTTTTATTGGATTCAATTATTTAAATACAAACATAAATAATTCATTGAATAATTGATTGTTTCTTAGAATTGAATTCTTATACATATTTTTATCAACAAATTATTATAAATAATTGAATTCTTTCAACGCATTTTAATGAAATTTTTAAAAATAAATACATTTTTCGAAGAATTGGATTCAAATTGTATTAAAAATAATTGAAATTCTTCAATGAATTTTATTGTTTTTTAAAATAATTAAATTCTTGTGATGAATACTATTATTTATGAAAGTAATTGAATTCTAAAATGCATTTTATTAAAATTCCTGAAAATAATTCAATTTTTTTTAAGAATTTTGTTATTCATTTATAAAAATAATTGAAGTGTTGACGATATTTTAGATTTTTTAAGAATAATTGAATTTATTCCAAGAATTTGATTAATTTTGAATATAATTAAATTCTTATGATAAATCAAATTGCTGTTTATGAAAATAATTGAATTTTACTATGAATTTTATAAAAATTCCTGAATATAATTGAATTTCGGCGAAGAATTTTAGGATTTATAAAGATAATTGAAACGTTAAAATTTTTTTTTTTAATTTTTGAAAATATTTAAATATCTGGAAAGAATTTTAATATTTACTAAAATAGTTAAATTATGTAAAAGAAATGGGTTAAAATTTTTACAATTAAATTTAATTTCAACAGAATAATTGGAATTAAAATTTTAAAAAAATACTTCATTAAATGATTTATAAGTAATAAATTTATCGCAGTTTTTGAATTGAATTAAGTTATTTAAATAGAAAATAAATTATTGTCAGAAGTAGAAAAAATTTAAGGTTTTTTTAGAATTCATAATTTCATAGTTTTAAGTTTATACGGCAAACAAAAAATACACAAAAAGTTAAAATATTCTTATCAATTCAAAACATTTAATTTTTTCTAGAACTTTTAGTAAAAATCCCTGACTTTTCCATAATTTCCCTGACTAATTCTATTTTCCCAGACTATTCCCTAAATTCCGTGATTGCCTGCAATGTGGCAACCTTGAAGTAAAAATCTCGTTTGTCCACCTACTGGAAAATTAATTCAACTAGTGAAATTGTTTAAACAATTAGTGTGAATATTGATTTTATTATTTCTGACGTTTGTCCAACTTGTAATTTCGTTTGTCCACCCATTAAAAAATTTATTCCTCCCCCTCAGACTAAGTTAGAAACAAAAAAAGTTGAAAATGTACATTTGTCAGAAGTCAACTAGTGAAATTGTTTAAACAATTGATGGGAATGTTGATTTTATTATTTCTGACGTTTGTCCAACTTGTAATTTCGTTTGTCCACCCATTAGAAAATTTATTCCACCCTCTGAGACTAAGTTAGAAACAAAATTTAAAAAAAAAAAAATTTTAGAATTTTTTTTTTTTTTTTTTTTAAACTTTTTTTTGGTGAACAAAAAAAATAATGGTTGGACAAACGTGGACCTATCTTGGACAAACGAATACTACTTAGAAAAGTAAAAAATTTTGACATGTCGGAGCCAACTTCACAGACCTTGAATTTTTATCGTTTTTTGTGTCATTTTACCCCATGAACGAAGGGTACTGATGGGGTTAGGGGGTTGGAAGTTGTTTGGTGCATGTTTTTCATCAATTAAAACGATTTTGCGTTGAAAAGTTTTTATTTTTTTAATTTTTCGTTTTTTAAACGTTGCGAACCTTCGCTTTTGGACCTTTATATATATTTTTAAGTATTTTAAATTAGGGGTAGATTTTAGGGGTCCGAGCGAGCATTCTAAACTTTTGAAAATTGCTTGGTATATTTTTAGGGAATTTTTAAAAATATTTTCAGAAAGAAAGACGAACGCATTCTCTCGATTTTGGACTTTTATATACTATTTTTAATTGTTTTAAATTAGGGGTGAGTTTTGGGGGTTCGAGCGAGCATTCTAACCTTTTGGAAATTGCTTGGTATATTTTTAGGGAATTTTTAAAAATATATTTAAACAGAAAGACGAACGCATTCTCTCGATTTTGGACTTTTATATATTATTTTTAATTGTTTTAAATAAGGGGTGAGTTTTGGGGGTTCGAGCGAGCATTCTAACCTTTTGGAAATTGCTTGGTATATTTTTATGGAATTTTTAAAAATATTTTCAGAAAGAAAGACGAACGCATTCTCTCGATTTTGGACTTTTATATATTATTTTTAATTATTTTAAATTAGGGGTGAGTTTTGGGGGTTCGAGCGAGCATTCTAACCTTTTGGAAATTGCTTGGTATATTTTTAGGGAATTTTTAAAAATATTTTCAGATCAAAAGACGAACGCATTCTCTCGATTTTGGACTTTTATATATTATTTTTAATTGTTTTAAATTAGGGGTGGGTTTTGGGGGTTCGAGCGAGCATTCTAACCTTTTGGAAATTGCTTGGTATATTTTTAGGGAATTTTAAAAAATATTTTCAGAAAGAAAGACGAACGCATTCTCTCGATTTTGGACTTTTATATATTATTTTTAATTGTTTTAAATTAGGGGTGAGTTTTGGGGGTTCGAGCGAGCATTCTAACCTTTTGGAAATTGCTTGGTATATTTTTAGGGAATTTTTAAAAATATTTTCAGATCAAAAGACGAACGCATTCTCTCGATTTTGGACTTTTATGTATTTTCTTAAGAATTTTAAATTAGGGGTGAGTTTTGGGAGTTTGAGCGAGCATTCTAACCTTTTGGAAATTGCTTGGTATATTTTTAGGGAATTTTTAAAAATATTTTCAGAAAGAAAGACGAACGCATTCTCTCGATTTTGGACTTTTATATATTATTTTTAATTGTTTTAAATTAGGGGTGAGTTTTGGGGGTTCGAGCGAGCATTCTAACCTTTTGGAAATTGCTTGGTATATTTTTAGGGAATTTTAAAAAATATTTTCAGAAAGAAAGACGAACGCATTCTCTCGATTTTGGACTTTTATATATTATTTTTAATTGTTTTAAATTAGGGGTGGGTTTTGGGGGTTCGAGCGAGCATTCTAACCTTTTGGAAATTGCTTGGTATATTTTTAGGGAATTTTAAAAAATATTTTCAGAAAGAAAGACGAACGCATTCTCTCGATTTTGGACTTTTATATATTATTTTTAATTGTTTTAAATTAGGGGTGAGTTTTGGGGGTTCGAGCGAGCATTCTAACCTTTTGGAAATTGCTTGGTATATTTTTAGGGAATTTTAAAAAATATTTTCAGAAAGAAAGACGAACGCATTCTCTCGATTTTGGACTTTTATATATTATTTTTAATTGTTTTAAATTAGGGGTGGGTTTTGGGGGTTCGAGCGAGCATTCTAACCTTTTGGAAATTGCTTGGTATATTTTTAGGGAATTTTAAAAAATATTTTCAGAAAGAAAGACGAACGCATTCTCTCGATTTTGGACTTTTATATATTATTTTTAATTGTTTTAAATTAGGGGTGGGTTTTGAGGGTTCGAGCGAGCATTCTAACCTTTTGGAAATTGATTGGTATATTTTTTGGGAATTTTTGGAATTGTTGTTAGAAAAATATCCGAACGCATAGTAATGATATTGTGCACTTTATTATTGTGCATATATGTGTTATTTGATTAAGGGTGGTTTTTCACCCTTAATATTAAAATTTTTGGAATTTTTTGATTGATATTTGTTTTATTTACTATTCTAATGAGGATTATTGAGAAAAATTTGTTAAATTAAGAAAAAAAAATTTCGTTCAAATGAACGTTCAAAACTTTAGGGTCCTCTCTCCTCATCCCCATGAAAGTCAATTTTCTCAAGTAAAATTACCTCTTTATCTTCAATTGAACAGAACCAATTTTCATTATAAAATTAGCATTAGAATACCAACAAAATATAGTGAAAATGAAGCTCATCTTTGAAGCCCGCAGGGTTTAGTTAGAGGCACAAATTGCTAACTTCAGGGCAAAGTATACTAATAAGGAAGTGAGATAAAAAGACCTCAATGAGTAGCATCTTCATACTTATTGCGACTGAAAATAAAAAAAAGTAAGGAAAAAGAAAAAGAACGAGTATTGTGAACAAGGCAAAAATATTCTCATTTTCTACGGTCGAGTGAAGAAAAGCAAGATCTCATGGATATATAATAATCACGAAAAGAGAGAAACAAAACTTCAAAAGGAGTTAAAAGTAAAAAAACGAGCAAATTGGAGAAAAGAAAAATGCTTCTTTTTAAAAATTATTTTTTTTATTTAACTTGTAATTATAGTTTATTTTTATAACTAAATTATTAATGGAAATACTAATTTTTCTACTTAAAATAATAATTTACTTAACAAAATTCATTTCTTTTTTGTAATACTAAAATTTGTCTCACCATAAAGTGACTTTTCCTTTTCTACTTAAAATTAAATTGTTTTGGTCAAAAATAAAATTTTTACTTTAAACAAAAAGTTTTCTTAACGAAAATTTTATTTTCTATTTAAAATAGGTATTAGTTAAAATGTATAGTTTAATGATAGAACGTCCAAGCGCCCGTCTTGCCGGAAGGACGTTCTGAAAGGCCTTTTCGAAAAGGCTTTTAAAAAAAGGGAATTCAATTTTTCTTTCCTGTCACTCTTTGGAATATTTGGGCACTCCACTATATTTTTCGCGTAATCTACACATAAAAATGAGTATGTGTACTGAATTTCATCAACTCTTCGAGTCAAAATGTGCAAAATTCGAACCGAACCGAGTTTTGTTCGGTTTTGGGGCGCCGAAATGTCGAATGTCGAAAATTCGACATTCGAACTGGGCTAGTTAGGATGTCGAATATTCGACATTCGAACTATAAAAGGAGGCACCCTTGCCGAATTCGTCAGTCCAGAAATCGCCACCAAGTTAAGAAGTCGTGTATTACCCCAAGTATATTCGTCCAGAACTCACCCTCAAATCAGAAACATGCATTCGTCGTGTTAGTCGAGAAACCGCGACCAAGTTAACGCAAGTCGTGTACTACCCCTAAGCGTATTCGCGTCAGTCTAAAATCTCTTCAAGTACCAAGTGCATCCTTCAAGTCTCAGTCAAGTTCATTCAAGAAGAATTTAATCAAGGAAATAATTTCTAATACGAGGCACGTTTCTATTTGCTAAGGACTGCATTATTTCGACTTCAACATAAAATCAATAATTCGACACCTAAGTACAGAGTTAGTACTTGGTGACCGCGCTTCGACTCTCTCTATAGTCCGGTGTTTTCTCACTGCTTTCGTGATTTATCAAGCGGGAGGTTTGACGTCGAGGTATAATGATGTGCACCGTCGATTATTGTCCGGTACACACCATTAGAACTCGACTGTCGATAAACCGGTTGTACTCGGAGAGGTTTTCTACAGTTTTCCTCTCCACTGGCGAGAAAACCCATTAGACAGGTGGTCCAGGCAAATGCAAGTACTCCTAATTTTAAGCCGTTCTGTAGACGCAAAAATTTAATATTAAGTAATAAGAATGTTAAGAAGAAAAATTCTATGGTTGTAAAAACACTTGTCTAGCCAAGATTGTAGGCTTAAGATGGGTGTATAAACAAAGAAAAAATATAAAAAATTGTTATTTCCAGAATAGCTTTTACTATTTTCAAAGACAATTTTTTTTAATGAAAATTAGAAAAATTTATTTAAAAATAGTAAAATTACTCTAAAAATAAAAATATTTAATTGCTAATTGTAATGTTCGAGGTAAATTTGAATAATTTTTATAAAAAAATTGACATTGAATGTAGGTAGTAAATTTTGCACATTAAAATACGTTATTTCCAGCGTAAATTTTATAATATCCCTAGTAAATTTGATTGAAAAATGAAAATTAATAATTTTAATTTATTGAAATTTATTCTGAAATTAATACAATTTGTCAAAAATTCCAAACAATTTGGATTTTTCTTATAGAAGTAGGTAAAAGTTATTTTATATTACCTTCTATATGAAAAAATTTCTAAGTTTAAAGACTTAGAAATGATTAAAAAAGATTTTTAAGTTTCAAAATACTAAAATCTTTTCAAAGTTTGCGAAAAGTAAAAATTTTTTCTTCAAGCCTAACTATTATATTACAAAAAATGCAAATTTTTACAAGTTTTTCTTAAAAATAAGGGGAAAAGGGGGGAAATTTTGTGATTTCATAGGTGTTTTAGCGGATTTTATTAGTTTAAGAGGCTAAAATTGGGGAAAAGAGGAAAAAAATGAGACTAACTGTGATCCTTGGGTTTGTGAGAAGTCCACTAATTCAAATTAGTAATAATTTCTGTACCTACTAATTTTTATTCGTGTTTCAAAAAGTTCTGAAAAACAAAATATTAAATATTTAAAATGAGCTATTAGAAAAACATGTAATATTAGATATTGTTATCAAAAAGTTATGAATATTAAACATTTTAAATATTTTTAATAAAAAATATAAAATAAAAAAAATAATTTTTCTACACTACTACATAGAAGATGCCTAATAAATTCGAGTTACGAAAGTTTTTCAATCTATGAAGAATTATTACAACACAGAGAGCATGTAAATGCGCATTATATACAATATAATGCTGTGATCCAGTTGTGTGACAAGTAGAGATACTTCAAAGCGAAGAAATGCATGTTACAGAGGATTGAATTTCACTTTCTCAAGACGAGTTTTGTATATTATGGTGGATCAAGGTTAGATATCAGGGCCTTAATCCATATTAGACTAGGCACGATGAGATTCTACTGATTCCTTTAAAAAAAAGACGGTCTCAAAGATTCGAGATCGGTTTTCGTTCATGATCGAGAAACTGCAACTGACACGACCGGTATTCCCATGGATTTTGCCACATATACAAATATATATATAACACAAGGGGTTACAAGGGGATTTTCTTTAGGAAAAAAAGAAAATAATAATAGTTAAAACATTCAATTTTTTTTCTTTTTTTATTTTCGACAAATTCTGTAACTGAATGGAAACATATAGGTAAAAATTTATTAGGTATACCATTTATTTATTTATTAGACTATTTATGGTCCAGTAAGTGAGTTTAATTTTAATTAGTGACTGACTTTTTGCTTTTGAATTAGTAAAGATTACTAAATAAATAGTAATTTCTACTAATTTATTAGTGAAATTTACTAATTCAAAAGCAAAAAGTCAGTCACTAATTCAAATTAGTAAATATTTTTACAAATTCAAATTTAGAGAGAAGGTTATAATATAATAAATAATAAAAGGCAAAAGAAATATTTAAAAAATACTGAAAAAAATATTAACCAGGAAGAAGAGTACCAAAAAAATTTTCGATTGTTCTACAGGTTACGAAAGGCTCACCCATAAATAATTGTAAATTGTTCTAACATGACAAATGCCGGATTCAACTTCTCCAAGAAATCAGACCAAGAATATAACTTTCTAATTTTGAATTAGTTACGACAACGACAAAGAAAGAAAAAAATCATGGCAGATTATTTTTGAAAATTAAATAACAATGAAAATTACAATTCATCTATAATGACGAAATAAAGAATCCTGCAGTACATATATACGTAACTGGTATTCACAAAAATTTTCAATTGAAAATTTTTTGACATTGCTACACTTAAATGAAAATAATTGAAATATAAACTTGAGATAAATTTATGCAAATAAGTATACGAGTATTCAATATACAAGTAAGAATTGGTTTTTGCAAAGAAAAATCTTAGAAGTAGTTTTGGTTCAACAAATTTCTTAATTTCAAAGGAAAAAGTAATTTTAATAAAATAAAACTCCGTTTAAATTAAAAAAAAAAGTAGTCGGAAAAAAAGAAAGAGTCGGTTTTTAATTTTTATACAGGAAATCATTTTTACAGTAAAAAAAATAGTATTAAGGAAAACTTTCTTGTTTTGTGTTCAAACCATTATTTTAAGTAGAAAATGTAGTTTCAGATAGACTTTTTTTTATGTCAGTATACGGAGAGAAATTTATAGTAGTGGGTAACATAATTGTGGTTAGGGTGACCATCTTTATTGCTGCTACAAATACGGACAGCTATCTATATAGTCACCGTTACCATCAATATCATCAGGAGTAACATCTTGGTAGTACGGGGTAGCATAACTATATTTTTTTAGCATCTGTGATGGTTGGCAGTAGCATAATGATAGTATCGTGTAACATCATCTTTTTAACATCAAAATCTGACTATCCATTTCTCTCAGTGTAGAAAAAGTAATTTTTGTCAGATTAAATTAAATAAATTTAAAGTAGATAACTACTTATTTTGACAGACAAAATTAAATTTAAAATTTATTTCAAATTAAAGCGGAGTTTTGCTGACAAAAACTGTGCGTCTGTCCAAAACTACTTTTTCTACTTGAAATATTAAATTATCAGTTTGAATTAAAAAAACATTATTTTTCGTTTCTTCTTTTTCATGGCAAATTAAATAAAAATCACAAAAACGAGAAAAGTGACAAATTTCTGTTTAGTAAACGCATTTTCTGTAAATTCTATATAATTCTGTTCATATAAAATAAATAAAGGAAAGTAAAAGAAACTTAATTTTTGATTCAAATTGTAATTTCCCTCAACTAACTAGCACTTTATTATGAAACCATTAGAAATCCCTCCCCCCATCCCTTATTTTCTTATGGGTCAATTTGGATAATTTTATATGGAATTAGCGTGTTCAGAAAATTTTTCTTCAATTCGCTACGATATCATAATTTGCTACACGGTCCCACCATATATAGTTATAGTGCGCGCTTGTTATTTATTTTATCTCAAATTACGTGGAAATGAAATGTTCTTTAAGGTAGTTTATATCTTCTTTTAAGTGCTCAACTTTAAAGACGTTTAACTACAAAACATATTTTGATATTGTATATGTATATAGAATATACCAACTCTTTGTTGATCTAGTAATCATCATTTTCGCATTTAATGTCTCAAATTAGTATTTTACTTTAATTATAATTGCCGGGATGATAGTTTCCATTTGTGTATAATTACTGCCCTCTTCTCTCAAAAAACCCATCATTTTTCTAGAGTAATAAATTTTATTATGATAAATCGTGTAACAAAAATGTAAATTTAAGTACAATGTATAATCATTTTTAAACTCTTTATATTATATTTGCGCGGAAAATTTCTGTTACTTTATTTCTTAATTTAAAATTTCAAAAATGCTTCTAATTATAAAATTATGTTTAAAAATTTTTGCAAATAAATATTTTTTATCTTATGTATTTATCATTTATATTACAATTATTTATAATTGTATACGAATTTGTAATATTTATAAACATTACAATGACATGGATTTTTTAAAACCGTTCTTTTAATTATTTTGCAAAAAATAAATATTTAATCATTACTATTTTTTTATATTAGGATTTTCAAAAATTTCAAATTCAAACCTTTCGAAATTCAATAACTTATTAGAAAATTATTAGAGGTGTGCAAAAAGCTCGAAAAGCCGAGCCGAGCCGGGCCGCAATTTTTTCGAGTCGAGCCGAGCCGAGCCCGAGCCGGGCTCGATGTATCGGGTACCCGAAATTTTCGAGTACCCGAAATTATTCGAGCTTTTTATAAAGCTCGGCTCGGCCCGAGCTCGGCTCGAGCTCGAACTGAATAGGCTCGAGCTTCGGGTTTCGAGCTTTTTGCACACCTCTAAAAATTATTTATTTTTATTTATTTATTCAAATATATACGGGCTGGGCCCATTCGCCCCATTATTGGGGCATTCCACGCCAAGTTGGAAATCATTTTGCTTTTGCATCCCAAATTTGTTTTAAACATTTTTTTCTTTTAGTACTCTTTGAAACAGGGACTCTTTTCAACACAAATGAACACAAATATCAAGTGTGTGTTGTGTTTAGAACACAATTCAAAAAATTGAAATGTGTTGTGTTCTGAACACAAACAGATTTCAATAGTAAATTAAACTCGCCACATGTGTTTGAGCAAATGTGTTTTTTCGAACACAAACACATTTCAAAATTTGAATTCTGTTGTGTTCTGAACACAACACAATTTCAATATTCGAATTGAGTTGTGTTCTGAACACAACACAAATGTTTGGTAACTGTCCCTGCTTTGAAATGAGCTACCTTGATTTTTTCAAATTTTTTTTGTAAAGTAGTTCAGGAGATACAGATTTTTGAAAAATGACGTTTTTTAGATCATTTTTTTAAATACTTATAAGTCGGTCAAAAACACAGGTCAACAAAAAAGACTTACTTATTTTTTATGAGACATCGCACTGAAAAAAAAGTTCTGGTTGGAATTACCAGAAAACCTGTTTTTAACTAGAATTTCGTGTTAAATATGCCCTAACTAGATTTTTTTTGGTTAGGTTAACCAGAATTCTAGTTAATTTAACCAGAATTCTGGTTGTTTTAACTGGAATATCGTGTTAAATATACCCTAACCAGAACTTTTTTTTCAGTGCGGAATGGTTTCCGATGTATTTTTGGACGCTGAACACGATCCTGACTTCCAAAATTGCCCATCACGTCATGATTTTGAGAAAAGTGGGGGTAAAGACCCCGAAAACGCTTTTTTGAGGATTTTCAACATTTTTTTCCTCTTTAACCTAACGTGTTAGAGACTTCCACAAGGTCTTAAATTAAAGCTTGTAATGTGCACTACATGACCCATATCCATAAAATAAAAAAAAATAAAAATTTTTTTCAAAAAATGGGGTTGAAGACACCAAAAATGTGTGTTTTTGGATTGCTTTAATAGACTTCTTGCAATTGCTTAGATTCACTTGAAAATGGTTACTCGGGGTTTTTGGGGTCGCTGATTACGAATCCAATATTAGATTTTAAAAATTAAAAATGGCGGAACAAAGATGGCAGATGTAAAAATTAAGAATTGCTTGGATTCGCTTAAAAATTGTTACTCCAGGGTTTTTGGGGTCGCTGATTGCGAATCCGCCATTTTAAATTTTTGAAAACTAATATCGGATTCGTAATCAGCGACCCCAAAAACCCTGGAGTAACAATTTTCAAGCGAATTCAAGCAATTGCAAGAAGTCAATTTAAGCAATCCAAAAAGCACACATTTTTGGTGTCTTCAACCCCATTTTTTGAAAAAAATTTAATTTTTTTTTATTTTATGGATATGGGTCATGTAGTGCACATAATAAGCTTTAATTTAAGACCTTTACTTGCCTACGACATATATATTTATTTATCTAAATATTTATATTTATTATAAAACTTTATTATAATTTATGATATAATTTTTAAATAATTTATTCATTTTTTAAAGAAATAGTCATTCTTCATTTTTGAATAATTATTCAAAATTATTTATTTCTATCAAATTTTTTTGAGAAAAAAATTTTAACCATATTAAATATTCAGGTAAATAAAAAAAAAGATTTGTGATAAAATTAAGAAATTCCCGATTCATCTCTCAGTGGGAAAAAGTTTTGAGAAGGAGAGATAAAAGGAGAGATCAAAACTGACACGGAAATCTTATTTGTTGTCATTTTGGGTCATAAGTTTAAAAAAGATAAAAATCTTACTTCTCTGAAATTTAGACTAATGGTCATTAAAGTCTTTGTCATCATTTTTATAATATACTCCCTGGGTGAGTCGAATTTTTTACCGCGATGATGAAGCTCAAAAGTCTACCAGAAAGTGAAGTCAAACAAAAACTTACCTGAAACAAAAAGAAAAACAAACTTTATTAATTATCATTAATAAAATATAATTAAGTTGGTTAATTATTCGCTATGACAATATTAATAAATGTAAGAATGTAAAAACATGAATTTTTTAAATGTTTTTTAGTGAAATTTCACTGATTGAAATCGTAAGAATAGAGTCACTGATTCTCAGTGTTTCACTGATCTTCTGTAGAATTTCATTGATTCAGATTTAAAGAGTAATATTAATAGAATAGAATTTTATTTCTTGATGCTCGCTACATCATTTCTTAGGGAACGTTCATAAACTACGTAGACCAATTTTTTGGAAATTTTAACCCCCCCCCCTCTCCCCCCACGTGGACGCAATTACATGTATTAGCGCCATTTTTTCCTCTTATGGTAGACAATTGCTTGACCCCCCCTCCCCCTAGACGTGCTACGTAGTTTATGAACGTTCCCTTACAGCCTTTAATAATATTTTCATTAATATTAGATCTGTAAATAATAATAAATAACTTAAATAAACTATTTCCACTAAATTAATAAATAAAATTAATTAATTAACTATAATAAACAATTAAAAAAAATAATTCTTAAAAAGAACAAATGAAAATTGTTGCGCAAGAAAAAATTTTCTTGATTATTAAACAGCGCATGTATTTTATAAATGAAAAAATGTCGATTTCCCAACTTTAATAATCTTCGGATCTACTTAGTGAACCATAAATAGAAAAATGTAAATATTACAATTATCGATTCAATTAAGAGGTGAAATATTGTTGATTATTGCATTATCACGAGAAAATAGAGTACATTACTCTCTTTGTCTTGTATGTATATATATACATGCACTTTATTAATTATTACACTTTATAACACATTATGCCATTATATTATTGGCAGTTGAAATATTCGCATATATGTGTATTATTGCAAAATAGGTTGTACGCGTAATTTTTAGACATTAGTTTGCGCGTAAACTTCTTTGCATAAGATGAAAAGCGATTTAAAACCTTGCATACCAGGCATTCTTTCATTTAGTGTTTCGCGTTCCAGTTTTAATTTTCTCTCTCTCACTCTCAAGTGACTTTTTACTATACATATATATATATATATATATATATATATATATATATATATATATATATATATATATATTTATTCGCGCCTGTAATATAATGCGTTCAGAAGACAAGGAATTTTGTCGAATGTCGTGTTTCACAGGTGTGGGTTACACTTGGCAACACCTTAATTGACAATTTATTATTATTTAACTGTCATCGTAACACCTGTATAACTGCAGACGACTCAAATATATATATATATATATATATATATATCATGAAAAATGAAAAAAAGAGTCAAGGAATTTTTTTCATACATTATTCATGTTCTGTTATTTTCTCATTAAACAAAGTCGAGATAATTTCTTGAAATTCTTTAACACACTAAAGGCACATATGTTTCTTTTGATTGTAGAAAAAAGAAATCATTTTTTAATTCTTTTGCTTTATGTATATGTTGTAAAATTTATTTCTTGAACATTTTGTTATCAGTTTTTGTAGATAATATTTGAAAAAAAATGTCTTTCCCTTTTTCTGTGTTTGAATTTTTAGTGTATATAAAATAATGATAATAATGAAAATAATGGCAACAAATATTGATATCTGGATATTAATTACCATTATTAATATAAATCATTTATCAAAGGTATAGACCTCGGATCGACTTTAACGAGCAAAAAAAGGCGCTTCAATTGATTAAAAATACTAAAAAAACTCGAAAAAGTCGTTTATTTAATTCAGTATTGTCACAAAAAGTTTATTTTGTATTTCCCTGATTCTTAAATAAATAATTCTTAATAAATAATTAAATTTAATCACGGGAAATAAAATTCAAAAAATTTTAATTTCTAAAGTTTAATAATTTCTAAAAATTACAACTGTAAACCTTCCAAATTTTAATTATTTTTTACAATTTTTAACTAAACTTCATCTCTCAAACAATTATCTATATTAATTTTTAATAATTTTCCGAAAGTTAAGGGGGGGACAGCCTATTCTGAGTGTCTGGGACGGACACACGAGTGATTTCATAAGGGTTCCATCAGTACACCTACGGTGTACGGAACCCTACAAAAAAGATACTTATTTTTTATTTTTATTTAATTGTTTAAATTTTCGAGTTCTGAATTTTCGAAATTTTGGACTTGTAATTGAAGACATTCAGTAGTTTCCCAAGCAGCACGGAATATAACCTGAAGATGAAGGGAATATTACATTTCATATTCGGAGTATTCCAGTGGAATGTTCCAGGGATCTTAAAGTAATATTAAAATGTCCGCCCCACAGGAATATTACAAGATAACATTGAGGGAATGTTCCACGGTAATATCGAAGCAATATTCTAGGATGATGTTGACGGAATGTTCCATCGTAATATTAATGGAATATTCCAGGTTCATGTTGAGGGAATATTGAGGGAATGTTCCAAGAATATTCCCTGGGAACATTCCAAAATTTCATACTTTGAAAAAATTTGACTTTTTTTTCTTTTTTTCTTCTTTCTTTAGTAAAAATGAGATTCAATGGCATTTTCAACATATTTAATATTACCTGGGAACATTCCCTCAACATGACCCTGGAATATTCTATTAATATTACGGTGGAACATTCCCTCAACATCATCCTGGAATATTGCTTTGATATTACCGTGGAACATTCCCTCAATGTTATCTTGGAATATTCCTGTGGGGCGGACATTTTAATATTACTTTAAGATTTCTGGAACATTCCACTGGAATACTCCGAATATGAAATGTAATATTCCCTTCATCTTCAGGGTATATTCCGTGCTGCTTGGGTTATAAGATATTGAGTTTAGGAAAAAGTTGTCAAAGAATGAAAGTTTTAGTTTTCTTTCGACTTTTAAGAAATGTAAAAAAAAAATTTTTATAAACAAATTAATTTTTTTCAACTTTTGGACCGGATTTTTCTTTATTTTTTTATATTTTATAATATAGAGAAGATTTTCCAAAAGGTCCCTAAATGGGCCTGATGTGTTAAATGAGTTTTAAAACATTTTCAAAAATCACTTGCAAGCATCACAGTGGGATTTTTTTACAATTATCTTTTTAAAACTGTCTACAGCGTTTTAAGATATTTCAAACTTTGTTTTTCTGAGCTTTAAACTTAATTAATTAATTTATTAATTTACTGGAATTAATATAAATTCACTTATTAAAATTATGAATTTATTTAATTTAATCTAATGTCATAATAAATAAAATCACTATAATGAAATAAATACTATAAATAAAGTCAAGAAGGCTAGAAACAGGAGGTAAAACTTCGGTAGTGGGGGTATGACAATGCTGAGTCGCTCAGCTGGTTTATGGTCAGGCGTTTTCTTTCAAAAAAGTCTCCGCCGCAATAGACCACATGGACTTCTGCGCATCTATAACACACGTAAACACAGGAAAATATATTCTATACAAATACAATATGAAATATAAGTGTTTATATTTTCAAACACCTTTTAGTTATTAAAAAAACGTTTTAAAAACAAAAAAATGTGTAAACTGTAGCATGAAGTGTATTAAAAGTTAACAAAAAGTAATAGTCATAGTGTTGTGTTTATCTTTCTTCTTGTTATAACTTTTCACACAGCACGTTTTCGGCATTTTTTAACTATTTGAATAACACTTAATTTAATAATCACTCACATTATTTCTATATATCCATTATGACACACATTGTGTCCCGATTGCACTTTAAAGTTAACCTCAAATTAAAATCATATCATACACATGTGAAACACACGGTATACAAGAGTTTGAATGTGTGAGTGATGTGTAGAAGCACCGCGCTGACGACTTTTTGAAACGAAACGCCTGGTTAAAGACAGGCGATTCCCGTACACTTTTCCCAATCCGTTTTTCTCAAAAGACATTTCTCCCACGACCATTTTTCCCAAAAAAATTCTCCCAATCAAATTTTCCCAAACCATTTTTCCCAATTCTTTTAAAATTGTATTTTTCCCAAAGTAGTCATTTTTCCCAAGAATGTTTTTGAAAGACGATTTGAATTGTATTTTTCCCAAAGTCGTCATTTTTACCAAGAATGTTTTTGAAAGACGATTTGAATTGTAGGGTTACTAGGCAACTCAAAAAAATGACAGTTGATTGTTTTGACAGTTAGTTTGTTTATAATCCTCGCTGAAAGAGAGGTCAAAATTATTCGTGTTAAATTTTGACAATTATTTTAGATTTACAAATTTTTTGTGATTAATTTTGAAGTATCATTTGGTTTTCTGAATTTCGTATGTTTCGTATGTTTACTTATGTTCTTCATAGAGGTAAGAAATCGATAATAATTTGATTTTACTTTTCCATATTTATTTATTGTCTTTATGTGTAATTGTCCAAGTAGTATTAATATTTTAATTCTTTCAGCATGAAAATGTCACAATCAGAAATCATAGTTTCTTCTAGGGGTGGCAGAAAATTGTTGAACAATGGATTTATTTATTATAGACGGTACTCAAGAAAAGACAGAACCTACTGGTATTGTGTACGAACAGACAGATGCGATGCCACTGCAATAACATCGACTGCAGGAGAGAATGTTACGGTAGTAAAGGAAGGTACTCATATTGGACATGCTCCGAATCAAGAAGAAGTTGAGGCCGAAAAAGTTATAAGAAATTTAAAAAGAATTGCTACTGACCAACCTCACTCTACCCCAGCACAAATTCTTCGAAGTGAGTTGCCATCGGTTTCAAGCGGAATTTTAAATCAGTTACCAGATCGGGAGAACCTGAAGAAAAGGATAAGAAGAGAGCGTCGAAAAGAATTTCCACCAGAACCAAAGTCTATAACAGATCTAGGTGATATCCCAGAGCAGTACAGAAAAACAGAGGTGAGTGATAATTTTCTTCTTTATGACTCCTTTGATAACGAAAATGAAACGAATAATAGAGTCATAATTTTTGGAACTAGAAGAAATCTAGAGTTATTAGCCAGATCACCAGCTGGTTTTTGGATGGTACTTTTAAGACATCACCTAGTATATTTTTACAAGTTTTTGTTATAATGGGCCTTGTGAGAAAAATATCTCCTGAAGAAGACGACGTACAAGCAGTGAAAGGGGCACCAAAGAAAAAATGGTTGCAATCGAAAAGACGGATAAAAAGTATTGTAGCTCAATTCGAAGAATACAAGGAGCAGGACAAAATTCTTGATTACCTACGCCTCGTAGGGCACAATATCAGCCTCTAAGTAATAAATATTAAGAAATTTATTAGAGAAATCATCAAAATAAAATTATTATTATTATTGGGAAAAGAGATCTTTGGGAAAAATGATTTGGGAAAAATGTCTTGGGAAAAACTGATTGGGAAAAAAAATTGGGAAAAATGGTTTGGGAAAAAAGGATTGAGAAAAGTGGTCGGCAACGGACAGGCTCGTGACTCATCCCCACTACCAAAGTTTCACCTCCTGCCTCTAGTCTTCTTGAATAAAGTATAAAAAATTGTCTACTTTAGAAAATACAAATAAATATACATGATATTTAAATGAATAAATTAATAAGAGTTGGTCGTTTTCGGGAAACGAGAAAATTAATGCACGAGAAATTGTAAAATATAATGATAAATTTTCAGTTTGCACTGATTTTCGCATGTTCCACTTTTCCGTACAATGGCTTCCGTAACGTTGTTCGCGACCTCCGCCCATTTGTCTCCCGTTTGTAATTGGTAATTACTCGCGTTTCACTGGGCGAACAGCACGCTTTCCTTGGCAATTAAGAAAATTAGTAACGTTCTTTTTCCGCAACAGAAGTTTACTATATATATATAACCTTAAGTAAAATCCAATGTCGAACCTCTTTCTCTCAACCGGAAAAAGAACAATTGCAAATTTACATTTTTTATTCTATTCGTTTTTGCTAATTTTCTATCAATATATGCTCTTTAAATCTGTAGTTAAAATTTAAACTGATTTGAATCAGTGCGATTTAATTTTTTTTCTGTCAAGTTAATCGGATTCATTAGTAAAATTTTTTTCGACTTAAAAATCAGTAAATTTTACTAAACTTGAAAGCTCTTTTCTCGCTTGAATTTAATTTGTCGAAATAATTTCTAAGCAAGAACTGTAGCAACTGTAGTAAGACTGTAGACTTGAACACTAGCCTAGCTCACATGTTATTTTATTATTATCTTCCCAACAGTGAAAAAGTGAATCAAATTGATAAAAAAATTTTGGATCAATTTATGATTTCAACAAGGTTGCCACAAATCAGGAAAGTAAGGTTATTTAGGGAAAAGTCAGGGGATTTTTATTAAAAGTACTGGAAAAAATTTAATTTTTAGAATTCATAAGAAAATTCTGAATTTTCGAATCTTTTTTGTTTGCCTCATAAACTATGAAATTAACACGAATTATAATACAAAACCTTCCATTTTTTCTGTTTTTGACAATAATCTCTTTTTAAATAACTAAATTCTTGAAGAACTATCCAAAAAATTATTAGGTACACGGAAAAAAAAAAGTACGTGAATCCTTCCTTGAAAGTGCTTGACTTTTGGATAGAACACAAAGTACAAGGCTGTATCATATACTTTTTATTAGAAAATATATTTAAGTTATACGCGAATATATGTGTGTGTTATAGGTTAGTTCATAAGTGTTGACGAACGTCGAAAAGTGATACAATAATTGTTCTTTGTTTGTGTGATTAATTATCCAAATATGTGAATGAATGAGTGAATTTCAGAAAAACTGTGTGAACAAGTGGAAATTATTTTTTTTATTTTACAGTTTTTTTGAAAGTCAATGAAATTCTCAAGCAAGGTACTAGAAATTTTCATTGACTGCTTTTGAAACTCTCATGCAAAAGTACGAGACTGTTTTTAGTATTTTGTGTCGTATCCAAAAGTCAAGTACCGAGTCAATGAAAAATTCACGTACTTTTTTTTCCGTGTACTTAGAAATTATTTAATGAATAATTTTACTTAAATGTTTCAAAATAAATTTGAATTTTGAAAGAAGTAACAGGAATTCAATTATTTAGAAATTTTTTTATAAATAATAACACTCATTGCTGAATGTCAATTATTTTTAATACAATTTTAATCGAATTCCTTGACAAATGTAATTATCAGGGACCGATGCTAAAACGAAACTAAATAAAAAATGACTTTCGTTTTAGTTTTTGAATAATCCAAAAACCAAAGTATACACGGAAAAAAAAGTACGTGAAATTTTCGTTGACTCGGTACTTGACTTTGGGATACGACACAAAATACTAAAAACAGTCTAGTACTTTTGCATGAAAGTTTCAAAAGCAGTCAATGAAAATTTCTAGTACCTTGCTTGAGAATTTCATTGACTTTCAAAAAAACTGTAAAATAAAAAAAATAATTTCCACTTGTTCACACCGTTTTTATGAAATTCACTCATTCATTCACATATTTGGATAATTAATCACACAAACAAAGAACAATAAATTATTGTATCACTTTTCGACGTTCGTCAACACTTATGAACTAACCTATAACACACACATATATTCGCGTGTAACTTTTAAATATAAACACACACTTAACACTTAAAAGTACGTATCGAATTGTTCTTATATACCACATGGTGAAATTTTTCACGACTTCTGAGACATGCTATTTCACTGAAAACTGAAACTTATATAACATTCTGTTTTGTGAGAAACACAAAACAAAAAATATTTTTTTGAAAGTCAATTCTTGAAGACAAATATATATTAACACTATTTGTTTTTCATAAAATAATAGTATACTAACATCTGAAATTAACACAAATGGAAACAGACGATCAGCTGGCATTTACCTTGGGTAGAAACGCGCAACGCACACTGCGCATGCTCTACAGAATTTTCAAGCGCAGTCAACTAATCTTTCACGTACTTTATAAAACTGAACAAATGACTTTTCGTTAAAATTTAAAAAACACTGTTGCCCATACTAGTACTAGAATAACTCTAGGACTTTTCTATATTTTCTAATAAAAACTATATGATACAGTCTTGTACTTTGTGTCCTATCCAAAAGTCAAGCACTTTCAAGGAAGGATTCACGTACTTTTTTTTCCGTGTATGAATCTATTTAGTTTCGTGTCGACTCAAAACTAAATTAACGTCTGAATATTAGTTTAGTGTCAACTTGAAACTAAATTAACTGATTGAATTAAGTTTCGTGACGACTCGAAATAAAAGTTTGGAAAGTGATTTTACTTAAACTTCCTTTTGAATTATGAGACCGATATATACAAAGCTATAATAATAAATTCACTGTATATTGTATTTATTTAAAGAAAAATTATTATAAATATATGTTTTATATATTTATATACATTTTACCAATTCATTATATATTAATTAATAGGTATATCATAAAAATATGGTAAAAATTATTAATTTAATTATTTATTAATTATTATTTTTTATTTATTATTTTTAAATTATTTAATTATTTATTAAAATAATAATAAAAAATGTATATATTTATACATTTTTATAAAAAATGTATATATTTATACATTTTTATAAAAAATAAAAAAAATTTTTATTATTAATAATACATAATAGTAAAAATAATTAATAATTAATAATAGGCTAAGTGCGGGTATAGTCGGACAGTACTAGTAGTCGGACACTTTCGTGTTTTTTGACAAATAAATAATATTGCATTGTGATAATTACTTTAAAAAATATACTGGACGAATGTGTAAAGTTTATATTTTATGAAATTAGTGTTATTTTACAAAATAAGTAAACAAGAAATATTTTATTTAATATTTTGAAAATCATGGTGTCCGACTATAGATACAACCATTTTCGAGTAGCGCAATGAGTAGCACAAAGTTTTGTTGATAATTAATCATAAATATTAAAACTTATAGGATTTAATTATTATATAAATAACTTCTAATGTGCTTTAATTCCATTTTCCAGCAGATAGCAATTAAAAAAATTGTCTGTTTTACTTTATAAATCCAAAATATCTGACAGATGTCCGACTATAGAAACAAGGGGAAAAAGTGTCCGACTACTAAAGCATTCGTAATTTTTCATTAAAATGTTTATATTTTATTAAATACTCAAGTATTTGTAACAAATTTACATGATTTTTAATCCTGAAGAACTACTTTAATTGATAATGTGCTTATAAACACAGTAGATATTTGTTATTTCAAGAAAAAAAGCATAATATAAGATCTTATCCTTAAGTGTCCGACTACTAGTGCATTTACACTATATTAATTAAATGTTTGATGTTATTGTTGATAAATAACGATAATGTTATTAATAGTGGTCGGCTTAATGCCATTAACAAATTTTGTTTGTTTTTTACCCCCTTCGCAGTACTGATTTTAATACTTTTTTTATCTCCGACGTAGTACTGATTCGGGTTTGGAGTCAGTATACACCCAGTACTGATCGGGTTCCGAGAGTAAGTACCGACGGTCAGTACCGAGTCAATATCCTGCCGGTGCGTTTAACTCCGTCATAACTCCCCAATGGGAAATGCCAGTGTAGTGCCGATGTTCACCACTGGCTTAGTACTCAGACGATTGTTCGGCGTAGTCTAGCCGAGCCTCGACAATTAGTGCTGGCGCAGTACAGAATTTTTGTTTCGCCAAAGCTTGGACAAGCCACGGCGGCAAGTGCTGGCTGAGTATAGAAAAACTGTTCACAACGCTCTTTGCCAACATTGCTTTTTTAACATAAACTTGAAAAAAATTATAAAAAAAGTTTATGAATGTTTATAAATATGAATTCATTGAAAAAAATTAATATTCTACTTTTCAGTTGTTCATTTTTTATTCTTATTAAATTTAATAATAATTTAACACAATTCTCTAATTTTGTAAATAATAAATTATTTAAACAAATTAAAATTAAAAACAAAATTTAAACTTTAATCTTAATAATAATTTGGTTCCTATTAAAATACTATTATACTTCTTACTATGAATAAAAAATTATTAAAAAATTACCACATAATTTAAGAATTACGTAAAATGTTAAATGCAATAAGTAAAATAATTTAATTTAATTATTAAAAATTTAGTTTAATTTATTTTATTTCAATTTATTATTTCTAACGTATCCCAATTTTTTTCTCATCTTTGACTCAATAATTGTATGTCTGAATGATACTGAGATGTTAATACTTTACTGCACACATGTGTCGTTAGCATAGTGGTTAGAGCGTTAGTCTGTTAGTCCGTAGGTCGTAGGTTCGATTCCCCTCGTCAGCAATTTTGTTTATTTTCATAGGTTTGCGATATTTCTAGATTCCAATCGTTAGGTACTAAAATATGAAAATCTAATGCTCACTTACTGTAATTGTTTATTATTTAATTTTTAAATGTTATAAACAATTTTTTTCTACTTCATTTACTATATCCATTGTTAGTCTCCATCTTTAATACAATTTCTTTAAGAAGAGAAATATTTTATGAATAATAACTATTTATTAATATTATTTACCATTTTGTTGTTAAATTATTTATAATTATGAATTTACGACTAATTAATAACAATACGGCATTTATTGCGGCAATATTCTCAGCCAGCACTGGTCCAGTGCTGCGCCAGCGCTGTCTGGCAGCACTGACAGACAGTACTTCGGCAGCGCCAGACGGCGTTATCATCCCAGTGCCATGCCAGTGCTGGCGCAGTACTACGCCAGTTGTAAATTTCCCATTGGGTCTGGACATTTCTACTTGGGACAAAGCTATTCAAAATTGAAAACTGTTGGACTACTGTCTGGTTTACCCTAATAATATTCTTATAAGTTATTGAATTTCGAAAGGTTTGAATTTGAAAATTTTGAAAATCTGAAGTCCCATGGAAAAATAGGAATGATTAAATATTTATTGAAAAAAGAAGTTATTGATGTTTTTGAATAATTTTACAATTAAAGAAATTCGTAAGTAAATGTAATAGATCATTTTTTTGAGTAACAATTCGTTGCAATTTGATACTTTCAAGTTAACAGTCATATAATCAATAAATATTACATATTTTATCGGACTTTAAAGTTTGATTTAAAATTCTTAGTTGTTACTATTATTCTTTCTTTATTCGAAAATCGAGATTTTTGTCTATACTCTTTAGTGTTCAGATTCCTTTTTTCAGTATAATTTCCATAAAAGTGTTTAAATACATGTGTATGTATAAATAAGTGAAAACTGTGATTATTGGTGAGACGCGCATCTGCATTCCCGCAAGTATTTCTCGTTGCACACACAGTGAGTAGTATAACAACCGGTCTGACTTTCGCTCCATCTTAAACACCCCTCGTTTATAGGTGAATTTTTTCATGTCTCGTTTCTTTTTCAAAAGCGATAAAAGAAAAAAAAATAAAATATAGCAACACTCACATTTTCCTAAGAGGAAATGTGCATTTTTTCTACTAATTTTTTCTACTTTTTTCTACATTTTTTCTACTTATTTTATTATAGCGAAAATTGAATCTAACTTTTGAATTGATTTAACATACGTTGAGTGATTAAAAAATTGCTTAAATAAACTTAAATAAATGAAAAAATTTAAGTCGATTTAAAACTGAAAATCATTGAAATTTAAAATTTACTCACTTAAAATTTAAGTCGGTTAAGAAAAAAAGGAGAACGAAAAAGTCGGAATTTCTTTTTTGTCCTACTTACATGCGCGATAAACTCGACTTTCCGTGCATGCATAGCGGGCGCAAAGTAAGCTTTTGCCGCCCGACTACCAACAGCGGGCGGAAAAATCACTTTTCCGCCCGCTGCTTTAGCACTATTAAATAAATACTACTAATTATTATATTATCACTTTCTATTACTTCAAATCAAAACGGAGTCAATTTTTAAGTAAAATTTTATTGTTAAATTTATCAAAAATATTCGGACTCAGTTTAGGCTTAATAAAAATGTTTCATACACATTTAATAATTAGTGCATATTCATTTTTTAATTTACGGATGCGTCTTGTTTATCGCGCATTTGGACAAAAAATATCGTGCGCAACTCGGGCGGAAATGTCAATTTTGACCTCGTACGATTTCGAATTTGGTCAGGAATTGACAACTTTCCGTCCTTGCCACACAATATACTATTCCGAAGACTACACTGAATGATATTGTTTTGAAGGACGCACTATATCGCGTAACGAAAGAGATACGATGCTCTTGCGTTTTTTTAATGCGAATCTCCAGGAGACAAATAATATCAAGAAAAGGGGTGTCAAAGTGGATAAACTCTCGAGTAATATTCCTCGAGTCATTAATGGCAAAAAAGCCCTATGAAAACTTGCATCAAGACTCATCAACGTGAGCAAAATGTTCCCTGAACCTACATAAACTATCCAGGAGTATATAGGTAACTTGATGATGTTGTTTATATATAAAGGATACCTGAGTGATTTACTCTTGATCGTGAGAATGTCGCGCACAGCTTCCTCAGTTCTATTAGGTAAAACTTGAAATTAAACACCAATAATAATAATATTATTATTATGAATTAATATATAATCACATAAAAAGAATAATATATTAAACTATTAACACATACAACAATAAATATTATTGTCAAAGATGTTTATTAAATTGTCAATGAACTGATCAATATAATTATTTAATATATATCTACGAAGATAGGCCTCCTACGAAGTGAGGCCTTTTCAAGAATAAAAAACACTAAAAATTAAGGATATAAATATTTATTTATTTGTTTATACACCCGTCTTAAGCTTATCTAGCTATACAAGTTTACATAAAAATTCTCTTCTAGTCGAGTTTTCATGGTGTGTACCGGACAATAATCGACAGTGCACATCATTATACCTCGACATCAAATCTCCCCCGCTCAGATTATTTCACTTGCCGGAAAAAACCCAGGCTAATGGGCGCGAACCAAGTACCCTTGATCCTAGAACGTCCGCTGAGCGAGGCATTTATTCGACCGAGCTAATCTGTCGGTGGGATATAAATATTTAAAATAAAATAGTAATAAAACAGGTGTACAAACAAAAATCTTAAAATAAATATTATTTTTGATTTATAAAAAATGAAATTAAAAAAAAAGGGGAAACATAATACAACAAATTTTATTTCCCTTTTTTTTAAATTTTATTTGTAAGAATCAATTGCAAATCGTAATTCAAATAGCGTAGGTTGCCGCACCTTTCAGGTGCATATATATTATAATAAAGAAGTAAATTCACGGAGAAAATATTGGGAGAAACGCTCTTAAACTCGCGGCGCTATATTTTCAATCGTGAATTTCGCGAGATTTTTTTCTCCTTTCTTTTCAGGGAAATTTAACAATTTATTTTTATAATTCACGATTACACAATTTGTTCTTTTGTCTGTGTGTGTGTTAGGCCATTAACAGTTTAGAATAAATTCTCGCTGCTTCCATTGTATGCGCACCGAGAAATACAATGTTTTATGAGGTAAAAAATATAATAGAAAATTGGAATTCTATTTATACCATATATATTGTAATACAAGAAACAAGCAAAAAAAAATTCATTGAATAAATTTGTGAAAAATTATTTTCACAGTGTTAGTAAAAAACATTTTCATTACGATTTTTATATTGTATTTGAATATTATTTCTAAATAGAAAGCAAAAGAAATGTTTCGAAAGCAACGAATATTTTGTTTTTAGAATATAAAAAACCGATTTGATAATAATTTATATAATTATTGTGTATATAATTATCGAAATAATTATTTTTATAATTACTCTCTAAATCTGAATTGGTAAAAATTCGATCACTAATTTTAATTAGCAAACATTTTTACTAATTCCTAGTAATTTTTCACTAAAACTTTATTTATTTAATTAGAATAATAAAAATATTTATTTAGAAAAAATATAAAACAACTGAATGAAATAGTAAAATTTTACTAAGAATTGTTGGACGACTTTCATTAACTTAAATTTAGAGAGTAATTATAATAATTTAATAATGTAATTATAATTTATTAATTACATTATTAAATGAAATATTATTGTAAACAATAAATAATATTATATACCTATTATTAAATAAGAAAAAAAATTAAAAAATAAAATGTTAATATAATATTTGTAATTTATAATTTGTAATTTTATTTCTAATAAAAATAGGCAAAAGTTAATTCTAAATTAATAGTACTTTTGTTATAATTTATCTACCTGGATGTTGTATGTGCGCAAAACTAATCATTTCAAAAGTTTCAATAAGCATAGAAAATTTACTTAGTTTCCAAAACAATAATGTAAATGAATTATTGTTTGCGGACATTAATTTTTTTACTCACTCAGGCCTTGAATAGAAATAAATGCATAATGAACTCACCTGAAGCAAAAAAAGAAAATGCGACTGTTAGTCATCTGAAAATACGTCTTACTATTAACACTTACATATCTAATTTAAATCACTTTCCAAATGTAAAACAACTTTTTTTCATTCATTAGAAAAAAAAGAAGAATCGTGACTAAAAAAATCACATTCAAAGCTCGTGTTTATAATATTAATATATTTATTGTTAAATTATTACGATTATTATAAATAATTATTTTTAATAAATATTATAAATATAAATACCCCCTAATTATTTTTTTTAATTATTGTAATTGTACCTATATATTATATAATAATTATTATATTTTAATTTTTCTATAAAGTATTTATTTTTTTCTTCGGAGCGTGTCACTTATTCATTTCGTTTTTGTATATTTTCTAGAATCATTATAAATTCAACTGAAATTAGGTAAATTTTAATTTTGCTGAATTCAAATTTAATTTAATAATTTATTTATAACTTCACTTAATTTAAATAAAGTAGAAAATCATTTTTCAGTTTAATCTAAAAAAAAAAAAAATAATGACGAGAACCGTGAAACAAATAGAAAATAGAACGAGAAATGTTTCTTTTTTTTCTGTGCAGAGGAAGAACAAATTTTACTGATCAACGAAAGTCGACCTCAGCTTTTAGAAGACATCGATTAATTTCGAATGATAAATAGTCACAAGCCAAGGGGCTGATCTAAGAACTCAATTTCAGTGTAGCAATTACAAAGTGCGGTAAATGATTTCTTGTCGGCATTCCAGAATAATGACAAAGAAAAAATAACAGTCGCATGTCCCCGAGGGAGACTGATTTCCCGGAAGGCAAAGAAGTTTTAAAGGAAGATCCTGATGATGAAAATTAGAGGAAAAAAGAAAGAAAATAGCAAAAGAGATAAAAATAAATATACCAATTGACAAGAATTGATTTTCCTGATTATGTAAATTATCTTTCCAATCAGAATTTAATAATAAATTAACAAACAGAATTTTTCCTACCATTATATTTAATTTCTCCCATTGAATTCAAGATAATTTTTTTCAATTCGTCCTTCGAATTCAAATAACTATTTTTTCTAAAAGTTATTTTTCAAATAACTTTTTTTCGAAAATTTATTATTCAAATGGATTTTTTTTCGAAATGTTATTATTCAAATAATTTTTTTTCCGAAAAGTTCTTTTTCAAATAATATTTTTTCGAAAAGTTATTATTCTAATAACTTTTTTTCCAAAAAGTTATTTTTCAAATACTATTTTTTGAATAATAATAAAAAATATTTTCTCTAAGTCAAAAAAGAAAATAATAATTTTGAAAGAAATTACAAATTTGGCTGATTATTATTAATTATTGTTATTGCTGTTTTTATTATTATTTTTTTAATAATATAATAAAGAAAAATCGTATTTTTCTTTGGAATCTTTATGAAATTTTTATTCCTATAGAGGAAAATTTTTTCTGATTCAGAAAAACAAGATTTTATGTTAATAAAAAAACATAAATAATAACAATTTTGCAATGGAAAATTACGAAAAAAAAATTTAAAAACCAGTAAATCTTATTATTGTTTATATTATTGTAATTAAGAAATAAAGTTTTTACTTTTTTGAAATTTATATAAAATTGGATTCTATAAGGAAAAATAAATTTTTTTCATTTCATTCATTTTATTTGAATTAAAAAAAAGTAAATATCAATTATATAATACTAATTTTGCACACTGGAATTTTTTTTCATGTAATCAAATAAATATTTACTTTAATCGAATAATTTTTATTTCAATCAATTAAATGGTATTGGCTTCAAATACAGAATTTATTGTTACAAAACTGAAGAAAAATTTATGGGTGATATAATGCATAGTAAAAGTGTTAAGAGTGTGCGTGGGTGGGTCATTACTTGCAAGGCAACTGCAATTAGAGTTCTCTGGTGTCGTGTGTTGTTAATTAACTGCCATTAACATTGCCACTTAAAGAACTTATTTGTGTCATAACAACCACCTCTCTATAATGAATGAAATGCAATTATACCAATAATATAGAAACCCTATTATTATTAACTAATAAATCGAATATTATACAATTGCAGTTTAAAAAAAAATTTAGATATAAAAGACACAAATTTTTGCCAATTTCAATAATAATTATTGTTACAAAATCATATCCTGTGCGATAAATATTGTCGAAGTTTGAAATTTTATATTATTTATAAAATTATTATTTTAATAATAATAATAATGGTATAATGGTAAATAGATATATTATAATTTTATTATTTAAATAATAATAATTAGGACTTTTCAAATTCTTTTCTTTTTAATACACGAAATTAAACTTTTATTTTATTTTACTAAATAATATAGGTAAGCAAAATAAAAAATAAATTATTTTTTTATTATTTAATTAATATTAATTAAAAAATTTTGAATTTTGAAATAAAGTAATTTAAAATTAAAGTATTTTGAAATTTTCAAATTAATTTCCAAGTAAAATAAACATTTTATTTCAAATTATGAACTTTTGATTTTGAAAGACAGATTTTTGCTATTAGAGAAAAATAATTATTGAAAGAACAAGTCAGAGGCATAAAATATTAATTCTGCACGCTTTTTTGTCATGGTATTAATTATATATGACTTGAAGTCTCGTGTATAAGCGTGACACGCTTTGACGCACTGAGAGAAGAGTTATTGTCGTGACAACAAAACGCGTTTAGTAGCAGAAACACATGGAGAGCGATTGTAGCGCCCCTGGCGGTTTAGTTCCTGTTTAGTTTCCCTGACTAAACTGACAGTCGTTCCTACTATAGTATAGTAGATGCGACTGTTAAATTTGTCCGTCGAAAATTAACAAGACTGTTTAGTTATCGGAACTGAACCGATAGTCGCCTTCACTATTCTCTTCTCTCCGTGCGTGTAAAGGAGCATTCAGACCTCTGCAGGCTGTCTGGCTGCGCAGCCAGAAGCAATAAGAGTAAGGGAGAAGGTATAATAAATTTGAATTTCCTTACTCTCTTACTCTTGTACGTTACCATGGCAACCTGCAGGCAGACAGACAGGCTACAGAGGTCTGAACGCTCCATAAGTTGGTAATAGCGCAGGAAAATACAAAAGTACTCCTGGAATTGACTATAGTGCCATGGCTCACGTCTACTTGAGCGGAAAAGAAGAAATAGCAAAACTGAATCAGCAAAAGTCTGCCTGAGAATTTAAATATGGCACTCGATATAGTGAAGACAAAAAGGGGGAAAAAGAAGTGTGAAGGAGAAAATTATAACAAAAAACATGAAGAAACCAAAAAAGGAGAAATAAATTTTTTCTTCAATTTTTCTTAGAAATGTGGACAAAAGATTAAAAAAAGAAAATAAAGAAGTGGAATAAGAAGAAAGGAGAAGAAAGGAAAATAAAAAATAAGAAAAAGGACCCGTGTGGAAAAAGCCCTCATCAAGCCCACACGAAGTGAGGGCCACCGGCAGGGGCCGACGAGGGCTGATCCATGTGGGCAAATCCATGATGGCCACGCAGGGGTCCCGCATGGATTGCTCACATCATTGACTTGCAAAAATTTCTAAGTCCAAACCTCAAATAATTTTTTATTACTTCAAAATTAATGTTTATAATTATTATAAACAATGAAAAATTAACCGACAGATTAGCTCGGTCGGATAAATAAATGCCTGGCTCGGCGGACGCTCAGGGCCAAGGGTACTTGGTTCGCGCCCATTAACCTGGGATTTTTCCGGCACGTGAGACAATCTGAGCGGGAGGTTTGACGTCGAGGTATAATGATGTGCACCGTCGATTATTGTCCAGTACACACCATTAGAATTCGACTGTCGATAAACCGGTTGTACTCGGAGAGGTTTTCTACAGTTTCCCTCTCCACTGGCGTGAAAACCCATTAGACGGGTGGTCCAGGCAAATGCGAGTACTCCTAATTCCAAGACGTTCGGTAGACGCAAAATGTAGTATAAGTATAGTATGTAAGAAAAATTCCACAGGGACACTTGTAACGCTAGAATTAAGGCAAAAGACGAGTGTATAAATAAATAAAAAAATAAATAAATAAATAAACAATGAAAAACACATATTTAACATAAAATTATTTACATTTTTTTGAAAATATTGAACTCACATGGGGGCATATCTTTGACGGCCCACACGAGGGGCCCGCATTGATCGCCCACATCATTGACTAGCAAAAATTTCTAAGTCCAAACAACGAATATTTTTTTACAACAAAAAATTAATGTTTATAATGATTTTAAACAATGAAAAACGCGTTTTTAACACAAATGTTTTGACATTTTTTGTTTTGAAATAATAAAAATATTAATTTATGAATATTGATGGTTTATTATTATATTATTAATATTGTTATTATTATTATTAAACTATTTAATTATTTGTTATGGTGTATTAGTGTCAATAATGCTTTATTGAATCATCAAAAGCAAGTCAGCAAGCCACATACTATAAAACTTTAATTTTTAAGTAAGTCCCGTAGCATAGTGGTTAAAGCGTTTGTCTGGTAGTCCATAGGTCGTAGGTTCTTTTCCCGCGTGCGTCAGATTTTTTTGTTTGGGCACGATTTAATTAAAAAAAGTAAAAATCGTTAAATAACATTGTTATTTATTAATAATTGAACTTGTTTGTTATTAATAAATAATGAATTTATTAACTTAATTTTGAAAAATAAAGTCGAGGGTAAGCTGAGGGCAAAGATGCACCGAAAAAAATGCCTAGGACCCGTATACCAGGAATTGACTAGGTTTCCTAGTTACGAGAGGAGCCAACTATAAAATCCTGGTCAAAGTAATAAGATTCTAGCATAGTTAAAGTGACCAGGAAAATTAGTCGATGTAATCAAGAAAAAATAGTCAAATTGACTAGGAGAATAACATTAGATTTACACTGTGTATCATAATTATTTGAAATTGCTAATCAAATTCTTATTATCAAATAAAAGAGAAAAACTAATTAAAAGAAAAAAGAAAAAAATTAATTATTGTATTTGAACATATTTATATTTGACTTTGTATTTATATTCCTTGGAATTTATTTAAACTTATGAAATAAATATTTGACGCAGAGGGGACGCGAACACCTGAACCTAACGAATACGCACTTTGAAACCCGGAACGATAACCACTACGCTAAACACGACTTGGTATTTTAATTTTTTAATAGACACTAGATTTTCGAGTCAAAATACAATACTTAATCAGATGATGTTTTATACATTTCGAGTACACAATTTTATACACTTGTCAAAAACTATTTATTTTTAATTATTTATGACATTCAAATGAAAATAAATTTAAATACACAAATTCTTGCAAAGGTAAATTTTCAAACACACTGCGCGATTAAAATAGTAAAAATGTTGTCACCACGTGCGTAAAAATTTCGACGATTTATATTGAAACCTAACCAAAAAAGTGTGAAAGAATTGACTAATATAATTAAATAGTTTACTTTCTAAAACATGGACCATCTATATTTCCAGAGGTTCCAAGAAACCAGCAATTTTGATGTATGTAAGAACTCCATTTTATGTACAAAAAATAGACGCGAGTAATGATAAAAAATCGTTTTACGAAATCACGATAAATGACGCGAAAGATATAGAGGTAAACACTGTCAGAACAGAAGCAGACGCGTGCGCATTATGGAAATAGGCAAAATTACTAAAATCCTAGTCAATTTGACTAGGATTTGCAGGGTTGTTTTTGCCAGGCTTGGATTTGATGAATCCAATCAACCTAGCGATCCTAACCATAATGATTAGGAATCCTTATTACTTTTACTAGGTTAAGATTAACTATAGGGTCATAGTTAATAATGCCATCGAGATTTTTTTCGGTGTGAGGGCAAACGCGAAAGCCACGCGGGGGCCGACGAGGGCACCCTCGTGGATCACCCACATGGGCCCCTCATGGATGTGGGCGATCTATGCGGGCCCCTCGTGTGGGCCAACACCACTTTTCCACACGGGGAAGAAAAAAAAGAAAATGAAAACTAATTAGTTTTCATTTTCTTCTTTTTTCTTATTTTTAATTTTCTTTATTTTTTCATCTAAAAAATAGGATAAGAAGAAAGAAAATGGCAAAGCAAAAAGAAAGATGAAGAAATAAGTAACAAAGGAGAAAAAGAAGACAATAAAAGAAAATAAAAAGGAAATGAAAATGAGAAAGTAGGGTAAAAAGAAAGAAAATTACAAAGAAAAAAGGATGAAAAAAATTAGTATAAAAAAGAAGAAAAAGAAGAAGGAAAAAAATGTAAAGGGACAAAAAGAAGACGAAGGAATATAAGAAGAAAGAATAAAGTGAATAATATAAAAGAAGGAATAGAATAAACACAGTAAAAAGTAAATCTTAATTTAAGATCAGTCTTAAATTCAGCACTGTCTGCTCTAATGTTAAATCATACAAAATCCACTGCTTAAATTCAGCATTGACTGCCTTAAAAATGTTGCGTCTTAATTTAAGGCTGCTTTCCTGCCTTAAAATAAGACTTTCTTTTTACTATGAAGGAAAAAGAATAAATAGTTAATATAAAAATAAGGTAATAAAAAAGAAAAAATAATGAGAATAATGAAAAAGTAGGAAAAGAAGAAAGAAGCAAGAAGGAAGGCAACTAAAAATGAATTTGAAAATAATAAAGAAGAAAATTAAATTAAAAATGAAGAAGTAGGAAAAAAAGAACAAGAAAGAGGGTATTGCAGAAAATAAAGAAAAAGGAAAATAAGAAGAAAAAAGAAAAGAAGAAGAAAGAAGAGTAGAAGCAGGATTAGAATCTCGATTTAACTCTCTCTCTATTCTCAAAGCAAGGACGATTTTCTGTTTTATTTATCAAACCAATCACGACGATCGAGTTCCACTGTCAATTCTTTGACAGGCAGGTATCAAACTCTAAACAGTTACTGTACAGCTTGCCATTTATCTGACAAAAAAAATTGCGAAAAGATTTAAACAAACTCTTCAACTCCAGAGACTTTACAACACTATTTATTTCAATTTTTTTCAAATACTTATTAAAACGGACAAAAAATAAATAAAAAATATCTTTTATTAAATCTAAAGAACAAAAATATAAAAAGTAAAAAGAGGAACAAAAATACTATTAGTACTGCTACTACATCTACTACTAGTATTACTATTACTACCGGTGTTAAAAGTACTTCTATACTATATTACTACTATTACTCATAAAATTTTAATTTTTTATGAATTTATTGTTTTTGGTGTTGCCGCGATTATGGCGAGAGACGAGACAATAAATCGCCTTAAAATTACGAGACAAGGCGAGATTGATAAAATCCTCGCCTACTGTAGTAGTAGTAATAGGAGTAGTGGTAGTATTAGTTATAGAAGGTAAAAGTATTAAATAGTAGCACTAATACTAAAACTACTATAGAATAAAGAATTAAAAAAGATAAAAATTCTAATATGATAAAAAATAAAAAAAAATAATTCCAAACCAAAAATGAATCCACAGAGAAAGATATACACAAGATGTAATGTATATACAGACAAGAGACATACAGCATCAGACAACAAAGAAAGCAAAGACTGCGCAAAAACAAAGAGTGACTCAATATTATGCTGGGTAGCGGTAAAATAAAATAATAAAAAAAAAGAATAATAAAACGACTTTTATTGCAAGATGATAACACACCCTTTTGTTTGTGTGATTAAATTCACACATTCACTTTTAACTTTAACGCGCAACGTTTATGTTTCAAATGATGGGGATATTAGTACTATATATACACATGATTTTGCAAATATAGTGACATACAGATATCAATTTCATGCGTGGATAATTGTTAATACTCTAAGATTAATCACCTCGTCACACCCACAATATATCGAGGGAAAACAAAAACAACACACTACACAAATAAGGAGTAGAAATTTTACTTATGTGTATAGTAAAAAAATATAGAGAAAAACAATACGGAACTAATAAATGAGAACTAATAATAATTAAAAATTTTTAGTTAACAAGAACAAACTAATGATTTTATCCGAATGAAATTGAAACATTAGAAATATTCTATTATAAGATTAGGAATATTCCTTTGAGCCGCATTTTAATGAAATATTCAGAATTTTGCCAACATCCTGAATATTCCCTATGAAATATTTCATATTCCTTGCGTATGAATAGGTATAGGATTTTTTTATTTTTAAATTAATAAATTAATTAATAAAGTTTCCATGAGAATAATTTTATAGAATATTCTGACTAGAATAATAGAATATTTAATACATTATAAGAATATTAATATTAAAATTAGTGTTTTTTACCCTAATAGCATAATACTAACAAAAATAAAAAATATTTTTAAAAAATTTTAATGAAATATTCGCACAATATTTTCCAAAGAATTATTCCCAATGTTCTAATGTTTAAATTAAACACATTTTATAATTAAATTAAATGTAATTTTTATTGAATCGAACTTATTTTGTATATGGAACGAAATTTTTGTTTAATTGAAAAATAACTTTTTGTTGACTGTATAACAAAGATGATTATGATTGATTGAAATATTTTGTTTTCTCAGTATTTTATTTCAAAATAAATTAATAATTCAGTGATGCGGTAAAAAATATTCCAACAAAAATATTTCCATAATATTCAAATGTGGAAAATTTTAGTAATATTAAGGGGTTACACCACTTTGAAATTTTCAAAAAATTGAAAAATTTTTTTTTGCTTAAAATACTCCTTATGGTCACCAAAATGATATGTCATTAGTTATATATCGATATCTCAAGTAAAAAGACAATTTTCGAACTGTTCAAGCACACGGAGAGAAAAAAAAGTGAGCCGTTTGATTTGGCAAGAGAGCGCTGTTTTCCCTTTATAAAGCACAGCAGTAGCGCCGCAAACGTCGAACGGTTCTACTTTTTGAGGAGTATCGGTTCTCTTCTCCACACAAATAGAGCCGCTTACTTTCCAAAAAGTGTACCCGCTTTCCCCAAAAAGGAGAACCGTTCTCCCCTCGAGAGTAAGCAGCGTGCTTAACCTCAAGTTGAACGGCTGTTTCGCATTTAACGCAACCGCTCTACCGACAGGTAGAGCCGCTTACTTTTCTTTCTCTCCGTGCAGGGTCGCGCGCCAACGTTTACATTGTAATGAAAACTTTAAACGCGTTTTTCTCAAAACTGTATTTTAAAAATCGGTGGACACTCTGGATGCCACAAATTTCAATCGATCCTCTTAGTTCTTTTTTTATTTTGATTGTGATATAATTATCTAGCGAAATACGTACGGATTTTTCGAAATATTAATATTTAAATTTTCTAGACAACTTTAAATAATGAAATTTAGGCAAAAATATGGACTTTTTTCTTCAAATCAATGCCATTTTGCGAAAAATAAATTTTTTTTAAAACGGATACGTATTTCGCTAGATTTTGAGCTACAGAAACTAAAGCATTTTTATTTTTTGATCTAGCTTAATTCTGGACCGAGTTATAGTGTCCACCGTATAGCGATACATTTTTAAAGCACTTTAACATATATCATCTGTCAAACCGACAATTTAAAAAAAAAAAGAAATTTATATATATTTTTTTGTAGTTCAACAGTAGTACAATACCCTACTGTAATTTAATTTTCCTAAAAAAATTTCTATTCTTCAATAAAAATTGTTGAAAAAGCTTATGTTTTGAACGGGTCAAAGTGGTATAACCCCTTAATGAAATATTTCGCGCTATATGGGAAAATGATTAAATGCACTAATGAAAAAGAGAACTAAAGAATAGAAATAGAGAAAACGTAAACTAACAAATAGAATGATTTAGCAAAAGGAGAACCACAGAAAAAGAAACAGGGACGAAACTAAGAAATAGAATGTAAAATAGAGAGAAAAAAAATTATTCAGTGACGATGACGATATTGACTCTACGTGTAACTAGCCCCCATTATTTCACTGCTCTTTCTCACGCTTAATCAGGCACTGATACCTAATCTGCATCACTAGACATGTATTTCGATACGCCTGCTTTATCGTCCATGTACATACATTTAATATACCTACATACAATTATATACACATAGATATGCTCTGTTTGAAAATCTTGCGTAATTTACCGCAAATGTTCTATTCCAATCGTTTTCTTATTTATTTATTTATTTATTTATTTATTTTGTTTTCTTTTTAAAGTCGCGCGTGGCTTTGACTCAATTCTCCAACTTAATATATTTATATATTATTGAAAAACAAGCTTTTAAATGTACAAAATTTACTGTACTTATATATATTATAAATATACTAATCTTATATAGAAAATTGAGAAAATTAAACGACTTTCGTCGAGAGATATGTATATATTTATTTCATTACGACAAAAAAAAATAAATGTATATTCAAATCAGTGAAAATTTACCAGTTTCACATGACTTAATTTATTTCCAAGTTTTTGAATTAAATAACCGGCTTCTATTTTATACTTTACTTAAAAACTTGTTAACAGATTTCTTCGATGTCATATTAAATAGGTAACAAATGATACATTTTATTTAATGATAAATAATGTAAAATTTCCTACTGTTTACTGTTGCACATATACCTATATAAATATATGTGTTTAAATATAATAAATTTTCTTACATTTCGAGGTTAATTTTAACGAGACTAATCTTATTTTATGTATCAAATTAGTACATAATGGAAAAAGGAAATATTCTATTTACAAATTTATCGTTGAGTGGTATTTAACATGTAGTAATAGTACCAATAATACAGAAATACTTAGTAATATAGTAAATTATTATTTCTATTACTATTATTATTATTTATATTATTAATAATAGGTATAATAAAGGGTATACATGAAGAATAAGATAAAAAAAGTTGAAAAAATAATATACAACTATTAATATACTACTATTACTACTATTATTGATACTATTAATAGTACAATTACGCTCTTATTAATATCACTATACTGTTCTAATATTATACTATTATTTCTACCAATACTACGTACTATTCCTGCTACTATTACTAGTAGTTTTATTAATACTATAACTACTTCTATTGATAACTACTATAATCACTCCTGCTATTTTACTACTAGAAGAAATACAATAGTTTTATTATATATAATATTACAGTAGTAGTTAATATTAGTTAAACTAAGAATGATACAGATAGTAGTAGAAGTAACAGTAGAAATAGTAGTGATAATATTAGTAGTAATAGTAATAATATTACCCGTGTGGAAAAATTTTAGGGCGCTGATCAAGCGCTTAATAGACTGTCTAACGTCTTTCTAGACCCAGGGCAGACGGTCTTGTCAAGCGGCTGTTCAGAATTGAAACGAAACTTCCACGCTATCGTCTAGAATAGACCAGCGTTTCTGGTCTGATCAGCAGTGCTAGTAAATTCTAATCTACGTCTATTAAAAATTTCTCATTATATGTTACGACAACTATTCTTAGAATGATAAAACTTAATTATATTTGAAATAATTTTGATGACTTTTTTTTACATAAAAAGTATAAAAAATATTTTAATTTTCTGTATTTTTCACTTCAACTTTCTTTAAGCGAAAGGCTTTGTGTCCCTCCCAATCTTTGGCATTGGAGATATAGTAGTCTTTTTGTAAAATAAAATTTACTGCAAATCAAAACAGCCGGATGAAACTAGCAGTCGTACTCAGCACCAATCTTCAGGCGTCAACCACTAATTAATGAAATTAATAAATAAAAACTTACTAAATTTGCTATTTAGTGTATATTTATTCTCAAATAACAATATTCGATGGTTTTTTAAATCATTAAGTATTACTAAATTTGAAGGAGAGGCATATTTGTAGATGACGCCTAAACATTGATGCTGAGTACGACTGCTAGCTTCAGCCGACTAATCAAAACACATAGAAACACATCAAAATCTATTTTTTCAGTGCACATTTAAAATTAAATTATACAGAAAACAGCAACAACATAGCACATTATTATTCACATAAAACAGAAACCACAACGAATACTGAAATTCACAAAGAAAATGCACCATACGCTGACTGATCTAACGACGCCAAACGACGCGACGCCATTAGGCGCCATGTTACTTAACAGCTGGGCATACATCGACGCATGCGCATATAACATCCTAGACCAAATCTAGACGGTCTTAATAACACCGTACTAGACGGACACATTTGACTTAGATTTTTTCTAATAAGCCCATCTGTTAAGTCACTGATTCGGGACTTGATGGACCGTCTAGAATTAGACGGACTTGATGATTGCTAATCGGGAAATCATTGGACTCTAGACTGCCACAATATTTTTCCACACGGGTAGTAGCAGAAATAGTATGTAGCAGGAATAGTACGTAGTAGTAATTGTAATAATAATAGTATTGATAATAGAAGTAATAATTGTAGTAATAATAGTAGCTGGAATAGTACATAGTATAGTAATCGAACACTAATATAGTAACAATAATAGTAGCAATAGTAGCGACAACAGTAATATAGTAGTAGAAATAATTATAGTAATAGTATATAGCAGTATTGGTACGCAGTAATTAATAAGAATTTTTTCATATTTTTAATTACAATGCATAAACGAAAAAATAAACAAAAGTCAGTAAATTCAAAACAAAAAATTAATGTTTAAAAAATGTTAATCAAAAAAAGGTAAATGAAAATATTATAAGATTAAAGACCATGTATGTGCGGCAGAAAAATGGATTAAAACGGCAAGATAACAGGTCATTAGCACTTTTGATAATTACCTGGTGGAGCGTGTGTTTTTTTTTCAAATCGAATTTTGATTACACCATTTGACGATAAACGTGTAGTGGAAAGGAATTTTAACGTTCGCGGATATTGGTTGTAGAAATTTATGACCACAGAGACGAAGAAACGAAAAATGATTTAGCAGTTCTAATATCAGCTTACGAAATTTTCTCATATATACATAGTATACTTTTATAACAAAATTATGTATTTGACGATATTTTAAAATTTATTAATTACGAAATGTTTCTATAATTAATTGATAAATTTTCTTCCTGAAGGGAAAATTTATAATATAGTTGAAACTTAAGATTTAATTTGTTATAATTAAATATAAATAAAAGTATAAATAAAATAGTAATTATAAAATTAAATAAGTAAATAGAAATTTTTAGTTTCAAGTAGAAAAAAATTATTTTTGACGGAGAGTCAAATAGTATATTAAGCAACAAGGGCATAAAGGCAGCCATTTGTTTACGGTGATTTTTGTGACACGAGTGGAAGTCGAGGGCGCCGTAGGCGCCCCGAGACCGGAACGAGTGTCACAAAAATCATCGTAAACAAATTGGCTGCCTTTATTCCCGTGTTACTTACGATATTTTTTATTCCTAATGCACAAAAGTAGCGATTTCAGATATCAAACGACAGGGAGTAAAAGTCATTCACTTGTTCGACTTGTATGAAAATGGCGGCCTTTTTTTTACCTTGGGCAAAAAAAAGCATGGGACCAGCTGTTTTTTTGCCCTTGGGGAAAAAAAAGTCGCCATTTTCATACGGTCGAACAAATGAATGACTTTACTCCCTGTCGTCAGCTACCCATGTAGAAATTTCCCTACTTGTCCCTACCAAATGTTGGATTCTGATTAGAACCATCCTAGAAAATCTAGTCTAGAAAAATCTGTCTAGAACCTCGCTAGATTCTGACTAGAATCTCTAGTCTACAAAAACTAATCGGTTTCCAATCAAATTCTAGTTAAAGAATTATTATTAATTGATATTATTATTTATTATTTTAATAATTTAAATAATTTAATAATTTTATAATTTAAATTATTATTAGATTATAAAGAATTATTATTAATTGAAATTATTAGATAATTCAGACTAGAAAACTCACTAGGACCTTATTGATTTCCAACTAGCGACAAACTAGTGTACAAGTAATATACATAAATTGTCTTTCTATAAATAAATATTTTTATGAATTGTCAAAAACATTTTAAAGTATAATTGCACTTACATATATTTTTAAATAATTATTTTTACGGATAATATTACAATATTTAGGTATCAAATATGTTAAAAAATGAAATAATTAAATAATATGCAAAATTTTTTAAAAAATAATGCTGGTAAAAATTATTTAACTAGAATTTGATTGGAACCCGACTAGTTTTTCTAGACTAGAGATTCTAGTTAGAATCTAGCGAGAGCCCTACTAGAGATAGGGGCAAATGGTGAATTGCTGCACGGGATGTTATTTAAGCGGAGGTGCTTCCAAGCTATCACGGCCGGGAGGTATGTGTATCCGACTGGAGTCCCCAAGGTCCTAGGTTCGATCCCCCATGGGCACGAGATTTTTCAACTCAAGTTTCAGGTTTTTCGTGTACAACATTCATTAATAATGTTAATATGAATGAAGAATTCAATTATAAATAGGTTAAGTTGAAAAATAATAATTTTTAAAAGTCAACTAGAAAATTCTAGTCGGGGCCCTATCAACACACAGCTAGTTTTAATACTAGTTCCCGACTAGATATTCTAGTCTGTACCCCATCTGCCGACCGTTATGAAAGTAGTTGGGTTCTAACGATTTTCTCTAATCAGTTCCCCACTACAGATAGGGAATTCTGGCTAGGACCCCATAAAATTCCAATCTCAATTTCTGCATGGGTATCTAAAAGCGCCATTTTTGTGCATGTGGGATAAAAAAGATTTTGTATTTTAAGTAGAAGTAGTAGTTTTTGGTCAGCCGAAGTTTATTTGCAAGGAAAAAGAATAGGTTTTGTTAAGAAAATTTTGTGTTAAGTAGAAAAAACATTCTTGTCAAGATAAGAAGCATTAGAAGTAGAATAAATTATGTTTGTTGAGGGAAAATGATTGTCTTAAGTAGAAATAGCAGTTTTTAGTCAGACGAACTATATTGGTTTCAAGTATAATAGTTTTATAAGCATGCTTATAAAGCATATCTTATATTGAAAAAACAAGCAAATATTTTTAATAGAAAAAGTGCAGTTCTTGTCAAACAGATTTTAGTTTTTAAACTCCCTACGGTTTGTCCCGAGTTAACTCGGGTAAATTGACTGTATCAAAACGGTTAACCCCGAGTATACTCGGGGTAACTAAATATTTTATAACTCGTCAACAATACATCGGAATTACATGATCTAAAGTGGAAATTGAAGCTAATGCTATAAGCTTTTCAAAAATATATTTGTTAGCAATAATTAAATTTTTTTTTATCAAAGCTACATAACTTTAAATGTTAGTTAAACAAACAAGTTTTTTAATAAGTGGATAATGAGCATTTAATCAAAAAGTTTATGAAATCAGCTTATATGAATATTATTACTTAGGGGGGTTTTCGGGGTCGCTGATTACGAACTTAGCATCAGATTTTCAAAATTCAAAATAGCTGATCCAATATGGCAGATATTAAAAAAAATTTGTTTGATTAAAAATAAAAAATTTTTGAAAAAGGTCCGCCATATTGGATCCGCTATTTTGAATTTTCAAAAATAGACACCGGATTCGTAATCAGCGACCCCAATAACTATTAAAGCATGCTGAGATATAAAATTTTCTATGCAGGGTAAATTGAACAATTTTGGTACAGATTTCTGCATTTTAATTAAACCGTAGGAGGGTTAACTTCAATAACTAACTTAAAAAAAAGTTTTTTTTTAGAAAAAAGTCAAATAAAAATTTTTTCTGAGGATTTTTCAAAGTCCATCAATCCATTTCGAGATATTTTTGTGATAAATATACCTGGCAAATTTTAGCCAAATTTGTTAAAACCTCTTCGAGTTATCGTGTTCACAAAAAACGGGATCCACACTCACACACACACATCCGGACAATTGTTCAGGGTCATATATAACATATTAGTCCTATATAGAAGAAAATTTGTTAAAAGGATTTTTAAAAATTTTGTAAATTGAACGACTACAAAGCTTCCTCCACGAGGAACGAGGAAGCAAAACATTAAAAGCAAAAAAAATCCATATCTCTCTTTTCGTCAAAGAGATTAAAATTCTTTTGTGAATTAAAAATAAAATTCTTTTTCAAATCCATTTCTTCCGCATAATTTAAATATTCATCGCTGAATTAATTATTTAAAAAGAATTTCATTTTTTTAAACAATTTGACGAATTAATTCTATAATTAAATTGAGTCTAAAGTGCAATGCCTCTATTGCCTAAGGCTCGCCTTAAAACATTATCGATGCTAATTACACACACTCTAAAGAGTGATAAATGTTTAACTTGAATCGATTTTCATAGTAAATAATTTATTATATTGACAATTTTAGCATAGTAGGAGGTCGTTGCTCTCAAGATGAGAAAATAACAAAGCAAAAAAATAATTTAAAATAAAAATAAAATGAAAAAAAAATATAAATAAATGCATACATACTTTAAATGTACAACGACAATGAGTAATGTGTGACAATATGTTAAATATTTATGGGACGATTTCACGGTCAATAGGAGGAGTAAATTGAAATTTGTTTCTCAATTGTTCTTTTCAATCATCCAGAACGAGATCATTGACAATGAATATTTTTCTTGACACGACTTTTACACATTACGCCCTCTTTGCGTTCCAAGCAATTTCAAATTTTATCTTAATCTTAAATTTTCAATTCTGTAATTTATTTATTGATAAAATTTCAATTTATTAATGAGTTCTTCAATTACAAAACCGCTGCCAAGTTGTATATTTCTTTTTATAATTTTGGTGCTCATTTCATGAACACTTTACTTCCTCATGGAGATAAAAATAATAGAAATATATGAATAACCTTTTACAAATATGGTAAAAGTGATTGAATTTTGAGTCAATCAATGTATTTTTAAATATCCTACAATATAGGTACAATAATTTAATAGTTAAATAAAAATTTTCAAACAAAAAAGTTGAGAAAATGTAATTTTTCACAATTTTTTGGTTTTTAAAATATTAATAATTTCGAAAGAACGATGCTGAAAAATGGTCAAAATTTGCCCCCTAAGGGGATTTTAAAAGAAGTATATGTTTTTATAGATTTTGACCTGCTGAATCCGAAAATCACCCTTAGGAAGTTCTAAACCTTGGGGAAAGGGTTGAAAACCCACCCTTAACTCAGAGACACCGTTTTCAATAAACAACAGTAAAATATGATAAAATTATGTAAATAAGAAATGTTTACACTATAACTTAATAAATTAAGGTAACAGTAAAATAATTTAAGTAAATAATTAAAATTAAAATTAATTTAAATTAATTTATTTAAGTAAATAATTTTAGTAAATAATTTAAATCACGATTACGACCCTTGCAGTTTAAAAAGCTACCCGCTCATACATCAACACTTATGCCAAAACCCCAAAAAGATATAAAACGTCAATATATTGATACATAACAAAGCAATAATTAATCATTTAAAAAAACAACGTTTACCACTACTGTAGAAATATCGGCCACCCCTAAATATGTTAAAAAACAACCCCTAAACAACCAAAAACGAAAAAAAACTCAAAATGTCATGGACTAAGATTCTAATGTTTTTGTTAAAGAGTTATCCCTACCAATAACAAATAAGCAACTATTGTTACATCTACCATTAACTCAACAACCCTTAATCATGATCAACAACTACCCCTACATCATCCCTAGAAAATTACCTCCGAAGTTACAAATTAAAAACCAAATTATTTTGCTATTTATGACACTTTAAATAATTGTTTGATATGGTGATAACATGAAGGAGTATAAGGAGGAGTATGTATATGCATCTCTTTTGACTGTACTTAACTGCGTAAAATCGCCATGCACGCAAATTCGCATACCGGAAATTTGTTCACTGATATTAGCGCCCCTACAGGAGAGAATATATTATACCCTCCATGCTGTCCATGATAAAAGTTTTGTTTACGTAGTTTTTTGGTTATGTACCAAGTTGATAATAACAATAAAATAAAAGTAATATGTATTGTTTTATAAAAAATTGCATGTCAAGTTATAAAGCAAATAAAAATGCTTCTGAAAGAAGTGTTTTTTTCAAAGCACCAAGAATGGTAAGTTTATTTAATATACTATTTTGTAAGGGTAAAAGTTTTTATACTTTTACCAACAGACATTTATGAATTTAATGCAAAGAATTTTTGGTTGTTCATTTGGAGTCCTTTCTATTTATATAACGTATAAAACAATTTAATTCTGTTGATTTATTTTACAATACAATACTCAGAGGATCCTCTAATCTTAAATATCAATCAGCTGTCAAAGATAAAAATACTTAAAATGTAAAATTGCAATTATTTCTCCCGTTTGGCGGCGCTGTTATCAGTGAACATGAGGCTATTACTTTTCGCGTGCCTGTCGATTTTACTGTAGAGAAGTACAGTCAATATCAGGCAATTTTCCCATTGGAGATATGTCTCCTTATACTCCTTTATGGTTTATTATTTTAAGTGGTCAAATTTCTTTCCTCGATATGAGAAAAAAATTATTTTCCTTACTTTAAAAAAAAAAAATGTTAAGACGAATCGTTAAAAAATTGTTTGTTTTATGTATAATGACAAATTGAGGAGTTAAAAAAATAACTAGGAAAATAAAAATGTTTCATACAGTGTATTTAAACTTGGGATAAAAAGAGGATAAATAAATAAAGAGAGGATAAAAAGAGGATATTTCCGTTTTCTAAGCGCAAAAAAAAGCATTTGAATATGTTAATGATATGGGATATATAATGAAAATGAGCAATACAAGATATTTGGATCGTCAGCTGTAAAATTTTGTTGCATAATACAAAATTGCATTTAAGATGAAACGTTCACGCCACAACGATTCATTTGTGAATTAAAAGAAAAAAAGAAAAAATCATTCTTTTAAACGGAAATACAAATTTCATTATATAGATGTATAGGAAGAAAAAATATCTCCGAGAAAAATGCTAATTGTCGTCTGTACAGGATTCACTGGAAGTGTTTAGTTTCATTTTTCACAAACTATCTTGTGATGATTATTAACATACATTTGCATTGTGACAATTTAATAGTAATTTTTTTAATTCAATAATTAAGAAAATTATCGCCTTGAATAATTATCAGATTTTTTTGTTCTTTTCTTTCAATTAAAATTTTATTTTTACAATTAGAATACAATAGTGGAAAACGGTTCAAAAATTGATATTTATTATTATTATTATTATTATTATTATTATTATTATTATTATTATTATTATTATTATTATTATTATTATTTATTATTATTATTTATTATTGATATTTATTAATTAATTAATTTTTTTATAGCAAAATATTTTGTTTATTTTAACGTTCAAAACTTAAAGATCATATTTTTTTGCTATTGTATGATAAAATAGAGACAAATTATAAAGAAATTGGAAGAAATAAAAAACCAAAAGTTCAATAAAAATAAAATCAACTTTTTGACATTAAAATAAAATAGAGAAAAAAGTTTTTCAACAATTTAATAGAAATAAAAATCCAAAACCTAAAATTCCAGATGAAATTATTCGCAAACAAATCAAAATATGTAGACTAGAATTTAAAGAAAAATAATATAAATTAAAAATTAAAAAAATTTATAAATATAAATTTAATTTTTTACGGTAAAATAACATAGAGAATAGAAAAAATATACAAAAATGTAAAAAATTCAAAAAGTATATAAAATAAAAATTAAAATCGAGAAAGTAAAATTTTAGTAAAAAGATGAAAATTGGTTTTTGCAATTAGAATAAAATAGAAAAATTAAAAAGAAATTGAAAGAAATAAAAAAACCTAAACAAAAAAATCGTCGAAAAATAGATTTAATTTTCTGCGATCTGAATAAAATATAGAAAATATAAAAAGAAATTAAAAATAATAGTGAAATAGAAAAACCAATGGAAACAAAAATCCCAAAAGTACTTAAAATTTTTAAAAAATTATGGGATTTTTTTTATTCAGGATAAAAAAATTGATAGAAATAACTCCTTCCACCCAAAGAAATTCTCAAAAATAAGATTTTAATATTTTGCAATCAGAATAAAATAGAGAAAAATTTTTAAAAAATGATAAAAATAAAAAACAAAAACAAAAAAAGTTCGTTACAAATAGATTCAACTTTTTACAATAATAATAAAATAGATCAAATAGAAAAAAATAAAAAACTTAAAATATAACATTCAAAAAGCATAAAAATTCAAAAAGTCAAATTTCAAAAAAGAATTGAATTTTTGGTATCAGAATAAAAAATAAAAATAACCTCTCCATCCCCTAAAAAATACTCCAAAAAATGGATTAAATTTGTTTACATAATAAAATGAATTCAAAATTTTGTTTAAAAAAACAATATTAGAAACCGAAAAAACGAATGGTAAAAAATGATGAATAATTATAATGAAAGTACCTTCTGATGCGAAATTTATTGCTACCAAAAACCATGGTATTGATGCCGGCCAGAAAGTTGTAAACACCCAGATTCAACATCTGTCCGACCGGCACAATATTTATCAAAAAAAAGTATCCTCTGCACACAAGAAAAAAATAAATTCCACTTTTTCACCTCATTGCCCTTTATTTTATTCCAAAAGCATTGTTAAACAACAACAAAAAAACAAACAAAGAAAACACGTATCACTTTTTCTTCAACACTTCCCGTTTTCAAATAATTGAAAATCGGAGCACAAAACATTTTAATTCTTCTTCAAATTTTAATAAAAAATCACACATTACAACCATAACTTCCGGCAATCATAACTTTTTCTTTTTTCAAAAAAAAAAATTATTTTTCGATTTGTTTCTTTATTATTTTATAGAAAATAACTCGCGTGCACACAATTAAAGAAAAAGAAAAAAGACGACGATAACGACGTTCGCTTTATGCCTGGCGGAAGGCGAATGATCATTGCCTCTGAAACTCGTCTAGCGGTAAATGGTGGGGGGCATTGTGGGGGAGGGAGAGAGAGTGAGAGAGAATGATTATTATTCAGAGTTGAAGTGAGTGAGAAAAAAAATGAGTATAATGTGAATAACGATCTTACACGAAGGGGAGCGTTTTTTAACGAAGAATCCGATGATTGGTGACAGGTCAACGCTGTCAACCTTATCTGCCACGTGATCTGTACCGTAGCTATAGCGAACTGAACGCATAATATGTAAATGATGTAAAATGTAAAGTTAAAATGTATGTGATCCACAGAGAGACAACTAGCGTTGATGCCTGTCAACACATTTTCTTTATAACTTTTCAATTTATACTATATATATATATATATATATATATGAATATAGATGTGGTGGAGAAAAAAATGCGAGAAAAGAAATTTACTGCGTTGGCGTTTACAGCTCGAATGGGATGGTGCAAAATGAAATATATATTTTTTTTCCAATATCATCGCGTATGCAAATTATCATTTCCGTATTTGCCCTTTCGCTTTAACCCGTGTAGAAATTTAACCATGGCCCAAATAGGGGCCAGATCTTTTGATCATTGTGTAGGCCATAACCGCCATAACATGGCAATTTCTACACGGGAAATGGCATTTGGGTTCTTTTCATTTTTCCTATTTTCTAGACTTTCCTAAATGTAAACAATTTTTTCTAATTTTCAATTCTTAGGTTCATTTCAATAAAAAATCATTTCTTTACCTTTTACAATTAATTTTATTATTTAAAATAATAAAACAAAACGATACAAACTAATCTTCCTATTTAGAACTAAAATTTCTTCTGATAAAAACTATTTTTATTATTAAAAACAAGAATTGCATTTGGAAAAAAATTATTCAATTTTAAACTGAAATTCTTTCTACAAAAAGTAAATTTTGTACTTGACATAAAAGATTGTCTGGCAAAAACTACTTTTTCTACTTCAATGTAAAACTGCCTGATTAAAACTACTTATACTACTAAAAACAATCATTTCGATGTTAAAATATAATTTCGTTTGACTAAAACTATTTTTTCTACTAAAAATAAAAATTTGTTTCACTAAAAATATCTTTACTGCTGAAATCTAAAATTGTTGTTGTTGAAAGTCAATCTTTGATTTTAAACTAAAATTTCAAAAAACAAGAAGTACTTTTTTTCTTTAATTGAGGCCTTGGATCCAATAACTCGCCCGACGCTCGAAGGCACGCGCTAATACCAGTCGGGTAGCAGTGAGTGGCCCAGAGGCGCTCACTGCTCACTGACTGGCAGTTGCGCGTTCCTCCGAGCGTCGGGCGAGTTATTGGATCCAAGGCCTCAATTATAAAAGTACCTACACGGAAAAGTTCTTGGGCGAGTCGCTGTACCTGTTGTGGTGGCGCTGAGTGACCAGTACCTATGGTAAAGTGACAGCCCCATTTTGGTAGCTCATTTCACCCACAGAGACTGCTGCTTTCCTACTGTGGGGCGTCAGAGCTCTCTTGTGGGGCATCAGAGCTCTCTTTAGAGAGAAAGCAGAAAACCTTTTCTGTGGGAGGCGAGTGAGAGACGTCTGCTCGCCCAAAAACTTTTCCGTGTACGTCTGACTAAAACTAATTTTACTACTTAAAGATAAAAACGGACATTCTGTCTGATTAATTCTACTAAAATCTGAACTTTTGTCTATTTTCACTACTAAAACCTAAACTTTTATCTTACTAAAACTACTCCTACTACAAGAAAATTAAGTTATTTTTGAAAAATAGTAAATCTTTGAATTTTAACTAAAATTTCTTTTGACCAAAACCATTCTAACCCAGGCGCGAAAGACCAATGCTGACGATGGATTGAAGATTTATTGAGCCTTGAACGCCTAGCCTGGGTAACCCAGTGTTGAAACAGTCTTTATACCACTGTCACTCAATGTTGATTCAGCATTGGACACCAATGTTCGTTCCATGCTCGATTCAAGACTCGGTCAATCTTCGTGAGTGAAGCTCGAACATCTGATCTTAATTCAAGCCTGAATCAATCTTGACAGTTTATTTATTGACGTGTGCACTTAAAAATATTAAATATAAATATTTATAAATTAATTAATATTAAAATATTTTTTATGATAATTTTGTATACTATTTAAAAATTATTATTAATTATTATTATTATTAAGATATCAATTGGTAAATAAATATTAATATTTATTTAGTGTATATTATTTATATTAATTATTAATTTATTAATAATAATAATAATAATAATTATTATTATTATTATAAAAAAATATTAAATTAAAAATAAATATTAAATATTATTTTTTTTATAATAATAATAATAATAATAATAATTATTATTATTTATATAAGATTTATATAAATAAAGTTAAATTATACATTATTATTTTTTTCTTGCACAGTGTCAAATAATTGTTTTCAAAGTTCAAGAGTTTCGTTTGTCTGAAAATTTTTAGTGAAAAAAATGTTCATTAGGGTGTAATAAATATTTATGCCTAGTAGTTTTACACTAGGATTAACTGTTTAGTAAATATGTATTATCTAAAAACTATTTTTTGTCAAACGCGTGCGATTAAACACAAATGACCTTGAGACTTTAGCATTGCCAACTTAAGAGTTTAACGTATGTGTTGAGTTGGTAATGCTGGAGTTTCAAGGTTATTTGTGTTTAGTCGCGCGCGTTTGACAGAAAATAGTTTTTTGATAATATTTACTAAACAGTTAATCCTAGTGTAAAACTACTAAGCATAAATATTTATTACTACCTAATGAACATTTTTTTCACTAATAATTTTTCAGATAAACGAAACTCTTAAACTTTGAAAATAATAATTTGACACTGAACAAGATAAAAAATAATAAATATATAATTTAACTTATAAAATTGTCATAAAAAATATTTTAATAATAAATAATTTATAAATATTAATATTTAATATTGTTCAGTGCACACGGTAATAAAAAGAAAGTGAATATTGTATCAAGATTGACCGAGTCTTTAATAGAGCATGGGACGAACATTGGTGTCCCATGCTGAACAAATATTGAGTGACGCGCCGTATATACAGAATATACTGCGCTGGCATTGAAATAGTAGATTAGGCGAGGTGCCTTCCAGCCTTCTGTGGCCGAGCGGTTAAATGCGTGCGTTGAATACTTCCGGTATGCGTTAGGGGGGTGGGAGTCGTGAGTTCGATCCCACATGCGAGCGAATATTTTTCATTCTTTGTTTTTAAGGGGATGTCAAAGTCGATTGGATTTCTGCATTGAGCTTCAATGGGAAAATCGCATCGACTTTGACATCCCCTTAAGCGTTATATAAAATAATAAAATTGTGTGTTGTGTTGTGAATAAAAACTTGTGAACATGTTTGTAAATAGTGTTAAGAAGTCTGCTAAAAAATAGAGAAAAAAATGTATCGATTAACAGAAAAATTGTCTTTTTTTACTAAAATTATTTTTTTAATATTACTATTTCAAATGACATTTATTGTTAGTAATATATTATTTATATGAAAATAATATAATTATTATAATAGTAACTTATTTCCAAACAAACGCATATAACATGAATAAAAATATTATCAATAATATTCATTACTATTATAATAATAATAATAATAATAATAATAATAATTATTATTATTATTATTATTATTAATATTATTATTATATACAATTCATATATTCATATTATATTGAATGAGCGCGAGAGACGCGTAAATTTGGGAACAGTGGAAGCAGCCTTGTTTCAGTCCTGCATTATAGGGTTCCGCAGCATTGATTGAACATTGAACGCCAATCTACAACAAAGACTGGAGCGTCAGTCTTAAATAAGTGTTAAGGAGAGTCCAGAATAGAGTCGAAGTCGGTATGAACGCGCTGATACAACGCGCTCGTCCTATGTATTCCATATGGACGAGCGCGTTAATATCAACGCGTTCATACCGACTTCGACTCTATTCTGGACTCTCCTTTACATTATAGCTAGAAGCAAACTTCGTTCCGCCGTCCCACCAAGGCTTGATCAATGTTGACCAAGCCTCAACGAAGGTTCCGTAAAGCCTGAATCCAGCGTCAGTTCTCGCCTGGGAACTAACAAGAACTAAACACCATCTCTAAATTTGAATTAGTAAAAATGTTTACTAATTTTTTACTAATGTGACTGACTTTTTGCTTTTGAATTATTAAATTTTACTAATAGGGGAGAGTGGGGCAAGACGGGGTACTTAAGGTTTAAAGCGCCAAAAAACGAAAATTATCGAATATATACTTTATTATTATTTTTTATTATCATCTTTGGGAATCAGTCTTTCGTAATAAAGGCGTACAAAGGCCATCTGTTTCCTAAAAAAGCATAAAATTAATAATATGGAAAAAATTGCAAATCTTCCCATCTTGCCCCACTGACAGGCAAGATGGGGTTCCCTAAGGGGTAAGATGGTGTACTCAAATAAGCAACCTATTTCTGTCGACAAATTTCACAAGTAAAGGTTGCATCTTCATCTTCGTCATCGACACCAGCACAAATGCACAAAACCCATTGGCCGCAGACAGAACATGCAGCCCATCCTTCATTTGAGTCTAAATAATAACCATTATAATTGAGTCTTGATTTTAGTAGTTTTCTTAACTTCTCCTATTTCTCTTTTCTTTTGCTTAATTTGTGTACCCCGTCTTGCCCCACTCTCCCCTACCCCATCTTGCCCGCACCTACGAAATTCAATAAAACGATTAATTACTACAATTTACGATTTAACAAAGAAAAAAAACATATGCTTCCCTTCTTCTGTAACCCTAGCCAGTTAGAAAAAAATTTATACAGTTCATTAACTGTTATTATTAAATAATAAACACCTCTTAAAAAAATTGAAAAAATCACAAGAAAATCGTCGAAAACAGTTTTTTAGTAAAACAGATAAAAGATTTTTTCTCATGGCTTTTAGATTTTGTAAACAAGAAACTATATCGTCTTGGTGCAGTATTATATGTTAAATATAATCGCGATTGGTTAATTTGTTTGTTAGATAAGGCCGGTACCCCGTCTTGCCCCACTCACCCCTAGATAAATAATAATTTCTATACTTATTTATTAGAAAAAAGCAAAAAGTAATTTGACTGACTTTTTGCTTTTGAATTAGTAGGTAAATTTTACTAATAAATAGTAATTTCTACTAATTTATTAGTTAAAAGCAAGAAATCAGTCAATAATTCAAATTATCGATTTAAATTTTCCGAGGTGAAAAATTTATTTGGGATAATTATGAGATCAAAAGTCCGAAAGGGATTAATTCGAATTATTGATCGCAGTCTAGATTTGAATATAGAAATTATATATTCTGATATCTCTCTCGAAACGCGAGTGTCATATATATCAATCATTTTAATGATTATAATGATCCAGCAACATTGTGACATGAATTGAAGACAACATGATTTTTTTTGCATTTGTATAGTGAATAGAAAAAAATGTCTATATAAAAATTCCATTAGCATATAAATAGAGCAAATGAAGTGGAGGGAAAAAAATGAAGAGTTAGATGGAAATGTATATTTATAAATGGAATAGGCCCAATCGATCCTCCCTTACCTAGGACAATCGCCTTTGGCTGTTGAAGGCCAGTTTCTTTCTTGAGACGACGAGACGGAGAAGAGCGATCGTTGGATCAACGGTCAGGTATGTTATTACACGGGAATGCGAAAAAGGAGGACCGGACCTCTTCGTTCGCGGGTCAAGGAAACTGGTAAAAATATCGAGAACTCACGCCTTGTACTGATCTTCCTGTATTTATATATATATACACTCCAATACTTTGCAGTTATGTTGAGTCGGATAGACCTTTACGATAAACTCGGCGCACGTGTACGTGTAAAGTTATGCAACAACATTTGAAATAATTATAGAATTTATTTTTTTAATTAATTTATACATTTATCGGGAAAGTTTTAGGCTTCATTGAAATTCCTTTTCCTGTTTTGTTTCAATGAATGGAGAATTATATATATGAATAAGGAATTTTTTTTTCGTTGAGACAAAATTTATGGAGAGGAAACATTATTTTGGAATAGAAGAGGACTATTATTAATTTCCCCTCAAAATGAATTAAAATGAATAGTTAATATCGATTTGAATAAAATTACTTTTAAATTTTTGACAGAATTAATTTTAAGTTAAGGTTATTGATTAAACTTTTTTTAATTTAATATTTGATTTAATTATAAGCTTATCCCGTGTGGAAAAAGCCACGTTCGAGCCCCACAGCTCCGGGGCCCCCGTCGGGGGCCCTCGTGAAAGATCCATGAGGAGAAATCCACGAGGGCACCAGCAGGGGCCCCGTTCTTTGCCCTTACGGTTGCCCTGCTCAAAAATTTATCTAAGTTTTAAAAAAAAATTTTTTTGTTGAAAAACTTTAGTTCAGAATGCATTAAATTACGTTTCAAAGCACCTGAAATAAACATTAAGTGACATTTTTCCAGAAATCCTATCACAAAGTTATGGAAATTTACGAGGGCACCAGCAGGGCCCCTGCTCTTAGCCATTATGAATGCCCTGCTCAACAATTTTTCTAAGTCCAAACGAAAAATTTTTTTTACAACAAAAAATTATTGTTTACTATCATTTTAAACAATGAAAAACACGTTTTTAACAAATATTTAATGTTACTTTTTTTGAAAATATTGAACTTACCTAAGGGCAAATCCATGAGGGCCCACGCGAGGGCCCTCATGGATTGCCCACATCATTAACTAGAAAAAATTTCTAAGTCCAAAAAAAAAAATTTTTTTTTCATCAACAAATTAATGTTTATAATGATTTTAAACAATGAAAAACACGTTTTTAACAAATATTTAATGTTACTTTTTTTGAAAATATTGAACTTACCTAAGGGCAAATCCATGAGGGCCCACGCGAGGGCCCTCATGGATTGCCCACATCATTAACTAGAAAAAATTTCTAAGTCCAAAAAAAAATTTTTTTTTTACATAAAAAAATTAATGTTTATAATGATTTTAAACTATGAAAAACGCGTTTTTAACACAAATGTTTTGACATTTTTTTTTTTTTTTTGAAATTATAAAAATATTAATTTATGAATATTTATGGTCTATTATTATATTATTGATATTGTTATTATTATTATTAAACTATTTAATTATTTGTCATGGTGTATTAGTGTTAATAAATAATTTATTGAATCATCAAAAGCAAGTCAGCAAGTCACCTACATTAAAGCAATAATTTTCAAGTAGGTCCCGTAGCATAGTGGTAAGAGTGTTGTCTGGTAGTCAGTAGGTCGTAGGCTCAATTCCCGCGTGCGTCAGATTTTTTTTTTTTTTGGTCACGATTTAATTAAAAAAAGTAAAAATTGTTAAATAAGAATGTTATTTATCAATAATTGGACTAATTTGTTATTAATAAATAATTAATTTATTAATTTAATTGAAAATAAAGTTGAGGGCATTTTATGAAATTCACGAGGGCACCGCGTGGAAAATCCATATGGAATCCATGAGGATTTTACTCGAGGGCACCCATGAGGGAAAGCATGTCACGCCTTCGAGGGCTCCGCGTGGATTGCCCCTGCGGGTTCCACATGGCAAGAGGGCAATCCACGAGGGCCCCGCCGGGGGCCCTCACCATTTTTCTGCACGGGATGATTCAATTTCCATTAAAATTAATATTAAATTAATTAAATTTAATTAAATTAAACAATTTCAATTAGAATACGTAGTTTTGAGAGACCAAGTTTTTAGACAGACGTGTCACTAAAAACAGGGAAAGGAGTTTAATTACTTAAAAATAAATATTGCAACTAACTAATTAATTAAATTATATTAATCAAATGATATTTATTGGAGTCAATTAAATGTTATTTGAACCAATAATTTCAGTATTTGAAGCAAATACCATTTAATTAATTGCAATAAATATTATTTGACTCAAATAAATATTAAATTGATAATAGTCAAGTAATAGGGTTATTTGAATCAAATATCAAATAAATTTTTTTTCAGTGTGACACTTTTCTATATATTTGAACTAGCTGTCGTACCCGTCTTCGACGGGTTTTAGTTTCTACTGTACTGTACCCTTTATATTAAACATATATTTTATTTTCTACGTTAAATATGACAGTACATACTATAAAATTTTCAAACTTAAAACCTTTTAAAAACAATATAGAAATTGTTCAGCAAACTCACGTTAATTGATTTTAGAAAATTTGTAATAGACATCAAATTCGTGACTCTAAACTTGTTAATAAAATAAATGTAGGGGAGAGTGGGGCAAACTGGCCAGGTGTCAATATCTCCAAAATGGCAAAATTGTCAAAAGTGCTATTTAGAAATTTGAAACAACCATGTGTAGTATACTTTATTTTTTCAGTTTGACATTTTTTACTTTTGTTTGTGCAACGCTGAGAGCAAAAGTTTTTTTTTAGTTTTTTTCTACACTTTTACGAATTTTTTCTTAAGGAAATTTTGAGAAAATCGTGTAATGTTTCCAAATATTAGGTCTTGGGTTTTGAAGGTACACACCTCAGGAATATTTACCACTAAAAACTTTGATGAATTTGCAAAGCGTTTCTTAAAAAAAAATATTTATTCTTAAAATGAGCCTGTGGGGCAAACCGGCCACAGGATATTTCCATTGAATTAAAGTTTCATAAAAAATATTTTTAAATAAAATGTTTCTTTCATTAAAATATTTACTTTCAATGAAAAATAATTATCTTCCAATGAGAATTAGACCCTTTAATAATGTTTCTCTGATAATTTCAAACATTTTTTTTGTTATTTAAAAAAATTATTTATTTAATTAAAATTCAATCCTGTATTATTATTTACATTAAAAAGCATTGTTCGCATGATTCTTTTTGTTTGTTGTTATTGTAGATTATAAAAATGCAATATTACAGATAAAAAACCCAACTGACCGGTTTGCCCCATGGGGGTGGTCGGTTTACCCCAGGGGGTGGGGCAAACCGGCCCGTTTGCAAATTTTAATTTTGATTCGTTTAGTCACAAGAGTAAAAAAACCGTAGGTAAGGCCGGTTTGCCCTACTCTCCCCTAATAAATGTAATTTAAAATTTAAAAATATCAACCGATATCAATACCAACTTCAAAAAAAATTAAACAATATTCACAAAAAAAAATAATTAAAAATTTTGTCGAAAATCAAAACATGATTTTGGCTTTGTTTATAAATATCACTTATTATGCGTAATTCTTCAACCTTTTGTTACTACTAATAAATGTAAGCAACAAATTGTTGAAAAATAATGAAAATGTAAGCGTAATCCTTCTACATTTTTTTTGCTTTAAAATAAGACTTTTTTTTACTGTGTACGTACGCATACATACATAATTGTTTTCATTGTCATTTTTGGAATTCTTACTACTCGAATAGAAAAACTAAATATGAATTTTCAAATTCTATTAAGCATACATATTTCTGTCAGAAGCGGTTGTTAAAATTTAAATGCAGTGAAATTTTACAGCTCTTACTCTCTAAATCTGAATCAGCGATAAGTATGCCACTATTTCAATTAGCGTATATGCGCTGTGAATTAGTGAAATTTCACTAAATAATCAGTGAAACTTCACTGATTAATTAGCGCATATACGCTGTTTTAAAATAGTGGCATACTTATCGCTGAGAATCAGTGAAATTTTGCTGATTCAGATCTAGAGAGTAGAGCAAAACACTGATTTTTTTTATTTTTGAAAGTTGTAAGGTATGGTGGCGGATTTGGTGTATTCAACTAAAACATTATGTAGATGTTAAAATCATTTATTAAAACTTCTAGAAATGATGAAAAAAAACAAAAAGAGAAAAAACTGATGATTTTACATTATAGAAAAAAAATTTCACTTCAATTGTGGTTACAATTTGGACATGTGAAGTAGCTTGTGACTGTTTTAACGCAACTAGAATAGCAAGTGTCACATATTCGAGAATTATTGCGGTGGAGCACAAGAGGCATTAGTACACAAAAAATGCAAAAACAATTGAAACTCGTGCAAAAAAATGATCCGCCACTGTACGTTATAAAAATTACGCCGCATACCTTACAAGCTGTTGATGGAAATATGATGGTGTTACTTTCATACAGCGCGAATTGAGAAAAATGTAAAATACAAAAAACTGTTGTCCAAGGTCTAAACAATACGTACCACCCAGGTTAAAATCCCCATACAGGATCCTTAAAGGATCCTCTCGGGATCCTGTGCAGGTCCTGTGTAGGATCCCGACTGGATCCCGTGCAGGAAATTGGGACAAGGTTCTTGTGCAGGTTCCGATGCAGGAACCTTACACTGAGAGAAGTTAAGCGCAGCATCTGTACTTTGACGTACAGCAGCGGCACATAATGAGGGACAGATACTGTACTTTGAAGTTGTGCAAATGCTGTATTTAAATCGAACATCAGCAGCGCCAAAAAAAGTACGGACTCTGTCTTTCCTTGGAGGACGAACGTTTTAGTACAGAATTTGTCCACCAAAAACGCAGAATCTATTCCAAAGTGGAACAGATGTTGCTCGAAGGTTAGGTTCAACATATGTACTGTGCTCTATTCAGCATCTGCGCTTAACTTCTCTCAGTGTAGCTATCAGAGGTTCCTGTAAAGGTTCCTGTACAGGAACACTTGCAGGATCATGTACAGGAAACTTTTTAATTTTTTAAATTTTTATATGTTAAGTAACATTTGACATACATACATGGAGAAAATTTGTTCCTTACATTTTACCGAATTTTTCAATAAATTTGGGATATAGTAGCATAATCGTAATTTTTAATAATTTTTATATTATTTTTTCGGTAACAATATTTAAAATCTAATGTGATATCTTTATTCCTTAAGAACTAGTACTGTAAAAGTTGAAAAAAAATTGAAACTGAACGTTTAATGTAAATTAAATAAATACCTCCTTGATGGGCACTAACGTTTCAGGAACAGTTCGGTAAAACTTCCTTGACTTGCCTAAAGTTTTAGTTTTCTGGATTGAAATACTTTATTTCAAGTGTCCGGCAGTCAAATGAAAGACTTTCACACTAATAGTTGATTTTTCCAACTTATTTAGACTTAATTAATAATCATTTTATTATTATTTAAATTAAAATTCAATTAATTAATTAATTATTTTAAACACTTATTAATTGCCAAATATGTAAAAAATGCTTTTAAATCAAGTAAAAAGAAAATATAAAATGTCAATAACATACTTATTTTTTTAACATATAATTTATTCATTTTAATTCAATATGAATAATAGTAAGTAAGTAAGCAAGTAAACATAAGTAAGTAAGCAAAAAGGAAATAAATAAGTAAGCAATTAAACATATAAGTAAGTATGTAAGTAAGTAAATAAGTAGGTAAGCAAGTAAGCAAAAAGGAAATAAATAAGTAAGCAATTAAACATATAAGTAAGTATGTAAGTAAGTAAATAAGTAGGTAAGCAAGTAAGCAAAAAGGAAATAACTTGCTTGCTTACTAGCTTACTTTCTTATTTCCATACTTACTTGCACGGAGAGAAATCTGTTGCGAATAATGCATAGAGTAGAGGTTATGAATATAGCATAAGCACTTACTAGCGAAAAGTATAAGAGGTCCGCCTGAATATCAGTCGACTCCGCCTAATATTCAGGCGGACTCGAGCAATAAATAGGCTCTCTGTTAGGATTTTAGCATCAAAGAATCTATGGAAAAAATATATGAAAAGTTTCGAGCATTAATCCTAACAGATTTCTCTCCGTGTGCTTATTTCTTTCTTGCTTACTTTGCTTACTTGCTTACCTACTTATTTGCTTACTTCCTAATTTCCTTCTTGCTTACTTGCTTGTTTCCTTTCTGCTTACTTACTTCCTTATATGCTTACTTGCTTACTTTCTTATTTCCTTCTTGCTTACTTTGCTTACTTGCTTACCTACTTATTTGCTTACTTCCTAATTTCCTTCTTGCTTACTTGCTTATTTCCTCCTTGCTTACTTTGCTTACTTTCTTATTTGCTTACTTTCTTACTTGCTTATTTCCTTTTCGCTTTTTAATACCTCACAATTATTATTTAATATTTCAAAAAGATTAATTTTCTATTAATTAATTTAATAATTTCCAACTTGCACTTTTAATATGTATATTTTTAATTTTAAACACAAAAATTTAAAAATAATAAGGATTTTCATAAATTATTGTTTTATTCCATTAAATACAAATTTAAACATTTTTCTTTATAATAATAAAAACATAATTTAAAAATATTTCATAAATTGACCTTGAGTATAGTTAGAAATGATTCATTAATATAAATAATTTTTAATTTTGTACAACGATAGTTTATTAATTTGAATCTTTCTCACAAGCGGTGAAATAAAATTGAGATTAATATATAAGGACAGTTGAAACTTCCTGAAGCATTAATGTAAAGCGTGCGATGTGTGTATTAGTGTATGCGTTTAGAATGTACTGTAGGCAGGTGTATCAATTAGTATTTGTTCGTAAACAATTGTAGGGGGTTTAGGTAGTGATTAAAGTAGGTAAATTGAGAGTTACGGCAGTATTAATATAGATCTACTGAAGTAACATTATTTTTTATTTTTGTTCTTCAAGTTTTACCGAACTTTCAGTAAATTGCAACTCGTCAGTTTTACCGAAGACTTTATCTTACGTTTTACCGAACTTTCAATAAATATGAATGTAGCGAGCACTTGGCTTACGTTTTACCGAACTGTAAGTGAAGCGCTAATACATGTATCGTGAGCTTTATGATTTTTACATTATTTTTCAGTGCAATTTCTTTTACAGTCTAGTTCTTGAAAAATTACTGTTTTGACACTTCATCCCAGTTTTACCGAACTAAATTCAGTAAAATTTCAGGAATAAATTTTCTCCGTGTAGACTTTATATTTCAATATGTTAGGCTCGTATAACAATGTTGGACAGAAAAATGTATTGCGCATTCGAGAAACTCATAGAAAACTACTGCGCAGGAGTTAAAAATATAAATAAATTAATTGAGGAAACTGTGTAGGATCCTTTACGGGTTCCTTACAGGATCCTTTATACTTAAGTACCTGCAGTTTACAAAACTGTAAAGGTTCCTTTGCAGGAACCTTTACAAAGTTTCCTGTACATGATCCTGCAAGTGTTCCTGTACAGGAACCTTTACAGGAACCTCTGATAGCTAAGGTTCCTGCATCGGAACCTGCACAGGAACCTTGTCCCAATTTCCTGCACGGGATCCGGTCGGGATCCTGTACAGGACGGGTACGGGATCCGGTCGGGATCCTACACAGGACCTGCACAGGATCCCGAGAGGATCCTTTAAGGATCCTGTACGGGGATTTTAACCTGGGCATACATTTACCTGAGGGCCCATCCATAAAGCATGTGATATTTTTTTTCCGATTTTTGACCCCCTCCCCCCCGGTTGTGATAGGTCATGATATTTACAACCCCCCCCCCAAAAGTATGTGATAATTAACTTACACACACCCCCTCCTCTCTATCATGTCAAAGAAATCAATTTAAAATTTAATATTATTAAAATAACAAACGTTTTTCAGCAAGAATATTTTTTAATTTATTATTCAATATTAATACTTATTTTATTATTTATTTGATTTATTATATATTATTTAAAATACATAACCGGTTAAAATTAAGAGACCACCCATTTTCAGACGAATGAAAAACGTTTTAAAACATAAAATTTTTTTCTGTTCATTTTTTGAAAGATGATAAAATTTTGAAAAGAACAAGATATTTCAGAAGTCGTTTGGCCAATAATTTATTTAGATATTTTTAAAAAATTGTCATTTTTAATTTTTTTACAAAAATTTGAATAACTTCCAAAATAATGAACACTTTTTAATGATTTTAGACTTATTTGAAAGGTCATTTGCTACACTATAATAATTTCTTATAGGCATTTTAACGTGTAATTTTTTTCTTAGAAAATGCAGGTCGTCAAACTTGGACCAAAATAATTCAAAAAATTTGAAACAATCTTATTAACAGAAAAATAATTTTTAAAATTTTTTAATATTTTTTTTATAAAATTTTCTTGAAAAATCTACAATGTATGATATGTTATATATTTTCTAGAATAGTTTTTAGTACAGAAAAATTATTCCAAAATTTTTGAATTTTTTTGGTCTAAGTTTGATGTCCTGCATTTTCTAAGAAAAAAATTACACGTTAATGCCTATAAGTAATTCTTATAGTGTAGCAAATTACCTTTAAAATAAGCCTAAGATCATTAAAAAGCGTTCATTATTTTAGAAGTTATTCAAATTTTTCAAATCTTTCAAAAAATGAACAGAAAAAAATTTTAGTTTCAATAAGTTTTATGTTTTAAAACGTTTTTCATTCGTCTGAAAATGGGTGGTCTCTCAATTTTAACCAGTAGAGTATATTATTTTTTTCTTCTCTGAATTATGCATTATCTTCACACCAAGGGTTTTCCAGTAATCGTTCATGCTTAATAGTGGTGCGTTTTCTTTCTCCTTAAAGCCTAAATTTTCATTGTCCACGAAACTTTCATCAATTAGGTAATCATCCAACCACATAAATACTATACATAAAAGTATAGATTTTTTTCAAGAGTTATATCACATGACAAGAAGGCCAATACCCCCCTCCCCCTCGTGATAAACCATGACTATTTTCTTAACCCCTACCCCCCCCTAACAATATCACATGCTTTATGGACGGCCCCTGACTCAATTTTCGAAAAATCCCCACTCTGGCGCTGTTAACACACATATCCAATAAAACTTTTTAGTTTTTTTCCCTACTTTTTTATTCAAAATGGCTTAGAGTACAAAGCACGCGTTTGCTCATTAATACTATACTGCATATAAAATGTCATCACGATAAAAGACATGGACCATAGTGATAATGTTTCAGATGTGACGTTAAATGCCAGATTTGACAAGTCCGCCACCTTAAACGCCACGATACCTTACCTTCATCTAATTTGATATTAAAAGTCAGTCAGTGATTCAAAAAGTAATATTTTACTAATGAAATAGTTAATAATAACTAATTATTAGTTCAATTCACTTTTAGGTGATGTAAAAATAACTGAAATTTTTTTCGTAACTAATTCAATGATATTTGAATATTTTCCTAGTTATTTATTTACTAATAATAATTAGTTATTTTCTAACAATAATTAGTTATTTTTAATCGATTCAGATTTAGAGACTAATTTATTAAATTATTAACTAATTTAATAATAATTAGGAATCGTTCACAAACTACATAACACTTCGGAGAAGTGGGGGAGGGGGGGTCAGAAATTGGTCCAAAATAGCATGACTATCATTTTAAAACCCTTTAATAAATACCCTTATTAAATTCTTGATTAAAAAATAATAAAATAAACAATTAGGAAACTTTTTTTCAAACAAAAATTAAATACAAGGACTTTCGAATAAAAAATCCAAAATAAGAAAATTGAAAAAATTCATCAACGAATTTAGACAATGAAACTTCTCGAATGAAGATAAATGAAGTGAAGAATGAAGGCAAGAATTCCATTACATAATGACGATGGAAAATACTAATTTTCTTTTCTATTTATTTTTTTGCTGTTGAAATAATCTCAAAGCAATGAGGGAAATCCGAAAATCTTTAATTGTCTTTTTTTATACACTTTCGATTCGTTGTTGCTAGCAATCGATGATTCGTCGAAATTAAAAGAGCAACGAAACCGCTTCGAATGGAGGCAGAGGCCACTTTCCAAAGGCTTCACTTACAAGAGAGGAAGATCAATAAGAGAGTGCACTTTTCATGGCAAAATATATATATGTATAGAAGAGAAAAAAGGTCGGTCGGAGAAAAGGACTCGACATGACACTCCACAGTCAAGTTCTCCTCTTTTTTTTCTTTGCACTTCAATTTATTTCCTTTTTATTTTACTTTTATTATTATTATTATTATTATCATCATCATCTTCATCTCTTTTTTCAAGGTCCTCGAAAGGATAACACACACACATATATATATATATATATATATATATATATATATATATATACACACGAACTATGGACATTATTAATCAATGCCCATGTGCACTTCGTGGTAGAAAGTTCGACATAAAAATATGCTCGTGTGGTAATTGTTCTGTATATAATTGCTTAATGAGCAGCTATAAAATAAAATGAGCCCTACGACGATCTAACAATCCTTTTTTAATGAGCATAAGAAAATAATAAAAGAGGCGTCTTTTTCAACAACAAAAAATTCTCCTCCAGAAATAAGAAGGTGTTATAAAAAGTATACAGTGGAAGAAATATAATATTCTTTTATTATATATGTGCAATTTTTAATTAGTTTGCTTTCTGTACTTTTCTTCCTTTTGCAATTATTTTCATATAATAAAAGTTTCATTTGCAAAAGTCAAATGAAAAATAAAGAAAAAAATGCTCTTAAAAAATTTATTTGTAAAAAAAATTTGTTTTTCCCCGTGTGGAAAAAGCCACGTTCGAGCCCCACAGCTCCGGGGCCCCCGTCGAGGGCCCTCGTGGAAAATCTATGAGGAGAAATCCACGAGGGCACCAGCAGGGGCCCCGTTTTTTGCCCTTACGGTTGCCCTGCTCAAAAATTTATCTAAGTTTAAAAAAAAATTTTTTTTGTTGAAAAACTTTAGTTCAGAATGCATTAAATTACGTTTCAAAGGACCTGAAATAAACATTAAGTGACATTTTTCCATAAATCCTGTCACAAAGTTATAGAAATTTACGAGGGCACCAGCAGGGCCCCTGCTCTTAGCCATTATGAATGCCCTGCTCAACAATTTTTCTAAGTCCAAACGAAAAATTTTTTTTACAACAAAAAATTATTGTTTACTATCATTTTAAACAATGAAAAACACGTTTTTAACAAATATTTAATGTTACTTTTTTTGAAAATATTGAACTTACCTAAGGGCAAATCCATGAGAGCCCACGCGAGGGCCCTCATGGATTGCCCACATCATTAACTAGAAAAAATTTCTAAGTCCAAAAAAAAAAATTTTTTTTTACATAAAAAAATTAATGTTTAAAATGATTTTAAACTATGAAAAACGCGTTTTTAAACACAAATGTTTTGACATTTTTTTTTTTTTGAAATTATAAAAATATTAATTTATGAATATTTATGGTCTATTATTATATTATTAATATTGTTATTATTATCATTAAACTATTTAATTATTTGTCATGGTGTATTAGTGTTAATAAATAATTTATTGAATCATCAAAAGCAAGTCAGCAAGTCACCTACATTAAAGCAATAATTTTCAAGTAGGTCCCGTAGCATAGTGGTAAGAGTGTTGTCTGGTAGTCAGTAGGTCGTAGGCTCAATTCCCGCGTGCGTCAGTTTTTTTTTTTTTGGTCACGATTTAATTAAAAAAGTAAAAATTGTTAAATAAGAATGTTATTTATCAATAATTGGACTAATTTGTTATTAATAAATAATTAATTTATTAATTTAATTGAAAATTAAGTTGAGGGCATTTTATGAAATCCACGAGGGCACCGCGTGGAAAATCCATATGGAATCCATGAGGATTTTCCTCGAGGGCACCCATGAGGGAAAGCATGTCACGCCTTCGAGGGCTCCGCGTGGATTGCCATTATGGATTCCACATGGCAAGAGGGCAATCCACGAGGGCCCCGCCGGGGCCCCTCACCATTTTTCTGCACGGGTCTATAAAGACTTAATTTTTCAAAAAATTAATAAAAACGATGAGATAGTTGATCACTCCGAGTCAGGATTTCAAAAACAAAAAAGACAATTTTTTTTAACGTTTCAACAGCACGGCTGTCCTCTTCAGAAACTACAATTTATTATTAATAAATACATCACTAAGCGTATCTGTTTTATAAGTTCTAATTCAAATAAAAAAATAAGCAATAACAATGTAATATACAAAATGTTTCCCAAAGTCTTTTTGCCTTATGTTCCAAACCTGTATCAGAACACTCCAGTGTTTCTTAAAAATTATAATATTCTAACAATTCCTACTGATAATAAAAATATGAGTTATATCCTCGCCAAAAAAGCAAAAGACAAAAATAAAAAATCCGAAAATATTAACACTGTTTATAAAATTAATTGTGGTAATTGTTTTGCTTCTTATGTTCGTCAGTCAAAAAGAATGGTGGGTGTACGTATTATGCACGGAAAAGAATAGTGTGCTAAAAACACACATAGCGAACTGTTGCGTATATTGCACGCACACTACCATGCGTGATTTGCTTGGAATCCATCCTATTTTCGCATGGTGTTGTAGTAAAAGCCATGGCTCATGTGGATTTCGCTAAGGCACCATGCGAAAATAGGATGGATTCCAAGCAAATCACGCATGGTAGTGTGCGTGCAATATACGCAACGTGCGTGCAATATACACAACAGTTTCGCTCATGTGTTTTTAGCACAATATTTTTTTCCGTGTGGAACATAAAAATTCTAGAACTAATGTAATTGCTGATCACACTGACAAGTTTAATCACAATTACGACTGCAATAATTTTATAATACTTGACAAAGAGACTAATTATAACAAGCGTTTAATATCTGAAATGATCCACATTAATTTGCAAAATAACTCTGTTAACGAAAAAGGTTTTTGGTTTTTAAAGTACCAATAATTTCGAAATTTATTATCGAATTAGGTTCAAAAATAGGTCAATTGAAGCGTTTTTTAATGCTCTACAAGTTGGTGACGATAATATTAAAGTTACTTCTACATTTTTCAACAAAATTTTCAAAAAAGACTTATTTTCCAAAATTTTTGATTTATAAAAGTTTAATATCTCCTGCTACTATGGAAAAAAATGTTCAATAAGCACTCAAAAGATGCGTCTAAAGAAACTTTAGAAAATTAGAGAAAAACATTTATAGGTGTCCTAAAAATTTTTTTTAAGTTATGGGCAAAAAACGATTTTTTTAAAAATTAAAAATCCGAAAAAATATAGTCAAACTTTATAAATCGGGCTGAAAATACTCTTATATTATGTCCACACTTGAGACCTACAATTTAAAAAAAAATCTGCCCGCCCTTCGGGCGGACACATTCTTATCCGCACTTCTTTATCCTGTTTCCTACACTAAGAAAACTGGAGTATTGGACTAAACATCTGGAGGGACAAATCGTTCATATTTGAGAGTTAGCTATTGGATAACAATCTAAATGTTCAAATACACCATTGACAGATATTCGTGCCATTTCTCTTGGAGGGAAAATGAGTTTATAACAGAGGGACAAATTAACCATCTTGAGAAATCTCTTCCTTATCCGGCGCAAAATGAATAAATATGGCAACCTAACCCCTAAATTAAATAGGGGAGAGTCTTCAGTTGTGAGACGGGTTTTATTTTTCACCCGTAAATTGTAAACGGGTAAACGAAATTGTAAATAAAATATACCGTTCGAAAGGTAACAGAAATACGCAACTTTTATTAAAGAAAAGTGTGGTGTTTCGATGAACCCAAAACATTTTACGATACATTTTCCGAGCAAATCGCATTTTTCAAAAAAAAAATTGTCTCCAGTTGTGAGACACTCATTAAAAATTGCTAAAATTTAATAAGTTTGACATAAAAAGTTATGTTTAGTATAAATAATTAAATATATTAATAATATATATTCTTATATACTAAATAATAATATTTATTCGCCAAAATATGACTATCAAATAAACACAATTTAATAGCTTCAACAAGAGCATTAAAATTGATTTCTTCTGAATCAATTGACTTTTTTCCACTTGACCTGCCCAAAAATACTAGAAAAACAATCAAAACAACATTTAATTAGTATGCCTGCAAAGTCGTATTTTTTATGCTGCCCAGATGGGTGTTGACACCGTCTCACAACTGGTGATATGCTGTGTCTCACACCCAGAAATTGGCGCTATTTTGAAAAAGGAAAATTAAATTATTTTCAATCGTAGATTGGAACAATGCAATATTGCATCACAAAATATAAGGAAAACACTAAAAGAAAATGCATTACATTAACCTTTTCCAATTAATTAACTTGGAAAAAAGTACTTTGCATTTTTTGAAAAACGCTTTTTAGTCGATTATCACACACAGTGTTGGTATTTAACAAAAACAGTTTATATATCCGCTTCGGCGTACACGAAAAAGTTGGCTCATATAATAAGAAATGTTTTTATATAAACCAATCGGCTTTTTAATATTGCATGTTAAAAAAAATTGACTGTCTCACAACTGGAGGTGTCTCACAACTGGAGACTCTCCCCTATATAAAATGTCAGAAAAATAATTTCGCGCGCATCAGATCGTACACATTTTCTGCGCAACTTTTAACCCTCAGATATAATGGGAGAGAATATACAAGTAGATTTCCATTATCAATTCAAAATTTATTTTAGAAGGTCTATTTAACTCTCTTTATAAGCAAAGGAAACATACACTTTTTGAACCTCTGAATTTGACTCTCCAGTTTTCTCACTGTATATATATATATACGTTTCCTGAAACCATTTTTTTTCTTAAAGTTACTACGACTTTAAGGATTACATTCTCATCACATATTTTTGTTTGCTGATGATTGCCAGATTAAGTGAATTTAATGCAAATTTTTGTTCTTGCTGATGGAAAATATGAAATTATTTTTGTGCAACACCTGTAAGGAAAGTAATACTTTGCATGCCTGTAAAGTAGGCGCAAAACAGTACTTTGCTGCACTAGTGCGGCAAAGTTCTTAAACTTTTGGGTTTTTTGGTGATATACTTAGGTATTTGTTTTCTATTTGTAGAATACCTGTTTTTTACAGTAATATACGCGTAAAAAACCACGAATATTACGTGCGGTAACATACGTTCCAAACCCTGCTAAACAGTACGTATGTTGGCGTCAACTAGCTTTTTTTATCAAAACCAAAAGGTGTTGCACAAAGTACTGTGTGCAACACGTACGAAAAAAGATTTTCCGACTTCGTGCAAATTGCTGCCTTCGTCGGAAAACAGCTTCTTTCTGTACTTGTTGCAAAATATACTATTAATCACTAATTATCTTCGCAGAAAAATGGTTTGCTTAAGAAGCTACAATATTTTAAAAATACAAGTATCAAGTTTTTTGCGTACGTGATTTAAAGTGCTAGCTGCAAATAAGGGGATAAACGCGAGGCTTGGATGGGATACTGCCAGTCGGGTAGCAGTGACAAGCCTTGAGCCGCTTACTGCTACCTGACTGGTATTATCCCTTTCAACAACGCGTTCGTCCCCTTATTGGAGCCAGCCCTTCATTTTTAAATAACAATTATTTGTTTAAACTGTTGCTAAGATTGATAAAATCATAGAATATCTTCATGTTTTTTGCCCACCTTCAAGAAGAAAACTACTAAGTAGATTTTCTATAAGTTTCATTGCAATAAGAGGGGTAGAATATATAAATAATTCAAATTGTTTATAAAATTATTTTCTTTGAGTAGCAAAATCGCATATGTAGAGAAAGGTAGATTATGCATTTTGAGTCCCCCTAATTATGCGCTAAAATTGTGCACAATTATGCGGAATTATGCGCTTAAATTGTGTACAATTATGTGGAATTATGCGACTAAAAAAATGAATTCTGCGTTAATTATGCGCTAAAAAATGTTCATTTTACAAAATTATGTTGCATTTAAAAATTTTTTTTTGATTTAAAACGGTTACTGGTTATTTTTCGAAACCAACTTCCCGAAAGGCCCTATCCCGAATGTCTAAAATTACAAATACCTTTTTCCCGAATCTAATTTCCCGAAGATTTATGTACCCAAAAATTTTTTTGTTTTTTATTATGAAATGGATATATGTGCGACTCCAAGTGAGAATTTAGTTTTTTCAGAGTAAGTAAACCAATTGCAATAAAATTCAGGAATTTTAATCTACACATAAAAAGAAATGTTTCCACCACACTTAATTCAGCAAAAAAACGAAACAATTGTTTATATTATGTTTATACAAATTTTTATAAACAAAACAGGTATTAAATAATAATTAAATAACTTTTGAACGACCAAACGAAATTGAATGAGGCAAACACTAAACAAATCTTTGCTGTGGTTTCTTTGAGATTCCGAAAAAAATTTTAACAACGGAAACATCTTCATACAAAATTTTGCATAAAAGTATTCGAGATTTTAGACATTTGATAAATTAGACATTCGGGAAAATGACCGGAAACGATTGTACTCATCATATATAGCACTTACTGCTTTCTAAAATTTAAGATTTATTTAATTTTTCAATAACATTTAACAAGTTTGTTAACAGTTTAAAACTTATTTATTATTTAATTTAAAAAAATATTTTAAAAATAAGGAAACTGAAAAAAATGTTTATGGTTTTTAGTTAAGAAAAGCACTATTTTGAAAATTTTGAGCCTATTATGCGATCATTATGCAAAAAGAGTACAATTATGCAATATTATGCGCTCTAGAAACATGTTGTAAAAGATTTAAAACACGAATTAACATAATATTATAATGTTTCTACTTGATTTTAAAAAATTATGCAATCGCATAATCTACCTTTCTCTACGCATATGCAAAAATGTTGGAGATAATGGAGTCGGAATATTGAGTTTTTGTCAAAAAAGCGCACAAAAAATATATATAGAGAAAGATTTTTCTGGAAATTACGACTTTTTTGTGTATAAGTATTTTTTTCGATTTTACGGTGAGAATATGTCAAAATCAATTAACTGACTTTTATTCCTTTCAAAAATTCGATTTTTAGTGTTATTTTGGGATTTTTTTAGTTTTTTTGACAATTTAAGAGACTATAACTTCGAAAATTGAGTTTTTATGAAAAAATGTTATAAAAAAAAGTTGTTTGTATTTTCCTAATCTAAAAGAATATAAAGTTAATAGCTTTGAAATTTGAAAAAATTAAATTTTCAAAATTTTGAAATTAGTGTAGTTTTTAACGAAAATGGCTGGTTAAGGATTGTCACCGGCAATATAAGGAAATGAGAGAAAGTTATAAAAATTTGACAGTTTGATCTTTATATTATTTTAAAAACATATTGAAATTAATAATATTCTTTAAACATAAGTTAATAACTTTTATGTTTCTTTTGCATCATAATTGTATTTTACATTTGTTTATTGTAATTTTCGTGTCCTCAACACTAAAAAATTTGAGGTTAACCTCTGACAATATACTATATTCCAGTCGTACCAACCATATGTCGACTATGTTGTGTAATGGTTTTTAGCACTTTTTCAAAAAATTAATTAAATACATTTATTTATTTATTTATTTATTTATTTATTTATTTGGTAGATAAACGGGTGAAAAATACCCTTTACATAATATAATATACATATAAGTAAAATCTAGAAACTAAAAATTAAACATCGGCCAGAACAGAAAATTGTAATTAAAAATTTTCATTTAAAACAATTGCTCGTAAAGCGGCGACAAATCTCTCCATTTTAATATCAAAAAAGTCAAGGCTACTAGGACAAAGATTCGTTTGCCTACAGAGTCTAGTAATAATAGAATTCTTTCCATAATTTGTTCTATGTTTTTTAATATAAAACAAATTATATTATTATATAAATTGAAATAATGGTTATAATTCATAATATTTCGATTGCGGGTCATTGACCCCATCGACTGTATATAACGCGAAAATTGTCACCGGCTCAGTCAGTTTGACTAATCACTCGTTTTAATATGTTTGTGATTTGTAAATTTAAATATTTTATTTTTTTGTTGTATTGCGTTTATTTATGTTTTTAATTTATTGACGTGATGTTTATTTTATTGACTTTAACTAGGTAAAAATTGTTTTTTATTTTTTGTTTAAATTTAAATTTTAAAAAAATTTTGTTGTATTAATTTTTTTAAAAAAATTTTTCTATTAAAGTGACCTGATGATGGTGGCGAACCTGACCACTGAAACGTCGTCTATTTTATAAAAAAGTAAAAGAGTGTTTTTCTTTTACCTTTTATATACGTCTTCCAAAAATCGAAAAAATTAATTTATTTTTCAAGAGTTTTCAACCTAAAAGCTCTTCATGATCTCGAGATATTTATGAAAATTTAATGTTAACAGACACACGCACACACACACACATGCGGAATGACATTTTTTGAAAATGTCATTTTTGAACTCCTGAGGTCAAATAAGATAAAGATATGTCAAAAAATCTAACTCAGAAAATTTTGGTATTACAATACTTCCAATGAAAAATGATGTTTTCAAAAAATTGTTAAATTAGAAAATTTTTTTGTTTGAATTGAAAATTTGACATATTTTTTATTATTCTATAAAATAACAAAAATGTATATAAATCCAAAAAAAATGCAAATAATTATTTAAATTGAAGCGTAATTTTCTTTTCGTATCAAAGAAAGAAAAGAAGTTTATTAATCTTTTTTTATTTTTGTATTCAATAAATAAAAATATTTCCTTTCGCTAAATCAAAATGAGATGTTTCATTCATGATAATAATCAATTTTCATTGATTGACAACAATGAATCCTGTTTTTAAAACAATTATGATAAATTGACTAACACTAACTCACTAACACTAACTCACACTAGTCTGTGACGAATTCAACCTTCACTTATGAAAAAGAAAAACGTCGTGAAATAATAATCTATTCTATAAATGATGTGTCGACTAAACGAATACGTGTATATATATATATATATATATATATATATATATATATATATATATATAACAAAAGAAATTTATCATTACTTAAATTTTTAAACGCAAAATCTATAAGAAACACTAGGGGAACAAAGGAAGAAGTTTTTCTAGATTCATTTCTTTCTTAAATTTCAATTCTAAAAAGATTTCTTTTCAGTTTTTTATTTTTAGGTAACAGAAAATAAACAAGTAAATAAATGAAGGGTTAAATAAATTAATAAATAAGTAATTAATAATAAAATGATTAATAAGCGAATAGTTAATAAATAAATAAACAACAACAAAAATTAGTGAATAAATAAGTGAATAATAAACAAATAAATGTAGAATAATAAAAAATAAAAAATTAGTGAATAGTAGATAAATAAAAAATTAAAAAATAAGTAAATGAATAAACAAAATGTTAATAATAAAAACGATGAGATAGTCGATTACTCCGAGTCAAAAGCACTCCTGCACAGTAAAAAGTAAATCTTAATTTAAGATCGGTCTTAAATTCAGCACTGTCTGCTATAATGTTAAAGGATACAAAATACGTGCGTGAATTCAGCATAGACTGCCTTAAAAATGTTGCATCTTAATTTAAGGCTGCTTTCCTGCCTTAAAATAAGACTTTCTTTTTACTGTGTGACATGGAGTGATCGACTATCTCATCGTTTTTATTAATTTATCGACCGAGTGATAGCATCATTACTATATAAAAATTTAATAATTTATTATTATACATTATTTAAGTATTATTATCAAATTTACTATTAATTACATTTATTCATTATTTATCATCTTTTCAAAAATAAATTTACGCACACAATTAAAATAATATTAGAAATAAATTTCAGCACAAAAAAAAATGTTTGAAATAAAATTATATGTGCGTCGATCCTTTAATAAAAATTAGGAAAGAAAAAAAACAAGCCTATAAATCAATAAAAATTCCAATGTAACTATCATTTTACAAGATGAAATCCGGTTTAAACATTGAACTGACACGAGTAGACATTAAACAGACACATTTTCCAGGCAGTTAACGATTTGCAAACAAAGTGAAATAAATAAATAAACAAAAAGAAAATTTATCTCTTCTTATATAGCAAAAAACAAAAAAAAAAGAAAGAAAAAAACGACCAATTTGTTTTATCATTTTTTTTCTTCCCCCAACGGAGTTCTAAATAGAATGAGAATATGAATGAAAAATATCATTTACAACATTTTGCGGTGTACGGATGAAATCAAGTGCGCGATCAACAAGAAACGGAGACGTGCGTCTAGTAAAATATTTTTCATATTTTTCTTCTAATTGAAATCTAACGACAAGAGGAGAGCCGCTTTTTTCTGGAGAAAAAAAAGTGTAACCGCAAAATCGTCCCAGATATTGCATTATAGAAAACGAACCAATGTCGCCAAGTCTAATATAATTACCGAGGGATGTTTAAATACTTTTTATTTAAATGATGTTAATATTAATTAATATTATTTAAAAATTAATTAATATTAATTAATTAAAAAATAAAATACTTAACTATAATTAATTATTAATACTATTCTTTAAAATTGTATTTAAAAAAACGATTAATAATAATTTGAATTAGTGGCTGACTGTTTGCTACTAATAATAATAGTACATTATATGCACCAAGGTTCGTAAGTACCATAAAGATGAATACGATCCGAGGTGCATATGACTGTTTATGCAACACATACTGTAATAAAAAAAACTAATATCAAAAACACTATTTTTTGTAAATACCTGAAGATAAAAAGGAGACTGTATGGCATAGACAACTAGTGTACCGATATACATTCAAACGGACGCCCCTGTTTGGTCGCGCGGGGTTCGGGGGGTCTCCGACGGGGTCAAGGGACAGAGTCCCTGTCAGAGGGTTAAAAAAAACCAAAACTTTAAAGGATTAAATTTTATTATAGCAATTTTTAGGTTAGGTAGGTTAGGTCAGGTGACACAGCGGAGTTGCCAGGGACCCTCACTAAACGCAAATGCGCATGCATTTGATGAGAGTCCCTGACGAGTATGCGTGTGACAGCATCTAGTTATATTATATTCTACTTTTGCATGGAAATAGTAACATTATAACCCGGTTATTGGGTCTGTAATGTAACTAACTTAAAATAAAGTGTATTCCCTTCTAAAATTATTTGCTCCAGGCTATAATGGCTAACTTACAACACGAAAAACAGGTGTCGCATAAATAACTTTAAATTTGAATTAGTAAAAATATTAAACCGACAGATTAGCTCAGTCGGATAAATGCCTCGCTCGGCAGACGCTGTAGGACCAAAGGTACTTGGTTCGCGCCCATTAGCCTGGGATTTTTCCGGCACGTGAGATAATCTGAGCGGGAGATTTGATCTTCGAGGACTTGGTTGTTGTGTAATATTCGAGACTTTGAATTTATACATCCAAATAGGGGGAATTTGAGGAAATTTGAAGAATATACAAGAGGGGTTAGTAGAAATATTTACTATACTTGAATTAGTGATTGACTTTTTGCTTTTGAAATAGTAAATTTTACTAATAAATAATGTATTTTTACTAGTTTATTAGTAAAATTCATTCATTTAAAAACAAAAAGTCAGTCACTAATTCAAATTTAAAGAATAGTATTAATATTAACTATTAATACAATTAGTGAGGCATCAATAATTTAAAATTCTTTTAATAAAAATGTATTGATTAAAAAAACTAATTATTACACGGAGAAAAATTCTTTTTTAATGATTACAATAGTCTACATTACAGCTCGGATATGTGACCACTTTTTGGAATGATTACGAAGACTATGTAATGTATTAAGAATTTAGTAGGAACGATTACTATAGCTGTTGTAAGGGATACCTTCATGTTTGTACTCCTTACAACAGCTATAGTAATCATCACAAAAAGTGGTCACATATCCGAACAGTAATATAGACTATTGTAGGGGAGCGTGAAGGAATTGGAGCCCCTTAAGGAAAATTATTTAAAGAACCAACTTATCTTTATAATAATACATTGTTTTTGTTATTTCCTACTCATTTCGTTATTTATCTTTAATTAGAAAAGATAAAATTTTTTGTTTAATTAGAAACTGAAAAAGAGAAAGTAAATTGGAAAAAAAAATTTTTCAAAAAAAAAATACATTTTTTGCGATCACCTAATTTGTGGGGTAATGGGAGCTTTCACTTGAAATTTAAAAAATTTCTATATTTTAGGAATATTTTTTGTTTTCTAATAGGAAAAAGTGTTAATACTTACAATGAAGCCAAAACTTTAGACTTAGAATAATTTTTTTTCCTAAATTATAATTGAATAAAAAATTTTTGAAAAAAAATTAAATTTTTCATTTTTCCCACCAAAAATTATTTTTTAATTAAAAGTTTTTTTATAAGGTGATATCTTTTACAATTTTCAAAGAAATAACGAAATTCGCAACATAGTAACGAAAATTCTTTAGTCTGACACTAATTCTCCCATTACCCCACAGAATTTTTACAGGACAAAATTTGAATAAAAAAATAAAAACATAAACAAATTTTATTATTATCTCGATTTTTATACAAGTATACATATCCACCTATAATATAATGAAAAAACAGAACTAAATAATACGATTTTAACTACTTATGGTGATGTTTAGAAATATTTGGCATTTTACAACGAAAACTCAAAAAATACATTTTCCCTTGTCTTTACTAAAAATTTGTCAAGAATGTGATCGTTTGTTTTGGAATGATATAAACAAAGGTTGTAGAAGATTTTCTAGACATTGCAGCGAATTTGAAGGCTTTTAAGTGCGTGAAATTTAAAAGCTCCCATTACCCCACGCTCCCCTAATCATTATAAATAAATTTTTCTCCGTGTACAAAAGAAGTGCCGTAGCCTTGTGATTAATGCATTGGTCTTTATTAAGTGCGCAGGTCGAAGGTTTGATTCTCCTCATGTTATTTCTCCAATTATTATACAAAATAAAAATATAACATTAAATAATAAATTAAATTTAAAAGTATAAAATAAAAACGTAAATAATAAATAAATAAATCTTAATACAAATCATTGTATAAAAATACAATACAATACAATCTTAATACAAATCAGTGTATAAAAAATAAAAATTCAATTAAACAAAAAAATTCCCCATTATATCAATACATGAAAATAATTTTTTAATGAAACTGTTACCCCGCTTGTATAGTGTTTCGATGAACTCAAAAAATCTTACGATACATTTTCCGAGCACATCGCTTTTTTCAAAAAAACAAAATGTCTCCAGTTGTGAGACACTCATTAAAAATTGCTAAAATTTAATAAGTTTGACATAAAACGTTATGTTTAGTATAAATAATTAAATATATTAATAATATATATTATTATATACTAAATAATAATATTTATTCGCCAAAATATGACTATCAAATAAACACAATTAAATAGCTTCAACAAGAGCATTAAAATTGATTTCTTCTGAATCAATTGACTTTTTTCCACTTGACATGCCCAAAAATACTAGAAAAACAATCAAAACAACATTTAATTAGTATGCCTGCAAAGTCGTATTTTTTACGCTGCCCAGATGGGTGTTGACACCGTCTCACAACTGGTGATATGCTGTGTCTCACACCCAGAAATTGGCGCTATTTTAAAAAAGGAAAATTAAATTATTTTCAATCGTAGATTGGAACAATGCAATATTGCATCACAAAATATAAGGAAAACACTAAAAGAAAATGCATTACATTAACCTTTTCCAATTAATTAACTTGGAAAAAAGTACTTTGCATTTTTTGAAAAACGCTTTTTAGTCGATTATCACACACAGTGTTGGTATTTAACAAAAACAGTTTATATATCCGCTTCGGCGTACACGAAAAAGTTGGCTCATATAAAAAGAAATGTTTTTATATAAACCAATCGGCTTTTTAATATTGCATGTTAAAAAAATTGACTGTCTCACAACTGGAGGTGTCTCACAACTAGAGACTCTCCCCTACTGATAAGCGATCTACAATAAATTCTCGTTACACGCTTATCGATTTAGTCAATTTTGAAATATTTGACTATATTATAAATTATAATACTAATAGTGCTTAATTATAATTTATAATTGTAATGATAATAATAATAGTAGTTAAATATAGTTGATTGATATTTATTTAAGTAATTTTTTTTATTTTATTAATTTAGTTATTTTTTAATTATTAGAATTTTAAAAATTTCTTTTTTATAACAATTAAAAACTGAAAATAGTAACATATATATAACTATTGATTATTAATTTATTATCATTATTATTATAAATTTAATAACTTCGATTAATGTAAATAATTAAATGTAATAAAATATAATTCTAATAAAAAAATTATTTTATAATAATATTACATTACATTATTAAAATTTATTTATTTGAATTATTATGGTGAATTTAATCAGTTTGATATGAAAAAAATAGTAATTTAACTGAAAATGTAGTTCAAGAAAGTAATTGGCAAAACTTAAAGTGTTTATATTGCAAGTAAATTTTGTCGTTTCGTTTGACTGAATAAACCACTGTTTTTTTCATCTTCTTCCTCCTTCTTTTTTTTATCTGATGTCATTTGCTATTCTGGCAGATTCACCGACTACTGTATACATATTACTCGACAACTATTCCGGTAATAAATGACCCTGGGGCAATTCTTGTATTGTACGCGTTTACTTTTTCTTTTGCTCGCACAGTCAGACACGTGGACATTTGAGATTCGATCTTTTCAAAGCGCATAATTCAAGTGTAGACAAAATTATTTCAACACGTTTTATGAAATTATAAATATTTAACAAGGACAACATTTTTACACGCAATTTACTTTTTGTAGAAAAAAAGTTTCTGACAATATTATGTCAATGTAAATTGACATACTATATGATTTCATATAGTAGAAATAAAATTTTGTACGCAATTATAAAAAGTGTATTCATCATTTATTTATAATTTATTTATTTATATATTTATTTTTCCTTTATATACAAATTTATATAATCAATATATTATTATACACGAAAAAAAACTTCCCCTGAAACAGTGATAAGTTTTTCCAGAATAGCGAAAGTCTTAATTGAAACAACTAAAGATTTCGCTAAAATGGTAAAATTTGTAGTTGTTCCAGGTGAAAGTTTTTTTCATGTAATAAATGATTCTAATAAAATTTATGAACTAATAAAAAGAGAAATACAAAAATTCCAGTAAAGGTAAAAAATGACATAAATAAAAAATAGTTCAATGAAATTTTAAAACCAAGAAAAAAATTTAAACAAAAAAATGCTAATAAAGTTAAAAAATGATAGAAAAAGAAAAACTGTGAGTTTGAATAAACTTTGGAGAGTAAACAAGAAAGTCAAATAAAAATTCAAATGAAGATAAAAAATGATAAAAAATTTAAAAAACTATTTTAATAAAATTAGGAAACTGTGAAACAAAAATCTCAGGATAATGTTGTTTTCAATATAGGTATATATCTTCTCAGCGAGATTCTAATAGCACGCGGAATATAATATTATTATTACAGGATGTCAGAATTTTAAAACCACTTTTTGGACCAGTGACTTCTGGAGTTGAGCATTTATATTTATACATTTACCAAAGAGAGGCGCGCTCATTTTTTTACGACCTAAGTCTATACTTTTATTGCGCGTTGTATTTGCACGGTGTTATTATTATTATTATTATTATTATTATTATTATTATTATTATTATTATTATTATTATTATTATTATTACGGGAGCGCCGCACGTGGTCTGGAAACAATTGTTGTTAGTGCTTTAACCCTTTTTTAGCGAAGGGTAGTAGTATAAATTTTCCATTCTTGTTCACTAAAATGCACTCTTCGTAACTTTTTATTCATTACAAAATAGTTATTTAATATTATAATATTAATAACCCATTTATAAATAAATAAATATTTATTATAATTATAATACAATGAAAAAAAATTTATTTTATTCAAATAATCGATTACTTGTCTATATTATCAAATAAATATTTACATGAATCAAATAAATTTTCTTTTCAGTGTTTTATAATAAAATAGTTTTACATTTAATATTATATTATATTACATTATAGGTAATTAAAATATTAAATAATTGTTACTATTATTTATTATTTATTATATATAGTTCATGCCTTTCGGCTTTGAACGACCTTCCGGCATTCTACTTTACTTTATAATTTAGATTAATAAATAATTGTTACTATAAAATTCTGAGAAGCAGAGAAGAATAGGTATAATTTTTCTGATTTGATTAAATTTTCAAATCACATTTTTTTCTTTACTTTGAATTATTATTTTTGGAAAATTAAAAAAAAATAATAAACACAAAGAAAATAATATTTTTTGTTTACTTTAGTATTAAATTGATATAGATCAGATGAAAAGAAACAAAGAAGCAGAGATCGAAAGAAAAAGAGAAGAAAATGTAAATCCTAATGAAAAAGGTAAAATGTGTAAAAATTAATAAACGATAAAAAGAATAAAAAGAGGAAATATATTTTAATTTCAAAGAGAAAAAGAATTAAAGAATATATAAACATTCATAAAGATCAAGAAGAAGAAAGAAAGGTGCAAAAAACAATGGGAGGAGAAAAAAGGTTAAAAGATAAATAATAAAAAATGCAGAGATTGGAAATAAAAATAAAAACAGTTAAAATAAAAAAACACAAAAATTTGAAAAAAAGAAAAAAGTATTTAAAGATAAAAAACCGCTGCCAAGTTGTATATTTTTTTATAATTTTGGTGCTCATTTCATAAACACTTTTCTTCCTCATACACGGAAAAAATCTTGGGTGACGTGCCGTTCCAAGTAGACCGAAAATGTACGAATGCGATACGATTTTAGTTTGGAGGAGCTGCATTTCCAACTTGGGCGTGCTGAACGCCCAAGATGCGGCTATTGCAGTCCCAAGGTTTTGAGTCTCAAATCTTGGGTGTTCAGCGCCACCAACATGGGAACGTAGATTTCCCGAATTGAGAACGTAGCACATCCAAACTATAGTTCCCCCACTTTCCGACGATTGGGATTGCACGTCACCCAAGATTTTTTCCGTGTAGAGATAAAAATAATAGAAATATACGAATAACTTTTTATAAATATGGTAAGAAGAAAAAAAGAGTTACAAATATTAATTAAGAGATGAAAAAAGTTTTAAAATAAAAAAAGAAGAATACACTGAGAAAACATTATATGTACTTAATTTAAATAGAAAAATAATTTTAAGTGATTTTGTTTAATTGAAATTAGTTTGTAAGCTTAATCCCAATATATAGAAAATACTGCTTTGATTCAAAAATAATATATATCGAAAAAATTATGGATATCCCACAGATATGCAGAGAATATTTTATACATCCCTGGGATGTCCCTGGGATATCAAAAGTTCCCTCATCTAAGACATCCCTAAAATATATCCATGGTAGATATTTGTAGGATAGATAGATATCAATAGACAAAAAGAAATGAAAGAAACCGAAAGTGTTTTTAAAATTAATTTAAAAATTTTAATTTTTCTTTTTTGTTACAATATTTTGTTAAATTTTATAATTAATAGTTTATTTTTCGTATTGCCTATTTATGATCCTTGTAATTAAGGGCTGTGATTGAAATAAATGAATAAAAAAATAAAAAGAAGAAAAAGAGAAAGAAAAAGATAATTAAAAATCAAAAATACAGAAAAAATTTCTTTTTAAATTGCATGAATGTCAAGAAAAGAGAGAGCAAAGCTCAAAAGAAGTAAAGACATAATGTTTGATTTGTGCTGGTTTAAAATAATTTGTGTTTTATTTTTATATTTTACATAATAAGATTTATTCTTTATCATGAAACATTTTTGACTACACAATTAAAAATTAATCTAGCTTTACAGACTGCCGTATATAAGTGTTTCGTTTAAGAGTTATTTTTGCATTGAGAAACTTGTCTCTTAAGTGCCGAATTATCGTTTTTACCTAAACCTAAATTTTCTTCTTCTTTATCAAAAAATACACAACTTGATCTATTATGAAGGCCAAAAACTATTCAATATATGTTCCTTTTTACTTTTCTCTAAAGCACTTAAGAGACACAATAAGCTACCTCTATTAAAGTAAGAATTCAAAATTTTGGGTTTTTCCACGACAAATTGTTACGCAGTAACACATAAAGATAAAAAATACCGAAGAAAATTAAAAAAACAAGAAGATAAGATGTTTGATCTTTAGATCAAAAAGAATAATGAAAACATAAAAATTAATTTCCCCTCTTATAATGAATTTCTTGCGATTTATTTTCAGAAGAAAACAGAAGAAAATATAAGTAAACAAAATGAAAATAAGTAGAGTGAAGAATAATGAAGTCAAAAGAGGTTGTAAAGGAAAGAAAAACATCTATCATAATAAGGATTATTACAGAAGGTTTTCAGCTAAATGATATAGAGTAAGATTGCAAATGACCGGATGAAGTCGAAGATTGAAGATATAGAAGAGAGGAGAGCACGTGCTCTCTCTTAAAAAAATGAAGAATTCGTTCTCGGTTATACAGTAGCAGCGTTAAATGTCCTATGGAATAATTCCTGACTTTAAAATAACGGTAATACGGGTAGGCGAGTTACCACCAGTAATAATGTTGGACAATTTGCTCCCTTGGTTGTATATATATATATATACATAAAAGAGCGAATGTCGCCAAGGCGATCCCGTTCCACGAGACGGTCCTTAAACTCGTGTCCGGTGTCATTTGGTTGCGGTCTCTGGTCTCACTGTCTTCCCTCACTCAGTATCATTGTCACTAGTCTCATTCGAACCCAGGTCTTTATTGTATTTTTAACCACACTCAAAGAAAATTTATGTCTGATCCAAATACAGCAGTTGCGATTCTTTTCTTTTTACTTTAAATCTTTTAGGCTCATTTTCGAATTTGGTCGAATTAAATTGATTTGGTTATTGATACCGATTTGGATAAACAAATAAAAATTTGTGAAAGTATAGAAATCTAAATAAATGAATATATTCTCTAAGGGAACGTTCATAAATTTCGTAACGCTTCAGGGGGTAGGGGGGTCAAGATATTTGTTACACTTATTATAAAAATGGCGCTAATGTATGTAAAAGTTTGTTACATGGGGGAGGGGGGGGGTCTAAAATGACCAAAAAAAGCGTTACGTAATTTATGAATGGGCCCTAAATCTGAATTAATTAATCTGAATTAGTAGAATTCTAGATAACAAGTAGAAAAATTTTACTAATTGTTTTTCAATTTTTTTTCAATTAGTATAATTGAAGGGCTACATAGAATAAGGGGACGAACGCGAGGCTTGGAAGGAATAGTACCAGTCGGGTAGCAGTGACAAGCCTTGAGTCGCTCGCTGCTACCTGACTGATATTATCCCTTTCAACCATGCGTTCGTCCCCTTATTTTATGTAGCCCTTCAATAATTACTAATTATTAGTAAAATTTCACTTTTCTCCTTTTTAATAACGAATTCCCCTAGTAAAATTGTACTATTCCCCTTGTTAATTAGTAGAATATTACTGGTTAATAGAATTTTTCTAATTTTTAGTAACATTTTACTAATTGCTAGTCATCGAATTCACTAAATAAATTAGTGAAACAGTTTTATCAACTTTTAATAAACCAATTTAACTAATTGTCACTAGTTGGCAATCAAATTAGTAAACATTTTTACCAATTCGAATTTAGAGAATTAATTTCAAAGTGAAGACGAAAAAGTTGCTGAATTTAAGAAGGAATATTTTTTTATTGTAAATATTTATTTGATAATACCTCTAATTAATTTTAATTTTTGAAAGTTATATCAAAATATTTTAATAAATAAATTTTAAAACAGAATAGAGGAGACTGGGGTAAACCCGCTCACTTTTTTTCAGATCGGTAAAAATCTAGGAAATTATTCTCTAAATCCAAGTTAATTTATATCATTTGAAAGCTTATGATTTCTACTAAAAAAAAATAAAAAAGAGTTTTTGATTCATCATTTTTAGTTTTACTTAGAGAAACTTTTTAATACACATATATTAAATTTCGAAATCACAATTTTCCAGGGTAAACCCGCTCACTTTATCTTTTCAAGACGGAACAGTTTTATTTTTTAAATACTAAAATTCGTCTTATTTTCATTTTAAGTATGATTTATTATTGATAAATTATAAGTTCTATAAACAACAAATTGTTTAATAAATAATGAATATAGGTTTCATGAATTACAACTATGGATTTAAATAATGTTATATTTTATTAAGAGAAAGTAAAATGTAGTTACAATTTTGGTTTTAACAAGTCATAAATTTTGTTATTGTTAAAATATAATACGTGAAATTATTTTATTCTAAATTTTAAATTTAAAACTATAAGTGAGCGACTTTATCCCAAGTGTATTCCTTACATTTCAGAATAAATTTAATTAAATCTTTTTGAAATGAGAAAAAACTATATGTGACTGTCCACGAGAAAACACGGCTTAGCTCCCAAACGTGAATTTCACAGGGCGAGCGATTGAAGTACTACGATTGAAGTTAACTACGCTTGACATACCCATCTTTAAAACGATATATTGTCGAAAATAATTGATATTTTTAACTTTCGACTTTTGCATCTGAAAAAGCAACATAAAATCTGTCGATTACCATGAAAAACTCAAATTGATTTTTTGGACCTAAGCCGTGTTTTCTCGTGGATAGTCACATATATGTACTTCGAAGAAGGACATCCAATAGCAAAAAAAAATTTGCCAAATAAATTAAGACTCAAAAATAATGATCGAAAAACTTAAAAATCCAAAAAACGTATTTTTTCTGACACCTCTAAAAACATTTGATTGACTCTGATTCTACACGGAGAAAAATGGAAAAATGATTTATGCAATCAGTGTAGTACTCCTTTATAGAATAATATGTGACAGGTACACACTATAGTATTAGAAGTTTCATAGCTGAACACTTTGGGACTCAACACAAGTTATCCCATTCATCAGCTTAAACAAGACTGTTTATATAGTCTAAGAGGGAATAAGAGTATAAAAAATTGGAATGAGAAATTACTTTCTCATGTAATTGTTAAAAGAACGCGGCAGTGTACAAAACACAAGTCAATAATAGAAGCGAATATTGAACAAATAGTACTCAGTCCAGTTCTTTCGAAAAATGAACGCCGTGCACATAAAGTAGATACCTACTCGAAAACCACAAGTTATTCTCTCTCTCTCTCTCACACTAATGGTCGTTCACTTATCTTACCGTTTCACTTACTCTTACTACTCTCAACTATTATGCAGTGCAGTTAAGTTCATTAAATTATTAAATATTGCTGTGAGAATAATTAATTATACATTTCATTCAAGGTCACTTCACTATTTTGTACACGGAAAAAGAAGAATAATCAAATTTACCATAAGAAGTGTCAAACTTGAAAAAGGTTAGGAAAAAATTAATGTTTTTTATTTATTTATTATTAAATTCTAATAACCGTATCAAATTTAAACTAGTTGACAATATTATTTATTCAATATTATGAATATTGTTGACATCCATACTTACATTAATTACAAAGTAAAATCCACGCATGATCTAATTTATTTCATTGGTAAGGGATGTTTCTTAAATAGGAAATTTCCCCCATCGATTGCGTAGCCGAGAGGCTTAATGTAAAAGCGTGCGATTTATAATTATGCGTATATTTAGTTGTATGGTTAGGTAGGTGTTCAATCCCGTATGATTGTAAGATTTTCCAATGTATTTAGTTGTTAATTGTAAGTATAAAGATGTGGGAAGAATAAAACTTGTGAATTAATGAATATGAATATATAAAGAGTGCATTTAACATATTTTTCTTTTTTTTAATGATTCGTTATTGTTTTTTTTTATATAAAATTGACGAAGTGAATAAAAGGAAACACTCGTTTCGCGTCGCGTCGGCCATTTATTTTGACAGGTTCCGCGCCTGCGTTCCCTTATTGTGAAAATTTCGAAGTAGGGGACTGAGTCCAGTTTCTCTACTATGCACACTGCAGCGCGCCTTATAATCTTCGCTTGTGTTTCAATGCTGTTTACAGTGACATTTGGAACTAAGGCCCTCTATACACTATACGCAATACCCTAAGATGCTTGATGGAAATAAATTAATGTACTTTTACTGGACTGAGTCCAGTTTTTTCAATATTGACTTCCAGTTTTTCAAACTACATTTTTCTCCGTGTATGCTGAATTCATGAAACTAAACGAAAGTTCGTTAATATAAGTTGAATGTTAAGTACTATTTACAGTATCAATATCTCCATCTTCAGTTGAGTTCATAGCGTCAAATCGCTAGTGAGCGGGTTTACCCTGTGAGCGTGTTTACACTAGTCTCCCCTACAATTTTTTATTAGGTATAAAAATTAGAAATAATTTTTCGTTGAAAGAGGTAATTTGGTCGTTGAACCAAAAAATAATGTAAAACTTGATATTTTTATTCGTCAAGTGAGTTTAATTGAAAAAAAATTGTTTAAATGGAAAACTATCTGTTTATGTTTGTGATAGAGACAAGAATATTTCGTATTTTTATTATTCTATACGCAAGGAGGATCCTAACACAAACGCAAAAAATTTCAACAACCAGAAATATAATAAGCTTCCTTATTCTCTTTTGAAAAAAAACAGAAAGAGAAAAAGTTCAACGCCACATTATTTTCAAGTCGAAAGAATGACAGAGTAAAATTAAATAATTGTGAGAACATTGAAAATTCCCGTTTTGACAGTTTGGCGAAAATATTGTGAGAAAATAGTTACAAAAAATAACCGAAACAAATATATTGGAATAAATTTCAAAGAATTTTCATCGTTTTTTCTTTTTTGAAAATTTATAAACATTTGACTAAAATTCATATTTAACTAAATGATAATAATTTTCTGTCAAATTGTATTGCACTCCTCTCCCTAAAATAAAATAAATTAACTAATTAGTTATTAGTAAAAACGTGGCTGACTTTTCGCTTCAACAGTCCCAGGTAGAAATTTCAACTCTGTTATGACCAGTCACTGTGAAGTTTTCCTAGATTCTGGACAGTTATTGACCAGAAAATCTGGCAAGTGATTGATTAGAAATGTAACGCGCTGCTTTAGCAGTCACTGGTTAGATTATCTGGCAAGTAACTGACCAGTAACTAGACAGTTTTCTGCTCAAAGTCTAGAATAAAATATATTTTTTCCCGGCTCTTTTTATGTTGTTTATAATTACATATTTATTTATATTTTTGTGTTTATTCAAATATTTAAGACTAATGAACAATTACTCTACCAATAACACTTAAATCTAAGAATGAAAAATTCGCACGCATGGGGGATCGAACCCTAGACCCTGGAGACACAACGCATGTGTGTTACCACAACAAGTTTAAGAACTGAAGTTCTATTCCGATTGTGACCAAAATTTTTGGCCAGTGACTTGTCAGAAGTAATGATCAGAAATCATGACCAGATAAACTGTTTAGTCACTTGTCACAGACTTGACGGCTTATCTTGTCAAAATTTAAACTTTGGTAATGTGACAGTGAAACAATCATAACTTTTAAATAAAGTTACTTTAGACTTTTCTGTTTTTGACCGTATGAAACATAAAAATTATTTTTAATATCTAATTATATTTATAAATGATTGACTAAGAGTGTATTTTTATGGGACTGGGGCTTTGTTTTTTTCCTTAGTAACTGGTCAGTTTCTGTGTCAGCAGTTTCTTTTTTTGATAGTGCCAAGATTTTCTGGCTAGAGATTCGGAAAAAATCTAGAATAATTCTTTTAATAGTATTCGGCAAGTTTTTCTGATCAGTGGTGGACTAGTTTTTCTAGGTGGAATCTTAAATAATTCTTCAAATCAGTGACTGGCCAGTGCCTGGAAAGAAATTCTTGTCACGATTATGATCAGATTTTATGGTCAGAGACTTGACAAAAGTACTGTTCACAAAGGGGAATTGTTTTTATCCAGTGAAACTGGCCAGTCACTTATTCAGGACTGGCCAGATTGTCTTGGCAAGTCAAACTCGCTCTCGACTCTACAGCTACTGGAAGGAAACAAGTAATACTTGACAAATTTCTACCTGGTGTTGGTACCTCTTAATTCTATAAATCGATTTTAGACTATATGTATCATAACATTGGGAAGGGAGGAAAAGGTTGAAAACTTAAATTCAATTTTTTAAGAACCAAAAAAAGAAACGAAAAAAAAACAAAAACATAGAAGCAAAAATTATTAACTCCAGTTTTAGAAATTCAACTTTTAAAACCAAATATGAAAACAAATTTTTTTTTGTTTTAATTTTAAAAAACAAAACCTTAAAAATTGAACTTATATCAAAAAAATGTTGTAGTCCAGAGAACTAATATTTCTATGCGTCCCCATAACATAATAATTGAAACATTACGGTCCCCTTTCATTTCTAATTAAGATGATATTACGAAATTAAGTACGGTACCAAATGTTCGCACTAACACTCTCTCGAGAAACTTTTATATCGCCACTATTGGGAGACACGTTTTAAGAAAGAATCGCGATTCCATAAATAATTAACCTAGTTTCCTAACGAGCTGCCAAACACACCTTTGAAAGCTCACCAAAGGAATTCCGACCTTTTTCTTCTTTTTTTGTCAATTTTTTCGTTATTTCTTACTTCAAAAATTCTCACCATTTTCACGATCAATTTCTTGTTTAATTTTTCTGAAGCTTTTTTTTTTGTTCTGCGACATAGTGTGATTCATTTCTTCCACAAATGTGATAGAAAGAATTAAAACAAAATAACAGTTTCAATATTTCGAGAACGAAAAATTTTTTTCTCAATTTTCAACAGAAATGTTGATTAACTTATTATCGACGAAATCACAGTTTTTCTAAGGATGTTAAATTGAAACAAAACACGAATCAAAACGTTGCTTTGCAAAATTTTTGTTTCGATTATTGTCTCAATTTGTGATATCCTTAGAAAAACTGTGATAAAAAAAGGTACGAAAAAAGAAGAAACAGAAAATAACAAAAATGAGCTTACAGACATTTTTGCTATTTTGTTTCTTCGTTGGGAGGATTTCTAGAGAAATTATATTAAAACGTTAAAAATTAAAATTCCTTGAGGAACTATTTTGAAACTAAAGTGAAACATTAAAAAACATTGATTGTTACCTACTATTTTTGTATTCATAAAAGTTAATAAATTTTTTTAACAAAAATCATTCCTTTCTCTCTAAATTTGAATTCGAAAAAATGTTTACTAATTTGAATTTTGTAAAGTTTTTTTTATATTTTTTCTTTTTTGTACTTTGTAATGCAAAAAACTTAATTTCCTGTGATTATTTAATCAACGCATGTGGAAATTACAATTAAAAAATATTCCTTCTTAAATTAAAAATATTTTTCGTTTTCACTTTGAAATTAACTCTCTAAATTTAAATTACATAGTAAAAATGTTTACTAATTTGATTTCGTGACTAATTTTTTGCTTTTTTTCATTAGAAAAAATGGCGCTAATGCATATAAAAAATCTTACGATGGGGGAGGGGGGGGGCTAAAAACCTCAAAAATATGCTTACGTAATACTTGAATGGTCCCATAGTAGATAAATAATCATGAGATTTAAGCGCACCAAAGGCAATCGTTTATTTTTTTTTATTTTATCTCTCTTTTTTTCTAAATGATGATGATAATGAAAAACGGCGAAATCAACACGGAAAAAAAAAGTTCGAAGATTATTCGGGAACTTCGTTCTTAACTCTTGGATAATAACTTAGGGCGAAACTATTGGCCCACAGATAACAGCGAAAACTACGAAACAGTGTATTTTTTGTGTGTGCTTGTTTTTAGGTTATAATGGTAAGAAATTGGAAGAGAAAAACCAGAAAAAATCCTCCAACTAACAAATTGATTTTTATATTTTTTTAAGTATTCCCAAGTGCGAAATGCCAAGACTGCAAAAACGGCCCATCATTGGTCTAGTAATGTCTGCCGAGAATTGGCAGTAGTTACTGGGCCATTACTGGTGTTCAAAACGTCCCATTGATGGGCCAATGATGGCGCCGATGGTCAGATTTTCAAATTTTTTAAGACTGGGCCAGCTCTCGGCCCAATAATGGCACATTCATGGCAAAGTTGATCAATCTTTAATGGCAAAAAGCAATTGCCAGTGATGTGCCGACCATCGGCCCATTAATGGCACTTTAATGGCAAAAATTTTTTGTATCTATGATGGAAAATTATAATCGCCAATATTGGGACGTAGCTCGGCCCAATAATGGCACAGTATCGGCCAGTGTAGTGTAGCTTATAAGAACCCTTTTGCATTATCGACTTCACGTCAGAGTAGCAGAGTGTCAGAGTGTTAGGCTGTGGTGCGTCAGGTTCAGGTATCGATCCCCGCGAGCGGTAAGAATTTTTCAAATATTTGTAAGTTTGCGATTAATTTAGGGAAATAAACTGTATAAATATTATGAATTAATTAGTTAATTAAATAAAAAATATATTTTTTTAAATTTTTTCAACACTGGGGAGTAATGGCAGCCAATAATGGGCCATTAATGTTTACCGAGAATCGGCCGATGATTAGCTGCCGACGGCCTACCGCGGTTAACCTCCCGACAGTCGGGCCACTATTGTCTGCCAAGAGTAGGCACTGACTATGCCGTCACTGGGCCAGTTTTGGGCCGTTTTTAATTTCGCACTTGGGTTATATCATTAATAGCTACAAGAATAGTTACGCCCCTCGTTTTTTTCGACATAAAGAAAAATTCGTAAAATCGCTGAACTTCGGAACAGAATCGAGTTACAGCAAAATAATACATGGCAAAATTGTTGCCAAGAAATCAAGTTTTCAAACGGTCCTACTCATTTTTTTATTTTTTTTTAAATACACTTTTTAGACTCAAAAATCCAAACAAGAATAGTAATGCCCCACCCTATCCTATATATAATAAAAAAGTCTAAAAACCGGGTTTGGATTTACAACGCTGAAGCGTAACTGATATTTAACTGAATCGTCACTTTTTCCTTTTTAAATCTTTCTCTTATTTTTTTATATCTTGAAATATTTTTCCCCCCTTACTTCATTACTTCTTTTCCTTCTCTTCCAATCTTTCTTTCATTTGCTGCTACTCAAGTCACAGTTTTACGTTCGCTCAGTAAAACCGTATAAGAGATAAGTTAATAACAGTGAGTTGGAATTTACTGCCAATTATCTTCCCACAGCACGAAAAGTGAAAATGGTGAAAATAACACTTCAGTCATGTTATTTTCCATTTTGACAAAAAAATTAATCTTACTCCAGAACTAGCCCCGAAAAGATGATATAAAAATATGATACATAATTTACACATTTATTTATTTAGTATGTTATTATATTTGCATCTGTATTAATATTATTATTATTTTATTTTTTATATTTATATTATTTATAAGGGAGATTGAGGAATTGTGCTCTCTAAATCTGAATCAGCGAAAAAATCGCTGTTTTTATCAGTGAACGAAGTTTCCGCTGAAAAATAGTGGAAGTTACTGAAGATCAGTGGATGTCACTGAAGAAATCAGCCAACTCTGCGTGTGCGCAGAAGTGTCAAATACTCGTAGCGTAACCGATAATACGTCACCGCTGATTGGACCAGCGACTATTCGCTGATTCTCAGTGGTATACTTATAGCTATTTGAATCAGCGACTATCCGCTGAGAATCAGCGAGGTTTCGCTGATTCAGATTTAGAGAGTGGGCCACTCTTGTTGTAAGCTCAATATCTTACACACAAAATTTTTTTTTTCAAATTTAAAAACTTTTCGTGTCAGTAGGAGGTATAAACTAACATATATCATAGTCAGTTTCCTAAAATTATCATTTACTTTAAATAAATTTATGTTTTATCAAAAAGTGCAATTTTATGATTTTTAAAAATGTTGGGGAATTGTGGGCCACTGCCTAAATTGAGTTCAAAATAAAAAATAACGATAAAATATATATTTATTACATGGTTAGAAATATTAAAAATGTTTAATTATTAGGGGTCGTCCATATACCACGTGGACACTTTTTAGACACTTTTTGACCCCCCCTCCCCCCCTCGTGGACAATCGTGGATTTTTGACGAACCCCTCCCTCCCCCCCTGATTGTCCACGTGGACAATCGGGTTTTTTATTTTAAAATAGTGAATAATAAAAAGATATTTAATAAGAAATACAATTAAAAAATTCTTTAAATTTTTTTATAACAAACTTCTTTAAAATTCAATAAAGATTAAATTATCTTAAAATATTATTAAATAGGTAAATACCATTTTTAGTATTATAGAGAGGACTTTGGCAGCAATATATCTTCAATTATTATATTAGTAGAAATACTTAATCTCTTCGGTAACAAATCTTAAATTTTCTAAAATCCAATAGCTTTGAGCCTTCACATAAACAATAATAGAAATTATCTTTTTTAGAATTTGTAAGAGTTTGTAGAGGTTGCTTTGTATTCCTAATTGTCAAATTTGCATATATTCATATTTGTGCATTTACGATAATGATTTTGTAATATAAATTAAAAAAGAATTTGGCGTTTTTTTGACAGTTAAATAAATTTCGGATTACAAATATTGTCTGATCACAATCTAATAATAATCTAATAATAAAGTTGAATATAAAGAAAAAAAAGATATAAAATTAAACTTTTGTGTCCACGTGGACATTTGTATTGACCCCCCCTCCCCCCTCGTGGAAAATCGTGGATTTTTGGCGAACCCCCCCTCCCCCCTAAACTGTCCACGTGGTATATGGACGACCCCTTAGTTTAAAATTCGAAAAGAAAAAGTAAGAAAATGGAATTAATCGGAATCACAATTTGGGCAAGTAAAATATGCTCTATTAATTACAAATTTTTAAGTGAACATCTTTAACGCATGAATCGCAATGAATCGAATTGTTTTTGTTGAATTACTATTGCATTGTGCAATTAAATCGCGAAAAACAAGCAATAAATACTTCCCTAAAAAAGTGGCCCACAATTTCCCAAATGCTTCATTTTACAAAAAGCTTTGTATTATTTATTCATTTCAATTTGATGCAAAATTTCTTTTTGGAGTCACAGTACCAATACCACACAATAATTAAAAAAATATTTTCCATAATTTATTCTTGAAAATCTTTGTCAAAACAATAAAAACATGAAGGTCCAAAATAAATATTTGAATGCAATTTTTCGGATGATTTTTGTTTTCGTTTTATAGGTAATTGTTAAGCATTGTAAAGTCATGAAATGATAATGAAAAATTTATAAAAAAATATTGGATGATCAAACTTATAAATATTATTAAATAAATGAGGTGGCCCACAATTCCCTAATCTCCCCTATATTTTATACCTATAAATTTATTGTAGGAAATTATTTGCTGATTAAGAATTTTAATTAAGGAAGATTTCGACTATATCAGCAATTAGTGACATCTATTAGACATCAATTGAACTCTTTGGTTTTAGAGTCAGGTGTTATTCTTAAGATAATTATTCCGATATGGTTGTCGGTAAATAATTATATTTTTGAATTTAATTTTTGATCTCTAAAACCAAAGAGTTCAATTGACGTCTAATAGATGTCACTAATTGCTGATATAGTCGAAATCTTCTTTAATTACCTATAAATTTATGTTTCTAAAATATTATTATTCATAGTTTAACAAAATGTTCCTCGTAATGTAAAAAGAATGTATAAATAAATTTAATATATATGTATAATATAAAAAATAATTTTTCAAAGTAGAAAAATTTGCGAAAACTTTGAATAAATAAAAAAATTAATTAATAAGGTTAAATAAATAATTTTTACGAAGAAGGAAAACTTGAGAACATATTGCAAAATCTGGAGAAACTTTTTTTTTACCTATAATCCAATAAAACAATTTTCGATTGCAATAATATAAAGAAATCGCCTCGATCATGATTGAAAGACAAGCAAAAAGATAAAATCAGAATTAATTTTTTCAATGAAATTTTTTTTTGTTGAAAAATCCTATCGCGATAATACCGTTACTGTGAGATGTCGTTGGCTTTTTTCAGTTCGTTTCCTCGGGAAGGTCACGAGGACGAATGTAGTCGTCGAACCTCATCGAGAGAGAGAGAGAGTGAGAGAGAGAGAGAGAGAGAGAGAGAGAGAGAGGTCGAACCTCTTAACAGTGCGTGTTAAAGGACGATCGCTCGGCCGTTAAGCCAAAGAAGCAAGGTGTAGTTACCCAATCAGAGCGAGGAGGAAACAAAAGAAAGGTGAAAAGAGAGACTTATCGCCTCATGGAGATCGAACCTTACATCCTGCATCCTGGTTAAATTACAAAAAAAAAAAATACAAAAAACAAGCGTGAAACATAAGAGAAGCAACGGAGAATCCAAAAAAAAGCAGAGCCACTCGAACACGGTAATTATTATTGGGTGATTGTTGGTAAAGAGTAGGAGTAAGATGATTCTTCATCTTCTCCATTATACTCTCGAGAGGAAGTTTTAACGAACCAATATATATATAAAGCCAAAAAGAATCTTTTCTTTCCGTGGCATGGAAATATTCCATGGGCCAATGGATAAAGAGGCACTGGGTCACTCGCTCTGCATTCACGTATATTTCTTATAGGTCAAAGCTTTTTTTCCTTAAACATCAACGATTAAAAAGGGAGCTTTCTTGATAGCTTCTTTCTTCTGCAAAAATAAAATTTTTAATTTTTACATTCAATATTTTTTTACAGAGTTGACACAAAAATTTTATTTTATTTTTCCCTGACTTTTCGCTGGTTTCCAGAGAAAATTTTGACTTTTTCTCTGACTTTAACGAATATTCTGATTCACTCAAAAAATTAACAGATACTCAAAAAATGTTCTATTACATTTATTTACGAATTTTTTAATTGTAAAATTATTCGAAAACATCAATACCCAAGTGCGAAATGCCAAGACTGCAAAAACGGCCCATCATTGGTCTAGTAATAGTAATGTCTGCCGAGAATTGGCAGTAGTTACTGGGCCATTACTGCTGTTCAAAACGTCCCATTGATGGGCCAATGATGGCGCCGATGGTCAGATTTTCAAATTTTTTAAGACTGGGCCAGCTCTCGGCCCAATAATGGCACATTCATGGCAAAGTTGATCAATCTTTAAAGGAAAAATTCAATTGCCATTGATGTGACGAAGATCGGCCCATTAATGACACATTAGTGGCACTTTAATGGCAAACATTTTGTATCTTTGATGACAAATTGTAATTGCCAGAATTGGGGCGTAGCTTGGCTCAATAATGGCACATTAATGTCTATCATTTTGTATCTATGATGACAAATTATAATTGCCAATATTGGGACGTAGCTCGGCCCAATAATGGCACAGTATCGGCCAGTGTAGTGTAGCTTATAAGAACCCTTTTGCTTTCTCGACTTCACGTCAGAGTAGCAGAGTGGTCAGAGTGTTAGGCTGTGGTGCGTCAGGTTCAGGTATCGATCCCCGCGAGCGGTAAGAATTTTTCAAATATTTGTAAGTTTGCGATTAATTTAGGGAAATAAACTGTATAGATATTATGAATTAATTAGTTAATTAAATAAAAAATATATTTTTTTTAATTTTTTCAACACTGGGGAGTAATGGCAGCCAATAATGGGCCATTAATGCACTGCAAAAACAGGTGTCTATATTTGAGACACTTTTGTCCTCATTTGTAAGGCGTTTTGGGATGTCTTTCAGGAAGACGTTAAAATAAGTGACTATTTTGGAGACGTTTAAAGTGTCTTCATTCAGATGAAATTTCTGCTTGAATCGATACATAACCTAAAAATGCATGTATGCATTGATATTGCGCGGGAAACTTTCATCGAGACGAGGCAAGACGAATATTACTGAAGATACTCGAATACACAAAATGTCTTTTATTCAAAGTGTCTTACTTCGAAAACGTCTTAAATTAGCACACTGAAAAAAAAGTGCTGTTGAATCAAATAGCTCCATGCTATTGAATTTCCTGTCATTGATTTAATGACACATTTATTAATCGAAAAGTATATTGCTTAAAACGAAAAAATGAAACTGTTTAAATTAAAAGTACGGTACTGTAGAATTAATGATATTGTGCAAATTGTTTCTATAGTTCATCTATATATAGCAACAGAATAATTTATTGCTTCTTTGACATTATTCATTTGAAGCATCTAATAGATAAATTTGAAGAAAATGCATGTAAATTTAAATCAAATGAAAAATTGTTTGCTCCAAAGAAGCGCGCTCTGAAAACGAAAGCATATGCTTTCGTTTCAATGAGTGGTGCTATTGCGGACTGCCTATAGCATATGCTATAAAAATAAGAACACTATGTATTTGAGACATTGACAGGTACTAAATTTATTGAAATACTAACCCACATATATTTATATGTTTATTAAATCTGTCGTTTTTGAGATTCCAATATAAAAAAGTATTATTTAAATTCTTTTAATTAATTAATGACTAGTTAAATATAAATTCCCTATATAAATTTCCTTATATACGCGAAAAATCTCGAGCACGGTATTTAACCACAAAGTAAGTGCCCAATGTTGAGAAGCGGATGTATTACATTGCAGCGCGGCGGTTCTCGTCTATCACGGAAGTTAAGCGTCGTTGGTCGCGGTTACTAAATGGATGGGTGACTGCTTGGGAATAGCCGTATTTTTCTGACTAAAAAAGATAAGTGTGTTTGAATGTGTATGTGTGTGTGTTTAGCCGTTGGAAAAAATGAAAAAAATAATAAAAATGTACATGTTAACATGTTTTTTTTACATGTGTAAAATTAAAAAAAAGATGTGTATAAGAAGTGTGTTAAAGGTGTGAGAATTAATTATAGTATATAAAAAACATGTGAACAAAAATTTCCTTTTTTCAATTTATCGTTGGTATATATTTAACCATATAAAAGAATTGAATTAACAGTATGGTGTTATTCAATCGATAGCAACAACTAAAAAAATTAAAAGTACAAATTTTTGAACCATAAAAATGATGCTTTTAAATTTAAAAGTTATAGCCATTGACTCAAAAGCATATACTGTTAAATTAAAAAATTTTGTTTATTGATTCAAAAGGAATACCTTCGAATTAACATAGTATACTGTCAATTTGAGAAATATGCTTTTGTTTCAAAGAAAGTGATACTATCGAATCATTAGAATCGGTGCTTTCAAAACAACAGCATATACGTTAGGCAGCCCGTTATGACACTATTCAATGAATCAAACCCATATGTCATTGATTCAACAGCATTTTTTTCTCTGTGCATAAAAAGTGACCATTCCCCCCCCCTTAACTTCTAAACTATTCGACATGGAGAGCTGAAATTTTGCATGCTGGTGTATTTTTACTCGAATATTACAGGAAAAATAAAGAGAACTTGATATGTAATGATGGCCATAGCGTTATCAAGGAAAAACTAAAAAATTTTTAAAAAAAATTTTTTTTCCTAACTTTTACATTATTTGACCTAATGAGCTGAAAATTGGTATCCTAGTGTATTATTACAGTCTGAGGACAAAAAATTTATTTAAGAAACTTTTTTAAAAAAAATCAAAAAAAATTTTTTTTTAATTTTTTTTTCAAAAAAAAAAAAAAAAACAAAAAGAAGAAAATGAAAATTTCTTTTTTTTTCAAAAAACAATAATAAGCAGAGGAACTATAATAAATTTTGAAAATTTTGTTCTTCTGCTTATTATTGTTTACAATATTAGATATATACAATACTTTAATTTTTTTTATTTATTTTTTTTTATCAAATGATTTTAATATATTTTTTTAATTGTTTATTTTAATTCTACCAATTACCGATCAATGTTGCAAGTATTGTTTTAATATTTGTGTGCGGAACCCGCCATTGCAGTGCGAGTACAACTCGCACTTGTCCAATTTTTACTTTACATTTTATTTACACGAGAGTTCAAAAAAGGGTTTTATTTTCAATTGCACAGAAATTGCCGCATATAAAGTGATTATTCCTACCGGAAGACAATTTTATTATTTATTTTTTTCCTTTAAAACTTGTTATTATACTTTTCTCCTCATCATATATTTAAATCATTGATTGAGTTAACATAATTGACTGAATTAATTGAAGTAAATCAATTAACTAAATATAAATGTTTGCGTGGCTGTGTGGTATCAGTTTACGATTTGTGTATTTTAAGATGCAGGGTTTTGACTCACACCCCTTAGGTGTGAGATTACCCATTCTTATTTTTCTCACTTTCAATTAGTAAAAATGTTTGCTAATATACTTTTTGCTTTTGAATTAGTAAATTTTATTAATAAATAGTCATTTCTGCTAATTTATTAGTAAAATTTACTAATTCGATCCAGTTTCAAATTCAAGGAGTACCGGTATCTAGTTATTAGTCCCCCATTTTCCAAAGTTTTAATTTATTTTTCAATTCTAATAAATAATTTGATTAATCAACAATTAGTTATATTATTATATTATTATTATCTATAATTAGTTGCATCTATTAAATTAATTGAAATATTGTTCGCGTTCGTTAAATTGATAATTATTTAAATTGTTTGAATAAATTAATTATACAATTAACTGAATTTTAAGTTAAAAATAATTTTATCATTTCTAAAACGTTGTCTTATTTTTCACATTTTTAGAATTTTTTTTCGGTATTTATTTATTTTACATTTAATTTATTTTTAATTCGTCTTTAAGCCCATTTTGTAAATCTCTTATTGTTAGAAATGTTTCATTCAAAAATTAAGGTTAATGTATTTTGAATTTTCTTTTCACGCTTAAAATTTCGTTGAGTTTTTTCTTCTTCTTAATCTCCCTGGAATCATTATTTTTAATCTTTTTATTCATTTCAGCTTCAATTAATTTTAAGTCTAATTAATTATTCCTTTTAATCTCGTTTTAAAGTACTTGTCATTTTTTTAAGCGTCTTTTTCGCTTGCTGGGTGTAAAATCATGATACCTCGGATTAGCGTTGAAAAACATAATACCTCGGATTTGATTTGAAAAACATGACATATCGTCGTTTGGTTTGAAGAACATGACACGTCGAAACAAAAATTTTTTATTAAAATTTTGTTTGGTACCACTGACCGCGAAATTTAAAATGATTTGTTATATTACATTTTTAAAAAATATATGATAAAAGATTAAAATAAAAGTAAAATCTTGCACTTTACTCATATAATTTTAAATATTTCACGACATGAAATTTATTTTAATTCCCTATATTAAAAACTAGTTGAGACTAGTAGAAATTGAAGATGGATCTACTGGTGTCTACTGGTTTTAACTTCGAAATCCGATTTATGTAACTAAAACGAATATCCAATATAAAATTGAAATGGATTTATTCTGGATTGTCCTCTTCAATTTTTGTTTCGACTTGTTTTAACATGGATTTCTAATCTTATAATTTCTACTTGCATTTCCAAGTTCGCACATACTAAAAGTATCAGCTTGCAATTTCAAATACAAAAATTAAGTTTAAGTATCTACTTGGTTCAATTATTCTGCCGTCCAGTTTAAAAAAGGCACTATCTACATATTTTATGAAAAATAAGTTTTTTATACCGTTGGATTCGTATTGAAAAGACGAATCTAATAATCGTATTCGTAATTAAAAATTTTAATTAGATTAGAAGATAATTAGCGGTCAATTGAACTATCTACAGAGATTTTTGAGAAATATTTTTTAAAGTGTCACTATCTGCAGAAGGAGACGACCTATCTACAAAATTTTCAGGATTTTCAACCCACTTGACCCCTGAAATCCTGATTCACGAGCACTATGTACATAGGTTAGTCAGTAAACTGGTCTCAAAAGTCACAAAAGTAGAGAACTATGTACATAGTGACGTTTTTCGTACATATTTTTCTCGAACTTTGGTTAACTTTCCGCGAGAGAGAGAGCACTATCTACAAGTTTAATTATGCAAATAAAATAAAAATAATACAATAATTTGCAAATAAAGCTTTTATTTTGTATTAACACATATATTTAATGCAAATTAAAAGCAATTTTAATTATTCTTTTTGTAAAGTTAACATTGAATTTAATAAAAATTTCATGCAGAACATAATAATCAAATAAAATAAAGTTATAACTTATAATGGTAAATAAAATTTATGTATTGAGGGGCTGATAGTAAAAATGGTTTAAAATAATAACGGGAGCAAAAGTAGAATAAGTGACTTAGAAGCAAAAACAGATTAAAATGATTGTGTAATTTCTTGATAAATTAATTATAATAATTACAAAATATTAATTCAAATAAAATAAGTTTTTTTATTATTGACAATATTTTTTAAGCATTAATATAATTAATTTATCAAGAAATTACATAATAATTTTCACCCGTTTTTGCTCTCAAGTCACTTATTCTACTTTTGCTTCCTTTATTATTATTATTATTATTATTATTATTATTATTATTATTATTATTATTATTATTATTATTATTATTATTATTATAAACCATTTTTACTATCAGCCCCTCTATTGTTCGTCATTTTTCGTTCGGTATTTTAAATATTAAAAAATATAATATAATTATAAATAAAATAAAATATAAAATAATAATAAAAATATAGCAGAAATAAAGGATTGTGTTAGAAAATAATGTAGATGGTGGCGCTTTAAACAGGAAAGTGGACTGACAAAGCAATTTTAAACGTACTATCTACCACATAGTGCACTTTTCATGTATTCTCCATAATTTTTGGATAAAAAATGTGCACTATCCCAATGGAAAATGCCAGTGTAGTGCCGATGTTCACCACTGGCTTAGTACTCAGACGATTGTTCGGCGTAGTCTAGCCGAGCCTCGACAATTACTGCTGGCGCAGTACAGAATTTTTGTTTCGCCAAAGCTTGGACAAGCCACGGCGGCAAGTGCTGGCTGAGTATAGAAAAATTGTTCACGACGCTCTTTGCCAACATTGCTTTTTTGACATAAACTTGAAAAAAAATATAAAAAAGTTTATAAATGTTTATAAATATAAATTTATTGAAAAAAATTAATATTTTACTTTTCAGTTGTTCATTTTTTATTCTGATTAAATTTAATAATAACAATTTAACACAATTGTCTAATTTTGTAAATAATAAATTATTTAAACAAATTAAAATTATAAACAAAATTTAAACTTTAATCTCAATAATAATTTGGTTCCTATTAAAATACTATTATACTTCATACTATGAATAAAAAATTATTAAAAAATTACCATGTAATTTAAGAATTACGTAAAATGTTAAATGCAATAAGTAAAGTAATTTAATTTAATTATTAAAAATTTAGTTTAATTTATTTTATTTCAATTTATTATTTCTAACGTATCCCTATTTTGTTCTCATCTTTGACTCAATAATTGTATGTCTGAATGATACTGAGATGTTAATACTTTACTGTACACATGTGTCGTTAGCATAGTGGTTAGAGCGTTAGTCTGTTAGTCCGTAGGTCGTAGGTTCGATTCCCCTCGTCAGCAATTTTGTTTATTTTCATAGGTTTGCGATATTTCTAGATTCCAATCGTTAGGTACTAAAATATGAAAATCTAATGCACACTTACTGTAATTGTTTATTATTTAATTTTTAAATGTTATAAACAATTTTTTTCTACTTCATTTACTATATCCATTGTTAGTCTCCATCTTTAATACAATTTCTTTAAGAAGAGAAATATTTTATGAATAATAACTATTTATTAATATTATTTACCATTTTGTTGTAAAATTATTTATAATTATGAATTTACGACTAATTAATAACAATACGGCATTTATTGCGGCAATATTCCCAGCCAGCACTGGTCCAGTGCTGCGCCAGCGCTGTCTGGCAGCACTGACAGACAGTACTTCGGCAGCGCCAGACGGCGTTATCATTCCAGTGCCATACCAGTGCTGGCTCTCAGCCTTGCCGCCAGTGCTGCCAGTGCTGGCGCAGTACTACGCCAGTTGTAAATTTCCCATTGGGATCTACAGTTTTATTAATAAATAATTAAAATTAATAATTTTTTTTGCACCAATGAAAAGAGCGTGTCCGAATTAGTCAAGAACATAAGTTTGTTTACGCAAAATTTTTAATTTTATTAAGAGATCCAGATGCAAACGCGTTTCCTTCAATATCTCCGATTGAGCTAAAATGTAGATAGTCTTTTTTAAAAAGGACGGCAGATAATTTGGATTCTCGAATACTACATTCTACTTGACATGTCAAATTAAAAATCATCAAGCTAAGTTTAATTTGAATCGGGGATACATTAAGTTCTATTTGGAATTTCAAGTTCAAATTTAAAGAGTTTGATTTATAGCGAATTGGAAGTCACAGAATTGTTATTTTCGCCAATTGTTATTTTGTAAATTGTCATTTTTGCAAATTTCCATTTTTACAAAATATTAATTTTTTTCACTGTTATTTTTGCAAACTTGCTTTCTTCGCATTAACAGTCTAAAGAATTGATAGATGCTTCTGCTAATTGTTAATTTTTGCGAAATTGTTTTGTTATGAGTTGTTATTTTTGGTAATTTTTGTTTCGCTAATTTGCATTTTTCGAATTGATATTTTTATGAATTGTAACTGTTGTTATAAAAAATTATTTTACCTAATTCTCCTTCGACCTGACATATTATGAAGCGAAATTATTTATTTCATATAAGTTTCAAATATTTGACACATTTTAAATTTCGCGGTCAGTGGTACCAACCAAAATTTGAATAAAAATTTTTTGTTTTCGACGTGTCATGTTCTTCGAACCAAACGACGATATGTCATGTTTTTCAAATCAAAACCGAGGTATCATGTTTTTCAACGCTAATCCGAGGTATCATGATTTTACACCCAGCAAGCGTTTTACACTCTAAATCTGAATTAGTGAAAATTTCACTGATTTCAATTCAGTGGCCCAGTTTTCTTTAATTCATCAGTGGGATTTTACTGAAAATCAGTGGTTTTTACTGATTCTCAGTGAAATTCCACTGATTCGTCAAAGAAAACAGGGCCACTGAATTGAAATCAGTGAAATTTTCACTGATTCAGATTTAGAGTGTATTTTTCAAATATTTTGTTGTTCATTTTTTATTTTTATTAAATTTAATAACAATAATTTAACATAATTGTCTAATTTTGTAAATAATAAATTATTGGAACAAATTAAAATTATAAACAAAATTTAAACTTTAATTTCAATAATAATTTGGTTCCTTTTAAAATACTATTATACTTCTTACTATGAATAAAAAATTATTAAAAAATTACCACGTAATTTAAGAATTACGTAAAATGTTAAATGCAACCCGTGTGGAAAAAGCCACGTTCGAGCCCCACAGCTCCGGGGCCCCCGTCGGGGGCCCTCGTGGAAGATCCATGAGGAGAAATCCACGAGGGCACCAGCAGGGGCCTTGTTCTTTGCCCTTACGGTTGCCCTGCTCAAAAATTTATCTAAGTTTTAAAAAAAAATTTTTTTTTGTTGAAAAACTTTAGTTCAGAATGCATTAAATTACGTTTCAAAGCACCTGAAATAAACATTAAGTGACATTTTTCCAGAAATCCTATCACAAAGTTATGGAAATTTACGAGGGCACCAGCAGGGCCCCTGCTCTTAGCCATTATGAATGCCCTGCTCAACAATTTTTCTAAGTCCAAACGAAAAATTTTTTTTACAACAAAAAATTATTGTTTACTATCATTTTAAACAATGAAAAACACGTTTTTAACAAATATTTAATGTTACTTTTTTTGAAAATATTGAACTTACCTAAGGGCAAATCCATGAGGGCCCACGCGAGGGCCCTCATGGATTGCCCACATCATTAACTAGAAAAAATTTCTAAGTCCAAAAAAAAAAATTTTTTTTTCATCAACAAATTAATGTTTATAATGATTTTAAACTATGAAAAACGCGTTTTTAACACAAATGTTTTGACATTTTTTTTTTTTTTTGAAATTATAAAAATATTAATTTATGAATATTTATGGTCTATTATTATATTATTGATATTGTTATTATTATTATTAAACTATTTAATTATTTGTCATGGTGTATTAGTGTTAATAAATAATTTATTGAATCATCAAAAGCAAGTCAGCAAGTCACCTACATTAAAGCAATAATTTTCAAGTAGGTCCCGTAGCATAGTGGTAAGAGTGTTGTCTGGTAGTCAGTAGGTCGTAGGCTCAATTCCCACGTGCGTCAGATTTTTTTTTTTTTGGTCACGATTTAATTAAAACAAGTAAAAATTGTTAAATAAGAATGTTATTTATGAATAATTGGACTAATTTGTTATTAATAAATAATTAATTTATTAATTTAATTGAAAATAAAGTTGAGGGCATTTTATGAAATCCACGAGGGCACCGCGTGGAAAATCCATATGGAATCCATGAGGATTTTCCTCGAGGGCACCCATGAGGGAAAGCATATCACGCCTTCGAGGGCTCCGCGTGGATTGCCCCTGTGGGTTCCACATGGCAAGAGGGCAATCCACGAGGGCCCCGCCGGGGGCCCTCACCATTTTTCTGCACGGGAATAAGTAAAGTAATTTAATTTAATTATTAAAAATTTAGTTTAATTTATTATTTCTAACGTATCCCAATTTTTTTCTCATCTTTGACTCAATAATTGTATGTCTGAATGATACTGAGATATTAATACTTTACTGTATACACGTGTCGTTAGCATAGTGGTTAGAGCGTTAGTCTGTTAGTCCGTAGGTCGTAGGTTCGAATCCCCTCGTCAGCAATTTTGTTTATTTTCATAGGTTTGCGATATTTCTAGATTCCAATCGTTAGGTACTAAAATATGAAAATATAATGCACACTTACTGTAATTGTTTATTATTTAATTTTTAAATGTTATAAACAATTTTTTTCTACTTCATTTACTATATCCATTGTTAGTCTCCATCTTTAATACAATTTCTTTAAGAAGAGAAATATTTTATGAATAATAACTATTTATTAATATTATTTACCATTTTGTTGTAAAATTATTTATAATTATTAATTTACGACTAATTAATAACAATATGGCATTTATTGCGGCAATATTCTCAGCCAGCACTGGCAGGCAGTACTTCGCCAGCGTTAGACAGCGTTATCATCCCAGAGTTATGCCAGTGCTGTCTGTCAGCGTAGCTGCCAGTACTGCCAGTGCTGGCGCAGTACTCCGCCAGTTGTAAATTTCCCATTGGGTAGTCGAAAAAAGTCGGAAAAGTCATAATATCCGAGGCCTGAATGAAAAATAAGTTAATAGAGAAAAAACAAGGGAGCTGAGATGGTCAAAAAAGAAAAAAACAAGAAATGTAAATTAGAAGAATCAAAATGAAATTTTTGGAAAAAGGACAATCAAAACGTGGACTTATATATAAAAGACACAATTCGTGAATACATAAATTTGTTTTTTTCAGACACAGAGGTTTGCGTGCCAGGAAGTCGAGGTCGATTAGTAACGCGATTAGGAGTGACACGAAGATATATAATTGGTCACTGTTTCTAAAACTGGACCGCCAATGACCAGGGGCGAGTTACAACGGAATATCTCAGTAAATGATCTCTCTTTGAGAAACGGTACTGTGCTTGGTTCACCGCATTTGACTTCTTGCTCCCTTCCGTCAACATTCCTGACCACGCTACTACCGTTTCGTGGTTTTTAACTTAAAAAAAAACATCAAAAAAATTAACACACACGCACACACCTCTAATGATTCTCTTTTGCATATTTTAATTTTTCATATTCTAGTTTAAAAACCTCAAAAACCGCCTCTATTTGGGCAACAAATGTTCATTAACATTTCGCGACCCCAGTTTCTCGTGGACATTTTCTTTCTCTCAAAGACAATACAAAAACAAGAATTTTTGAATTTACAGCAAAAATTATTTTTCAATTTTTTTAATTCGGAAAAAGCAAGAAAGATATTTTTGAAAATAATTTCATTTTTTTATTTAAAATTTCAATTCAATAAAATAAATCCTTTCAATATTTAACCCATTTAATATTTTATGAGAAAATTGGGCGAAAAAATTATCATTATTAGAAGCCAAACAGTCACATGCTGTTAAAACAATTTACATTAAATATAATTAAAAATTCAATTCTAGTACATAGTAAATTTATTAAAGAAAATTAAAAAAAGAAATTTATCAAATTGAAAAATACAAAAATTAACTCCTATCAATTAATATAAATATTTAAAAGAAAAGGGTTGAGTTAACTTTTGCGGTAAAATTAATTTTCCCCTCCCACACCTTTCACCTTTTTAGTAATTGAAAATCCGTATAGTTCACAATCTCGAGGCCATTCAGGGAAAGTACGAGTTGATCGTAAATCAAATTGTAACGAGCGCTATCATTAGCAATGATAATGTCATGGTAATGCGTGCCATTTGCGGTGGAGCGATCCAATCATGAATATAGAATCATATAATTATAAAGAGCGAACTAATTCCTATCAATTGTAATAAACCAAAAATCTCTTAAGCAACGCAATCGGAACGAATACAATATTTAGTTCATTGTACTTTAAACATCGCCTTCAGTCAATTCACAAGAAATAATATATATTATGACAAAAATTATAAATAATTATAAATATTAATAACACAGTGCAACATTTTTCAGGTCATCGAATGTGCACTAAGTTTTGACTTCAGTTTCTGAAAGTACTTACCAAAACTAGCAAAAACCTATTTCAGTTTTGCTAGATTAGCTCGGATTTGAATTTTATCGACATTTGAATTTTTTTTTTTGAATTTTCACATTTTTCAGTTTTCTGATACGGGCGGGTGGGAACACTGGCTATTAAAAGTTTATTAAAAAAATTCGCAATGGTCACAATTTGATAAGCAATAATCCCTCTTTAATTACGGAGAAAGAAAAAAAAATTTGGTCAAAAATTGTTCGAGTTATGAATTTTTTTTTTTTGAATTTTCAAATTTTTCGGTTTTTTGCGATTGGCGGTTGGGAACACTGGCTATTAAAAGTTTATAAAAAAAATTCGTAGTGGTCACTATTTGAAGAGCAATAATTCCTCTTTAATTTCTGACATTGAAAAAAAAATTTGGTCAAAAATTGTTCGAGTTATGAATTTTTTTTTTTTTTGAATTTTCAAATTTTTCGGTTTTTTGAGATTGGCGGTTGGGAACACTGGCTATTAAAAGTTTATAAAAAAAATTCGTAGTGGTCACTATTTGAAGAGCAATAATTCCTCTTTAATTTCTGACATTGAAAAAAAAATTTGGTCAAAAATTGTTCGAGTTATGAATTTTTTTTTTTGAATTTTCAAATTTTTTGGTTTTTTGAGATTGGCGGTTGAGAACGCTGGCTATTAAAAGTTCATAGAAAAAATTCGTAGTGGTCACTATTTGAAGAGCAATAATTCCTCTTTAATTTCTGACATTGAAAAAAAAATTTGGTCAAAAATTGTTCAAAACTAGGAGAACAAAATATAGAAAACAAATTGATTTGAAAAAACTGCACGCACCTAGTGCCTCAAAGTGGACAAAATTTCTATAATTATCATCTTCTCCTAGTTTTCTTCACTATTTTTAGTTTATATTATAGGTCAACAAATTGATAACAAATAAGAAAAGTTATTAATCATAGAAAATTTAAATGTTGGAATTGTTGGAGAAATGTTAGGAAATTTTCGATTAGTTCAAGTATTTGAATGATTTGGTACTGCAATAGAGATTTTTTTTTGAATTCTTGTCTTTTTGGTGGAGTATTTTACGTTACATTAAGGATTATATAGAATTGTATGTATGTTATATAAAAATTTAGCAGAATTTAGAAAATGATTATTGGAGTCTTTAATCTGCAATAGATGTTGCTAATATAGTAGCTATTTCGGCTTGTAAACGCTGATGTTCGACTAAATCATAAATAAATGAATTTTTAAGATTTCTATATTCATATTCTTTCTAACAAATACTGTGATCAAAATAAAATAATATTTTAGTAGTATTAAGAATTGTTGTGTCGTTAAAATGGCAAATACTAAGTGCCCAAAAATAAATGAATTCTGTTACGTTTGTGGTCACATAGTGCCCAAAAGTGAAGGAAAAGTTCGAAAAGATTTGTTTACACTGGAATTTAAGTTTGCATATACGCAATATTTCGATGAAATCGATTCGAGTAATGAAGATTTTACGCCAAATACGGTGTGCAGTGTTTGCTACAGTAATCTTTTGCACTGGTTACATCGACGTAGAGCAAGGTTACAATATATTAAGCCTGTAATCTGGGTAAATGATCAAAACGGACATGATGAATCCAGGTGTTATGCGTGTATTAATTTTGTTCTTGGAAGTAATAAGAAAAAGTTAAAGAACAAAAGATATGTTGCTGCTTTTACTGCCTCTCTTCCAGTGCCACTTTCTGCTGATATTGAACCACCTAATCCTCCGAGCCTGGATACTTTGTCTACATGGACAGCCACAAATGGTTTTACCATTGCATCCGATGTCAACGATCCCGATTGGATTCCCGATGAAGAAGATGATCAACCAAAACCGTTAATACAAAGCGAAATGGATTATATTGTGGCTAAGTTTGGATTATCGCAACGGGATTCCGAAATGCTTACCTCTTTTTTGAAACGTAGAAAACTAACACAGCCAGATGTTAACGCCACGACATATAGAAAACGCCAAGCTGAATTTCAGAACTTTTTTACCGTTGACGATGAAAATACGTTCACTTACTGCAATAACATCGAAGGTTTAGTGAATAAATTAGGAATGAAGTATACTGCTAGTGACTTTCGATTATTCATTGACGGTTCAGTTTCAAGTTTGAAGGTTGTATTGTTGCACAAAACAAACGAAAAACCGTCCATTCCACTAGCATTGGGCACGAATATGAAGGAAACGTATGAAACTTTAAACAATATATTACAGAAAATCAAATATGATGAACATAATTGGAAGATTTGTTGTGACCTAAAAGTTGTAAACATATTACAAGGTGTTATTTCTAAGGGTGGTTTTCCAAAATACTTTTGCTTTCTTTGTAATTGGGATTCGCGAAGCAAAGTTGATCAGTATCAGTGTAAACATTGGGTAAAAAGAACACCCGAGAACGAAAAACAGTTAAGATTGGTAAATAAACCTTTGATAAAAAATATTGCTAATATATTGATCCCACCGCTTCATGTAAAATTGGGAATTACTAAGAAATTCATCGAAGTTGCCGTCAAACATAATGATGAAGTCTTTGACTGTTTGAAAAATATTTTTCCAAAACTCAGTAACGAAAAAATTAAAAACGGTAAGATTGTCACTTAAATATTTAAATTTTTATTCACATCACTCTATTTGCATTAGTATAAGTTTTCCTCAAATATTTTCTTTTACTTTCTATAGGTGTGCTCAATGGTCCGGACATAAGAAAACTAATGAAAAATGAAGCTTTTACAGAAGTGCTAAAAGACAATTACAGGAAAGCCTGGGACGCGCTCAAAGCTGTAATAGAAGGGGTTTTATGCAAAAATCGCGTACCACGAGAACAGGCACAAGAACTGGTGAAAACAATGCTACATTGCTTTCATGAAATCAAGGCATCTATGACCTTAAAATTGCATTTTTTGCATTAACACCTTGATGAGTTTTTACAACAATTGCCCACCGAATCAGATGAACAAGGGGAGCGATTCCATCAGGTCACCATGCCAATGGAAAAAAGATATAAAGGAAAGAAGCTGGATGCATTGCTTGCTGAAGTGTGTTGGTGGAGTCACAAAAAATCCCAATACGAACGAGAAGGTCTGGAAGATGAGGATGACACCAAGTATGAAGGAAATACTGCAGAACATATGCCCTTAAATGTTCTCTCTAGCTTAGATCAATATGGAGATTCAGACCTTGAATATGAGCCACTGATGAAGAAATCAAGACCATCAACTTCAAAGGCGTAAGATGTTACATCTGGTAAAATTTTTCAAATTAATAAATAGGTATTTAATGATATTTATTTGCCAAAAATTAAATTAAATAAAATTTTAAAATCAATAAATTAAAATTGCGAATTCTTAAATGTATTATTTTAAATATGTTTAAAATAATAAAACCTTTTTTCTTAGAAGCGAAATAAACTTTTAAAAAGTAGATGTTTAAAAAAAATCTCTATTGCAGTACCAAATCATTCAAATACTTGAACTAATCGAAAATTTCCTAACATTTCTCCAACAATTCCAACATTTAAATTTTCTATGATTAATAACTTTTCTTATTTGTTATCAATTTGTTGACCTATAATATAAACTAAAAATAGTGAAGAAAACTAGGAGAAGATGATAATTATAGAAATTTTGTCCACTTTGAGGCACTAGGTGCGTGCAGTTTTTTCAAATCAATTTGTTTTCTATATTTTGTTCTCCTAGTTTTGAACAATTTTTGACCAAATTTTTTTTTCAATGTCAGAAATTAAAGAGGAATTATTGCTCTTCAAATAGTGACCACTACGAATTTTTTCTATGAACTTTTAATAGCCAGCGTTCTCAACCGCCAATCTCAAAAAACCAAAAAATTTGAAAATTCAAAAAAAAAAATTCATAACTCGAACAATTTTTGACCAAATTTTTTTTTCAATGTCAGAAATTAAAGAAGAATTATTGCTCTTCAAATAGTGACCACTACGAATTTTTTTTATGAACTTTTAATAGCCAGCGTTCTCAACCGCCAATCTCAAAAAACCAAAAAATTTGAAAATTCAAAAAAAAAAATTCAGAACTCGAACAATTTTTGACCAAATTTTTTTTTCAATGTCAGAAATTAAAGAGGAATTATTGCTCTTCAAATAGTGACCACTACGAATTTTTTTTATAAACTTTTAATAGCCAGTGTTCCCAACCGCCAATCTCAAAAAACCGAAAAATTTGAAAATTCAAAAAAAAAAATTCATAACTCGAACAATTTTTGACCAAATTTTTTTTTCAATGTCAGAAATTAAAGAGGAATTATTGCTCTTCAAATAGTGACCACTACGAATTTTTTTTATAAACTTTTAATAGCCAGTGTTCCCACCCTCCCGTATCAGAAAACTGAAAAATGTGAAAATTCAAAAAAAAAATTCAAATGTGGATAAAATTCAAATCCGAGCTAATCTAGCAAAATTGAAATAGGTTTTTGCTAGTTTTGGTAAGTACTTTCAGAAACTGAAGTCAAAACTTAGTGCACATTTTATGTGTTGCACTGTGTAATAATAAGAATAATAATGACCTATAATTTTTATATCTCTCTAACTTTTAATTAGTAAAAATGTTTACTAATTTGAATTATTGACTGACTTTTTGCTTTAGAATTAGTAAATTTTACTAATAAATAGTAATACATATATCTACTAATGTACTGGTAAAATTTACTACTACAAAAGCAAAATTAGTAAAAAGTATGTTTAAATATTTATGTAGGGGAGACTGGGGCGAAAGGTTAAATTTTGCATAAATTATTTTGTTAGACAATATAATCCGTTTAGATGCAAATATATATATATATATATATATATATATATATATATATATATATATATATATATATATATATTGTAGGGCAACTTGTCCTCTACAACTTTCAATAAAAAAGTTTTTGATATTTTCGTATAAAATACATGTTCTGTCCTTTTTTGAAAATGTTGTTTTTTAAATTTCGCCCCATCCCAATAGGAAATTTACAACTGGCGTAGTACTGCGCCAGCACTGGCGGCAAGGCTGAGAGCCAGCACTGGCATGGCACTGGGATAATAACGCCGTCTGGCGCTGCCGACGTACTGTCTGTCAGTGCTGCCAGACAGCGCTGGCGCAGCACTGGACCAGTGCTGGCTGAGAATATTGCCGCAATAAATGCCGTATTGTTATTAATTAGTCGTAAATTCATAATTATAAATAATTTAACAACAAAATGGTAAATAATATTAATAAATAGTTATTATTCATAAAATATTTCTCTTCTTAAAGAAATTGTATTAAAGATGGAGACTAACAATGGATATAGTAAATGAAGTAGAAAAAAATTGTTTATAACATTTAAAAATTAAATAATAAACAATTACAGTAAGTGAGCATTAGATTTTCATATTTTAGTACCTAACGATTGGAATCTAGAAATATCGCAAACCTATGAAAATAAACAAAATTGCTGACGAGGGGAATCGAACCTACGACCTACGGACTAACAGACTAACGCTCTAACCACTATGCTAACGACACATGTGTACAGTAAATTATTAATATCTCAGTATCATTCAGACATACAATTATTGAGTCAAAGATGAGAAAAAAATTGGGATACGTTAGAAATAATAAATTAAACTAAATTTTTAATAATTAAATTAAATTACTTTACTTATTGCATTTAACATTTTACGTAATTCTTAAATTACGTGGTAATTTTTTAATAATTTTTTATTCATAGTAAGAAGTATAATAGTATTTTAATAGGAATCAAATTATTATTGAGATTAAAGTTTAAATTTTGTTTATAATTTTAATTTGTTTAAATAATTTATTATTTACATAATTAGACAGTTGTGTTAAATTGTTATTATTAAATTTAATAAGAATAAAAAATGAACAACTGAAAAGTAAAATATTAATTTTTTTCAATAAATTTATATTTATAAACATTCATAAACTTTTCTTATAATTTTTTTCAAGTTTATGTCAAAAAAGCAATGTTGGCAAAGAGCGTTGTGAACAATTTTTCTATACTCAGCCAGCACTTGCCGCCGTGGCTTGTCCAAGCTTTGGCGAAACAAAAATTCTGTACTGCGCCAGCACTAATTGTCGAGGCTCGGCTAGACTACCGCCGAGTTCAGGCTTTATAAAGATTGGCCGAGCATTGGTCAACATTGATTGAGCATGAGTGAATCAGCGAGAGCAGGAATGATCGAAGCTTTAATGTAACACCGATTCCAGACTGCAGCGCGAGCCTTGATTCAGCATTGAACACCAATGCTCAATCAATGCTGCGGACGCCTAATGCAGGACTGAAACAAGACTGCTTCCACTGTTCCCAAATTTACTCGTTTCTCACGTTTATTCAATATAATGTGAATATATGAATTATTAATAATAATAATAAATATTATTGTTATTATTTTAATTCATGTATGTGTGTATATATATACATTTAATGACAATAAGTTATTATTTGTAATAATTATATTATTTTCATATAAATAAGAATATATTACTAACAATAAATATCATTTGAATAGTAATTTTAAAAAAATAATTTTAGTAAAAAAAGACAATTTTTCTGTTAATCGTTACATTTTTTTCTTGATTTTTAACAGACTTTTTACATTATTTATAAACATATTTACATTTTTTATTCACAACACACCATTTTCTTATTTTATATAAACGCTTATAACAAAGAATGAAAAATATTCGCTCGCATGTGGGATCGAAACTCACGCACCCCGCCCCTAACGCATACCGGAAGTTCTCAACGCACGCATTTAAACCGCTCGGCCACAGAAGGCTGGAAGGCTTCTCGCCTAATCTACTATATCAATGCCAGTGCCGTCACTCAACATGGGACACCAATGTTCGTCCCAGGCTGAGTCCACAACAGAAGACGTTAAAGAGATCAGCTTTGCAAGTTCTCTGTTGTGGACTCAGCCCCATACTCATTTCAAGTCTCAGTAATCTTGTTACAATATTCAGTTCCTTTATTGCCGTGTGCACTGTACAATATTATCTATAAATATTTATAAATTATTTAATATTAAAATATTTTTTCTGATAATTTTATAAGTTAAATTATATATTATTTTTTTTCTCGCACAGTGTCAAATTATTATTTTCAAATTCAAGAGTTTCGTTTATCTGAAAAATTTTCAGTGAAAAAAAATGTTCATTAGGTAGTAATAAATATTTATGCCTAGTAGTTTTACACTAGGATTAACTGTTTACTGAATATTATCAAAAATATATTTTTCGTCAAACGCGCGCGACTAAACACAAATACCACCATCCCATCTACTCAATGCACTCCCCGCCTGTGACGTCATGAGGGGAAAGCATTGAGTAGATGGGATGGTGGGAGCACGACAATCGCAACGTCGCGCTGTAAAGTCTCAAGGTTATTTGTGTTTAGTCGCGCGCGTTTGACGAAAAATATATTTTTGATAATATTCAGTAAACAGTTAAACCTAGTGTAAAACTACTAGGCATAAATATTTATTACTACCTAATGAACATTTTTTCCACTGAAAATTTTTCAGAAAAACGAAACTCTTGAACTTTGAAAATAATAATTTGACACTGTGCGAGAAAAAAAATAATATATAATAATTTAACTTTATTGATATGAATCTTATATAATTAATATAAATATTATACACTAAATAAATATTAATATTTATTTACCAATTGATATCTTAATAATAATAATAATAATACTTATTATATTATTTAATAATAATTAATAATAAGAATAATAATTTTTAAATAGTATAAAAAATTACTAAAAAATATCAGAAATAATATTTTAATATTAAATAATTTATAAATATTTATATCTAATTTATATCTAATATTGGTAAGTGCAGACGGTAATAAATAATAAACTATCAAGATTGATTCAAGATTGAATAAAGACTGGATGTTGAAGCTCCACTCACGAAGATTGACCGAGTCTTGAATCGAGCATGGGACGAACATTGGTGTCCCATGCTGAACCAATATTGAGTGACAATAATATAAAGACTGCTTCAACTCTGGGTTACCCACGCTGGGCGTTCAAGACTCAGTCAAGTTTCAACCCATCGTCAGCACTGGTCTTTCGCGCCTGGGTATGTTATTCATTGGTCACGTGTTCCCATAGTAAATTATATGGGGCACGTGACCACTGAATAACATGACCTTAAGTAGTAGATAAGTTAAAGTATACATAAACAAGTAATTTAGTTAATAAAAGATCTGTGTTTATTTAACAAAAGATTTAGAACAGTTATAAAGTTAATAAACTAAAATTTAAAAAAAAAAAATTTAGTTTATTTCACGTGAGCGGTTTTGTTTTTTGACAGAGTACTTGCCTAATGTCAAATAAATAATTTTTAAACAAATAAACCAAAAAAATTGAAAAATGTAAAAAACATTTTTAACAACATGTAAAAATACATTTAACACTTCGCCCCAGGGTGCATTTTTGGCTTTAACAACAAATATAAAAAATCTGACTAAAGATATTTATAGCCAAATACCCAAATAAGGACCTAAAAAAATCGTGATGATAATAAATTCAAAAAACATATTTAAATGTGGATATTTTCTTTTTTAAACAAATTTTCAAAAGTAGGGTGAAAAAAAACTTCAAATATGGACACCACAAAAACGAACAGAATCCCAAGTGCGAAATTAAAAACGGCCCAAAACTGGCCCAGTGACGGCATAGTCAGTGCCTACTCTTGGCAGACAATAGTGGCCCGACTGTCGGGAGGTTAACCGCGGTAGGCCGTCGGCAGCCAATCATCGGCCGATTCTCGGTAAACATTAATGGCCCATTATTGGCTGCCATTACTCCCCAGTGTTGAAAAAATTTAAAAAAAATATATTTTTTATTTAATTAACTAATTAATTCATAATATTTATACAGTTTATTTCCCTAAATTAATCGCAAACTTACAAATATTTGAAAAATTCTTACCGCTCGCGGGGATCGATACCTGAACCTGACGCACCACAGCCTAACACTCTGACCACTCTGCTGCTCTGACGTGAAGTCGATAATGCAAAAGGGTTCTTATAAGCTACACTACACTGTCCAATACTGTGCCATTATTGGGCCGAGCTACGTCCCAATATTGGCAATTATAATTTGCCATCATAGATACAAAATGATAGACATTAATGTGCCATTATTGAGCCAAGCTACGCCCCAATTCTGGCAATTACAATTTGTCATCAAAGATACAAAATGTTTGCCATTAAAGTGCCACTAATGTGCCATTAATGGGCCGATCTTCGTCACATCACTGGCAATTGAATTTTTCCTTTATAAAATATTTATCAACTTTGCCAATAATGTGCCGTTATTGGGCCAAGCTACGTCCCAATTCTGGCAATTATAATTTGCCATCAAAGACACAAAATTTTTGCCATTAAAGTGCCATTAATGGGCCGATGGTCGGCACATCACTGGCAATTGCTTTTTGCCATTAAAGATTGATCAACTTTGCCATGAATGTGCCATTATTGGTCCGAGAGCTGGCCCAGTCTTAAAAAAATTTGAAAATCTGACCATCGGCGCCATCATTGGCCCATCAATGTTACGTTTTGAACACCAGTAATGGCCCAGTAACTACTGCCAATTCTCGGCAGACATTACTAGACCAATGATGGGCCGTTTTTGCAGTCTTGGCATTTCGCACTTGGGATGTCACATAACTCCGGACCGACAAAATTGCAATTCTCTAACTATTTCCGTTGGAAAGTTACTAATGAATTTTAACTGTTTTGACAGTTTAACCTTTCGGCCCAGTCTCCCCTACCTATTACTAATTATTTTCATTTTCCTAATATAAAGTCAATTCAAATGAACAAAATATTTTTTTTTGTCAAATATTATTAAAAATTATTACTGAAATAAAAAATAATGTCAACAAAATATTTACTTAGTTACAAATTAATTTTTTAAATATAAAACATAATTTAATAATAACATTGAAATTGAAAAAAGTACATAATGAAAATAATGTCTTTCATTTTGAACATTTGAAACGTAAACTTCACTCATTTGTTTTAGGAAAAATGATTTACATGCCAATTTAAAAAATAACACAAAAATTTCTAATTAATAAAAGTCAAGAAATAAAAATACTAAAATAATACTGTCTATATTGTTCTTTCTTTGCTCTTTAAATCTGAATTAGTAATTTTCAACTAATTAGCTCTCTAAATTTGAGTTAATAAACATGTTTATTAATTTAAAATAGTAACTGACTTTTTGTTTTTGAATTAGAAAATTTTACTAATAAATTAGTGGAAATTACTATTTAAATTAGTAAAATATACTAATTCAAAAGCAAAAATTCAGTCATTAATTAAAATTAGTAAATGTTTTTAATAATTCAAATTTAGAGAGAAAGAGTGTTTATTCGTTTAAAAATTAAATAGTATACGGAATTTACTAATTTTAAGTGGAAAACTACTAATTTGATATTCAAATACACTGTAAAAAAGGGTGTTAAATGTTAACGCCCCAGGGGATTCTATAAAAGTCGCACCCATTTAGGAGTTAACCCGAAGGGAGTTGGATGAAAGGAGTTGAAAAATTTACACAGTAAAAATAAGAACTTATTAAATTAACTCCCTTATGGAGTTGATTTTTAACTCGAAAAATTTTACTCCCAAATCCAGTGACCGTCAACTCCCTAAATTTTTTACAGTGTAGTGAATGTGAAATAGTTAAAAGTGGTGAAACTTTACTATTTCAATTAATTGATATTTCAATATTTATAATTAATAATTAATAATTAGAGAATTAGTAATTTCCTACTCTCTAAATTTGAATTAATGACTGACTTTTTGTTTTTGAATTAGTAAATTTTACTAATACGTTAGTAGAAAATGACTATTTCTTAATACAATTGATGGCCTGCATACAATAACAACCGCTAGGCTTGGTTGTAGGGGATAATACCAGCCAGACAGCAGTGAGAGCCTCTGGGCCGTTCACTGCTACCTGACTGGTACTATCCCCTACAACCAAGCTATTGTATGCAGGCCCTCAATTTTACTAATAAGTTAGTGGAACTGACTATTTATTACCCATGTAGAAATTTCCCTACTTGTCCCTACCAAATGTTGGATTCTGATTAGAACCATCCTAGAAAATCTAGTCTAGAAAAATCTGTCTAGAACCTCGCTAGATTCTGACTAGAATCTCTAGTCTACAAAAACTAATCGGTTTCCAATCAAATTCTAGTTAAAGAATTATTATTAATTGATATTATTATTTATTATTTTAATAATTTAAATAATTTAATAATTTTATAATTTAAATTATTATTAGATTATAAAGAATTATTATTAATTGAAATTATTAGATAATTCAGACTAGAAAACTCACTAGGACCTTATTGATTTCCAACTAGCGACAAACTAGTGTACAAGTAATATACATAAATTGTCTTTCTATAAATAAATATTTTTATGAATTGTCAAAAACATTTTAAAGTATAATTGCACTTACATATATTTTTAAATAATTATTTTTACGGATAATATTACAATATTTAGGTATCAAATATGTTAAAAAATGAAATAATTAAATAATATGCAAAATTTTTTAAAAAATAATGCTGGTAAAAATTATTTAACTAGAATTTGATTGGAACCCGACTAGTTTTTCTAGACTAGAGATTCTAGTTAGAATCTAGCGAGAGCCCTACTAGAGATAGGGGCAAATGGTGAATTGCTGCACGGGATGTTATTTAAGCGGAGGTGCTTCCAAGCTATCACGGCCGGGAGGTATGTGTATCCGACTGGAGTCCCCAAGGTCCTAGGTTCGATCCCCCATGGGCACGAGATTTTTCAACTCAAGTTTCAGGTTTTTCGTGTACAACATTCATTAATAATGTTAATATGAATGAAGAATTCAATTATAAATAGGTTAAGTTGAAAAATAATAATTTTTAAAAGTCAACTAGAAAATTCTAGTCGGGGCCCTATCAACACACAGCTAGTTTTAATACTAGTTCCCGACTAGATATTCTAGTCTGTACCCCATCTGCCGACCGTTATGAAAGTAGTTGGGTTCTAACGATTTTCTCTAATCAGTTCCCCACTACAGATAGGGAATTCTGGCTAGGACCCCATAAAATTCCAATCTCAATTTCTGCATGGGTAGTAAAGTTTTCTAATTAAAAAGCAAAAAGTCACTCTCTAGTTTAAATTAGTAAACATTTTTACTAATTCAAATTTAGAGAGAACTAAAACTTAGTAAAAAGGAAAAAATTCAGAAAACTAAAATAGTAAAAAATAATTGAGCACCTGGATCGTAGAAGGGCACGTAAATTTTTCTCGGCCGAAATCGAAGTCCCCTAGACACTTAAAATTCAATTTCTGAATTTTAATATTTTAAATACACATCCTTATAGAAAATTTCATTGCGCATCTTTTTTTCTTATGAAATTTTTTTGTATCTATTACCGTTTTCGAAATAGTTGAGAAAAATTGATTTTTTGAAAACTGCAAATTTAATGACATTTTTCACTTCAACTCGCGATAATTCAGATGATTTTAAATATTTTTCAATGTACCAAAAAAGAAAATACGTCTTAAGGTATTCTACGAATGATAAAAAAAGAAAAAAGTGGTTTTGTTTATAAACAAAATTGTTATTAATTTTTTTCTTTATTAATGTAAAAATCACGAACTACAATCTTCACGGCTCTCGTTTAACGGGCGAATTTTAAGTAACAAAGAACTTTCAGTGAGAAAGTTGTTCATTATGGACCAAAGAAGTTTTCTGGAAAATCACAGGGTTAATAATTAATTAGTGTTGAAATGGTGAATGTTTAAAGTTGATACCGTCTGAATGTGTATCACGCGTCACTCGCCACAGGTACTTGGGAGGCTTGGGAGTGTCGTTTCATAGGTTATGGTCATCGCGCGTGCCACACGTTCGGACGGTATTAACTTTAAACATTCACCATTTCAACACTAATTAATTATTAACCCTGTGATTTTTCAGAAAACTTCTTTGGTCCATAATGAACAACTTTCTCACTGAAAGTTCTTTGTTACTTAAAATTCGCCCGTTAAACGAGAGCCGTGAAGATTGTAGTTCGTGATTTTTACATTAATAAAGAAAAAAATTAATAACAATTTTGTTTATAAAGAAAATAACTTTTTTCCTTTTTTATCATTCGTAGAATATCTTTAGACGTATTTTCTTTTTTGGTACATTGAAATATATTTAAAATTATCTGAATTATCGCGAGTTGAAGTGAAAAATGTCATTAAATTTGCAGTTTTTAAGAAATCAATTTTTCTCAAATATTTCGAAAACGGTAATAGATAGAAAAAAATTTCATAAGAAAAAAATATGCGCAATGAAATTTTCTATAAAGATGTATATTTAAAATGTCTAAATTCAGAAGTTGAATTTTGAGTGTCCAGGGGATTTCGATTTCGCCCGAGAAAAATTTACGTGCCCTTCTACGATCCAGGTGCTCAATTATAAATTTTTTCTTCTTTTAAAAATTCAATAAAAATGCAATATTGCAAGAAACCAGAAAAAATTGAAATAAACTCGATGTTATCCGAAAGAAAAATGAGAAAAAGAAATGAGCGTCTTTCGAAATTGGTTTTGAAAATAAATGCAATTTTGAATAAGCGAGAGAGGTGGGGAGGAAATAAATTGATAATCGTCTGAAAAGGAAGACGATAAATGGAGTAATCTAGAGGCATAATCAGAGTTTAATCCATAAACGAACAAATCCAAGAGAAAATCATAAAGTATCAGAGAGCAATTTATTTTAGTCAAATTTAAATAGTCTCGTATTAAAGCGTTTGATAAGTAAAACCAGAGGATCGATCTCTGGTGTTTTAAGTATAGATTATTGGTTTATGGTTACATGTTTTTATATTTATTTTTTCATTTTTATTTAAATACATCGCGAATATTCAAGCTCGTAAGAACACCCTCTTCTCTCGTTTTTCTTCTCTTTTTACTTCTATTAACTAGCCTTGGAGTTTCATAGATCGACGTAATATATTTCTCTCGAATCCTATCTTCATATTATTATAGACTGACCATCTCTTTTGTTAAATTGTAAAATAGCTATTTGGAAATTTTATATTCTCCTTTTTTATTCTATAAAATGTGATCTCTATTTGTAAATTCTTCACTGGGGTTAACTTTCAATGTTCATGTGACGATAGTTTCATAATTTTTTGTCAATGCGCGAGATTTCTTTTATTTAAATATTATTGGATCATTTTTACATTGTGTCTATATAGTGACTTGCATTTTTTTTCGATTATGTAACACTGTCGATATAAATAAATTTCTTTAGAGAAAAATTATTGACGTTGATTATTCCCAAGTGCGAAATGCCAAGACTGCAAAAACGGCCCATCATTGGTCTAGTAATGTCTGCCGAGAATTGGCAGTAGTTACTGGGCCATTACTGGTGTTCAAAACGTCCCATTGATGGGCCAATGATGGCGCCGATGGTCAGATTTTCAAATTTTTTAAGACTGGGCCAGCTCTCGGCCCAATAATGGCACATTCATGGCAAAGTTGATCAATCTTTAATGACAAAAAGCAATTGCCAGTGATGTGCCGACCATCGGCCCATTAATGGCACTTTAATGGCAAAAATTTTGTATCTTTGATGGCAAATTATAATTGCCAGAATTGGGACGTAGCTTGGCCCAATAACGGCACATTATTGGCAAAGTTGATAAATCTTTAAAGGAAAAATTCAATTGCCAGTGATGTGACGAAGATCGGCCCATTAATGACACATTAGTGGCACTTTAATGGCAAACATTTTGTATCTTTGATGACAAATTGTAATTGCCAGAATTGGGGCGTAGCTTGGCTCAATAATGGCACATTAATGTCTATCATTTTGTATCTATGATGGCAAATTATAATTGCCAATATTGGGACGTAGCTCGGCCCAATAATGGCACAGTATCGGCCAGTGTAGTGTAGCTTATAAGAACCCTTTTGCTTTCTCGACTTCACGTCAGAGTAGCAGAGTGGTCAGAGTGTTAGGCTGTGGTGCGTCAGGTTCAGGTATCGATCCCCGCGAGCGGTAAGAATTTTTCAAATATTTGTAAGTTTGCGATTAATTTAGGGAAATAAACTGTATAAATATTATGAATTAATTAGTTAATTAAATAAAAAATATATTTTTTTAAATTTTTTCAACACTGGGGAGTAATGGCAGCCAATAATGGGCCATTAATGTTTACCGAGAATCGGCCGATGATTAGCTGCCGACGGCCTACCGCGGTTAACCTCCCGACAGTCGGGCCACTATTGTCTGCCAAGAGTAGGCACTGACTATGCCGTCACTGGGCCAGTTTTGGGCCGTTTTTAATTTCGCACTTGGGTTATTATTGACAGCTTTTTTCTTCTTTTTAACTATATCCCAATGGGAAATCTCTGTACAATGCCAACAGTGACAAATGGCGCAGTACAGAACCATTTGTTCTTCCAGCATTTTGCCAAGTCTTGGCAGGGTAATCTTGGCGCAAGACAGAATAAATGGTTCCGCCATAGTTATGCCAAACCTTGTCAGGTAAATCTTGGCGCAGTACAAAATAAATGTTTTCGCCATAGTAATGCCAAATCTTGGCAATAATACTTCGGCTTAGTACTGTAATAGTACATTATGATACAAGTTCGAGAAAGCGGAGCTTATAGAAAGGCGACGTTAGCGCCACGAATCGAAAGCGAGTGCAACAGGCAACACGAGTTGGAGCCGAGGGCGAAGCCCGAGGCGGAAACGAGTGGTGACTGTTGCACGAGCTGAAGATGAGTGGCGCAATAACGTCGCTTTTCTATAAACTCCGCTTTCGAGAACGAGTATCATACACTATTTTATATAATAAGTGCATAGTTTTTACCAGCCCGGTGACACGATCTATGCTTTCCTATAGGATATTTGGGCTGAGTGTTGAAAGTCGCCAACGCAGTGCTGGCTGTACATTGGTCGGATATTAACCAAAATGCATGGGAAAACATACAAATATTTAATTTCCATATATAAAAATTTATTTAAACTTATTTATTTATACATAATATTGATTTATAAACTTTTAAACATATTTCGTAATATAATTCACTTCAGAAAAGAGTGAAATTTTTTATTTATAACGAATATTGTATTATAATTTCTGTCGGGAAATTTAAATAAAATAATATTGTCATTATTATTTATTAATACTAATTATTAATATTGCAAAATATTATTAAATAATTAAAAAATATTAATTAAATAATAATAAAAATAATTTTTTATTTAAATTTCCCGCCAGAAATTATAATACAATTTTCGTTATAAATAAAAAATTTCACTCTTTTTTGAAGTGAATTATATTACGAAATATGTTTAAAAGTTTATAAATGAATATTATGTATAAATAAATAAGTTTAAATAAATTTTTATATATGGAAATTAAATTTTTGTGTGTTTTCCCATGCATTTTGGTTAATATCCGACCAATGTACAGCCAGCGCTGCGTTGGCGACTTTCAACATTTGAGTGATTTTCAACTCAGTCGTGTCACCGAGCTGGTTTTTACAAAAACTGAGCAAAAAGTGTGGTTTAGAGGTTATCTGAGAGGGGGGAGACACTTTGTCACAGACGATCCGAACCGATATACGAAGCCCCCCGACCACAAAAAAACCAAATTAAAAATAATAATTAAATTAACTAAGATTTTCAAGGACATGTTATGAAGCCCCAGGCCACAGGACGCTTAGGGGGGCGAAGCCCCCCGCAACAAAATGGCGTATATATGTTAAAATAAAAAATACTGTATTATTTAATAAGAAATAGACAATAAACATAGACAAGAAACCTAATCTGCAGAACAGTTTGAGAAATAGATTTCTCTCGGCAGATGGCGCGTCGGAAGCAATGTGTAAAATACACGAGTCAAATAGTGTAGTATAATGTCACTAGTGTGTTATAAAAGTTCTAACAAGTGTGTCATAATGTAACTATCCTGTTATAAAAGTGTGATATAAAGTAACTAGCATTAATTGCGCATGCGCCCTGTCCATTATCGCTTATTTATAGCATCGGCTGCTATAATACGCGATTTACGGCACTCTTTCCATGCGTCGTAAACGACACTTTATATGCACGTATTATATAAATATGTTTTTAAGAACTTAATTTCAAAATTTACAAGTTGAATAATTTTTTTTGTTAATTATTCATTGAAAAAAAAAATTCAATACTAAATTAATAATTTATCGTTAGTTAAACTATTTGTAGTCATATTCTTATATTAACTAAAGTTTTAGTAGAATGAATTAAAATTGTGAAGTTGAATATACTTTTTATTTTTTATGATGGTTAAAATGACTTTTGTTGAATTTACTTTGTACTTGATTTTGATAACTATATAGTGAGAGCTGGTAAAGCGAACTACATTGGACAAGTTAAACAAATTTAATAAAATTAACACAAGCTTCTTGGTAAAACCAACCATCTTGTTAGGTTGTTATTGTTTTCATTCACATTTCACAAAAAGTAACCTCACTTTTTGTCATTTTTTAATTATATGCAAATCTAAATTTTGAGTATGATTGACATGAAGCATTTTTTACTGTATCTTGAAATATTTTTTATTGTTTTATTATTCTTCTGGTAAATATTTAAACAATGTTCTTATGTATAAAAGTCTCGTTTTTGTTTCAATGGTTCAATGTAATTATTCGGTACTTATTTTTCCATTTGGCATTATATTGCTATTCATAATGGTAAATTTTTTTAATAAACTAATTTGGCAAATAATTTTGTAAAATCTGTTTATTTAAATGAAAAGTTAGAATATAAATTTTATATAAAAATTTAGGAATTTTATTCATTAAGCTTAAATTTATTGCACTAATCTTTCATTTATATTAAAAATTAATTTTTAAATGATTCCTTATATCAATTCCTTAATATAATGTATATTACAATATACTATTGTTGCAATTACAATATCCCACTTTCAAGTTACAGAGCATATTTTCATACTTTCTTCGTATGTATGTATATTCTAACTTTCCATTCATGAGCCTCCGTGGCGCAGTTGGTAGTGCATCCGCTCCTAGCAGCGTTTGCGTTCGAGACCTCATGATGGTAAATATTCAGGTAAATAGAAAAACAAATTTTCTTCGACAGGTATTAACATTCCAAGCATACATGACATGAGAATAGCATGAAATTCTTTTTTTTTAATTTATAAATTTTTTTTATAAAAATAAAAGTAACATCGGCGTGACACTAAAAATACGTATTCACCTGTACTACCGCAACACTAACATTCTGCATTGACGCCAGTACTGAATTAGTACCGATTGTCAGTACAGAACATTGTCTACATGCCGACGTTATATCTGTATTGCACCAGTACTGAAATTCAGTGTAGCCCCGATACTGCCAACGCTGGTATAGTACTGCGCCCGTGGTGCATTTCCCATTGGGATTTGTATATAACTTTTAATTTTTGATGTTCATGTATAGCTATTAAGCAAAAAAGTTTTGTTATGGAATTTGTAAAGACTGTTTAAAAGAATATGCAATGAAATAAATTTATTTATTTAATTCTTTATAATAATTTTTATATTCTTTGTAACATTTTGTTTTCCTTTTTTCTATTTTTCAACTTTCTTTTCAAATTTTCGATATTTTTTGAGGGAGCAAAAATTGACTTCAAGATTTATTTTATTAGAGTTAAACTATTAATTTTAGTAAAAATAAGAATTTATTTATAAAATAATTAAACGATCCATTAATTAAAATTATCCTTTCTTAAAAAAGACATGGAGTGGAAAGGTCGAATGTATCGAAAAGTATCGAAGTAAAGAATGGGCAATGAGAATGTAAAATTTTAATAGAAGGGTGTTTTTAAAATTGTTTGTACATGTGAAGGTGGCGCTGCAGTCGTATGTTATTTAAAAAGAGCGCGAATATATAAATTTTATTTTTGTTAAGAGAAAGTACTCATAATAAATCTTATTTTGCATTGTAAAAAAACGTCAACATTTCAAATATAAATAAGCAAATTATTAACTGAAAAAATTTGAATATTATTATTAATGAAATAATGGACTTGGACAATGGACGTATAAAAACTAGCACCGTAGACGGCCGCTTGCGGCTGTCGGAGGAGCTAGTCTAATAAATAATTCATTAAATTATTTTTTAAATAACTTAACAAATTGTTTAGTAATGAATACACTGCAAAAACGAGTCTCTCATTTTGAGACGTTTTTTTAAGACACGAGCGAGATACCAGTTTTTACAGTGTAGAATCAATAATTTATTCATATAATAATTAATTCGCTTTATTGATTTTAAAAATGAAAGTTAATTGTCCAAGTTACAAAATTAATCAAATATTATAATTTAGTTGCTCAATTTCAAAATCAAATTGTTCAAAATTGACTTCAACTATAAAACTACATTAACTTTAAATAAAAGTATTCAAAGTCTCCAGTTCCCTAATAGCATAAAAATTAATTATCAGTTAATTTACAATTTCAATAATTATCAACGAAATTAGATGCAAACTAATTTTTTTTCAACATTCGATTAATTTCCGATTGATAAAATTTATCCTAAAAATCATCCAATAATTTAACGATCGCAATATTCAAATTGATTACAATTGAAAAGTGCACAAAACGTTAATAAAAAAAAAATTTTGCAATTGTAAATTGACCCATTAAAAAAAAGAAATACACCATAATTTATTCGCGGCATGAAACTTGAATATTGAACATTTTGATTTCAATCTGATTGAAAAATTGCTTTTGATAAAAAAAAAGAAGGAAAGAAAAAGTTTCACTTGGTAAAAGAGAAAAGAGATTGAATTTGAATTGCAACCTTCATTCCGGTAGCCCATATATTCAATTATTATCAGCAATCGATTCATAAAAATCAATTCTGATTTTTGAACCATGACTTCTCTTATAATGATTTATTTCATATCGTATATACATATAAAGTTCTTATTCATCTGGAAAATTTGGAATAATTTGCGAGTACTTTTTATTTTCATCGTAAACACTTATCTTTTTATGTCGAATTTCGAAATCAATCGAAAAACAATGGATTATGGGAAATTTTATTTTTTTAGGGGGAATCTTTTTATTCATCATAATTTTTTATTCATCTGCCTGATTATTAAGCTCAATTTCTATTAAACGGTATTTATATTTGACAAAATTTCATTAAGCAGAATTTTCATTAACCTGTTTTTATAATTTTTATTTATTATTCATTGCAATTTATCAGTGGAATTTTCAATTATCCTCCTTTTTTATTTACACGGAAAAAAAAAGTTCCCAGATATTTCAGGAATTATTTCCTAACTCTTGGATACGTGGTAACAGCTCTGAACTAGCGTCAAACATTCAATGGTAATCAATGAATGTTTGAAAGAAATTCGGGAACTGTATTAGAAAACGCTGTAAATAGTCCAATAGTCTTTTTTTCATTTCTTTCTCATGTAAAGTCCATGGCACTGGCCGCAACTGTTTCTAAAATTTTCGGGAACTCGTCAAGGAATCTTGGTGCGCAGAAACTGTGCGCACCAGTCTCAACGTCAGTAAGACTTGCGTGCCTTATATATTTATTTTATGCTGAGGTATTTAACGCTCCTGTTTAGCTCACGTGGATAAGACGCCGGACTTCTATTCCTCGGGTACGCGAGTTCTGTTCCAGCCGCCGTCGATTTTTCTCTAATATGGTTTTTCTATTTCAGAAACTTAATAAAAAATAAAAATTGTATGTGACCTTCAAGGATAAATGTGTGTGTGTGTGTGTGTGTGTGGACGTGTCAAGGAGGGGAAGTGGGAGGGGGGAAGCAGAATCCATTTTTTCTTGCATTCGCCTAACTTTTCGATTTTCTTGAACAGTTCCCGACTTTTTCAAGAACAGTTTGCCGAGAAGTGGTGAAATAGTTATAATTTGTAGAGAAATAGTAAATGACATATTTAAACGAGGCAACCTTTAGTTCTCTGTGAACTACCCGCCGTATCCAAGAGTTAAGAACGAAGTTCCCGAATAATCTTCGAACTTTTTTTTTCCGTGTAGTAGAATATTTTAGTAGAATTATTATTTTATCTTCAATATTTTTAAGATTTAAATTTAGCAGAATCTTTATTAAGCAGAATTTCTATATTTGTTAGATTCTTTACTTAACAAAATTTTATCAAAATAACATGAATTTCTATTTAGCAGAAATTTTATTCACCTTTTACTAACTTTAGCAAAACATTTATTTAGTAAGGTCTTTATTTAACAGAATTATGTACTACATTTAATTAGTAGCTTCTTTACTCATTTTAATTTTTTCTATCAGAATTTATTTTTATCAGTTTTATTATTGTTTTTCATTTCTTATTAATTATTATTAATTAACAGTTTACTAAATATGTATTTAGCAGAATTTCTATTAAGTAATCATATTTAGCAAAATTTCTATTCAACAAAATAATTATGCATCATAAATTCTTTTTAGCTAAATTCCTGCTTACTAGAATTTTAATTAATTAATCTAACTAATTTTAATCAACTATTTCTTTATTGAGCAGAAATTCTATTTGGTGTAATTATAAAAAAATAAAAAAAAATAATCAAATTTTATTAAGCAGAATTGTTATACAGTAGAAATTTTATTCAATCAAATCCTTAATTTGTTGAAATTTAATTGTTCGTTAAATTTTCTGCTACATAAAATCTTTTTAATAAACCCAAAAAAAATAAAAAGTTATTGACATACATTTTTAGGTAAACAAAACTTTGATTGACTTAAAATTCTGTTTAGTGAGAATTCTGCTGAATGAAAATTCTAATGAATAAGAGTTTTTCAATAAATAATCTGTGTTTTAAGTAGAAATTTTGATTAAAAAAATTAGGGTTTTTCAAAATTTAATTTTTCTGAATTTTACTTATTTAAAAATTTAATTTATTTAAAATTTTCTTAAAAGGAGAACTCTGTTAAATATTCTATTAAATAAAAAATTCCATTACACTTTATTTGCACGATATTTTTTATTTATCAAATAAAAAAAGGGGTTGAATTTATATTTGTATTGAAAATTGAAAAAATGAAATTTCGGCTAAAGGAAAAATTCCAAGAGAATTCAATGAGTGGGCTTGTTTCAAAAAGGAAATAATTGATGTACTCACCCATGAACAGCGTGTGGAGGCGCAGGTCTCGGTGGCGGCGGCAACGATTTCCTTCCCGGAGTATTTTGCCTTGGTGCCAATGGTGGTGGCGGTGAATTCGACGATCCCAAATTGTTGCCGTTGTATCTCTCCGAGGGGCACTGCGTCGCTTTTGGTTTCGAAGGATCCACGTACTTTGGTGGCAAGGCATAATAATTCCTTTGCGTCGTTTCACCATGACGTGAATGATGATTAGGCACGTACTTTGGTGGTTCGTGATACTTTTGAGGACTACTTCCCTCCAAGAAGTGCTTCGAATTCGCCTCATATCCAGTTTTCACAGGACTGCCAATCGAGAAATTATGCGAACCATTCTCGTGATTCTTACTTTTACTGGTATCAATCGGTAGATAATTTGGACGTACTCCTTGTACCGATTTCTCGTACCGTTGGGTTATTAAATCGGGAAGCTGCGCAGGTGGTCTCGACTCGAGTTTTCGGGTTTGTTTCATAGAGACGATTTTTTGGGAGTATCGGAGACTTGATCGGTGGGTGCTTCTGATTCCGTTTTCGATTAAGGTGATGTCTTGTTTGTTTCTGTCGGATTTGGATTTCAACTTTCTTGGTGAGGATGTTTTTTGTTCACTGCGATTTGAATCGGAATCGTCGCTCAACTCGGGCGGTGGTGGTGGAAGTGGATCGTCGCAGATGACTTCGTTTTCGGTGATTGTTGGCGGGGAAGGAGGCGGTAGATCCGGACTCGGTAGACGATCGTTGTAGTTTCTTAAGTGGGGTTTCTTGGGCGGCCGTTCGGGCACCCAGTCGTCGATCGAAATTGCAGGACCGACGATCACGGGGCCTAGGAGATCGGTCGAGAGACTGCCGCAACTGTTGCTGTGTTGATGCTTCGGACTCGGGAGTTCGGAATTTAGGGATTTTGTGATTTTCTCCCGCCAATTGCCGGTGGCGTAGTCGGAGGCGGAACTCGCGCGTCTAGAGGAAGGTGGTCTTGGTCTCGGCGGTGGTTGAGGTGGCGGCGCTTGGGAGCCTTGAGTTAATTGTGGTTCCGATCGCCAAGAGGATGTGGACGAGGAAGTTTGGTGATGCCTCTCATAGAAGGACAAGAGTGCCTTCTTCTGAATCGCCTTTAGTGTTGGATCACTAACTCGGTGGCGTTTCTCCGGATCTAGGTAGGTGTATCGCATCTGTTGTTGCTTCTCCAATTCGCTAATTCGTTCAGCCACTGACAACTGTGCATTTCTGAAAGAAAATTTCCATTTAGAATTCAATTTACACGGTTGCCACAAAAAATTCATTTTTCTTTTTTCTTCACTTTTCCCTGACCTTAAAGAATATTCTGTGATTCATTCTAAAAATTATTAAATACTAAAAAAATGTTCTATTACATTTATTTACAAATTTCTTGAATTGGAAAATTATTCAAAAACAATAACTTCTTCTTCTTTAAATAAATATTTAATCATTATTATTTTTCCTTAGGATTTAAAATTTACAAAAATTTCACATTCAATAACTTGAAAGAATATTATTTTAAAACATGTACTCGATTTCTTCATGTTTTATAATATAATAATTAAAGATGACCGAGTGATAAAATCATTATTACTATAACTTCTTCGAAATTATTTTCATCATTTCAATTCAATCATTTTTTTCTCAAATTTTTAACTAAAATTCTTCAATTATTTTTCATAATTTTTGAAAAAATTCTATGAGAATTTTTAAATTCACTTGCTTATAATACAATTCAACTTTACAAAATTTCGATTATTCGGAAATTCTTTAATTAAATAGGTATATATTAGAAAATAAAAACCTCAAATCATTTTAAAAAATTCAATTAAACTTTTTCACAAAAATGAATTCTACAGAATTGTTAATTAAAAGTATGAAAAATTAATATTTTTAAAGATTTTAATTTAAAACCTTTTTAAAATTCAATTATTTCTAAAAATTTAGGCTATAATGCTTCTAATATTCAATTATTATCGAAGATTTTAAGTAAAATTCGCTTTTAATTCAATTTTTATTAGAAAATTCTACAAGAATTTAAATATTTAAATACAAAAATAAATAATATATTGAACAATTGAATGTTTTTTAAAATTAAATTTTCATAAAGAATTTTATCAATAACAAATTTAATATTCAATTATTAGGTACTTAAAATTTTATTTAAAATTCATTTTTAAATCAATTTTTATTAGAAAATTCTACAAGAATTCAATAAATTAAATACAAAATAAATAATTTATTGAATAATTGAATGTTTCTTAAAATTGAATTATTATAATGAATTTTATCATAAACTTTTTAAATAATTGAATTCTTTTGACGAATTTTATTAAAATTTTTAAGAATAATTACTTTTTTTGAGGAATTCGATAAAAATATTATAGTAAAAATAATTAAAATTCTGAGATGAGTTTTATTATTTATGATAATAATTGTGTTCTTAAAATGAATTTTATCATTTATAAAAAAAATTGAATCCCTGTAAACAATTTAATAATTAATTAAATATATTAAAACATTGAACTAATCTTTTAAGAAGAGATTATTGTCAGAAATAGAAAAATTGATGGTTTTGTATTAGAATTCGTGGAAAAATTATAGGTAGTTCATGAGGCACACAAAAAGACGCGAAAATTGAGAATCTTCATATTTTTGCTAGTATTTTTAATAAAAGTCCCTAATTTGTTCGAATTCTCTTAGAAATATGAAAAATGAAAAGAAAAATGACCTTGAAGTGGGAGACAGATCGGTGGGTTGAGTGGTGTTGACAGGGTAAAGTTTCCTTTGACTTCGTTCGCGATCGAGATAGAGGACGCTCTCGGAATGATGTCTCTGTGGAGTTTGAACACGAGCACTGTGGGCGATCAGTTGCTTACTGCCCTGAACTCCATTGACGAGACTCACGTCCGACATGGAGCCGTGAAGAGGATTCCAATCCTGATTTTGCGACGACGTCTGCTGTCGGGCTTGATAACTTTGAAACTTTTCCATTTGGTCCCATTGTAAACTTTTCGATCTGTCGCCATCGATACTTGATTCCAGCCACTTGCTATCGTGATTTGAATTTGTTTGTTGGCAAACGTCGAGACTTGATAGGCAATGACCAATGACGGAGGGCAGGCTGGTTCTTCCCGTTTGTTTATTGCGATCGTTCATCCACTTTTCGCTGTGCCTCATTTTCGTTGGTGTCAGGTCAACAGTGCTGACGTCGCTCATTGACCCCTGCCATTTGTCATGGTGATTCGGTTGTTGACTGGGTAAGCCACCATTGACGCTGCTGACGTCCGACATTGAGCCATGATGCCACCTGTCGGAGTTGACTTGTCGCGGTGGCATTCCACTCGAGATGCTAACGTCCGACATGGATCCGTGCCACTTGAGGGTCTCGCTGCTTGAAGCACTGCCACTCGATGTTGTCACTACACTGTCTCTTCCTTCCCTCGAGCCCTCTTCCCAATTGGGAGTCGGACGCTGAGCCACCGCCTCGCTATCTCTTCGCAATCTGGGAAAATACATTTAACATTTTTCAGTAAATTCATCAAATAATCCATTCAAACAGTGAGACAATTTTACATACCGATCGAGAAATGGCGTATTAGTTGTGGAATCAACACTCGAAACGTAACTGTGGTAACCTTCGGATTGTGCGTAACTTGCTTGTTGAGAGTGTTGTACTCGCGTGTATTCCTCTAAACCCGCTTGCGTCAAGGTTGTTTCACGGTAAATATCCACCTGAAAAATGATAAATCTCAATCAATATTTGCAAATTGTGAGCAGAGGCTAAAAAAGGACTAAAAAAGGACTTCAACCCATGCAGAAATTGAGATTGGAATTTTATGGGGTCCTAGCCAGAATTCCCTATCTGTAGTGGGGAACTGATTAGAGAAAATCGTTAGAACCCAACTACTTTCATAACGGTCGGCAGATGGGGTACAGACTAGAATATCTAGTCGGGAACTAGTATTAAAACTAGCTGTGTGTTGATAGGGCCCCGACTAGAATTTTCTAGTTGACTTTTAAAAATTATTATTTTTCAACTTAACCTATTTATAATTGAATTCTTCATTCATATTAACATTATTAATGAATGTTGTACACGAAAAACCTGAAACTTGAGTTGAAAAATCTCGTGCCCATGGGGGATCGAACCTAGGACCTTGGGGACTCCAGTCGGATACACATACCTCCCGGCCGTGATAGCTTGGAAGCACCTCCGCTTAAATAACATCCCGTGCAGCAATTCACCATTTGCCCCTATCTCTAGTAGGGCTCTCGCTAGATTCTAACTAGAATCTCTAGTCTAGAAAAACTAGTCGGGTTCCAATCAAATTCTAGTTAAATAATTTTTACCAGCATTATTTTTTAAAAAATTTTGCATATTATTTAATTATTTCATTTTTTAACATATTTGATACCTAAATATTGTAATATTATCCGTAAAAATAATTATTTAAAAATATATGTAAGTGCAATTATACTTTAAAATGTTTTTGACAATTCATAAAAATATTTATTTATAGAAAGACAATTTATGTATATTACTTGTACACTAGTTTGTCGCTAGTTGGAAATCAATAAGGTCCTAGTGAGTTTTCTAGTCTGAATTATCTAATAATTTCAATTAATAATAATTCTTTATAATCTAATAATAATTTAAATTATAAAATTATTAAATTATTTAAATTATTAAAATAATAAATAATAATATCAATTAATAATAATTCTTTAACTAGAATTTGATTGGAAACCGATTAGTTTTTGTAGACTAGAGATTCTAGTCAGAATCTAGCGAGGTTCTAGACAGATTTTTCTAGACTAGATTTTCTAGGATGGTTCTAATCAGAATCCAACATTTGGTAGGGACAAGTAGGGAAATTTCTACATGGGAAGTGTGAAGTGTACCTGAGGCGTTTGCGGATCTTGATAGCTTCTGACGTAGGCTTCTAAATCAGCGTGACTGAGAGTCTGCGATGTTGCTTGCTCTCTTTCGGGCGGCGACGGTACGACGTATTCAGAATCGCCCAAGGGTTTACCTTCACGATCAACACGAGGCCACAATCTTGGCTCATCCTCCGAGTTACTTCGATTTCTAGACTCAAAAGTTTCGGCCGGTATCTTCTCGCAACGCTCCATCACAGTCTTCAGCTGTAATTTAGAAATATTTTAGTATTTCAATCTCAAATATTTCATACAACTTTTATAATTCATTTTTTTCTTTTTTTTTCTTTAAGGGAGTATTCTGGTCTATAGGCCTCAATTTCAGGCGTTTTTCAGAGTAGAATAAAAAGAAAGTTTAACATTTTTAGTATTTACTTTTCTTGCAAGTTGTTTATTAATGTTTAAAGAGTACAGAAAAAAATTAGGAAACAAAATAATAAAAAAATTTAAAAGTTATAAACTGATGAAGTGGGGACTGAAAAAAAGAAAGTTCGTACTGATTGACAGTGTGGAGACTTTTGTAATGTTCTATAGAATAATAATAATTATTATTTAATAATAATAATAATAATAATAATAATAATAATTTTTGTAATGTTTTATAAAACAAAAAACTCAAAGAAATTCTTGATTATTAAAGGCTTCGCTGTGGTCGGTACCTTGGAAAAGAAAAAATAAAATTTTTTAGCAAAATGGCGACGATTTAAAAAAAAATGGTGTTTTTTGATTCTGTTTTTTAACTTTTTTGAATTTTTTAAAAATAGTAAAAAAAAATATTTTTCAAATGCAATTATTCTTAAAAATTTCATTAAAATTCGTCGAAAGAACTCAATTATTTAAAAATTTCGTTAATAAAATTCTTTATGAGAATTCAATTTTTAGAAACATTCAATTATTCAAAAAATTAACTATTTTTGTATTTAAATAATTGAATTCTCGTAGAATTTTCTAATGAAACTTTATTTAAAAATGAATTTCAGTTAAAATTTTAGATAATAATGACCATATATCAATTATTATAAGCAAGGCACTCAGAGTCCTTGGCTTCGTCACTAGAAATGCCAAGCTCTTTAAAAACCCATTGGTTCTTAAAGTATTGTTTTTTTCTCTTGTAAGACCTATTCTGGAATTAGCATCGTTGGTTTGGTTTCCATACTACGACTTGCATATTGTACGCATTGAGCGAGTGCAAAATCGTTTTCTTCGCTTCGCTGCTTTCTGTCTGGGGATAGATTATGATCGTAACAGCCATGATTACGCCGTCATTAGAACAACCTTAAATATCCCTAAAATTTCCCTACGTTTTTTATATTTTGATTTGCTTTTCTTTTACAAAATTTTACATAATCGTTTGAATTGTTCTCATATTATTTCTAAAATTAATCTTTTTGTGCCATCTATTAAGCTTCGATCATATAACTTATTTCGGGTACCGTTTCATAAAACAAATTATGGGAAAAATTCTGTCTTCAGTCGCGTATGAGCAGCGAAGCGAATAATATTTCGAATGAAATCGACTTTTTTGAACAGAATGAAAATGTTTTTATTTCTAAATTGCGTAATTTAATTCTAAAACCAAATTAATCAATGCGACAGCACTGTTCACAGAAATTTGAAACTATGTACACTTAATCTCAAGGGCGTCTGCCCGTATATGTACTCTAAATAAATAAATAAATAATAATTGAATATTAAAAGCATTATAGCGTGAATTTTTAGAAATAATTGAATTTTCAAAAGGTTTCAAATTCAAATCTTTGATAATTTGAAATTTTTAAATACTTATTTAACTAACAATTTTGTAGAATTAATGTTCTTGATAAAGTTTAATTGATTTTTTAAAAATTTTTTGAAGTTTTTATTTTCTAATATATACCTATTTAATTGAAGAATTTACGAATATGTAATGAAATTTTTGTAAAATTGAATTGTATAAGCAAATGGATTTAAAAGTTCTCATAGAACTTTTTTAAAAATTATGAAAAATAATTGAAGAATTTTAGTTATAAATTCCAAAAGAATTCAATTATGTAATTAAATTTTTTTTTATAAAATTCCTCACAAACATTTAATTATTTTCATAAATAATCAAAATGCCATAAGAATTCAATTGTTTACAGATTTTTTAGAAATTTCTTCGTAATACTTCAATTATTCTCATAAATAATAAAACTCATCTCAGAATTTCAATTATTTTTGATTCAATTTTAATCAAATTCCTCGAAAAATGTAATTATTTTTAAAAATTGTATTAAAAGTCGTCAAAGAAATTCAATTATTTAAAACATTAATAATAAAATTCTTTATGAGAACTCAATTTTAAGAAACATTCAATTATTGAATAAATTATTTATTTTTGTATTTAAATAATTGAATTCTTGTAGAATTTGCTAATAAAAATTGCTTTATAAATAAATTTAATTGAGAAATTTACAAATAATTATTGAAATTTAGTAAAATTAAATTGTAATCAAATGGACTTGAAAATTGTCAGAGAATTTTTTCAAAAATTATTAATAATAATTGATTTGAAATAATAGAAATAATTTTGATGAAGTTACAGTAACAATATTCTTATAATATAAAATAATGATTCGGTCACTTTTAATTAAAAATTATAAAACATGAAGAAATCGATATTGATATCTTCATGTTTTATGATAATATTCTTTCAAGTTATTGAATTTGAAAATTTTGAAAATCTTAATTCCTATGGAAAAATAATAACACGAAGAAAAATGGATATTTAAGGTAAATATCTGGATGTTAAAGTGTAATATTTTTATTCTTTAACATAGGGACAGCTATCTAGATATTAAAAGTAAATATCTGGATGTTAAGCGTTAATATCTAGCATGTGATTTGATATTAAAGTTTAATATCTTTTATGTTAAGAGTTAATATATTTTTTCAATATCTACTTTTGAATATCCAGTTTTTTCCGTTAATGATTGAATATTTATTTAAAAAAGAAGTTATTGATGTTTTCGAATAATTTTACAAATCAGGGAAAAATTAGATAAAAGAAAATTATATTTTTGTGGCAACCCTGAAAAACTATCGATTTTGAATTCTAAAAGTAAAATTACATAGAAAGACGGATTAAATTTTTGTTCCTACGGATTTGAACTTGAAAATATTAACTCACTTACTATAAGAAAATTGTTTTGAATGAATAGCATTCGTTATATCTATTTAAACAAGAATGAAGTGAAGTTAAATAAGATGAATCACTTAAAAGTGGGTTTCAAGTTGAATCCCAAAGTGAAGTAAGAAGTATCCAATTAGAGGAAAATAAATTCCAAAGATTTACATATTTGCAAATGTAAGGTAGGCAGACGTTCCTTAGGGGAGGTGAGGGGGTGTGTATATATATTTTTCTCTTTCTCAATGAGAGAAGCAAACAAACGATTTTTCGAGTTCGATGACTCGTCGACCTCGAGGGGAATTTTCGATTCGTGTGGGTGAAATAAAAAGGATCTTTGATCTTATAGAGATCCCCCTTTTTAGTGACAGTCGCAAATCGTCAATGTATTGTTAATATTCCAATTACAAACTACCACCTACGTATAATATATACGTTTAAAAAATTTTTAACGTCAAAAACTCTCCTGATTAAGCTAATTTTGTTTAAAAAAATCTTTAACTTAAAAAACGATCCTTATACCTCATACAGTATGCATACAGGCTAATTGTTTATAACATTTTTACACCAATAGGTCTTTTTTAAAAAATTATGTAATATATGTTTTCGTAGAATTTAGCGTAGAATCAAATAGCGCTATAAGTTTCTTATAAAAATCGATTTTTCTTCATTTGTTTATAAAAAAAAAAAAATTGGACAAGTGCGAGTTGTACTCGCACTGCAATGGCGGGTTCCGCACACAAATATTAAAACAATACTTGCAACATTGATCGGTAATTGGTAGAATTGAAATAAACAATTAAAAAAATATATTAAAATCATTTAATAAAAAAGAATAACTAAAAAATTAAAGTATTGTATAAATCTAATATTGTAAACAATAATAAGCAGAGGAACAAAATTTTCAAAATTATAGTTCCTCTGCTTATTATTGTTTACAATATTAGATATACAATACTTTAATTTTTTTTAGTTATTTTTCTTTATCAAATGATTTTAATATATTTTTTTAATTGTTTATTTTAATTCTACCAATTACTGATCAATGTTGCAAGTATTGTTTTAATATTTGTGTACGGAACCCGCCATTGCAGTGCGTTGAGGAAATTATGATAAAATCGGAGAAAAAAATTTTTGAAAGAACTTCTTACATCGTATTTTCTGAGAAAGTGCTAAAATCCCATTTTGCCCCACCCGTGGGGCAAAATAGAGTGGTATCAAATAACTGTACAAAACATTGAATTTTTTTTCAAAATTCATTAAATTCTTGTTGTATGAGATTATAAATACAAACAAAAAGTAGGATTCTTTATTATTATGGAAAAACAAGTAATATTTATTAAAATTTAACAAAAAAACATGGATATTGCAAAATATCGATATATCGATAGTGAAATATCGATAGCATAAATGCCTCGAAACAAAAATATCGATTCTTCTGCAGGAAACCTTTAAATATTCATAATATAATGTTTTTAAATAGTTTTAATGAAACGGCATAGCTTCCGGCATGCCCCGCACTTAGGTACCCCATTCTGCCCCACACTGCATATTAAAACAAAATGCAATGTTCACAAGTTATTGTAAACAATTAAACAATCCATTCTATTGAAAATTACTCCAGAATAAGTACTAAAAAAGATCCCACACTTGCCAAATTAAATGCATTGTATAAATAATAAGTATAAATAAAGTTAAATTATATATTATTTTTTTTCTTGCAATGTCAAATTATTATTTCCAAAGTTCAAAGTTTATCTGAAAAATTTTCAGTGAAAAAAATGTTCATTAGGTAGTAATAAATATTTATGCCTAGTAGTTTTACACTAGGTTTAACTGTTTACTGAATATTATCAAAAATATATTTTTCGTCAAACGCGCGCGACTAAACACAAATAACCTTGAGACTTTACAGCGCGACGTTGCGATTGTCGTGCTCCCACCATCCCATCTACTCAATGCTTTCCCCTCATGACGTCACAGGCGGGGAGTGCATTGAGTAGATGGGATGGTGGTATTTGTGTTTAGTCGCGCGCGTTTGACGAAAAATATATTTTTATTAATATTCAGTAAACAGTTAATCCTAGTGTAAAACTACTAGGCATAAATATTTATTACTACCTAATGAACATTTTTTTCACTGAAAATTTTTCAGATAAACGAAACTCTTGAACTTTGAAAATAATAATTTGACACTGTGCGAGAAAAAAAATAATATATAATTTAACTTATAAAATTATTAGAAAAAATATTTTAATATTAAATAATTTATAAATATTTATAGATAATATTGTACAGTGCACACGGTAATAAAGAAACTGAATATTGTATCAAGATTGACCGAGTCTTGAATCGAGCATGGGACGAACACTGGTGTCCCATGCTGAACCAATATTGAGTGACGGCACTGGCATTGATGTAGTAGATTAGGCGAGAAGCCTTTCAGCCTTCTGTGGCCGAGCGGTTTAAATGCGTGCGTTAGATACTTCCGGTATGCGTTAGGGGCAGGGGGCGTGAGTTCGATCCCACATGCGAGCGAATATTTTTCATTCTTTGTTATAAGCGTTTATATAAAATAAGAAAATGGTGTGTTGTGTTGTGAATAAAAAATGTGAACATGTTTATAAATAATGTTAAAAGTCTGTTAAAAATCAAGAAAAAAATGTAACAATTAACAGAAAAATTGTCTTTTTTTACTAAAATTATTTTTTTTAAATTACTATTCAAATGATATTTATTGTTAGTAATATATTCTTATTTATATGAAAATAATAACTTATTGTCATTAAATGTATATATACACACACATACATGAATTAAAATAATAACAATAATATTTATTATTATTATTAATAATTCATATATTCACATTAAATAGTTTGTAGCAAATTCAAATTATTTAAGTTAAATGAATGGAATAATTGGATCTAATAAATATTGCTTTAAATCAATTAGGAAAATTACTTGATTCAGTAATGCATGGATTTTTATTCAAATAAATATTTATTTGCATCAATAAAATAATTTTTTTAAAATAACTAAATATTTATGGGACATTCCGCACGTCAACACGGACAGAGCTCTAAACAAAAATTGCTTTGATAGATTTAAACGTTCTAGGGCTTAAAAGATTTCTACATTCATGTACTTTAAGATGCCGATGGGCGTTTTTGCAAATTTTCATTTCCGATGCCAATAGAGCTGTCAAAAGTCAAATTGTCCAAAAATCTTAAAATACTTTTATGAATTAAAAGCAAAAAACGAGGTAAATTATTCTGTAACTCATTCTTTAACAGTTTTTTAAGGTCCCCGAATATAAATCTAAAGTTTTTTTTTTTAAATCTAAAATGTCGGATCCAATATGTCGGACAAAATTCAAATCAAAATTCAGTCACTTTTTAAAAATTCAAAATGGCGGATCCAATATGGCGAATAAAATTTTCAAATTTGATCCTATTTCCTTAAAACGTGTTACTCGGGGGTTTTTAGCATATCTGATTACGAATTTGAAGTCACTGTTAAGAAATTCTAGCTTCATACTGTTCTATAATGTAAACAATTTGTTATTATTACAAACTTTAAGCGAAATGTATCAAAATTAGACATTTTTTTCAGTCAAATTTGAAAATTTTTTCCGCCATTTTGAATTTTTAAAAAGTGACGTCAGATTCGTAATTAGCGACCCAAAAAACCCCCGAGTAACAAGTTTTAATCGAATCTGTTCAAATTTGAATTTTGTCCGCCATATTGGATCCGCCATTTTGAATTTAAAAAAAAACTTCAGATTTATATTCGGGGACCCTAAAAACTGTTAAAGAATGAGTTACAAAATAATTTACCCCGTTTTTTGCTTTTAATTCATAAAAGTATTTTGAGATTTTTAGAACTTTTGACTTTTGACAGCTCTATTGGCATCGGAAATGAAAATTTGCAAAAAACGCCCATCGGAATCTTAAAGTACATGAATGTAGAAATCTTTTAAGCCCTAGGACGTTTAAATCCATCAAAGCAATTTTTGTTTAGAGCTCTGTCCGTGTTGACGTGGAATTTCCCTTATTTATATCAAATATGCAATTATTTTTCATAATTAATTATTTTAATTTAGACCAATATCTCTTTAATTGCGTCAAATAATTATTTATGTAGTCTTTATACCAAATTTATAATAAATAAATTAATGTTCTTCTATTTGCATACGTAAAAGTATTAGCACGCTAAAAAAATTATCTCATTCAAATAATTTTTGTTATCTATATATTTATTTGATTCAAATAACTTGAATTATGCGAATTTACGAAACTTTTTTTTAGAAAATGCAGGTTGTCAAACTTAGACCAAAAGAATTAAACAAATTTGAAACAGTCTTATAAACCCCTTCGCTGTTTGGAAAAATAATCATATGATTGGCGTTATAGTGATAGAACACTGCTGCGTATGCGTTATAGTGATAGAACACTACTGCGCATGCGTTATAGTGATAGAACCCTACTGTGCATGCGTGATACTGATAGAACACTTTTATTTAATGATAAATGATAAAAGTCGAACGACCGAACGATGAAGTACGGAAGTACACGAACGACGGATGACAAAACGACAACGAATATGTTAATATTATAGGAGATTATTATGACAGCTAAAATGGTGTATATTCAGTATATTATATTCTAAATTATGGAAGAGAGAAACAAATAATTACAAACCTGTTGCGTGAATGTGGGATTGGGCCTTTTGTTATGGGGTCTTGTGTATTGTGCTGGTTTTTCCTTGGGATAATTTGTGTGATCTGTCCACGATTTCGAGCGATGGGATCCAGTGTTTGTCGATGTGTGAATTTCCTCTTCAGAATGTCGTTCTGGAGCACTTGGCCAGGATGGATATTTCTCGTGTCCTGGACCGTAACAGACGCTCTTGAGACTCGAGGCATCTCTGACCGGTGGCGTCGGCGGTGGTGAAGATTCGTCCCTCTCGTTGAGCGGGAGACTAAAGCTGTCGAATCCGATGCTCTCACTGTATCTGCAATTTACATTTTTGTTTTGCAATTTTCAATAATTCTATTTACTACTTTTTTAGATTTCAGCCACTAAAAGCTTCTATTTCTGTTTCTTTTTTTTCATTTTTATTAAATTTTGCAAAAGAATTCAATTATTTAAAAAAATGGATAAAATTCATCCAAAATTCAATTATTTTCATAAATAATTCAATTATTGTCAAAAATTTTAATAGAATTCTTCGTAAAATCAGGGTGGCCACAAGTTTCAGTTTATCAATTTCCCTGACATTTCCCTGACAATTTACTGACATTAAAATTACTTTCCCTGACAAAATTCTTTTTACAGGAAAATATGAATGTTTACGGAAAATGGGTAAAATTTATTAATTTGAATAATTTCTAAAAATTAAAATTATAACCCTTCCTGAATTCAATTATTTTTTACAATTTTCAACTAAAGTTCATCTCTGAATCAATTAATTTAAATAATTTCCCAAAAGTTCTTCTAGAATTTGCAATTAAAATTCTTCAAAAATTGATTTTTAAAAATTTTAAATAAATACTTGAAATGTTTGGAAGAAAAGTCGAAAAAAATTCTCAATTTTCTTAATTTTCCTGACAAAAATTTTTTTCCTGACATTTCCCTGACTTTACTGACAAAAAATTTGTTCCCTGACATTTCCCTGACTTTACTGACAAAAATTTTGTTTCACTGACATTTCCCTGACTTTACTGACTTTACTGACATGTGGCCACCCTGAAAATTTAATTATTTTTAAAAACTTTTCGCAATTTAAAGATTTTCAATATCTACCTATTATTTTCATAAAATTTTCAAACAGAATTCAATTATTTAAAATTTTTTGTAAAAATCTTTGTAAGAATTCAATTTTTTTCATGAATAAAATTTTCTCAGGAATTTAATTATTTAAATTAGAGTTTGAATAAAATTAGTCGAAAGAAATCGATTAGGGTCAGTTGGGGTATATCCGGTCAAAATACCTACTTTTCACAAATGACGTAAGTTTTTTATTATAAAAGGCAATACTTCCGGTTTTCTATTGCATTAATTTCTCCCTTGTGTTCCCTACATTAATTTTGTGGAGCATAAAAAATTTAGATAAGCTTTAATCGCATAAAACTAACTGTCCGGATCTAACTAACTGTTCCTAAAATTTATTGGGGTAAATCCGGACAGCTTAGTTTTGAAGCGATGGTTTATTCTCTTAACCCCTTGGCTGTCAACGAGATTTCCACTGTTTGGGCCAAAAGTGTGTTGAAAAAAATTTTAATTGATTTTTATGAAACTTGGTACCCTAAGGTTTCTAGGGTCGCTGATTACGAATCTGGCATCAGTTTTTAGAAATTCAAAATGACGGATCCAATATGGCGGACAACGAAATAAAAAATTGATCAGATTGGCTTGAAACTGAATACTTGGGAATTTTTAGGATTGCTGATTACGAATCTGAAATCAGTTTTTTGAAATTCAAAATATCTGGTTCAATATGGCGGAAAATTTTTTAAAATTTATTGAATTTGTTTGAAAGTGGTTAATATGACATCAGTATGATAATTTTTAGTGAAATCGAATTTCGATAAATACCCTAGAAAAATAATGACAAATTCGTAATCAGCGACCCCAAAAACCCCCGAGTACTACGTTTCAAGTCAATCTGATCAATTTTTTATTTTGTTGTCCGCCATATTGGATCCGTTATTTTGAATTTTGGAAAACGAATGTCATATTCGTAATCAGCGACCCCAAAAACCCCCGAGTACTACGTTTCAAGTCAATCTGATCAATTTTTTATTTTGTTGTCCGCCATATTGGATCCGCCATTTTGAATTTTGGAAAACGAATGTCATATTCGTAATCAGCGACCTCGAAAACCCCCGAGTAACCGGTTTCAGGAACATTTAAGAAGTTTTTAATCACTTTTTTTAAGTTGCGCATATATGCGTCATGTACCACTTTTGGCCAGTTTAGTTTTGCGCATATATGCGTCAGCGACAGTCAACGGGTTAAGCAGGTTCTACATGGGATACCCGACACGTGAAACGGGCCCCTCACGAAAGCAGGTTCTACATGGGATGCCCGACACGTGAAACGGGCCTCCTCTCCAATACCAACTTCTCCTACGTGATGAGGGGAAAACATTTGGTAGATGGAGCAGAGGGGGCACGTCTTGTCGTGTCGGGCATCCCATGTAGAACCTGCTGGAGGAGAAGTTGGTATTGGAGAGGGGGCCCGTTTCACGTGTCGGGTATCCCATGTAGAACCTGCTTAAATGTACAAAAGTGTAAGTCGGGTTGTCGGGGTATGAAATTTTGATTAGCCTATCAAAGTGAAGTAGGGACAAAATACCGGGAAAACCGCTGACGATTCCTGGAACGGTGGCCTTGTGATTTCACTTCGTCATCGTGCCTCGAATCGGACAGCGGGGTCTGCGTCATATTTTATTTTTGTTTAATATTTTTGTATAAAAAGTAAATTGATATTCATAATTGATTAATTTGTGTATATATGTATGTATCGAAATGCAATTCGAATAAATAAATGAATAAATGAATTAATAAAATTGAAATAAATAAATGAAACATCAAAGCGTACATTGCAGAATAGTTTTTTCTAAAATGAAAACATTGAATGAGGGAAATTATTCCTTGTTCTTTTTGTAATACTTGTTTACATAGATAACCATTATCGGAAGCTGTGTATAAAGGTACACGTACATTATATATACATATATTTTCTGTGAATATATAAGAGACATGAAGAGCTTGTGTGTTAGCGATAGTTATGAAGCTTACCCGCTGTCGTTTTTATAGCCTGGAGTATTCTTCTTGTAGCCATCGTTGTAACCGGTATTCGAGGCCTTCTTGAGATTCTCGTTATCGATGTCGTTTTTCGTGGACCTTCTAGAATTGTCGTTCCTTCGCCGATAGTATTCGCTAGCAGGGATCGAACGAGATGTACTCTTGAGGTTGTAGCCCTCTTGAGGATACGTTGTGGTGCCCTTGTAATTGGCAACCTCGGACACGTGGCCGTGGTTCGTGTATTTGAAAGAGCCTGGTGGTCCCGGGGCCTCATCTTGACCGCGATAACCTGGCGGTGACGGTTGCAGCTCCGTCATCGTGTAACAAACGTCCCCCCCATCCGGGATGCACCTGAAAATTTAAACCACAACTATTTTACAATTTATTTTCTAGATTGTCTTCACTATTAAATATTTACGGTACCTATTTATTATTTTAAATTTATATTTATCCACGGTTCACACAAAATTTTTATTTTATTTCTCTCCCACTTTTCCCTGGTTTCCAAACAAAATTTTCACTTTTTCCCTGACTCTAAAGAATATTCTGATTCACTCATCAATAACTTCATTTTTAAGATCATTATTATTTTTCTATAGGAATAAGATTTTCAAAAATTTCAAATTCAAACCTTTTTGAAATTCAACAACTTAAATGAATATTATTATAAAACATAAAGATAGCGATCACTCCAAGTCGAAGACTCGGAGTGATTGTATCTTTAATTTTTAACTGAAATTCTTCTTTAAATCAATTATTATTATAATAATTTTTGAAAAAGTTCTTTGAGAATTTTCAAATTCACTTGTTTACAATTCAATTGTACGAAATTTCATTAATTCGGAAATTCTTCAATTAAAAATAGATTAGAAAGTACCCGTGCAGAAAAATGGTGAGGGCCCCCGGCGGGGCCCTCGTGGATTGCCCTCTTGCCATATGGAATCCGCAGGGGCAATCCACGCGGAGCCCTCGAAGGCGTGACATGCTTTCCCTCATGGGTGCCCTCGAGGAAAATCCTCATGGATTCCATATGGATTTTCCACGCGGTGCCCTCGTGGATTTCATAAAATGCCCTCAACTTTATTTTCAATTAAATTAATAAATTAATTATTTATTAATAACAAATTAGTCCAATTATTGATAAATAACATTCTTATTTAACAATTTTTACTTTTTTTAATTAAATCGTGACCAAAAAAAAAAAAAAAAACTGACGCACGCGGGAATTGAGCCTACGACCTACTGACTACCAGACAACACTCTTACCACTATGCTACGGGACCTACTTGAAAATTATTGCTTTAATGTAGGTGACTTGCTGACTTGCTTTTGATGATTCAATAAATTATTTATTAACACTAATACACCATGACAAATAATTAAATAGTTTAATAATAATAACAATATCAATAATATAATAATAGACCATAAATATTCATAAATTAATATTTTTATAATTTCAAAAAAAAAAAAAAATGTCAAAACATTTGTGTTAAAAACGCGTTTTTCATAGTTTAAAATCATTATAAACATTAATTTTTTTATGTAAAAAAAATTTTTTTTTTGGACTTAGAAATTTTTTCTAGTTAATGATGTGAGCAATCCATGAGGGCCCTCGCGTGGGCCCTCATGGATTTGCCCTTAGGTAAATTCAATATTTTCAAAAAAAGTAACATTAAATATTTGTTAAAAACGTGTTTTTCATTGTTTAAAATCATTATAAACATTAATTTGTTGATGAAAAAAAAATTTTCTTTTTTGGACTTAGAAATTTTTTCTAGTTAATGATGTGGGCAATCCATGAGGGCCCTCGCGTGGGCCCTCATGGATTTGCCCTTAGGTAAGTTTAATATTTTCAAAAAAAGTAACATTAAATATTTGTTAAAAACGTGTTTTTAATTGTTTAAAATGATAGTAAACAATAATTTTTTGTTGTAAAAAAAATTTTTCGTTTGGACTTAGAAAAATTGTTGAGCAGGGCATTCATAATGGCTAAGAGCAGGGGCCCTGCTGGTGCCCTCGTAAATTTCCATAACTTTGTGATAGGATTTCTGGAAAAATGTCACTTAATGTTTATTTCAGGTGCTTTGAAACGTAATTTAATGCATTCTGAACTAAAGTTTTTCAACAAAAAAATTTTTTTTTTAAAACTTAGATAAATTTTTGAGCAGGGCAACCGTAAGGGCAAAGAACGGGGCCCCTGCTGGTGCCCTCGTGGATTTCTCCTCATGGATATTCCACGAGGGCCCCCGACGGGGGCCCCGGAGCTGTGGGGCTCGAACGTGGCTTTTTCCACACGGGTAAAAACTTCAAATAATTTAAAAAACAATAATAATTAAACTCTTTCAAAACAAATTAATTCTACAAAATTGTCAGTTAAAAGTATAAAGAATTCAAATTTTCAAAGATTTTAATTTGAATCCTTTTCAAAATTCAATTATTTATAAAAATTCATGATACAATGCTTTTAATATTCAATTATTATCTAAAATTTTAACTACAATTCATTCATAAAGAAATTTTTATTAGAGAATTCTACGAGAATTCATTTATTTGAATACAAAAATAATTCATTCAATGATTAAATGTTTCTTAAAATTCAATTCTCTTGAAGAATTTTACTAACAAATTTTTAAATAATTTAATTTCTTTCACGACTTTAATACAATTTTTTAAAATAATTACATTTTTCGAGAAATTTGATTAAAATTGTATAAAAAATAATTTAAATTCTGAAACTAGTTTTATTATTTATGAGAATAGTTGAATTATTACAAAGAAATTTCTAAAAAATCTGTAAACAATTGAACATATGACATTTTGATTATTTATGAAAATAATTAAATGTTTGCGAAGAATTTAATCGAAACTTTTTTTTAAATAATTGAATTAATTTGGAAAATTTTATTAAAATAGTAGATATTGAAACTCATTGTATTGTGGAAAATTTTTGAAAATAATTGAAATTTTAACAAGAATTTTATTAAAATTTATGAAAATAATTGAATCCCTGTAAAAATTTTATTATTTTTGGAAATAATTGAATTACTGCGAAGAAATGTATAAAATTTTTTTAATAATTCAATTTGAAGGGACCCTAGTAGAAATTTGTTCTAGTTATTATAAAGGAACTGTCCAGTCGCGCTTGAAATTGTCTAGTTACTTTACAAGCCAACTGGCTAATAACTGGAACGGAGTGTCACGCTTTTTTCATCAAGTTATTATCTAGCCAATCTTTATTTATAAATTCTGTTCAACGGTTCTGTAGAAAAACTAGACAAATTAATTCTTTTAAAATACTGAAAATTTGTTTAATAATAAGATTTACTGTAGTTAACACATTTATTTCATGCAATTAATATAAAATTTCTATTTAGCACCAAAGAAATTCAATAAAAAATATTTTTGGATAATTTCTGTATCCATTATAATATATACATAATAAATGGAATAGAATAAAAAATTAAATAATATTTTATAATTTTTAATTAATTAGTTGAATTATTATATAAAAATAATGTAAATAGTAAATTATTACACGTAATTTTCTACATTACTTTTTGATTTTTAATTCAATTAAAAAATAATTCTAAATTCGAATATCCTAAATATTTACTGTTTTCAAACAACTTTCAATTTTTTAATGCACTATTATTAACAATAACACAGATACAAATATTTTTTATTAGTATAAACAATTATAATCTATATAAACCTTAAACCGATAACGCAATTTCACCGAAAAAATCTTGGGGGGTAACGGGGAGCGAACCCGGGTCCCGCTGGACTAAAGTCGCACCGCTTAACGCACTCGGCCGTTCAACGCAATGGATACTGATAATTAATAACCACTGCACATATGTTTCAGTTCAGTGTCGTAACTAGAGATTTTAAGCATTGGTATATACTTTTAATATTTTCTATGTAATAAAACATTTAAGATGATTTTTTAATTATTATAACTTTTTAGTAATTTAATTTGCAACGTTAACAATTAATAAATAAATTGATTACTGTAATTAAATTTTTAATTATTTTTGTTAATTTATTTAAATTATTATAAATATTTATTAATTAATTTTATTATTTAATATCATTAATTGATTATTAATTAATAATAATAAATTCATTAAATTTTTTAATAATAGAAAATTATAATTAAACTAAAATGGAATTTAAAAAAATTAATTTTTAACTAATTTTATTATTTTTATATTTATTATAAATGATTGTAAATATTTATTAATTCATTTTATTAATTAATATTATTAAATTATTTTATTAATTATTAATATTATTAATTTATTTTATTAATTAATATTGTTAATTAATTTTATTAATAATTATTAATATTTTTTATTATTAATTAATTTTATTAATTAATATTATTAATTTATAATAATAAATTAATTAAATTTTTAATTAATAACAAATTAAAATGAAAAGTTTTAAAATATTGGAAAGAATAAGAACAAATTTATCTCTAGCAAATAATCAGTCGAGCTGTCTAGTTATTAGACATTATTGCAGTGTCATCGACACGACAAACTTAGAACTATAATTTCTAGGAGTACTTTAAAGTAACATTAAAAAAACTAGACAGAAGTTATGTCTAGCCAATATCAAATACAACTTGAATCTTTGACGAAGAGCGTTGGTCAGTAACTTTACAGTTATTTACCAGTCCGACTAAAATCAGCGTCCGTGACAAAAACTGTCCAGTAACTTGAACAATCGAGTGGCTCCATGACAAATTTCTACTAGGGTTCTAAAAAACCTATACCGTACTTTTAAACCTCGTAGACCCTACTTTCATACTCCTAGACCCTACATTCTAAAAGAAAATTTTGAATTATTTTTTAATGCATTACTTGAAACACTGCAAATGCAAAAAGTACTCCTAATTGATAAATACTGATGTGTTTAGACATAAAATTCCACTTTTACTCATCCCAAGTGCTTCTTTGGAATCTGAGCATATCTTAAAATTTTTATTTTTCTAATTGTAGGGTCTAGGAGTATGAAAGTAGGGTCTACGAGGTTTAAAAGTACGGTATAGGTTTCTTAGAAGTAGACCCTCCTTTGCTTCTCCAAATGGAAGATTGGCAAATTTCCGCCTGTTTTGGGAGTCAACCCGAGTCGAAATTTAAGCCCTACTTTCACCCTGAATTTTCAGGGTCTATTGAGTGTTAGGAGTAGTAAAGTAGGGTCTAATTCTAATACAATTAGACCCTCCCGAGTCGAAATTTAGACCCTACTTAGCCTCTGAAAATGTAGGGCCTATTCAGGTTTAGCAGTCGTAAAGTAGGGTCTGATTTCAATACAATTTTTAAAAACTAGACCCTCCTTTGACTCCCAAAACAGGCTGAAATTTGCCAATCTTCCATTTGGAGCAGCAAAGGAGGGTCTACTTCTAAGAAACCTATACCGTACTTTTAAACCTCGTAGACCCTACTTTCATACTCCTAGACCCTACATTCTAAAAGAAAATTTAGAATTATTTTTTAATGCATTACTTGAAACACTGCAAATGCAAAAAGTACTCCTAATTGATAAATACTGATGTGTTTAGACATAAAATTCCACTTTTACTCATCCCAAGTGCTTCAATTGAATCTGAGCAAATCTTCAAATTTTTCTTTTTCTAATTGTAGGGTCTAGGAGTATGAAAGTAGGGTCTACGAGGTTTAAAAGTACGGTATAGGTTTCTTAGAAGTAGACCCTACTTTGATTCTCCAAATGGAAGATTGGCAAATTTCAGCCTGTTTTGGGAGTCAAAGTAGGGTCTAATTGTATTAGAATTAGACCCTACTTTACGACTGCTAAACCTGAATAGACCCTGAAAATTCAGGGTGAAAGTAGGGCTTGAATTTCGACTCGGGGAAAGACACAAAAATTGAGAATTTTCTTATGAATTCTAAAAATGAAATTTTTTCCAGTACTTTTAATAAAAATTCCTGACTTTTCCCTGATTTTTCTGACCTGGGCAACCCTGTACTACCTTGTAAATTTTTCGCACTGGAATACAGAAAACAGTAATGCTCCCCAAGTAAAAGAATTTGCAATTTGAAATGAAATTGAAAAATCCTCTAAGTGAAAGATAAGGGACTAAAGTAGTGAATTTGTGGGAATTTATCATCGAGGTAAAATGATACGAAAGCAATTAAAGACTAAAGCTGTAAAGGGGGTGAATGTGAAGACCTTGAGATGAAACTTCTTATATGAAGATTGGAGGAAAGAAATGATCGTATTTCGTTTTATGTATATAACATATAGCTTTTGCTGTCGAGTGGTCCATACCTTCATGGAGGTAACAACATTATCTTGTTTAACTGTATAGAAAACTTTAAAGGCTTAATCACGCGTGAGACGCGCGAGAAAACGATATTCTGCTATAGGAGTGTGCGTTCACAAACGTCGATTTTATATGTATATACATACATATATACATATGTATGTATATTTCTTTTTCTACCTAAACACGGAAGTTATATACACACAAACGTCCTTTAAAAGTTCACTTGTACACTTTTCGCTATTCGCAAATGAGCATCGCGTGTGCTTTACTCACTTCCTTCGAGATTTGACAAAAATTTACGAGAAACTCTCCCGCATTCCTTCTATTTGCAGAAATAACACGTAAAAACTGGAAATAAAATTTGTTCCAGAAAAAACGAGCAGGAAGCGAAACGAAACCTAATTAAGGACTTGAAGATAGTCGGGAAAAATATTACCAGTTAAAGTATATCTCTTTCTCACAGAAATTCTTTTTTTCTTGCCAGAGAAAATGATTTTTATTTAAAGAGGATAATTTTTCCTATTCACAAATAGGGAAATACAAATTCTAACCTACTTATTAAAATATGTGCATTTTTTTGCAAATACACGAAAGCTTCAAATTAGCCTTTTTTATTTATCTCGAAATCGCAATTGAACTTTCTTCAAATTAATCGAAATGTGACATGCTCCCTAAAAAGGTACTTAAGAGGCAACAAATTTTAGTTTATGTTAATTTTTTGAGGTTTTGGAGTAAAAATACAGAAAGAGATTCAATTAGTAAAAATTATTGAAATGTTAAAGTCTTGATTACATCCAAAATATTCAATAAAAACTGGAATAAAATTTACATAATTTTAAAAAAGAGCTTTTAATCAAGGTACTTTTCTTGGGAGCGCTTCACAAATAAACACTAAATTTTAGAATAAAAATATTATGATAATTAATTTTCAATGAATCCATCTCTTGGAAAATTAAAAACTTTCACTTCTGTAGCTGCGTGAATTTGTGATAATGTATGAAAATATTATAACATACATGAAAAATGCAAACGGAAAGTTTCTCAAAAATAAAATTGTACGGAAGTTTAAAAATAGTTTTGGACAAATATTTCATCTTTCGTGTTTCAATTATTATTTTTAGCTCGCGAATGATTACTCTTGTGGTGTTTGTTGAAAATACATATATATGCGTGAGAGTAAGTCTTGTGTCATTTAACATCAACAGGTGACCCAAATATTGAGGATATGTTCGCTGTTGAGTTTGCAATTACTCTTCTTCTTCCTCCTTCTTATTCTTTTTCGTTTTCTTTCGTTTTTGTGAAAGACCGATTGCCTCAACATTTTTGCGAACTTGATGGAACCGCAGGAGGCTTTTTAGATCAGAATCAATCACGTTTTAAAACAGCTGCTTCCTCTTCTTTATATACTCCATTTTCTCGTACTCATCACGAATATAAAATTGAAATCCAAACGATTTTTAGTGGCAATTATATATTATATACGTGGGCAATTCCACGTGAGATTTCAGTCGACCTCTTAAAATCGGCCAAAAATATTTTTTTTCTATTCTGTATTGAAAGAAAACAGATACGTATTTTTTTATTATTTTTTTTGAGGCCAAATTTTTGAGTTATGAATTTTCAAAATTTTCGCTTTTTAAATGTAGGTATATTTTTAATGTCAGATAACTCAAAAAATATTGCTTCTTTTCATTTTTTGACAAGAAAAAAAAAGTTTTGTTTTTCTCTCTACTTTTGAATAATCACAACAAACAAAATTTTTTTTCATTTTTTATTGAAAAAATAAAAAAATTTTATAAACAAATTAATTTTTTTTAACTTTGGGTATGATAAATTTTTAATTTTCTTTTTTTAAAACATACCTGGAAATGATAAGAAGGTTTTGCAAACAGTTTCAGAGTGGGCCTGACAAGTTTGATGGGTCCAAAAAAAAATTAAGCTGTCCGTGCAGGTCGCACGCACGTGGCACAATGGGATTTTTTTTTACAATTTATTATTAAAAATTGTCTAGAGCCTACAAATTTTATCGGATTTTGATAATTATTGAATTTTTAGGCTCTAAACAATTTTTAATAATAAATTGTAAAAAAATCCCATTGTGCCACGTGCGTGCGACCTGCACGGAGAGCTTAATTATTTTTTTGGACCCATCAAACTTGTCAGGCCCACTCTGAAACTTTTTGCAAAACCTTCTTATCATTTGCAGGTATGTTTTAAAAAAAGAAAATTAAAAATTTATCATACCCAAAGTTAAAAAAAATTAATTTGTTTATAAAATTTTTTATTTTTTTAATAAAAAATATAAAAAAAATTTTTTTGTTATGATTATTCAAAAGTAGAGAGAAAAACAACTTTTTTTCTCTTGTCGAAAAATGAAAAGAAGCAATATTTTTTGAGTTATCTGACATTAAAAATATATCTACATTTAAAAAGCGAAAATTTTGAAAATTCATAACTCAAAAATTTGGCCTCTAAAAAAATAATAAAAAAATACGTATCTGTTTTCTTTCAATACAGAATAGAAAACAAATATTTTTGGCCGATTTTAAGAGGTCGACTGAAATCTCACGTGGAATTGCCCATGTATATCTGTGCGCAAAATTTTCTCTTTCTCTCACAGTTTCTAATTTAAAGAGTAATTTTTCTCGACTTTCTTTGCTAAAATTTAATTCTTTTTTTTTGAAAAATTGTTCTACATTGCTTGATAAAATCAAGTTTTTTTAAAAATAAACATTTTTCGGTACAAATATATTCGTCTTTTGAATAAATTTCCGTCTTTTTTGTGCTAGGAAAAAAAATAAATGCGATGAGTTTGTCTAAAAATTGGACAGAAATTGTTAATTATTTTTTTTTCTTTTTGAACTTTGCTTCGAGAGGTGATTTATTTTGTTTTTTATTTAAATAATTTACTGTTGTGTTGAAGAGAGATTCATTGGATGGTCGAGAACATTGACCAATTTTAAATGCAAATGCGGGTCATGAGATTTATAAGGCCGGGGCATATACTGTTTCGTACGGCAAAAGTAATTGCATTCAATGAGTATTTTAGGCGAATTTTAAAAAATGTTTTCCTACATGCAGAAAGTAAATATTCGAAATAGCACACACGATGTGTGTACGATCCTCTTTCTTTCTCTCTCTCTCCCTTGCATGAGAGGTTAAAAAAAGAAAACCTATTGAGTCATTTGGCTCGAGGCTGCAAATAAGTTTCGGATCCAAGTTCCTCGAGTTCGGCGGGTGGTTGACCCTTAATCGTTCGATCTAAAAAGCTGGTTTTCTACACTCGAAACGCATCGACAAAGACATTCGATCCCTTTTTCAACACGCACACATTTTTTTAGTTTCCATCCATTGGGAAAATTTACAAAATTTAAAATTGGATAACATTCTTATCGCTAATTATGGTCCAAGTCAATGCCAACTCTATGAAAATTCAGGGAAAAGTCAGGGATTTTCATTAAAAGTACTCATGTTTTGTCTTTTTTGTGATCTTAATTTGTGTCTTAATTCTTGAAGAACAATCATAAAATTTCGAGGGGGAATTTACTCAGGGAGTCAAGTGTACACTCTCCTGGTAATACTCGGTAATACTTGGTAATACTTTGTAATACTTAATAATACTTGATTATTAGTAACTAGATAATTGTTCATGTAATTATTGTTAATAACAATGGTAATTACTAGAGGTGTGCAAAAAGCTCGAATAGCATGGTCGAGCTCAAGCCGGGCTCGATACTCGAGCATTATAAATTTTTTAGTTACTCAAAAATATTATTTTGAGTGCTCGAAAACTTCAAGTGCTCAAAATTATGTTAGCTTTTATACTGCACGTCTCGGATGGAATTTGGTTCAAGTTCAGATTGATTCTGCTCAGCTCTGCTAGAAAAACGAAAAGCTTGAAAATACTCGATCGAGCTTTTTGCACAACTCTAGTAATTACTAAATTCAAAATAATTTTTTAGAAAAATAGACATAAATTACTTAAATAAACATTTTGTTTGCAAAAAAAAAACAATTGTTTTATGAACAGAGTTACCTATTTGTTAATTAACATTGTTTTCAACAAATTAAATAAGTTGCATTATCCATTATTATTTATCTAGTACACATACTAGACTAATTTAAATTGATTTCGATCCTGTGCAATGGAAAAATAAAAAAATAAACATGATTTTTTCTAAAAATATTGTAAATTGTTAACTTTGAGTAACAAAAAAATATAAACAAATCAAAAATCAAAAATCGGTTTAGAGGAATATCTGTTATAAATTTTATCTCCTTTAATTTAAGTTTCATACTCGGAGACGTTTAAGGAATATAATACAATTTTAATTTTTTTGTTAGGAAGTGAAGAACATATTTGTTTATTAACATTTTATAAACAAATAATATAAAAAATTATAAAAAATTTTTTAAAAATATTCAAATAGTGCAATTTAAGACGAAAAAACACATATTTTGATTTTTAAATCTGTCAACTGGAACTCGAGAAAAAATGTTTTAATTTAGCAGTACTAAAAAACTCAATTGTTAATAAGTTTTACAAAAAAATTTTTTTGGCTTAATATTTTCAGGGATTATTATTCTTAGCCACATTAAGAGTAAAACAAATATATTTTGGTTCAAAATGAAAATTTTTAAGATTTAGGTGATCCGTTTGGTAAATTCTGACCCTTAAAAGAAAATTCAAACCAATTGAAATGATATTTTTTTTATTTAGGGGAGAGTAGGCTACATTGAACCAGCGTCAACAGTGAACCACTTCAATTTTCTGAGAAATGACTGAGTGAAATTTTTTCTTATTCATTATATAAGTTAATATTACCGAAACAGACTATGTCCAAAAATTTCGGGCACGTAGGTTTATTATTTATAAAGAAAAACTAAAAAAACTGTTTTTCACGTACAAAACAAAAAATTTCGTGGAATTATAATGAGGTTTTTTTTATTGAAATAGGAAGTTTTAAAAATTAGTAAACTTGTGATTTATTTCGCTCAGGGTGTCAACTTCAATATTCCGATGTGATGAAGAATTTTAAATCTTACATAAATTTATTTTAACCATTTTTTTTTGTAAATGTCATGTGTATACAGTGAGTGCGGTATCATTGAACCACCCAAAAAAGCAAAGAATTTTCAATTTTTTTCTAATGTTTTTTAAACCATTTTTTTTGTTTTTTGTCTTTGTTTAATTCCTACGTTACACTTTTACGGTCTTCCTCGTGATGAAAAATACAAAAAAGAAGTAAAACATAAATATAAACAAACAGAAACAATAGGTGGCCAACTTAGGACCACTGTAGATTTTTACAAGTTTCAAATTACTACGCTAATAAAAAAAATTTAATTAAAAAATCAACAGAACCTCTTATTACAACATTAAATAAAGGAACTAGCGCACACACTCATTTAGAAATTTTTAATTATTTATCTCTTGTAGCTGCTTTCGAAAAAACAAGAAAAATTAAATTTTTTTGGTCGTAAACAATATTATTGTCCTCACAATGCGTAGAAGAATCTTAGATTATAATTAGGTCCATAAATTATATCATGGTTTATCAATATATCATACCACAAAATTATAGATTCATCCAGTATACCATCTCTGAGAAATGCAGGGTGGGCAACTTAGGCCCACGGCCAACTTAGGACCACTCTCCCCTACTTATTTATTTACTTGCAAATTTTTTTAACGAATAAGAAATTTTTTTTGTAATCATTATACAACTTTTTGGTATATATAATAGTTTCTTAGGACCATAAGGAACAATCACGCGTGGAAGAAATTTTAAAGATATTTTAATTGCAATTTTTAAACAGTATTCATTAAAAATATTTTCTTAAGTGGCCGACTACTGTCTGGTTTACCCCAGCATGCATTTTCAAAAATAATTTAATTTTGAAAAGGTTTCAAATTATTATATTTGAAAATTTGATTTCTTCATATTTTTAATTTACAATTCTGTAGAATTAATTTTTTTAAAATTATTTGTAGTTTCTAATTTCTGATATATATTTAATTAAAGAATTTCAGAATAATCGAAATTTAGTATTTATAGAAGAATTTTAGTAAAAAACAAAAAAAATTGAATTTTAGAGAAGTTAAAAATGATTGCAGAAATTCAATTATTTTCAAAAGTAATCAAATTCTTCGCAGAAATTCAATTATGTCAAAAATTTTAAATAATTTTTGTCAAAATTTCAGTTATCTTTATATAAATAGTAAAATACAATTAATTTCAAAAATGTTAATAAAATTCTTGACAAAATTTCAATTATTTTCAAAAATTTTCCTTAATTCAATGCTTTTCAAAATCAAATATTCTAATAACATTTTGATAAAATTCTTTATGAGAATTAAATTTTAATAAACATTCAATTATTCTATAAATTATTTATTTTTGTATTTAAATAATCAAATTTTGTAATAAAAATTGGTTTAAAAATAAATTTTAGTTAAAATTTTCGATAATAATTGAATATTAAAAGCATTATGGCGTGGATTTTTTGAAATAATTGAATTCTGAAAAGGTTTCAAATTAAAATCTTCGAAAATCGGAATTTTTTATACTTTTAACTAACAATTCTGTAGAATTAATTTTTTTATATTATGTCAGATTTTTGTTTTCTATTTAATTGAAGAATTTTCGAACAATCGGAATTTCGTAAAATTGAATTGTAAACAAATAGATTTAAAAATTCTCAAGAAATTTTTTCAAAAATTATTAAAAATAATTGATTTAAAGAAGAATTTTAGTTAAAAATTCTAGAAAATAATAATTCAATTAAAATTATATTTTAACATTCTTAGAAAAATTTATAATAAAAATTTCACCTGAAATAAAACGAGTCTCTTTTGATGGAAACCTTTCTATGAAAATTGAACAGTTTCTTTATCGATATGAATTGTTTTGCTTTATCGGCGTATACACATTACCCCAGTAGCACGTAATATTACAGCGATATTGGGAACATTGCCTTAACATTACCAATATTGCCTCAATGTTGTGGCATATTGCTGGAATGTTCCCAATATTACGTGCTACTTGGGTATATATAAACACGTAAGTAATTGTCCCTCAACGGGGACAAACGTCTCTCATGGAAAAAACGCGATACCATTATTCTTTAGAGAAGCAAGTGGCTTCTTTATTCATTTTTCTTTTTTACATAATGCGCGACTTGTCTTTCCCATATTTACGGAGGCGGAATCACTATTAGACACTTGAGAAAATGTCTGTGTATTCATATATTTAGAAGAGATGGGAAAACATTAAAATACAGAAATAAGAGAAAGAACGAAAGGAAATGTTGCAGCCCATAAGCTGCAACATTTTATGGAAAAGAAAAAGAAATTCACTTCAAGATTGTGACGACATCCCGTTTATACATGTGTTATACAATTTTATTAGACTTTCATTGTTGCTTAAACACAACTGTTTTGAATTTATTTTTTATTCGGAAAAAGAAGGAATAATTTTTTAATTATTCACTTTTTTATTTTGTTTATTATTTATTTATTTTATTGTGTTCATTTTTTATCTATTATTTCTCTTTTTCTTTTATTCTCTAAATTTCAATTAGTTTGACTGACAGTTTGCTTTTGAATTAGTAAATTCTACCAAAATAAATGGTAGAATTTATTTATGCATCACTGAAATTCTTACTGATTCAAATTCAGAATGTAAAATCAGCGGTTAAATTCTCTCATAGCAATCAGTCGTCCCACTTCATCAAATTTGACTGTAAAACTCTCCCAAAATCCCAGAAAAAAGTCGACAAAAATTTTTCTCCCAAGCAAATTCGTCAACTTAACGATAGTATAAAATCTCGAAAGAGACTTTTATAACCGAAAACAGAAAAAATATTAAAAGCTCAAGCCAAAGGGCAAAACAGGAACACTAATGTTATTTCCAAGCGAAAGGTGAGAAACAAGCCGTTATTGCACACTCACACACATATAAGCTCGTAGTTTTCCGCACAGAGAGAAATTTTTGCAAAAGTTATTCACTTTGAGACTTCTTTTGACTTCTTATTCAGAATGTCCGCAGTGATAATGGCTCAAGTTGTAAATCAGACTTAATGCTCGACGCGTAACCGGTAAACTGGCTGCGAAGTTATGGTTTCGAGTGAGGTTACAAGTAATACGGCCTTCGGTGCCCTACTGAAAAAAGAAAATAGGGGCCAATCCCTATTGCGAAACAAAAATTATTTTCTCCAAAACAACTCGACGCGCATATGATTTATTTTCCTGAAACATTTTTTTTCCTTAAACGATAATTTCTTCTTTTTTTCGTATTTTGTTTATTGTGTGTGTGTGTGTGATATTATTATTATTTACGATAATTTACGCAAAATTATACAATGAAAATGTAAAAGTTTAAGTAGATATGAATTATCAATGTGAAGTATAAATTTCTTGTATATATATATATATATATATATATATATATATATATATATATATATATATATATATATATATATATATATATATATATATATATATAGTTATCTAATAAAGAGAGTTAAAAGATAAATCATAATCTTTATGGAAATCAATCATCGTTTGGTAACACGTTTTATAGTCTGCTTAATGGTTTAATGGACTCGCATTGTATTTACGAGGAGTTTTTTTTTAAATCAAAAGACTCTTGCTACTGTAAAGTATATAGTGGAGAGTTCTCTTTGACAAAAGATGCAAGACCTACGCACTACAAAATACAGTAATGTCGCCAACGCGAAAAACTTGGAAATCATAACTTCTGACTTGGTTGAAATTTTTTTTTTCAACCAAACTCTATTTCCATATAAATACAACCCACGGATAATCTCTTTATTTTGCTTCCGTTGTCCTTCTTTTTTCCCATGTTTTTTTACATTTTTCGTGTTTTTCGGGTTTTTATGTTTAAAAATTATTTATTTGTTTTATTTTTTTATTTTGAAATTTTAATATATTAACTCTACAACTGTTCTAAATAAGCTATTGTTAAATAAACACAGATGTTTTATTAACTAAATTACCTATTTTAAGCTATTTTAAACCTATTTTAAACTTATCTACTACTTAACACCTATCAGAAATTAGTTTTAGTAGGATAGAAATAGAATTTAACATTTAGCCCCAGCATAGGGCTAAATATGTTAAAAGAAACAAAATTTTTATTAAAAGTTGTTGAGGACAAATTGCCTTACAATATTGATCTATACATATTTGCATCTAAGTATTTTTATTAGAAAATACTTTTTAGAAACACGAATTTTTATTTTTATTAAAGAATGCTTTTTCTAAGAATATTAATATTTATTTTTATTGCAACATACTTTACATGATAAAGTATTTTCATAGTGAATTTGATAAAAATTTGATTTTTTGTATTTTAATTGTAATTTGATTAAAAATAAATAAACAATAAATTGTTTTGATTTGATTGAAAAGAAATAAAATACAAAATTTAATTAAATAATTATATATTTATGCAAATTAGAGAATAAAAAGAATTTGGACAAAATGACTAAGTTTTCAGGAAAAGATTAACATTGAATGACTTATGGCAATAATAAAAAGAAGGAGGAAAGAAAAAAAAATTTGCGAATAATAATGAGACTGTAATTTAAAAAAAAATTGATGTATTTCTGGTTATAGAGGGAAATTTTCAAGTTTAAAATTCTCGGGTTAACGCAAAATTAATGATCGAGATCAAGAGTCGATCCTCTTTCATCGTCTTTGCGCTTAGGAGGATCGTTTGGCGCATCAGTTACATGAGCGCACGGTTATATTCACAGTCAACGAACTCGCTGCGCATTAATTACGTGATGTAATCTCCCACTCTTCATCTCTCCTTTTTTTCTCTTTCTATTTTCTCTCTCTCTCTCTATTTATACTTAATTCGCAAAAAAGGTTCGTCTTCTATACTTGTGCTATATATGCAAATCATATCTGAAATTCTTCCCACTTTTTATCTTCATTCCACAGAAAACAATGCCTCGGAGGTAACATATATTTCTTCCGACAGAAAAATAGTGACAAATATTTATTTTACTTATTTAATTTTCATTCGTAATTTCTATTCGATTACAGTTTTATTTATTTAATTATTTATTTATAAAATTAATATTATAATAATATTTATTACTAGCTGTCGTACCCGTCTTTGACGGGTTTTATTTCCTGAATAATTAAAATTTAGAAATTTCGTCTATAACTCTATTGAAAATCCCCACATAGGAATTTACATAGGACCTTATTTCAAAAACCATTGTAAAAACCCACTTTTATAATAAGGAAACCTTTATGTATCTTTGTACTTTTGCCATTAAAACCGTATGAGAAATTGAGACTTGATTTTAGGTAGAAAATATGGGAAATTTAAAACGTTTGTTTGTGTATAAAACCATTGTGGATTCTATACGTAAAATCCTGCAAATTTTTTAGCAACTGTTTTCTTGTTAATTTCCTTAAATAAACCCTATAAAAAAGCCTATATTTCATCAAAAAAAATTTCAATATATGTGACGCGCTCCCAATAAAGGTACCTAAGAAGCAAACGAATTATAAGTTGGGTTCGAGTTAGATTTATCTTGATTAAAAGTTCATTTTTAATTATTTGAATTTGAAACCAATATTCATTGAATATTTTGAATATAGTGAAGACTTGAAGACCAACAATTTTTAATTAATAATTAATTCTCTTTCCGTATTTTTATTTACAAAATTTAAAACATAACCTCAAATTTTTTGCTTCTTAGGTACCTTTCTTGGGAGCGCGTCACATATTATATTTCCCATGTCAAATCCTACATAAAATCACATGTGAATTACACTTTCATTTCTCGAGAATAATTTTCCCATTTCAGTCAAAAAAGTTCTGTATAGAATGATTCTATAGAATGACTCTATAGATCATTCTATAGAGTATATACTCTATAGAATATTCTGTAGAGCATTCTATATAGAATATTTTGTAGAATTTATCTAAAAATATATTTTTTAATTTTTTGCACGAATTTTATAACATAATTCTTTACTAATAAATAGTAATGTCTAATAATTTATTAGTAAAGATTTTTACTAATTCAAATTTAGAGAGTAAGAATAATTATAATTATGTGACTGACTTTTTGCTTTTAATTAGTAAATTTTACTAATAAGCAGTAATTTCAGTAATTAATTAGATAAATAATTAATTAATTAATTTCAGTTATTTCAGTAATTTCAAAAGCAAAAAATCAGTCACTTATTTTAGTAAATATTTTTACTAATTTAAATTTAGAGAGTAGTTAGCAATTTAAGTAATAATGGATTATGTAATAGTTACTAATTTAATTAGCAATTAATTATACAACACTTATAGTAATTAATTAATAAATTAAAATCTATTTATAGTTACTATTTAAATTAATAAATAGTTCTTTAGTAGTAAGTAATTCAGTTAGTAATTAATTATGTGTCAATTAGTAATTAATTATTAGTAGTTACCTAGTACTTTATAATTAATAAATAATTATGCTGTAATTAATAATTTACTTAGTGATTAATTATCTAGTAATTGATAATTTAATGAGTGATTAATTATGTAGCAGTACTAACCTATATTATTAGGTATTTAGTAGTTCGTAATGTAATTAATAAATAATTTCCTATAGTAGTTTAGAAATTAATCAGTGATTAACCCCTTAGCAGTGTAGTCAAAATAAGCTTTTCGTGCAACAAATGTGCAAAAAAATTTTTTTTTTAATTACTTGGTATTATTATATTTTATGTTTTCGGGGTCGCTGAATCCGAATTTTTGATCAAAATTAAAAAATTCAAAATGGCGGCTCCAAAATGGCGGCTTAAAAAATTTAAAAGTTCCTGTATTTGACTGAAAATACTCACTTGGGGGTTTTTGGGGTCGCTGATTTCGAATATTTGGTTAAAATTTAAAAATTCAAAATGGCGGCTTCAAAATGGCGGCTTTAAAAATTTAAAAGTTTCCTGATTTGACTAAAAATACTGACTTGGGGGGTTTTTGGGGTCGCTGATTTCGAATATCTGGTTAAAATTTTATAATTCGAAATGGCGACTTCAAGATGTCAACTAAAAATTTAAAAGTTTACGAATGTGGTTATAAATAGTTATTTGAGTCTTTTGGGGTTTATATTTTTATATATGTATCTTAGTCAAATCCGGAGTAACAAACTATTTAATTTAATTACTGTTATTAAATTTTTTAATATAGATCGATTTTGAGTATTTCACAATGTTTTAAAACATCGGACATATTAATTCCTCTGCTTTAAGTTTTAAGAACTAATTTGAGAACTTTAAATTTTTTTTGTCGCCGTTTTGGAGCCGCCATTTTGAATTTTAAATTATTGATTAAATATTTGGATTTAGAGACCTCAAAAACCCCCGAATGAGCAATTTCAACTAAATTCGTAAACTTGAAAAAAATTTTGGTCGCCATTTTAAAACCGACATTTTGAGTTTAAAAATTTTAATCAAATATTTGAATTCAGCGATCCCAAAAACCCCCAAGTAAACATTTTTAGTAAAATCCGTAAACTGTTAAATTTTTTTGGTCGCCATTTTGAAGCCGACATTTTGAATTTTAAATTTTTGACTAAATATTCGGATTTAGAGACCTCAAAAACCCCCGAATGAGCATTTTCAGCCAAATTTGTAAACTTAAAAAAAATTTGGTCGCCATTTTGAATTTAAAATTTTCACTTCCAAAAAGTGGTCACATATCCGAGCTGTAATGTAGACTATTGTAATCATTAAAAAAGAATTTTTCTCCGTGTATAGACGTCAAACACTGTGAAGGGGTTAATTATTAAGTAATAAGTTAATCAATTAGTAATTAATTAAGATAGTGAAAATTAATTACTAAATAGTTGTAGAATTTATCACTCGGTAAAAGATAATATAAAATATCAAGAAAATTATCAATTCTCCAAGTCAAATTATTATTTATTTACTATTTACTAAAAAATAATTATTTGTTTATTGAATATTTAGAATTTGTAATAGCAATAATAAAAATAAAAATATAATAATAAAAAATAATATCAATAAATGTCAATAAATGAAATATTATTAATGAAATAGTAATGATACAAAAAAATAAATAAAAATAAAATAATAATTATAATAATATTAGATTGTAATTATCGGAAAAACAAAGAAAAATATATAAAATACAATATTAGTATATGTAGATATTTAGGAAAAGCAATAAATAAAATAATGCACTATAATTACGAGATGGAAGTTTATCATGATAATTTGTAGTAAGCGTGTCTATTTCCGTGGGTAGTGTAAGAGTTTGAGAATATGGTAATGTGGATGATATTCATCAAGTGATACGTCATTCTCGATGACTTGAACGATAAGAAAGTGCATTCGGTTGATTCTATCGCGAGCACAATGCCACTTGCCAATTAATAAATTTGCTTCGGGTATTTTTCTCCCTGACTCTCTTTCTCTCTGTTTCTATATAATATAAATTCCACTATTTGAAGTTTACAAGCCTACCTATATACACCAATAACTGCGAGCAATAATATCGCCGAGAATCGTGTACATTTTATAGTAAATGCAAATTTTACAGCATTTACTTTAATAAACTTATAATTCAGCATTAAATCAGTTCGAGAATGGTTCATTTCGTTTTCATCTTTTATTTATAATAATTTGTGTGGGTAAATTATTTTATAAACAAGTTTATCGGGAGAAATCTCTTATTTTTTTTCTTTCAATGTAAAAAACTGTTTTTTACGAATTCTTTTTTATTGTCTACTTATATGAAATAAGAATAATAAATTAAGTAGTAAATAAATAATTTTACAATTAAATGTATTATTTAATACTAATTTATATTGATTGTTATCAGTACACATTGAAATAAATTTTTTCAGTTAATTTATTATTATTATTTAATTAATTAATTAATTGAAATATGACAATAATTTATATTTTTTATTTATTAATTTAGTAGTATTTCTATTAATTTACTAATTATTATTAATACTGTTAAATATTGCTAATAAAAAAATAATTAATTTCTTTATATAATTATATACGTATAGATTTTTTAACTATGGCTTTTAATAAAAAATGAAAATAAATTCTTCTTCGAAAATTGCTTTCTAAAGAGCGCATAAATAATAAAAGTAAAGAAAGTTTTACAATTAAAAAAAACTTTTTCTTATATCGTTTATGAATTGATATAGAATATATATTCACGTACATACATTAAGGGAACATTAAGTGATACGTTTGGAGAAAGACATTTTTTTCGAAAAGTAATAATAATAATAATAATCATAAGGGTAAACTCTGTGAAGAGATACCAGGATGCACTCCCTTTGCGGAAACTTCCTGCTATCTTGGAGAGACACATCGACCTCCACGTCCGAACATACATGTTCACGTGCCCTTGGATATCATAGACGTCGCATCAATGCTCCGGCAATGCTATAACGTCTATGTAACTAACGGAGGCGGTTCAGGGTCCATCTTGGCCAGATGGTAGTACCCTGTTTAGGCTCGAACGTTCCCTCGTAATCCCACCACCGATTCTGATCGGGTTGAAGCCCCGGTAGTCGGTGCAGACGGCTCCAAGGATTTTGGAGGGAGCCAAAGCAAAAATTCTGAGGATGTGGGACTTAGCAGATTCGAAGAAAATGTCTTAGAACAGGTCGATCTGATCCCAAAAATACTTGACAGCATGTGGCGTGCTTGCAGGAAACAAAGAAACATTAGCAAGGATGTTCAGGATGGAATGGTGGAATTGGGGAAGGTGCACGAGGTGCTTCGCAGTAACCTGCGTTTTATACCTAGGCCCTTCATTAGCCCAAGCAAACCAAAGTCGAATCCTGAAATTCGTAGATCGATGTCGCGCGCCACATCTGGCGAGAGCAAGCCCATCGACCCAAGGAAGCGCCCTAGAGAGTATGAAGGTCCGGAGACTGATTCTACTGTGACCACTCCCAAGGGTAAGAGGGTTAAGAGCAGGGAGACCAAGGCAAACCCTACTGCTATGGAGACGGAGGTGAGTAAGGCTGCTTCGGCCAGGGTTGCTTCTTATTCGGAGGCAACTGTGGAAAATAAGCCTGAAAACAAAAAAGACTTTGAAACCGTCTCTAATAGGAAACGGGAGGCCCGTAAGAGAAAGGCCTTGAAGAAAGCGGAGGAGAGGGAGCGACTTCAGAAGCGCCCCCCCCCAAAATTAGAACAACGGAGGCAATAAAAATGTCGGCCCGGAATCCAGAGACCTACTATGATCTTATAAAACTGGCAACAACTTCGGTAAAGCCAGAGGAAACTGGCACAGAGATTGTGAAAATTAGGAGAACTCTTAAAAAGGAGGTTCTCGTTGTGGTAAAAAAGGGGGGTGAAACTTCAAAGTTCGCTCAGAATCTTACCTCCGTTCTTCAGGACAAGGCCGAGGTTACGGCTCTTGTCAGTAAAAAGACCCTCGAAATTCGGGAACTTGACGAAACAACTTCAGAAGAGGACGTTTTAACCGTCTTAAAGCAGAAGTTGCAAAAGCCCGAATTAGATGTGACTTGCCGACTTCTGACACGTTTTGGTGGTACGAAAGTGGAACTAGTACGCTTGAGTGAAACGGACAGCGAGAGTCTGCTTAAGCTGGGCAAAGTGCGTATTGGTTGGATAAACGCATCCATCCGAACGCACTTCGAAGTGACAAGATGTCAAAAGTGCTTAGCCTATGGACACGTGACCTGAATTTGCAAGGGCCCCGACAGAACAAAAAACTGTCGGAGATGCGGCGAAGCGGGACACTTCTCCAAAAAGTGTGCTAGTCACAAGCCAAAGTGCATAACGTGTACAGATTTGGGAAGAAAGGAAGTCAACCATATCCCTGGAAGAATTTCCTGCCCGGTTTACAAGGAGGAACTGGAGAAACTTAAAATGGCAAATCCCTAAAGCTCCTTCAAGTCAACCTGCATACAAGTAAGGATGCACAGGTGCTCCTGATGCAAACAGCTAGGGAAAATGAGGTCGATATCCTGTTCTGAAGTGAGCAGTATCAAGGAAGCGACCTCGCACCTTGGTATCAGGATAAGGCGAAGAGAGCCGCCATCAAACTGTGCAACCCAGAATTGCGGGTTGACAAGTATAGAATATACAATATAGAAGACCTAGAATCGAGCCTCATAGAATCCAAGCTGGATGTCATCATCACTGGCGATTTTAATGCAAAGTCGCCAGAGTGGGGTGAGACGAGGCTCGACAAGAGAGGAATTCTGATTGGAGAAATGATCTCCAAGAACGATTTATTAGTTGTAAACCGGGGAAAAACATGGACGTTTAGACGAGGTGCGATCGGATCGATTATAGATCTAACTATCGCATCGTCTAATAAATTTAGCCGCATAAGCGACTGGCGGGTCTCTATGGAATATACAGCAAGTGACCACCAGTACATTGAGTTCTCAGTCTCAATGGGAGACACACGAGGAGGAAAAAGACAGGAAGCTCCTAGTCGCAAAACCTTCTCGTGGAACATTAAGAAACTCGACAAGGAAAAGTTCGGCCGGTCCCTAAAAGAATCTATCTTAATTGAGGATTCTGGTTGGGTGAGGAGGCCGAAAAGTCTAAATGAAGAGGTGCGAGCGGTGCGAAATATAATCGTCACCGCTTGCAATACGTCGATGCCACGTCGCAAAGGCGCCTTTCCAAGGAAAAAATCCTTGCACTGGTGGTCAGAAAAACTGGCCTCCTTGAGAAAGGAATGCCTCAAAGCAAGAAGGACATATACCCGATCTAAGGGAGATCCCTTGCTGAAAGAGGCTTTCAAGGAGGCGAAAAAGAACCTCAAGAAAGAGATCCGGAAGTCGCGACGCCATAGCTGGAAGGACCTAATCGAGGAAGTCGATAAGGACCCATGGGGTCTGGCTTTTAAAATCGTAACTAAGAAATTAGTGACGAGGCAAAAGACCCCCGGCCTGGACAATCCCGATTGGGTCAGAAAGATAATAAGTTCTTTGTTTCCTCCTGCGGAGCCATACCTTAGAAGGGACTGGAGTTTTTGCAAAGTCGAAGAGGAAGAACTCTTCACACTTAGTGAACTGCAAAAAGCAGGCAAAAAATTGAAAACAGGCAAGGCGCCTAGAATCGATGGGATAAGTAACGAGATTCTAAAGTTGGTAATCGACACTTCACCTCAGATTCTGCTTCGATGCTTCAATCTTTGCCTTGAGAGAGGAGAGTTCTTCCGCGACTGGAAGCGACAGAGGATAGTCCTCCTAAGGAAAGGTGAAAAACCTCTAGATAAGGTTTCATCGTACAGGCCTATATGCCTGCTAGATACGATGGGTAAACTTCTAGAGGATATGGTTCTGCAGAGAATGCAAAGCCACTTGACCGAAGAGAATCGTCTATCCGATAACCAATTTGGTTTCCGTAAAGGCAAGTCCACGGTTGATGCCATCCAGGCAGTTGTAGACATAGCCAAAGCAGGAAAAAACAAATTGGGACCTGGGAAAAAGAAGAGCTTCTGCGCGTTGGTAGCAATTGACATACGCAACGCGTTTAATTCCGCAAGATGGAAAGATCTCATCGAGTCGATGGAAAAGAAAAACATGCCGCCCTACTTGTTGCGGATAATGGATAATTATCTTAGCGACAGGTGGGTTATATATGAGGGAGACACCTGCACTCTCAGGGAAGAGATGCAGCGTGGGGCACCTCAAGGCTCGAGGGTTGGTCCATTTGTATGGAATGTATCTTACGATGATTTTCTGCGAATGGATCTGCCCGAAGGTGCGGTGATCATCGGCTTTGCGGACGACGCGTTGTTCGTGTGCACTGCCGAAAGTGAGGAGGCTCTTGGGGCATTGGTGAACGAATGTCTGCGACTAGCTAAAAGCTGGCTGGATACCAGAGGTCTTGAAATGGCCCTGGTAGACCGAGGCACTGCTGGTCACAGACAGACGTGGTTATGAGCTCCCACGAATCGTGATAGATGGATTCGAGGTCAAGTGGAGTAAGCAAATTAAATATCTTGGTGTGGAGTTAGATGGAAGGTTAAACTTCCACCACCACATGGCTACGGCGTCAAATAAGGCGATCGAGTGTGCGGCTAATCTTTCACGGCTAATGCCAAATGTTGACGGACCCCGTAAACAAAAAAGAAGACTGGTGGCGAGTGTCGCCCACGCTAAAATGCTCTATGCAGCACCAGCGTGGGCCCCATCCCTGAGGAGTAAAAGATGTGTGACCATCTGTGAAAAAATACTGTCTGCGCAGAGATCGATAACAACGCGTATCATCTCTGCATATAAGACGGTATCTACGAGTGCTGTGCAGGTCCTTGCAAGTGTCCCGCCAGCAGATCTTTTGGCGAGGGAAAGGGAAGAAATGTTTCTCTTTTCTAAAGAAAGCATAGAAAGATGGCAAGAAAGATGGGATGGTGAGGAAAAAGGTCGATGGACTTATCGCCTTATCCCGGCACTCGCCACCTGGATAAATAGGAAACACGGTCAGGTTTCCTATTATTTGACTCAGGCGCTCACAGGTCACGGGTGTTTTAACTCGTACCTGTGTCGCTTTAAATTACGCGAGGACGAGGTGTGTGCATATTGCCAGTTCCCTGAGGACAACGCGGAGCACACCCTCTTCTCATGCAAGAAATGGGACTTGGAGAGGCGGGCCATGTTCGAAGGTGTAAACAGTCAAGTTACACCGGAGAACATGGTATCGCTGATGACCCAGTCAGAGGAGAATTGGCTGCAAGTCGAGAACTTCATAATCTCGGTTATGTCGAGGAAGGATCTCGACGGCCGCCAAAAAGCGTAATTTAAACAGCTTTTAATTTATTCGTTTGTTTTTTATTAATTTATTTTGTGATTTATTTGTCCTTATACAATTTTAATTTATTCCGTTTTATGTTTTTAATATTATATACGCGTTTATTATTTTTTTTTCTTTTTTTTATATATCCGTTTGCAATTTTATCTTTTAACTGTTTACACTTGATTAAACATTTTTTTTATTATTGTTATGCTGTTAATTCCGCTTTTGTATTGAAATAGTTTTAAATTTTTAACTATTGACGCAGGATAACCGCAGAGAAAAGCAGAAAGTTGCATTAGCGACAAAGTCGGAGCGCCACCCTCGAAGGCTAAAGTCTTACGACAGTTCCGAGAGAGGGTAAAGGGCTCCAAAAAAAGGGTTACGGGTTTTAGTGGGTCGGGCTGGTAGTAGGTCGCCAGTTTGTTAAATTTATTATAACATTTATTTATTTTTCTTTTTTTTATATTTCTTTTTGTTTTTTTTATCATACCAACCCCACATAACCTTGGAGTGCGGAATCCAGGGTATCTGTAGGCAGATTTCCCAAAAGTCCCTAAGCAAAAAAAAAATAAATAATAATAATAATAATAGGTGTTGCGTACATTTTTTCTTCTTTCACTACGATGAGGTAGTCTCGCGTGATCAATCATTGATGTATATTTACTTTATTCTGTACGCGCGACCGGAAGACGAATGTGGGTGAAACGAGGACAATTCGCGATTGCTGATTATTTCGCTTCTTTCAATAAAATGTTACTTGCTTCGTTCAATAAGTTTATCGATACGAGAAAGAGGAAGAAATTTGTAAACGCTCACGAGACTAGGACACTGCGGACCGGGAATTCAACATATATGCCAATACACATTCTCTCTCTCTTTCTCTCTCTTATATTTTACATTCATATACAAAATACGAGAGAGAGAGAGAGAAACATATCAATAATCTTAACTGATTTTCATACAAATTATATATATACATATAGACTTGTACTTTAACTGCACATTAAGATCCCATAATAAATAAAGATGAGAGAGAGAGAGAGAGAGAGAGAGAGAGAGAGAGAGAGAGAGAGAGAGAGAGAGAGAGAGAGAGAGAGAGAGAGAGAGAGAGAGAGAGAGAGAGAGAGAGAGAGAGAGAGAGAGAGAGAGAGAGAGAGAGAGAGAGAGAGAGAGAGAGAGAGAGAGAGAGAGAGAGAGAGAGAGAGAGAGAGAGAGAGAGAGAGAGAGAGAGAGAGAGAGAGAGAGAGAGAGAGAGAGAGAGAGAGAGAGAGAGAGAGAGAGAGAGAGAGAGAGAGAGAGAGAGAGAGAGAGAGAGAGAGAGAGAGAGAGAGAGAGAGAGAGAGAGAGAGAGAGAGAGAGAGAGAGAGAGAGAGAGATGCAAATATGTTTATTTTACTGAAGATTATATATCAATTTAGAAGTTTAGCATTATTGATATTATTACTATTCCTAATGGAAAAAAGACCATTGGCGCATTAATGGCCCAATAATGGGAGCCATTATTCCATTATTGGCACCCAATAATGGACCACTAATGGTAAAATCGTGGGATGTCCACGCCGATGCCAATAATTGGCAACCATTATTGGCACAATATTGGCTGCCATTAATTAAAAAATTATTAAGCCATTTAAAAACCATTAATACAAAAAAATTTTTATTAACTTTTATTAAATAATAAATTTATTTATTTAATAATTATTTTATTTATTATTCTTATTTATTAATAAAAATATTAATTTTTTTAATCAATTATTTTATAGAAATGGTTATTATTTTCAATCACATCGAAATGTGAATAACCCTTTCGTTTAGAGTCTAAAAATTACACAGGTCAACAAAAAGAGACTTACTTTTTTATGAGATAGCGGAGAGACTTCCACAAGGTCTTAAATTAAAGCTTGTAATGTGTACTACAAGACCAATATCCATAAAATAAAAAAAATTAAAATTTTTTTCAAAAAATGGGATTGAAAACACCAAAAATTTGTGTTTTTGGATTGCTTTAATAGACTTTTTGCAATTGCTTGGATTCGCTTGAAAATGGTTACTTGGGGTTTTTGGGGTCGCTGATTATGAATCCGATATTAGTTTGCAAAAATTAAAAATGGCGGATTCATAATCAGCGACCCCAAAACCCTGAAATAACAATTTTCAAGCGAATCCAAGCAATTCTTAATTTTTACATCTGCCATCTTGGTTTCGCCGTTTTAAATTTTTGCAAACAAATATCGGATTTGTAATCAGCGACCCCAAAAACCCCAAGTACCCATTTTCAAGCGAATCCAAGCGATTGCAAGAAGTCTATTAAAGCAATCCAAAAACACAAATTTTTGGTGTCTTCAACCCCATTTTTTGAAAAAAATTTTAATTTTTTTTTATTTTATGGATATTGGTCTTGTAGTACACATTACAAGCTTTAATTTAAGACCTTGTGAAAGTCTCTAGCAGGTCAGGTTAAAGAGAAAAGAAATGTTGAAAATCCTCAAAAAAGCGTTTTTGGGGTCTTTACCCCCACTTTTCTCAAAATCCTGATGTGATGGGTAAATTTGAAAGTCGGGATCGTGTTCAGCGTCCAAAAATATATAGGAAACCATTCCGCTATCTCATAAAAAAAGTAAGTCTTTTTTTGTTGACCTGTGTTATTTACCTCACATCCATCAGTGCAAAAATAGGAGAGGACGGGCAGAATAAAATTCCACACACTCTAAATCTGAGTCAGTGAAAATTTCACTGATTTCAATTCAGTGACCCAGTTTTCTTTGATGAATCAGTGGAATCTCACTGGCAATCAGTGGTTTTTACTGATTCTCAGTGAAATCCCACTGATGAATTAAAGAAAACTGGGCCACTGAATTGAAATCAGTGAAATTTTTACTGATTCAGATTTAGAGTGCAAATATTCGTGAGAATGCTGCCTCCTTATATACTTTTCAAGTTTCATATTAGTTGCGAAAGAGTTTGAAACAACACCTCCTACGGAGCATTGAGCGAACTACATACTTACCGACCGACGCTGCAGAAATTATCATGAAATTATCATCATTATATGTAGTTCGCTCAACGCTCCGTAGGAGGTGTTGTTTCAAACTCTCTCGCAACTAATATGAAACTTGAAAAGTATATAAGGAGTCAGCATTCTCACGATTATTTGTGGAATTTTATTCTGCCCGTCCTCATCTATTTTTGCACTGATGGATGTGAGGTAAATAATTTTTAGACTCTGAACGAAAAGGTTATTCACATTTCAATGTGATAGAAAATAATAACCATTTCTATAAAATAAATAATTAAAAAAATTAATATTTTTAATAATAATAAATAATAATAATAATAATAAATAAAATAATTATTAAATAAATAAATTTATTATTTAATAAAATTTAATAAAATTTTTTTTTTTATTATTGGTTTTTTAATGGCAGCCAATATTGTGCCAATAATGGTTCCCAATTATTGGCATCGGCGTGGACATCCCACGATTTTACCATTATAGTGGTCCATTATTGGGAACCAATAATAAAACTAGAGAAAACCAATGGCTTCCAATATTGGGCCATTAATGCACCAATGGTAGACTAATGGCTATTTCCCATTGGGTTATTATTATTACTTCTTTTATTATTTTATTATCTTTATCTTTATTATTATACTAGCTGCGATACCCGTCTTCGACGTGTTTATTAGTACCTCTATAGTTTTCCATATTGAGTATTGATTGGTATTTAACCAATTACATTTAAACTAATTTTCTTGATGATTATTAATATTAATTACACTGTAAAAACAAGTGTCTCAATGTAAGGCGTTTAAAGACTTTTAAAACATTTGAGGTGTTTTATCTCAAAATTACACGGAGAGAGATTCTGTTTTAATATTTCGTATTATTATATTAGTATTTAGTAAAACCGATTGTAATTTGGGGAAATCATGTACATTTATGAATTAATATTACCATTCTTAAGAAAGTTTATAATCAAATTATTACTTTGTATTATTCTGAAGTAATAGAAATTGAAATAGTCAATAAGAAATTTTAATATTATAAGTAAGAAAGTATGCAATAGTAAAAAGTATTACCAGATGATTATACTAAATACTATCGAAGAATTACATAAATTGTTAATTTAGTAATGAATAGTATTATGGACTATAATAAAAATTATGACCAGCCTAGTAGCAGGTCATAGCAGGCTATGGGCTGACGTCAGGCTGACGTAGAGCGGAAATTGGGTGAACAATTTTATTTTGTTCATTCAATAATTTTAATCGACAATGAAGATTTCCTAATTGTAGTAAAAGGCATAGTCCATTGTCTTTTAAATGATCATTTAAGAGCTTTCAAAATTTACACGGAAAAAATTAATCTCTAAAGTAGAGATTTAATATATGAGATTTAGGCATAAACTATCACTGGAATCGGATGTGTGATTTGAACAGATCTGTAAAACTGAAATTTAGAGTTATATCTAATCCGCATATTAGCAGTGTGAAGAATTCGTATTTTTATGCCTTAAAATGATATTTTAATAGAATAAACTATTAAAGATTTTAGTTGCATATTTATATAATTCGTATTTTTTGTAATAACTCGATGTAATACAAAATTAATTTATCACAATTTAGACTGAGAATTATACAAAGAATGTATATTTTTCTTTTAGTATGAACTTATAAACAAAGCCATTGACAATCATAAAAAATTGGACATTTTTTGAACATAATATGAATTTTTTATTATTTCATTTCTTTATTTGAATCAAATTATCTCAACATCACGCAATACAAACATTCTTTTTCTATTTCTTAATAAAAAAACATGTTTTAGTACAGCTTTCAATATAGGTTAGGTTTTCAAGTGTAAAAAGAAAGTTTAACCTGAAAATACTAATAAATAAAAATATGTCCCACGTGATAACGCGAAAAACATTCGTAAAATATGGAAAGTGGAAACTGGGAATGAAACTGCATTTAAAATATAAAATTAATACTTAATTAATAATTAAAATGGTTTATATATTCTTTGACACTGATGAACTTAAAACGCAATATAATTCACATCAGAAAAGTTGTGAAATTAACAAATCTCTAAATCAGAGATGTGAATTTATGGCGTTTTCTGGTATAAAGTTTGACAGAATCAAACACAACTTATCACAGTAATGGTGACTATAATGTCTATTTTAGACATACTTACACTTCATTGGATTTCAGATTAATATTATTTCAAGTTTAGATATTAATTTTTTTCTGTGTACGAAGATGAATTACGACATTGGAAGGTATTTAAAAAAACTGATTTAAGAAATGATGCATTTTCTTATGCCAATAAATTAGGGGGAAGTCCCCTAGTACCGGACACCTAAGGTTTTCAGGAAATAAAATTAAAACTACTTCAAAAAATATGATTTCATTTATGAATTAATTAACTCTACAATATATAACACCAAAATCAATTAACAAAAATAGAATATTTTGACAAACTTTTTTTTTAAGTTCAATTTAGTTTTGGTATCAAAATACTACAATTTTGAAATTGTCCCCTAGTACCGGACAGTCTAAAACTTTAAATTTTACGAGCAAGATATTATTAAGAAATGATGCAGCGATCACAGACTGTATTTTTACTGTATTAAATGAAGTGTTATTGCCAAATATATTGTAAAATAAAATCACCAACTTTAGAAAAATTTCTTTTTCTTTTTTTTTATTTTTTATTTAAATTTTACAGTGCATCCTACCAAAAACACATTCTCATTAAGTGTATGATTGGTTTAACGAATATTCCTGTCTAATATATTCAAATAAAACAAAAGTGATTTAACTACTCACTTATTGGCTGAGTTTACCTACAAAAACCAATTTTTTAACTGTCCGGTCCCGAGTCGAAATTTAAGCCCTACTTTCACCCTGAATTTTCAGGGTCTGTTGAGTGTTAGGAGTAGTAAAGTAGGGTCTTATTCTAATACAATTAGACCCTACTTTGACTCCCAAAACAGGCGGAAATTTGCCAATCTTCCATTTGGAGAAGCAAAGGAGGGTCTACTTCTAAGAAACCTATACCGTACTTTTAAACCTCGTAGACCCTACTTTCATACTCCTAGACCCTACATTCTAAAAGAAAATTTAGAATTATTTTTTAATGCATTACTTGAAACACTGCAAATGCAAAAAGTACTCCAAATTCATAAATACTGATGTGTTTTATAGCGTCTATATACACTTCGTGTATATCCCATGTAGAAATTTCCCTACTTGTCCCTACCAAATGTTGGATTCTGATTAGAACCATCCTAGAAAATCTAGTCTAGAAAAATCTGACTAGAACCTGTTTAGATTCTCGTGAGGAAATTCGGACTAGAAATGTCTAGCTAGATTCCGCATAAAATCTAGATAGATAATTCAGATTAGAAATCACTGGTTAGACCCTTGCTAAATTCTGATCAAAGATGCCCGGAGTCGGACTTAGACTATTTTTTAGTGTTTTTGATTATGTTATTTTTCTAAATATAAGAATAATGTCTAAAAAGACGCAAATATTGTTAAAATGTTTGTATAACAAAATAATCCATTTTGGTGTTATTTTTGACTATGAATAACATTTTACTTCAAATCAAAACCAAGTCAACGAATTTCCCCATTTGTCCCTATCTCTAGTAGGGCTCTCGCTAGATTCTGACTAGAATCTCTAGTCTACAAAAACTAATCGGTTTCCAATCAAATTCTAGTTAAAGAATTATTATTACTATAATTTTGTATTATAAAGAATTATTATTAATTGATATTATTATTTATTATTTTAATAATTTAAATAATTTTATAATTTAAATTATTATTAGATTATAAAGAATTATTATTAATTGAAATTATTAGATAATTCAGACTAGAAAAACTCACTAGGACCTTATTGATTTCCAACCAGACAAACTAGTGTACAAGTAATATACATAAATTGTCTTTCTATAAATAAATATTTTTATGAATTGTCAAAAACATTTTAAAGTATAATTGCACTTACATATATTTTTAAATAATTATTTTTACGGATAATATTACAATATTTAGGTAATAAAAATTAATTATACTCACATAATTAATATTTATTTGTGTCTTATTCTTTTAATTTACTTATTAAATAAAAGATTTTTATTTAATAAAATTGTTTTATTGGAATTTTATGTAAGAATGTTCTACAATATTAAAAATTGTGTTTCAAATATGTTAAAAAATGAAATAATTAAATAATATGCAAAATTTTTTGAAAAATAATACTGGTAAGAATTATCTAATTAGAATTTGATTGGAACCCGACTAGTTTTTCTAGACTAGAGATTCTAGTTAGAATCTAGCGAGAGCCCTACTATAGATATAGGGGCAAATGGTGAATTGCTGTACGGGATGTAATTTAAGCGGAGGTGCTTCCAAGCTATCACGGCCGGGAGGTATGTGTATCCGACTGGAGTCCCCAAGGTCCAAGGTTCGATCCCCCATGGGCACGAGATTTTTCAACTCAAGTTTCAGGTTTTTCGTGTACAACATTTATTAATAATGTTAATATGAATGAAGAATTTAATTATAAATAGGTTAAGTTCAAAAATAATAATTTTTAAAAGTCAACCAGAAAATTCTAGTCGGGTCCCTATCAACACACAGCTAGTTTTACTAACTAGTTCCCGACTAGATATTCTAGTCTGTACCCTATCTGCCGACCGTTATGAAAGTAGTTGGGTTCTAACGATTTTCTCTAATCAGTTCCCCACTACAGATAGGGAATTCTGGCTAGAACCCCATAAAATTCCAATCTCAATTTCTGCATGGGATAGACGCTATAAAACACATAAAATTCCACTTTTACTCATCCCAAGTGCTTCAATTGAATCTGAGCAAATCTTCAAATTTTTCTTTTTCTAATTGTAGGGTCTAGGAGTATGAAAGTAGGGTCTGCGAGGTTTAAAAGTACGGTATAGGTTTCTTAGAAGTAGACCCTCCTTTGCTTCTCCAAATGGAAGATTGGCAAATTTCCGCCTGTTTTAGGAGTCAAAGTAGGGTTTAGTTTTTAAAAATTGTATTGAAATCAGACCCTATTTTACGACTGCTAAACCTGAATAAGCCCTACATTTTCAGAGGCTAAGTAGGGTCTAAATTTCGACTCGGGGTACTAGGGGGAATTCCTTGTGTCCGGTACTAGGGGACAAGCAATCCTCAAAATTATGTTATTTTATACTAACACCGTTAAGAAATTAAAAAAAACTTTTACAGTCTTGGAGTTATAGTTAAACCCTCTCTTTAATGCAAGTTGAAATAAACACGTAAGCCCAAAACTATAGTACTAATCACACTTTAAAATTTATACGATGCAACGTCTACTCGTTAGGTGCCGTCCGGCGTTAGGGGACTTCCCCCTAAATGATGGGTTTTTTTATATAACGAAAAATTGGATATAATTTCAATAGAAATCATTTTCCAGAAACAAACAATTTTAAAAACAGTATAATGATAAACATTTATGAATAAAATTTTGACCCAGCATACAAAAGTATGTATTTATAATGTAAAATAAATTAAGAACTTTTTTAAACAAAATATGGAGAAAATATCACTTTCTCACAAGTTCAGAAAATTTCTCGAGTTTAGTATATAAGGAAGTTGAGAACTGTATCTCCCAATGTACAGCGTGCGTGCGTGCGTTATTGCGTTTATTTGTATTTAAGTTAAGTTTATATGCATGCGTTTATAGGTTTTAACATAGATCTCCGAAATTGTATATAGTTTGTGTTTGTATAGTATGATGCTTGCGTTAGCTCATTTGTGTGTGAGCGAAATACTTTCGAAACGATAATTCTATCCTCCTCCTTCTTACGTCTTTTTATTTTCTGTCCTTTTCGACTCACTTATAATTTTTAATATTGACTATATTAAAGATTGCAAGATGTATTTTATTCTAAAATTTAAAAGAATTATTTCAATTTTTCTTATTCTTTCGATACTTTCACGGACTGCGATTTTAATATAGTCATTTTTAAAAATTATAATTCTTTTATTAAATTGTATTACAATTTTATTAATTTTTGTAAAATATATTAAGGGCTGCCTACTAATATGGACAATATTAATTTTTAATATAAAACACGATTTCCCTAAATTGAAAAAGAATATATTAAATTCTATTGCCAATTTTAACAAATATTAATACCAAATCTCTCTCCGTGTATTAAGGTAAAACAACTTAAATGTTTCAAAAGTGGGGACAGAAACGTCTTACATTGAGACACTGTTTTTACAGTGTAATGAAGAAGAAAACAAAATTTTAAGGAAAGTAAAAAGATAATATTTAGAATTTTTAAACACTTCGTAAAATTCTAAAATTTTCATTTTAATTTTTGAAATATTAATTTGAGAACATTTTTTAATAGTTTGGAAAATTCTTTAAGATTTATCCATTTTGGAAACTTCTGGAAATACTTATTTCGAAATATTTTTCAATATTAACTTTGTAATTTCTGAAATTTTCATTTTGGAAACATCTTTAATGTCCAGTTTGGAGAATTCTAAAATAATCCTTTTAGAAAAGTTTGAACTCCTAATTTTAGAAAATTCTGAAAGATTCATTTTGTAAAATTTTAAAATTTATTCATTTTAGAAAATTTTCAAAGCTTCATTTTTAAAAGTTTGGAATGTTTACTTGTTCAAAAATTTATAATTAAAGGGCTGGCTGTAATAGGGGGACGAACGCGTGGTTAAAAGGAATAATACCATACCAGTCAGGTAGCAGTGAGCGGCTCAAGGCTTGTTACTGCTATCTGACTGGAGTATCTCTTCCAATTCTCGCGTTCGTCCCCTTATTGCAGCAAGTCCTTCAATTTTTTGAAGTGAAAAAAAATGTTTCAAAAAATCTGAATTATTAATAGAAAATTTTAGAATAATCATTTTGCAAAATTCTATAATGATTATTTCGGAAACTTCTGAAACATTCGTTTTAGAAAATTTACATATTTCCAATAAGTGTAATTAAATTTGCATTTAGCCAAATTCCTATGTAGAAAAGTTTATATTTAGCTGATTTTATATTTTGTCAAAAAATTTCATTTAACAAATTTTGATGTAACTAAATTCGAAAAGCATAGAAATTATAAACAAAAATTAAATAGAAATTCTCCCACACGGAAAAAAAAGTTCCCAGATATTTCAGGAATTATTTCCTAACTCTTGGATACGTGGTAACAGCTCTGAACTAGCGACGAACATTCAATGGTAATCAATGAATGTTTGAAAGAAATTCGGGAACTGTATTAGAAAAAGCTATAAATAGTCCATTAGTCTCTTTTTCATTATTTTCTCATGCAAAGTTCATGGCACTGACCGCAACTGTTTCTGAAATTTTCGGGAACTCGTCAAGGAATCTTGGTGCGCAGAAACCCAGTGCGCACCAGTCTCAACAAGTCTCACGGTCAGTAAGACTTGCGTGCCTTATATATTTATTTTATGCTGAGGTATTTAACTCGCCTGTTTACCCAGTAAAAAGGATTTTTTAATATAGCATTTTGGACGATTGAGCAAGCCGTCTGCTCAATTGCCCAAACGGCATTTGGACAATTGGACTGGTTGCTCAATTATCCAATGCATTAGGCCCAATCATCCCAAATGTTTTTCGTGGATAAAAAACTGCTGAATTAACCCATTAACGCCTGAATGCACTGAATTTTTAGTCTGACTTCAAACTTAAGTATTTCTTAATAAACATACTATTTTCTTTTTGGACAAAATTTTTCTTATGTATTGGAGTGTCCTCTATCCGAATACCATGTTTAAAAATTATTACAAAATTGTTTAACAATATTTTTTTGCATATAATGAAAAAATTACACAATTTTTTAATGATTTTTTTTTTAAATCTTAAATTTAAATGTCAAAAGAATTTTTTTAACGGTTTACATTTCCATAAATCGTGCACTCGATTGTTACACTTTCCAAATATATATCGTCCTTTTGTAAATAAACTTTTGATTTTTCAAAATGGCGCCTAAAAACTCAAAAATTTATGAAAATTTAAAATTTATTGTCCGATGTACATTTTTTTTTAAATTTGGCTTGAAAATGCTTACTCGCGAGTTTTTGGGGTCGCTGATTACGAATCTGAAATTACTTTTTGAAAATTCAAAATGGCGGATTCAATATGGCGGACAAAATTTTCAAAGATTAGTCGGATTCTCTTCAAAATCCTTACTCGGGGGTTTTCGGGGTCGCTGATTACGAATATGAAATTACTTTTTGAAAATTCAAAATGGCGGATCCAATATGTCAGAAAAAATTTTCAAAAATCAGTCGGATTCTCTTCAAAATCCTTACTCGGGGGTTTTCAGGGTCGCTGATTACGAATCTGAAATTACTTTTTGAAAATTCAAAATGGCGGATCCAATATGGCGGAAAAAATTTTCAAAAATCAGTCCGATTCTCTTCAAAATCCTTACTCGGGGGTTTTCGAGGTCGCTGATTACGAATCTGATATTACTTTTTCAAAATTCAAAATGGCATATCCCATACAACGGGTAAAGAAGGTTAAATTTTATTTAATCCTTTTGAAAATGCTTACTCAAGGGTTTTTAAGGACACTTTATTTAAATATCTTTAATTATTTTGAACATCTTTAGCCACCAGTTGCTAAACTGATGTTTCCAATTCTCACCGCGTGGAGGTAGATGAACAACGAGAATCTTATTTTAAAAAAATTTTTTTTTAAAATTTTTTTTTGCTTATGACCAGTATTGTAGTCGCGTGTTGCCAATCATCAGATCAAAAAAATGGACTTGGGTGATATTTGAGCGCTTAATTCAATCAGCAATAACGAATGCGGTAATTTTACACAACACTGTAAACAGCGAATCGAAAAAAATTGGGATAAAAGAGTTTTCTATAAGCATTAGCAAAAGTTATCTGATAAACAAAAAGTGCAAAAATCCTGTTGTGGAAAGAAACGAATCACAAAAATATTGCTCAACAAATAAATGTTCAATAAGACACGAAAATCTTGCCGCACATGTCTTCAATATTTTTGTGAAAAATGTTTTAAACAGGCACACGGAGAGTAGAGAAGCAATAAGAATAAAAAAGTTGGACAACTTTAATTTTAATATAATATATTAATTTATAAAATAAAAAAAATTTTAAATAAAAAAAAAATAAAAATTAAAAAAAGCAAAAAAAAAATTTTAAAAAAAATTTTAAAAAAATAAGATTCTCGTTGTTCATCTACCTCCACGCGGTGAGAATTGGAAACATCAGTTTAGCAACTGGTGGCTAAAGATGTTCAAAATAATTAAAGATATTCAAATAAAGTGTTCTTAAAAACCCTTGAGTAAGAATTTTTTTTTTTTTTTTTTTTTTTTTTTTTTTTTTTTATTATTGTTTATACTCCTGCCCTATTTGCCTTACGCACTTCGACAAGAGTCCCCGAGAAATACTTTTTTGGATTAAGCATAACCATTCTACTTTAGAAATTTTCTATATATTAACCTAATTTGCGTCTACAGCCGACTTTATTAGGAGTACTCGCATTCCGCCTGGACCACCCGTCAATGGGTTTTCTCGCCAGAGAAGAGGGAAACTGTAGAAAACCTTTCCGAGTACAACCGGTTTATCGACAGTCGAGTTCTAATGGTGTGTACCGGACAATAATCGACGGTGCACATCATTATACCTCGACGTCAAACCTCCCGCTCAGATTGTCTCACGTGCCGGAAAAATACCAAGCCAAGTAAGCGCGAACCAAGGATACTTATACCCTTGGTCCTTAAACGACCACCAACGCCAGGCATTTATCCGACTGAGCCAATCTGTCGGTTTTGAGTAAGAATTTTCAAAAGGATTAAATAAAATTTAACCTTCTTTACCCGTTATATGGGATATGCCATTTTGAACTTTAAAAAAGTAATATCATATTCGTAATCAGCGACCCCGAAAACACCCGAGTAAGGATTTTGAAGAGAATCCGACTAATTTTTGAAAATTTTGTCCGCCATATTGGATCCGCCATTTTGAATTTTCAAAAAGTAATTTCACATTCGTAATCAGCGACCCCAAAAACCCGCGAGTAAGGATTTTGAAGAGAATCCGACTAATTTTTGAAAATTTTGTCCGCCATATTGGATCCGCCATTTTGAATTTTCAAAAAGTAATTTCACATTCGTAATCAGCGACCCCAAAAACCCGCGAGTAAGGATTTTGAAGAGAATCCGACTAATTTTTGAAAATTTTGTCCGCCATATTGGATCCGCCATTTTGAATTTTCAAAAAGTAATTTCAGATTCGTAATCAGCGACCCTGAAAACCCACGAGTAAGGATTTTGAAGAGAATCCGACTGATTTTTGAAAATTTTGTCCGCCATATTGGATCCGCCATTTTGAATTTTCAAAAAGTAATTTCATATTCGTAATCAGCGACCCCGAAAACCCCCGAGTAAGCATTTTCAAGCCAAATTTTAAAAAAATGTACATCGGACAATAAATTTTAAATTTTCATAAATTTTTGAGTTTTTAGCCGCCATTTTGAAAAATCAAAAGTTTATTTACAAAAGGACGATATATATTTGGAAAGTGCAACAATCGAGTGCACGATTTATGAAAATGTGAACCGTTAAAAAAATTTTTTTGACATTTAAATTTAAGATTTAAAAAAAAAATCATTAAAAAATTGTGCAATTTTTTAATTATATGCAAAAAAATATTGTTAAACAATTTTGTAATAATTTTTAAACATGATATTCGGATAGAGGACACTCCAATACATAAAAAAAATTTTGTCCGAAAAGAAAATATTATGTTTATTAAGAAATACTTAAGTTTGAAGTCAGACTAAAAATTCAGTGCATTCAGGCGTTAATGGGTTAAGAAAAAAAGTACTGAAATGTTACAGAAACTTTAGAGAATTCTTAATTCCAGACAAATACAGAAAAATTAGGCATAAAAATACCTTGAGTGAGGAAAAAGAACAAGATTTCTAAAATATCACTTTTTAACTGACAGTGCAATGCTGTACTTGGAATTTAGTTGGCAAAGAAGTGAGGATTCTGATAAAGAGAAACACTTCATTATCCACTCTCAATACTCCTCATGGGTAATATATGTATAATTGAAGATTTTTTAATAATAGTGTATTGACAATAATATTTTATTTTGCTGAATTATCTCTTTTTTAAAATGAGAAACCGAAATCTACAATATATTACCATATGAGGAGTATTGAGAGTGGATAATGAAGTGTTTCTCTTTATCAGAATCCTCACTTCTTTGCCAACTAAATTCCAAGTACAGCATTGCACTGTCAGTTAAAAAGTGATATTTTAGAAATCTTGTTCTTTTTCCTCACTCAAGGTATTTTTATGCCTAATTTTTCTGGAATTATAAATTCTCTAAAGTTTCTGTAACATTTCAGTACCTTTTTCTTAATTTAGCAGTTTTTTAGCCACGAAAAACATTTGGGATGATTGGACCTAATGCATCGGATAATTGAGCAACCAGTTCAATTGTCCAAATGCCGTTTGGACAATTGAGCAGACGGCTTGCTCAATTGTCCGAAATGCTATATTAAAAAATCCTTTTTTACTGGGTAGCTCAGCTGGATAAGACGCCGGATTTCTATTCTCGGGTACGCGAGTTCTGTTCCAGCCGCCGTCGATTTTTCTCTAATATGGTTTTTTCTATTACAGAAACTTAATAAAAAATAAAAATTGTAGATAAATTGTAGATAAATTGTGACCTTCAAGAATAAATGTGTGTGTGTGTGCGCACGTGTCAAGGAGGGGAAGTGGGAGGGAGGAAGCAGAATCCATTTTTTCTTGCATTCGCCTAACTTTTCGATTTTCTTGAACAGTTCCCGACTTTTTCAAGAACAGTTTGCCGAGAAGCGGTGAAATAGATATAATTTGTAGAGAAATAGTAAATGACATATTTAAACGAGGCAACCTTTAGTTATCTGTGTACTACCCGCCGTATCCAAGAGTTAAGAACGAAGTTCCCGAATAATCCTCGAACTTTTTTTTTCCGTGCAAGAAATTGGAAAATAGAAGTTTTTGAATGGAAATTTAGTTACAGAAAAATTCTGTTCAGCCAAAAATTTGGCCTAATACGATAAATTCGATTGAAGAGTCTCGAGAAAAATAGCTTTTTCTTACTCTTTGAGATAATTCAGAAAAGTGATAATCTCTCCAGTGAGCAGAACATTATTTTTTAATTCACTTCAAAAAAAAAAAAAAAAAAAAAAAAAATGGAAAAATTGCCGACCTCTTTCACTGCGTGCAGTCGCGCGGTTTTTCCACACAACGAATTCGATACGATCTTTCTGTTCTTGAATAAACCTTTTCCTGGAAGTAGGATCAATGTCACGCTTTGAAATGGACTGCAAATAAGAGTCCATTGTGGTTCTTTTGCGCAAAAGGTCAGAAAACTTTAGAAATGGCATTTCAAATTTTTTTTCTACTTTTTGCACTGCTTCACTGACATTCGTGGTCCAGTGCCCGACAGAAAACGCGCTTTAAATTCTCTTTAACAGTTAATTGAGATGAAAATATTCCCTTCGACATTCCCGAAGTAATAGAACGTCCTTATTTTTTTTTATTTTAAAATTTATTTTTTTTTGTAACAAATTGATGCATTTCATTCCATTTATTTTATTGTTATTTCTTATTCAATCATTTATTTTAACGCGTGTCTGAGTTTGAGGACAAAAAAGGGTAACTAAATCTTTTCGTTAAATGAACCAAGGGGTAATTAACATTCCGGAATCTGGGACGATAAATATTATTACATACCATTTATTTTGCATAGTGGACAAATTTGATTTAATTTTTAAATGTATTAAATACGGAATTTTTGTAATGTCGGATTTTTCGGAATTTATTGTTGAACTTGTAATTTATATTTTGCAATTTTTTAAAATTTAATATTTGGGAATTTATTTAAATTAATATTCTGGACATAGTTTAAATTCATATTTTTGAATTTATGTAAATATAGATTTTGTAATTTATTCAAAAATTAAGATTTTGGATTTTTTGTTAACAAACTTTCAAAAATGTTTTAGATGTTAGATTTTTATATAATTTTTTTGTAAATAGTGAAAAAAATTATTTTTGATATTTACTAATGGAAATTTTTTTAAACTTACAGAGTAAAAAATTTCGAATTTTCTATAATGAAGGAAATAAATAAGCTTTGTAGACATATTTTATTGAATATTTGTTATTAGAAATTTTTGAACAATTTACACAATTAATTATTCAAAATTTACTTTAGGATATATTTTATAAAAAAAGTTTTTTAAATTTCAAAGAAATGAATTTTCGAACATTCAAAAATTTTTTACTTAAGAATTAACAAAATGAATATTCGAGAATTTTCAAAACGAATATAGGGGAGGGTAGGCTACATTGAACCGGGTTTTTTTATAAAGTCCAAGAACTAATTAAATTTTACAAATTTTGATCAGGTTTTTGTATGAAAATAAAACTGAAGTACTTTTTTATAGTTAATACACCCCAGTGGGAAATTTGCAACCGGCGCGGATCCTCGCCTGTACCGACGCCGGAGTAGTGGTACTGGCTGGGAACCGCCTGCCTACCGCCCGAGAACTGGTATTCTACCAAAAGATGACTTGGCCAGGAGCTGGCTGGCCATCCGTCTCGGAACTGGCATTCTACCGCCCGCTGACCGGACGGGAGAAGCCGTTCCGTGTATAATTCAACCGGCTGGGACCCGGAACTGTACCGACTGCGGATCTTTCATTTCCTAGTCAGATGTGCGCTGGCAATGCTGGCATTCTACCGCCTGACAACCGGCTCGGATCAAAATAATAATTTCAACAAATATCAATAAAAAAATAATAATTAATTGCAAAAGATAAATACTGATAACAATTCATTGATAGTTCACTTTACACATTTTTTTATACACTTAAACGCAATTTTTTATTACATAGACATTTGAAAAATCCTAACGCTTGGGGGTACGAACCTACGCCTAACCGAATATTTACGCACCGAAATCACGCACGCTACCACTATGCTACGCTCGCATGGAACTCTCAAATCTTAAATGCTTTCAAGTCTCACTAGCTAAAATAAAAATTGTAAAATTACTACGCGGCAGTAGGCAATTTGGAAATACGAACTGATGTAATACCGGTATTTATGAATATTTTAATATTTCGTTTAAAAAGGAACTTGTTAAAATTGTTATTTTATTATTATATTTTTTAATATTTTATTACGTAATTATTAATAATTGAATGAAATTTGAATGCACAACACATTTTTTTAATTATTTAATTTGCAGAAAAGTGTCAATAAATAATTACTTAATATATTGTTTAAATTAAAAAGAGATTATTAATTAATTAACAATAAATAAATTAATTAATAATCTGTTTTTTATATATTTATTTAATGTGTTATTGTGTTATTTATTGTAGGTATTATTATATATTGAACACATTTTCTTTTAAGTTAATATTATTATTTATTAAAAATTATTTATTTAATTGCACATTAATAAAGTTGGATTTTTATATATATAATGAAAAAATTAAGTTTCTTATATTCTTCCTTTGCATGAATACTATTAATTTATTTATTGGTTAACTATAATAATAATATTATAATAAATGCAATTAGTTATTGTAATAATTAATTATAATAATAAAATAAATTTATGATTATACTGATAATGTAAACTATAACAATAAATGACGAGATCCGCAGTTGGATCCGCCCCAGCACCGAGCCAGTACATACCTAAGTAGAAAGGCGGATCCAAAAGTCGGAGCCTAATCTGTTCCGCGCCGGTTGCATTTTAGGATCCGAATCGGTACAGACCATCGGTGCTGGCGGTCCGTACGGGCGCGGATCCCAGGCGGTTGTATAATCCGACATTCGTCCGACTTTTCCTCCTGGGACACGTTACAAACACAAATTATTATGATTAAATAATGAAATTTAATTTTTTTCTAACCAGTTACACTTTTCTCATTTCGAAGGATGTGTGTCTACATTGAACCACCTCTAATAAAACACTACAATTTACTTCGAAAATAATATTTCCACTTACACATTGCAAAAAATCTTATTTTCTACTCAAAAAAAATAGAAAATTGTTATTAAATAGTTATTATATGTTAATATAGGAGATTAATATATTTCGATGCTAGGTTAGGTAGCACCCGTGTAGAAATTTAACCGTGGCCCAAATAGGGGCCAGATCTTTTGATCATTGTGTAGGCCATAACATGGCAATTTCTACACGGGCAAAAGTGACAGTTTAAGTTTATCTTGTTGACAATTGTGATGAAAGCATGTCTTCCAGTATTTTTCTTACTAATTAGTAGAGCAGATAACTTTACCACTCTTAAAATTGTACCGAAATCAGCTCTAATTTAGAACCTTTTTTTTATAGTGTGGTTCAATGATGCCGCACTCACTGTATACACATGACATTTGACATTCACAACAAAAAATTGTTTATAATAAATTTGTGTAAGATTTAAAGTTCTTTATCACATCGGAATATTGAAGTTGACACCCTACACTGTAAAAACAAGTGTCTCATTTTGAGACGTTTTGTCCCATATTTGAAACAGGTAAGATGTTTTGTGTCCACATATTTGAAACAGATATGTGTCTCATTTTAAGACACATACATGTCTTAAGCTGAGATGCTTGACGTGTTTCACTGATTGTGCGTTTAATAGAAAAAATCCGTCATGCACAGTAATTTCATGCTTTTATTCTTCAAGAAAACTGACAGTTTTAGGTTAGTTTTTCACATTGTTAATAGACCAATGAAATGTGATCATTTCACAAACTCTTAATATTGAATCTTTTTTATCGACATTAGGTACATAACAAACAAAATAAAAAGTTTAAATATTAAATATTAATTTAAATAGTTCCACACATATTATTTGAATAAATAAATAATAATACCATTGTTGAAAGAAAAACATTTATTTATTCATAATAAGACAAATTGTGGAAAATATATTTTTTAGACATTACCGACACTGGAGTTATGGCGTTTTTATCGACTAAACAAAATGCGAATGAAAAGTAATTTTGAAGCTGCCCGTACAATGCGAGTGCTGCCAATAAAAAAACAAAACAAAGTACATAACCTGAAAGTGTCAAATTTTGTTATTAATAAATAATAAGAAACCTTTATTTTTAAATGATTCTAAAACGAAATTTTACTGTGTGCGTAGCTATTTTGCGCATGCGCTAAGATACTTTAAGTATCTTACCCGCTTAGTGTTTCATTTTGAGACACGATATGTGTTTCGAGTATCCATCTCACAGTCAGGAGACGTGATATGTGTCTTATACGCTTTAAGTCACGTTAAATGTTTTAAAATGAGACACGATATGAAATTAAATGTCTCAATATAAAACATATTTTGTATCTCAATGGTTTAAACACGTAAAACAACTCATTTTGAGACACTTGTGAGATACCAGTTTTTGCAGAAGCGAAATAAATCACAAGTTTACTAATTTTTAAAACTTCCTATTTCAATAAAAAAACGTCATTATAATTCCACCAAATTTTTTGTTTTGTACGTGAAAAACAGTTTTTTTTAGTTTTTCTTTGTAAATAATAAACCTACGTGTCGGAATTTGTTGGACATAGTCTGTATCGGTAATACTAACTTATATATTGAATAAGAAAAAATTTCACTCAGTCATTTCTCAGAAAATTGAAGTGGTTCACTGTTGACGCTGGTTCAATGTAGCCTACTCTCCCCTAAATAAAAAATTTTCAAAATGAATATATTCTAAAATTTTGAATTTCAAATGTTTACATCTTCAAAAAATTTAGGAATTTCAGAATGTTTCAAACGGTAAATTTTTTTGAAATTTTCGAAATAAATAATTTTTAAATTTAGGGGAGAGTAGGGCAAACCGGCTATACCTACGGTTTTTTTACTCTTGTGACTAAACGAATCAACCGATTTTAGTTTTCGAGGTCTTGTTTGAAAGATTATTTAATTGCGCAACTTTTTCCCAGAGACACCTATACTTTATCTTTTATTGTTTAGTTGCTGTGTTAACTTTAAAAAAATTTGCAAACGGGCCGGTTTGCCCCACCCCCTGGGGTAAACCGGCCACCCCCATGGGCGAACCGGACCGATTGGTTTTTTATTTATAATATTGCATTTACATAATCTACAATAATTAAAAACATAAAGAATCATGTAAACAAAGGTTGTAGTAATGAAAATAATAATACGAGATTGAATTTTAATTAAATAAATATTTTTTTAAATAAAAAAATAAAAATTATCAGAGAAACAATATTAAAGGGTCCAATTCTCATTGAAAGACAATTATTTTTCATTGTAAGTAAATAGTTTAATGAAAGAAACATTTTATTTAAAAATAATTTTTATGAAACTTTAGTTCAATGGAAATATCCTATGGCCGGATTGCCCCACCGAAAACGGTCCGGTTTGCCCCACAGGCCCATTTTGAGAATAAATATTTGTCAAAAAAAAACGCTTTGCAAATTCATCAAAGTTTTTGGTGGTAAATATTCCTGAGGTGTGTACCTTCAAAACCTAAGACCTAATATTTGGAAACATTACACGATTTTCTCAAAATTTCCTTAAGAAAAAATTCGTAAAAGTGTAGAAAAAAACTAAAAAAAAAACTTTTGCTCCCTTCGTCGCATAAACGCAAGCTAAAACTGTCAGATTGAAAAAATAAGGTATACTAAACATAGTTGTTTTAAATTTGTAAATAGCACTTTTGACAATTTCGCCATTTCGGAGATATTGACCCCTGACCGGTTTGCCCCACTCTCCCCTATCATATTTTGAAATCATTTTTTTGTTTGAAAATTTCCATTTATAATTCGGAACTTCTCAAAAATGGTTGTTTTAAAAAATGTCAAATGTTTACACTTTAAAAATATTCAGAAATTCCTACAAGGAAAATTTTAGAAAGTTTCGCAAATTCTCGAAACGAAGAATTTAGAATTTTTCAGATGAAATTCATTTTCCAAAAATCCAGTTAAGTTATAAAAAAAGGTTTCGTTATATATAAATATTTATTTACGTAACGGAAGTTTGTTTTAAAAATTTACATTGTTAAATAAAATTTCTACTTGATGAATAATTGAACACATATAAAAATTCAATAAAACGAAAAAATCAATTTAAAATTTATAGCTATGTTTACAAAAAAAAGAGGGAAAAACCAGGGGTCCAATTAAAAATCACCAAATCGGACACAACTTCCCGAAATATCCATTCTAGTACCTGAAGACCATAAAAATCTGGAATAGTCTCAAAGAACTTTTCCCCTCTCTTTTTTCTTCGTCAAAAAGAATGGGAACAATTTTTTAATGATTGAAATTGTTTTCCTCTTGAAGGTAAAGGTTGTTTGAAACGTGAAGGTGAGTTTGCTCGGGCATAGGATGACTATGGTGTCCCATGAGTCGCTCTTAGGAGAGAGGAAGAAGGTTCATACATGAAGGAGAACCGGTCGCGACTCACTTCAGTGTGTTCACTTGGTTCACTGTTGGTTCACCATTGGCGTAACCACAGTGAGTGTGGGTGCAATGCCGCCACCGCACCGTCGCCACACAATTTCAGAGACCTTCTCACTTCAACCTTCATAGACTTCCAAGCATCTCCCATAAACATGTAATATAATAGGCATCGTAAAACTACTCGATGCTGGTGGCCACGAATCTTTCAAGCATAAAGGAACGATAGACCATTACCGCTTGTAAATTAATACATTCCCCCACTCCTTTCTCTTTTTTTACTATATTTTTTTTATTTTCCTTCATTCAAATTGTAATTGCTAAATTATTGCCGAGCGCACCTTTTGGCTCTATATATATATCACTTCGCGTCAAAATGAAATGGAGCTTTTTAATATACGACTGCAAGAAATCCTTTTCATTGATTGCTTACATTACAGTGTCAACGGAGAAGAAAATTTCACTCTTCCCTCGGTTCATCAACTTTGTCTCATCTATTGTTCCCTTCTTTTTTATTCAATTCTTCAAATTATTACTGAAAAGTAGTAATTTTTACTTTTTTTAAAAATTAGTTTCTATTACTAAAAACGTTGGGAAAAAAATTACTAAGGCCCATTGTTCGGGTAACTGACTTTTTTTGCTTTATTAATATTTCTAATCATTTTTCAAGTTGGTAATAAAGTGTAAAGTTTTTAAATTTTACAAAAAATTTAAATGTAAATTTTAAATTATTCAAAAATTGAAGTTAATATTTGAAAATAAAAAGGTTTTGTAATTTGCGTAATACGGCTTATTGAATTTATATTAAATAAACTGTGTCATTTATTAGCAATAATAATAATAGTAATAAAATATTTAAAAAAAAGTGAAAATAGTAATAAAAACTTGTAATAATAATAGTAATTGTTAATTACTCAAAAGATGAAAACAATATAAATAATTTAAAAAATTAGAAAAAGAATTATGTACCTACTCTCTAAATTTGAATTAGTAAAAATGTTTACTAATTTTAAATTATGACTTTCTTTTTGATTTCAAATTAATAAATCTTACTAAGAAATAGTAATTTTTACTAATTCATTAGTAAAGTTTACTACTTCAAAAGCAAAAAGTCAGTCTTTATTTCAAATTATTAAACATTCTTACTAATTCAAAAGAGAGTATAATGTAAAAATAAGTATGAACAAAAACGTAAAATATATGAAAATATCCTACTTTCTGCAAAAGTTTTTAATGACTCTCATTTAAAAATATAATTTCAAGAAATATTTCTCCAACGTAATCGTTTCTATTTTCTGTTTGGAAAATGATAATTTAATTTAATTTTCTACAGAAATTTCACATATTTGTGTAATATATGAGAAAGGTAAAAAGAGAAAAAAGGGGGAAAAAATTTTTCTTTTTTACCCACATTAAAGATGAAATGTAACTATATAAGTTTACTTTGGAAAGCATCATCAAGTGCGAGCCGAACGCGCAGAAAACGGGAATAAGAAACTCCATATACACAATCTTGTGTGGATATAATATAATAATGTATGAACTAGAAAAACAATTTCAAGAAAGTAGCGCCATAAGATTGGGTACTAGCGTATAGGATAAATATAATTTTTTCCTTCTTTCATACAGATATACATGTATTTATTTATTTACTTTTGCGTACGTATGTGTATTAGAGGAAGCGTGCGAACAAGTTTTCATTAAGAGAATCGTGCGACCGGGACACTTACATAGTGACTCAACAATAATATATGCATATACTTTTTAATTAAAATTATAAGAAAAATTTAAAAACGGAAGCCTAATTTCATTCACATTGTGCACTCACTTTTGAATGTATTATTCCGACAATTTTGAACATATATACATAGCATGTATAGACACAAAGTACTTGAGAAACGCCGCAAAAGTGCGTTAGAGGTTAATGACCCCTTTTTGGGGTGTGTGTAGGGGGGCAAAAGGACCACCGACGAAAAAAGGCGACATCGTTCTCCTCTCTCATCCTTAAAAAAAAGGCATACATGTATTTTTATAAGGTGGCTACATGCACGCATATACATATTCGCGTTGTATAAACGATCGTGCCAACCAAATATCGATGTCCGCATTATAAAAAGCAAAAAGAGGGAAAAAAAGATTATGATGTGCGATGATAAAAAAAGAGAAATGGAAAATATGTAAATATATTACCGTGGAGATTGACTGAATTTTGTATCTATAATATTCATAAATTGTGCAATTACTTTTAATTAAGTAATTCATTTTATTGATCATCCTTACAAAATTCATTGTTTTCTAATTTTATATTTAGCCGAAAGGAACATTTCTATCAGGGACATTCACAAAAAATTCGTGTCGTATGTCCGTGTCGTGCCTTTATACGACACAAAGTTCACTTGGTAATTTTGGGTCGTGTCTTGACACAACACGAATTACCAATCGAACAATGTGTCGTGCCAAGACACGACACGAATTATCAGGCACACTTTGTGTCGTGTTAAGGCACTGCACGGACACGACACGAATTTTCGTGTTTTTTGTGTTCGTGTTGGTTCCTGATTTATATTTTGTCTACTATTTTTGTAGGAAAATTTAAATATTAGCTACTATTTTTTTAGGAAAATTCATATTTAGTCGAATTTCAGCGTACTCTTTGTATTTCAACGAAATTGTTAGTGGAAAAGTTTCGATTTAGCCGAAAGGCCACATAAAGGACGTTTATATATCCAGAGACAACTTTCTTAGTAGAAATATTTATATTTATAGCCAATTTTCAGTACGTAGTCAAAATTATATTTAGTCATTTTAAGTAAATAATTTATATTTAGCGAATTAATTATGCAATTAAATTTACATTCAGTCTCTTGAATCAAAAATATTACTCTTAATCGAAGAGTATTTTCCTCTTATTTTAAGAGAAATATTCCTAAGTGGAGAATAAACCTATTAAAATAAAAGGATTATTTTTTAGCCATATTCAAGAAGAATCTGTTTGAAACAAGAATATTTTTTTTCGGTGTATAATTAACTAGTTCAGTTATTCTGAAAAATGTTAATAAAATTCTTCGCAGAATTCTATTAGTTTAAAGAATTGTAATAAATTCAATTATTGTCATACATAATAATTAATCAAATTTTTTACAGGAATGCAATTATTTTTAGTATTGTAACGTGGCGTTACAAATCTTCCCGCGTCTGCTGCGAATCAGGCGATTGAACCCGGAAACGGCCGAAGGGCCTCGAGGGTGTCAATCGCCGGATTCGCAAGTAGACGCGACACTTGTTGTTCCGATTTCCCTGAAGAACACCTCGCTCGTAGTTTTGTGACAGTTTCCCCCAGTTTGCAATCTCGTTTTATTCCAGTGATTTGGATAAAGAACGACCATTAGTAAGTTAAATAAATATTAATACTGTTATTGATTTGTTTACTTTCAATTCTCCCTTCCTTTCCACCTTTTTCCCTTAATTATAATTGGAAATCCGGGCTTCCAGTTATAGTATATAAATGAAAAGATAATTCGATTTTTAAATTATTTATAAAATTTCTTAAAAGAATTCAATTATTTTAAAACTTTAAACAAGATTCTTCGAAGAAATTGAATTATTTTCAAAAATTTTAATAAAATTGGTAGAAAGAATTTAATGGTTTCTATTTAATTACAGTTAAGTTTAAAATATATAAAGGAAAGATGAAAAATAAATTTGAGAAAGAAACTGCTTTACCCTTTGTATGGAGAATATGGCAACAAATAATGAGATAATGAGAAGGAACCTAGAGACTATCTCTCTCTTTTGTTCCCCTTTTTTACATTTCTTCGCAGATATTTACTGGATTGACGAAGACAATTATGGTCGTGGTTACATCCCGCTCGTTGCACGACTCGCGTTCGGTTAATCGGCCCCGCGAGTCTCTCAAGAGTTCTTTATTGTATGCGCCTTGACCTGAACTCGTAAATATCGACATGACGACCCGAGAGCGGGAAAAGCGGCAAGACTTAACTGTGTACGAACAAGTCTTATTCGTAGACAGGTCGAAGTCTCTCCGCTCAATCTCAATAATCGAACTCTCTCTCTCATTCTCTCTCTTCTCTCGGCGTTTATATACTATATATTCTTTACTACACGGAGAAAATTTGTTCCTTACACTGAGAGAAGTTAAGCGCAGATGCTGAATAGAGCACAGTCAAGAAGACTAGAAACAGGAGGTCCAACTCCGGTAGTGGGGGTACGTAATGGTTTGATTTTCCGAAATAGGCTGATAAGTTACGAGGCGCGGTAGCCTTCTGCGCATATTACCTACATGAGGTAATTAAAAAAAGCATATATTCACTTTACCTATTCATATATGTATATAGAAATCAATGTTAATATTATGCTGAATTACCACCAGGTGGTAAATTAAAAGTTAGTCTGCGCAGAAGGCTACCGCGCCTCGTAAGTTATTCAGTTTGCTCGGCCTATTGCCGGAAACCACACTCATACGTATTCGGCCTGTACCCCCACTACCGGAGTTGGACCTCCTGTTTCTAGTCTTCTTGAGCACAGTACAGATGTTGAACCTAACCTTCGAGCAACATCGGTTCCACTTTGGAATAGATTCTGCGTTTTTGGTGGACAAATTCTGTACTAAAACGTTCGTCCTCCAAGGAAAGACAGAGTCCGTACTTTTTTTGGCGCTGCTGATGTTCGATTTAAATACAGCATTTGCACAACTTCAAAGTACAGTATCTGTCCCTCATTATGTGCCGCTGCTGTACGTCAAAGTACAGATGCTGCGCTTAACTTCTCTCAGTGTATATTTTACCGAATTTTTCAATAAAGTTAGGATATAGTGGCATAATCGTAATTTTTAATAAGTTTTGAATTATTTTTTCAGTAATAATATTTTAAATTTAATGTGATATCTTTATTCCTTACTAACTAGTATACTGTAAAAGTTCAAGAAAAATTAAACTTAACGTTTAATATAAATTAAATAAATACCTCTTGGATGGGCACTAACGTTTCAGGAATAGTTTGGTAAAACTTTCTGGACTTGCCTAAAATGTTAGTTTTTAGGAATAGTTCGGTAAAACTTCCTTGACTTGCCTAAAGTGTTAGTTTTCTAGATTGAAATACTTTATTTCAAGTGTCCCGCAGTCAAATGAAAGACTTTCACACTAATAGTTGATTTTTTCAACTTATTTACCTATACTTAATTAATAGCCACTTTATTATTAATTAAATTAAAATTTAATTAATTAATTATTTTAAACACTTATTAATTACCAAATATGTAATAAATGCGTTTAAATCATATAAAAAGAAAATATAAAATAGCAATAACATACTAATTTTTTTAACATAATTTATTCATTTTAATTAAATCTGAATAATAGTTAGTAAGCAAACGAACAATTAAATACAAATTTAAACTTTTTTCTTTATAATAATAAAAACATAATTTAAAAATATTTCATAAATTGACCTTGAATATAGTTAGAAATGTTTCATTAATATAGACAATTTTTAATGTTGTACAACGATAGTTTATTAATATTAATCTTTCTCACAAGCGGTGAAATAAAATTGAGATTAATAGGGGAGAGTCTCCAGTTGTGAGACGGGTTTTATTTTTGACCCGTAAATTGTAAACGGGTAAACGAAATTGTAAATAAAATACACCGTTCGAAAGGTAACAGAAATACGCAACTTTTATTTAAAGAAAGTGTAGTGTTTCGATAAACTCAAAAAATTTTACGATACATTTTCCGAGCACATCGCTTTTTTCAAAAAAAAAAAAAAAAAATGTCTCCAGTTGTGAGACACTCATTAAAAATTGCTAAAATTTAATAAGTTTGACATAAAACGTTATCGACGGTTTAGAGTGCAAACCTGCTAACTCACATTTATGAAATTTTTCAGGAGAGTCAAAAAACTTTTCAAACGTATTTTTAGGTTATATTCTTATGGAAGAAAACTTTCAGTATATTTGTTTTATTAATAGAATAACACAATGCTACTTAATAATAATAAGTACTTCCTTTTGAAATATATTTTAATTGATATCTCTTACACTCAAAATATAGACACATTTCAATACAATACAATATATTATGTGGAGTTATAGCAGTGCAATTTGACAGGTATGGAGTTAGCTGTTTTACTCACAACACTTTTTTAGCAATTTAGAGACATAATTTCGTCAAACTGTTTTACTTGGCTGATGTATCACCTCTTTATCTATCAAATACAAAAAGAATCTCAAATTTGATAAAAAGTGGAGTTAGCAGGTTTGCACTCTAAACCGTCGTTATCTTTAGTAGAAATAATTAAATATATTAATAATATATACTATTATATACTAAATAATAATATTTATTCGCCAAAAGATGACTATCAAATAAACACAAAAATGCCCAAAAATACTAGAAAAAAATCAAAACAACATTTAAATAGTATGCCTGCAAAGTCGTATTTTTTATGCTGCCCAGATGGGTGTTGACACCGTCTCACAACTGGTGATATGCTGTGTCTCACACCCAGAAATTGGCGCTATTTTGAAAATGGAAAATTAAATTATTTTCAATCGTAGATTGGAACAATGCAATATTGCATCACAAAATATAAGGAAAACACTAAAAGAAAATGCATTACATTTACCTTTTCCAATTAATTAACTTGGAAAAAAAGTACTTTGCATTTATTGAAAAAACGCTTTTTAGTCGATTATCACACACAGTGTTGGTATTTAACAAAAACAGTTTATATATCCGCTTCGGCGTACACGAAAAAGTTGGCTCATATAATAAGAAATGTTTTTATATAAACCAATCGGCTTTTTAATATTGCATGTTAAAAAAATTGACTGTCTCACAACTGGAGGTGTCTCACAACTGGAGACTCTCCCCTATATAAGGACAGTTGAAACTTTCTGAAGCAATAATGTAAAGCGTGCGAATACGTTTAGAATGTACTGTAGGCAGGTGAATCAATTAGTATTTGTTCGTAAACAATTGAGGCCTTGGATCCAATAACTCGCCCAACGCTCGAAGACACGCGCTAATACCAGTCGGGTAGCAGTGAGTGCCCCAGAGGCGCTCACTGCTCACTGACTGGCAGTTGCGCGTTCCTCCGAGCGTCGGGCGAGTTATTGGATCCAAGGCCTCAATTGTAGGGGGTTTAGGTAGTGATTAAAGTTAGTAAATTGAGATTTACGGCAGTAATAATATAGATATACTGAATTAACATTATTTTTTATTTTTGTTCTTCAAGTTTTACCGAACTTTCAGTAAATTGCAACTGGTTCCATTTTACCGAAGACTTTACCCGAGTCGAACTTTTAGACCTGCTTACCTCCTGGTAAGTATAATTTAACCCTAACCTGCACCTAACAAACCCTTGGTGTTTTTTTCCTCCTGCGTAAGTTCTATTTAACTCTGACAACTCCTTTTTAAGTCCTAATTGAACCTTAAACCCTGTATTGCTTCTACCACATTCTTACGCAATAGGAAATGTTACGCGCGGTACAAGATATTCAACTTATTATTGTTTTGCAAATTACAAAATTTTTTATTTTGAAAATTTCACGACAGAATTCAATTATTTTCTAAAATTTTAATAAATCCTTCGAAAAAATTCAATTATTTTTATAAATAGTAAAATTCTTCCGAAGAATTCAATTAATTTTATAAATAGTAAAATTCTTTGCAGGAATTCAATTATTTTCAAAACAATTTTAATTGAATTCCTTAGATGAATTCAAATATTTTAAAATATTTTCATAAATTGCAATTATTTTCTTAAACTTTAATAAATTCTTCGAAATAATTCAACTATTTTTATAAATACTAAAACTCTTTGCAAGAATTAAATAATTATTAACCCAATTAAAATAAAATTAAACGAAAGAATTTAATTATTTTCAAAAATTCCCATAAAATTTAGTTTCAACAAGAATTTAAAATTTTTGAAAAACAATTTAATTATTCTCAAAATATTTTTTAAAAAAATCTATATAAGAATTAAATTACTAGCTCAATACAATTTTTGAATATATTCGTCAAAAGAATTAAAATAATTCTATTATTTTCGAAAAGTAATTAAAATTCTTATGATGAATTCAATTATTTTGAATATACTTAATTTTAATAAAATTCTTTAAAGAAATTGAATTATTTTCAAAACAACTTTAACTGAATTTTTCGAAAAAATTTCATGATTTTTAAATATTTCTATAAAATTCTTCATAAACAATTTAATTATTTCTTAAAATTTTAATAAATTCTTCGCAAGAAATCACTTATTTTGAATATAATGTTAATAAAATTCTTCTTCATAAAATGCAATTGCTTTCGAAATTTTCAATTAAAATTATTAAAAAAACTCCATTAGTTTAAAAACAAATTCAAAGAAATTTTTCAAAAAAATTTAATTAGGATTTTTAAAAATATTAATAAAATTCTTTGCGAGAATTTAGTTATTTTTCTAAATAAAGAAATTCTTTGAAGGAATATTCTATTATTATCAAATTTTTTGATAAAATTCTTTGCAACAATTCGAAGATTTTCAATACATTAATTTTAAAATTGAAAATATTTGAAAAGAAAAATTAAAAAAAGATTAAGAAACCAAAATGTAAACAACAATTAACTTCAAACTGCGAATAGGTTACCGAAACATGTACTTTTTTATTATTAATTTATAAATATTATTTTTAACTGAAATGTTTTGACATTTTTTTTAAATAATAAAAATATTAATTTATGAATGTTTAAAGGTTATTATTATTAAACAATTTATTTATTTGCTGTAGTGTATTAGTGTCAATTAATGCTTTATTGAATCACTCAACAAGTCACTGAAAATAGAGCATTTGTGTTCAGTTAGGTTCCGTAGCATAGTGGTTAGGGCGTTAGTTTCGTAGTCCGTAGGTCGTAGGTTCAAGTCTCGCGTGCGTTAGATTTTATTTATTTCGTAGGTTTGCGTTTATTCCGATTTTTCTGTATTGTATAGGTATAAGTATGCAATTAAATGATTATATACACCGTTAAATAATTTAATTAACAAATATTAAATTAAAATTTTTTTTTATATATAAATGGATATATGTATTAATCCCCACATATATACTAACATTATTTATGAATTCGCTATTGGTCACGATTAAATTTAAAAAAAAGTAAAAATCATTAAATAATAATGCCATTTATTAATAATTAAAGTTATTATAAAAATTAGTTAAAAATGATCTCAAATATGCTATGAGCAGTTTTTCCAGGGTTTTTGGAGAGGAAAGAATTCTGTAAGTAAGGGTCAAGCAGTATTAATTAAGGTTCTAGGAACACCTGCTTTCCCCCTTTTACCATCTAAATTTGTCGCTAACCAGGGGTTTGCAGGAGGTAATCAGAGTTAACTTGCAATGCAAATAAACTCTGCTTTCATCCTATTACATCCTTACAAACCCTCAGTTTTAAGGAGGTAAGCAGGTCTAAAAGTTCGACTCTGGCAGCTATAGTAATCGTTCCTACTAAATTCTTAACACATTACATAGTCTTCGTAATGATTCCAAAAAGTGGTCACATATCCGAGCTGTAATGTAGACTATTGTAATCATTAAAAATAATTTTTCTCCGTGTAGCCTCTGAAAATGTAGGGCCTATTCAGGTTTAGCAGTCGTAAAGTAGGGCCTGATTTCAATACAATTTTTAAAAACTAGACCCTACTTTGACTCCCAAAACAGGCTGAAATTTGCCAATCTTCCATTTGGAGAATCAAAGTAGGGTCTACTTCTAAGAAACCTATACCGTACTTTTAAACCTCGTAGACCCTACTTTCATACTCCTAGACCCTACAATTAGAAAAAGAAAAATTTGAAGATTTGCTCAGATTCAATTGAAGCACTAGGGATGAGTAAAAGTGGAATTTTATGTCTAAACACATCAGTATTTATCAATTAGGAGTAATTTTTGCATTTGCAGTGTTTCAAGTAATGCATTAAAAAATAATTCTAAATTTTCTTTTAGAATGTAGGGTCTAGGAGTATGAAAGTAGGGTCTACGAGGTTTAAAAGTACGGTATAGGTTTCTTAGAAGTAGACCCTCCTTTGCTTCTCCAAATGGAAGATTGGCAAATTTCCTCCTGGTTTGGGAGTCAAAGTAGGGTCTAATTGTATTAGAATTAGACCCTACTTTACTACTCCTAACACTCAATAGACCCTGAAAATTCAGGGTGAAAGTAGGGCTTAAATTTCGACTCAGGACACTTTTGAAAAATATAGAACCTCTTCATCTTAGAAAATTAAAGACATTTAAATGAAATTTATCCCTTTTCTTATAGTTTTATAATATAAATTTTAACTCTATCATTATTCCTTATTTTCTTTCTAGGTGACTATTTTTTTTATTTTACAATGACAAAAAGGTGCATATTTTTCAAAAGTGTGGTTAATTGATAAAACAAGTGAACGAAAACGACGAATTTGCAATTTATATTCTTCGAAAAATTTAGAGCAAGAGGTATTATTTTTATAGAATTTGAAAAAAATACTTAATATATGTGAATGATTTTGGTCTAGAATTAAAGAATGGAATTTATACTTGATATTGTGCAACTATCAAATCTTAAAAAACAATTTTCTTCAATTGGCGTGCGCTTGAATTCCAGATTTCAAAATCGCATTTTTCACAAAAAATCTCTAACTTTAAAGAATTATATTTTTAATATTTACACTATTAAATTGGTTGTGTCTTAGCCTATTTGACTCTAAATTTATTGAACTTTAAAATGATCCTAGTTTAATAGCTCTAACATCTATTTTTACAGAAATATTTGAATTTTAAGTGAAGCGAGCATTTAAAAGTAATCAGTACAAATGTACTGAAACTTTTTGACCCCAGTGTAACTGGTTAGAAAAAAATTAAATTTCATTATTTAATCATAATAATTTGTGTTTGTAACGTGTGTATTAACTAAAGGAGTACTTCAGTTTTATTTTCATATAAAAACCTGATCAAAATTTGTAAAATTTAATTAGTTCTTGGACTTTATAAAAAACCCGGTTCAATGTAGCCTACTCTCCCCTACGTTTTAAAAAAGAGAAAATTCTCAATTAAATTATTATTGTCTTTTGTATGTACAAAATATTTAATTATTTATTTCTCTGCGTTTCATTGTAGTTTTTATCTCAAATAAGATTTTTAAATAATTTTGTTGTAAATTCTACGTATAAGAAAGTGAAATTCAACGTGTTATATTTTTGCGAATAACCCGAGTCGAAATTTAAGCCCTACTTTCACCCTGAATTTTCAGGGTCTATTGAGTGTTAGGAGTAGTAAAGTAGGGTCTAATTCTAATACAATTAGACCCTACTTTGACTCCCAAAACAGGCGGAAATTTGCCAATCTTCCATTTCCCAGGTAGAAAAATTTAATGGAAGCCTAGATATATGCTAGCGCCACCACTGGAATTTGTATGGCAGTTTATCTCGCCGAAGTCTTCTAGCGCCTTGCATGGCGCGAGCACTTTCTGCTAGAATGCAACATAACCACAAATATCGCTGTTGCATAAAATATCAACGGTGTTTGTTTTTTTATTAAGGAAATTTTAAAAAATATTTTAAGTAATTAATCTAACAATTTATCACCAAGAATAACAATAAATACTTTTGATGAATTAAACATTAATTTCTCTAAATTCAAATTAGAAAACATAACCTCGAACTGGATTTATGTTTTCTTTATTTTTAATTGACCTGTCAGAACAGTTTTATTGGTTTTAAATAAGAACATAACTTTTGCAATTAAATTATAAGTGATTTTTTAATAATAATTTAGACTTTTGGAGATAATTTTCATAAACTAATATGTATATATAATTCCACAAGTTTAAGAAGTGTGATTACATTTATTAAAACGAAACGTGTAATTAATTCTTTAAATGTGTATAATTTCCATTGTAAACAGATAATTAGTAAATATTTTTTATATATACTTTTATTTAAAGTCATCAAATGAAATGACATATAAGAATAATTGTTTAATTCGCGAAATAAATTTTTGGCAGGTGAGGTTATGTGCATTCTGTTATGTTCGCATTCTAGCACTGCGAGCAGAATGCGAGGAAGGTGCTAGAGCACAAAAGTGTTTCAAATGCTGTCAGCGCCACTACAGCGCAATGGCGTGCGAGAGTGGCACCTTACTAGCGCCACCAAATTTTTCTACTAGGGTTGGAGAAGCAAAGTAGGTTCTACAAAAAAGAAACCTATACCGTACTTTTAAACCTCGTAGACCCTACTTTCATACTCCTAGACCCTACATTCTAAAAGAAAATTTAGAATTATTTTTTAATGCATTACTTGAAACACTGCAAATGCAAAAAGTACTCCAAATTCATAAATACTGATGTGTTTTATAGCGTCTATATACACTTCGTGTATATAGACGCTATAAAACACATAAAATTCCACTTTTACTCATCCCAAGTGCTTCAATTGAATCTGAGCAAATCTTCAAATTTTTCTTTTTCTAATTGTAGGGTCTAGGAGTATGAAAGTAGGGTCTACGAGGTTTAAAAGTACGGTATAGGTTTCTTAGAAGTAGACCCTACTTTGATTCTCCAAATGGAAGATTGGCAAATTTCAGCCTGTTTTGGGAGTCAAAGTAGGGTCTAGTTTTTAAAAATTGTATTGAAATCAGGCCCTACTTTACGACTGCTAAACCTGAATAGGCCCTACATTTTCAGAGGCTAAGTAGGGTCTAAATTTCGACTCGGGAAAGCTTAATACTCAATAATATGTATTTAATAAATAATAATTCAGCAAAGATATTAATATTTGAATGCGGGAATATTTTGGAAATAATAGGTAATACTTAGTAATAAGTGTTAATAATAATTGGTAATACTTAGTAATACTTAGTAATACTTGGTAATACTTGGTAATACTTAGAAATAATGATAATAAGTAGAACAGGGAGTCAAGTGTACACTATTTTTACTAGTAAATTTCCCCTCGATTTAATCATTATTATATTTTCATAGGAATTAAGATTTTTAAAAATTTCAAATTCAAAACTTTTTGAAATCCAAAAGTAATTATTTTATATTATAAGAATATTGTTACTGTAACTTCTTCAACATTATTAGCATCATTTCAATTATATTATTATTTTATAAAATTTTTAAGTAAAATTCTTCTTGAAATAAATTATTTTTTATAATTTTTTAAAAAGTTCTTTGACAATTTTCAAATCCATTTATTATTTACAATTCAATTTGACGAAATTTCGATTATTCGCAATAAAAATAATTCTTGTTTTAAGCCGATTCCTCTTATTTTATAAATGCATAAATAAAACCACTTTAAAAACGGCTCAAAAAACGTCCTCTGGTTTTAAAATAATTATTCATTTTTAAATAGATTTTTATTAGAAAATTCAATTATTTAAATACTAAAATAAATAATTTGATAAACAATTGGATTCTTTAGACTAATTTTAATAAAATTTTTAAGAATAATTACATTTTTCGAGGATACAATTCTTATTATTTTATTATTACAATTTTGTTGTTGTTACAACTCACAATTAGTAAAAAATTTCCAAGGTTGATTAGGTAAATATTGGACCAACTCTCCTTGCTAATATTCGCCCGAGGCTCAATGTCAAGCTTCGAATAAAAGTATTAAATCAATATTCACCTAAAATTATAATTATATACTACTGTCTGTGAGTATCAGGATGGCCCTTTTTTCATGAGTGGAAAAATGCTTAAAACGTAGAAAATAAGAATGACAAAAATTTGTCGTATTTTTTTCCTGAAAGCTAATGAAATTATGAAAAGACTGACACCTGATCGAAGAATTTTCGTTGACTATTCTGTCAGATACAGAAAAAATACTGGATTTTGCATGCTTTTCGTAATTTTTAATTTCTCGAAAACTAATGAACTTTTATTAGCGCTCTTGGTCTTGTTTTAATCTCTATTTAATGTAGAATCTAATATTAACTGGTATTGTGAAATAAATTTTTCCCAAAAAATTTGAAACAAGACCAAGAACGCTAAAAAAAGTTAATTAGTTTTCGAAAAATTAAAAAATTACGAAAAGCATGCAAAATCCAGTATTTTTTTGTATCTGACAGAATAGTCAACGAAAATTCTTCGATCAGGTATCAGTCTTTTCATAATTTCATTAGCTTTCAGGAAAAAAATACGACAAATTTTTGTCATTCTTATTTTCTACGTTTCCACTCATGAAAAAATGGGCGTCCTGATACTCACGGACGGTAGTGTATATTAGTAACTAAATGTCATTATAAATGTTTAAAAAAATTATAAATGTTATAAATTTATAACTAAATGTCATTATAATTAAATGTCATTATAAGAGTACTTTCAATACAAAATTTCAGAGCAAATTAAACAAAATTATAGTTTTGTCTCAGTAGTAGTCTCAGTAGTACAAGTCGGTTCGAGTCAGACATTCCGCACATCTCAATCGTACAGATCGTTATATATTTTCCTATATGACAGAAAATTCCTTTTTTAAAACACTTATTATAATAATAGTTTGACAGGTACATAGAAATTTATATAGTAGGGGAGACTGGGGCGAAAAGTTAAATTTTGCATAAATGATTTTTTTTTGTCAATATAATCCGCTTAGATGCAAATATTTGTACATCAATATTGCCCAAGCAAAAATTAACAACTGGCGCAGTACTGCGCCAGTACTGCCCAGTACTGGCGGAGTACTGGCCGCCATGGTTTAACCAGTACTGGCATTTGACCGAAATGATAACGCTTTTCAGTACTGGTTCGATGTTACTGGCGCAGTACTGGCATCCAGTACTGGTTTAGTACTGGCGCAGTACTGCCCATGTAGAAATTTCCCTACTTGTCCCTACCAAATGTTGGATTCTGATTAGAACCATCCTAGAAAATCTAGTCTAGAAAAATCTGTCTAGAACCTCGCTAGATTCTGACTAGAATCTCTAGTCTACAAAAACTAATCGGTTTCCAATCAAATTCTAGTTAAAGAATTATTATTAATTGATATTATTATTTATTATTTTAATAATTTAAATAATTTAATAATTTTATAATTTAAATTATTATTAGATTATAAAGAATTATTATTAATTGAAATTATTAGATAATTCAGACTAGAAAACTCACTAGGACCTTATTGATTTCCAACTAGCGACAAACTAGTGTACAAGTAATATACATAAATTGTCTTTCTATAAATAAATATTTTTATGAATTGTCAAAAACATTTTAAAGTATAATTGCACTTACATATATTTTTAAATAATTATTTTTACGGATAATATTACAATATTTAGGTATCAAATATGTTAAAAAATGAAATAATTAAATAATATGCAAAATTTTTTAAAAAATAATGCTGGTAAAAATTATTTAACTAGAATTTGATTGGAACCCGACTAGTTTTTCTAGACTAGAGATTCTAGTTAGAATCTAGCGAGAGCCCTACTAGAGATAGGGGCAAATGGTGAATTGCTGCACGGGATGTTATTTAAGCGGAGGTGCTTCCAAGCTATCACGGCCGGGAGGTATGTGTATCCGACTGGAGTCCCCAAGGTCCTAGGTTCGATCCCCCATGGGCACGAGATTTTTCAACTCAAGTTTCAGGTTTTTCGTGTACAACATTCATTAATAATGTTAATATGAATGAAGAATTCAATTATAAATAGGTTAAGTTGAAAAATAATAATTTTTAAAAGTCAACTAGAAAATTCTAGTCGGGGCCCTATCAACACACAGCTAGTTTTAATACTAGTTCCCGACTAGATATTCTAGTCTGTACCCCATCTGCCGACCGTTATGAAAGTAGTTGGGTTCTAACGATTTTCTCTAATCAGTTCCCCACTACAGATAGGGAATTCTGGCTAGGACCCCATAAAATTCCAATCTCAATTTCTGCATGGGTGGTTCAGTACTGGTTTAGTACCCGTGTAGAAAAATCTTCTGGTGCTGGCCTGAATCAGACCAGACCGTCTATTTTCCAATCTAGTGGAAATTTTTTTAAAATTTAATATTAATATAATAAAAAAAAAAATTAATCTATATTTGGAAACATGTAATAATCCCCAACTTTTAACTTTTAATCAAATTTATATTTACAACGCAGAATAAACACAAAGCTATAACGAAATAAAATTTGCTACTGTGGGGAATCGAACCTACGACCTACGGACTTCTAGCCTAACACTCTAACCACTACCCTATCGAAGCTGCAGGATAATAAATTTTAATTTTCGACACCTTTTACACTTACAATTAATAAAGAGCGTTTAACTGCGTAATTAAGTAAAATTATTATTTAATTGAACTAAATTCAAAAAAACCAAATAAGTAAATTACCTAATAAATTTCCATGAATTACCTCTAAAATATCCATAAATTACCATAAATTACCGACATTAAATATTTTTGGTCTAATTTGTGTTTTACATATTTTGATAAATTATCGTATAAATTTCCATAAATTACCATAAATTACCGATGTTCATTTTTTTAGTTCTCGTTTGTGTTTTACATAGTTTTATAAACTATCGTCAAAATGTTGATAGATTACCGCTTAAATTTCCATAAATGACTGAAATCCAAAATATTAATGATAATTTTTGCTTTACATATATTTACGAATTATTGCGAAAATTTCTATAAATTACCGCAAAAATTTCCATAAATTGCTAAAATAAAAGTTTTTACTTGTAACTTATGTGGAACATATTTTTATGAATTGTTGCGAAAATTTCTATAAATTACCGCATAAATTTCCATTAATTAGTTCCTAACTGACTATTGTCAGTTTACCGTGTTAGCAATACTGGCACAGTACTGGCGTAGTACTGGTTTGCCAGTGTTGTTTTCGCAGTACTGGCACAGTACTGGCATACCAGTCTTAAAGGGCAGTACTGGCGTAGTACAGAAATTTTAATGAAGCCAGTACTAAACCAGTACTGGCAAGCCAACTGCTGGCATGCCAGTACTGGTGCAATACTGCGCCAGTTGTGAATACTGGCATTTGACAGAAATTTTTGCTTGGGTGTAGGGCAACTTGTCCCCTACAACTTTCAATAAAAAAGTTCCTGATATTTTCGCATAAAATACATGTTTTGTCCTTTTTTGAAAATTTTGTTTTTTTTTTAACTTTTCGCCCCACCCTGGGGCGAAAAGTTAAATGGCTGGGGCGAAAAGTTAAATTCTATTTTTAGCCTATTAAAACTATTTTCTGATAGGTTTTAAGTAGTAGATAAGTTAAAGTATACGTAAACAAGTAATTTAGTTAATAAAAGATCTTTGCGTTTTTGGCTTTAACAACAAATATAAAAAATCTGACTAAAGATATTTAGCAAATACCTTTAGGCATCTCTTTAGGGGACCCAAATAATGAAGTAAAAAAATCGCGGTGAGGATAAATGCAAAAAATATACTTAAAAGTTGATATTTTCTTTTTCGAAAAAATTTTCAAAAGTAGGTTAAAAAAAAACTTTCAATACCCAATGGGAAATGCCAGTGTAGTGTCGATGTTGACCACTGGCTTAGTACTCAGACGATTGTTCGGCGTAGTCTAGCCGAGCCTCGACAATTAGTGCTGGCGCTACAGTACAGAATTTTTGTTTCGCCAAAGCTTGGACAAGCCACGGCGGCAAGTGCTGGCTGATTATAGAAAAATTGTTCACGACGCTCTTTGCCAACATTGCTTTTTTGACATAAACTTGAAAAAAATTATAAAAAAAGTTTATGAATGTTTATAAATATAAATTTATTGAAAACATTAATATTTTACTTTTCAGTTGTTCATTTTTTATTTTTATTAAATTTAATAATAATAATTTAACATAATTGTTTAATTTTGTAAATAATAAATTATTTAAACAAATTAAAATTAAAAACAAAATTTAAACTTTAATCTTAATAATAATTTGGTTCCTATTAAAATACTATTATACTTCTTACTATGAATAAAAAATTATTAAAAAATTACCACGTAATTTAAGAATTACGTCCCAGGCGCGAGCTGACAGTGAGTTCAGGCTTTACGAAGCTTGGTTGAGACTTAATCAGTATTGGTTGAAGATTGGTGGGACAGCGAAAGCAAGGCTGTTTCAGTCCGGAATAGTAACATCGATGTAAACCTGACGCTCAGTCTTTGTTGAAGACTGGCGTTCAATCTTCAATCAATGCTGCGGAAGCCGAAAGCAGGACTGAACAAGACTGCTTCCACTGTTCCCAAATTTACACGCTTCTCACGCGTTCATTCAATATAACGTGAATATATTAATTATTATTATTAATAATAAACAGTATTGTTATTAATATATATGTATTTACATATTTAATGACAATAAGTTATTATTATAATAATTATATTATTTTCATATAAATATTATATGACTAACAATAAATGTCATTTAACATAATAATATTGAAAAATAATTTTAGCAAAAAAAACACAATTTGTGATAATTTGTACATTTTTTAACTTCATTTTTGACAGACTTTTAATATTATTTACAAACAAGTTCACAAGTTTTTATTCACAACACTTATTAATTATACAGATTAAATAGTAATTTTATTATTTTATGTAACCGCTTATAATGAAAAAATCCGCTCGCATGTGGGATCGAACTCACGTCCCCCCGCCCCAGACGCATTCCGGAAGTCCTAGACGCAACCACTTAATCCGCACGGCCACTGAGTCTCGATGAGACCTCGGGCTAATGTAATATATTAATGCCAGTGCCGTATACTTTGTTACTTATAAGGGCAAAGTGAAAACTATGACTAAAACATTTTACAATTAAAAATATTTAATGGATAATTTAATAAACATCGATAAATAATTGATATTTTTTATTATTCAGTAACAAAATTATTAACATTTATTATTAGATATATTAATAATATATTATGTAAATAAATATAATTTGGAATAATAATGGATTATAATGTTAAATATTATAATTATTATTAATTATAATAATATTTATTAATTGAATAATAATTATTAAAATTATAATTAATAAATAAATAAATAATAATTAATTAAATTAATATTAAAAGTTAACATAATTAATAAAATGATTAAATATGATGCAGTGTCAGGAATATTTATTGCACATTTTAATTATTATTTATTAATTATCTATAATAATTTTGAAAACATTTATAAAAAAAAATTTTCCATTTAACTTTCTTTAAATATGAATGTTACAATTAATAATATATTTATACTAAATAAATATAAATATTTATTTATCAATTGATAACTTAATGTTAATTATTATTATTATTTGAAACAATTATTATAATTATAATTATTATAATATTATTTAATTAAGTGAACACGGTAATAAATAAAGATAAACTGAATATTGAGTAAAGATTGATTCAAGCTTGAATCCAGATTAGATGTTCGAGCTTCACTCATAAAGATTGACCGAGTCTTGAATCGAGCATGGGACGAGCATTGGGTCCAATGTTGAACCAATATTGAACTAATATTGATTGACAGTGATGTAAAGACTGCTTCTACTGTGAGTTACCCACACTGAGCGTTCAAGACTCAATCAACCTTTAATCTATCGTCAGCATTGGTCTTTCGCGCCTGGGGTAAAATGTTAAATGCAATAAGTAAAGTAATTTAATTTAATTATTAAAAATTTAGTTTAATTTATTTTATTTCAATTTATTATTTCTAACGTATCCCTATTTTTTTCTCATCTTTGACTCAATAATTGTATGTCTGAATGATACTGAGATATTAATACTTTACTGTATACACGTGTCGTTAGCATAGTGGTTAGAGCGTTAGTCTGTTAGTTCGTAGGTCGTAGGTTCGATTCCCCTCGTCAGCAATTTTGTTTATTTTCATAGGTTTGCGATATTTCTAGATTCCAATCGTTAGGTACTAAAATATGAAAATCTAATGCACACTTACTGTAATTGTTTATTATTTAATTTTTAAATGTTATAAACAATTTTTTTGTACTTCATTTACTATATCCATTGTTAGTCTCCATCTTTAATACAATTTAATTAAAAAGAGAAATATTTTATGAATAATAACTATTTATTAATATTATTTACCATTTTGTTGTAAAATTATTTATAATTATGAATTTACGACTAATTAATAACAATACGGCATTTATTGCGGCAATATTCTCAGCCAGCACTGCTCCAGTGCTGCGCCAGCGCTGTCTGGCAGCACTGACAGACAGTACTTCGGCAGCGCCAGACGGCGTTATCATCCCAGTGCCATGCCAGTGCTGGCTCTCAGCCTTGCCGCCAGTGCTGGCGCAGTACTACGCCAGTTGTAAATTTCCCATTGGGTATAGACGCCACAAAAATTAACAGAATTGCACACAACTCCGGACATTTATTTAGGGTAATAACACCCTTCTATAATTAAATTTGCAATACTCTAACTATTTCTGTTCGAAAGATAATGAATTTTAACGGTTTTGTCAGTTTAACTTTTCGCCTCAGTCTCCCCTAAGTATTTAAAAATTCTGCCCCATTTTTCATTTTGGTTTTAATTCGTATAGAGCATAGTTTGAATGTAATTGGCACTTTCTTACGTGTGGCGCGATAATTATGAGAATAAGGATCGAAACGATCGGAGCATTTCACTTTCCTTGACAGTTGTTGACAGCGGGGTGGCAGGAGTAACGGTATCAGTAATCGTTGATCTTTCGCTGAAGGAGAGAGAAAATATATTTCATTTATCATCCATGCTTTCATCCAAAGCATCCATCTGAGATGTTTCTGCCAAAGATGTGCCCCTTTTTTGAACCCCTTTTTCGCGTAGGCGGATATGCGCAAAGACGATTCAAGTTTTCTTCAAAGTATCAAGTTGATCAAAAATTTAGATCAATTTTTATTTCATCCACATTTTAGTACACCGAAAAAAATGTTTTCAACTTTAGACTATTCCTCTTCTTTTGCAGCATTTTATCCTCTTACATATGAGCACTAAAGTTTTCCTTTCTAAATTGAGAGAATATTCCTCTATTATATTTTCCATTAAATGTTACTTTTTAAACAGTTTGAAGCTGCGTTCAGAAAAACAAACAACAACTTAAAAATCTTCTTTGTAGTATAAATTTGTTTCAATTTGAGAGGAATAATTTTAATCAAAGAAGAAAGGTTAAAATTTATCTTTTAGTTAAAAAAAACTTTCAAATATAAACAAAAATTCCTCTTTTTTGTAGATGAATATTTGTATATTGAAGATAAAATGTAAAAATAATTGTTAAGCGGAATATTCTTCTCACTTTGAGATTTTATTTTTTTCGGTGTATCAAATTGATACACTTTATTATCATTTTGATACTATTAACAAAACTGTGTACACGGAGAAAATTTATTCCTGAAATTTTACTGAATTTAGTTAGGTAAAACTGGGATGAACTGTCAAAACAGTAATTTTTCAAGAACTAGACTGTAAAAGAAATTGCATTGAAAAATAATGTAAAAAGCATAAACCTTACGATACATGTATTAGCGCTTCAGTTACAGTTCGGTAAAACGTAAGCTTAGTGCTCGCTACATTCATATTTATTGAATAGTTCGGTAAAACGTAAGATATATCCCGAGTCGAACTTTTAGACCTGCTTACCTCCTTAAAACTGAGGGTTTGTAAGGATGTAATAGGATGAAAGCAGAGTTTATTTGCATTGCAAGTTAACTCTGATTACCTCCTGCAAACCCCTGGTTAGCGACAAATTTAGATGGTAAAAGGGGGAAAGCAGGTGTTCCTAGAACCTTAATTAATACTGCTTGACCCTTACTTACAGAATTCTTTCCTCTCCAAAAACCCTGGAAAAACTGCTCATAGCATATTTGAGATCATTTTTAACTAATTTTTATAATAACTTTAATTATTAATAAATGGCATTATTATTTAATGATTTTTACTTTTTTTTAAATTTAATCGTGACCAATAGCGAATTCATAAATAATGTTAGTATATATGTGGGGATTAATACATATATCCATTTATATATAAAAAAAAATTTTAATTTAATATTTGTTAATTAAATTATTTAACGGTGTATATAATCATTTAATTGCATACTTATACCTATACAATACAGAAAAATCGGAATAAACGCAAACCTACGAAATAAATAAAATCTAACGCACGCGAGACTTGAACCTACGACCTACGGACTACGAAACTAACGCCCTAACCACTATGCTACGGAACCTAACTGAACACAAATGCTCTATTTTCAGTGACTTGTTGAGTGATTCAATAAAGCATTAATTGACACTAATACACTACAGCAAATAAATAAATTGTTTAATAATAATAACCTTTAAACATTCATAAATTAATATTTTTATTATTTAAAAAAAATGTCAAAACATTTCAGTTAAAAATAATATTTATAAATTAATAATAAAAAAGTACATGTTTCGGTAACCTATTCGCAGTTTGAAGTTAATTGTTGTTTACATTTTGGTTTCTTAATCTTTTTTTAATTTTTCTTTTCAAATATTTTCAATTTTAAAATTAATGTATTGAAAATCTTCGAATTGTTGCAAAGAATTTTATCAAAAAATTTGATAATAATAGAATATTCCTTCAAAGAATTTCTTTATTTAGAAAAATAACTAAATTCTCGCAAAGAATTTTATTAATATTTTTAAAAATCCTAATTAAATTTTTTTGAAAAATTTCTTTGAATTTGTTTTTAAACTAATGGAGTTTTTTTAATAATTTTAATTGAAAATTTCGAAAGCAATTGCATTTTATGAAGAAGAATTTTATTAACATTATATTCAAAATAAGTGATTTCTTGCGAAGAATTTATTAAAATTTTAAGAAATAATTAAATTGTTTATGAAGAATTTTATAGAAATATTTAAAAATCATGAAATTTTTTCGAAAAATTCAGTTAAAGTTGTTTTGAAAATAATTCAATTTCTTTAAAGAATTTTATTAAAATTAAGTATATTCAAAATAATTGAATTCATCATAAGAATTTTAATTACTTTTCGAAAATAATAGAATTATTTTAATTCTTTTGACGAATATATTCAAAAATTGTATTGAGCTAGTAATTTAATTCTTATATAGATTTTTTTAAAAAATATTTTGAGAATAATTAAATTGTTTTTCAAAAATTTTAAATTCTTGTTGAAACTAAATTTTATGGGAATTTTTGAAAATAATTAAATTCTTTCGTTTAATTTTATTTTAATTGGGTTAATAATTATTTAATTCTTGCAAAGAGTTTTAGTATTTATAAAAATAGTTGAATTATTTCGAAGAATTTATTAAAGTTTAAGAAAATAATTGCAATTTATGAAAATATTTTAAAATATTTGAATTCATCTAAGGAATTCAATTAAAATTGTTTTGAAAATAATTGAATTCCTGCAAAGAATTTTACTATTTATAAAATTAATTGAATTCTTCGGAAGAATTTTACTATTTATAAAAATAATTGAATTTTTTCGAAGGATTTATTAAAATTTTAGAAAATAATTGAATTCTGTCGTGAAATTTTCAAAATAAAAAATTTTGTAATTTGCAAAACAATAATAAGTTGAATATCTTGTACCGCGCGTAACATTTCCTATTGCGTAAGAATGTGGTAGAAGCAATACAGGGTTTAAGGTTCAATTAGGACTTAAAAAGGAGTTGTCAGAGTTAAATAGAACTTACGCAGGAGGAAAAAAACACCAAGGGTTTGTTAGGTGCAGGTTAGGGTTAAATTATACTTACCAGGAGGTAAGCAGGTCTAAAAGTTCGACTCGGGTGTTGTAAGGGATACCTTCACGTTTGTACTCCTTACAACAGCTATAGTAATCATAACAAAAAGTGGTCACATATCCGAGCAGTATTGCTCGGACTATTGTATTCAGTACGAATAAATTTTTCTCCGTGTAAGTAGGGTCTAAATTTCGACTCGGGGTGGTTATTTAATAGAACAAGTGAATGAAAACGACGAATTTGCAATTTATATTCTTCGAAAAATTTAGAGCAAGAGGTATTATTTTTATAGAATTTGAAAAAAATACTTAATATATGTGAATGATTTTGGTCTAGAATTAAAGAATGGAATTAATACTTGATATTGTGCAACTATCAAATCTTAAAAAACAATTTTCTTCAATTGGCGTGCGCTTGAATTCCAGATTTCAAAATCGCAATTTTCACAAAAAATCTCTAACTTTAAAGAATTATATTTTTAATATTTACACTATTAAATTGGTTATAACTTATCCTATTTGAGTCTAAATTTATTGAACTTTAAAATGATCCTAGTTGGATAGCTCTAATATCTATTTTTACAGAAATATTTGAATTTTAAGTGAAGCGAGCATTTAAAAGTAATCAGTACAAATGTACTGAAACTTTTTGACCCCAGTGTACACTTTTCTCATTTCAAAGGATGTGTGTCTACATTGAACCACCTCTAATAAAACACTACAATTTACTTCGAAAATAATATTTCCACTTACACATTGTAAAAAATCTTATTTTCTACTCAAAAAAATAGAAAATTGTTGTTAAATAGTTATTATTTGTTAATATAGGAGATTAATATATTTCGATGTCAGGTTAGGTAGCAAAAGTGACAATTTAAGTTTATCATGTTGACAATTGTGATGAAAGCATGTCTTCCAGTATTTTTCTTACTAATTAGTAGAGCAGATAACTTTACCACTCTTAAAATTGAAAATTCTTTGCTTTTTTGGGTGGTTCAATGATGCCGCACTCACTGTATACATATGACATTCACAAAAAAAATGGTTAAAATAAATTTATGTAAGATTTAAAATTCTTTATCACATCGGAATATTGAAGTTGACACCCTGAGCGAAATAAATCACAAGCTTATTAATTTTTAAAACTTCCTATTTCAAAAAAAAACTTGATTATATTTCCACAAAATTTTTTGTTTTGTACGTGAAAAACAGTTTTTTTTAGTTTTTCTTTGTAAATAATAAACCTACGTGCCGGAAATTTTTGGACATATAGTGTGTTTCGGTAATATTAACTTATATAATGAATAAGAAACAATTTTACCCAGTCATTTCTCAGAAAATTGAAGTGGTTCACTGTTGACGCTGGTTCAATGTAGCCTACTCTCCCCTAAATAAAAAAAATATCATTTCAATTGGTTTGAATTTTCTTTTAAGGGTCAGAATTTACCAAACGGATCAACTAAATCTTAAAAATTTTCATTTTGAACCAAAATATATTTGTTTTACTCTTAATGTGGCTAAGAATAATCCCTGAAAATATTAAGCCAAAAAAATTTTTTTGTATAACTTATTAACAATTGAGTTTTTTAGTGCTGCTAAATTAAAACACTTTTTTCTCGAGTTCCAGTTGACAGATTTAAAAATCAAAATATGTGTTTTTTCGTCTTAAATTGCACTATTTGAATATTTTTAAAAAATTTTTTATAATTTTTTATATTATTTGTTTATAAAATGTTAATAAAGAAATATGTTCTTCACTTCCTAACAAAAAAATTAAAATTGTATTATATTCTTTAAACGTCTCCGAGTATGAAACTTAAATTAAAGGAGATAAAATTTATAACAGATATTCCTCTAAACCGATTTTTCATTTTTTATTTGTTTATATTTTTTTGTCACTCAAAGTTAAGAATTTACAATATTTTTAGAAAAAATCATGTTTATTTTTTTATTTTTCCATTGCACAGGATCGAAATCAATTTAAATTAGTCTAGTATGTGTACTAGATAAATAATAATGGATAATGCAACTTATTTAATTTGTTGAAAACAATGTTAATTAACAAATAGGTAACTCTGTTCATAAAACAATTGTTTTTTTTTTGCAAACAAAATGTTTATTTAAGTAATTTATGTCTATTTTTCTCAAAAATTATTTTGAATTTAGTAATTACTAGAGTTGTGCAAAAAGCTCGATCGAGTATTTTCAAGCTTTTCGTTTTTCTAGCAGAGCTGAGCAGAATCAATCTGAACTTGAACCAAATTCCATCCGAGACGTGCAGTATAAAAGCTAAAATAATTTTGAGCACTTGAAGTTTTCGAGCACTCAAAATAATATTTTTGAAAGTATTTAAATTTTTAAAATCACTGAGTTTTAAAAATCATATTAACAGGTTGCAGGAAAAATAAACTACATTCGAAGAGAATTTAGAAAAAGGATTCGAAACTTTCAGCGTCAGTCGCGGAAAATGAAAAATTTGGCCGACCAATGAAAAAAAAATTCTTTCAGTTCTTATTTATTTTATTCTTGTTATGCCTTATATTTAATTACACTCGTACATTTATACATAATCACGACACTTATCACATGTAATCGAACACTATTTAAACACTAATTTCCTACGTCAAACTAAATAACTAACACTAACACGCATATTACCCTACGCTTTCGCAGTTTCGCACGCTACAAATCTACTTTTTCATCGTCCTTATATATTAAATGAAACATTTCTTTACCGCTTGCGAGAAAAAGTGCAATATTTTGAAAATTATATATCTCAAATATTTCTGCTCAACATATTCTAGAATTTTAAAGAGTATTTCAGTATGCGTTAAGGACTATTTTACACTTATTTCAATTTTATTATTTTAAATTTATCACATGTATAGAAGAATTATAATATTTGTGACGCGTTCCCAAGAAAGGTACATAAGAAGCAAAAAATTGGAGGTTATGTTTTAAATTTTTTGAGTAAAAATACAGAAAGAGAATCAATTAATAATTAAAAATTGTTGGTCTTCAAGTCTTTATTATATTCAAAATATTTAATGAATATTGGTTTCAAATTCAAATAATTAAAAATGGACTTTTAATCAAGATAAATCTAACTCGAACCCAACCTATAATTCGTTTGCTTCTTAGGTACCTTTCTTGGGGTCGCGTCACATTAATTAATGAAAATAATAATTAAACCAAACAAATTTTTTTCTGTTAATTACTGTAAAAACTTCTTTAACGATTAATAATTATATTTTATATTATTGTATCCCAGCTGAAAAAAATCGTCTGGATTTTCCCATGGACTTTTCAGGTAGAAATCCATATGGAGATTTGAAACTATCCACATGAAATCCGCATGGATTGCCATGTGGATTTCCGCATGGATTTTTTTATATTCTTAATAAACTCCAAATATGAACGAAAACCTCTTTAAAAATGCAGAAAGCAGTGAGTGAGACCCCTTCGGGGTTTTAGAATTCGAATTTGATGTTTATTTTTGAAAATATTTAAAAATAGAAGAAATAGAGAATTTCCATGTAAATTTCCATGTGAATTATTTCAAATCTCCTCATGGATTTCTGCGTAAATTTCCATGTGGAAAATCCAGACGAACTTTTTCAGTTGGGATGTTATTATGATTTTAATTATTTTGAATAATATGATTTGATATATTATATATTATTATAATAATTCATAATAAACAATCCTAAAAATTTTGAATATAAAATATTTAAATAAATATTAAAATATAATTCTACAATTTCTATAAATTTATAATGTGCGTATTAAAAGTATTATTTACAATTTAATTATAATGAAATAAGCTCGAGAGTGATTATATTTTTTGATGAAACAAAATATTCATTTAAAGTTGGTATTTAATTGTCACAAATTATTTTAAATTTCTTGCCGGATTATATTTTTTGATGAAACAAAATATTCATTTAAAGTTGGTATTTAATTGTCACAAATTATTTTAAATTTCTTGAAGGATTTTCAAACTCCTCCATCGTAAAGGTGCGCGATACCAATGAAAATAAAAATAGTCACTTTCTCATTGAAAAGTAATGATACCTGTACAAACTTTTATTTTTTATAATTTTGTTATTTAGTAATTGATTTGAAATCGCTAAGAAAAAAATAAAATAAAAAATAAATAAAAAAAAAAATAAAAAATAAAATAAGAAAAACTAAAAAATACGTAAACACCCAATGGGAAATGCCAGTGTAGTGCCGATGTTCACCACTGGCTTAGTACTCAGACGATTTTTCGGCGTAGTCTAGCCGAGCCTCGACACTTAGTGCTGGCGCAGTACAGAATTTTTGTTTCGCCAAAGCTTGGACAAGCCACGGCGGCAAGTGCTAGCTGAGTATAGAAAAATTGTTCACAACGCTCTTTGCCAACATTGCTTTCTTGACATAAACTTGAAAAAAAATTTTAAAAAAGTTTATGAATGTTTATAAATATAAATTTATTGAAAAAATTAATATTTTACTTTTCAGTTGTTCATTTTTTATTCTTATTAAATTTAATAATAACAATTTAACACAATTGTCTAATTTTGTAAATAATAAATTATTTAAACAAATTAAAATTATAAACAAAATTTAAACTTTAATCTCAATAATAATTTGGTTCCTATTAAAATACTATTATACTTCTTACTATGAATAAAAAATTATTAAAAAATTACCACGTAATTTAAGAATTACGTAAAATGTTAAATGCAATAAGTAAAGTAATTTAATTTAATTATTAAAAATTTAGTTTAATTTATTTTATTTCAATTTATTATTTCTAACGTATCCCTATTTTTTTCTCATCTTTGACTCAATAATTGTATGTCTGAATGATACTGAGATATTAATACTTTACTGTACATATGTGTCGTTAGCATACACGGAAAAAAAAAGTTCCCAGATATTTCAGGAATTATTTCCTAACTCTTGGATACGTGGTAACAGCTCTGAACTAGCGACGAACATTCAATGGTAATCAATGAATGTTTGAAAGAAATTCGGGAACTGTATTAGAAAAAGCTGTAAATAGTCCAATAGTCTTTTTTTCATTGCTTTCTCATATAAAGTTCATGGCACTGGCCGCAACTGTTTCTGAAATTTTCGGGAACTCGTCAAGGAATCTTGGTGCGCAGAAACCCAGTGCGCACCAGTCTCAACAAGTCTCACAGTCAGTAAGACTTGCGTGCCTTATATATTTATTTTATGCTGAGGTATTTAACGTTCCTGTTTAGCTCAGATGGATAAGACGCCGGACTTCTATTCCTCGGGTACGCGAGTTCTGTTCCAGCCGCCGTCGATTTTTCTCTAATATGGTTTTTTCTATTTCAGAAACTTAATAAAAAATAAAAATTGTATGTGACCTTCAAGGATAAATGTGTGTGTATGTGTGTGCGGACGTGTCAAGGAGGGGAAGTGGGAGGGGGGAAGCAGAATCCATTTTTTCTTGCATTTGCCTAACTTTTCGATTTTCTTGAACAGTTCCCGACTTTTTCAAGAACAGTTTGCCGAGAAGTGGTGAAATAGTTATAATTTGTAGAGAAATAGTAAATGACATATTTAAACGAGGCAACCTTTAGTTCTCTGTGAACTACCCGCCGTATCCAAGAGTTAAGAACGAAGTTCCCGAATAATCTTCGAACTTTTTTTTTCCGTGTAGTGGTTAGAGCGTTAGTCTGTTAGTCCGTAGGTCGTAGGTTCGATTCCCCTCGTCAGCAATTTTGTTTATTTTCATAGGTTTGCGATATTTCTAGATTCCAATCGTTAGGTACTAAAATATGAAAATCTAATGCACACTTACTGTAATTGTTTGTTATTTAATTTTTAAATGTTATGAACAATTTTTTTCTACTTCATTTACTATATCCATTGTTAGTCTCCATCTTTAATACAATTTCTTTAAGAAGAGAAATATTTTATGAATAATAACTATTTATTAATATTATTTACCATTTTGTTGTTAAATTATTTATAATTATGAATTTACGACTAATTAATAACAATATGGCATTTATTGCGGCAATATTCTCAGCCAGCACTGGTCCAGTGCTGCGCCAGCGCTGTCTGGCAGCACTGACAGACAGAACTTCGGCAGCGCCAGACGGCGTTATCATCCCAGTGCCATGCCAGTGCTGGCTCTCAGCCTTGCCGCCAGTGCTGCCAGTGCTGGCGCAGTACTACGCCAGTTGTAAATTTCCCATTGGGCAAAGTCAGTCAAAATTATTTCACGTGACGTTTACCGCCTTAGAGTTTGCGCATCTTTTCTGCGCATCATTTTCCGCGACTCGTCGACGAAAATTTCTATCAAAGTGTTACAATAATTCTACGACTATTTTCCGCTACTAGGTTTATAAAAAGTCCTCAACTATTTTCAGAGAATTTCTGATAAAAGCGAAGAGTATTTCAAAAAGTCCGTAAAGTTTTTTTTTCATATCCGAGAGTCTTCAATTAGTAGCTAAAAACTTTAGCGACTAATTTTTTCCGTGTATTCGCCCACTGATAACAGCGAAAACTACGAAAGTGTTTTTTTGTGTGCTTGTTTTTAGGTTAGAATGCGGTAAGAAATTGGAAGAGAAAAACTCCTCCAATTAACAAATTAATTTATATATTTTTTTTAGTATTATATCATTAATAGCTGCTGGAATAGTTTCGCCCCTCGTTTTTTTCAACATAAAAAAAAAATTTCGTAAGATCGCTGTAGTTCTGAACAGAATTGAGTTACAGCAAAATAATGCATGGCAAAATTGTAGCTAAGAAGTCAAGTTTTCAAACGGTCATTTTTAAAATTTTTTTTTAAATACACTTTTTAGAATCAAAAATCCAAACAGGAATAGCAATGCCCCACCCTACCTTACAGTATTTTTTGGTTAATATATTATTTAGTATTTTTTGGTTCATTTAAAGAAGTATAATATATTTAATTTAAACATAAGTTGTGGTAGTTTTTAAATTATTTATAATCAACTTTTAAGTTTGAATCAAATATAACATTTTTAAACATAATTTTTGTTGACGTCAAAACAGAAAATATGTTTCAATTAAACATAATTATTCAAACAAATAATATTTTTGAATCAATGCAGTAGATATTTTCTATTCATTTTTAGAGTGAATCAGAATATTCTTTGGATTTGGGAAAAAAGTGAAAATTTTGTCTGCAAATCAGAGAAGAATCAGGGAAGAACAAAATTAAATTTTTGTGGGAGCCTTGTAAATTGTCTTGGTAAATGTGGTCAATTAATTATAACTTTTGCCCATTTACAGACTTCGCTTATACGTATATATATAGCTAGAGGAGAAAAATCAAAGAATCTTAAATCAATGTGCGCTAAAATATATAATGGAATTTCCATTAGGCATTAGGTATCGTAAGCATAAATTCTTCCTTTAACGTCAGCTGGCGTTTAACGAGGCGCTACCCATTTGCTAAGTTAGTGCGCTAAGAGGCAAAAGGGATGAGAGATGTGTGTGGAAAAAAGTCAGGGAGAAAAGATTAGTCACTAAATCTTCACATTTACCAGTCAATGTCGCTATATAGGTATTTTATCGCTATTTTACTCGTAGCAATACAACTATTTTTTTTCTCTTCCTTTTTTTCACCAACGTATATATATATGTATACGCGCAAGATTATCGCATCTCAGCGCGCTTTGCATAAATATCCTTAAAACGCGGATGTACATTTTGTTAAATTGATAATTTAAAACCACACCCAACAAAATAGACTTTCCTCTTTTAATTATAAGAAAGTTTATTATTAAATAAGCTGTCACGCTAAACAATCGAATTTTTTATTACCGCATCATAACAGGCAAATGTGTGGCTGGTATGAAATTGCCAATATTGTGCCATGACAATGCCAAGATTGGAATTTTAATATTGGATAAATACTTCCGCAAAATTAGAATAATCTATTATAAAAATCTCATTTTTAAAACAATATTTTGACTTAAAATCAATAATGGGCGTACAATGGTCCTACCCTGGCAGTTCTAAAAATAGACCGTAAAACAAATTTTAGTGAAATTCGACGAAAATTCTCATTCCATTTTTATTGTTTTATTAAAAACTAGCTGTCGAACCCGTCTTCGACGGGTTTTAGTTTCTACAAATACATTCAATAGTGTGTCGACCGCAGTCTCGAAAAATTGGAAATAGCGGGGAATTTAATTTGACCGGAAAAAATAATATTTAGCTACCATTAACTATTTCATTAGAAAAATATTACTATTCTAAATCAGTGATTGACTTTTTATTATCAAATAATTTATTTTTAATTAATTAAAATGCAGAGAACAATGTTTTGTCAATTATTTGTAGAAATTTAATTATTGTATTATAAGTTAATCCAAAATTTCCACCAGTTTTTGGAGTTATAGTGAAGTCAAATTCGAACTAATTGTATCATAATTGCTAAAATCTAAAATAAGACCTATATTGCAGGCTGAATTCACAGTTTTCCCGATTAAATTAAATTCCTGCATATTTCCCGTTTTTCCAGTTGGTAGAACCCCTGTTAAAAGTATTAGTAAAAACAAAAACCCGTCGAAGAGTATTTTTATAAAATAAGTGAATTTTTGTAGCCATTTGTAGATTTATTTAATGTTAATTCTTATCAAGAAAATTTATATTTGATGAGAAAAGATACGCCTGTAAAAATTTGGACAAAGCTGGGAAAATCCGGATAGTTTGTTAAACAAAAATAATAATAGACACCTTGTTTAACTTTTGCCTTTACATAATGCTCAAAACATTCTTAAAAGTTAAATCTAGAATTAAAATAACCAAACTTTTTACTATCTAAGTTTTTTCTCAGTAACAGAATGCAAGTATCGTATCACATATTCTTGAATTCCTGCAGTATCAATTTTATCATAAGAATCTCCATTTTTAATATTTTCGAAATTTTTGCAATTGAAAAATTTTTGATTAATTGGATAAACAAATAATTCTACATTCCATTATTTTGACGTCAAAAATTTATCAGACTCCAAAAATACTACTGAATTAAGCTTGATAGTAATTGGTCTGTCAATTATAATTTTTCAATTTTTTTATATTAAAAACATTTTTATACTTAGGACTTCCATCTTATAGTTATAGAACAGTATTTTTTCAAAATTGTGCTAAAATATGACTAAATAACATGTAATATTTAATTACAGAAAGTTTAAAAAAATATACTTTAAAAAATATAAAATTTGGAAATTTTTCATTTTTTTAATTTTTTGAAAAAATTGAATACCTCCCGTTCTAATTAATATATTTAAAATCTGTAAATTTATTGTTTATATATATCTTACAAAAGTCATAACTGATTTATTTACAGCAATCTGTCAAAATGTTAAAAAAAATTTGAATTTTTTGGAAAATTCATAATTTTTTTTCATATTAATATTATTTTTTAATTCAATTTATTTTTATATATCTTTAAAATCATTTATATTATTAATAAATTAAAAAATTTATGCTAATCTGTAAAAATTAAAAAAAAATTTTTTTTGAATTTTTTGAAAAACTCATAACTTTTGTTCAGCTCAATACATACATACATATACATACAGGAAATTCTCTATTACCATTTTTGGATTCTCCGTTGTTCAAATAAATAAATTATGCTAGAAAAAATTAATTTCGTGCAATGTACAGACAAAAGTCTGATTTTATTAATATAGATAAGACAAAATAAGGGGGAAAAGGTATCAATTTTATATCCTTAGAAAAACATTGCCAAGTTATTCTATATTTAGTTTACTATTTTTATTTATAAACTAATTAATAAATTAAATAGTAAGGCAAAAATACAAAACTAATAATAAATAAAGTAAGAAGTTTCTTTATGCGAAAAAAATGGTAAATGTTTGGGAAAATTTATAAACCCTGTTCTATAAAAGGCATTCTTGTATGTATAGGTATATATATAAAGGAAAATCGTGACGATTCACGTGGTTCACCATAAAGAAAAGTGGGGGAATACTGTTAACTGCTGTCACTCGCTGACAAGCGAGACTCTCGGCTTCTCCACTTTAGCGACACAACCACCAACGAGTTGTTTCAAAATTGTTTGTTTGTCAAAACTGCCCTTAAATTTCACTTAAATTTTGAGGACAGAGCGATAAGTTTTTCTACCCTTAGAAGGGTATAAGGTTAAATCTACCCTTAAAATTGACCTAAATTTTGAGGGCAATTTTGACTATGATCTATAAGGGGCCCCTATACTACTATACTACTTAAAATTGACCTAAATTTTAAGGGCATTTTGAGGCATATACCCTTAGAAGGGTATAAGGTTAAATCTACCCTTAAAATTGACCTAAATTTTGAGGGCAATTTTGACTATGATCTATAAAGGGCCCCTATACTACTACCTATAGATTAAATCTACCCTTAAAATTGACCTAAATTTTGAGGGCATAGGGAGTTGTTTGTCAATTTATTTGACCTGTAGGTTAAAACTGTAGGTTAAAATTGACCTGAATTTTTGACCCTTAGGAGGGTATAAGGTTAAATCTACCCTTAAAATTGACCTAAATTTTGAGGGCAATTTTGACTATGATCTATAAGTGGCCCCTGTACTACTACCTATAGGTTAAATCTACCCTTAAAATTGACCTAAATTTTGAGGGCAATTTTGACTATGATCTATAAGGGGCCCCTATACTACTACCTATAGGTTAAATCTACCCTTAAAATTGACCTAAATTTTGAGGGCATAGGGAGTTGTTTGTCAATTTATTTGACCTGTAGGTTAAAATTGACCTGAATTTAGGTCAAATGTAACGATGGGCCTACCTTAACAGTGGGCTAACCTTGACTATGCTCCCTCTATATAGGGGGCCCTTAGAAATCCTTACTCTGCGGCGGCGGCGAAATGTTTTTATATAATAGGGAGATATATATATATATATATATATATATATATATATATATATATATATATATATATATATATATCACCGTTCATATTGTAATCCTATCTACTCTTCACTGTATATATATATATATATATATATATAATATATATATATATATATATATATATATATATATATATATAGAAAAGAATTAATGACCCCCACAAGTCACTAATCCTTCCTTTGTTTCCACTCAACGATTGAAAATCTCTCCATTTTCTCATGTAGAACACAATTGTTTATGTTCATCTCCATCACTTATTATCGTTTTACGTTCAGGTACTTCTAATATATTTATAACGATTATTTGTTCTGCTACAAATTTCTTTTTTTACAATAGGAAATATTTTTTTGTAATTCTTATACAGTTTTGATTTTCTTTTATTTCTTACTAAGGATCCCGAGTCGAAATTTAAGCCCTACTTTCACCCTGAATTTTCAGGGTCTATTGAGTGTTACACGGAAAAAAAAAGTTCCCAGATATTTCAGGAATTATTTCCTAACTCTTGGATACGTGGTAACAGCTCTGAACTAGCGTCAAACATTCAATGGTAATCAATGAATGTTTGAAAGAAATTCGGGAACTGTATTAGAAAACGCTGTAAATAGTCCAATAGTCTTTTTTTCATTTCTTTCTCATGTAAAGTCCATGGCACTGGCCGCAACTGTTTCTAAAATTTTCGGGAACTCGTCAAGGAATCTTGGTGCGCAGAAACTGTGCGCACCAGTCTCAACGTCAGTAAGACTTGCGTGCCTTATATATTTATTTTATGCTGAGGTATTTAACGCTCCTGTTTAGCTCACGTGGATAAGACGCCGGACTTCTATTCCTCGGGTACGCGAGTTCTGTTCCAGCCGCCGTCGATTTTTCTCTAATATGGTTTTTCTATTTCAGAAACTTAATAAAAAATAAAAATTGTATGTGACCTTCAAGGATAAATGTGTGTGTGTGTGTGTGTGTGTGGACGTGTCAAGGAGGGGAAGTGGGAGGGGGGAAGCAGAATCCATTTTTTCTTGCATTCGCCTAACTTTTCGATTTTCTTGAACAGTTCCCGACTTTTTCAAGAACAGTTTGCCGAGAAGTGGTGAAATAGTTATAATTTGTAGAGAAATAGTAAATGACATATTTAAACGAGGCAACCTTTAGTTCTCTGTGAACTACCCGCCGTATCCAAGAGTTAAGAACGAAGTTCCCGAATAATCTTCGAACTTTTTTTTTCCGTGTAGGAGTAGTAAAGTAGGGTCTAATTCTAATACAATTAGACCCTACTTTGACTCCCAAAACAGGCGGAAATTTGCCAATCTTCCATTTGGAGAAGCAAAGTAGGGTCTACTTCTAAGAAACCTATACCGTACTTTTAAACCTCGTAGACCCTACTTTCATACTCCTAGACCCTACATTCTAAAAGAAAATTTAGAATTATTTTTTAATGCATTACTTGAAACACTGCAAATGCAAAAAGTACTCCTAATTGATAAATACTGATGTGTTTAGACATAAAATTCCACTTTTACTCATCCCAAGTGCTTCTTTGGAATCTGAGCAAATCTTCAAATTTTTCTTTTTCTAATTGTAGGGTCTATAGGAGTATGAAAGTAGGGTCTACGAGGTTTAAAAGTACGGTATAGGTTTCTTAGAAGTAGACCCTCCTTTGCTTCTCCAAATGGAAGATTGGCAAATTTCCGCCTGTTTTGGGAGTCAAAGTAGGGTCTAATTAGAATTAATTAGAATTAATTAATTAATTAATTAATTCTATTAGAATTAGACCCTACTTTACTGCTCCTAACACTCAATAGACCCTGAAAATTCAGGGTGAAAGTAGGGCTTAAATTTCGACTCGGGAAATGAACTAAAAAATTCAATTATTTTTATGAATAATAAAAATTTCTCAAGAATTCAATTATTTAAATTCGTTGCAGGAATTCAATTTATTAGCAGGATAAGAAAGAAGTAAATATTTTTGATGAAAATTAGAAAAAAGTCAAGAAAATAAAATATAGAATGGTATTTTTGTCACTTTTTTGAAGTATCTAAAACGAGTTTTTTGGTCGTCAAGTTTGATTTTTCGTTAACTTTTTTTTACTACTTTTTTTTAGTTTGAAATCAACATTTGGCTACTTTTTTAAAGTTCAAAGTATGTCATTCTTGAAATTTTCTATTTGTATTTTTTGCGGATTAATTCTTAACTCTATTCTTATTAACCCTATTCTTAACACGTTACTACCTTTATATAAAAACAATTCCCCGTCGATGAGTCAGAATTTTTTAAAGGCCCCACCAGCGGGACCGTTACATTACGTTCTCCATAAGGGCTGTTACGTTATACGTCAAAATTTAGGTCAAATTTTTATAATTTTTATAACTACCGATTATAAAGAAACCTAAAAAATGCCTAAAAATTTCAAAAAAGTGATACAGTTTGAATTTTGGAATTCAAACTGTTGAAATACCCCAATTACTCTTTAAATCTGAATATGTGAAAATTCACTTATTTCTAAGTAATAAGTCGCTTTCTAGTTCAATAAGTGCATATAAACTGGCAATAAGTAAAATTTCACTGAGAATAAGTGAAGAATTCGCTTATTTATAAGTGTATATATTCACTTATGCATCGAGAAAACGACTTGTAACGTATAATAAGTGAAATTTCACATATTCAGATTTAGAGAGTAGGGAGTCTAAAGTTTCGTCTCATAAAAAAATCAGTGACCTCAAAAACCCTAAAGACTAAATTAAATTCTTTCTTCAAATCCCGAAAAGCTAAAAAATTTGTACAATTAATTTATTTTCCGAAAAGAGAAGAATATTTATTTTATACGAAAAAGACTGTTGACACGAGAAAAAAGGTGAATTTTCTAAAAAAGGAACTCGTTAGTGACAAAGTATTTTCTTGTAAAAGGATATAGTATACACAAAAGCTCATTTCTAGTGCACAAGAGACAGGGCGATGTTTTTCTTTTCTTTTTTTCTCTTTTTTTTTTGTTTTCAATTCCGCAATCGATTCGCGTCATCGATAAACTCGACAGCGAGTAGAAATTCTTAGGGTTTCTTGAATCGTTCGAATCTTTGGTAGTTGTGCTCCTTGAAAAGCCAATATCGCCAACATAGTCAAGACTCCTTTCGCGAGATAAACAACTATGTGCGCCTTCCCTTTATGCTTTACGTGGTTTACGGTATTATACACGCACGCAGACGTGCGCTCCTTGAATCGCGAGTTAGGATGTATAAAACCGACAAGAAAACGCGTTTTGGATTCCCTTCTCGCGAGGCCAATAAAGCAACAATATTGCTATGCGTAGAAAAGCTTCAATGAATTTACTCGCATGAACGGAGCTGTTCGCTTCAGGAGTATTCCACTTTATACAATATATATATATATATATATATATATATATATATATATATATATATATATATATATATATATATATATATATATATATATATATATATATATATGTATGTATATATATATGTATATGTATATGTATATGTATATGTATATGTATATGTATATGTATATGTATATGTATATGTATATTTTTATGACGAGATCTGTGAATGGAAAACCAAACTCAATAATATTGAACAAGCTTTGATCCGTTTTATTCTCTAAACAAACCAAGCGTTATGAATGTGAAATTAGTTACATTTTTTAATATATATTCAATTAATTATTGAAATAATTGATTTATAGAAGAATTTTAGTTAAAAACACTTCAAAAATTTAATTTTTAAAAAGTTACTCTTGGCCCAATAATGGCACGTTATCGGCAAAGTTGATCAATCCTTAATGGAAAAATACAATTGCTAGTGATGTGACGAACATCGGCCCAATAATAGCTCATTATTGGCACTTTAATGGCAAAAATTTTGTATCTTTCAAGGAAAATTATAATTGCCAGTATAATGGGACGTAGTTCGGCCCAATAACGGCACATTAATGGATAAATTTTTTTTATCTATGATGTCAAATTATAATAGACAATATTAGGACTTACATAGCTCGGTCCAGTAATGGCACATTATTGTCAATTAAATGGCAAAAATTTTGAATAATTGTTGGCAAATTATAATAGCCAATATTAGGACGTAGTTCGGCCCAGTAGTGACACATTAATAGCTAAAATTTTATATCAATGATGGCAAATTACAACTGCCAATAATGGGAGGTAGCTTGACCCAGTAATGACACATTAATGGCTAAAATTTTGCATCTGTGATGGCAAATTATAATTGCCAATATTGGGACGTAGCTCGGCCCAATAATAGCACAGTATCGGCCAGTGTTAGGCTTAATATAATTTTTTTTATTATTTTTTTTAATTTTGTCAATACTGGCGAAGTAATGGCAGCCAGTATTGGGCCATTAATGTCTGCTGACCTCGGCTGACGACCAACCGCGGTTAACCTCCCAAGAGTCGGTCCAGTACTGTCTGCCAAGATTTGGCACCAACTTTGCCAATACTTAGCCATTATTGGGCCGTTTTTAATTTCGCACTTGGGATATGTTCAACATTTTTTTAAATTCTCGTCAAAATATCAATTATTTTTATAAATAATAAAATTCTTCTCCAATATTCAATTATTTAAAAAAATTTTTAATAAAATTCTATGCAAATATTTAATTACAGTCAGGTCTCGCTAAGTGTTGTCACTGGGAATTTTTTGGGACTGTCTGTCTCAGTAAGTGTCATTGGCCTAAGCCACGCCCCTTCAGTAAAAGATGTCATTTTATTGGTTTATGTTTTGGCAAAGTCGATTTTTCGCATTGGAGAGGGTAAAAAAAGTGGGGACAGTGACACTTGTTGGGTCACATTTTTTTTAACCCCTTCGCAGTCAAGACTAAAATCTCATAAGTGGGCTCAAAATGTCGACAACTTTTTTGAAAACTAAAATTTGCGCAAACGAGCATACTATTGTATTTGAAGTCGCTGGCTACGAATCCGATATCAGATTTTGAACATTCAAAATGGCGGATCCAATATGGCGGACATGAAAATGAAAAATCGACTGAATTCACTTGAAACTTGTTACTCAGGGGTTTTCGGGGTCGCTGATTACGAATCCAATATCAGATTTTGAAAATTCAAAATGGTGGATACAATATGGCGGAAACCATTTTTTTTAAATTCATCAGATTCACTTGAAACTTTTTACTCGGGGGTTTTCAGGGTCGCTGATTACCAATCCGATTTCAGATTTTGAAAATTCATATTAGCGGATCCAATATGGCGAATAAAGTTTTCTAAAATTCATCGTTTTCTTTTGAAACTCGTTACTAGAGGGTTTTCGCTGATTACGAAAAACTTTTGAAACGATAATAAGTACAAAATTTTCCCCCGCAGTCAGTTGTTAAATATACTACTTTACTTATGACCCCAGAGTTTACCATGTGGAGGTATGCGGTCAGACTTTACACTTTTTCATTTATTTTGTTTTTTTAATATTTTTTTTGTTTGTTCTTATATTGGATCCGCCATTTTCAAAACCGATATTACATTCTTAATCTACTACATCAATAAATCACAAGTAACAACTTTTAAGTAAATCTGACAAATTTTTTAAAATGGCGCCAGCCATATTCGAACCGCCACATTGTATTTTAAAAATCTGATGCTAGATTCGTAATCAGCGACCCCGAAAACCGTCGAGTAACGAGTTTTAAATAAACCGGACGAGTTTTTAAAAATTTCGTCCGCTATATTGGATCCGCCATTTTAAATTTTTAAAATCGGAAATCGGATTCGTAATCAGCGACCCTGAAAACCCCTCGAGTAACGAGTTTTAAATGAATCGGACGAGTTTTTAAAAATGTCGTCCGCTATATTGGATCCGACATTTTGAATGTATAAAATCTGAAATCGGATTTATAATCAGCGATTCTGAAAACCCCCGAGTAACAAGTTTCAAGTGAATCCGATGAATTTTTGAAAATGTCGTCTGCCATATTGGATCCGCCATTTTGAATTTTTAAAATCTGAAAACGGATTCGTAATCAGCGACCCCGAAAACTCCTGAGTAACAAGTTTCAAGTGAATCAGATGAATTTTTGAAAATGTCTGCCATATTGGATCCGCTATTTTGAATTTTCAAAATCTGATATCGGATTCGTAATCAGCGACCCCGAAAACTCCTGAGTAACAAGTTTTAAGTGAATCCGATGAATTTTTGAAAATGTCCGCCATATTGGATCCGCCATTTTGAATTTTTAAAATCTGAAAACGGATTCGTAATCAGCGACCCCGAAAACCCCCGAGTATCAAGGACAAATCTGTGTGTTTTTGTCACCCCGGTCCGACTTCATCAGTTTACGTATGTAGAACTCATTGGCCTTACTGATGATACCGTACTATACTCAAAATTGTACCACGAGATGGCGCAGTTCGCGTCCTGCTGTATATAAACATAAGAAAGTATATGAAAACAGGCAATTTTTCTTTTTAAAATTGATAAGGGGCCGTCCATATACCACGTGGACAGTTTTTCAAAGATTGTTGACCCCCCCCCCTCCCCCCTTGTGGACACAAAAATACATGGGATCGTGGACATTTTCAAACTTTTTTTAACCCCCCCCAAAAGTGTCCACGTGGTATATGGACGACCCCTAATCACTAATTGCAATTGCATTTTTTAATTTATTTCTTAATTTTTATGAGTGATTAAATTAATTTTTTCTATCTGGGCACACTTTGAAGTAAATTTTTGTGTATGCTTTTGCTTTTTTTTTATTAGAAAATATTGTTTGACATATCGAAAATATGCAGGTATTTTTTATCATTTATTATAAAATAATATTTGAAATTAAAAAATTAGAAAAATTATGATTAACAAATAAATTTTGTGCATAATTTTTATTTCTCATTAACAATATTGTTCACAAACTCAGTCTTTTTTGGAAAAAAACATTACATATTCCCGTTTTTTAATATTCTTGTAGAAAATTCTCAATTTTTATAAGAAAATAATTCGCATAATTTCTATTTCCAAATTACAATTATTTTAATAAAATTCAAAGTTTTTTAAAAATTAAATGAAGGAAAAATTTTTACTCAAAAAATGTTCTATTACATTTATTTACGAATTTCTTTCATTGTAAAATTATTCGAAAATATCAATAACTTATTTTTCAAATAAAAATTCAATTATTATTTTTTTCATAGGAATTAAGATTTTCACAAATAATTTATAAAAAATTGTTGTAAAACATGAAGATATCGTTTGCTCTGTATCAAAGACTCATTACTAAAATAATTTTGAGTTTTATAATAATTAAAAATATATTACGGAATGATAAAAATGATAAAATAATTATTTTATTTCTAAAAATTCACGCTATAATGTTTCTCAAAATTTAATTCTTATAAAGAACTTCATAAACAAATTTTTAATTAATAATTGAATTCTTTTGATAAATTTTAATAAAAATTTTAAGAATATTTACATTTTTCGAGGAATTAATTATTCATTAAATAATTTATAATTCTAAGTAATAATTTTTTTATGTTGATCAAGAATTAAGTTATTTAAAAAGAAATTATTGTCAGAAATAGAAAAATTTGAAGGTTTTGTATTACAATTCGTGTTAATTTTATAGTTTATGAGACAAACAAAAGAATTTTGTTGAATTTTGAATTTTCTTATAAATTCTAAAAATTTAATTTCTTTCAGAATATAAATTCCTGACTTTTCCCTGAATTCTCTGTTTTAGAATATATGATTATTACAGTTAGAAAAATATTAAAACTCTATTCCAATTAATATTTATTTTTATATGAGAAAAATTAGAATTAAAAATTTTAACATTCTGTTATTTTAAAAATTAAGTAAGAAGTTAGCCGTGCGCGAATTGTTGATATTGATAGTAATAATTAGTTATACCTTAATGCAAATTAGAGAGTTAGCCTAATTGTAATTTTTTATGAATATAAATTATTATTTTAATTTTAATAATATATTTATCAAAAGAACTTATATCTATATATACTAAAAAGTCCATCTTGACTCTTAGATAGATTTTTTTTAACGTAAAGTAAGTTATATAAGATATAATCTGATATAACCCTTGTCAATAATAAATATATTTTTTATTCTATACATATTTATATTAATACATTTTATTCAATAATAAACATATTTAGTTAGCAAATTTTACTTTACGAAATAATTGTTAAGAATAACTATATAGATTTTAATTATAATTAAAACAATTATTACATACATTTTTTTATATTGTATTTTGTAGCAAACGTTTATAAAAAATTATTTAATTTATAAAGTTTACTTAATGAGTAAGTATAAAATAAAATTAAAATTTTACTCCTTCATACTTCTGTATTTTACACTCCTCTCAGGTACGCAGATAATTAATATATATTTCATTTATCATCATATCTTTCATTTTTTGTTGCTAAAAAATTAATTTTATTATTAAAGATAAATATAAAATTTCTTATTTTTGTTATTACGGCCAAGAAAGATAAATATTTTAATTTTTTTAAAGGATTTTCCTTTAAAACACATGTATTCGTACAGCAGGACGCGGACAGCGCTATCTCGCGGCCAAATCTCGCACATAGTACGTATCATCACTAAAGACTTGCAATTTTTGGGTAGTCAGACCGGGGTGGTTTTTGTAGCCAAAAATCTGCTTGCGTCTATACCCACCTGCACCATGACGTGTATACTAGGGTGGTCCAAAAAAAGTAAAATCGGAATTTTAATGCTCTCACCCCCTAGGATTGTTCTATATAGAGAAAAAAATACCCTTATTTTTTTTAAATAAAAAAATATTTAGAGGTCGCTCAAAGCGTTCAAAGTTTCCCATGTAAAATGCATGGGGAAAAAACACTTTTTCGTAGAATTGGTATAGAATCCTTGAAAATCAATATTTTTCATTCAGCAAACTCTGTTTCTCTTCAGACCAAAAAAACGCCATAAATTTCAAAATTACAAAAAAATCGTTAAAAAATATTTTTATTATTTTTATCAAAGTTTTTTCCAAGATTATGAATAAATAACACAAATATTGATTTTTAAACATTATTCCATGTAATTGCTAATTTGTTTAAACAAATTATTATTGTTTATTTACAACTTTTTATCAAATTGAGCTACAAAGTTTCGATTTTTTCTCAATTTTGCAACTTTTCAGGCCGAATGTAACCAGTCACTATCAACTAACTAAGAATATTAATTTTACCAATTGTTTAAACAAATTACTATTGATTAATTTTGTCTTTTTATCAAAATGAGCTACAGAGTTTCAACTTTTTTTTAATTGTACATTTTATTTTTTTTGTGAGATAATAATTAATGTAAGACTTAATTTTTGAGTAAAAATTGTGAACAATAAATTTATTATTAGAAAAATGATAAGTACGAAAATTTTTATTTACGTCATTGAAATTACTACTGCGATAGCTTCAAATTTAAAATAACAATTTGTTTAAACAATTGGTAAAATTAATATTCTTAGTTAGTTGATAGTGACTGGTTACATTCGGCCTAAAAAGTTTCAAAATTGAGAAAAAATCGAAACTTTTTAGCTTAATTAGATAAAAAGTTGTAAATAAACAATAATAATTTGTTTAAACAAATTTGCAATTACATGGAATAATGTTTGATAATCAATATTTGTGTTATTTATTCAAAATCTAGGAAAAAACTTTAATAAAAATAGTAAAAAATATTTTTTAACGGTTTTTTTTTTAATTTTGAAATTTATGGGGTTTTTTTGGGGCATTATAAAAAATAGTTAATTTGAAAAATTATTAAATAAACAATTTAGCATTATTCTTTGAAGTCTTCTGAAGAGAAACAGAGTTTGCTGAATGAAAAATATTGATTTTCAAGGATTCTATATCAATTCTACGAAAAAGTGTTTTTTCCCCATGCATTTTATATGGTAAACTTCCAGCGCTTTGAGGGACCTCAAAATATTTTTTTATTTAAAAAAAAATAGGGGTATTTTTTTCTCCATATAGAACATTCCTAGGGGGTGAGAGCATTAAAATTCCGATTTTATTTTTTTCCCATGTATTTTTAGACCACCCTAGTGTATACACATCATCGACTGCCAAGGGGTTAAGTTACATAAAAAAATGGTGACGGTAAATTTCATTTTTAAAATCGATAATTTTTTATGGCCGAAAATGATTTTTGAAAAGTTTAAGTCCTGAAACAAAAACCAAAAAATTTTATAAAATATATGGGTAAGTACTATAAACTTTCGAAGCACATGATTTTTTAATTGGATGTAAACCATATTTTTTATAAAGAATTTACTGTTTATATTTTTTGGTAAAAATCGATTTTTACTCAAAAAGTGTGCCATTTTTACAAAAATTGATATAAAAAATCCCATATGTATACTTCTAAAGTTCTAAAGTTCTTCTAAATCAAAGTAATTTCATGATCTATATAATGTATTATATAGATCATGAAATTAATTTGATTTTTGTTTCAGAACATAAACTTTTCAAAAAACTTGTTCGGCCGTTTTAGTCATAAAAAAATAATTGATTTTGACTATGAAAATTATCGCCGCCCTCTAAAAAAAATCCTATTCCTTTTTTCATTTTCCCAAAACAAATCAAAAGATTTATTTATTTTCATAAATTTTAAAATTCTTTTTAGAAATTCAATTATTTTTAATACAATTTTAATTGAATTCCTCTAAAAATACAATTATTCTTAAAAATTTTATTAAAATTCATTAAAAGAATTCAATTATTTAAAAATTTGTTGACAAAATACTTTATAAGAATTTAACTTTAAGAAACACTCAATTATTCAATAAATTATTTATTTTTGAATTTAAATAATTGAATGATCGTAGAATTTTTTAATAAAAATTGATTTAAAAATTAATTTTATTTAAAATTTTAGATAATAATTGAATATTAAAAGCACTAGTGCATGAATTTTTAAAAATAATTGGATTTTCAAAAAGTTTCAAATTAAAATCTTTGAAAATCTGAATTTTTTTTCATACTTTTAACTGACAATTTTGTAGAATTAATTTCGTTTAAAAAAGTTTTGATTGATTTTTTTTAAAATTATTTGAAGTTTTTTATTTTTTCATATATTTTTAATTAAAGAACTTCCGAATAATCGAAATTTCGTAAAATTGAATTGTAAACAAACGGATTTAAAATTCTGAAAGAACTTTTTCAAAAATTACTAAAAATAATTGATTTAATAAAGAATTTTAGTTAAAAATTCTTGAAATAACAATTGAATTGAAATGATTAAAATAATTTTGAAGAAGTTGCAGTAACAATATTCTTATAAATATGTATATAATGATTTTATCACTGGGTCATCTTTAATTATTGTAAAACATGAAGAAATTGATTACTCTGAGAAGACTCAGAATGATCGATATCTTCATGTTTTCTGATAATATTCTTATAAATTGTTGAATTTGAAATTTTCGAAAATCCTAATTCCTGTGTAAAAATAATAATTATTATTAAATATTAATTTAGAAAAGAAGTTATTGATGTTTTTGAATAATTTTAAAATTAAAGAAATTAGTAAATAAATGGATTAGAACATTTTTTTAAGTATCTAATCATTTTTAAAGTGAATCATAATATTCTTTAGGGTCAGAAAAAAGGTCAAAAATGTTGTCTGCGAATCAGGGAAAAACAAAATTACATTTTTTTGACAACCGTATATTTGAAAATAAAAAGGTTTTTTAACTTTTGTAATAATGAATTGAATACACCATTTCATTTGATGGTAAATAATAATAAAATATTAAAAGAAATTAGCAACATTTGTAATGGTAAAAATTAAAAATTCTTACAACACTTTTGATAAAATTCCCTGAATAATTTCCGAAAAGCACTATAATATTAATAAGCACTAAAATACTTATTAATAAAGAAAGATTTTTCCAAAAATCCATATTTCAGAAACATTGTAACTAATTAGACAGAAATGCACAAAAATAACGCAGATTCAACTCGCGATAAAACGCAGCGTGACATCGGGCAATAAGAAAATCGTCTCTGCAATCAATCTTATTTTACAGATAAATATATAAAGGAATATAAAAAAAGGTGAGAGCAATCGCAAATATCATTAATGTCCCCCAGAACCTTATATGGCTTACACACAGTGATTAATAATTTTTAATTCGATTTCCGGGTGTGTGCGTTTGTATAATAAATGTATGATAAGAGCGCAAAAGAATCTTTTGAAAAATTTACGTCCCTCATTGCTGGGAAATTATAATCCCTCAGTGTCACTCAGAGCATTCCTGCGTGTGACCCGTTAGTTTGCCATATTGTAATCACTCGCGTGGACGCATTCAATTTATTATTATAACCCCAGTGTCTCTCGATAATAACGGTCACAAGTGTCTCACGCGTCTTCTTGAGTGATTATCATTTTCCAAGAGCAACAGAGAGAAAGAGATTAAACCTAAGGGCAATATTATGCATTTTGTTAAGTCTCCTCCACCTCCCCAGGCGGAAAAGTTGGACGAATACCGGATTAGGTAGTTCAAGTTGGGTGGGGGAAATCCAATACGGCTGACATCAGCTGATTTACCGGAGGACAAACAATGCATTGAATTCAATGGGACAAATCAGTTTTTTAACCATAACTTTTTAAATATTCATTTTTGAACCATAGTGAAATGGAAAATTATTCTTTATTTATCGAAATCTATTTTTTAAAACAATAAAACCAAAAAATTAAATTTTATTGTTTTAAAAAATAGATTTCGATAAATAAAGAATAATTTTCCATTACACTATGGTTCAAAAATGAATATTTAAAAAGTTATGGTTAAAAAACTGATTTGTCCCATTGAATTCAATGCATTGTTTGTCCTCCGGTAAATCAGCTGATGTCAGCCGTATTGGATTTCCCCCACCCAACTTGGACTACCTAATCGTCCAACCGTCTAGCACCCGCGCCGGTTGAATTGGAGCAAATTGGAGAGTCAATGCCAGTGCAGGCAGTCTGTACAAGGGTTGGGCGCGTAAAATACCTCAGGTAAATTACGTGGTTTTTTACGGTAAAATACAAGGTAAATTACTTCACTAGTTTTTGACACGAGGTAAATTACTGGATCATAACCTCCAAACTGTCAAACTAATTATTTAAAATTTAAATAAACCGATGAGCAAAGGTGGCAGGCATAGTTATATATCATTATACCCAACATTCTTTAATATTTTCTTGCAAATTAAGGAAGAATCCGACAAACAATCGGATATAATATAATTTTTTGTCAATAATAAACGATTTAAATAACATAACCTAAAATTTAACAAATGTTTCTTATTGAGATCTGAAAAATTTGTCTTCTTATTTTAAATTACAAAATTATGACATTGGAATAACTTTTGTTTTAACTGTACATCAGATTCTTCCTTAATGCAAGCTGATTCGTGATTTTGTTTAATTTTATGTTTCTGCAACATTGTTGACAACAAAATGTGAGGTTATAAACGATTTCATTTGAACCAGGTAATTTCAATGGAGTTGAAGAAAGCCGGTTTTTTTCAAAAATATCGTTTTTTCTTGCCTTAGACATTGTGTAATAAAACACTTTTTTGTAATAAAAGGTTTTTAAATCTTAAATAATTACAGTGTTATTTAAAAACATAAAAAAATAGGACGTCAAACGGTCAAATTGAAAATAATAATAATAAGTCCGCCATATTGAACGTGTAATTTACAGTATTTTACAGTTTATTACGTAAAATACCTCGTTTGAGGTATTTTACGTAGAAAACCTAAAGTGACGCGTCACTTCCCATCACTGGTACCGATTCGGATGAGAATGTCTGCTGGCGCGGTACAAAGTCGGATCCGACTTTCGGTACAGTCTTTCTACTGTCGGCAGTACAGGCGCGGTACAGAATTTGATCCGACCGCCGGATCAAAATTTATACCAACTAGCAACCGGCGTTGTACTGGCATTCGTCCGTCTAACGACCCGAGTAGTACAGGCATTCTACCAACTGAGAACTATATAATTTATTTTACTAGCGTCATATTCCTTGCTCGCTAACGCTCGCTCGGATGACATTTTACTTATTTATTTCCACTTACATAAATAGTTTTTGAGGTAAAAATTTTGTTTAAAAAATTTTTAACGTCAAAAACTCTCCTGATTAAGCTAATTTTGTTTAATAAAATCTTTAACTTCAAAAACGATCCTTATACCTCATACAGTATGAATGCAGGCTAATTGTTTATAACATTTTTACACCAATAGGTATTTTTTAAAAAATTATGTAATATATGTTTTCGTAGAATTTAGCGTAGAATCAAATAGCGCTATAAGTTTCTTATAAAAATCGACTTTTCTTCATTTGTTTATAAAAGAAAATAATTGTTAAAAAAATATTTTTTTAACATTCAACGATAAAAATTATTATTAGATCCCATGCCAGGATTCCAATAGTTACTTTTATTATATCTGCATTCCTTTGCCTGTTGGCATCAATGGGTTAATGTAAAAAATCTTTTCCTTAAAGCATTTTTTCAGTTAGTAGAAAATAAATTTGACACAATAACGTTTGACTTTTCTTCCACTGAAGACCATAAAAATAAAAAATTAGAAATAAAAGCCTGGATAAAGTGTGGAGGAAAAGATTTTTTACAATAAAAAGGGATAATCATTTTTATAAAAAAGTTAAAAATATATAGTTAAACTGTTTATAATAATAATATATACGTATATAATTAATAAATGTATTAGGGGCGACCAGTAAAGGTCATATCATCTTTTAAAATACACTAATATAGGCGCTACTTAGTTAGCGCAACGCACAAAAACTCGTAGCGCAAACTTCAAAAATTTTTTTATCAAAAACATCAAAAAGCACTTCTTTAAAAATTTAAGGTTTAAATTTTGAGAAAATAATTTTTTTAAGAAACTTCATGATGTCCTTAGCATATTTTTTTAACAATAAAAAATTATTGTTTAAACAAATTATTGAAAATTAAATTTTTCTTAACTATTTTTTTAAATTGACATTTATTTTTTTATTTTCAGTTTCCGATTTTTCAAATCTAAATATCTTGCAAAAGGATTTTATGGTTCGGAAAAATTATCTTATGTATCTCAGTACATCTATTTTGAAGGAAAATAAGTTTCATAATGATTTATTTAATCTTAATAATTAAATAAATGTTTTTTAAAACTACTGAAATCACCTTAAACCGAAAACTGGGTATTAGCCACCCAGAAATTTTTCGCTGTTTATTTCATAAACTTATCAAATACACAAAGACACTTGGGAGACTAATGTCCCTCACGGAACATAAAGTTGAGTACAAAATGGGTCGTCCAATAGCGACATATGTTCAATTTTTACGACTTTAAACGAGATATTAGAGTAAAAAGCTAGAATATGGGTGTCGCACACCCAGGATGCGGTTTAAGGGTTAAAGATGATAAAATTTTGAACAGAACAAGATATTTCAGAAGTCGTTTGGCCAATAATTCATTTAGATATTTTTAAAAAATCGCCATTTTCAATGTTTTACAAAAATTTGAATAACTTCTAAAATAATAAACGCTTTTTAATTATCTTAAGCTTATTTTAAAGGTCATTTGCTACACTATAAGAATTACTTATAGGCATTAACGTGTAATTTTTTTATTAAAAAATGCAGGCGGTCAAACTTGAACCAAAAAAATATAAAAAATTTGAAACATTCTTATTTAGAGAAAAATTATTTTTAAAATTCAAAGGTATTTTTTTTTATTAAATTTTCTTGAAAAATGTACACCATATAATGTTTTATATATTTTCTAAAATAGTTTTTAGTACAGAAAAATTGTTCCAAATTTTTTGAATTTTTTAATCCAAGTTTGACGGCCTGCATTTTCTAAGAAAAAAATTACACGTTAATGCCTATAAGTAATTCTTATAGTGTAGCAAATGACCTTTTAAATAAGTCTAAGATAATTAAAAAGCGTTCATTATTTTAAAAGTTATTCAAATTTTTGTAAAACATTGAAAATAGCGATTTTTTAAAAATATCTAAATGAATTATTGGCCAAACGACTTCTGAAACAGGGCCGGATTTATGTATAAGCAAATTAAGCAGTTGCTTAGGGCCCCGGCTTGCCGGGGCCCCCAAATTTTTCCAATTTTTAAATTTTGCAGTGGTGCTAAAAAAATGTTCTTTAAATTTATTATATAAAAATTTAATTTCTTTCATAAAAATAAAAGAATGTTTATAAATATATTATTTTATAACGAAATTAAAATATAGGGGAGAGTAGGCTACATTGAACCGGGATTTTTATAAAGTCCAAGAACTAATTAAATTTTACAAATTTTGATCAGGTTTTTGTATGAAAATAAAAATGAAGTACTCCTTTAGTTAATACACACGTTACAAACACAAATTATTATGATTAAATAATGAAATTTAATTTTTTTCTAACCAGTTACACTTTTCTTATTTCAAAAAAATGTGTGTCTACATTGAACCACCTCTAATAAAACACTACAATTTACTTCGAAAATAATATTTCCACTTATACATTGTAAAAAATCTTATTTTCCACTCAAAAAAATAGAAAATTGTTGTTAAATAGTTATTATTTGTTAATATAGGAGATTAATATATTTCGATGTCAGGTTAGGTAGCAAAAGTGACAATTTAAGTTTATCACGTTTACAATTGTGATGAAAGCATCCCAATGGGAAGTAAACGATTGGTTCAATAATGGGCCATGCTTGGCGAACTCCGTTCTATTATTGGAACATTAATAGCAACAATCATTGGACCACTAATGGTTTAAACTTGGGATGATCACGCTACTGCCAATGATCGGTAGCCAATCATCGGGCCAATATTAGTTGCCAAAGAATTGCCAAGGAAACAAAATCGATTTTCAAAAGCTTGATTTTTTATTAGAAACCAACAAAAAACCAAGGTTTTGAAAATTAATTTTTTTAATTGTTAATTTAAATTTATTTTTAAAAAATATATTTTTAAAAAATTTATTTAAAAAAAATATATTTTTTTAAATTAATAGAACATATTAATTTAATTTTTCACCTCTGGTAAAACAAAGGTGAAAGACTGATAAAAATTCCCTCACCGTATCTCACAGTGGAGGGATGACTGTGAATGTCTTTGCGAGAGAGGAGCAGGTACTTATAGAGCCAGTGTATCAGGTCACAAGCGAGAAGAAATCGCTAGCATGCACTCTGGCGGCGTTTGTCGGAAGTGGCGCAACGTTGGTTGCCAAGCGCTGTGTCGATAATGTCAGGATATGCATGCGCGCCAGAAAACAGTTCCGACAAGCGCCGCCAGAGTGCATGCTAGTGATTTCTTCTCGCTTGTGACCTGTTTCACTGGCTCTATAAGTACCTGCTCCTCTCTCGCAAAGACATTCACAGGCATCCCTCCACTGTGAGATACGGTGAGGGAATTTTTATCAGTCTTTCACCTTTGTTTTACCAGAGGTGAAAAATTAAATTAATATGTTCTATTAATTTAAAAAAAAATATTTTTTTTAAATAAATTTTTGAAAAAAATATTTTTTCAAAATAAATTTTAATTAATAATTAAAAAATCAATTTTCAAACCCTTGGTTTTTTGTTGGCTGCCAATAAAAAATCAAGCTTTTGAAAATTGATTTATTTCCTTGGCAATTCCTTGGCAACTAATATTGGCCCGATGCTTGGCTACCGATCATTGGCAGTAGCGTGATCATCCCAAGTTAAAACCAATGGTGGTCCAATGATGGTTGCCAATTGTTTTGCCAAGAAAAAACCATTGGGCACCAAGCATGGCCCATTATTAAACCAATTGTTAGGGTAATGTCACATTGAGTGGACCGCCACTTTGAGTGGACCACCTGAGTTTTTAAGTTATCTGACAGCGGAAACGTGAAATAAATAAAACGAATAGCAGCACCGCACCTAGAAACCGTAAGAATTTATGTTCCGCGATAATCATATACGTTATCGTTTGATATAACGCATTTTTAAGAACACAAACCAAAAAAGAAGTCGCTCTTATAATGAGTAAAGTGATTCGGAAGTGTAAAAGTAGTGTAAAATTTAAGTCTAAAAAGGTAACTTATTTTTTTCCTATTACTTTGGGCATTGAAATTGATTGTCTTAGTTTAATTAAGTGATAATTTTGACTCAAAAAAAAATTTTTGTGTCTGCCATAAAAAGTTGCATGTCACCATGAGTGGACCACTGTTTATAACCATGAGTGGACTGCCTGTTTTTTATATTTTTAATGTCAGTTTACCATTTTTATGGAAATAAATTGACAATAAATTTTTTTGAAACTGTTTTATGTTCTTTATTCATTTTTTTGTGATTTTGATGTGATATGTTTAAAAAATTATTGAAAATAGTTTCACTTGTAAACATTGCGACACAAACATGGTCTGAAGCTGCATAAGCATAAATTTTGTTTCAATATATCAGAAATATTAAATACATTAAAGAATTTAGAATAACTTTTACAATTTTTTAAGAGTGGTCCACTCAAGGTTACACTTTTTTCATTCCTTAAAAATAAGCTATTTTTTTAAAGTCAATTGTTTTTCCCAAATAAAAAAAAATCAAAGCTATTATTGTATAAACACTTATCTAGGGATCTAAACTAAAGCTTGGAATAGAAACCTTCGATTAATTTGCTGTCATAAAGAATTTTTTAGAAAAAAAGCTTAGGCGGTCCACTCAAGGTGACATTACCCTACCATTGGTAACTTCCCGTTGGGATGTCTTACAGTATTTTTCTTACTAGTTAGTAGAGCAGACAACTTTACCACTCTTAAAATTGAAAATTCTTTGTTTTTTCGGGTGGTTCAACGATGCCGCACTCACTGTATACACATGACATTCACAAAAAAAATGGTTAAAATAAATTTATGTAAGATTTAAAATTCTTCATCACATCGCATCGGTAATCGAATATTGAAGTTGACACCCTGAGCGAAATAAATTACAAGTTTACTCATTTTTAACTATATACTAACTTATATGTATACACACGGAAAAAAATTAATCTCTAAACTTGAAATAATATTAATTTCAAGTCCAATGAAATATAAGTGTATCTAAATTAAACATTATAGTCACAATTACTGTGATAAGTTGTGTTTGATTCTGTCAAACTTTATACCAGAAAACGCCATAAATTCACATCTCTGATTTAGAGATTTGTTAATTTCACAACTTTTTTTATATGAATTACATACAATTAACCGTTTTCATTTTCCGTATTTTATGAATGTTTTTCGCGTCATCACGTGGTAAGAATCTTCTTAATAACCTAAATTCAAAAGATTGTTTAAATTCATGCAGAAACGCGGTTGTAAAATGTAAAATTGGAAAGTAATGTAATGACAGACAACAAGAAGCGGTTTACTGCCAGTCGCCAGAAGAGGGCAGAAGCATGCAGAGAGCACAATGGTCCAGCTGTTATATTCTTAGCTTTACATCACTTTCCAATTTTACAACCGCGTTTCTGCATGAATTTAAACAATCTTTTGAATTTAGGTTATTAAGAAGATTCTTACCCGTTGTATGTTGGCCTATTTTGTAAAAAGTGTCTGTGTTTAGAGAAAAAGTGGTTGAAAAATGTTTATTTACCTATTTCACGTCATTTAAATCAGTCAGTGCCGTATTTTGTCGGGCGATAATTGTAACCTACAAATTTTACAGACCTTCCAACGCCGTTAAAACAAAAAAATGAAATAAAAATATAAAATTCGTATTGTGTTTTAAAAACATCCAACTACTTTTTTATACTTGTCAATGTATAGTTCATACAGGGAAAACAATATAAATATTTTGTGAATAATTCTCACTCTAAATTGTGATAAATTATAAATTCTTTTTACATCGAGTTATTACAAAAATACGAATTATATAAATATACGACTAAAATGTTTAATATTGTTTATTCAAATAATATATTAGATTTGAATTTATTCAAGTAAGTTAATAGTTTAGAACATATGTTCCATGTCATAAAATTTGAGATTCCTAATATCATTTTTAGGCATAAGAAATACGTCTTCTTCACAATACTAATATTCGGATTAGATATAATACCAAATTTCAGTTTTAGTGATCTGCTTACATCTTACGTCCGATTCCAGTGATAGTTTATGCCTAAATCTCAGATTTAATCACTAATTTAGAGATTAATTTTTTTCCGTGCAGGTAAACCTCCATACGTCAGAAAATCTTCAGGTAAGCGTAGAAGGGATTATGTCGGTAAAAGTTGTAATAGTGTGAGTGACATCAAATTCAGGGCCGAAAAGTTCTAGTGCCACTTAGTTCTCATGTAATTGTGATTATTATGTGTAAATATTTCGTCGAAAAATGAGGTTGAAATATTTAACATTCAAAGAAAAAAATGAGGTGTTGAAAGACATAAGTGCGGGTGTTCCCAAAAATATTATATTGGAAAAATATAACATTAAAAAAACAATGTATTATGAGTTGCGCAAAAATAAAATTGACTTAGATACAATAAAAAAAGAAAACAACAAATTTTACAATAAAAGATATAAATTTAAAAAATGTTGTAATGCTTTTCTTGATGAAGCTTTAATAAAGTGGTTTAGAGAAAGGAGGGAAAAACTTGGAGTTTTTTATTCAAATTCGAAGAAGGGATGGATGAATACACTGCAAAAAGAAGTATCTTAATTTAAGATGTTTTGGTAGTCATTTCTAAGATGTTTTGGTAGACACTTTTTAGTTACTTGAAACATCTTAATTTAAGATGTTAAAAGTATCTTCGTACACATTTTCTATGGTATTTTTGGGGCAAAAAGTTTTAAGGTTAACTATGGGCTCTTATGGAAAACACTATATGTATCTTAGTTTTTAATAACTTACACTTATGGCGCATCTTACGATTCTCAAGTAACTTATCGCTATAAACATCTTATTCCAACAGAAACATCTTAATTTAAGATACTTTAAAAAACTTACAGAAGTATCTTACTTTTTTAAGATAGAAGAAATATCTAAGACGTATAAAGCATCTTAAATATCAGTAAGATGCTTTAGAAAACATCTTATTTTAAGATGTAAGATACCATTTTTCCATCTTACATCTTATTTTAAGATATCAAAAAAGACACCTATTTTTGCAGTGTAGGCACATATTCTTGAAATGGTAACATATATTTGCAAGATGGCCACATGTCAGTAAATTGTTATATTCTTAACTAATCTTTTATATATATATTTCAATTTAAATTACTTTTTTCTATTTGATTTATAATTTTTATTTCTTTTATGATATGCTTTATATTACAAATAATAAACATTTAAAATTATAGAATAAATAAAAATATATCAAAGTAATTGTTAAAAAATAATATGAATTATAATTTATTTTTTTAATGAAGCCAAAAAAATTATTGTAAGCAAAATTTTTATTAAAGTTATTAATAAATTATCATAATTTTTATTCTATATTTAAAGAACCTATGACTTAAAATGGTTGATACATCCTTGAACGTTCAATCACTAATGGCTTTTTAACGAACCTCTATACGGCGGAATTGTCTAATTGCTTTCCGCCTTATGGAGGTTTACCTGTATTCAATAAAAAAAATTTCACTCAGTCATTTCTAAGAAAATTGAAGTGGTTCACTGTTAACGCTGGTTCAATGTAGCCTACTCTCCCCTATATATTAAACACTTATTTAAGTTGTCACATTTTTTATCTCAAATTCTATAAGGGCTTAGTGCTAAGGGCCCCTTTTTTGGTAACTCTTGCATAATGCTTAGGGCCCCTGAAGGTGTAAATCCGGCCCTGCCCGTCCTGGTTGCCAGACGGACGAATGCCGGTACAACGCCGGTTGTTCGGCGGCATCAAATCTGTACCGAGCCAGGCGCGCAGCCACTACAACACATTGTCAGGTTCCAGTAGAATTCCTGTACCGCTCCGGTCGTCAGGCGGACCCATGCCAGTACAGTCTTACCGACGTCTGTACAGGCGCGGTACCCTGCCAGTGGGAAATTTCCGCCTGGGTCTGGGTGTAAATGGATAGCTCATTAGTGGAGTGGCAAATCATTTGATTTGCCGTAATCCTCATTCCAAGGGAGAAAAATCAGAGATGACAATAAGGTGCTTTGACAATAACACAGTGCAACATTTTTCAGGTCATCGAATGTGCACTAAGTTTTGACTTCAGTTTCTGAAAGTACTTACCAAAACTAGCAAAAACCTATTTCAGTTTTGCTAGATTAGCTCGGATTTGAATTTTATCGACATTTGAATTTTTTTTTTTGAATTTTCACATTTTTCAGTTTTCTGATACGGGCGGGTGGGAACACTGGCTATTAAAAGTTTATTAAAAAAATTCGCAATGGTCACAATTTGATAAGCAATAATCCCTCTTTAATTACGGAGAAAGAAAAAAAAATTTGGTCAAAAATTGTTCGAGTTATGAATTTTTTTTTTTGAATTTTCAAATTTTTCGGTTTTTTGAGATTGGCGGTTGGGAACACTGGCTATTAAAAGTTTATAAAAAAAATTCGTAGTGGTCACTATTTGAAGAGCAATAATTCCTCTTTAATTTCTGACATTGAAAAAAAAATTTGGTCAAAAATTGTTCGAGTTATGAATTTTTTTTTTTTGAATTTTCAAATTTTTCGGTTTTTTGAGATTGGCGGTTGGGAACACTGGCTATTAAAAGTTTATAAAAAAAATTCGTAGTGGTCACTATTTGAAGAGCAATAATTCCTCTTTAATTTCTGACATTGAAAAAAAAATTTGGTCAAAAATTGTTCGAGTTATGAATTTTTTTTTTTGAATTTTCAAATTTTTTGGTTTTTTGAGATTGGCGGTTGAGAACGCTGGCTATTAAAAGTTCATAGAAAAAATTCGTAGTGGTCACTATTTGAAGAGCAATAATTCCTCTTTAATTTCTGACATTGAAAAAAAAATTTGGTCAAAAATTGTTCAAAACTAGGAGAACAAAATATAGAAAACAAATTGATTTGAAAAAACTGCACGCACCTAGTGCCTCAAAGTGGACAAAATTTCTATAATTATCATCTTCTCCTAGTTTTCTTCACTATTTTTAGTTTATATTATAGGTCAACAAATTGATAACAAATAAGAAAAGTTATTAATCATAGAAAATTTAAATGTTGGAATTGTTGGAGAAATGTTAGGAAATTTTCGATTAGTTCAAGTATTTGAATGATTTGGTACTGCAATAGAGATTTTTTTTTGAATTCTTGTCTTTTTGGTGGAGTATTTTACGTTACATTAAGGATTATATAGAATTGTATGTATGTTATATAAAAATTTAGCAGAATTTAGAAAATGATTATTGGAGTCTTTAATCTGCAATAGATGTTGCTAATATAGTAGCTATTTCGGCTTGTAAACGCTGATGTTCGACTAAATCATAAATAAATGAATTTTTAAGATTTCTATATTCATATTCTTTCTAACAAATACTGTGATCAAAATAAAATAATATTTTAGTAGTATTAAGAATTGTTGTGTCGTTAAAATGGCAAATACTAAGTGCCCAAAAATAAATGAATTCTGTTACGTTTGTGGTCACATAGTGCCCAAAAGTGAAGGAAAAGTTCGAAAAGATTTGTTTACACTGGAATTTAAGTTTGCATATACGCAATATTTCGATGAAATCGATTCGAGTAATGAAGATTTTACGCCAAATACGGTGTGCAGTGTTTGCTACAGTAATCTTTTGCACTGGTTACATCGACGTAGAGCAAGGTTACAATATATTAAGCCTGTAATCTGGGTAAATGATCAAAACGGACATGATGAATCCAGGTGTTATGCGTGTATTAATTTTGTTCTTGGAAGTAATAAGAAAAAGTTAAAGAACAAAAGATATGTTGCTGCTTTTACTGCCTCTCTTCCAGTGCCACTTTCTGCTGATATTGAACCACCTAATCCTCCGAGCCTGGATACTTTGTCTACATGGACAGCCACAAATGGTTTTACCATTGCATCCGATGTCAACGATCCCGATTGGATTCCCGATGAAGAAGATGATCAACCAAAACCGTTAATACAAAGCGAAATGGATTATATTGTGGCTAAGTTTGGATTATCGCAACGGGATTCCGAAATGCTTACCTCTTTTTTGAAACGTAGAAAACTAACACAGCCAGATGTTAACGCCACGACATATAGAAAACGCCAAGCTGAATTTCAGAACTTTTTTACCGTTGACGATGAAAATACGTTCACTTACTGCAATAACATCGAAGGTTTAGTGAATAAATTAGGAATGAAGTATACTGCTAGTGACTTTCGATTATTCATTGACGGTTCAGTTTCAAGTTTGAAGGTTGTATTGTTGCACAAAACAAACGAAAAACCGTCCATTCCACTAGCATTGGGCACGAATATGAAGGAAACGTATGAAACTTTAAACAATATATTACAGAAAATCAAATATGATGAACATAATTGGAAGATTTGTTGTGACCTAAAAGTTGTAAACATATTACAAGGTGTTATTTCTAAGGGTGGTTTTCCAAAATACTTTTGCTTTCTTTGTAATTGGGATTCGCGAAGCAAAGTTGATCAGTATCAGTGTAAACATTGGGTAAAAAGAACACCCGAGAACGAAAAACAGTTAAGATTGGTAAATAAACCTTTGATAAAAAATATTGCTAATATATTGATCCCACCGCTTCATGTAAAATTGGGAATTACTAAGAAATTCATCGAAGTTGCCGTCAAACATAATGATGAAGTCTTTGACTGTTTGAAAAATATTTTTCCAAAACTCAGTAACGAAAAAATTAAAAACGGTAAGATTGTCACTTAAATATTTAAATTTTTATTCACATCACTCTATTTGCATTAGTATAAGTTTTCCTCAAATATTTTCTTTTACTTTCTATAGGTGTGCTCAATGGTCCGGACATAAGAAAACTAATGAAAAATGAAGCTTTTACAGAAGTGCTAAAAGACAATTACAGGAAAGCCTGGGACGCGCTCAAAGCTGTAATAGAAGGGGTTTTATGCAAAAATCGCGTACCACGAGAACAGGCACAAGAACTGGTGAAAACAATGCTACATTGCTTTCATGAAATCAAGGCATCTATGACCTTAAAATTGCATTTTTTGCATTAACACCTTGATGAGTTTTTACAACAATTGCCCACCGAATCAGATGAACAAGGGGAGCGATTCCATCAGGTCACCATGCCAATGGAAAAAAGATATAAAGGAAAGAAGCTGGATGCATTGCTTGCTGAAGTGTGTTGGTGGAGTCACAAAAAATCCCAATACGAACGAGAAGGTCTGGAAGATGAGGATGACACCAAGTATGAAGGAAATACTGCAGAACATATGCCCTTAAATGTTCTCTCTAGCTTAGATCAATATGGAGATTCAGACCTTGAATATGAGCCACTGATGAAGAAATCAAGACCATCAACTTCAAAGGCGTAAGATGTTACATCTGGTAAAATTTTTCAAATTAATAAATAGGTATTTAATGATATTTATTTGCCAAAAATTAAATTAAATAAAATTTTAAAATCAATAAATTAAAATTGCGAATTCTTAAATGTATTATTTTAAATATGTTTAAAATAATAAAACCTTTTTTCTTAGAAGCGAAATAAACTTTTAAAAAGTAGATGTTTAAAAAAAATCTCTATTGCAGTACCAAATCATTCAAATACTTGAACTAATCGAAAATTTCCTAACATTTCTCCAACAATTCCAACATTTAAATTTTCTATGATTAATAACTTTTCTTATTTGTTATCAATTTGTTGACCTATAATATAAACTAAAAATAGTGAAGAAAACTAGGAGAAGATGATAATTATAGAAATTTTGTCCACTTTGAGGCACTAGGTGCGTGCAGTTTTTTCAAATCAATTTGTTTTCTATATTTTGTTCTCCTAGTTTTGAACAATTTTTGACCAAATTTTTTTTTCAATGTCAGAAATTAAAGAGGAATTATTGCTCTTCAAATAGTGACCACTACGAATTTTTTCTATGAACTTTTAATAGCCAGCGTTCTCAACCGCCAATCTCAAAAAACCAAAAAATTTGAAAATTCAAAAAAAAAAATTCATAACTCGAACAATTTTTGACCAAATTTTTTTTTCAATGTCAGAAATTAAAGAAGAATTATTGCTCTTCAAATAGTGACCACTACGAATTTTTTTTATGAACTTTTAATAGCCAGCGTTCTCAACCGCCAATCTCAAAAAACCAAAAAATTTGAAAATTCAAAAAAAAAAATTCAGAACTCGAACAATTTTTGACCAAATTTTTTTTTCAATGTCAGAAATTAAAGAGGAATTATTGCTCTTCAAATAGTGACCACTACGAATTTTTTTTATAAACTTTTAATAGCCAGTGTTCCCAACCGCCAATCTCAAAAAACCGAAAAATTTGAAAATTCAAAAAAAAAAATTCATAACTCGAACAATTTTTGACCAAATTTTTTTTTCAATGTCAGAAATTAAAGAGGAATTATTGCTCTTCAAATAGTGACCACTACGAATTTTTTTTATAAACTTTTAATAGCCAGTGTTCCCACCCTCCCGTATCAGAAAACTGAAAAATGTGAAAATTCAAAAAAAAAATTCAAATGTGGATAAAATTCAAATCCGAGCTAATCTAGCAAAATTGAAATAGGTTTTTGCTAGTTTTGGTAAGTACTTTCAGAAACTGAAGTCAAAACTTAGTGCACATTTTATGTGTTGCACTGTGTAATTGTTATATAGTTGGGACAAATGCATCACTGACCAAGATACGAGGTTGGATGTACGTCGTCGTCCATATAAAATAGATGCACTTTAGAAAATGTGCGGTATTTATTACCCAGGAAAACTTGGATGAGAGAGAGAGGGAATTTTTTCTCCTCTCGAGTCGAGACGATTTGAAAATGATCCATTTATCTTAATCTCATAGCTACCGAGACACACGCCAATGACGATGCTTTATTTCACCTGTCGATTATTATATATTACTCGAATGTACTCAAAGAGACGATAAGTGTCTTTTACTGTATTATTGTTAAGTCCTTCAAGGCAAGAGAACATATATTAAATATTTCAATTTTCAAGAATTGCACCATTCTTTAGTCACAGAAAAAACTGGATTTCAATATTTTTTTAACTATCAATCAAATAGGTAGAAAAAAAAGTAATGATAAAAGAAACATTTACAGGTTTAGAAATCGTCAAGCTATATGTTTAGAATAACAGGGTTGATACAGTTTCACATTTTTAAAATTTCATTATTATTTCAGGTTTTCAAGATCATTTTTTTAACTCCATGTGATTAAATAAAAAATTGTTGCAATCAAATGTTAAAATTTTTTTTTAAAACATGATATTGTCATATTGTATGTTTTTGAGGTCATTGATTCAAAATCCGTGGTCGAAAAGTCAAAATTCAAAATGACGGCTTCAAAATAGCGACCAAAAAAAATTGAAAAGTTAATGAATTCGTTAATTTAAAAATTGTTTTGGTCGACATTTTGAAGCCGTCATTTTGAATTTTCGACCATGGATTTGGATTCAGCGACTCAGAAAACATACAGAAGCATACGACATTTTTATGGCTCTATAGGAGCTCAGTGTCAGTGAAGGGGTTAATTAATTATAATCACTTTAACCCATTGATTATGGTCATTTATAATTTTAAATAGCATACATATTCGTAGAGAGTGGTATAGAAAAATTTCTAACTTTAAAATTAAAAAAAAATAGTACCTATAAAAAGATTTTAATTTTCGATAAACTAACATTTTTTCAAAGTTTGCAAAAAGTAAAAAATTTTGTTTAACTTAACTAAAACTTGTTTTAAATTTAAAAAAAATTTATATTCACAACCAAGTCAATAGGAAAAATAGAAAATAAGTTAAAAGATGTAATTTTTTTATTTTAAATTAATAAAGTGTAAAATTTTCATTCTTGAATAATAATTTCATGTAATTTCGAAAAAGATTTGTTTCAACAACGCGGTTTAATTCTATAATGAATCATTGAGGAGTAAGTCAAGGAGTAAGTGGATGTATATATTTAAAGTATAAAATAAGTATTATTTGTTTTACGCCCGCTTGAATTTCAAATTATACCCGCAGGATAATAAGAATATATAATGATATTTCATGTTTAAAATTGTATTTTACTTACAATTACTTTTCACACGAGATGTACGATTTTGTTGTCGAAGAAAGACTCACCTGAAACAGGAAACAATAAATAATTTTAAATACCACACTTTATAGGCACATTAATATGTTATTATATTCATTTTTTAACTATTATTATACCGCAAAATAATGTAATTATTTTTATATTATTTTTTTATTAAGCTTTAGATGGTGAAAGAAAGATGAAATCTCTTCATTTCTATTTTTATAATTGAAAATTTTTCTTTAGAGCGAAGATTGGGTCCTGATTGGGTTCCTATACATGTACCCTAAATCTATTCTACGAAATAAAATTTAAAAAGACTTGAATAAATAATAAATAAATATTACATTGTCATTCATTAATTATTATTAATTACTATTAACAATATTAATTATTTTAAATTATTGTTTAAAGTAAAACAAAATTTACTTTTAAAAAATGTTGGAATTATAAATTAAATCACGTCCATGTTATAATATAATAATTTATTGTTTAATAAATTATCTTATAATTGCCACAATGAATTAATGGATCAATACCTAATTGTTTATAATAATTAATTAACAGTTGAAAACCTTAATTAACTAATGAGTCAATCAATTAATGTTTTCAACTGTTGTTAATTAATTATTATAAACAATTAGGTATTATAAAATAATTTATTAAACAATAAATTATTATAAATATTTATTATTATTTAAGAAAAATATATTAAATTTAAAATAAATATATAATAATTTATTTTTAGGTAATTATCATTAGTTATTATATAGTCATATGGACGTGACAACGATTTAAAGTAATTATCTATACAATATTGTTAGAAGTAAAAATGAAAATACATTAAAGTCAATTTATTATTCTAACAGTGGATAATACCGTCCCTTCATTCAAAAGGGAATATACAAGGAGTTTTTTCCAAGCTTGCGTGCACGGAAAAAAAAAGTTGAAGAATCTCTCGTCAACTAGTATATCACTTTTGGATGGGACACAAAATTTCAAAATTTTCATTCACTTTTGATTAGAAATGGCGAACGTCAACGAAAAACTGAAACAAAAGTTAATGAATTTTTGATGAACTGTGTTAAGGATGAGTAGTTCGTCAAAAGTAGAGGTACAAGTTGACGAAAAAATCGTGAACTCGCGAGTGTCAGTAGTATGCGCAGTTCGTAATGCGCATCAAATATGGCTGATCAAGCATTCATCATTCAGTCGGTGTCATCGGTGTTTACATTCGGGAAAATTCTTTGATGAAAGTTATTATTTAGAATCAGTGTTTTTTATTACTTAGTGAATATTTTTGTTTGCTAATTTCCTTTGTGAAACAAATAATTCATAAAATGAATTAAAAGTTACGATCAGGGACTTTTTCTACTTTCCACGGCCCTGAGTTTTCCAGCAGACAAAGCTAATCGTTTCGTTTGTCGAAGGACAGTGTATCTAGATTTAGCCGTGGCGGTTAGTTATTAGGAATATTATGTTATAGGGTATAGGTTCGAATCCCGTGAAGCGAATTACGAATTTTAATAGCGATAAAATTGTGTATTCTGTGTAGTTGGGTGCGTATAGGCGTCAAGTTATCAAATTAAGTGAAATACTATAAAAAAGTAGTGTCTAGAAATTATTTTTTCTTGTTTTTAGCATTTTTTAAAAGTTCACGAATTTTTCGTTAACTTTGGCGAAAAGTTCGGAAACAGTACTATGTATCTAGTGAAGGAGTTGATGAAATTTTGACGAACTGTGTTTGTTGATTTTCAAGAATTTTGTGTCCCATCCAAAAGTGATATACTAGTTGACGAGAGATTCTTCAACTTTTTTTTCCGTGTGGCTATGCGGTATGCGTATTCGGTTTACGTCCTCGAGGTCTAGGGTTCGGTCCCAAGCGTGTGTGAAATTTTTCTATCTTAATTCAAAGCGTTCTGTGTTTAATATAAGTCGAGGGGGTATTTACTTATGTGTATTAGCGTGTACGCTCCTCCCGTAATAGTCACGTAATAGAGTGTAATAGATCATTATTACGTCAGTGTAATACCACATAATATAGAGGTAATATTCTGTAATAATCAGTACCCTGTAATAGTTCTGTAATACCCTATAATACTAGATAATACGCGTAATAGCAGGAAAATTTAGTGTATTAGAGTGTACACCATTTTAACCAGTAATTACCCCCTCGATATTAGTAATGATAAATAAAATGTAACATTAAATAATTAATAACAATATTATTGTATTTTTTAATAATTTTTTTTAGGTTATAAATATATTTAGGGTGAAAATAGGTTTACTAATAGGGTCCGGATATGTTACTGCGGGACAAATACTATAGGCACCGCATAGTGTTACGGCCGAACTCCGTAACTTTTATATTATAAACGATTATTTATAATATTTTAAAAATCAAACTACACACAACACAATATTTTGTGAACACGTTATAAAACGCTTACACGAAAATAACCCTATGTAATCTCACAAAAAGGACATTCATTCTTTCGAATATTTTAATCCAGGACATTTTTAATGACATAGAAATTCTAATTCTATATAAATATAAGATTTAATTGAATTTAACATTCCTTTGGGTTTCGCAATTCTTGGGGTGAACAGAACCTAAGAAATATAGTACAATATTTCTCAACAAATTCCTCTTCATTGACAAACAGCTTATTGACCTTTTTGAGAAACTGTTAAAATAAATTGCCCAATATAAGGAGTGGTGCATCTAAGTCACTGAACTCGGATCGCACCACTGACTAAATCTGCAAGCTTGCAGAATTGGCTTGACAACAGTCAAGTGCAATAAACTTAACAAACGATTTCCCCACTAAATCGTCTTTCAATAAAATTGATTGACACTGGAAAATCTGGGCAGTTTAAGCCAGGCCGTTGTAGCCGGCAGTTAGCCCGGGCAGTTTAGGCTCGCAGTTTAGTCCAGGTCGTAGTCACCTGTAGATGTAGCCGGCAGTTTGGGCCAGGCATTTTCTAAGTCCGGCAAGTTAGCCGTGTTCAAAGTTGAAATATTTCTCAGAAGTTTTAAAGAGTGAAATTAAGTAAAGTTTGTTCAAGAAGAAGTGAATTTATTTGAGAAAAATACAATTAAATCGAAGTAAAAAAGAGTTGAAAGATAAATATAATTCTAATAAATTTAAAGGATTTGTTTTAATTCCAATATATGTAAAGACAACCTTTCTTTACGAGGTTTAAGTCTCAGGTTTTGTGTATTCCTAAAGGAATATAAAAGTACTCAGTGAAAATATCAATCTAGTGACCCTAGATTTGGTATTTCCTCAATTTTCTGGAATAACCGTTTCGAGATAGACAGAGAGATAAAAACATTCGTCATTGGATTCACATTTCAAGGAAAGAATTTCTAAGTAGTGAGTAAAGCATCTTGTATAAAATTACATATACTCTTCACCTCATTCACACACATACACATACTATTCTTTCATACACAAGTATAGAATTACTCTTTACTCACACCAATTTAGAGTTACTTGTATTAGGGATTTCTTTTAAAATATATCTTATTTGTTTAATCTTATTTTTGCTTATGATTTAATTATTCCTAAAACTATCCTATCTTCTCCAAATTCAAAGAGTAGGATTCTCACCCCTTGGTTGAATTAATAACCAAGAAGAGGGGGAATTCACTACCTATACGATTTTCGTCCGAAGGACACGTTAAGTTAAAGTTTATTTAAAAATTGATATTATTAAATTAATTAATTTAATTTTTCAAATTCGACTCTAACACATAGGATTGACCTACAGGGTCCCTAGCAATAAAAAGGCAACTTTATCCGAACCTTATAATGCCCGGATTAAAATTTCTGCACGGGAGGAACAAATGGTAAGTATCGGATTTCATACATTTCATACATTAAGAATCTAATTTCCTATATTAGGTTAATGATTGGATAGATATTTTATTGAATCTATTTGCCAATATTCGCCCAAGATTTACAGCAAATGTAGAAATGAATGCTTCGTCACGGATTTTAAATTTTCGGCCAGTACTCAACACAAGTTTTTGATTATTTAAGAATCTAAGTTCCAAGGATGATGATAGGCTAACGTGGAAACTAGGCTGAAGTATGGCTAAGAATCAAAACTAACAATAAGTTAAAACAGATTGTTCTTACACTACTCCAATATTTAAATTAGAAGCTTATTTAAATTTGATTAATTTAAACTCAAGTCACATGCTTAATACATTCGCAAACTTGGCCCAATATTGTCAAGAATAATAATTGACAAATCAAAATTTAGTTCAAACTTTCCCAATTGTACTTTTATTCTTCAGGAAAGATTATTTATAATACAAATAATAAATATTTTGACAAAAATAATAAATAAAATAAAAATAATGAACATTATAATAGAAATTGCTTCAATTACGAATACACTGGAACGTCAATCGAGAACAGAGCTATGTGTAGTGCTGTTCTCGATCGACGCGATCTTAATCCCTCGAAAATGTAAACTTTCAGGGCCGTAAGTATTTGTTTTTGTACAGGTATCCTGTTCGAGAGTGATTTTTTTAGTTTTGAAATGTAAATCATTTTTTTACTATATAATATTAAAATAGTTAACAAATTTTTCTTTTTTTTGCACTTTAACGCAGTTTCCGGTTCAGACATTTTGATTGTACAAACAGAATACTCAAACAGTAGGCCCTACTAAAAATCCCCGTATAAGATCTTGTACAAGAAAATGCACACGTTCAGCAGCTGAACTTGTACAAGTTCTGGTAAGAACATGTACAATTTCTTGTACCAGGATTTGGAACAAGTTCTTGTATTAGAACTTGTACAAGAAAATGTACGAGTACTTGTACAAGAAAATAAACTTGTACAAGAAAATGTACAAGAACTTGTAAAAGTTCAAGTACAAGTATTTGTACATGAACACGTTCATGTTCTTGCACAAGTATATTTATAAATAATTTTTTTTTAGAAAATTGGATTAAGTAAATTAATAAATAAATTTTTTTTTTTAAATTGGCATTTTAATAACTTATAAGCCTTAAGACTTTCCACTTTAGGCAAGCCAAAAACTATTGCGCAGCTCTAAAAGCTTATAAAAACTACTGCGCAGCCTTTAATGTCTTTAATTTTTACAACTTAAAAATAATGTGCAATTAAATAACTTGCACATGAACCCGTACAAGATCTTGTACAAGATCTTGTACGGGTTCATGTGCAAGTTTATTTTCTTGTACAAGTACTCGTACATTTTCTTGTACAAGTTCTAATACAAGAACTTGTTCCAAATCCTGGTACAAGAAATTGTACATGTTCTTACCAGAACTTGTACAAGTTCAGCTGCTGAACGTGTGCATTTTCTTGTACAAGATCTTATACAGGGATTTTTAGTAGGGGGGCACCGAATGCATACTAAACTCGCAGGCCAAAAGTACGACACTGGCGCTAAGCATAACCCTCCCCTGTGCCCGCACCACCTCTTCCCATCAAGCTCTGTCTTCGATTGATGTGTTCTCGATTGACGTTTCAGTGTAATATAAAGAAAATCATAAAAATCAAAACCTATTACTGCACGCACTTAGATTGCTTTCAAGTTTTATATTCCGTGAATGGAGATCTCCGTGAATGAAAAAAAGCTACAAAGGAACACCCTAAAGGGTTTTTGAAATTTTTTTTTCCAACTAATATATTTTGCTTGAGATAAAAGAATTTTTTGTTCCTTTCAAGTATATAGCAGTACAGAGTGAACAGCAATGTGTTTCTCGTGAAACGTTTAAACCGCAGTTAGCTTGAGAGATTGGTGGTGGTCTTATAGTTTAACAGTCACACAAGAAATTTCCCTACCCATAGGTATGAACTACAGCGGAATGCACTTCACTCCGTGTGCGATATTGCACCGCCGCTCTCCTTTTTTCTATACAGTCTTAACGTGTGTGTCCTAGTTTGACTCCTTTTTCCATCAAATTCTAATTCGACGGTTTAGAGTGCAAACCTGCTAACTCCACTTTTTATCAAATTTGAGATTCTTTTTGTATTTGATAGATAAAGAGGTGATACATCAGCCAAGTAAAACAGTTTGACGAAATTATGTCTCTAAATTGCTAAAAAAGTGTTGTGAGTAAAACAGCTAACTCCATACCTGTCAAATTGCACTGCTATAACTCCACATAATATATTGTATTGTATTGAAATGTGTCTATATTTTGAGTGTAAGAGATATCAATTAAAATATATTTCAAAAGGAAGTACTTATTATTATTAAGTAGCATTGTGTTATTCTATTAATAAAACAAATATACTGAAAGTTTTCTTCCATAAGAATATAACCTAAAAATACGTTTGAAAAGTTTTTTGCCTCTCCTGAAAAATTTCATAAATGTGAGTTAGCAGGTTTGCACTCTAAACCGTCGAATTACTTCCATCAGTCCAAGCTCGGCGTTTCCGTACTTCTCTCTCTGATATGCAGTGAGAAATTGTTAATTAGAAATTGCCCAGGGCAATCAATAATCATCAATTACTATACTGGAGCTTCACTTATTTTCAGTTTCACTTACACAGACCTGCAAATTTTTGGCTTAGTTCTGTTACAGAAAAAGTGGTAGGTGATTATTATAGCTTTTTTGACGTAGAATACGAATCCGATTTCCAAAATGGCCCATCACGTCATGATTTCTTGTAATATTGCCTTAAATAGCCAAAAAATGGCTATTTTGGACACTTTTCAAAATTTTCTTTTGGTAACCAAAATTTTTTTTCAATTTGCAAAATCGCATCGTATAGTACTATATCTAAGCTTTAAAACCCATTTTTCAAAATTGCTTTACGATTTTTTAAAAAAAAGTTATGTAGATTTGAAATTTTTTTATTTAGGAAAATGTAGGTATAAAGAAGTTCAATATGGCATTTAATTTCAAATCTACATAACTTTTTTTTAAAAAATCGTAAAGCAATTTTGAAAAATTGTTTTTAAAGCTTAGATATAGTACTATACGATGCAATTTTGCAAATTAAAAAAAAATTTTAGTTAACCAAAAAAAATTCCGAAAAGTGGTCAAAATAGCCATTTTTTGGCTATTTAAGGCTATATTACAAGAAATCCTGACGTGATGGGCCATTTTGGAAATCGGATTCGTATTCTACGTCAAAAAAGCTATAAGAATCACCTACCACTTTTTGTGTAATAGAACTAAGCCAAAATTTGCAGGCCTGTGTTATTTGTAGTCGCACTTATTTTCACAATTTCCAGTCTCACTTATTTTCAGTTAAAAGGTTCTCCGTGCGAATGGTATATTTGTTAATTTTCTGACATTTGTATTTACAAAAAAATCGTGATTTAAAGATTGGTATGTTTTTGGGCCGTGCGTGTGCAGCCGTACCGATAATTCCCGATGGTAGTGTACATATGTCAAACTAGGATGAAACAAGGCTGCGGGTGTTGAATAACACCTTGGCCTATCGTGGACCTAATAGTCAAACTGGAAATCAATACCCGTAGACTTGGACCGATGTTGACTTAATTTGTGTTAAACTGACAACATTGGCTCAATTTGGAGTAATTAACGTCAATAGTGGTTCAACCTTGGTAAAATTACAGCTAATAATGGCGCAATATTGGCAAAATGTCTCCTATAATTTTTATCATTTTACGCAAATTGAAAAGTAGTAATAAATGGACTCAAGCTTGCTAGTGATAAAGTAGACTGGAACAGGGTTGCGGTTACAACATCGACTCTTGGCCTAACAAGGATTGAATAGTTAAGTAGACTATCAATATTGACTCAATTTATGTAAATTGCTACCAATATTGGTTCAATCTTGGCTAGCAACAATATTACGCTTCTATGTCTACCAGAGTTCAATCTAGTGTTCTCAAACTAGGCTCTGTTCAAATTTACTCTACATTGAGCACTACAAAGTTTAATACAATTAATCTAAATTAATTTTTCCCATTAAGTTTACAGTATATTATCGGGGAGAACAGCTCATATAAATAAATATAAAGCAGCGAGAGGTGTAAGACGACTGAACGTCGAGTTTTTTCAGTGAGCAATGTTGAGTTTTATAAAAAAAGGGCATCGCTCGTTAGTGCGACCCGTGCGAAATCTCGTACGGCCATAGAGGCATTGGTCCGTAGGTGGATGGAAGGAGCGATAAACGACCCGTTGACCACTTCCTCGTACTTGGTCTCGACGAGATAGGTATGCCCCGTACTGTCAATCAAGGTGTCAACGCTATCTTGGCGTTTGCGGACATTCTTGAAGGGAATCGTCTCTCACGTGAGGAGAGCGTGAACCAACCAACGAATGAAACACTTCACCACAGCATCCCATGGACCAAGCTTCTTTTTCACATTTTACCTACTTCGTCTCGAGACGTTAATTGAATAATTTGCATCTCACCTGCCGGCTTCCGACAACTACGATGCAGGTGGCACAGGACATAGAAGGACATACATTTCTCTCTCCTTATTGTTTCTTCTTCTTCTTTCTACTTTTCTCTCTCTCTCTCTCTTATTTCCCCCTCTCTTTTCATATATATATATATTTCCCATTGGGTATATTAAATGGTTGTTGTAAAATTGGTATATACACTACCGTCCACGAGTATCAGGACGATTACACGCAACTCTATAAAAAAACATGCCATCGCTTTTTCAATCATATCTCGGAAATAAAAGGAGGTACAAAAAAAACTTAAATACGGTTAGAAAGCTGATTAAATTCTGCGTAAAATAAGCCATCTTTGAAGTCATTTCGTTAATTATTTTCTAAGTTGTAGAGTGAGAAAGAAATAAAAAAAATGATCAAATTTTCTCATTTTTGTCTCTTGAATTCAACTTTTTCAAAAATCTAAAAAAATTTAGATAAAATTTTTCTAGAAACACAGAAATCTTCGTTAGAATTTCAGCTTTAAAATAAGCCTTAGAAAATTAAAAAAGGTTAATCCGTCTTCGATATATCATTAAAAATGTGAAGCCGTATTTCGACCGATTGGTGCATTGAAATTCAACTGTGACGACTCGGTTCTGGCTTCGCGCGGCAGCAAATGAGAGAAAACAGGGACGAATTTATGCTGGAGAATAATAAATAATGATGTTTCACGAGTAATATAAAGAAACTCAAAAGTTCATCGTTCCCCCCGCATGAATTCGTCCCTGTTTTTTCTCTCATTCGCTGCCGCGCGAAGCCAGAATCGAGTCGTCACAGTTCAATTTCAATGCACCAATTGGTCGAAACACGGCTTCACATTTTTAATGATACATCGAAGACGGATTAACCTTTTTTAATTTTCTAAGGCTTATTTTAAAGCTGAAATTCTAACGAAGATTTCTGTGTTTTTAGAAAAATTTTATCTAAATTTTTCTAGATTTTTGAAAAAGTTGAAGTCAAGAGACAAAAATGAGAAAATTTGATTATTTTTTTATTTCTTTCTTACTCTACAACTTAAAAAATAATTAACGAAATGACTTCAAAGATGGCTTATTTTACGCAGAATTTAACCAGCTTTCTAACCGTATTTAAGTTTTTTTTGTATCTCCTTTAATTTCCGAGATGTGATTGAAAAAGTGATGGCATGTTTTTTCATCCCGTGTAGAAATTTAACCATGGCCCAAATAGGGGCCACATCTTGTTATCATTGTGTAGACCATATCGTGGCATGAAACACCTTCCCAGATCGGGCCCAAGTCTGGCCAGACTTGGGCCCGATCTGGGAAGGTGTTTCATGCCACGATATGGCCTAGATATGGCAATTTCTACACGGGATAGAGTCGAATGTAATCGTCCTGATACTCGTGGACGGTAGTGTATATATATATATATATACACGGAGAGAAATGTGCTACGAATAACGCTAGACATGTTGGTTCGCTTTTCGCATAGACGTCTGTACCTAATTTTGCAAAGGCCGGTGCTAACTTTGCACGGCTTTTTCCCACTTGTGCCACAGTTGCTTAAATCCAAGAAAAATCAGCATGGATTTCTTGCAACTTTCGCAAGGTGGTGTGTATGCGTTTTTAGTACGTCCTGCTCATGCGCTAAGAGCAACAGATTTCTCTCCGTGTATCTTTCAATTTATCTATATCCATCTTTCTCGGGTTTATTTCTCAAAAGAATCTCTACGGAAGCTTGACTCTAATCGCAGTGGCCCCTTGCTCGACGAACTGAACAACGAGGAGAGGAATGAGAAAATTATACAAGTCCAAGTTTCTTTGCCGGCCGACAAACCTTTTACAGATTGAGTGAAAGAGTGAGAGAGAGAGAGAGAGAGAGAGAGAGAGAGAGAGAGAGAGAGAGAGAGAGAGAGAGAGAGAGAGAGAGAGAGAGAGAGAGAGAGAGAGAGAGAGAGAGAGAGAGAGAGAGAGAGAGAGAGAGAGAGAGAGAGAGAGAGAGAGAGAGAGAGAGAGAACTCGCAATGTTGCTGCAATTTTCATTGTAACAACAATTTCTCTCGAAGGAAATATGTGACTTAAGGTCGTTTCCTGATCATTTGTAACGGACCAAAGTTTTATGTCTTTCAAATTAAGGGGAGCATTTTTCGAGCCACAATGGAGTTGAAAATAATATTGCGCGTCTCGTTCAATTTTCATTCATTCATCATTTTTTTCCAAGCGAGAATTGCAAAATTATTTTCGTTTTATGCTCGTTCGTTATAAGATAATTTAGAAAAAAAAAATTTCTGGATCTTTTTTGTAAAATTGTTGTATAATAAATTATAATTACAGTTTTAATTATAAAATAACATAAATAGAAATTCGTATTTTGTCTATTAATGTATTTATATTAAATTTACAATAATTAAATTATTTTTCCTTACGTTTTTAGATAATAAATTAATAGAAAATAAGTTTATTTGTCAAGATAATTTAATTAATTATAGACACAGAAATTACTGATTTTTTAGCCGTGCAATGTATTTAGTTAAAAAAATTTTGCAATCTTTACTGAAATAGCCAAGATTGTGACAATATTGTCCCAGGACTGCGAAAGTAGAAATTATTAGCAATTAATTGCTCGAATTTTAATATGGGAGGAATATTGGCTCAATAGAGTAATTTTTATTTTCTGCAAAATTGTAGCTAGATTTTAGCATAATATTTACACTCACAACCCGGGGCCAATATTGGCAACAAGTTATAACTAAATGCGTTTAATCTAACCAACTTTGAAATTTATTTAATACTCACAGTCATGTTTCAATCTAATTTCTATATTTCTAACCTTTAGCTAGTATCAGTAATAAAAATTTCTAGAAATTCAGGGCCAACATTGGACCAAGATTGCTGCAAGTGTATAAATTAGGCTTGGAAACATGGATATTAATTTTGTTCAAATTATACTTCTATACTTGTTCAATTGAAAAAAAATTATTCGACTACTATTACTCCTGGAGTCAATTTTGATTCACTATTTAAATTCTAAATGGAGAAATTCGCATTGGAACAATATTGGCTCAATTTTGGAAACGTGGCTTTTAAAATTGTGGTTACAATCTTGGCTTAATACTGTAAAATCGGTTTTAATGTTTGGTCCAATTGCGCACCAATCGGAAATTTTGTATTAGAAAAATAATATTGTAGGTAATTCGTGGTCGGTATCTTGTTGGGAAAAATTAGTTTAATTTTATGCTAATCGTAATTTTCTCATCAGAAAAATAATTACTCAACTAAAATTATCACAAGAGTGAATAATAGGAGACTATTATTGTGAATTTAACTCAAATATAACAATTCGAGCTTAGCTTTGTATACTGGACCATAATTGGCTCAATCTTTGAAACGTGATTTTTAACATTGTCCCAAACGTAGGGGAGTATAGTCGAGGTCGGCCCACACTGTCAAGTAAGGCCATTCGCGATTTTTTGGACAAGTTCACAAGCGCCACATACGCGCATGCTTGTCGAAGCTTGTCTTAGTGATACATTTTTGGAGAATCGAAAGTAGTGTTTTTTTTGTGACGTCGGTACAAAAAAAGCTGAAACAAAGTTTTGTGCATCATGTGAAAAACCATTAATAAAAGATAAGAAAATGGAATCGTCAAGGCAAGCATCCAGAAATTTTGTGGGACTCATGGTTGAAAGAAAAACAAAGTGAAAAGTCGAATCCCGAAACGTATTTCTTTATGGTTACAACAATTCGGTAATGTTACTTACTGTCAAGGTCGGCCACTATGTGTTTAAAATGCGCAAAGATGAGGACGAGCTACTTCATTTGCAAAAACTGCAATTTTGAATAACTCATAATATTCCGTAACTCTAACATGTTATTTTATTTTTTAACGGTAATGTCCTTTGAATTCGAAATATGAACCAAGCTTGACTATGAGGGCCAACCTGGACTACAAATTTTTTTTTTTGAAATCTTTATAACTTTTTCATTTTAAAACCAATCAATTTACTTTGTACAGAAAAAATATTCCTATTAAACCGGACAAAACCATGAAAAAAATAATTTCCAGAATCTCATTAACCAAAGAGTGGATATTAAAATTTCAATAATATTCAAATTCAAATCTTAACCTTCTGCCTTGGGCCAATATTGGCAATAATGATAATCAAACAGTTAATCTAACAAATTTCCACTAAACCATAACACGAACAAAACAAAATATTAAAATACTACCAATAATATAATAGAATAGAAAATATCACCAATAAATAAAAAAAAAATTGTTTCGTTATACAAAATTCCAATAGCAGAAAATGCTGTTAAAGCAAAATTACACCGTCTTCGATCGCACAAACAATTACAGAAGCGATAACTAATCATTGATTATGACAAAATAATAGCATTTTCAATAATTCTCAATTGTAAATGTACGAATGTGAATTATTGAAATTGCCATCGAGATAAGTGTGTCCCTGCTCACCGTTGCTGCTGCATTTCAGCAATTATCAGAATATCTACGGTCTTGATATATTGTCGACCATGGTGCAATAATAATAATAATAATAATAATAATAATAATAGAAAAAAATAATTATTTACCGATCATATTCAATATAAACTCTCAAAGTAGAATTTCCGTTCTGATTCGATGAAGAAACAATAAAGGCCTAGATAGGTAGCATCAATCTAATTAATCATTACTATAATTATCTCCCTCTCTCTCTGGAGTTGAAAAGTATTCTATTCTATAATACAGCCAATATAACTCGCGCTTATTATTGTCGACCTTTTCCAAGAGCAACACGTGTAATTCCACACAGTTTACATCATTCCGACTTGTCGATAAATTAGCCTCTAGGAACGATTCCTACTTTCGCGGAGTGACTCCAACGACGACGACCGACGACGGAATCTTGGAATTCTTTTTCTCTCTCTCTCTCTCTCTCTCTCTTTCTCTTCTCACTTTTTTTTATCCTCATGGGAAAACCCTTGAAGCGAGATCAATACTTATTGGATTTTATATTATTATTCACAATTTCACTGGAATTAGCGACCTTTAATGTATACAAACTTAATATTATGTAAATGCAAATCTTTATTTAATATTATGACTAATGAGCTACCGAGGAAATTATGAATCAATAATCCATAGATTTTGCCTTCAAAGAAATTGTTTCCCGGCAACAATATTTTTTCTTTTTTTTCTTTAATACACTGAACCTATCACGCTTGTAAACTCTTGAAGTTTTATTTTCAATTATTATTATACATATCTATATGTAGGCACGTATAAAAAGTGACTTTCCTCGTGGGAATATGAAAGTATTTTGGACTTAATTTATTTTATATGCAACTTATCAAGATTGTTTAATTAACTTTCAGTGTTTGATACTTTTTGATGTTTGATATTCATATTTGACCTTTTTGATAAAAGTAGTGGGTCTTAAATAAGTTGTATATATATGAAAAGGCTGCGAAAATCAAATTGTGTACAATGTTGTAAATTATTTCAATTATCAAAGTTGAAAATTATTTTTAATAATGCATAATATTGCTATAATGATAATAGAAAATATGGTACAATTTTAGACTTTTTAGATTAGAGAATATGCGAGTAATATGTGAATTATAAATCATTTCGTGGATAATAACACTAACTAATGCTGTTAGTTGAAGAATTAGACTTTATTTTCAAAATTTTAATTACTCTTCACACAAGTAAAATTATTGCAGTGAGTAAAATTCAATGTATAAAGCACGTCAGAATTGTTATCAAAAATTCTAAAACAACTTTCTAATCCGTAAATCTTAGATATGAAAGTTTTAATAAAAATTTTTAATTTTACTAAAAAAAGGCACAAATGTCAAAATATAAAATAACTTTCTAATCCCTGAAAGCTTACATTTGAGAAGATGGTTTTAACACTCAATGAACGTTTCTCTAAAACCCAACGGGAAGTTGCCAATGATAACGATTGGTTCAATAATGGGCCATGTTTGGTGCCCAATGGTTTTTTCTTGGCAAAACAATTGGCAACCATCATTGGACCACCAATGGTTTAAACTTGGGATGATCACGCTACTGCCAATGATTGGTAGCCAAGCATCAGGCCAATATTAGTTGCCAAGGAATTGCCAAGGAAACAAAATCGATTTTCAAAAGCTTGATTTTTTATTGTCAGCCAACAAAAAACCAAGGTTTTGAAAATTAATTTTTTTAATTATTAAGGTAGTACGCTCGCGATCGCACTTTTCTATAGAATTTCATGAAATTTGAAATCAGAATAGTTAATAACAAGATCTATGTATTTGCAAAATATTAAAAAAATTGACCGTTTCTAAAACAAGATATTTAAGTTCAAAGTTTGTTATTTAACATGGTTAACCTATGAAAAGTGCATGTAAACGGCACATTTCTTCTAATAACTTCTAAAATTTTCTAAAGATTGTTTTAAAAAAACTAATATATTATAAATGAATGTTTGAGAAATTTATAACAAAAAGATTTAACAATATCCCAATGGGAAATGCCAGTGTAGTGCCGATGTTCACCACTGGCTTAGTATTCAGACGATTGTTCGGCGTAGTCTAGCCGAGCCTCGACAATTAGTACTGGCGCAGTACAGAACTTTTGTTTCGCCAAAGCTTGGACAAGCCACGGCGGCAAGTGCTGGCTGAGTATAGAAAAATTGTTCACAACGCTCTTTGCCAACATTGCTTTTTTGACATAAACTTGAAAAAAATTATAAAAAAAGTTTATAAATGTTTATAAATATAAATTTATTGAAAAAAATTAATATTTTATTACTTTTCAGTTGTTCATTTTTTATTCTTATTAAATTTAATAATAACAATTTAACACAATTGTCTAACTTTGTAAATAATAAATTATTTAAACAAATTAAAATTATAAACAAAATTTAAACTTTAATCTCAATAATAATTTGGTTCCTATTAAAATACTATTATACTTCTTACTATGAATAAAGTAATTTAATTTAATTATTAAAAATTTAGTTTAATTTATTATTTCTAACGTATCCCTATTTTTTTCTCATCTTTGACTCAATAATTGTATGTCTGAATGATACTGAGATATTAATACTTTTCTGTACACATGTGTCGTTAGCATAGTGGTTAGAGCGTTGGTCTGTAAGTCCGTAGGTCGTAGGTTCGAATCCCCTCGTCAGCAATTTTGTTTATTTTCATAGGTTTGCGATATTTCTAGATTCCAATCGTTAGGTACTAAAAAATGAAAATCTAATGCACACTTACTGTAATTGTTTATTATTTAATTTTTAAATGTTATAAACAATTTTTTTCTACTTCATTTACTATATCCATTGTTAGTCTCCATCTTTAATACAATTTCTTTAAGAAGAGAAATATTTTACGAATAATAACTATTTATTAATATTATTTACCATTTTGTTGTTAAATTATTTATAATTATTAATTTACGACTAATTAATAACAATACGGCATTTATTGGGTCAATATTCCCAGCCAGCACTGGTCCAGTGCTGCGCCAGCGCTGTCTGGCAGCACTGACAGACAGTACTTCGGCAGCGCCAGACGGCGTTATCATCCCAGTGCCATGCCAGTGCTGGCTCTCAGCCTTGCCGCCAGTGCTGCCAGTGCTGGCGCAGTACTACGCCAGCTGTAAATTTCCCATTGGGATTAACCATTTCAGTTAAAAGATATAATATAATATAATATTCTAACCTGACTAGTATACTTGTGTGTGAGTGTGTCTGTACATAGGGCTGACTATGTATTCAGTACAGTCCAAGCAAAAATATGCTACAGTAACTGCACCATACTATAGCATTTTACTAAAATTTACTTTTGAGAGTGACTGTCGCGAGCATACTACCTTAATTAAAATTTATTTTAAAAAAAATATTTTTAAAAAATATATATTTTTAAAAAATATATATTTTTTAAAAATATATTTTTTTAAATTAATAGAACATATTAATTTAATTTTTCACCTCTGGTAAAACAAAGGTGAAAGACTGATAAAAATTCCTTCACCGTATCTCACAGTGGAGGGATAACTGTGAATGTCTTTGCGAGAGAGGAGCAAGTACTTATAGAGCCAGTGAAACAGGTCACAAGCCAGAAGAAATCGCTAGCATGCACTCTGGCGGCGTTTGTCGGAAGTGGCGCAACGTTGGTTGCCAAGCGCTGTGTCGATAATGTCAGGATATGCATGCGCGCCAGAAAACAGTTCCGACAAGCGCCGCCAGAGTGCATGCTAGTGATTTCTTCTCGCTTGTAACCTGATACACTGGCTCTATAAGTACCTGCTCCTCTCTCGCAAAGACATTCACAGTCATCCCTCCACTGTGAGATACGGTGAGGGGATTTTTATCAGTCTTTCACCTTTGTTTTACCAGAGGTGAAAAATTAAATTAATATGTTGTATTAATTTAAAAAAATATATATTTTTGAAAAATATATTTTTTTTAAATAAAATTTTGAAAAATTTATTTTTTAAAAATAAATTTTAATTAATAATTTTAAAAAATCAATTTTCAAAACCTTGGTTTTATATTGGCTGCTAATAAAAAATCAAGCTTTTGAAAATCGATTTTGTTTCCTTGGCAATTCCTTGGCAACTAATATTGGCCCGATGCTTGGCTACCGATCATTGGCAGTAGCGTGATCATCCCAAGTTTAAACCATTGGTGGTCCAATGATGGTTGCCATTAATGTTCCAATAATGGAACGGAGTTCGCCAAACATGGCCCATTATTGAACCAATCGTTTACTTCCCATTGTGAAGGTTTTTTTTCTCAAGGTTCGAAAAAAATTAGGAACACTTTCTGAGAAAAGGAGAAAAACTGTCTAGGCCCTTGCTGCAGCCTTTTTTCAAAATAGACATAGAAAGCATAAAGCAACAATTAAAAAAGAATCGTACGAAAATAATTCCACACTGTTATATTTAAAATGGAAGTTCTATAAATTCCAAGTTTTTAAATTCCTAGCCAGGAATAAAACAAACTGTCCATGCCCTTGTTAAAGCCCTGTTTTGATTTGACAGAGATGTATTTTTTACAAGTGATACAAAAATTAAGTCACTTTAGTCTATTTGATGTAAAAAATTATCAAGGGTATTTTCGATAAATAGACTAGTTAGTCTAGAACAGAGCCTAGATAAAGCTCTATTTTAAATTGATGAATTAAGGAAAAATTTTTATTTCATAATACATTCAATAACTGAACTACAAATGATTCTATGTAGGACTTTACTTTAGGAATATAGCAAGAACTAGGAAAACTGCCTAGGATCTGGATAAAGCTCCTTTAATAATTAATATAAAGTTAGTAATAAATTATTTCTGAATTATTATTAGTAACTACATTAATATTAATTCTTACAAAAATTGTTTCATTAAGTTTCCTATTTAAAGGAGAATTTTAACGAAAGCATTGTTGGGAATATAAATACTAGCCAGGCCCTTGCTAGAGCCGTATTTCATATCTACGAAATTATTTCTCTTAAGAAGAGCAAAAATTCAGTCACTTTAGTCTGTTCATAATAGAAAATCACCAAGGGCATTGTTAGTAATTATAAAACTAGACAGAGCCTGGCCAAAGCCGTATTTAAAATAGACAAAGTATGGGCGATTTATTTTTCCATAACAAGTTAAATAATATCCTACAGATTATTCTATTGAAAATTAAGTTTGAACGGGAGTCTTGAAAAAAACAAGGAAAATTTGCTAAGTCTTGGCTAGAGTCCTATTTAAAATAGAAGCACAAGAAAACTGTCTAGAATCTGAAAATCCTATTTCTAAATAGAATAAAGGAAGAAAATTCTTCCACGAGAATTAATTGAAAAAAACTCCTGCATCAATAAATTATTCCATTTTCCAAGACTACTATGTTGCACTAACAAGGAATTATTAATGTAAATCGTCACAAAAATATTAAAATGCAAAAAAAGACCGCCTTTTCCATATATATACGCGAATATAAGAACGATAATTTTCGAATTTTATTACATCCAATGCATTAAATGTGTGGAATCCGGTCGTATAAAGTAATAAATGAAACTGGATTAAACAAGTTTAGAGACGACGTAGCAGCCTGAGTGTCGCGACATAAACCACCTTTTCGTTTTTAATGAAAAAAAAAATAATAATAATAAAAGAAAAGAAATTCCGCAACTACCATATTATAATTATGTATACATTTCTTATCTCCATCATTGTAAAGGCAAAAGTTAAACAGGGTGTCTATTATTATTTTTGTTTAACAAACTATCCGGTTTTTCCCAGCTTTGTCCAAATTTTTCCAGGTGTATCTTTTCTCATAAAATATAAATTTTCTTGATAAGAATTAACAATAAATAAAAATACAAATGGCTACAAAAATTCACTTATTTTATGAAAATACTCTTCGACGGGTTTTTGTTTTTACTAATACTTTTAACAGAGGTTCTACCAACTGGAAAAAACGGGAAATATGCAGGAATTTAATTTAATCGGGAAAAACTGTGAATTCAGCCTGCAATATAGGTCTTATTTTAGATTTTAGCAATTATGATACAATTAGTTCGAATTTGACTTCACTATAACTCCAAAAACTGGTGGAAATTTTGGATTAACTTATAATACAATAATTAAATTTCTACAAATAATTGAAAAAACATTGTTCTCTGCATTTTAATTAATTAAAAATAAATTATTTGATGGTAAAAAGTCAATCACTGATTTAAAATAGTAATATTTTTCTAATGAAATAGTTAATGGTAGCTAAATATTATTTTTTCCGGTCAAATTAAATTCCCCGCTATTTCCCATTTTTCGAGACTGGTCGACACACTATTGAATGTATTTGTAGAAACTAAAACCCGTCGAAGACGGGTACGCCAGCTAGTTTATGAAAATAATTAAATGTTTGGCGTAGAATTTTATTAAAAATTTTTTTAAATAACTGAATTCTTTTGGAAAATCTTATTGAAATAGTTGATATTGAAAATCATTGAATTGAGAAACATTTTTGAAAATAATTGAAATGCAAAGAATTTTATTAAAATTTTTGAAAATAATTGTATTTCTGCAAAGAATTTTGTTATTTTTGAAAAAAATTGAATTCTTGACAAGAATTTGACTAAAATTTTTGTAAATAATTGGATTTCTGCGAAGAATTTTATTAATATTTTTGAAAATAATAGAATTTCCGCAATCATTTGTAACTTCTCCAAAATTCAATTTTTTTAAAATTAAATTCATTCAAAATTGAACTTTTATAAAATTTCAAATAAAAATCTTTTAAAGTTCATATTCTATTTATGAAAATTGTAAACGCAACTATTTTAAAATTCACTTAATTTTGAAATATTGAATTAAAATTATTCATTAAATAATTTCTAAGTAATAATTTTATAATAGTTCTTAGGAAGAATTAAATTATTTAAAAAGAAATTATTGTCAGAAATAGAATAAATTGAAGTTTTTATATTAGAAATTCAGCCAAGTATTAGCCACTCCAGGCTAGGTACTCTGTAAAAAAAGGAAGTTAAATTTTAACTCCCTAGGGGATTCTATAAAAGTCGAACCCATTTGGGAGTTAAAGCGAAAGGAGTTCGATGAAAATAAAAATAAGAAGTTGTTAAATTAACTCCCTTATGGAGTTGATTTTTAACTCGAATAATTTCACTCCCAACTGCAGTGACCGTCAACTCCCTAAGTTTTAGCCAATCTAGGCCCAGATCAGGCAATATTCTAAAGCAGATTGTAAACAGCTGTTAGTCGGTCTCGGCTCAGGTAAGGCAGAGTATTATAGAACAGATTCTGCCAAGTTTTCGACAGTCTAGGTCCAGATAGGGAAAGGCATTTTATACCAGATTTATCTAGGCCCAGATCTGTCAAGGTATTTTAAACCAGATGTGACTAGTTCAATCTAGGTTCAGATCATGCAAGGTATTTCGAACCAGCTTTGAGCGGAGCAATTTCTATTTTCTACACAGGTTTCAATGGAAAAGGGAAATTTATTCAAACGAATGATTTTAGAGAATAAAATACAAAATAACTAGATGAGTTGTAAAATAATATATATATCATGTCTAGTGAAGCAGAGAATCGCGCCAAGTTGAACATTAACGTTAGCGCGAATTTAACGATCGGCACGCGCTATAGTCAGGCGAGAAATTCAGTATTCACCTAGGCTGGAAATTCATTTTGCTAGTATACATGCGTGCGCAAATATATTTTTCACATATTCATATATGTATTTATATATTTCTGTATATTAATATAAAAATATTGATATACATGTATAAACTGGGTAAAGTGTGAGTGAAGAACGATATGCAAGAGAAGAGGGGACCGGTTAGTGGCCGACATTCCTGACCGTCGACCAGATGTCATCGGCGAAGGCAACTTCGGCATGAACGAGGTGAAGCGACGCGAGGAAAGAAAAGAAGCGCCGATCGGTTTCTGCAGTCTCCACCTGCCTGCCAAGAGTCGAGTCCCCTTAACCCCCACACAACTCGCATGGAAGTGCAAGATGACGTGGTGAACTTCAAGTACGAGGGATAATTATAATCCTTGACTGAATCCAGGAACAAGGCCAATGGATGGAATTCCAGTGAGAAAATACCGGAGGTTGAAAATTGCTCCTATAATGCTCTTGTATAAAATTTATTTCTATTGCCATGCCAGTTTTCGTCCACGCCAACGCCAGGACGAAAGTTGGGTATTGTAAATGGGCCAAATCGTAATATCCTATCACAATACTAATAATAATAAAACCGTATTTACTGAATACAATTGTAAGTAAAGAAACACATTTAAACAATTATTAATTTAATTATTTAATTAATTAATTAATTTGTCCAATTTTTTATTTCAAATGCTGTTAAACCTGAATCTCGCAGTAACTGGCACATTTACCCTATACCTACATATATTCTCAAACTATCGACTGCTATAGATAAAATCGAATAACTCGAGTAAAAATCTTAACCGATTTTGCTGAATTTTCCAACAAAAGTTGGATAAAGAATGATAAAAGAAAAAATTCTGTTAAGTTTATTCAAAATTTTTAACACCTATATAGGAGTTTACACCGAGTGGTATAAATTTATACTCGCGCGAGTATAAGCGGATATTCCTCCAGGAGAATAGATTCCCGCCTGCGCATAATGTTCGCCTGCAGCTGTGTAGTGAAAGACTTTGCCTTGACCACGTGTTTGCGCAGGCGTGAGTATATTCTCGTGAACGAATATCCGCTTATACTCGCGCGAGTATAAATTTATACCAATCGGTGTAAACTACTTCCTTCATACTTTTATAGAATTTAAGCAAAGAAAACTGAAAAATGGCGACTTTTTGACATTTAGATAAATTTAGAGCCAAAACTTCTAAACGGATTTGTAAAATATTCTGGAATATTATTAATAAGTTTAAAATATCGATATATATTTCAGGAAATTTTAATACATTTCGTATTTTTTGAAATATTTTAGTTTTTCTCAAAAAAATTTGATTTTTTGAAATTTATAGACAAACGTAGAGACTAAACTACTTAACGGATTTGTAAAATACTCTGGAATATAATTGATTAGGTTAAAATTTCGATATATGTTTCAAGAAATTTTAATACATTCCGTATTTTTTTAAATATTATATTTTTTCCCAAAAAATTGGATTTCTTGACATTTAGACAAACGTAGAGACTAAATTATACTTAAAGAATTTGTAAAATACTTTGTAATGTAATTAATTGGGTTACAATCTCGATAAATGTTTCAGGAAATTTAAACATGTGCAATATCTAATTTTAACTTGACAAAAAATAATTTTTATAGGTATTTTATTAAGAAATAAGAAATTAAAATGGTACAAAATTGAAGAAGATAAAAATTTTTGAAAGAACTTATATCATAATTTCTGAGAAAGTGCTAAAACATCATTTTGCCCCACCCGTGGGACAAAATGGGGTGGTATGAAATAACTATACAAAACATGGAATATTTTTTCAAAATTCATTAAATTCTTGTTGTATGAGATTATAAATACAAATAAAAAGTAGGGTTCTTTATTACTATGAAAACAAGTTGTAAATCCAGATGTTCATTACATGAACATTTTGCTTCCTCTTTACGATCAGCAAAAAAAATTTGCTTCCTCGTGGAGAAAGCATTAACGATAAATATATTTCATTTTTAAATCATTTTTAATACAATTTAACATTAATAAAATAAAGCGCATTCGTCTTAATAGAAAGAATAACATTTTCTTATACCGTAATGTGAATCTAAATAAACAAAAAAATGTTTAGTAAAAAAGTGAATTTTTCAAATTTGATTGTAATTAATTCTATAATTTTCAATAGAATATACACTTTATATACATCAATCGCTTCGTCTTGATGCAAAGAATAAGATTTTTTATTTATTTTTCAATAAATAATAACATTTTATTGTACAGCACCATGATTTTTAAGAAAAATGAATTTTTATTAAAAGTGCAAATTTTTTGTCTATAATTTGTTTTAATTCTATAAATTTAAATACAATATATACTTTATATATACCAATCGATCCGTCTTGGTGCAAAGAATAAGATTTTAGAAATAAATGAGTAAGATTTTCTTATACGGCAACATAATTTTGCGGAAAGAACTCATTTTTTGATAAAAATGCGAATTTTTCAGCTTTAATTGTGATTAACTCTGTAAATTCTCATACAATTTATACTTTTTATATACCAATCGATTCGTCTTGATGCAAAGAATAAGATTTTATTATATATTAACTTCAAGAACCAACTTAAAAAAAATTGTTTGAAAAAAAAAATTTTTTAGAAAAAAGTCAAAAAAAAATTTTTTTCTGAGAATTTTTTAAAGTCTATCAATCCATTTCGAAATATTTTTATGATAAATATACCTGGTAAATTTTAGCCAAATTCGTTAAAACCTCTTCGAGTTATCGTGTTCACAAAAATCGGGATCCACACACACACACATACACACACATACACACACACACACACACATACATACATCCGGACAATTGTTCAGGGTCTTATATAACATAGTCCTATATAGAAGAAAATTTGTTAAAAGGATTTTTAAAAATTTTGTAAATTAAACGACTACAAAGCTTCCTCACGAGGAAGCAAAACAAGTAATATTTATTAAAATTTAACAAAAAACATGGATATTGCAAAACATCGATAGTATAAATGCCTCGAAACAAAAATATCGATTTTTCTACGGGGAATGTTTAAATATGCATAATATCCCGTGCAGAAAATGCCCCACTTTGCCCTATTTAAAACAGGGTTCTGTTCGGGGCCTCGACAGTTTTCCCTATTAAAATTTTTTTTTTAATAAAGTTTTTAGAATTCCTTTTTGTAGTAGAAGCTATTAACAATGAAAGGTAATCATTATTTTAGTTATTTAATAATTTTTTTATTTTAGGGGTTTGACTAGAATTCCTAGCCAGAACCCCAGGTAGGGTGTTCATTAGATTTTAGATAGGGTACTGATCAGGGCCTCGACAGTTTTCCTTGTTTAAATAAAGTGTAAAAAATTAAATCTTTAAAATTACTTTTAATCAAAAATAATGAACAATTGAAGAATACAATTAATTAAAGGGAGTAATTATACTATCGTTTTAATAATTTTTTTATCTTATGGGTTTGACCAGAAATTCTGGCCAAAATCCTAAGTGGGGTGTTCACCAGATATGAAATAAGGCTCTGATCAGGGTCTCGACAGTTTTCCTCATTTTAAAAGCATGTAAATAAATTTAATTTTTTCAACTTAACTTTTTTAAAACAGTTATTTAAGTTAAAAAGCGTGTTCTTTTAAAACACTTTACCAAATAATTATGGTAATATATTTAAAAAACGAAAATACATATAATTTTTTTTTCTTCAAGTACAATATTATAATAAAGTTTATTTATTAATAATAACAACTAAATTATAAATAACAAATAATAATAGTTATTAAAAAATTAATTATTATACATTTATTTAAAAATAAAAATTATGAATTTAAAAAATAATAATTAATAAACAATTATTAATAAATTATACTTAATGAATTTTAATAATTATTAATTTATAGGATGAATTTATCATTTGGTTTGTATATATATATATTATTTCAATAATAATTATTATTTTATAGTATATTAGCTTAAAGTGAGAAAATGATTCGGAGAGATTGTTAAATTTAACACCTTTAATATTTAATAACTATTTTTTAAACATAATTAATAAATTTGAATAAAATATTTATTAAATAAATATTAACTATTACTTATACATTTGAAATCAAAAATTATAAAATTTATTAATATTATAAAATTAAGGAGGCAGAAAGGAGCGACAACCTCCAAAAGAAAAATGAATTAATCATAAAACCAAAAATTATATTTTTCAAAAATTTTTAAGTTTTTCTATTCTTGAAATTATATTATTTTTATCATTTTCACTTTTAAATTAGTCAAAATGACTAGAATACCTCATTATGTTATGTATAAATATGTTGTATATATGTGGACGTCCGCATGAAAAGGGACCACTTTGTCGGTTCTAGATTCCGAGATATTCGCAATTTACTAATTTTGAAGAAAAATACCGAAATTGTTTTTATCTTTTTTTCTTAATCTACAGGGTCTACCACGTCGATTCATGCAGTTTTTATTAATTTATTGACACTCTAAGTATTTTATTTCGTTGTTAGAAAAAAAAATGAAAAGGGACCACTTTGTCGGAAATCTGTTATTTTTTCATTGTTTCAAAACGAAGGGAGGGAAAAATTTGAAACCTATTGATTTTCAATCTTAAGGGTGTACTAGACTTAAAACAATTCTTATCTGAATAACTTTCCAGAAGAGCCGGAGAAATTCGCATTACAATTTTTAATTTCGTGTTTTTAGAAATGAAATTTTTAATTTTTTCTAAGATTTTTTATAATAAAGTCGCTTAAAAAAATTTTTTTAGGTTACTTTTCTTTTCTTTGCTTGAAATAACTCTAAAAAATAACACCGAACCTTTAAATTCGTTAAATATTCCACTTTATTAATTAATAACCGTATTTTTAGAAAAGGGACCACTTTGTCGGAGATCCATTATTTTGTCATTGTTAAAAAATGAGGGGGGGGGGAATTCGAAACCTATTGATTTTCAATCTTAAGGGTGTACTAGACTTAAAACAACTATTATCTGAATAACTTCCCAGAAGAACCACAGATATTCATATTACAATCTTTGATTTCGTTTTTCTCGAAATGACGTATTTGATACTCCAAACTTTAAAATTCTGTAACTCATCGAATTTTTTACCAAAAAGGTTGTAAGACCACTCAAAATTTTCCAAATTTTGTCAGGAATTCGCCCATATAGATAAGTCCAATAGTGCCAAAGTGGTCCCTTTTCATGCGGACGTCCACATATAACGAATATGTTCATTATGTTTCTAATATAATAATACTTTTAATTACAGTAATTTTATTGTAATTTCTATTGAATAAAATTAACCTCACAAAATAGGGTAATTTTTAGAAAAACTGACGAGGCCCTGACCAGTTTTTCCCTAAGTAGGGCATTGGTCGGGAACAGCGTCACACACTAGTCGGGCACTGGTCAGTTTCTCTACCCAGAACCACACCAGAGATCGGGAAAACTGTCCAGTACCCTATCAGGCCCACATTTTAATTTCTGCACGGGATAATGTTTTTAAATAGTTGAATGAAACGATGTAGCACGTCCGTTGTGCCCCACACTTAGGTACCCCATTCTGCCCCACACTATGCATATTAAAAGATCCCAAGCAAAAATTTCTGTCAAATGCCAGTATTCACAACTGGCGCAGTATTGCACCAGTACTGGCATGCCAGCAGTTGGCTTGCCAGTACTGGTTCAGTACTGGCTTCACTAAAATTTCTGTACTACGCCAGTACTGCCCTTTAAGACTGGTATGCCAGTACTATGCCAGTACTGTGCCAGTATTGCGAAAACAACACTGGGGCCGTTCAAAAAATACGTAACGCTTTAGGGGGGAGGGGGGGGTCAAGCTATTTGTTACGGTTAGCAGAAAAAATGGCGCTAATGTATACAAAATTGCGTTACATGGGGGGAGGGGGGGGGGGGTCAAAATTTCCGAAAATTAGCGTTACGTATTTTTTGAACGGCCCCACTGGCAAACCAGTACTACGCCAGTACTGTGCCAGTATTGCTAACACGGTAAACTGACAATAGTCAGTTAGGAACTAATTAATGGAAATTTACGCAGTAATTTATGGAAATTTTTGCAATAATTCATAAAAATATGTTCCACATAAGTCACAATTAAAAATTTTTATTTTAGCCATTTATGGAAATGCTTGCTGTAATTTGTGGAAATTTTTAGAAATTTTCGCAATAATTCGCAAATATATGTAAAGCAAAAATTATCATTAAAATTTTGGATTTCTGTCATTTATGGAAATTTTGCGGTAATTTATGGAAATGTATGCAGTAATCTATAAACATTTTGACGATAGTTTATAAAACTATGTAAAATACAAACGAGAACTAAAAAAATTAACATCGGTAATTTATGGAAATATAGGGTAAGTCCGGGGAAGATGGCCATATGGGAGAGATGGCCAGTTCGAATATTTTACAGAATTCGTAAAGAAATATCACTTTTTATGGGTTATTCTTCAACCTTTTGTGATTAATAATAAATCTAAACAATAATTTGATGAAAAATAATGAAGCTGTAAGTGTAATCCTTGTTTATTTTTTTTGCATGGGTCCAAAATAATTTGAAAATTTCAGATTTCTTGTTGCTATATTGTTATTTGTTAACATAATTTTTAAATTTAAGTTTTATTGAGTAGTGTATAACCCACGCTTCGATATAAACGAAAAATGAAAGGAAAAATTATTTTATTTATTTAATATTTTGATGTTTACTGTTATCATGAATTTTTGGGTAAGATGGCTATTAATGACTTTTATTTAAAATTTTTTTATGTTAATGTTAGATACTTGAGAAATATTAAAGAAAAGCAAATTAAAAATGTCTGAGAACAAAATAATTGATCTAATTGACACCAGAGATGGAGATTTATTTGTAGGTTGTGCTAAAAGTTACAACCGAACGACATTAATTAAAGATTGAATTCAATGCAGAATTTGACACTTGTGGCTACATGAAAACTGCTCTGAACCCCATGAAAAATTTTCAAAATGCGACCAGAAAAAGAGGAAAATGATGTGAACGATTAAAAATTAAATTTAAGATAAAAGCCAAAAATTATAGGTAGTGGCCATCTCTCCCAAACACATGTGGCCATCTCACCCGGACATTCCAGAGAAATGGCCAAATGCACTTTTTCGAAAATGTAAATTTTAAGATTCTTGCAATGAAAATATTTTATTTTATGTTTCTTTATTTTCAAGTTAAGTGTTCAATGTTTAATTATCAATAAAAGTTTAGACAAAAAAAGCTTTTTTATAAATTTTACACTACTTTAAAAAAACTATGGCCATCTCCCCCGGACTTACCCTATGAGATAATTTATAAAAATTTTGACGATAAATTTTTAACTAAAAAATTTGACGTCGGTAATTTATGGAAATTTTCGCGGTAATTTATAAACATTTTTACGATAGTTTAAAAAACTATGTAAAATACAAACGAGAACTAAAAAAATTAGCATCGGTAATTTATGGAAATTTTCGCGGTAATTTATGGAAATTTATGAGATAATTTATAAAAATTTTGACGATAAATTTTTAACTAAAAAATTTAACGTTAGTAATTTATGGTAATTTATGGAAATTTTTGCAGTAATTTATGGAAATTTATGCGATAATTTATAAACATTTTGGCGATAATTTATTAAAATATGTAAAACACAAATTAGATCTAAAAAATTTAACGTCGGTAATTTATGGTAATTTATGGATATTTTAGAGGTAATTTATGGAAATTTTTTAGGTAATTTACTAATTTGATTTTTTTGAATTTAGTTCAATTAAATAATAATTTAACTAAATCACACAGTTAAACGCTCTTTATTAACTGTAAGTGTAAAAGGTGTCGGAAATTAAAATTTATTATCCTGTAGCTTCGATAGGGTAGTGGTTAGAGTGTTAGGCTAGAAGTCCGTAGGTCGTGGGTTCGATTCCTCGCAGTGTCAAATTTTATTTCGTTATAGGTTTGCGTTTATTCTGCGTTGTAAAAATTAATTTGATTGAAAGTTAAAAGTTGGGGATTATTACATGTTTGTAAATATAAATTAATTTTTTTTATTATATTAACATTGAATTTAAATAAATTTTCCTCTATATTGGAAAATAGATAGTCTGGTCTGATTTAGGCCAGCGCCAGAAAATTTTTCTACACGGGAACTTAACCAGTACTGAACCAGTACTGCGCCAGTACTAAACCAGTACTGGCTGCCAGTACTGCGCCAGTAATATCAAACCAGTACTGAAAAGCGTTATCATTTCGGTCAAATGCCAGTACTGGTTCGACCATGGCGGCCAGTACTCCGCCAGTACTGGGCAGTACTGGCGCAGTACTGCGCCAGTTGTCAATTTTTGCTTGGGCGAAAATGCAATGTTTCCAAGTTATTGTAAATAATTTAACTATCTATTCTATTAGAAATTACTCTAGAATAAGTGCTGAAAAAGATCCCACACCTGCCAAATTAAATCCATTATCCCAAAAAGTTTAGTAAGCACTACAATTTTAACAAATATTCATATTTTTTTTTGCTTAAAACTTTAAAGAATTGTATAACTTTCAAAAAATAATTCTTTTTGTAGTGTCTTCCTAATTAATAACAGTTTCTTATCAATATGAATGATATATATCAAGGATAAAAAAATTAAAAGTACCTATCATGGAAAAACAGAGGTACCCTATTTGACCCGCCTACCCCATTTTGCCCCACTCTCCCCTATAATTAATATGTTATTTTTAGAGCGTAGAAATTAAAAATTGTAAAAATTAATGTAACAATTTCTGTAAAGAATCATATCTTATATAAATTCTTATTTAAACTTTAATTGTATTTTTAATTATTAGATCAAAGGCAATCAAATATTTCAAATCATCATCAAATATTTGAGATGACGCAAAAAGTTTTAAAATCTCAACAAAAACATCTTTGATGCAAAAAGTTCCTCCAAGTAAAAGTTTTTATAATTCTCCAAAAAATTAGTGAAATAAAAGTTTATCAAGTAAAATTTATAATTTAATATTGATTCATTTTATTAATATTACTAATTACATTTCCGAATTGAGTAAATGTTTCAAGTTATATTTTGAATTGTAACAAATATGAAATTTTTTATGATTAACATAAACAAAAAATGAAATAATTATTCGTCTTAATAAGAAATTTTTATTTAAGGCAATTTTAAAACCTTGGCGTCAATACTTTCATGAATTATAAGTTAAAAAAATTATTGACGCAAAGATTTTAAAATTGCCTTAAATAGAAATTTTTTATTAAGACGAATAAGGGAGCGTTCACAAATGATGTCACGCAATTTTTAGAGATTTTCAACCCCCCCCCCTCCCCCTGTCATGCAATTTTTGCAATTTCATATAAGAAAAATACATTGTGTCACGTTTAGTAAAACCCCCCCTACCCCTAAAAGCGTGACATCATTTGTGAACGCTCCCTAATTAGATTTAATTTTTTGCTTATGTTATACATTAGCGCCATTTTTTCTACGGTTCGTAAGATTTAGCAGACCCACACCTCCCCCAAAATGTCTTACGTAATTTATGGACGACCCCTAATCATGAAATTAAATTTCATATTTGTTATAATTCAAAACATAATTTGAAACATTGACTCAATTTGGAAATGTAATTAGTACACAGAAAAAACTTGGACTCATTTTTGTTGCAACTCAAAATGAGTCCATGTTAAATGACATAGAACGTGGCGCCATCTGCCCTACTCATTTTTGTTGCAGCTCATAATGAGTCACTTTTCCGACTCATTTTGAGTTCAGTTTTTTTCTGTGTAATATTAGGTAATAAAATGAGTCAATATTAAATTATAAATTTTACTTGATTTTACTTGACATTAATTATTTGGACAATTACAAAACTTTTGCTTGTCGGAACATTTTGCATCAAAGATGTTTTTGTTTGGTATAAATAATAATAAGACATTTAAGGTAATAAAGTAAATTTTTTTTATTAATCACAGTAATTATCATTTAAAAAATGATTATTATTTATAAAATTATGAAACAGCAAATCTAATTATCATACTAAATTACCTATCATTAAATTTCCCTAAGAGACCTTATACTAGCTTCTGGAATAAATTTACCTACTTCTGTTTTCATTTGTGTTACTTACTTATATCCTTTGTGTATTATCGGCTATATAATTACACCATTATAATCTTTCCCAATGCAATTTTATTTGATTAATGAAGCAATAAAATTATTATTCCGCGAGAAAAAATTGAAATTGAAAAGGAATAGATTTTCAGGAATAATGAATAATTGTTTAGGTTAAAAAACTAAAGTTGCGAACTTAAGTGTCATGAAAATAGTTTTCATTAACCGGGTATACGGTAGTGTGGTCAGTGTGATATAAGAAGTTGTGCCGAGATATTGCATATGAAATAAGGATGGCTGTATAATACATAAGTTGCCTAAGGTATACGAATAACTCTAATTTATGCAGGTATTACACACCGAGCTTGCTTTCCACTTGCTTTTGCTATACGTGTGTACAGAGTTTTGCTTGTGTTTTAAGTGTGATTATATGGGGAGGGAAAATGAACGACATAGTTTCTATGTGTTTTGCAAAAGAGGTTTTTGTCTATAAAAAAAGATGGGTGTGAAAAACGGTTTATATACTTTTCTATTCTATCAACGTATTTTTGTTTCAAAACATTACAACAATGCGTTCTTTTAAATATATATCTCTTTAACAATCTTACACGGATTCTTTTTTTTTTATTTTTTATGAATTTGGACTTTTTGCATTTGCAGTGTTTCAAGTAATGCATTAAAAAATAATTCAAAATTTTTTTTAGAATGTAGGGTCTACGAGGTTTAAAAGTATGGTATACCATACTTTTAAAGACTCGACTTTTAAACATACTTTTTACGACTCGTTACCATACTTTTTTCGACTCGGGCTATAGCCCGAGTCGGAATTTAAGCCCTACTTTCACCCTGAATTTTCAGGGTCTATTGAGTGTTACACTGTAAAAAATTTAGGGAGTTAACGGACTCGGGAGTTGGGAGTTAAATTTTTCGAGTTAGAAATCAACTCCAAAAGAGAGTTAATTTCTAACTCCCTTCATTCAACACCCGCGCGAGTTATTTTTTCCATGGGGAGTTAGCATTTGGGTGTTAAATTTTAACTCTATTTATTTAACTCCCCTGGCATTAACTCTCCAATGGGTGCGACTTTTATAGAATCCCCTGGGGAGTTAAAATTTAACTCCCTTTTTTTACAGTGTAGGAGCAGTAAAGTAGGGTCTAATTCTAATACAATTAGACCCTACTTTGACACCCAAAACAGGCGGAAATTTGCCAATCTTCCATTTGGAGAAGCAAAGTAGGGTCTAATTCTAAGAAACCTATACCGTACTTTTATACCTCGTAGACCCTACTTTCATACTCCTAGACCCTACAATTAGAAAAAGAAAAATTTGAAGATTTGGTCAGATTCAAATGAAGCACTTGGGATGAGTAAAAGTGGAATAGTTTATTTAAAAGTGGAGTACTTTTTGCATTTGCAGTGTTTCAAGTAATGCATTAAAAAATAATTCAAAATTTTCTTTTAGAATGTAGGGTCTAGGAGTATGAAAGTTTAGGGTCTACGAGGTTTATTAAAGTGCGGTACCCGTGTAGAAAAATTTCGGGGCAGTCTGGAGTCCAGAGATTGCCCCAACTAGACGCATCTGGACGGTCTAATCTGGACGGTCTAACTGTGTGCTATATGGGATTTTTCTAGACGGTCTAATTTAGACTATCTAACTGTATGCTATATGGGACTTCATTGGCATCACTAGAATTCAAAATTTTTAAAGTACAAATCAAAGTACAATCAAGACTTTAGTGCCCGATTTGTCGGTCTTCTTTGAATTTATACATGGATTGTCACTTCAAAATTCAATGGAATAATTTAGTATCTAAAGAATCGTTCAAAAATAAATATTGTAGGTTTATATGAATTATTATAAATAAAATTTTCAATGAGTTTAATTAAAAATTCTAAAGATCTTAGATTTTTGAAAAATGCCTAATAATTCAAATTCTCCTGAAATTAGATAAATTTTTTAACATATTGTATTTGATTAATTATTAAAAATAATTTATCTGTAGAAGAATTTTAGTTAAAAACACTATAAACAATTGAGTGTTGGAGAAGTTACAGATTATTGTAAAAATTTAATTATTTTCAAAAGTAACAAAATTCTACACAGAAATTCAATTATGTTCAAAAATTTGTTTAAATTCTCATCAAAATTTCAATTATCTTTATAAATAATAAAATCGTTCTCTGAAATTCAATTATTTTCCAAATTTTTAACTAGATTCTTGGCAAAATAAAATGTAAGCAAAAATTTAATTACTTTCATAAATAAAAAACCTTTCACAAAAATTCAATAAGTATTTACATATTTTTTATAAGTTTTTTCTCTATAATTCAATTATTTTTATAAATAATAAAATTCTCAGAATTTTTTTATTATTCAAAATTTCTTAGTTAATTTCAGAATTGTTTAATGATTATAATTGTAGTAAGAATTATTTATTTAAATATTCATATATAATAATTAAAATAATTCGGGATTATTATGTGTAATAATTTTAGTCATAGTTTTCACTTCGTCCTTATAAGCAACAGAATATATGACACAGGCATTGATATAGTAAGTTAGGAGAGTTCACACTCAGACTTCAGTGGCCGTGCGGTTTAAATGCTTCGAGTCGGGTCGTCAAGGGTGGGGGGCGTGAGTTCGATCCCACATGCGAGCGGATATTTTTCATTGTAAGTGTTATATAAAATAATAAAATTATTGTATTTGATCTGTATAAGTGTTATAAATTAAAATTGTAAACATGTTTGTAAATAATGTTAAATGCCTGTTAAAGAATGAATTTAAAAAATGTACCAATTAACACAAATTGTTTTTTTTATTAAAATTATTTTTCAATATTACTATTTTAAATGATATTTACTGCTACAACAGTATATTATTTATTTGAAAATAATATAATTATTATTATAATAAGTTATTGTCATTAAATACATATACACACATATATATGAAGAACAATAATATTTATTATTATTAATAATTCATATTTTCACATTACATTGAATAAACGTGAGAACCGAGTAAATTTGGGTAAATTATTTAAAATTAAAAAACTGAAATATTGAAATCGAACCTAAAATTTTAAATATTAGCACTGCTCATTAGCCCTGATTAGCACGTCCAGTCTGGACCAACGCGTGGTTCGATCGTCACTGGTCTGATTAGCCCATGGTCAGACAGTTTTTTCAGCGCCCAGTTAGAGAATAGACTGTCTTTCTGGCACCACACTAGAACCCAACAATTTTTCTACACGGGTATAGGTTTCTTAGAAGTAGACCCTCCTTTGCTTCTCCAAATAAAAGATTGGCAAATTTCCGCCTGTTTTGGGAGTCAAAGGAGGGTCTAATTGTATTAGAATTATACCCTACTTTACTACTCCTAATACTCAATAGACCCTGAAAATTCAGGGTGAAAGTAGGGTTTAATTTTCGACTCGGTTAAAGTTATGACTTTAGTTTTAAATATATAGTTAATAGTTTTAAATTTAAAAATATAGCTATTTTTCAATCATTTTGGTTTTAACCCGGCGAGCGTAAGGTGGAATTTTGCAACACCGAGCGTAAGGTAGGGTATTTTTTACCCTGTAATGTATTACTATTTATAAATTAAAAAAAACCTTAAAATCATGAAAATTTTTTTTTATAATTATTTTATGTTGCATAGTTATCTAATTTATTAATGTTACGATAAATTTTTCGTTTGTTTAAACAAATTATTATTGTTAATTTCTAAAAATTCCAAAAATAAAATAGAGAAAAGCACATTTCTAAAAATTTGGCAGCTGATATTGGTATTATTTAATGCTAAATTAATGACTTAAATAAAACATTAAACTAAATTTGCTATAGTTATTATTTAACATTGTTTAAACAATTAATAGTTGTTATTTATTAACTTTTTTTCTATTGCACTTAGAAAGATGCAGTTTTTTTCTAATTTTGCAATTTTGGACCTAAGATAATAATTGTTACTTCTTAAATGTCAATTCTATATGTTAACAATTGTTTAAACAATTAATTGTTGTTATTTATTAACTTTTTTCTATTGCACTTAGAAAGATGCAGTTTTTTTTCTGATTTTGCAATTTTGGACCTAAGGTAATAACCGGTAATTATTAAGTGTAAATTCGATATGTTAACAATTGTTTAAACAATTAATTGTTGTTATTTATTATCTTTTTTTTATTACACATAGAAATAGTGCAGTTTTTTTCTAATTTTGCAATTTTGGACCTAAGATAATAACCGTTAATTCTTAAATGTCAATTCTATATGTTAACAATTGTTTAAACAATTAATTGTTATTTATTAATTTTTTTTCTATTGCATCTAGAAAGATACAGTTTTTTTCTAATTTTGCAATATTTATCGGTTATTACCTTAGGTCCAAAATTGCAAAATTAGAAAAAAAACTGCATCTTTCTAGGTGCAATAGAAAAAAGTTAATAAATAACAATAATTAATTATTTAAACAATTGTTAACATATAGAATTGACATCTAAGAATTAACGGTTATTATCTTAGGTCCAAAATTGCAAAATTAGAAAAAAACTGCATCTTTCTAGGTGCAATAGAAAAAAAGTTAATAAATAACAACAATTAATTGTTTAAACAATGTTAAATAATAACTATAGCAAATTTAATTTATGTTTTATGTAATTCATTAATTTAGCATTAAATAATACCAACATCAGCTGCAAAATTTATAGATATTTGCTTTTTTCTATTTTGTTTTTGGAAAAGTTATAAATTGACAATAATAATTTTTTTAAACAAATAAAAATTTAATTGTAATAATAGTAAAATATATTATTTATCCTTAGGAAAAATAATAGTGAAGTTCATTCATGATTTCAACTTTTTTTTTCATTATACAAAAAACAATACTTGTAGTGTGTTTTATATTCAGGGTACATGTGTTGACAATAATTATAAATAAACAATAAAAAATGCAAAAAAAAAATTTTTCTTATTCTTTATTGATTTGATACCGTATCCAGAGCAGCTATTAAAAATTACAATCAAATTCATCATTTCAAATTCGAATTATGGAGAAATGAATATTCTACAGGGTAAATTTTATCCTACCTTACGCTCGCCGGGTTAAGATGCTAACGATTTCAAAATTATTTTTTTCTGTTTTCCTTAGAAATGAAAAATTTTAGCTCATTAGGGATCACAGTATCTTTCTTCCATAAAATAGGTGAAAAAGTGAATTATTTTCTAAAAATTGGTGACACAAAGGTGACAAAAAAATTGTAAATAGTATAACTATAAATACAGTTAATAACTATAATTAATTAGTAAATATTCTTTATATTTTCAAAAGTTTTAATATAACGTTCATAGAAACAATTATAATTATTTTCAGAAGGATTAATAAAATTCCTCACAAGAATTCAATTTTTCTTATAAATAATAAAATTCTTCGCAGGAATTCAATTATCTTTACAAATAATAAATTTTTTCGTAGAAATTCAATTATTTAAAAAGTTTTAATAATATTCTGCCTAAAAATTCAATTATTCTCGTAAATAACAAAATTCTTTGAAGGAATTCAATTACTTCCAAAAAATTTAAATAAAATTCTTTGCAGAAGTTCAATCATTTTTTAAAAATTAAGTAAAATTATTAGTTTATTTACTCTCCCTACAATAGGTAGGGTTCGAGACTCTCAAATACATACATATAATAATCTTAACCTATATTTACAAAAATCCTTACAACTAAACATTCTCTTTATACAACTTAACCTAAACACAACTCAACCTACTCGCAACTCTCTCCCCAGTGTGCAAAGTTACAGAGCAATTCTATAACTATTCTAGAACAAAAAAAACAAGTTCTATAACTGGTGAGGAACAGGTAGGTCAAAATGTCGTTCCCCTGGGGGCACAAAATAGGAACAAAAGTCTGTAACAATTTTAGAACAAAACTAGAACATTGTTTTAGAACAAATATATAACAATTCTATAACAAAAGTGATTTGTCAAAAATAATACCCAAGTAGAAATCTAATAGTTGTATAGTACAAATAAACTTTTATGAGTATGAATAAAAATATAAATAATTAATAGAATTGCTTTTTTTGCAATAGGTTTTAAAAAAATATTTTTATTATTTTCTTTAAACAGGCTATCTATACTTAAATTAATGACTAAATTATTATTATCATTGTTAATAATTATTTAAACTTATACTTTATGTAACACTGTTGAGAATTATACACTAAACACTTAGAACTAAGAATGGAAAATTTCGCACGCACGGGGATCGAACCCTAGACCTTGAAGACACAAGTCGAATACGCATACCGCATAGCCACGCAAGCTTGAAAGTGATTTCACTTCAACTTTCTTTTGAATTGTGGGACCGTTATATACAGTGTTAAAATAATAAATTGACTGTAACATATTTATTACAAAAAAAATAATTATAAATGTATGTTTTATATATGAACCCCAGTGAAAATAAACACGTGATTATAGTGATAGGACAGATATATTACATCTAGTAACAGTGTTCTAGAACACTGTAGGAACAATGTTACTTCAAAATTCTATAACTAATTTAGAACAAATGTTACATGTGGTGGATATCACGTCAAAACTCCACCCAAAAAAAAAATGTTGTCCAATTATTCCCAAATTTTTTTTATGATATGCCCTATAGGTTAGTAATTTATCATATAAATTTTTTTGAATTTTATAAAAAATTGTCCAAGGGGGAGGGGGTAGAAGTTCTGAACTTTTGCGTGACGCGCTCCACTTTGATTATTTCTTATAATTAGAGGAAAAAATTTAAAAAAAAATTAGAATATGGGTTTTTTAGATTTTTTCATGGGCTTTCGAATGGCAAAGTCTATTTTCAAAAATTTTTTTAGTTTGACATAAATTTTGAAAAAATAAAAATAAATTTTCACTTTTCGCATCTTTGGGTTCATTTTTTCTTTTTTCTTTTATTTTTAAATGAAAGCTGAGCTTTTTTCTGATGAAATACTTGTTTTCCAAAAAACCGTTTTTTTTTGTTTTCGAGAAATGAATTTTTGAATATAGCGCATCACGTCGTCGCGCCGCAATTTAATTTATAAAACGTTACAATGAACTATTTTCTGCATTTTACAGGGTTGAGACTGACATTAGAACAATATAATGCCTGCATTATAGTTTTTTTTTATTTTTTTAAATTAAAAAAAATATTTATTTTTTTAAATTTTTAACAAAATTTTTTTGCAATTTTATTTTTAATTTAATGCCTGTATTTTATTTTTCTGTTCGCTTTTTTTTACTTTAGAAATGAAAATAAATAAATTGTAGGCATTAAATTAAAAATAAAAGTCTAAAAAAATTTTTTTTTAAATTTTGTTAAAAATTTAAAAAAATAAATATTTTTTTTAATTTAAAAAAATAAAAAAAAACTATAATGCAGGCATTATATTGTTCTAATGTCAGTCTCAACCCTGTAAAATGCAGAAAATAGTTCATTGTAACGTTTTATAAATTAAATTGCGGCGCGACGACGTGATGCGCTATATTCAAAAATTCATTTCTCGAAAACAAAAAAAAACGGTTTTTTGGAAAACAAGTATTTCATCAGAAAAAAGCTCAGCTTTCATTTAAAAATAAAAGAAAAAAGAAAAAATGAACCCAAAGATGCGAAAAGTGAAAATTTATTTTTATTTTTTCAAAATTTATGTCAAACTAAAAAAATTTTTGAAAATAGACTTTGCCATTCGAAAGCCCATGAAAAAATCTAAAAAACCCATATTCTAATTTTTTTTTAAATTTTTTCCTCTAATTATAAGAAATAATCAAAGTGGAGCGCGTCACGCAAAAGTTCAGAACTTCTACCCCCTCCCCCTTGGACAATTTTTTATAAAATTCAAAAAAATTTATATGATAAATTACTAACCTATAGGGCATATCATAAAAAAAATTTGGGAATAATTGGACAACATTTTTTTTTTGGGTGGAGTTTTGACGTGATATCCACCATGTTCATTATAGAACAGATACAGAACAAATGTTCCAGAACAAATTTAGAACAAAATTCTTGAACTGTTCTATAATAAAATTGTAACACTTGTTCTAGAACACTGTTCTTTTTTTGGTCTACAACAGTTATAGTAAATGCACACTGGGTCCACGCTCTCAACCTTACAATTCGCCAGTGCCGGGCTTCCGTTTCCAGTTCCTTATATGCTAATGCTGGCTTCGACCCAATTCGCCCACCCTTTTTCAAAAACCTTCTACTCCTTTCTCACCTCTCTTACACTCTCCAGTCATCCACTTTTACCCATCCATAACCCAAGCAAAATCTTTTTACCTCATTCTCAGCCTATCCCTGTCTATCACTCCACCCGTATCCTCCCTCACAACATACTTTACCCCATCCACCCAAATACACTCTTTACCCATTCTTACCTGTTTCCCATTCACTCTCTCCGTCCACGCTCTTTCTCTCAATAGCCAATCATAACATTCTTCTCTCTCCAACATCTATCCTCATCTATTCTTATTAGGGGAGACCGGGGCTACTTGGCTCAGGGGTTGCTTGGCGCTTTCTCTCCACTCAAGTTCAAGTACTTAATGAACTCTAAGTTTGTACAAAGTTTCATTTTTATTAATTAATTATTGTGGCGTATAGATTAAAATAATTGATTTTGGTACTCGAAAGTAAATTTTTGACCTTCTTATTTTTCTGTTATATCTTTTTAGGAAATGATTTAAAATAAAGCTCAAATATCAAGTTTTGAGCTCTAACTATTTGTTTTCTAGGGACAATAAAGAATCTTTGATTTTTATTAATGTTATTAATAAAAACTTTATAAATATATAAAAAGTACCTCCGGGGTTACTTGGCGCGGTTTGGCTGGGGTTACCTGGTTTAGTTATATATACCATAAAAGATCTCAAATGTTAAAATTTTATAAATTATTAATTCTTTAGTAAAAATATAATTATTTTGTTTAAAAATTTTAGTGAAGGGTGCGTTTTTTAAAAATTCACAGCATATATTTTATAAAAGTTTTCTATAATTTTACGATTACACAAAAAATGTTCTTAATTGTAATTAAATATTATCCTTTTTAAAATTTTTTTTATTGTAAAATGACAGTAAAAAACTTATTTTACTATATCATATAATGTTTCAACTTAAAATCGTATAATTTAATTAATTTCAGTCCTGCGCCAGGCAACCCCGGGTGGTGCGCCAAGCAACCCCGTCCCGGGGTTGCTTGGCGCACTTTACATAGCTTTGAATAAAGTGGTATAAAAAAAACTATCAAATAGATTGCAATTTTTTTGTTTTAAATTGAAGCTGAGATGTTACAGTAAGTTTTCCGTGCAATAGGAATTTAAAAAAAGCAAAAATGTTTTAGTTAAACAACAAAGAGTAAAAAGTGCGCCAAGTAACCCCGGTCTCCCCTACACTTCCTTTAAGTCTTCCTTTCACCCTCATCACATCTATTTTCTGTTCCTCACTACCCAACTCCACCAACCATAACTTTGGTACCTCCTATTCTCCCCTTCCTAACGCTTGTATCATTTTAACTGAGACATTCACCCCCACCCACGCCAACACTTTTTCCACTGCTCTTTTACCCTCCAACACATCATTCATACCTCTGATCACTACATTCTTTTTCCTTTTTTCATTTTCTACTACATCCACTCGCCTTGACAAATCTCCCACTTTCCACTTTAACCTCTCATATTCACTTCCCTCAACTTTCTCAGTCCCTTCATTCACTTCCTTTATACATTTCTCCAATCAATTCATTCTTCTCCACATGCTTTCCTTTTCCTTTTTCCACTTACTATCCCATTCATTCCACAGTTCCTGCAATTTCTCCAACCCCTCTTCAATTTCTCCTATCTCTTTGTCCCTTGTTTCCCCATCCTCACAGATATCCATCAAATTTCCCTTCACTCTCTTAGCTTCTTCATCCATCGCATCCTTCAACATCCATACTAATTCCAACAAATCCATGCAATCCTCACACGTCATCTTTTTCCATTCTTTCCTATCCCCCTTTCAAATACTCGCGCCTTTTTCTCATTCTCGCTAACACTACTTGAGTCAAACTCAGTCATTCCAGAAATCTACCTTATGACTCAAATGCTCAAAATTTTTCCACTGTCTCTCTCTCCTCTCTCTCCTCTCTCTCACTTCAAGCAACTTAACCTCACAAAACACACTTTTCTTTTTTACCTTTTTTATCACCCATACATTCACTACTCTATACAAGCATACCTTTCCTTTACACTATCGCCAATTACACTACACACTCAACACTCTGCACTACCCACCCTTTTTTAAAACCTTTAAATTTCTCAAAAAAAATCTTAACTCTTTCCAAACGCGTGTACATCGAAACGGTACCGCCCAAGTAAAAATGTCCGGAGTTAGGACGGAGTTAAACACCGGCATGGTACTGACTCATTACTGACCGACGGTACTGACTTTCGAAACCCGATCAGTACTGGGAGTATACTGACTCCGAAACCGAATCAGAAAACTGGCATAATACCAAATCAGTACTGCGAAGGAGTTAAAAAACAAACAAAATTTGTTATATGTAATGGCATTAAATCGGACACTATTAATAACAACAACATCGTTTGATTTATTAACTATTAAAATATTTTCCAAGATTTTTAAAAACATTATTCATCAACAGTAACATCAAACAATTAATATATTATTAATTATTAATTAATTGGTATATCATAATAATAAAAAATTATTATTTATTAATTATTTTGACTATTATGTATTATTAATAATAAATTTTTTTTTATTTTTTAAAAATGTATAAATATATATTTTTTATTATTATTTTAATAAATAATTAAATAATTTAAAAATAATAAATAAATAATAATTAATAAATAATTAAATTAATAATTTTTATCATATTTTTATGCTATACCTATTAATTAATATATAACGTCTTGTTAACATGTATATAAATATATAAAACATATATTTATAATAATTTTTCTTCAACCCTCCAGCCGTCGCACCTTTTTTTGTAACGCGATCTGTCGCAGGTGAGGGAAATTCTCACCCTCATAAATTAGTCCAAACTTGTTCTAAAATGCCAAATTTTTTTTTGAATGTTCATTAGAATTTCTAAACAACCTATTGGCAGTAAAATTAACTGTTTTTTCCTGTTAATTAACTATAATAATCGTCGTATTCATTCATTCATTCTGTCCAGCCTGTCCACACCTGAAGTTAGTCATGGTTATTCTTTTGTTTTTTATTCGTTTTGATAGAAAATAGAAATAAAATATAAAATAACGATTTTATTACAAAATTCATGCTTTTGTTTTTTATATGTTTTGATAGATAATATTACATTTCTTTATTTTGTTATTTTTTTTAATTTAATAATATTATTTTTATTTCTCAAATAATTCAAAAATATTTTCTTTAATATAAAAAATTATTAATATTATTATATTATTCATTATTTCCTTTGTTTATAAATAATTAGCATTTTGTAACAAACATTTTAGAAAATTAACAAATGTAAATCCTGTGAAATATTTTCTTTTTTTTAATATAAAAAACTTTATTACTTGACAAAATTTGGACTTCTTCCTTGACTCTAAAGAATATTCTGATTCACTCTAAAAATGATTAGATACTCCAAAAAATGTTCCATTACATTTACACGGAAAAAAATTAATCTCTAAACTTGAAATAATATTAATTTTAAGTCCAATGAAATATAAGTGTATCTAAATTAAACATTATAGTCACAATTACTGTGATAAGTTGTGTTTGATTCTGTCAAACTTTATACCAGAAAACGCCATAAATTCACATCTCTGATTTAGAGATTTGTTAATTTCACAACTTTTTTTATATGAATTACATACAATTAACCGTTTTCATTTTCCGTATTTTATGAATGTTTTTCGCGTCATCACGTGGTAAGAATCTTCTTAATAACCTAAATTCAAAAGATTGTTTAAATTCATGCAGAAACGCGGTTGTAAAATGTAAAATTGGAAAGTAATGTAATGACAGACAACAAGAAGCGGTTTACTGCCAGTCGCCAGAAGAGGGCAGAAGCATGCAGAGAGCACAATGGTCCAGCTGTTATATTCTTAGCTTTACATCACTTTCCAATTTTACAACCGCGTTTCTGCATGAATTTAAACAATCTTTTGAATTTAGGTTATTAAGAAGATTCTTACCCGTTGTATGTTGGCCTATTTTGTAAAAAGTGTCTGTGTTTAGAGAAAAAGTGGTTGAAAAATGTTTATTTACCTATTTCACGTCATTTAAATCAGTCAGTGCCGTATTTTGTCGGGCGATAATTGTAACCTACAAATTTTACAGACCTTCCAACGCCGTTAAAACAAAAAAATGAAATAAAAATATAAAATTCGTATTGTGTTTTAAAAACATCCAACTACTTTTTTATACTTGTCAATGTATAGTTCATACAGGGAAAACAATATAAATATTTTGTGAATAATTCTCACTCTAAATTGTGATAAATTATAAATTCTTTTTACATCGAGTTATTACAAAAATACGAATTATATAAATATACGACTAAAATGTTTAATATTGTTTATTCAAATAATATATTAGATTTGAATTTATTCAAGTAAGTTAATAGTTTAGAACATATGTTCCATGTCATAAAATTTGAGATTCCTAATATCGTTTTTAGGCATAAGAAATACGTGTTCTTCACAATACTAATATTCGGATTAGATATAATACCAAATTTCAGTTTTAGTGATGTGCTTACATCTTACGTCCGATTCCAGTGATAGTTTATGCCTAAATCTCAGATTTAATCACTAATTTAGAGATTAATTTTTTTCCGTGTATTTACGAATTTCTTTAATTCTAAAATTATTTGAAAGCATCAATAACTTCTTTTCTAAATAAATTTTAATCATTATTATTTTCCCACAAGAATAAATTATTTTTAATAATTTTTGAAAAAAGTTCTTTGAGAATTTTAAAATCCATTTGTTTACAAAATTTAAATTATTTAGAAATTCTTCAACTAAATACGAATTAAAAAATAAATACTTCAAATAATTTCAGAAAAAAATTCAATTAAACTTTTTTAAAATAATTAATTCTACAGAATTGTTAGTTATAAGTATGAAAAATACAAATTTTTAAAGAATTTAATTTGGAACCATTTTAAAATTTAATTATTTCTTAAAATTCATGCTCTAATGCTTTTAATATTCAATTATTATGTAGAACTTTAACTGAAATTCATTTTTAAATAAATTTTTATCAGATAATTCAATAATTTAAATGCAAAAATAAATAATTTATTGAATAATTAAAATTTCTTAAAATTTAAGTCTGATAAAGAATTTTATCAAAACATTTATAAATTCATTTTTTGAAGGCACAAATATGAAATTTTATGCAAAGTTAGCAAAGCAGTGATATATTTTGTAAATTTCAATTTTTAAACGAAATTTTTTTTAATTTTTGAATTATTTTTGTGATTAAGTAGTTAAGTGATTAAGTACCAGTTTTTATTGTTAATAGGCATTATTATTAATTATCTATTAATACTAGGAGAAACAACACGCGCGTTTTTTAGCTGTCACCTGTAATTTCAAAAGATAACATTTTTGTAATATTTATAAATTTTTCGAAGAATTTTTTATTGAAATTTTGTAAAGATAATCGAATTTCTTTTGAGTAATGATGATAATAATAATAATAAATTAAATACTTTGTTTGGCGGGCGTAACATTTACTTCTTATTTATATTATTTATAAAAAAATTTTAAATACAAATTTCATAAAATTCTATTATTTTTTTAATTTTTAAATAAAAAATTATTCCAAAATAATTAATAAAAAATAATTTTTTCTCGATAGTTTTTAAAAAATTAAATTATTTAAGAAAATAAATTTTAAATCTGTAAAGTCTAATTATTGTTAAAAACAGGAAGAGTTTGAAATATATAAAATCTTTTCAATGCTGAAGAATAACATTCAGAATTTTCTTATGAATTCTTCTGAATAATTGAATTTTTGAATGTTAATGACATGAAAATAATATTAATTAATTTTGACTAGAAAACTATTAGAAACAAAATAACAAATAAATAATTAAGTGTAATTTATTTTTGATAATTAATAAGTCAAAAATAATGTAATGAACATATTTTCCATTATCGTCTCATTGGCATTCATGCTTTCATTAATTTTCATGTGACATGTAATGTAAAAATTACATTATTGTTATACATATGAGCGATTCCACGTCAAGTGATCAAGGGGTCTTACGGTGCAATGTTTATTTTGAAAATGTGTTACTCCTAAACAATTAAACATGGAAATTTGACCGAGTACAGTTTCGAAAGGTTTTTTCATGCTCTTTCGATTGGAAACAAGCATTTTGAAAAAAAAAAATTTTTTGACCAAAAAAAATCAAAATTAAAAATAAATTTTAATTTTTGGGGGGGAAGGATACGATTTTTTTTAACGAAAGCTGAGGTTTTTTCCTAAAAGGACATATATGTGCAAAAGTGGGACTAGAATGTTTAAACACTGAAAAAAGAGATTTCTACCAAATGGAGCCAAAAACCGGGTTTCGAGCACTCCGGTCAGTAGAAATCTCTTTTTTTCAATGTTTAAACATTCTAGTCCCACTTTTGCACATATATGTCCTTTTAGGAAAAAACCTCAGCTTTCGTTTAAAAAAAAAAAAAAAAAAAAATCGTATCCTTCCCCCCCAAAAATTAAAATTTATTTTTAATTTTGATTTTTTTGGGGCAAAAAAAAAATTTTTTTTCAAAATGCTTGTTTCCAATCGAAAGAGCATGAAAAAACCTTTCGAAACTGTACTTGGCCAAATTTTTATGTTTATTTGTGACGCGATCTGAAGAAAGGGACCTTAGAAGCAAAAAATTATAGGTTATGTTTGTAATTTTTTAATTGAAAATACAAAAAAAGGATCAACTGTCAATATAAATCATTGAAGTTTAAGTCTTCATTAAAACTAAAATATTTAATAAACACTGATTTTAATTCGAAATAAGTAAAAAGAAACTTTCAAACAAGAAAAAAGTAACTCTAACCCAACCTTAAAATGATTTGCTTCTAAGGTCCCTTTCTTCAGATCGCGTCACATTTGTTTAAGAGTAAAAAATTATGAAAATAAGCATTGTACTGAAAAACCCAAAACTTTCACCCCCTCCCCCTCGGAAAATATTGGACTAGGTTAAAAAATATTTTCACCAAAAATCACTATCCACTAGTACTACAAAAGCCCCAAGTTTAGGCACGATTGGAGAAAAATTTTTTCCCACCTTGATCACTTGACATGGAATCGCTCATATGTTAAAAGTGAAACAAGAAACTTCACTCGCGCGTTATTTATGCTAGTTATTTAAATAAAAAATTAATGACAAATGAAATCGAGTATACGCGGTCAGTCGCATGGTGAGAAGTTCCCTCACTTCGCGTCAAAAATCCCCGACATTTGCTGCTTTCAAATTCAATAACAAAGAAATTAAAATATAAAAAAACACCAAAATTGTTTTAATGTAAAGAAGAAGAGTGCCGTAAAAGGTACTGAGAATATGAAATTATAATTTTTTGTATTTTAAAAGTTATAAATAAAAAAAGAAACTGGGTGAGGGAAATTCTCACCATGCGACGGATGGAGGGTTAAATAAATATAATATACAGTGAATTCATTATTATAGCACTGTATATGTTACGGTCACTGTGGGCAATGTCGACATTGACCGGGCTATGTCGACAATGCCCAGTGATTTTGGGCATTGTCGACATTGCCCGTCAATTTCGGTCAATGTTTGAAAATTTTCAAGATATTCAGCTTTTCCGGGCAATGTCGACATTGCCCGATCTATCTTGGGCAATGTTAAAAATGCTGTCGATGAAGTAGTCATGATATAAACAAAGTTAATATTATATCCTTCGCATTCAACTTTCAATACTTAATCACTTTATTTTGTATAAAAGAAAATAATATTGATTAGTTTGCAATCAACTATCAGAAGGTATCGATGGATTGGCCCAATGCTATAGATATTGTCCAATTTCGTAAAAATCGTTCATTTCATGCAGGTAAGAAAATAAATAATAAGTAATCTAATTTTGAAATAATTTTCATTTAAATTAAAAAAAATTAATTAATTATTAATATTAATTAATTTATTATTTAAATTACATAAATAAAATTATATAAATAAATAAATTAAATTCAAATTAATTAAATTTACATTAATTAATTGTCAACATTAATTAATTAATTATTTAAATTACACAATTAAAGTTATATAAATATATATATATAAACAGAAGCCCGGCACTGGCGAATTGTAAGGTTGAGAGCGTGGACCCAGTGTGCATTTACTATAACTGTTGTAGACCAAAAAAAGAACAGTGTTCTAGAACAAGTGTTACAATTTTATTATAGAACAGTTCAAGAATTTTGTTCTAAATTTGTTCTGGAACATTTGTTCTGTATCTGTTCTATAATGAACATGTAACATTTGTTCTAAATTAGTTATAGAATTTTGAAGTAACATTGTTCCTACAGTGTTCTAGAACACTGTTACTAGATGTAACATATCTGTCCTATCACTATAATCACGTGTTTATTTTCACTGGGGTTCATATATAAAACATACATTTATAATTTTTTTTTTTTTTGTAATAAATATGTTACGGTCAATTTATTATTTTAACACTGTATATAACGGTCCCACAATTCGAAAGGAAGTTTAAGTAAAATCACTTCCAAGCTTGCGTGGCTGTGCGGTTAGTGTATTCGACTTGCGTCCTCGAGGTCTAGGGTTCAATCCCCCGTGCGTGCGATATTTTTCCGCCTTAGTTCTAAGTGTTTAGTGTATAATTCTCAACAGTGTTACATAAAATATAAATTTAAATAATTATAAACAATAATAATAATTTAGTAATTAATTAAAATAAATAAGATTGTATAAATTAATGAAAAAAAAGAAAAAATTTTTTAAAACTTATTTCAATAAAAGCAATTTTGCTAATTATTTACATTTTTATTGTTACTCATAAAAGTTTATTTACTACAGAAATATTAATAATAATTATTATAATTCAATAAATTACTCCCTTTTCTTTAATAATCAAATAACAAATTAATATAAGCTTCTAAAGGTAAATTTTGGTTTAGAGAACGCGTTACAGCATTTTCCAAATTTGTTAAATTTTACCTGCGAATCAGTAATTAGGCGGTGTTCTGCCAGTGATATTTTAATACTGACTTAGTACTGACTGCCGGTAAAAAAATCAGTACTGGACAGCGTTACCAGCCAGGGATTTCCCAGTACTGATTTAGTACTGGAGTAAGTACTGCTATACTGTCAGTCAGTACTGGGTCAGTACTATGCCAGTATTACATTTCTACTTGGGCGGAAACGGAAACCAATTAAGTAAAATTCTTGTCCAGAACTCGTTTAAAACGCTCGCACAGCTATACTGCCTGCCTGCCTGCCTGCAGGTCGTCATGGTAACACATAAGAGTAAGAGATTCAGAAAATTCAAATTAAGTAAGTAAGTAAAATACTAGTTAAAATTTATAAATTTGTTTGAAAAAAAAATTATGACATAAAATTGGGAACTAAAAATTCTAACCAATGATTTTTATTGGATGTTCATGCCCTCTTTTTATTTTATTTATTTTTTGGTCTAATGATGGTTCAAAAAGGGCCTGAAAATATGATCGGAGTCAGAAGTGGGTAAAATCGGGCCCCAGTCGGCTATAAGGTATTTAAAAATTAAATTGAGTCACGTAGGGCAATTTTCCTGCACAATTAAATGAGAAGAATTTTTCTTCAAACATTTCCATAAATTTATCTTCATAATTGTTTCTTAATGAAGGGAAAAATAAATTTCAAGGAATTGTCCGCTTTTAAAAAGCATTTTACAAAAAAAAAGATGAAAAAACTATACATTTTTTCCACGTAAATGAACCAATTAAAAAAAACTACCACAACATATGATCCCCTTCACGTGCCTGATTAGATGAAGCAAGGTACATAATTATCAGAAAAGATGTTATTGCAAAGTTATGGATTAGCTACAAGAAGAAATAATAGAGAAGTAGTACAGGAAATACGAGCGGGCAAGAGAGAAGGAGAGATTCGAATTTGCATCTGTAGAGTCAAACATAGAAGATGTGTTTAGGACCGTAAAAAAATATGATACCCCAACATATACACAGGAGTGTGGTTGGCACACCTGCACGTTGGCTCACATAATTGACGCAGGAGGAGGGCGCGCACAGGCCGGTAATGTTGGCAATTAATCGGCCGTTTCCTTCGTCCTTCTCTTGACGACAATGAACTTGTATACCGGACGCCATCCACACAAAATCTATACCCACACAGACACACATATCTGAATATACACATTCAAGGCGCGAGAAACAGGCGGGATGAATTATTATTGCCAATATCAAGGTCAAATTCATTGCTTAAACGACAGGAAATTATGGTCTTTACTACATATCACTCTTCAATATACATACATATACAGTTGATAATTATACTCATTTCTCAATAATCTTCAACATTATTCCACAAAAAAAGGAAGATAGAATCAGACTGGCAATTTATTCTTTACTTTTTAATGCAGATTCTCTTTTTGCCTTTTATTGTGTCAGATCGAAGATATTGGCATTTATCATCAGTGGAATTGATTTTGAAGGTATGCATTTTGCGAAATAACATGTATTTGCGGGGGAAAAATGTCGCTTTATGTTGAGGGGTTATTTTTAGATTTTGATGAGAAGCTTCTGAGTGGGTCTTTACTTCCTACAACTATTTACATAGTGACCGTTATTTAGGAACAGTTTCTGTAGCAAGCGTTGCCATAGACACAGTTTCCATAGCAACCGTTACCAAATGATTTTACAATAATTGTTAACGCAGTCAATTTCTACAGGAAATTTTGTCCTCAACTATATGGAAAAACCTCTGGCAAGGAGCGATTCTAAATTATATTAGCAAATTGAACAAAATGTCAATACAAATTTAACATTTTTTCGTTAGTTAAAATATTTGTTGTTGTATTGACTAACTTTTTAATAATGGGAATTAAAATTCTAAAGTTGAATATACTTTTTATTCTTTTAAGATAGTTAAAATGACTTTTATTGAATTTGCAGAGTTTCCACAAAAATTTAGTTATAGGTATAAAGTATATTCTGATTTACTCTCCAAATGTTTATTATTTTTCCATAGGAATTAAGATTTTCAAAAAATACCAATTCAAACCTATTTGTTATAGAAATATTATTCTAAAACATGAAGAAATATTATAACATTATAGAATTTCTACCTAAAATTCTTCTTTAGATCAATTATGTTGAATATTTTTTCAAAAAGTTTTTTGAGAATTTCAAATTCAATTTTACGAAATTATGATTATTCGGAAATTCTTCAATTAAATATAAACTAGAAAATAAAAACATGAAATAATTTTACAAAAATTCAATTAAACTTTTCAAATAAAAATTAATTCTACACGGAAAAAATATTTCACCTGGAATTGCGATATCTTTAGAATAGCGAAAGTCTTAACTAAAGAACCAACTAAAAATTTCGCTAATAGGTATAAGAAAATTTATTTTTGTTCCAGATAAAATATTTTTTGCGTGTACAGAATTGTTAGTTGAATATGTTTCAATTCTTGTTAGAAGGTTTTACGAGAATTCAATTATTAAAATGACAAGTTTTACTATTTATGAAAATAATTGAACTCGTGAATTCAATTTTTATTCTTTATCTGTAATCCTATAGAATTTAGTAAATTGCAAAATCAGAAAAAAACTGCAACTTTCTAGGTGTATTCTGTAAAAAGTTGGTAAATAACAACAATCATTTGTTTAAAAATTGTTAAAATAATTATTCAATTTTTATTCTTTATCTGTAATCTTACAGAATTTAGTAAATTGCAAAATTAGGAAAAAACTGCAACTTTCTAGGTGCATTCAGTAAAATGTTAGTAATTAACAACAATAATGTTGTCCTACAGTTGACACTGAAAATTTGTCAAGTTAAAAATATTTGAATTCCTGTAAAAATTTTATTATTTATGAAAGTAATTTAATTACATATTTCGAAGAATTTACAAATTTATAAAAAATTTGTAAATAATTGAATTCCTGGGAAATTTTTATTATTTATGAATTTGTGGTTATTTCATGGCTTATAATACAAACAAGAAAAACACCAAAATTCAGAATTTTCTTATTATGAATTCTAAAACTTTAATTTTAAGATAAAAACAAAGTATTAAAGTCAATATTTGGATAAATTGTTTTAGTCAAAATCATATTTAAAAGAAGACTTATTTTTACGCTGTTTTTCCAGTACTTTTAATAAAACTGCCTGAATTTTTCCTGAATTCTCTGACGATCCCCAAGAAACAAAAAAGAAAAAATCGGGCAAGTGCGAGTTGCACTCGCATTAAGATCGAGGGTTCCGTACACAAAAATAAAACTTATTTTTTATAAAAAAATATATATATAAGAAATATAATTGATTAAAATTAACATATATAAACTTATTGACCTGAAATTCTGTATACATATGTATTTTTATTACATGTAAATTACAAGAAAAAACTATAAAAATCCATATTGACAGGGTCATTTTTTGCAATTTTTCCAAAAAAATTGAATTTCTTTCCCTTCTAGTTCCCAAATATCTCCACCAATCAAGTTCGCTATATTTTTCCTGTAATCTGCACTTAAAACTGAACATCCTTACAGAATTTCAGCTCACCATTTTGAGATTTATAAAATTAAAGGGGGGGGACAGGGTCATTTTTTGCTATTTTTACGAAAAAATTGAATTTCTTTCCCTCCTAGTTCGCAAATATGTCCGTCAATCGAGTTCGCTATATTTTTCCTGTAATCTACACTTGAAACTGAAGATCCCTACCGAATTTTAACTTACCAGGTTGAGATTTGTAAAAGTTAAGGGGGGGACAGGGTTATTTTTTGTAATTTTGTCAAAAAAATTCCATTTCTTTCCCTTCTAGTTCCCAAATATCTCCACCAATCAGGTTCGCTATATTTTTCCTGTAATTTGCACTTAAAACTGAAGATCCTTACAGAATTTCAGCTCACCATTTTGAGATTTATAAAAGTTAAGGGGGGGGGACAGGGTCATTTTTTGCAATTTTTTCGAAAAAATTAAATTTCTTTCCCTCCTAGTTCGCAAATATGTTTGTCAATCGGGTTCGTTATATTTTTCCTGTAATCTACACTTAAAACTGAAGATCCCTACCGAATTTCAACTCACCAGGTTGAGATTTGTAGAAGTTAAGGGGGGGGACAGGGTCATTTTTTGCAATTTTTTTAAAAAAATTCAATTTCTTTCCCTTCTAGTTCCCAAATATCTCCACCAATCAGGTTCCCTATATTTTTCCTGTAATCTGCACTTAAAACTGATGATCCCTACCGAATTTCAGCTCATCAAGTTAAGATTTGTAAAAGTTAAAGGGGGGGACAGGGTAATTTTTTCAATTTTTTCGAAAAAATTGAATTTCTTTCCCTCCTAGTTTGCAAATATATCCGTCAATTGGGTTCGCTATATTTTTCCTGCAATTTGCACTTAAAACTGAAGATCCTTACCGAATTTCAGCTCACCAGGTTGAGATTTGTAAAAGTTAAGGGGGGGGGACAGGGTCATTTTTTGTAATTTTTTCGAAAAAATTGAATTTCTTTCCCTCCTAGTTTGCAAATATATCCGTCAATTGTGTTCGCTATATTTTTCCTGTAATCTGCACTTAAAACTGAAGATCCCTGCCGAATTTCAGCTCATTAGGTTAAGATTTGTAAAAGTTAAGGGGGGGGACAGCCCATTTTGCGTGGCTGGGACGGACACACGAGTGATTTCATAAGGGTTCCGTCAGTACACCTATGGTGTACGGAACCCTAAAAAATGGAAAAACTATTTCCCTCTTATTTATCACATTGCATATCTGTAAATACACATATTCTATAACCAAGTACTGTAATCGAAAGTCCCTTCGGTGCCCGCATGAAGCTTTCCCCGGGATCTTTATGTTTCTCCTCACCCCCTGGCTAAAAAAAGGTGTAGGCTCCTAAACATGGCGATAAAGCCGAAGGACATATTTATCTTTTGTCTTACTACCCCCATGCAAGCCATATAAGCGATCCGGCGTCCTATCGCGAATAAGGATCCTAGATATTCTCTCTCTTATTGCAGGAGATAAATCGTCCTTCATTCGCACAAGTAACAATACACATAAACGAGAAAGACTGCAGTTGCCAGAGCAAGCTAATAGCTAGACGCCCTGAAGACGCGCGAGGAGAGTCGCGTATCTGATAGTTCGACTGTGAGTTGTTAGTATTAACCATTTGGTACTCCCAGGTAGCAGAAGCAGCAGCAGCTCCAAGGGAAGTCTCGCGCTGTGCGTTACGACGATAAAGCATCATGAAAAGTAACATCCTCAAGCTCTCCCAACATCCTTATAATCTCCACTGAGATTTGAAATATAACCTTCGCTGCTATACTATTTTCCTCTCATTATTACCAGTTCTTTTTTCAATCATCTTGTGCTTTTTTTGCTCTTTCTAAATTCACTTCTTAATTTTAAATACTAAAATTCGTCTTATTCCCGTCTTAAGTATAATTTATTTTCGATAAACTATATGAGTTCTATAAACAACAAATTGGTTTAATAAATAATGAATATAGGTTTCATGAATTACAACTATGGATTTAAATAATGTTATATTTTATTAAGAGAAAGTGAATTGTAGTTACAATTTTGGTTTTAACAAGTCATAAATTTTGTTATTGTTAAAATATAATACGTGAAATTATTTTATTCTAAATTTTAAACTTAAAAGTTAAAACTAAGTGAGCGATTTTACCCCGAGTGTATTCCTCACATTTCAGAATAAATTCAATTAAATCTTTTTGAAATAAGGCAAAACTATATAATTATGTACTTCGAAGAAGGATATCCAATAGCAAAAAAAAACAATTTGCCAAATAAATAAAGACTCAAAAATAATGATCGAAAAACTTAAAAATCCAAAAAACGTTTTTTTTTCTGACACCTCTAAAAACATTTGATCGACTCTAATTCTATGTTAAATTCATAAAACTAAACAAAAGTTCGTTAATATAAGTTGAATGTTAAGTACTATTCACAGTACCAATATTTCCATCTTAAGTTGAGTTCATAGCGTCAAATCGCTAGTGAGCAGGTTTACCCCAGTCTCCCCTACTAAATTCACGTCCTTCATTTACCTATGTACTTTTTTAACCTAAAAACTTGGAGAAATTTTTCTTTTTTATTTTCGTCAAAAAGAGTAGGGGAAACTAGGTGCAGTTGTTACAATTTTGATAAAAGCAGTTACTGTGATTAGAGTTTAACTCCAATTTGTTTGGCCATAATTGATTTAGCTCTATATCTATTATTTAATTAACAAGAAGCATTTGAGTGACAGCGTGTAAATTGTAACAACTGCACAAAGTGAACGTCGGTTGTTACAATACCAAGAATCATCTAAAACATTTCTAAATTGAAGACAAATAATTTCTTATAACAACTTTTATTAATTATTCATAATTTTTGACTCAACGTAATAGTACGTGACAGTACACTAAATGTGGACAACCAAGGCAGTTTTTAAAGCTTAATCCTCATAGGATTGATATTAAAAAAATTTACTTTGTTAAGTATAAAGGTCTATTAATTATTTAAAAAATATCAGGCAGAGAAATATTTACTTTTGGCCTCTAAAAACCAATTTGCCTATTTTTCACTTGTAAAGCTTGCATATAATTTTTAAACATATTGCAGTAAGTTCGTACATAAAAACTAAACATTTTTTTCTTTGGAACCCCATCTCTATAACTAACTGTTTCTGCACGGAGAAAAATTATTTTTAATGATTACAATAGTCTACATTACAGCGCGGATATGTGACCACTTTTTGGAATGATTACGAAGACTATGTAATGTGTTAAGAATTTAGTAGGAACGATTACTATAGCTGTTGTAAGGGATACCTTCACGTTTGTACTCCTTACAACAGCTATAGTAATCATCACAAAAAGTGGTCACATATCCGAGCAGTAATATAGACTATTGTAATCAGTACGAATAAATTTTTCTCCGTGTGAGATATTCCATTTGTAACAACTGCACAGCGTAACAACCGCACCTAGTCTCCCCTACCTTATGCAATTCGGTAATTTGTCTAGAAAAGTACGAAAAGTTCATAAATTGTACGATATAATTTGGAGAATATTTGTGAAGTTACAAATGATATTGCAGAAATTCAATTATTTTCAAAAATAATAAAAATGTTCGCAGAAATTCAACCTTGTTCAAAATTTTTCTTAAATTCTTGTCAAAATTTCAATTATCTTTGTAAATAATAAAATTCTTCTCTTGAATTCAATTATTTAAAAAAATTTTCCTCAATTCAATATCTAGGGGAATAGGTTCGGTTGTGGGCATACTTTCGTTTTTGACTCATAACTTGTGTCCAAGTAGATATTAAGCGTACATATGCATATGTATATCAAGCTGGGGACCCTAGCTAACTACTGGTGAAGAAACTGAATTGATTTCGTCGAGTAGAAAAATTCTATTAAAAATTCAATAAAGTGATCATTTTTCTAACAAAGAAAATTTTGGTTCGGTTGTGAGCACTTTTGAAAAATCTACTAAAAATGCAAAAAAATTAACTAAGTAACCATTCATTAACTACGTAAGGATGATTTTTTCTAATTTTGACCTCCCCTCCTCCCCATGTAAAGATATATAAGATTTCTTACACTGAACCTCAATTGCACAGTTACTACACGGAGAAAAATGGTGCTGAGTTTCTAGTAAAAGTTCCTATGGAATAGTAATAATTCTACTTTTATATTAAAAATTACTATTCATAGTAAAATATACTTTGCATGAAGTAAAAATTTCTATTTCTGGTAGTAAAAATTACTAATAGTAATTATTACAGTAGTCACGTTTAAAAATTGCTTTAAGAATTTTAATTTTTACATCGTCATTGTAAATTTTATTAAATTTTGTATTACTTTTTACATTCGATATGTTGTAAATATTACTTGTAGAAATTCTAATAATTAATACTGCGGAAAATAAAGATTGCTTCTGCAAGAAGCAACTTTTACTATTGCAGAACAAACTTTTTACTCGTAAAAGTAGTAATCCGTACCACTACTGTTACACAGCTATGTGTGTGATCACGTCACTACTGTCATGCGCAGCGACCGTAACCTGACGTCAAAGTGATCCAACATTTCTAGGTTACAAGAAGCACGTGTAGCCCGGTTCAGTTATTTGGACAATTTTGTTTATATCAGTGGTGCGATCATTAATTCCTATATGCATTTTAATTATTTATCAATTTCCAAAGTATGCAATTCATGTATAATCACTTAATAATTAGTTAATTAATTTTTAATGAATTACTAATTAATTAATAAAAAATATATAAATAAATAAAATCATTAACATTATAATCTAATAATTTAATAATTAAAATAAGTAATTTTAAATTAATAATACTGTTTATTATTATTATTATTATAAATGTTTATATTTTAATTGAGTAACTTATCTAAATAAATATAATTTATGATTCACTTTATCGAAAAGAGATATATGCGGGTAACATGAAATTTTCTCCATAGCGATTGCGTAGCCGAGAGGCTTAGTATAAATGCGTGCGATTTTAGGTTGCGTTAGATATAAGTTAGGTAGGGTTCGAAACTGTATAGATGTTAAGATTTTCCGATATGTTAAGTTGTTAATTGTAAGTAAGAATGTGAAAAAAATAAAACTTATGAATAATGAATAATAATACACATGCAGAATGTTAATTACTTGAAAAAATATTTTTTGAACGCACTGATTATTTTATTTTAATTTATTAAAATAAAACGAGACAATATAGCTCTCTACACCAGCATTTTTTTTCGTCACGGCGTGGACAGACGCGCAGGCGCGCCGGCATTCGTTTCGCCCGTCGGTGTGAGGCGCGTCATTGTGTGGGTACGGATTACTACTTTTACGAGTAAAAATCTTTACCGAAATAGTAATAATTGCTCTGATTCGTAATAAAAGTTGCTTCGCTCAGAGTATTAATTGCTCGGGACATTTTAAATATTACTCGGCTTTTAATAAAATTTAGATTCCTTGAAGTAAAATATACTTTTTCAAAAAAGTAAAAATCGTTTGAATACGAAGCAAAAGTTACTATTTTTCGAGCAGTTTCAAAATTACTACTTAAAAGTAGTAATTTTTCATCGAAAATAGTATAATTATTACTATTTATTTTTCTCCGTGTAGCTACGAATGACGGATGGATATCAAAGTCTCGTTATATTAATTTCTGTGTTGGACCACGAAACTCTTAAAATTCATAAAACACTATTAAATGTTGTAAGAAATTACTTACGATCATATCGACGACGATATTTCACGATTTGTCAAAAATAATAGTGGTGTCCACAACCGAATCAATTTGTGTGCTCACAACCAAACTTTACCATCATTTTAAAACGTCATGAAAAAAATTTTGTTTGTGAACATTGTACAATACTTGGTATTGGATCACAAAATATAACATATTTACTGTGTAAATACGCATTGAACTTATCATTTTAACCCTTTAACGCCCAAATGTGCTATTTTCCGACTTGAATTTTAACTTCGTACAACTATTAAAAGAAAGCTAAAAAAATTTCAAAAGTACCATTTCCTACTATTTTCGGGGTCGCTCTTTCGAATGGCGTTGTCAAAATTTCCAAAAAATGAAATTAACCCCCTTTTTTAATGAAATTTTCGAAAAAATGCAAGCTTTTTGGATGAAATTTTTTTTTATTGCAATTTTCATTGTTATATCGGTATCTACATATCGTCTAAGGTATAAAAACCGTATTCCCGATAGCTGTACTTTAAAAATATGCAGTAGTTTTTTTTCTTTTTTTCATTTTTTATTAAAAAATGGCGCCTGAACGCTAAATTTTTTTTTATTACACATACAAATTTTTTTTTCTAAATTTGCTTAAATTCACTTGAAATTTGTTACTCGGGAGTTTATGGGGTCGCTTATTACGAATCTGATGTTAGTTTGAAAAAATTCAAAATGGTGGATTAAATATGGCGGATTATTTTTTTAAAAATTTACCAAATTCGCCTGAAACTTGTTTCTCAGGGATTTTCAGGGTCGCTGATTACGAATATGATGTTAGCTTTTAAAAATAAAAAATGGCGGATCCAAAATGGCGACCGAAAAAATAGAAATCATTCTGATTGGCTTAAAAATTGGTACTCGGGGGTTTTTTGGGGTCTCTGATTACGAATATGATGTTAGTTTTTAAAAATCCAAAATTTCGGATCTAATATGTCGGACAAAAAAAATAAAAATCATCCGGACTGGCTTAAAAATTGTTATTTGTGTCAATTTTGGAAATTACTTATACTCAATTAATAATAATGTCAAACTTGAAACATTACTTTTATAAAACTTAGTTTAATTACTTATTGAACTTTAAAGTAGGGACCTTTTTTCATCATTAAACTTTGTTTGAGGTTGTCTTCTGTCACGTTCCGACCTAAGGCAAGGGTAATTTTATTAAGCGTATAATAAAAGGGAGGTAAAGTGCTGATTTGATTTTACACATTGAGGGTTAAATTACAAAAAGTTTTATCTAGGGATGTAACATCTCCCAAAACTTATTCTAAGTCCTGGTCAGTCATTTGAATATCTGTTGCATATTAGATCCGAAATTTTGGATTTTAAAAAACTAACATCATATTCGTAATCAGCGACCCCAAAAACCTCCGAGTACCAATTTTTAAGCCAATCAGAATGATTTTTATTTTTTCGGTCGCCATTTTGGATCCGCCATTTTTTATTTTTAAAAACTAACATCATATTCGTAATCAGCGACCCTGAAAATCCCTGAGAAACAAGTTTCAGGCGAATTTGGTAAATTTTTAAAAAAATAGTCCGCCATATTTAATCCACCATTTTGAATTTTTCAAACTAACATCAGATTCGTAATTAGCGGCCCCATAAACCCCTGAGTAACAAATTTCAAGTGAATTTAAGCAAATTTAGAAAAAAAAATTTGTATGTGTAATAAAAAAATAGTTATTTTCGTAACAAGGGCGCAAAATAGGTGATTTCGCCAAAGTCGTAATCACCTTTGCGCCCATGATGCGAACATAATTTTTTGTCCTAACTGCATGGAAAGTATGGCATTGAGGGCACGCACGATTAAACGCTCATATTAGTTAAAAATTAAGCTCTATATAAACATTATATCGAATGAAATCTATAATGATAGAAGTTTTAAAATAGAAATAAAAAACAATGTATTCTGGAAACATAGTATTTATTTAGAACGTAGTAATTAATAATTAACAAGTGGGCGCAAAATACTTTTCCGCCCGCTCGGAGGTAGGGGAAGCGGGCGGAAAATACTTTTTGTCCTACATGCGCGATAAACTCGACTTTCCGTGCATGCATAGCGGGCGGAAAGTAAGCTTTTGCCGCCCGACTACCAACAGCGGGCGGAAAAACTAATTTTCCGCCTGCTTACTAACAGCGGGCGGAAAAACCACTTTTCCGCCCGCCTCCATGGCCTTAGCGGGCGGGAAAACGACTTTTCCGCCCGCTGCTTTAGCAGTATTAAATAAATGTTAATGTTAATGTTAGGATAGGTATACAAGCGAGCGAACAAATTTTCTACACGAGATGTAATTAAAACTAATATAATTAGTTATAATTAATAATATTAGAAATCTAAGAGGATCCACTTATTTTAACACTTCACAGTAAAAAGTACATCTTAATTTAAGATTAGTCTTAAATTCAGCACTGTCTGCTCTAATGTTAAATCTGACAAAATCCACTGCTTAAATGACTGCCTTAAAAATGTTGCGTCTTAATTTAAGGCTGCTTTCCTGCCTGAAAATAAGACTTTCTTTTTACTGTGAAGCAGCTAATTTTACTAACTAGTTCCCGACTAGATATTCCACACTAGTACCCGATCTGACGACCGTTATGAAAGTAGTTGGGTTCCAACTATTTTTCCTAATCAGTTCCTCACTATAGGGATTTCTGACTAGAACCCCATCAAACTCCAATCTTAATTTCTAGATGGGTACTTTCACTAATTCGAGCTTTGTCATGATTTATTTTCGCAACGCTAAAATTTACTTTTGCCACGCTAAATTTATTTTCGCCACTCTGCTCTGAGTAGTTGAAAAAAGTTCTACTTTCGCCATGCTTTTTTAACATGAAAAGTACCTACTCCTTTGAGAGTGTTTCAGAGAAGGCGTGGGAGAAAATTCTTTTTGCGACACTCAGCGTCGACGCTAACTTCAGGAATCTTTTATGAACCGTTTTAGATTATCTTCACCAGACTGGCAAGGGATTATCGATAAATTATCTCGATGCAGGTAATTATTAAGAAAAATTATTGAAAGAAATTCCCCTCTCATGCTCTAGCAAAAAATATTCATTAATTTGAAAAGTTGAATGCTTGATATTAAATCAGCCACACCCATGAATGTCAAAGCAACAGTTTCGATGCCTGTCTGCCAGCTGTCAATCGTTAAGTCTGATAAATTCAGAATCAGAAAATAGTTCCGCCATTATATTCTCTCTCGCCGGCTAATTTTTCTGTTGGCGTTCCATCGAGAAGAGAGGCCGCGGGTAGTATAAGAATTTCATGAAAATCTATCATTCACCGGCAAAGAGACAGATTCGCGGTAAAAGAGTCCGAGGTTGATGAGAATAGAGAAAAAGAAAAACACAGAGTAAAGAGAGAGACAGTTTCCTAGAAATGCGTCCTAGTCGGCGACTCGGCGCGCGACACAACGACGACGACGAATGTAACAAACGCGAGCGAAAAAGAAACTAGGAAGAAGTTGGCGGATTTTACGCGCAAAGAGAAGGAGAGTCGGCATTCCATGAAACGACATCTGTTCGTTGCCGTTCCGCGTTCCCCCGTTGATATCAAGACCAACCACGATTTTCTACGTGTTTTACAGGGGGACCTGTTACAATATCGAGATCGATACGACAGAACCGCTATGCGGATCCAAACGCGAACCTTTGAGAACTTCATCTCTCTTTGCCTCATCTCTTTTCCTATATAACGCAAGCGCCTCTTCTTCCAATCAAGAAATAAGTACTTTCAGATTGTTGCTGCCTTGTTTCGACTTAATTTATGGCTCTGCTTCTTGAAAACTGGGATTAAATTATTACAGATGAAGTTAAAGAGAAAATTACGTTTGTAATAGCTCTTCTATAGTCATCATCAGCTCTATTCACACTCTGAATTAATCACGTAATTACACTTTCCTATAGGTACAGATAGATATATATTTGTCTAATTTTTATTTCTGCTTTTTATTGTGTCTCGCTCTTTTTTCTCAGATCAATTTAACCGATTTTCCAATCGAATTAACGATTAAACAGTTATTTATTGAAAAACGTACATATATGTGACGCTCCACGAGAAAAGGGACCTTATTTACTCTTGTCATAAGGTCCCTTTTCTCGTGGAGCGTCACATATACTTAACGAGTTCGTAAATTATGGTATAATGATCATTTCAATGGGACCTTTCCTGTCTATATCAATACTCATTTTAATTAGTTGTTTTTCGAAATATTATTTACGACAGGAAATTGTACTTTTCTTTCTTTATTGAAATTTGACTTTTGTAAAATTTAATAATTTTTTCATAAAGTTGTATTTCTGAATTTTTTATCTAATGCGATTACATATCTAGTTGGAAAATCTAGTTCATACCTAGTTGGACAGATGGCTAAATACTGGACCAACTCATTATGCCAATATTGACCCTGGATTAAGACTTTAGAAATAAATTACGGAACTTTAAAATTGAAACTTAAATATATTTGTCGCAAAATTATCACATTAAAGTCAAAATATAAAAAATATAATTTTCCCTATTAGTAGTTGCCCAGGAGCGAAATGGATTGAAGATTTATTGAGCCTTGAACGCCCAGCCTGGGTAACCCAGTGTTGAAGCAGTCTTTATACCACTGTCACTCAATGTTGATTCAGCATTGGACACCAATGTTCGTTCCATGCTTGATTCAAGACTCAGTCTATCTTCGTGAGTGAAGCTTGAACATCTAATCTTAATTCAAGCCTGAATCAATCTTATAGTTTATTTATTGCCAGGTGCACTTAACAATATTAAATATAAATACAGTCGAACCTGGATAAGCGAGAGTTCAAGGAACCGTCAATTTTCTCTCGCTTATAGAGGTTTCTCGCTTATCCAGTTCTCTCTTATCCAGGTTCGACTGTATTTATAAATTATTATTATTATTAAAGAGCGTTCACAAATGATATCACGCAATTTTTCGGGATTATAGACCCCCCCTCCCCCTGTCACGCAATTTCCTATGTAAAAATACATTGTGTCACGTTTAGTAGAGACCCCCCCTACCCCCAAAAACGTGACATTATTTGTGAATGCTCCCTTATTGTTATTATTAACTATTATATTATTAAATAATATAATAATTATAATAATATAATATAAGTATTATTATTAAGATATCAATTGGTAAATAATATAAATATTAATATTTATTTAGTGTGTAATATTTATATTAATTATATAAGATTCATAAAATAAAGTTAAATTATATAATTATACAATTTATGTAGGGGAAGTGCGCCGGTTGTGGGCACCCCTACGTAAACTTTGACAGCAAGCAGATTTTACTGATCTAAGTATTGCAAGTCGTGTTCGTTGACAATACGGACTTTTCGTATTGATAACGAAACAAATATATGCATTTGTGTAATAGCTGTGAGCATAATAAAGAAAATTTGCATTAAATAAATAAAAAAGTAATTTTGTATTGTTTTCGAAGAGCAACATATGGGTGTAGATTCGTTCAGAAAAGAAGGGTTTAATTTTTTTTGCAGTGTTGTCATTATATTTTGTGATTTACCTTCGTGTTTAACTAAAATCCTGCATCACAAAATGTGTTGATCTTTTTAAAAAATGACTGTCATTCCCGGTTGTGGGCACCTTTATGTTAAGGAGACTCTACCATCTGACAATGATGTGGACTACTGTCTCATCTATCTAAACTTTCTGCCAAGGAAAGTGACAGCCGCAAACTCCATTAAATGCGATGAATATAGTCGTTCAGTGCATTAGAAGTGCGTTATGGTATGCGTACTAGCTACTTCACATGCAAGCATTATGCTTTTGTTAGCGATGAGCATAGTGTGAAAACGTGTCATCATTTTTGTTCTTTAACCCGGCAAAGTCTCTTAAAATAAAGAAACTTTCATTTCTTCTTTATTTGTGTCGGTTTCCTTTAATATTTTTTCATTTTTAGCGGATTTTTCAAGGGTGCCCACAACCGGATACAAAAATTTTTTTGTCAAAAAATTTCCATTTCACTAAATTTCTAATAAAACTTTTTTATTTAAAGGAATCAATTTAATTCCTTCACTGACAGTCACCTTAGACCTCCAGCTTTAAATTCGTACACATACATTTGTATAATATGCACATGGACAAATGTTATGAGGTGGATTCCACGTCAGTTCAACACACTTATTTTCATGACTTGTTGGGATTTGGCCGTACTTTTGTAAATTTATTACCTTTATAGCGATAAACAACTCCACCAAATATTTTTTTTAAATTTTGAAAATTACCAAAAATATGGCATTTTCAAAATTTTTGTTTTTTGTAAAGCGCTATAACTTTGGTTCTAATTAACCGATTTTGGATTTTAAAAAAAGGATTTCTTTGGTTTTAAGTATATTTTAAGTTAAAATTAATATAAAAAAAAATTCAAAAAATTTTTTTTTTAAATTTTGAAAAATTAAAAATCCGTTTTTGAAAAAACATCATCTTTGATTTTTTTTCAAAATTTTACTAAATGTTAGGGCAAATGTGCTTTACATGTCCTGTAAGTTTAATCTTGGTATCTCAAAGGGATTCGGAGTAAAAAAATAAAACGTAACCACAAATTAGGAACATATGGGGGAAAATTCCTCAACTGCCCAGGTAAAAAAATGAATTTTCTCTAAACTTTGCTGAAATGTTACTATTATTAGTAGAAGTGTAAATATTAATTTTTTTTGAATTTGATAAAATATTTTTTGAGTTATGGAGTTTCAAAATTTTGATTTTTTTGAAAAAATCTTTTTTTCGATTTAATATATTGATAAGTAAAATTAATGAAATTTAAAGTATGAATAGTGATTTTTAAAGGGGTTTTCACGGATATAAGCTGGTGATGAAAAACAAGTTGTAAATCCAGATGTTCATTACATGAACATTTTGCTTCCTCTTTACGATCAGCAAAAAAAATTTGCTTCCTCGTGAAGGAAGCATTAACGATAAATATATTTCATTTTTAAATCATTTTTAATACAATTTAACATTTATAAAATAAAGTTCATTCGTCTTAATAGAAAGAATAAAATTTTCTTATACAGTAATATGAATCTAAATAAACAAAAAAATTTTTAGTTAAAAAGTGAATTTTTCAACTTTAATTGTAATTAATTCTATAATTTTCAATAGAATATATACTTTATATACATCAATCGATTCGTCTTGATGCAAAGAATAAGATTTTTGATTTATTTTTTAATAAATAATAACATTCTATTGTACAGCAACATGATTTTTAAGAAAAAATGAATTTTTATTAAAAGTGCAAATTTGTTGTCTATAATTGGTTTTAATTCTATAAATTTAAGTAAAACATATACTTTATATATACCAATCGATCCGTCTTGGTGTAATGAATAAGATTTTAGAAATAAATGAGTAAGATTTTCTTACACAGCAACATAATTTTGCGGAAAGAACTCATTTTTTTGATAAAAATGCGATTTTTTCAGCTTTAATTGTGATTAACTCTATAAATTCTCATACAATTTATACTTCTTATATACCAATCGATTCGTCTTGATGCAAAGAATAAGATTTTATTATATATTAACTTCAATAAACAACTTAAAAAAATTTTTTTGAAAAAAAAAATTTTTTAGAAAAAAGTCAAAAAAAAATTTTCTTTTGAGAATTTTTTAAAGTCTATCAATCCATTTCGAGATATTTTTATGATAAATATACCTATTAAATTTTAGCCAAATTCGTTAAAACCTCTTCGAGTTATCGTGTTCACAAAAATCGGGATCCACACACACACTCACACACACATACACACACATACACACACACACACATACATACATCCGGACAATTGTTCAGGGTCTTATATAACATAGTCCTATATAGAAGAAAATTTGTTAAAAGGATTTTTAAAAATTTTGTAAATTAAACGACTACAAAGCTTCCTCACGAGGAAGCAAAAAGTTGTTTTTGTCAATTTGACCTTGCAATTCAAGGTCAAATTCTTAATTTCAATATACAGTAGAACCCGGTTAATACGATCCCGTTTAATACGATTTCCCGCTTAAGACGCTCATTTTTATGGTGGTCCCTGCAATTAAAGACATACATTTTATATCCCACCTAATACGTTTTCCCGCATAAGACGCATTCTTAGTGCGGTTCCTACAGAATATAATTAACCAAGTTCTACTGTATCTCAAAATCGGCGTTTTTTTTCGTAACTTATCCCAATTGAAAGCTTACCTTTTTTCATATGAGCCATGTAAAAATCAGAGTGAGACCATGAAACTATTTTAAGAAATTACAGTCGGGCCGCAGAACTGCACGGTACCCCAGAAATAACCCCTCCACTTGATTTCAAACTGAACGCTGACGAACTCATCCCTACTATCTAATTCTCATGACCGTACTTGGATATTTATCCTCTGGGATTAAAATTGAGTTCATAGAATTTTAAAATATACGGCACTGAATTTAGTAGCGCCACCGTTCACTGTGGAGTACTTAGAAACTAAAGCCAGCGTGCAGTTTGGCGACAGCGTTCAGTTTCAAAGCGTGCAGTTCGGAGGCCTGACTGTAATTATAAATCATCATTTTCTATGTAAAATAATGATAAATTATTATTTTCCTCAAAAATTCTCATGGTCCCACTCTGATTTTTACATGGCTCATAGAAAAATAGTCACCAGCTTATAGCCCGTGAAAAGCCCTTTAAAAATCACTATTCATACTTTAAATTTGCTTAATTTTACTTATCAATATATTAAATCGAAAAAAGATATTTTTAAAAAAATCAAAATTTTGAAACTCCATAACTCAAAAAATATTTTATCAAATTCAAACAAAATTAATATTTACACTTCTACTAATAATAGTAACATTTCAGCAAAGTTTAGAGAAATTCATTTTTTTACCTGGGCAGTTGAGGAATTTTGCCCCATATGTTCCTAATTTGTGGTTACGTTTTATTTTTTTACTCCGAATCCCTTTGAGATCCCAAGATTAAACTTACAGGACATGTAAAGCACATTTGCCCTAAAATTTAGTAAAATTTTGAAAAAAATCGAAGATGATGTTTTTTTTTTCAAAAACGGATTTTTAATTTTTCAAAATTTCAAAAAAAAAATTTTTGAATTTTTTTTTTATATTAATTTTAACTTAAAATATACTTAAAACCAAAGAAATCCTTTTTTTAAAATCCAAAATCAGTTAATTAGAACCAAAGTTATAGCACTTTTAAGACAAAAGACAAAAATTTTGAAAATGCCATATTTTTGGTAATTTTCAAAATTTTGAAAAAATATTTGGTGGAGTTGTTTATCACTATAAAAGTAATAAATTTACAAAAGTACAGCCAAATCCCAACAAGTCCCCGCCGATGGTTGTCCACTACCGAACATCATCGATGTCTTTGACGTGCTGGGAGAAGCGGATCCACTGCCAAATGTCATTGATTTCTTTGATGTACTGGGAGAAGTGGATCCACTGCCGAACATCATTGATTTCTTTGATGGGCTGGGAGAAGTGGATCGACTGCCGAACATCATTGATTTCTTTGATGAGTTGGGAGAAGTGGGTTCGCTGCCAGACACGACTGGCATCTTGGATATGTTCGGTAGACCTTGCCGTGGTGGCGGGGCTTTTCACTAAAGGACAACCAACAGGGTGGTACCCTGATTCTAAAACCAAAAAAAAAATATGATTATGAATCATAATATTAATGAATTACCCCAAGGAGGAACCCCGAAAGGGGACAATACTCCCGACGGTGTCTCTTCGAACACCGCCCCAGGCCCCACGGATTTTGGGGGGGGGCCAAAAAATAATCAGCCGATAATATATGAGACAAATGTCTCAAACCAGTTCCTGGCTATTCCGGGATTTTTTAAAAGCTTGCGCCAAGGATTCAAGCGCCAAAAGAACGTCAGTCGTGAAATCCAGGATGGCGTGACGGTTTTGGAAGGTGCGTTCGACATAATCTGTAAAAATTTACGTTTTATCTCCAAGCAACGACATGTCCTAATAAGGCAAACAGCGTTAATAAACGCCCCAGGGAAGGTGCAAGCCCAGATGCGAGTTCGCGACGGGCGACTCAAGGCGGGAAGAGAATTAAGCGAAAGGAGGCTCCACAGCTTGGTTCTGAGTCGCTAGTTGGAACAAAAGAGGCGCCCTCAAACAGTCCTGGCAAGTCGTATGCTGGGACCGTCTTGAGGGACGGAGCGGACAATGGAGACGGTTTCAAAGTTGTTAAAAACAAAAAGAAACGGACTCCAAAAGAGAAACCCTCAGGTGAGAAAAAAGAGCTTCCGAAGCCCCCTTTGAAGCTAAGGAGCACGGAAGCTGTTAAAATTACGGCAAGCGACTCAAAGTTTTATGAGGGTATCTTGCCGCTAATAAAAGCAAAGGTAAACCCAGAAGATACGGGTACCGTGATCCGGAAAATCAGGAGAACTTTTAAACAGGAGGTTCTCGTGATAGTGAAAAAGGGCGGAGAGACCTTAAAATTTGCAGATGCACTGTCTTCGGCCCTGCATGGTAAAGCTGAGGTCACACCTCTAGTGAATAAATGGTCTCTAGAGATTAAGGATTTGGACGAAGCCACCTCAGAGGATGAGGTAACTTCAGCACTAAGAGAAAAGCTGGGTAAACCCGACCTAAAGATAGAGTGTCGACTTTTGCCGCGCTACAGAGGAACTAAGGTTGCTCTGGTACGTCTGACAGAGCCAGAAAGTAACACTCTGCTAAAGCTTGGTAAAATAAAAATCGGCTGGATAAATGCTCCAATTCGCGAGCATGTTGAAGTAGCTAGGTGCCAAAAGTGCCTAGCATACGGTCACTCAACCCGAACCTGCAAAGGCCCCGACAGAAGTAAAAACTGTCGGAGATGCGGCAGAGAGGGACACCTCGCGAAGAGCTGTAAAGTTAAGCCGAAGTGCCTTACGTGCTTGGACCTGGGGAAGCCAGAGACAGATCACGATTCCGGAAAGAGAGCCTGCCCGGTTTACAGAGAAGAACTGCAAAAGATTAAAAGGGCAAATCCTTAAAATTTTTGCAGGTCAACCTGCATACAAGTAAGGATGCACAGTTGCTCCTAATGCAAACAGCAAGGGAAAATGAGGTCGATATCCTGTTCTGCAGTGAGCAGTATCAAGGAAGCGACCTCGCCCCTTGGTATCAGGATAAGGGGAAGAGAGCCGCCATAAAGCTGTGCAACCCAGAATTGCGGGTTGACAAGTTTCTGAAGACGAGCAGTGGGTTCGTGTGGATAGAGGTGGCTAATATACGTATGTATAGCTGGTACTTCTCACCCAACGACCCACTGACAAACTTCGAAGCCAATATCGAAGACCTAGAAGCGAGCCTCACAGAATCCAGGCTGGATGTCATCATCACTGGTGATTTTAACGCAAAGTCGCCAGAGTGGGGTGAGACGAGACTCGACAAGAGAGGAATTCGTATTGGAGAAATTATCTCCAGAAACGACTTATTGGCAGTAAACCGAGGCAACACATGGACTTTTAGACGAGGTGCGATCGGATCAATTATAGATCTAACAATCGCATCGTCTAAACTATTTAGCCGCATAACCGACTGGCGGGTCTCTGAGGAATATACCGCAAGTGACCACCAGTATATTGAGTTCTCAGTCTCGATGGGAGACACACGAGGAGGAAAAAGACAGGATGCTCCTAGTCGCAAAACCTCCTCGTGGAATATTAAGAGACTCGACAAGGAAAAGTTCGGCCGGTCCCTAAGAGAAGCCCTTCTAATTGAGGACTTGGGCTGGGTGAAGAGGCCGAGCAGTCTGGATGGGGAGGTGCGAGCGGTCAGGAACATGATAGTCACCGCTTGCAATGCGTCAATGCCACGCAAAGGCGCCACTCCCGTAAGAAAATCCTTGCACTGGTGGTCAGAGGAGCTAGCCTCCTTGAGAAAGGAATGCCTCAAAGCAAGAAGGACATATACCCGATCTAAGGGAGATCCCTTGCTGAAAGAGGCTTTCAAGGAGGCGAAAAAAAACCTCAAGAAAGAGATCCGGAAGTCGCAACGCCATAGCTGGAAGGACCTAATCGAGGAAGTCGATAAGGACCCATGGGGTCTGGCCTTTAAAATCGTAACTAAGAAATTAGTGACGAGGCAAAAGACCCCCGGCCTGGACAATCCCGATTGGGTCAGAAAGATAATAAGTTCTTTGTTTCCTCCTGCGGAGCCATACCTTAGATGGGATAAGTAACGAGATCCTAAAGTTGGTAATCGACACTTCACCCCAGATTCTGCTTCGATGCTTCAATCTTTGCCTTGAGAGAGGAGAGTTCTTCCGCGACTGGAAGCGACAGTCCTCCTAAGGAAAGGTGAAAAACCTCTAGATAAGGTTTCATCGTACAGGCCTATATGCCTGCTAGATACGATGGGTAAACTTCTAGAGGATATGGTTCTGCAGAGAATGCAAAGCCACTTGACCGAAGAGAATCGTCTATCCGATCACCAATTTGGTTTCCGTAAACACAGAAAAAACTTAGTCTCAAAATGAGTAGTGTACGATACTCAAAATGAGTTGCAACAAAATTTTGAGCTTAGATAAAAATTACTCATAATGAGACCAATCATATTCATTATGAGTATAAAAGATAAGTGGAAATTTTCATCAAATAATGAATAACCCAATAAAAATATAAAATATATTAATTAACTGTGCGTATATGACGTAAAAAATATTATGTAATATTCATTTCACATATATTTTGCCTACAATTTTTCAATAAAGGCAAGCAAATTTTTAGGTTATAAATGTTTGTTGACATACCAGTAGTGCCAATCTGATTTCACACAACTTACTTCAATTAAATGGCGCTAAGTTTGAAAATTTATTCATCCCATTATGTGTAATTTACTTTAATTAAGATAATTTTTAATTAATAAATTGATTTTTAAATAAAAAGACATTAAAATATTTTCAAATTAATGAAAATTAATATTTTTCACAGTAAATATATATGAAATATCACAAAATGACAAAACTGTAAATGTTACCAACTCAACATTTTGAAAATGTTTATCGACAGGTAATACTCATTTTGAGCAACTTGAAGTTAGTAATTTGTTCAAATTGAGTAGTACTCAAAATGAGATGCAACAAAAATGAGACCAAGTTTTTTCTGTGAAGGCAAGTCCACGGTTGATGCCATCCAGGCAGTTGTGGACATAGCCAAAGCAGGAAAAAACAAATTGGGACCTGGGAAAAAGAAGAGCTTCTGCGCGTTGGTAGCAATTGATATACGCAACGCGTTTAATTCCGCAAGATGGAAAGATGTCATCGAGTCGATGGAAAAGAAAAACATGCCGCCCTACTTGTTGCGGATAATGGATAATTATCTTAGCAACAGGTGGGTTATATATGAGGGAGACACCTGCACTCTCAGGGAAGAGATGCAGCGTGGGGCACCTCAAGGCTCGAGGGTTGGTCCATTTGTATGGAATGTATCTTACGATGATTTTCTGCGAATGGATCTGCCCGAAGGTGCGGTGATCATCAGCTTTGCGGACGACGCGTTGTTCGTGTGCACTGCCGAAAGTGAGGAGGCTCTTGGGACATTGGTGAACGAATGTCTGCGACTAGCTAAAAGCTGGCTGGATACCAGAGGTCTTGAAATGGCCCTGGAAAAGACCGAGGCACTGATGGTCACAGATAGACGTGGTTATGAGCTCCCACGAATCGTGATAGACGGATTCGAGGTCAAGTGGAGTAAGCAAATTAAATATCTTGGTGTGGAGTTAGATGGAAGGTTAAACTTCCACCACCACATGGCTACGGCGTCAAATAAGGCGATCGAGTGTGCGGCTAATCTTTCACGGCTAATGCCAAATGTTGGCGGACCCCGTAAACAAAAAAGAAGACTGGTGGCGAGTGTCGCCCACGCTAAAATGCTCTATGCAGCACCAGCGTGGGCCCCATCCCTGAGGAGTAAAAGATGTGTGACCATCTGTGAAAAGATACTGTCTGCGCAGAGATCGATAACAACGCGTATCATCTCTGCATATAAGACGGTATCTACGAGTGCTGTGCAGGTCCTTGCAAGTGTCCCGCCAGCAGATCTTTTGGCGAGGGAAAGGGAAGAAATGTTTCTCTTTTCTAAAGAAAGCAGTTCCTTGAATGAGGAATTAAGACCAAGCAAGGGCCTGATCCGCAAAGAAGCGAGGCACAGGCTCATAGAAAGATGGCAAGAAAGATGGGATAGTGAGGAAAAAGGTCGATGGACTTATCGCCTTATCCCGGCACTCGCCACCTGGATAAATAGGAAACACGGTCAGGTTTCCTATTACTTGACTCAGGCGTTCACAGGTCACGGGTGTTTTAACTCGTACCTGTGTCGCTTTAAATTACGCGAGGACGAGGTGTGTGCATATTACCAGTTCCCTGAGGACAACGCGGAGCACACCCTCTTCTCATGCAAGAAATAGGACTTGGAGAGGCAGGCCATGTTCGAAGGTGTAAACAGTCAAGTTACACCGGAGAACATGGTATCGCTGATGACCCAGTCAGAGGAGAATTGGCGGCAAGTTGAGAACTTCATAATCTCGGTTATGTCGAGGAAGGATCTCGACGGCCGCCAAAAAGCGTAATTTAAACAGCTTTTAATTTATTCGTTTGTTTTTTATTAATTTATTTTGTGATTTATTTGTCCTTATACATTTTTTAATTTATTCCGTTTTATGTTTTTAATATTATATACGCGTTTATTATTTTTTTTTCTTTTTTTTATATATCCGTTTGCAATTTTATCTTTTGACTGTTTACACTTGATTAAACATTTTTTTTTTATTATTGTTGTGCTGTTAATTCCGCTTTTATATTGAAATAGTTTTAAATTTTTAACTATTAACGCAGGATAACCGCAGAGAAAAGCAGAAGGTCGCATTAGCGACAGAGTCGGAGCGCCACCCTCGAAGGCTAAAGTCTTACGACAGTTCCGAGGGAGGGTAAAGGGCTCCAAAAGAAGGGTTACGGGTTTTAGTGGGTCGGGCTGGTAGTAGGTCGCCAGTTTGTTAAATTTATTATAACATTTATTTATTTTTCTTTTTTTATATTTCCTTTTGTTTTTTTTTTATCATACCAACCCCACATAACCTTGGAGTGCGGAATGCAAGGTATCTGTAGGCAGATTTCCCAAAAGTCCCTAAGCAAAAAAAAAAAAAAATCCCAACAAGTCATGAAAATAAGTGTCCCAATGGGAAATGCACTACGGGCGCAGTACTATCCTAGTGTTGGCAGTATCAGAGATGCCATTGGACGGAGGAATTTCATCCCCACTCTTGCACCATTTTACATTTAAGTCAATGTAAAATGGCGCAAGAGTGGGGATGAAATTCCTCCGCCCAATGGCATCTCTGGGCAGTATCGGGGCTACACTGAATTTCAGTACTGGTGCAATACAGATATATCGTCGGCATGTAAACAATATTCTGTACTGACAATCGGTACTAATTCAGTACTGGCGTCAATGCAGAATGTTAGTGTTGCGGTAGTACAGGTGAATACATATTTTTAGTGTCACGCCGATGTTACTTTTACTTTTATAAAAAAAAATTATAAATTAAAAAAAAAGAATTTCATGCTATTCTCATGTCATGTATGCTTGGAATTTTAATACCTGTCGAAGAAAATTTGTTTTTCTATTTACCTGGATATTTACCATCATGAGGTCTCGAACGCAAGACGCTGCTAGGAGCGGATGCTCTACCAACTGCGCCACGGAGGCTCATGAATGGAAAGTTAGAATATACATACATACGAAGGAAGTATGAAAATATGCTCTGTAACTTGAAAGTGGGATATTGTAATTACAACAATAGTAATATACATTATATTTTATATATATTACAGAAGAATATTAAAATATAAGGAATCATTTAAAAATTAATTTTTAATATAAATGAAAGATTAGTGCAATAAATTTAAGCTTAATGAATAAAATTCCTAAATTTTTATATAAAATTTATATTCTAACTTTTCATTTAAATAAACAGATTTTACAAAATTATTTTCCAAATTAGTTTATTAAAAAAATTTACCATTATGAATAACAATATAATGCCAAATGGAAAAATAAGTATCGAATAATTACATTGAACCATTAAAACAAAAACGAGACTTTTATACATAAGAACATTGTTTAAATATTTACCAGAAGAATAATAAAACAATAAAAAATATTTCAAGATACAGTAAAAAATGCTTCATGTCAATCATACTCAAAATTTAGATTTGCATATAATTAAAAAATGACAAAAAAGTGAGGTTACTTTTTGTGAAATGTGAATGAAAACAATAACAACCTAACAAGATGGTTGGTTTTACCAAGAAGCTTGTGTTAATTTTATTAAATTTGTTTAACTTGTCCAATGTAGTTCGCTTTACCAGCTCTCACTATATAGTTATCAAAATCATGTACAAAGTAAATTCAACAAAAGTCATTTTAACCATCTTAAAAAATAAAAAGTATATTCAACTTCACAATTTTAATTCATTCTACTAAAACTTTAGTTAATATAAGAATATGACTACAAATAGTTTAACTAACGATAAATTATTAATTTAGTATTGAATTTTTTTTTCAATGAATAATTAACAAAAAAAATTATTCAACTTGTGAATTTTGAAATTAAGTTCCTAAAAACATATTTACAGTACTAAGCCGAAGTATTATTGCCAAGATTTGGCATTACTATGGCAAAAACATTTATTCTGTACTGCGCCAAGATTTACCTGACAAGGTTTGGCATAACTATGGCGGAACCATTTATTCTGTCCTGCGCCAAGATTACCCTGCCAAGACTTGGCAAAATGCTGGAAGAACAAATGGTTCTGTACTGCGCCATTTGTCACTGTTGGCATTGTACAGAGATTTCCCATTGGGTATAAGCTCTAGTAGTTAGCTAAATTATGGTCAAATTTTGCCAATATCATCTCAAGATTGCTAGTGTTAAAAATAATTCAAGTCTCAAATTTAATTAGATAAATATTTGCACCAAAGATTCCAAAAATACAACAAATCTAATTTTTAGGAACGACAATTGGCTAAATATTTGACCATTTCGAATTGCCAGAACTGGCCCAAGATTTCTGGTATTAGCAACCGCTAATACTTTGAGCTATTAAAAAACACACCCGCACAAAAACAGTGATAACTCAGTCAAAAATAAAGCAAGATGTTTTTTTAAATTGCATTGGAAAGCTTATTAAATTTCCAATGAAATGGCTCTATTTTCACTAGTATTGCCTAAATAGGGAGCGAAATATCATGTTATAAACACAAAAAAATAATTCTATTTTTTTTTATTTTCTCACCCTGACTTTGACTCCTGACAAAATTTAGAAAAGTTGATGAAAAAAATTGTTATTTTCACAGACTATTCCTTGTAATCTAAGCTTTAAATAGAGGCCAAGAACAGCAAAAAATATTAGCGGGTTTCCGAGATATTTCCATAATCGATTTCTCTAATTCGCAGTTGAATCAGTTGCGTGGCTGTGAAGAAAGTATCTTTGTAAAATCCTAATAGGAAAATTACAACTGGCGGAATACTGCGCCAGCACTGTTAGTACTGGCATAACGCTGAAACGATAACGCTGTCTAACGCTGGCGAAGTACTCCCGAGTCGAAATTTAGACCCTACTTAGCCTCTGAAAATGTAGGGCCTATTCAGGTTTAGCAGTCGTAAAGTAGGGTCTGATTTCAATACAATTTTTAAAAACTAGACCCTACTTTGACTCCCAAAACAGGCGGAAATTTGCCAATCTTCCATTTGGAGAAGCAAAGGAGGGTCTACTTCTAAGAAACCTATACCGTACTTTTAAACCTCGTAGACCCTACTTTCATACTCCTAGACTCTACAATTAAAAAATGAAAAATTTTAAGATTTGCTCAGATTCAAATGAAGCACTTGGGATGAGTAAAAGTGGAATTTTATGAATTTGGAGTACTTTTTGCATTTGCAGTGTTTCAAGTAATTCATTAAAAAATAATTTAAAATTTTCTTTTAGAATGTAGGGTCTAGGAGTATGAAAGTAAGGTCTACGAGGTTTAACAGTACGGTATAGGTTTCTTAGAAGTAGACCCTACTTTGCTTCTCCAAATGGAAGATTGGCAAATTTCCGCCTGTTTTGGGAGTCAAAGTAGGGTCTAATTGTATTAGAATTAGACTCTACTTTACTACTCCTAACACTCAATAGACCCTGAAAATTCAGGGGTGAAAGTAGGGCTTAAATTTCGACTCGGGCTGCCTGCCAGTGCTTCCAGACAGCACTGGACCGAATTAGACCCTCCTTTACTTCTCCAAATGGAAGATTGAGAAATTTCAGCCTGTTTTGGGAGTCAAAGGAGGGTCTAATTTTAAAAAATTGATTTGAAATCAGACCCTACTTTACGACTGCTAAACCTAAATAAGCCCTACATTTTCAGAGACTAAGTAGGGTTTAAATTTTGACTCGGGAAACTCCTCTGTTATTTTCTAAAACGTGACCGTAGAAGAAAAGTTTTTTAACACTTTGAATGTGTCATGGGATAATAAACAACTCAAGAGAATGAGGAAATGAGTCTTGAAAATGGTTCATCTGGGAAATCAGCGACCCCGAGAGTAACACTATATATACACACTCGCGGGAGGCATTTTACCAAATCTGGAGGATTCGTTGGGTGCCAAAGTGTATGCACGATTTTCAGCTGCGATATGCGCTGCGATTAAATGGGAAGAGAAAGTGCTTTTACATATATGTATACACTCTGTGTTCTATAACAGCAAATGAACTCCAGATAAGGTTTTGGCGTGTGTGGGCAGTTCAATCGATCGATTCTCGAAAAGGAGAGACAACAAACGATCAAAGGTCACGAGAGCTCAATAACTATGCACCAGTATTAAAACTATCTGTGCAAAAACACTTTTAACACCTTAACCATACTTTAATTGGACACGATTTGACTATAAGTGTGGAAAGATCATATACATACGCAAGGAAAGTCTTTCAACATGTTTCTAATTTATAATCTAAAATAACATTCCTGATACCAATTAAAATGCCTTTTCACGTTCCTTCATTTTTATTTGGCACTTCGTTTCTCTTCATTTATTTTCAACTGGCACTTACATTTACTATTATTGTACTTTTTGGCATAATTTCTACTTTTAGTTTTAACTTTATTTATTTATTATTAATAATATTATTATTGATACTGTTACCATTATTATTATCATTTATTTCAACTATTATTACAGAATTATTTTACACAAATAGATGACAAGAAGGTAGGGGAGAGTGGGGCAAATTAAGCAATTAATTTATGCGGTCTTTGATTTCCATTATTCTAAAACTAATCAACAAGAAATTTTAATAGTTGTTATTTAGTATATTATAATTATAAATGGGCAATTCTACGTGAGATTTCAGTCGACCTCTTAAAATCGGCCAAAAATATTTTTTTTCTATTCTGTATTGAAAAAAAACAGATACGTATTTTTTTATTATTTTTTTGGAAGCCAAATTTTTGAGTTATGAATTTTCAAAATTTTCGCTTTTTAAATGTAGCTATATTTTTAATGTCAGATAACTCAAAAAATATTGCTTCTTTTCATTTTTTGACAAGAAAAAAAAAGTTTTGTTTTTCTCTCTACTTTTGAATAATCAAAACAAAAAATTTTTTTTTTCATTTTTTATTAAAAAAATAAAAAAAATTTATAAACAAATTAATTTTTTTTAACTTTGGGTATGATAAATTTTTAATTTTCTTTTTCTAAAACATACCTGGAAATGATAAGAAGGTTTTGCAAAAAGTTTCAGAGTGGGCCTGACAAGTTTGATGGGTCCAAAAAAAAAATTAAGCTCTCCGTGCAGGTCGCACGCACGTGGCACAATGGGATTTTTTTACAATTTATTATTAAAAATTGTCTAGAGCCTACAAATTTTATCGGATTTTGATTATTATTGAATTTTTAGGCTCTAAACAATTTTTAATAATAAATTGTAAAAAAATCCCATTGTGCCACGTGCGTGTGACCTGCACGGAGAGCTTAATTATTTTTTTGGACCCATCAAATTTGTCAGGCCCACTCTGAAACTTTTTGCAAAACCTTCTTATCATTTCCAGGTATGTTTTAGAAAAAGAAAATTAAAAATTTATCATACCCAAAGTTAAAAAAAAATTAATTTGTTTATAAAATTTTTTTATTTTTTTAATAAAAAATGAAAAAAAAATTTTTTTGTTATGATTATTCAAAAGTAGAGAAAAAAACAAAACTTTTTTTCTCTTGTCAAAAAATGAAAAGAAGCAATATTTTTTAAGTTATCTGACATTAAAAATATATCTTCATTTAAAAAACGAAAATTTTGAAAATTCATAACTCAAAAATTTGGCCTCCAAAAAAATAATAAAAAAATACGTATCTGTGTTTTTTCAATACAGAATAGAAAAAAAATATTTTTGGCCGATTTTAAGAGGTCGACTGAAATCTCACGTGGAATTGCCCAAATACATTATTTAATGAAATTTAAAAACAATGCAAAAAATGCCTTTGCCCCACACGCTGGGGCAGCGACGTTTTCACTTATATTTCTAAAAGAAAGCATTTATAAGCCTTAAAAAAATTAACAAATGATATTTATTAGTATAATATTTGCGAAACATAAGGTTAACAACATATTATTAAAAGAATTAAACTATTTAATTAAAAAATAAAAATTTTTAGTGATTTTAACCTTATATTGTAAATCAATACCATGAAGGAGTATAAGGAGACATATCTCCAATAGGAAAATTGCCTGATATTGACTGTACTTCTCTACAGTAAAATCGACAGCATGAAGGAGTATAAAGGTACTCGCACACCTCGGCTGTCTGTCTGCCTGCGCAGGCAGAAGATCGTTCACACCTCACTTTTCCCGTTGAAAAATGAGGGAAGATTTGAATATCTATTAAAATTCAAATCTTCCCTCATTTTTTAACGGGAAAAGTGAGGTGTGAACGATCTTCTGCCTGCGCAGGCAGACAGACAGCCGAGGTGTGCGAGTACCTTAAGGAGACATATCTCCAATGGGAAAATTGCCTGATATTGACTGTACTTCTCTACAGTAAAATCGACAGGCACGCGAAAAGTAATAGCCTCATGTTCACTGATAACAGCGCCGCCAAACGGGAGAAATAATTGCAATTTTACATTTTAAGTATTTTTATCTTTGACAGCTGATTGATATTTAAGATTAGAGGATCCTCTGAGTATTGTATTGTAAAATAAATCAACAGAATTAAATTGTTTTATACGTTATATAAATAGAAAGGACTCCAAATGAACAACCAAAAATTCTTTGCATTAAATTCATAAATGTCTGTTGGTAAAAGTATAAAAACTTTTACCCTTACAAAATAGTATATTAAATAAACTTACCATTCTTGGTGCTTTGAAAAAACACTTCTTTCAGAAGCATTTTTATTTGCTTTATAACTTGACATGCAATTTTTTATAAAACAATACATATTACTTTTATTTTATTGTTATTATCAACTTGGTACATAACCAAAAAACTACGTAAACAAAACTTTTATCATGGACAGCATGGAAGGTATATATTCTCTCCTGTAGGGGCGCTAATATCAGTGAACAAATTTCCGGTATGCGAATTTGCGTGCATAGCGATTTTACGCAGTTAAGTACAGTCAAAAGAGATGCAATGATGCATATACATACATACTCCTCCTTATACTCCTTCATGATTAATACATAGAAAATTCGAATATTCAATTGTTTTTAACCAAATTATGTTCAATATTGCCTTTGCCCCACATAACAAACTTTTTTTTACTTTAAATTTAAAATATTTAGATACAAAATTAAACTAAAACACCACGCCAGTTGTGTAGAGAAATATTTAATTTATTTACATGTTACGTTTTTAAAAATTAAATACTTAAACTTATGTTTTAAAAAATAAAAGTTTGTTTAGTAAAATTATCATTTTATTATTGCAAAACAATTTTTTTGTTATATTTCTAAAAATATTTGATATTATTAGGTTTTTCTTTTTTTAATCAATTGGTCTGATTGCATTGCAACTTAATTTTTAATACCAATTGGAATAGACAGAAAATAAAGAAGATATTTTAAAAAACGTCTTTGCCCCGCATAGCGCCTTTGCCCCACTCTCCCCTAACAAAAAAGTTATAAAAAATAAATTAAAATTCATTGATTAATTAGATTGACACTTTTATTATTAATATTTTTTATCACTAAAAATGTGTACCGAATTTTAGCCCAATGGGTGACGATATGTAGAAGTTCAGTATGGGGACAGGGTCACTTTATGACATTTTTTCGGAAAAATTAAATTTCATTCCTTTTTAGTTCGTAAATATGACCCCTAATCGGGTTCGCTAAAATTTTCCCCAAATCTACAATTGAAAATGAAAATGTGTACCGAATTTTAGCCCAATGGATGACGATATGTAGAAGTTCAGTATGGGGACAGGGTCACTTTTTGACATTTTTTTGAAAAAATTAAATTTTTTTTCTCTCATAGTTCGCAAATATGATCTCCAATCAGGTTCGCTATATTTTTCCTGTAATCTACACTTAAAGTTGAGTATGTGTACCGAATTTTAGCTCACTAAGTCATGATATGTAGAAGTTAAGGTGGGGGGACAGGGTCATTTGTCGTAATTTTTTCTGAAAAAATCGATTTCATTCAGTGCTAGTTCGTAACCATGACTTTCAATCGGGTTCGCTATATTTTTCCTGTAATCTAGACGTGAAAATATGTATCTGTACCGAATTTCAGCTCACCAGGTTGAGATATATGTGGTAGTTAAGGGGGTGGGCAGCCTATTTTGAGTGTCTGGGACGGACACACGAGTGATTTCATAAGGCCCAAGCAAAAATTGACAACTGGCGCAGTACTGCGCCAGTACTGCCCAGTACTGGCGGAGTACTGGCCGCCATGGTTGAACCAGTACTGGCATTTGACCGAAATAATAACGCTTTTCAGTACTGGTTTTATATTACTGGCGCAGTACTGGCAGCCAGTACTGGTTTAGTACTGGCGCAGTACTGGTTCAGTACTGGTTTAGTTCCCGTGTAGAAAAATTTTCTGGCGCTGGCCTAAATCAGACCAGACTATCTATTTTCCAATATAGAGGAAAATTTATTTAAATTCAATATTAATATAATAAAAAAAAATTCATTTATATTTGCAAACATGTATAATAATCCCCAATTTTTAACTTTTAATCAAATTAATGTTTACAACGCAGAATAAACGCAAACCTATAACGAAATAAAATTTGCCATTGTGGGGAATCGAACCTACGACCTACGGACTTCTAGCCTAATACTCTAACCACTACCCTATCGAAGCTACAGGATAATAAATTTTAATTTCCGACACCTTTAACACTTACAGTTAATAAAGAGCGTTTAACTGTGTAATTTAGTTAAATTATTATTTAATTAAACTAAATTCAAAAAAATCAAATTAGTAGATTACCTAAAAAATTTCCATAAATTACCTCTAAAATATCCATAAATTACCATAAATTACCGACGTTAAATTTTTTAGGTCTAATTTGTGTCTTACATATTTTAATAAATTATCGCCAAAATGTTTATAAATTATCGCATAAATTTCCATAAATTACTGCAAAAATTTCCATAAATTACCATAAATTACCAACGTTAAATTTTTTAGTTAAAAATTTATCGTTAAAATTTTTATAAATTATCTCATAAATTTCCATAAATTACCGATGTTAATTTTTTTAGTTCTCGTTTGTATTTTACATAAAAACTATTGTCAAACTAAAAACTAAACTACTAACTAAAACTATTGTCAAAATGTTTATAAATTACCGCGAAAATTTCCATATATTACCATAAATTACCGACGTCAAATTTTTTAGTTAAAAATTTATCGTCAAAATTTTTATAAATTATCTCATATATTTCCATAAATTACCATAAACTACCGATGTTAATTTTTTTAGTTCTCGTTTGTATTTTACATAGTTTTATAAACTATCGTCAAAATTTGTAAAATATATTACGATAATAATATTGAAAAAAATTTAATTTTCAAAAGTGTTTAATTAAAATTTTAGAAAATAATTCATTTTTGAAAAAAATTTAATTTCTACCAATTTAAAAATTAGTGTATTTGATGACAAATTTGAATATATTAGCCAAAATATTTCTCTATTTTAAAGAAACTTATTATTGTTCAAGGTAAAATTTTTTTTCTTGCTGTTACGTCCGTAACTTCTTATTTAATATTCTTGATTCAACTATGTATTTTCTTATTATTATTCTTGATTGAACTATGTATTTTCTATAATATTCACGTGTGTATGTGTATGTGTATGTGTATGTGTATGTGTATGTGTATGTGTATGTGTATGTGTATGTGTATGTGTATGTGTATGTGTTTGTGTATGTGTATGTGTATGTGTATGTGTATGTGTATGTGTATGTGTATGTGTATGTGTATGTGTATGTGTATGTGTATGTGTATGTGTATGTGTATGTGTATGTGTATGTGTATGTGTTTGTGTATGTGTATGTGTATGTGTATGTGTATGTGTATGTGTATGTGTATGTGTATGTGTATGTGTATGTGTATGTGTATGTGTATGTGTATGTGTATGTGTATGTGTATGTGTTTGTGTATGTGTATGTGTATGTGTATGTGTATGTGTATGTGTATGTGTATGTGTATGTGTATGTGTATGTGTATGTGTTTGTGTTTGTGTATGTGTATGTGTATGTGTATGTGTATGTGTATGTGTATGTGTATGTGTATGTGTATGTGTATGTGTATGCGTATGCGTATGTGTATGTGTATGTGTATGTGTATGTGTATGTGTATGTGTATGTGTATGTGTATGTGTATGTGTATGTGTATGTGTATGTGTATGTGTATGTGTATGTGTATGTGTATGTGTATGTGTATGTGTATGTGTATGTGTATGTGTATGTGTATGTGTATGTGTATGTGTATGTGTATGTGTATGTGTATGTGTATGTGTATGTGTATGTGTATGTGTATGTCACATATTATTACATTGTATTCAGTACATTTTCTATGAATATGATATTTGTTATTATATAGTTTCTATGTATTTCCAACAAATTAATAAGTTATAACAAATCCAAGAAAGAGAAGTTATATTTTAAATACTGTAAAACGAATAACGATTATGCATCAATTTGACAACCTTCTGCAAGCTAGACCACACATGAGGAAAGAAGAATGCACTCCGAAAGAGAGAGAAACGACACATACCAGAGCCAGGTCCAGCGAGATCTATCCAAATACATGGCGAATGAAGAAAACCCTATTGATATTGGTCCAGTGACATATCGCTGCACCTACCTGCACGTGTAGCATTTCGGCACGTGTAATATTCGTGAATCACCTTGCATAAGAAATTTGATATAAAAAGGGATAGCATCTTTGATAGAGTAGAGAGTATTTTTTTGGAAATCAACCTAATAACATCTTTGACAAAGAGAATACAGTTTAGAAGTTAATTGAACTACATCCCCAAGTATATTTATGAGACCAAGTTTGGTACAACAATTAGTAAATTCACTTATTTAACTACGAGCAATAAGTGATAACCCAAGAAGAATTAAATTGTTTTCAAGTTTCAAAATCAAATATTGAAACAGTATTTCTAATTTCTAAGCATCGAGATTTGCTTTGGAGGCGACAGTCTGTAAGAAGAGAAAAATCCCCAAGAATACAATACACTAAATTTTATTAGTGTAAACAACAAGGCTAATATACAACCACTGAGGACACCAACCACAGGCTCCTTTGTGTCTACTTCTCATAACCACTTCAGATCGGAAATCGAGATAACAATCACCAGTTTTTCAACACCTGCAATAATCGTTATTCCAAAAGTAAGATTTTTATACTCATTGTATTTTTGTACTATTGTCAATTCTTTTCTTTCTTGGGTGGTTTTAAATAAATATTCTCTCACAACATTTAGTAGGCTCATTGACTTATCCCTCGACTTATCCTCATCCCAAATTATATTCAATTTCTGAAACTAATTTAAAACGAGGAATGTTAGGTATATTTAAAAAGGTTTCAGTTTTGACGTTGTGACGCCCCAAGATGTCAAGGTGTCAAATTTTCTTTTTGATTAATATCATAGGAACAAAAGGATGCAGAATGTCCCATTTTAACTTTTAATTTAATCATGCTTTTAAATGTATTTGTATTGTCTTGTATGAATGTATGTTGTGAATGTATTTTAATTTTAACTTAATTATTAACCATTTAATTGATTTTAACTATTTTATATTTTTGTTAATTCAAATTTCACATCGTTCTCAACATTAAAACCTTACAATTTTTACACAAAAATGATGCACGAACGACAATCTGGTTCCTCGGGTTTTTCCTCTCATTTGTTTGAGATCATTTGCGGGAATTCCTCTTTTTCCTCAATGTACTAACATTCCAAAAATTATAAATCTAAGTTACAATAAAGGAGTGAGCCCTCGAACTGGAAATAGTGTCAAACCAATTTTTTTATTTTGGATCTTAATCCTTAAAATAACATCTAGCAATAGATCGAATTTTAAAGGAAGAGTGCAATAAAATTATTAAAAAGGACCAGAGTTGAGCCCTGCAATAAAATGCAATTCGGCTGGTCCTAGGGTCGCAGACCCCCCCCCCCCCCCGCAAGCATATGTTTGCTAATTATTGCACCTTCCTGGTATAAAAATTATACCTGGTCCACGTGGACTACGACCAGATTTTTTTGAGTTTTGGGCGTTACTCTATTTATTTCTTAGCAAATAAAAATCCTTAATTCCCCTTTTTTCCAAAATTTTTCCACTTCCTAAAATTTTCGCAAATTCCTCGGAGAGTGGGTTCGACCTAAAGATTCTAGCAGTCCAATTATTTGGCTGAAAACGCATTTTCTTTTAACAAGTATAAATCCTCGGAATAAGATTGTTTAAGTTAAGAGCCAAGGACCATTTCCCTTGAACATACCGTTCAATCATTTAAAATATTTAAATACGCGACTATTGTAATAAAACAAATTTTTCAAGTGTTTATAAATAAATAAGTGTTAGAACTAAAATTCTTATTTTCCTTAAAAATTCCCTAAACAACAATAAGGTGTAGTTTTAACTCCTTAAAACCTAACAAGATCTCACGACTATTTCTTTTGCCGCTCGAAGAAATAGTAAATTTTTAACAATTAATTAATTAAATGAACGAGATTCACCATTTTTATTATTAATAAACTTGTTTTCTTTTAACTAAATATTAATTATTTTTGGTGACATTTTATGTTGATTTTATTAATTTGTTATATTTTTCTTATTATGTTATGTAACATAAGATATTTTTGGTGACTAGCTTCCAATTTTATCTTATTTCCATGCCGTTCCGTAACAACGTAACATTGCGAACAAATGTCAAAATTCTATAATTAGAAAAAACAGAAACAAAATTTCTTTTCAGATTTTTCTAAAATTTTTTACTGAATTGACATTTAATATCTAAAGTCGGGTCCCCATACTATTACATTTCCCGAAATTTCCCACTCCTCCTGACTCAGCTCTGTTATGTGCTCAAAGTATGCCTACTGCGCACCTTTCAGGAACGTAAATATATACACCTCAAGTTTGGCCTAGAAGTATATGCCCCCTTTTCTTTGGGCTTAAGAATACGGCCCTAAAAAATTGGTGACGTAACGTGACGTCACCTAACACTTCTGAATTTGGAGGTTATGCAAAAACATAACACTACTGAGGACATAACAGTTTGGAATCTAACAGTATGGGGACCTGACTGTATTTTAATATTTATTATTTAATTATTCATTATTATTTATCTTTTTTTTAATTATGAGAGCGCGGTGCGTCATTGTTTTACCGTGAAAGAAAATGTTATGTTTTATTTATTAATAATTTTAGTCCCACTTTGGGTAGAAACTTTTTCGAAAGGAAAAAAGCTGAGCTTTCTTTCTAAATAAAAAAAGTTAAAAAATACCGATTTTACAGAAAAATGCAAATTAATTTTTAATTTTCAAGGTCAAAAAAATATTTTCTCTTTTAAAACTAACATATCCATTGAAAAGTAAACATAAAAACTTTTCCAAAACATATTTTGTGAAATTCACATATTTTTTTAAGAGAAATACAAGTCTCCAAAGTATGACGTGCAAACGCGTGAGGCCTGCAGCACTTGGCGTAAAATCCCCCATATATTGGAATCTATCAAAAAGTATTTATTTATTTATCTTGGTGATAAATCGTTAGATTAATTACTTAAACTATACTTAAAATTTTTCTTGGAGGTTAATTAAGACATTCATATACTAAAAATTTTTTTGTTAATAAGTGTATAAATTAACGAATGAACAAGAAATTTTTAATGCAATATTAATTTATATTTAAATTTAATATACAATTACAAATATATAAATACTTAAAATCCTTTACTATTATTGTTTTTAAATGCCACAATATTCTACAAAGCAAACATTTACTTTTACATTAAAAATAAAAACGTTTGTCAATTTTGACACTTTATGCAACAGAAATTTGAGGTTATGTTGCATTCTAGCGGAAAGTGCTCGCGCCATGCAAGGCGCTAGAAGACGTCGGCGAGATTAACTGCCATGCAAATTCCAGTGGTGGCGCTAGCATATATCTTGGCTTTCATTAAATTTTTCTACCTGGGATAAGTATAAAAAGAACCAGCTCGGTAAGAAGCGTAGAATTAAAAAGAATTCAAAAGTTGTATTCTTCTTAATAGGCGAATTTACCTCGGAGCTCTATTCCACGGGAACCACCAAAATTTCAAAAAAATCTTTTATTCTGAATTGACTTCACAAAAATATGAAACGCGTACTCAAAAGAATCAGAATCTACAGCAAATCAGTAGAAATTTCTATTCCACTGAATTGACTCACTACCACTCAAGATTCAACTAGAAAGTCAGGTTAGGTTTCAAAACTTGACGTTAAACATTGAGCACATGAAAATTCCTTTCAGTAAGACCATTTTATATTTTATCGTAAGCACTTTGCGTTTTTTAACCATATTTTCACTAATTTTAATATTTAATTTTAATAGTTTAGCGCTGAAATTACAATGAAATTCACACGACGCGAAATATAACTGTCACTGCGTTTTATTTTAAGACAATAACTAGAGGAGCTCTTACAGACAATTAGAAAGATTAGGCTTTTCCAAATTGTTTGTCAAAAGTTGTATTCCTTTTAATGCGCTTCTGAAATTTGAAGCAGTCTATTGAGAAGAATAAACATTTCATATTTACTCGTCGAACATTCTATTCTTTTGAATTGACTACCTAAAATCATTAGAAGTCAATCCAGTCAATTCAAAAGAATAGAACTCAATATTTTTTTCAAGAACTTTTAATACCATAAAACTTTGCGCATTAAGAAAAACAGAAAATTTGGATTCTTTTCTATCTGCAAATCGACGTGAGCAATAGAGAAGAATTGATTTTTCTAAAATTTTTATGGTTCCCGTGGAATAGAGCTTCGAGGTAAATTCGCGTTTTCAGAATAATTCAAAATTCTCGTTTTCAAGCATATTTTCTGAAAATTGAATTTTTTTCTATTCTACGCTTCTTACCGGATAATAATACATAAATATAGTTTCTTTCATATTGGAGATCTGAGAAAGAGGGCATCTATACGCCCTTTACCCTACTAAGTTTAATAAAAAATCATCTTTCCAATTTTAGTTTTCGAAAAATTAAAAAAAATCTTTTTTCAGACCTCTTTGAGCCTCTTTACTTCTCTTTTCAACCTCTTTTGAACCTCTAATATTGCGGAAAAATATATTTCTGCAGTTTTTAGGTTTAAAAGAGGATTTAGAAGTGTTAAAGAGACTTAAAAGAGGGTAAAAAGAGGTTTTTGGAGAACTAAGAGAGAGTTAAAATTTTGACTCGGGCACCCTCCTTAATCTGAGTAGATAAATCTTAATGTGTGTCTATACATATTAAGGTATATGTGAATAAATACCAGTGTATGTACAAACATTAATGTACATGTGAGTGTATAAATATTAGTGCGTATGCAAACATGTTTGAGAATCACAAACACCAAACTTGGATCACCCATAGCGTTAATGTATACATGCATACTCTCGGCGCTCTTTGTTAATAATCCTCAACGGTGGTCCAGAAGCTCTTCTTTCCTTTTCTCATCTCAAACATGAAATAATCGTGTCGCGATAATTCTTATACTTGATGATTATTCAAACGATCTGCTCAAACAAATAAACGATCCCCCCTAAAAAAATAATATAAAGAATAACATCAACACTTGTTTTATGTGCCGAATTACAAGTTTTCAAATTTAAAACTCACCAGGTGTGTCTCAGTCATTACAGTTTTCTTTTACATAAAAAAAACATTTTTGTTATTTCTTGCGCATTAAATAAATAACCAATCTAGGTAATAACACAAGATATAATTATATTACCGAAATTTTCTATCTATCATATAATGCAAACATTTCGTATGTTTAAAAAAATTCTGTCATACATTCTGCATTCTGTGCAAGATAACTTAATATTGAATTTGTTAAACACTAAATCTTGACTCCATTCGAAATACAATTAATCTTAGTTGGGTAAATATTACAAATGATAATGATTATGTAAAATTTGTGAATATTTATTGATATTATGAGGAAGAAAATTTAAGAAAACAGTAATTATTATCAAAAGTATATCGACTCTATATAATAATGTACGACCTTTTGATGGAAACCAGTTTTTTATTAATGATATGGGAAAATAAAAATAAATTTTAGGCCCTAGACAACACGAGGACGGAAGTTCTCGAGTTTCACTATCTCATATTACTAGTGAACTATAATCTCAACGTAAAATCATTATGAAATTCATACCGTTGTGAAATACGGATGTTATAACAGTTAAATCAGGTCCGACCTGTTAACTACCTTAAAATTTATCACCCAGATAAACTCTTGAAACACAGGTAGGGTTAAAATCCACCTCCTCCTCTTTTCATGATTATCACCGAGAGTATTATTTGTTAAGCAAAAATAAAAAAAGAAAAAGGTGGAGAAATCGCCTTTCAAAGTATGTAATATATGTAAAATGTAAATCGAACGGAAAGGAAAAATTACAAATTCTCATTTATAAGAGATACAGAGACAATTGTATAAATAATATAGGGTAAGTGTACCAATTGCTGAGGGTGTCCCATTTGTCGATGTTACCATGGTAATAACCAAAAAATATTGTCTAAAATGTCTTATTTGTTTGTGGATATAATATTAATATATTTTTTCACACTTATAACACATAAGAAAATTAATATTTATCACTTTTTTCCATTTACAATGTGCTACAATGTTTAAATAAAATTCAAAGCTTGTTTACTCGACAACAGGAACTATCCTCGACAATTGGTACGTTTACCCTATTAAAAAAAACTCTTTTTAATGCTTCAATAAGAATGAAAAGTTTCGAATATAATTGTTAATTAGATTGTTTTATTGCACTATTGTTGAATGCGGTTGCTTAGACAGAAATGATTTGTTGATGGGCGGAAAGTTTTAGATGATTTTTAAAAGGGAAGTTGAGGAAAATAATTTATACAAAAGCCCTATCTTCTATATATAGGAGAATTCGCTAGTCATTTAACTATTCCAATAAAGGTAGAAGATTTGGTCTGCCAGCTATAGTTACTATAACGAATTTAATGACACCTACTAGAAGGACTTGTTTTATTTCTTATGTCGGTAACCTAGACAGTATCACGATAAATACTAAAAAGTCTCCATATCGAGATAAATGAAGGGAAAACTGTATAAAAACTGTACATTAACTTTACGGGACCAGGACAGTTATTTGAGAATAAAATTCCACGAAAAAAACTGTCTAGCTGTAAGCTAACACTAGGAAGTCCACGACAAATTTCTATATGGGAGATAGTGCACCCAAAACTAAATATATCATATGTCGAAGAGCATTTATTAAATATTAAAAATACATTCTAATATTAAGGATAGTATAGGTACATGCATATGGCTGTTCCACACTGCGTATGGCTGAAACAGCAATACTGTATGGCTGTTCCATATCCATCAATATCATATGTGAGAATTGGACATATTTATGGCAGTACCATAAATATATTTTTTTCAGTGCATACACTGTAAAAAAGGGAGTTAAATTTTAACTCCCCTGGGGGGTCTATAAAAGTCGCACCCATTGGGGAGTAAATGCCAGGGGAGTTAAATAAAGAGAGTTAAAATTTCACACCCAAATGCTAACTCCCCAAGGAAAAAATAACTCGCGCGGGTGTTGAATGAAGGGAGTTAGAAATTAACTCTCTTTTGGAGTTGATTTTTAACTCGAAAAATTTCACTCCCAACTCCCGAGTCCGTTAACTCCCTAAATTTTTTACAGTGTATTAATAAAAAAAACATTTTTAATTAAATATTTGTTAATTAAATTATTTAACGGTGTATGAAATCATTAAATTGCATACTTATACCTATACAATACAGAAAAACCGGAATAAACGCAAATCTATGAAATAAATAAAATTATGTAACGCTCCTGGTTAAAAAACCGGACAGATTTCGGACTAATCCGAAATTTGTCTCAAACAGTGCGGTTTATGGTCAGGTTTTTGTCACCCGAAATTAATCCGGATAAATCCGAACTCTATACGGTTTGTGAACAACTTGTGAATCCGGAGTTGGTCCGATAAAGTCCGAAATTAGTCAGTTAATTTTAACTAGTGAATCCGGAATTAATCCGAAACAGTCAAAAATTAGTCCGGACGATTTAGTGGTTGTGATAATCAGTATAACTTAGTTTCTTTCAACCATATCTTATTTATTTTTAAATACTTTTTTTAACCGAGCTATTTCTACCACTCGGTTAAACGCAATTTTTCGCAGTGCCTGGCGTCGAAAACTGTAAACACTTAGGATTAAACATTGAATAATAAAAATGTGTCTCTTTGTACAATGCATATTTTAAAATACATTCTAATATATTTTATTTTTTTATGCATCTAGAAGATGTCGGATAATAATAACTCCTGTTTCGATTTTTTCAATTTCGTTAACTATCTCTCTCCTTCTGTCCCCCTACCGCGTCGCGACCAAAGTTTTGCTCTCTATGGAGTCCCTCTCTATGGAGTCTCCAGTTGTGTAGATGATTTCCAATTATTATACGTGTTTCGATTTATTTTGGTTATACATAATATAAACTCTTTATCTTATTCTGATCTCAAATTTACGGTGTTGTTTCTCTGTCATTTACTTTTATATATTTTTCCTTTTCTATCCCGAGTCGAAATTTAGACCCTACTTAGCCTCTGAAAATGTAGGGCCTATTCAGGTTTAGCAGTCGTAAAGTAGGGTCTGATTTCAATACAATTTTTAAAAACTAGACCCTCCTTTGACTCCCAAAACAGGCTGAAATTTGCCAATCTTCCATTTGGAGCAGCAAAGGAGGGTCTACTTCTAAGAAACCTATACCGTACTTTTAAACCTCGTAGACCCTACTTTCATACTCCTAGACCCTACAATTAGAAAAAGAAAAATTTGAAGATTTGCTCAGATTCCAAAGAAGCACTTGGGATGAGTAAAAGTGGAATGTTATGTGTTTTATAGCGTCTATAAAAATAATTAATTAATTAATTAATTAATTAATTAATTAATTAATTAATTTTTCGTCTATATTTATGAATTTGGAGTACTTTTTGCATTTGCAGTGTTTCAAGTAATGCATTAAAAAATAATTCTAAATTTTCTTTTAGAATGTAGGGTCTAGGAGTATGAAAGTAGGGTCTACGAGGTTTAAAAGTACGGTATAGGTTTCTTAGAAGTAGACCCTACTTTGCTTCTCCAAATGGAAGATTGGCAAATTTCCGCCTGTTTTGGGAGTCAAAGTAGGGTCTAATTGTATTAGAATTAGACCCTACTTTACTACTCCTAACACTCAATAGCCCCTGAAAATTCAGGGTGAAAGTAGGGCTTAAATTTCGACTCGGGATGTTTACTCTTTAACTTCATGACCGCTATTCTGTTACACACTACGTCTTTCATTGTTATCTCCTTTAGTCTGTTTCTAAGTCTCTTAGGATGTGCTCGTGCCGTGCGTTTCAAATATTTTGACAAATGTCTATTTCACATAAAATCTTATTATACACGGAAAACTTTTTTAAACAAATTACGAAATTTTTTTGCTTGTACAGATCCTAATTTTATAATAAATTGCAGTTCTGAAGAGGGCGGCGGTGCAGTCAAAACGTTAAAAAATAATTAGTTCCTAATTTTATTACACTTCCTGACTCGGGAAGATTGATAAACATCTCCCATCCTCTATTCATTTACCGAGTGATATAAAATTCGCAAATCTATATAAATAACATTAATATTTAAAAATAAATTCATCAAACAAATTAGGAAACGAAAAAGCAAATACCTACTAATAAATTTTTTTGTTAAAAATAAAATGTACCTAATAGTTTTTTATATTATTGATTAAATATTTTGATGTTTACTTTTATCATGTATTATTGGGTAATATAGCCATTAATGACTTTTATTTAAACTTTTTTATGTTAATTTTCGATGCTTAAGAAATATTAAAGAAAAACAAATTAAAAAATATCTGCTGACAAAATAATTTATCTAATTAACACCGGAGATGGAGATCTATTTTTTGTAGGTTGATGCGAAAGTTACAATAAAACGACATTGATAAAAGATTGAATTCAGTACAGTATTTTTAATTTTTGGCTACATGAAAACTGCAATGTTCCAAATGCACTTTTTAAAAAATGTAAATTTTAAGATTGTTTCTGTTAAAAAATATTTTATTTTTCGTTATTTCAAGTGTTCAATGTTAAATTATCAATAAAAATTTAGACAAAAATCGGTTTTTAGGGTTCCGTACACCCTAGGTGTACTGACGGAACCCTTAGGAAATCACTCGTGTGTCCGTCCCAGCCACGCAAAATGGGCTGTCCCCACCCCCTTAACTTCTACAAATCTCAACCTGGTGAGCTGAAATTCGGTAGGGATCTTCAGTTTTAAGTGCAGATTACAGGAAAAATATAGCGAACCCGATTGACAAACATATTTGCGAACAAGGAGGAAAAGAAATTCAATTTTATCGAAAAAAATGCTAAAAATGACCCTGTCCCTCCCCCCTTAACTTTTACAAATCTCAACCTTATGAGCTGAAATAAGGTAGGGATCTTCAGTTTCAAGTGCAGATTACAGGAAAAATATAGCGAACCTGATTGGTGGAGATGTTTGGGAACTAGGGGGGAAAGAAATTGAATTTTTTTGAAAAAATTGCAAAAAATGACCCTGTCCCCCCCTTAACTTTTACAAATCTCAACCTGGTGAGCTGAAATATGTATACCGAATTTCAGCTCAATAAGTTTATATATGTTATTTTTAATCAATTTTATTTTATTTCTTATATATATTTTTTTATAAAAAATGAGTTTTATTTCGGTGTACGGAACCCTCGATCTTAATGCGAGTGCAACTCGCACTTGTTTTATAATTTTTACAGTACTTTAAAAAAAAACTATGGCCTTCCACCCATTACTTACCCTATATAAAAAATTAAATTTGAAAGATAACCATTTGAATATCTCATGGCACGTTAAATTCATTTTTAGATGAAGAAAATAATAAACGAAAACATTTTTTATCCCGCCCGCGATTGTTATATACCCTGATATCATATTTTTATAACGAAAAAAAAGAACGGCGTTTCTCAAAAAAAGGAAGAAAGAAAAATCGAAAGCGAATAATACGCTAAAAGAGAATATTATTAAAAAAAAGTCGTAAACATATTAAATAACATCTCTCATTTTCGTGCATATAATTATTCTAGATGATTTGATATTCTGTTCAAACTTTTGTATTTATATTGAATACGTTATTTTTCGTATATAATGCAAATAAAAATATATATAGCTCTCATTTCGTTAATTTTTCGCATAGTCATATTCTTTGTTTGCCATCATTAAATATTGCGCGAGTTCAATAATTTAATAATTCTTTGTGAGCTTTAAAAATGCCCTGCAAGTTTACGGCGCAGTTAAAATTGAAGAGTTATGTACAGACGCGATATATAAAAAGGCAATAAACGTCAAGATGAAAAATCTTAATTGGCAACGACACTGCTTTTGGTGCATTAAATGCTGAATTATGCCTGTCCTGACTTTTTCTAGAATATACTTTTACTTTTTTCACGAAAATTAATCTGTTCTTTTACAATCGTTTTATTAATATATTTAATTGCCTTCAATTGTTTCTAATTTAATTTCCTTTCTTTTTTCATTTAAACGCTGCCTTTTTTCACAATTTTCTACTTCTTTATGTTATATATATATTATTTGGAATATTAAAAAATATTTACTTCAACTTTTATACTTTTTTAGTAGTGATAATATTAATAATAATATGAATAATATTAATAATTATTTTTTGGAACAATAATAATAAAAACAATACCTATAATTATTATACCTTTAATATAATATATATTAATATATAGTTATTTATTAATTAACAGTAATATTATTTATCTAGTCACTCAGAAAAAAATTTATTTAAAATAACCAAATTTTGTTTCAATCAACCAAACATTCTTTTTATTCAACTGAAAATTCGTTTTAGATGAAAAAATTATTTCATCAAGCACAAAATTTATTAAATTGAACTAAATTTTTATTTAAAATAAAAAAATCTTTATTTAAGTTCAACTAACTTTATTTAAAAATTAAAGCGTATAAGGTAAATATCCCAGTAGCTGCCCACCATAAGAATGGTCTCACGGCGAAAATCTGGTCATCCGTTTACAAGCCGCATTTTAATTGTGACCAGGTTTTGGGTGGGAAGCCAGGTGAGGAGGAGGAAACAATAGGGTGGTCCAAAAAAAGTAAAATCGGAATTTTAATGCTCTCACCCCCTAGGATTGTTCTATATGGAGAAAAAAAAATACCCCTATTTTTTTAAATAAAAAAATATTTAGAGGTCGCTCAAAGCGCTCAAAGTTTCCCATGTAAAATGCATGGGGAAAAAACACTTTTTCGTAGAATTGGTATAGAATCCTTGAAAATCAATATTTTTTATTCAGCAAACTCTGTTTCTCTTCAGAAGACTTCAAAGAATAGTGCTAAATTATTTATTTAATCATTTTTTTAAATTAACTATTTTTTATAGTACCCCGAAAAAACGCCATAAATTTTAAAATTACAAAAAAATCGTTAAAAAATATTTTTTATTATTTTTATCAAAGTTTTTTCCCAGATTATGAATAAATAACACAACACTGCAAAAAGAAGTATCTTAATTTAAGATGTTTTGGTAGTCATTTCTAAGATGTTTTGGTAGACACTTTTTAGTTACTTAAAACATCTTAATTTAAGATGTTAAAAGTATCTTCGTACTCATTTTCTGTATATTTTTGGGGTAAAAAGTTTTGAGGTTAACTATGGGCTCTTATGGAAAACACTTTATGTATCTTAGTTTTTAGTAACTTACACTTATGGCGCATCTTACGATTCAGAAACATCTTAATTTAAGATACTTTAAAAAACTTACAGAAGTATCTTACTTTTTTAAGATAGAAGAAATATCTAAGACGTATAAAACATCTTAAAAATCAGTAAGATACTTTAGAAAACATCTTATTTTAAGATGTAAGATACCATTTTTCCATCTTACATCTTATTTTAAGATATCAAAAAAACACCTATTTTTGCAGTGAAATATTGATTTTTAAACATTATTCCATGTAATTGCTAATTTGTTTAAACAAATTATTATTGTTTATTTACAACTTTTTATAAAATTGAGCTACAAAGTTTCGATTTTTTCTCAATTTTGCAATTTTTCAGGCCGAATGTAACCAGTCACTATCAACTAACTAAGAATATTAATTTTACCAATTGTTTAAACAAATTACTATTGATTAATTTTGTCTTTTTATCAAAATGAGCTACAGAGTTGCAACTTTTTTTTAATTGTACATTTTATTTTTTTTGTGAGGTAATAATTAATGTAAGACTTAATTTTCGAGTAAAAATTGTGAACAATAAATTTATTATTAGAAAAATGATAAGTACAACAATTTTTATTTACGTCATTGAAATTACTACTGCGATAGCTTCAAATTTAAAATAACAATTTGTTTAAACAATTGGTAAAATTGTAATTCTTAGATTGTTATTAGTAACTTTAGTTACATTAGGCTTGGAAAAATACAAAATTGAAAAAAAAATTGCGACTCTGCAGCTCAATTTGATAAAAAGTGGAAGATAAACAATAGTAATTTGTTTAAACAATTGATAAAATTAATATTTTTTGATAGTGACTGGTTCCATTCGGCCTGAAAAGGTGCAAAATTGAGAAAAAATCGGAACTTTTTAGCTCAATTAGATAAAAAGTTGTAAATAAACAATAATAATTTGTTTAAACAAATTAGCAATTACATGGAATAATGTTTAAAAATCAATATTTGTGTTATTTATTCAAAATCTAGGAAAAAACTTTAATAAAAATAGTAAAAAATATTTTTTAATGTTTTTTTTTGTAATTTTGAAATTTATGGGTTTTTTTTGGGGCATTATAAAAAATAGTTAATTTGAAAAATTATTAAATAAACAATTTAGCACTATTCTTTGAAGTCTTCTGAAGAGAAACAGAGTTTGCTGAATGAAAAATATTGATTTTCAAGGATTCTATACCAATTCTACGAAAAAGTGTTTTTTCCCCGCATGCATTTTACATGGGAAACTTCCAGCGCTTTGAGCGACCTCAAAATATTTTTTTATTTAAAAAAAAATAGGGGTATTTTTTTTCTCCATATAGAACATTCCTAGGGGGTGAGAGCATTAAAATTCCGATTTTATTTTTTTCCTATGTATTTTTGGACCACCCTACTGTTTACAACTATAAATACAACCTTTTCCTTTTTATATCTTTTTAATACAAAATACCGTCTAATCAGAGGTACTGAATTAATAGTACACTTAAAAAGGGGATCCTCTACTTTTCCAAACATAATTATTATTTTTTGAAGAATTTAACGTTTATCTTGGGGTGAATAAATATTAAGTCTTTTAGTTTAACTTATCGAAAATTACTTTCGATACAGTTAAGCCTGAATTCGCTTTTAATATATAGATTTTCATTAATAATATTAATCAGAATAATCGAATTCATACTTAAGAGAGAGTACAATAAGCAGATAATTAATAGTTAATTATGAATAGAATTGGTTAAATTAACAGTCTGGAAAAGTAGAATGTTTTCTATGGAAGGAGAGGTGGGGAAAAAAGTTTCCGAGGGAAAAAACAAGTGAAGATAAAATAGCCCAAGGGTGGAATGAATGGAACATTGTACTGGAGTGCTTTCCATTAAGATGGTTTCGTGTCTGTCTCAAGGTAAGTCTATTTCAATTAATTCCCTGGAATACTCGCTTTTTCATCTTATTATCTTCTGTTATTCTCCTTCTCCTTCTTTTACATCCTCGACTTCATTCTCGCAAACTGGTCTGTTCTTTTTCACCTAACCCTTGGACTGTTTTTTCTTTTTTTCTTTCTTTTTTTAGTTGTTTTCATTCTTTTTCATCATGCGGGAGCAGGAAACAGGTGGTACAACGATCGTCTTTTCATGTGCACCAACAGAAAAGACAATGCAAAATAATTTTAAACTTCACAATAGCAAAAGAATTCATTTTAATCATTTCCTGAATCTCTCAAACGCCCTCAGGTTTCAATATATATTTTTTTTCATTTACGAATGACTTTATATACACAATTTATTTATACAATAAATCGTGTATTTAAAGTCATACCCGAGTCGAAATTTAAGCCCTACTTTCACCCTGAATTTTCAGGGTCTATTGAGTGTTAGGAGTAGTAAAGTAGGGTCTAATTCTAATACAATTAGACCCTACTTTGACTCCCAAAACAGGCGGAAATTTGCCAATCTTCCATTTGGAGAAGCAAAGTAGGGTCTACTTCTAAGAAACCTATACCGTACTTTTAAACCTCGTAAACCCTACTTTCATACTCCTAGACCCTACATTCTAAAAGAAAATTTTAAATTATTTTTTAATGCATTACTTGAAACACTGCAAATGCAAAAAGTACTCCACTTTTAAATAAACTATTCCACTTTTACTCATCCCAAGTGCTTCAATTGAATCTGAGCAAATCTTCAAATTTTTCTTTTTCTAATTGTAGGGTCTAGGAGTATGAAAGTAGGGTCTACGAGGTATAAAAGTACGGTATAGGTTTCTTAGAAGTAGACCCTCCTTTGCTTCTCCAAATGGAAGATTGGCAAATTTCAGCCTATTTTGGGAGTCAAAGGAGGGTCTAGTTTTTAAAAATTGTATTGAAATCAGACCCTACTTTACGACTGCTAAACCTGAATAAGCCCTACATTTTCAGAGACTAAGTAGGGTCTAAATTTCGACTCGGGTACGTAAATGAAAAAAATATATATTGAAACCTGAGGGCGTTTGAGAATCAAAACAGAGTAAAAAAAGTTTCAAAATATTCTTCTGAGGTCGATTTTGATTTTTTTTAAAGGAGTTCAAAAGTTTAAAATGGTAGATCCAATATGTCCGCCAAATTCCTTAAAACTGGATGTATTTATCTAAATAGAATATCCCTAAAGTTTTGAAAGTCTAAATGATCGGTGATTTTTTCTATTATTTTGTTCAATTTGAATCTCATTACAAAATACTTTTTTTTATATTAAAAAAATGAATTAAATTTTTTTTTTTCATTTCAGTAAATTAACTTTTGGAAATATTGAAGTTGAACAAAAAAATTCGTTCTGCAACTGTAATTCTTCGAAAACTCAATGATTTTCTAGAATTTTTGACTAAAACTATTCAAAAGTTTAAAAATTTTTGCTTTTACAAAATTTAATTCTTTTTTCGGATTTTTAAATAGGTACAAATTTTCTCTTATCGATTATTTTTAGTAATTTTGAGAAAATTCTTTGAAAATTCAATAAGTCAAAAGAAATTTTATTTAAACTAATTTAAAAAAAATTTGAATTGAAATTTTTAAAGACACTAAGATCTTTAGAGTTTTAGAAAAAAATTATTAAATATTCAAATTTTTAAAAACTTTTTTGAAAACCTTTTGATTAATTGTTTCTAAAAATTGATTCTATAATTTCTCCAAAATTGAATTATTTATATATTATCCTCTAGAGTCTAGAATTTATAACCAAAATTATTTTTAACTCAATTATTTTCACTTTTCACCAGTTTCTCGAAAATTTAATTATTTGTGAATATTGCAACTGTAACTTTTCATGATTTTTTATAAGTTCTAAAGGTGAAAAAGAAAAGTCAAGAACTGTTTAAGATTTTTAGTACCTATTTTTAAAGAATTTTTATGGCATTTCTAGAAATTTTATTTTTTAAAAAATTTTTAATCTTCGGCGATAATTTATTTATATTGTCGAAATTATTATAAAAATGTAAAAAAATCTAACTTAAAAAATAATTTTTGAATAATATTAAAAAAGTTCTCGAAGTTCATTTTAAACTTTTAAAGAATGATGCACTTCTTAAGACAAAAGTTTGTTTTTTGTGCTAAAAGCCTTGGAAAATTTGTAGAAAAATTGAAAAAGTATCAAATTTATTAAAATAAGTTGAAAAAGTCAAAAAAGATGAGAATGTACTATCTAAGTATTAAGTTAATAATAAAAATTTTTGAAGAAACGTATTTGTAATAATAAACAAAATAAAAGCATGGTCAACAGCACAATTTCTACAAAACATTTGAATTTGCTAATAAGAGAAGTTTATACAGAAAATAAACTTCAGAATGAAGAACGAAATGAATGAAGGAATAATTATCCCAAGAGAAGGCGCTCTTGGGAAGAAAATGCGTCGACAGAAATTGTCTCGATTGCAATTAATTTCAACTTTTTTCCTCGTCTTCAAGCAAGACAAGGTAAAATCTAAAATTCCCGGGTACTCTACAAGTATGGGGGAAAATATAAAGTTTCTTCCTTTTTTTTGGAAAAAGTACATATATGTTGGTTTTTTTCGGAGGAGGCAATGTGAAGGAAGGCGCTTCTCTGTTACGATTGTCTCCTCGGAAGTAGGTGCAAGTAAGCAAGTAAGTACAAGTGGTTACTTACGCGAGTCGGTCAACGACTTATCTTCTTCTTCTCTCCGTGTGCGTCTATACAAACGTATAAACATCCAACAGTGTTAGATAGACCGGTACGATAAAACATTTATAATTGCCATTCGCCGGGGTTCCCGTGACCGCTAAGTAAGGATAATTGGCTTAATGACACAAAGAAGAAGGACGGTATTAAAATACATATACGACACTTCTGCGAACAATTCTGGCATAAAGGCGACTTCTACAACAATGTATATTGTCCATTTTGGCACTATTGGACTTTATCTATATGGGCGAATTCCTTTCAAAATTTGGAAAATTTTGAGTGGTCATAGAACTTTTTTGGTGAAAAAATCGATGAGTTACAGAATTTCAAAGCTTAGAACGCCAAAACCTCATTTCGAGAAAAACGAAATTAAAGACTGTGATACCAATTGAGGCCTTGGATCCAATAACTCGCCCGACGCTCGAAGACACGCGCTAATACCAGTCGGGTAGCAGTGAGTGCCCCAGAGGCGCTCACTGCTCACTGACTGGCAGTTGCGCGTTCCTCCGAGCGTCGGGCGAGTTATTGGATCCAAGGCCTCAATTGATGGTGATATCTCTGGTTCTTCTGGGAAGTTATTCAGATAAGAATTTTTTCCAGTCCAGGGCACCTTAAAGATGAAAAACCAATAGGTTTAAAATTTTTAAAACCAACCTCCCCTCCATTTTGAAAAATACGAAAATTCGACAAAATGGGCCCTTTTCTAAAAAGGAGGTTTTTTAAAATTATAAACCATTTTTTACAAGGTTAACGATTGGGTATAATTTTATTGCATCATTTGAAGAAAAAGAATAGAAATTAAACTTATTTAAAATTTTTTAACAGTCTCTATTACGAAAAATTTCACGAAATATCGAATTTTTCATTTCTATGAGTACAAAAACAAATAAGACTCTAACATAAAAATCTCTGGTTCTTCTGGTAAGTTATTGAAATAAGAATTGTTTACAGTCCAGTAGGGCACCTTAGAGATGAAAAAAATTGGACAAGAGCGAGTTGAACTCGCACTGCAATGGCGGATTCCGTACACAAATATTAAAACAATACTTGCAACATTTATCGGTAATTGGTAGAATTAAAATAAACATTTGAAAAAATATATTAAAATCATTTGATAAAAAAAAATAACTAAAAGAAATTAAAGTATTGTTTACAATATTTGATATACAATACTTTAATTTCTTTTAGTTATTTTTTTTTTATCAAATGATTTTAATATATTTTTTTAATTGTTTATTTTAATTCTCCCGATGTTACCTCAAAAAAACATCTCTTTTAACAAATGCACTTTGATTTTTTTGTTTTAGATGATTCTGTTGCGAGTTAGAGTGTACATCGCAAATCAATTTTTTTTGGAGGCGCCTGAAAAAAATCTCATTATCTCGCTCAATTCTTAATATTTTGAAATTAAAATTTAGAGAAATATTGTTCAAATGTTGCAATATTATATGCAAAGCGATAAAATAAATTAACTTTTTGCGTATCGCCAAAAAAAATTCTAAAAAACATGCTCTTTTTTCACCGAATTAACTATACCCCCCCCCTTAACTTAATTGCACTGAATAATGTAGTTAAGAGTAAGTGAAACGGTAAGATACTTGAATGACCATTAGTGTGTGAGAGAGAGAATAACTTTTAGTTTTCGAGTAGGTATCTACTTTATGTGCACTGCGTGGATTTTTCGAAAGAACTGGACTGAGTACCAAAATTGTGCAACATTCACTTTTATTATTAACTTTTGAGTCGTAAAGTGTTCAGCTATGAAACTTCTAATACCTACTATATAGCGTATTGGCACATATTATTCTATAAAAGAGTACTTCACTGATTGCATACTGCCGTCCTCATTTAATAACACAATATCTAGGGGAGACCGAGGTGAGTTGAAACGATTTTTATATTATCTAGTATAACTCTGTCAAAATTATCCTATTTTTATGAGCTTCGTATTTTTGGATAGGTAGTTTTGTGCAATATATATGTGAATCAAAAATGAAAAATCGGACAAGTGCGAGTTGCACTCGAGGGTTCCGTACACCAAAACAAAACTCATTTTTTATAAATAAATAAATAAATATATATATATATATATATATATATATATATATATATATATATATATATATATATATATATATATATATATATATATATATATAAGAAATATGAATAATTAAAATTAACATATATAAACCTATTGAGCTAAAAATCGGTATACATACAGGCAAACCTCGCTACGGTGGAAAGCAATTAGACGATTCCGCCGTAGAGAGGTTCGTTAAAATGCTATTAGTGAGTGAACGTTTAGGGATGTATCAACCATTTTAAATCATATGATCTTTAAATATAAATTTAAATTGAATATGAATATGAATTTTAATTTATTTAAAAATATGTATGTATTAAAAATCATTGAATTCTTGAAAAGAATTTTGTCAAAAAATTTGAGAATAATTGAATTCCTTCGCAGAATTTTATTATTTATGAAAATAATCGAATTCTCGCGAAAAATGTAATGAAAATTTTTAAAAATCTTAATTAAATTCTTCTGAAGAATATCTTTAAACTTTTTTAAAATAATGGAGTTTCTTTAATAGTTATAATTGAAAATTTTGAAAGTAATTGAATTATACAAAGAATTTTTTCAACTTTTTAAAATAATCGTGTCTGTTAATAGGTAATTTTTAATATTTGATTTTTAAAGTTTATTAAAATTGTATTGAAAATAATTGAATTCCTCAGGAGAATTTTGTTATTTATAAAAAATAATTTAATTTTTGCGATGCATTTTAAATATAATTACTTTTTTAAAATTACTTTGATTTGTTATTCTATTTATTTTATTATTTTTCATGTTTATTTTTTATAATATATAAAATATCTTACAAAATAAACAAAAATTATAAATCAAATATAAATTAAATAATTTAAATAAGAAAACATCCACAATTCGAAACTTTTCGGCCCTGAATTTCATGGCACACACATAGTCACAACTTTCACTGATATAATCCCTTCTACTTCTACCTGGCAACCCTAGTAGAAAAATTTGGTGGCGCTAGCATGGTGCCACTCTCGCGTTCCATTGCGCTGTAGTGGCGCTGAGATCATTTGAAACACTTTTGTAGTCTAGCGCCTTTCTCGCATTCTGCTCACAGTGCTAGAATGAACATAACCTCACCTGCCAATACTTTATTTCACGAATTAAAAAATGATTCCTATGTCATTTCTTTTGACGAATATAATTAAAAAATCGTGTACATATAAAAAACATTTACTAATTATCTGCCAACAATGAAGTTTTAACGTATTTGAAGAGTTAATACACGTTTCGTTTAAAGTTATGGTAAGATTTTAATTCAGAAAACGGTAACCTTTTCTTAATCCCAAGCCTAATAATAATTTTGATCATTATTTGCTGTATAAAATTGTTTTTTAAATATGGAAATTTTAAGAATAAATTATTATTAAATTTCCATAAAAATTATTTATTTCTTTAGAGTAACAGTGTCAAAAATAGTTACACATGTTAAACATTAAAATTAAAATTTTTGAAATTAACCAATTTTTGTATAATAATAATAATTGCAAAAATTAAGTTCCTATTTAAAATCAGTAAATATTTTCTGTCAGGTCAATTAAAAATAAAGAAAAAAGAAATCCAGTTTGAGGTTATGTTTTCTAATTCGAATGGAGAGAAATTAATAATATATTTGATCCATTAAAAAGTATTTATTGTTATTCTTGGTGATAAATCGTTAGATTAATTACTTAAAATATATTAAAAAATTTTCTTGGAGGTTGAATAAAGCTTCATATACTAAAAATTCTTTTATAAATAAGTGTATAAATTAACGAATGAACAAGAAATTTATAATGCAATATTAATTTATATTTAAATTTAATACAATTTCAAATATATAAATACTTAGAATCCTTTACTATTATTGTTTTTAAATGCCACAATATTCTACAAGCAAACATTTACTTTTACTTTAAAAATAAAAACAAATACCTTTGACACTTTCTGCAACAGAAATTTGAGGTTATGTTGCATTCTAGCGGAAAGTGCTCGCGCCATGTAAGGCGCTAGAAGACGTCGGCGAGATAAACTGCCATGCAAATTCCAGTGGTGGCGCTAGCATATATCTAGGCTTCCATTAAATTTTTCTACCTGGGAAGTTTCCGCCGTATAGAAGTCCGCCGTAGCGAGGTTTGCTTGTATGTATTTTTATTACATGTAGATTACAAAAAAAACTATAAAAATCCATATTGGATTCTTATGTTTTATTTACAAATAACAGAAAATATATATATATATATATATCTATCCCTATAATATAAAATCATTTCGCCGCCGCCGCCGCTGATTCAGTCATTTCTAAGGGCCCCTTAGAAAGGGCACATAGTCAAGGTTGGCCCATCGTCAGAAATAAGTTACATATGACCCATATTCAGGTCAATTTTAAGGGCAGTTTTAACCTACAGGTCAAAAATTGATAAACTAATCCCTCTGCCCTCAAAATTTAGGTCAGTTTTAAGGGCAGATTTAACCTACAGGTAAAAAATGACAAACTAACCACTATGCCCTCAAAATTTAAGTCAATTTTAAGAGTAGTTTTGATTAAAAGTCAAAAATTGACACACTTATACCTCTGCCCTCAAAATTTAGGTCAATTATAAGGGCAGTTTTAATCTACAGGTCAAAAATTGACAAACAATTCCCTCTACCCTCAAAATTTAGGTCAATTTTAAGAGCAGTTTTAATCTACAGGTAAAAAATTGACAAACTCTGCTCTCAAAATTTAGGTCAATTTTAAAGGTAGATTTAACCTACAGGTAAAAAATTGACAATCTTATCCCTCTGCCCTCAAAATTTATGTCAATTTAAAGGGCAGTTTTAATCTACAGGTAAAAAATTGACAAACTCTGCTCTCAAAATTTAGATCAATTTTAAAGGTAGATTTAACCTACAGGTAAAAAATGGACAAACTAATCCCTCTGCCCTCAAAATTTATGTCAATTTAAAGGGCAGTTTTAACCTACAGGTAAAAAATTGACAAGCAATTCTTTCTGCCCTCAAAATGTAGGTCAATTTTAAGGTCAGTTTTGACCTAAATGTCAAAAATTCACATACAATTCTCTCTGACCTCAAATTGTAGGTCAATTTTAAGGGCAGTTTTAATCTACAGGTCAAAAATTGACAAACAATTCCCTCTGCTTAAAAAATTTAGATTAATTTTAAAGGCAGTTTTAATCTACAGGTCAATAATTGACAAACAATTCCTTCTGCTCAAAAAATTTAGGTTAATTTTAAAGGTTGATTCAACCTACAGGTCAAAAAATGACAAACTAATCCCTCTGCCCTTAAAATTTATGTCAATTTGAAGAGCAGTTTTAACCTACAGGTAAATTGACAAGCAATTCCCTCTGTCCTCAAAATGTAGGTCAATTTTAAGGGCAGTTTTGCCCTAAACGTTAAAAATTCATAAACAATTCTTTCTGACCTCAAAATGTAGGTCAATTTTAAGGGCAGTTTTAATCTACGGGTCAAAAATTGACAAATAATTCTGTCTGCTCGAAAAATTTAGTTCAATTTTAATGGCAGATTCAACATGCAGGTCAAAAAATGACAAACTAATCGCTCTGTCCTTAATATTCATGTCAATTTTAAGGTTAGTTTTAACCTACAGGTAAAAAATTGACAAACAATTCCCTGTGCAATCAGAATGTAGGTCAATTTTAAAAGATTTGGACCTAACTGGAGAAAATTGATAAACAATTTCCGCTGTCCTTAAAATTTAGGTCAATTTTAAGAGCAGTTTTTATCTACACCGTAAATATTGTCGAGAAAACTCCTTCTGACCTGACCTTCCCTCAAAATATAGGTCAAATTTGACATATTTTTAACCTACTTATCAAAAAGGCAAATTAATTAGGATACTTCAAGAGGTCGTTACCTTATATTAAAATTTGACAAAATTCTTTACCTATAGGTTAAAAAAAGCTTGACTTAAAATTTAATAGTAAGTTTAAATCAATAAAAGATGTTATAAACTGACATCTATTTTTAAAAATTTTATTAAAATTTATTTTCCTTTAGAGGGAAACATAACCTCAAACTTAGTTTAAAAGTTATAGGTGAGGGAGTAAAAAAAACGCCAAAATTAGGTCAAAATAATAGGTGGGAAAGCAAACATAACTTTAAAAATAAATAGAGTCAAAATATAAGTCAAAATATAATATAATTTTTCACATATAGGTTAAAAAAAGGTCAATAACAATTGTTTCATTACTTCAAAATCCATGTGTACTTTGTCATATACTTATTTGAAATTTATAAAAAGTAAAATAAATATAAAAATACAGATAGGGGGTTGTATGTTATGATGCATTCATATGCACGGAAAATTTTTTTTCATTTTTTTTCTATGGATGTGTCAACTAAAGAAATGGATGTGATAACTTTAAAATGGATATCCCGTATTTTTCAATATATATAGTTGTCCCAACCATGCAGTTCTTTCCGTGTAAGAAAACATTATTTTAAAGTTATAAAAATTTTAATTAAAATAAATATAAAAATAGAGATAGGGGGTTGGCGCGCGAAGCGCGCAGGGGGGCGAAGCCCCCCTAGTATATATATATATATATATATATATATATATATATTATATTATTATATTATTATATATATTATTATATTATTATATTATTATATAATAATATAAAATATATATAAATATATATGTGGACGTCCACATGAAAAGGGCCCATATTGTCGGTTCTAGTTTTCGAGATAATCGCAATTTAGTAATTTTGGAGCAAAATCTTAATTTTTTTTATTTTTTATTATCAATCTACATGTTTTAACAAGTCGAATCATGAGGTTTTCAATAATTTATCGATGAAACTGTTTGATTTCATTGGTTCTTTAGTAAAATGAAAAGGGCCCATTTTGTCGGTCATTTGCAAAAGTAATCCGTATTTTAAAAATGGAGGTGTGGGAAAATTTAAAACCTCTTGATTTTTCATCTTTAAGGTGTCCTGGACTGTAAACAATTCTTATCTAAATAACTTCCTAGAAGAACCAGAGATATTGATGTTAGAGTCTTTTTTTCGTAATTGTCGAAATGAAAATTTGGATATTGCGTCAATTTTTCCATAATAGAGACTGTCAAAAAAATTTAAATAAGTTTAATATCTATTCTTTTTCTTCAAATGACACAATAAAATTATACCCAATCATTAATCTTGTAAAAAAATAGTTTTTTAATAGAAAAACTGTCCTTTTTAGAAAAGGGCCCATATTGTCGATTTTTCGTATTTTCAAAATTAAGAGGGGGGTGATTTTAAAAATTTAAAACTACATAGTTGTTTTTTTATCTTCAAGGTGCCCTGAACTGAAAACAATTCTTATCTAAATATAAGTTCCAAGAAGAATCAGAGATACTGATGTTAGAGTCTTTTTTTCGTTATTGTCGAAATGAAAATTTGGATATTGCGTCAATTTTTTCACAATAGAGACTGTCAAAAAATTTTAAATCAGTTTAAGGAGGTTAGTTCAAAATCATCAATCATAGAGATTCGTTTGAAATTTGCAGCAAAATTAAATGACATATTAATGCATATTATTGTTAAATCTGAGCCAATTTGACCGTATAGTTTTCGAGATATTGACGGCCAAAGTTCACTATTTTTCTCAGTATTTAGCATTGAGCTAATGGCCGCAAAAAAAAAAATGAAAAAAAAAATAACAACTTGGTTAATAACTTTTGACACAGCGGAGAGATTTAACTCAAAATTAGAGCAAAATTAATTCAATGTTTAAGGAACATAATACTTCAAAGAGAACGAAATCGACCGTTTAGTTGCAGAGTATTATTTATCCAAAACTTAAAGTTACTTGTAATTTTTTTTTTGACGTGAGTGACGCGGAGTGCGTGGCAACATCGCAACTGTTGAGAGCGGTAGGAGAAGCGGAGTAGCGCGGTAATTCAAATAAAGCTGAGTACTGAAAAATACACTATTTCAAAAAGTGAAAAAAAACAATTTATTAAATTGTCAAACTAAAGAAAAACTATTCTCCATGACGAAAGTCAACCAAAACTGACCAAAACAACACTAATTAGCATGCGCTCGCATCAGCTGTTCATGCCATGTTGCCAGATCTCTAACTGCAAAGCACTACGTTCTTCAAAATATTACTGTTTTTTCTTAAAATTTTAATTATTTACAGATTTTTACATAATAATGTACACAACATTATTTTAAAAAATGATCTTTTAATTTACATATTAAAATTTATTTCATATTTGAACATTTAAAAAAAAAAAAAATTGTTATCTTGACTACCGTCGTGAACCTATCCTCCTTAATATATATTCTTTTTCTTCAAATGACACAATAAAATTGTATCTAATCATTAATCTTGTTAAAAAAATGGTTTTTTAATAGAAAAACTGTCCTTTTTAGAAAACACTGCAAAAATAAGTGTCTTATTTGATATCTTAAAATAAGATGTAAGATGGAAAAATGGTATCTTACATCTTAAAATAAGATGTTTTCTAAAGTATCTTACTGATTTTTAAGATGTTTTATACGTCTTAGATATTTCTTCTATCTTAAACAAGTAAGATACTTCTGTAAGTTTTTTAAAGTATCTTAAATTAAGATGTTTCTGTCTTAATAAGATGTTTAGCAATAAGATACTTGTGAATTGTAAGATGCGAAAAAATTTAAGTTACTAAAAACTAAGATGCATAAAATGTCTTACATATAAGCCCATAGTTAACCTTAAAACTTTTTGCCCCAAAAATACACAGAAAATGTGTACTAAGATACTTTTAACATCTTAAATTAAGATGTTTCAAGTAACTAAAAAGTGGCTACCAAAACATCTTAGAAATGACTACCAAAACATCTTAAATTAAGATACTTCTTTTTGCAGTGTAAGGGCCCATATTGTCGGTTTTTCGTTATTTTCAAAATTAAGAGGGGGGTGGTTTTAAAAATTTAAAACCTGTTGGTTTTTTGTCTTCAAGGTGCCCTGAACTGGAAACAATTCTTATCTGAATAACTTCCAAGAAGAACCAGAGATACAACAATTAGTTTGTATCGCAATCTTTAATTCCGTTTTTCTCGAAATGAGGTCTTTGGCGTTCTAAACTTTGAAATTCCGTAACTCAGCGAATTTTTAACCAAAAAAGTTCTAAGACCACTCAAAATTTTCCAAATTTTGCCAGGAATACGCCCATATAGATAACTCCAATAGTTTCAATATGGGCCCTTTTCATGTGGACGTCCACATATGAAGATCCCTACCGAATTTCAGCTCACCAGGTTGAGATTTGTAAAAATTAAGAAGGGAGACAGGGTCATTTTTTGCAATTTTTTTTTAAAAATTCAATTTCTTTCCCTCCTGGTTCGCAAATATGTCCATCAATCGGGTTCGCTATATTTTTCCTGTAATCTGCACTTAAAACTGAAGATCCCTACCGAATTTCAGCTCACCAGGTTGAGATTTGTAGAAGTTAAGGGGGAGACATCCCATTTAGCGTGGCTGGGACGGACACACGAGTGATTTCATAAGGGTTCCGTCAGTACACCTACGGTGTACGGAACCCTAAAAATGTAAAAAGTTGTAACGGTTTACGAGAAACTGCTGCAAGTTTAGTGTTACGATACATAAAGAAAAGTAACAAAACTTGTTATAAAATATATCATAGTAAATTTACCGTAAATTACTTAATAAATTTCCATAAATTACCTCTAAAATATCCATAAATTACCCCAAAATTACCGACGTTTAATTTTTTAGTTCTAATTTGTGTTTTACATATTTCTGTAAACTATCGTCAAAATGTTTATAAGTTATCGCATAAATTTCCATAAATTACCATAAATTACCGACGATAAATTTTTTAGTTCTCGTTTGTGTTCTACATGTTTTCATAAATTATCGTCAAAATGTTTATAAATTACCGCAAAAATTTCCATAAATTACTAATGTTAAATTTTTTAGTTTGAAAAATTGACAAACTCTGCTCTCAAAATTTAGGTCAATTTTAAAGGTAGATTTAACCTACAGGTAAAAAATTGACAATCTTATCCCTCTGCCCTCAAAATTTATGTCAATTTAAAGGGCAGTTTTAATCTACAGGTAAAAAATTGACAAACTCTGCTCTCAAAATTTAGATCAATTTTAAAGGTAGATTTAACCTACAGGTAAAAAATGGACAAACTAATCCCTCTGCCCTCAAAATTTATGTCAATTTAAAGGGCAGTTTTAACCTACAGGTAAAAAATTGACAAGCAATTCTTTCTGCCCTCAAAATGTAGGTCAATTTTAAGGTCAGTTTTGACCTAAATGTCAAAAATTCACATACAATTCTCTCTGACCTCAAATTGTAGGTCAATTTTAAGGGCAGTTTTAATCTACAGGTCAAAAATTGACAAACAATTCCCTCTGCTTAAAAAATTTAGATTAATTTTAAAGGCAGTTTTAATCTACAGGTCAATAATTGACAAACAATTCCTTCTGCTCAAAAAATTTAGGTTAATTTTAAAGGTTGATTCAACCTACAGGTCAAAAAATGACAAACTAATCCCTCTGCCCTTAAAATTTATGTCAATTTGAAGAGCAGTTTTAACCTACAGGTAAATTGACAAGCAATTCCCTCTGTCCTCAAAATGTAGGTCAATTTTAAGGGCAGTTTTGCCCTAAACGTTAAAAATTCATAAACAATTCTTTCTGACCTCAAAATGTAGGTCAATTTTAAGGGCAGTTTTAATCTACGGGTCAAAAATTGTGTTTTACATAGTTTTATAAATTGTCGTCAGAATGTTTATAAATTACCTTGAAAATTTTCATAAATGACTGAAATCCAAAATTTTTAATTGTAACTTATGCGGAACATATTTTTATTATTTATTGCGAAAATTTCTATAAATTACTGTATAAATTTCCATTAATTATTTTAAAAATTTCCATAAATTACAGAAATAATAATGTTTAATTGAGATTCAGGCTACAATAATTTTATAATTTACTGCAACGATTTTTTTTTTTTGCTTAGGGACTTTTGGGAAATCTGCGTACAGATACCTTGGATTCCGCACTCCAAGGTTATGTGGGGTTGGTATAATAAAACAAAAGGAAATATAAAAACAAAATAAAAAATAAATATATATAAAATAGTAAATTAAATAAACTGGCGACCTACTGCCAGCCCGACCCACTAAAACCCGTAACCCTTCTTTTGGAGCCCTTTACCCTCCCTCGGAACTGTCGTAAGACTTTAGCCTTCGAGAGAGGCGCTCCAACTCTATCGCTGCTGCGACTTTGTTCTTTGTCTGCGGTTCTGCTGCGTTAATAGTTGAAATTTAAAACTATTTCAATATAAAAGCGGAATTAACAGCACAACAATAATAAAAAAAACAAATGTTTAATTAAGTGTAAAAAGTCAAAAGATAAAATTGTAAATGGATATATAAAAAAAAGAAAAAATAAACGCGTATATAATATTGAAAACATAAAACTGTATAAAGACAAATACAAACATAAAACAAATTAAAAAAAATGTATAAGGACAAATAAATCACATAATGAATTAAAATTGTATAAGGACAAATAAAACACAAAATAAATTAATAAGAAACGAACAAACAAATTGAAAGCCGTTTAAATTATGCTTTTTGGCGGCCGTCTAGATCTTTCCTCGACATAACCGAGATTACGAAGTTCTCGACTTGCCGCCAATTTTCTTCCGACTGGGTCATCAGCTCTACCATGTTCTCCGGTGTAACCTGACAGTTAACACCGTCGAACATGGCTTGCCTCTCCAAGTCCTATTTCTTGCATAAGAAGAGGGTGTGCTCGGCGTTGTCCTCAGGGAACTGGCAATATGCACACACCTCGTCCTCGCGTAATTTAAAGCGACACAGGTACGAGTTAAAACACCCGTGACCTGTGAGCACCTGTGTCAAATAATAGGAGACTTCTCTATGCTTTCGGTTTATCCAGGTGGTGAGTGTTGGAATCAGACGATAGGTCCATCTGCCCTTTTCCTCCCTATCCCATCTGTCCTGCCATGTCTCGATAAGTCTGTTTCTCGCGTATTTACGGATGCGGTCCTTGCTAAGTCTTTCTTCCTCTGGGTACTCGGGAAGATCTGCCGGCGGGACACTTGCAAGGACTTGCACAGCACTCGTCGAGACCGTCTTATACGCAGAGACGATACGAGTGGTAACACATCTCTGCGCAGACAGCATATTATCGCAAATGGTTTTGCTTCTTATTTTAAGTGAGGGAGCCCACGCTGCTGCTGCGTAAAACAGCTTAGAGTGGGCAACACTAACCACCAGTCTCCTTTTCCTTTCACGCGGTCCGCGAACGTTTGGCATGAGCCGTGCCAAGCCTGACGCACACTCTATCGCTTTGTTCAAGACCGTCGCTATATGGTGATGGAAGTTTAACTTTCCATCGAGCTTCACTCCTAAATACTTAATATGCTTACTCCACTTGATTTCGAATTCGTCTATCGCGATTCGTGGGACACTATAACCACGTCTGTCTGTGACGAGCAGAGCTTCGATTTTTTCCAAGGCCATTTGAAGACCTCTGGCATCCAGCCAGCTTTTAACTCGCCGCAGACATTCGTTCACCAATGTCCCAAGGGCTTCCTCGCTTTCGGCTAAGCACACGACCAACGCATCGTCCGCAAAGCCGATAATGACCGCGCCTTCAGGCAGACCCATTCGCAAGAAGTTATCGTAGGAAACATTCCACACGAATGGTCCCACCCTTGAGCCTTGGGGGGCACCACTTTGCATCTCTTTCTTCAGAGTCCAGTTGTCCCCTTCATAGATTACCCACCTGTCGCTAAGATAATCATTCATTATCCGCAACAAGTAGGGCGGTATTCTCTTCTCCATCATCTTTGATGGAGATGAGATCTTTTCATCGTGCGGAGTTAAACGCGTTGCGTATGTCAATAGCCACCAATGCGCAGAAGCCCTTTTTTTCTTTGGTCCCAATTTGTTTTTTCCCGCTTTGGCTATGTCCACAACCGCCTGAATGGCATCAACCGTGGACCTGCCTTTGCGGAAACCAAATTGGTAATCGGATAGACTATTCTCTCCGGTCAAGTGGGTTTGCATTCTCTGCAGAACCATATCCTCTAGAAGTTTACCCATCGTATCTAGCAGGCATATAGGCCTGTACGACGAGACTTTATCTAGAGGTTTTTTCCCTTTTCTTAGAAGGACTAGCCTCTGCCGCTTCCAGTCGCGAAAGAACTCTCCTTTCTCAAGGCAAAGATTGAAACATCGGAGCAGAATCTGGGGTGAAGTCTCGATAACTAATTTTAGGATCTCGTTACTTATCCCATCGATTCCAGGCGCCTTGCCTGTTTTCAATCTTCTACCTGCATTTCTCAATTCTGTAAGAGTGAAGAGTTCCTACTCACCGACTTCATAGGTACTCCAGTCCTTCCTAACCCACGGTTCTGCAGGAGGGAATAGAGCTTTTATAATCCTTCTAACCCAATCGGGATTGTCCAGGCCGGGGGTTTTTTGCCTCGTTTTTAATTTCTTAGTAACGATTTTAAAAGCCAGACCCCATGGATCCTTCTCGACATCATCAATTAGGTCTTTCCAGCAACGGCTTTGTGACGCTCGAATCTCTTTTTTAGGCTTTTCTTGGCTTCCTTAAATACTTCCTTTTGCAAAGGATCTCCCTTAGAACGGGTATAATTCCTTCTAGCTTTGAAGCACGCTTTCCGCAAGGAGGCCAGCGCATCCGACCACCAGTGCACCGAGCTTTTACGTGAAGCGGTACACCTGCGACGCAGCATAGATGCATCGCAGGCAGAGGTGATGGTTTTCCTTACCGCTCGTACCTCTGCATCCAGGGTATTTGGCCTCTGCACCCAACCCAATTCCTCAATGAGGCGGGATTCTTCCAGGGATCGGAAAAATGTCTCCTTATCGATTTTCTTCACATTCCAGGAGAGGCGTTTTCGACACGGTGCTTTCTGTCTTCCGCCATTACCTGTGTCTCCCACTGAGTCTGAAAACTCGATGTACTGGTAGTCACTTGCGGTATACTCCTCAGAGACTCGCCATTCGCTTATGCGTCTGAATAGAGGAAATGATGCAATCGTAAGATCAATGATCGATCCAATTGCACCTCTCCTGAACGTCCATGTCCTTTCCCGGTTCACAATTGTTAAATTGCTTCTGTAGACCATTTTCTCGATCACTTTGCCTCTTTTATCAAGCATTGACTCCCCCCACTCCGGCGACTTAGCATTAAAATCCCCGGTGACGAGTACATCCAACCTGGAATCTCTAAGGCTCGACTCGAGTTGCTGAATGTCAGCTTCAAAGTCCGTCAGTGCATCGTTTGGCGAGAAGTAGCAGCTGTACATACGTATGCCCGAAACATCTACCCAAACGAATCCACTGCTCGTTTCCAGGTACCTGGCAACCCGCAGCTCAGGATTGCACACTTGGACAGCGGCCCTACCTGATTTATCCTGGTACCAGGGAGCGAGATCGTTCTTCCTGTGTTGCTCGCTGCAGAACAGGATATCGATCCCTTTTTCCTTGACCGTCTGCATCTGGAGGGCCTGCGCCGTCCTGCAGGTGTGCAGGTTGACCTGCAGAAACTTTAAGGATTTGCCTTTTTAAGCCTCTACAGCAATTCCCTGTAAACCGGGCAAGAGCTTTTCCCGGAGATATGGACAATATCTGTCTTCCCTAAATTTGTGCATGTTAAATACTTAGGTTGTTCGACAGAACAGTTCTATGCCATGTGACCCTCACCGCCGCATCTCCGTCAGTTTTTAGTTCTATCGGGGCCTTTACATGATCGGGTCACGTGTCCATATGTAAGGCACTTTAGACACCTTACAACTTCTAGATGCTCTCGGACTCGGACGTTTAGCCATCCTATTCTTACCTTGCCGATATTAAGCAGAATCTGGCTATCAGTCTTTGCCAGGCAGACCAACGCGACTTTTGTGTCACTAAAACGTGACAGAAGTCTGCACACTATGTCCGTGTCCAAACAGTGAATTTGATAATTGTTATAGTTGTTTACAACAAATTTAATTAATTTTTCAGTAATAATTCTACTAGGAACCTTCTGGTTCCCTTAGTAAACATAAATTAAAAATTCAAACGGGATTCTCTTTATTAACTATTCTTTAAATGTTTTACAATTTTTTATACCTACACATTTATCTTAAAAAGTCGAAAAATGATGTGTTTTTGGACAATATTCTCCCGTAGAAAATATTATGTGGAAGAAATGTTAAATTTAAAGATTTATTGTCTAGTTTTTTAGATAAAGAATTAGATGGTTTTTGATATCTTAAAATCGGTTCAGTAGATTTCGAGAAAAGTATCTGGTCTTTTCAGACAAGTATCGCTCTCCGCAGCCTAGAAGTTGCAAATTTTCGTCATCTAAAAATTCTGACTGGAATCAGAGCTGGGTCTGGCCAGACCTTTCAGACTAGCATCGCTCGCGGCAGCCTAGAAGTTGCAAAATAAATCATTTTAGTTATCTAAAAATTCTGATTGGAATTAAAGCTGGGTCTGGCCAGACCCTTCAGACCAGCATCGCTCGCCGCAGCATAGAAGTTACAAAATACAAAATTTAAGTTATCTAGAAATTCTGACTAGAATCAGACCTGGGTCTGGCTAGACAATCCAGAACAGACAAAATATCTACGATCTGGCTTGTAGCTAAGCAGCACCAGAACTGAGTCAAACCAGATCTTCCAGACTTGCGAATCTAGACGCTTTCTAGTTTGCGCCAGGCTTGATTTTAGACGTGCCAGAAGATTTTTCTACACGGGTAGTTAGCAAAGTAAATTTAATTAGTTAGTAAAGACATCTTATTAATAGAAACGAATAAAACACTCGTTTTAATATCTTCATTTATTTTTAGAATTAGGTTATCACATACTTCGTTTTCTTTAACACTAATTAGATATTTTAAACCATCAATCTTTGGTATTTAATTACGATCTATAATAACAATTTGAGCTTTATAAAAGCTAAAAATAATATTATATAATATATTTTATAGAAATTTAAGAATAATAAAATTTTCTTTATACCTCGGTCGAAAGTACGTACTTCCCGCTTAGACTTCGCAGCAAAAAGTCAAACATTTACGCTTTGGTTGATATACACACACGCCCTCTATTACAGCGGGAGTAAAAGAATTCTTTGTCGGTAAAAATACCAATGTCGGTAAATAAGAAAATTGTGAGTTCCAGAAAATTTAACGAATTTTTTTTTATTTTAATATATAAAATGAGAATAAAAATTAACAAGAAGATTTTATAATTTATTTTTTTATACGTGCCACAATATTATAATAAAATTTTAATAATTTAAAGAAATAACGACATTTTGTTTATTAGAACGTTTAGAATTTCCGAAATATGAAATTAATTTTGTATGAACAAAAAAATTCTTTTGAGAATATAATATTAATTTATTTTGTTGCCCGTGTATTATTATAAATAAATCAATAAATTTATCTTTCACATTTTTTTCGTGCCTGCCCCCGACCAGAAGCACTCGCTTCGCTCGTGCTTCAAATTTCGGGGCAGGCGTTGAATGTAAGAAAGAGACAGAGAAAAAACCAAAGCTTCACGAGCGTCCGCTAGAGGCGTTGAAGCGGGGAGCGAAAGTAAATAAAGATGGCCGGCTGTCAAATTAATCACGATTGCAATTTTCTTAAAAAATAAATTAACGGGCGTACTTTCGACCGTATATAAAGAAAAATAGTATACATTACACGGGCAGAAATTTCGAAGCCCTTCACAGTGCGATGATGCTCTCGGCTTCGCCTCGGGCATCATTTCGCACAGTGCCGGAATTCGAACTTTCTGCCCTTATAATGTAATGTACTATTTGTCTGCGAATTTTTAAATAATTAAGGAGTAATTAGAGTAAAAAATTTATGAGATCAATATAAATCAAACTAAACCGAAAACTAAATTAAAAATGAGCAACAAGCTCAATAATAACAAAAAAACCTATAAGTAGAAATTATTTTTGACTTTTGTATATGAAAGAGCAACTCGAAAATCCAAACAGTCTCTATTCAATAACCCAGGCGCGAGCTGACAGTGAGTTCAGGCTTTACGAAGCTTGATTGAGACTTGGTCAGTATTGGTTGAAGATTGGTGGGACAGCGAAAGCAAGGCTACTTGAGTCCGGAATAGTAACATCGATGTAAACCTGACGCTCAGTCTTTGTTGAAGACTGGCGTTCAATCTTCAATCAATGCTGCGGAAGCCGAAAGCAGGACTGAACAAGACTGCTTCCACTGTTCCCAAATTTACACGCTTCTCACGCGTTCATTCAATATAACGTGAATATATTAATTATTATTATTAATAATAAACAGTATTGTTATTAATATATATGTATCTACATATTTAATAATAATAAGTTATTATTATAATAATTATATTATTTTCATATAAATATTATATGACTAACAATAAATGTCATTTAACATAATAATATTGAAAAATAATTTTAGCAAAAAAAACACAATTTGTGATAATTTGTACATTTTTTAACTTCATTTTTGACAGACTTTTAATATTATTTACAAACAAGTTCACAAGTTTTTATTCACAACACTTATTAATTATACAGATTAAATAGTAATTTTATTATTTTATGTAACCGCTTATAATGAAAAAATCCGCTCGCATGTGGGATCGAACTCACGTCCCCCCGCCCCAGACGCATTCCGGAAGTCCTAGACGCAACCACTTAATCCGCACGGCCACTGAGTCTCGATGAGACCTCGGGCTAATGTAATATATTAATGCCAGTGCCGTATACTTTGTTACTTATAAGGGCAAAGTGAAAACTATGACTAAAAATTTTACAATTAAAAATATTTAATGGATAATTTAATAAACATCGATAAATAATTGATATTTTTTATTATTCAGTAACAAAATTATTAACATTTATTATTAGATATATTAATAATATATTATGTAAATAAATATAATTTGGAATAATAATGAATTATAATGTTAAATATTATAATTATTATTAATTATAATAATATTTATTAATTGAATAATAATTATTAAAATTATAATAATTAATAAATAAATAAATAATAATTAATTAAATTAATATTAAAAGTTAACATAATTAATAAAATGATTAAATATGATGCAGTGTCAGGAATATTTATTGCACATTTTAATTATTATTTATTAATTATCTATAATAATTTTGAAAACATTTATAAAAAAAATTTTCCATTTAACTTTCTTTAAATATGAATGTTACAATTAATAATATATTTATTTATCAATTGATAACTTAATGTTAATTATTATTATTATTATTTGAAACAATTATTATAATTATAATTATTATAATATTATTTAATTAAGTGAACACGGTAATAAATAAAGATAAACTGAATATTGAGTAAAGATTGATTCAAGCTTGAATCAAGATTAGATGTTCGAGCTTCACTCATAAAGGTTGACCGAGTCTTGAATCGAGCATGGGACGAGCATTGGGTCCAATGTTGAACCAATATTGAACTAATATTGATTGACAGTGATGTAAAGACTGCTTCTACTGTGAGTTACCCACACTGAGCGTTCAAGACTCAATCAACCTTTAATCTTTCGTCAGCATTGGTCTTTCGCGCCTGGGAAAGCACAAATTTGCGTAAACCTAGGTGAGTTGAAACAGCCTGTGAATCAAAAATGGAATAAATTCACGCTTTTCAAAATTTTTAAAAGGTCATAGCTTTTGAGAAATCGGCTTTGTTACAACTCACCTCGGTCTCCCCTACATTTTGCGTTCTTACGAGATTTTTGACAAAACACGTTTTTATCTGTACTTTCTTTTACATAATGTTTTTTTAAATGTAACGATGCTTCTTGAGTAATTCAGGTACGCTGAATTTTATTATTAAAAAAATTGCAATTTTTCATTGCAAATATGCAAAACTGTGGATGTGCTAATTAATTAAGTGCAAAATCGCGGTAAATCCTTACTAAATAGCTTATCTACGTAGATATAGTATTTAATCAATAGAACTGAGCTCAAGTAAATCAGGAAAGTAGCCCCTATAGGGGCTACTTTCCTGATTTGTATACAAAGCTTGAGTTCCTGATCTCAAAAAGCATAACTACGTAGATAGGCTTTGTCCATCAGGAAATTACTGGTCAGACGACCTGAAATCCTCATAAACCTGTAGATAGGCTATTTAGCATCAGGATTCATCGGAAATTTATGTAGATAGTGATTTTTAGTAAAATTAACACCTAATTAATTCGAAAATCAATTAAGATTAATAATTTCTAATTAGTTGTTAGAAATATATAATTAGAAAAGAAGAATTGTGAAAAACGTCGGTGAACATGTTTATATATCCATTCTATACATTGTTGAGAGGTGAAAGAAGAAGAAGATCGTGAAAGAGAAGCTTGTACAATAATATTCTTATATCCCAAGTGTAGCTTGTAAACTATTGAATATAAGCGCGAACTCATTCGCGAAAGAAAGTTCAAGACGCGCGAGATTGAGAGATTAGATACACACAACTCCTTATGCCGTTTGAAATTCGAAGAGATGCATAAATGTTTACACATATTACATGGAATTGGCGGAGGAACCTACCTCCTCCTTCTTCTTCTCTTCTTCTTTCTTCTTTATGTATACATGATGTATGAAGCAACTGTAAATTCGTTAAGGAATTTCAGATGAAGATTGAATTCAATTTATGGACTGTAATTTTTCATCGAAATGGAATTTTTCTCTTCCTGATTTTTTCCACTTTTTTTGTTGCTTTCCTTGCTTGCTTGCAGGTCTCCTACTCTTCTTTGAGATTTTAGAGTGAAAAAAACTATGAACAATAACTATAGCAAACGAAAAGTAATTAAAGTACTTAATTAAGTAATTTAGAGTTTTTACTACATTTGGTAATTATTGAGTTGTATCAAATAACAAATAATTCATAACTGTTAATTATTAAATAAATTTTTTTGACAATTTGTCCTTTTTTTAATAAAAAATAATGTTTCTAAACAAGTTTTGAATCCTATTTTTTGTAACTTCTGTAGTAATTATTTTTTTTTAGAAATTTTAACTAAATGTTTTCTAATAAAAAAATATTTAACTGAAAAGAAGTGAGAAATACAAATTTCCCGCAAAAGAACCACAGTATAAATATTAAAAAAAGATACAATTTCTCATTTTAGAAAATTGAGATCTTTATTTACAAAATTATCAACAAGATGGAAATTAAAGCATCTAACAGTAAATGTCCTGTTGTTTATATTAATAATGCATAAAAATAATTCATAAAAAATATAACCATCCTGAATACTTATAATATTTCTTTTAACCTTACACTGTAAGAAAAATTTTGGAAATTTTCCCAAAAAAATTTAGGAAGCAAATTCTACTAATTATTTAGAAAAATTTCCTAACATAAATAAGGGAATTTTTCTAAAAAATTATAAAAAACTTTCTGTGAATTTAGAAAAAATCCCAAAAGTTTGGGAAAATTTCTGAGAATTTGGAAAATTTTGAATATTATTTGAATATTTACATAAAAAATCAAAACTGTTTATATTGTTTTCTGATATGTTTTAATGAAAGTAAATTTACGAAAAAAAGCTTTATTAGCATTATTACGGAAATGCGACACCACGATTTGAACCCTTAATCGCATATAGTGTTGTCTGTGTAAAGTGTATTGTATGGAGCCATCAATCCTTTGGGAGCTGCGCCTAGACGCGCTCGACCAAGGGAGGCTATGAAAATCTCTTGCAAAGAATCAGTTGTAAGAAACATGTGGACCATACCCTGTTTTATGACTTCTTTTAAATTTCTAAAGATCCAATATCTTCAAAATTCTTCACTAACCGATTTATTCTTTAATTTTTTTCTCTTCATGTTTCTGTTAAATTTATGACATGTAATAAGATGTTTGAGAAATATTTTAAAAAATGCTTTATACACAGAAAATTTTTTATGGAAAAATATTTTTCTATTTAATTTAGCAGTTTTTAAATTTTAATCAGTAAAAAATAACTAACTATATTAATTAATTAATTGTGCATGTAATGTAGTGCATGTAATAAAGTAGAAAAATTTCCAACAATTTGGAAAAATTGCTAAAAATTTGTAAATATTCCCTCAAACGATTAGAAAAATCCCCTTCCCAACAAAATTTAGAAAAATTTCAATTCGTATCTAAAAATTTCCAAACGCTCAGGAAAATTACCATTTTTTTGGGAAAACATTTTTTCTAAACACGTTTTAGGAAAAATCCCATGCAAAAGTTTGGAAAAATTCCCAAAATTTTTAACAGTGTATAGTAAGCACCCAATGGGAAATAGCCATTAGTCTACCATTGGTGCATTAATGGCCCAATATTGGAAGCCATTGGTTTTCTGTAGGTTTATTATTGGCACCCAATACTGGACCCAATTAAATTTTATTAAATAATAAATTTATTTATTTAATAATTATTTTATTTATTATTATTAAAAATATTAATTTTTTTTAAATAATTATTTTATAGAAATGGTTATTTTTTTCTATCACATCGAAATGTGAATAGCCCTTTCGTTCAGAGTCTAAAAATTATTTACCTCACATCCATCAGTGCAAAAATAGGAGAGGACGGGCAGAATAGAATTCCATAAATATTCGTGAGAATGCTGCCTCCTTATATACTTTTCAAGTTTCATGTTAGTTGCGAGAGAGTTTTAAGCAACACCTCCTATGGGGCGTTGAGCGAACTACATACTTACTACATGATAATTTCTGCAGCGTCGGTAAGTAATTGTATGTAGTTCGCTCAACGCCCCATAGGAGGTGTTGCTTAAAACTCTCTCGGAACTAACATAAAACTTGAAAAGTATATAAGGAGCCAGCATTCTCACGAATATTTGTAGAATTTTATTCTGCCCGTCCTCTCCTATTTTTGCACTGATGGATGTGAGGTAAATAATTTTTAGACTCTGAACGAAAGGGTTATTCACATTTCGATGTGATAGAAAAAAATAACCATTTCTATAAAATAATTAATTCAAAAAATTAATATTTTTATTAATAATAAATAATAATAATAAATAAAATAATTATTAAATAAATAAATTTATTATTTAATAAAATTTAATAAAAATTTTTTTTTTATTATTGGTTTTTTAATGGCAGCCAATAATGTGCCAATAATGGTTTGCCAATTATTGGCATCGGCGTGGACATCCCACGATTTTACCATCAGTAGTCCATTATTGGGTGCCAATAATGGGACAATACACGGAAAGAAAAAGTCTAAAGAATATTTTAATATATTATAGAAAATTTGGACAAGATGGATAATTTATAATATTTATTTGATTTCCTGAAAATTTATCAAGATGTCTAAGAAACTTTATGTTGCGTATGATAAAACGTTTGAAATGTATTAAAAAAATTATAAATTATAAATATTCTCCTAGGGGAGCGTGGGGTAATGGGAGCTTGGGGGTAATGGGAGCTTTTAAATTTCACGCACTTAAAAGCCTTCAAATTCGCTGCAATGGCTAGAAAATCTTCTACAATCTTTGTTTATATCATTCCAAAACAAACGATCACATTCTTGACAAATTTTTAGTAAAGACAAGGGAAAATGTATTTTTTGAGTTTTCGTTGTAAAATGCCAAATATTTCTAAACATCACCATAAGTAGTTAAAATCGTATTATTTAGTTCTGTTTTTTCATTATATTATAGGTGAATATGTGTGGATATGTATACTTGTATAAAAATCGAGATAATAATAAAATTTGTTTATGTTTTTATTTTTTTATTCAAATTTTGTCCTGTAAAAATTCTGTGGGGTAATGGGAGAATTAGTGTCAGACTAAAGAATTTTCGTTACTATGTTGCGAATTTCGTTATTTCTTTGAAAATTGTAAAAGATATCACCTTATGAAAAAACTTTTAATTAAAAAATAATTTTTGGTGGGAAAAATGAAAAATTTAATTTTTTTTCAAAAATTTTTTATTCAATTATAATTTAGGAAAAAAATTATTCTAAGTCTAAAGTTTTGGCTTCATTGTAAGTATTAACACTTTTTCCTATTAGAAAACAAAAAATATTCCTAAAATATAGAAATTTTTTAAATTTCAAGTGAAAGCTCCCATTACCCCACAAATTAGGTGATCGCAAAAAATGTATTTTTTTTTTTGAAAAATTTTTTTTTCCAATTTACTTTCTCTTTTTCAGTTTCTAATTAAACATAATTAAAGATAAATAACGAAATGAGTAGGAAATAACAAAAACAATGTATTATTATAAAGATAAGTTGGTTCTTTAAATAATTTTCCTTAAGGGGCTCCAATTCCCCCACGCTCCCCTATAATAGGAAAAATGTTTTTAACTGTCGTAAAATTATTATTATATTTTATGAAACTATCAATATACAGAAGTAAAATTATTTTAATACTTATAAGAAAGATGAGTTCAGATGTGTATTCTAGACAAGTTTAAAAAAATTATTATACTGTATGAAATATTTTGAAGAATTGCGTACGCGTTAGTTGCGCAGTACTCTGCTGCGCATATATTTCCACAGTGAGAATGTCCACTATTATCGAAGGACCACCTGCAGCGTGGGTTGCGTAGCTAGTTGGTTGGGGTTCCGTTCTATTAATATTAGGGTTGTGCGTTCGATTCCGCCCAAGTGCGAAATGCCAAGACTGCAAAAACGGCCCATCATTGGTCTAGTAATGTCTGCCGAGAATTGGCAGTAGTTACTGGGCCATTACTGGTGTTCAAAACGTCCCATTGATGGGCCAATGATGGCGCCGATGGTCAGATTTTCAAATTTTTTAAGACTGGGCCAGCTCTCGGCCCAATAATGGCACATTCATGGCAAAGTTGATCAATCTTTAATGGCAAAAAGCAATTGCCAGTGATGTGCCGACCATCGGCCCATTAATGGCACTTTAATGGCAAAAATTTTGTATCTTTGATGGCAAATTATAATTGCCAGAATCGGGACGTAGCTTGGCCCAATAACGGCACATTATTGGCAAAGTTGATAAATCTTTAAAGGAAAAATTCAATTGCCAGTGATGTGACGAAGATCGGCCCATTAATGACACATTAGTGGCACTTTAATGGCAAACATTTTGTATCTTTGATGACAAATTGTAATTGCCAGAATTGGGGCGTAGCTTGGCTCAATAATGGCACATTAATGTCTATCATTTTGTATCTATGATGGCAAATTATAATTGCCAATATTGGGACGTAGCTCGGCCCAATAATGGCACAGTATCGGCCAGTGTAGTGTAGCTTATAAGAACCCTTTTGCTTTCTCGACTTCACGTCAGAGTAGCAGAGTGGTCAGAGTGTTAGGCTGTGGTGCGTCAGGTTCAGGTATCGATCCCCGCGAGCGGTAAGAATTTTTCAAATATTTGTAAGTTTGCGATTAATTTAGGGAAATAAACTGTATAAATATTATGAATTAATTAGTTAATTAAATAAAAAATATTTTTTTTTTAATTTTTTCAACACTGGGGAGTAATGGCAGCCAATAATGGGCCATTAATGTTTACCGAGAATCGGCCGATGATTAGCTGCCGACGGCCTACCGCGGTTAACCTCCCGACAGTCGGGCCACTATTGTCTGCCAAGAGTAGGCACTGACTATGCCGTCACTGGGCCAGTTTTGGGCCGTTTTTAATTTCGCACTTGGGCGGTCGTTAGTAGATTTTCTGTTAGGTAGGCTATCATTAAGTATAAATAAATGTTTAGAGTTTATAGTGTATGAATTCTGGGTGCAACATCAAGATACGTGGTGCTTTAAGAAAATTTAAAAACTAAAAGGTAAACTATATAAATTTTTTTAAAATAAATTTTCTGTATGACAGAGGTCATTATACATTTCATTGTCAGCTTTAATATTTATAAACAGTATAGTAATTTACTTTATATTGATTCAACATATTTACTATATTCCCAGTAAAAAAAATTCGATACACGGACCGCGGAGTTCGTATACGAGCTCGGTAGCTCGTATGAGAAATATGAGATATCTATCATACGAGCCTTTTCCGTAATGAGAAGTGTATAGATGCTTGTATATACAAGGTGACTTTTAAAGCATTTTTATTAATGTAACACTATTTTAAAGTAAATGTAGATAATAGAAATGAATTTTCTCATCTAAAACAAAGCTAAATTCATAAGGGAAATGAAGTTTTAAGAAAAAAAGGATAAATTTGTTCAAAAAATTTATTAACACTGAAAAAAGGTTAGAATTTGATAATTCCTTGTTACTCTTACTTACCGACATCACTGCAAAAATAGGTGTCTTTTTTGATATCTTAAAATAAGATGTAAGATGGAAAAATGGTATCTTACATCTTAAAATAAGATGTTTTCTAAAGTATCTTACTGATTTTTAAGATGTTTTATACGTCTTAGATATTTCTTCTATCTTAAAAAAGTAAGATACTTCTGTAAGTTTTTTAAAGTATCTTAAATTAAGATGTTTCTGTTGGAATAAGATGTTTATAGCGATAAGTTACTTGAGAATCGTAAGATGCGCCATAAGTGTAAGTTACTAAAAACTAAGATACATAAAGTGTTTTCCATAAGAGCCCATAGTTAACCTCAAAACTTTTTACCCCAAAAATATACAGAAAATGAGTACGAAGATACTTTTAACATCTTAAATTAAGATGTTTCAAGTAACTAAAAAGTGTCTACCAAAACATCTTAGAAATGACTACCAAAACATCTTAAATTAAGATACTTCTTTTTGCAGTGATTAGATATTTCTCGGATGTAGTAAGCACGATTTTGTATTAAATTTAATTATTTTATATAAGAACATTTATATAATAAATAAATAATAATATATATGACCTGGTCTATGAAAAGGGACCTTACGTGTCAAAAAATCATTTTTTACTTTTTTATTGATTCGGATAGGGTTTGAAACGCTCTTTAAGATGGTGAAAACCAAAAAGTCATAAGTTGATTAGAAGTTTAAAAAAAATTTTTAATGTCAAAAGAAACAAGAGTAAAAATACGAAAAAACTGATTTTTTGTTATTTTACAGATTAAAATAACGAAGACGATAATTTTTTATTATTTAGAAAAGTTGACAGTTTCTTTGACAACTGTCAACAGTTAAAATTCAAATTTGATATCATATTCGTAACAGCGACCTCAAAAACCTTATTACTGTCTTTTTTACAAAAAACGATCACTTTTTAGAGAAGTTGACAGCTGTCAACTGTCAAATTGTCAATTTAACATCATATTCGTAATCAGCGGCCTAGAAAATCCTTACAAACATGTGTTACTTATTTATACTTATTGTTGCTAGTTAGAAAGCTTAGATTATTTTTTCTATGTTTGGGGAGTTTGTCAGTAATTTATATAAACAATTATTTAAAAAAAAATTTTATTACTTGTATGTTTTTTATTTTGATACTGTGATCCACGATGAAGAAAATAAGCCTAACTTGATTAAAAAATCTTAATATTTAAAAAAGTTACAAGGGTTTTTCTAAGTTAAACTTTAACTGCTGTTTTCTCGAAAACTTGTTTTCGCACGTAAGGTCCCTTTTCACTGTCCAGGTCACATATTATTAATTAGTAATAAAGGAAAACTTATTTATTCTAATACCGCTAATACAAAATCGTGCTTACTGCATCCGAGAAATATCTAATGTCGGTAAGTAAGAGAAACAAGGAATTATCAAATTCTAACCTTTTTTCAGTGTGAATAAATTTTTTGAACAAAATTATCCTTTTTTTCTTAAAACTTCATTTCCCTTATGAATTTAGCTTTGTTTTAGATGAGAAAATTCATTTCTATTATCTACATTTACTTTAAAATAGTGTTACATTAATAAAAATGCTTTAAAAGTCACCTCGTATACAAGCATCTATACTCTTCTCATTACGGAAAAGGCTCGTATGAGAGATTTCTCATATTTTAAGACAGACAGTATTGTAATTTATTTCACATTGATCCAAATTTTATTCATATTTGTCTTTATTTTCTTTAAACTTTATTGTAATTGTTATGAATATTAATTTGAGATACAGTATTGAAACATTTTTAAAAAGTGCCCAAGTGCGAAAACCAACGCGGCCCAACACTGGCCCAGTATTGGCAAAGCTGGCATCGAGACTTGGCAGACAATATTGGCCCGACTTTGCGCCGATTCTTGTGGTGTTAACAGCGGTTGGACGTCGGCAGCCAGATCTCGGCAGACATTAATGGCCCAATATTGGCAGCCAGATCTCGGCAGACATTAATGGCCCATTATTGGCAGCCAGATCTCAACAGACATTAATGGCCCAATATTGGCTGCCATTACTCCCCCAGAGTTGACAAAATTATAAAAAAATAAAAATAAATTTTTTTTTATTCAATTAACTAATTAATTTATAAGGCTTATTTCCCTCAATTAAACGCAAACTTACAAATATTTGAAAAATTCTTACCTCTCGCAGGGATCGATACCTGCGAACCTGACGCACCACAGCCTAACACTCTGACCACTCTGCTACTCTGACTTGAAGTCGAGGAAGCAAAAGGGTTCTTATAAGCTACACTACACTGGCCGATACTGTGCCATTATTGGGCCGAGCTACGTCCCAATATTGGCGATTATAATTCGCCATCATAGATACAAAATTTTTGCCATTAAAGTGCCACTAATGAGCCATTAATGGACCGATCTTCGTCACATCACTGGCAATTGAATTTTGCCATTAAAGATTGATCAACTTTACCAATATTGTGCCGTTATTGAGCCAAGCTACATCCCAATACAGGCAATTATAATTTGCCATGAAAGATACAAATTTTTTGCCATTAAAGTGTCAATAATGAGCCACTAATGAGCCGATCTTCGTCACATCACTGACAATTGTCTTTTACCATTAAAGATTGATCAACTTTGCCGTGAATGTGCCATTATTGGGCCAAGCAACGCCCCAATTCTGGCAATTATATTTTGCCATTAAAGATACAACATTTTTGCCATTAAAGTGCCATTAATGTGCCTTTAATGGGCCAATCTTCGTCACATCATTGGCAATTGAATTTAAAAAAATTTTAATATCAAAATTCATGCTGTTTTTAATATTTAATTATTATCTAAAAACTTGACTAGAATCCATTTTGAAATCAATTTTTACTACAAAATTCTACGAGAATTTAATTATTTAAATGCAAAATTAAATAATTTATTGAATAAATTGAAAATTTCTTAATTTTTAGATAACAAAATAAAAATTTTACTCAAAAAAAGGTTTCTGTTACATTTATTTACGAATTTCTTTAATCGTAAAATTATTTGAAAACATTAATAACTTCTTTTTTAAATTAATACTTAATTAAACTTTTTCAAAAAAATTAATTCTTTAAAATTGACAGTAAAAAATATAGAAAATTCAAAGTTTTGAATATTTTAATTTGAATCCTTTTCAAGCTTATTCAATTATTTAAATACAAAATAAATAATTTATTGAATAACTGAATGTTTCTTAAAATTAAATTCTTATAAAAAATTTTACCAAATTAAAATGCCATTAATGTACCTTTAATGGGCCGATCTTCGTCACATCACTGGCAATTGTCTTTTACCATTAAAGATTGATGAACTTTGCCGTGAATGTGCCATTATTGAGCCAAGCTGCGCCTTAATACTGGCAATTATAATTTGCCTTCAAAGATACAAAATTTTTGCCATTAAAGTGCCACTAATGAGCCATTAATGGGCCGATCTTCGTCACATCACTGTCAATTGTCTTTTGCCATTAAAGATTGATCAACTTTGCCGTGAATGTGCCGTTATTGGGCCAAGCTACGCCCCAATACTGGCAATTATAATTTGCCATCAAAGATACAAAATGTTTGCCATGAAAGTGCCATTAAAGTGCCATTAATGGGCCGATGGTTGGCACATCACTGGCAATTGCTTTTTATCATTAAAGATTGATCAACTTTGCCATGAATGTGCCATTATTGGGCCGAGAGCTGGCCCAGTCTTAAAAAATTTGAAATTATGACCATCGGCGCCATCATTGGCCCAGTAATGGGACGTTTTGAACACCAATAATGGCCCAGTAACTACTGCCAATTCTCGGCAGACATTACTGCACCAATGATGGGCCGTTTTTGCAGTCTTGGCATTTCGCACTTGGGTGACTCTTGTCCAACTTTTTAATACAAACATTAAAATATTCTTTAGACTTTTTCTTTCCGTGTAATGGAATGGTGGCTCCCATTATTGGGCCATTAATGCGCCAATGGTTTTTTTCCCATTGGGCATAAGTAGCTCGACAATTAAGCATAATTGAATACCGGGCTCATATCATTTTAAATTATATCATTTTATATGCGTATTAAATTTCACTATTTTCTCCATCAGACAGAAATCAACATTTTAATCCATAAAAAAACATTCAGAAACAATATAGAAAAATATCGAATAATATAGTTGTAATGAACAAAATGAATTAATACAGTAATATTATTCATTAACTTCTGATAATGATATTACTCGAATTAATAATAAATTTAATCTATCTTCAAAAGTAATCTCAATAATAATAATGCTAAAAAATAATTTATTAAATTTTATCACTAATTGGTTATAATATTTTGCATTAAAACATATTAACCCGGTACAGAAATTTACCGACCTGGCCCAAATTAGAATTTTCTAATTTTGAATTATTTAGGTAATTAAATGATAATGTAACTTTTATTAATAATATTTTAACTAATTTTTTATTACTTAAAATTCAGACTTTGCACTCGATAATTAATTTTAACAAGTTGTAAATCCAGATGTTCATTACATGAACATTTTGCTTCTTCTTTACGATCATCAAAAAAAATTTGCTTCCTCGTGAAGGAAGCATTAACGATAAATATATTTCATTTTTAAATCATTTTTAATACAATTTAACATTTATAAAATAAAGTTCATTCGTCTTAATAGAAAGAATAAAATTTTCTTATACAGTAATATGAATATTAGAATATTAAAATATTAAAAATTTCTAATTATTAATTAATTATTAATTAATTAATTTATTAATTAATTATTTATTAATTAATTTATTAATTAATTATTTATTAATTAATTTATTAATTAATTATTAATTATTATTATTAAAATATTAAAATATAATAAAATAATTATAAATAAACAAAAAAATTTTTAGTTAAAAAGTGAATTTTTCAACTTTAATTGTAATTAATTCTATAATTTTCAATAGAATATATACTTTATATACATCAATCGATTCGTCTTGATGCAAAGAATAAGATTTTTGATTTATTTTTTAATAAATAATAACATTCTATTGTACAGCAACATGATTTTTAAGAAAAAATGAATTTTTATTAAAAGTGCAAATTATTTGTCTATAATTGGTTTTAATTCTATAAATTTAAGTAAAACATATACTTTATATATACCAATCGATCCGTCTTGGTGTAATGAATAAGATTTTAGAAATAAATGAGTAAGATTTTCTTACACAGCAACATAATTTTGCGGAAAGAACTCATTTTTTTGATAAAAATGCGATTTTTTCAGCTTTAATTGTGATTAACTCTATAAATTCTCATACAATTTATACTTCTTATATACCAATCGATTCGTCTTGATGCAAAGAATAAGATTTTATTATATATTAACTTTAATAAACAACTTAAAAAAATTTTTTTGAAAAAAAAAATTTTTTAGAAAAAAGTCAAAAAAAAAAATTTTTTTTGAGAATTTTTTAAAGTCTATCAATAAATTTCGAGATATTTTTATGATAAATATACCTGGTAAATTTTAGCCAAATTCATTAAAACCTCTTCGAGTTATCATGTTCACAAAAATCGGGATCCACACACACACACACACACACACACACATACATACATCCGGACAATTGTTCAGGGTCTTATATAACATAGTCCCATATAGAAGAAAATTTGTTAAAAGGATTTTTAAAAATTTTGTAAATTAAACGACTACAAAGCTTCCTCACGAGGAAGCAAAAAAGTAGCAAAAAGTAGCTATCAAAAAATTTAACTCGACGACCAAAAAAACTCGTTTTAGACACTTCACAAAACTGACAAAAATTCCATTCCATATTTTATTTTTTTGACTTTTTCCTAATTTTCATCAAAAATATTTACTTCTTTCTTAACCTGCTAATAAATAAAATTCCTGCAACGAATTTGATAATTCATTAAAGAATTTAAATATTTATGAAAATTATTTAATTCTTGCCAAGAATTTTATAAAAATTTTTAAATAATTGATTTCTTTCGACTAGTTTTATGCAAATTCTAATTTAAGTAATTGAATTCCTGAAAAATTGTTATTATTCATGAAAAGAATGAAATTCTTACGAAGATTTTTACAAACAATTTTTTAAATAATTGAATTCTATTTGGAAATCTTATGAAAATAGTAAACACTGAAACTCATTGAATTGCGAAAAGCTTTTAAAAATAATTAAAGTTTGCAAAGAATACTATTAAAATTTTTGGGAATAATTGAATGACTGTGTGGCATTATTTTATTAAATTTTTTTGAAAATAATTTAATTCCTAAAAAGCATTTTAATAGGGGAGAGTTGTCAGGGTTGGGCATAGTTTTGACTTTCCCTGTAAGACGAATTTCGTGATTTTGCGCATATTGTTGGAAAGATCTACTCAAACGCAATGTTTTTTCTGAACATTGTAAAAAAATTTGACCAAAAGTTTCGGAGTTATAAGCAATTAAAAAAAAGTTGTCAGGGTTGAACATGGTTGTCAGAGTTGAGCCACTGTATAAAATCACACGGAGAAAAAAGGATACTTAAATTTACCCTGAGGATTGTAAAACTTGACAAATTTTCAGTGTCAACTATAGGACAACACTCTGTTGTTTATAAATTACTATTTATATACCGTCAACTGGAGCTATTTTGTGCATCCGGGGGCTATTTTGTGCACGCAAGTTTTTTAATGAAAAAAATTATTAAAATGAATTATTTTAATCTGCTATTTTGTAAAATGAAAGTTTGATTACATGACAATAGAGAGCACTGAATGTTATTATTTAATTCTTTGGCAATTAAAAGAAAAAATTCCTAAAAACGGAAAATTTGTTTAAAAAATTTTGAAAGTTCGGAAAAATTATACCAGATCTTCTAGAGTTTTAATGTGTCTCATAAACTGTGTTAGATATTTGTTTTCAATTGTGTTGTGATGATACATACGTAATGCGCTAACTTTTTATTCATTATTTTAAGAGAAAAGTGGAAAAAACTGAAAAACCAGGATTCCATGGGGCTATTTTGTGCACTTAAAAAAATCAAATATTTTTCATAAATGTTTTATTTAGTAAGAAAAGAAGATTCTGTTTATCATTTTTATACATTTTTGTCTTACTTTTCTGTCAAAAAACTGTAAATACGTTAATTAAAATCATTAAAACGATTAAAAGCTCTACCGGTGCACAACGTAACCTTAAAAAATGAACTTTAATTAATATTTATAAGTTTTTCAAATTAGTTTTAAAACTATTTTCCCGTTTCTCTTAAAATAACTTGAAAATCATATTAGATATTAAATTGTTATCTATTTAACCTTAAAAATATTTATTTCAAGTTTTTTAAAAATATCATTTAAAACCATTAAAAAAGCTCCTATTGAAATGATGTTTTAAAGTTATTTATAAGTGTTTAAACGATCATTTTATAATTATATTAGTATATTATTATAAAATATATATTAAAAAAGAAAAAAATTTTATTTAATATCTGCGTAATATACAATTTAAAGAAAGATTGTTAATTTTTAGTAAATCCAGATTTTAGCAAAATTTTAGTGCTTTATTTTACATTTTTTGTATAATATACCTACAAAAAAAATTTTACTAGGTCATTCTTTTTTTAACTTACTCTCAAATATATACACAAAAGATTTCATGAAGCAGAAACGATTAAAAAAATGTTTACGCAACATTATAGGAAAACAAAGTTCGATGCACAAAATAGCCCCATCCCGGGAGTTATTGTGTTCACGACTTTCAATGACTATAACTAAGACAAAAAAATTTTTTTCTTTGCAAAATTTATAGGAAACCTTCAGAAGGATGTCCACAACATATATCAAAAGTTGATTTTCTTTATTCTCTTAATTCTGAATTTAAATAAATCTTTGAATCAAAAAGCTATTTGGTGCACAAAATAGCCCCGGTTGACGGTAGTGTAAAATAAACGTAATTAGTTTTACACTCCAGGAATGTGTAGTACTTTATTTTGTCTGTTTAATTAGATTTTTAAAAATAAACTTTTATTATTTGTAAAAAATTTATTTAAACAATTAAAAATATTTAACCTAGATAATAAAAATTTTAAATCGCAGAACATTTTTGATTTTTTTAAGTAGTTTTCAACTTTTCAGTCAATAAAAGAGTTTCAGAATTCATTTAGTCTTTTTAGTAATAATTCTTAAAAACAATTTTTTGTTGAAAAGAAAAATAATTAAAAAATTCAACATTTTAATTAATTTAAATTTTGTTTCAATAGAGATTATTATTTTATAACATCCACAGAAATAAATTACAAATAAACAATAACCCATATTTTTAAACGTCAAAATTTATTTATCGATGTTCATTTTTTAGCTGCATTTGCGGTTAGTTACTTCAACTAAAAAACTGGTTAGTTTAAATTTCCTGGAGTGTAAAACAAATAATAAAATATGTGTAACTTTTACGAAGGAAAAAATACAGTAAAGTGTAAGTAATATTATGAAGAAGATTAGAATGACTAAATAAATTTTTAACATTCGAAATTTAACACTCCAGTTTTCTCCGTGCAATGAAATATTTAGGTAAATGATTAAAAATGACCTTCAAATAATAGAATGACACTTGGAAATGAGGGAAGGAACCATGAAATTAAAATAAAATCCCATATTATGCATTTTTATATAACTTTAGATATTTTATTCCTCATAAACGAAATCCAAAATTAAAAAAATTAAAAAAGGTTAGCAAACATTTTTTTTCCTGTTTCCTATGGAAATGAAGTTTTTAACACATCTTTAAGTGGCAAGTACGCTTTGTAATAGCAAAATTTCTCTCATAGCTCAACTCTAACAATAATAGATTGTTTTTTAAATTATATATAAAAAAATAATTTTTTTTAAAATTTAAATAATTGAATTTCCAAGAAAAAATTTATTACTTTTAAAAATAATTGAATGCTTGTGATGAATATTGTTATTTATAAAAATAATTGAATAGTTGCTAAGAATTTTATTAAAATTTTTAAAAATAATTGAATTCCTGTCAAAAATTCTAATATTTTTGAAAATAATTGAATTCTTCATAAAATTTTTATAAACATTAATTAACTATAATAATCGTCGTATTCATTCATTCATTCTGTCCAGTCTGTCCACACCTGAAGTTAGTCATGTTTATTCTTTTGTTTTTTATCATTTTGATAGAAAATAGAAATAAAATATAAAATAACGATTTTTATAACAAAATTCAAGCTTTTGTTTTTTTATATGTTTTGATAGATATTAGAGTAGAAGGGGGTAATGTAGTGCACTTTTCTTTCGAAGACTCCTGTGGTCGCAATTTTCAACCAATTTTGATCAATAAGGACTCGTTGGAAAGACAATGCTTCTAGCTACATTTATAGTGTACATTATTTTTTTGTAGATGTAGATGGAGCTTTTCTATATTCAAAAAACTGAAGGCACTTTTTTTCGACATTCTAAAATTTGTGGGGCAATGTAGTGCACCACTTTCTTAGTGAAATAAAAAGCAGAGAATATATCATAAACGATTTTATTTTATTAGATATAATAGTAGGAACATAAGAAACTTAAAAAACTATAAACTAGTAGTGATGCCCACAAGACGAGACTTTGCATGTAAAAACCGAGACGAGATCAATACTTTGCATGGTATCATCTCATCTCGTAGATAGCACTATAAACTAGAGATTTCTTTGGTCCTGTGTTAGATAAAACTAAAAGAAAACTGCAAAAATTTGCAAAAAGCAAACATGGTTAAATAATACATACTTACGGTACTCTGTATAATTGCACTACATTGCCCCCAACCCCATGCACTACAATGCCCCCAAGCACTTTTTTCACGTTGACTTCAATATCTTAATAAAAACAAAATTAAACGTCAAAGCAATACTAAATTTGTGTTCAGAAGTAAATTTTACATGGAAAAATCACTTTCTCTCTAAATCTGAATCAGCGAAATCTCGCTGATTTCCAGCTATAAGTATACCACTGATTTCTTTCAGCGTATATATACTGATGAATCAGTGAAATTTCACTGATTTTTCAGCTAATATAAGCTAATTGAAATCAGTGGTATACTTATCGCTGATTCAGATTTAGAGAGAATTCCTGATACTTTTTTAACGAGCCTCACATTTTTTTCAAGTCACTAATAAAACGGAAATATGGTTTCGAAATCTAGTGTTTTTGAAGTGACGCTACAACTTCTTTCAGAAGAAGCACAATAAAGCCAAAATGATATACATTACTATTATTTGATACCTTAACCCTATTATACCAACGGCAAGTAATTCAATTCATTTGTTTAGTCAGTAAAGCCAGTGCACTACATTACCCCCTGCACTACATTACCCCCCTCTACTCTACCTATTACATTTCTTTATTTTGTTATTATTTTTTTAATTTAATAATATTATTTTTATTTCTCAAATAATTCAAAAATATTTTTATTAATCTAAAAAAATTATTAATATTATTATATTATTCATTATTTCTAAAGAATATTCTGATTCACTCTAAAAATGATTAGATACTCCAAAAAATGTTCCATTACATTTTTTACAAATTTCTTTAATTCTAAAATTATTTGAAAATATCAATAACTTCTTTTCTAAATAAATTTTAATCATTATTATTTTCCCACAGGAATAAATTATTATTATTATTTTTAATAATGTTTGAAAAAAGTTCTTTGAGAATTTTAAAATCCATTTGTTTACGAAATTTAAATTATTTAGAAATTCTTCAACTAAATACGAATTAAAAAATAAATACTTCAAATAATTTCAGAAAAAAATTCAATTAAACTTTTTTAAAATAATTAATTCTACAGAATGGTTAGCTATAAGTATGAAAAATACAAATTTTTAAAGAATTTAATTTGGAACCATTTTAAAATTTAATTATTTCTTAAAATTTATGCTATAATGCTTTTAATATTCAATTATTATGTAAAACTTTAACTGAAATTCATTTTTAAATAAATTTTTATTAGATAATTCAATAAGGGACCGTCCATAAATTACGTACACGAAGAAAAATAAATAGTAATAATTATACTATTTTCGATGAAAAATTACTACTTTTAAGTAGTAATTTTGAAACTGCTCGAAAAATAGTAACTTTTGCTTCGTATTCAAACGATTTTTACTTTTTTGAAAAAGTATATTTTACTTCAAGGAATCTAAATTTTATTAAAAGCCGAGTAATATTTAAAATGTCCCGAGCAATTAATACTCTGAGCGAAGCAACTTTTATTACGAATCAGAGCAATTATTACTATTTCGGTAAAGATTTTTACTCGTAAAAGTAGTAATCCGTACCCACACAATGACGCGCCTCACACCGACGGGCGAAACGAATGCCGGCGCGCCTGCGCGTCTGTCCACGCCGTGACGAAAAAAAATGCTGGTGTAGAGAGCTATATTGTCTCGTTTTATTTTAATAAATTAAAATAAAATAATCAGTGCGTTCAAAAAATATTTTTTCAAGTAATTAACATTCTGCATGTGTATTATTATTCATTATTCATAAGTTTTATTTTTTTCACATTCTTACTTACAATTAACAACTTAACATATCGGAAAATCTTAACATCTATACAGTTTCGAACCCTACCTAACTTATATCTAACGCAACCTAAAATCGCACGCATTTATACTAAGCCTCTCGGCTACGCAATCGCTATGGAGAAAATTTCATGTTACCCGCATATATCTCTTTTCGATAAAGTGAATCATAAATTATATTTATTTAGATAAGTTACTCAATTAAAATATAAACATTTATAATAATAATAATAAACAGTATTATTAATTTAAAATTACTTATTTTAATTATTAAATTATTAGATTATAATGTTAATGATTTTATTTATTTATATATTTTTTATTAATTAATTAGTAATTCATTAAAAATTAATTAACTAATTATTAAGTGATTATACATGAATTGCATACTTTGGAAATTGATAAATAATTAAAATGCATATAGGAATTAATGATCGCACCACTGATATAAACAAAATTGTCCAAATAACTGAACCGGGCTACACGTGCTTCTTGTAACCTAGAAATGTTGGATCACTTTGACGTCAGGTTACGGTCGCTGCGCATGACAGTAGTGACGTGATCACACACATAGCTGTGTAACAGTAGTGGTACGGATTACTACTTTTACGAGTAAAAAGTTTGTTCTGCAATAGTAAAAGTTGCTTCTTGCAGAAGCAATCTTTATTTTCCGCAGTATTAATTATTAGAATTTCTACAAGTAATATTTACAACATATCGAATGTAAAAAGTAATACAAAATTTAATAAAATTTACAATGACGATGTAAAAATTAAAATTCTTAAAGCAATTTTTAAACGTGACTACTGTAATAATTACTATTAGTAATTTTTACTACCAGAAATAGTAATTTTTACTTCATGCAAAGTATATTTTACTATGAATAGTAATTTTTAATATAAAAGTAGAATTATTACCATTCCATAGGAACTTTTACTAGAAACTCAGCACCATTTTTCTCCGTGTATGTATTTCTTAGAATATACTTAATTTATATAAAATTTATTAAACATATTTTACTTTGGTCAAAATAATAAATATTAAGGTACTACTACACTTTAAAATTTCTAAAAATTTTATTTTTTTTATTGTATTTTTTAACTCCTTATGACTTCAGAAAACACTTCCTAAAGTATTTATAACCAATTGTAAAAAATAAAAGTAAATTTTTCAAAAAATATTCAATTAATGTAAAAAGTCATTGACAAATTAAGTAAGTCTTTAAGGAGATGGTGGGGTCCAGCTTTTTGTTATGACCAGTAGAAACATTGGTGCTAATGTATGTAACAGTGTCTGAAATAAAAAAAATGGTGGGGTTTCAATTTGCAAAAGAATTTAAGGTAATTTATGGATAGCCTCTAACGATACATATAAGTTTAAACGCGTTTTTCTCAAAATAACGTTTTCTCAAATTGCGGACAGTTTATCTCTGAATCTACTGAACCGATTTCAATAAATGATAACTCGATTTGTTTGTTAGCATGTCCTGTGTGAGAATTTACCAGAAAATGGTCAAAAAATTTTTAAAAAACTTTAAAAAAATTAAATTTTTTTTTTTTGCAGAGTAGAAAAATACTGAAAAACATAGTGTATTTAGTGTTGCCGCAAGACGAGACAAGACGAGATTTTTTTCAATCTTGTCTCGTCTTGAAATGTCAAGACCAACAAAGAGTCTTGTCTCGAAAAAGTCTCGTCTTGAGACGTAGAATCTCGTCTCGTCTTGAAGTCTCGATATTTTTTCAATTAATAAGTCTGTTACATGTCCGGAAAACAGGAAATTTAGTAATAAATTAGGATAACTGTAAAATTATTCAAGGAAATCAGAGAATATTATCAAAAATACTGGAATAAGTATTACATTTGTAAAATTGAAGGAAAAAGATCTGATTTTTAATGCCCAGCAACCTTTGAAGATATTAAAAACATTGAATTCTTTTTGAATGTTCCATGTTCTGCTTATAAACTTTAAAATCAACCACAAATATTAATGCTAAACTTTAAATTTTTTCGATTTCTGATAATAAAATTGATTTTTACAGAAGTTGAAATTAATTTTATTTTAAATAATTTAAATCTTGAAGAAGTTTCATAAAATTGTTATTTATAAAATATTCAGAGAATCATTTTACTTAAAAATTAAAAAATAATTGGATCTTAGAATAGTTGAGTTTACATGCAATTAGTATAAATTATAGAATTTCAAAAGGTTTTAAATTGTATTCCCTGAAAATATTCTCGAAAGACGCAAAAAGTTACTTCAGGAGTACCAGTTGTTGATGACATAATTTTATCTTAAGATTTTGCTGTATGATCAACAATTTAAAAACTTTTTATTTCTTTAAATAATTAAAGACTTACATGGTAGATTGAAAAATTGCGAAAAAAATTAAAAAACATTTTATTTTTTCCATGAATAGATATTTTAAATTTATGAAAATTTTGGTGGTCTTATATTTCACATTAAACTACAATTTTAGTTTTATAACTAAAATTCACAGAGTAATTCCATAAAATATAGATGTAATTTTACTATATTTTATGTAACAACAACTTATTCAAGTGCTATTTTTTCGTCTTTCTCTAAACGTACACTGCATTTAACGATATTTTTCGAGTCTTGAATCTTGTCTTGGTCTTGACACTTACTGTCTCTTGGTCTGACGATGATTGTCTCGTCTCGTCTCGAAAATCTCGAGTCTTGCAGCATCACTAGACACGTTTTCACACTATGCTCATCGCTAACAAAAGCATAATGCTTGCATGTGAAGTATAGTCCGGAGCTAGCGACCAAAACAACTATCTCATTTCATACCGGCTGAAAATTTGAGTAAAGATTACTAAAGACATGTAATTAACAGAAACCCACGTCTGGCAGGCCGGCGCTGGGGCAGGGGGCGGCGGCGGGGGGGCGAATAGGTGAAAAATAATGTAAAATTTTCTGATTTCATACCGCTTAAAACCTCCATAACTCGAAAGTAGACACCCACACGAGTGTAAAAATGTGCGTCTGGCAGTTCTGGGGTGGGGCAAAGTACGTCTGGCAAAGGGTTAAACACGCAAAAAAAAACAAAAATTTTTTCTGATTTCATACCGCTTAAAACCTTTAGAAATCGAAAGTTTACATCCACACGAGTGTAAAAATGTGCGTCTGGCAGTTCTGGGGTGGGGCAAAGTACGTCTGGCAGCCCTTCGAAGATGCGGCAAATCGGTCAAGCGGTGAAAAAAAAAGTAAATTTTCTCATTTCATACCGATTAAAACCTTCGTAACTTGAAAGTTTACATTCACACGAGTGTAAAAATGTGCGTCTGGCAGTTCCGGGGTGGGGCAAAGTACGTCTGGCAAAGGGTTAAACACGCAAAAAAATCGAAAAATTTTTCTGATTTCATACCGCTTAAAACCTTTAGAAATCGAAAGTTTACATTCACACGAGTGTAAAGATGTGCGTCTGGCAGTTCTGGGGTGGGGCAAAGTACGTCTGGCAGCCCTTCTAAGATGCGGCAAACCGGTCAATAGGTGAGAATAACCTACATTTTTCTTATTTTATACCGATTAAAACCTTTTTAAATCGAAAGTTTATATACAAACAACTGTGAAAATACTCATCTGTCAGTTCTGGGGTGGGGCAACATACGTCTGGCAAAGGGTTAATCACATAAAAAATCATAAAATTTAATCTCCTTTCACATTGATTAAAACCATCATATATCGAAAGTTTACATTTAAACAAATATAAAAATCTACATCTTCGAAGGGCTGCCAGACGTACTTTGCCCCACCCCAGAACTGCCAGACGCCCTTTTTTACCTTTGTTTGAATGTAAACTTATGATTTCTAAAGGTTTTAAGCGGTATGAAATCAGAAAAATTTTTCGATTTTTTTGCGTGTTTAACCCTTTGCCAGACGTACTTTGCCCCACCCCGGAACTGCCAGACGCACATTTTTACACTCGTGTGAATGTAAACTTTCAAGTTACGAAGGTTTTAAGCGGTATGAAATCAGAAAAATTTTTCGATTTTTTTGCGTGTTTAACCCTTTGCCAGACGTACTTTGCCCCACCCCGGAACTGCCAGACGCACATTTTTACACTCGTGTGAATGTAAACTTTCAAGTTACGAAGGTTTTAAGCGGTATGAAATCAGAAAAATTTTTCGATTTTTTTGCGTGTTTAACCCTTTGCCATACGTACTTTGCCCCACCCCGGAACTGCCAGACGCACATTTTTACACTCGTGTGAATGTAAACTTTCAAGTTACGAAGGTTTTAATCGGTATGAAATGAGAAAATTTACTTTTTTTTTCACCGCTTGACCGATTTGCCGCATCTTCGAAGGGCTGCCAGACGTACTTTGCCCCACCCCAGAACTGCCAGACGCACATTTTTTACACTCGTGTGGGTGTCTACTTTCGAGTTATGGAGGTTTTAAGCGGTATGAAATCAGAAAATTTTACATTATTTTTCACCTATTCGCCCCCCCGCCGCCGCCCCCTGCCCCAGCGCCGGCCTGCCAGACGTGGGTTTCTGTTAATTACATGTCTTTAGTAATCTTTACTCAAATTTTCAGCCGGTATGAAATGAGATAGTTGTTTTGGTCGCTAGCTCCCGGACTAGTAGCTAGTACGCATACCATAACACACTTCTAATGCACTGAACGACTTCCTTGGCAGAAAGTTTAGATAGATGAGACAGTAGTCCTTATTTCTAAACAGACCAACACATTTTGTGATGCAGGATTTTGGTTAAACACGAAGGTAAATCACAAAATATAATGACAACACTGCAAAAAAAATTAAACCCTTCTTTTCTGAACGAATCTACACCCATATGTTGCTCTTCGAAAACAATACAAAATTACTTTTTTATTTACTTAATGCAAATTTTCTTTATTATGCTCACAGCTATTACACAAATGCATATATTTGTTTCGTTATCAATACGAAAAGTCCGTATTGTCAACGAACACGACTTGCAATACTTAGATCAGTAAAGTCTGCTTGCCGTCGAAGTTTACGTAGGGGTGCCCACAACCGGCGCACTTCCCCTACATAAGAAAATTAACGTCTAAAGTAACTAACTTGTATCTATATAATTGCAATTTCTTATAAATAATTAAAAGTCTACATCAAGAACCAGTTACAATTTTTTAAGCTAAAATACAGTGATTTAGTATTTTTTAAAAAATGAATAAAAAATCATCAATTTTCACACAGTCTAATTTTTTGTATCATCTTTTAAATCACAATTTTTGAAATATTCTCGCAATCCTTGTACAAATACTTCTCTAACAAGAAATTCAAGTTCAAAAATTATAACCGGTTCCTTCATTGGGACCCTCAAATTATTGGTAAGAACTTTTAATTGTAATCCAAGCTGAAATAGTTAACAATTTAGGTATGTACTTTGACATTTGAAATGATTAATCTTTTAATAAATAGAAATATCGATCATTTCAAAAGATAACATTTTTGTAATATTTATAAATTTTTCGAAGAATTTTTTATTGAAATTTTGTAAAGATAATCGAATTTCTTTTGAGTAATGATGATAATAATAATAATAATAATAAATTAAATACTTTGTTTGGCGGGCGTGACATTTACTGCTTATTTATATTATTTATAAACAAATTTTAAATACAAATTTCATAAAATTCAATTATTTTTTTAATTTTTAAATAAAAAATTATTTCAAAATAAGTAATAAAAAATAATTATTTCTCGATAGTTTTTCAAAAATTAATTATTTAAGAAAATCAATTTTAAATCTGTAAAGTCTAATTATTGTTAAAAACAGGAAGAGTTTGAAATATATAAAATCTTTTCAATGCTGAAGAATAACATTCAGAATTTTCTTATGAATTCTTGAAATTGAATATTATTCCAGCACTTTTGACAAAATTTTCTGACTTTTTCCTGATTTCCCTGAATAAATTTAGAAAAATAGTGATTTTGTGGAGAATTCTTCTGAATAATTGAGTTTTTGAATGTTAATGGCAAGAAAATAATATTAATTAATTTTGACTAGAAAACTATTAGAAACAAAACAACAAATAAATAATTAATTGTAATTAAATGTAATTTATTTTTGATAATTAATAAGTCAAAAATAATGTAATGAACATATTTTTCATTATCGTCTCATTGGCATTCACGCTTTCATTAATTTTCATGTGACATGTAATGTAAAAATTACATTATATTGTTTATATATATATATATATATAATTATGTTAAAAGTGAAACAAGAAACTTCACGCGCGCTTTAGCGCGCGTTATTTGTGCTAGTTGTTTTAAATAATTAATTTTTTCGAAATATAATAAATATTATGAAATTTTTATTTTAAATAATTGAATTCTTTTGCGAAATTTTATGAAAACACTATATATTGAAAATAATTGAATTTCGAATATTTTTTGAAAATAATTGAATCGTTTTAAAGAATTTGATTATAATTTTTGAGAATAGTTTTTTGATTTCTAGTGTTAGCGAATTTAAAGTAGTGTAAATTCTTAAAGAAACAAATAGTAGGGGAGAGTGGTCCTAAGTTGGCCGCCTAAGCAAATTGGTCGAAGATAGTAACAAAATGAAATTTAATCGCTTCGGCAAGTATATATTAGTATTCAGAGATCGTTTTGCTATAATTTTGTGGTATTTAGAACGTTATAGAATGGCTTTTGTAGTCTTAATACAATAAATAGTGAAAAGCTGCATTTTGGACATTTCAGAAATAGCGGTCCTAAGTTGGCCACCACTTTTTTTCGCTTGTGTATAAGGAAGAAATGCATATTCTTTTCAATTACGCAGAAATTTTACAAATTTGATAGATACATTTAGGAGAATAAAAACGCATTATTTAACTATTTTTGTTTAGAAAATGAAGCAATATTTTATTTCATTTATTTACAGTGGTGGATGGCTGTAGAGACAGGCGTTTTTGTACTATGTTTTTTCTAATGTTTTTTAAACCATTTTTTTTTGTTTTTTGTCTTTGTTTAATTCCTACGTTACACTTTTACGGTCTTTCTCGTGATGAAAAACATAAAAAAGAAGTAAAGCATAAATAAAAACAAACAAAAACAATAGGTGGCCAACTTAGGACCGCACTGTAGATTTTTACAAGTTTCAAATTATTACGCTAATAAAAAAAATTTAATTAAAAAATCAACAGAACCTCTTATTACAACATTAAATAAAGGAACTAGCGCACCCACTCATTTAGAAATTTTTAATTATTTATCTCTTGTAGCTGCTCTCGAAAAAACAAGAAAAATTAATTTTTTTTGGTCGTAAACAATATTATTGTCCTCACAATGCGTAGAAGAATCTTAGATTATAATTAGGTCCATAAATTATATCATGGTTTATCAATACACCATACCACAAAATTATAGATTCGTCCAGTATACCATCTCTGAGAAATGCAGGGTGGCCAACTTAAGACCACTCTCCCCTAGTGAAACTAAATCTAAAAAAAATCTAAAATCTAAAAAAAGCACCAAAATAGTATCATAACGTAAAAATAGTAGTAAATAGTAGGTTTTAGTAGATGAGTGCGAAGCCTGTAAATAATATTTTTATTCTATTAACGCAGTAGGTAAATCAACAAATTAATAATAATTGAAAATGAACAGAAAAAAACTTCCTAAGAAGGAATAATTTATAATAATAATTATTATTAGTAATAATAGTAAATTAATAATAAATTAATAATAAATAAATAATAAATAAAAGATACGAATATAAAAAAATATTCGCAAATGCAACAGTGATATAAAATATACGGCGATAAAATGTATTATCGAAGAGTGAAAATTAAGGAATAACAGAACAAATTCAATTTGTTGAGAAAACTTCTTGAAGATATATTGTAATAAACCAGTAGCAAAATGGTATATAACTCAATAAAACAGAATCGATCTCTTTTTGCGTGTATCGTGCCTACCCGTTTCTATTACTTCCTCTCCGATAGATGATGTGATCTATACCGAATGCGAGGATCGTGATTCTATAGCGTATTCGCAGACACGCGGATTGAAGAGTTTATCAGTAATAAAAGCGCAGAGCGGTACTTTCAAGTTGATAGTTAATTCACGCAAATGGAATTTCTTTATACCGGAATTTCTCAATCGACAAACAAAATGGTTTTCGAATTTAGAATAAAATAAAAGACGTTAATCTGCCAATAAATTGACAAATTAAATAAATTTTCAATAAATTTTTATAATTTATTAGAGAATTTTGTTTAATTTAATCATTTTGGGTCACAAACATTTTTTTGCACATCTTTTCAAAAATATCTATTTTTTATGAGAATGTAATAAAATTAAGATACCCAAGTGCGAAATTAAAAACGGCCCAAAACTGGCCCAGTGATGGCATTGTCAGTGCCTACTCTTGGCAGACAATAGTGGCCCGACTGTCGGGAGGTTAACCGCGGTAGGCCGTCGGCAGCCAATCATCGGCCGATTCTCGGTAAACATTAATGGCCCATTATTGGCTGCCATTACTCCCCAGTGTTGAAAAAATTAAAAAAAATATATTTTCTATTTAATTAACTAATTAATTCATAATATTTATACAGTTTATTTCCCTAAATTAATCGCAAACTTACAAATATTTGAAAAATTCTTACCGCTCGCGAGGATCGATACCTGAACCTGACGCACCACAGCCTAACACTCTGACCACTCTGCTACTCTGACTTGAAGTCGAGGAAGCAAAAGGGTTCTTATAAGGTACACTACACTGGCCGATACTGTGCCATTACTGGGCCGAGCTGCGTCCCAATATTGGCAATTATAATTTGCCATCATAGATACAAAACGATAGACATTAATGTGCCATTCAAGAAATTCAAGAAAACAAAATGGGCCGATCTTCGTCACATCACTGGCAATTGAATTTTGCCATTAAAGATTGATCAACTTTGCCGTGAATGTGCCATTATTGGGCCAAGAGCTGGCCCAGTCCTAAAAAATTTGAAAATCTGACCATCGGCGCCATCATTGGCCCATCAATGGGACGTTTTGATCACCAGTAATGGTCCAGTAACTACTGCCAATTCTCGGCAGACATTACTAGACCAATTATGGGCCGTTTTTGCAGTCTTGGCATTTCGCACTTGGGTAGTTTTTAAATATGAAAATTTATACTGTTATTAACTTTTTAAAAGAAATTAAAATTATGATTTATATTCAAATTTCAAAAATTATTATTTACGTTCAAAAATTATGATTTACATTCAAAAATTATGATTCATCTTCCAAAATAGTGATTTACATTTAAAAATTTTATTTATGTATATGTAAAAATTACAATTTTTTGAAGTGATCTGTGTATAATTTATATTTCGCAAAGTAAGATATAAATTTATGATTTTGAAACATAATTTACATGTCTTATTTGTGTTTTTTTTGTAACTTCTCTGGTTAATTTTATTCAAAAAGAAGATATTCTAATAAATTTAGTGGGCAGAGCGACAGAGAGAGAGAGAGAGGACGAATTTTTCTACTTTTTTTCAAATGTAGGTTGTATATATATATACGTTCGGACTATACATCGTTTTTCATCTGGCCACGAGACTCGATCATGAACTTTAAAAAACGAGACCGTGACCACGCAATGACTTAAATAGTAGATATTTTTGCAAGGAGATTCGCGTGAGCGATAGAAACGAGTGTTTTAGCGATCTAACGAGTTTTAATACCTATACTAACAAGCGATTCACTCTTAAGTTTCAGTTTGTACGTTCTCATTTATCTTGGTCATATTTCGCACATCTTGTGGTCGCGACAATTTCATTTTTTTCAAACACATTTCTTCGAACGCGTTTTCCGATTTTCTTGTTGATTTTAATCTTTTCTATTTTCTTTCTTTAAATTTTGATTAAAATTTTTTTTATTTATTTTTATCAATTTTGTTTGTTTTTCTAATAATACTTACAATATTTAATTATTGAATTTGAAGTAAAATTTATTTTTAAATCAATTTTTCTTAGAAAATTCTACGAGAATTCAATTTCTTAAATACAAAAATAATAAACTCGAAAATAAACAATATTCATTGAATAATTGATTATTTCTTAAAATTGAATTCTCATAAAGAATTTTATCAACAAATTTTTAAATAATTGAATTCTTTCGACGAATTTTAATAATATCTTTAAGAATAATTACATTTATCGAGAATTTCAATTAAAAATGTATTAAAAATAATTAAAATTCTGCGATGAGCTTTATTACTCTCTAAATTTAAATTAGTAAAAATGGTTACTAATTTGAATTAGTGACTAACTTTTTGCTTTTGAATTAGTAAATTTTACTCATAAATAGTAATTTCTACTAATTTATCAGTAAAATTTACTAATTCAAAAGCGAAAAGAGCCACAACAATAGCTTAAAAAAAATTAATTCACAACGAAATATTAACTTTAAAATAATTTTGTCACGCGCGATTTTAATGTCTTTCTGACAAATGCTTAAGACGCTCGAAAGTCTTTTGAAAGAGACTTTACAGTAAATATTTGAAATTTACGAATATTGCCTCTTTATATTTCAAACTTTCTTTCTAAATAAATCTATAAGAAAAAAACTATAGAACCGAAAAACTTATAAAATAGACCCATTTATAATGAGGAACCCTTAGAGATGGTCAACCGAAGGCAACCAGATGTGGCAAACCTTTGGAAACTATGAAATACTTTAAACATTTTACAACTTTGCTTGTAGGAAAAAATTTTTTTAGTTATAATAATAAATAAAACTGTTTATTTAAATTGTTTGTAAAATAATAATTATTTATAAATAGACTGAAATTAATGATAAATCGTCCAACGTCCTTCCGGCAGGACGAAAAAGACTCAGGTGAGTCCCTTCGAAATCACTAAAGAAAACTAACATGGATTCAGATAAATAAAAAATGAAATATATCATTGGAAAGGTAACGAAACAAGCTTTCAGCGCATATAAATATCGAGCTTGTAAGTTCAAAACTAAGGGCTGAGTAGTTTGAAGAAGTTACACGTTCCAAAAATTCACATAATTTTTAGTCACAGAATGACGAAGCCCGGTCCTGCCGGCAGGACGCTTTTCGCTTTATTTAAGAGACTACCTAGCCCAGATTTATAAATTTAAAGACTCGATATTTACATCATTTGAAAGCTTGTTTCATTACCTTTCCAACGATATATTTAGTTTTATATTTATCTGCTTCCATATTAATTTTATAGAGCAATTTCGAAGGGTCTCGCGCCTGAGTATTACTCAGATATACTGAACAATATTAAAAATGAATTTTTTTTAATTGAACAATTAGGTTTCATTCTTTGAACGTTTCTGAAGAGAAAGAGACTTGTCCGGTCAAAAAATATTGATTTTTGGGGATTTTACATTTCATTTACGAAAAAATGTTTTTTTCACTGTTTAAAAACATAGCAAGTTTGAAGGCTTTGAAAAATGGTTTAAATTATTATTTTAAAAAGTCAAAAATATGGATTTTTTTCGTCTTTTCGTCTACTTTAATCCCAAGGAGTGCCAAAAAAAAAAGTTGAATTCCCTTTTTTTAAAAGCCTTTTTTCGGAACGTCCTTCCGGCAGGACGGGCGTTTGGACGATTTATCATTAATATATAAAATAAAAACTGTTGGGATATATTTATAAAAATATTTCCACTATTTTGACTTTAAAATTTTTAAATAAAATTTATGATGAAAATGATTTGTTATTAACAAAAAAATAGCTTGTGTAACAAAAACTTAATAACAAGAGAAATTAATTCTTAATAAATAAAAAAGGGTACGATATTTCAAGTTCTGCATTGTTAAGAAAATTTTATTAGGAATTTTTCGTATTTTGATAGAAAAATATCTTAAAGTTTCTTGAAGATTGTAATTCGTGACAAAATTAGAAAATTTTCCAAAACATTTTGCAATATTTCATAACTAGTAAAGAAAAAATTCTAAATCAGTAAGAAAAATTTCAAACTTTTTACGAAAAATTTTGAAATAGTTTCGAATTTATTCTACACTTTTGGAAAAATGTCTAACTTTGTGTCGCAAAATCATTTTCTCAATGTTTTTCGAATTATTTCTAACTCAATTCAATGCCTATTATCGCCCACAATCATAAACTATGGCCAACTTTGGCTCCAAGCTGGCAACCTTACTACCGACACTGTATCAATCTTTTGCGAATTTTTCTCTTCGATTCCTCTACACAATTCCTCTTCAAACTTGTTAATACGGCCTGTGAGAATTTACCAGTAGAAAAAAAATTTGCCTCGCACAACAGGAAATTTCATTTTTCACAAAACCCCTCTATTATTACGATTAATCCATTCTGCATATATACAAGAGTAAAAAAAATGTTTCCCCGCCAGATAATTTCTATATAAAACCACACGAAACAAAGAGATTGAAGTTGAAAAAGAAGCTTTATATAATATTCATCGATTGAGGGAAGAAGTAGGTTAGGTACTCGTAAATCGACGCATTTACTATTACCGTTAAACAAGAGTCCGATGGCGAAGAGGATCCTAGAGACAGAAAAAGAGAAAGGGAGGAATAACGAGAAGGAATAAGAAAACATTATAAATGAGGAAGAAAATAACTATACAGTGCGTGGAAAAAAATTTATCTCTCTCTCTCTCTCTCTCTCTCTCCAATGTTTATGTAAACAAACACGCAGGCAGAAAATACTTGAGGGGGGTTGGAAGGAGTGGTGATGAAGATTTGTTAACGCGGATTCGCCCACGATGCGAATGTATAGGGTCACGAGGTGACCCCATAGACGGACAATGAGTCCCATGGAACTCTTCGAAACAATGGACCACGAGACGTGACAAAGAATCGAGCAATAACCTCAAGGGATAAAATATACGTGCGAAGAGAAATTACGTAATTTGCCTCCAATAAATGTCGTTTAGAGTTAGTATTATTTTAAACTTTAGTGTAAGTGTATATGGTGGTCACGTGGTTGTAGTTGCGCTGATCACGACAACAATCTTAGATCACAGTTGCTTTTTTCTTTTAACAATATATTATACTAATTGCACGTTTTCAATTAACGAGAAGTAGATTAAGAGTGAGAGATTGCAGACAATGAAAAAAAGAAAAAAATTTTAAATGTGACTACTCACAAAATGTTGATTGTCTCATATGGTATGGGAACATTTGTCAATTAGCTGTTGAGCTTACCTGAAACAAAAATACAAAATTATTAGTTTGGAAATATTGAAAATTATTATTTTTAGTAATAAAAGTAAATATTCTTATTATGTACTTTAATCTAATACCTAATATTTAGATTTTATTATTATTTTGGTCATAAAAGAATATAGGGTGGAAAATGCCAAACGTGAAAATTGGGATAATATTTTGTGAATATTGTCCCATTTCGCGTATGTAACTTTTGCTATAATAATAAATAAACAATAAAGTAAGTATGACAAAAAATATTAATAATGAGCGATATAAACTATATAAAATAATAAATATATTGTAAGAATACGAATAATAAAAGAGTGAGAAAACCAATAAAGAATGAATATAATTACAACAAAAACAGACATCACACTCGACAATTAATTTTAAAAAAATAGTTGTCAAATTAAAAAAAAGTATTAAAAGAGTAGTTATCGAAAAACTAAACTTGAAGATAAAAAAACACTATTGTTGCAACGAATTTTATTATTCATTAAAGAACTTAAATATTTATAAAAATAATTTAATTCTTGCGAAGAATTTTATAAAAAATTTTAAATAATTCATTTCTTTTGACTGATTTTATACAAATTCTAATTTAAATAATTAAATTTCAGAGGAATTTTTATTATTCATAAAATTCATGAAATTCCTGATGTGAAAATTTTATTATAATTTTTAAAAATAGTTTTTTAATTTCTAGCATTAGCGAATTTAAAGTAGTAGAAATTCTAAAAAAAAGCAGAATTAGTAGCTTTTAGTGGCTGAACTCTAAAAAAGTACCCAAATAGTAGTATGACGTAAAAAAGTAGAAAATAGTAGGTTTTAGTAGATGCTAATGCATATCATCTCGATGTTATGGTTTAATATCTCAGATATTAAAAAGTATAATCTGTAAATGTGAGATTATGTCTAAACAAGTCTTTTCCAATATCTGTAGATAGGGTATGTCCGGGGGAGATGGCCATAGTTTTTTTAAAGTACTGTAAAAATTATAAAAAAGCGATTTATGTCTAAATTTTTATTGATAATTAAACATTGAACACTTAACTTTAAAGTAACGAAAAATAAAATAAAATATATTCATAGGAACAATTTCAAAATTTACATTTTGTAAAAAGTGCATTTGCCCATCTCTCCCGGAATGTCCGGGTGAGATGGTCAAATGTGTGCGGGAGAGATGGCCAATACTTATAATTTTTTACTTTTAGCTTAAACTTAATTTTTAATCGTTCAAATTACTTTTCTTTTATTCTGGTCACATTTTGAACATTTATCATGGAATTCAGTGCATTTTTCATGTAGCCAAAAATAAAAAAAACTGCACTGAATCCAATTTTCAATCAATGTCGTTTGATTGTAACTTTCGAATCAACCTACAAATATATCTCCATCTCTGGTGTCAATTAGATGAATTATTTTCTTCTCAGACATTTTTAATTTGATTTTCTTTAATACTTCTTAAGCATCTAACATCAACATAAAAGTTTTTAAATAAAAGTCATTAATGGCCATCTCACCCAATAATAAATGACACAAATAAACATCAAAATATTGAATAAATAAAATAATTTTTCCATTCATTTTTTGTTTATATCGAAGGGTGGGTTATGCACTACTCAATAAAACTTCAAATTAAAAAATATTGTATATTGTTAGAAACTAACAATATACACTGAGAAAACTGGAGGATTGGACTCAACATCTGGAGGGACTAATCGTTCATATTTGAGAGTTGACTATTGGAAAACAATCTAAATATTCAAATACACCATTGACAGATATTCGTGCCATTTCTCTTGGAGGGAAAATGAGTTTATAACAGAGGGACAAATTAACCATCTTGAGAAATCCCTTCCTTATCCGGCGCGAAATGAATAAATATGGCAACCTAACCTATAAATTAAATACATATAAAATGTCACTTTTAACCCTCAGATATAATAGGAGAGAATATACAAGTAGATTTCCATTATCAATTCAAAATTTATTTTAGAAGGACTATTTAACTCTTTTCATAAGCAAAGGAAACATACACTTTTTAAACCTCTGAAATTGACTCTCCAGTTTTCTCAGTGTAGCAATAAGAAATCTGAAATTTTCAAATTATTTTGGATCCATGCAAAAAATATAGTAGAAGGATTACGCTTACATTTTCATTATTTTTCAACAATTTGTTGTTTACATTTATTAGTAGTCACAAAAGGTTAAAGAATAACACATAATATAAGTGATATTTTTTTACAAATTCTGTAAAATATTTGAACTGGCCGTCTCTCCCATATGGCCATCTCCCCCGGACTTACCCTATTAAATTTGAGCATCTAAGATGTCTACATATTTCACTGTCACAGAGATATTGACCATTAATATTTAGATAATAAAGCTTAATAATAATAATCTAATTAAGAATAATAAATAATAAAAAAACATTAAACGAAAAAAACTTTTTACGACAGTGTGAGCAAACAATTCTATAATGGCACATGCAAAAAAACAGATTTAAAAATAAAATTTACACTCGCGTTTAAATATATGGATAATGTTTGTGAGCATTTGGTATGAAAGCCACAAAGCGAAGGAATGAATATCGATTGGTAGATGTAATCAAGCGATCATTCACATGAGGATTTATGGGATCGCGACACCATACTATGTTTGCTGTTAGTTTACACTTCACGTGTATTATATATATATATATATATATATATATATATATATATATATATATATATATATATATATATATATATATATATATATATATATATATATATATATATATATATATATATATATATAATGTGTCCGTGAGTGAAATGAAAACGTTAAACTTAAACGCCTCTACGAGCACAATCTCTAAACTCCACTCACATGCATGCGAAGATTATCAACAACGATTTGTGGGATGAAAATTGAGGAAAATTTTAGAGAAACAAGCGGAGGCGTTGTGTTAGGAGGTTTCGCTACAATAACTAGAATTTTGTATTATTTACCGACCTTCAACGAGATGCTGATGATGATTTATTACGATATCGAGAAATAATAATTAATAATAAAAAATCTTTGGATTACAGTTCAGAAAACAATTCTTTTTTAACCCTCTGCCCACGCTGACTTATTCTTTCAATTTTTTCTATTTCTGACAATAATTTCTTTTTAAATAACTTAATTCTTGAAGAACTCTGCCGTCCTGATGAAGAAAGTGGTTAAGTGACATTTTTATGAAAAATGAGATTTTTATACCGTTGGATTCGTTATAAAATTTAAAATCTATCTACAGTATTACTTTTTACCGATATTAATTAATTTTAAAGATAATGAGACCCTAATTATCGTACTTGCAGAGATTTTCGTGAAATACTTATTTATAGAACCGTACTTGCAGAAAATTTAACCGTACTTGCATCCACTTTATTCTCAAATTTTATATCCCCAAAATGAATAACTTTCAGAAGCGTACTTGCATTTCTGCATTGTGCTGGTAATAAAATGTATATTAATAAAGTGAAATCTGATTGATTTTTTAATCCGAAACAAAAAATTCATTATTATGTATCATTAGTTATAATGCAAATAATAATATAATTAAATCAATTATAATTTTTTCGCATCTCATTTTGAGTTAGTATCAAATTGAATAAATAACAAACTTTAAGTGACTCAAAATAATCGAAGCAGTAATTTGTAATTATTAGGTTGGTTGCTTCTGCAAAATAATTTTATATAATTAAAATAATTTTTTCAATTATTTTAATAAAACTTGAAAGAAAATTTTTACTAAAATACGAATTGCCTATAATTTTGCTGCTGAAACTGATGCGCAGCAATAATAAATATATTGTTTTTAATAAATTTATTTATTATTTCTTTAATATTGACTGTTATCAAATAAAAATTTACTTCAATTCAATAATTATTTGAATCATATAAACTGTGTTTAAATCAATTATTTCTGTATCTTTTCAATTGAACATTGTTAATTTGAGTTTGGATTAAAATAAAGTAATTTTTGAAAATATTTTTTTCATTGATTTTTAATTTTTTCTTTTACTTTAAATAAAAAATACCATTAAACAAAAAAACGTTACATTTTAATAATATGTTCAATAAATTGTGCAAACTTTTAAAATTGGAATTGTTTTATGCACGCCATATGCTAAAATGTCTAATAGAATTTGCAGTTACGGTTAGTAAAGCAGTGTCAAAAATTAAGCTTCTCAGGCCGTAAGTGCACTTACGCTTTTAAGGCAGTATTTCGACGATTTAAAAATTAATTTTTAACAGTAATCGACATTTTGTTTATAATAAATTAAAATTTTTTAATTATTTTAACACCATTAAATAGAGCATATTAAATTTAGTTAATAGCAATTGCCCAATGGGAAATACCAGTGTAGTGCCGATGTTCACCACTGGCTTAGTACTCAGACGATTGTTCGGCGTAGTCTAGCCGAGCCTCGACAATTAGTGCTGGCGCAGTACAGAATTTTTGTTTCGCCAAAGCTTGGACAAGCCACGGCGGCAAGTGCTGGCTGAGTATAGAAAAATTGTTCACGACGCTCTTTGCCAACATTGCTTTTTTGACATAAACTTGAAAAAAATTATAAAAAAAGTTTAGGAATGTTTATACATATAAATTTATTGAAAAAAATTAATATTTTACTTTTCAGTTGTTCATTTTTTATTTTTATTAAATTTAATAATAATTTATCACAATTCTCTAATTTTGTAAATAATAAATTATTTAAACAAATTAAAATTATAAACAAAATTTAAACTTTAATCTCAATAATAATTTGGTTCCTATTAAAATACTATTATACTTCTTACTATGAATAAAAAAGTATTAAAAAATTACCACGTAATTTAAGAATTACGTAAAATGTTAAATGCAATAAGTAAAGTAATTTAATTTAATTATTAAAAATTTAGTTTCATTTATTTCATTTCAATTTACTATTTCTAACGTATCCCTATTTTTTTTCTCATCTTTGACTCAATAATTGTATGTCTGAATGATACTGAGATATTAATACTTTACTGTACATATGTGTCGTTAGCATAGTGGTTAGAGCGTTAGTCTGTTAGTCCGTAGGTCGTAGGTTCGATTCCCCTCGTCAGCAATTTTGTTTATTTTCATAGGTTTGCGATATTTCTAGATTCCAATCGTTATGTACTAAAATATGAAAATCTAATGCACACTTACTGTAATTGTCTATTATTTAATTTTTAAATGTTATAAACAATTTTTTTCTACTTCATTTACTATATCCATTGTTAGTCTCCATCTTTAATACAATTTCTTTAAGAAGAGAAATATTTTATGAATAATAACTATTTATTAATATTATTTACCATTTTGCTGTTAAATTATTTATAATTATGAATTTACGACTAATTAATAACAATACGGCATTTATTGCGGCAATATTCTCAGCCAGCACTGGTCCAGTGCTGCGCCAGCGCTGTCTGGCAGCACTGACAGACAGTACGTCGGCAGCGCCAGACGGCGTTATCATCCCAGTGCCATGCCAGTGCTGGCGCAGTACTACGCCAGTTGTAAATTTCCCATTGGGTGTAAAAATTAAAAAAACTGTTAAATATTAGTGGAGCTCGTTAGAAACGCGTTTCCTTAAATATCTCGAAATCACTGTGACTGCAAGTATTATTAATAGTCTATTAGGTTCTTCTATTGTATTACATTTTTTGGAAAAAAAACTCATCGTTCCCAATGGGAAATTTACAACTGGCGGAGTACTGCGCCAGCACTGGCAGCTACGCTGACAGACAGCACTGGCATAACTTTGGGATGATAACGCTGTCTAACGCTGGCGAAGTACTGCCTGCCAGTGCTGCCAAACAGCGCTGGCGCAGTACTGGACCAGTGCTGGCTGAGAATATTGCCGCAATAAATGCCGTATTGTTATTAATTATTATTAAATTAATAATTATAAATAATTTAACAACAAAATGGTAAATAATATTAATAAATAATTCTTATTCATAAAATATTTCTCTTCGTAAAGAAATTGTATTAAAGATGGAGACTAACAATGGATATAGTAAATGAAGTAGAAAAAAATTGTTTATAACATTTAAAAATTAAATAATAAACAATTACAGTAAGTGTGCATTAGATTTTCATATTTTACGTGGTAATTTTTTAATAATTTCTTATTCATAGTAAGAAGTATAATAGTATTTTAATAGGAACCAAATTATTATTGAGATTAAAGTTTAAATTTTGTTTATAATAATTTTAATTTGTTTTAATAATTTATTATTTACAAAATTAGACAATTATGTTAAATTATTATTATTAAATTTAATAAAAATAAAAAATGAACAACTGAAAAGTAAAATATTAATTTTTTTCAATAAATTTATATTTATAAACATTTATAAACTTTTCTTATAATTTTTTTCAAGTTTATGTCAAAAAAGCAATGTTGGCAAAGAGCGTTGTGAACAATTTTTCTATACTCAGCCAGCACTTGCCGCCGTGGATTGTCCAAGCTCTGGCGAAACAAAAATTCTGTACTGCGCCAGCACTAATTGTCGAGGCTCGGCTAGACTACGCCGAACAATCGTCTGAGTACCACGGGGGTGACACTGGTGCAGTTTCCCATTAGAACAAACTAACCTGAGAGTTGACCGTCGCCACTGGTGGCGCTGGCTGGTTAGTTGGCCGATAATGAGTGAAAGTGCATTAGAAAAAAAGAAAAATTTATTTTAGAATCAATAATATTAATTTAATGGTATTTATTTGTATATAATATTAATCCAGTATCTTTTTAGCATTTTTTATAATATTAAAAACTTAGAAAAAGCGTTTAACATTTTATTTATAAAGAAAATTGTGCACCAATTCATGGCGGGAGATTTAAATTAAATACTAAATAATATTATAATAAATAAATTATCAAACAAATTTTTATTTATACTGTAAAATATTATTAAATAATAGTCAGTAGCAATAATTAAAATAATAAAAAATAATTATAATTTTATTAATTTAAATTTCCCGCCATGAATTGTTGCACAATTTTCATTATAAATAAAATATTAAACGCTTTTTCTAAGTTTTTAATATTATAAAAAATGCTAAAAAGATACTGGATTAATATTATATACAAATAAATACCATTAAATTAATATTATTGATTGTAAAATAAATTTTTCTTTTTTTCTAATGCATTTTTACTCAATATCGGCCAACTAACCAGCCAGCGCCACGGTGGTCACCAGTCAACAGTATGGTTAGTTTCAACTCGAGAGTGTCACCCCCGTGCTGAGTACTAAGCCAGTGGTGAACATCGGCACTATACACTGGCATTTCCCATTGGGTTCTTGGGTAAAACGGACACGCTCGATCGATTGGTACAATAAAAAATTATAAATTTTAACTGTTCATATGAAAAATTGTAGATAGTACCATTTTGCATGTGCGAAATCGTCGGAAAAACTGGAAGGAATATCCGCTTATACTCACACGAGTATAAACGGATATTCCTCCAGGAGAATAGATTCGCGCCTGCGCAAACACGTGGTCAAGGCAAAGTCTTTCACTACACAGCTGCAGGCAAACATTATGCGCAGGCGCGAATCTATTCTCCTGGAGGAATATCCGCTTATACTGGCACGAGTATACCTTAATATATGCCTCTCGGTGTAAACTCCTTCTATTTTAATAAATTTTTAATTGCAATTTTAATCGAATTCCTCGAAAAATATAATTATTCTTAAACATTTTCTTTATATAATTCCTCATGAGAAATCAATTTTAAAAAAACATTTAATTATTCAATAAATTTTTTATTTTTGTATTTAAATAATTGAATTCTCGTACAATTTTCTAATAAAAATTAATTTAAAAATAAATGTCAGTTAAAATTTTGGATAATAGGTAGTTGAATATTAATAGCATTATAGTATGAACTTTTAGAAATAATTAAATTTGGAAAGATTTCAAATTAAGGGCATTTCAAACATTATGTCGTCACAGTTTGCGCAAAGCATGTTTTAAAGCTGTGACGTCATAAAAACGTTCAAATGTCCTTAAAATCATTGAAAATCTGAATTTTTCATAATTTTCATGAACAATTCTGTAGAGCTAATTTTTGTTGAAAAAGTTTAATTGAATTTTTTGTGGAAATTATTTGAAGTTTTAATATTTTCTAATATTCAATAATTGAAGAATTTCCGAATAATCAAGATTTCGTAAAATTGAATTTTAAACAAGTGTATTTAAAAATTCTCAAAGAACTTTTTCAAAAGTAATTAAAAATAATTGATTTAAAGAAGAATTTTAGTTAAAAATTCTAGAAAATTCTAGTTAAAAATTCGATTTCTTTATGTTTTATAATAATATTCTTATAAGTTATTGAATGTCAAAAGGTTTGAATTTGAGATTTTTTTAAATCTTAATTCCTATTTTAAATAATAATAATAATTTTAATTCCTATTTTAAATTAAGCAATATTGATGTTTTCGATTAATTTTACAATGAAAGAAATTTGTAAATAAATTAAATAGAACTCAAAGAAATGTTTGAGTATCTAATACTCCGTAGAGTCAGGGAAAAAGTAAACATTTTGTCTGTAAATCAAGGAAAAGTCAGGAAAAAACAAAATTAAATTTTTGTGGCAACCTTGTAGAAGCATTCGCAAAGGTTTACATAACATCTGAAGGCAACAAAGAAATTTTATTCGCTTTGAAATAAAATCAAGATAGATATTGTCCATATAGAAGTGTATACACTTGAACCCAGTAGTTGTTGGGTTCAAGGTGAACGTCCATCTCCTTAGGAGACGTAATCGATTCGCTTGCGCTAGCAATGCATAATACAACTTTTGAATCATCTTCGCCAATCTTCTTTTCACAGTCACTTCATTCTGTCACGAACCACACTCACACTAACCAATCAGTAGCCAGAAATTAAGCAAACTGTTTAAAAAACAATAAACGTCAAAAAAAACCAACAGATCTTCATCACATTTTTTTGCTCTAATTGTAATTTTTTTTCTACGTCACAATATTCATGAAGCATCTTATTTAGTCTCGTTTTGCCTTTTTTCGTGTTGTCGAACAGTCACGAGCTTTCGCTTTCCCTATCTCTTTTCCCTATTGGCCTGACGCTTATAACGATTCTGGATCATCTGCGGCTGTAATGATTCACGAAGATCGATGATCTTCCATATCGAGCAGTAAAAATACAAGACCCCAAGAAGAAAAGGTTCTTGAGTTTCTCACTGTATGTCACGAGGTTTATCTCTCTCTCAAACGGGACTCAACATCCACCACCAGTTTTCATACAGATACACCATCCCTCTTCGTCGTCCTCGGCCTCGTCCTCCACTGGCCCAATGATTCTTCCGAGATATGATTGCGAGGTCTAGGGTTCAACTTGAAAGACCAGTCACGAGTCTCTCTCTCTCTCTCTCTCTCTCTCTCTCTCTCTCTCTCTCTCTCTCTCTCTCTCTCCTTACCTGCGGGGTGTTTCAGTTGGGGAGTAGAAAAAAGGGAAAAAATCAAAATCTAGGCTATCTAAGACATGATAAAAATACATCATCCACTTTCATAGAGTCATTTTTCACGTTAAACAGTACATTACATCATTAGACCTGAACGAATCTTGCAGGTCATAGTTGTGCAGCATGATCGGTAACATTTTAAAATGCCCCGAGGGTCAATAGTGACAAATCATCGTTATTAATGTCTTCCAATGTCTGTATAGAGATGAGTATTTATTTATCTTTTCCGATCATTTCCTGTAATTATTTTATGTACAGTGAACTCTATAGATAATTCGATCGAATTTTTCCTTCTGTTCAATAGGTGAAATTGTAACATTTTCACCTGGCACTGCTGGATGAGGAAATACAAATCCTTGGCCTAATACAGGCGAAAATATTCATGGTTTGCAGAGGTCAGGGAAGTCAGGAAAAAGTTAGGGAAAGTAAAATTGGTCTAAATTAATTGAATTTTAAAAAGTTGCAAAGTTGTTTAAAAATTTCATATAAAATTCTTCGCAATAATTTAAATATTTTTATAAATATTCAAATTTTTTTCAGGAATTCAGTTATTTTCATAAATAATAAAACTTCTCACAGAATTTCAATTATTTTGAATACATAATTTTAATTAAATTTTTGAAAAATACAATAATTCTTAAATTTTTATTAAAATTCGTCGAAAGAAATAAATTTAATTAAACATTTTTTATCGGAATCACAATTTGGACAAGTAAAATATGCTCCATTAATTACAAATTTTTAAGTGAACATCTTTATCGCATGAATCCCAATGAATCGAATTGTTTTTGTTAAATAATTACTATAGCATTGCATTGTGCAATTAAATCGCAAAAAAAGCAATAAATACTTCCCTAAAAAAGTGGCCCACAATTCCCCAAATGCTTCATTTTACAAAAAGCTTTGTATTATTTATTAATTTCAATTTAATGCAAAATTTCTTTTTGGAGTTAAAGTACCAATACCACACAATAATTAAAAAAATATTTTCCATAATTTATTCTTGAAAATCTTTGTCAAAACAATAAAAACATGAAGACCCAAAATAAATATTTTAATGCAATTTTTCAGGTGACTTTTGTTTTCGTTTTATAGGTAATTGTAAAGCGTTATAAAGTCATGAAATGATAATGAAAAATTTACTTTAGACGAACAAAAGAAAATAAAAAAACATTGAATGATCAAACTTATAAATATTTTTAAGTAATTGAGGTGGCCCCGCACAATTCCCCAATCTCCCCTATTTAATTGAAGAAATAGCGAATAATCAAAATTTCGTAAAATTGAATTGTAAACAAATGGTTTTAAAAATTCTCCAAAAACTGTTACAAAAATGATTAAAAACAAAAGATTTAAAAAAGGATTTTAGTTAAAAGTTCTAGAAAATTTATTTATAAAAAAGAATTCCCCAGGTAGAAATTTGTCAAGTATTACTTGTTTTCTTCCAGTAGCTGATGTAGTGTCAAAAGCGAGTTTTACTTGCCAAGACAATCTGGCCAGTCCTGAATGAGTGACTGGCCAGTTTCACTGGATAAAAACAATTCCCCTTTGTGAACAGTACTTTTGTCAAGTCTCTGACCATAAAATCTGATCATAATCGTGATAAGAATTTCTTTCCAGGCACTGGCCAGTCACTGATTTGAAGAATTATTTAAGATTCCACCTAGAAAAACTAGTCCACCACTGATCAGAAAAATTTGCCAAAACTTATTAAAAAGAAACTGCGGACACAGAAACTGACCAGTTACTAAGGAAAAAAACAAAGCTCCAGTCCCATAAAAATAAACTCTTAGTCAATCATTTTTAATTAGATATTAAAAATAATTGTTATGTTCCATGCGGTCAAAAACAGAAAAGTCTAAAGAAACTTTATATAAAAGCTATGATCGTTTCACTGTCAATTACCAAAGTTTACATTTTTCTAAATTTTGACAAGACAAGCCGGCAAGTCTCTGACAAGTGACTAAACAGTTTACCTGGTCACGATTTCTGATCATTACTTCTGACAAGTCAGAATTTTGAGCAGAAAACTGTCCAGTTACTGGTCAGTTACTTGCCAGTCACTGGCCAGATAATCTAACCAGTGACTGCTAAAACAGCGCGTTACATTTCTAATCAATCACTTGCCAGATTTTCTGGTCAATCACTGGCCAGAATCTAGAAAAACTTCTCAGTGACTGGTCATTATAGAGTTGAAATTTCTACCTGGGTTATTGATGTTTTCGAATGATTTTACAATTGGAAAAATTCGTAAATAAATTTATTTGAACCTTTTTGAGTATCTAATAATTTTTAGAGTGAATCGGAATATTCTTTAGGGCCAGGAAAAAAGTCAAAATTTTGTCTGGAAATCAGAGAAAAGTCAGGGAAAAAGAAAATTAAATTTTTGTGGCAACCCTGATATTACCCTGCAAATATTGTTCCCATCTTCCCCACTAGTAACATTTAGAAGAAAAAAATTCTACGGTAAATACCGAGTTTGTGTAAAGAGCTTCCTTTGAGACACAATCTCGAAAACCGTAAGTGGACACTTATCGAAATACTACTGTAAAAATTGGCATTTTCACGGAAAGCGGGTACAATGCCCTCGGGCTTATCTTGGCGATTTTTATTCTAAAAAAAATAATAAATGAAGATTGGATTGAGCAGATAGAATGGGAGTTTTATTAAGTCGAAGATATCCGATCATCATCATCATCATCATCATCATTTGAAAAGTTAATATTTCCCGTTTTCTATTGACATTCCATAACCTCGGGGATGACTCATGATCTATCTGTAATCGGGCATAAAGCGGAGACTCTCTCGGCTATATGGTCGTGTCTGCCACTTTGCCAGTGAACCGTTACCTAACCTTTGCGGAATATATGTAACCAGGCACGTGTCCGCCAATAGGCTCGCGTGGCATCTCTCTTACCAGGATATATGTTCAGGGTTTCTACATTAAAGGATTCCAACTATTGATTATTATTATTTGTATATGCAGAAAATTTCCGAGGAATGAAAAGAAAAGAACTCTCTTTTCTCTGCGAGACGACGGCGCTGTTGTAATTGAAAATATAAAGTTATAGGAAGGAAAATTCCTGCTTTAAAGGAACAAACAATTTGTGTTTCTTTAAAAAAAACTCAGTATTGGCAAAGCAGGTACCGATTCTCTAGTCAGAAAATACTGGGCCAATTTTAAGGGTGTTTACTGCTTACATGTTCAATTCCATTTTGTAGATTATTTAGTACGGACAACCAAATTTTAGTAATATTATTTTTCTCAGTGTTGAAATTTTCACTTCTACGACTACAAAAACAAAGACTCTAACATCAATATCTCTAGTTCTTCTAGGAAGTTATTCAGATAAGAATTGTTTACCGTCTAAGGCACCTTAAACATGAAAAATCATGAGGTCCGACAAAATGGGCTCTTTTCTAAAAAGGAGGTTTTTTTTAAATATAAACCATTTTTTACAAGGTTAACGATTGGGTATAATTTTATTGCATCATTTGAAAAAAAAGAATAGAAATTAAAGTTATTTAAAATTTTTTAACAGTCTCTATTACGAAAAATTTCCCGAAATATCGAATTTTTCATTTCTATGAGTACAAAAACAAAGACTCTAACATCAAAATCTTCTGTTAAGTTATTCAGATAAGAATTGTTTACAGTCCAGGGCACCTTAGAGATGAAAAATCCAGAGGTTTTAAATTTTTCCACACCTCGATTTTTAAAATACGGATTTTTTTTGCAAATGACCGACAAAATGGGCCCTTTTCTTGTTTCTAAAGAATCAATGAAATCAAACAGTTAAATTATCGATAAATTAATGAAAACCGCATGATTCGACTTGCCAAAACATGTAGATTGATAATAAAAAAAATTAAGATTTTGCTCCAAAATTACTAAATTGCGATTATCTCGAAAACTAGAACCGACAAAATGGGCCCTTTTCATGTGGACGTACACATATTATATCGCTTAAATCCTTAAATATGAAATGCAATCTTAAAATTTGAAAAATTTTAATTGTTTGACAGTTTTTTGATTGAATATTTTAATTATATTAATAAGAATTAATTGATATGAATTAAAAAGAATGTAACTATCTTCAACAAATTGAAGACAAATTTAATTTAAAATATACAAGGAAAGAAAATAAATATTTTTGTAAAAGTATTGTACAATTTGGGGAGATTTGCATTATCACCAAGCAAAATTTTGATACAAAAAATACTAAACCTTAAAGAAGCTTATGTAGAATTTAGTATAATTATATTAAATATCAAGAACATTAATCAAATTTCAATATAATTTAACTACCTTTTGATTTAAATTTTTTAATGTTTAGTATTTTTGATATCAAAATTTTTTTTTGTCGCATTTTCTTCACAAATTGTAAAATACTTTTACAAAATTTAATATTTATTTTCTTTCCGTGTAGTATTTATTTTTACACATTTTTTTAAAACAATTTTTAATTTTTAAATAGGGGAGAGTGGGGTAAACCGGCCATACCTACGGTTTTTTTTACGCATGTGACTGAACGAATCGACCGATTTCATTTTTCGATGGCTTGTTTGAAAGATCATTTAATTGCACAACTTTTTCCCAGAGGCACCTATACTTTATCTTTTTTTGTTTAGTTGCTGTGTTAACTTTAAAAAATTTTGCAAACTGGCCGGTTTGCTTCAACCCCTGGGGTAAACCGGCCAGTTGGGTTTTTTATCTATAATATTGCATTTGTATAATCTACACGGAGAGAAAAAACAAGGCTTTTCCCTGTGACTTCAATTCAAGCCTTTTTCAGGTAGGAGTTTCACCGGATTTCCCGATGAATTTCTTGCGTTTAGCGGTTAGGCCATGCCTTAGCCCCTATTGGCCTTAGCTCGTTGCAAGAATCTCACCGGGAAAATCCGTGAGCGTCCTGCATTTTTACTGTGATAATTTTCACGCGTGAAATGCATATTTTTTCATGGGGAAAAGCCTTGTTTTTTCTCTCCGTGTACAATAACAACAAACATGAAGAATCATGTGAACAATGGTTGTAATAATGTAAATAATGAGGGTAAACTCTGTGAAGAGATACCAGGATGCACTCCCTTTGCGGAAACTTCCTGCTATCTTGGAGAGACACATCGACCTCCACGTCCGAACATACATGTTCACGTGCCCTTGGATATCATAGACGTCGCATCAATGCTCCTGCAATGCTATAACGTCTATGTAACTAACGGAGGCGGTTCAGGGTCCATCTTGGCCAGATGGTAGTACCCTGTTTAGGCTCGATCGTTCCCTCGATACGGGACATACAAAAACAAAAAAACATATGAATATGAGTAAGGAGACAAATGAATTACCCCAAGGAGAAACCCCGAAAGGGGACAATACTCCCTACGGTGTTTTTTCAGACACCGCCGCAGGCCCCACGGATTTTGGGGAGGGCCAAAACAAGAACCACCTGACAAGTTATGAGGCAAATGTCTCAGACCAGTTTCTGGCTATTCCAGGAATTTTTAAGGGCTTGCGACAAGGATTCAAGCGCCAAAAGAACGTCAGTCGTGAAATCCAGGATGGCGTGACGGTTTTGGAAAGTGCGTTCGACATAATCTGTAAAAATTTACGGTTTATCCCCGAGCCTTTCAAAGACCAAGAGCCGCAACATCCAACTGTGAAAACTCCACAGCGGACGAAGAGTGTTATTGCAACCCGGGATAGCGCGGCAGCAGACACAAATAAGACGAAAAAGGTTAGTAAGCGCCCTAGGGACATAGTAAGCCCGGATGTGAGTCCACATCAAGCGACTCAACGTGAAAAGAGGATTAAGCAAAAGGATGCTCCACAGCTTAATCCTGAGTCGCTAGTTGAAGCAAAAAAGGCGTCCTCAAGTAGTCCTAGTAAGACGTATGCCGAGACCGTCTTGAAAGACGGAGCGGACAATGAGGACGGCTTTAAGGTTGTTGGAAAGAGAAGAGAATGGGCACCAAGAAAAAAGCCAGCAGGCAAGAAAAAAGAGCTCTCAAAACACCCTTTGAAGCTTAGAACCACGGAAGCGGTAAAAATCACGGCAAGAGACCCAAAATCTTATGAGGGTATGTTGCCGCTGATAAAATCAAAGGTTAAACCTGAAGATACAGGTACCGTGATCCAGAAAATCAGGAGAACTTTTAAACAGCATGGCGTGGCTGAGATCATACCTCTAGTAAATAAGAGGTCTCTAGAAATCAAAGACCTGGATGAAGCCACTACAGAGAGTGAGGTGACTTCAGCATTGAAGGAAAAGCTGGGAAAATCCAACCTGATTATGGAGTGCAAATTATTGCCACGCTACAGAGGAACTAAGGTTGCTCTAATCCGCTTAGCAGAAACAGAAAGTGACATTCTGCTTAAACTTGGCCGAATCAAAATCGGCTGGATAAATGCTCCAATTCGCGAGCATGTTGAAGTAGCTAGGTGCCAAAAGTGCCTAGGTTACGGACACAGAACCCTATCCTGCAAAGGCCCCAACAGAAGTAAAAACTGTCGGAGATGCGGCGGAGAGGGACACCTCGCGAAGAGCTGTAACGTTAAGCCGAAGTGGCTTACTTGCTTGGATCTGGGGAAGCCGGAAACGGATCATGAGTCCGGAAAGAGAGCCTGCCCGGTTTACAGGGAAGAACTGCAAAAGATTAAAAGGGCGAATCCTTAAAATTTTTGCAGGTCAACCTGCATACAAGTAAGGATGCACAGCTGCTCATAATACAAACAGCAAGGGAAAATGAGGTCGATATCCTGTTCTACAGTGATCAGTATCAAGGAAGCGACCTCGCCCCTTGGTATCAGGATAAGGCGAAGAGAGCCGCCATAAAGCTGTGCAACCCAGAATTGCGGGTTGACAAGTTTCTGGAGACGAGCAGTGGGTTCGTGTGGATAGAGGTAGCTAATATACGTATATATAGCTGTTACTTCTCACCCAACGACCCACTGACAAACTTCGAAGCCAATATCGAAGACCTAGAAGCGAGCCTCACAGAATCCAGGCTGGATGTCATCATCACTGGCGATTTTAACGCAAAGTCGCCAGAGTGGGGTGAGACGAGACTCGACAAGAGAGAAATTCGTATTGGAGAAATGATCTCCAGAAACGACTTATTGGCTGTAAACCGAGGCAATACATGGACTTTTAGAAGAGGTGCGATCGGATCAATTATAGATCTAACGATCGCATCGTCTAAACTATTTAGCCGCATAACCGACTGGCGGGTCTCTGAGGAATATACCGCAAGTGACCACCAGTACATTGAGTTCTCAGTCTCGATGGGAGACACACGAGGAGGAAAAAGACAGGATGTTCCTAGTCGCAAAACCTCCTCGTGGAATATGAAGAGACTCGACAAGGAAAAGTTTAGCCGGTCCCTAAGAGAAGCCCTTTTAATTGAGGACTTGGGCTGGGTGAAGAGGCCGAGCAGTCTGGATGGGGAGGTGCGAGCGGTGAGGAACATGATAGTCACCCCTTGCAATGCGTCAATGCCACGCAAAGGCGCCACTCCCGTAAGAAAATCCTTGCACTGGTGGTCAGAGGAGCTAGCCTCCTTGAGAAAGGAATGCCTCAAAGCAAGAAGGACATATACCCGATCTAAGGGAGATCCCTTGCTGAAAGAGGCTTTCAAGGAGGCGAAAAAGGACCTCAAGAAAGAGATCCGCAAGTCGCGACGCCGTAGCTGGAAGGACCTAATCGAGGAAGTCGATAAGGACCCATGGGGTCTGGCTTTTAAAATCGTGACTAAGAAATTAGCGATAAGGCAAAAGACCCCCGGCCTGGACAATCCCGATTGGGTCAGAAAGATAATAAGTTCTTTGTTTCCTCCTGCAGAACCATACCTTAGAAGGGACTAGAGTTTTTGCAAAGTTGAAGAGGAAGAACTCTTCACACTTAGTGAAATGCAAAAAGCAGGCAAAATATTGAAAACAGGCAAGGCGCCTGGAATCGATGGGATAAGTAACGAGATCCCAAAGTTGGTTATCGACACTTCACCCCAGATTCTGCTTCGATGCTTCAATCTTTGCCTTGAGAGAGGAGAGTTCTTCCGCGACTGGAAGCGACAGAGGTTAGTCCTCCTAAGGAAAGGCAAAAAACCTCTATATAAAGTCTCATCGTACAGGCCTATATGCCTGTTGGATACTATGGGTAAATTGCTAGAGGATATGGTTCTGCAGAGAATGCAAAGCCACTTGACCGGAGAGAATAGTCTATCGGATCACCAATTTGGTTTCCGTAAAGGCAAGTCCACAGTTGATGCCATCCAGGCAGTTGTGGACATAGCCAAAGCAGGGAAAAACAAGTTGGGACCAGGAAAAAAGAAGAGCTTCTGCGCGTTGGTAGCAATTGACATACGCAACGCGTTTAATTCCGCAAGATGGAAAGATCTCATCGAGTCGATGAAAAAGAAAAACATGCCGCCCTACTTGTTGCAGATAATGGATAATTATCTTAGCGACAGGTGGGTTATATATGAGGGAGACACCTGCACTCTGAGGGAAGAGATGCAGCGTGGGGCTCCTCAAGGCTCGAGGGTGGGTCCATTTGTATGGAATGTATCGTATGATGATTTTCTGCGAATGGATCTGCCCAAAGGTGCGGTGATCATCGGCTTTGCGGACGACGCGTTGTTCGTGTGCACTGCCGAAAGTGAGGAGGCTCTTGGGACATTGGTGAACGAATGTCTGCGACTAGCAAAAAGCTGGCTGGATACCAGAGGTCTTGAAATGGCCCTGGAAAAGACCGAGGCACTGCTGGTCACAGACAGACGTGGTTATGAGCTCCCACGAATCGTGATAGACGGATTCGAGGTCAAGTTAAGTAAACAAATTAAATATCTTGGTGTGGAGTTGGATGGAAGGTTAAACTTCCACCACCACATGGCTACGGCGTCAAATAAGGCGATCGAGTGTGCGGCTAATCTTTCACGGTTAATGCCAAACGTAGGCGGACCCCGTGAACAAAAAAGAAGACTGGTGGCGAGTGTCGCCCACGCTAAAATGCTCTATGCAGCACCAGCGTGGGCCCCATCCCTGAGGAGTAAAAGATGTGTGACCATCTGTGAAAAGATACTGTCTGCGCAGAGATCAATAACAACGCGTATCATCTCTGCATATAAGACGGTATCTACGAGTGCTGTGCAGGTCCTTGCAAGTGTCCCGCCAGCAGATCTTTTGGCGAGGGAAAGGGAAGAAATGTTTCTCTTTTCTAAAGAAAGAAGTTCCTTGGATGAGGAAATAAGACCAAGCAAGGGCCTGATCCGCAAAGAAGCGAGGCACAGGCTCATAGAAAGATGGCAGGAAAGATGGGATGGTGAGGAAAAAGGTCGATGGACTTATCACCTTATCCCGGCACTCGCCACCTGGATAAATAGGAAACACGGTCAGGTTTCCTATTATTTGACTCAGGCGCTCACAGGTCACGGGTGTTTTAACTCGTACCTGTGTCGCTTTAAATTACGCGAGAACGAGGTGTGTGCATATTGCCAGTTCCCTGAGAACAACGCGGAGCACACCCTCTTCTCATGCAAGAATTGGGACTTGGAGAGGCGGGCCATGTTTGAAGGTGTAAAAAGTCAAGTTACACCGGAGAACATGGTATCGCTGATGACCCAGTCGGAAGAGAATTGGCGGCAAGTCGAGAACTTCATAATCTCGGTTATGTCGAGGAAGGATCTCGACGGCCGCCAAAAAGCGTAATTTAAACAGCTTTTAATTTATTCGTTTGTTTTTTATTAATTTATTTTGTGATTTATTTGTCCTTATACATTTTTTAATTGTTTGTGTTTTTTATTCATCTTTGTACAGTTTTATGTTTTTAATATTTTATACGTGTTTATTTTTTCTTTTTTTTATATATCCGATAATAATTTTATCTTTTGACTTTTTACACTTAATTACACATTTGTTATTTTTAATTATTGTTGTGCTGTTAATTCCGCTTTTATATTGAAATAGTTTCAAAATTTTCAACTATTGACGCAGGATAACCGCAGAGAAAAGCAGAAAGTCGCAATAGCGACAGAGTTGGAGCGCCACCCTCGAAAGCTAAAGTCTTACGACAGTTCCGAGGGAGGGTTAAGGGCTCCAGAAGAAGGGTTACGGGTTTTAGTGGGTCGGGCTGGCAGTAGGTCGCCAGTTTATTAAATTTACTATTTTATATACTTATTTTTCATTTTTTATTTCCCTTTGTTTTATCACACCAACCCCACATAACCCAGGAGTGCGGAATCCAAGGTATCTGTAAGCAGATTTCCCAAAAATCCCTAAGCAAAAAAAAATAATAATGTAAATAATAATACAGGATTGAATTTTAATTAAATAAATAATTTTTTTAAATAACAAAAAAAAATGTTTGAAATTATCAGGAAAACAATATTAAAGGGTCTAATTCTTATTGGAAGATAATTATTTTTCATTGAAAGTAAATATTTTAATGAAAAAAACATTCTAATTAATAATAATTTTCGTGAAACTCTGATACAATGAAAATATCCTATGGCCAGTTTGACCCACCGAAAACTGAATTAATATTTGTTTAAAAAAAACCGGTTTGCAAATTCATCAAAGTTTTTAGTGGTAAATATTCCTTCAAAACCTAAGACCTAATATTTGGAAATTTTACACGATTTCTTTAGAATTTCCTTAAGAAAAAATTCGTAAAAGTGTAGAAAAAAAATAAAAAAAACTTTTGCTCCCAGCGTTGCACAAACAAAAGTAAAAGATGTTAAATTGAAAAAATAAGGTATACTAGGTTTTTGTACCTTTTTTTAAAGTCTCCCTTAAATTTCATTATAGATGACATATTTTGTTGCAACCGTTTTTTCGTTTTATTTATTTAGCGCACTTTGAACTATTTTTTCGTAGTTTTTAATTAATTTCATTAAGTAAACACGCGAAAATTTTGTAAAATTAGAAGGTTAGTTTAAGTAGAAAACAAATGAATTTCACATAATATTCAATGGATTTTTGTCCCTGGCTTTTTCACCCCCAAAACAAGTTTTTCTAAAAGCTATATAATAAATTTTAAATTTAGTTAAATTTCCAAAAATTAACTTTGTATACGTTTTGAGTATACTCTCTAAATCTGAAACAGCGATAAGTATACAACTGATTCTAATTAGCGTATATACGCTGCGAATTAGTGAAATTTCGCTAAAAAATCAGTGAAATTCCACTAACTAATTATCATATATACGATTTTTGGAATTACAGTCGAACCTGGATAAGAGAGAGTTCAAGGGACCGGCAATTTTCTTTCGCTTATGGAGGTTTCTCGCTTATCCAGTTCTCTCTTATCCAGGTTCGACTGTAGTTGTATACTTATCACTGTGAAACAGTGAAATTTCGCTTATTCAAATTTAGAGAGTAGTTTTCTCCTTATGTACAAACTTTTATTATCCGTTCACTTAAACAGGTTGTAATATGTTGGAAAAGTTCATCGAAATTTAATACGCAGAGCAACTCAAAAATTAAAATTACAATAAAAACTATATTACTATAGGTACAACATCCAAACCAGAATCAAAAGATGCGTATATTACCTAATAGGGGAGAGTGTGGCAAGACAGGGTAGCGGGTAAGACGGCCTTATTTAACAAACGAATTAACCAATCGCGATTATATTTTACATAATACTGCACCGAGACGATAGTTTCTTGTTTAAAAAACCTAAAAGTCATGAGAACAAATCTTTTATCTGTTTTTACTAAAAAAAACTGTTTTCGACTATTTTCTTGTCATTTTTTTCACTTTTTTTAGGAGGTGTTTTATTATTTAATAATAAACAGTTAATGAACTGTATAAATTTTTTTCTAACTGTCAAGGGTTACAGAAGAAGGGAAGCATATGTTTTTTTTCTTTGTTGAATCGTAAATTGTAGTAATTAATCGTTTTATTGAATTTCGTAGGTGCGGGCAAGATGGGGTAGGGGAGAGTGGGGCAAGACGGGGTACACAAATGAAGCAAAAGAAAAGAGAAATAAAAGAAGTTAAGAAAACTACTAAAATCAAGACTGAATAAAATAAGAGTGACCAAAAAGAAAAAAGCTTGTCAGGTTAAATCATCAATTAGCGATGGTAAAGTGGAAAATACACCTTGTCTCTATTGTAATGGTTATTATTTAGACTCAAATGAAGGCTGGGCTGCTTTTTTTGTCTGCGGCCAATGGGCTCACTGCAGTTATGCATGAAGATGAAGATGCAACCTTTACTTGTGAAATTTGTCGAAAGAAATAGGTTGTTTTTTTAGTACCCCATCTTACCCCTACGGGTACCCCATCTTACCCGCCAGTGGGGCAAGATGGGGAGATTTGCAATTTTTTCAATATTATTAATTATAAGCTTTTTTAAGAAACAGATGGCCTTTGTACGCCTTTTTTACGAAAGACTGATTCCCAAAGATGATAATAAAAAATAATAATAAAGTATATATTCGATAATTTTCGTTTTTTGGCGCTTTAAACCTTAAGTACCTCGTCTTGCCCCACTCTCCCCTAGTATTTATAATCTAAATGGCTGATAAATCGGTTTAACCGTTTTTAAATAAAAGTCAAATGGCTTTTTTGGACCTTGGCTTTTTCACCCCGTTCTATAACTCTACACATAGTTGTTTCAAATTTCTAAATAGCACTTTTGACAATTTCGCCATTTCGGAGATATTGACACCTGGCTGGTTTACCCACCGAGCCGGTTTGCCCCACTCTCCCATAAATTTTCCAAAATTTCAATTTAAATCCTTCTGCAATAAAATTGATTATTTGAGAAAGGGGGCATCTATCCGCACTTTACCCTAAAAACTGGTCCACATTTCAAATTATTGTCATAAATAAGAATAAAAGTGAAGATATTGTTTTAAAATTTTTAGTGCTCATTAAAAAATTGACAACTGCTCGCACTCGTTACGAAATATACTATTTTCTTCTGAAATCGTTGATTATAAACGTTGTGAACTTCACCAACGTGTGAAAAAATGAATAACAAGTACTTAATTTTTTTATTTAACAGGGATCAGAGTCACATATTTTACCTTATATCCCCTGAAATTAATAAAATCTCCTAAACCATCTGAAATCATAAATTTTCTCCCCCTTTACCCTTATTTTTAAGAAAAACTTGTAAAAATTGTCATTTTTGTAAGTTAGTAAATTTTTTAGTTATGCTTGAAGAAAAACAGTACAATTTTGAACTTTGCATGTGATTTTGCTAAAAGTTCAAAATTTGAATTGAAATATCTCAATTACGATAGGGTAAAAATTTTGATTTGAACATTTTTTGAAATGTTCTTTGATGCAAGGAATAGATTTATCAAGTATAAATTAAGAGCGGAATACATTAAAGTGTATCTGAGACCTAAAATTTAGAGAATAACGATTGGGAACTATTTGGCCCCAAATAGAACCCTGATCTAAATACCTCAGTCAAAATGGCGCCAAGTTATGATTTTTTGTTCAGTAAATTTTTCTTTCTACCTAATTGGAAAAAATGAAACAGAAATATCCTTTTACTGTTCCAGAATGAGTTGGGAATTACGATACTTAATGCTCCATTTAAGTGGAAAAAGTTGAGTAAATCATGAAACTTGTTATTACACATGTGTATTAAAACAATGGTCGAGACTCGAGACTTTAATACAAAAATGGTGATACACTTCACTATGAGAGGAGATTTTCTAATAGTGGCGCAGTAAAACGACAGAAATTGTTGGTTTCTACGTGTGTAATGCGACGACGATGAACGACGATGAACGACGTCGACGACGTAACACCGTGGGAGCGAGTAGGCGAGTTTTCCAGCACCACATCGTGAAAGTGATCCAGTGACTGGTTCCCATATCCCGCGAGAAAGAGAGAGAGAGAAAAAGAAATCCTCGCCACCATAGATCGTCTAAGCAGATCGTGCTCTGATAGATCTCGGTCATTTGTTTAGCCGATCGCGTGCTATACCACGTCTCTTTTTCTTTCGCATTTAGTTACTGAGTCGTATAACATTGTGCAATGAGAGGGATATTCGTTCAAGTTCTCAAGTCTCTCTCTCTCTCTCTGAATATAGGAGATCACCATAAAAAATTCCATCATCACACTGAGAAAAATAAAGTTTGAAAAACTGGGAGTCAATATTGAAAAAACTGGACTCAGTCCAGTAAAAGTACATTAATTCATTTCCATCAAGCATCTTAGGGTGTTGCGTATAGTGTATAGAGGGCCTTAGTTCCAAATGTCACTGTAAACAGCATTGAAACACAAGCGAAGATTATAAGGCGCGCTGCAGTGTGCATAGTAGAGAAACTGGACTCAGTCCCCTACTTCGAAATTTTCACAATAAGGGAACGCAGGCGCGGAACCTGTCAAAATAAATGGCCGACGCGACGCGAAACGAGTGTTTCCTTTTATTCACTTCGTCAATTTTATATAAAAAAAAACAATAACCAATCATTAAGAAAAAGAAAAATGTGTTAAATGCACTCTTTATATATTCATATTCCTTAATTCACAAGTTTTATTCTTCCCACATCTTCATACTTACAATTAACAACTAAATGCATCGGAAAATCTTACAATCATACGGGATTGAACACCTACCTAACCATACCCAGCTGGAAGGGTTTCCGGAAGTTTTCCGGAAAACTTCCGGAAACTTTCCGGAAGAGGCTTCCGGAAGTTTTCCGGAAAACTTCCGGAAATTTTCCGGAAATTTTTTTTTTTCAGAAATTATTCGGAAATTTTCCGGAAATTTATTTTTTTTGTACGGAAATCTTCCAGAAATCTTCCGGAAAATTTCCGGAAATTTATTTTTTTTGTACGGAAATCTTCCGGAAAATATCCGGAAATTTATTTTTTTTTCCGGAAATCTTCCGGAAATTTATTTTTTTTTTACGGAAATCTTCCGGAAAACTTCCGGAAATTTATTTTTTTTTTACGGAAATCTTCCGGAAAACTTCCGGAAATTTATTTTTTTTTTACGGAAATCTTCCGGAAAATTTCCGGAAATTTATTTTTTTGTACGGAATTCTTCCGGAAATCTTCCGGAAAATTTCCGGAAATTTATTTTTTTTGTACGGAAATCTTCCGGAAAATTTCCGGAAATTTATTTTTTTTTACGGAAATCTTCCGGAAAACTTCCGGAAATTTATTTTTTTTTTACGGAAATCTTCCGGAAAACTTCCGGAAATTTATTTTTTTTTTACGGAAATCTTCCGGAAAATTTCCGGAAATTTATTTTTTTGTACGGAATTCTTCCGGAAATCTTCCGGAAAATTTCCGGAAATTTATTTTTTTTGTACGGAAATCTTCCAGAAATCTTCCGGAAAATTTCCGGAAATTTATTTTTTTTGTACGGAAATCTTCCGGAAAATATCCGGAAATTTATTTTTTTTTCCGGAAATCTTCCGGAAATTTATTTTTTTTTTACGGAAATCTTCCGGAAAACTTCCGGAAATTTATTTTTTTTTTACGGAAATCTTCCGGAAAACTTCCGGAAATTTATTTTTTTTTTACGGAAATCTTCCGGAAAATTTCCGGAAATTTATTTTTTTGTACGGAATTCTTCCGGAAATCTTCCGGAAAATTTCCGGAAATTTATTTTTTTTGTACGGAAATCTTCCGGAAAATTTCCGGAAATTTATTTTTTTTTTACGGAAATCTTCCGGAAAACTTCCGGAAATTTATTTTTTTTTTACGGAAATCTTCCGGAAAACTTCCGGAAATTTATTTTTTTTTTACGGAAATCTTCCGGAAAATTTCCGGAAATTTATTTTTTTGTACGGAATTCTTCCGGAAATCTTCCGGAAAATTTCCGGAAATTTATTTTTTTTGTACGGAAATCTTCCGGAAAATTTCCGGAAATTTATTTTTTTTTTACGGAAATCTTCCGGAAAACTTCCGGAAATTTATTTTTTTTTTACGGAAATCATCCGGAAATCTTCCGGAAATTTATTTTTTTTTTACGGAAATCTTCCGGAAATTTATTTTTTTTTACGGAAATCTTCCGGAAAACTTCCGGAAAACTTCCGGAAATTTATTTTTTTTTTACGGAAATCATCCGGAAATCTTCCGGAAATTTATTTTTTTTACGGAAATCTTCCGGAAATTTATTTTTTTTTACGGAAATCTTCCGGAAAACTTCCGGAAAACTTCCGGAAATTTATTTTTTTTTTACGGAAATCTTCCGGAAAACTTCCGGAAAACTTCCGGAAATTTATTTTTTTTTTACGGAAATCATCCGGAAATCTTCCGAAAATCTTCCGGAAAACTTCCGGAAATATATTTTTTTTTACGGAAATCTTCCGGAAAACTTCCGGAAACTTCCGGAAATTTATTTTTTTTTACGGAAATCATCCGGAAATCTTCCGGAAATCTTCCGGAAAACTTCCGGAAAACTTCCGGAAATTTATTTTTTTTTTACGGAAATCATCCGGAAATGTTCCGGAAATTTATTTTTTTTACGGAAATCTTCCGGAAAACTTCCGGAAATTTATTTTTTTTTTACGGAAATCTTCCGGAAAACTTCCGGAAATTTATTTTTTTTTTACGGAAATCTTCCGGAAAACTTCCGGAAATTTATTTTTTTTTTTACGGAAATCATCCGGAAATCTTCCGGAAAATTTCCGGAAATTTTTTTTTTTTGTACGGAAATCTTCCGGAAAACTTCCGGAAATTTATTTTTTTTTACGGAAATCTTCCGGAAAATTTCCGGAAATTTATTTTTTTTGTACGGAAATCTTCCGGAAAACTTCCGGAAATTTATTTTTTTTTACGGAAATCTTCCGGAAAACTTCCGGAAATTTATTTTTTTTTTACGGAAATCATCCGGAAATCTTCCGGAAATTTATTTTTTTTTTACGGAAATCTTCCGGAAAACTTCCGGAAATTTATTTTTTTTTTACGGAAATCATTCGGAAATTTATTTTTTTTGTAAGGAAATCTTCAAGAAATTTATTTTTTTTTACGGAAATCTTCTGGAAATTTATTTTTTTTTTACGGAAATCTTCCGGAAAATTTCCGGAAATTTTCCGGAAATTTATTTTTTTTGTACGGAAATCTTCCGGAAATCTTCCGGAAAATTTCCAAATATTTATTTTTTTTGTACGGAAATCTTCCGGAAAATTTCCGGAAATTTATTTTTTTTTTACGGAAATCTTCCGGAAAACTTTCGGAAATTTTTTTTTTTTACGGAAATCATCCGGAAATCTTCCGGAAATCTTCCGGAAATTTATTTTTTTTTTACGGAAATCTTCCGGAAAACTTCCGGAAATTTATTTTTTTTTTACGGAAATCTTCCGGAAAACTTCCGGAAACTTCCGGAAATTTATTTTTTTTTACGGAAATCATCCGGAAATCTTCCGGAAATCTTCCGGAAAACTTCCGGAAAACTTCCGGAAATTTATTTTTTTTTTACGGAAATCTTCCGGAAATGTTCCGGAAATTTATTTTTTTTTACGGAAATCTTCCGGAAAACTTCCGGAAATTTATTTTTTTTTTACGGAAATCTTCCGGAAAACTTCCGGAAATTTATTTTTTTTTACGGAAATCTTCCGGAAAACTTCCGGAAATTTATTTTTTTTTACGGAAATCATCCGGAAATCTTCCGGAAAATTTCCGGAAATTTATTTTTTTTGTACGGAAATCTTCCGGAAAACTTCCGGAAATTTATTTTTTTTTACGGAAATCTTCCGGAAAATTTCCGGAAATTTATTTTTTTTGTACGGAAATCTTCCGGAAAACTTCCGGAAATTTATTTTTTTTTACGGAAATCTTCCGGAAAACTTCCGGAAATTTATTTTTTTTTTACGGAAATCATCCGGAAATCTTCCGGAAATTTATTTTTTTTTTACGGAAATCTTCCGGAAAACTTCCGGAAATTTATTTTTTTTTTACGGAAATCATTCGGAAATTTATTTTTTTTGTAAGGAAATCTTCAAGAAATTTATTTTTTTTTACGGAAATCTTCTGGAAATTTATTTTTTTTTTACGGAAATCTTCCGGAAAATTTCCGGAAATTTTCCGGAAATTTATTTTTTTTGTACGGAAATCTTCCGGAAATCTTCCGGAAAATTTCCAAATATTTATTTTTTTTGTACGGAAATCTTCCGGAAAATTTCCGGAAATTTATTTTTTTTTACGGAAATCTTCCGGAAAACTTTCGGAAATTTTTTTTTTTTACGGAAATCATCCGGAAATCTTCCGGAAATCTTCCGGAAATTTATTTTTTTTTTACGGAAATCTTCCGGAAAACTTCCGGAAATTTATTTTTTTTTTACGGAAATCTTCCGGAAAACTTCCGGAAATTTATTTTTTTTTACGGAAATCATCCGGAAATCTTCCGGAAAATTTCCGGAAATTTATTTTTTTTTGTACGGAAATCTTCCGGAAAATTTCCGGAAATTTATTTTTTTTTACGGAAATCTTCCGGAAAACTTCCGGAAATTTATTTTTTTTTTACGGAAATCTTCCGGAAATCTTCCGGAAATTTATTTTTTTTTTACGGAAATCTTCCGGAAAACTTCCGGAAATTTATTTTTTTTTTACGGAAATCTTCCGGAAAACTTCCGGAAATTTATTTCTTTTTACGGAAATCATCCGGAAATCTTCCGGAAAATTTCCGGAAATTTATTTTTTTCGTACGGAAATATTCCGGAAAATTTCCGGAAATTAATTTTTTTTGTACGGAAATCTTCCAGAAATTTATTTTTTTTGTTCAGAAATCTTCCGAAAATTTATTTTTTTTGTACGGAAATCTTCAAGAAAATTTTCGGAAATTTATTTTTTTTACGGAACTCTTTAAGAAAATTTTTCGGAAATTTATTTTTTTTCAGAAATCTTCCGGAAATTTATTTTTTTTTTACGGAAATCATTCGGAAATCTTCCGGAAATTTATTTTTTTTGTAAGGAAATCTTCAAGAAATTTATTTTTTTTTACGGAAATCTTCTGGAAATTTATTTTTTTTTACGGAAATCTTCCGGAAAATTTCCGGAAATCTTCCGGAAATTTATTTTTCTTACGGAAATCATCCGGAAATTTTCCGGAAATTAATTTTTTTTGTACGGAAATCATCCGGAAATCTTCAGGAAATCTTCCGGAAATTTATTTTTTTTGTACAGAAATCTTTAAGAAAATTTTCGGAAATTTATTTTTTTTTGTACAGAAATTAATTTATTTGTACGAAAATCTTCAAGACATTTATTTTTTTTGTACGGAAATCTTCAAGAAAATTTTCGGAAATTTATTGTTTTGTACGGAAATCTTTAAGAAAATTTTCGAAAATTTATTTTTTTTACGTAAATCTTCCGGAAAATTTTTCAGAAATTAATTTTTTTTGTACAGAAATCTTCAAGAAACTTTTCGGAAATTTATTTTTTTTACGGAAATCTTCCGGAAATTTATTTTTTTTTTTTACAGAAATTAATTTTTTTGTACGAAAATCTTCAAGACATTTATTTTTTTTGTACGGAAATCATCCGGAAATCTTCAGGAAATCTTCCGGAAATTTATTTTTTTTTGTACGGAAATCTTTAAGAAAATTTTCGGAAATTTATTTTTTTTTGTACAGAAATTAATTTATTTGTACGAAAATCTTCAAGACATTTATTTTTTTTACGGAAATCTTCCGGAAATTTATTTTTTTTACGGAGATCTTCCGGAAAATTTTCGGAAATTTATTTTTCTTGTTCGGAAATCTTCCAGAAATCTTCCGGAAAATTTCCGGAAATTTATTTTTTTTGTACGGAAATTATCCGGAAATTTATTTTTTTTTACGGAAATCATTCGGAAATCTTCCGGAAATTTATTTTTTTTTACGGAAATCATTCGGAAATCTTCCGGAAAATTTCCGGAAATTTATTTTTTTTTTACGAAAATCATTCGGAAATCTTCCGGAAAATTTACGGAAATTTATTTTTTTTACGGAAATCTTCTGGAAATTTATTTTTTTTTACGGAAATCTCCTGGAAAATTTCCGGAAATTTTGTTTTTTTTACGGAAATCTTCCGGAAAACTTCCGGAAATTTATTTTTTTTTTACGGAAATCATTCGGAAATTTATTTTTTTTGTAAGGAAATCTTCAAGAAATTTATTTTTTTTTACGGAAATCTTCTGGAAATTTATTTTTTTTTTACGGAAATCTTCCGGAAAATTTCCGGAAATTTTCCGGAAATTTATTTTTTTTGTACGGAAATCTTCCGGAAATCTTCCGGAAAATTTCCAAATATTTATTTTTTTTGTACGGAAATCTTCCGGAAATTTATTTTTTTTTTTACGGAAATCTTCCGGAAAACTTCCGGAAATTTATTTTTTTTTTACGGAAATCATTCGGAAATTTATTTTTTTTGTAAGGAAATCTTCAAGAAATTTATTTTTTTTTACGGAAATCTTCTGGAAATTTATTTTTTTTTTACGGAAATCTTCCGGAAAATTTCCGGAAATTTATTTTTTTTGTACGGAAATCTTCCGGAAATCTTCCGGAAAATTTCCAAATATTTATTTTTTTTGTACGGAAATCTTCCGGAAAATTTCCGGAAATTTATTTTTTTTTTACGGAAATCTTCCGGAAAACTTTCGGAAATTTTTTTTTTTTACGGAAATCATCCGGAAATCTTCCGGAAATCTTCCGGAAATTTATTTTTTTTTTACGGAAATCTTCCGGAAAACTTCGGAAATTTATTTTTTTTTTACGGAAATCTTCCGGAAAACTTCCGGAAATTTATTTTTTTTTACGGAAATCATCCGGAAATCTTCCGGAAAATTTCCGGAAATTTATTTTTTTTGTACGGAAATCTTCCGGAAAATTTCCGGAAATTTATTTTTTTTTACGGAAATCTTCCGGAAAACTTCCGGAAATTTATTTTTTTTTTACGGAAATCTTCCGGAAATCTTCCGGAAATTTATTTTTTTTTTACGGAAATCTTCCGGAAAACTTCCGGAAATTTATTTTTTTTTTACGGAAATCTTCCGGAAAACTTCCGGAAATTTATTTCTTTTTACGGAAATCATCCGGAAATCTTCCGGAAAATTTCCGGAAATTTATTTTTTTCGTACGGAAATATTCCGGAAAATTTCCGGAAATTAATTTTTTTTGTACGGAAATCTTCCAGAAATTTATTTTTTTTGTTCAGAAATCTTCCGAAAATTTATTTTTTTTTGTACGGAAATCTTCAAGAAAATTTTCGGAAATTTATTTTTTTTACGGAACTCTTTAAGAAAATTTTCGGAAATTTATTTTTTTTCAGAAATCTTCCGGAAATTTATTTTTTTTTTACGGAAATCATTCGGAAATCTTCCGGAAATTTATTTTTTTTGTAAGGAAATCTTCAAGAAATTTATTTTTTTTTACGGAAATCTTCTGGAAATTTATTTTTTTTTACGGAAATCTTCCGGAAAATTTCCGGAAATCTTCCGGAAATTTATTTTTCTTACGGAAATCATCCGGAAATTTTCCGGAAATTAATTTTTTTTGTACGGAAATCATCGGAAATCTTCAGGAAATCTTCCGGAAATTTATTTTTTTTGTACGGAAATCTTTAAGAAAATTTTCGGAAATTTATTTTTTTTTGTACAGAAATTAATTTATTTGTACGAAAATCTTCAAGACATTTATTTTTTTTGTACGGAAATCTTCAAGAAAATTTTCGGAAATTTATTGTTTTGTACGGAAATCTTTAAGAAAATTTTCGAAAATTTATTTTTTTTACGTAAATCTTCCGGAAAATTTTTCAGAAATTAATTTTTTTTGTACAGAAATCTTCAAGAAACTTTTCGGAAATTTATTTTTTTTTACGGAAATCTTCCGGAAATTTATTTTTTTTTTTTACAGAAATTAATTTTTTTGTACGAAAATCTTCAAGACATTTATTTTTTTTGTACGGAAATCATCCGGAAATCTTCAGGAAATCTTCCGGAAATTTATTTTTTTTTTGTACGGAAATCTTTAAGAAAATTTTCGGAAATTTATTTTTTTTTTGTACAGAAATTAATTTATTTGTACGAAAATCTTCAAGACATTTATTTTTTTTACGGAAATCTTCCGGAAATTTATTTTTTTTACGGAGATCTTCCGGAAAATTTTCGGAAATTTATTTTTCTTGTTCGGAAATCTTCCAGAAATCTTCCGGAAAATTTCCGGAAATTTATTTTTTTTGTACGGAAATTATCCGGAAATTTATTTTTTTTTACGGAAATCATTCGGAAATCTTCCGGAAATTTATTTTTTTTTACGGAAATCATTCGGAAATCTTCCGGAAAATTTCCGGAAATTTATTTTTTTTTTACGAAAATCATTCGGAAATCTTCCGGAAAATTTACGGAAATTTATTTTTTTTACGGAAATCTTCTGGAAATTTATTTTTTTTACGGAAATCTCCTGGAAAATTTCCGGAAATTTTGTTTTTTTTACGGAAATCTTCCGGAAAATTTCCGGAAATTTATTTTTTTTGTTCGGAAATCTTGCGGATAATTTTTCGGAAATTTATTTTTTTTGTTCGAAAATGTTCCTTAAAATTTCCGGAAATTTATTTTTTTTGTACGGAAATCTTCGGCAAAATTTCCAGAAATTTATTTTTTTTGTACGGAAATCTTCCGCAAAAATTCATTTTTTTTGTACGGAAATGTTCCGGAAAATTGCCGGAAATTTATTTTTTTTGTATACGGAAATCTCAAAATCTGTATGTAATATATAAGGGGCAAATTTTCTCAAGAGTTCCAATGTAAAAATTGCAAGTTGTTAGATCGGGCTAATATTTTCACAGTATTTAGAACTACCCAATGGGAAACTGCCAAGAGTCACCATTGGCGTATTAATGGCCCAATATTGGGAGCCATTGATTTTCTATTGGTATATTATTGGCACCCATTAATGGACCAATAGTGGTAAAGTCATGGGCTGACTACGTCGTTGCCAATAATTGGCAGCCATCATTGGCACATTAATGGCTGCCAATAAAACGCCAATAATAAAAATTTTTTAAATTAACAAAAATTATTTATTAAAATTATAATTATTTAATTATAAAAATTAAAAATTGTTTATTATTTTTTTTTAATTATTATATTTGTAATAGAAAAAAGTCATCACAGTAATTAGTGAGATCTTTTCTCTTTCAAAAAAATTGCCTCACATCCTGTGCAAAAATAGGAGAGGCAGGGGGCAGAATTATTATATTCTACGAATGGACCTGAGGAGTTCAGCCTTTATATACACGGGCTGGAGTAACTTCGATGCGAGTAGAACTGATGTTTGCTCGCCCTATGCGGCACGGTTGGAACTAACTTCCAAGCACAACGCGCACACGTGTTCACGCATGCGGGAAGATTTGAATAATTTTTAATTGTTTGCCTATTAATTCCAAATCTATTCTATTCTAATAAAATAAATAATAAAATAAAAAGTATAAATAAAATAAATAATAAATTAATAATATCTACTATTTTGAATTGTCTTATAAAATAAAACAAAATTTCATTTCTTTTCAAGTATTTCTATAACCCAAAAGAAAAAAAAAATGCTAAGTATTCTTTGAAAATAATATTTTAACTTGTATTTATAAAAATCTATTATAATTCATAAATTGTGATTTATAAATAAAAATAATGTCCACTTTTCAATTATTAAAAGTAATAGATAGAATTTTGTTAAAAATCGAAATTAAAAAATAGTTTTACAATTTATTTTTTTAACTCACATTCTAAAAAATAATTGGGATTTTTTTTAATAAAAGAATTTGATAACTTTTTTAGTTTTAAAATTAATTTTGAATTTAATAATATTTTCAAATTTGAAATTTAATGAATTTGTCAATTTCTTAAATTTTGAAATTTATTAAATTAGACAATTTTGAAATTCATTCAATTTTTTTTACTCAAAACGAAAATTCAACAAATATCGTATAATTTAATACTAATAAAAACATTTTGACAAAAAAAATGAACATTATTGACAAATTTCGAAAAACAGCGATATTTTATCAATTTTATGCAAAATTAGTTGAATTTTCATTTTGAATAAAAAAAATTGAATGAATTTGAAAATTTACTAATTTAATAAATATCAAAATTACATTTTCCAACAAAATTGTTTTTAGAAATTTGTCAATTACTTTCATTGTTTATATGTAAAAATATTTTTAGTAGTATTAAATAATACGATATTTGTTGAATTTTCGTTTTTAGTAAAAAAAATTAAATGAATTTCAAAATTGAAAAAATTGGCTAATTTATTAAATTAAGAAATTGACAAATTCATTAAATTTCAAATTTGAAAATATTGTTTATTATAAATTATTTTTAATAAATAAAAAGTGGACATTATTTCTATTTATAAATCACAATTTATGAATAATAACAGATTTTTATAAATATACAAGTTTGAATATTATTTTCAAAGAATACTCAGCATTTTTTTTTCTTTTGGGTTATAGAAATACTTGAAAAAAAAAGAAATTTTTTTTATTTTATAAGACAATTCAAAATAGTAGATATTATTAATTTATTATTTATTTTATTTCTACTTTTTATTTTATTATTTATTTTATTAGAATAGAATAGATTTGGAATTAATAGGCAAATAATTGAAAATTATTCAAATCTTCCCGCATGCGTGAACACGTGTGCGCGTTGTGCTTAGAAGTTAGTTCCAACCGTGCCGCATAGGGCGAGCAAACATCAGTTCTACTCGTATCGAAGTTACTCCAGCCCGTGTATATAAAGGCTGAACTCCTCAGGTCCATTCGTAGAATATAATAATTCTGTCCCCTGCCTCTCCTATTTTTGCTCAGGATGTGAGGCAATTTTTTTGAAAGAGAAAAGATCTCACTAATTACTGTGATGACTTTTTTCTATAACAAATATAATAATTAAAAAAAAATTAATAAACAATTTTTAATTTTTATAATTAAATAATTATAATTTTAATAAATAATTTTTGTTAATTTAAAAAATTTTTATTATTGGCGTTTCATTGGCAGCCATTAATGTGCCAATGATGGCTGCCAATTATTGGCAACGACGTAGTCAGCCCATTACTTTACCACTATTGGTCCATTAATGGGTGCCATTAATGGCATGCCTGGCTCCCATTATTGGGCCATTAATGCGCCAATGGTTTTTTTTCCCATTGGGTATGAATGAGAACTTAAAACCACCAAGTAATTATGAAATTTTATGAAAAATTGTAGGGGGAGGATGTTGAAGATTTTGGATAAGTATAAACAGTGAGTTTTATAAAAAATCGTAGTTTTATATAATAAAGAAGAAAAAATTGTGACCTATATGCTTTTGGTAGGCTTTTTCTGCTATTTCAAATGGTGACTATTTATTTTTCAAAAAATTCAAAATTTTACCCCTTTTTTGAAAATTAAATTTTTTTGTATTTTTGTCAAAAAAAGTCCCCTTTTTCTTCTTGTACCAACAGAAAGCTTAAGATGTGTACTTTAAATATGTGAAACGAAAAAAATGACTTTTTTTTGTTTTTGAATTATTAATTAATTAATTAATTAAATTTGAAATATTTTACAATATGAAGTATTTTGATTAAATTAACGTTTTACAAATAAATATTTATAAAAATAAAGATAAAGTGTTAGTTTTTTTTAAAACAAATGTTTATATAATTTTACTTTAAAAAAGTATATTGCAGTTATTTGCAACGATTGTTTAAATAAAATATTCAACACCTTATGCGTGTATCACGCTTGATATTGATATTGAAATAATAAAAAATTATGCAGATAAAAAAAATCATCTCTTCTTACATCAAAACGTAAAAATTGAAAAAATGTACTTTAGAAAATGTCAAAAAATATTAAGCCGGGAAGTTTAGTTAAAAAAAAAATTTTAATTTTCATTAAAAGGGTTAAATTTTAAATTTTTTGAAAAATAAATAGTCACCATTTGAAATAGCAGAAAAAACCTACCAAAAAAATATAGGTCACAATTTTTTTTCTTTATTATATAAAACTACAATTTTTTATAAAACTCACTGTTTATACTTATTCAAAATCTTCAACATCCTCCCCCTACAATTTTTTATAAAATTTCATAATTACTTGGTGGTTTTAAGTACTCATTCATAGTTCTAAATACTGTGAAAATATTAGCACGATCTAACAACTTGCAATTTTTACATTGGAACTATTGAGAAAATTTGCCCCTTATATATTACATACAGATTTTGAGATTCAAAATTGTTTAAAAGCAAATTTATAATTTCAAATCTTGATTTTTAAACCTTTCTTTTTTACTAAAATTTTTTAAAAAATATTAGAATGCGAAAATTCACGCTTAAAAACGTTTGGTGCACATCTCAGGCTTGTTTACGCGAGATCGTTATCTGTGCACCTCGAAACAAAAAATTCGATATTTCGGTTAGTTTTAAAGTCTCCAGGGATTTTTTTTTGCAAAAAATTCTGGAGAAGATAACGAATCCAAATATTATAGTTACAAAAAAATCGAATAGGTGCTTATGCCCAAAAAAATGAAATCAAAATTTTTTTTGACTTTTTTTCCGGGCAAATTTTGGATTTTATTTCTTTAATATTGCACTTTAAATTGTTAGATAATCAACTATTATTACCTAAAATATAAACAAACTCTTAACTAAATGGATAAAAGTTATTCGTTTTAAAAAAAATGTGCTTTAATATTTAATGCCCGGTAAAATCCACAATTTTGAAAATTTTTAAAAATCTTTTTTTCCTAAAATCTTCTGTCACAAAACACTACCTTTATACCAAATTTCACAAAAATTGAAAGACCCATGACCAACTTTGATTTTTTTGAGAAAATTTGACCCAATTAGTAGGGGAGACCGGGGCGTAATGGCTAACTTTTCACTCTTTGGTGATATTTTTGTTCTAATTGAATGTTTATTTCCCAGAAAAGTTACTCTGGTATCTCAGCTTTCTTTTAAGACTACAAACGTCCCGATATGACTCTTACTTTTTATTCTACAACAGTTTTACTGGAGCAATGCAGAGCTCTAAAATACGTCCCGAGCCGGGGCGTAATGGATAAATCCCGGGGCGTAATGAATAATGATTGCTAATTATTATCTACAGTTTACAATCTTATTGTATATTGTAAATTAAGGTTCCTGGGTATTCCGTGAATGCTATTTTTATTCAGCAATACTTCAACTATCGCTTTTTCAATAATATTCTGTGATATTGGCACTGTCTCAATTTTTTTTGTAATTTCTCATTAAAATCGTAGCTTGAAATCTACTATTTGTAAATTTTAGACCAAAACTTTAAAATTTTGTTAAAAACACCTAAACATACTTAAACTAAGTGACAAGTAACCGCGAAAACAAACCTACACTTCGCCGATATGGTAGGTTGCTTTTTATACATAGCGTATTGCATTAGCCAACACGCCCCGGGAAAAACTAGCCATTACACCCCGGGGTACTCGGCAAATATTTGGCTTTTTTTTAACAATACCGGAAGTGTAAATCAAAAATCTCGAATTGTCCCTTAAAAACAAACGTGTCAAGATCGAAACCTGATTTCATTTTTTTTAAAAGCTATTTTTGAAAGAAATAGAACGAAAAAACGAAAATTTTGAAAAGTTACTTTCGTATGTCAAAAATAGTTTTTCTACTATATTTCTTACAATAATGAATAAATATTAATGAAACTTCCGACAAACTCGCAGTATACCAAGTACAATAACTAGTCTATTGTGAAAATTATTACAATTTACGGTTTTTAAACAAATTACAATTATTCATTACGCCCCTTAGCCATTACGCCCCGGTCTCCCCTAAAATAATTCTTTGCAAAGTTATTTTAATTTTAGTGGATTTTTATTGGCTAAGTAGTTTTCCATGAAGATTTTTCTACTGAAAATATTTTACGACTATTCTGAACAGAAAATGCTGAAATTCCTTGTCGTTCAAGTCGACTTTTCTCTTAAAAAAATAAAAACAATTAGTAAAATAATTCTTTGCAAAGTTCTTTAATTTTAGTGGATTTTTATAGTCTAAGTAGTTTTCCATGAAGATTTTTCTACTGAAAATATTTTACGTCTATTCTGAACAGAAAATGCTGAAGTTCCTTGTCGTTCAAATCGACTTTTCTCTTAAAATTAAAAACAATTATTAAAATAATTCTTTTCGTAGTTCTTTTAATTTTAGTGGATTTTTCTAGGCTAAGTAGTTTTCCATGAAGATTTTTTTACTGAAAATATTTTATGACTATTCCGAGCAGAAAATGTAGAAATGCCTTGTCGTTCATTTCGACTTTTCTTATAAAAAAATAAAAACAATTAGAAGAACAATTTTTTTCTAAGTTTTTTTAATTGAGCTGCCGGATCAAAGAAGGGCACATAAACTCGCCGCGCTGAAAAACGTTGGCCTCTGGACATTCGAAATTCAACTTTTGATTTAAGATGCTTATTATGCATATCCTTATAGAAAATTTGATTGCGCATCTTTTTTTCTTATAAAATATTTTTCTATCTATTACCGTTTTCAAAATAATGAAGAAAAACCATTTTTTGAAAACATAAAATTTAATTAAATTTTTCACTTCAACTCGCGATATTTTAGTCAATTTTGCATATTTTCCAAGAAACTTCTTTGAACTACAATAAACAACTTTCTCACTGGAAGTTTGTTGCTGCTTAAAATTCGCCCGTTAAACGAAGCTCGTGAAAATTACACTTCACGATTTTTGCAATTGTTTAGAAAAAAATTAATAACAATTTTATTTTTAATTGAAACAATTTTTTTCTTCTTTCATCATTCGCAGGATATTTCAACGAGTAATTTAGTTTTTTTGTCATTGGAAAATATGCAAAATTGACTAAAATATCGCGAGTTGAAGTGAAAAATTTAATTAAATTTTATGTTTTCAAAAAAATAGTTTTTCTTCATTATTTTGAAAACGGTAATAGATAGAAAAATATTTTATAAGAAAAAAAGATGCGCAATCAAATTTTCTATAAGGATATGCATAATAAACATCTTAAATCAAAAGTTGAATTTCGAGTGTCCAGAGGCCAACGTTTTTCAGCGCGGCGAGTTTATGTGCCCTTCTTTGATCCGGCAGCTCAATTAAAAAAACTTAGAAAAAAATTGTTCTACTAATTGTTTTTATTTTTTTATAAGAAAAGTCGAAATGAACGACAAGGCATTTCTACATTTTCTGCTCGGAATAGTCATAAAATATTTTCAGTAAAAAAATCTTCATGGAAAACTACTTAGCCTAGAAAAATCCACTAAAATTAAAAGAACTACGAAAAGAATTATTTTAATAATTGTTTTTAATTTTAAGAGAAAAGTCGATTTGAACGACAAGGAACTTCAGCATTTTCTGTTCAGAATAGACGTAAAATATTTTCAGTAGAAAAATCTTCATGGAAAACTACTTAGACTATAAAAATCCACTAAAATTAAAGAACTTTGCAAAGAATTATTTTACTAATTGTTTTTATTTTTTTAAGAGAAAAGTCGACTTGAACGACAAGGAATTTCAGCATTTTCTGTTCAGAATAGTCGTAAAATATTTTCAGTAGAAAAATCTTCATGGAAAACTACTTAGCCAATAAAAATCCACTAAAATTAAAATAACTTTGCAAAGAATTATTTTAGGGGAGACCGGGGCGTAATGGCTAAGGGGCGTAATGAATAATTGTAATTTGTTTAAAAACCGTAAATTGTAATAATTTTCACAATAGACTAGTTATTGTACTTGGTATACTGCGAGTTTGTCGGAAGTTTCATTAATATTTATTCATTATTGTAAGAAATATAGTAGAAAAACTATTTTTGACATACGAAAGTAACTTTTCAAAATTTTCGTTTTTTCGTTCTATTTCTTTCAAAAATAGCTTTTAAAAAAAATGAAATCAGGTTTCGATCTTGACACGTTTGTTTTTAAGGGACAATTCGAGATTTTTGATTTACACTTCCGGTATTGTTAAAAAAAAGCCAAATATTTGCCGAGTACCCCCGGGGTGTAATGGCTAGTTTTTCCCGGGGCGTGTTGGCTAATGCAATACGCTATGTATAAAAAGCAACCTACCATATCGGCGAAGTGTAGGTTTGTTTTCGCGGTTACTTGTCACTTAGTTTAAGTATGTTTAGGTGTTTTTAACAAAATTTTAAAGTTTTGGTCTAAAATTTACAAATAGTAGATTTCAAGCTACGATTTTAATGAGAAATTACAAAAAAAATTGAGACAGTGCCAATATCACAGAATATTATTGAAAAAGCGATAGTTGAAGTATTGCTGAATAAAAATAGCATTCACGGAATACCCAGGAACCTTAATTTACAATATACAATAAGATTGTAAACTGTAGATAATAATTAGCAATCATTATTCATTACGCCCCGGGATTTATCCATTACGCCCCGGCTCGGGACGTATTTTAGAGCTCTGCATTGCTCCAGTAAAACTGTTGTAGAATAAAAAGTAAGAGTCATATCGGGACGTTTGTAGTCTTAAAAGAAAGCTGAGATACCAGAGTAACTTTTCTGGGAAATAAACATTCAATTAGAACAAAAATATCACCAAAGAGTGAAAAGTTAGCCATTACGCCCCGGTCTCCCTTACTAATTGGGTCAAATTTTCTCAAAAAAATCAAAGTTGGTCATGGGTCTTTCAATTTTTGTGAAATTTGGTATAAAGGTAGTGTTTTGTGACAGAAGATTTTAGGAAAAAAAGATTTTTAAAAATTTTCAAAATTGTGGATTTTACCGGGCATTAAATATTAAAGCACATTTTTTTTAAAACGAATAACTTTTATCCATTTAGTTAAGAGTTTGTTTATATTTTAGGTAATAATAGTTGATTATCTAACAATTTAAAGTGCAATATTAAAGAAATAAAATCCAAAATTTGCCCGGAAAAAAAGTCAAAAAAAATTTTGATTTCATTTTTTTGGGCATAAGCACCTATTCGATTTTTTTGTAACTATAATATTTGGATTCGTTATCTTCTCCAGAATTTTTTGCAAAAAAAAATCCCTGGAGACTTTAAAACTAACCGAAATATCGAATTTTTTGTTTCGAGGTGCACAGATAACGATCTCGCGTAAACAAGCCTGAGATGTGCACCAAACGTTTTTAAGCGTGAATTTTCGCATTCTAATATTTTTTAAAAAATTTTAGTAAAAAAGAAAGGTTTAAAAATCAAGATTTGAAATTATAAATTTGCTTTTAAACAATTTTGAATCTCAAAATCTGTATGTAATATATAAGGGGCAAATTTTCTCAATAGTTCCAATGTAAAAATTGCAAGTTGTTAGATCGTGCTAATATTTTCACAGTATTTAGAACTATGAATGAGTACTTAAAACCACCAAGTAATTATGAAATTTTATAAAAAATTGTAGGGGGAGGATGTTGAAGATTTTGAATAAGTATAAACAGTGAGTTTTATAAAAAATTGTAGTTTTATATAATAAAGAAAAAAAATTGTGACCTATATTTTTTTGGTAGGTTTTTTCTGCTATTTCAAATGGTGACTATTTATTTTTCAAAAAATTTAAAATTTAACCCTTTTAATGAAAATTAAAATTTTTTTTTTAACTAAACTTCCCGGCTTAATATTTTTTGACATTTTCTAAAGTACATTTTTTCAATTTTTTTCGTTTTGATGTAAGAAGAGATGATTTTTTTTATCTGCATAATTTTTTATTATTTCAATATCAATATCAAGCGTGATACACGCATAAGGTGTTGAATATTTTATTTAAACAATCGTTGCAAATAACTGCAATATACTTTTTTAAAGTAAAATTATATAAACATTTGTTTTAAAAAAAACTAACACTTTATCTTTATTTTTATAAATATTTATTTGTAAAACGTTAATTTAATCAAAATACTTCATATTGTAAAATATTTCAAATTTAATTAATTAATTAATTAATAATTCAAAAACAAAAAAAAGTCATTTTTTTCGTTTCACATATTTAAAGTACACATCTTAAGCTTTCTGTTGGTACAAGAAGAAAAAGGGGACTTTTTTTGACAAAAATACAAAAAAATTTAATTTTCAAAAAAGGGGTAAAATTTTGAATTTTTTGAAAAATAAATAGTCACCATTTGAAATAGCAGAAAAAGCCTACCAAAAGCATATAGGTCACAATTTTTTCTTCTTTATTATATAAAACTACGATTTTTTATAAAACTCACTGTTTTATACTTATCCAAAATCTTCAACATCCTCCCCCTACAATTTTTCATAAAATTTCATAATTACTTGGTGGTTTTAAGTTCTCATTCATAGTTCTAAATACTGTGAAAATATTAGCCCGATCTAACAACTTGCAATTTTTACATTGGAACTCTTGAGAAAATTTGCCCCTTATATATTACATACAGATTTTGAGATTTCCGTATACAAAAAAAATAAATTTCCGGCAATTTTCCGGAACATTTCCGTACAAAAAAAATGAATTTTTGCGGAAGATTTCCGTACAAAAAAAATAAATTTCTGGAAATTTTGCCGAAGATTTCCGTACAAAAAAAATAAATTTCCGGAAATTTTAAGGAACATTTTCGAACAAAAAAAATAAATTTCCGAAAAATTATCCGCAAGATTTCCGAACAAAAAAAATAAATTTCCGGAAATTTTCCGGAAGATTTCCGTAAAAAAAAACAAAATTTCCGGAAATTTTCCAGGAGATTTCCGTAAAAAAAATAAATTTCCAGAAGATTTCCGTAAAAAAAATAAATTTCCGTAAATTTTCCGGAAGATTTCCGAATGATTTTCGTAAAAAAAAATAAATTTCCGGAAATTTTCCGGAAGATTTCCGAATGATTTCCGTAAAAAAAAATAAATTTCCGGAAGATTTCCGAATGATTTCCGTAAAAAAAAATAAATTTCCGGATAATTTCCGTACAAAAAAAATAAATTTCCGGAAATTTTCCGGAAGATTTCTGGAAGATTTCCGAACAAGAAAAATAAATTTCCGAAAATTTTCCGGAAGATCTCCGTAAAAAAAATAAATTTCCGGAAGATTTCCGTAAAAAAAATAAATGTCTTGAAGATTTTCGTACAAATAAATTAATTTCTGTACAAAAAAAAATAAATTTCCGAAAATTTTCTTAAAGATTTCCGTACAAAAAAAAATAAATTTCCGGAAGATTTCCTGAAGATTTCCGGATGATTTCCGTACAAAAAAAATAAATGTCTTGAAGATTTTCGTACAAAAAAATTAATTTCTGTAAAAAAAAAAATAAATTTCCGGAAGATTTCCGTAAAAAAAATAAATTTCCGAAAAGTTTCTTGAAGATTTCCGTACAAAAAAAATTAATTTCTGAAAAATTTTCCGGAAGATTTACGTAAAAAAAAATAAATTTTCGAAAATTTTCTTAAAGATTTCCGTACAAAACAATAAATTTCCGAAAATTTTCTTGAAGATTTCCGTACAAAAAAAATAAATGTCTTGAAGATTTTCGTACAAATAAATTAATTTCTGTACAAAAAAAAATAAATTTCCGAAAATTTTCTTAAAGATTTCCGTACAAAAAAAAATAAATTTCCGGAAGATTTCCTGAAGATTTCCGGATGATTTCCGTACAAAAAAAATTAATTTCCGGAAAATTTCCGGATGATTTCCGTAAAAAAAATAAATTTCCGGAAGATTTCCGGAAATTTTCCGGAAGATTTCCGTAAAAAAAAAATAAATTTCCAGAAGATTTCCGTAAAAAAAAATAAATTTCTTGAAGATTTCCTTACAAAAAAAATAAATTTCCGGAAGATTTCCGAATGATTTCCGTAAAAAAAAAATAAATTTCCGGAAGATTTCCGTAAAAAAAATAAATTTCCGAAAATTTTCTTAAAGAGTTCCGTAAAAAAAATAAATTTCCGAAAATTTTCTTGAAGATTTCCGTACAAAAAAAATAAATTTTCGGAAGATTTCTGAACAAAAAAAATAAATTTCTGGAAGATTTCCGTACAAAAAAAATTAATTTCCGGAAATTTTCCGGAATATTTCCGTACGAAAAAAATAAATTTCCGGAAATTTTCCGGAAGATTTCCGGATGATTTCCGTACAAAAAAAATAAATTTCCGGAAATTTTCCGGAAGATTTCCGTACAAAAAAAATAAATTTCCGGAAATTTTCCGGATGATTTCCGTAAAAAAAAAAATAAATTTCCGGAAGATTTCCGTAAGAAAAATAAATTTCCGGAAATTTTCCGGAAGATTTCCGGATGATTTCCGTAAAAAAAAAATAAATTTCCGGAAGATTTCCGTACAAAAAAAATAAATTTCCGGAAATTTTCCGGATGATTTCCGTAAAAAAAAAAATAAATTTCGAGAAATTTTCCGGAAGATTTCCGTACAAAAGAATTAAATTTCCGGAAGATTTCCGTAAGAAAAATAAATTTCCGGAAATTTTCCGGAAGATTTCCGGATGATTTCCGTAAAAAAAAAATAAATTTCCGGAAATTTTCCGGAAGATTTCCGTACAAAAAAAAATAAATTTCCGGAAATTTTCCGGAAGATTTCCGGAAGATTTCCGTAAAAAAAAAATAAATTTCCGGAAATTTTCCGGAAGATTTCCGTAAAAAAAAATAAATTTCCGGAAGTTTTCCGGAAGATTTCCGTACAAAAAAATAAATTTCCGGAAATTTTCCGGAAGATTTCCGGATGATTTCCGTAAAAAAAAAATAAATTTCCGGAAGTTTTCCGGAAGATTTCCGTAAAAAAAAAATAAATTTCCGGAAGATTTCCGGATGATTTCCGTAAAAAAAAATAAATTTCCGGAAGTTTTCCGGAAGATTTCCGTAAAAAAAAAATAAATTTCCGGAAGTTTTCCGGAAGATTTCCGTAAAAAAAAAATAAATTTCTGGAAGATTTCCGGAAGATTTCCGGATGATTTCCGTAAAAAAAAAAATAAATTTCCGGAAGTTTTCCGGAAGTTTTCCGGAAGATTTCCGTAAAAAAAAATAAATTTTTGGAAATTTTCCGGAAGATTTCCGTACAAAAAAAAATAAATTTCCGGAAGTTTTCCGGAAGATTTCCGTAAAAAAAAAAATAAATTTCCGGAAGTTTTCCGGAAGATTTCCGTAAAAAAAAAATAAATTTCTGGAAGATTTCCGGAAGATTTCCGGATGATTTCCGTAAAAAAAAAAAATAAATTTCCGGAAGTTTTCCGGAAGATTTCCGTAAAAAAAAATAAATTTTCGGAAATTTTCCGGAAGATTTCCGTACAAAAAAAATAAATTTCCGGAAATTTTCCGGAAGATTTCCGGAAGATTTCCGTACAAAAAAAATAAATTTCCGGAAAATTTCCGAATAATTTCTGAACAAAAAAAAATTTCCGGAAAATTTCCGGAAGTTTTCCGGAAAACTTCCGGAAGATTTTTGTACAAAAAAAATTAATTTCCGGAAATTTTCCGGAAGATTTCCGTAAAAAAAAAATAAATTTCCGGAAATTTTCCGGAAGATTTCCGTACAAAAAAAATAAATTTCCGGAAATTTTCCGGAAGATTTTCGTACAAAAAAATAAATTTCTGGAAATTTTCCGGAAGATTTCCGGAAAAAAAAAATAAATTTCCGGATATTTTCCGGAAGATTTCCGTACAAAAAAATAAATTTCCGGAAATTTTCCGGAAGATTTCCGTACAAAAAAATAAATTTCCGGAAATTTTCCGGAAGATTTCCGTACAAAAAAAATAAATTTCCGGAAAATTTCCGAATAATTTCTGAAAAAAAAAAATTTCCGGAAAATTTCCGGAAGTTTTCCGGAAAACTTCCGGAAGCCTCTTCCGGAAAGTTTCCGGAAGTTTTCCGGAAAACTTCCGGAAACCCTTCCAGCTGGGTACAACTAAATATACGCATAATTATAAATCGCACGCTTTTACATTAAGCCTCTCGGCTACGCAATCGATGGGGGAAATTTCCTATTTAAGAAACATCCCTTACCAATGAAATAAATTAGATCATGCGTGGATTTTACTTTGTAATTAATGTAAGTATGGATGTCAACAATATTCATAATATTGAATAAATAATATTGTCAACTAGTTTAAAATTTATACGGTTATTAGAATTTAATAATAAATAAATAAAAAACATTGATTTTTTCCTAACCTTTTTCAAGTTTGACACTCCTCATGGTAAATTTGATTATTCTTTTTTTTCGTGTACAAAATAGTGAATTGACCTTGAATGAAATGTATAATTAATTATTCTCACACCAATATTTAATAATAATGAACTTAACTACACTGCATAATAGTTTAGAATAGTAAGAGTAAGTGAAACGGTAAAATAAGTAAACGACCATTCCCAAGTGCGAAATGACAAGACTGCAAAAACGGCCCATAATTGGTCTAGTAATGTCTGCCGAGAATTGGCAGTAGTTACTGGGCCATTACTGGTGTTAAAAACGTCCCATTGATGGGCCAATGATGGCGCCGATGGTCAGATTTTCAAATTTTTTAAGACTGGGCCAGCTCTCGGCCCAATAGTGGCACATTCATGGCAAAGTTGATCAATTTTTAATGGCAAAAAGCAATTGCCAGTGATGTGCCGACCATCGGCCCATTTATGGCACTTTAATGGCAAAAATTTTGTATCTTTGATGGCAAATTATAATTGGCAGAATTGGGGCGTAGCTTGGCCCAATAACGGCACATTATTGGCAAAGTAGATAAATCTTTAAAGGAAAAATTCAATTGCCAGTGATGTGACGAAGATCGGCCTATTAATGGCACATTAGTGGCACTTTAATGAAAAACATTTTGTGGCAAATTATAATTGCCAGAATTGGGACGTACCTTGGCTCAGGAATGCCATATTAATGTCTATCATTTTGTATCTATGATGGTAAATTATAAATGCCAATATTGGGACGTAGCTCGGACCAATAATGGCACAGTATCGGCCAGTGTAGTGTAGCTTATAAGAACCCTTTTGCTTCCTCGACTTCAAGTCAGAGTAGCAGAGTGGTCAGAGTGTTAGGCTGTGGTGCGTCAGGTTCAGGTATCGATCCCCGCGAGCGGTAAGAATTTTTCAAATATTTGTAAGTTTGCGATTAATTCAGGGAATTAAACTGTATAAATATTATGAATTAATTAGTTAATTAAATAAAAAATATATTTTTTTTTAATTTTTTCAACACTGGGGAGTAATGGCAGCCAATAATGGGCCATTAATGTTTACCGAGAATCGGCCGATGATTGGCTGCCGACGGCCTACCGCGGTTAACCTCCCGACAGTCGGGCCACTATTGTCTGCCAAGAGTGGGCACTGACTATGCCGTCACTGGGCCAGTCTTGGGCCGTTTTTAATTTCGCACTTGGGTTAGTGTGAGAGAGAGAGAGAGAAAATAACTTGTGGTTTTCGAGTAGGTATCTACTTTATGTGCACGGCGTTCATTTTTCGAAAGAACTGGACTGAGTACTATTTGTTCAATATTCGCTTCTATTATTGACTTGTGTTTTGTACACTGCCGCGTTCTTTTAATAATTACATGGGAGAGTAATTTCTCATTCCAATTTTTTATACTCTTATTCCCTCTTAGACAATTTAAACAGTCTTGTTTAAGCTGATGAATGGGATAACTTGTGTTGAGTCCCAAACTGTTCAGCTATGAAACTTCTAATATTATAGTGTGTACCTGTCACATATTATTCTATAAAGGAGTACTACACTGACTGCATAAACCATTTTTCCATTTTTCTCTGTGCAGAGAAACAATAAATGGACATCATCAAAAGTATGGAAAATACAAAGGCAACAGATTTTATGATCGAAGGATCGACATTGAATCGTTCAGTCACTGTCTTTCGCATTTACAAGTTGTGGAATTCTTATAAAGAAAATTCGATATTCAATTTATTGTTTGCGTATATATAGAGACAAGATGTATCGGTTTTCAAGTATATGAATGTGAGAAACGACTTGGCCTAATCAATAAGGATTGAGTCAAAAAATTAAGTTTTTTATTGCAAATTTTTCTTCACGGAGAGAAAATAAATATTTGTAAAAGTATTATACAATTCGGGGAGAGAATGGTACAAAGCAAAATTTTCATATAAAAAATAATAAACTTTAAAAGAAATTATAAAAAATTGAATTTCCAATAAGGGAGCGTTCACAAATAATGTCACGTTTTTGGGGAGAGGGGGGGGGGGTCTCTACTAAACGTGACATAATGTATTTTTACATGTGAAATTGCGTGACAGGGGAGAGGGGGGGTCTAAAATCCCGAAAAATTGCGTGACATCATTTGTGAACGCTCCCTAATTTCAGATTAAAAAATTTTTTAAATTTATTTGTTAACTATTTAACTATAATTATTATTAGGTACCTATATATATATATTATAATTATTTTTTTAAAAACTCTAATAATCTTCTTCAAAACAATCCAGATATTTTCAGAATTTGTAGTAAATTCTTTAGAGAAATTACATTAATTTCAATACAATTTTAATCAAATTTCTCTAAAGAATTAAATTATTCTTATATTTTTAATTAATTATAATAAAATTCCATATAACAATTGAATTATTTTCAATATAATTTTAATTAAATTTGTTGAGAAAATATTCTAGAATTCAATGATTTTCATAAGTAATAAAATTTTTCACTAGAATTCATTTATTTTCAAAACAATAAATTTTAATAAAATTTCTCAAAAGGATACAATTATTTAAAAAAATTTTAATCTTAAAAATTTTAATTCTTCAGATGAATTAAAATTATATTCAAAATATTTAAATATTTTGAATATAATATTAATTGAAAAGTTTAATAAAATCCAATACAACAATTAAATTTGAATTAATAAGGATTTAAACTAATAAAAACAAAAGTGATATATGAACTTTCAAAAAATTAATTTTTTAATTCTATAAAAGGAAAACATTAAAATAAATAAAATTCAGTTCTTGTTAGAAAATAATTTTAAGCAAAACTACGTATTTTCAATTAATTGAAATTAGTTTTTCTCTACAAAAACATATAATTATGCGAGTAACTCTTTTTATGACTTAGAATGTTAAGTTAATTTTACAAATTAAATTATGATTTTTGATTCAAAACAATTCTGTTTAATTAATTTGTATTCTTCTTCAATCTTGAAAACATTAAATTAGAATTTAATTGATTTTAAAAATCAAAACATTTATTATAAAAAAAGAAATTATCAAAAAATGTCAAAAAACTAACTTCATTCTGCAAATGGACTACCAAAATGTAACGATTATTGTTAATACAGATTGAATTTCAAAAGGTTTCAAGTTAAAGTTTTCTAAACTTTGAATTTTAAAAAATTTTAAATATAAATTCTGAAGAAGTTAGTTTTTTAAAAAATATTATTCAAATTAGTTACATTACAAAAATATAAATTAACTTGCAAAATTTTCAAATTATTGAAATTTTAGGAAACTGAATTGTTAATAAGTGGATTTAAGAAATAAATTAGGTGTACTTTTTTTGAATAAATAATCGAATTCACAAAGAACTTTTTAAAAGAAAATTATTAAAAATGATTGATTTAGAGAGAAGAATATTAGTTAGAAATTCTAGAAAATAATTAAATTAAAAAATCTTGAAAATAATTTTGGAGAACTTACAATGATTCATACATACACACTAAAAAAAAGTTTTACTTTCAGCCTATTTTTGATGCTGAATTTAAGATGTAGGGGAGCGTGGGGTAATGGGAGCTTGGGGGTAATGGGAGCTTTTAAATTTCACGCACTTAAAAGCCTTCAAATTCGCTGCAATGGCTAGAAAATCTTCTACAATCTTTGTTTATATCATTCCAAAACAAACGATCACATTCTTGACAAATTTTTAGTAAAGACAAGGGAAAATGTATTTTTTGAGTTTTCGTTGTAAAATGCCAAATATTTCTAAACATCACCATAAGTAGTTAAAATCGTATTATTTAGTTCTGTTTTTTCATTATATTATAGGTGGATATGTATACTTGTATAAAAATCGAGATAATAATAAAATTTGTTTATGTTTTTATTTTTTTATTCAAATTTTGTCCTGTAAAAATTCTGTGGGGTAATGGGAGAATTAGTGTCAGACTAAAGAATTTTCGTTACTATGTTGCGAATTTCGTTATTTCTTTGAAAATTGTAAAAGATATCACCTTATAAAAAAACTTTTAATTAAAAAATAATTTTTGGTGGGAAAAATGAAAAATTTAATTTTTTTTCAAAAATTTTTTATTCAATTATAATTTAGGAAAAAAATTATTCTAAGTCTAAAGTTTTGGCTTCATTGTAAGTATTAACACTTTTTCCTATTAGAAAACAAAAAATATTCCTAAAATATAGAAATTTTTTAAATTTCAAGTGAAAGCTCCCATTACCCCACAAATTAGGTGATCGCAAAAAATGTATTTTTTTTTTTGAAAAATTTTTTTTTCCAATTTACTTTCTCTTTTTCAGTTTCTAATTAAACAAAAAATTTTATCTTTTCTAATTAAAGATAAATAACGAAATGAGTAGGAAATAACAAAAACAATGTATTATTATAAAGATAAGTTGGTTCTTTAAATAATTTTCCTTAAGGGGCTCCAATTCCCCCACGCTTCCCTAAACGGAGTCAGCCCCGTTAAACAAGAACAGACTTATGTGAAATACATGGGCTGAATTTAAGGTGTAAACGGAGTCAGACAATTAAAGATATTCATATTCAGTCAAAACTATATTAAAAATTAAATTTAAAAAAAATTCTTTACTCATAAAGTGGTATTTTGTTGCAATATAATAATTCTGACTAGCATTTAGAAAATGTGAAAATTTTCCACTGGGTATTTTTTGAAAATTTAAATTTTCATTGAATTACGTTAGAAGATGAATTAGAAAGATTTTCATAAAATGACTGAAAAAAAAGAAAAACCAGAAAGTTAAATTTATTATTCCCGACAAATATATAGGTACACGCAGTTTGTAGAACGTTTTCTAAAAAATGCACATAATGCCCTTTCTCTCTACTTGACTTAGAAAATAGTATTTTACACAAATGGTTGTGCTTTGAAATGTTATGAGTACAATTCCTTGCTCTTTATACCTTTGTCTCGGTGATCCTTTATTTTACTGGCGGGTACCTCTTTCTGTATAGGAATCAAATTCTCACATACATTTACTTGTTCCGTTATCCAACTCTCACACTCGATCTTCTTGATGCTATTTTATCAAGATCGATAAACGAGTAGAAACGATAAGACCAAGGTGTAATCACTAAAGTCGAAACCTATGCTTTATAGGGCAGGGCCTCGTAAAACGCTCTTTAAAACACGTGTTCAAAATGGTCGTGGGCAAATCCGCAAAAGATCGACGTCGCGGTTCTTGTATTAACTATAAAAGACCATAATCTTTGCAATAAAGATCGACAGGACTTCCTTGGTTATATTCTTTTAGTTCTTCGACTATTAAAAAACCGAGTGTGACCCCTATTCTTTTCAATTTCTGTGGTGGATGGAAAAAATTATTACTACTATTAAAATATATACACGAAGAAAATTTATTCCTGAAATTTTACTGAATTTAGTTCGGTAAAACTGGGATGAAGTGTCAAAACAGTAATTTTTCAAGAACTAGACTGTAAAAGAAATTGCATTGAAAAATAATGTAAAAATCATAAAGCTCACAATACATGAATTAGCGCTTCACTTACAGTTCGGTAAAACGTAAGCCAAGTGCTCGCTACATTCATATTTATTGAATAGTTCGGTAAAACGTAAGATAAAGTCTTCGGTAAAACTGACGAGTTGCAATTTATTGAATAGTTCGGTAAAACGTAAGTTAAAGTCTTCGGTAAAACTGACGAGTTGCAATTTACTGAAAGTTCGGTAAAACTTGAAGAACAAAAATAAAAAATAATGTTACTTCAGTAGATCTTTATTAATACTGCCGTAACTCTCAATTTACCTACTTTAATCACTACCTAAACCCCCTACAATTGTTTACGAACAAATACTAATTGATACACCTGCCTACAGTACATTCTAAACGCATACACTAATACACACATCGCACGCTTTACATTAATGCTTCAGGAAGTTTCAAATGTCCTTATATATTAATCTCAATTTTATTTCACCGCTTGTGAGAAAGATTCAAATTAATAAACTATCGTTGTACAAAATTAAAAATTATTTATACACGGAAAAAAATTAATCTCTAAACTTGAAATAATATTAATTTCAAGTCCAATGAAATATAAGTGTATCTAAATTAAACATTATAGTCACAATTACTGTGATAAGTTGTGTTTGATTCTGTCAAACTTTATACCAGAAAACGCCATAAATTCACATCTCTGATTTAGAGATTTGTTAATTTCACAACTTTTTTTATATGAATTACATACAATTAACCGTTTTCATTTTCCGTATTTTATGAATGTTTTTCGCGTCATCACGTGGTAAGAATCTTCTTAATAACCTAAATTCAAAAGATTGTTTAAATTCATGCAGAAACGCGGTTGTAAAATGTAAAATTGGAAAGTAATGTAATGACAGACAACAAGAAGCGGTTTACTGCCAGTCGCCAGAAGAGGGCAGAAGCATGCAGAGAGCACAATGGTCCAGCTGTTATATTCTTAGCTTTACATCACTTTCCAATTTTACAACCGCGTTTCTGCATGAATTTAAACAATCTTTTGAATTTAGGTTATTAAGAAGATTCTTACCCGTTGTATGTTGGCCTATTTTGTAAAAAGTGTCTGTGTTTAGAGAAAAAGTGGTTGAAAAATGTTTATTTACCTATTTCACGTCATTTAAATCAGTCAGTGCCGTATTTTGTCGGGCGATAATTGTAACCTACAAATTTTACAGACCTTCCAACGCCGTTAAAACAAAAAAATGAAATAAAAATATAAAATTCGTATTGTGTTTTAAAAACATCCAACTACTTTTTTATACTTGTCAATGTATAGTTCATACAGGGAAAACAATATAAATATTTTGTGAATAATTCTCACTCTAAATTGTGATAAATTATAAATTCTTTTTACATCGAGTTATTACAAAAATACGAATTATATAAATATACGACTAAAATGTTTAATATTGTTTATTCAAATAATATATTAGATTTGAATTTATTCAAGTAAGTTAATAGTTTAGAACATATGTTCCATGTCATAAAATTTGAGATTCCTAATATCATTTTTAGGCATAAGAAATACGTCTTCTTCACAATACTAATATTCGGATTAGATATAATACCAAATTTCAGTTTTAGTGATCTGCTTACATCTTACGTCCGATTCCAGTGATAGTTTATGCCTAAATCTCAGATTTAATCACTAATTTAGAGATTAATTTTTTTCCGTGTATTAATGAATCATTTCTAACTATATTCAAGGTCAATTTATGAAATATTTTTAAATTATGTTTTTATTATTATAAAGAAAAATGTTTAAATTTGTATTTAATGGAATAAAACAATAATTTATGAAAATCCTTATTATTCTCAAATTTTTGTGTTTAAAATTAAAAATATACATATTAAAAGTGCAAGTTGGAAATTATTAAATTAATTAATAGAAAATTAATCTTTTTGAAATATTAAATAATAATTGTGAGGTATTAAAAAGCGAAAAGGAAATAAGCAAGTAAGTAAATAAGAAAGTAAGCAAAGTAAGCAAGGAGGAAATAAGCAAGTAAGCAAAGTAAGCAAGAAGGAAATAAGAAAGTAAGCAAGAAAGCAGAATGGAAACAAGCAAGTAAGCAAGAAGGAAATTAGGAAGTAAGCAAATAAGTAGGTAAGCAAGTAAGCAAAGTAAGCAAGAAAGAAATAAGCAAGTAAGTATGCAAATAAGAAAGTAAGCTAGTAAGCAAGCAAGTTATTTCCTTTTTGCTTACTTGCTTATGTTTACTTGCTTACTTACTTGCTTTCTTGATTGCTTGCTTACTTACTTACTATTATTCATGTTTAATTAAAATAAATAAATTATATGTTAAAAAAAAAGTATGTTATTGCCATTTTATATTTTCTTTTTACATGATTTAAAAGCATTTATTACATATTTGGCAATTAATAAGTGTTTAAAATAATTAATTAATTGAATTTTAATTTAAATAATAATAAAATGATTATTAAATAAGTTGGAAAAATCAATTATTAGTGTGAAAGTCTTTCATTTGACTGCGGAACACTTGAAATAAAGTATTTTAATCCAGAAAACTAACACTTTAGGCAAGTCAAGAAAGTTTTACCGAACTATTCCTGAAAACTAACACTTTAAGCAAGTCAAGAAAGTTTTACCGAACTATTCCTGAAACGTTAGTGCCCATCAAGGAGGTATTTATTTAATTTACATTAAACGTTCAGTTTCAATTTTTTTTTAACTTTTACAGTACTAGTTCTTAAGGAATAAAGATATCACATTAGATTTTAAATATTGTTACCGAAAAAATAATATAAAAATTATTAAAAATTACGATTATGCTACTATATCCCAACTTTATTGAAAAATTCGGTAAAATGTAAGGAACAAATTTTCTCCGTGCAGTGCAGTTAAGTTCATTAAATTATTAAATATTGCTGTGAGAATAATTAATTATACATTTCATTCAAGGTCACTTCACTATTTTGTACACGGAAAAAGAAGAATAATCAAATTTACCATGAGGACTGTCAAACTTAAAAAAGGTTTCAAGGTTATTAAGAAAAAATTAATGTTTTTTATTTATTTATTATTAAATTCTAATAACCGTATGAAATTTAAACTAGTTGACAATATTATTTATTCAATATTATGAATATTGTTGACATCCATTCTTACATTAATTACAAAGTAAAATCCACGCATGATCTAATTTATTTCATTGGTAAGGGATGTTTCTTAAATAGGAAATTTCCCCCATCGATTGCGTAGCCGAGAGGCTTAATGTAAAAGCGTGCGATTTATAATTATGCGTATATTTAGTTGTATGGTTAGGTAGGTGTTCAATCCCGTAGATTGTAAGATTTTCCGATGCATTTAGTTGTTAATTGTAAGTATGAAGATGTGGGAAGAATAAAACTTGTGAATTAAGGAATATGAATATATAAAGAGTGCATTTAACACATTTTTCTTTTTTTTAATGATTGGTTATTGTTTTTTTTATATAAAATTGACGAAGTGAATACAAGGAAACACTCGTTTCGCGTCGCGTCGGCCATTTATTTTGACAGGTTCCGCGCCTGCGTTCCTTTATTGTGAAAATTTCGAAGTAGGGGACTGAGTCCAGTTTCTCTACTATGCACACTGCAGCGCGCCTTATAATCTTCGCCTGTGTTTCAATGCTCTTTACAGTGACATTTGGAACTAATATACACTATACCCAATACCCTAAGATGCATGATAGAAATGAATTAATGTACTTTTACTGGACTAAGTCCTGTTTTTTCAATATTGACTCCCAGTTTTTCAAACTCCATTTTTCTCCGTGCAGAGATGGAGATATATTTGTAGGTTGAGTCGAAAGTTACAATCAAACGACATTGATTTAAGATTGGATTCAGTGCAGTTTTTTTCATTTTTGGCTACATGAAAACTGCACTGAATTCCATGATAAATGTTCAAAATGCGACCAGAATAAAAGAAAAGTAATTTGGACGATTAAAAATTAAGTTTAAGCTAAAAGTAAAAAATTATAAGGGATAAAGTTCCGAATAGCCCAACCCACAGAATCTTCATGCTGTAAACCACAAAAAAACCCATTAAAAAGACCGATTTAAAGGGACACGTTGGAGGGGGGTCGGTTATGGGTTGGGTACCTTATGGTACTAACTAAAAAGTTAATTTGACTCCTTTTCTACATTAAAAAGCCGAAGTACATGAGCAGAGCTGGGCTCTATAGTGTTTTCTCTTCTGAAGCACTTTAAAACGGGCTTTTTAATGGGTTTTTAACATGAAGATGACCTAGTCGCTAAATTTCTGTATCATTTTCGTAATCAGGGCATAAAAATACGTGGGTACAGTAGTTTCAATCAATTCTATGGGTTGGGCTATTCGGAACTACACCCATTCAAGTTTTTGAAAATTTCAATTTTTCATAATTTTAAATAATAATTGTAAAACTAATTTTTTTGAAACATTTTAATTTCAATTCTCTTAAAATCAGATGAATTTTTTAATATATATTTAATATCATTTCAAAATTTTTTAACACAATTCTTCGAAATAATTCAATTATCCGGATAAATATCAAAATTACTCCGAGAAATTCAATTATTTTCAAAAAAATTTAATAAAATTCTTGTCAAAATTTTAATACTCATTACAAGAATTTAATTGTTTTGAAAAGTAATAAATAAATAAATAAATAAATAAAATTATTGTTAAACTTTCAATTATTTTTATTACAATCTGAATAGAATTCCCCGAAAAATCTAATAATCCTTAAAAATTTTATTAAAATTCGTTGAAAGAATTCAATTATTTAATATTTAAATAAAGTTTAATTAAAATTTTTTTTGAAACTGCCTGTGTGGAAAAAGCCCCCATCAAGCCCACACGACGTGAGGGCCCCCGGCGGGGGCCGACGAGGGCTGATCCATGTGGGCAAATCCATGAGGGCCACGCAGGAGGCCCGCATAGATTGCCCCATCATTGACTTGCAAAAATTTCTAAGTCCAAACCTCAAATAATTTTTTATTACTTTAAAATTAATGTTTATAATGATTATAAACAATGAATAACACATATTTAACATCAAATTATTTACATTTTTTTGAAAATATTGAACTCACATAGGGGTAAATCCTTGAAGGATGGATGGATCACGCATGGATCACTCACATCATTTACTAGCAAAAATTTTTAAGTCCAAACAAAAAATATTTTTTTACAACAAAAAATTAATGTTTACAATCATTTTAAACAATGAAAAACACGTTTTTAACAAATATTTAATGTTACTTTTTTTTTTTTTATTGTTTATACTCCTGCCCTATTGGCCTTACGCACTTCGACAAGAGTCCCCGAGAAATACTTTTTGGATTAAGCATAACCATACTACTTAGAAATTTTCTATATATTAACCTAATTTGCGTCTACAGCCGACTTTATTAGGAGTACTCGCATTCCGCCTGGACCACCCGTCAATGGGTTTTCTCGCCAGAGAAGAGGGAAACTGTAGGAAACCTCTCTGAGTACAACCGGTTTATCGACAGTCGAGTTCTAATGGTGTGTACCGGACAATAATCGACGGTGCACATCATTATACCTCGACGTCAAACCTCCCGCTCAGATTGTCTCACGTGCCGGAAAAATACCAAGCCAAGTGGGCGCGAACCAAGGGTACTTATACCCTTGGTCCTTAAACGACCACCAACGCCAGGCATCTATCCGACTGAGCCAATCTGTCGGTTTTTTATGTTACTTTTTAGAAAATATAAAACTCACATGAGGGCAAATCCTTGAGGACCCACGCGAGGGGCCCTCATGGATTGCCTACATCATTGACTTGCAAAAATTTATAAGTCCAAACAAAAAATATTTTTTTACAAAACAAAAATTAATGATTATAATGATTTTAAACAATGAAAAACACGTTTTTTGTTATGGTATATTAGTGTCAATAATGTTTTATTAAATCATCAAAAGCAAGTCAGCTAGTCACCAACAATAAAGAAATAAATTTCAAGTAAGTCCCTTAGCACAGTGGTAAAGCGTTACGCTCTTTACTCTTTATTTATTGCGTTATTTATACAAGATTTTATATTACTGTTACAATAAATAAATGAAAAAAAAGTGGTAAAGCGTTTGTCTGATAGTCCGAAGGTCGTAGGTTCTATTCCAGAGTGTGTCAGATTTTTTTTTTTGGTCACGATTTAATTAAAAATCGTTAAGTAACAATGTTATTTATTAATAATGGAACTTGTTTATTATTAATAAATAATTAATTTATTAACTAAATTGTGAAAAATAAAGTCGAGGGTAAGTCGAGGGCAAAGATGAGGGCAAACGCGAGGGCCACGCAGGGGGTCGACGAGAGCGCCCGCGTGGATCGCCCATGCGGGCGCCCTCATCGATCAGCATGTCGTTTCCATGAGGGGCCTCGCCTGGATCACCCTCGTGGGCCCCTCATGGATGTGGGCGATCCATGCGGGCCCCCGGCGTGGGCCAACACCACTTTTCCACACGGGATATTTGAAGTTTTTTAATACATATTTATTATTATTATTATTATTATTATTATTATTACTATTATTATTATTATTATTATTATTATTATTATTATTATTATTATTATTATTATTATTATTATTATTATTATTATTATTATTATTATTATTATTATTTATTCATTTATTTATTTATTTATTTTTATTTTTTAATACATATTTAACTAAAGCATTTCCAAATAATAGAAATTTCATTAAATTAAATTAGGTCAAAACAAATGGATTTGAAAATTCTCAAAGAACTTTGTTAAAAATTATTAAAAATGATTGATAATAAGAAGTATTTTAGTTATTTAATTAAATTCTTATTAAATACTTCTACAAGAATTTAATTATTTAAAATTATGAATACAAAAATAAATAATTGAAAGAATAACTCATTATTTTATAAAATTGAATACTTATAAAGAATTTTATCAAAATTTTGGAAAATACTAACATTTTTCAAGGAATTTATTTAAAATTAAATTTAAAATATGTAAAGTAGAGATGAAATACTATCAATCTATCCAAGCCAGGTTAAAATAAAAACACTCCGTTTTACGTTTCGACGATACAATCGTCCTCTTCAGAAACGAAAAAAAAGTTGATATAAAATTTTGTTCAATCAAATGAACGTGTACATTGTACATAAAAAAATTATTATTTGTAAAAATAATTGAATTATTGTGGAGGATTTTATTAAAATTTTTGGAAATAGTTTAATTTTTTTTAATCATTTTATGAACATTGTAAAGAATAATTAAATTATTTCAAATAATTAGATTAAAAATTGTATTAAAAATATTTGAATTCTTGCGATGAATTTTAATTTTTAAAAAAATAAATTAATTCTTATAAAAAAATATTATCTAAATTTTAGAAAATAATTAATTTCTTTCAAAGAATTTTATTCAAATATTTTATATAATTGATTTTTTTTCGAAAAATTCTCTTAAAAATTTTATTTCAAATAATTGAATTCTTCTGAAAATTGTATTATTCATGACATTAATTGAATTTTATTAATTTTTTTTAAATAATAGAATTCTATTGAGAAATTTTATTAAAATAGTACATAGATATTAAAAATATTTGAATTTCAGCGAAGAAATTTTATTATTTGTAGGAAAATAATTGAATACTTGCAAAAGTTTTTCAAAAATTTTTGAAAATAATTGAATTGTTTCAAAGAATTTTATAAAAAATTTTTGAATTGTTTCTAAGAAGAATTTTAAAAAAATTTTGAGAATAATTTTTGTATTTCAACTATTAGCGGAATTAAAGTAGTGAAAAATTTAAAAAAAAAAAGAAAAGCATCCCTAACAGTAAAAAAAAAGAAAATAAAAAAGGAAATTTAAAAAAAATCCTCCAGAAACATCAAACATGTCTATACTTTACTTTCCTTGACCTATCAGCGAAAAAGAAAAATACAATAATTCTGATCTTGATTTCATTCGCGGTTTAACGCAAGAATCACAGGTGATAGAAATTACTTGTTCTCAAGAGTTTCTGCGGTTACGACAAACACAAACAAACACCGGGAGATAGATATTATACACGATCCGATATCATAAACTTTTTGTAGATCCACTTTATAAATAACACATCTGATTTCCCTGCACGGAGAGAAAGAAAAGTAAGCGGCTCTACCTGTCGGTAGAGCGGTTGCGTTAAATGCGAAACAGCCGTTCAACTTGAGGTTAAGCACGCTGCTTACTCTCGAGGGGAGAACGGTTCTCCTTTTTGGGGAAAGCGGGTACACTTTTTGGAAAGTAAGCGGCTCTATTTGTGTGGAGAAGAGAACCGATACTCCTCAAAAAGTAGAACCGTTCGACGTTTGCGGCGCTACTGCTGTGCTTTATAAAGGGAAAACAGCGCTCTCTTGCCAAATCAAACGGCTCACTTTTTTTTCTCTCCGTGTGGTCAAGATTTAACTTCGCACATTATGGACAACTTGATTCTTATATACTTCAAAGTTGTATGCATTGAGAAAATAGAAATGGAAAAGAATATTGGAAAAAAACGAAAACTTAGCTCTTGTATACATATCTTGATGTTAGATCTGATAGATCTGTTTAAATTGAATACTTTATATCTCTCATTCCACTTGTATCTCAAAAGATTTTATATTTGTTAAGTATTTTTCTTCTTTTCTTTCCTTCTGCTTTTTAAATTAAGATAATTGAGAAAATAAATGAAATCTATTTCGCTAGATTGAAAATTTACAAATTATGAAGAATTCGAATTTTGGTGAATTTTTGTTTTGGTAGTTGAGAAATTGAAGACGATAAAAAGTTTATAAAAATATCTTTGGAGGCTAGTAGAACACTGTTCATTTATTTTTGTACCGTGTGTCTTTTTCTCTACAAGAAAAAAAGAAATTCTCTCTCTCTCTCTTCTCTTCTTTTGTATATTTTTTACTTCATTTAATTATTTAATTTTTTTTATAAATTTATTTTTTATTTATTTTGTTTAACAAAATGAATATATATATAATTAAAAATACTTTAAAAAAACATAAGAGAGAGAGAGAGAGAGAGAGAGAGAGAGAGAGAGAGAGAGAGAGAGAGAGAGAGAGAGAGAGAGAGAGAGAGAGAGAGAGAGAGAGAGAGAGAGAGAGAGAGAGAGAGAGAGAGAGAGAGAGAGAGAGAGAGAGAGAGAGAGAACATTTATATAGAGTGAATAATAGCTGCTATAGCTAGAGAAATCTTGCAACGGGGAAGAAAAGAGTGAGTTGCGGGAATGAAGAAAGAGAAGGGAAGTGAAGAACAGGACAAGGCACGCTACCAAGGGCGCCAACTTGGTCCACCAAGTATTCCTTTATAGCCGCATATAGTAAACACGTATTTTCTTATAATAGATTTAAAAATTCCCGATTCATTGCTGGTATTCGTCCATTTTGATATCAAGTGTCTTCAACTTCGTCTCTGCAGTATTTTAAAATCTTAAAAAGAAAATCACACAAATTTTGAGTCATTTTTAGAACAAAAAAACAGTGACTTAACACTGGAAAAACTGTTACGGCCAATATTGGCCATAACAATTTGTTGACTAAATATTATACAAATTTTAACTTTAATATTGATTCAAGATTACTAATATAGAGGATAATTCAGAGACACGAATTGTATACAAAAATAAAACAGAAAAAAAAACGAAAACTAGTGAGTAAATATTCAATGAACTATTAAAGCCAATACTGACCCAGGATTAGAAGTATGGAATCAAATATTCATGCAGAAGAATAGTTTTCACAAATAAGAGAATCATATTTTTCCCTGATTGGAAAAATTGACAAATGACTAAATATTCGACTACTTTTTGCCAACATTGGGCCAAGATTGCGAATATAATATTATAAGGCCTCGGATTCAAATATTGTACCAATATTAACCCGAGAGTTCGTTTTACTTTGTTAAAAATATAATTCCATAAATGCTGATTGAATTTCTGCCAATATTGCTCCCATGTATAAATTTGATACTTGTAATTGTTCTCTACACTTACAAGCTAGGACCAATATTGGCAAATATTTTCATTGGATATATTCAAATATTACTGTGGTAATATTAAACAATGTTTAATAATACTTCCTTCAAGATTGATCCAAAGTTACGCCACTCGTATTCTTCCCATTCGGAATACTAAAAAACTCTCAAAGACAATTTTGGCCCCAGATACGAATTTAAATGCTTGGCCAACATTATCCTACGATTCAAAAACAAAACAAATTTTTAACCAGACAAAAATATATATCTGGGGCAAATATTATTTCATGTATAAAAATTACAATCTTGGCGTTAATCTTAATATTCTCAATCTTGGCGCAATACTGGCAACAATACATTATGTTAATATTAGAAAAGACTTTGTAGGACGGCTCGAAAAATATGTCAATTTCTTTTCCAGTTTAGAAGGCTAACAATTTACTATTGTTTGTCGACATTATTGGTCCAAGATTGGAAAAAAAACTGAAATAAAGCCTCGAATTTCAATAATTAAAAACAAAATTTTTTGTACTGAAATTATGGATTTTTGTTTTTTCTACTAAAAGTATAATTAGGCTAAAAGTATAAGAATCCAACATTCTAAATATTTGCAATCTTAGGGCAATATTGGCCCAATCACGGTAATACTATTTCAAAGATTATTTCAATATCCCGCCAATCGGATTTTTCCCCGTCAACCAAAACGCATAAAAAATAATTTCCCTCCATAAAAAACCTGCTAAAAATTCCAAGGACAATTTGATATAATCAAACGAAATGTCAATTTCTCTACCTCGCCAATATTATGTATAAAGTCACTTTAATTCACCACAAAAATACATATAAAGTTTATATCTCCTCGGATCAAAATGAGCGACAGAAATGGAATCAGATACGGTGGGGAGAGGAGAGAAAAAAGGTAAAAAGGGCCGTGCGATAGAGAGAGAGAGAGAGTATTATAGGTAAAAAAAGGAGTCAATTTAAGCCGTGGATCCAGTGACGTCACGGCTTAACGCCACACAGCGAAGGTCACGCGTGGCATGATTTTCAAGGTCGGCAAGTGTGTGTCTGTGTGTGTGTGTGTGTGTGTGTGTTGTCGGCTATCGTGGCAGAGAACCGCGGATCTTCTTTTATAAGCTACCGTGTAAGCGTAAGCGCCTTAACAATCAGGTTAAAAAAAAAGCAGCAAAAAGTAAAAATAAGAAAAATTGTTTGAAAAAAACTTGCCAAGGAGCCATAATCAGGGAGCTACTGCAGATTATCGGCTCGTCAATCTTGCCGAGGATTAGAGCCGGCTTTGCCGTGCCATTTTTCAAAAAAGAGGAAGGGTGGGAATGGGGGAGGGCAGTAGCTATATAGTAATCGATGTGAGAGAGGAATTTTTCTCGTTAAGAAAGAAACTGGACGAGAAGGAGACGAGTCGTCAATCTTGGAAAATTTCATCGCAACATTCATTCCCATCTCTGGTAAACAATTTAAAAATAGTTTGTTTTCTTCTATGATTCCGTCCGTTTTTTCCTTTTTGGCTTTAAAAATAAATCGGACAAAATTTATTTTTATTTGATATATATTTTTTTATTTTAATTATCTTTTTTATTTAATTCTTTTTTATTTTTTCTAATTCATTTCTTTTATTCATTTTTTCTTTAACTTTTATTTATTTAAATATTGTATCATTTTTCTTTAATTTGTTCTTTTTACATTTATTTCTTTTTTTTAATTTAATTCTTAATTTTAAAAATCAGTGAAAGAAAGAAGATCAGTGAAACTAAACTGAGAATCAGTACTATTCTCATGCTTTAAATTACTGAAACACCAAAAGTCAGTTAACAATTACTTAAGTATTAGTTATTTTTATCTGCTTGGCCAATTAAATAATTTCTGGAAATTCCTAATTTCATCCTTTCTTAAAAAAGACATGGAATGGAAAGGTCGAATGTATCGAAAAGTATCGAAGTAAAGAATGGGCAATGAGAATGTAAAATCTTAATAGAAGGGTGTTTTTAAAATTGTTTGTACATGTGAAGGTGGCGCTGCAGTCGTATGTTATTTAAAAAGAGCGCGAATATATAAATGTTATTTTTGTTAAGAGAAAGTACACATAATAAATCCTATTTTGCATTGTCAAAAAAAACGTCAACATTTCAAATATAAATAAGCAAATTATTAACTGAAAAAATTTGAATATTATTATTAATAAAATAATGGACTTAGACAATGGACATATAAAAACTAGCACCGTAGACGGCAGCTTGCGGCCGTCGGAGGAGCTAGTATTATATATAATACATAAAATTGTTTTTCTTGTCTTAAAAAAATGTCCGTGGGAGTAAAAAATTTCAAAATAATTAAGCTATAATACAGATTTAATTATTTCAACAAAATTTAATTAAAATTGCTTTCTTTTGAACAATTTTATTAAAATATTTGAAAATAATTGAATTCCTGTGAAAAATTCTAATATTTTTGTAAATAATTTAATTCTTCCAAAGAATTTAAAAAAATCATTTTTTATTGATTTTTTCGAGAAATTGAAATTAAATTTTTTAAAATAATTACATTTTTTGAGCAATTCCTGTAAAATTGTATTAAAAATAATTGAAATCCTACGATGAATTTTGTTATTTATGAAAATATTTGAATAGTTGCTAAGAATTTTATTAAAATTTTCAAAAAAAATTGAATTTCTCAGAAGAATATAATAAATATTATGAAAATTTTATTTTAAATAATTGAATTCTTGTAAAAAACTTTATTTGTGAAAATAATTGAAATTCTTCATTATTAAAATAATTTAATTCTTGCACACGGAAAAAAGTACGTGAAATTTTCATTGACTCGGTACTTGACTTTTGGATACGACACAAAATACTAAAAACAGTATAGTACTTTTGCATGAGAGTTTCAAAAGCAGTCAATGAAAAATTCTAGTACCTTGCTTGAGAATTTCATTGACTTTCAAAAAAATTGTAAAATAAAAAAAATAATTTCCACTTGTTCACACAGTTTTTCTGAAATTCACTCATTCATTCACATATTTGGATAATTAATCACACAAACAAAGAACAATTATTGTATCACTTTTCGACGTTCGTCAACACTTATGAACTAACCTATAACACACACATATATTCGCGTGTAACTTTTAAATATAAACACACACTTAACACTTAAAAGTACGTATCGAATTGTTCTTATATACCACATGGTGAAATTTTTTACGACTTCTGAGACATGCTATTTCACTGAAAACTGAGACTTACATAACATTCTGTTTTGAGAAAAACACAAAACAAAAAATATTTTTTTGAAAGTCAATTCTTGAAGACAAATATATATTAACACTATTTGTTTTTCATAAAATAATAGTATACTAACATCTGAAATTAACACAAATGGAAACAGACGATCAGCTGGCATTTACCTTGGGTAGAAACGCGCAACGCACACTGCGCATGCTCTAAAGAGTTTTCAAGCGCAGTCAACTAATCTTTCACGTACTTTATAAAACTGAACAAATGACTTTTCGTTAAAATTTAAAAAACACTGTTGCCCATACTAGTACTAGAATAACTTAGGACTTTTCTATATTTTCTAATAAAAAGTATATGATACAGCCTTATATTTTGTGTCCTATCCAAAAGTCAAGCACTTTCAAGGAAGGATTCACGTACTTTTTTTCCGTGCATAGAATTTTATCAAAATTTTTTGTAAATTCTATTCTGTATTAATTGAATTCCTGTTGAAATTTTATTAATTATGAAAATAATTGAATTCTTTTGCAAAATTTAATGAAAATAATTGAATCATTTTAAAGAATTTGATAATAATTTTTGAGAATAGTTTTTTGATTTCTAGTATTAGCGAATTTAAAGTAGTGGAAATTTAAAAAAAGTAATAGTATCTTTTAGGGGCTGAAATATAAAAAAGTTCTCAAATAATAGCATACAACGTAAAAAGCCTGAAATTGAATCTATACAATTTAATAAAAAAAAATTATATTCTAATTTAGAAACGATTTAATTCAAAAACCAATTCCACACACACACGTTTTATCGAGTATTAAATAATAATTACAAAAAAAAATTAACAGTGGCATGTTAAGAATGTAATAAATTTTTCACAAAAATATTAATCATGAAATCACTCCTCCTTTGATATGGTAATTTCAAGTCTCGCTGATTGAATTGAAATAAAAAAAAGTTGTAGAAAACGTAATGCGAGGTCAGTTAAATGTTTTAGAGAATATTTTTAGAGACATTGCGTGTGATTAGCATAAATTGTGGGTGGATTTTTCCTTTCAACGGGGTACCTTTCGCCTTTAAGGCGCGTATCCACTAGACGAGCGCAACACGAGCGCAACACGAATGACCGATATTTTTCTATTGTGTGTTCAATTCGGCCCATGCTCCAAGTCGATCCACCAAATTTTCCCTGCAAAGTCACAGGGTTTCAACGTTCATCTAGCCTCAAGAAAATGTGTGCTACACGGAGAGAAATCTGCTGCTAATATTACTCGAAAGAGCAAATTACTTAAATTGCTTAACGTTTCTCTTATATTTTTAGCATGGATTCATATACTTATTGTAAAAATACTTTCAATGCAATAAGCATAAGAGACAGTAGCTAATTTTGCACGAAATCTGTATTATAAATACAAAGAGAACGTGCTATAAAAGTATTAGATTCTTCTTATAAGAATCGCTCGAACTCCGACTGATTTTCAGGCGGACTTTATACAACACAATCTTACCTGTGTATACGCACATATAACTCACACACACACATATATTTCTCTCTCTCTCTATATTTGCTATTTCTCTGTCCTGTAAAACATTATATATTATATGTAGTATTTAATACTTGTTGCTCTTATAAAAAGATAATATTTATTTAATAGTAAGGATATTAGTTAAAAATTATTGCATTTTTATTCGTGTTTAAATGTATAAGCAACATGTGAAAATTGTTAGGTTATGTTATTGCAAACGTCACCGCTTTGTACGCGTTCCGTTCCTCGAAACCATCCAGAGAAATATATGTGTGTGTGAGTTATATGTGCGTACACGCAAGTAAGATTGTGTTGTATAAAGTCCGCCTGAAAATCAGTCGGAGTTCGAGCGATTCTTATAAGAAGAATCTAATACTTTTATAGCACGTTCTCTTTATATTTATAATAAAGATTTCGTGCAAAATTAGCTACTGTCTCTTATGCTTATTGCATCGAACTCTCCATTACATTAAATAGATGATTTCGTATATAAACTATTATAACCTCAAGCTAAAATTCTATTCAGCAGTGACTAATAAAATTTGTAAAGATTCTGCAAGCAATAATAGCAACAGATTTCTCTCCGTGTACATGTGTAGTTATTTTGAAGCATTCGTCAATATTTTTATGTACAGTCAGGCCTCCGAACTGCACGCTTTGAAACTGAACGCTGTCGCCAAACTGCACGCTGGCTTTAGTTTCTAAGTACTCCACAGTGAACGGTGGCGCTACTAAATTCAGTGCCGTATATTTTAAAATTCTATGAACTCAATTTTAATCCCAGAGGATAAATATCCAAGTACGGTCATGAGAATTAGATAGTAGGGATGAGTTCGTCAGCGTTCAGTTTGAAATCAAGTGGAGGGGTTATTTCTGGGGTACCGTGCAGTTCTGCGGCCCGTCTGTACATGTAGAAAAAAGGGTAGAAAAAAATTTGGGTCCGTTCGGTTCGCGCTCGAAGCCGATCCATCGGCTGTCGGTTTATGACAATCCCGCGTAAAAAAATGTTGGCTACCTCAAAGCTACCTCAAGGCTACCTGAAGGCTACCTTAAGGCTACCTCAAGGCTACCCCAAGGCTACATAAAGGCATAGGCTTAAAACTTGATGAAGACTTATGGCGTACCTTAATTTAATACCTCAAGGCTAATATACTATTATATTTAATATTATATATATATATATATATATATATATATATATATATATAGTACCTAGGTATTATATTTAATACCTTAAGGCTACCTCAAGGCTCACTTAAGGCATAGTCTTAAAACTTGATGAATACTTAAGGCGTACCTAAATCTAAAATCTCAAGGCTACCTGAGGGCTCACTTAAGGCATAGGCTTAAAATTTGCTGAAGAATTTAGGCGTACTTCAAATTAAATCCTCAAGGGTTACTTAAGGCATATGCTTAAAACTTGATGAAGACTTATGGCGTACCTTAATCTAAAACCTCAAGGCTACCTTAAGGCTCACTTAAGGCATAGGTTTAAAACTTGACGAAGACTTAAGGCCCTATCTAAAACCTAAAGGCTTCCCCTAAGGCCGTAAACAAGCCTTAAGTTATAATCTAGCTTTGAGCTGTTATCGATCCTTATAAATTAAAAGCAAGACTTCAGCCTGGAGCCTAGGCTCCAGGCAAGCCTTAAATGAGCCTTAAATAACATGATTCTTAAATCTTACACGAATTTTTAGCTTCAAATGAGCCTTGAGATTTAAACGTGACTTGAACAAGGTTTTAGATTAAGGTATACCTTGAATCTTCATCAAGTTTTAAGTCTATGCCTTAAGTGAGCCTTGAGGTAGCTTTAAGGTAGCCTTCAGGTAGCCTTCAGGTAGCCTTGGGGTAGCTTTCAGGTAGCCAATATTTTTTAATACCTCAAAGCAACAATAAAAGTGTGTCCCCAGTTTTCTATTTACGAGTCCACTAGTAAACCTAAATTTCCCATAAACAAAAAAATTTATTTATTATTCAAAAAATAATTATCAGAAAAATTTTTGATAATATTTTTCTTTGCAACTATTAAAAAATAACTCATTAAAAAAAGCAAACCAAAATACTAATCATTACAAAAAATTACTTATTTTCAATAAAGAAATCTTTGTAAATTAGTCGAATTTAACTAATTATATTAATAAACATTTAGTCGCCTTTAACTGATTCAAATTAAGGTACCGTCAACTGGGGCTATTTTGTGCACGCGAGTTTTTTGATGAAAAAAATTATTAAAATGAATTATTTTAATCTGCTATTTTGTAAAATGAAAGTTTGATTACATGACAATAGAGAGCACTAAATGTTATTATTTAATTCTTTGTCAATTAAGAGAAAAAAATTCCTAAAAACGGAAAATTTGTTTTAAAATTTTTGAAAGTTCGGAAAAATTATACCAGATCTTCTAGAGTTTTAATGTGTCTCATAAACTGAGTTAGATATTTGTTGTCAATTGTGTTGTGATGATACATACGTAATGCGCTAATTTTTTATTTATTATTTTAAGAGAAAAGTGGAAAAAACTGAAAAACCAGGATTCCATGGGGCTATTTTGTGCACTTAAAAAAATCAAATATTTTTCATAAATGTTTTATTTAGTAAGAAAAGAAGATTCTGTTTATCATTTTAATACATTTTTGTCTTACTTTAAGGGTCAAAAAACTGTAAATACGTTAATTAAAATCATTAAAACGATTAAAAGCTCAACCGCTGCACAACGTAACCTAAAAAAAATGAACATTAATTAATATTTATAAGTTTTTCAAATTAGTTTTAAAACTATTTTCTCGTTTCTCTTAAAATGACTTGAAAAGCATATAAGATATTAAATTGTTATCTATTTAACCTTAAAAATATTTATTTCAAGTTTTTTAAAAATATCATTCAAAACTATTAAAAAAGCTCCTATTGAAATGATGTTTTAAAGTTATTTATAAGTGTTTAAACGATCATTTTATAATTATATTAGTATATTATTATAAAATATATATTGAAAAAGAAAAAAATGTTATTTACTATCTGCGTAATATACAATTTAAAGAAAGATTGTTAATGTTTAGTAAATTCAGATTTTAGCAAAATTTTAGTGCTTTATTTTATATTTTTTGTATAATATATCTACAAAAAAAATTTTACTAGGTCATTCTTTTTTTAACTTACTCTCAAATATATACACAAAAGATTTCATGAAGCAGAAACGATTAAAAAAATGTTTACGCAACATTATAGGAAAACAAAGTTCGATGCACAAAATAGCCCCATCCCGGGAGTTATTGTGTGCACGACTTTCAATGACTATAACTAAGACAAAAAAATTTTTTTCTTTGCCAAATTTATAGGAAAGCTTCAGAAGGATGTCCACAACATATATCAAAAGTTGATTTTCTTTATTCTCTTAATTCTGAATTTAAATAAATCTTTGAATCAAAAAGCTATTTGGTGCACAAAATAGCCCCGGTTGATGGTAACGTATTATTATTAAAAATTAATTTTTACTTTAAAAAGTAATTAAGAGTATTAATTATATATATATATATATATATATATATATATATATATATATATATATATATATATATATATATATATATATATATATATGTGACGCTCCACGAGAAAAGGGACCTTATTTACTCTTGTCATAAGGTCCCTTTTCTCGTGATATATATATATACACTGAGAAAAAAATGCTATTGAATCTATAGCACGCATATTCACATACGTTCAAAAGCAGATGTCATTAACTTGATGTGATATGTAGTCTATTTTATAGCACTGCTTTTAAATCAAAAAATGACTTCTTTGATTCAATAGCGATGCTATAAAATGAATTACATTTCGCATTAAGTTAATAACATCTGCTTTTGAACGTATGTGAATATGCGTGCTATAGATTCAATAGCATTTTTTTCTCAGTGTTGTTACGTCCGTAACTTCTTGTTAATATACCTAATTTAACTTCGATACTTAAGAATGTATTTCCTATTTTTTTGATATTGTATTTTACTTATACGTTGTATTATTATTCTATGTATTTTATATTATTGCATTATAATTAGCATATTTTATATATCTCATATGTATCTAAACAATTTGCAAGTATAATGAATTCAAGAAAGATGAGTAATATTTTAAATCATGTAAAAAGAATAACGATAGTGCATCAGTTAAACGACCTTCAAAAAATCTTCGCCACAGGCAGGAAAACAAACAAGCATTGCAGTCGCTGACACCCCCACTTAAAATCTACCCAAAATCGACACGTGTAGAAGAGTCAACAGTCGCCCCGAATTGCAGTAGCATTGCCGTCGCCCGACACCCCCACTTAAAATTCACACTTGAATGATTTCAAAGCATTACATTAATGAAGACAGTTTTATATAAAAGGGATACAAATTCTGCAGATATCAGAGAGTAGTTTTTTAGAAATCAACTTGAACACATCGCTTAGTATCAGAGAGTAACTATTTACACGGAAAAAAGAATAGCACAAGAGATGTGCCAAACAGTAGGACAAGTCGTGTGCGTTAATTCAGCGCGTCTGGTGTGCCTTGTTGGAACAGAAGACATACTTAGTTTGGCGCAGGCGCTGTGCTTTACAGCTTGTACATTTTATAAGCACAGCGTCTGCACCGACAAAGTTTGTCTGCTGTTCCAAAAAGGCACACCAGACGCGCTGAATTAACGCACACGACTTGTCCTACTGTTTGGCGCATCTCTTGTGCTATTATTTTTTCCGTGTAGAAATCAACCTGAACACATCGTTCAGAACAAGAGACTAGAGAGTAATTTTTTGGGAATCAACCTGTACACATCGCTCAGTCATTATCAAATTGTCTACAAGTAAACATCGCATAGTTTACAAGTGAATTCAAAGTACATCTTTGAAAGTGAAACGTATAACCCCAAGTATTATTTTGAACGTACATTATTAAAAGTGAACTATTTCCCCAAGTATTAAATAAGAAGTGAACTTCAAACAACCTCTTATAATACATTTGCAAAGTGTAAATTTTAAACAATTTCCAAAAATATTAAATTGGAAATAATCTCAAACTATCAACGAAGACCTAATATTGAAACAACACATTCCAAATTTCGAACTATCGAAATTTGCTGAAGAGGCGACAACCGTCTGGAAGGAAGCAGATATTTTAACAATACAATACACTATCTCATTAGTGTAAACAAGAGGTCTAATACCCAACCACTAAGGACAACAAACAAAAGGCCCCTTTTCGTCTACCGCTCATCACCATTGAGATCGGACAACAGATTATCATCACACCACCAGTAATCGTTATTCTTTAAGTAAGATTCATAATTTTTGTACTCATTGTAATTTTGTCAACTCTTTTCTTTCTTGTTGGTTTTTAAATAAATTATTCTCTCACATTTAGTAGGCTCATTGACTTATCCTCATCCCAAATTGGATTCATTTATGAAACCAATTTAAAACGAGGAACGTTAGGTATATTTAAAAAGGTTTCTCGTTTTGACGTAACAGTGTATATATGTGGCATTCCACCTCAAGTGATCCGGGCATAATTTGGAATGTTTGGGATCAGGTTAAAAGTTTGTATAAACAGTAGTCCTATTAGATACAATTAAAAATACAAAATATTATTAATTTATTTAAACAAATGTAAAAACTGGAGGGGGTTAAAGTTTAAATTTTTGATCTTACATGGAATATTTGAAAAATTTGTAGTTTCTTTAAAAGAAAACGAAAAGATGTTTTCTATTTTGGGATTTTTTGCTGTTTTCCAACACTTTCTAATGGTGTAGACAAATTTAAAAAAAATAAATTTTTTGACCTTGAAAAATTAAATTAAAAAATAAAATTTCATTTTTTTATGAAATGGACATTTTTTATTTAAAAAAAAATTTTTTTTTCATAAAGGTGAGGTTTTTTCCTAAAAAAAATATGTAGGTCAAAACGTGGGACAAGAACTTTTAACTGGTCAAAATAAACATTTACTTTTGCAGTACACCTCCGCTGCGCGTTGTTAGGCTGTATATTGTTTATAACAACTGAAATAAATTATTTTATGCTTTATGAATTATCTGGTGGTCATATTGGATAAATTTAAATTGATTTAGATCATGTGCAGCAACGGAATAAGAAAATAAATGTTCTTTTTTAAAAAAGTGTATTAATTTGTTAACTTTAATTAAAAAAAATTATAAACAATTAACATCTCAAAAATCGGCTTCGAGGGATGTATTAAGAATTTATTCCCCTTTAATTTAAAACAGAGAACATTTAAATCGGTTAAAAATTGTAAGCTGTAGACATTTTTTAACAGTAAATTGTAAAAAAAATTTCACTGTGGGCCGGTGCACTGCAGAAGTAAATGCTTATTTTGACCAGTTAAAAGTTCTTGTCCCACGTTTTGACCTACACATTTTTTTTAGGAAAAAACCTCACCTTTATGAAAAAAAATTTTTTTTTAAGTAAAAAATGTCCATTTGATAAAAAAATGAAATTTTATTTTTTAATTTAATTTTTCAAGGTCAAAAATTTTTTTTTTTTAAATTTGTTTACACTATTAGAAAGTGTTGGAAAACAGCAAAAAATCCCAAAATAGAAAACATATTTTCGTTTTGTTTCAAAGAAACTACAAATTTTTCAAACATTCCAAGTAAATTTACCTCCGGATCACTTGACGTGGAATGCCACATATATATATATCGTTCACTCCAAGTGGAATGTACGTATGTTTAAAGAACATTTTAGAAGTTACGTATCTTCCACGTTCAGTGAAGAAACCACGTATCTTTCTGTTCCGTGCAGAAACTACGTATCTCTGTCAGTCACTTTAGAAGATCTACATTTTATTATTATTATTATTATTATTATTATTATTATTATTATTATTATTATTATTATTTTGAAGTTAATATTTTGTTATGAAGTAATAATTTTTTCAAAAGTTGATGCAATAAAATGTATATTTTTAATAATAATTTAATTTTTTTTCTTAAAAATATTAGAATATTATTAGAAGTTTCTAAAGCGACTAACAGAGATACGTAGTTTCACCTGAAATTTTATTTATCTTTTACTATATAATAGTTAAAAAATAATACTTTCTGAACTCTACTGATTTCTTACTAAAAATATACATATTTTCTAGATTAGGAAATAATTTTAAAAAATGTTTTAAACTTTTTTTTACAAATTTTTTTAGAAATGAATTAAAAAGTTCAAATTTTTTAATTTAGATTTTTAAATTTCAGAACAAAATCTTTATTAATTATCGGCGTCATTATTTTTGCATAGCCAATAAAAATTGTGAACATCAAATTTTTTAATTTATGGCAGTAATAAAAAAGTGTCGAAAAACTTTCAAAAAAAAACCATGAGTTGAGCCCTTTTTGAAGTTTTCCCTTTTTTGCTTGTACATTTACACATAAAAGAATTTTAAATTCTAACTTTTCTAAATCTTTATTCTTTAAATGTTCGCTCAACGTTTTGGTACGTCCCAACTGGGTAACGTTCGGTTCGTGTTGCGCTCGTGTTGCGCTCGTCTAGTGGATACGCGCCTTACACGGAAAGAAAAAGTCTAAAGAATATTTTAATATATTATAGAAAAGTTGGACAAGATGGACAATTTATAATATTTATTTGATTTCCTGAAAATTATTTCAAGATGTCTAAGAAACTTTATGTTGCGTATGATAAAACGTTTGAAATGTATTTAAAAAATTATAAATTATAAATATTCTCATATAATAGGAAAAATGTTTTTAACTGTCGTAAAATTATTATTATATTTTATGAAACTATCAATATACAGAAGTAAAATTATTTTAATACTTATAAGAAAGATGAGTTCAGATGTGTATTCTAGACAAGTTTAAAAAAATTATTATACTGTATGAAATATTTTGAAGAATTGCGTACGCGTTAGTTGCGCAGTACTCTGCTGCGCATATATTTCCACAGTGAGAATGTCCACTATTATCGAAGGACCACCTGCAGCGTGGGTTGCGTAGCTAGTTGGTTGGGGTTCCGTTCTATTAATATTAGGGTTGTGCGTTCGATTCCGGTCGTTAGTAGATTTTCTGTTAGGTAGGCTATCATTAAGTATAAATAAATGTTTAGAGTTTATAGTGTATGAATTTTGGGTGCAACATCAAGATACGTGGTGCTTTAAGAAAATTTAAAAACTAAAAGGTAAACTATATAAATTTTTTTAAAATAAATTTTCTGTATGACAGAGGTCATTATACATTTCATTGTCAGCTTTAATATTTATAAACATTATAGTAATTTACTTTATATTGATTCAACATATTTACTATATTGTATTAAGAATATTTCAATGAAAATATAAAGATTAAATATTTCATAGAAAGGCTTTGTATTTTAAGACAGTATTGTAATTTATTTCACATTGATCCAAATTTTATTCATATTTGTCTTTATTTTCTTTAAACTTTATTGTAATTGTTATGAATATTAATTTGAGATACAGTAGTATTGAAACATTTTTAAAAAGTGACTCTTGTCCAACTTTTTAATACAAACATTAAAATATTCTTTAGACTTTTTCTTTCCATGTAAGAGTGCGCGATATGAAAAGAATGTTTGTTGCAGGGCGCCAAATAATTTATTATGCGTCGTGAGTGAACGTGCACTTTTGTAAAACTTGCTTGTCCACATGTATTGACAAGAGAGGCTATCTCACTCCTTTTTCTCACTCTTTCTGTCTCTTGACTTTGTCATGGAAATACAAAGAGACACGAAAGTGAATCGAGCGTATCGAACAAGCGTAATAAATTTCGATATACAAATTCTTATAATCCCAATGGAAAATCTCTGTACAATGCCAACAGTGACAAATGGCGCAGTACAGAACCATTTGTTCTTCCAGCATTTTGCCAAGTCTTGGCAGGGTAATCTTGGCGCAGGACAGAATAAATGTTTTCGCCATAGTAATGCCAAATCTTGGCAATAATACTTCGGCTTAGTACTGTAAATATGTTTTTAAGAACTTAATTTCAAAATTCACAAGTTGAATAATTTTTTTTGTTAATTATTCATTGAAAAAAAAATTCAATACTAAATTAATAATTTATCGTTAGTTAAAATATTTGTAGTCATATTCTTATATTAACTAAAGTTTTAGTAGAATGAATTAAAATTGTGAAGTTGAATATACTTTTTATTTTTTAAGATGATTAAAATGACTTTTGTTGAATTTACTTTGTAGTTGATTTTGATAACTATATATAGTGAGAGCTGGTAAAGCGAACTACATTGGACAAGTTAAACAAATTTAATAAAATTAACACAAGCTTCTTGGTAAAACCAACCATCTTGTTAGGTTGTTATTGTTTTCATTCACATTTCACAAAAAGTAACCTCACTTTTTTGTCATTTTTTAATTATATGCAAATCTAAATTTTGAGTATGATTGACATTATGAAGGAGTATAAGGAGACATATCTCCAATGGGAAAATTGCCTGATATTGACTGTACTTCTCTACAGTAAAATCGACAGGCACGCGAAAAGTAATAGCCTCATGTTCACTGATAACAGCGCCGCCAAACGGGAGAAATAAGTGCAATTTTACATTTTAAGTATTTTTATCTTTGACAGCTGATTGATATTTAAGATTAAAGGATCCTCTGAGTATTGTATTGTAAAATAAATCAACAGAATTAAATTGTTTTATACGTTATATAAATAGAAAGGACTCCAAATGAACAACCAAAAATTATATAAATATAGTAGTTTTTCAATTTTTAATAATTTACAAACAATTAAAATTTGGTAAAATCTTTTAAAAATAATTGAATTTTTGAAAAATATAAATAAAAATGATCAAATTTTTGAAGAATTTTAATTTTAAACAGGACCATGATGTCTCAAAAATTTTAATAACTCCAAAAAGTAAATTTTCATAAACTTTTGTTCACATTGTTCGAAGATAATTAAATCTTGAAAAAATTATTTTAAAACAATTCTAATAATTAGTTTTTAAAAATATTTTAATGTACTTTTTCCAAAATAATTGAATTTCTTAAAAAAAAATTGGTATAATTTAAAAAACTAATTAATTTTTCTTTAAATTTTAATTAAAAATTTTGAGCTTGATTATATTCCCCAAAATGTTAAAAATAATTCTAAAATGTTATTATTTTTATATGTATTTGAATTTTTTGAAATATGTAATTGAAAATACTGAAAACATTGAATTTTTAACAATTAGAAGCTAATATTTCAATTATTTTTAAAATTTGCAATTAAAATTCTTCAAAAATTGATTTTTAAAAGTTTTAAATAAATACTTGGAATGTTTGGAAGAAAAGTCGAAAAAATTCTTAATTTTCCTGACAAAAATTTTTTTCCTGACATTTCCCTGACTTTACTGACATGTGGCCACCCTGTAAAAGTATAAAAACTTTTACCCTTACAAAATAGTATATTAAATAAACTTACCATTCTTGGTGCTTTGAAAAAACACTTCTTTCAGAAGCATTTTTATTTGCTTTATAACTTGACATGCAATTTTTTATAAAACAATACATATTACTTTTATTTTATTGTTATTATCAACTTGGTACATAACCAAAAAACTACGTAAACAAAACTTTTATCATGGACAGCATGGAAGGTATATATTCTCTCCTGTAGGGGCGCTAATATCAGTGAACAAATTTCCGGTATGCGAATTTGCGTGCATGGCGATTTTACGCAGTTAAGTACAGTCAAAAGAGATGCAATGATGCATATACATACATACTCCTCCTTATACTCCTTCATGATTGACATGAAGCATTTTTTACTGTATCTTGAAATATTTTTTATTGTTTTATTATTCTTCTGGTAAATATTTAAACAATGTTCTTATGTATAAAAGTCTCGTTTTTGTTTTAATGGTGTAATGTAATTATTCGGTACTTATTTTTCCATTTGGCATTATATTGTTATTCATAATGGTAAATTTTTTTAATAAACTAATTTGGCAAATAATTTTGTAAAATCTGTTTATTTAAATGAAAAGTTAGAATATAAATTTTATATAAAAATTTAGGAATTTTATTCATTAAGCTTAAATTTATTGCACTAATCTTTCATTTATATTAAAAATTAATTTTTAAATGATTCCTTATATCAATTCCTTAATATAATGTATATTACAATATACTATTGTTGCAATTACAATATCCCACTTTCAAGTTACAGAGCATATTTTCATACTTTCTTCGTATGTATGTATATTCTAACTTTCCATTCATGAGCCTCCGTGGCGCAGTTGGTAGTGCATCCGCTCCTAGCAGCGTTTGCGTTCGAGACCTCATGATGGTAAATATTCAGGTAAATAGAAAAACAAATTTTCTTCGACAGGTATTAACATTCCAAGCATACATGACATGAGAATAGCATGAAATTCTTTTTTTTTAATTTATAAATTTTTTTTATAAAAATAAAAGTAACATCGGCGTGACACTAAAAATACGTATTCACCTGTACTACCGCAACACTAACATTCTGCATTGACGCCAGTACTGAATTAGTACCGATTGTCAGTACAGAACATTGTCTACATGCCGACGTTATATCTGTATTGCACCAGTACTGAAATTCAGTGTAGCCCCGATACTGCCAACGCTGGTATAGTACTGCGCCCGTGGTGCATTTCCCATTGGGATGGCTCAAAAACATGTCAAAATTATCATTTGTTTTTTTCTTTTTTTTTATTGTCGGAAAATTTCTTTATGATTCGAATCAGAAATTTTTTTTACGCTTATACACAGTTTTTCTAAGGATATCAAATTGAGACAAAATGTGTAGGTATAAATGTACAAAAATCACAATAAAAAAAATTTAGGTTTAGGTTATGTTTGTAATTTTCAGAACGAAAACACAAAAAGAGGATCAACTTTCAGTATCAACAACTAATGTTTAATTTTTCATTTCATCTAAAACAATTAATAAAAACTGATTTTCGTTTCATATAATTATAAACAGAAACATTTAATTAAGATAAAAGTAACACACACATAACATTAACTTCCCTACGGTTAAACCCGACTATTCTCGGGGTGTATTTTTCATTTATTTATTTCAAAAAATTTAATTCGAGAGTCATATAAATCAAACTTGCAGTATACCCAATGTATGTGAAGTTGGCCCCCACTTTCAAAAAAATTAAATTTTTTTTAGAGTTCTGACTTCCTCTACAATAGTTCTGGAGTTCCTGATAGTTTTTAGAAATAGTTCCGGCGATTAAATGGTAAAAAATAGGTTTTTTCATAATGGGGGGCTAACTTCACGCAGCCCCCCACTATTGAAAAAATGGATTTATTATTAGAGTTCTGAGTAGCTATAAGAGAGTTCTAGAGTTCCCTACAGTTTATTTCGATAGTTCTCATAATCCAAAATCATAAATAAATAATTTAAAATTCCAGAATTTTTCAAAAAAATTAAAATTTTACGAAAAAAGAGTTCTGATTAGAGTTCTATTAGCCCCCCATCGAGATAGATAAAAAACATTTATAACAATTTTTTCAAAACCGAAAAACTACTGAACTACAAAAGTTTGAAAATTACAAAAAAAATTTGATCTTTTATATATTGAGAGTTCCATGAGTTCTGATCAGAGTTTTGTTAGCCCCCGCTAGTGTTCGACAAAAAACCTTAATAACATTTTTTTCAAAACCCAAAAACAACTAAACTACAAGACTTTGAATTTTCAAACAAAAAATTGATTTTTTGTATATTTCGAGTTCCATGAGTTCTGATCAGAGTTTTGTTAGCCCCCGATAGTGTTCGACAAAAAACCTTAATAACATTTTTTTCAAAACCCAAAAACTACTAAACTACAAGACTTTGAATTTTCAAACAAAAATAGTATATTTCGTAACGAGTGCGAGCAGTTGTCAATTTTTGAATGAGCACTTTTTTTGGAACAAACTGTAGGCGAAGCGAAGCTTTGCCTACAGTTTGTTCCAAAAAAATTGCTCGTTCAAAAATTGGCAACTGCTAGCACTAGTTACGAACGATATTTTTCATAACAAGGTGCAAAAAAGTGCCCTTTTTTGCACCGCGTTATGAAAATTGATTTTTTGTATATTTCGAGTTCCATGAGTTCTGCTCAGAGTTCTGTTAGCCCCCGATAGTGTTTGACAAAAAACCTTAATAAAAAGTTTTTCAAAACCCAAAAACTACTGAACTACAAGACACTGAAGTTACAAAAAAAATTATCATAAATTGAGAGTTCTATGAGTTCTGGTCTAGAGTTCTCTACCAAAGAAAACAAGAGTTCTGCAAAATTTCAAAAGCTATTAACAAATTAAAAAAGTTATAAAAATAATATTCTGCGAGTTCTGAATAGAGTTCTGGCATTGTTGCGAAGAGTTTTACAATTATATCTCATAAAATTTTGTTCTAAATCCAAAATCAAAAAAGGTACGAAACTTTTAAAATTTTCAAAATTTTAAAATTCAGAGTTCTAAGAGTTCTGCAAAGATTTCTGACACCGTCATAAAGAGTTCTATAAGTATTTCTAATAACATTTTGTTCTAAATCTAAAATCAAAAAAGTTACTAGACATTAAAGTTTTAAAAAAATTTCAAAATCCTGTAATTTTTTTGGATTTTGGGCTTAGAGAAAATGTAATTAGAGTTGCTTCTAGAACTCTTCGCAATGATGCTAGAACTCTAATCAGAACTCTCAGAACTCTGAATTTTAAAATTTAAATTTTTTTTTGAAAACTTCAATGTCCCGTTACATTTTTTTTTTATTTTAGAACAAAATGTCATTAGAAATACTTATAGAACTCTTTATGACAATTCCAGAACTCTTTTCAGAACTCTTAGAACTCTAAATTTTAAAATTTTTTAAATTTTAGAAATTTTTAAAGTTTTGTACATTTTTTGATTTTGGATTTAGAACAAAATTTTATAAGATATACTTGTAAAACTCTTCGCAACAATGTGAGAACTCTATTCAGAACTTGCAGAATATTATTTTCATAACTTTATTAATTTGTTATAACTTTTGAAATTTTGCAGAACTCTTGTTTTCTTTGGTAGAGAACTCTAGAACTCTTTATTCTTTTTCATAATATTAGGTCAGAACTCTTTTTTGCAAAAATCATAGTGCTATGCAAAGTTAGCACTATGATTTTTCATTGTCGCTTTTTTTATTGTTAATCATCAGAACTATTTAAATAATCGTTAGAAAATTCTAGAACTATTGTTAAAGTACCCAGAACTTTTGCAAAATTTTTGATTTTTTTAAAAAGTAGTATTAACTTTACATGGCTGAACTCATGGAACTCTCAATTTATGATAAATTTTTTTTAAATTCAAAGTCTTGTAGTTCAGTAGTTTTTAAGTTTTGAAAAAATTGTACTATAGATTTTTTATTAATTTTGATAAGGGGCTGACAGAACTCTGATCAGAAATCATAGAACTCTCAATTCTTCCAAATATATATTAAATTAAATAGAAATTACGTCAAATGTAAATTTGATAAAATAGACATCACGTAAAATGGTATTTCTTTTACATATACATTTCGATTAAAACAAATTTGACATAAAGTAAATTGTGTAATATGAAAATTTACATAAACAAAAATTCCATTGAATAAAAAATCGATTTAATATAAATTTCAATAAGTAAAATTTTTATTGAATAAAAATTTTTATAAACGCAATTTTTTTAACATGAAAATTTTGGTGTTCAAAAATTATTACAAATGAAGAATATTTTATAAACAAATTTTATCAAATAAAATATTGGACAATTAAAACTTTTGATAATTTTGGATAATGTCTGTAACAATTTTAATAAATAAACAATCGCTCACAATTCTCTTTAAATTAAATAAGAATCTTATAATCGAAATTTTCTTTCAATATAAATTGTGGCTTATAAAAATTTATACAAATTTCATTTTTGTAAATTATAAATTTGTTAAAATAACAATTCCCATTAATGAATAATCAAACAAACAAAAATTACATTCGATAATTTTTTATTGAAATGAAGATTGTGCTGTATGAAAATTCTGTTAAATAAAAAATTCAACATATGAATTTTCTATTAAATAAGTTTCATGCTAAACAATAATTTTCTTTAACAAAATTTACTAGAAATAGAATTTTTAATCAAAGAATCTTTAGCTCAATAAAAATTCTAATACTTAAACATTATATCAAATACAAATTCTTTTATTTGAAAAGTAATGTCACTAAATATTTTTATTTTTAATCATTCCTTTATTAAATCTTTTGTTTACGTATGCATTTTGATATATAGTAATTTAAACAAACAAAACAACTGTAGAAGAAAAGTTATATCTTATGAAATTCTTCCTTTTAAAAGTTATTTGGAATGAACTCTAGTGGATAATTATGCGCGCCTTGTTTTAATCTCTATTTAATGTAGAATCTAAATTATTAACTGGTATTGTGAAATAAATTTTTCCAAAAAAATTTGAAACCGTAAAAGTAGGATTAAAAAAATTTTTAAAATTATCATGAATATTAAAGTGTCAAAAAGGTCAATGTAAAATATGTTCATTTGTACTAAAATTCAAAAAAGCTTTTTAATTACTTAATTATTTAATTTAAAAAAAATTTTTTGGTGTTGAAAAATTGTACATCTGTTTTTAAAAAAATTAAATTTTATTTCAGATTTTGAGCAGAAAACTGTCCAGTTACTGGTCAGTTACTTGTTAGATAATCTAACCAGTGACTGCTAAAGTAGCGCGTTACATTTCAAATCAATCACTTGCCAGATTTTCTGGTCAATCACTGGCCAGAATCTAGAAAAACTTCCCAGTGACTGGTCATTATAGAGTTGAAATTTCTACCTGCGAAGACTTTTTTTTGCGCCTCAAATTTATGAAAATAAATTTGTAAAACGAAAATAAATCTCTGTCATTATTATATGACACACATATTATATGGCACACATCTTTTCGCGAAAGTTTAATGTATAGATATGAATTATCATTTTTGTGCGCTCACTTAAACGTATCATTATAGGTTTATTAATAAAAAAATTGTTTTATCCACATTATTAATATCAGTTCAGTGAGATGTCCCAATTTTGAGACCTATAAATCTGCAATTTATATCACTCGATGTCAAAGGTGCATGTATCCAATATAAACAAAATGCCTAACCATATATCGTTCACTCCAAGTGGAATGTACGTATGTTTAAAGAACATTTTAGAAGTTACGTATCTTCCACGTTCAGTGAAGAAACCACGTATCTTTCTGTTCCGTGCAGAAACTACGTATCTCTGTCAGTCACTTTAGAAGATCTACATTTTATTATTATTATTATTATTATTATTATTATTATTATTATTATTATTATTATTATTATTATTATTATTATTATTATTATTATTATTATTATTATGTTGAAGTTAATATTTTGTTATGAAGTAATAATTTTTTCAAAAGTTGATGCAATAAAATGTATATTTTTAATAATAATTTAATTTTTTTTCTTAAAAATATTAGAATATTATTAGAAGCTTTTAAAGCGACTGACAGAGATACGTAGTTTCTGCACGGAACAGAAAGATACGTGGTTTCTTCACTGAACGTGGAAGATACGTAACTTCTAAAATGTTCTTTAAACAAACGTACATTCCACTTGGAGTGAACGATATGTATATAATTCACCAGATAAAAAACAAACTCGCTCCTTTGATATAGCCAGATTGATAAAAGCTTATCTTTCATAATTTTCAATCTGAAGGTGGAAAGTATTTTGCCTTTCACTTCACAAGCATTTATATATATGTCGTAGGCAACTAGAAGAATCCGGCATTAAGCTTAATTCCTAGGCAATAAGCTTACTGCCGGCAATTAGACGAATACACGACAAAATCGTTCAGATTTGTCTATTTGCCTAGGCAGTAAGCTTAATGCCCGGCAGTAAGCTTATTGCCCGATGAAGATTCGGCAATTAGACGAATCACATTAGAATCCATTTGCAGTGCACAAACGTCCTATAAAAAATTAATTAAAAACAATAATAATGATAATAATAATAATAATAATAATAATAATAATAATAATAATAATAATAATAATAATAATAATAATAATAATAATAATAATAATAATAATAATGAGGGTAAACTCTGTGAAGAGATACCAGGATGCACTCCCTTTGCGGAAACTTCCTGCTATCTTGGAGAGACACATCGACCTCCACGTCCGAACATACATGTTCACGTGCCCTTGGATATCATAGACGTCGCATCAATGCTCCGGCAATGCTATAACGTTTATGTAACTAACGGAGGCGGTTCAGGGCCCATCCTGGCCAGATGGTAGTACCCTGTTAAGGCCCGATTGTCCCTCGACACGGGACAAAGAAATAAAAAAAATGAATGAAATGGACAAAATTTTTAATGAAATACTCCAAGTGGGTACCTCGAAAGAGGGTAATCCCACCACCGATTCTGATCGGGTGCAAGCCCCGATAGTCGGTGCAGATGGCTCCAAGGATTTTGGAGGGAGCCAAATAGATAGCCAGCTGACATGCTACGAATCAAATGTCGCAAATCAGTTCCTGGCTATTCCCGGGATTTTTAAGAGCGTGCACCAGGCATTCAAGCGCCAAAAGAACGTCAGTCGCGACATCCAGGATGGCGTGGCGGTTTTGGAGAGTGCGTTCTTAACAATTTGTAGGAATCTGCGTTTTATCCCTGAACCGTTCAGAGATCAGGAGCCACGGATTTCAACTGTGGGAACTCCAAGGCAAAAGAGGAGTGCTGCTGCAACTCTTGATAGTGCAGCAGCTACAGATTCTAATAAGGAAAAGAAGGTGAGTAAGCGCCCCAGAGAAGGTGTAAGCCCGGATAAGAGTCCTCAACAAGTAACTCGGAGCGGAAAGAGGATTAAGCGAAAGGATGCTCCACAGCTTAATTCTGGGTCGCTAGTTGGAGCAAAAGAGGCGCCCTCAAGTAGTCCCAGCAAGACGTATGCTGAGACCGTATTAAAAGACGGAGCGGACAATGAGGACGGCTTTAAGGTTGTTGGAAAGAGAAGGGAACGGGCTCCAAGAAAAAAGCCCCCAGGCGAGAAAAAAGAGCTCCCAAAACACCCTTTGAAGCTTAGAACCACGGAAGCGGTAAAGATCACGGCAAGAGACCCAAAATCTTATGAGGGTATCTTGCCGCTGATAAAAGCAAAGGTTAAACCAGAAGACACTGGTACCGTAATTCATAAAATCAGGAGAACCTTTAAACAGGAGGTTCTTGTGATAGTGAAAAAGGGTGGAGATACCTTGAAGTTTGCGGAAGCACTGTCCTCGGCTCTGCATGGCGCCTTGCCATGCGACGTCACTGCTCTCGTAAATAAAAGGTCTCTTGAGATCAAGGAGCTGGATGAAACCACGACGGAGGATGAGGTGATTTCAGTTCTGAGAGATAAGCTGGGCAAACCTGATCTGAAGATAGAGTGCCACCTTTTGACGCGCTTTAGAAGTACTAAGGTGGCTCTAATCCGCTTAGCAGAAGCAGAAAGTGACATTCTGCTTAAACTTGGCCGAATCAAAATCGGCTGGATAAACGCTCCAATTCGTGAGCATGTTGAAGTAATTAGGTGCCAAAAGTGCCTAGGTTACGGACACAGAACCCTATTCTGCAAAGGCCCCGACAGAAGTAAAAACTGTCGGAGATGCGGCGGAGAGGGACACCTCGCGAAGAGCTGTAACGTTAAGCCGAAGTGCCTTACATGCTTGGACCTGGGAAAGCCAGAAACAAATCATGAGTCCGGAAAGAGAGCCTGCCCGGTTTACTGGGAAGAACTGCAAAAGATTAAAAAGGCAAATCCTTAAAATTTTTGCAGGTTAACCTGCATACAAGTAAGGATGCACAGTTGCTCCTAATGCAAACGGCAAGGGAAAATGAGGTCGATGTCCTGTTCTGCAGTGAGCAGTATCAAAGAAGCGACCTCGCCCCTTGGTATCAGGATAAGGCGAAGAGAGCCGCAATAAAGCTGTGCAACCCAGAATTGCGGGTTGACAAGTTTCTGGAGACGAGCAGTGGGTTCGTGTGGATAGAGGTAGCTAATATACGTATGTATAGCTGCTACTTCTCACCCAACGACCCACTGACAAACTTCGAAGCCAATATCGAAGACCTAGAAGCGAGCCTCACAGAATCCAGGCTGGATGTCATCATCACTGGCGATTTTAACGCAAAGTCGCCAGAGTGGGGTGAGACGAGACTCGACAAGAGAGGAATTCGTATTGGAGAAATGATCTCCAGAAACGACTTATTAGCTGTGAACCGAGGCAATACATGGACTTTTAGACGAGGTGCGATCGGATCAATTATAGATCTAACGATCGCATCGTCTAAACTATTTAGCCGCATAAGCGACTGGCGGGTCTCAGAGGAATATACCGCAAGTGACCACCAGTACATTGAGTTCTCAGTCTCGATGGGAGGCACACGAGGAGAAAAAAGACAGGATGTTCCTAGTCGCAAAACCTCCTCGTGGAATATGAAGAGACTCGACAAGGAAAAGTTCGGCCGGTCCCTAAGAGAATCCCTTTTGATTGAGGACTTGGGCTGGGTGAAAAGGCCGAGCAGTCTGGATGGGAAGGTGCGAGCGGTGAGAAACATGATAGTCACCGCTTGCAATGCGTCAATGCCACTCAAAGGCGCCATTCCCGTAAGAAAATCCTTGCACTGGTGGTCAGAGGAGCTAGCCTCCTTGAGGAAGGAATGCCTCAAAGCAAGAAGGACATATACCCGATCTAAGGGAGATCCCTTGCTGAAAGAGGCTTTCAAGGAGGCAAAAAAGAACCTCAAGAAAGAGATCCGCAAGTCGCGACGCCGTAGCTGGAAGGACCTAATCGAGGAAGTCGATAAGGACCCATGGGGTCTGGCTTTTAAAATCGTTACTAAGAAATTAGCGACGAGGCAAAAGACCCCCGGCCTGGACAATCCCGATTGGGTCAGAAAGATAATAAATTCTTTGTTTCCTCCTGCGGAACCATACCTTAGAAGGGACTGGAGTTTTTGCAAAGTCGAAGAGGAAGAACTCTTTACACTTAGTGAACTGCAAAAAGCAGGCAAAAGATTGAAAACAGGCAAGGCGCCTGGAATCGATGGGATAAGTAACGAGATCCTAAAGTTGGTAATCGACACTTCACCCCAGATTCTGCTTCGATGCTTCAATCTTTGCCTTGAGAGAGGAGAGTTCTTCCGCGACTGGAAGCGACAGAGGTTAGTCCTCCTAAGGAAAGGTGAAAAACCTCTAGATAAGGTTTCATCGTACAGGCCTATATGCCTGCTAGATACGATGGGTAAACTTCTAGAGGATATGGTTCTGCAGAGAATGCAAAGCCACTTGACCGAAGAGAATCGTCTATCCGATCACCAATTTGGTTTCCGTAAAGGCAAGTCCACGGTTGATGCCATCCAGGCAGTTGTGGACATAGTCAAAGCAGGAAAAAACAAATTGGGACCTGGGAAAAAGAAGAGCTTCTGCGCGTTGGTAGCAATTGACATACGCAACGCGTTTAATTCCGCAAGATGGAAAGATCTCATCGAGTCGATGGAAAAGAAAAACATGCCGCCCTACTTGTTGCGGATAATGGATAATTATCTTAGCGACAGGTGGGTTATATATGAGGGAGACACCTGCACTCTCAAGGAAGAGATGCAGCGTGGGGCTCCTCAAGGCTCGAGGGTGGGTCCATTTGTATGGAATGTATCTTACGATGATTTTCTGCGAATGGATCTGCCCGAAGGTGCAGTGATCATCGGCTTTGCGGACGACGCGTTATTCGTTTGCACTGCCGAAAGTGAGGAGGCTCTTGGGACATTGGTGAACGAATGTCTGCGACTAGCTAAAAGCTGGCTGGATACCAGAGGTCTTGAAATGGCCCTGGAAAAGACCGAGGCACTGCTGGTCACAGACAGACGTGGTTATGAGCTCCCACGAATCGTGATAGACGGATTCGAGGTCAAGTGGAGTAAGCAAATTAAATATCTTGGTGTGGAGTTAGATGGGAAATTAAACTTCCACCACCACATGGCTACGGCGTCAAATAAGGCGATCGAGTGTGCGGCTAATCTTTCACGGCTAATGCCAAATGTTGGCGGACCCCGTGAACAAAAAAGAAGACTGGTGGCGAGTGTCGCCCACGCTAAAATGCTCTATGCAGCACCAGCGTGGGCCACATCCCTGAGGAGTAAAAGATGTGTGACCATCTGTGAAAAGATACTGTCTGCGCAGAGATCGATAACAACGCGTATCATCTCTGCATATAAGACGGTATCTACGAGTGCTGTGCAGGTCCTTGCAAGTGTCCCGCCAGCAGATCTTTTGGCGAGGGAAAGGGAAGAAATGTTTCTCTTTTCTAAAGAAAGCAGTTCCTTGAATGAGGAATTAAGACCAAGCAAGGGCCTGATCCGCAAAGAAGCGAGACACAGGCTCATAGAAAGATGGCAAGAAAGATGGGATGGTGAGGAAAAAGGTCGATGGACTTATCGCCTTATCCCGGCACTCGCCACCTGGATAAATAGGAAACACGGTCAGGTTTCCTATTACTTGACTCAGGCGTTCACAGGTCACGGGTGTTTTAACTTGTACCTGTGTCGCTTTAAATTACGCGAGAACGAGGTGTGTGCATATTGCCAGTTCCCTGAGGACAACGCGGAGCACACCCTCTTCTCATGCAAGAAATGGGACTTGGAGAGGCGGGCCATGTTCGAAGGTGTAAACAGTCAAGTTACACCGGAGAACATGGTATCGCTGATGACCCAGTCAGAGGAGAATTGGCGGCAAGTCGAGAACTTCATAATCTCGGTTATGTCGAGGAAGGATCTCGACGGCCGCCAAAAAGCGTAATTTAAACAGCTTTTAATTTATTCGTTTGTTTTTTATTAATTTATTTTGTGATTTATTTGTCCTTATACATTTTTTAATTTGTTTGTGTTTTTTATTCATCTTTGTACAGTTTTGTGTTTTCAATATTTTATACGCGTTTATTTTTTCTTTTTTTATATATCCGTTTATAATTTTATCTTTTGACTTTTTACACTTAATTACACATTTGTTATTTTTAATTATTGTTGTGCTGCTAATTCCGCTTTTATATTGAAATAGTTTCAAAATTTTTAACTATTAACGCAGGATAACCGCAGAGAAAAGCAGAAAGTCGCAATAGCGACAGAGTTGGAGCGCCACCCTCGAAGGCTAGAGTCTTACGACAGTTCCGAGGGAGGGTAAAGGGCTCCAGAAGAAGGGTTACGGGTTTTAGTGGGTCGGGCTGGCAGTAGGTCGCCAGTTTATTAAATTTACATTTATTTTTCTTTTTTTTAATTTTCATACCAACCCCACATAACCTTGGAGTGCGGAATCCAAGGTATCTGTAAGCAGATTTCCCAAAAGTCCCTAAGCAAAAAAAAAAAAAAAAATAATAATAATAATAATAATAATAATAATAATAATAATAATAATAATAATAATAATAATAATAATAATAATAATAATAATAATAATAATAATAATAATAATAATAATAATAATAATAATAATAATAATAATAATAATAATAATAATAATAATAATAATAATAATAATAATAATAATAATAATAATAATAATAATAATAATAATAATAATAATAATAATAATAATAATAATAATAATAATAATAATAATAATAATAATAATAATAATAATAATAATAATAATAATAATAATAATAATAATAATAATAATAATAATAATAATAATAATAATAATAATAATAATAATAATAATAATAATAATAATAATAATAATAATAATAATAATAATAATAATAATAATAATAATAATAATAATAATAATAATAATAATAATAATAATAATAATAATAATAATAATAATAATAATAATAATAATAATAATAATAATAATAATAATAATAATAATAATAATAATAATAATAATAATAATAATAATAATAATAATAATAATAATAATAATAATAATAATAATAATAATAATAATAATAATAATAATAATAATAATAATAATAATAATAATAATAATAATAATAATAATAATAATAATAATAATAATAATAATAATAATAATAATAATAATAATAATAATAATAATAATAATAATAATAATAATAATAATAATAATAATAATAATAATAATAATAATAATAATAATAATAATAATAATAATAATAATAATAATAATAATAATAATAATAATAATAATAATAATAATAATAATAATAATAATAATAATAATAATAATAATAATAATAATAATAATAATAATAATAATAATAATAATAATAATAATAATAATAATAATAATAATAATAATAATAATAATAATAATAATAATAATAATAATAATAATAATAATAATAATAATAATAATAATAATAATAATAATAATAATAATAATAATAATAATAATAATAATAATAATAATAATAATAATAATAATAATAATAATAATAATAATAATAATAATAATAATAATAATAATAATAATAATAATAATAATAATAATAATAATAATAATAATAATAATAATAATAATAATAATAATAATAATAATAATAATAATAATAATAATAATAATAATAATAATAATAATAATAATAATAATAATAATAATAATAATAATAATAATAATAATAATAATAATAATAATAATAATAATAATAATAATAATAATAATAATAATAATAATAATAATAATAATAATAATAATAATAATAATAATAATAATAATAATAATAATAATAATAATAATAATAATAATAATAATAATAATAATAATAATAATAATAATAATAATAATATTCCTTGACTCATATAAATAATTCTCGACTAAAATAAATATTGGTTGAGTCAAATAAACATTTTTTAACTGAAATAAATCATTCTGGACAGAATTAAATATTTCTTGGGTAAAAAAAATATTTCTTGAGTCTAATAAACATTTCTTGGATCAATTAAATAATTCTGGACAGAATTAAATATTTTTTAAGTAAAAAAAATATTTCCTGAGTCAAATAAATAATTTATATTTTCGTAAGAAATATTTTTTTTCATCTAAGAATTATTTCTTTTTGAGTCAAAAAATATTTATTAGACTCAAGAAATATTTCTCAATGATAACAAATATTTATAAGAGTCAAGAAGCATTTATTTGAGTCAAGAAATATTTATTTAAATCAAACAATCTCTATTTGACTCAATAAATATTTATTTCACTAAAGAAATATTTTAGTCAAGAAATGTTTGATAGACTTAAACAAAATTTATTTTAGTCAAGAAATATTTTTCTTTATGCAAAAGTAAAAAAATTATTTATTTGACTCAGGAGATATTTTTTTTACTCAAGAAATATTTAATTCTGTCCAGAATTATTTAATTGATCCAAGAAATGTTTATTAGACTCAAGAAATATTTTTTTTACCCAAGAAATATTTAATTCTGTCCAGAATGATTCATTATTATTATTATTATTGTTTTTAATTAATTTTTTATAGGACGTTTGTGCACTGCAAATGGATTCTAATGTGATTCGTCTAATTGCCGAATCTTCATCGGGCAATAAGCTTAATGCCGGATTCTTCTAGTTGCCTACGACATATACATGTACAATACTGCCGTCCTTTTTAAAAAAGACACTATCTACATTTTAGCTCAATCGGAGATATTGAAGGAAACGCGTTTGCATCTGGATCTCTTAATAAAATTAAAAATTTTGTAAACAAACTTATGTTCTTGACTAATTCGGACACGCTCTTTTCATTGGTGCAAAAAAAAATTATTAATTTTAATTATTTATTAATAAAACTGTAGATAGTGCACATTTTTAATCCAAAAATTATGGAGAATACATGAAAAGTGCACTATGTGGTAGATAGTACGTTTAAAATTGCTTTGTCGGTCCACTTTCCTGTTTAAAGCGTCACCATCTACATTATTTTCCTTTATTTCTGTTATATTTTTATTATTATTTTCTATTTTATTTTATTTATAATTATATTATATTTTTTAATATTGAAAATACCGAACGAAAAATGACGAACAATAGAGGGGCTGATAGTAAAAATAGTTTATAATAATAATAATAATAATAATAATAATAATAATAATAATAAAGGAAGCAAAAGTAGAATAAGTGACTTGAGAGCAAAAACGGGTGAAAATGATTATGTAATTTCTTGATAAATTAATTATATTAATGCTTAAAAAATATTGTCAATAATAAAAAAACTTATTTTATTTGAACTTATTTTATTTGAGACCGCTAATTATCTTCTAATCTAATTAAAATTTTCAATTACGAATACGATTATTAGATTCGTCTTTTCATTACGAATCCAACGGTATAAAAAACTCATTTTTCATAAAATATGTAGATAGTGCCTTTTTAAACTGGACGGCAGAACTGCCCATATAACTTTCATTCGGATAAAGAAGAAAGCTATTTTTTTAAAGTTGAAAATGTTGGTATTTAAGAAAATGTATGTTTTTGAAAAAAAGTCTTTAGGTCCTGACCGCAGGACTTTTTGTGTCCACAAGGGGGGAGGGGGGGGTCAAAAATCTTTGAAAAACTGTCCACGTGGTATATGGACGGCCCCCAAGTTGTAACAAAATAATTTTTATCGTGTTTTTCAAAATCCCCTTTTTAAAAGGAAAATCCCCTTTTTTACCTATTTTCAAGTGGAAATGCCACTGTGATCCCTGCCATTGCTTAAATTCAGCATTGACTGCCTTAAAAATGTTGCGTCTTAATTTAAGGCTTCTTTCCTGCCTTAAAATAAGACTTTCTATTTACTGTGTACAAACGTATACTTGAGTATTGTGCCATTTTGTGATATAGGCTCAACAAAAACTTTTTTCTTCATACCTCGGTCGAAAGTACGTACTTCCCTCTGCGATTTCGCAGCAGAAAGTCAAACATTTGTGCTTTGGTTGATTGACCCAACCTCTATAACAGCGGGAGTAAAAGAATTCTCTGTCGGTATAAAAACACCACTGTCGGTAAATAAGAAAATTTCGAGTCAATGAAAATTTAACGAATAATTGTTATCGCAATATAAAATGATAAAAAAAATTATCAAGAAAACTTTTTATACTTTATAAATTTATTATCCACAAGCTCTGAATATTGAAATGAACGAAATCTTTTGCTGATATAATTATTTTCAAAACATATTTTAATAAACATTAAAAAATAAAATAATTAATAATTTTGTGATTTCTTTTTTAATACGTGCCAAAATGTTATTATAAAATTGTAATAATTTGAAGAAATAATGAAATTGTGTTCATTAGAACGTTTAGAATTTTAGAAACATAAAATTAATTTTGTACCAACAGAAAAATTCTTTTAAAAATATAATATTAATTTATCTTTCACATTTTTTTTCGTGCCTGCCCCCGACCAGAAGCACTCTCTTCGCTCGTGCATCAAATGTCGGGGCAGGCGAATATTGTTTGCAAGAGAGAGACAGAGAAAAAACCAGAGCTTCACGAGTGTCCGCTAGAGACGTTGAAGCAAGGAGCAAAAGTAAATAAAGATGGCCGGCTGTTAAATGAAACACGATTGCAATTTTCTTAAAAAATAAATTAGCGAGCGTACTTTCGACCGTATATAAAGAAAAATAGTATACATTACACGGGCAAAAATTCGAAAGCCCTAAACTACGCGATGATGCCCTCGGCTTCGCCTCGGGCATCATTTCGCGCAGTGCAGGAATTTCGAACTTTCTGCCCTTATAATGTAATGTACTATTTGTGGTGTCAAAAGAAAAGAACTAAATGAAGAAGAAACATGCCAAACCCTGCCAGATTTGGATTTACTATATGTCCACTTTTAAAGTGGACAAATGGTAGACATATGGTAGACATACGGTAAAAGTGGAAATAAACTATTCAGAAGGTGTTATATAGCAAAAGGAAGTATTGATAATGTAAAATGGATATTTAGAGATTCGATTTAATCAAAAATTGCAATAAATAAATCTCTAAATAATTAATAATTACTTGAAATTCCTAACAGATTCGATAAACATAAATGTACATAGGCGGTTAGACTTTAAATAGTGGAAAAAAGTTCATCAAAAAAAACTAAAAATGTTAGAAAAAGCTCTTATAATTAATAAATTAACTATTCTACAGTCGATTTATCCATTATTTAAGTTGAATTAAATCGTAAATTGTTAAATTATTAATGATAAATATGCGAACTGTGAGACCTGTCAATGTATTGGTAACATGCGTGATACTTGTACACGGAGAGAAATGTGTTACGAATAACGCTAGAGACATTTTGATTCGCTTTTCGCATAGACGTCTGTACCTAATTTTGCAAAGGCCGGTGCTAACTTTGCACAGCTTTTTTCCACTTGTGCCACAGTTGCTCAAATCCATGAAAAATCAGCAGATTTCTTGCAACTTTCGCATGGTGGTGTGTATGCGCTTTTAGTACGGCCTGCTCATGCGCTAAGAGCAACAGATTTCTCTCCGTGTAGCAGACTACGATTCACTACGATCATATTCTGAACGGCGGAATGGAAGGAACTGATTTGGATAAACGCGCGAAGTTTCAAAATGATGTGTAAATATAGTAAACATTGAAAAAATTGCTTTCTTTGATTTAAGAGATATTACTAATAAAACATATCTTTTACCTTTAGAAAACGTTTTTTTACAACAATGTGATCAAAAATTAGAAATTTAGCAAAACTTTTTCGATTATTAAAATAAATGAATTTATTTAAATAAATATTATTCAAAGCTAAAAATCAGTATTTTACTTAAAAAAATAAATTTGAATAAAAATTTTTTAAACAATTTCATGTAAAAAATAAATAACATGAACAATTAATTTTGATTGGAAATTAATTATTATTATTATATTTAGTAGAATATAAAAAATAAAAAAAGCAGAAAATAAATAGAAATAATGCTACAATCAATTAAACTAAGAAAGATAAAATAGACAATATTTTCCGTTTTTCTAAAATTATTAGAAAATTTACTTTTCAGATCAATTAAAATGAGATTCTAACTCCTGCTACTTTAAGAAAGCAATTTTTTTATTCGTTGGTTCAACAATACAAAAAGGGAGAAAATATTTAATTTTTAAAAAGTTACATTTAGTTTTAACTCATTAAGAAAAAAAAGACTTCTGGCCAATAAAAATAAGCTCCTCCTATTTTCAAAGTGCAATTTTTTATTTGTTGGTTGAGTTAAATAAAATGTAGAAAAAATTAATATTTAAAAAATAAATCATATAATTCCAACCCCCAAAAAGAAAAATGGATGACTTAGACCAATAAAAATAAAATTTAAACTCCTCCTTCTTAAAGAAAAATATTTTTTATTTGTGGCTTCAATAGAACAAAATGAAGAAAATATTAATATTTAAAAAATATAAAATTTAGTCCCAACCCCTAAAAGACAAAATGGATGTTTAAGACCAATTAAATTAAAATTTAAACTCCTCCCTTTTTATAAAAACTATTTTTCATTCGTGGGTTCAAAAGAACGAAATGGAAAAAATATTAAACTTTAAAAAATATAAGTCTCAACCCCTCACAAAAAAAACTGTTATTAGCCAATAAAAAAATTAAACTCCTCCTATATTTTTATTCATTGGTTCAGTTAAACAAAATAGAGAAAAATTTATTATTTAATAAATAAAACATATAATTCCAACCCCCAAAAGAAAAAATTGATGTTCTAGACCAATTAACCCTCCTGCGTACCGTGACGAGTATACTCGTCCAAACTAAGTTGTTACCAAATGCGCGAGGACGAGTATACTCGTCCAAATATTTTTTCTCATAACTTTTAAACAAATTAACTTTAACACACGAGACAAAGTGCAACTTACAGTGTAAGGTTCATAGTTAATGATACATATATATAAAAGTCTCCAATTAAAGTATTTGTTAATAAACAAAGTATTAAATATTTGTTATAAACAGTAGAGGATAGGTCACAAAATAAAAGTTGCAAATACATACTTCTCTTAAAAAAATTGTTTGACTTTAATGAAACTTGGTATCTCAAGGGTTTTTGGAGTTGCTGATTAAGAATCTGAAGCCAGATTAAAAAAATCCAAAATGGCGGATCCAATATGGCGGATGAGTTTTCAAAAAATTCATCCAAATTTCTTGAAAATTTATAATCGGGGTTTTTTTTAGGTCGCTGATTACGAATATAAGGTCAAATTAGAAAAATTCAAAATGGCAGATCCAATATGGCGGATGAAATTTTCAAAAATTTATCCAAATTTCTATAAAAATTTATAATCGGGGGTTTTCGAGGTCGCTGATTATGAATCTAAGGTCATATTTAAAAATTTCAAAATGGTGGATCTAATATGGTGGATGAATTTTTAAAAAATTGTTTGATTTTAATAAAACTTGGTATCTAGAGGTTTTCGTGGTCGCTGATTACAAATTTGAGGTCAGATTTTCAAAACTCAAAATGGCAATATAAGAATGTTTCACAGAAAAAACTTGGTGTGATTTTTGTTGCGTGTGAAATTAGCCAATGTTAAACGACATAGAACGTGGCGCCGCCTACGAGGGTAAAATTTGTTGCGTGTTATTTTAACACCAAATTCGGTGTTAAAACAACACTCAGTTTTCCCTGTGTTTATAAATTTAACAATTCTTTAATTGTTTAAACAAATAATGTTGTTATTTACTAACTTTTTACAAAAAACATCTAAAAGCATGCAATTTTTTCTAATTTTGCAATTAACTAAGTTGAATAAAATACCTCCAATTTTGAAATTAACAAACATGAATCTTACAATAATACTGATCTTGTTAACTTTTAAAATTTGGAAAAAGCATGTTCATAAAACATCATTATGTAGTACTACTCAACTTAGGAAGTCTAAAAAATGCACATTGTTTCATATAACAGAGACGTAGTTTATGAAGGACTTGTAAAACCCTAGACATCAAGTTTCATTAAAATTTTTTATTAAAACCAAACAATTTTTTAAAAATTCGTCTGACATATTGGATTTGCCATTTTGAATTTTTCTAATTTGACCTTAAATTCGTAATCCGATTATAAATTTTCAAGAAATTTGGATGAATTTTTTAAAAACTCATCCGCAATATTGGATCCGCCATTTTGAATTTTTTAAATCTGACCTCAGATTCGTAATCAGCGACCCCAAAAACCCCTAGGTACCGATTTGTAGAAAAATTTAACAGTGTGAAAAATTTGTGCATTTGGAAACAATTTTATGGGTAAAAATAGGTACGCAGGAGGGTTAAAATAAAATTTGAACTCCTCGTTCTTAAAGAAAAAGAAGAAAATGTGTGAAATAGTTTGGTGTTTGTGTTACGCGTTTGTGTTCTGTGCGATATGACGCAAAACGACGCGTGTGTCAGTGTTGAGCCATGAGCGGTTGTTAGAGTTGAGCCATCCGAAATTTTGCAATTACAAAGCGTACTTGCAACAGAAATTCATTTTTTTACTTAAAGAGGTGTTAAAAACATCATTTCCATTGGAAAGAGAAGAAAAAAAATTTTTTTGATAACCTTTTTTCATTTTTTCAATTTTGGATTTCGTTTATGAGGAATAAATTATCTAAAGGTATATGAAAATGCATAATATGAGATTTTATTTTAATTTCATGGTTCCTTTCCTCATTCCCAAGTGTCATTCTACCATTTAAAGGTCATTTTTAATCATTTACCTAAATATTTCATTTATTTTCTACAGTGGCTTAACTCTGGCAACCATGTTCAACTCTGACATTTTTTTTAAATTGCTTCCCAATGGGAAATTAACCATTGGCGCAATAATGGTCCTATATTGGGAGCCAGCAGTACCAATGATGGTGCAATAATAGCAACCAATATTGGGCCACTATTGCCAGAGTCTTGGGATGATCACGACTTTCCCAATCCAGTAAGAAGTAAGGAATAATTAAGAATTCGAAATTTTTAATTCTTTTGAATTTTGTTTCTGACCAATTCTTTTCATTTTCATTTGGAAAAGCCGAAAAGAAACTAAGTTTATTCTTTTGAATATCGTTTTAATATTTTAAGCGAAAAAAAATTTGTCGGTTTAAAGATTTGAACCTTCAAGTTTCATTGTGGGAGACAAACAGCTTGTCCGCTCAGCTATTTAAACTGTACTATGACTAGCAAATTTTAGAAGCACTTATCTCAAAGTGTTGCAAACTTCAAAGGAATTAAAAAATTACAAAATATTAAAACGGAATAGACCGGAATTGAACTTACCGAGTATCACATAGTATTTCGGAATTCACAAAAATTCAAAAATTAAAGAAATATTAAAACGGAATTGATTGGAATTCACTTTCAAGAAATCTTTGCCTCAAAAAGGAATACATAGGAATTGGACAGAAACGGAATTAAAAAAAATTGATAATTTAACATTTTCTGTAAAAAGTTAAAAATGTTCAATTCTTCTCAATTCCTTACTTCTTACTGGGAAGCATTGACAGCCAATATTAGATCACTATTAGCTGCCAAGGAAAATGCTGGACTTTCCAAGTCTTGGATATTCATTGGCAACAAAGATTGGACCAATATTATTGACCAATTTATTACCAATGCTTTAAAATTAAATTAATGCTTAGTTATTTATTGGTTACCAATACTGAACCAACGTTTGAAATCAATATTTTACAAATACCAACATAAAGCAAAAATTTTTCAAAAAAAAATTAAATTACTAATCTAAAGAGAAAAAAATATAAATTAAATTAGAACACTCTGTTAAAAACAGAATGTGATAAAAATCAGACAAAGATAATATTTGTCTATGTTTGAGAGTGCAAGCGTCTTTTCTTATATAGAACTGGTAATACAACTTGCTAACGAGAGAAAGAAACTTTAGCGCACCCTGGTGGCACTTATCCAAAGTAATTTCGAGCATATACTTTGAAGCAGCGCAGGACATTTCAAAATCGAACACCAGGGTGCGCCAGAGCTTCTTTCACTCACTAGCAAGTTGTATATAAGAATAGAAGAGACAATAAGAAGAGACAATTGCATTCTCAAACTTAGACAAATTTTGTCTTTGTCTGATTTTTATCACATTCTGTTTTTAACAGAGTGTTCTAATTAAATTAATTATTTTTCCTTCTCTAGATTAGTAATTTAATTTTTTTTTTTAAATTTTTGCTATGTGTTGGTATTAGTAAAATATTGATTTCAAACGTTGGTTCAGTATTGGTAACCAAGAAATAACCAAGCATTAATAAAATTTTAAAGCATTGGTAAATGCTATAAAATTGGTCATTAATAAAAATAAATGAATAAACATTATAAATATTATAATAATATATATATTATAATATTATATATAATATATATTATAAATATATATTATAAATAAATAAATATTATAAATGGTCATTAATATTGGTCCAATCTTTGTTGCCAATGAATAACCAAGACTTGGAAAGTCCGGCATTTGCCTTGTCAGCCAATAGTGATCCAATATTGGCTGCCAATGCTTGGTAAAGTCGTGTTCATCCCAAGACTCTGTCAATAATAGCCCGATATTAGTTGTCAATGTTTGACCAAGAAAAAACTATTGGCAGCCAATATTGTTCCATTATTTAGCCAATGGTGAGCATTGGCAATTTCCAATTGGGTTATAACTCTGAATCTTTTGGTCAAATTTTTTTACAATGTTCAGCAAAAACATTGCATTTGAGCTTTCCAACAATATGCGCGAAATCGCTAAATTCATTCTACAGGGGAAGTTATGAAGAAAAGTCAAAACTATGCCTGTTAAGAATTTGAATTTCAGGAAATAGACAGAGACCTCTATAACTTAATGTGAGAGTGTTGTGTAATGAGATTTTTGATAGAGGTCAGATAACGAAATGACGCGCTAAAGGTTGGATGTAATTATATTTGTATATTATTGAACTAACGTATCGCAGTTATAAAATAACTAGTTAGTTTTCCATATGTGTAAAAGTTCGGTTTCTTTTATTTCAATGTTCCCTGTGCCTTGTTTTTGTAATAAGTGTAAATTCTGAACAAGTGGCGATCGTGACAGGACTAATTTTCTTGATTTTGGAGTTACGAACGAGGTGCATATACAGGTGAACTGGGAGTGAATAATAAAAAGCCGAAACATGGAAGCGGACAAAAGACATCGAAAAAGTTTAAGAGCGACCTTTACAAAAGCGTGTAATTCTTTTTGGGCCAGATATCAGAGCACGTGTCCCCGAGACGACAAGATGATGGCTTTCCAATTATTAGAAGTTAAGGCAAAAGAACTAGAAGCCGTGAACGTTATTTGCAACAAAGCTCTCTTCGAATCTCAAGCCTCTGAGGAGGAAATTGCTAAGGAATTGGAAGTAGTGGACGAGTATACAACTGCATTTCTGAAGGCAAAACTGAAGATTGCTGATTTGGATAGAGTACAAGTTGAAAGCGTTCAGACCGTGGCATCAGACACCGGGAATGGAGCGATAAAAGGATCATTAAAGCTACCACAAATTGAATTACCAAAATTCAAGGGACACGTTAAGGAGTGGCTCCCATTCTGGAGCATATTCAAAAAGGTTCATGAAGATCAAGCAATTAGACGCGAGGATAAGTTTCAATCACTGATCTCTATATACCTCTGGATTGGAAATGCTGTGAGCAGAACTTTTACCACGGCGGCCATCTTTTATTGTAGTAAAAGTACAAAAGTATAGCGCGAAAGCCTTGTTTCATATTACAAAGTAAATTTCTTTTTTATTGTAAGTAGATGTATGAATAAACAACTCATGTATAGAATATAAAATGTTAAAATTAATAATAATTATTAATATTATTATTATTATTACTTCAAATACAAGGCTTTCGCGCCATAATTTTGTACTTTTACTACAATGAAAGATGGCCGCCGTGGTAAAAGTTCTGCTTATAGCATTTCCAATCCAGAGGTATATAGAGATCAGTGGTTTCAACACCTTATACAGGCTACAGCACCGAACTCAAGGCTACTAGGTCACCGAACGCGACCTAGTGCGCAGTTTCCCCCCCTCCCACAGCTGATAACTATGATAAGGCGATATCAAGTCTTAAAAGTCGATTCGGTCAAGACGATATTGTAGTGGAGTACTATGTTCGTGAATTGTTAGGTTTGGTGCTTCAAAATGCGATCAAAGGAGCTCCAAAGGCGACACTCTCTACAATTTACGATAAGCTAGAAGCATACATTCGTGCTCTAGACACGCTCAGAGTAACGACGGAGAAATGTGCGTCAATGTTATATCCCCTAGTTGAATCTGCCCTCCCGGAAGACATTCTACGAGCTTGGCAACGTAATGATCAGTATCGTACCATAGAAGCCGAGGAACAGAATGTAACCAAGGATAAACTGACCAAATTATTGAAGTTTCTGCAAATGGAAGTTGAGAGTCAGGAACATATCGATATGGCTCTCCAGGGATTTGGTCTGTCATCGGAAGCAGAGAAATCAAAGAAACCTAGAGCTGGACCAGGAACATCAACGTCGAGAGATGTGCCCAGCACCAGTGCTCTTCTTACAACAGAAAAAGGTAAACAGGTATCATGCATTTTTTGTAAAGCTACTCATGAGAGTAAAGAGTGTGAGGTTGCACGAAAGATGGAATTGAGTGAAAGAAAAGAATATGTAAAAAGAGAGAATGCATGTTTTGTATGTTTAAAACGAGGTCACTCGGCAAAATGGTGTCGGGCAAAAGTAAAATGTAATTGGTGTTCTAGACGTCATGAATTATTGTTGTGTCTGGGTCTTGTGTCAAAAGATGATATGATTTGTAAAGATAATAACAAACAAGGAATAGAAAATAATTTAGCCACCATTTGTGCAGCCCCTGAAGTGTATCTGCAGACTCTTCGTGTATTAGTGTATTAAAAAATAATCCTGGCTCGATGATTTACATAAAGAAAATATTCATTTGACAGACGCGGGGTATCAGGGGGGTTCTATCGATGTATTGATTGGAGCCGATATTGCAGGAAAATTGATTACGGGAAAAAAGCGCGATTTGACCAACGGACTGACTATACTAGAGACGCTACTGGTCTGGACGGTGATGGGAAGGGTTTCAAAAGAGATAGAGGAGAAGTCGGAGACAATTAATATGTTGACGACGATGTTAGTTCAAGAGGCGAACCCATCCGAACTTTGGCGATTAGACATTCTCGGTATTACAGATCCTATTGAAAATGAGTGTAAAGTATAGGTACAGCCACAATAATTTTTTATTTTTAATTGTAATAATTAAATTAAATTGAAGATAATAATAAAAAACCGCTGCCAAGTTGTATAATTTTTTTTTATAATTTTGGTGCTCATTTCATGAACACTTTACTTCCTCATGGAGATAAAAATAATAGAAATATATGAATAACTTTTTATAATTATGGTAAAAGTGATTGAATTTTGGGTCAATCAATTTATTTTTAACTACCCTACAAGATAATTACAATAATTTAATAGTTAAACAAAAATTTTTAAACAAAAAAGTTGAGAAAATGTCATTTTCCACAATTTTTGGTTTTTAAAATACCAATAATTTCGAAATTTATTATCGAATTAGGTTCAAAAATAGGTCAATCGAAGCGTTTTTTGAAGCTTTACAAGTCGGTAATAATAATTTTAAGATTACTTCTACATTTTTCAACAAAATTTTCAAAAAAGTCTTATTTTCCAAAATTTTGAATTTTTAAAAGTTTAATATCTCCGGTTAATATGGACGAAAAATGTTTAATTAGGGCTCAAAAGATGCGTCTAAAAAAACTCTACAAAATTATGGAAAAACATTTATAGGTGTCCTAACATTTTTTTAAAGTTATGGGCAAAAAACGTTTTTTTGCAAAATTAAAAATCCAAAAAAAATTTAGTTAAACTTTATTAATCTATCTCAAAGTGATGGGATTTCGAAATATTTATGAAAATGTGATGTTTACACACACACACATACGGAATGACATTTTTTAAAAATGTCATTTTTGAACTCCTGAGGTCAAATAACATAAAGATATGTCAAAAAATCGAACTCGAAAAATTTCAGTATTACAATACTTCCTCTATGAGGAAGTAATTATAATAATTATTATTTTTTATTCAGTTTTAATAATAATTTTAATTAAAAAGAAAATATTAATTTAAATATGCCGCCTAATTGAGCCCGGCTGCCTGCGCAGGCAGCTGTAAATAGAGAGCTGTGGCAGTACCTTAATGCGCGACGCAAACATACGAGAATTCATAGTGAGCACGTCTGAGTTTACTTCTGAGGGGCGGTTCCAAGTTAGACTACCGTGGAAGGAGAACCAAACCCCACTACCAACAAATTTCGATATACACTACCGTCGGGAATTATCGGTACGGCTGCACGCGCACGACCCAAAAACATACCAATCTTTAAATCATGATTTTTTTGTAAATACAAATGTCAGAAAATTAACAAATATACCATTCGAAAGATTATTAAATTCTACGATTAATGGCACATAACTGAAAATTTTAATAATTTATACAAACATTGCAGCAATCGACAAAATTGACAAAAAAATTTTAAAAATACAATTTTTTTTGAAATTTTTTCAACCCCTGCACATTTTTTAAAAATTGTAGAAAAATTTTAAAACTTATATAGGTGTGATCATTCAAGTCTCATCTTTAATTTAAGACCAAAAGAGTTTAAAAATCTTATTCGGTTCGTGAGATATCATTATAAACGGACGAGCATGTTTTTTGACAAATGCATTGAATTAGTCGATTTTGAACGGTTTTTGGCTGAAAATGCTCGTTCGTTTATAATGATATCTCACGAACCGAATAAGATTTTTAAACTCTTTTGGTCTTAAATTAAAGATGAGACTTGAATGATCACACCTATATAAGTTTTAAAATTTTTCTACAATTTTTAAAAAATGTGCAGGGGTTGAAAAAATTTCCAAAAAAATTGTATTTTTAAAATTTTTTTGTCAAATTTGTCGATTGCTGCAATGTTTGTATAAATTATTAAAATTTTCAGTTATGTACTATTAATCGTAGAATTTAATAATCTTTCGAATGGTATATTTGTTAATTTTCTGACATTTGTATTTACAAAAAAATCGTGATTTAAAGATTGGTATGTTTTAGGGCCATGCGTGTGCAGCCGTACCGATAATTCCCGACGGTAGTGTAGCCCGTCAGCGTTTAAGAAAGACTATAGAGAAATTGAAAAATCAAGGCTTATTTCCTGACTATAGCAAAGTATTTGAAACGTGGTTACGCGATAATATTATAGAAATGATTCCTAAAGAAGAAATTTTACGCACTGGACATTATTTGCCACACCGACCTGTCATAAAATTGAATAGCACAACCACGTTAAACAGATTCCGTGAAAGAAAAGTAGGTGTCATTTCAGATATAAAGGGTGCGTTTTTACAGATCGGCATTGACAAATTAGATAGAGATTGTTTACGTTTTTTGTGGGAAATTGATGGGGAAATCGTTGTATTTCGACATTGTCGAGTAGTTTTTGGGCTATCCTGTAGTCCCTTTCTATTATCGGCGATAATCGAGTTATTGATAGAGCAAGCACTGGAAAAAAAAAGGGTGGCGATGAATTTCCTTGGACAAAAAAGTCAGTAGAAATGTTAAGGAAATCATTTTACGTAGACAACTGTGTGACCAGCGTAGATTCACAAGAGGAACTACAAGTTTTTAGAAAAGAGGCCACTGCTATCATGGCTGCAGGTGGTTTCGAATTACGTGGGTGCGAAAGTTTAGGAGAAATTATGGAGAGAAAAATCGCGTTAGTTTTGGGCATTTCGTGGAATAAGGAAAGAGATACGAAAGCAATTAATCCCAATGCGATGGATGTGGAAATCCCCACCGTTTTTATCAAGCGGTCCATTTTATCCATATCGCATGAGATATTTGATCCTATCGGTTTTACAAGTCCGGTTTCCTTGAAACCCAAAATTCTTCTTAAACAACTATGGGAAGAAAAAATAGAGTGGGATGTTGCAATTGACAAGAAGCGAGGAATTTCTAGTTTGGTTACAGGAACTGCCGTTGATTAAAGAGATCGAAATCAGTCGAGAAATTGGGGAAGGAGATTTATAGTTGCATGCTTTTGGAGACGCGAGCAAAAACGCATACGCTGCAGTTGTGTTTGCGCGTGTTGTTAATAAAGAATCAATAAAAGTTACATTGTTGAGTGCTAAGTCTCGGATAGCACCTGAAAACTCCTCAATACCTCGACTTGAATTGATAGCAGCTTCAGTAACAGTAAGACTCGCAAATGCAGTCGCAAAATGCCTGACTCGTTCAATCAAAGAAATTAATTATTGGTCCGATTCTACCACTGTTTTAGCTTGGCTGAAACGAGACACGCAATGGGGAATATTTGTACAAAATCGAGTGAGGGAAATAAGAACCTTAAGTAATATAGACAACTGAAGATATGTACCGAGTAGCATGAATCCTGCCGATTTGCCATCACGTGGTTGTTCTCCCTCCCAGTTAGTAGAATCTAAGTGGTGGGAGGGGCCAGACTGGCTTCGTTACAGCGAGACAGACTGGCCTTCGGGGGGAGCAGGGTTGACGAAAAGCAAGTTCACAGCGAAATTAAGAAAAGCGCCTTGGTAAATATGATAGCCTCGGAAGTTTCGGAGTTTAGGGCCGGGTAAAGGCAAATTGTCGTCATTTAGGACTTTGAGAGATGATAAAGGCCTTATCATTCTCAAATCAGAAATAGTTAATCGCGACGATTCTAATTTGTTTTTATTTCCGATCGTTTTAGATAGACACGACATTGTGAATTTGTTAATTCGAGAGACACATGAAAGATGTGGTCATATGGGGACACAGGTTGTAATGAACACTTTAAGGAAAAAATTCTGGATAATATCGCTACGTCAACTTATAAAAAATATCAAATCAAAATGCGTCGTATGCCAAAAGCAAAAAGTTAAGCGTGTCGAGTGCGAAGCCCCACCCCTTCCCACAAATCGCGTCCGGGATGCAATAGCATTCGAGTCAACAGGGATAGATTTTGCGGGACCAGTTTTTATCAAAGGGGGAAAAAAGGAATGGATATGCATTTTTACGTGCGCCGTATACCGAGCAGTCCATTTTGAACTTGCATCTTCTCTATCGACAGAAGAATTCGTGGAGTGTTTCCGGAGATTTATAGCAAGACGGGGGAGGCCTCGGAACGTGTATAGCGATAATGGGACTAATTTCTGTGGAACGGCCAATGCATTAAGAAGTTTAAACTGAGGGAAAATCTGTAGGTATAGTACAGCGAGAGAAATCGAATGGCATTTTAATCCGCCAGCAGCCCCTTGGTGGGGGGGTTGGTGGGAACGATTAGTGGGGGTCATAAAAACAATACTGAAAAAGGTGTTAGGCAAAGCGTGTCTGTCTTTCGAAAGTCTCGGATGATGCAGATGATCTAAAAATCCTAAGCCCTTCTATGTTTCTGCAAGAAATGAGAGAAACAGGAGTCCCAGATTTGGACGTGCTTTCTAGTGAAAAATTGAATAAAAAGGTGAGACATAAAAATCAAATTTTAAAAGATTTGAGAGAACGGTTTCGAAACGAATATTTGAGTCAGTTGTTATTACGAGACAATATGAAAGAAACGCGGAAAATCAAAACAGGAGATGTTGTTTTGATCGGGAGCGACAATCAGAGAAGGATGGATTGGCCTCTTGGGCGAATCGTCGAAACAATATCGGGTCGTGATGGACAGATAAGAGTATGTTTAATAAAAACAAAAAACGGATTGTTTAAACGACCAGTGCAGAGAATCTATCCATTAGAAATTCCAGTTGGTGAAAATGAACCTTGTATAAAATCAATTGAGTGTGAGCCGCTTGTCGATCAAGTAGACGACTTATTGGAAGCCATAGAAAATTCCAATAAGAGCTTAAAAAATAATGAAATTGTTACGACGAAAAGTGGTCGTATTAGCAAAAAGCCAGATAGGCGAAAGTATTAGAAATTGTGCGTATGTGTAAATTTATAAAAAGAAATATGTTTACGTGTAATTGTATATATGTATGTTGTATGATTTGGATTAGTTTTTTTTTTTTTTTTTTTTTTTTTTTTCTTCTTAAATGACTTGAGGCTTGGCCAACTGTCAGAACACACACTCTTATATACCAACTTGATTTTGCGTTTCTACAGAACGACTTTTGAGGTTAGGAGTACTCGCATTTGCCTGGACCACCCGTCTAATGGGTTTTCTCGCCAGTGGAGAGGGAAACTGTAGAAAACCTCTCCGAGTACAACCGGTTTATCGACAGTCGAATTCTGATGGTGTGTACCGGACAATAATCGACGGTGCACATCATTATACTTCGACGTCAAACCTCCCGCTCAGATTATCTCACGTGCCGGAAAAATCCCAGGCTAATGGGCGCGAACCAAGTACCCTTGATCCGCCCACCGAGCCAGGCATTTATCCGACCGAGCTAATCTGTCGGTTGATTAGTTTTTTTAAAGAAAAAAAAAATTGTTTTACCATTCCTGAAAATGGTGGGAGGATGTTAAGAATTTTAATTTCAGGAAATAGACAGAGACCTCTATAACTTAATGTGAGAGTGTTGTGTAATGAGATTTTTGATAAAGGTCAGATAACGAAATGACGCGCTAAAGGTCGGATGTAATTATATTTGTTCATTATTGAACTAACGTATCGCAGTTATAAAATAAATAGTTAGTTTTCCATATGTGTAAAAGTTCGGTTTCTTTTATTTCATTGTTCCCTGTGCCTTGTTTTTGTGATAAGTGTAAATTCTGAACAATGCCCAACTCTAACAACACTCCCCTACTTTATAAGAATTGCTTTATTGCAACTTATCTAAAATTATTTTTAAGATCTTAATTCAATTATTTTCTAGTCATTGTAACTAAAATATTCTTCTCTAATTCAATTATTTAAAATATTTTTTGAGAAAGTTCCATAAAAATTCAATTATTTAAAAAAAGTCCACTTAAAACTACAATATTTCTAAAATCCACTTGTTTACAAGATAATTTCATGAAATTTCAATAAATTCAAAATTTTTCAATTAAATATATGTTTAAAAATGCAACTAATTTAAAAAAATAGGAATAAAAAGGTTTCAAAATCTAACTTAATTAGAATTTTTAATTAAAATTTTTTAAAAATCAACTTTTTTTAAAAATAGTTATATATTAAATATTGTAAAAAAAAGAATTAATATTATTGTGAAATACGGTTTTTTAAAAATTAATTTCTTAAGAGAACAGAATTTTATTTATTTTAATGTCTTGTTCTGACTAGAATTAAAAAATTAATTTTCAGAAAATTCATATCTATTAAAAATAATTGAATCTCTTGCGCAGAATTTTATTAAATGTTTGGGAAAATAATTCAGGGTTGCCACGCTTTTACTCATTTCAAATTTCCCTGACTTTTCCAGGATTTCCAGGTTAAAAAAAAGGAATTTTTCCAGGTTTTTAAAACTACATTTATATTTTACAAAATTTTTAATTCAAACCTTTTTGAAATTAAACATAAAATTGTTATAAAACATGAAAATATCGATCACTCTCGGAGCAATCGATATCTTCATATTTTATAATAATTAAAAATGTTGGACTGATAAAATCATCATTTTATACCTATTATTATTATAAGAATATTGTTACTGTAACTTATTCAAAATTACTTTCATTATTTTAATTCAATTATTGTTTTCCACAATTTTTAACTAAAATTCTTCTTTATAAAGTGTAAATTAATTATTATTAATAATTTCTGAAAAATTTCTTTCAACATTTTCAAATCCTTTTGTTTACAATTCAATTTCACGAAATTTCATCGATTATTCAGGTACTCGGAAATTCTTCAATCAAATATATATTAGAAAATAAAAACTTGAAATAACTTCAAAAAAATTCAATTCAACTTTTACAAAAAAATTAAATCTACACAATTTTAAGTTAATGTTTCTCAAAATTCAATTCTCATAAAGAATTTTATTAACAAATTTTTAAATAATTCCATTATTTTGACGAATTTTAATAAAATTTTAAGAATAAACACATTTTTCGAGGAATTTGATTAAAATTGTATCAAAAATAATTGAAATTCTGCAATGAGTTTTATTATCTATGAAAATAATAATTTACTCCCTGTTAAAAATTGTATGACATATTTATAAAAATAATAATTGAATGTCTGTAAACATAAATTGAATATTTTTGAAAATAATAGATTTATTGCGAAGAAATTTATAAAAAATGTTTAAAATAATTAATTTCTTTTGGAAAAATTTATTAAAATAGTAGATATTGAAAATCATTGACTGGAGGAGAATTTTTGAAAAAAAATTGAATTTGTTAAAAAGAATTTCATTAAAATTTTTGAAAATAATTGAATTTTGGAGAAAAATTTTAATATTTATAAAGATAGTTGAAATTTTGACGATAAATTTTTTTAAACTTCTGATCATAATTGAATTTTTGCGAAGTATTTTATTACTTTTGAAAATTATTAAATTTCTTTGATTAATTTGAATAAAATTTTTAAGAATAATTATACATTTTTCGAGAAATTCCATTAAAATTGTATTAAAAATAATTGAAATTTTGCGATGAGTTTTATTATTTATGAAAATAATTGTAAATCTATAAATTTTTTGATTATTTATGATAATAATTGAATTATTGCGAAGAAAGATTGTAAAGGCAACTCTTTTAAAATTGAATTAAAGAAAAATTAGATTTCAAGAATAAGCACAATAACTTTAGAAAACAATAATTTTCCAGGATTCCAATCAAAATTCCCTGACTTTTCCAGGTTTTTTCAAGGTTTATAAAAATTCCCTGACATTTCCAGGTTTTCCAGGTTTCCAGGTTGCGTGGCAACCCTGTAATTGAATTATTTTGAAGAATTTTATTAAAGTAGAATTTTTAAAAATTTTGTATCTGAAATAAATTATAATAAATTAAATAGCTAATTTTCCTAGTCTTTCATATATAATATTTATAAAAATTAAAAGCGTAACTTTTCTAAAATTCAATTATTTTATGAATTTTTAACTAAAATTATTTGCAAAATTATTTAAAATAAATTCAATTTCAAATCTGTAAAGTTCAATTATTGTTAGAAATAGAAAGAATTTAAAAATAAATTGAATAGGGTCAGTTGGGGTAAATAAAAACAGAGATTTGCTAAGTTTCACCAATAACATAAGTTTTTTCTTTTAAATCGGAATAATTTTGGTTTTTATTGTGTATTAACTTATTATTTCACTTCCATAGAACAATTTTATGGGGTGGTAGAAAATATGGGTTTCATTAAACCGCAATAATCAACTGTATCTATTTACCCCTAAATTTTTCAACTTTGCTCAACTTTATGGGTAAATAGAGACAGTTGATTATTTCTTACAAAATTGAAGAAAAAATCAATTTCAAGTATGGAAATGTTAAAAAGTAATAAATATAATAATGCACTAGATAAGTTTAAACAAAAACCATGCCAAAAGTTGAAACACATTACACAAATAAAGGTTTGTTCTCTCCTATTCTCTCTCAATGCATTTTTATAATGCTGAAAATAGTAGTTGTAGTTTAATAGAAACAATTTTCTCTTCTTTTTATTATAAGAAATATTATTGATTATTGAAATTACTTTTCCCTGATTTCCTTGACCTATGGAAATCTTGTTAGATAACAATTTTTTTAAAAATACAAAATAATTGAGGGCGTGGAATGGATAACTGCCTGCAAAACATGGTCGAAAGGGACTATACCAGTCAGACAATAGTGAGCTCCTCTAGGCCTCTCACTGATGTCTGACTGGTATAGTCTCTTTCGACCATGCGTTGCAGACAGTTATCCGTTCCACGCCCTCAATTCTAGTATCAAAAAGTACAAATTAAAACAAGCAACAAAAAATATCGTCTTTCAAAACTTTACACTGAAAAAAAGGATTTGATTCAAATAATCGATTACTTGATTATTCATTGAAAAAAAAATATTCTGAAATTGAGAGGAAAATTCTTCTTCAAAAATAATAAAATTACTGTATTTGATCTGTATAAGTGTTATAAATTAAAATTGTAAACATGTTTGTAAATAATGTAAAATGCCTTTTAGAGAATGAATTTAAAAAATGTACCAATTAACACAAATTGTTTTTTTTATTAAAATTATTTTTCAATATTACTATTTTAAATGATATTTACTGCTAGTGCAGTATATTATTTATTTGAAAATAATATAATTATTATTATAATAAGTTATTGACATTAAATACATATACACACATATATATGAATAACAATAATATTTATTATTATTATTAATTCATATTTTCACATTACATTGAATAAACGTGAGAACCGAGTAAATTTGGGTAAACTATTTAAAATTAAAAAAACTGAAATATTGAAATCGAATCTAAAATTTTAAATATTAGCACTGCTCATTAGCCCTGATTAGCTCGTCCAGTCTGGACCAACGCGTGGTTCGATCGTCACTAGTCTGATTAGCCCATGGTCAGACAGTCTTTTCAGCGCCCAGTTAGAGAGTAGACTGTCTTTCTGGCACCACACTAGAACACAACAATTTTTCTACACGGGTATACCTACCATATTTAATTTGACTCAAATAAAAATTCTGTTGCAACGTTTAGAAAAAAAGTCGAAAGAGTTACATCGACAATAAGTCGAGATGAATCGTGTTACATTTTTTGAAAATAATAAAAAAAATTATAATATCCGAGGTTTGTCAGTATAGGAGAAAACCTCGATTTTAAATACCGAACCAATATTAATACAACTGCATTGTATGCGTACATACAAAAGACTCAACGATTCAGAACCAACTGGGACTTGATCAGACAAAATTATAGTGCAAGTAGCATTATTCCCGTTCTAATAAGAATCGTTACAGTTTCAAGAACCCAGATTCAGTATTATCTCACCCTCGATCGTCGTGAAGCTCATCATCATCATCATTATCATTACTCTCATGATCATCATTTATTATTATTATTATTATTTCTTCCATTTTTTTCCTTTCCCACTTTCTTTTATTTCTATTATCATTATCGTACCGATTGTTAGTACTATTTTCCTTAGAGAGATCATTTCAAGAGATCATCGTCACGATCATCATGAACATCAATCATCGCCTTGCTCGTTATATCAGTCGAGATGGCGTAAGACCTATTAATCTGCTTTCATCCATTTTGAAGACAATGGAGCCGTATACAACAATAAATTTCAGAAACATTGGCCAATCTTTTTACAGTGTATATTGGAATAGGCGAGCGTAAGATAGATGGTTCACTTAGCCTTTTATTATAAAATGTATTTTAATTTTAAATCTAGACTTAAGTTGGTTTTTTTCTATTCACTTGAAGTGAACCTATTTTGTAATGTACTTTTTTAGGTAGGTATGATTCTACCGAGTTGCTTTTGCACTCGAGTTGGTCTAGACTGGTTGCATGATTAAGAATGGTCGAAAGACACGTCACCAGACACCGCACGTCTTGTGAAATCTAACCTAAATACCCGCTGCACCTATTGTCCGAGAGCATGCGGAAAAGACGACGTTGTTCATTTCAATCAACCTGCACTCAAAGGGTTGAAGAGCATTTTTCTCACTCAGATAAACATTATGCGATGCCAATCGAATACTTACGCGATCGCTTAAAGTTACATATGTTACAGGAAAATTGTCTTCCTCTTTTTTTTCTTTTGTCTTTAAACAATATAAGAAAAGGTGAATTTAGTAAGGCAACCAAAGACCGACAACGAAAGAAAAGCAACTATATTAGAATTTAGTGTTAGGGGAGGGGAGGGTTTAAAGCGTATTAAAACGGAAATTATCGAATATATATTTTATTTACTTTTTTTAAAAATCATCTTTGGGAATCTGTCTTTCGTAATAAATGCGTATGAAGCACATCTGTTACACGGAGAAAAAGGAATAGTTGACACATCCAGATACATGGATATCACAGCCATATTATATTGAAAAATACGGGATATCCATAGTTAAGGTTGCTGCATCCATATTCTATGGCTGGCTGTAAATTGTTGAAGCAGCAAAAGATCTATGGTTGGGTGATCCATAGTAATGGAAATGGGAAAGAAAAAAATTTGAATCACTCAATTAATTAAATTCCATGTCACTTGAGATATTTTATACACATTTTTGTTAATTAATACACACCACTTATTGAAAACCGCATATTTACGATATAAATTATTAACCGATGGGGGAGACACGAACCCTAGACCAAATGCATACTAAACACTAACGCTATCCACTACACTATACACACAACTACAATATTTGAGCATATAATATTCCTTATATACTCTACACATATTTCATGAAAATAAATTTACATACAAACTAATAGTCAATAACGATAATAAATAATAAACAATTATAACACTATTTATACACAATAAACTCACAACGAGATTATATATAGACGCGACAGGAGACCGTCAAGCGACGGACAAATTGAGACGACCATTTTTAAATGGATGCCATGATAATGAATTGCGCGCAACATGTATCGAAATTTTAAACTAACTATGGATCTCCCAACCAAAGTTTATATGGATGAGGGAGCCATATTATATTGTTGAATCAAATATGGATGTGACATCCATAGGCATGGTTGGGCTTACAATTCATGCTATGGATTTTCACATATGGCTGCCTCATCCATATAAACTTTGGTTGGGAGATCCATAGTTAGTTCAAAATTTCGATACATGTTGCGCGCAATTCATTATCATGGCATCCATTTAAAAATGGTCGTCTCAATTTGTCCGTCGCTTGTCGGTCTCCTGTCGCGTCTATATATAATCTCGTTGTGAGTTTATTGTGTATAAATAGTGTTATAATTGTTTATTATTTATTATCGTTATTGACTATTAGTTTTTATGTAAATTCATTTTCATGAAATATGTGTAGAGTATATAAGGAATATTATATGCTCAAATATTGTAGTTGTGTGTATAGTGTAGTGGATAGCGTTAGTGTTTAGTATGCATTTGGTCTAGGGTTCGTGTCTCCCCCATCGGTTAATAATTTATATCGTAAATATGCGGTTTTCAATAAGTGGTGTGTATTAATTAACAAAAATGTGTATAAAATAGCTCAAGTGACATGAAATTTAATTAATTGAGTGATTCAAATTTTTTTCTTTCCCATTTCCATTACTATGGATTACCCAACCATAGATCTTTTGCTGCTTCAACAATTTACAGCCAGCCATAGAATATGGATGCAGCAACCTTAACTATGGATAACCCGTATTTTTCAATATAATATGGCTGTGATATCCATGTATCTGGATGTGTCAACTATTCCTTTTTCTCCGTGTAAAATTAACAATAAGGAAAAAATTGCAAATCTCCCCATCTTTCCTGCCGGTGGGGCAAGATGGGGTACTCAAAAAAGCAACTTTATTTCTGTCGACAAACTTCACAAGTAAAGGTTGCATCTTTATCTTCGACATCGACACCAGCACAACTGCACAAAAATCCCATTGGCCGCAGACAGAACACGCTAGTTCATGAACTGTTATTATTTACATAATAAATAGAGGTGTGCAAAATTCGAATCGAAAGAAAATTCGAATCGAACTACCAATTCAAAATTCGAAGTTTCGAATTTCGAATGTGCAAAATTCGAATCGAAAGAAAATTCGAATCGAAATACCAATTCGAAGTTTCGAGTTTCGAATTGGCCGATTCGAATCGAAAGAAAATTCGAATCAAACTAGCAAATTCGAAAATTGGAGTTTCGAATTGTACAACTCAACTCGGTTACTTTATTCGCACAATTAATTATTCTATAATTTTAATATATAAATAACATACAAATACCAATAATGTGTTGAATGTGAAGAAAATATTTCGCTTATTGTTTGTAGTACATAAGGAAAAAAAATTATTTTGCAAATTTTTTGCTTAATTTTTAAAATAAATTTTCATTTATTTTAACAATTTAATAGCTAATATATAATTAAAAACCGCTGCTAAGTTGTATATTTTTTATAATTTTGGTACTCATTTCATGAACACTGTATTTCCTCATAGAGATAAAAATAATAAAAAATATATTAATTACTTTTTATAAATATGGTAAAAGTGATTGGATTTTGGATCAATCAATGTATTTTTAAATACCCTACAAGATATTTACAATAATTTAATAGTTAAACAAAAATTTTTAAACACAAAAGTTGAGAAAATGTCATTTTCCAAAATTTTTGGTTTTTAAAGTACCAATGATTTCGAAATTTATTATCCAGGGTGGCCACATGTCAGTAAAGTCAGTAAAGTCAGGGAAATGTCAGCAAAAAAAATATTTTGTCAGTAAAGTCAGGAAAATGTCAGGAAAAAAATTTTTTGTCAGTAAAGTCAGGGAAATGTCAGGAAAAATTTTTTTGTCAGGGCAATTAAAGAAGAAGGGAAATGTCAGGAAAAAAATTTTTTGTCAGTAAAGTCAGGGAAATGTCAGGAAAATTTTTTTTGTCAGAGCAATTAAAGAAATTAAGACAGTCATGCAATACATTTTTTGCTCTAAACAAAAAAATTTTTGTCAGGGAAATTCGTTGTTATGTCAGTAAAATGTCAGGAAAATTGATAAAGTCAATCTTGCGGCCACCCTGTTATCGAATTAGGTTCAAAAATAGGTCAATCGAATCGTTTTTTAATGTTCTACAATTTGGTAACGATAATTTTAAAGTTACTTCTACGTTTTTTAACAAAATTTTCAAAAAGTCTCCGGTTAATATGGACGAAAAATGATGAACAAAAAGTTTTGAACGTTCAAATGAACGAAATATTTTTTGTTAAAAATATTTTTATAGATTATTGATTACAATTCAAATTAAAAACTCAAATTTTACATTTAGAAACATTATAATTAATTTGCCTAATAGTGACGCAAAATTATAGTAATAAAAATTTAATTTGAAGAAGAAATAAATAAATTTCGTTCATTTGAACGTTCAAAACTTTAACCTCCTGAAAAATGTTTAATAAGGGACCAAAAGATGCATCTAAAAAAACTCTACAAAACTAAAGAAAAACATTTATAGGTGTCCTAACATTTTTTTAAAGTTATGGGCAAAAAACGTTTTTTTGCAAAATTAAAAATTCAAAAAAATAATTAGTTAAACTTTATTAATCTATCATAAAGTACTTTCATATGTGGACGTCCACATGAAAAGGGCCCAAATTGTCGGTTCTAGTTTTCGAGATAATCGCAATTTAGTAATTTTGGAGCAAAATCTTAATTTTTTTTTATTTTTTATTATCAATCTACATGCTTTGGCAAGTCGAATCAAGCGGTTTTCATTAATTTATCGATAATTTAACTGTTTGATTTCATTGGTTCTTTAGAAAAATGAAAAGGGCCCATTTTGTCAGTCATTTGCAAAGGTAATCCGTATTTTAAAAATGGAGGTGCGGAAAAATTTAAAACCTCTTGATTTTTCATCTCTAAGGTGTCCTGAACTGAAAACAATTCTTATCTAAATAACTTCCCAAAAGAACCAGAGATATTGATGTTAGAGTCTTTTTTTTCGTAATTGTCGAAATGAAAATTTGGATATTGCGTCAATTTTTTCATAATAGAGACTGTAAAAAATTTTTTAATAAGTTTAATATATATTTTTTTTCTTTAAATGACACAATAAAATTGTACCTAATCATTAATCTTGTAAAAAAAATGGTTTTTTAATAGAAAAAACTGTCCTTTTTAAAAAAGGGCCCATATAGTCGGTTTTTAAATTAATTAGTTAATTAAGGGGGGGGGTGGTTTTAAAAATTTAAAACCTGTTGGTTTTCTATCTTCAAGGTGCCCTGAACTGGAAACAATGCTTATCTGAATAACTTCCAAGAAGAACCAGAGATACAACAATTGGTTGGTATCGCAATCTTTAATTCCGTTTTTCTCGAAATGAGGTTTTTGGCGTTCTAAACTTTGAAATTCCGTAACTCAGCGAATTTTTAACCAAAAAAGTTCTGAGACCACTCAAAATTTAATTTCATTTAATTTCATTTAGTAACCAATAGTTACTGTTAATAAATACAATTTCCAATTCTAAGAATTATTTTTTTATATAAAAATTGTAATTTAATGTTTCAAGAAAAATTGAAGAATTTTTGTATAATTTGAAAAAATTATTTTTTGTGGAATTTTAATTTATAAATAGGTATGATTATAATTCTTAAAAATTTTAATTGTTTTAATTTAAAATTTTTAATTAGTTTGTGTATATATTTGAATTTTCGGAAATATTGAAAATATTGAAAATAATTCAATTCTTTGCAAGAATTCAATTATTTTCATAAATAATTTATTTTTAATAATAAATAATAATTAATTTAATTAATTTTAATATTTTTAATTTATTTTTTTCGTAAAAATTATATTATTTTTAAACAAAATTTCAATAAAATTTTACGAATAAATACAATTATTTTCTAAAATTTTAATAAATACTTCAAAACAATTTAATTATTTTCTTAAATAGAAATAGATTTTAATCCTTGCAAAAATTCAATTATTTTCAAAAAAATTTCAAGAATGATTTCAATTTTTTTTCTCATTTCGTTATAAAATCTTTGCAAAAATTCAATTATTTTTAATACAATTTTAATAAAATTTCAAAAATTTTCAATTAAAATTCTTTAAGAATTCTTTGAGATTTCTGTCAAAATAATTGTGCGAATAAAATAACCGAGTTGAGTTGTACAATTCGAAACTCCGATTTTCGAATCGGCCAATTCGAAATTCGAAACTTCGAATTGGTATTTCGATTCGAATTTTCTGTTGTCGAGTCGAATAATTTTCGATTCGACTCGATTAAATGCACACCTCTAATAATAAACACCTCCTAAAAAAAGTGAAAAACTTACCAGAAAATCGTCGTAAACAGTTTTTTTTAGTTAAACAGATAAAAAATTTGTTCTCATGGCTTAATGCTTTTGTAAACAAGAAACTATCGTCTCGGTGCAGTATTATGTGAAACATATAATCGCGATTGGTTAATTCGTTTGTTAAATAGGGTCTTGCCACACTCTCCCCTATGTAATAGTTTTGGGTTGGTATCACACCCTTAAAAAGGAGATCTTCATTTTAGCGGATTCTTCTACATTTCATGTTTTTTCCTCTTGTAGAGTATTTCTTATAGCATTAATTGATAAATTTATATTTATTCATTTCACTTAAACTCAATGTTTTTGACTTCAAAGCCTCAAAAAAATTATTTTGTTTTATTATTAACCACCAAAGAGTAAAAATATTCTACATTCAAGTGGAATACTTTTGTTTCAAAAGTATAATATTTCTTTTTTTGGTGCATTTTGATAGCAAGATTTTTAATGAAGATTGTTCTGATAGAACGAAAAAGTCAATAATACATTAAATTAGACAGTAGGTCAATTATGAAAAAAAAATAAAAATTATAAAGGAAGAATCAAACAAAATCATCTGTCGAACTGTCAAGGAAGAGAAACAGGGCGTGTTTATAATAGAGAAAATACTCTAGTCATGAAGAGAAAAAAATAATGCAAATACCAAGATTGAAATACATAGAAAGGAAACAATTCTCCCAACTATCTTTTGTTGTTTCAGATTGAAAATTGAACGGCTGCCATTTTAATGAGTACAACGGTTTGTAGTTTCATAGTGACAATGATCCTCATCCGAATGGGTTTATTCTCTCCTAATGATAGAAATGTCAGCAGTTGACAATAATAGACATAACAGTACTGTAGGATTGAATTAGAATCCCATCCGTTAATGAAGTATTCAATTTACCTTTTATTATTTAGGAATTTATTTTTATAGAAAACGCTCTCGATAGGGATATGGAATGTTTACGGAGTAACTGGCTATATGTTGAACTGATACTAAACGCCAATATTGGACCAGGACAGTGCCAAGGTTTTTAAATAATGGACCACTAATGGCCCAGAGTTTTTAAGTATTCGGCTAATAATGGCACATTTTTTTGCATTGGGTCAATATTGGCTAAAGCTTGGCAATACTATTGGCACGATTGAACCAATGTCACGCAAATTACATTTTTTTTTCTAGAAAATAATAAAAAAAGATCAAAATTCAAAGAATAACAGGGTTCTCACAAAAATTTAATTTTGTTTTTCCCTGATTTAAAGACGAAATTAAAAAATTAAAATTCTTCTTTAAGTCAATTATTTTTAGTACCTAATTTTTGAGAAAATTTGCGTAGAATTTTATTACAATTTTTTTAAATAATTGAATTATTTTGTAAAATTTCATTAAAATAGTAGACATTATTGAAAACCATTGAATTGAGGAAAACTTTTGAAAATAATTGGAATTTTGTTACGAGTTTTATTAAAATTTTTGAAAATAATTGAATTTCGAAAAAGAATTTTATAATAAATAATTTTGACGAGATATATTTAAAAATTTGCACAATTTCTGCAATCATTTGTAACTTCTCCAAAACTTAATATTTCTTTTAGTGTTTTTAACTAAAATTGTTCTTTAAATCAAATATTTTAAATAATTTTAGAAAAAGTTTATTGAGAACTCTCTAAATTTGAATTAGTAAAAATGTTTACTTATTTAAATTAGTGACTGACTTTTTGATTTTGAATTAGTAAATTTTACTAATAAATTAGTAAAAATTGGACAAGTGCGAGTTGTACTCGCACTGCAATGGCGGGTTCCGCACACAAATATTAAAACAATACTTGCAACATTGATCGGTAATTGGTAGAATTAAAATAAACAATTATAAAAATATATTAAAATCATTTGATAAAAAAATAACTAAAAAAAATTAAAGTATTGTATATATCTAATATTGTAAACAATAATAAGCAGAGGAACTATAATCAATTTTGGAAATTTGTTCCTCTGCTTATTATTGTTTACAATATTAGATATATACAATACTTTAATTTTTTTTAGTTATTTTTTTATCAAATGATTTTAATATATTTTTATGATTGTTTATTTTAATTCTACCAATTACAGATCAATGTTGCAAGTATTGTTTTAATATTAGTGTGCGGAACCCGCCATTGCAGTGCGAGTACAACTCGCACTTGTCCAATTTTTTTTTTATTTTTAGTTAAGAAATTAAAGTCAGAAAACAATCTCTCATTTATTCTCTTAAAATTTCACTCTCTTCCTTAAAATATTTAATGCCACGTGTTTAAACTAAAAAAAATTAAAAAAAATTTTTTTTTTGAGAAAAAAAATTAAAAAAAATTTTTTTTTGATTTTTTTTCAAAAAGTTTCTTAAATAAATTTTTTGTCGTCAGACTGTAATAATACACTAGGATATTAATTTTCAGCTCATTAGGTCAAATAATGTAAATGTTAGGGAAAAAAAATTTTTCACTGAGAAAACTGGAGTATTGGACTAAACATCTGGAGGGACAAATCGTTCATATTTGAGAGTTAGCTATTGGATAACAATCTAAATGTTCAAATACACCATTGACAGATATTCGTGCCATTTCTCTTGGAGGAAAAATGAGTTTATAACAGAGGGACAAATTAACCATCTTGAGAAATCCCTTCCTTATCCGGCGCGAAATGAATAAATATGGCAACCTAACCCCTAAATTAAATACATAAAATGTCAGAAAAATAATTTCGCGCGCATCAGATCGTACACATTTTCTGCGCAACTTTTAACCCTCAGATATAATGGGAGAGAATATACAAGTAGATTTCCATTATCAATTCAAAATTTATTTTAGAAGGACTATTTAACTCTCTTCATAAGCAAAGGAAACATACACTTTTTGAACCTCTGAATTTGACTCTCCAGTTTTCTCAGTGTTGTTTTAAAATTTTTTAGTTTTTCCTTGACAACGCTATGGCCATCATTACATATCAAGTTCTCTATATTTTTCCTGTAATATTCAAGTAAAAATACACCAGCATGAAAAATTTCAGCTCTCCATGTCGAAAAGTTTAGAAGTTAAGGGGGGGGGGGGAATGATCACTTTTTATGCATTTTTGGCCAAAAATCTTGTTATTTCCTTGACAACGCTATGCCCATCACGTCCAATCACATTCGCTATATTTTTCCTGTAATCTACGTGTGAAAATACATATCTGTACCAAATTTGAGCTCTTTAGGTCAAATAGTTTAGCCGCTAAGGGGGGGGACACGATTTGGCTACGGACAACAGAGTCTCACCAATAGGGTTCCGCCGATACACCGTAGGTGTACGGAACCCTAAAAATTACTATTTAGTAGTAAAATTTACTAATTCAAAAGCAAAAAGTCAGTCACTAATTCAAATTAGTAAACATTTTTACTAATTCAAATTTAGAGAGAATTTTCAAATTCATTTGTTCAAATTTACGAAATTTCGTTTATTCAGAAATTCTTCAATTAAATATATATTAGAAAATAAAAACTTCAAAAAATATTTAAAAAATTGAACTTTTTCAAAAAACTTAATTCTACAGAATTGTTAGTTAAAAGTATAAAAAGTATTGCTGTTTTAGCCATACGCAGTGTAGATAACAGCCATATGTATGTGAGAGACAGTAATATGCATATGTGGAGAACACCAATAATGTATTTTAAGAACAGCAAAACTGTATTGCTGTTTCAGCTATACATCCTAACCATACTTGTATGTCAAAATTGACATTATAATTTTTTTCAGTGTATAGAATAAAAAGGAAGTCTTTTTTTACGAAAAAGGAAAGAGCGATGTTAGAAAAAAAAGCTCCGATGGAAAAAAGACCGTTTACAAAAAATCCATTAAGTGATGAAACTCCCGTCAATATAAGTATAAGAATATAATATAATTACAGTTTGATGTCGTGTGTGCTGTAATAGCGGCGCTATGACTGACGTGTGTCTTACATGTATATATATATATATATATATATACAAACCAACACGATACATAAATGCACACTTTCACTGTTGGTTGGCACGTGGTCGGAAGGGGGTCGATATACCCATATAATCATTATACATATATATGTATGAACATACGAATCGAGTAAGCTACAAGTCGAGGGGGTAATTACTGATTAAAATGGTGTACACTCTAATACACTAAATTTTTCTGCTATTACGCGTATTATCCAGTATTACAGGGTATTACAGAACTATTACAGGGCATTATTGATTATTACAGAATATTACCTCTATATTATGTGGTATTACACTGACGTATTAATGCTCTATTACGTGACTATTACATGACTATTTCGTGAAGAGCGTACACGCTAATACACAAGTAAATACCCCCTCGCTACAAGTGGAAGTTGGGGATAATCGTTGATCAAGCAGAAATAAATCAGGGCCATTTGGGAGTGGTATTTAGACTATATAATAGTTGTATTATATCAAATTATCGATTAGTCCAATCGAGTAAGGTTGATAGAAATCAAATCGGGTGAAGGGGGTGGTAGGGGGATATGCGAAAGTTTTCACTGTCGAGAAAATCTATTCATTCCCTTGAGACGATTAAATCGACATTTCAATTGTTTCATAACGAGAGGGAGATTAAATTACCATCGCTGACTGTGTATATGTGTTGTATATACGTTGTTCATCAGAATTTATGTAAAAAGTAAAGTATTCAACCACCCGGAAAGATTGAACCACGAGACACAAATTCGCTCTTGAATTTGCATAATTTAATTGTCCTCTGGAAGCAGTAAATCAAAAGAAACGAATGCAATTTGGATAATAAAATTTCTGAATGCAAATCAGTTCAAATTGCATAAATTGAAAATGTTGGTTGGTCTCAGGTTGGTTCGAAATACACTTGCCTGGTTTGGGCCTAGACTGGATTGGGGTAAATACTCCACTAAATGGAAATTGCTGGTTTTAGTCTCAGTATACTGTGTGGTTGAAAAAGATCCAAAAAAGAATAATGAAACTACAAAACGGGACTGACTTGGCCCAGACCTGGTTGTGTTAGTACTTAAATTTGTCGGCTATATTAAGTAAAAAACGAGATGAATTCTTCCCTGGCTGAAAACTGTGATTGTTTGGTTCAAAAAGAAGAAAAAACCCAAATCAGGACCGACATGGCTTTAATTTGTCGGTTATTAACTAAAGAAAAGCTAAATTCAATCCTGGCTGAAAACAGGAATTGTGTGGTTCAAAAAGAACAAAAAAATAATTAAAAAACTCCAAACGGAACTGACTTGGTCCAGACCTGGCAGTGGATTATATTCTACCCTGGCTTAAAAGCAGCATTTATCGGCTAAAAAAGCAATTTATTTTCGAGAATACGTAATTCTTTGGGTGAAATTGAAAATGTTAAACATATACACACTACATGGTGGCAATTGATCGAGATTCGTGAGCGTTGAACATTGATTGTGGGACAGGGGGAAATAAAAAGAGGAGCGCGTGATTTGCATTCCAAAAGGGTTTTCCATGCCCAGAGATCCTGTCGATATATACTCGACTTTCTACAAGGACGCCGACTAATCGAAGGTGCTTTCAATGGTCCCACAACCAGTTTGAAGAAGTTCGCGTTGAAGTATTACGTCGTTTCGAACCGCATGCCTGCACGCGATTCAAAGATCGTTATGTTAATTGCTTCGAAAAGTGCATCGCCGTTCAGGGAATTATTCACGAGACAAGCGCAACAATTTTCCAGAAATTCCTATATTACGCCATATATATATATATATATATATATATATATATATATATGTGACGCTCCACGAGAAAAGGGACCTTATTTACTCTTGTCATAAGGTCCCTTTTCTCGTGGAGCGTCACATATATATAGCTTTATAACACCCAAAGATATTATGAAAATTTTCAATTTCATTTACACTGAACCTGAAATTCTACATCATATGAAAAGAAAAGTGAAGAAAAAAAATCGCAGTTGCGAAGAATTGAACCCCGGCTCCCCAGTGGGAAATTGCCAATGCTCACCATTGGCTAAATAATGGACCAATATTGGCTGCCAACAGTTTTTTTTGGTCAAACATTGCCAACCAATATTGGGCTATTATTGCCAGAGTCTTGGGATGATCACGACTTTGCCAAGCATTGGCAGCCAATATTGGATCACTATTGGCTGACAAGGCAAATGCCGGACTTTCCAAGCCTTGGTTATTCATTGGCAACAAAGATTGGACCAATATTAATGACCAATTATTTACCAATGCTTGAAAATTAAATTAATGCTTGGTTATTTATTGGTTACCAATACTGAACCAACGTTTGAAATCAATATTTTACAAATACCAACACATAGCAAAAATTTAAAAAAAAAAATTGAATTACTATAGTAATTCAATTAAAATAAAATTATTAAAAATAATGAATTTAATTAAAAAAACAGAATGTGATAATAAATCAGACAAAGATAATATTTGTCTATGTTTGAGAGTGCAAGCGTCTCTTCTTATATGGGTGATTTTCACGTAACTGTGCAATTTTAAGATCAGTTTTAAAAGAAAAAAAATTTTGTTTTTTTCATGTTAAATATCACTTTTCCTCATCATTAGGGCATAATATAGTTGTCATTTGAACGGTTTTACTACAGCTATAATTATAAAAAAATTATAACAAATTTTCGAAAATTGGCTGCCACGGAGCTGACCACCCTATGCATTAAATAATACTGCCGTCAACTGGGGCTACTTTATGTACTCGAGGTATTTAATAAATAAAATTATTAAAAAGAACTTCTTTGTCAAAAAACCAAAAACAAGTTGATTAAAATCCTTAAAACGATTAAAACTTCAACCGGTGAGCAACATAACGACAAAAAATTAACTTTAATTAATATTTATAAGTTTTTTAAATTAGTCTTAAAACTATTTCTCTCGTTTTTGTTTAATATCTTATTCTTTTTTAATTTACTCTGAAATATCTACACAAAAGATTTAATGAATAAGAAAGGATCAAAAAAATGTTTATGTAACATTATAAAAACACAAAGTTCAATGCACAAAGTAGCCCCATTCCGGGGTCTATTTTGTGCACAACTTTTAATGACTACAACTCAGACAAAAAAATTTATTTCATTGACGAACTCAAAGGAAACCTTCGGAAGGAAATATAACATATGCAAAAGTTGATTTTCTTTTAATTCTGAATTTGAATAAATCACTGAGTTAAAAAAAGCATTTTGATGCACAAAATAGCCCCAGCAAAAATATTTACTATTTACTATCAGCTTGACATAACCAGAGAATTTCATTTTCATAACATTATGAAATTAGCGCATAAAAATAATTGTAGAAAAGTATTCACAAATAAGAGCGTTACGATCAACAGTAATTATACTGTGCTTTTGCTTGGTTGTTGTAAAGGCGTGTTTTTTCGAATATTAAGGTGTTTTTTAATAAGTCAACGGTTGCCGAAGCACTGAAATATAAAAGGACACAACTATGTCTGTCCTCTTCTATAATATGTGTTGTTGTAGCAACTGTTGATCCATGAATTTGCACCTTCACACTGTACGCCACAGGCGCCACGGAGCTGATATTTTATGTGACATCACGGAGCTGAAATTTGACATTTAAACTACCCGTGTAGAAATTTAACCATGGCCCAAATAGGGGCCAGATCTTGTTATCATTGTGTAAGCCATATCGTGGCAATTTCTACACGGGTAACCTAACTCCGACAATTCTGCAAAATAATTCTTTTTTTTGGGCAGATAATTTGTTTCTAATATAATCTTCAAAAAAATCGCAATAATTACCACAGAGAGTGTTTAGATTAAAAGAATAGTAATACCACGGTACTTACCACTTTTTTGTGAACTTCACATTTTTACAAAAAAAATTGTTTTTAAGTGTACAACTTACAATTTTGAACCTTTTTTTTACTGATATTTGTTGCTAATGGATCTTATTTTAGATTGTAATTCTCAGATAACATTAAAATGTGCCATAAAAAGTTAAATTATAGGGAAAAAAATCTTATTACAAAATTGAAAAAATTTGTGGACAAAACTATTTTACATTTTATAATTTTATAAGAAGTATTAAAAGATGCATTATATGTAGAAATTGTTCACCTACTATCGGTTCAAAAAGTATAGTCAGTTGACTTTGAAGGCTTGTAACTTGAATAAAAAAAATCGCACAATATTGAAACTGTATGGAATCAGTAAGTAATTTATTTCTACATTAATGTAAAAAATTAAAATCAAATAAAAATTTTTTTCTTAAAGTTATTAATTTTTGAAGGGAAAAAGAACATGTTTTTTGACACTATTTTCAATAAGGCCTACTTTGGTAACATATAACTCGTTTAATGAGAGTCCTATGATGTTCCTGATTTTTTTCTATGTTCCTTAAATCTTTCTGAATAATGTTATTTAAACAAATAACCGTTATAATAATAACTTTTTGAGATTATTAAACGAAACCGTAGTTGTGTTATCTTTGTTGGAAATTAAGGTACGAAGATGAGACAAAGCATACGTTACGGGAAATACGACACTGCTTACGATTTGCAAAGAAATTTTGGAAAAAAAATTATTTTAAGTAATTATTTTCAAAAGTATTTTCAGTTTTTTGCTTTATTGCACCATTAGCAGTCAGGTGCATACTACTGTAAGTCTTTTTGTCCGAGACTCCAAGTTTAGCACTACTACCTTTTTTTTTGGTCATTTTTTTCTGTGGTTGAAACTGATTTATAACTTTAAAGATCTGGTTTCTAAGGATGTACAGAGGTGTAAACATCTAAAATATTTTTTCTGTCTTAAGAAATTCAAAATTGTATGTAGGTTTGGGTAGAAGTGACCTGAAGTCCTCACTTACCTGCTCATGTCTACAATAATACAGTTTATCGCATTTAAAATGTTGACGCCTATGGGAAATGGTTTATGATGGTGTGCACCTTGCCGCTAATGGTGCAATAAAGCAAAAAACTGAATATAGTTTTGCAAATAACTTCTTGAAATAATTTTTTTTCCAAACTTTTGTTGATGAATCGTAATAAGTGTCGTATACTCCGTAACGTGTACTTTGTCTCATCTTCGTACCTTAATTTCCAACAAAGATAACATGACTACTATTTCGTTTAAATATCTCAAAAAGTTATTATAATAACGGGTATTTGTTTAAATAACATTATTCAAAAAGATTTAAGGAACATAGAAAAAAATCAGGAACATCATAGGACTCTTATTAAACGAGTTACATGTTACCAAAGTAGACCCTGTGAAAATGATGCCAAAAAACATGTTCTTTTTCCCTTCAAAAATTAATAACTATCGAAATAATTTTTTTGGATTTCCTTCATTTTCTACAGTAACGTAAAAATGTTGTAGCTACTGATTCCAAGTTGTTTCAATATTATGCGATTTTTATTACTCAAGATATAAGCGGTCAAAGCCAACTGACTTTACATTTTACACCGATAGTATATACACAATTCATATTACAAAAATTCTCGTTTTCAGTTTCGGCGTTTTCAATAAAATTTCTGAATTTTAATTTAAAATTTTAAAAAACGGACACGCCACGGAGCTGAAATTTTGAAGGGAATTACGCAATTTCTGAAAAAATATAATATCTATTTGTACATATTTGTGGTTACGAATAGGTTTTATATATACCTGTGAAATGTATCCATACCCAAGCAAAAATTTTTTATTTTGAATGTGTTTTCTGTGACGCCGTTAAATATTACAGTTACGTGCAAATCACCCATATATAGAACTGGTAACACAACTTGTTAACGAGAGCAAGAAACTTTGGTTCACCCTGGTGGCACTTATCCGAAGTAATTTCAAGCATATACTTTGAAGCAGCGCGAGACATTTCAAAATCGAACACCAGGGTGCGCCAGAGCTTCTTTCACTCACTAGCAAGTTGTGTTACCAGTTCTATATAAGAAGAGACGCTTGGATTCTGAAACTTAGACAAATATTGTCTTTGTCTGATTTTTATCACATTCTGTTTTTAACAAAGTGTTCTAATTAAATTAATTATTTTTCCTTCTCTAGATTAGTAATTTAATTTTTTTTTTTTGAAAAATTTTTGCTATGTGTTGGTATTAGTAAAATATTGATTTTAAACGTTGGTTCAGTATTGGTAACCAAGAATTAACCAAGCATTAATTTAATTTTAAAACATTGGTAAATAATTGGTCATTAATATTGGTCCAATCTTTATTGCCAATGAATAACCAAGGCTTGGAAAGTCCGGCATTTGCCTTGGCAGCCAATAGTGATCCAATATTGGCTGCCAATGCTTGGCAAAGTCGTGATCATCCCAAGACTCTAGCAATAGTGGCCCAATGTTGGTTGCTATTATTGCACCATCATTGGTACTGCCCAGGCGCGAGCTGACAGTGAGTTCAGGCTTTACGAAGCTTGATTGTGGCTTCGTCAGTATTGGTTGAAGATTGGTGGGACAGCGAAAGCAAGGCTGTTTCAGTCCGGAATAGTAACACCGATGTAAACCTGACGCTCAGTCTTTGTTGAAGACTGGCGTTCAATCTTCAATCAATGCTGCGGAAGCCGAAAGCAGGACTGAACAAGACTGCTTCCACTGTTCCCAAATTTACACGCTTCTCACGCGTTCATTCAATATAACGTGAATATATTAATTATTATTATTAATAATAAACAGGATTGTTATTAATATATATGTATTTACATATTTAATGACAATAAGTTATTATTATAATAATTATATTATTTTCATATAAATATTATATGACTAACAATAAATGTCATTTAACATAATAATATTGAAAAATAATTTTAGCAAAAAAAGACAATTTGTGATAATTGGTACATTTTTTAACTTCATTTTTAACAGACTTTTAATATTATTTACAAACAAGTTCACAATTTTTTTTAACAACACTTATTAATTATACAGTAATTTTATTATTTTATGTAACGCTTATAATGAAAAAATCCGCTCGCATGTGGGATCGAACTCACGTCCCCCCGCCCCAGACGCATTCCGGAAGTCCTAGACGCAACCACTTAATCCGCACGGCCACTGAGTCTCGATGAGAACTCGGGCCAATCTAATATATTAATGCCAGTGCCGTATATTTTGTTACTTATAAGGGCAAAGTGAAAACTATGACTAAAAATTTTACACATACTAATCCTGAATTATTTTAATTATTAAAAATAAATATTAAATAACTCATAATAAAATTATAATCATTACAAAATTCAACTTTTAAAACATTTTAAAATTAAAAATATTTAATGAATAATTTAATAAACATCGATGAATAATTGATATTTTTTATTATTCAGTAACAAAATTATTAACATAATTTATTATTAGATATATTAATAATATTTTATTTAAATAAATATAATTTGGAATAATAATGAATTATAATGTTAAATATTGTAATTGTTATTAATTATAATAATATTTATTATTTGAATAATAATTATTAATAATTATGATAATTAATGAATAAATAAATAATAATTAATTAATTAAATTAATATTAAAAATTAACATAATTAATAAAATTATTAAATATGATGCAGTGTCAGGAATATTTGTTGCACATTTTAATTATTATTTATTAATTATCTATAATAATTTTGAAAACATTTATAAAAAAAAATTTCCCATTTAACTTTACAATTAACAATATATTTATACTAAATAAATATAAATATTTATTTATCAATTAATAACTTAATGTTAATTATTATTATTATTTGAAACAATTATTATAATTATAATTATTATAATATTATTTAATTAAGTGAACACGGTAATAAATAAAGATAAACTGAATATTGAGTAAAGATTGATTCAAGATTAGATGTTCGAGCTTCACACATAAAGATTGACCGAGTCTTGAATCGAGCATGGGACGAGCATTGGGCCCAATGTTGAACCAATATTGAACTAATATTGAGTGACAGTGATGTAAAGCCTGCTTCTACTGTGGGTTACCCACACTGAGCGTTCAAGACTCAATCAAGGTTTAATTTATTGTCAGCATTGGTCTTTCGCGCCTGGGTGCTGGCTCCCAATATTGGGCCATTAATGCGCCAATGGTTAATTTGCCATTGGGTCTTGAGACTATTGCGAAACCAGTAGTGTTACCACTGAGGCAACACACGTAATATTGACTACAAATTAAAAACGAAGTTAAATTCCAAAACGTTGTTCAACGAAACAAAATTTTTATCAAGTGTTTATAAATTATTATTATTATATTATAATTATATTATAAATTATTATTATATTATTATTATTTATTTTTTTATTTTTTTATTGTTTATACTCCTGCCCTATTGGCCTTACGCACTTCGACAAGAGTCCCCGAGAAATACTTTTTTTTGGATTAAGCATAACCATTCTACTTTAGAAATTTTCTACATATTAACCTAATTTTGCGTCTACAGCCGACTTTATTAGGAGTACTCGCATTACGCCTGGACCACCCGTCAATGGGTTTTCTCGCCAGAGAAGAGGGAAACTGTAGAAAACCTCTCTGAGTACAACCGGTTTATCGACAGTCGAGTTCTAATGGTGTGTACCGGACAATAATCGACGGTGCACATAATGATACCTCGACGTCAAACCTCCCGCTCAGATTGTCTCACGTGCCGGAAAAATACCAAGCCAAGTGGGCGCGAACCAAGGGTACTTATACCCTTGGTCCTTAAACGACCACCAACGCCAGGCATCTATCCGACTGAGCCAATCTGTCGGTATTATATTATTATTATTATATTATAAATTATAATTATTATTCATAAATTATTATTGTTAAAACATAATTAAATATCTTTCTTGTTTAAATATTTTTGTGGCAAATTATTGCGTTATTATTGAGTAATACACTTATTAAATAATTTTTTTCTTTGACAAACGTTGTGGACTTTAACTTCATACACGGAAAAAAAGTTCACGAATCTCTCGTCAACTAGTATATATCACTCTTGGATGGGACACAAAGTTCTTCAAAATCAACAAACACTGTTCGTCAAAATTTCACCAACTCCTTCACTAGAAACATAGTACGGTTACCGTACTTTTCGTCAAAGTTGACGAAAAATTCGTGAACTTTTAAAAAATGTTAAAAACAATCAAAAATAATTTCCAGACACTACTTTTTTGATAGTATTTCACTTAATTTGATAACTTGACGCCTATACGCACCAACTCCACAGAATATACAATTTTATCGCCATTAAAATTCGCAATTCGTTTCACGGGATTCGAACCTAGCACCCTATACACTGTAAAAAAGGGAGTTAAATTTTAACTCCCCAGGGGATTCTATAAAAGTCGCACCCATTAGAGAGTTAATGCCAGGGGAGTTAAATAAAGAGAGTTAAAACTTCACACCCAAATGCTAACTCCCCAAGGAAAAAATAACTCGCGCGGGTGTTGAATGAAGGGAGTTATAGAAATTAACTCTCTTTTGGAGTTGATTTTTAACTCGAAAAATTTCACTCTCAACTCCCGAGTCCGTTAACTCCCTACATCTTTTACAGTGTAACATAATATTTCTAACAACTAACCCCCACGGCTAAATTTATATACACAGTACTTCTACAAACGACACGATTAGCTTTGTCTGCTGTAAAACTTAGGACCGGGCAAAGTAAAAAAGTCCCTTGTCGTAACTTTTAACTCATTTTATGAATTATTTGTTTCACAAAGGAAATTAGCAAACAAAAATATTCACTAAATGTGGACGTCCACGTGAAAAGCGCCCATTTTGGCACTATTGGAGTTATCTATATGGGCGTATTCCTGGCAAAATTTGGAAAATTTTGAGTGGTCTTAGAACTTTTTTGGTTAAAAATTCGCTGAGTTACAGAATTTCAAAGTTTAGAACGCCAAAAACCTCATTTCGAGAAAAACAGAGTTAAAAATTGCTATACCACCTAATTGTTGTATCTCTGATTCTTCTTGGAACTTATATTCAGATAAGAATTGTTTCCAGTTCAGGGCACCTTGAAGATAAAAAACCAACTAGTTTTAAATTTTTAAAATCACCCCCCCCCCCTCTTAATTTTAAAAATACAAAAAATCGACAATATGGGCCCTTTTCTAAAAAGGACAGTTTTTCTATTAAAAAACCATTTTTTTACAAGATTAATGATTAGGTACAATTTTATTGTGTCATTTGAAGAAAAAGAATAGCCCAGGCGAGAACTGACGCTGGATTCAGGCTTTACGGAACCTTCGTTGAGGCTTGGTCAACATTGATCAAGCCTTGGTGGGACGGCGGAACGAAGGTTGCTTCTACACGGAGAGAAATCTGTTGCTCTTAGCGCATGAGCAGGACGTACTAAAAATGCATACACACCACCTTGCGAAAGTTGCAAGAAATCCATGCTGATTTTTCATGGATTTGAGCAACTGTGGCACAAGTGGGAAAAAGCTGTGCAAAGTTAGCACCGGCCTTTGCAAAATTAGGTACAGACGTCTATGCGAAAAGCGAACCAACATGTCTCTAGCGTTATTCGTAGCACATTTCTCTCCGTGTAGCTATAATGTAACACTTATTTAAGACTGACGCTCCAGTCTTTGTTGTAGATTGGCGTTCAATGTTCAATCAATGCTGCGGAACCCTATAATGCAGGACTGAAACAAGGCTGCTTCCACTGTTCCCAAATTTACGCGTCTCTCGCGCTCATTCAATATAATATGAATATATGAATTGTATATAATAATAATATTAATAATAATAATAATAATAATAATAATAATTATTATTATTATTATTATTATTATTATTATTATTATTATTATTATTATTATTATTATTATTATTATTATTATTATTATTATTATTATTATTATTATTATTATTATTATTATTATTATTATTATAGTAATGAATATTATTGATATTATTTTTATTCATGTTATATGCGTTTGTTTGGAAATAAGTTACTATTATAATAATTATATTATTTTCATACAAATAATATATTACTAACAATAAATGTCATTTGAAATAGTAATATTAAAAAAATAATTTTAGTAAAAAAAGACAATTTTTCTGTTAATCGATACATTTTTTTCTCGATTTTTTAGCAGACTTCTTAACACTATTTACAAACATGTTCACAAGTTTTTATTCACAAACACAACACACAATTTTATTATTTTATATAACCCGTGTAGAAATTGCCCTAGTAGGGCCATAGTAAGGAATAAAACGCCGCGCCCGATCAGGGCCAGATCGGGGCGACAAGAAAATGTGGATTTCCTGATCAGGGCCACATCGGGCGCGGCGTTTCATTCCCTAATAGGTCGGCCCTATCCGGCCCTGATCAGGGCCCCAGCGAAATTTCTACACGGGAACGCTTAAAACAAAGAATGTAAAATATTCGCTCGCATGTGGGATCGAACTCACGCACCCCGTCCCTAACGCATACCGGAAATCCTAAACGCACGCATTTAAACCGCTCGGCCACAGAAGGCTGGAAGGCACCTCGCCTAATCTACTATTTCAATGCCAGCGCAGTATATTCTGTATATACGGCGCGTCACTCAATATTTGTTCAGCATGGGACACCAATGTTCGTCCCATGCTCGATTAAAGACTCGGTCAATCTTGATACAATATTCACTTTCTTTATTACCGTGTGCACTGAACAATATTAAATATCAATATTTATAAATTATTTATTATTAAAATATTTTTTATGATAATTTTATAAGTTAAATTATATATATTATTTTTTTTCTTGTACAGTGTCAAATTATTATTTTCAAAGTTTAAGAGTTTCGTTTATCTGAAAAATTATTAGTGAAAAAAATGTTCATTAGGTAGTAATAAATATTTATGCTTAGTAGTTTTACACTAGGATTAACTGTTTAGTAAATATTATCAAAAAACTATTTTCTGTCAAACGCGCGCGACTAAACACAAATAACCTTGAAACTCCAGCATTACCAACTCAACACATACGTTAAACTCTTAAGTTGGCAATGCTAAAGTCTCAAGGTCATTTGTGTTTAATCGCACGCGTTTGACAAAAAATAGTTCTTTGTTAATACATATTTACTAAACAGTTAATCCTAGTGTAAAACTACTAGGCATAAATATTTATTACACCCTAATGAACATTTTTTTCACTAAAAATTTTTCAGACAAACGAAACTCTTGAACTTTGAAAACAATTATTTGACATTGTGCAAGAAAAAAATAATAATGTATAATTTAACTTTATTTATATAAATCTTATATAATTAATAATAATAATAATAATTATTATTATTATTATAAAAAAATAATATTTAATATTTATTTTTAATTTAATATTTTTTTATAATAATAATAATTATTATTATTATTATTAATAAATTAATAATTAATATAAATAATATACACTAAATAAATATTAATATTTATTTACCAATTGATATCTTAATAATAATAATAATTAATAATAATTTTTAAATAGTATACAAAATTATCAAAAAAAATATTTTAATATTAATTAATTTATAAATATTTATATTTAATATTTTTAAGTGCACACGTCAATAAATAAACTGTCAAGATTGATTCAGGCTTGAATTAAGATCAGATGTTCGAGCTTCACTCACGAAGATTGACCGAGTCTTGAATCGAGCATGGAACGAACATTGGTGTCCCATGCTGAATCAACATTGAGTGACAGTGGTATAAAGACTGCTTCAACACTGGGTTACCCAGGCTGGGCGTTCAAGGCTCAATAAATCTTCAATCCATCATCAGCATTGGTCTTTCGCGCCTGGGAGATATTAAACTTATTTAAAATTTTTTGGCAGTCTTTATTATGAAAAAATTGACGCAATATCCAAATCTTCATTTCGACAATTACAAAAAAGGACTCTAACATCAATATCTCTGGTTCTTCTGGGAAGTTATTCAGATAAGAATTTATTGTTTACAGTCCAGGACACCTTAAAGACGAAAAATCAAGAGGTTTTAAATTTTTCCACACCTCCATTTTTAAAATGCGGATTACTTTTGCAAATGACCGACAAAATGGGCCCTTTTCATTTTTCTAAAGAACCAATGAAATCAAACAGTTTTATCGATAAATTAATGCAAACCTCATGATTCGACTTGTTAAAACATGTAGATTGATAATAAAAAATAAAAAAAAAATTAAGATTTTGCACCAAAATTACTAAATTGCGATTATCTTGAAAACTAGAACCGACAATTTGGGCCCTTTTCATGTGGACGTCCATAAATAATAAAAAAACACTGATTCTAAATAATAACTTAAATCAAAGAATTTTCCCAAATGTAAACACCGATGACACCGACTGAATGATGAATGCTTGATCAGCCATATTTGATGCGCATTACGAACTGCGCATACTACTGACACTCGCGAGTTCACGATTTTTTCGTCAACTTGTACCTCAACTTTTGACGAACTACTTGTATGTCCTTAACACAGTTCGTCAATAATTCACTAACTTTGTTTCATTTTTTCGTTGACGTTCGTCATTTCTAATCAAAAGTGAATGAAAATTTTGTGTCCCATCCAAAAGTGATATACTATATTTATATAGTTGACAAGAAATTCGTGAACTTTTCTTTCCGTGTAATTAAAAATGCAAACTTGACATTCTTATTTTCGGATCCTGCTATTAGATTTTAATGAGTTTGAAAAAATTCCAATTGCTATCTAATAAAATAAAATATTAAATTTAATTTCGATTTTCGAAATAAATTTTATTCATTTTACTGCTAATTTATTTCGCCAATACAGGCTTTGGATCGACTTTTAACACACAAAAAAAGTCGTTTTAGTCGATTACAGAGTATTGTCATAAAAAATTTAATTTATATTTCCCTGTCCTTTCAATGATTACTAAACTCAATTATTCGAAAATTGATAATTTTACCAAATAAATATTTAAATTCTTGTTTTTCAGTTTTCCATATAGGAAAAAAAAATTTTTAATTTTAATTTTAAAGATTCTGAAATTCAATTATTTTCAAAAAGTAAAACTACAATTTTTTCAAAATTCAATTATTTTCTAGAATTTTTAACGAAAGTTCTTCTCCAAATCAATTATTTTTTGTAAATTTCCAATATTTTTTCCAGAATTCAATTATATTAACAAAATTTCAATTTTTTTAACACTTCCTGGTTCATGTTTTAAAAAGTAATTGAAAATACGTTTAAATGTTTTGAAAATAAGTGACTTAAAATTTTTTTTAAATTATACTAAAAAAATCTTATATTTTGTTTTTTAAAAAAAGTTTAAAATCATTTTTGAAAAACGCCAGTAAATACTTCAATTATATATAACTAGCTGTCGTACCCTTCTTCGACGGGTTTTAGTTTCTACTAATACATTACCGTCCACGAGTAGCAGGACGATTACACGCGACTCTATGAAAAAACATGCCATCACGTTTTCAATCATATCTCGTAAATAAAAGAAGATACAAAAAAATCTTAATTGCGGTTGGAAAGCTTATTAAATTTTGCGTAAAATAAGCCGCCTTTGAAATTATTTCGTTAACTATTTTTTGAGTTGTAGAGTAAGAAAGAAATAAAAAAAATTATCAAATTTTTTCATTTTTGTCTCTTGACTTCAATTTTTTCGAAAATCTAGAAAAATTTAGATAAGATTTTCCTAAAAACACATAAATCTTCGTTAGAATTTCAGCTTTAAAATAAGCCTTCGAAAATTAAAAAAGATTAATCCGTCTTCGATATATCATTAAAAATGTGAAGCCGTGTTTCGACCGATTGGTGCATTGAAATTCAACTGTGACAAGCCGTTCACAGGTTATTTACATTATTTGAAATTCTTCATGGTTTTGGAAATATTTGACTTGTCCGGTTTAGCCCCAGTCTCCCCTAGGTATAATTTTTTCATATCCCTATTGAAAATTTCTACATGGGATTTTACATTTTACCCGTTTTTTCTTAATGCCCGGATAGAATTTTAGAAAGCTACAACATACCTCAAACATTTCTAAAATTCAAGAAGAAACATTTTTATTCATAAATAGGAATTTGTTATTTGTCATTTCTAAAACATTTCTAGAATTCAAAAATAAGAAAATTTTGATTCATAAATCCCAATTTGCTCTAATGGCGTCTTAAGGCGCTAGCACAGCTCCTACTGCCTGCCTGCCTGCAGGTTGTCATGGTAACGCATGAGAGTAAGAGAGTCAGAAAATTCAAATTAAATGTTTTTTCTCTCTCACTCTCATTGCGCCTGCCTGCGCAGGCAGGCAGGCAGTGAGGTGAGAGTGTACCGTACCTTTAAGGACTTTCTATGTCCCAGTGCCCGCTGAAGTCAAATTTCAGTTTTATTGATACTTTTATTCTGCCGTGTTTTCGAGAAACACAGTAACTGCAGATTGAAAGATTTCGAGAAAAACGCGAAAAACTGTTCGAATGTTTATTGCCCTCTCCCGCATAGCCTAATTGAAATTATAAAACGCCATTTTTTACTTTTGATTCGTATGAATGTCCTCTTTTTAATGATGTAAAAATAAATGTTTTATTTGTTTAAACATTAAATAAATTATTAAAAATGTAGTTACCGGTATGCTGATTTGAGTCTTGTCGCACGAAATACCAAGTAACTGGCAGTTACTTGGTCTTTCGTGCGATGAGCGCTCGTATAAGACCCTTCGTCGCGCAGAGAACTTAGGTAACTGCAAGAGAATATAATGGGGAGTTCTAAAAAAAGGTTTTTTTAATGTAATAATTTTAGAAAAAATGAATAATATAATATTATAAAATTATAATAAAATTTAAAAATAAATAAGATAACAACAAGAGAAAACCCTGCGCAATATAATATAAAAATGTTAATATTTCTTGACGCCGTATTTTAATAATTATTTACATAAATATCCAACTTCCCTATATTAAATTTTGTTATAAAATATTAATTATTAATTAATAATCAAAAACTATTAATTATTATTCTTTTTTAATTTAAAATTAAAATACACAGAAAATAATTTTTTTAAATCCAACTACTTTGGGAAGTAAAGTGAATACGAAGAATTAGTTTAAATACATTGAAAAAAAAATTAATTTGATTCAATCAAATAACCGATTAATTGACTATTATAAATTAAATATTTAATTGAATCAGATAATATTTATTTGAGTCAATTAAATGTTAATTACTTCAAATATTGCAATTATTGGTTTAAATACTATTGAATTGCCTGCAATAAATATTATTTGTTTCAAGTAAATATTTAATTAATAATTAGTCAATTAATCGGTTATTTGAATCAAATAATTTTTTTTCAGTGTAATTACATGTTTACTTAGCACTGTTTGTATAGTTAATTTTACTATTTCTTTATGTAGTTAAAAATTTAGAATTCAGTTAACTAAGAAATGTAGTAAAATTGCAAAAACAACTACAAAATTTGATAGCACAAACTACATTCTTAATTCTTTTAACTACTTTTTGATAGTTAATACAAGTTTTGAATATTATTGGGGAATTATTAAACTAAGCAGAGTAGTTAAAAAGTAGTCAAATCTACTAGGAAATTTTTTCAATGTAAAGTATTTTCATTATTTTTAATAATTTTAAACAATAAAAGTGAAATCAATTAAAATAAATTTAATTAATAATTAGAAATTATCAATTAATAGTTGTAAATAAACTTATAACATAAATAATATAATATAATTTATAATAAATGACTAAGTATTATTTAGAATAATAATAAATTATTAATTATTTTAAATGAATTGCTCGTAACTTTTACGAGCTCTACATAAAATTCTGCAGTTACTTGGTCTTTCAAATTACTAGCGCCTCTTTTTGAGTCCTCGTCGCACGAAAAACTTATAGGCCAGTCAATGAAGACAAAAAGTGCACAAAAATACAAACAGCAAAGTCTAAACGGTTTCCGGGTGCGAAAAAGAGTGTAAACAATCGCCAAAGTTTGGAAAACATGGTTTTCCGATGCTCGTTGCTTCCGGTTAAGTTTTAGGGGAAAAAGTGAAAAGTAATAAAATATTAATTTTTTTCAATAAATTTATATTTATAAACATTTATAAACTTTTTTTACAATTTTTTTTAAGTTTATGTCAAAAAAGCAATGTTGGCAAAGAGCGTCGTGAACAATTTTTCTATACTCAGCCAGCACTTGCCGCCGTGGCTTGTCCAAGCTTTGGCGAAACAAAAATTCTGTACTGCGCCAGCACTAATTGTCGAGGCTCGGCTAGACTACGCCGAACAATCGTCTGAGTACTAAGCCAGTGGTGAACATCGGCACTACACTGGCATTTCCCATTGGGTATGTTTCACACTATTTTGATATTAAAAAAAAGGTATTTTGTTGCTATATTTGAAAAAAAAGTTTGGAAAAAGGCGTTTTTTAAACAGTTCGAAAAAATCCTAAAAAGTCTTGCTATCCGAGGCCTGTCAGTATTTTAAAAATGTTGAATGGAATTATATTCTTAGTAAATATTTCATTTTTCTGAAATACATTATTGAAAATATTGATAATAATTGAATTTGATTAAATTAGAATGAAAAAACTTAAAGAAAAAACTTGAAAAGATTTGCTGTTTTAAAAAATATTTTAATATCGTTTTTTGAAGTTAATTTTTATTAATTTTTACCAATAGCTCACGAGTCGTTCAACAGCTGATCAGTATCCGATTAACTGAATCCGAAATTCACACCGAATTTCTAGTATGCGCGCGCCAGTGCTCAGTGCTGTATAATTTAAACGGACCAAAGCCATTGAATATTGGGTCTTTTGGGGCGATAAATATGCTTCACACATTCCTGAAATCGCCTTAGAGGCGTGGCTTATGCGTTGAACGACTCGTGAGTTTTATCACTGTATAATCAATTTGATTATACCCAATGGGAAATGCCAGTGTAGTGCCGATGTTCACCACTGGCTTAGTACTCAGACGATTGTTCGGCGTAGTCTAGCCGAGCCTCGACAATTAGTGCTGGCGCAGTACAGAATTTTTGTTTCGCCAAAGCTTGGACAAGCCACGGCGGCAAGTGCTGGCTGAGTATAGAAAAATTGTTCACGACGCTCTTTGCCAACATTGCTTTTTTGACATAAACTTGAAAAAAAATATAAAAAAAGTTTATAAATGTTTATAAATATAAATTTATTGAAAATATTAATATTTTACTTTTCACTTGTTTATTTTTTATTCTTATTAAATTTAATAATAACAATCTAACACAATTGTTTAATTTTGTAAATAATAAATTATTTAAACAAATTAAAATTATAAACAAAATTTAAACTTTAATCTCAATAATAATTTGGTTCCTATTAAAATACTATTATACTTCTTACTATGAATAAAAAATTATTAAAAAATTACCACGTAATTTAAGAATTACGTAAAATGTTAAATGCAATAAGTAAAGTAATTTAATTTAATTATTAAAAATTTAGTTTAATTTATTATTTCTAACGTATCCCTATTTTTTTCTCATCTTTGACTCAATAATTGTATGTCTGAATGATACTGAGATATTAATACTTTACTGTACATATGTGTCGTTAGCATAGTGGTTAGAGCGTTAGTCTGTTAGTCCGTAGGTCGTAGGTTCGATTCCCCTCGTCAGCAATTTTGTTTATTTTCATAGGTTTGCGATATTTCTAGATTTCAATCTTTAGGTACTAAAATATGAAAATCTAATGGACACTTACTGTAATTGTTTATTATTTAATTTTTAAATGTTATAAACAATTGCTGTGCCAGCGCTGCCTGGCAGCACTGGCAGGCAGTATTCGCCAGCGTTAGACAGCGTTATCATCCCAGAGTTATGCCAGTGCTGTCTGTCAGCGTAGCTGCCAGTGCTGGCGCAGTACTCCGCCAGTTGTAAATTTCCCATTGGGACTTCAATGCGCATGGTTTTAAATTTAGTTTTTCTCTTGTTACTTCAAAAATAATGTTTTATTTTGTCAAATTTTTCCGGGGGTTTTGCGATATGGTAATTACGCACGGAAAAAAATTTCATGACGAGAACGAGCAATATTGGGAATATAATTAAAATAAAGAACAACATAACCAACGTTGGGAATTAAGCTTAACAACAGTAGCCGAAAGTTTAGCCAATTTAGTGATAGTGAGCTTTGGTTGAGTGCAATTCGTCAGTCATATTGGAAGTATATGGAAATCTTGTTTGACAGCATAAATATCAGTTTTGTGTTTTTTTAGTTTTAAAACAGTATTAAGTTCAATAATTTACTTTTATATGGTTGTAATTTGAAACATACGATTGAAAAAAATTGAAAACCCGCATTTAATTTTAATTTTCACAGAATTTTAATTATATGTCATTGTAGGGTTAGATTGTCTTTCAAGTAAAATTCAATATCGCTATTCCAGCGATAATGCCAATATCGCTCGCTCATTTTTGACGAAATGTTTAGCTGTTATGGCGAAAAATTTCTCCATTTCAGTTGTTCTTTTTTTTCCGTGCGCCTCTGCCGCAGGCAAATTGGATCAAAACTGGCCTTAGTTGGGTAACGCTTTTCACACAATATTTGTAATTCGGATTTTAGTCGAGCCCTAATTGTGGTTCATACGGGAAAAACTAAGAAATAAGAAATAACTTATTCCTTAAATGCAACAAAACAAATCTATTTTTTCAGTCCAGATTGTAATCTACCCACAAATCCGGTTCAAATCTGGCTAAAACCAGGCCCTGATAAGTCACCGCCTTTTTAAACCAGATTTCACGCAGCCAATTTCCACACGGATAATATTTTCCCACTAAAAATATTAATCAACAAGAAATAAAAATAAAAATTTTTTTCTTATAATTTTTATACCAAAAAAGGGGGGGTATTGCATTATTCATAGCACGAGTGCAGAATCTCAGTTTAATGAGTGACGTGCACTCTCTCGTGGTTAGAGACCGAGATATATATAGTGTGTTTATAATTCAATGTACGCGACATAAGTACAAGCACGCAATGCGAGCAACGTATATATATATATATATATATATATATATATATATATATATATATATATATATAATGCGATATTGTAAGTAAAAAGTGCAAGTAAATATTTTCAATACTGCTATTTATCAAATGGGAGGAAAAAACAAAAGAAAGCTTATACACACAGAGATTATATATATATATATAAGTACACGCGTATCTATATAGAAACACAAACCGCATGCGAGGTGACAGTGAAAGTTCTGAATCGCATTCCGATTCCAACGAGAAGACTATTAATAGTAAACAGGAAAGAGAGAGAAAGTAAGGAAGAGAGCATAATCGATTATAAAATATGTTTCAACACTCCAGTGACATAAGAGAGATGATTACTTGTCATTGTGACTTTGAATTTTTGCTCTTTTTAAAGAATTCTTTTTTTCTGTTTGTATATATACAAAAGAGAAACAAATCACTAAAAATGTAAATACAAAATTTCTATACAAAGATAGAAAAAATATAAATTATTCATATAAAAATTAATTAAACAGTAGGGAAGACCGGGGCTAAACCGGACGGATTTGGTCTTTGACCAGAAAACTCATAGAAAAAAATATTTTTTGCTAAAGAGTAATACACCGTTTTGAAGCTTGTTCCTTCACCTACAAATCGCACTTGTTCGTTTTTAGGGTTTCGTGGCCAAGGGCCAAAACCCTTATAGCGAGACTTCGGTGTCCGTCCGTAGTTTTTACGTCTTAACCCGTCAGCAGTCGCGCCTTTTTTAGTGTCTCACTTGCACTCTAAGAGCGCCCTATAGGTCGAGTAGTGTTGCGTGAGACTTTTTCTCACGGCGCGACCGCTGACGGGTTAAGTCTTAAGTCTTATGTAATAAGTCTTAAGTCTTATATAGCGAGACTTTGGTATAAGAAAGTCTTAAGTCCTAAGACTTAAGACTTAACTTCGGTATAAGAAGGTCTTAAGACAACATAACAACCGTTGCCATGGTAACCGTTGCTATGTTAATGGTTGTCATAACAACCGTTGCCGTTGCAACCGTTAATATAGTAATGGTTGCCATTACAACCGTTGCCATGGCAACCGTTACTATGATAATAAAAAAAAATTTCAATCTTAAGTACAAAAAAATTTCGAAATAAATTATTATTTATTTATTTTTTTGTCATTTTAGGCCACGAAACCCTATGATGTAGGCGCATTGCGCCTGCTTCTCTGATTGATTTTTAAAAAACTACAGTAGCTTTGGTGATATATTGCTTCGAATGTGACTACCTCAAAAACGAAAATCCCAAAATTGGTGGGGCTAAACCGGACACGGCAAATTAATTAAAGAGAGAGACACAAATAATTTCCAAATAATTTAATTTAATTTAATTTCCTACATTAAAAATGAATTATAGTTTTCAGACTTGTTTGATTTCAGCAGCTCGCTTGCTAATTCGTGTTTAAAAAAAAATTCTTTATTTATTTATTGATAAAGTGGTTCTATCCAAAGAATATAATATAAAATAGTTCATTAATACACGCAAAAAAAAGGTTGGATAATACATCCAATTTTTATTGGATAGAAGGAAATTAGCTGTTATATCTATTGTAAAATCATATATGAACAAACGGCGTTGGTTCCAATGACAATTTTAAATTTATACTTATAATTAGTCATTATATCTATTTAGTTGGATACGGTTTCCAACGAGTTGGATGTAGCAGCCAACTGAAATTTGTAAGTCCCGATTCCTATGATGCGCATGCGCTGTCAATATTAATATTTATTTACCAATTGATATCTTAATAACAATAATAATAATAATAATAATAATACTTATTATATTATTTAATAATAATTAATAATAATTAATAAGAATAATAATTTTTAAATAGTATAAAAAATTACTAAAAAATATCAGAAATAATATTTTAATATTAAATAATTTATAAATATTTATATCTAATTTATATCTAATATTGTTAAGTGCACACGGTAATACAAGATTGATTCAAGCTTGAATAAAGATAGGATGTTCAAGCTTCACTCACGAAGATTGACCGAGTCTTGAATCGAGCATGGGACGAACATTGGTGTCCCATGCTGAACCAATATTGACTGACAATGATATAAAGACTGCTTAACTCTGGGTTACCCACGCTGGGCGTTCAAGACTCAGTCAAGTTTCAACCCATCGTCAGCACTGGTCTTTCGCGCCTGGGTAGTTATAACCGGAGAGCCAGACCGCTTTGACTTGTCTCTCCAGTTGCGTCTTTAGTTTTCCTCAGTCAATTTACTACTGATATCGATCCAGCCATTGACACTACTTGCGGCAGTCAAGCCAAAACTGCCTGCCTGTCAAATTGTGTTGACTTGGGTATCAAAGGTTTTGTTAACGCCTGTGTCGGTCAAGTAGTTTTAACCGGGGTCTCCGGTTGTTATAACCTACTTTTTTTCTCCGTGTAGCGAATAGTAAAGCATTTCTGCACGACGTCTCATTTTCGTACATAAATATACCTACATTCACATTTTCTTTATGAAAATGGTAAACTGACATATTGAATTTAGTTACTACGCCTTGCATAGCTGAAAAAAATGAAAAAACAACTAAGTTTCATTCAAAACAAAATGTGCACTTCCACATGGTGCTGTCAATGCATTCTTAGTACGCTCTGCGCATGCGCAGAGAGCAACAGAGTCTCAGATCGCGAAAAAATAAAGTGTTTTACTATATCAACCGCACGGACGATGAAGAAGTTTTTACCCTTTCCCTTGTAATTTTATCGTCAGGGGTCAGTCCGAAAAAGCGTGACATAGTTTGTGAACGACCCCTTAATTAGTTATTTTACTAATTGCTTTTTATTGCTCGTAGTCAAAAATGATTTCATTGGACACTCGAATTTTCAATGTTTGGAGAGAAAGTGTAAAAATGTTAATTTTTGTAGGAGAAATGACTGTTGCAAAAGTGCGATTTTTGTGATTGGTTTGTTTACATTTCACAACTTGGACTTACCCTTAAGCATTTCTTTCTTTTTTCGGTTTCAGGGACCCAAAAAACATAGGAATAGACACCGCATTCGACTTTTCGTGAAATATTCGTTTTGGGGGGTAAAGGGACGGACGAATTTGTTTTTGGTGGTCTTTTTCGGTTTCAGCGACCCCTAAAACGTAGGAATATAAGCACTGAGAAAAATAGAGTTTGAAAAACTGGGAGTCAATATTGAAAAAACTGGACTCAGTCCAGTAAAAGTACATTAATTCATTTCCATCAATCATCTTAGGGTGTTGCGTATAGTGTATAGAGAGCCTTAGTTCCAAATGTCACTGTAAAGAGCATTGAAACACAGGCGAAGATTATAAGGCGCGCTGCAGTGTGCATAGTAGAGAAACTGGACTCAGTCCCCTACTTCGAAATTTTCACAATAAAGGAACGCAGGCGCGGAACCTGTCAAAATAAATGGCCGACGCGACGCGAAACGAGTGTTTCCTTGTATTCACTTCGTCAATTTTATATAAAAAAAACAATAACCAATCATTAAAAAAAAGAAAAATGTGTTAAATGCACTCTTTATATATTCATATTCCTTAATTCACAAGTTTTATTCTTCCCACATCTTCATACTTACAATTAACAACTAAATGCATCGGAAAATCTTACAATCTACGGGATTGAACACCTACCTAACCATACAACTAAATATACGCATAATTATAAATCGCACGCTTTTACATTAAGCCTCTCGGTTACGCAATCGATGGGGGAAATTTCCTATTTAAGAAACATCCCTTACCAATGAAATAAATTAGATCATGCGTGGATTTTACTTTGTAATTAATGTAAGTATGGATGTCAACAATATTCATAATATTGAATAAATAATATTGTCAACTAGTTTAAATTTCATACGGTTATTAGAATTTAATAATAAATAAATAAAAAACATTAATTTTTTCTTAATAACCTTGAAACCTTTTTTAAGTTTGACAGTCCTCATGGTAAATTTGATTATTCTTCTTTTTCCGTGTACAAAATAGTGAAGTGACCTTGAATGAAATGTATAATTAATTATTCTCACAGCAATATTTAATAATTTAATGAACTTAACTGCACTGCATAATAGTTGAGAGTAGTAAGAGTAAGTGAAACGGTAAGATAAGTGAACGACCATTAGTGTGAGAGAGAGAGAGAATAACTTGTGGTTTTCGAGTAGGTATCTACTTTATGTGCACGGCGTTCATTTTTCGAAAGAACTGGACTGAGTACTATTTGTTCAATATTCGCTTCTATTATTGACTTGTGTTTTGTACACTGCCGCGTTCTTTTAACAATTACATGAGAAAGTAATTTCTCATTCCAATTTTTTATACTCTTATTCCCTCTTAGACTATATAAACAGTCTTGTTTAAGCTGATGAATGGGATAACTTGTGTTGAGTCCCAAAGTGATCAGCTATGAAACTTCTAATACTATAGTGTGTACCTGTCACATATTATTCTATAAAGGAGTACTACACTGACTGCATAAATCATTTTTCCATTTTTCTCCGTGAGGTTCTGTCCTCTGGGTCACGAATTTTTTTTTGTGCCCGTGTAATTGTTTAGGGTCAACTCCGATGACTTCAATTTTTTTTTAATGAGACTTTGTGAACGATTAATTATAAATTTATAAATAAACACATTATTTTAAAAGACAGCTTTCTATATCAAAATTAGTTAAAAGGAACTAATTGTTAGTTAAATATTGTCTGACTTTTTGCTTCAGCATGTCTTTAAAGTTTCGAACGTTCAACTGAACGATGATCTAAAAAATGGAGAAAAAATAGTTAATTTTCCAGAAATGTCGAAATGTGGTATTAAAAAAAGAAATTCCATAATTTTAAACCTTAAACCAGATTAATGAAAAAATTTAAATGAAAAGTGAAATTTTCAATTTTTTATATAAATTGATATGATCTATTAATAGTTTGCGTGACCATACTTCATTGGAACTGAGAAAATTATTTACGACAACTGTTTCAACGCTATATATGCTACTGATAATCAGGCGTTAATGATTGCATATTATATGTGCGTTTATAAAAGGGAACTGTCCTCTTCGTCTAAAATTACACGCGGGAAAACAGAATAAGCATAACCGGTTGTTTTTATCATGAAGCAAAGACACATTAAAACGATTCCGATAATAATTCTGATATAATGTGTCCTGTAAGACTGCTTTTTTTAAATATTATAATATGTATATAAAGAATTAATTTTTAAATGATTTTCTCTATATTCTCGACTAGCGAGTAACTTTAAATTTTTTCTTTATATATATATATATATATATATAGGGAAGGGTGGGGCATTACTATTCGCGGGGCGAAACTATTCTTTAGTCTTGGAGAGAAAACTATTCATCCGATTGAAGTCCCTTTTACACTGTATACTTGTCATGTGAAATGAACATTGTACGCCACATTTGAGCTTCTGGCGCCATCTATCATACACGAAGAGACCCACATTTGTAAAAATTACTAAAAATGGTTGCAATGACCGGAAATAAGGGGACTTTTAGCATAATATACTACAGAATTAGATAAATTTACAAAAAAAATAGATAAATTTGCTACATTGAAATAGCAAGTTTTAATATTTTGTGTAAGAGTTGTAAATGTAGCGAAAATTGATTATAGTTTTCTCTAATTTCATTAGACAAAATCTGACAAATGAAAACATTTTCCACTAAAACCTACTATCCACTGTAGTAATTTTTGGTGAGCAAGTGTGGCTAGCGAGTGCAGTCATATGGCGCCTGCATTTCTATTGGTTGCTAACTTCGTCAATCTCCGTAAATGAGCCGATGCCATCCGATCATTGACAATGACTATGTTTCGCGTATGTAAAATAAATTTGGATATTATCTACAATAATTAAATATAAAGTGAAACGTAGGTCGTTCGTTATCTCAGAAATTGACCATTATAAATTAATAAATTTTGCATTTATTCCTGTCCCAAGAACTATGTCTTATAATAAGTTGTTAAAAGTAAACTGCTTTCTCGTAAGTGCTGTAAATTTTCATCATTCAATATATAAGGAAACAAAGATGTATGCTTTCAGTGAAATTCGTTGTCGTGCGTGCAGTTGTGTATTAGTGTATTAAATTAACCGCGTCTACACATATAAGTGAAATAAACATGTGTGTGTCTTCAAATATTTATCCAACAAATATATAAGTGTGTGTGTGTCTGTGTATGTAAAAATCCTTCCAGTTTACCTCCATTAGTCAAGAATTGACGGGAAACCGGCGATAAAAATCCGTATTTTTTCTTTCACTCTTTCTTTCTGCATTTACAAACGACTATAGTAATTTTACGTACACAATACTTCTGAGTTTACTACAGTTGTTTGGAACTATTGGACGAAATAGTAAGAAACTTTGCTAATTTGGTGAACATTTGTCGGATTAGTGACTTAGTGTAGAAAATAGTAAAAAATACAAAAAGTCCCCTTATTTCCTGTGGTTGCAATGTGAAAATAGTAAATTCTAGTGTGATTTTATACAAAAATTAGTAATCTCGGTCTCTCCGTGTAGGAGTTAGGTACTCAAATGTGATTTTGATATACTCGCTGACTTGTTTTCACTCATTTAGTCTGCCATTGTAAATAGTGATAAACGGTCGGAAAAATTATCGGAAAATTTATTTCTAAAGTCAAATTTAGTGCTAAACACGAATATCATAATGGATTTTTGATATTCTATTGTTAAAAAATTTTACAAGTGTTTTTTTTTAAATGTGCGGTTAGGGCGAAACTATTGGACCACAGATAACAGCGAAAACTACGAAACAGTGTATTTTTTTGTGTGTGCTTGTTTTTAGGTTAGAATGGTAAGAAATTGGAAGAGAAAAACTAGAAAAAATCCTCCAATTAACAAATTAATTTTTATATTTTTTTTAGTATTATATCATTAATAGCTGCAAGAATAGTTACGCCCCTCGTTTTTTTCGACATAAAAAAAATCGTAAAATCGCTGTAGTTCGGAACAGAATCGAGTTACAGCAAAATAATACATGGGAAAATTGTAGCTAAGAAGTCAAGTTTTCAAACGGTCCTAATACTCATTCTTTTATTTTTTTTAAATACACTTTTTAGACTCAAAAATCTAAACAAGAATATAGTAATGCCCCACCCATATATATATATATATATATATATACCCAATGGGAAACTGCCAAGAGTCACCATTGGCGTATTAATGGCCCAATATTGGGAGCCATTGATTTTCTATTGGTATATTATTGGCACCCATTAATGGACCAATAGTGGTAAAGTAATGGGCTGACTACGTCGTTGCCAATAATTGGCAGCCATCATTGGCACATTAATGGCTGCCAATGAAACGCCAATAATAAAAATTTTTTAAATTAACAAAAATTATTTATTAAAATTATAATTATTTAATTATAAAAATTAAAAATTGTTTATTAATTTTTTTTAATTATTATATTTGTAATAGAAAAAAGTTATCACAGTAATTAGTGAGATCTTTTCTCTTTCAAAAAAATTGCCTCACATCCTGTGCAAAAATAGGAGAGGCAAAAGGCAGAATTATATTCTACGAATGGACCTGAGGAGTTCAGCCTTTATATACACGGGCTGGAGTAACTTCGATGCGAGTAGAACTGATGTTTGCTCGCCCTATGCGGCACGGTTGGAACTAACTTCCAAGCACAACGCGCACACGTGTTCACGCATGCGGGAAGATTTGAATAATTTTCAATTATTTGCCTATTAATTCCAAATCTATTCTATTCTAATAAAATAAATAATAAAATAAAAAGTAGAAATAAAATAAATAATAAATTAATAATATCTATTATTTTGAATTGTCTTATAAAATAAAACAAATTTTCATTTCTTTTCAAGTATTTCTATAACCCAAAAGAAAAAAAAATACTGAGTATTCTTTGAAAATAATATTTTAACTTGTATTTATAAAAATCTATTATTATTCATAAATTGTGATTTATAAATAGAAATAATGTCCACTTTTTATTTATTAAAAATAATAAATAGAATTTTGTTAAAAATCGAAATTAAAAAATAGTTTTACAATTTATTTTTTTAACTCACATTCTAAAAAATAATTGGGATTTTTTTTTTAATAAAAGAAATTGATAACTTTTTTAATTTTAAAATTAATTTTGAATTTAATAATATTTTCAAATTTGAAATTTAATGAATTTGTCAATTTCTTAAATTTTGAAATTTATTAAATTAAACAATTTTGAAATTCATTCAATTTTTTTACTCAAAACGAAAATTAAACAAATATCGTATAATGTAATACTAATAAAAACATTTTGACAAATAAAGAATGAACATTATTGACAAGTTTCGAAAAACAGCGATATTTTATAAATTTTATGCAAAATTAGTTAAATTTTCATTTTGAATAAAAAAAATTTAATGAATATGAAAATTTACTAATTTAATAAATATCAAAATTACATTTTTCAACAAGATTGTCAAAAAAGTATTATTTCCAAAAATTTTACAATTTGAAAAGTTTAATTTCTTCTGTTAATATTAACATAATTTCTACTTAATAATCGTAATTTATTATTAAGAATAATAATTTTTTTTTAATTAAAATTTGAATATATTAAAAGAATACTCAATATTTTTCTTTGCTTCTTGATTTTAGTAAAAGAAATATTTGAAAAGAAAATTAATTTTATTTTATAAGATAATTGAAAACAATAGATATTAGTCAATTTTAAAATTCATTAAATTTTTTTTACTCATTCATAAAGAAAATTCAATAAATTTCGCATATTTATAAAATATCACTATTTTTAGAAATTTGTCAATTACTTTCATTGTTTATATGTCAAAATATTTTTAGTAGTATTAAATTATACGATATTTGTTGAATTTTCGTTTTGAGTAAAAAAAAAATTAAATGAATTTCAAAATTGTAAAAATTGGCTAATTTAATAAATTAAGAAATTGGCAAATTCATTAAATTTCAAATTTGAAAATATTATTTATTATAAATTATTTTTAATAAATAAAAAGTGGACATTATTTCTATTTATAAATCACAATTTATGAATAATAATAGATTTTTATAAATATACAAGTTTGAATATTATTTTCAAAGAATACTCAGCATTTTTTTTCTTTTGGGTTATAGAAATACTTGAAAAGAAATGAAATTTTTTTATTTTATAAGACAATTCAAAATAGTAGATATTATTAATTTATTATTTATTTTATTTATACTTTTCATTTTATTATTTATTTTATTAGAATAGAATAGATTTGGAATCAATAGGCAAATAATTGAAAATTATTCAAATCTTCCCGCATGCGTGAACACGTGTGCGCGTTGTGCTTGGAAGTTAGTTCCAACCGTGCCGCATAGGGCGAGCAAACATCAGTTCTACTCGCATCGAAGTTACTCCAGCCCGTGTATATAAAGGCTGAACTCCTCAGGTCCATTCGTAGAATATAATAATTCTGCCCCCTGCCTCTCCTATTTTTGCACAGGATGTGAGGCAATTTTTTTGAAAGAGAAAAGATCTCACTAATTACTGTGATGACTTTTTTCTATTACAAATATAATAATTAAAAAAAAAAATTAATAAACAATTTTTAATTTTTATAATTAATTAATTATAATTTTAATAAATAATTTTTGTTAATTTAAAAAAATTTTATTATTGGCGTTTCATTGGCAGCCATTAATGTGCCAATGATGGCTGCCAATTATTAGCAACGACGTAGTCAGCCCATTACTTTACCACTATTGGTCCATTAATGGGTGCCATTAATGGTATGCCTGGCTCCCATTATTGGGCCATTAATGCGCCAATGGTTTTTTTCCCATTGGGTATATATATATATATATATATATATATATATATATATCAACTGATTTTATTATTCATCATATTTCGATCACGATTTGTTGCTTTTCATTTTAATTTAACCATTATTTTCCATTTCTCATACTCATTATGCTTTCTTATATTCGTTATAAATTAATGTCTAATTTCAAAAATTTCATTTTTTCAAAATTTTTATTTTATTTTTATAAAATTATTATTTATTTTATTAACTTTATTATTTTTAATAGTATATTACATTATAAGGGCAGAAAGTTCGAAATTCCTGCACTGCGCGAAATGATGCCCGAGGCGAAGCCGAGGGCATTATCGTTTAGTTTAGGGCTTTCGAATTTCTGCCCGTGTAATGTATACTATTTTTCTCTATATACGGTCGAAAGTACGCTCGATAATTTATTTTTTAAGAAAATTGCAATAGTGTTTCATTTGATAGCCGGCCATCTTTGTTTACTTTTGCTCCTCGCTTCAACGCCTCTAGCGGACACTCGTGAAGCTCTGATTTTTTCTCTGTCTCTCTCTTGCAAACAACATTCGCCTGCCCCGACGGGGCGCATGATTATTCCTCAAATAGTTCTGACACTCGGCAAGGCCACAAGTCATTTAAGAAGAAGAAGAAGATTATTCCTCAAATTTCAATTTCCTAATGTTTAAAACATCGAAAAAAACCAAATTATTTATTTATTACATTGTTTGAACAATTAATTGTTGTTACATTTTCATAAAATATACTTAGGGTTTGAAAATTCTAGTTTTTTCTCAATTGTTACAATTTTTCATGAGTAAAACATCTACTGATGATAAGAAATAAAAAATTATTTATTAAAAAACTGTTTAGCCAATGAATTGTTGCCATTTTTTCATAAATTGCACTTAGGGCTAAAGTTTCTAGTTTTTTCAAAGTACAATTCATTAAAAAATAAAAAAACTATAAATTAAATAATAAGTTTCTAGTTTTAAGTTCAGTAAATTGAAAACTTTAAAAATAATAAATTGTTTAAACAATGTTTAAATAATTAATTTTTAGTTTTTCTTTTATTCTTGAATGTTTTAGTTACAAAAAAAGCACAATTGAAAAAAACTAGAAGTTTCTAACCCTAAGTACAGTTTAGGAAAGAAATAACAATTAATTGTTTAAACAATTTAATAAATTGGTATACTTTTGTTATACATCAGAAACACTCAAACATTCTTTTAATAGGTTTTTTGATTAATTTTCTGAATGATTAAAGCTGAAAAAAATATATTTTACGATTTTATGATTTTTTTTAAAACTTATTGTTATTAAAAAAATGTTTAAAAACAAAATTTCAAAACCGGGCTCGAGAGATCGATAGAAAACTTAATAACGAAGATTTAGAAAAAAAGAAAAATCGTTTTGGCAAAAAATTGTGACTTGTAAAGTGATTTGGAACGAAACTTGCGCCGCCATAAGCGAATACATGCACGAGTCCTGGCATGCCGCGCTGAACATTTTATTTTTTTCTCGTAAAGTTACTGTTGTCCCATAATTAAATTTATAGGAAGTATTCTTGACTTTATAGACAATAACTACAAAAAAAAATTTTTTAAATCGAAGAGGTATTTTTTTCAAAATTTTGATTCAAAAAATTTTTTTTAAATTTTTTCGGGCAAAAAAAATTTTTTTTTTTATTTTTATTTTTTTCTTTAAAGTGCTTCTTATTATGAGTATTTTCCAAAAAAAATTATCTTAATCGGTTAACAAAGAAAAAAGTTATGTGCCCTTTTTGAAAAACCGACCAAAATTTTGAGTAAGCGGTAACTCAAAAAATTAAAAAAAAAACTTTTATACATTTTTATTCCATGTATATGAGGGAACAAATTCAGTAAGTATTATTAATATTGCTAAAATCATCGAAAATTCTTCAGATCACTTCCCGTGGAATTGCTCATAACCTTCAAATCTTCGAAATGTCATATTTAAGAAATTTCATTTATCGAAATTTTATTTGTCATAATGTTCATTACTCGAATTATCAAGTGACATAAAACGCATTTCTAATGTCATATTTCAGAAATTTTAATTTATAGAAATTTTATTTGTCATAATTTTCATTTATTCGAATAACCATTTAACATAAAATTTATTTGTAAATGAACATTATGACAAATAAAATTTCGATAAATGAAAGTTATATTATATAATATTTCGAAGGTTTGAAAATTATGTCAAATGGCAATTCGGAGGATTAATAATTATGACAAATAGTCATTCGGAAAAACAAAATGTATGTCAAAAAAATTTTCGACATATTAAAAATTATATTAAAAAACAATTCGACTATTTAAATAATAGGATAAAGAATAAATCGATAAATTAAAAATTATGTTGAATGAAATTTCGAAAACTGAAAATTATGCGAAATGATGTTTCGATGATAAGAATTTCGATGTTTTGAACATTAGGAAATTGAAATTTGAGGAATAATCATGCGCCCCTGCCCCGACATTTGATGCACGAGCGAAGCGAGTGCTTCTGGTCGGGGGCAGGCACGAAAAAAAATGTGAAAGATAAATTAATATTATATTTTCAAAAAAATTTTTCTGTTGGTACAAAATTAATTTTATGTTTCTAAAATTCTAAACGTTCTAATGAACACAATTTCATTATTTCATCAAATTATTACAATTTTATTATAACATTTTGGCATGTATTAAAAAAGAAATTACAAAATTTTTAATTATATTATTTTTGTTTTTAACTTTTATTAAAATAATTTTTGAAAATAATTGTATCAGCAAAAGATTTCGTTCATTTAAATATTTAGAGCTTGTGGATAATAAATTTATAAAGTATAAAATGTTTTCTTGGTAATTTTTTTTTCTCATTTTATACTGCAATAACACTCGTTAAATTGTCATTGAACTTGAAATTTTCTTATTTACCGACAGAGAATTCTTTTACTCCCGCGTAATAGAGGGCGTGTGTGAAAATCAACCAAGGCATAAATGTTTGACTTTCTGCTGCGAAATCGCAGAGGGAAGTACGTATAGTGACGTTTTTCGTACATATTTTTCTCGAACTTTGGTTAACTTTCCGCGAGAGAGAGAGAGCACTATCTACAAGTTTAATTATGCAAATAAAATAAAAATAATACAATAATTTGCAAATAAAGCTTTTATTTTGTATTAACACATATATTTAATGCAAATTAAAAGCAATTTTAATTATTCTTTTTGTAAAGTTAACATTGAATTTAATAAAAATTTCATGCAGAACATAATAATCAAATAAAATAAAGTTATAACTTATAATGGTAAATAAAATTTATGTATTGAGGGGCTGATAGTAAAAATGGTTTAAAATAATAACGGGAGCAAAAGTAGAATAAGTGACTTAGAAGCAAAAACAGATTAAAATGATTGTGTAATTTCTTGATAAATTAATTATAATAATTACAAAATATTAATTCAAATAAAATAAGTTTTTTTATTATTGACAATATTTTTTAAGCATTAATATAATTAATTTATCAAGAAATTACATAATCATTTTCACCCGTTTTTGCTCTCAAGTCACTTATTCTACTTTTGCTTCCATTATTATTATTATAAACCATTTTTACTATCAGCCCCTCATTTTTCGTTCGGTATTTTCAAAATTAAAAAATATAATATAATTATAAATAAAATAAAATATAAAATAATAATAAAAATATAACAGAAATAAAGGATTGTGTTAGAAAATAATGTAGATGGTGACGGTTTAAACAGGAAAGTGGACCGACACGTACTATCTACCACATAGTGCACTTTTCATGTATTCTCCATAATTTTTGGATAAAAAATGTGCACTATCTACAGTTTTATTAATAAATAATTAAAATTAATATTTTTTTTTGCACCAATGAAAAGAGCGTGTCCGAATTAGTCAAGAACATAAGTTTGTTTACGCAAAATTTTTAATTTTATTAAGAGATCCAGATGCAAACGCGTTTCCTTCAATATCTCCGATTGAGCTAAAATGTAGATAGAAGGAGTTTACACCGTAAGCCTTAAATATAAGCCTCCGCGAGCATAAACGGATATGCCTCCATGAGCATATACTTGCGTCTGCGCAAAGTGTTTGCCTGCAGCTGTGTTGTGAAAGAGTTTGCCTTGACCACGTGTTCGCGCAGGCGCAAATATATGCTCCTGGAGGTATATCCGTTTATGCGCGCGGAGGCTTATATTTAAGGCTTACGGTGTAAACTCCTTCATAGTGTCTTTTTTAAAAAGGACGGCAGTATAGGGGTGATTCATAGTTAGATACTCTTACTGTATATATATATATATATATATATATATATATATATATATAAAATAATAATTGTACGTTACCATATAAGCGAATGAATTTTTTAAATCACATGTTAATTACAATTGCGTCATACCTGAAACAGAAAAATTCATTTTTGTTAACAATTTTTATTTCAATAATTCTCAATGATTAATAAATCATTGAGAATTATTGAAATAATTATTTTTTTTGAAATAATTATTTTCTTTATTCTTCAATTTTTATTAAGAATATAATTTTTCAATATCTGCGAAAAAATTTTATTTCATTTCTTTTCAATTATTTTATTTATTTTTCAATTTTTGTTAATAATTGTATTCTTTAATTTTCTTTTATAAATTTTTTAATTCAATTTTTGTTAATAATTTTTTTTTTCAATTTTTGGTTAATACATAATTTTATTTATCAAGTTTTATTGAGAATTTAATTTTTCAATTATTGTTATTAAAAAGTTCATTTGCTACTGTTGTTGTCAGAATTCTTATTTCAATTTTTCTTAATTACTTTTTTTGTAAGTTATGTTAAAAAAAGTATTTGAAAATTTTCCTAGAAAAAGTTAATGTTACCGAGAAAACATTAGTTTTCTTGGAAAAAAATGATGTAGTGAAAAAAACTACTAATTTTCAAAATTTCAAGCGCATTTTTTAGACTTCTTTCTTTTATCTCCTTTATTTATATGTGTATATATATATTTTTTCTTTAATACTCATGTCAATCTTGAACAAAATGACCGTCACTTCCGTTCGCAGACAATCTTCTCCTTTCCATTGTTTTCTTATTTGCAAATATCTTTCGAAACTTTCTGGGCGGAAAGTGATAATTAGAGGTACCGGAAGGAAAACGTGATATATATATTTTTAAAATGAATGACGAAAAGGGAAATTTTTCCAATCACATCCGACTTGGAAAATATAGTGTCAATATTGTATATTATACTGAACAAGATAATTAAGAAAATTAAACAAACACGATTCGAAAATTAATGTTTCCAAGATAAAATATTTTTTTCAAAATAAAGAACTATAATATAAATATAATTAAAAATAATAAATACAAAGAATAAATAGAAAAATAAACAAGCAGAAAAAATAAATAAAAAAGTAATTGCGAATAAAATATATAAATAAAAATAAATTTGAAATGATTACTCTTTAATATAAAATTTTCAAATATTATTTTATAAATAAAAATGTATAAAATTTATAATATAAATTTATTATTTAAAATTACTTAGCGAGTGTATAATTTTACTACTTTTAAATTTGTTGTGATATTAAAAATATTTTTAAATAAATAAATTTAAACAATAATCAAAATTACATCCCGTGTGGAAATCTGCGCAAGTTAGCCCAGTTAAAAACTGGGAGCCAGCTGGGCCCCACCTGGGCTTCCCATTTTCATAAAAATATTAACATTATAATAGAAAAAGTCTGAAAATTAAATATAACAATTCACAATAAATCATTCTACAATTAATTCATAATAATAATAATCATTATTATTTTAAACAATTTATTATTGTCAATAATTATAAACTTTTATTGTACTACACTAACAGGCATTTAGTTTTACCGAAATTTTAAAGTTGTTCCAGCTGAATTTATTTATTTAATAATTAACTCATCAAGGTATAACGGTTTTTAATACATTTTAATAATTGTTTAAACAAATAATTGTTGTTATTTATTAACTTTTGATACACATAACTTAGAAACTTGCAATTTTTTTCCTAATTTTGCAATTAACTAATACGAACGACATAAAATAAAGAAAATTTATGGTTTTAACAATTCAGAAATTGTTTAAACAAATGATTGTTGTTATTTATTAACTTTTGATACACATAACTTAGAAACTTGCAATTTTTTTCCTAATTTTGCAATTAAGTAATACGAACGACATAAAATAAAGATAATTTATGGTTTTAACAATTCAGAAATTGTTTAAACAAATTATTGTTGTTATTTATTAACTTTTGATACACATAACTTAGAAACTTGCAATTTTTTTCCTAATTTTGCAATTAAGTAATACGAACGACATAAAATAAAGATAATTTATGGTTTTAACAATTCAGAAATTGTTTAAACAAATTATTGTTGTTATTTATTAACTTTTGATACACATAACTTAGAAACTTGCAATTTTTTTTTCCTAATTTTGCAATTAAGTAATGCGAACGACATAAAATAAAGATAATTTATGGTTTTAACAATTCAGAAATTGTTTAAACAAATGATTGTTGTTATTTATTAACTTTTGATACACATAACTTAGAAACTTGCAATTTTTTTTCCTAATTTTGCAATTAAGTAATGCGAACGACATAAAATAAAGATAATTTATGGTTTTAACAATTCAGAAATTGTTTAAACAAATGATTGTTGTTATTTATTAACTTTTGATACACATAACTTAGAAACTTGCAATTTTTTTCCTAATTTTGCAATTAAGTAATACGAACGACATAAAATAAAGATAATTTATGGTTTTAACAATTCAGAAATTGTTTAAACAAATGATTGTTGTTATTTATTAACTTTTGATACACATAACTTAGAAACTTGCAATTTTTTTCCTAATTTTGCAATTAAGTAATACGAACGACATAAAATAAAGATAATTTATGGTTTTAAACAATTCAGAAATTGTTTAAACAAATTATTGTTGTTATTTATTAACTTTTGATACACATAACTTAGAAACTTGCAATTTTTTTCCTAATTTTGCAATTAAGTAATGCGAACGACATAAAATAAAGATAATTTATGGTTTTAACAATTCAGAAATTGTTTAAACAAATGATTGTTGTTATTTATTAACTTTTGATACACATAACTTAGAAACTTGCAATTTTTTTCCTAATTTTGCAATTAAGTAATACGAACGACATAAAATAAAGATAATTTATGGTTTTAACAATTCAGAAATTGTTTAAACAAATTATTGTTGTTATTTATTAACTTTTGATACACATAACTTAGAAACTTGCAATTTTTTTCCTAATTTTGCAATTAAGTAATGCGAACGACATAAAATAAAGATAATTTATGGTTTTAACAATTCTGAAATTGTTTAAACAAATGATTGTTGTTATTTATTAACTTTTGATACACATAACTTAGAAACTTGCAATTTTTTTCCTAATTTTGCAATTAAGTAATACGAACGACATAAAATAAAGATAATTTATGGTTTTAACAATTCAGAAATTGTTTAAACAAATTATTGTTGTTATTTATTAACTTTTGATACACATAACTTAGAAACTTGCAATTTTTTTTCCTAATTTTGCAATTAAGTAATGCGAACGACATAAAATAAAGATAATTTATGGTTTTAACAATTCAGAAATTGTTTAAACAAATGATTGTTGTTATTTATTAACTTTTGATACACATAACTTAGAAACTTGCAATTTTTTTTCCTAATTTTGCAATTAAGTAATGCGAACGACATAAAATAAAGATAATTTATGGTTTTAACAATTCAGAAATTGTTTAAACAAATGATTGTTGTTATTTATTAACTTTTGATACACATAACTTAGAAACTTGCAATTTTTTTCCTAATTTTGCAATTAAGTAATACGAACGACATAAAATAAAGATAATTTATGGTTTTAACAATTCAGAAATTGTTTAAACAAATTATTGTTGTTATTTATTAACTTTTGATACACATAACTTAGAAACTTGCAATTTTTTTCCTAATTTTGCAATTAAGTAATGCGAACGACATAAAATAAAGATAATTTATGGTTTTAACAATTCTGAAATTGTTTAAACAAATGATTGTTGTTATTTATTAACTTTTGATACACATAACTTAGAAACTTGCAATTTTTTTCCTAATTTTGCAATTAAGTAATACGAACGACATAAAATAAAGATAATTTATGGTTTTAACAATTCAGAAATTGTTTAAACAAATTATTGTTGTTATTTATTAACTTTTGATACACATAACTTAGAAACTTGCAATTTTTTTTCCTAATTTTGCAATTAACTAATACGAAAGACATAAAATAAAGATAATTTATGGTTTTAACAATTCAGAAATTGTTTAAACAAATGATTGTTGTTATTTATTAACTTTTGATACACATAACTTAGAAACTTGCAATTTTTTTCCTAATTTTGCAATTAAGTAATACAAACGACATAAAATAAAGATAATTTATGGTTTTAACAATTCAGAAATTGTTTAAACAAATTATTGTTGTTATTTATTAACTTTTGATACACATAACTTAGAAACTTGCAGTTTTTTCCTAATTTTGCAATTAACTAATGTAAATAGTAAATTATTCGGATGTTTTATGATTTTAATTTTAACAATTTATCAAATGTTTAAACAAATAATTGTTGTTATTTACTATCTCTTGACACATAGCATTTAGAAAAATGAAGTTTTTTCTTATTTTGCAATTAGTTAATCAGAGTAGTAGTAATTGTAAAATTAGAAAGAAACTGCAAGTTTCTGGATTGTTTGTATCAAAAGTTAATAAACAATAACAATTATTTGTTTAAACAATTTCTGAACTGTTTAAATCATAAAATACTGTTATTTCATACTTTTCAGATTAGTTAAATGTAAAATTAAAAAGAAACTGCATTTTTTTAGGTGCTTTGTGTCAAAAATTAGTAAATAACAACAATCATTTGTTTAAACAATTTTTGAATTGTTAAAACCTTAAATTATTTTTATTTCATGTGGTTCGAATTAGTTAATTGCAAAATTAGAAAAAACTGCATCTTTCTGGAAGCTAGTGTCAGGAGTTACTAATTAACAACAATTATTTATTTAAACAATAACGACTGCAATATAACATTAGTAAAATTTATTATATATAATAACAAAAATCGTTTACAGTGAAAATTATTAAATAGTTTAGTTTTTCTTTAACATTTAATAATAAAACTTTGATGTAATTATGGTCATCTTCGTACATGAATTGACAATTGTTATAAATAAACAATAAAAAATATATAATTGTTAACATGTTAACATTTTACGGAAGCATTTTAGAGTTTGTCTATTGACCCACTCACGGTGGGTTCCGGTCAGGCGAAATAATATTATAAGTGGGCGTAAGCTGGGCCCTACCTGGGCTTCCCAGTTTTTGAGGACCCACATCAATAATTATATAAGCAAAAATTTCTAAGTCCAAACCTAAAAATTTTTTTTTCAACAAAAAATTAATGATTATAATGACTTAGATTAAGAAAAAACGTGTTTTTAACAAAAATGTATTCACAATATTTTTTTTATGTAATGTCCACATAATTAATTAGTAAAAATTTCTAAGTCCAAACAACTAAAAAAAAATTTTTTTTTAGACCAACAAATTAATGTTTATAATGATTGTAAACAATAAAAAACACATTTTTAATAAAAATGTATTGATATATTTTTTTCATAATAATATAAATATTATTTTAAGAATATTTATCGTTTATTATTACATTATTAATATTGTTATTATTATTATTAAACTATTTATTTGTTACGGTGTATTCGTGTCAGTAAGTGCTTTATTGAATCATTACAGCAGATCAACAAGTCACTGACAATAAAACGTCGGTGTTCAGTAGTTAGTCTCCGTAGTATAGTGGTTAGGGCGTTAGTCTAGTAGTCCGTAGGTCGTAGGTTCAATCCCCGCGTGCGTTAAATTTTATTTGTTTCTTAGGTTTGCGTTTATTCCGATTTTTCTGCATTGTATTCGTATAAGTATGCAATTTAGTGATTATATATACCGTTTAATAATTTAATTAACAAATTTCTAACTTTTTTATAAATTTTTAATTTATAAATGAAAGGATATATATTAATTCCCACATATATGCTAACATTATTTATGAATTTGCTTTTGGTCACAATTTCATTAAAAAAAGTAAAAATCGTTAAATAATATAGTTATTTATTTATAATTCGACTTATTTGTTATTAATAAACAATTTATTCTTTAATTTGAATGAAAACTAAATCTATGGGCCCCAGCTGGATTTTTCCTAGGTGGGCTGTGGCTGGATTCACCGTTACAAGCCAAGGAATCGCCCACCTGGGCCATCCCTGCTGGGACCCACCTAGAACCTGGGAAGCCCACCTGGGACCCACCGTGGGCCCACCTCACTTTTCCACACGGGATCTATTTAGACTCATACATAAATTCATACACATACATGCATTCTCTTAAAAACATTCCTTTTTTTTATAATAATATAAATTTGGTCAAATTATATAATCAAGTAAACTAAGTGAAACTTAAAAGGATAATACCATTTTAAGCGTTATCACGCTAACTCACTGTGTGCAAGATGTTATTTGCGATGATATTCTTCAAGCAGCGTGAATTATTAACAATGAAGTTTCACAATATCGTCCACCTAATTTCTCGTGATTTTATTGAATATTCGCCTGCTTCTGGTAAATTTGTGAAGATATTCGCATGGACATCAATCCGGGGATTAGAGATTAAAGTCCCTTTTTAAAGCACATCAAAGAAAACCACGCTACAACATTTTTAGCGATGAAATTAATTATTTATCTAAATTTGCATTTTTACAATTATTACAAATTAAGTACATTGCGTAACAAGTGTGAACTAGCGGCCTTTTTGGAACGAGCGCTAAGTTTTCGTAACGAGTCGTAGGTCACCTACGACTCGTTGCCAAAACTTAGCGCTCGTTTCAAAATGCCGCCACACGTGTTGCGCACGATACTTTTCATAACAAAATCATAAAAAGACGTTAACACTGAAAAACATATATAACTGAAAAGAATGTTGAGAAACGCATACATAAGATTCGGAACACAGAACCACTGTCAAGCGTACTTACTAGCTGATCGCGCGGGGGGTTCGGGGGGCGAAGCCCCCGACTACAAAAAACCAACTCGAAAGAATAATAATAATAGGGTAAGTCCGGGGGAGATGGCCATATGGGAGAGATGGCCAGTACGAATATTTTACAGAATTCGTAAAGAAATATCACTTTTTATGGGTTATTCTTCAACCTTTTGTGATTAATAATAAATCTAAACAATAATTTGATGAAAAATAATGAAGCTGTAAGTGTAATCCTTGTTTATTTTTTTTGCATGGGTCCAAAATAATTTGAAAATTTCAGATTTCTTGTTGCTATATTGTTATTTGTTAACATAATTTTTAAATTTAAGTTTTATTGAGTAGTGTATAACCCACGCTTCGATATAAACGAAAAATGAAAGGAAAAATTATTTTATTTATTTAATATTTTGATGTTTACTGTTATCATGAATTTTTGGGTAAGATGGCTATTAATGACTTTTATTTAAAATTTTTTTATGTTAATGTTAGATACTTGAGAAATATTAAAGAAAAGCAAATTAAAAATGTCTGAGAACAAAATAATTGATCTAATTGACACCAGAGATGGAGATTTATTTGTAGGTTGTGCTAAAAGTTACAACCGAACGACATTAATTGAAGATTGAATTCAATGCAGAATTTGACACTTGTGGCTACATGAAAACTGCTCTGAACCCCATGAAAAATTTTCAAAATGCGACCAGAAAAGGAGGAAAATGATGTGAACGATTAAAAATTAAATTTAAGATAAAAGCCAAAAATTATAGGTAGTGGCCATCTCTCCCAAACACATGTGGCCATCTCACCCGGACATTCCAGAGAAATGGCCAAATGCACTTTTTCGAAAATGTAAATTTTAAGATTCTTGCAATGAAAATATTTTATTTTATGTTTCTTTATTTTCAAGTTAAGTGTTCAATGTTTAATTATCAATAAAAGTTTAGACAAAAAAAGCTTTTTTATAAATTTTACACTACTTTAAAAAAACTATGGCCATCTCCCCCGGACTTACCCTATTCGACATTTCAAAGAATCGCATTTTATAATACCCCAAGCCACCGGACGCGTCGGGGGGCGAAGCCCCCCGAAACCTAGTCGTGTCCTTCGACGTATTAATAAAAATAATATCATTACCTAATGGGAAATTTACAACTGGCGTAGTACTGCGCCAGCACTGGCATGGCACTGGGATGATAACGCCGTCTGGCGCTGCCGAAGTACTGTCTGTCAGTGCTGCCAGACAGCGCTGGCGCAGCACTGGACCAGTGCTGGCTGAGAATATTGCCGCAATAAATGCCGTATTGTTATTAATTAGTCGTAAATTCATAATTATAAATAATTTTACAACAAAATGGTAAATAATATTAATAAATAGTTATTATTCATAAAATATTTATCTTCTTAAAGAAATTGTATTAAAGATGGAGACTAACAATGGATATAGTAAATAAAGTACAAAAAAATTGTTTATAACATTTAAAAGTTAAATAATAGACAATTACAGTAAGTGTGCATTAGATTTTCATATTTTAGTACCTAACGATTGGAATCTAGAAATATCGCAAACCTATGAAAATAAACAAAATTTCTGACGAGGGGATTCAAACCTACGACCTACGGACTAACAGACTAACGCTCTAACCACTATGCTAACGACACATGTGTACAGTAAAGTATTAACATCTCAGTATCATTCAGACATACAATTATTGAGTCAAAGATGAGAAAAAATAGGGATACGTTAGAAATAATAAATTAAACTAAATTTTTAATAATTAAATTAAATTACTTTACTTATTGCATTTAACATTTTACGTAATTCTTAAATTACGTGGTAATTTTTTAATAATTTTTTATTCATAGTAAGAAGTATAATAGTATTTTAATAGGAACCAAATTATTATTGAGATTAATGTTTAAATTTTGTTTATAATTTTAATTTGTTTAAATAATTTATTATTTACAAAATTAGACAATTGTGTTAAATTGTTATTATTAAATTTAATAAGAATAAAAAATGAACAATTGAAAAGTAAAATATTAATTTTTTTCAATAAATTTATATAAACATTCATAAACTTTTTTTATAATTTTTTTCAAGTTTATGTCAAAAAAGCAATGTTGGCAAAGAGCGTCGTGAACAATTTTTCTATAATCAGCCAGCACTTGCCGCCGTGGCTTGTCCAAGCTTTGGCGAAACAAAAATTCTGTACTGCGCCAGCACTAAGTGTCGAGGCTCGGCTAGACTACGCCGAACAATCGTCTGTGTACTAAGCCAGTGGTGAACATCGGCACTACACTGGCATTTCCCATTGGGATAAAGAATAAAAACAGAATTTTTCACACGAGTGATCACGAAAAGGAGGTTAGAAACTCTCAGTATTTGACAGATACTGTGTTGCTGCTGTAAGACACGGTAAATGTAGTTAACTGAACGAAAACATAATCACGCCTCTTTTGGACGGAATTGCAACTACTCGAGCGTTACAAAAATACTCGAACAAGCACAAACAAAGTTCTTTTTTGAACTGAACTGTCATTCGCAGTATTTTCGTGACTACGTACTAAAAATAATAACTTTACATTGGCCTACGGAGAGACAAATAACGCCATTTTTATGATTGCGTTATGAAAATATAAATAAATACCTTTTAAAAACGTGGTTTCCGTTACTTTTAATATATATGTCGTAGGCGAAAAGGAAAATTCGTCGTTTAGCTTAATGCCTAGGCTTTAAGCTAAACGCGGGCGAATAGGAAAATGTTCAAGTAAATGACAATTATTTTTTTAATCGCCTGAATTCGTTAGTCATTTCGCTTAATGCCTAGGCTTTAAGCTAAACGCCCAAAGAGCGCCAGGCGAATAGAAAAATTTGTATCGATTGATCAAGAATAAACATTGTAATGAAATTTCAATTATTAATCATATTATATTGCAGGTATTTTGAATTGAAAATCGTTTCTAATTTTTTGTTTATAAGTCTTTGTTTATTTTCTTTGCTTTTAAATATTCTTAGTTGAAACTACATTTTAAATTTAATTTTATAGAATATTCAAAATTATATTTAGTCTCAAACAGTTTCCTCCATTAACAATCGGTAATTGCGTAACTTTGGTGGTACCTGATGTTGATCGTGGCCCGTTAGATTTTTCTATGATTGAAGGCGTCGTAATAGACATTAAAAACGATGTTTACCAAATTGGTACAAAAAATGGCATTATTAAAGGTTGGTTTTCGCGAACTGATATATCGCAATCAGGTACTGAAATTCTAAAAATTGACGAAGTTTGTACAGATGTCACACAGAAAAAAACCCGACTCACTTTTGTTGCAACGCATTTGGAAGTCGATCTCGAAATGAGTAATCGGCAACTTCAAGTGACTCAAAATAGAAAAAATGTCAGTTTCTAGTTTTTGTGTGTGTGTTATGTTGGCAGCAACTATAGAAAATGTCTGCTGCGCGTTGCGCCGTTACTTTTTTTGTGTTTCGCATGTTTCGTGTTTACATGGTTGCCATCCCTGTCAGTCAATTCACAAATGTCTAACCTAAAAATTCGTTTTTCATTTCTCATAAATGCGATAAATCGACTTCAAGTATTAATGTTTTGACAAGTGCAAAGTGTTTATTCATTATAAACAATTATTTTAATTCTTATTTTTATGAATTATTCCCAGTTAGGGGAGCGTGGGGTAATGGGAGCTTGGGGGTAATGGGAGCTTTTAAATTTCACGCACTTAAAAGCCTTCAAATTCGCTGCAATGTCTAGAAAATCTTCTACAACCTTTGTTTATATCATTCCAAAACAAACGATCACATTCTTGACAAATTTTTAGTAAAGACAAGGGAAAATGTATTTTTTGAGTTTTCGTTGTAAAATGCCAAATATTTCTAAACATCACCATAAGTAGTTAAAATCGTATTATTTAGTTCTGTTTTTTCATTATATTATAGGTGAATATGTGTGGATATGTATACTTGTATAAAAATCGAGATAATAATAAAATTTGTTTATGTTTTTATTTTTTTATTCAAATTTTTTCCTGTAAAAATTCTGTGGGGTAATGGGAGAATTAGAGTCAGACTAAAGAATTTTCGTTACTATGTTGCGAATTTCGTTATTTCTTTGAAAATTGTAAAAGATATCACCTTATGAAAAAACTTTTAATTAAAAAATAATTTTTGCTGGGAAAAATGAAAAATTTAATTTTTTTTCAAAAATTTTTTATTCAATTATAATTTAGGAAAAAAATTATTCTAAGTCTAAAGTTTTGGCTTCATTGTAAGTATTAACACTTTTTCCTATTAGAAAACAAAAAATATTCCTAAAATATAGAAATTTTTTAAATTTCAAGTGAAAGCTCCCATTACCCCACAAATTAGGTAATCGCAAAAAATGTATTTTTTTTTTGAAAAATTTTTTTTTCCAATTTACTTTCTCTTTTTCAGTTTCTAATTAAACATAATTAAAGATAAATAACGAAATGAGTAGGAAATAACAAAAACAATGTATTATTATAAAGATAAGTTGGTTCTTTAAATAATTTTCCTTAAGGGGCTCCAATTCCCCCACGCTCCCCTATTCCAATGTTATTGTAATTTTTTCATAAACTCAAAATGATCCAGATTTTACTCATTTTGAGTAATTTCCCCAGAAACTTAGAATAAGTCGATGGGGGTATCATTTTTGTTGCACTTCAAAATGAGTATGATTTCATACTCATTTTGAGTAAAGTTTTTTTTCTGTGCACTCTGACTTTAAGAGAAGCTGCATCACATCAATCTATGTGCGGCGGACAAGGATTTAAAAAATGTTACTGTAAGGCGGCTAAAAATCAATCCAAGACAAATAGGTGCTCTTACTTAAAATTAAAAATAATTTGCAGTTCGCGATGCCACCAAAGTTTAACTTGCTGCAATAAATAAATTGTTATTTTTTTCCTTTTCAGTTGACTTCAATTAATTACAATAAATTATTGCAATTTTGTAAAAAATATTTTTGTCTTTAATTTGGATTTTTTCTATTATATTACTAATTGAAATTTCATTTCATTGTTTATTCTTGATCAATCGATACAAATTTTTCTATTCAACTGGCGCTCTTTGGGCGTTTAGCTTAAAGCCTAGGCATTAAGCTAAATGACTAACAAATTCAGGCGATTAAAAAAATAATTGTCATTTACATGAAAATTTTCCTATTCGCCCGCGTTTAGCTTAAAACCTATAGGCATTAAGCTAAACGACGGATTTTCCTTTTCGCCTACGACATATATATATATATATATATATATATATATATATATATATATATATATATATATATATATATATATATTTATATATATATTATATATTATATATATATTATATATATATATATATTATATATATATATATATATATATATATATATATATATATATATATATATATTTTATCCTTTTATAATTTTATGAAATTTATATTCAATAAACTATATATAGTTTAAAGTTTACTTGAGTAAGTCCAGAAATAAAATGTGTCGTCGATTAATAATTAGTCTTTCATTCATTCTATTTCTCCCACTCTCACTCATATTAACAATCGTAGATTCTCCCGACAATCGTCACTCAATTTACCTACACATTATCAAACCACTACAAATTAATTAATAAGAAAATAAATAAAGAAAAAAGATACCTACAAAATAAATAAATAAAATGATTAAAAATAAAATAAATAAATTGAAACCACACAAATCAACTACAATATGGTGTAAAAAACGGTAAAGAATTTCAAAAACAAAAATTGAAATCTAAAAATCTAAAAATGTCAGAAGGTGTTAAAATTTCGTATGAGTAAAAATTGAATGAATAAACATAAAAACAAACTCAATGATTGAACGTAATTATAGGTGTTAATTAAATTTGATGATTCATGAAAAAAAAGAGAAGAAAAAAAATTATTTCCTTAATTGAAGTTTATGCTGAGACTTGTTTCCAAACCCAACGTTTATCTCGATGCCTGATTGACAAGAGGTCGTCAGTCACGCTTGAACGAATGCAGGGCGATTAGTCGTTAGATCAACGCTGATAATTCGTCGCTCCAATTAACGCTGATCGTAAAAAACCATGGCAATATACGGAACATAATCAAATAAATTGCCACCCACATCTCATTCGCGTGACTGGCGACAATATCATCTCGTTTCTCTCTCACTCTCTTTATCTCTCTTTTCGCAGATTGTTTTTGCAAACTCTGCATCTTCATTATATACTCCTTGACAAAGATAATTGGCCTCTTTATATATAATGAGGAAGTAATCTCTTTTTACAATTTAGTTTCCTTTCAATTTTCTATTTCGGAACTTTGAGTTCCGAAGTTGAGTTCCCCCACTCTCTCTCTCTCTCTCTCCCCCACTCTCTCTCTCTCTCTCTCTCTCTCTCTCTCTCTCTCTCTCTCTCTCTCTCTCTCTCTCTCTCTCTCTCTCTCTCTCTCTCCCCCACTCTCTCTCTCTCTCTCCCCCACTCTCTCTCTCTCCCCCACTCTCTCTCTCTCTCCCCCACTCTCTCTCTCTCTCTCTCTCTCTCTCTCTCTCTCTCTCTCTCTCTCTCTCTCTCTCTCTCTCTCTCTCTCTCTCTCTCTCTCTCTCTCTCTCTCTCTCTCTCTCTCTCTCTCTCTCTCTCTCTCTCTCTCTCTCTCTCTCTCTCTCTCTCTCTCTCTCTCTCTCTCTCTCTCTCTCTCTCTCTCTCTCTCTCTCTCTCTCTCTCTCTCTCTCTCTCTCTCTCTCTCTCTCTCTCTCTCTCTCTCTCTCTCTCTCTATATATATATATATATATATATATATATATATATATATATATATATATATATACCCAATGGGAAATGCCAGTGTAGTGCCAATGTTCACCACGGCGGCAAGTGCTGGCTGAGTATAGAGAAATTGTTCTCAACGCTCTTTGCCAACATTATTTTTTTTATAAAAAAAGTTTATAAATGTTTATAAATACAAATTTATTGAAAAAATTAATATTTTACTTTTCAGTTGTTCATTTTTTATTTTTATTAAATTTAATAATAATAATAATAATTTAACATAATTGTCTAATTTTGTAAATAATAAATTATTGAAACAAATTAAAATTATAAACAAAATTTAAACTTTAATTTCAATAATAATTTGATTCCTATTAAAATACTATTAAACTTCTTACTATGAATAAAAAATTATTAAAAAATTACCACGTAATTTAAGAATTACGTAAAATGTTAAATGCAATAAGTAAAGTAATTTAATTTAATTATTAAAAATTTAGTTTAATTTATTATTTCTAACGTATCCCTATTTTTTCTCATCTTTGACTCAATAATATTGTATGTCTGAATGATACTGAGATATTAATACTTTACGTATACACGTGTCGTTAGCATAGTCTGTGGTTAGAGCGTTAGTCTGTAAGTCCGTAGATCGTAGATTCGAATCCCCTCGTCAGCAATTTTGTTTATTTTCATAGGTTTGCGATATTTCTAGATTCCAATCGTTCGGTTCTAAAATATGAAAATATAATGCACACTTACTGTAATTGTCTATTATTTGATTTTTAAATGTTATAAACAATTTTTTTTTACTTCATTTACTATATCCATTTTTAGTCTCCATCTTTAATACAATTTCTTTAAGAAGAGAAATATTTTATGAATAATAACTATTTATAAATATTATTTACATTTTGTTGTTAAATTATTTATAATTATTAATTTAATAATAATTAATAACAATACGGCATTTATTGCGGCAATATTCTCAGCCAGCACTGGTCCAGTACTGCGCCAGCGCTGCCTGGCAGCACTGGCAGGCAGTACTTCCCCAGCGATAGACAGCGTTATCATCCCAGAGTTATGCCAGTGCTGTCTGTCAGCGTAGCTGCCAGTACTGCTAGTGCTGGCGCAGTACTCCGCCAGTTGTAAATTTCCCATTGGGTATATATATAATTATATATATGTCGTAGGCAAATAGAAAAATCCGGCATTTAGCTTAATGCCTAGGCATTGGGCTAAATGCCGGCAAGTAGATAAATGAATCGTGATAAATGGTTATTTTTCTATTTGCCTGAAATCAATTACCCAGGCGCGAAGTGACGCCGAGTTCAGGCTTTATAAAGATTGGCCCAGCATTGGTCAACATTGATTGAGCATGAGTGAATCAGCGAGAGCAGGAATGATCGAAGCTTTAATGTAACACCGATTCCAGACTGCAGCGCGAGCCTTGATTCAGCATTGGACACCAACGCTCAATCAATGCTGCGGACGCCTAATGCAGGACTGAAACAAGACTGCTTCCACTGTTCCCAAATTTACTCGTTTCTCACGTTTATTCAATATAATGTGAATATATGAATTATTAATAATAATAATAAATATTATTGTTATTATTTTAATTCATGTATGTGTGTATATATACATTTAATGACAATAAGTTATTATTTGTAATAATTATATTATTTTCATATAAATAATAATATATTACTAACAATAAATATCATTTGAATAGTAATTTTAAAAAAATAATTTTAGTAAAAAAAGACAATTTTTCTGTTAATTGTTACATTTTTTTCTTGATTTTTAACAGACTTTTAACATTATTTATAAACATGTTCACATTTTTTATTCACAACACAACACACCATTTTCTTATTTTATATAAACGCTTATAACAAAGAATGAAAAATATTCGCTCGCATGTGGGATCGAACTCACGCCCCCTGCCCCTAACGCATACCGGAAGTATCTAACGCACGCATTTAAACCGCTCGGCCACAGAAGGCTGAAAGGCTTCTCGCCTAATCTACTACATCAATGCCAGTGCCGTCACTCAATATTGGTTCAGCATGGGACACCAGTGTTCGTCCCATGCTCGATTCAAGACTCGGTCAATCTTGATACAATATTCAGTTTCTTTATTACCGTGTGCACTGTACAATATTATCTATAAATATTTATAAATTATTTAATATTAAAATATTTTTTCTAATAATTTTATAAGTTAAATTATATATTATTTTTTTTCTCGCACAGTGTCAAATTATTATTTTCAAAGTTCAAGAGTTTCGTTTATCTGAAAAATTTTCAGTGAAAAAAATGTTCATTAGGTAGTAATAAATATTTATGCCTAGTAGTTTTACACTAGGATTAACTGTTTACTGAATATTATCAAAAATATATTTTTCGTCAAACGCGCGCGACTAAACACAAATACCACCATCCCATCTACTCAATGCACTCCCCGCCTGTGACGTCATGAGGGGAAAGCATTGAGTAGATGGGATGGTGGGAGCACGACAATCGCAACGTCGCGCTGTAAAGTCTCAAGGTTATTTGTGTTTCGTCGCGCGCGTTTGACGAAAAATATATTTTTGATAATATTCAGTAAACAGTTAAACCTAGTGTAAAACTACTAGGCATAAATATTTATTACTACCTAATGAACATTTTTTTCACTGAAAATTTTTCAGAAAAACGAAACTCTTGAACTTTGAAAATAATAATTTGACACTGTGCGAGAAAAAAAATAATATATAATAATTTAACTTTATTGATATGAATCTTATATAATTAATATAAATATTATACACTAAATAAATATTAATATTTATTTACCAATTGATATCTTAATAACAATAATAATAATTTTTAAATAGTATAAAAAATTACTAAAAATTATCAGAAATAATATTTTAATATTAAATAATTTATAAATATTTATATCTAATATTGTTAAGTGCACACGGTAATAAATAAACTATCAAGATTGATTCAAGATTGAATAAAGACTGGATGTTGAAGCTCCACTCACGAAGATTGGCCGAGTGTTAAATCGAGCATGGGACGAACATTGGTGTCCCATGCTGAACCAATATTGAGTGACAATGATATAAAGACTGCTTCAACTCTGGGTTACCCACGCTGGGCGTTCAAGACTCAGTCAAGTTTCAACCCATCGTCAGCACTGGTCTTTCGCGCCTGGGTAGTCATTTAGGTTATTGACTAGCCGTTAAGGAAATTGCCTAAGTAGCACCTGGCAAATAGAAAAATGAGAATATGTGCATGTGTCACTCAACAGGAATATTAAAAAAAATATGTCAAAATTAATTAACACAAATATTTTATTATTAATAATAATTATATTTTTTATTTATTTATTGCGGCATGTAGAGGATTGATGACACCGCGAGTTACATAGTATTTTAGCCTTTTAACAACAGCATCTGTTTGTTTGACATTGATTCAAAACTGCCTTACAGTTACATGTTTTGTAACCTTGTCCACCAGTCATAGATTGCTGAGACACAGCTTTCCTTAAAGTTAATGTAACATCTTTACATACGTCGTCAACTTTTTTAATTTCGGTTCCCGATTGCACAATGTCAGTTCGAGGAAACCAACCTTTTATAATTCCATCACCCTTAGTTCCTATCTGATAAAGACCATTTTGAACATCTAAAATGACACCAAAAATAGTCGCGAAATCAAATGGTCCACGATCTACAGCCGGAACCGAAAGAGTTATGCAAGACCCAATTTGTGTTAATTAATTTTGACATATTTTTTAGGGTTTCGTGGCCCATGGCCGAAAGCCTTATAGTTTCACTTTGGCGTCCGTCCGTCCGTCCGTCGTAATTTGGGGCACTATAGATCCCAAATCAGTCAGTCAGTCAGTCTTAACCACAATGGTTTATGATAACCAAAACAGGATTCGTAAATGCCTGCTTTTATTTTTTCTCTATTTGTCACAAATATATTATCTATGGTAGTGTGTTTTTTTCGTAGTTAATTTTATATTTTCTAAATGTTCATAATGATTTTCAATTAAATTTTTAAATTTAAAAAAATTCGACAATTTTTTTTACATATTATTAAATTATAATAAAATATCTATAAATACAAAATATAAATAAAATAAAATATAAAAATAAATTAATACAAAATATTTTATACCTATACAGATAATTTCAGTATTGGATTGCAATTACAAAATGATAGTCAAATTCAAATTTTAAATGAAGATACCATGGATTTAATCAACTTGTTAATTGGTGGAGAATCAATTTATAGAAATTAATTGTACATTAATTAAACATCCATAGTTTTTCTTTTTAAGTTTTTTTTTTTTAAATGCCACGAAACCCTAGATGTAGGCGTTTTACGCCTGCTTCTCTTCCAATTTTTTAATATTTCTGTTAAGTGACACATGCACATATTCTTATTTTTCTATTTGCCGGGTGCTACTTAGGCAATTCCCTTAACGCCTAGTCAATAAGCTAAATGACTAATTGATTTCAGGCAAATAGAAAAATAACCATTTTTTACGATTCATTTATCTACTTGCCGGCATTTAGCCCAATGCCTAGGCATTAAGCTAAATGCCGGATTTTTCTATTTGCCTACAACATCCCAAGCAAAAATTGACAACTGGCGCAGTACTGCGCCAGTACTGCCTATTACTGGCGGAGTACTGGCCGCCATGGTTGAACCAGTACTGGCATTTGACCGAAATGATAACGCTTTTCAGTACTGGTTTGATATTACTGGCGCAGTACTGGTTCAGTACTGGTTTAGTACCCGTGTAAAAAAATCTTCTGGCGCTGGCCTGAATCAGACCAGACCGTCTATTTTCCAATCTAGTGGCAAATTTATTTAAATTCAATATTAATATAATAAAAAAATTAATTTAAATTTGCAAACATGTAATAATCCCCAACTTTTAACTTTTAATCAAATTAATGTTTACAACGCAGAATAAACGCAAACCTATAACGAAATAAAATTTGCGAAAATTAAAAAATTTTAATTTTCGACACCTTTTACACTTACAATTAATAAAGAGCGTTTAACTGCCTAATTAAGTTAAATTATTATTTAATTGAACTAAATTCAAAAAAACCAAATAAGTAAATTAACTAATAAATTTCCATAAATTACCTCTAAATTATCCATAAATTACCATAAATTACCGACATTAAATATTTTAGGTCTAATTTGTGTTTTACATATTTTAATAAAATATCGTATAAATTTCCATAAATTACCGCAAAAATTTCCATAAATTACCAACGTTAAATTTTTTAGTTAAAAATTTATCGTCAAAATTTTCATAAATTTCCATAAATTACTATAACCCAAGTGCGAAATTAAAAACGGCCCAAAACTGGCCCAGTGACGGCATAGTCAGTGCCTACTCTTGGCAAACAATAGTGGCCCGACTGTCGGGAGGTTAACCGCGGTAGGCCGTCGGCAGCCAATCATCGGCCGATTCTCGGTAAACATTAATGGCCCATTATTGGCTGCCATTACTCCCCATTGTTGACAAAATTTAAAAAAAAAATTTTTTTATTTAATTAACTAATTAATTCATAATATTTATACAGTTTATTTCCCTAAATTAATCGCAAACTTACAAATATTTGAAAAATTCTTACCGCTCGCGGGGATCGATACCTGAACCTGACGCACCACAGCCTAACACTCTGACCACTCTGCTACTCTGACGTGAAGTCGATAATGCAAAAGGGTTCTTATAAGCTGCACTACACTGGCCGATACTGTGCCATTATTGGGCTGAGCTACGTCCCAATATTGGCAATTATAATTTGCCATCAGGCAAACAAAATTTTTCCAAAAAAAAAAAATTTGTCCATTAAAGTGTCACTAATGGGCCGATCTTCGTCACATCACTGGCAACTGAATATTGCCATTAAAGATTGATCAACTTTGCCATGAATGTGCCATTAATTAGCCAAGCTACGCCCCAATACTGGTAATCATAATTTGCCTTCAAAGATACAAAATTTTTGCCATTAAAGTGCCACTAATGTGCCGATCTTTGTCACATCATAGGCAATTGTCTTTTGCCATTAAAGATTGATCAACTTTTCCAATATTGTACCATTATTGAGCCAAGCTACGCCCCAATTTTGGCAATTACAATTTGTCATGAAAGATACAAAATGTTTGCCATTAAAGTGCCACTAATGTGCCATTAATGGGCCGATCTTCGTCACATCACTGGTAATTGAATTTTTCCTTTAAATATTTATTAACTTTGCCAATAATGTGCCGTTATTGGGCCGAGCTACGCCCCAATTCTGGCAATTATAATTTGCCATCAAAGACACAAAATTTTTGCCATTAAAGTGCCATTAATGGGCCGATGGTCGGCACATCACTGGCAATTGCTTTTTGCCATTAAAGATTGATCAACTTTGCCATGAATGTGCCATTATTGGGCCGAGAGCTGGCCCAGCCTTAAAAAATTTGAAAAACTGACCATCGGCGCCATCATTGGCCCATCAATGGGACGTTTTTAACACCAGTAATGGCCCAGTAACTACTGCCAATTCTCGGCAGACATTACTAGACCAATGATGGGCCGTTTTTTGCAGTCTTGGCATTTCGCACTTGGGAAATTACCGATGTTAATTTTTTAGTTCTCGTTTGTGTTTAACATTGTTTTATAAACTATCGTCAAAATGTTGATAGATTACCGCATAAATTTCCATAAATTACCGTAAAATTTCCATAAATGACTGAAATCCAAAATTTTAATAATAATTTTTGCTTTACAAATCTTTACGAATTATTGCGAAAATTTCTATAAATTACCGCATAAATTTCCATTAATTAGTTCCTAACTGACTATTGTCAGTTTACCGTGTTAGCAATACTGGCACAGTACTGGCATACCAGTCTTAAAGGTCAGTACTGGCGTAGTACAGAAATTTTAATGAAGCCAGTACTGAACCAGTACTGGCAAGCCAACTGCTGGCATGCCAGTACTGGTGCAATACTGCGCCAGTTGTGAGTACTGGCATTTGACAGAAATTTTTGCTTGGGATATGAGCCGTTCGCTAGAAAAACGACTTAAGTCGACTTAAGCGGTTTTTAAAAATTTTGTTATCAGTGTATTCTACAAGACATATAGATTACATATATCAAGTTTCTAAAACTGTGGGTCACTATTTATGAATTAATTGAGGTGTTTAAACTTCCTGGGTCCCGAAATTGAAGCACTTACGCAAGCGCACGTTCACGTCCTCTGCTACCGCGTACAGTGGGAAGAAATGCAGTGTTTTGGACAAAATTCTGCCGACAATACAAATCTCCACCGATTTCAATTTTCTTTTTTTTTAAATACTAAAGAAGGTTTTTCCTACAAGCCTTCACTGCTATAAATTTGAAATTTTCAAAATTTTTGAATTATTACAAAAGCAAGTAATTTTTTCTTTTTTTTAATTAAACTTGTACATTATAATGTTGATATTTAATTGAATATTACTAGAAAATATATCGTAAGACTTTTTAGAATAATAAATATGTTTTAATACATTAAAATAAAAGTGTTCTTTCATAAAATACTTCATTTTGTTTCATTTTTAGTGGTTCGCCGGAAAAACTACTTAAGTCATTTGTTATAAAATAATGTTATTAAAGTAGCAAAACATTGCTTACTCGACCTTCTTTTTTTTTTAAAGTATTCTTTGATAATACCTTTGTATTGAGAAAAATGAGCGATATAATTATTACGTAAATTATATTAGTAATTCGTTTCTGAATCTTTAATTTAATTTTTTCCGTCAAAAACTTAAGTCGACTTAGGTCGTTTTTCTAGCGAACGGCTCATATATATATATATATATATATATATATATATATATATATATATATATATATATATATATATATATATATATGAGCCGCTATATATATATATATATATATATATATATATATATATATTGTCTATATATTGTCAGGTCATATAAATAATTAAATTGCAGGAGGAGAATGATAAATAAATTTTGTCAAAATTTCAGGAAGAGAAAGTTGTCTCTATACACGAAGTTGAAGTCCTCAACGTTGATCAACGAAAAAAAATTTGTTCAATCTATTCGAATATTATTTTTAATTTAATATTTAATTATATAACAATTATTATTAGAAAATAAACATCAATCTATTTTTTCCAAATATTTTTTTTGGCAATATTGTTGACAAATTTTTATACCTTCCTCTTTGTGTAATCATTGTATTTATAACGCTCGATACATAATGTAAATACTCCCAATGGGAAATTTACAACTGGCGGAGAACTACGCCAGCACTGGCAGTACTGGCAGCTACGCTGACAGACAGCACTGGCATAACTCTGGGATGATAACGCCGTCTGGCTATGCCGAAGTACTGTCTGTCAGTGCTGCCAGACAGCGCTGGCGCAGCACTGGACAAGTGCTGACTGAGAATATTGCCGCAATAAATGCCGTATTGTTATTATTTAGTCGTAAATTAATAATTATAAATAATTTAACAACAAAATGGTAAATAATATTAATAAATAGTTATTATTCATAAAATATTTCTCTTCTTAAAGAAATTGTATTAAAGATGGAGACTAACAATGGATATAGTAAATGAAGTAAAAAAAATTGTTTATAACATTTAAAATAATAAACAAAATAAAAAAAAAATAAAAAAAAATAAAAATAAAATAATAAAATAAAAAAAATAAAATAAAAAATAAAAAATAAATAATAATAAATAAATAATAATAATAAAATAATAATAATAAATAATAATATTAATAATAATAATAATAATAATAATAATAATAATAATAATAATAATAATAATAATAATAATAAATAAAATAATAAACAATTACAGTAAGTGTGCATTAGATTTTCATATTTTAGTACCTAACGATTGGAATCTAGAAATATCGCAAACCTATGAAAATAAACAAAATTGCTGACGAGGGGATTCAAACCTACGACCTACGGAATAACAGACTAACGCTCTAACCACTATGCTAACGACACATGTGTACAGTAAAGTATTAACATCTCAGTATCATTCAGACATACAATTATTGAGTCAAAGATGAGAAAAAATAGGGATACGTTAGAAATAATAAATTAAACTAAATTTTTAATAATTAAATTAAATTACTTTACTTATTGCAGTTAACATTTTACGTAATTCTTAAATTACGTGGTAATTTTTTAATAATTTTTTATTCATAGTAAGAAGTATAATAGTATTTTAATAGGAACCAAATTATTATTGAGATTAAAGTTTAAATTTTGTTTATAATTTTAATTTGTTTAAATAATTTATTATTTACAAAATTAGACAATTGTGTTAAATTGTTATTATTAAATTTAATAAGAATAAAAAATGAACAAATGAAAAGTAAAATATTAATTTTTTTCAATAAATTTATATTTATAAACATTTATAAACTTTTCTTATAATTTTTTTCAAGTTTATATCAAAAAAAACAATGTTGGCAAAGAGCGTCGTGAACAATTTTTCTATAATCAGCCAGCACTTGCCGCCGTGGCTTGTCCAAGCTTTGACGAAACAAAAATTCTGTACTGCGCCAGCACTAATTGTCGAGGCTCGGCTAGACTACGCCGAACAATCGTCTGAGTACTAAGCCAGTGGTGAACATCGGCACTACACTGGCATTTCCCATTGGGCTTTTGCAAGAGAGCGTAATTATTATAATAATGTGTTTATTTTTACTAAATAAGGGAGTTGGCGATATTGGAAAAATTCTTAATGTCGATGCTATATTTGGAATAAAATACTGAGCCAATATTCGATCAGTTTTTCAATCATAAAAATAATTTTGAATGAATTTGACATTTATTTTGTTGTTAATAATGACAATAATAATTATTGTTACAAAAATACTTGATTTTCAAGAAATTGATCAAATTATCAACGCCACGTCAATGCCAAGTTTGACAAAACAGATACAGGTCCAATATTTTAAAGAAACAAAAGAAAATTTTGAAATCAAATTAATATTTACTATATTAGAAATAATTTAAAAAAGATACCAATTTATTAAATAAGTATTTGATCGATTTTTATTGCCAAGATTGACCCATGTCAGGGCCAAGTTAAGCTAATACAGGACCAAGATTTTAATGAAACATAAGAAAATTTTGAAACAGAAACAATATTTACTATATTAAAAATAATTATGAAGATAAGTTTTCATTAAATGGATAAATAATCAATACACGCTATCTAAATCAGAATCAGTGAAATTTAACTGAGAATCAGTGACTCTATTCTCGCGATTTGAATCAGTGGAATTTCACAGAAAATCAGTTAAAAATAACTGAAATTTCAGTCATTTTCCACTGATTCGCCAATTAAAATACTACTGAAAATTTCTGTCACACATATTGAAAATTTCAGTTATTTTTTAATTGACCAATCAGTGAAAAATGACTGAAATTTCAATCATTTTTAACTGATCTTCAGTGAAATTTCACTGATTCAAATCGCGAGAATAGAGTCACTGATTCTTAGTCAAATTTCACTGATTCAGTTTTAAAGTGCGGAGAGAAGTGGATAGTGAAGACGACTATCGTTTCATGTCTGATAACTAAACAGTTCAGTTAATTTTCGACGGACAAATTTAATAGTTTTTTTAATTTAATTTAATTTAATTTACTAAACAGGAACTAAACCGCCAGGGGTGCTACTATTGCTCTCCATGTAATTCTGCTGCACGAAAAAAATATGGTGCTAAATACACATGAGCAAACATGCACAGTTTTTTTTCCGTGTGCTAAATACGTTTTGTTGCAACGACTATAACTTCTCTCCGTGTAAATTCTTATCGACAATATTCACCCAAGTCAATGCCAAGTTAACCCTCTGCTGATGCTAACTTATCCCCACTCTATCGCCAAAGCACGTAACTCCCATAGTCCCCACCAGACGTCCAGAATGACGATTTTTGACGATAACGGTCGTTAGCATCAGCAGAGAGTTAAACTAATACTGACTGAACACAATGAGACAAACTAATTAAAAGAAATGTTTATTAAATAAATGTAAAAGAATTATTACTATATATAACTTGTGATGATGATAATAAAAAAAAATTATCAAACTCAAACAATACTTCCTTCAACAGTAAAAATTTTAATGATGAAGATGACAATAATTAATTGGCTCATCAGTATTAATCCATTTTTCGGGGCCAGTATTGGCCCAAGATTGTGAGTGTAAAATTCAAAACGAAAACTTAAATTTGAATATTGGACAATATTGACCAAGAAAAATAAAAAAAGAAAGAAAGCAGGGACTCTTTCCAACACAAATGAACACAAATATGAAGTGTGTGTTTGTGTTGTGTTCAGAACACAAACAGATTTCAATAGTAAATTAAACTCGCCACATGTGTTTGAGCAAATGTGTTTTTTCGAACACAAACACATTTCAAAATTTGAATTGTGTTGTGTTCTGAACACAACACAATTTTAATATTCGAATTGAGTTGTGTTCTGAACACAACACAAACTCAACACAAACGTTTGGTAACTGTCTCTGAAAGAAAGTAAACTAAACTAAAATAACTCTTAGGGTAATATTTAATTAGGTATTTTGGTTTCTAAACTCGTAATCTTGGGCCAATATTGGTTAAAACTAGGTAAAATTGTTACCATAATATTTATCCTATATAACACCAATTGCATTTTTACAATTAGGTATATAACAATCAAATTTTAATAAAATACAAAAAGAATATAAACTAAAAAACTCTTGGATCAATATTGGTCCAATAATGGCTAGAACCAATTCCTGTTGCCAAGATTGGACCAAGTTTCCTACTTAAAAAAACTAAACTAAAACAAGTCACTGTTGCCTCATATTGGTAAAAAAAAATTTTTGAGTCAGTATTGTGTTTCCAATCTCGGGACAATACTGGCAATATTTTTCCCACATTTCTCTTATATTTTGAATTACGTTTTCCTAAAATTAAGTTTTTTGCATTATTTACAATTCTTTACGTTTGAAATCATCCAAATTGGTTTGATTACACTTGACAGTTCGAAAAATTTACTGCAAGTGAAATTCCAAAAAAATCTTAATCTTTAATTCCTTCCCACAATTATTACTGTATCCAGCAGTGTCTTTCTTCAACGTTTGCTTATTTTTTATTTTTTTCACTCCTCTTTCTCACTCTGGGTGTCGTTCCGAAACGGTGTCAATGAACTAAGCCTTTCGTTTCGTTGGGAGCGGGAAGGTCAAGGAACGACCTTCCGGGTCTTTTTTATAATGTGTGTATTTTACTCTTCACACCTCGAGCGTTAAAGATCTCTCGCTCTAAACATGTTTTGTGTTTGATCATAACAGAAAAAGAGGATTCAAAAGGTAAAGAAAGGGTGATGAATAAATGTGCTCTATAAAATGAAGAAAAGAAACCACACGGAAAAAAAAAGTTGAAGAATCTCTCGTCAACTAGTATATCACTTTTGGATGGGACACAAAATTCTTGAAAATCAACAAACACAGTTCGTCAAAATTCCATCAAAAATGCTAAAAACAAGAAAAAATAATTTCCAGACACTACTTTTTTATAGTATTTCACTTAATTTGATAACTTGACGCCTATACGCACCCAACTACACAGAATACACAATTTTATCGCTATTAAAATTCGTAATTCGCTTCACGGGATTCGAACCTATACCCTATAACATAATATTCCTAACAACTAACCGCCACGGCTAAATCTAGATACACTGTCCTTCGACAAACGAAACGATTAGCTTTGTCTGCTGGAAAACTCAGGGCCGTGGAAAGTAGAAAAAGTCCTGATCGTAACTTTTAATTCATTTTATGAATTATTTGTTTCACAAAGGAAATTAGCAAACAAAAATATTCACTAAGTAATAAAAAACACTGATTCTAAATAATAACTTTCATCAAAGAATTTTCCCGAATGTAAACACCGATGACACCGACTGAATGATGAATGCTTGATCAGCCATATTTGATGCGCATTACGAACTGCGCATACTATTGACACTCGCGAGTTCACGATTTTTTCGTCAACTTGTACCTCTACTTTTGACGAACTACTCATCCTTAACACAGTTCATCAAAAATTCATTAACTTTTGTTTCAGTTTTTCGTTGACGTTCGCCATTTCTAATCAAAAGTGAATGAAAATTTTGAAATTTTGTGTCCCATCCAAAAGTGATATACCCGTGTGGAAATTGCCCAACTTCGCCTTATTTAAAGAAGGGCACTGATGAGGATTTAGTGAGGCCAACCACACAAGTAATGTCTAGATAGGTGATAATAGGGCACTGACTAGAATGCCTTCTTTTTCCAAAAAGGAAAATCTAACTAGATCTATTTATGCCCATATTAAATATTTCAATCAGGCTCTGACTAGAATGCCCTTTTTGTCTGAACAGGAAAATCTATCTGGTATCTATTTATGCCCCTATTAGGTATTTAAATTAATTTTCAATTTCATTAAAAAATCCTAATTTCTAAATAATAAGCAATGAAATTAATCAGAAAAATAGTTCTAAACGCATATTAAAATACTATTTAAAATATAAAAACTATTTGAGCAAAAATATTTGCTATTTTTAAATTTCAAAATATTGCACTTTTTCTCACAAGCGGTAATGAAATGTTCTGTTTAGTATATAAGGACGATGAGAAAGTAGATTCATAGCGTGCGAGTTAGTGTTAGGTATGCGTTAGTGTTAGTGTTAAGTTAGTGATAGGTTGATTGGTCGAAACAGTGTTGTTTACATGTGTGTTTGTTCAGTGACTTGTTCAGTATTACTGGCGCAATATTACGTCTGTCCAAAATTTTTGCTTATGTATTTAGAAAAACTAATGAGGCGCTAAAGAGGCCCTCTAGTTAAATCCCCACATTGTGCTTTTCTATTCAGGCAGTGACAGGGCGATCTAGTTAGAACCTCTCTATCTTTCCACATCATCACCTGATATTTCAAGCGTGACGAAGTTAGACGGGTCCTGGCGAATTTTCCTAGTTTGCGCCTCACTAAACGAAAGGACGTCTATTCAGGGCCTTACTAAGTCCTATTTTCAATTTCTACACGGGTACTAGTTGACGAGAGATTCTTCAACTTTTTTTTTCCGTGCAGTTTTCCCTCAGAGGGTCATCATTCTAGTGTCACATCAAATAAGAGATCAAAATACAACAAAATATGTACATATATGACTGCCGCAATCGTGTATCTAATAAGGCGACGCGTTGAGTTACATTGACGTAAACTTTCCACTTGAAACATTTTAAGAAAGGAATGAATAATTTATAAATATCCAGAGTGAAATATCTGACACCTTTATTTATTACACAATTGTTGACACAATCAGTTTTCATTTATCAAACAAATAAATAAAATCTCTCGAGATGATTGGACATTTTTACGACAAAAGAAATTTTCTGATCTATTTTCTTCCTCTTTTATATTAAACTTTTTTCTCTTATGTTCCGCCTGCCTTTGGAAAAAACAATAGAAATATCCTTTCAGATTTATTAAATGTCGAAATAGTTTCTTTCCTTTTGTATGAGATTCTAAATACACTTTAGCTTAAGGTATTTGTCGCGCGACTGGTCACTGTCAAAAGTTTGTATCCGTTGACTGTACTTATGAAACGATTATGAATGCGAGTTTCCGAAAAACTTTTGCGGACGTACAGTTTGACACACAGATGTTCTCAAAGTATATTCATAACCTCTCGCATGAAAAACGATCGTGGCAACGTCGCAAGTTTGGCGTATGGCCTTCTTTAAAATTTCGCGCCAAAAGTAGCAGACAAGCTGTAGTATTTAACAAGCGCTATTGCCACGTTTACAAATTCACCTGTCATTTACAGTAAATGTTAAAATAATTTTTCAAGTTTGATGTTAAATATCTTTTAAACAAGACGGTGAAAAATTTTCATTTTTTTTATAAAAGTTCATTTTGGTTCGATAGATAAAACTTTAGTTTTTCTAAAAAATCTGACGATTAGTATAAGTGCAAACATTAAAAATCTGTGGTTTTCATATGGTTTTCCTATACCGTACATGTTAAAAATCGAAACTTTGATTTCATTTTTTGAGACTGACAGACGGTCAATTTTATTTTAATAGGCCTTATTTTGTAGATAAATATCCAAAGAATAATTATGTGAAATTTAAAAAAATTCTGTCGAAAACGAATTTACGCGACAAATACCTTAAAATTCTTTACCGTATGATTTTTACTATATAAAAACAGAATTTTTGAGAAATAATTTTGGTCAGTAAAATTATTATCTTACTTTTTATTTTTCCACCAATATTGTTTTACAATACACAATATAATAATCTTATCAGATTTTTGTCACGGAAGAGTGAGTGTAAAACCTCTCGAGGGAAAAATGAGAATATTATTCTTGGACAAAATGAAAATAGCGTGGTTTTGAGAAAACAATGGTGTAAATTCAATATACAATTGAGTATATTATTGTTGAGAAAGTGTCTCATCGCGTTCGACCAACCAAAAGGCATCAGTCATCAAGGTCATCACCTTTTCGCATTTATAGCCTCTCTGCAGCGAATCAACTGTTGAAATGACTAACCACAAAATGACCACAATGACCATGCTTACAGCTCACCAGAAAGGTATTTCTCCTCTATCTCGCATAGAATCACCGGAAATCCTCAGAACACAGAGTTCACACTATTCCCCCCCCCCCTTTTTTTTCATTCTCTCGATTCACAACTATATAAATATTCCCGTTGGAAAATTTTGACTAGGCTCTGGGCCCTAAGAGGGCCTTTTGAATCAAAAACCTACACTCTAAATCTGAATCAGTAAACATTTCACTGATTTCAATTCAGTGACCCAGTTTTCTTTGATGAATGGAAATTCTACTATAAACCCTACTGAATAAAAATCCTACTAAATGAATATTACAATAAATAGAGAGACTTATAAATAGAAAACCTACTTAATAAAAAACGTATTGAATAAAGACCCTACTAATTGAAAAGCCTGCTAAAAAAACCTACTGAATAAAGATTCTACCAAATGAAAATACTTCTAAGTAAAAAACCTATTTAATAAAAAATCTAAGTACTACAAGAAAAACCAATCGAAAAGAAATGCTACGCTCTCTAAACCTGAATCAGTGAAATTTGACTGAGAATCAGTGACTCTATTCTCGCGATTTGAATCAGTGAAATTTCACTGAAAATCAGTTAAAAATAACTGAAATTTCAGTCTTTTTCCACTCATTCGACAATTAAAAAACTACTGAAAATTTCTGTCACACATATTGAAAATTTCGCAGTTATTTTCTAATTGACCAATCAGTGAAAAATGACTGAAATTTCAATCATTTTTAACTGATCTTCAGTGAAATTTCACTGATTTAAATCGCGAGAATAGAGTCACTGATTCTCAGTCAAATTTCACTGAATCAGTTTTAGAGAGCGAATAAATAAACTCACTAATTCCTATTCCTACTAAATAAATAGTAAGCTAGCTATCTAGTTTCTAGATAGTTTTACTATATCAGAACAATATAGTGAAATATTATAAAGCTATAACACGGGCTCTAGTATAAATTTCATTTTTAGAAACTTGTTTAATACTTCTATATTGATTTACGGTAAATATATTTGTAAAAATTAATAATAATAATAATAATAATAATTAATAACATATGTACAATATAATTATATAACAATATTAACAAAGTTTATAATTATAATATATAAACTATTGTTAATTTTTAACAATATTAAAGATTTTAAAAGGTGCAACAATTTCATTGAATTTAAAAAAAAATTTCGATTATTCGCTTTCTTCTTTTATACCATATTTTATTTTTAACAAGTCCAGTTATTTATTTGTTATTATTTTAAATTCTAATTAAGAATTTCAACCTATACTACACTTCACATTATTAACATAAATCACTTAAATTAAGACGGAAAAATATCGCACACACGGGGGTTCGAACCCTAGACCTTTGGGACGCAATACTAATACACATACCACACAGCCACGCTGACTTGGTAGATGTGTTGCTTAAAATACCTTTTTAGTTTCGAGACTGCAATTTTTGCCTTTATTTATAATAAATTTTTTGTAAATGGTATATTTAAATCTATATACTTAATAACATTATTAATTACAATATGTAAATAATAATAATAATATTATAAACATAAAGAAATTACTTGCAGATTATGATTGTGAAGTTTCACTAGGCAGAATTGATCTAGATCTACAATATGAAGTAGTTAGTGTAGTGAAACTATACAAATTCTAGACCGTATCCCAATGTAAAGCAGTTGTTGTAGTGAAACTATACAGATTCTAGAACGTATTCCAATGTAAAGCAGTTAATGTAGTGAAACTATACAGAATCTAGACCATTTTGGTATAGTTTTACGTGACTAACTTTACGAGATGTTTGCGGTACAGTTTCTATCTCGTATATAGTTTCACCAGACACTTTTCTGCACGGGCTGAATAAGAAACTTAGTAGGTAAAAAACTTACTAAATAAAAATCCCACTAAGTGAAAAGTCTACTAACCAAAAAACCTGCTGCTTAAAAGCCTACTAAATAGAATTCCCACTAAATACAAAAATATAATAAAAGACAATCCTACATTAAGGAAATTTTACTTATAAAACCTACTAAATAAAAAGCTTGTTAAGTAAAAACCTACTGAATAAAAATCCTTCTGAATAAACGATGACATACAAAAGTAAAGAGCCTGATAAGTAGAAAACTTACTTAATAAAAGACGTGCTGAATAAAAATCCAGTTAAATGAAAAGCCTGCTAAGGAAAAAATCTACTGATTAAAAATACTAATAAGTGAAAAGTCTCTTTAAATAAAAAAAGCTATTGAATAAAAATCCTACAAAATAAAAAAAAATCTTCAAGATTAAAATAGACTGATAAGTAAAAATCCACTGAATAAAAAGCTTATTGAATTAAGAACGACTTAAATTAAAAATCTACTAGAAGAAAATACTACTTACTGTGAATTCTATAGATTGTAAATTCTATAGACTATAAATTCTATTATTCAGTAGGTTATCAGTATACTTAATAACCTATTACTGAATAAATATTCTATTAAAAGAAAAACACACTAATTTCTATTCTTACTAAATAAAAAGTAAACTGAATAGGAAATCTATTATAAAACCAAAATGAAAAATCAACAAAATTTAACGCCTGCTAACAAAAAACCTACTAAATTAAATTAAATTAAATTATAGTTTTATTTTATTACACTTGTCTCAATAAAGAACCTGCTAAATAAGGATCCTATTAAAAAACCTGCTGAATAGGAATGCTACTAAATAAAAAACCTACTGAATGAAAATCTTATACAAAATGAAAAGCTCTTTAAAAGAGAGTAAGAGTGAGAGAGAGAGAGCCAGGTTAGGCCCAGGCCCGGAAGAGTGTTTCATTCCCGACTTGAGCCAGTTCTGCGAGAGTTTTTCTAAACGGGATTATAAACTCGAGAAAAGACAGAATAATCATCTAAGGACAAGTGTGATTGGTTCAGTTTAAATTTGCATGGACACTGTTACATTGAATCAATTGCTCGAGTCATCGACTTTTCGATGAGCTTTTATGCACGTGCTGGTAATTCAACTAATTGGCTCAGAAGGCGTAACGCAATTCGTGTTTATAAATGTGTGTTATATATACATATAGGAAAGAGTTATATCTGTTTAACCCTAGCTTCCGTGGTTATTTAATTAGACTCGCTGGGAGAACGCGGGACTCATGAATATTCATTGAAACTAATTAGTCCTAATTTTCACAATTTTCAAATTCTCAAAGTAAAAATAATTCAGTTTAGATAAGAATTGAAATTTAATTAAATTTCCATTTATAGTGTGGTGAATTTTAGTCGAAATTGATATTCTCAACTAAATTTTTCTTAGAATTGTTTTCAGTAAAATAAGCCTGAAATTAGTACTAAATTATTAATTAATTACTAAATATAATTTAATTAAAAAACCAATTACTTATCATTAAACGAGGGGGTAATTACTGGTTAAAATGGTGTACACTCTATACCTAATACACTAAATTTTCCTGCTATTAAATTATTAAATCTACTAGTGAATGAAAATCCTATTAAATTAAAACTTGCTAAACAGAAAATGAAATTAAAAAAAACTTTCTGAAAAATCTGTTAAATAAAAACTCTAGATAATAAAATCTTACGGAATAAAAATTCTACTAAATAAAAAAATTTATTTATTTTTTTATTATCAGAAAATACATAGCCCTTAATCACATGGATCATGAAGGGCAATGATTAAATTACATTTAAAGTAAAAGTACAAAATTGCTAAGAAAACAATAGCGTAAGGAAATAAAAAATATAGAAAAAGTCATGTATAGAAAAAAAAGAAATTATAACGAGTTTCTTACACTGAGGGCCTTTGGGACTGTAGCGGAACAACGTATGTGACAGCAGCTCCACTATGGTTTTGGTGCGTTGCGGTACAATTTTGGGCGCGTGACAGTCCAAAATGTTAGTGAGCAGCTCACCGAAGTAGTAAGAATGCCGCCTTTGGTTTGCAGCTGAACAACTTTTGGACTGTCACGCGCCCAAAATTGTATCGCAGCAACCCAAAAGTATAGTCCTGTAGCGTTCCACCAAAATGGTCAGTCTGCTGATTTTGCAATCGAAAGTCTGCTGATGATAGTGCGGTGTAGTGGAGCACGGCAACCAGTGGAAGTCGAAGGTTTGTAAGGCACAAAGGGTTCGGTTAACCTGGCGGATAGACGTGGTATTTTAAAAGAAAGAAGGTCAAGTAAAAAAGGAGAATCGATAATGTTATAATTTGACACAACCTGTACATCTGACGTGCTGGAACTTTTTCCGTGTATACAAGCTTAGAGATCACGAGAGTGTCAAAGATAATGGTAAGGATATGTATATTGTTGAAGTGTTTAGTGTTTTGGAAGATCATTACTAGTGTTTGGGAAGCAGAAGAGGAAATAGATTTGTAATGGGGGAAAAATGACACCTAGGTCTCGTATTTCATTTTTGCGTGAAATGATTTGTTCGTTTATTTTGTATTCAAAAATGAAAGGAGATTTGGATCTAGAATAAGAGACTACACTGCCCACTTCGAGGTATTAAGAGGAAGTTTATTGATTAAGCACCAATTTGAAAGTTTATTTAAACTCTTTTGGAGAGCCTTTCTGTCATTTTCGTCTCGAATTATGGTAAAAAGTTTAAGATCGTCAACAAATAAAAGGTTTTCCACTAGTAAATATTGTGTGACGTCATTAATGTAGAGGATGAAGAGGGGGGATCCAAGAACGGAGCCTTGGGGAACACCAGATGTGGCGATAAAAGGTTTGGAGGAGAATCTTTCAAATTGGACAATATTAGGTCGATTAATGAGGTAAGATTGTAAAGTAGAAGTCAGGTTTTTTGGTAAATCAAGTAGGCTAAGTTTTTGAAAAAGGAGCTTGTGGTCAACCTTGTCAAAAGCCTTCGAAAAGTCAGTGTAAATTACGTCAACTTGCAATTTTCGGTCAAAAGATTTGAAAAGAGTCTGAGTGAAATGTGCAAGGTCGGTACCTAATAGTTGATCGTTTAGGCATGCTACCGTGTTGGTTCGATGAAATTGTGGGAATTAAGGCGGAATTTAAGGTAGGGTAAGTCCGGAGGAGATGGCCATATGGGAGAGATGGCCAGTTGAAATATTTTACAGAATTTGTTAATAAATATCACTTATTATGGGTTATTCTTCAACCTTTTGTGACTACTAATAAATGTAAACAACAAATTGTTGAAAAATAATGAAAATCTAAGCGTAATCCTTCTACATTTTTTTTTTTGCATGGGTCCAAAATAATTTGAGAATTTCAGATTTCTTATTTCCTCTGAGCAAAAGGATATCCCAGGGATATCCTAGATATATCTCGCGGGATATTGTGATATCCCAGGGACATCCCTGGGATATTTGTGACATCTCAGAGATATCCCTGGGATATCCAAATTTCCATCCCATGGGAGACTCGCGCGGGATATCCAAATATTCTCCACACGGGATATGCCACGTGAGAAATATAGTAATATGTTGAGAAATAATTAGAGCTTTAAAGAGTTGAAAAACCATTATTAAATTATATCCAGAATGAGAAAAAAATTATTTCAAAAATAAAAGATTATTTGACTAATATCAAAGTTACACTAGAAAAAAGTTGGTGTGATTTTTGTTGCGTGTTAAATTAACCAATGTTAAACGACATAGAATGTGGCGCCACCTATAACGGTTAAATTTGTTGCGTGTTATTTTAACACCAAATTCGGTGTTGAAATAACACTTTTTATTTTCTGTGTATTTTTTTGTGATTTAATAAACATTAGTTGAATTAAATAAAATGTTTTTTTAACGCTAAACATTTATTGTCACACAGTGCAAAACACACGCTTCTAATCTAATGACGCGACGCCATGGTCGCCATGACACTCAACAGCTGGGAAGGTCGACGCATGCGCGTGTAAGATTATATGAGTACATACTTATAAAATTTTATTTCTTCTTGTTTAAAGGGGAAAATATACTGGATTTTCAGTAATTAATCTAGTAATTTATGCAGTATTTGCTTAGAATGTAGTTAGAATAAATATTTGAATAATTTAATATATATCATCTACCAAAAAAAGTAACTAAAAAATCGTACACTTTAAGCTGAATTGATAAATATATTTATTTTCCACTTTCGTTAATTTAATGCAACAAATATCTAAACAAACTTTTTCTAATTTAAATGCGTTAAATATAATTTCACAGGTCTTTGACACACACTCTTTGACACTTGGAACGATTGCATTTCGTTTCCTGCGCATGCGCTGACATATCCCACGCGGGATATCCCACACGGGATGCCCCACGAAAGAAAACTTTGCATATCCCGTGGATATCCCAGGGATCTCCCAGAGATATCCAGTGTATGTCCTTGGGATATTCAAATTTCCGATCTCCCTGAGATATCCTAGGGATATCATGGGATGGAAATGGGATATTCGCGAAATATCCCGTGCTGTGAGGGTTGCTATATTGTTATTTTTTAACGGATTTTTTAATTTGAAGTTTTATTGAGTAGTGCATAACCCACCCTTCGATATAAACAAAAAATGAATGGAAAAATTATTCTATTTATTCAATATTTTGATGTTTATTTGTGTCATTTATTATTGGGTGAGATGGCCATTAATGACTTTTATTTAAAATTTTTTATGTTAATGTTAAATACTTAAGAAGTATTAAAGAAAAAACAAATTAAAAATGTCTGAGAACAAAATAATTGATCTAATTGACACCAGAGATGGAGATATATTTGTAGGTTGAGTCGAAAGTTACAATCAAACGACATTGATTGAAGATTGGATTAAGTGCAGTTTTTTTCATTTTTGGCTAAATGAAAACAGCACTGAAACCCATGATAAATGTTCAAAATATGACCAGAATAAGAGAAAAGTAATTTGAACGATTAAAAATTAAGTAATAAAAAATTATAAGTATGCATTGACCATCTCTCCCGCACACATGTGACCATCTCACCCGGATATTCCGGGAGAGATGGGCAAATGCACTTTTTACAAAATGTAAATTTTGAAATTGTTCCTATGAAAATATTTTATTTGATTTTTAGTTACTTTAAAGTTAATGTTTAATTATCAATAAAAGTTTAGACATAAATCACTTTTTTATAATTTTTACAGTACTTTAACCCCTTAGCAGTGTAGTCAAAATAAGCTTTTCGTGCCACAAATGTGCAAAAAAAATTTTTTTTTTAATTACTTGGTATTATTATATTTTATGTTTTCGGGGTCGCTGAATCCGAATATTTGATCAAAATTAAAAAATTCAAAATGGCGGCTCCAAAATAGCGGCTTAAAAATTTAAAAGTTTCCGTATTTGACTAAAAATACTCACTTGGGGGTTTTTGAGGTCGCTGATTTCGAATATCTGGTTAAAATTTTTAAATTCAAAATGTCGACCGAAAAAATTTTTAAGTTTTCGGATTTGGCTAAAAATGAGCATTTGGCATTTGGGGGTTTTTGGAGACACTGAATTAGAATATTTGGTTAAAATTTTATAATTCGAAATGGCGACTTCAAGATGTCAACTAAAAATTTAAAAGTTTACGATTGTGGTTATAAATAGTTATTTGAGTCTTTTGGGGTTTATATTTTTATATATGTATATTTTACATATATTATATTTTTATATTTATAGGGGAGAGGGCCCCAAGATGGACATTTCCTATAAAATTTTTGTTTAAAGTGACAGCATCTTCTCAATTTTTTTATTTTTGTTGTTTGTATAGACGAAGATTTTTATGCATATTTGAAAAATAAAACCAGTTTTGTTTTCTACTGCGCATATCACCTGAATTTTTTGTCAAAAAAAGTTTTATTTCCGATTTTTCTCAAGTCGATAAAGTTATTTAAATTTTTGATTTTAGATAGGTATTTATCATTATAATATTATTTATTTATCATATAATAATATTCTAAAATGATTTTATTAATATTTTGTTTGTATACAATTTTTTTCTGGGTTTCAAAAAATGGTGTCATTTACCCTAAGATGGACACTTTCGAGACCCTAAGATGGACACCACATTTCAATGTATTTATTTTCATGCTTTCGATTACACATTTTTTTAATAATTTTGTAAGCCTCGTAATTGAGATTTTTTATTTTTACCGCCATGGAATGTAGAGCTATCGATAGAGAATTCGATATATCGATATATCTTAACTTGTCAAATTAAAGTTAAATATGTTATTTTTTTTTATTTTCAAGTTATAAAATTAAGATTTTTAATAATGTTATTCCTAGTAAATAGAATAAAATAATTAAACATTAGTTCAAAAATTAATACAGGATGTTTATCTTTAATTTACCACACTTTAAAGTTATTTTTAAGAAGGTGTCCATCTTGGGGCCACTTTTTTTTTGGTCAAAAATTTTAACAATTAGAAAAAATGCTATAAAAAATGTTTAAGTTCAAAATAAAATTTTATCTCAGTGGCCATAAGTTATCTAATAAATTGTACTTTCATTTAGTATAAAACATTTTAACATATCTTATTCGGTTTGGATTTTAGAGCCATATCAATCGAAAAGGTGTCCATCTTGGGGCCCTCTCCCCTATATATTTACACGAACTATTTAAAACACCGCTCTTAGTCAAATCCGGAGTCACAAACTATTTAATTTAATTACTATTATTACATTTTTTAATTTAGATCGATTTTGAGTATTTGACAATGTTTTAAAACATCGGACACATTAATTCCTCTGCTTTAAGTTTTAAGAACTAATTTGAGAACTTTAAATTTTTTTGGTCGCCATTTTTGAGCTGCCATTTTGAATTTTAAATTTTTGATTAAATATTTGGATTTAGAGACCTCAAAAACCCCCGAATGAGCAATTTCAACCAAATTCGGAAACTTGAAAAAAAATTTGGTCGCCATTTTGAAGCCGCCATTTTGAATTTAAAATTTTTAATAACAGATTTGGATTCAGCGACTCCGAAAACCCCCGAGTAGACATTTTTAGCAAGATTCGTTAACTTTTATATATCTTTTTTTTCGATGCCGCTATAGCGGTCATACACACTGGGGGCACGAATTATTTTTGCCTCTATACTGCCGTCCTTTTTAAAAAAGACACTATCTACATCTTAGCTCAATCGGAGATATTGAAGGAAACGCGTTTGCATCTGGATCTCTTAATAAAATTAAAAATTTTGCGTAAACAAACTTATGTTCTTGACTAATTCGGACACGCTCTTTTCATTGGTGCAAAAAAAAATATTAATTTTAATTATTTATTAATAAAACTGTAGATAGTGCACATTTTTTATCCAAAAATTATGGAGAATACATGAAAAGTGCACTATGTGGTAGATAGTACGTGTCGGTCCACTTTCCTGTTTAAACCGTCACCATCTACATTATTTTCTAACACAATCCTTTATTTCTGTTATATTTTTATTATTATTTTATATTTTATTTTATTTATAATTATATTATATTTTTTAATTTTGAAAATACCGAACGAGAAATGAGGGGCTGATAGTAAAAATGGTTTATAATAATAATAATGGAAGCAAAAGTAGAATAAGTGACTTGAGAGCAAAAACGGGTGAAAATGATTATCCCATGTAGAAATTTCCCTACTTGTCCCTACCAAATGTTGGATTCTGATTAGAACCATCCTAGAAAATCTAGTCTAGAAAAATCTGTCTAGAACCTCGCTAGATTCTGACTAGAATCTCTAGTCTACAAAAACTAATCGGTTTCCAATCAAATTCTAGTTAAAGAATTATTATTAATTGATATTATTATTTATTATTTTAATAATTTAAATAATTTAATAATTTATAATTTAAATTATTATTAGATTATAAAGAATTATTATTAATTGAAATTATTAGATAATTCAGACTAGAAAACTCACTAGGACCTTATTGATTTCCAACTAGCGACAAACTAGTGTACAAGTAATATACATAAATTGTCTTTCTATAAATAAATATTTTTATGAATTGTCAAAAACATTTTAAAGTATAATTGCACTTACATATATTTTTAAATAATTATTTTTACGGATAATATTACAATATTTAGGTATCAAATATGTTAAAAAATGAAATAATTAAATAATATGCAAAATTTTTTAAAAAATAATGCTGGTAAAAATTATTTAACTAGAATTTGATTGGAACCCGACTAGTTTTTCTAGACTAGAGATTCTAGTTAGAATCTAGCGAGAGCCCTACTAGAGATAGGGGCAAATGGTGAATTGCTGCACGGGATGTTATTTAAGCGGAGGTGCTTCCAAGCTATCACGGCCGGGAGGTATGTGTATCCGACTGGAGTCCCCAAGGTCCTAGGTTCGATCCCCCATGGGCACGAGATTTTTCAACTCAAGTTTCAGGTTTTTCGTGTACAACATTCATTAATAATGTTAATATGAATGAAGAATTCAATTATAAATAGGTTAAGTTGAAAAATAATAATTTTTAAAAGTCAACTAGAAAATTCTAGTCGGGGCCCTATCAACACACAGCTAGTTTTAATACTAGTTCCCGACTAGATATTCTAGTCTGTACCCCATCTGCCGACCGTTATGAAAGTAGTTGGGTTCTAACGATTTTCTCTAATCAGTTCCCCACTACAGATAGGGAATTCTGGCTAGGACCCCATAAAATTCCAATCTCAATTTCTGCATGGGATGTAATTTCTTGATAAATTAATTATATTAATGCTTAAAAAATATTGTCAATAATAAAAAAACTTATTTTATTTGAATTAATATTTTGTAATTATTATAATTAATTTATCAAGAAATTACACAATCATTTTAATCTGTTTTTGCTTCTAAGTCACTTATTCTACTTTTGCTCCCGTTATTATTTTAAACCATTTTTACTATCAGCCCCTCAATACATAAATTTTATTTACCATTATAAGTTATAACTTTATTTTATTTGATTATTATGTTCTGCATGAAATTTTTATTAAATTCAATGTTAACTTTACAAAAAGAATAATTAAAATTGCTTTTAATTTGCATTAAATATATGTGTTAATACAAAATAAAAGCTTTATTTGCAAATTATTGTATTATTTTTATTTTATTTGCATAATTAAACTTGTAGATAGTGCTCTCTCTCTCTCTCGCGGAAAGTTAACCAAAGTTCGAGAAAAATATGTACGAAAAACGTCACTATGTACATAGTTCTCTACTTTTGTGACTTTTGAGACCAGTTTACTGACTAACCTATGTACATAGTGCTCGTGAATCAGGATTTCAGGGGTCAAGTGGGTTGAAAATCCTGAAAATTTTGTAGATAGGTCGTCTCCTTCTGCAGATAGTGACACTTTAAAAAATATTTCTCAAAAATCTCTGTAGATAGTTTAATTGGCCGCTAATTATCTTCTAATCTAATTAAAATTTTCAATTACGAATACGACTATTAGATTCGTCTTTTCATTTCGAATTCAACGGTATAAAAAACTCATTTTTCATAAAATATGTAGATAGTGCCTTTTTTAAACTGGACGGCAGTATAGACGTCAAACACTGTGAAGGGGTTAAAAAAACTATGGCCATCTCCCCCCACTGCAAAAAGAAGTATCTTAATTTAAGATGTTTTGGTAGTCATTTCTAAGATGTTTTGGTAGACACTTTTTAGTTACTTGAAACATCTTAATTTAAGATGTTAAAAGTATCTTCGTACACATTTTCTGTATATTTTTGGGGTAAAAAGTTTTGAGGTTAACTATGGGCTCTTATGGAAAACACTTTATGTATCTTAGTTTTTAGTAACTTACACTTATGGCGCATCTTACGATTCTCAAGTAACTTATCGCTATAAACATCTTATTCCAACAGAAACATCTTAATTTAAGATACTTTAAAAAACTTACAGAAGTATCTTACTTTTTTAAGATAGAAGAAATCTCTAAGACGTATAAAACATCTTAAAAATCAGTAAGATACTTTAGAAAACATCTTATTTTAAGATGTAAGATACCATTTTTCCATCTTACATCTTATTTTAAGATATCAAAAAAGACACCTATTTTTGCAGTGCCGGACATACCCTACCAATAATTGACTTTTCAAAGACCTTTGAAAATTTTGTGATGACAGATATTGGACGATAGTTTGTTATTTGGTTATTCTTGGATTTAAAAATAGGGACAACTTTGGTGAGTTTCTAACAATCCGGAAAATGTTCCACATTTAAGATATGGTTGAATATTTGTAAGAAAAGGTTAGAAATTATTGGTCTAAGGTCTTTTATTAAAAAGGATGGTATAGAATCAACTCCAGAGATAAAAGACGGTTTTAAGGATTTGATAGCATTATTTATGTCAATACTCTGTAGTTGAAAGTGGAGGGAAAGTGTGGATTTGTTAGTGGGAGTATTTTGTGGTAATGTAGAAGGGTTATAAACAGATAAGAAATAGTTACGAAATTGATCAACAATGGTTTGGAAGCCGTGGATAGAGAATCCAGTAAATAAAAAGCTCAATACAAATGTTATTAAATAAAAATAATACTAAATGAATATATTCTACTAAGTGAAAACCCTAATGAATGAAAAAACCTAGCAAACGAAAATCCTACTAAAAATAAAATCTACGAAATGAAAATCCTACTAAATAAAAAGTCTACTAGATCTTTTTTGGTGTGATTTTTTAATTAAATTATGACAATCTTTGTTAATTTAAAAATTGACCTTAAGTACACGGAAATAGTAGGTAATATTTAAAGATGAAATTTTGTGAAAAAATGATTAATTATAATATAGAATATTAACTTATAATGATTCTGACAAGCGCAGAAAAAAGTGAGAAGTTATAGTATATAAGAGCGGTTCGGAAATCGGAATACGTGTGGTATCGCATCGGTAATACAGTGTGTCGTACGTGCGTGTTAGGTTAATGTTAGGATAGGTATACAAGCGAGCGAACAAATTTTCTACACGAGATATAATTAAAACTAATATAATTTTAATTTATATAAACATAAAGTTATAATTAATACTAAGAACAGAAATCTAAAAGGATCCGTTTATTTTACACTTGTGGGGTAGCAGCTAGTTTTGCTTGCTTGTTCCCGACTAGATATTCTAGACTAGTACCCGATCTAACGACCGTTATGAAAGTAGTTGAGTTCCAACTATTTTCCCTAATCAGTTCCCCACTACGGATAGGGACTTCTGACTAGAACCCCAACAAACTCCAATCTTAATTTCTACATGGGATGCTAAACCTACTGAATGAGAATTCTTCTAATTAAAAAATCAACTGAGTATAAATGAGTAAAAGTCCAGATCAGGGTTTGATTGTATTTGGATCTAAATAGGATTTGCTATGTGGGCCTTCTAGGCGAGTAACAGTTTTACGAAAAAAAATTTGCCGAATGAATACATTCGTAAAGCAGAAGAATATAATGTTATTTTATATGATACGCGGAAGAAAGTAATAAATACGAAGTAAGTTTCTCACAAAATACAGTAAAATTGTGATTTTTGTTCTTCTCTTCGTTAAAAGAAGAAAATGAATTTTGCTGCAGACTTCTGGAGGGGAAGTTTAGTGACGAAGCGTGGGAAGTGATAAGTGAACGTAAAAGAAGAAGAAGAAAGAACCAGTAAGTTACCTAAACGGTTTGCCCTCGAATAGTATATAGACACTTCTGCTTCTTCTACTTCTTCTTTTTACCTGAAAGTGCCATGATCTTTAAACTATTAAACTATTCACTTTTACGTTAAACAATAAAGTTGCAACTTCCCTTTTCTTGGGTAATATATTGTTAGCCATCAAAGTCGAATAAACTGCATTTATACTCAAAGTTTCAAAATATCAAGTGAATAGAAAAAGAATATTTAACAATATTAATGTTGTCCGGAAGTAGTGGAATTTGGTCGAGATAACCTGATTTTTCAAAAAATAAAACAAGTATTTAAATATTTATTTAATAAAATTATTAAAGTTTTGAATAATTGAATGTAGAAATCAATGAAGGAAAGAGAAATACAAAATGAAATTTTAGTGACAACACTGAATAAAATATACGACTTTTATAACTTTTTGTTTTATCTTATATGTTTTCGGTTTTACTAATTACAATTCTGATGTTTGTTTTTAAAAATTTTAAATGGCGAATTCAACATGGTGACAGAAAAATATAAAAGTCACTCGGAATTGCTTGAAACTTGCTACTCGGGGTTTTTTGCTCTCTAAGTTTGTATCAGTTAAAAATAACTGATTGTCAGTTGAAAACTAGTTAAAACTGTGATTTTTAACTGATTCAAATTTAGAAAATTGAGTAGTTAATTACGAATATGAAATCAGATTTGTAAAATTCAAAATGTCGGATTCAATATGGTGGTCGAAAAAGTTAAAAATCAATCGGATTTGCTTGGAACTTGTTACTTGGGGATTTTTTAGTGTTTTTGTCCGCCACATTGGATCAGCCATTTTGAAATTTCTTAAAACCATCGTCACTTTAAAAAGTGTTCTTGCCTTTTTCGGTCCAAAAGTTAACCCGAATTTCTAAACCTACGTAATCAATTTAAAAATTAACAATTTTGATATAATTATGAGAACAGTTTTCCACCCATAAAATAAAAAAAGAAAAAAAATTCAACTGCACACATTTTGTTGTTATGCGACGACGTGATCGTACCTACATACGGAGAATGAGAAATATTGTGAACGGAAGCAAAGCGATGACTCGTCCTGGCGCGATGGTGTTTCCATCCGGGATTATTTTTAGTACGTGCGTGTGCATAAATGAGAGGATAAAAATGCACATACCTGAGTGCAGTTTGAATGTGATCTAAAAAGGGGATAGGGAGGAAAGGAGAAGTGGTGAAAGTGTTTCGAGTTGAAAAAAGACACTGACTGATCACACACAGGTAAACGAAGAGGAGAAGGAAGATTTAAAGTTAAATTCCGATAGGAGAAGGGGCAGTTCCTCTCTCTTCCCGACGCATTGGCGCCATCGTGGTAATTTTTTTTTATTTTTTGTTTTTTTCTCTTTCTTTTAATACATGTCCCGATGAGTTTCTTTTTGCATCTGACAGTGAATTCACTTCTCCACCCACGCAATTGTAATTGAATCTCTCATTTCAAGCAATGTCCACCATTATTTACTTTCTTTTAAATATCTCCATTCTTGATGAAATTTTATTTAAGTGAAAGAAAAAGATTTTATTTTCGATTTACTGTAATTAATTGTTTTTTAAGTTTTTAGATAGTTGCTTTATATTTTTATTTTTGAAAGAACGTAAGAGGATTTATTCATTAATAATAGAATTTACAAGGCTTTTTTCCAAAAAGATTTTCATTTATTGGGGTTTTTATATCGGAGGATTTTTAAATAGTAGGTACCTACACGGAAAAACTTTTTTTAAGAGTTATTCCGAAACTTATTCAAGAACTCAGGATATGGAAAAAAAAACAAGAAAGATTATTGAATACTGTTTGAAATTAGTATATTTCGTAACTTGTGTGAACAGTTGCCAATTTTTGAACGAGCACTTTTTTTGGAACGAACTGTAGGCGAAGCTTCGCCTACAGGTCGTTCAAAAATTGGCAACTGTTAACACAAGTTACGAAAGATATTTTTCATAACAAGGTGCAAAAAAAGTGCCCTTTTTAGCACCGCGTTATGAAAATTATTTTAAGCTGTTCGGGGAGAACTGTAGTTAATTTCTGGATAACTTGTTGAATTTTCTTGAAAAAGTCCTAAACTGGTTTAAGAATAGAAAAATGTGAAATTAAGGAAAAAAATTTGCCTGCGTGAGTAGTCGAACTTGAGACCTCGAAGACTTTGAGAAATTATTCTCTCCGCCTTATGCCACTCGGCTGCAGGACGCGTTACGATATTAGAGCATTGAATCATATTTAAAGCCAACAGGTACTGTATATCTATGGGTTACGCTACGTCTTCCTTCTTAAATAATAGTTCAGGATTTTTTCAGCACGCAGTGACTGTAATATTCAGACGCAGCGTCAAGAACAATTATTTCCAAGCCATTAGAAAAATATCTGAAAATTCTTTAATGAATATTGAACTTTTCTAAAAAAAGCTCTAAATTTTTTCCAAAAATAGTTTTTCTACTATATGTCTTACAATAGTGAATGAATATTAATGAAACTTCCTACAAACTTGCAGTATACCAAGTACAATAACTTGCCTATCAAGCAAAATTATTTCGATTTACGGTTTTTAAATAAATTACAATTATTCATTACGCCCCGGTCTCCCCTAGTCATAACTTGTGACCATAGTCAAAATTTTATTCATAAGTTTTAATTATAGTCAAAATATAAAATTTTTCAGGTTTATTTCTGCTGTCGGCAATGATTTGCTAAATTTTGAACTTAGCTACAAATATTTTTAAAAATTTCGTATTTGAAACTAAATTTATTTAAAAAAAAATAGAAACAAAGTTCAGAAGGTGGTCCAACCCTGACTATTTTCTCCTATACAATTATACATTCGTCAAAAAAAGAGAAAAAAAATGGCGCAAAGTAAAAGTGCCCTTCGACTCACTTGTGTTCAAGACCATATATGAATCGTTGAGGGTCTTGTCGACGCCTCTCGCCCACGCAATAATCACGCGTTTGTATGTATCACAAATCGCACGTACATCGGGCATCGAAGGCGATCGCCATTTCTGTTTCCTGCTCTCTTCGCGCTCCGAGTTTAAAGACCTTTCGAAAACCGGAAATCGACTCTCGAAGAGACTCCTTTTAGAATTAAGATTCAAATGCCGCAATTTAAAATCTAACATTTAAATGGCGACATTATCTTGATTCTTAATGGTGGGATTGCTGTATTTATTTTCTTTCTTTCATATACGCTTCTGATGATTATCGTATAGAGGAAATGTGCTGCAATATTTATTCCTCAGTCAATCATATTTATTGTATGCAAGTTTGATCGATTGTTCAATACTCGTGCTTAATAGACTCCTCGTTAGAAATCGTCGGTAATGAATCATAAAGCATTTATAGTTGCATGTGACTCATTTCTTATCTTTCATTTATTATCTAAAATAGAGCAACAATTTTTTCGATTGATTAGTTAAAAGCTTATTTTCGAAAAAAACTAACTCAGGATTGTCTCAAACATTTGATTTTATTTTCTATGACTTTTCTCTGATTTCTGCTAGACAGAACTTTGACTTTTTTCATGAAATTAAAAAATATTTTAATTCACTCTAAAAATAATTAGATATAGGGGAGGGTAGGCTACATTGAACCGGGTATTGTATAAAGTCCAGGAACTAATTAAATTTTACAAATTTCGATCAGGTTTTTATATCAAAATTAAGCTGAAGTACTCCTTTAGTTAATACACACGTTACAAACACAAGTTATTATGATTAAATAATTAAATTTACACGGAGAAAAATGGTGCAGAGTTTCTAGTAAAAGTTCCTATGGAATAGTAATAATTCTACTTTTATTTTAAAAATTACTATTCATAGTAAAATATACTTCGCATGAAGTAAAAATTACTATTTCTAGTAAAAATTACTAATAGTAATTATTACAGTAGTCACGTTTAAAAATTGCTTTAAGAATTTTAATTTTTACATCGTCATTGTAAATTTTATTAAATTTTGTATTACTTTTTACATTCGATATGTTGTAAATATTACTTGTAGAAATTCTAATAATTAATACTGCGGAAAATAAAGATTGCTTCTGCAAGAAGCAACTTTTACTATTGCAGAACAAACTTTTTACTCGTAAAAGTAGTAATCCGTACCACTACTGTTACACACCTATGTGTGTGATCACGTCACTACTGTCATGCGCAGCGACCGTAACCTGACGTCAAAGTGATCCAACATTTCTAGATTACAAGAAGCACGTGTAGCACGGTTCAGTTATTTGGACAATTTTGTTTATATCAGTGGTGCGATCATTAATTCCTATATGCATTTTAATTATTTATCAATTTCCAAAGTATGCAATTCATGTATAATCACTTAATAATTAGTTAATTAATTTTTAATGAATTACTAATTAATTAATAAAAAATATATAAATAAATAAAATCATTAACATTATAATCTAATAATTTAATAATTAAAATAAGTAATTTTAAATTAATAATACTGTTTATTATTATTATTATTATTATAAATGTTTATATTTTAATTGAGTAACTTATCTAAATAAATATAATTTATGATTCACTTTATCGAAAAGAGATATATGCGGGTAACATGAAATTTTCTCCATAGCGATTGCGTAGCCGAGAGGCTTAGTATAAATGCGTGCGATTTTAGGTTGCGTTAGATATAAGTTAGGTAGGGTTCGAAACTGTATAGATGTTAAGATTTTCCGATATGTTAAGTTGTTAATTGTAAGTAAGAATGTGAAAAAAAATAAAACTTATGAATAATGAATAATAATACACATGCAGAATGTTAATTACTTGAAAAAATATTTTTTGAACGCACTGATTATTTTATTTTAATTTATTAAAATAAAACGAGACAATATAGCTCTCTACACCAGCATTTTTTTTTCGTCACGGCGTGGACAGACGCGCAGGCGCGCCGGCATTCGTTTCGCCCGTCGGTGTGAGGCGCGTCATTGTGTGGGTACGGATTACTACTTTTACGAGTAAAAATCTTTACCGAAATAGTAATAATTATTGCTCTGATTCGTAATAAAAGTTGCTTCGCTCAGAGTATTAATTGCTCGGGACATTTTAAATATTACTCGGCTTTTAATAAAATTGAGATTCCTTGAAGTAAATTATACTTTTTCAAAAAAGTAAAAATCGTTTGAATACGAAGCAAAAGTTACTATTTTTCGAGCAGTTTCAAAATTACTACTTAAAAGTAGTAATTTTTCATCGAAAGTAGTATAATTATTAATATTTATTTTTCTCCGTGTAATTTTTTTCTGCCAAGTTACACTTTTCTAATTTTGAAGGATCTGTGTCTACATTGAACTACTTCTAATAAAATACTACAATTTACTTCAAAAATAATATTTCTACTTACACATTGTAAAAAATCTTATTTTTTACTCAATAAAATGGAAAATTATTGTTAAATAGTTATTATTTGTTAATATAGGAGATTAATATATTTCGATGTCAGGTTAGGTAGCAAAAGTGACAATTTAAGTTTATCATGTTGACAATTATGATAAAAGCATGTCTTCCAGTATTTTTTTACTAATTAGTAAAGCAGACAACTTTACAACTCTTAAAATTGAAAATTCTTTGCTTTTTCGGGTGGTTCAATGATGCCGCACTCACTGTATTCACATGACATTCACAACAAAAATTGTTTATAATAAATTTATGTAAGAGTTAAAATTCTTTATTACATCGGAATATTGAAGTTGACATCCTAAGCGAAATAAATCACAAGCTTATTAATTTTTAAAACTTCCTATTTCAAAAAAAAACTTGATTATATTTCCACAAAATTTTTTGTTTTGTACGTGAAAAACAGTTTTTTTAGTTTTTCTTTATAAATAATAAACCTACGTGCCCGAAATTTTTGGACATAGTTTGTTTCAGTAAAACTAACTTATATATTAAATAAGAAAAAAATTTCACTCAGTCATTTCTCAGAAAATTGAAGTGGTTCACTGTTGACGCTAGTTCAATGTGGCCTACTCTCCCCTACTCAAAAAAATGTTTGCAATACATTTATTTTTGAATATCCTTAATTGTAAAATTATTCTTATATTTTAATAACTTCTTTTTTAAATAAATATTTAATCATTATTATTATTTTTCCACCGAAATTAAATATTTTTAAATATTTCAAATCCTTTGAAATTCAATAGTTTATAAGAATTGCTATACTGTAACTTATTTAAAAATATTTTCAAAAGTTTAATTCAATTATTTTTTAGTAATTTTAACTATAATTCTCCTCTAATTCAATATTTTTAATAATAACATAAATTAAATTATTTAAAAAATCCCACCTCTAAAACTAAAATATTTCTAAAATCCACTTGTTTACAAGACAATTCTTGAAATGTTAATAATTTTTAAATTTTTCAATTAAATACCTGAACGATTCTATGTGAAGTGATCAAGGGGTTGTACGGTACAATGCTTATTTTGATAATTTTTTACTCTTAAACAATAAAATTAAACAGAAAAATTTGTCAAGGTTAAATTTCGATAGATTTTTCCATGCTCTTTCGATTAAGGATTGTCTCCAGTAAATTAAGGAAATGAGAGAAATTTATAAAAATTTAACAGTTTGTTCTTTAGATTATTTTAGAAACATATGATTTTTTCAGAATTTTTTACCACGTAGTTTTTGTTTAAAAAAATAAAATAAATTTGCAATTTAACATAGGCTCTTATGGGAGCTCAGATAAATCTTAGAAAAAAGGTGTGAAGGAAATGAGAAAAAAATATCTGTGACTTTATGTATAGATAGAAAATTTAAAAATGTTAAAACTGGAAGAGTTTAGAGAAAGTTTACTACAGATTTAATGAATAAATATGTAACGAACTATATGAATATTAACAATATGAGTATAAAAAGAAATTCAAAATCTAATAAAATTTTCTATTTAACAAAATCTTATATTTTTTTATAACAAATATTTCAAGAATTATTTAAGAAAGGGAACGATTTAATTAAGACAATAAAAATAGATTTTAATTTGGACACAGCTTCTTTTTAATAACAAATATTTTTCTTGTATAAAATTAAAATATAACCAATCACAAATTAAGTAAAAATAATCCCGACATATTTCGCTAATCTCCGCGAACACCTCAAAATACTCATTCACCTAAATAAAAAAAACAATCACACCCAAAATCCTATTATAAATCGCAAACTAATCAATAGTTTTTTTGACTCAAATTGAAACAATAGAAATCAACAATGGGTATTCATTGTTTTCAACTGTAAGACCAAAAACTATTTGCTAAATTAAATATATTAATTCCTGCAGGATATGGATGTGTGTAATGTACCCAAGATTCAGTTTCCTTCCTGAGAAGATAGAGGAATATCGATGCGAGGCGTCCCTCGAAACCAGGATCAATCCAATGGTGAAATTTCACTCTTTGATTGTAAATGGTTCAATCAAAAATTGAAATTGAAAATTGAAAAATTGAAAATTGAATTGAAAATTGTTGATCACTCCACTCCAAAGATTGTTAGATAATTATAAATATGTATTGCACAGTAGTGTAAGTAGTTCCACAAATTGGATTTCACATAAAAGAATATATTGGACGAAATAATGACGGCCGCGTCACAATAATATTCTATTAAAATTTACTCGCGAGTATTAATATTAATTCAAATACGAATAATTTATTGTTTAGAAAAATGCTTTCTCTTTCGTCAAAATTTTAGAAGTGAGTTCCTTCGTCACTTGCTTGAAGGATCCCCCTCTTTGTCACTACCTCGTGATCGTCGTCCTTTGCCTAATTGGTCTGTCCATCTCCTCAAACTTTATCATCCGGTGGATATTCCCCTCTAAAGAAAATTCTCCTCGATTCCTGAGGTTCATGGTCACCACAAATAATTATTTAAATTTTAGTTTTTAGAACAAAAACACATGTCAGTAGAAAACTCTTTTTTTCAGTGTTTAAACATTCCAGACCCACTTTTTCATCTATATATGTCTTTATAGCAAAAAACCTCAGCTTTCGTTTAAAAAATATATAAATCGTATCCTTCACCCCAAAAAGTCAAATTTATTTTTAATTTTGATTTTTCTTGGTCAAAAAATTTTTTTTTTAATGCTTACTTCTAATCGAAAGAGCATGAAAAAATTTACCAAAACTGAACCTTGACAAATTTTTCTGTTCAATTGTTTAATATTCTAAAATAATTTAAAATAGTTACTAATAAATTATTTAAATGTCTTGTTCTATATGTAGAATTAAAAAATTAATTTTTAGAAAATTCATATTTCTTTTGTTCTAATTAGATCAAATTTTTACAAATTCAAATTTAAAGAATAAGTTTTTTGATAATATTATTGGAAAAAGAATTTATAAATTAATTTATTTTACATTATTTTATAATTATTGAATACTCATCATTGGAAATAATTAAATTCCTTGCAATTGTTCCAACGAATTCAATTAAAATTGTATTAAAAATAATTCAAATCTTATAGAATTTTATTAAAATTAAAAATTTATTAAAGACGATTCAATTCTTTTGAGAAATTTTACTAAAATTGTATTGAAAATAATTGAAACTCGTGTGAAGAATTTTATTAAATTTTTGGGAAAATAATTGAATTATTTTGAAGAATTTTATTAAAGTTGAATTTCTTAAAGTTTTGTATCTGAAATTAAAATAAATTAAACAGCTCTAGTTATTCGTATATTATTTATAAAAATTGAAAGCGCAACTTTTTTAAAATTCAATTATTTGTTGAATTTTTAAATAAAATTCATCGCAAAATTATTTAAAATAAATTCGATTTCAAATTTGTAAAATTCCATTATTATTGTTGTAGAAGTAGAAAGAATTTAAAATTAAATTAGATATTTTATTTCTTTAAGGGACAACAAAATTTAGAATTTTCTTATGAATTCTATAGAAATTGAATATTTTTCCAATAGTTTTGATAAAATTTCCTGATTTTTCCCTGATTAATTCTATTTTCTCTGACTGTTACGTGAATTCCCTGAATTCCTTGACCTGTGGTTGATTATGTAATTTCATTTTTACTTTGACATTAATTTTCACTTTCACTTTGATGGATTTTTATTTTTGCTTTTATTTTCATTTTTATTTTCACCTTTACGATATTATTCCTCGAAATATTTTAATTCAAGACTTTGCATTAATTAACAACATGTGATGAAGGAAGGCAGTGAGGTACCAAAATTTTAATATTTTTAAAATTAATTATTCTAAAACACTCTAAAATTATCAGTTATATGATAGCCATTTTTAATCTCACTTTTTATCAATTTTAAAGTGTTTTGTAATATTTAATTTTTTAAATATTAAAATTTTTGCACCTCACTGCCCTTTCTTATTATATTTTAGACTTCCTAAAATAGCTCAATTTAATAATTTATTATATTAAGAGAAAAGTGGTCGAAAAATTAACATTGATTGGAGATGTAACACTCACATGCTGTTGATATTGACAAGCTTGTGCCATTATTGGCCCAGAACTCAACAAAATTATAAAGATAAAAAATGTCTCTAAATATTTTTCTTTTGTTCAAAATAAAATTTTCCTCACGCATTGTTATACATAAACCATAATACTATATATAACACAGTTTATGTGGTTTATATACACAACATGTTTCGCAGTCTGTTACTCGCCATCGTTTAAGTTTTAATCATTTGAATCACATATGTGCGCAATTCTCTCAGCCAGACTTGATAAAGTTATCTCTGCCGCCGGATCATTTATCACAGATTTACGTACTGTATAAGGGCCATGGATCATCAAAACGCGCGCGCTTTAACGCAACAAAACATCAACGACACTCTTGCTTGTGCAGTGAGCCGTGCAAAATGTGGATCTATAAACCCATTTCAAAGCGTGGGAAAAGCAAAATTTTATATTAACCAATAAACGAATTTTTTTCTTCCCTCTATTCCCTTATATCTGATTATTATTATTATTATTATTATTATTATTATTATTATTATTATTATTATTATTATTATTATTATTATTATTATTATTATTATTATTATTATTATTATTATTATTATTATTATTATTATTATTATTATTATTATTATTATTATTATTTTTTTTTTTTTTTTGCTTAGGGACTTTTGGGAAATCTGCCTACAGATACCTTGGATTCCGCACTCCAAGGTTATGTGGGGTTGGTATGATAAAAAAACAAAAAGAAATATAAAAAAAAAGAAAAATAAATAAATGTTATAATAAATTTAACAAACTGGCGACCTACTACCAGCCCGACCCACTAAAACCCGTAACCCTTCTTCTTCTTCTTCTTTTGGAGCCCTTTACCCTCCCTCGGAACTGTCGTAAGACTTTAGCCTTCGAGGGTGGCGCTCCGACTCTGTCGCTAATGCGACCTTCTGCTTTTCTCTGCGGTTATCCTGCGTTAATAGTTAAAAATTTAAAACTATTTCAATATAAAAGCGGAATTAACAGCACAACAATAATAAAAAAAAAATGTTTAATCAAGTGTAAACAGTCAAAAGATAAAATTGCAAACGGATATATAAAAAAAAGAAAAAAAAATAATAAACGCGTATATAATATTAAAAACATAAAACGGAATAAATTAAAAAATGTATAAGGACAAATAAATCACAAAATAAATTAATAAAAAACAAACGAATAAATTAAAAGCTGTTTAAATTACGCTTTTTGGCGGCCGTCGAGATCCTTCCTCGACATAACCGAGATTATGAAGTTCTCGACTTGCCGCCAATTCTCCTCTGACTGGGTCATCAGCGATACCATGTTCTCCGGTGTAACTTGACTGTTTACACCTTCGAACATGGCCCGCCTCTCCAAGTCCCATTTCTTGCATGAGAAGAGGGTGTGCTCCGCGTTGTCCTCAGGAAACTGGCAATATGCACACACCTCGTTCTCGCGTAATTTAAAGCGACACAGGTACGAGTTAAAACACCCGTGACCTGTGAGCGCCTGGGTCAAATAATAGGAAACCTGACCGTGTTTCCTATTTATCCAGGTGGCGAGTGCCGGGATAAGGCGATAAGTCCATCGACCTTTTTCCTCGCCATCCCATCTTTCCTGCCATCTTTCTATGAGCCTGTGCCTCGCTTCTTTGCGGATCAGGCCCTTGCTTGGTCTTAATTCCTCATCCCAGGAACTTCTTTCTTTAGAAAAGAGAAACATTTCTTCCCTTTCCCTCGCCAAAAGATCTGCTGGCGGGACACATGCAAGGACCTGCACAGCACTCGTAGATACCGTCTTATATGCAGAGATGATACGCGTTGTTATCGATCTCTGCGCAGACAGTATCTTTTCACAGATGGTAACACATCTTTTACTCCTCAGGGATAGGGCCCATGCTGGTGCTGCGTAGAGCATTTTAGCATGGGCGACACTCGCCACCAGTCTTCTTTTTTGTTCACGGGGTCCGCCAACATTTGGCATTAACCGTGAAAGATTAGCCGCGCACTCGATCGCCTTATTTGACACCGTAGCCATGTGGTGGTGGAAGTTTAACCTTCCATCTAACTCCACACCAAGATATTTAATTTGCTTACTCCACTTGACCTCGAATCCGTCTATCACGATTCGTGGGAGCTCATAACCACGTCTGTCTGTGACCAGCAGTGCCTCGGTCTTTTCCAGGGCCATTTCAAGACCTCTGGTATCCAGCCAGCTTTTTGCTAGTCGCAGACATTCGTTCACCAAGAGCCTCCTCACTTTCGGCAGTGCACACGAACAACGCGTCGTCCGCAAAGCCGATGATCACCGCACCTTCGGGCAGATCCATTCGCAGAAAATCATCATAAGATACATTCCATACAAATGGACCCACCCTCGAGCCTTGAGGAGCCCCACGCTGCATCTCTTCCCTGAGAGTGCAGGTGTCTCCTTCATATATAACCCACCTGTCGCTAAGATAATTATCCATTATCCGCAACAAGTAGGGCGGCATGTTTTTCTTTTTCATCGACTCGATGAGATCTTTCCATCTTGCGGAATTAAACGCGTTGCGTATGTCAATTGCTACCAACGCGCAGAAGCTCTTCTTTTTCCCCGGTCCCAATTTGTTTTTTCCTGCTTTGGCTATGTCCACAACTGCCTGGATGGCATCAACTGTGGACTTGCCTTTACGGAAACCAAATTGGTGATCTGATAGACTATTCTCTCCGGTCAAGTGGCTTTGCATTCTCTGCAGAACCATATCCTCTAGCAGTTTACCCATAGTATCCAACAGGCATATAGGCCTGTACGATGAAACCTTATCTAGAGGTTTTTCACCTTTCCTTAGGAGGACTAACCTTTGTCGCTTCCAGTCGCGGAAAAACTCTCCTCTCTGAAGGCAAAGATTGAAGCAGCGAAGCAGAATCTGGGGTGAAGTGTCGATTACCAACTTTAGGATCTCGTTACTTATCCCATCGATTCCAGGCGCCTTGCCTGTTTTCAATCTTTTGCCTGCTTTTTGCAGTTCACTAAGTGTGAAGAGTTCTTCCTCTTCGACTTTGCAAAAACTCCAGTCCCTTCTAAGGTATGGTTCTGCAGGAGGAAACAAAGAACTTATTATCTTTCTGACCCAATCGGGATTGTCCAGGCCGGGGGTCTTTTGCCTCGTCACTAATTTCTTAGTTACGATTTTAAAAGCCAGACCCCATGGGTCCTTATCGACTTCCTCGATTAGGTCCTTCCAGCTACGGCGTCGCGACTTGCGGATCTCTTTCTTGAGGTCCTTTTTCGCCTCCTTGAAAGCCTCTTTCAGCAAGGGATCTCCCTTAGAACGGGTATATGTCCTTCTTGCTTTGAGGCATTCCTTTCTCAAGGAGGCCAGTTTTTCTGACCACCAGTGCAAGGATTTTTTCCTTGGAAAGGCGCCTTTGCGACGTGGCATCGACGCATTGCAAGCGGTGACGATTATATTTCGCACCGCTCGCACCTCTCCATTTAGACTTTTCGGTCTCCTCACCCAACCAGAATCCTCAATTAAGATACATTCTTTTAGGGACCGGCCGAACTTCTCCTTGTTGAGTTTCTTAACGTTCCACGAGAAGGTTTTGCGACTAGGAGCTTCCTGTCTTTTTCCTCCTCGTGTGTCTCCCATTGAGACTGAGAACTCAAAGTACTGGTGGTCACTTGCTGTATATTCCTCAGAGACCCGCCAGTCGATTATGCGGCTAAATATATTAGACGATGCGATCGTTAGATCTATAATCGATCCGATCGCACCTCGTCTAAATGTCCATGTTTTTCCCCGGTTTACAACTAATAAATCTTTCTTGGAGATCATTTCTCCAATCAGAATTCCTCTCTTGTCGAGCCTCGTCTCACCCCACTCTGGCGACTTTGCATTAAAATCGCCAGTGATGATGACATCCAGCTTGGATTCTATGAGGCTCGATTCTAGGTCTTCTATATTGGCTTCGAAGGTGGTCAGCGGGTCGTTGGGTGAGAAGTAGCAGCTATACATACGTATGTTAGCCACCTCTATCCACACAAACCCGCTGCTTGTCTCCAAGAACTTGTCAACCCGCAATTCTGGGTTGCACAGCTTGATGGCGGCTCTCTTCGCCTTATCCTGATACCAAGGGGCGAGGTCGCTTCCTTGATACTGCTCACTGCAGAACAGGATATCGACCTCATTTTCCCTAGCTGTTTGCATCAGGAGCACCTGTGCATCCTTACTTGTATGCAGGTTGACTTGAAGGAGCTTTAGGGATTTGCCCTTTTAAGTTTCTCCAGTTCCTCCTTGTAAACCGGGCAGGAAATTCTTCCAGGGATGTGGTTGACTTCCGTTTTTCCCAAGTCTGTACACGTTATGCACTTTGGCTTGTCACTAGTACACTTTTTGGAGAAGTGTCCCGCTTCGCCGCATCTCCGACAGTTTTTTGTTCTGTCGGGGCCCTTGCAAATTCGGGTCACGTGTCCATAGCCTAGGCACTTTTGACATCTTGTCACTTCTAAGTGCGTTCGGATGGATGCGTTTATCCAACCAATACGCACTTTGCCCAGCTTAAGCAGACTCTCGCTGTCCGTTTCACTCAAGCGTACTAGTGCCACTTTCGTACCACCAAAACGTGTCAGAAGTCGGCAAGTCACATCTAATTCGGGCTTTTGCAACTTCTGCTTTAAGACGGTTAAAACGTCCTCCTCTGAAGTTGTTTCGTCAAGTTCCCGAATTTCGAGGGTCTTTTTGCTGACAAGAGCCGTAACCTCGGCCTTGTCCTGAAGAACGGAGGTAAGATTCTGAGCGAACTTTGAAGTTTCACCCCCCTTTTTTACCACAACAAGAACCTCCTTTTTAAGAGTTCTCCTAATTTTCACAATCTCTGTGCCAGTTTCCTCTGGCTTTACCGAAGTTGTTGCCAGTTTTATAAGATCATGGTAGGTCTCTGGATTCCGGGCCACAATTTTTATTGCCTCCGTTGTTCTAATTTTGGGGGGGCGCTTCTGAAGTCGCTCCTTCTCCTCCGCTTTCTTCAAGGCCTTTCTCTTACGGGCCTCCCGTTTCCTATTGGAGACGGTTTCAAAGTCTTTTTCGTTTTCAGGCTTATTTACCACAGTTGCCTCCGAATAAGAAGCAACCCTGGCCGAAGCAGCCTTACTCACCTCCGTCTCCATAACAGTAGGGTTTGCCATGGTCTCCTTGCTCTTAACCCTCTTACCCTTGGGAGTGGTCACAGGAGAATCAGTCTCCGGACCTTCAAACTCTCTAGGGCGCTTCCTTGGGTCGATGGACTTGCTCTCGCTGGATGTGGCGTGCGACATCGATCTGGGAGTTTCAGGATTCGACCTTGGTTTGCTTGGGCTAATGAAGGGCTTAGGTATAAATCGCAGGTTTCTGCAAAGCACCTCGTGCACCTTCTCCATTGCCACCATTCCATCCTTAACATCCTTGCTAATGTTTTTTTGCTTTTTGCAAGCACGCCACATACTATCCAGTATTATTGGGATCAGATCGACCTGTTCTAAAACATTTTCTTCGAATCTGCTAAGTCCCACATCCTCAGAATTTTTTATTTGGCTCCCTCCAAAATCCTTGGAGCCGTCTGCACCGACTACCGGGGCTTGAACCCGATCAGAATCGGTGACGGGATTACCCTCATTTGAGGTACCCGCTTGGAGTAATTTATTTGAATCTTTATCCATTTCATTCATTTTTTTTTGGTTTTAGAATCAGGGAACCACCCTGTTGGTTGCCCCTTAGTGAAAAGCCCCGCCACCACGGCAAGGTCTACCGAACATATCCATGATGTCAATCATGTCTGGCAGTGGATAAGCATCCACTTCTCCCAGCACATCAAAGACATCGATGATGTTCGGTAGTGGACAACCATCGGCGGGGATTATTATTATTATTATTATTATTATTATTATTATTATTATTATTATTATTATTATTATTATTATTATTATTATTATTATTATTATTATTATTATTATTATTATTATTATTATTATTATTATTATTATTATTATTATTATTATTACCTATCGAAATTGTATATATATAGCAGAAAGTTTAAACTTTAGTGTTTTGTTTTTCTCTCTCTCTCTATGGACATTAGGGTGTCCGTTATTTCCCAAGTTAGCTATTTTCATTTGGGTATCGTCAAAATCGTTTCTTTTTGACCTAAAAACAATTCTAGAAACTAAAAAAAATTGTTACGATGCTGTTTAACCCTGCCTAAATAACAATACTTTTCCCATTTAATTAACATGGGATTTTTGTACTTTTTAGAAAATAATTTTTATTTCGTTTATAATATTCTTTGACTAACCAATAATGCTTGATTTTACTTCTATTATGATTCCTATAGATAGAGAAATTTTCATATTATCGCGAAAAGTTTCTTGTTTTATACATCCAATTTGACCATAACAATAATTTCAATTCATAAACTATCCAAGAATCACACAGTAGACTAATTCCATTTCAAATCAGGCATGTCGACTAACTTCATGTTATAGAAAAAAAATTGTTTTGCTTGTCATTTTGTTTCTTTTGAGTAAAATTGAATTTTCTTGTATATGGTCTTGTCCTCTTTACAATCCAGTGTAAAATTTGAAAAAATATTTAAAATTATAAAAATAGGGGATGATTTTCTGAAAATAATAAGATCAATTTTCTCAAAAACATCACCTTTTTTGTTATCATATTTTTACTACAAATTCTTAAAATAATTATGAACATTTCCTATGAATTTCAAGCGGGCTAAACCATTCTGTCAATCAAGAGAATTTTTTTTTAAATATTTATTTTTGCAAATTTCCAAATTGTTAACTTGCATTTTTAAAAACAAATGAATCGTTATAACATTGTTGACGTGAACGTTAACAATTTGAAAATTTGTAAAAATAAATTTTTCAAAAAAAAATTTTCCTGATTGCCAGAATGGTTTAGCCCGCTTGAAATTCATAGGAAATGTTTATATAAACAAGAAACTTTCAATGAAATACCGAAAAAAAATTAATTAATAAGTAGATTTAGCAAAATAATCAGAAAAATCAATAAAAATGAAATTGACCTTTTTAAAACTTGTGTAATAAATTTTTCGCGATAATATGAAAATTTCTCTATCTAAAGGAATCATAATAGAAGCAAAATAAAGCATTGTTGGTTAGTCAAAGAGTATTATAAACAAAATAAAAATTATTTTCTAAAAAGTGCAAAAATCCCATGTTAATTAAATGGGAAAAGTATTGTTATTTAGGCAGGGTTAAACGGCATCGTAAATTTTTTTTCTAGTTTCTAGAATTGTTTTTAGGTCAAAAAGAAACGATTTTGACGATACCCAAATGAAAATAGCTAACTTGGGAAATAACGGACACCCTAATGGACATAAATATAAAGTTGACAACGTATCCGCGATTAATCCAGTCTTCGAATATGGTGGGTGAGTGTAAAAATTCAAGAGACGATGAATTACCTGACAGGTATCATTTACCATGTACCCACGCAAGGTAAGGTGCGTGTGTACAATATTACGAGGAGGTGCGTGATACATTGACGCTATGTATATGAATATGTCGGCAGCAGAAAATGGGCACCAGTGCGAGCACAAGTTTGTGCAGAATTTCATGGTTTATATTGTTCTAACCGGAGATAATGATTCTCAGTGACTATATGCAATTTATCGTAATCGTCTGGAACAATGTCCGAATAATCGATGCATCCATTGGGTGTCACGAGATATAATACTGGTTCTCGTAAAACGAAAAACGACTCTCACTATGCGCAATCACACTTACTTACTTTGCATTTAGCTATTGCTAAATCTTTCAATTTTGAGCGCAAACGAAATGTTTAATCGAATTTTACAGAATTTTAACACGAAAGACTTTTTAGGTCCCAGAAGTTAGCGTCGACACTCGAGCATCAAACACTAATTTTTTTCGAAAGCGTAAATTCAGTTTTTCTAAGGATATCAAATTGAGACAAAAAACTAATCAAAACATTGCTTCGCAACAAATTTGTTTCGTCTTCTGTCTCAATTTCATATATTCGCAGAAAAAAATTTAAAGAAAAACTTTTCGATAACACATAGGGGCCATTCAAGTATTACGTAAGCATATTTTTGAGGTTTTTTAGACCCCCCCTCCCCCATCGTAAGATTTTTTATATGCATTAGCGCTATTTTTTCTAATGGAAATAAGCAATAGCTAGACCCCCCCCTCCCCCTTAAATTCTTACGTAATACTTGAATGGTCCCATATCAAAATATCTTTTTTTCAATTTTTTAGATTGAAAATGTGCAATGAAATTTTTTTAACTTTCGAGGTGAATGGGAATCGTTCATATACCACGTGGTCAGTAAATCTTAATTTAAGATCAGACTTAAATTCAGCACTGTCTGCTCTAATGTTAAATGATACAAAATCCATTGCTTAAATTAAATTTGTGAATTAAATATTTTTTGATGGATCAAGTTAATTTAATTGTACTTCAAATTCAAAATTTAAAAATTTAATTCTAAAAATGACAAAAATATGTTAAATAATAAATATTTAATTTTTGGTTTAATTTAATATTTAAATTATACTTTATTTACATTTAATTTCTATTTTTTATGTAATTTTAACTTGAATGTAAATTAAAATTATATATAATTTATAAATTTGAAATACAGTAAACCCTCGTTAACACGAACTTGAAGGGACCGAAAAATTAGCAGTTCGTGTTAAAATAATTCGTGTTATCGAGGCATTCATAATAAATAACATAAAGTACCATAATTAATAATTTTGCGCTTAAGTCGATATTCGATTGTTTTCTTTTACTCATAGCAGTGTAAACACTATTTCTTGTATTATTTGACGGAAATACTGAGATAATTGTCAAATATGTGAGATTATTTCTAACGTAACCCATCGCTGATAAAATCGGTTTCGTTTCTATAAAATTGAGTATAGATAAAGATGAGCACTATACCAGCTGTGTCACGGCATATGATAACGATGGTTTTTCGGAATCGTCTGAGGTCTGAAATTAGTGCGGGGGGGGGGGGTTGATGAATCAAACGATCACCTGATCGTCGTACCTCGCACTGACCGCAGGATTTTGGGCCATGCTTCCATGTGCCGGCCGAGGACACAGCTAGGTATAAAATTATAAAGTTTTAATTTTGTATTTAATTAATTAAGGATATATTTGAGTTTAATATTTTTTGTTTTCCTATTTTTTGTTATATGAAAAGTGTGGCCGTTATTTTATAATATATCATTGAGACAATTGGTGCTGTTCGATCTCATAAAAAAGTTGTACATATTTGTATTACAACCACACCTTTTGGAATAAAATATAAAACGGAACCGATGACATCGGCATTCTTGAACCCTGAAGACATCCTGTATGTACATCGATTCCAATTATTAATGACCAGCGTGTGGGATAATTATCCGGACATTGAGATTTGGGACCGAAGAATGATAAGTACCATGTCGTTTGACTAATTTTATATTGTTAAATTGAATTTAAAGCATAAGTCTCGTTTGTAAGGTACAAAACGATCATACACTGAGAAAAATAGAGTTTGGAAAACTGGGAGTCAATATTGAAAAAACTGGACTCAGTCCAGAAAAAGTATATTAATTCATTTCCATCAAGCATCTTAGGGTGTTGCGTATAGTGTATAGAGGGCCTTAGTTCCAAATGTCACTGTAAAGAGCATTGAAACACAGGCGAAGATTATAAGGCGCGCTGCAGTGTGCATAGTAGAGAAACTGGACTCAGTCCCCTACTTCGAAATTTTCACAATAAAGGAACGCAGGCGCGGAACCTGTCAAAATAAATGGCCGACGCGACGCGAAAACGAGTGTTTCCTTGTATTCACTTCGTCAATTTTATATAAAAAAAACAATAACCAATCATTAAAAAAAAGAAAAATGTGTTAAATGCACTCTTTATATATTCATATTCCTTAATTCACAAGTTTTATTCTTCCCACATCTTTATACTTACAATTAACAACTAAATGCATCGGAAAATCTTACAATCTACGGAATTGAACACCTACCTAACCACACAACTAAATATACGCATAATTATAAATCGCACGCTTTTACATGAAGCCTCTCGGTTACGCAATCGATGGGGGAAATTTCCTATTTAAGAAACATCCCTTACCAATGAAATAAATTAGAATATGCGTCGATTTTACTTTGTAATTAATGTAAGTATGGATGTCAACAATATTCATAATATTGAATACATAATATTGTCAACTAGTTTCAATTTGATACGGTTATTAGAATTAAATAATAAATAAATAAAAAACATTAATTTTTTCTTAATTACCTTGAAACCTTTTTTAAGTTTGACAGTCTTCATGGTAAATTTGATTATTCTTTTTTTTCGTGTACAAAATAGTGAATTGACCTTGAATAAAATGTATAATTAATTATTCTCACAGCAATATTTAATAATTTAATGAACTTAACTGCACTGCATAATAGTTGAGAGTAGTAAGAGTAAGTGAAACGGTAAGATAAGTGAACGACCATTAGTGTGAGAGAGAGAATAACTTGTGGTTTTCGAGTAGGTATCTACTTTATGTGCACGGCGTTCATTTTTCGAAAGAACTGGACTGAGTACTAGTTGTTCAATATTCGCTTCTATTATTGACTTGTGTTTTGTACACTGCCGCGTTCTTTTAACAATTACATGAGAAAGTAATTTCTCATTCCAATTTTTTATACTCTCATTCCCTCTTAGACTATAGAAACAGTAGGGTGGTCCACAAAAAGTAAAATCGGAATTTTAATGCTCTCACCCCCTAGGATTGTTCTATTTGTAGAAAAAATACCCCTATTTTTTTTGAAAATAAAAAAATATTTAGAGGTCACTCAAAGCGCTCAAAGTTTCCCATGTAAAATGCATGGGGAAAACACTTTTTTGTAGAATTGGTATAGAATCCTTGAAAATCAATATTTTTCATTCAACAAACTCTGTTTCTCTTCAGAAGACTTTAAAGAATAGTGCTAAATTGTTTATTTAATAATTTTTGAAATTAACTATTTTTTATAATGCCCCAAAAAAACCCCATAAATTTCAAAATTACAAAAAAATCGATAAAAAATATTTTTTATTATTTTTATCAAAAGTTTTTTCCCAGATTATGAATAAATCACACAAATATTGATTTTTAAACATTATTCCATGTAATTGCTAATTTGTTTAAACAAATTATTATTGTTTATTTACAACTTTTTATCAAATTGAGCTAAAGAGTTTCGATTTTTTCTCAATTTTGCGACTTTTCAGGCCGAATGTAACCAGTCACTATCAACTAATTAAGAATATTAATTTTACCAATTGTTTAAAACAAATTACTATTGATTAATTTTATCTTTTTATCAAAATGAGCTACAGAGTTGCAACTTTTTTTTAATTGTACATTTTATTTTTTTTGTGAGGTAATAATTAATGTAAGACTTAATTTTCGAGTAAAAATTGTGAACAATAAATTTATTATTAGAAAAATGATAAGTACAAAAATTTTTATTTACGTCATTGAAATTACTACTGCGATAGTTTCAAATTTAAAATAACAATTTGTTTAAACAATTGGTAAAATTGTAATTCTTAGATTGTTGTTAGTAACTTTAGTTACATTAGGCTTGGAAAAATACAAAATTGAGAAAAAAATTGCGACTCTGCAGCTCAATTTGATAAAAAGATAAAATTAAACAATAGTAATTTGTTTAAACAATTGGTAAAATTAATATTCGTAATTAGTTGATAGTGACTGGTTACATTCGGCATGAAAAGTTGCAAAATTGAGAAAAAATCGAAACTTTTTAGTTCAATTACATAAAAAGTTGTAATTAAACAATAATAATTTGTTTAAACAAACTAGAAATTACATGGAATAATGTTTAAAAATCAATATTTGTGTTATTTATTCAAAATCTAGGAAAAAACTTTAATAAAAATAGTAAAAAATATTTTTTAATGGTTTTTTTTTGTAATTTTGAAATTTATGGGGTTTTTTTGGGGCATTATAAAAAATAGTTAATTTGAAAAATTATTAAATAATAGTTATTTATGATACAAGTGCGTAAAATCGTTGCCCTGTAAAAAAAAAGTATTGGGAGGTACGGGATTCCGTATTGCAAGTGCCAACCTGCCAATGCGGTATTCGCGAAATACCGCATTGGGTGTCGTGGTGAATACGGAAATCAAGGGGTCCCAATGCGGTGCAAGTTTTAAGCTTTAAAAAAAACGAAAATACGTAACAGGAGGAAATAATTAGTGTCAGTGCAGAAATATGCGAGTTAAAGGAATGAGAAAATAATAATAGTGAGTGTAAAAATGAAACTTTAAGAAAAAAGGTAAGTTGAACTGTCAAATATGAGTCCAATGCGGCGTAGGCTGCTTTCAATGCGGTACACAATCGGTACATAGTGCAAGTCGCCAGTAGAGGGCAGAAGCAAGCAGAGCGAATCGAGCGAACACAGTGGCCCAGCTGACATATGATTTGCATTACATTACTTTCCAATTTTTTATTTTATAACCACGTTTCTGCATGAATCTAAACAATATTTTCGATTATTGTAATTTAGAAGATGCTTACCAATTGTACGTTGGCAGGTTTAGTGAAATGTGTCTGTGTACGGAGACAAATGTGTTAGAAAATGTTTGTTTACCTATTTCACACCATTCAAACCAGTCAAAGTTGCTTTTGCTGTGGCGCATTGAAATCAGCCTATGCCGCATTGGGCCCATATTTGACAGTTCAACTTACCTTTTTTTATTAAAATTTCATTTTTACACTCACTATTATTATTTTCTCATTCCTTCAACTCGCATATTTCTCCACTGACACTAATTATTTCCTCCTGTCACGTATTTTCGTTTTTTTTAAAGCTTAAAACTTGCACCGCATTGGGACCCCTTAATTTTCGTATTCACCACGACACCCAATGCGGTATTTCGCGAATACCGCATTGGCAAGTTGGCACTTGCAATACGGAATCCCGTACCTCCCAATACTTTTTTATTTACAGGGTGATTATACGAGTGTGACGTTTGCAGCTCGAGCCGAAGGCGAGTGCTGCAAGTCACACAAGTATAATCTGATTTACGCACGAGTGCCATACAAAATTTTTTGCAACACTAAAACAACTAAACTTGCAGCAATATTGCCAATATTACTGTAACTTTAGGTGTAGTGGGGAACTGATAAATGAAGTTTTCTAGAAGCTAAAATAAAAAAATGTGATTGTAAATTGTTAACTAAAAGCATTATTTCATTGGTTCTCATCAAACAGTCACAAGAATGCGTAAAGTAACCTTTTTACGCACTGAAAATCACTTTACACACTGAAATTCACTTTACACACCGCTATAAAAAGAAGTACTTTACACACAGTTTTCTGTGTGTAAAATTCAATTTTACAGGTTAGTGTTGCAAAAACAATTTAGCACTATTCTTTGAAGTCTTCTGAAGAGAAACAGAGTTTGCTGAATGAAAAATATTGATTTTCAAGGATTCTATACCAATTCTACGAAAAAGTGTTTTTCCCCATGCATTTTACATGGGAAACTTTGAGCGCTTTGAGCGACCTCTAAATATTTCTTTATTTTCAAAAAAAAAATAGGGGTATTTTTTTTCTCCATATAGAACATTCCTAGGGGGTGAGAGCATTAAAATTCCGATTTTATTTTTTTCCCATGTATTTTTGGACCACCCTAATAAACAGTCTTGTTTAAGCTGATGAATAGGATAACTTGTGTTGAGTCCCAAACTGTTCAGCTATGAAACTTCTAATACTATAGTGTGTACCTGTCACATATTATTCTATAAAGGAGTACTACACTGACTGCATAAATCATTTTTCTATTTTTCTCCGTGTACTTTTGAATATTATATTTTATGTGTATATGTGTGACTATGTGTGTATGTGTATTATTTTCATTTGTCTAATTCATTTTTATAAATTATATGATTTTTATTATAAATAAAATTTCGATACCTGCGCAGGAAATTTTATTGATGTTGTTTATTTTATATGGACGGAGAAATTTAAATTATTAATAATAAATTGACATCACTCGCTAAATATATTTCATTTCTTTTTTAATTATAATAATAATTTGTTACAATACGTTTTCATACTAATTGATAAAACGATTAATAGAATTATTACATTATCAAAAATATTTTAAGGGGTGGAAAAATATTTGGAACAAAGAACTCTAAGTGTGATGGTACAAATTTGTACGCGTTAACCGAGCTAAGAACGAAATGAAGACCGCAAAAACTGTTCGAGTTTCGTGTTAACCGAGGAAGACTCAAAACAGTTTATATGCATCTCTGCCGGGACCGCAATTTTTGTTCGTGTTAAGAGCAGGCCTGGTTAAGAGAGTATTCGTGTTAACCGAGTACGCGTTAACGAGGGTTTACTGTAGTATATTTAAACTTTATTGAATATTAAAATGTTGCGGCTTTTTTTATTTCAAACATTTATAGAAATTCTCTCGCAAGCGGTAATAATTTGTGTCGTTTAGTATATAAAGAAATTCTTCTTTTTCTCGAGAATGTATTGCGACGAATATGTGAATGTGTGTATTATATATAATTAGAGTATAAGTTCGTTATATTAGTGTTATAAAAGAGTGCGTTCCTCAAAAATATGTATATGTCGTAGGCCGATGGACTTTCCAGGCTAGTAGCTAAAAGCCTAACTTCTTTTCTAATGGCCGGCCAGTAGACGAAACTAGGCCAGTAGCCGAAGAATTCGCTGATAGCTACTAGCCTAATCATTTTTAGGCCCATAAAGTATGCACTGTTTATATGATTAATTAATTAATTTTATTTACTACACCATGAAAAACTTGAGTGACAAGGAGGATTACATAAAATATGAGCCTTAAAACAGGCACATCTTTTTGTCTGGCACTGTTTGTCACCAGTTTTACAGCTACACTATTTGAACCTTGTCGTAATAATTATTGCTAAAATAAATATTAAAGAATCACTAATGTAATTTATATAATACATGCATAAAAAGTCCCACTTCTAGTGCAAGGAAAATGTGCGAGAAAGGGCGTTTTATAGCGAACGATCATATAAATATTTCCGCGCATGCGTATATTGTTCCTAGTCTCTTTATTTCACACTTTTTACTTTATTTCACACTTTTATTTCACAGTTTTCATTTAACAGCCAATCAGAATCGTTGTAGTGACTTGCTATTTAAAGAAGCACAACTAAAAATGCGCCATCTGTGAGAAGAAAATCAAATTAGAATGCATGTCGGTAAAAAAGTCGACACGACTCGCGCCATTTTCTGAGAGTTTCTAACCTTCTTGATGAAATCGATCGCGTGAAAAATTCTGTTTTTATTCTATTATCACACTTTTTATTGATACGTCTAAGTACCCGACTAGGTTTCGAGGGGCTTCGCCCCCCGACGCGTCCGGTCTCTTGATGTATTAGAAAATGCCGTTCTTTGAAATGTCATAAATTATTATTATTTGAAGTTGGTTTTTTTGTAGTCGGGGGGCTCCGCCCCCCGAACCCCCTGGCCGGGGCTCTGCCCCTGGACCCCGTCGGGGGGAGACCCCCCCGCGCGACCAGACGTTTATGAGGATTTGATAGTATAACAGTGCACTTGTTTGTGTCCTTCCTTTTTTATACGTACAATTTCTATGACTTTTTATGCATTTATTATATAAAGTAGTATATGACACTCGTTCTCGAAAGCTGAGTTTATAGAAGAGCGACGTTAGTGCCTGTTGCACTCGCTTCCGATTCGTGGCACTAACGTCGCTCTTCTATAAACTCCGCTTTCTCGAACTCGTATCATAAAGTACTATTCTTTTAAAAATTACGTGTTTTTTCACCAATTTTCACAATTTCAAAATTATTTTACACGTGATATTTCATTTCATTATTATACAAATTCTAATATTTACATTCATTAACGCTACTTAATTAATAATATAAACAGTGCTTATTCTAACGGCCTAAAAGTAGACAGGCTAGTAGCCCAATAATGTGATATTCGGCTAAAGGCCCGATTTTTCTAGGCAAGTAGGCATTGCAAAAACATATAAATTACATTTCGTCTACTGGCCGGCCATTAGAAAATAACTTAGGCTTTTAGCTATACTGGCCTGGAAAGTCTATCGGCCTACGACATATACATATAATGTATCTAATATGTGTGAGTATAAATATAATATGTTTCCTGTGATATTTAGAAGTGGAAGTGGAACATCCAATACTGACTGTGGCAAAAAGTTTACTAGTGTCGAGTGTGACATCATCTTTTTTTCGCTATTTCTGCGCATGGCATTCCAACCTGTATATCAGTATTCCCAAAAAACTATAGTAATTTTATTTTCTCACAAGATGGATTTTTACTATATTCTTCGTAAGTTTCATAATTATTTTTTAATTATTAATATATTTATAAAACCCGCTTTCAACGATTCATCAACTTGAGTTTCCTATTTTAATATTGAAATTTGCTACTGTTTTGAAATATAAATCTATAATATTATATTATTTTTTCCAATATTGAGGGAACTCACTTAGTATAATATTTAAATAGTAATCTTTACAAAAATACCGTTATATCACCAAGTTGAAGTCCACAACGTTGATCAACGAAAAAAAATGGTTCACAAAACAAATTAATTAAAAGTAAAGCAGCAATATTGATACAAAACTATTTAGAAAAAAAGGTTGATGTTTATATTTAGATAATAATTATTTTACAATTAAATATTAAATTAAAAATAATACTTGAATGCATTAAATAACTTTTCATTTGCTATTCGCTTTTTGTAAAATTCAGTATTATAATATTTAATTTTCCAAACTAAAGTTTCTCCGTGTAAGAATATTTCTCTTGATCGAAGAGTATTTCCTTCTTATATTAAGAGGAATATTCTTAAGTGGAGAATAATCCTCTTAAAATAAGAGGATTATTTTTGAGCCATATTCAAGAGGAAAATATGCATTGAAATAAGAGGATTCCGCTTAAAACAAGAATATTTTTTTCGGTGTATTTTTCAAATATTATAAATACTTTTTATTAAATATTCATTAACCATTTGCAATTGAAAAACTTTCTGTATGACTGTAAGTTTTCATATTCTATCAAAAATGTTATTTTTTTACCAAAAAATGTCTACGTAAACAGTTATGGGAGAGGATAATTGTCCACGAAAGGGGATTAAAAATTTATAAAAAATTGTCCACTTGATATATGGACGATCCCATGAAAAAAACAAATTAGTAGCATTTTCGTTTTTAAAAACCCTAAAAAATAGTTTCCGATACTGAAATTTTTATCTTTTAAAAAAATTAGTAGGGGAGAGTCTCCAGTTGTGAGACACCTCCAGTTATGAGACAGTCAATTTTTTTTAACATGCAATATTAAAAAGCCGATTGGTTTATATAAAAACATTTCTTTTTATATGAGCCAACTATTTCGTGTACACCGAGGCGGATATATAAACTGTTTTTGTTAAATACCAACAAATTTTTAAATGTTAAAAACTTTATTTTATAGCAACATATCGATTTTTTCATACTTTGTTATAAACAAATAAATATAAATAAACAAAAATTAAAAAATCGGCCTCTTAAGTAGAAACTTATGCCTGGATCCAACCATGGCCCTTGTCTGGAAGCCCTGGTCCATACGTGGGCCATGCATGGAAGCCATCCGTGGCCCACCCAAGTTTTGTAACCAGCAGCAGACTTCTTCCTAACTTTTGAAATTATCAAAAATGAATACTTTACATAGTTTTAAGCATGTTCCGGCGGTTTTTATCATCCTAACCATTTTAAAGGTGATTTATTGTGCATCAATTTCTTCTCCTAGAAATTTTTTACTTTTTTTCTTTCGGTGTATTTTTATACGGTATTTGTGTGATAATCGACTAAAAAGCGTTTTTTCAATAAATGCAAAGTACTTTTTTTGCAATTTAATTAATTGAAAAAGGTAAATGTAATGCATTTTCTTTTAGTGTTTTCCTTATATTTTGTGATGCAACATTGCATTGTTCCAATCTACGGTTGAAAATAATTTAATTTTCCTTTTTCAAAATAGCGCCAATTTCTGGGTGTGAGACACAGCATATCACCAGTTGTGAGACGGTGTCAACACCCATCTGGGCAGCATAAAAAATACTACTTTGCAGGCATACTATTTAAATGTTGTTTTGATTCTTTTTTCTAGTATTTTTGGGCATGTCAAGTGGAAAAAAGTCAATTGATTCAGAAGAAATCAATTTTAATGCTCTTGTTGAAGCTATTAAATTGTGTTTATTTGATAGTCATATTTTGGCGAATAAATATTATTATTTAGTATATAATAATATATATTATTAATATATTTAATTATTTCTACTAAACATAACGTTTTATGTCAAACTTATTAAATTTTAGCAATTTTTAATGAGTGTCTCACAACTGGAGACATTTTTTTTTTTTGAAAAAATCGATGTGCTCGGAAAATGTATCGTAAAATTTTTTGAGTTCATCGAAACACTATACTTTCTTTTAATAAAAGTTGCGTATTTCTGTTACCTTTCGAACGGTGTATTTTATTTACAATTTCGTTTGCCCGTTTACAATTTACGGGTCAAAAATGAAACCCGTCTCACAACTGGAGACTCTCCTCTAAATTTACTGCGTAAATACACGGAGAGAAATGTGTTACGAATAACGCTAGAGACATTTTGGTTCGCTTTTCGCATAGACGTCTGTACCTAATTTTGCAAAGGCCGGTGCTAACTTTGCACAGCTTTTTTTCACTTGTGCCACAGTTGCTCAAATCCATGAAAAATCAGCATAGATTTCTTGCAACTTACGCATGGTGGTGTGTATGCGCTTTTAGTACGGCCTGCTCATGCGCTAAGAGCAACAGATTTCTCTCCGTGTATAATTTTAATTTTTAATAAAGAATTTTACTACGCAAGAAGAAAATTTCAGAAAAAATTAACTCTGGAAAAAGTAAAATTTTGCTATTGAAAACCGTTATTTTCAAAATAAATTTTATAACATCCGAAGTAAATTGAAATAAAAATAGTAAAATATACTTTCAACTTAGTATAATTTATTCTTGAAATTGTACAAGTTGACAGTATCTATATTTAGAAAATAACAAATTTTAAGAAAATTAGAAAAAGAATTAGCCTTCTTAGAAAAAAATTACTGAATTTTGAAACAAAAGCAGTGTTGTAATATAATTAAATTTGATACAATCTTTTAAAAAATTGCAAAATACAAATAAAAAGGTAAAAAGAAAGAATATTTTTAAAAAATTAGCAGAAAAAGTTCAATAAAAAAGTTTTAATTTAATTGAAAGAGCTTTAAATAAAGAAAAAAATAACATTTTTCAAAAATAAAATTCGCATATTACAGTATACTTTTTTTAATTTCAAAAATTTGTGACTCCCGGTTTGGTAAAGAGTAGAATTCACATTTTGCTTATTTGCAACTAAATATTTACATGAAGCCAAAGTCTATACACAATATCTCTACCCCAAGTGAAGGTATGTATATATGACTAGTTGTGCAACAGGACTTTGAGGTCTAGTGATTTTTTCCAGAAAAATAAAATACTCGATTTTTCAACTTTATATGATTAACTATATACAAGAGTGGTTCAGGTTTACAACGTGTAGCCATAACAAAGTATAGAAATGTTACCGAGTCATGGACTTATGAACGCGATGAAACAAGTTCTTCGTGGATTGAGCACGATGACGCAGGAACCTCCATACCGGATCTTATGTAAAAAAAAGAAAAAATAAAAAAAAAATTCTCTTCCCTCTCGAAGAGGACGTCGACGTCAATTGCTCTTTATGAGAACTGCCATAATGCAAAGTGAACGAATTCTTGCCCTACGATGTACACTGATATAATATATATTTACAACGTTCACGTCAATCAACTAATAATCCCAAGATTCAAATTTATCTTCGATCGAAAACATTTTTTCAGTACATTCCACTCATTTTTTTAAATTAAAAATAAAGTTTAAACTGGATCCGCCCTGGCTTTATTGGCACAATCTTGGCTCTAATGACTCTAATCGGGCTAAAATAAGGCCCAAGTCGGGCCTAATAGCAACCACAGAATAAAACCTTCTTTCAATTTCAATGAGTTTTTTACTATTCCAGGTCGGGCCCAAGTTTGGCCTGATAGTGGTCACAGAATAAAGCCTCATTACAGCCTGATTATAATTAGTACTTGATAGGGCCAAGGTTTGGCCGTATTTAGTTCAATAAAAAAAATTATTTAATTATAGAGCTGTGCAAAATTCGAACCGTACCGAGTTTTGTTCGGTTTTGGGGCGCCGAAATGTCGAATGTCGAATATTCGACATCCGAACTGGGCTAGTTCGAATGTCAAATATTCGACATTCAAACTAGGCTAACTCGAATGTCGGTTTTTTCGACATTCGAACTGGGCGACTGAAATGTCGAATATTAGAATTCGACATTTTAGCGTACCAAAACCGAACACAACTCGGTTCGGTTCGAATTTTGTAGTAACTCGAATGTCAAATATTCGACATTCGAACTAAGCTAACTCGAATGTCGAATTTTCGACATTCGAACTAGGCGAAAAAATTCGAACAGTTCGGTTCGAATTATTTTGCACAGCTCTATTAAATTACAATCAATCTTCGATAGGGCCATGTTGGAATTTTAGTTTGGACTAAATAAAATAAAACCAAATTTCACAAAATAAATTCTGTCGTCAAACTTGGGTTCGATCTGGCTTAAATAAGGAGAAAGTAAGGCGTCCTTTTGAGGCACCAATTAGCTCTGGTTTGTAGCCTATTTCCCATTATGGTCCGATTGCAATAGGGGTAAAATATGATTTTACTCTGTGTACAAAATTAAGTTAAACTCGGGCTCAACATGGCCCTATCGGAGGCTAATTGTAATCAGAATTTGAAAATTTGAGCTCAACTTGGCCATATCAAGGCTGCATTGTAATCAGTCTAAAATAAGACTTTATTCTGTGGATATTATTACCCAATGGGAAATGCACCACGGGCGCAGTACTATACCAGCGTTGGCAGTATCGGGGCTACACTGAATTTCAGTACTGGTGCAATACAGATATAACGTCGGCATGTAGACAATGTTCTGTACTGACAATCGGTACTAATTCAGTACTGGCGTCAATGCAGAATGTTAGTGTTGCGGTAGTACAGGTGAATACGTATTTTTAGTGTCACGCCGATGTTACTTTTATTTTTATAAAAAAAATTTATAAATTAAAAAAAAAGAATTTCATGCTATTCTCATGTCATGTATGCTTGGAATGTTAATACCTGTCGAAGAAAATTTGTTTTTCTATTTACCTGAATATTTACCATCATGAGGTCTCGAACGCAAGACGCTGCTAGGAGCGGATGCACTACCAACTGCGCCACGGAGGCTCATGAATGGAAAGTTAGAATATACATACATACGAAGAAAGTATGAAAATATGCTCTGTAACTTGAAAGTGGGATATTGTAATTGCAACAATAGTATATTGTAATATACATTATATTAAGGAATTGATATAAGGAATCATTTAAAAATTAATTTTTAATATAAATGAAAGATTAGTGCAATAAATTTAAGCTTAATGAATAAAATTCCTAAATTTTTATATAAAATTTATATTCTAACTTTTCATTTAAATAAACAGATTTTACAAAATTATTTGCCAAATTAGTTTATTAAAAAAATTTACCATTATGAATAACAATATAATGCCAAATGGAAAAATAAGTACCGAATAATTACATTACACCATTAAAACAAAAACGAGACTTTTATACATAAGAACATTGTTTAAATATTTACCAGAAGAATAATAAAACAATAAAAAATATTTCAAGATACAGTAAAAAATGCTTTATGTCAATCATACTCAAAATTTAGATTTGCATATAATTAAAAAATGACAAAAAAGTGAGGTTACTTTTTGTGAAATGTGAATGAAAACAATAACAACCTAACAAGATGGTTGGTTTTACCAAGAAGCTTGTGTTAATTTTATTAAATTTGTTTAACTTGTCCAATGTAGTTCGCTTTACCAGCTCTCACTATATATAGTTATCAAAATCAACTACAAAGTAAATTCAACAAAAGTCATTTTAATCATCTTAAAAAATAAAAAGTATATTCAACTTCACAATTTTAATTCATTCTACTAAAACTTTAGTTAATATAAGAATATGACTACAAATATTTTAACTAACGATAAATTATTAATTTAGTATTGAATTTTTTTTTCAATGAATAATTAACAAAAAAAATTATTCAACTTGTGAATTTTGAAATTAAGTTCTTAAAAACATATTTACAGTACTAAGCCGAAGTATTATTGCCAAGATTTGGCATTACTATGGCGAAAACATTTATTCTGTCCTGCGCCAAGATTACCCTGCCAAGACTTGGCAAAATGCTGGAAGAACAAATGGTTCTGTACTGCGCCATTTGTCATTGTTGGCATTGTACAGAGATTTCCCATTGGGTAGACTAAACTTGGACCCGACCTGGCTCAATGAAGGACCGACTGTAAACAGGCTTGGGCACAAGCTGGCTTTATCAGATGCTGATTATAATCGAAAGAATATAACGTGTTCTTTTGGAACCCCAATTGGGTCTGACTTAGAGCCTATTTGACATCAAAGGCTGATTGCAATTTGTCAAAGTAAGAATATTTTATTTTCATATTGAAGATGTATTTTTTCCCATGGAATTTTTGGTTTTTCCCTTTTTTTGTACCCAAGATCCTGTCTTATTGGTCCCTACCTTGTCATTTAGTTATAAAAAGCTTAATTTTGTTTGATGTCTGAAAATACCCTAAAACGTGCTTAAAAGAGTGTCTAAACTGTATTGCTGTAATAAAACTTTTTATAGAACGGATTTGTAAATTGCAAAATGTGTGCACCATAGGGTGATCCGACGATAAGTCCTGGGGCACGGACAGATCAGGTACACTGAGAAAAATGGAGTTTCAAAAACTGGGAGTCAATATTGAAAAAATAGGACTCAGTCCAGTAAAAGTACATTAATTCATTTCCATCAAGCATCTTAGGGTGTTGCGTAAAGTGTATAGAGGGCCTTAGTTCCAAATGTCACTGTAAAGAGCATTGAAACACAGGCGAAGATTATAAGGCGCGCTGCAGTGTGCATAGTAGAGCAACTGGACTCAGTCATCTACTTCGAAACTTTCACAATAAATAAATTAGATCATGCGTGAATTTTACTTTGTAATTAATGTAAGTATGGATGTTAACAATATTTTTTTTTATTGTTTATACTCCTGCCCTATTGGCCTTACGCACTTCGACAAGAGTCCCCGAGAAATACTTTTTGGATTAAGCATAACCATTCTTCATATGAAATTTTCTATATATTAATCTAATTTGCGTCTACAGCCGACTTTATTAGGAGTACTCGCATTCCGCCTGGGCCACCCGTCAATGGGTTTTCTCACCAGAGAAGAGGGAAACTGTAGAAAACCTCTCCTGAATACTGCCGAGTTCTAACGGTGTGCACTGGACAATAATATCGACAGTGCACATCATTATACCTCGACGTCAAACCTCCCGCTTGATATATTACGAAAGTAGTGAGGAAACACCGGGCTATAGCGAGAGTCGAAGCGCGGTCACCCATCCAAGTACTAACCGCACTGGATGTCGCTTAACCTTGATGATCGCAAGCCACGGAGTCTCGAAACCGTAATATACCATCAGTGATGTCAACAATATTCATAATATTGAATAAATAATATTGTCAACTAATTTAAATTTCATACGGTTATTAGAATTTAATAATAAATAAATAAAAAACATTAATTTTTTCTTAACCTTTTTCAAGTTTGAAACTCCTCATGGTAAATTGAATTGACTTTGAATGAAATGTATAATTAAATATTCTCAAAGCAATATTTAATAATTTAATTAACTTAACTACACTGCATAATAGTTGAGAGTAGTAAGAGTAAGTGAGACGGTAAGATAAGTGAACGACCATTAGTGTGAGAGAGAGAATAACTTGTGGTTTTCGAGTAGGTATCTACTTTATGTGCACGGCGTTCATTTTTCGAAAGAACTGGACTGAGTACTAGTTGTTTAATATTCGCTTCTATTATTGACTTGTGTTTTGTACACTGCCGCGTTCTTTTAACAATTACATGAGAAAGTAATTTCTCATTCCAATTTTTTATACTCTTATTCCCTCTTAGACTATATAAACAGTCTTGTTTAAGCTGATGAATGGGATAACTTGTGTTGAGTCCCAAAGTGATCAGCTATGAAACTTCTAATACTATAGTGTGTACCTGTCACATATTATTTTATAAAGGAGTACTATACTGATTGCATAAATCATTTTCCCATTTTTCTCCGTGTAGGGCCAGAGAGGGACTCTGTAAGCTGTAACCGTTTGAGTTCGGCAGTCTCGTTCTGTACGCCGAACCAGAAAGATTGTCATTTTGTGGTCTAAATACAGTAAAGAATATACTCAATCTTCCTAATATAAAAACTGTTTTCGCTATTATTTATGTTTATCACAATAATCCTCGTTTTCCTTAATTCAACACAATTGGAGTAAAATATGGTTTTATTCTGTGGCTGCTATATTAGCCCAAACTTGGGGCAGACTTGGTCCAATAAAGGACAAATTGTAATCAGGCTGAAATAAGACTTCATTCTGTGGTCGCAAATTGGAGAAAACTTGGATTTTGACCTGGCTCCATTCAAGACCCGGACAGAATTTCTTCATAAAAACATTTATTTTTAGAAAAAAAATAAAAACAATTTAAAAAAACGAAATAATGCAGAAAAAATTAATTCCGAAAAGAAATTATTTCTCATGCAAATAAACCATAATTACCGTCAAAGAGAGGGACTACTAAATTCCTTTTGTAATTCCCAATAAATTGTCTTTCTCATTTTGATTATTTGTCCCCAAGTGTGTCTTTGTGTGTGCATATGTGTGCGTTTATATTTAGAAGTTAAGTGAAAAAATGTACACGCAAGCCATCTTACAAATTAAGTACATGTTGAACGTCAATTTGGTTAACCACGTACATACGTCAGCTTTCATTGAAGTGATTACTTTTGACAAAATGGCGTGACTAAGAGCTCAACATTGTGTCAGTTCTCAACACAAATATACACAATAAAGTGCATGTTCTCTCTCTAAATTAAAAAAATTCTCTCTCAAAAAAATAATAGTCTGATCCCGATTAGGAATTTAATATACGATTCGTCTTGGGTCCAACCTGGCCCTATCGAGGTCTGATTGTAATCGGGTTGAAATACTATATATGAGGAATTTTACGTGAAATGTCCTAAGTTGAAATTTCAACTTCTTGAAAAAAATTGAAACTTGGGGAATTTGTTGTTCTATCAAGTAGAAATGTGACCCAAAAAATATTTTTGATTTTTTCGAAAAATTGGAGGGGGTAGAGGGGGGTCAATTTGACCAATTTTGCCAACACCGGCTACTTTGTGGATTTTTTCTGAACATACTTGTAATGGGAAAAATTTTTTAGAATATGTTTCTGAAAGGTTTTTTCGTCCTCTTTCCAATGGAGAATTTTATTTTTTAATATTTTAAAAATTTACCCTAACTTTTGATAATTAATATTTAATTTTCAATTTCCCAAAAATCGGTCCGTTTTTTTTAAATAAATTATTGTAAACGAAAGCTGAGGTTTTTTCCTATCGGCATGTAAATTTTCAGAATGCCTTTTTTTTGAGTTATTAAATTTTAAAGAATAAATTGTGTCGCGGGCGCCTCGCCTCACGACGGGCTCAAAAATTGTATTCAATATTCTCCATAAATACAATGAATTGGATTTAAGAAACAAAGTTTCAGAGAAAAACTGAACTCAAAATGAGTCATAAAAGTGACTCATTATGAGCTGCAACAAAAATGAACCTCGCAGATGGCGCCACGTTCTATGTCATTTAACATAGACTCATTTTGAGTTGCAACAAAAATGAGTCCGATTTTTTTCTGTGTGTAATCTGTTTGTTTATTGAAAACAATGATTTTAATGAATATTTCTACGACAAAGTAATTGTTATTTGACTGTAATTGTCATTTTATCTTGAACTCAAAATGAGTAGGATTGACTCATTTTGATACTTTTTGCCTGAAACTCAAAATGAGTTAATCGGGATCATTTTTGTTGCAACTCATAATGAGTCACTTTTCTTACTCATTTTGATTTTAGTTTTTTTCTGTATATAACAGCGAGAATAAAAATAAATAAAGAGTGGAATTTTTAACAAGACAAGAAGCCCGAACTAGAGATTATCTTGAGATATGAGACACTTAGAGCCGTTTTATTTGTCGTCTTGATGCTTCATTTGAAACCTAATTTCAGAAGTTAATCTTAAAGTCTGCGTGTCGCAATCGTTCGAAAACATCAGCAAGAAGAGGACATCAAAACGAAGTATTATCATAATGCAGATGGATATGCGTATAATTTTTCTTTTTATTTCTTTCTCTTTTTTTTAAAAATTAACTATTACGATAACATCATTCTTTTGTATATGTCCACTATATCCGATTGTAAGAAATTTAGCCCACCTGCGGGATCTTTCGTCCAGGTTTGTAAAAAAAGAATATACGAGAAGAAACCAAACACTTATCTGATGACTCGATCTTTCAAAGATCCTTAGTGACCTCAATTCACAATATGCGAGAGATCAACAAAATTCGTTTCTTTGGGAAATATATTGATACAAAATAATGAAGAAGGAAATTAATACATTGTTTCGTAACATTACCTCTTGATTTTTAACATAAAGGTTTATTTGAATAAACAAATTATTGGGAAATGGGAAAGAAGGGTTAGTGTCGCCGATTAATTATCACTTCCGCATTTTTTTTCTTTATTTTATTTTAACCGGGCTCTAATAGGGGCCAAGTTTGGAAATAAGACCTGATCAGGGTTGCCACAAAAATTTAATTTTCTTTTTCCCTGAGTCTTTCCTGATTTCCAGACAAAATTTTGACTTTTTCACTGACTCTAAAAAATATTTTGATTTAGTTTAAAAATTATTAGATTCTTAAACAAATGTTCTATTACATTTATTTACGTATTTCTTTAATTGTAAAATTATTCGAAAACATCAATAACTTCATTTTTAAATAAATACTTAATCATTATTATTTTTTCATACACTGAGAAAACTGGAGAGTCAAATTCAGAGGTTCAAAAAATGTATTTCCTTTGCTTATGAAGAGAGTTAAATAGTCCTTCTAAAATAAATTTTGAATTGATAATGGAAATCTACTTGTATATTCTCTCCCATTATATCTGAGGGTTAAAAGTTGCGCAGAAAATGTGTACGATCTGATGCGCGCGAAATTATTTTTCTGACATTTTATGTATTTAATTTAGGGGTTAGGTTGCCATATTTATTCATTTCGCGCCGGATAAGAAAGGGATTTCTCAAGATGGTTAATTTGTTCCTCTGTTATAAACTCATTTTCCCTCCAAGAGAAATGGCTCGAATATCTGTCAATGGTGTATTTGAATATTTAGATTTTTTTCCAATAGTCAACTCTCAAATAAACGATTAGTCCCTCCAGATGTTGAGTCCAATCCTCCAGTTTTCTCAGTGTAGGAATTAACATTTTCAAAAATTTCAAATTCAATAACTTATAATAATTAAAGATGACCGTGTGATAAAATCATTATTTTAAATGATCAGAATATTGTTACTGTAAATTTTTCAAAATTATTTTCATCATTTCAATCCAATTGAGCCCGCGCGTACAATAACAGCAAGTGCGCGCGGTCGAAAGGGATAATATCAGTCAGGTAGCAGTGAGAAGCCCAGAGGCGCTCACTGCTACCTGACTGGTATTATCCCTTTCGACCGCGCGCACTTGCTGTTATTGCACGCGCGGGCTCAATTATTATGTCTTAGAATTTATTTAGAAATTTTAAAAATTCTTCTATAAATTAATTATTTTTAATAATTATTGAAAAAGTTCTTAAAGAATTTTCAAATTCAAAAAAATTAGTTCTACATAATTGTAAGTTAAAAGTATATGAAAAATTCAGATTTTCAAAGATTTTAATTTGAAATCTTTCCAAAATTCAATTATTTCTAAAAATTCACATTATAATGCCTTTTAATATTCAATTATTATCTAAAATTTTAAGTGAAATTCATATTTAAATCAATTTTTTCTAGAAAATTTAAAGAGAATTCAATTATTTAAATACAAAAATAAATAATTTATTAAATAATTGAATTCCTGTGAAATGTTTATAATTTATGAAAATAATTAAATGTTTGCGTAGAATTTTATTACAATTTTTTTTAAACAATTAAATGCTTTTGGAAAATTTTATAAAAATAGTAGGTATTGACAATCATTGAATTTTAGAAAAATTTTTGAAAACAATTAAAATATTGCTAAGAATTTTATTAAAGTTAATGTAGAAAATTATTTGCTGATTAAGAATTTTAATTAAGGAAGATTTCGACTATATCAGCAATTAGTGACATCTATTAGACGTCAATTGAACTCTTTGGTTTAGAGTCAGGTGTTATTCTTAAGATAATTATTCCGATATGGTTGTCGGTAAATAATTATATTTTTGAATTATAAGAAACGTGAACGTCCAGGCTGTGTTGGCATGGTGCATTGGTAGGCGTTAGTCCCCCGAAAGGCAGCTATTAACTGGGGTTCGAGTCATCACAGATGCACAGTGCAGTCGTTCACGCAGCTTATTTTTTCAGATCAAAAATTAAATTTAAAAATATAATTATTTACCGACAACCATATCGGAATAATTATCTTAAGAATAACACCTGACTTTAAACCAAAGAGTTCAATTGACGTCTAATAGATGTCACTAATTGCTGATATAGTCGAAATCTTCCTTAATTAAAATTTTATTAAAATTTTTGAAAATAATTGGATTTCGGAGAAAAATTTTATTATTTAATATTTTTAGTGTTTTTAACTAAAATTCTTCTATAAATTCATTATTTTTAATAATTAATTAAATATACTTTACAATATTTTACAAATTTGAGAATAATTTGAATTATTAACAGTTTTCAAAAATCTATAAGTTATTTAAAATTTCTAATGAAATTGATTCCAAATTAAAATTTTAGAAAATTTTAAATTGAATCCTTTTGAAGCTCATTTATTTATGAAAATTGTAAACGCAACTCTTTTAAAATTCAATTTATTTTGAAATATGTAACTAAAATTATTCATTAAAAAATTTCTGATTAATAATTTTATGATAGTTCTTCAAAAATTAAGTTATTTAAATAGTTATTTTCGTATCAAGGGCGCAAACCCAGGCGGAAAAGTCGGACGAACGTCGGAGTTTGCAACCGGCTGGGATCCGCGCCCGTACAGACCGCAAGTACCGACGGTCTGTACCGATTCGGATCAGAAAAAGCAACCGGCGCGGTACAGATTATGCTCCGACTGTCGGAACCGTCTTCCCACTATTGTCAGTACTGGCTCGGTACTGGATTTCTTCCGCCGGCGGATCTTACTCTTCTGCGGCGTCGGAAGAATGACGGATATGTTGAGTCTGTACTGGCTCGGTACTGGGGCGGATCCGACTGCGGATCTCGTCATTTATTGTCACATTATAAATTAAATAATTATTACAAGTAATTGCATTATTTTAGAAAATAATTATTAATAAATGAATCTAATCAATATATTAAGTAATTATTTATTGAGACTTTTTTAAAAATTAAATAATTAAAAAAAATTCGTTATTAATTAATATTATATATTATTAATTAACATTAATATTATTGAGAATAATTAATGAATTATTAATATTAATAATATCTCAATAATAATTGAATAATTGTTTCTCAATATAATAATATTGAAGGTAATGATATTAATAATTTTAATTAATATCTTAATAATAATAAATTTATTGTTATTGATATATTATTAATTAATATTAATATTGATAATTTATTATTAATTCTCAATAATATTAATGTTAATTAATAATATATAAAATTAATTAATAATATCATAATAATAATAAATTTATTGTTATTGAGATATTAGGATTTTTCAAATGTCTATGTAATAAAAAATTGCGTTTAAGTGTATAAAAAAATGTGTAAAGTGAACTGTCAATGAATTGTCATTAGTATTTATCTTTTGCAATTAATTATTATTTTTTGTATTGATATTTGTTGAAATTATCATTTGGATCCGACCCGGTTGTCAGTAGGTAGAATGCCAGCCCTCAGCTGGCTATTAAATCCACGGTCGGTAGAGTGCCAGGTCCCAGCCGGTTGAATTATACAAGGAACGGCTTCTCCCGGCCGATCAGCGGGCGGTAGAATGCCAGTTCCGAGCCGGTTGCCAGCGCGCTCCTGGCCTAGTCACTATTCGGTAAAATGCCCGTTCACATTCGGTTGGCAGGCGGTTCCGAGCCAGTACAGTTACACCGGCGTCAGTACGGGCTAGGATCCGCGCCGGTTGGAAATTTCCGCCTGGGAAATAGGTGATTGGGACGATGGCGAGAAATTCCCCGATATCTCGCCTGAGTTTTCGTTGTAAAATGCAAAATATTTCTAAACATCACCATAAGTAGTTAAAATCGTATTATTTAGTTATGTTTTTTCATTATATTATAGGTGAATATGTGTAGATATGTATACATGTATAAAAATCGAAATAATAATAAAATTTGTTTACGTTTTTATTTTTTTATTCGAATTTTGGCCTGTAAGAATTCTGTGGGGTAATGGGAGAATTATAGTATCAGCCCAAAGAATTTTCGTTACCATGTTACGGCTTTCGTTATTTCTTTAAAAATTGTAAAAGATATCACCTTATGAAAAAACTTTTAATTAAAAAATAATTTTTGGTGGAAAAAATGAAAAATTTAATTTGTTTCAAAAATTTTTTATTCAATTAAATTTAGGAAATAGTTATTTTCGTATCAAGGGCGCAAAATAGGTGATTTCGCCAGAGTCGTAATCACCTTTGCGCCCATGATACAAACATAATTTTTTGTCCTAACTGCATGGAAAGTATGGCATTGAGGGCACGAACGATTAAACACTCATATTAGTTAAAAATTAAACTCTATATAAATGTTAACTCTTTGAAGTCTATAATGATAGAAGTTTTAATATAGAAATAAGAAAACAATGTATTCTGGAAATATAGTATTTATTTATTTAGAACGTAGTAATTAATAATTAAACAAAACTGAAACAAGAACGTTTAAAATTGTCAATTTTTACAAACGAAATGGGAACTAAACCAAATGTGTCATAATTTTTTTGACAGAAAATCGAAAAAAATTGCACATTTTTATATAGACAAAATAAAACAAGTTGAAAATGTTTGCATTTTCATAGTCAATAACATAAAAAGAAAGTCGAAAATGTCTCATTTTAATGAAGAAAATTGAATAATTAACATGCGGGAGCAATAGTATATTGTGCATCTAGGGAGGAAAATAGAAGACTTTCCCCTACGCTTCCCTACTTTGCGCCAGCCTTAAGTGCCCGAAATGACTTTTCGTGCAGGTACACGGAGAGAAAAAATAAGGCTTTTCCCCATGAAAAAATATGCATTTCACGCGTGAAAATTATCACAGTAAAAGTGCAGGACGCTCACGGGTTTTCCCGGTGAGATTATTGCAACGAGCTTAGGCCAATAAAGGCTAAGGCGTGGCCTAACCGCTAAACGCAAGAAATTCATCGGGATATCCGGTGAAACTGCTACCTGAAAAAGGCATGAATTAAAGTCACGGGGAAAAGCCTTGTTTTTTTCTCCGTGTAGGACAAAAAAGAAATTATTGTCCGAAACAGAAAAAATTGAAGGTTTTGTATTAGAATTCGTGGTAATTTCGTAGTTTGTGAGGCAAACAAAAAACACACGAAAATTCGAAATTTTTTTATGAATTCTAAAAGTTAAATTTTTTTCAGTAGGTACTTTTAATAAAAATCCCTGAGTTTTCCCTGATTACCCTGACTTGTGGCAACTTTGCTAATTAGAGATATAAAATTAATTTCTACTTAGGATTGCAATCGGGGCCTGATCGGGGTAAAATATAGTCAAGCTTGGCTCCAACTTGGCATTAACGAGGCTCTATCAAGCTTTGATGTAAATCGTCCAAATGAGGCCAAATAGATTTCAAATCTTCTATCTTTAATCGTTTCCTGCTTCCCTATCTCAACAAATCAAAATTTACAAACTTTCAAGCAGGTCCAGGACGGGCACAAAACCTACCAATTGCTTTGATAATTATTTTGGTTCTGAATGACTATTCACGTGCAACAGCCATGAAATTAATGTTTCTATATCGAAGAAAAATGTGGCTTGAAACTTTCTCCTGAATCAGTGACAACTGTGCTAAAAAAGAAATCCTCAGGGTGGCCATATACACGAATTTCAAGTGATGCCTCGCTCGATCTTCGATTGCGTAAGAAAGTCATGAGTGGAACGACTTTCAAGGCCGCGGTTTAAGAAATACGATCGTTCGGTTCAGACTTCTCTCTCTCTCTCTCTCTCTCTCTCTCTCTCTCTCTCTCTCTCTCTCTCTCTCTCTCTCTACCTTGGATATGTATAGAGAATTTATTTCGTTCATATGTGTTTGTGTCGCGACCGGACCTGCCTCTGGAAGGAAAGTTAATCCTTCCAGCTAATTTCGTTTTGCTGTTTTTACTACTCCTTTTGTAACGCACACTTTTTTATTACTGTTATTATTTTCGTTGCCCTCGTGTGGAAATAAATAATCACCGAACATCTCTCACTAGCAAATTTTAAATTTGCACATTTCATTATAGTTTCAGAAAAAAAAAACTAGTTTATTAATTTTTATTTCGTAAATATATTAATTTATTTTTCAATTTAGAAAATATTGATAATTAATAGTTTATTAATTATCAATATTTTCTAATTAACTTCTCAGCTCACCTTGAAAATGAAATCAGAATCTTTTAATTGACAAGTTTATGCAAAATGAAAAATTAATTATGCTATTTTTTTGCAACTTGAAAATGAAGGTGAATTTAAAAAGTGGAAGATTAATGTAAACAGTAATTAGTAGAGATGAAAAATTGATTTCGAGAGTTCCTTTGTTTTAAGAAAGGTCGGATTCTCGCCGGTAACCTGGATCTTAGTCATGAATGAAATATGCTTTCGGTGTTGAACTTACCTTTAGAGGATGCAGAAAGCCACCTACCTGAGTTTCGCATCGCACTCGAGATTTCTTGCCGACAAAGTGCATTTTTGCACGTTCCACCCAGCGATAAATTTTGCTAGGTTAGAAGTAGCTTAAGTCGATTGGTTAGTTTCTCGTGTGACAGGTTTTATATTTATACACACATATACAGACAACAGTGCAAAAAACCAAATTGGATTTCCTAAACTTTCTGACCCGTGAGGAGAACAAAATGTTAGAATTTTTTACTGCCTTTGTTCTCAACAATCGCCGAGTGTCTCATTAATAAAAGAGATTGGTTTATTTTGCTCTAGGATTGTCTACATTTCATGGACAGTGATCCATGAATTCTTTACTTTCTTCGTTCTGTTTTCACTTTTTTATGCTATTCATTTATTATCACTGTTTTCTGTACTCAATCTTGACAAGTGCTTTATTTCCGGTTTTTATGATCGCAGGTCACGGATTGTATCAACTTTTCCCACATAGAACGTAGTCTTGCAAGAAATTTTGAGGAAAACTTGCGGTGCAATATTCGCTAGCTTGCACCAATGTTGAAGACACATGCTAGTTTAGCAAGCTTGTATAGCAATCTTGAAGCAATATTCAAGATTGGAGGAAGCTTGTAGCAATCTTAAAACAAGATTCAAGCTTGAAACAAGCTTGTATAAATCTAAAAGCAATATCCAAGCTGGAAGCAATCTAGAAGCAAGATACAAGCTTGCAGCAATCTTAACGCAAGATTCAAGCTTGCAAAAAGCTTATAGTAATCTTGAAACAAGATTCAAGTTTGAAGCAACCTTGTAGCAATCAAGAAGCAATCCTCCTTATTAATAAAATCAGACGTCTGTCTGTACATTGTTTAAAACTTCAATATGTTAGCATGATTAGTTATTATGGACATCAGAGATTCCAAAAATATTCGTAAAAAATTAAATAGGTATTAATTAATTAAATATTCGTCACAAAATCTTTGTTTCCCAATCACACACAAACGCGTTAATCGATATAAGTCCAACTCGGTAGGGTATTAGGTATTGACCCAAGTTTACAGATTTAAAAAGTATTAATTAGAACGGAAGATATTCAATTTTATTAAAGAATTCAAAAATCGAAAATTTCTAAATTTTTTATTTTTTCATGGATTGCTTTTCAACTTTCTATACTTGAGTATTACATGTTACTTAGTCACATTTTAGCATAATTTTGCAAAAAAATACTATTCTATAACTAAGATGTAAATATAAAAATATTTTCAAAAAATCGAAAATTTCCAAATTTCACATTTTTTAATGGATAGCTTTCAAACTTTCTATAATTGAATATTACATGTTATTTAGTCACATTTTAGCATAATTTTGCAAGAAATACTATCTTATAACGAAAATGTAAGTATAAAAATGTTTTCAATATCAAAAAATCGAAAAAATTATAATTGATACCAATTACTATCAAGCTTAATTCAGTAATATTTTTATTAGGGTCTCTGATTAACATTTTAACGTCAAAATAATGCAATTCAGATTTAATTGTTTATTCAATTAATCCAATATTCTTTAATTGCAAGAACTTCAGAAATATTGAATATTTAATATTTAATTTTTAGAGATGTTTTGAGCAATGTAAAGACCAAAGTTAAGCAGGGTGTCTATTATTTTTGTTTAACAAAATTTATCAAATTTTGTTACTAATATATTTAACAGGGTGTCTATACCAGGAAAAACTGTCAATAAAACGGGAATTTTCTTATCAAATTAAAAAAAATTATTACATTAATTCGCTTTTAACCCCTTGGCTGTCAACGAGATTTCCACTTTTTGGGCCAAAAGTGTGTTGAAAAAATTTTTAATGGATTTTTTGAAACTTGGTACCCTAAGGTTTCTGGGGTCGCTGATTACGAATCCGCCATATTAGATCCGCGATTTTGAATTTTGGAAAACTAATGTTAGATTCGTAATCAGCGACCCTTAAAACCCCCGAGTAACAAATTTCAAGCAAATTCGACAAATTTTAAAAAAATTCCGCCATCTTGGATCCGACATTTTGAATTTTGAAAAACTGATGTCAGATTCGTAATCAGCGACCTCAAAAACCCCCGAGTACTACGTTTCATAAGTCAATCTGATCAATTTTTTATTGTGTTGTCCGCCATATTGGATCCGCCATTTTGAATTTTGGAAAACGAATGTCATATTCGTAATCAGCGACCTCGAAAACCCCCGAGTAACCGATTTCAGGAACATTTAAGAAGTTTTTAATCACCTTTTTTAGGTTGCGCATATATGCGTCATGAACCACTTTTGGCCAGTTTTGTTTTGCGCATATATGCGTCAGCGACAGTCAACGGGTTAAAAATTGCTTTTTACTTTAATATTTATTAATGTAATATTTATGACCCGAGTTAAAATTTAAGCCCTACTATCAGCCTACAATATAGGTCTTATTTTTTATTTTAGCAGTCGTAACGCAGGATCTACTTGCGTTACAATTAGTTCAAATTAAACTCTACTATAACTCCAAAAACTGGTGGAAATTTTGAATTAATTTTTAATACATTATAATTAAAGTACCAAAAATTAACAAATAATATTCTTCTCTGCATTTGAATTGGTTAAAAATAAGAGAATTTGATAATAAAAAGTCAGTCACTGATTCAAATAGTAATATTTTCTTAAGGGAGCGTTCACGAATGATGTCACGCTTTTGGGGGTAGGGAGGAGTCTTACTAAACGTGACACAATGTATTTGTCTCATGTGAAATTGCAAAAATTGCGTGACAGGGGGGTGGGGGGGGTCAAAAATCTCCAAAAATTGCGTGACATCATTTGTGAACGCTCCCTAATGAAATAATTAATGGTAACTAATTATTATTTTTTTCCGGTCAAATTAAATTCCCGACTATTTCCCGGTTTTCCAGTTTGGTAGATATATACTGTTAAATATATTGGTAGACACTAAAACCTGTCGAAGACGGGTACGACAGCTAGTATTGTATAAATCTAAAAGCAATATTTAAGCTTGAAGCAATCTAGAAGCAAGTTGCAAGGTTGCAGCAATCTTGAATCAAGATTCAAGCTTGAAGCAAGCTTGTAGCAATCTAGAAGCAAGATTCAAGCTTGTGGCAATCTAAAAGTAAGATTCAAACAATATTCAAGCTTGTAGCAATCTAGAAGCACGATTCAAGTTTGTAGAAATCCAGAAGCAAGATTCAAGCTTGCTACAAGAAAGTTTTTCCCTAATTTGCCTTACTGCTTCTCCCAGACTGTTAGCTAAATTAAATTAAAAATTTTAAATATTATGAAAAATTTAGATTTAATTATAAAATCTTTTATTATTTTCTTTTTTTCCACTCTTATGAATTTCAACGATAACAGAGTTGACACGCAGGAATTCACGTTTATTTTCTTGACCAAAGTGTATAACGTTTACAAATTGAAGATTATGTTGAAAGTGACCAGTGTCTGCGAATTTTGTATTGAATATTATAACAGTTCGCTATTTCTCGCCCACATTTTGTCTCTCTTATCATAAGAGTCAGCGCGGTATATATATATATATATATATATGCGATAGGACTCTCTGCTTAGAGTCAATATTGGTACAGTGGTCTGTCACAATGGCAGACGTGGGTTTATCTCGGCGATACATTCCAGGAGTCAGCTTTGCTGTCAACGTCCTTTCCACGAGTCAATGAATTGGAATATACGCCAACTAGCCGCTAGAGAACCACTGTGTATAAGGTATTTTTATTTTGAGAACACCTGCCTCATTGCACAAAAATTCTCTTCTCAATTATACCTACACTGAGAAAACTGGAGAGTCAAATTCAGAGGTTCAAAAAGTGTATGTTTCCTTTGCTTATGAAGAGAGTTAAATAGTCCTTCTAAAATAAATTTTGAATTGATAATGGAAATCTACTTGTATATTCTCTCCCATTATATCTGAGGGTTAAAAGTTGCGCAGAAAATGTGTACGATCTGATGCGCGCGAAATTATTTTTCTGACATTTTATGTATTTAATTTAGGGGTTAGGTTGCCATATTTATTCATTTCGCGCCGGATAAGAAAGGGATTTCTCAAGATGGTTAATTTGTTCCTCTGTTATAAACTCATTTTCCCTCCAAGAGAAATGGCTCGAATATCTGTCAATGGTGTATTTGAATATTTAGATTTTTTTCCAATAGTCAACTCTCAAATAAACGATTAGTCCCTCCAGATATTTAGTCCAATACTCCAGTTTTCTCAGTGTATGCATATATGTATCTAATCGTGCCGAAAATCCCCCAAGAAAAAAAAAATAAGAAAAATAAATAAGATTAAAATGAAAGAAGCTAAATTTCAGGATGAAACTAGTTATTACTGGTTTTTTCATTTCTAATAGCTTTTCAAAAATTTTATAATATTTTCAAGTATAAAATTGATAACATTTAATTATTACTAAATAATAATAATTAACTAATCAATTATTATTTAATAGAAATTAATTAATCCACTATTATTTAATAATTTTACTGTTATTATAATTATTATTTAATAATTCAAAATATAAATTTATTTTTAGAGAAAAAAAAATATTAAAAAGTTACAATAAAACAAATTAGAAAGTAATAAATAATAAATAATGTAATATTTATTATTTAATTCTTGAAATTTATACAGAATAAATTGAATAAAATATAAAAAATTAAAACAGAATATAAAAAATGTAGAGCTGTGCAAAATAATTCGAACCGAACTGTTCGAATTTTTTCGCTTAGTAAGCTAACTAAGTAAGCTAACTCGAATGTTGAATATTTTACATTCGAGTTAGACTAGTTCGAATGTCGAAAATTCGACATTCGGCGTTCCAAAACCGAACAAAACTCGGTTCGAATCGAATTTTGCACAGCTCTAAAAAAATGGTAAGAAAGAAACAAAAATTCAAAAAATATTGTTAAATTTAATAATATTTCGATTAGGGACCGTCCATAAATTACGTAAGGCATTTTTCTTAAATTTTGACCCATGCACCCACGTCTGTAAGGCTCAGTAAGATTTTGAACCACCTACCCCCCCTATCTTACGTAAGTTTTTGCTTAGGTATTTTTTCGAGAATTTACTAGTAGCATTGCAAAAAATTGTTTAATTAATAAAATGAATTAATAAACAAATGTTTGGTGTTTAGTGTATAGTTCTGTATTTCTTAGAATATACTTAATTTATATAAAATTTATTAAACATATTTTCCTTTGGTCAAAATAATAAATTCGTTGCGTTTTGGCTCATTCTGGAACGACCCTATCATAGCTTGAGAATTTCCGAAATTTATGGAGTAGTGTAAGAAAATATATCTTACGTAAGAAATTCGTTTAACCAGGTACCCACCCATGTAAGTTAACATAGAAAAATTGTCCACCCCCCTCCCCACCCAAATGACCTTACGTAATTTATGGACGGCCCCTTACTAAATAATATGTAAAAATAAGTAACAAATTGTAAAATAAAAAATTATTTTTTAATAAAAAATTGATAGTAATAAATAACAAATGGTTGATAGGTTAAAACAGAAAGTAAATAAGTGAAAAATTGTCAAAAATTGCAACAGGTTAAAAATTGTAAAATTTTTACTGACAATATTAGACTGTGAGTCATATTAACTGGGTAGAAACAGGGTTATAAATTCAACGTTATTTTTTAACTTTTACAAAATTAACTATCAAGAAATAAAATTGTCAATTTAAAAATATGTAAAAGAGACATTGATAAGTTTTAAATGCAAACAAAAGTAGTTTAACCTTTAAAGTGCTATGCCGGTCTGACAGACCGCTATAAAAATTTTCTTTGCTTGTAACTTTTTTTCAAAGTAAGATACGAACTTGAGCTTTTCAGTAGCTTCATATTTTATAAAAATCTGTTAAGTGAAAACTTTTTCAAAAATTTCTTTTCTTTAAATTTTGCATTGTAAAATATGTAAAAATAAAAAAAATTGAATCAAATTAATGTAGAAATGACTTTTTTTTGTTAAAAAGTGAAAAATATTTACAATAGTTGTCTTTAGAAAATTATAAATTACTAAAAAACCGAAAAAAAGGGAATAGCGGTCTGACAGACCGGGGGTAGCACTGAGCGTGATTTTTCGGCACATAGCACTTTAAAGGTTAATAGCCGCTCGTTGTTGTTCATGCATTAATTTGCAACTTATTTTCTGTGTCAGCAACTATTAAGTGCAAATCGTTAATTCAAGACCAAAAGGATGTTTGCCTGCTCTAGTACATTTATAAATACACTAAACCGGAAGTCAAGTTTAATGGTTAATGTGTGACTCAAGTAAAGAGAACAGAAAAAAAATTAACTGACTTTGAATTCTTGCACAATGTCAGAATCTTTTTTTCCTTTTTTTTAATTCTCTTAACAATTTCCCAAGCGAGACTAGAGTGTCAGTAACATAGCAGTCGAACGAAAACCAGGAGATCGTCACCTCGTGACCTACGCAACGTCGCAATTTTATGGGGCACTGAAGACAAGGAACGGTTCATGTCAACAACTTTTCACGTCGCGGATACCCAGTACTTATAGAGTACTTTTTTATTATTCCCTTTTATTCTCTCTCTCTTTTATCTTGCTCACTCGTCATCGTCTTCATGTCTCATTCGCATCGTTGCCTCTGCAAAAGAGACTAACGATGTTAAATCTTGCGCGAGTAAAACGAGGGAAATGTTTTTATTCCATTTTACAATGCGTGAATTATATGTATATATCAGCAATCATGCATCAATGAATAAAGAGACGATAAGAATAAAATGATTCTCTATAACTTGTGCGGCCTTGTGTGCATACACTTAATATACAATCCTGTTTTCTTATACACATTATCCATAATTTACACATAACTCGTTTAAAATTTAATTCATATATATATATAAAGCGAGAGGAGCTGCAATTCAAGTGGAACAATCACTTTTTTTCTTTCACATCCTGCATATTTTTAAATAAACTTTTTTTTATTCTCTCAATCAGTTTATATTTCATATTATCAAAATTTCTATAGATATTAATTTCTGTATTTACTTGGAATATTTCTAAGAATATATTCTGGTTCAAGAATTATAACTGGTTTCGATTTAGTATGAAATATACGGTTCGACTTGGGCCAAACCTGGCGCTGTCGGGCTCAAACAGGGTTGAATCATCTAAATTATCATTTAGAACACTATTTCTGGATCTACTGTCGATTTGGAATGAAAATCACACGGTAGTAGGGTAAAGTATCCCAAAACCAAATTGAGGTCAGTGAATTTCTACCCGGAACAAATCCGGAATTATTTCCAAGGGGAAAAAATTCAAACAAGAAAATATGATCCCAAGTGACATGGACCATCATCCCATTCAAATGCAAAGTACCATACAAACTTATAATATGTAAAGTAGCTAAAGGAGAAAAGAAAAGAATACATCCCTTCTTGTAAATATATTACAAGGAATTGTAAATATATTACAAGTAATTGGCGTGAAAAATTCACAAATGAGCTTGCGCGTCTTTCGCCTAAGGGCACTGTTTCATCTTCGAAGGTCATCGGCAATGGCGAATAGAATTGAACACAAAACATCATGACTTTCACCATTTGGAAGTCGTTCGTGTCATGAAAGGCCTTAATAGTCTCGAGAACAACTCACGTCCCAAAACAAAATATCAGCCAAATGATATAAAACTCATACTGTCTGTAGATAGCAAAAATAGCAAGAACTTGTCCTCGAATATGATCTCAAACTAACATGCGGGGTCAATCATTTGGATCATTATACTATAAAGGGGCTCTTTAAAAGATATAATCCTAGAATGGAATGCAATTGAACAAATGATGTATAGCTTTCACCTTAAAAATGAAAGGAGGTTTTGCTTTGTGCGGCCAAGACCTGATGAGCTTAAATACAAAGTAGATTTCGAGTCATCATACCAATGGCTTCTTGCCAAGTCGATACCTTACGAGTGTCACACCACTTGTTTTACTGCCCGACACCCGATATCAATTTCTCTTTCAAGGAGGAGGGTTAAGAAGCATAAAAAAAAGGAAGAAACTACCACACATTGGAAACGAGAGAAGGGAATCTCTTTTTGCCGGATATCCAGAGGTCGCATCCCCGTGACCCGGAACGTCCGGGTATGTCGAGACACAAGACAAAGGGCACCGATATGTCCGCGACAATGCCGACCCCCGGGGTCACAGACGGATACCTATACGATTTCAGGAAAGAATCTTCGCTTAGATTCGAATCGCGCGCGCCTGCTTCGATTCTCACGTCACGAGAACAGAAGCGTGCTTTGGCAATCAAGATTCTAGCAGCAACGACGACGACGCCGATGACGAAGACGAGGAGTCGTTGGATCACCAGTGACCGAGTGTCGATAGATTGTCGAAATGTCGCTTTCAATTCAATTCATCGTGTCTAACGAGAGAATTTCCAACAAGGATTTCTCCATAAAACAGGGTTGCCACACAAATGTAATTTTGTTTTTCTCTGACTTTTGCAAAATTATTCAAATACGTCAATAATTTAGTTTGAAATAAATATTTAATCATTATTTTTTTCCCATATAGGAATTAAGATTCTCAAAAATTTCAAATTTAAACCTTTTTAAAATTCAACAACTTATAAGAATATTATTATAAAACATGAAGATATCGATCACTCCGAGTCGAAGACTCGTAGTAATCAATTTCTTCTTGTTTTATAACAATTAAAGATGACCGAGAGGTAAAATCATTATTTTATATTATACACTAAAAAATGATATTGTCGATTTTTTCATACGAGTATAGTAAGGACGTATAGCTGAAACAGCAATACTGTATTTCTGTTCTTCAAATACAGTATTGGTGTTCTTCACATACATAATAGTGTCTCTCACATACATATGCACGGAAAAAAAAGTACGTGAAATTTTCATTGACTCGGTACTTGACTTTTGGATACGACACAAAATACTAAAAACAGTCTAGTACTTTTGCATGAGAGTTTCAAAAGCACACGGAAAAAATTTTGGTGCACCAGTCGTTCCTGCTAGTGCACGAGCTATACCAAACCGCAGGACGAATGTTGTCCTAGCGCTTAGTATAGCAGACGTACCGTTTTGTGACAGCAGGCGCACCCTTTTGGTGAGCCCTCTGCATTATTTAAAAGAGCAGACGATATACTACACCTATACAGATAACATACGTCCCATTTTCGTGCATCTGACGCGCCAAAACGCACAGAGAAAAGCGAGTGTTGTTTTTGATGCGGGTAAATTTTGGTAGGGTAATTTTAGTGAGGATAAATTTTCTATAATAGAAAATTTACCTTATTTTCGGTGTTAAAATAACACTTCCGAGCTAAAGTTTGATGCAGACACTTTTAACACCGAATTCAGTGTTAAAATGACACTCACTTTTTTCTGTGCGAGATAACAGTGCGCCGAACTACTGGTACAACAGCTGTACTATAGGCAGCGCAAATGATGCACCAAAATTTTTTCCGTGCAGTCAATGAAAATTTCTAGTACCTTGCTTGAGAATTTTATTGACTTTCAAAAAAACTGTAAAATAAAAAAAATAATTTCCACTTGTTCACACAGTTTTTCTGAAATTCACTCATTCATTCACATATTTGGATAATTAATCACACAAACAAAGAACAATTATTGTATCACTTTTCGACGTTCGTCAACACTTATGAACTAACCTATAACACACACATATATTCGCGTGTAACTTTTAAATATAAACACACACTTAACACTTAAAAGTACGTATCGAATTGTTCTTATATACCACATGGTGAAATTTTTCACGACTTCTGAGACATGCTATTTCACTGAAAACTGAAACTTATATAACATTCTGTTTTGTGAGAAACACAAAACAAAAAATATTTTTTTGAAAGTCAATTCTTGAAGACAAATATATATTAACACTATTTGTTTTTCATAAAATAATAGTATATTCACATCTGAAATTAACACAAATGGAAACAGACGATCAGCTGGTATTTACCTTGGGTAGAAACGCGCAACGCACACTGCGCATGCTCTAAAGAGTTTTCAAGCGCAGTCAACTAATCTTTCACGTACTTTATAAAACTGAACAAATGACTTTTCGTTAAAATTTAAAAAACACTGTTGCCCATACTAGTACTAGAATAACTCTAGGACTTTTCTATATTTTCTAATAAAAAGTATATGATACAGCCTTGTACTTTGTGTCCTATCCAAAAGTCAAGCACTTTCAAGGAAGGATTCACGTACTTGTTTTTCCGTGTGGTTGTTCTATACTGCGTATATGGCTGAAACAGCAATACTGTATGGCTGTCCCATATCCAGCAATATAATATGTGAGTATTGGCCATATTTATGGCAGTATCATAAATATATTGTTTTCAGTGTAAAAATATTGTTACTGTAACTTCTTCAAAATTATTTCCATCATTTCAATTCAATTATTATTTTTTAGAATTTTTAACTAAAATTCTTCTTTAAATAAATTATTTTTAATAATTTTTGAAAAAGTTCGTTGAGAATTTTCAAATTTGTTCACAATTTAATATTACGAAATTTTGTTTATTCGGAAATTCTTCAATTAAATATATATTACAAAATAAAGACTTCAAATTATTTTTGAAAAAATTCAATTATTTATAATGAAAATCAAATAATACAATTTACAATTTTTTTTTTACAATTTTTTTAAAATGATTAAATTCCTTTAGAAAACTTTATTAAAATAGTTGATATTGCAAATCATTGAAATGGGAAAAATTTGTGTAAGTCATTAAAATTTCTGAAAGTAATTGTATTCTGGAGGGGGCGCATGATTATTCCTCAAATTTCAATTTCCTAATGTTCAAAACATCGAAATTCTTATCATCGAAACATCATTTCGCATAATTTTCAGTTTTTGAAATTTCATTCAACATAATTTTTAATTTATCGATTTATGACTTTTACTCCCTGTCGTTTGATATCTGAAATCGCTACTTTTGTGCATTAGGAATAAAAAATATCGTAAGTAACACGGGAATAAAGGCAGCCAATTTGTTTACGATGATTTTTGTGACACGAGTGGAGGTCTCGGGGCGCCCTCGACCTCCACTCGTGTCACAAAAATCACCGTAAACAAATAGCTGCCTTTATACCCTTGTTGCTTAATATACTAATATTACATAACTTTCATTTACCGAAATTTTATTTGTCATAATTTTCATTTATTCGAATAACCATTTAACATAAAATTTATTTGTTCAAAATTCCATTTAACATAATTTTCAAACATCCGAATTACTTTTTAACCTATAATGCAAGTCACAAAAATTTCATTTGTCCTAAAAATAACAATGAAATTTTCAAATATTTTTCTCATTTCTATTGTTATTTTAGGAGAAATGAAATTTCTGTGACTTGCATTATAGGTTAAAAAGTAATTCAGATGTTTGAAAATGATGTTAAATGGAATTTCGGACAAATAAATTTTATGTTAAATGGTTATTCGAATAAATGAAAATTATGCACGGAAAAACTTTGAATACCAATTGCTGTTAAACTCACAATGTATTTTTAGTAGATTGACTACTAAAGTGGGGAAAAAGTGACCAAAAGACGAAATTTCTTATTTAATAGAAGTTTCGATAATAATACATGTTCTCTTTTTTTTCAATATTTAGTAGTCAAGTTAAGAGAAACTCGTTTATGATGTACGAGAAAAAAAAGTTATTGAAAAAGTGAATGTCGAAATTTTATTTTCTATATTCGTAAGAATGATATTTTCTTCGCGCTGCGTTTACAATTTAGTAGTCAAACTATCAGAACTGCACGCATACAAACGAGTACCGCTGTTCGTGTAGTCACACATAACCACCTTAACTCATATACATGTGTTCGAGTTAAATGGCCGCCGTCATTCCACCTGGTTCTCTTTTATCAGTAAATGTGAGGTTATGTTTGAACAAGTCTTTTAAATTTGAACAAAATGTTTATATATTTCATTGTCACAGATATTATTGACCTGCTTTAATATTTTTCTCAGTGTAATTATTTTTTTAATTAAATTAAATAATTAAATAAACAATTTTACGAAATAATAATGACATTATATTTTATTTTTCTATATGTCAAACATTTTTATAATTTATTGCAAGAATCCTGTTTGATAAAAATTAATTCTGTTCATTTCAAAAATAGACCTTATTAATTTTAAGTAATTAATTGATTTTATCAATTTTGTATAACAAACAAATATTATTTAAAACGGCATTCAACATATGCATACAAATTTTCTCCCAAGTGGAAATACAATTGTTGGATTAGTATATAAGAACACTGACTTATTTTCTCTATATGAATTGTATATGCGTTCCGTCGATTATAGTGTGCGTTACTTTATCTGTATGTTAGGGAATTAGATTAGGTTGCGTTAAAATTAAGTTATCAATCGACATTAGGTAAAATAGATTTCTTCCTTACTCAATAATTATAAGTGGCGACATTCTGTATAACTGTCACTGACATTCGACAATGTTTTTTTAGCGAAATCGTGAATTTTTAATGTTGATCAACTGACTACTAAATTTTCAAACTCTTTTTCTGTGTTTAATAGTCAGACTACGAAATATTGATACCGTCGCAGTTTTTCCCCACTTTAGTAGTCAATTTACTAAGAACACATGGTGAGTTTAACAGAAACTAGTATACAAAGTTTCTCCGTGTGACAAATAAAATTTCTATAAATTAAAATTTCTGAAATATGACATTTCATAGATTTAAAGGTTATGTCTCGAGAGAATTCGAGTAAATGCGTTTTATGTCACTTGATAATTCGAGTAATGAACATTATGACAAATAAAATTTCGATAATAGTAGTATCCCAGCAAACACTGTTACAGATCTGTTACAGAACTGTGACAAATAATTGAAGAACATGTTCTGTAACTGGTGACTCACAGGGGACTCACTGGGTACGCAAAATGTCGTAGTCAGGGGGATGTCACAGTTAAGTAACAGATCTGTAACATGGTGACGAAGATACTTGTCACAGTTCTAGAACAGTTACAAATATTTGTTACTCATATCTGTCATTAAAAAATATTTAAATTAAAATTAAAAAAATATTCCACGCTGTTCTCGCATGTCATACATACCCGGAATGTTTATACATGTCGAAGAAAATTTGTTTTGCTATTTATTTAAATATTTACAACCACGAGGTCTCGAACGCAAGACGCAGCTAGGAGTGGATTATAAATCAAACGCTCTACCAACTGCGCCACGGAGGCTCATGAAAGGAAGTTTAGAATTTACATATATAACGAAGGAACTATGAAAATGTGCTTTGTAACTTGAAAAAGGATACTGTATTTGCAACAATAGTATAATTATGTTATGTATAATATACATTATATTTAATAATGTTAATTGAAAAATGTAAATTTTCAAAGTTACAAGTATAAGGAAAGGCTTAAAAATTACTTTTTAAATGAAAGATTAAAGCAATAAATTTAAGCTTAATTAATGAAATTTCTAAATTTTTAGAACAAATTTATATTATATAATTTTTCATTTAAATATAAATAGATTTTACAAAATTCTTTGTCAAATTAATTTATCAACAAAATTTGCTATTACGAATAATAATAATGTCAACCAATTAACGAATAATTACATTCAAGGGGGTTAAAATGGTTAAAATGTTTAAAATGGTGTACACTCTAATACACTACATTTTTCTGCTATTATGCGTATTATCTAGTATTATAGGGTATTACAGAACTATTACAGGGTATTACTGATTATTACAGAATATTACCTTTATATTATGTGGTATTAGACTGACGTAATAATGCTCTATTACACTCTATTACGTGACTAATACGCGAGGAGCGTACACGCTAATTCACAAATAAATACCCCCTCGATTACATTACATGCACCTTTAAAACATTTATGAGACTTTTATACATAATAATATTGTTTAAATAGTCACTAGAAGAATAATAAAACTGAAGAAAATTTAAAGATAGAGTAAAAAATGCTACTAATAGTAGTATAAAAGAAATAAGAAAGCAATTTGTTGTCAATAATTACTATATAGGTATTTTTTATAAATTATTACGAATTATATTATATTATATTAAAAATTATATGAACTACACCAAATTTTTTAGAAGAGTTTAACATTGTTCGGACAATGTTAAACTGTATATTACAGAACTGCATTGCAACATATGTTTAGACCAGTTACACAACAATGTTCCTACACAGTTATAGAACAAGGTTGGAACAACAGTTACAGAAAATTTGTGACATTAAAGTTATGTAACTCTTACATCACATTGTGATAGAACTGTGACATAAGCATAATACAGAACTATTCTGTAACTAACTTGTAACTATGTTCTAGAACTCTGTTACAATCAGGTTATATCACAGATCTATAACTAGTTAGGAGCAAATGTTCTATAACACTGTGACCTCACTGTTATAGAATACTTATATAACGTGTTTGCTGGGATATTAAGCAACAAGGGTATAAAGGCAGCCATTTGTTTACGGTGATTTTTGTGACACGAGTGAAGGTCGAGGGCGCCGTAGGCGCTCCGAGATAGTAATCGGATTTTTTTTTGAGAATCGATTCTTAGATTCTCTCGATTCTTATAAATTAGTCGATTCTAGGAATCGAAGAATCGATTCTAGCAAGGAATCGTTTTCGATTCCATAATTTTTTTTTACAATTATTTTTTTTATATGTAAAAAAAATTGTATTTCTTAGGAAACATTTATCATTTAATTAATTTTTGTATTTGTTATTTGGTTTTGTGATATTAATGAATTAAATTTTTTGCTATTTTTCGAAAAAGTTTAAAGTAGAGATTTAAATTTACATTATTCTAATTTTATAAGCTGGTATAAAAAATAGTATATTGTGCAACGAGTGGAGAATAACAACTGCAAAACATATTTTATTTATCTTGATTTTAATTTATGACGTTTTTGCGGTTATAACAATATTATTGATTAATTAACTAAACTAACTAACGAAACTTACGTAATTAAACTAACAAATCTTACATTATATGAATATCTTACTTATATGAAAATGGCGGCCGTTTTCTCCCTCGGGCAAAAATAACGCATGGGATCAGCGGTTATGTTTGCACATGGGAGAAAATGGACGCCATTTTCATATGGTCGAACAAATGAGTGACTTTACTCCCTGTCGTCGGCTATCTAAAAGCGCCATTTTTGTGCATGTGGGATAAAAAAATTATGTTGAATGAAATTGCGAAAACTGAAAATTATGCGAAATGATGTTTCGATGATAAGAATTTCGTTGTTATGAACATCAGGAAATTGAAATTTGAGGAATAATCATGCGCCCCATTCTGGAGAATGATTTTATTATTTTGAAAGATAATTGAAATTTTGACGATAAGTTTTTAAAAATTTTTAACTTAATTTAATTTCTGCAATCATTTGCAACTTCTCAAAATTTAAATTTTTTTAGTGTTTTTAAATAAAATTTTTCTTTAAATCAATTATTTTTAATAATTTTTTAATATAAATATTAGAAAATATAAGCTTAAAATAATTTCAAAAAAATTAATTCTATAGAATTGTTAGTTAAAAGTATGAAAAATTTAGATTTTTAAAGATTTTAATTGGAAACATTTTCAAAATTCAATTATTTCTAAAATACAAAAATAAATAATTTATTGAAGAAATATATAAAAATTTCTAAATCATTGAATTCCTTGTGAAATTTTTATTATTTATGAAAATAATTAAATGATTGCGTACACTGAGAGAAATTTCTGCATAAAATAGTATGAACTGTAGCCATACTTTTTTCACATCTGTATGACATACGCCTTTAGTCAAAACATCATGTAGAATTTTATCAAATCTTTTTTCAAATAATTGGATTCTTTTAAAAAATTTTAATAAAATAGACATTGAAAATCATTGAAGTGAGGAAAATTTTTGAAAATAATTGGATTTCGAAGAAGAATTTTATGATTAAGGTATTAGTCGCGCAGCTGGCTCTGGGCAAAAGTTTACCGGGCCGCCTACTAGAGTGGGGCAGTGAGAGTGAGAGAGACAGTTTAACTCCCCACTCTATTCGTTCGTATGAAAATTCATATAATTTAGTTATTTTTTTTAACTTTCTGTCAATATATTTATAGTTTGGTGCGGTCAAAAAATGTAATGTTTTCTTTATTCATTTGTTTCATCTAATTGAATACTTTGGTAGTTTTATTTCAAAATCTGACGATTAGTTATCATATAAATAATTATTAAACAAAATTAATACATGCAACATGCATTGGGTGCTCCCTCCATGCAAAATGTATGAACTTTGAATTCATTTTTTGAAGCTTTGAAACGGTCAAAATTAATGAAATTGGTCTTATTCTGTAGATAAATATTTCAGGAATAAGTATGCAAAATTTGAAAAAAATCTGACGAAAACCATTTTACGCGACTAATACCTTAAATTTTTTTAGTGTTTCAAATTCAATTAATTTTGAAATATTTATTACTAAAATTATTCATTAAAAATTTTCTAAGTAATAATTTTATGATAGTTCTTCGAAAATAAATTAAGTTATTTAAAAAGAAATTGAAGCGTTGGGTGCATGAAGGGCGTATCACTAAAAACTTTAATTTTTTAACCTTTAATAGCAATTAACTAATAAATAATAATGTTTTTTAAAACCAATTTATATGCCTAACGCCCTTCTTGCACTTAACTCCTCAATTATTGTCTGAAACAGAAAGAATTTAAGGTTTTGTATTAGAATTCGTGGTAATTTCATAGTTTATGAGGCAAACAAAAAAGACACCAAAATTCAGGATTTTCTTATGAATTTTAAAAATTCAACTTTTTTCAGTAATTTTAATAAAAATTTCTGACTTTTCCTTGAATTCCCTAACTTCCCTGACTTGTAGCAATCCTGATAAAAGCAAAGTGAGGAATAATTTTTAGATTGCACTGCGCGCATTTATTTTTTACACCAATTAATAAAGTTTACTGCAAGGTGTTAAAATTCTGATTGCATGTCATGATTGTTAGTCACTTTTACTTTTAGTAAAAGTGCCTCCTGACAACTTTTGCTACCGACTTGATAACAACATGCCTTATTTCTTTCATTTTTTCTGTTTTCTTTTTAACTCCAGGGGCTTAACTGTGATGATTGATTGAAATGCAACGGGAGAGTTGTAAGATCTTAACGGTTTCTATACAGACATATCTAACTTTTTCTCTGATGTGGGTCAAATTAAGATCCGTCGGCGATGAAACAATTTTTCTTTTTTCAAATCGAGCCATATTTTTTTTAAATATATGCATATAAACTTACCCAGATTTCCATTCTTATACAGTATTTGTAAATCGAAAATCCCAAGCTTACCTGGAAAAAAAAGAAAAATTACATTAACAGTCATAGACGAAACAAGTTAATTCTTAAATCCCACCCACAATAACTATGTCTACATGAGATATTCTTTCTCAAATGGACCACCCTCTTTCTAAATTTCAAATTTGATCCAAAAACATTTTTATAGTAGCTGAAATTAAAGGTAAAAATGACAAATTTTTTCTTTTTTTCTTGGTCAAAAACCTAATTTTCTAAATTCGACAAGACCTTCAACATTAAATTGGATGAAAACTTTACAAAAAATCGCCCTTCCAAAATGGGAATAATAATTAAGTTCTTTTTATCAAAACTTATTTGCTTTTTGGTCTAGGGAGATAAGGGGTAGTGGTTCACTTGAAGAAATACCTCCTATATATCAAATTTAGAACTTTCTTCGCGTGTTTTCACCTCCCATGACTCATTTACTGATCGTAAAAGTTGATTTTTAAACACACCCTAACACACCCTTCGGAAGGTCATTATCCATCACCCTCTTTTCAGTTAACCCCTTGGCAGTCGATGACGTGTATTCAAAATGGCGGATCCAATATGGCGGACGATATTTTCAAAAATTCATCGGATTCGCTTGAAACTTGTTACTCAGGAGTTTTCGGGGTAGCTGATTACAAATATGATATCAGATTTTAAAAATTTAAAATGGCGGATCCAATATATCGGACGACATTTTTAAAAACTCGTCCGGTTCATTTAAAACTCGTTACTCGACGGTTTTCGGGGTCGCTGATTACGAATCTAGCATTAGATTTTTAAAATACAATGTGGCGGTTTGAATATGGCTGGCGCCATTTTAAAAAATTTATCAGATTTACTTAAAAGTTGTTACTTGGGATTTATTGATGTAGTAGATTAAAAATGTAATATCGGTTTTGAAAGTGGCGGATCCAATATACACTACCGTCGGGAATTATCGGTACGGCTGCACACGCATGGCCCAAAAACATACCAATCTTTAAATCACGATTTTTTTGTAAATACAAATGTCAGAAAATTAACAAATATACCATTCGAAAGATTATTAAATTCTACGATTAATGGTATATAACTGAAAATTTTAATAATTTATACAAAGCTTGCAGCAATCTACAAATTTGACAAAAAAATTTTTAAAATAAAATTTTTTTGGAAATTATTTCAACCCCTGCACATTTTTTAAAAATTGTAGAAAAATTTTAAAACTTATATAGGTGTGATCATTCAAGTCTCATCTTTAATTTAAGACCAAAAGAGTTTAAAAATCTTATTCGGTTCGTGAGATATCATTATAAACGAACGAGCATTTTCAGCCAAAAACCGTTCAAAATCGACTAATTCAATGCATTTGTCAAAAAACATGCTCGGACGTATATAATGACATCTCACGAACCGAATAAGATTTTTAAACTCTTTTAGTCTTAAATTAAAGATGAGACTTGAATGATCACACCTATATAAGTTTTAAAATTTTTCTACAATTTTTAAAAAATGTGCAGGGGTTGAAAAAATTTCAAAAAAAATTGTATTTTTAAAATTTTTTTGTCAATTTTGTCGATTGCTGCAATGTTTGTATAAATAATTAAAATTTTCAGTTATGTGCCATTAATCGTAAAATTTAATAATCTTTTGACTGGTATATTTGTTAATTTTCTGACATTTGTATTTACAAAAAAATCATGATTTAAAGATTGGTATGTTTTTGGGTCGTGCGCGTGCAGCCGTACCGATAATTCCCGACGGTAGTGTAAGAACAAACAAAAAAAATATTAAACAACAAAATAAATAAAAAAGTGTAAAATCCGACCGCATACCTCCACGTGGTAAACTCTGGGGTCGTAAGTAAAGTAGTATATTTAACAACTGACTGCGGGGGAAAATTTTGTATTTATTATTGTTTCAAAAGTTTTTCGTAATCAGCGAAAACCCTCTAGTAACGAGTTTCAAATGAAAACGATGAATTTTAGAAAACTTCATTCGCCATATTGGATCCGCCATTTTGAATTTTCAAAATCTGATATCGGATTCGTAATCAGCGACTTCAAATACAATAGTATGTTCGTTTGCGCAAATTTTAGTTTTCTAAAAAGTTGTCGACATTTTGAGCCCACTTATGAGATTTTAGTCTTGACTGCGAAGGGGTTAAATTACATTCCGAAAGTAAACAGTTCATTAGATGCTGGTGACTGCTATGGCAGTGACTATAGCAAAACCCCCTAATCAGCTATAAAATAAAATCGCAGTACTTAAAAAAAAGTGACCAGTTATACCCCGAAGTGGCCCAGGTGTAGAGAGAGTAAATTGCGGGTGGTTTAAATGGAAAATAAATGAAGGTTTTTATATACAGGAAGGAAGATATTGACATCTGTTTGTAGTTCTTCTTCTTCTTGTATGTGTGTTCAGGTACATGTTGGAAGCGGAGTATACCTAGTAACCTATGTACACGACACCTATATATGCACTCGTAACTTTACATACCAGGATGCATTACCCATGTATATATGTATGTATTGACATCGTAAACCGCACGTAAAGGCGTGTTCGCACAGGACGAGGAACATCGGCACTATGTACACCCAGTTACGCGTCCAGTCCTATATAAGGGTCTCCTCGTATATGCACTATACATATATTCATGTGTTGCATACGCATAAATACCGTAAAGTGCGCTGATACACTGTGTGTACCTATGTGAGGATTGTTGGAATAGTAGGACCATGCGGGATGTCCTTATAGAGTTGCATCTACACTTACATGCATACAATATACTTATGCAGCTACAATACACGCAACCGTACAGTATAAGTATACAGATACTTGTACCTTAACCTATCCCTTTATCTGCGTATCTGTAGTTTCAGCATTATCTCAACCAATATCTGGATGTGTATCTACAACTTTACCTTTTCTTATCTCAACTAGTATGGGGTCGTCCATATACCACGTGGACACTTTTTAGACACTTTTTGACCCCCCCTCCCCCCTCGTGGACAATCGTGGATTTTTGACGAACCCCTCCCTCCCCCCCTGATTGTCCACGTGGACAATCGGGTTTTTTATTTTAAAATAGTGAATAATAAAAAGATATTTAATAAGAAATACAATTAAAAAATTCTTTAAATTTTTTTATAACAAACTTCTTTAAAATTCAATAAAGATTAAATTATCTTAAAATATTATTAAATAGGTAAATACCATTTTTAGTATTATAGAGAGGACTTTGGCAGCAATATATCTTCAATTATTATATTAGTAGAAATACTTAATCTCTTCTGTAACAAATCTAAAAATTTTCTAAAATCCAATAGCTTTGAGCCTTCACATAAACAATAATAGAAATTATTTTTTTTTAAATTTGTAAGAGTTTGTAGAGGTCGCTTTGTATTCCTAATTGTCAAATTTGCATATATTCATATTTGTGCATTTACGATAATGATTTTGTAATATAAATTAAAAAAGAATTTTGCGTTTTTTTGACAGTTAAATAAATTTCGGATTACAAATCGACGGTTTAGAGTGCAAACCTGCTAACTCCACTTTTTATCAAATTTGAGATTCTTTTTGTATTTGATAGATAAAGAGGTGATACATCAGCCAAGTAAAACAGTTTGACGAAATTATGTCTCTAAATTGCTGAAAAAGTGTTGTGAGTAAAACAGCTAACTCCATACCTGTCAAATTGCACTGCTATAACTCCACATAATATATTGTATTGTATTGAAATGTGTCTATATTTTGAGTGTAAGAGATATCAATTAAAATATATTTCAAAAGGAAGTACTTATTATTATTAAGTAGCATTGTGTTATTCCATTAATAAAACAAATATACTGAAAGTTTTGTTCTATAAGAATATAACCTAAAAATTCTTTTGAATAGTTTTTTTCTCTCCTGAAAAATTTCATAAATGTGAGTTAGCAGGTTTGCACTCTAAACCGTCGAAATATTGTCTGATCACAATCTAATAATAATCTAATAATAAAGTTGAATATAAAGAAAAAAAAGATATAAAATTAAACTTTTGTGTCCACGTGGACATTTATATTGACCCCCCCCCTCCCCCCTCGTGGAAAATCGTGGATTTTTGGCGAACCCCCCCCCTAATCTGTCCACGTGGTATATGGACGACCCCTATCTGTATGTGGACATTTACTTGTAGCTTCAATTGTAACTTTATCTTCAGCTTAATTAATGTCTGCATCTATATAGTTTTGCAATCTATAGTCTGCAAAAAGGGCGATGTCCAAGTTAGTCCCGTGAGGGGAAGTAGCCTTCCCCCACCATGCGGCACACCAAGTCGAAACTGAGTCCCGAGCAACCCTCGCAGCGGGGGCGCTCGGACCCTCAAACCCTCATTAAGGAAAACTGTTAATGACTTTTCTATAAAAATATAAATTTGTTAAATAGTAACATTTTTAATTTTTCATTGACATATTTAAATTCCTTACTTTCTCATGATTTCATACGTATGTTGTTTATCAAAAAAAAGTTAAAATTAAAAAAATTTGTTATTTTTTTCAGATACATAGAATGAAGTTAACTCGACCAAAAACCTTACCTATTATCAAATAAATATTTACTGTATCACTTAGGTTTTATCTAAATCAACACTAAAAAATAGTCTAAGTCCGACTCCGGGCATCTTTGATCAGAATTTAGCAAGGGTCTAACCAGTGATTTCTAATCTGAATTATCTCTCTAGATTTTATGCGGAATCTAGCTAGACATTTCTAGTCCGAATTTCCTCACAAGAATATAAACAGGTGCTAGTCAGATTTTTCTAGACTAGATTTTCTAGGATGGTTCTAATCAGAATCCAACATTTGGTAGGGACAAGTAGGGAAATTTCTACATGGGTAGGTATTAATGTATATAATAAAGGAATGGATTTTGTTTTTTTGATTTGAGACTATCAGGAGCGGCTTTATTGGGGGCACCGCAATCTCTTACAAATACTTTGGCGCCCTCTACCAATGGTAAATAACAGTTAAAAACGAAACAATTTCTTCTTTTTGTAGTTTTTATATTCTAATTTAAAATCGTTTTTAATCCTATTTTAAATAAAATAACTGTGAAAAAAACATTAAAGTGAGGTCTATCTTTTGCCTTCGCAAACGCAAGTACGCCTTAATTAATCTAAAGCTACAGGTACAGCTAAAGCTTCACCACTAGCTAAATTTTAATCTAACTATAGCTGTAATACCATTAAAAAAATCTGAAGCTTCATCTTTAAATTAACTATAACACTTGTTTCTTTACCTGTATAGGTTTCTCTAATAGCTTAACTAACATTTTTCTTTTTTAGCAGCTTCAAGTTTAGCTTTAAGGTTAACTTTACCAACATTACTATCTATTGCTTTAGCAAAATCTTCACTTTTATCTATATAGTTGTATTTTCAGCTTAGTAACAACTGCAACTTTGCTTGTAGCTTTATCAATTAAAAGTGTAGGTAAAAACACAATTATTGGTTAAGTTGAAGGTGAAGCTATAGGTACAGATAAAGATTCATGTATTGATAAAGTTACAGATATAAATAAAGATGCACCTATAAATAAAGATGCAGGCATAAATAACGATACATGTACAGATAAATTTGAAGGTATAGATACAGATAATTTTTGTCATACTAAAGGCAAAGGTAATTAAGTTAAATGTAGTGCTACAGATAAAATTGAAGTTACAATTACAGACACAAATATTTCTTAAGACGAAAGAAATGGTACAAATATAGATGCAGAGATTTTTTAAAGTAAAGGTAAAGTACTTTCTCAGTAAAGGTGAACGTAAAGTTGTAGGTTAAATGATTTTAAAGCTAAAAGTCACAGTCATAGTAAAATTACATAGGTAAAGTTACAAATGCAGTAACAGATGTTGTTTAAACTGGAAGGGATTTAGGGAAGCTAGATTAGATTTAGAAAGGAAGCTAGAGGTAAAACTAGAAGTATTATATAATAAATAAGGTTAGAGGTATGGAGGTAAAGATACGGATATGTACGCAGATATGAACGAATTTGTTGCAGATACCTTTGTATATGCAGTAGTGAATCAGGAGAGGAATAAATTTTTATCCATAGACCACTTAATTACAATGTAACTCTCTCCACCTAAATGTCACACTCACATAAATGGTAGGCGATATCGCCTACCATCCCCACTTCCAGAAAAAACAAACACTCTGAAAAAAGTATTAAGTTTGCCGTTAACTAGTACATTAAAGACTTATTCTCTCGACAAAAGGCATTGTTTACAAATTTTATTGCACGATGCAAACTTACGCGAAGAGTCACGAGCGAGGAATGCGTAATCCTGTTGCACAGTGAAGCTACTTACTTTAGACTTATAAATACAGTTAAGTGACCAAAGGGTCACTGGAACGAAACTAATCGATTGTATAGACGACGCGTTTTATAAACATCATTTTACCACACATTCAAGGTTCGGTACTGTACATTTTTTTACAAAAAGAAAGAATTTTCCTTTTTATAGTTGAATTTTTGACATCTAGATGTAAACTCTTATATTCCTGATTGGAAAAAGAATTAGCGTCTTAAGAAAGTATGATGGTAAATAAAATTTATGGAACCATACATACTGCCGTACTAAGGAAAAACTTACATAACTAACAATTTTGTGAAAGTTTAGTTTTTGGTATCAATCAACTCGGAAAGAAAAACTGCATTTAACTGTGTTAATAAAAATTAAATATATCAGGTAATAAGTGCGAAAAACGATAATTAAAAATTAAAGAATATGAAGAAAATGAAGAAATACTTGATAAAAACTTATACGAAGTACTTTGCGTGCTCTGAAAATCGTACGAATCATCGAGCTCGAGTAGCAAATACGAAGGAAAAATTTACACAAAGTGACATATGTTTTTTTTTCTATCAAACATTTGGTCGAGCACGACAGTTGTGTACGAAATGAAAACCACGAAACTGCAATCTCGAAACATGTGTAAGTTCTTCTATCGTAAACTTGGCCGAGGCACCACGTAAGTGCACTTCGGTTACATTCGCCCTTATTTGTCGAGTATGTTCGGAGAGGCACAGATTACCATGCACTGCTCCCCACCAAGCGACATAGGAAATGTGTAAGTTTTTAATTCTGATCGCTGCTCCGAGCTCGAGTACCCGTGCGGGAGAAACAACGCAAGTGACGATGTGTAATTTTTCCCTTCGTATTTTCAAAAGGTAGACATCGTAAGTCACATTTTGCATAGAATTTGTTTAAATAATTAATTTTTTTTTGCAAAATTAGAATCAGCACATACACTTTTATTAGAGAAGTGTCATTTAATTTTTAAATTTTTATTTCTAAAATACACTACCGTCGGGAATTATCGGTACGGCTGCACGCGCACGGCCCAAAAAAATACCAATCATTAAATCAGGATTTTTTTGTAAATACAAATGTCAAAAAATTAACAAATATACCATTCGAAAGATTATTAAATTCTACGATTAATGATATATAACTGAAAATTTTAATAATTTATACAAAGATTGTAGCAATCAACAAATTTGACAAAAAAATAAAATGTTTTTGGAAATTTTTTCAACCCTTGCACATTTTTTAAAAATTGTAGAAAAAATTTGAAACTTATATAGGTGTGATCATTAAAATCTCATCTTTAATTTAAGGAGGTTGTTTACAGGTATGCAGACCTTCAGAAAAAATATTGAATTGACATCAAAGAATTTTTTAATATTATTGTTATTCGTATCTTCTGGAAGAACAAATATCAATTTTCAAGAAAAAAATTTGAAACTTACAAAAATTGTTTATTTAGTCATTTTGCATATGATCAAAGTTTTCTTCATATTAACCCCTTGGCTGTCAACGAGATTTCCACTTTTCGGGACAAAAGTGTGTTGAAAAAATTTTTAATGGATTTTTTTGAAACTTGGTACCCTAAGGTTTCTAGGGTCGCTGATTACGAATCTGACATCAGTTTTTCGAAATTAAAAATGGCGGATCCAATATGGCGGACAACGAAATAAAAAATTGATCAGATTGGCTTGAAACTGAGTACTTGGGGATTTTCAGGGTCGCTGATTACGAATCTGAAGTCAGTTTTTCAAAATTCAAAATATCTGGTTCAATATGGCGGAACATTTTTTAAAATTTATTGAATTTGTTTGAAACTGGTTAATCTGACATCAGTATGATAATTTTTGGTGAAATAAAATTTCGATAAATACCCTGAAAAAATGACAGATTCGTAATCAGCGACCCTAAAAACCCCAAAGTATTCAGTTTCAAGCCATTATAATTAATTTTTTATTTTGTAGTCCGCCATATTAGATCCGCCATTTTGAATTTTGCAAAACTAATGTTAGATTCGTAATCAGCGACCCTTAAAACCCCCGAGTAACAAGTTTCAAGCAAATTCGACAAATTTTTAAAAAATTACGCCATCTTGGATCCGCCATTTTGAATTTTGAAAAACTGATGTCAGATTCGTAATCAGCGACCTCAAAAACTCCCAAATACTACGTTTCAAGTCAATCTGATCAATTTTTTATTTTGTTGTCCGCCATATTGGATCCGCCATTTTGAATTTTGGAAAACAAATGTCATATTCGTAATCAGCGACCTCGAAAACCTCCGAGTAACTGGTTTCAGGAACATTTAAGAAGTTTTTAATCACCTTTTTTAGGTTGCGCATATATGCGTCATGAATCACTTTTTCAAAACTGATTCGATTTAAGTCAATGATAACTTATTTTCTTCAGAAAATGGTTCTCTATAACTTGACCGCTCAGATTTATAAACAAATTCACCGTTTTGAAAATATACTTATTTGCTTAAGAAAAGTGATTTAATTTTAAAAATTTTTTTAAACAAATAAACATATTTTCAAAACGGTGAATTTGTTTATAAATCTGAGCGGTCCAGTTATAGAGAACCATTTTCTAAAGAAAATAAGCCATCATTGACTTAAATCGAATCAGTTTTGAAAAAGTTTAACCTTTTAATATGATGAAAACTTTGATCATATGCAAAATGACTAAATAAACAATTTTTGTAAGTTTCAAATTTTTTTCTTGAAAATTGATATTTTTTCTTCCAGAAGATACGAATAACAATAATATTAAAAAATTCTTTAATGTCAATTCAATATTTTTTCTGAATGTCTGCATATCTGTAAACAACCTCCTTAAGACCAAAAGAGTTCAAAAATCTTAATCGGTTGGCGAGATATCATTATAAACGGCCAAGAATTTTCAGCCAAAAACCGTTCAAAATCGACTAATTCAATGCATTTGTCAAAAAACATGCTCGTCCGTTTATAATGATATCTCACGAACCGAATAAGATTTTTAAACTCTTTTGGTTTTAAATTAAAGATGAGACTTGAATGATCACACCTATATAAGTTTCAAATTTTTTCTACAATTTTTAAAAAATGTGCATGGGTTGAAAAAATTTCCAAAAACATTTTATTTTTTAAATTTTTTTGTCAAATTTGTCGATTGCTGCAATCTTTGTATAAATTATTAAAATTTTTATTTATGTATTGTTAATCGTAAAATTTAATTATCTTTCGAATGGTATATTTGTTAATTTTCTGACATTTGTATTTACAAAAAAATCGTGATTTAAAGATTGGTATGTTTTTGGGCCGTGCGCGTACAGCCGTACCGATAATTCCCGACGCGACGGTAGTGTAGATTTCATGAAGCAAACAGTTTTTCTCTATTTTTTCAATTTGACAGGGATTGCACTTATGTAAGTTTTTCCTTAGTACGGCAGCATAATGGTTGGCTTAAAAAGAATATACTTGGATTTACAATAGAATGAAATGATACTTAATGTTAATTATTTATTTGTTTATACACCCGTCTTAAGCCTACAATCTTGGCTATACACACTCTAAATCTGAATCAGTGAAATTTTCACTGATTCAAATTTAGAGTGCAAGTGTTTTTACAACCGTTGAACATTCCTTACAAACATTTCTTAATACTAAATTTTTGCACCTACAGAGCGACTTGAAAATTAGGAGTACTCGCATTTGCTTGGACCACCCGTCTAATGGGTTTTGTCGCCAGTGGAGAGGGAAACTGTAGAAAACCTCTCCGAGTACAACCGGTTTATCGACAGTCGAATTCTAATGGTGTGTACTGGACAATAATCGACGATGCACATCATTATACTTCGACGTCAAACCTCCCGCTCAGATTATCTCACGTGCCGGAAAAATCCCAGGCTAATGGGCGCGAACCAAGTACCCTTGGTCCGCCCACCGAGCCAGGCATTTATCCGACCGAGCCAATCTGTCGGTTACTTAATGTTAATTAATCCAAATGGTTACTGACAATTTTTAATCCAAATTTTATTAATAATAACTGATCCAAACGATACCAACATTTTTTAATCCAAATGGTACAACAAGTTTATTGTAGGAAAATTTTGTAATACGAATATTAATAAAGTTTCTAATTTCAATGGTATCAACAATTTTAGATCTGACTAGTAATAACAAGAATAAATTTAAATGGTACCAACAATTTTTACTCTAACTTGTACTCACAGTGGCTAATCCAAACGGTACCAACTTTTTTTAATCCAAATGGTACATATACAAGTTTTAATCCAAATGCTACCAGCATTTTTCATCAGAATGGTTCTAACATTTCTAATTCAAATAGTGCTACCAATTTAGAACTATTAATGTTCAACTTTTAAAAAGGATCATTAAGAATCATTAAGAATCCAGGATGTACAATTCCCAACGATTATAAATGGTACAATTCATTTTTATCATAAATCATTTGTCCATACCCAATGGGAAATGCCAGTGTAGTGCCGATGTTCACCACTGGCTTTAATACACAGACGATTGTTCGCCAAAGCTTGGACAAGCCACGGCGGCAAGTGCTGGCTGATTATAGAAAAACTGTTCACAACGCTCTTTGCCAACATTGCTTTTTTGACATAAACTTGAAAAAACTTATAAAAAAAGTTTGTGAATGTTTATATAAATTTATTGAAAAAAATTAATATTTTACTTTTCAGTTGTTCATTTTTAATTTTTATTAAATTTAATAATAATAATTTAACATAATTGTCTAATTTTGTAAATAATAAATTATCTAAACAAATAAAAATTATAAACAAAATTTAAACTTTAATCTCAATAATAATTTGGTTCCTATTAAAATACTATTATACTTCTTACTATGAATAAAAAAGTATTAAAAAATTACCACGTAATTTAAGAATTACGTAAAATGTTAAATGCAATCCTTTCTTAAAAAAGACATGGAGTGGAAAGGTCGAATGTATCGAAAAGTATCGAAGTAAAGAATGGGCAATGAGAATGTAAAATCTTAATAGAAGGGTGTTTTTAAAATTCTTTGTACATGTGAAGGTGGCGCTGCAGTCGTATGTTATTTAAAAAGAGCGCGAATATATAAATTTTATTTTTGTTAAGAGAAAGTACTCATAATAAATCTTATTTTGCATTGTCAAAAAAACGTCAACATTTCAAATATAAATAAGCAAATTATTAACTGAAAAAATTTGAATATTATTATTAATGAAATAATGGACTTGGACAATGGACATATAAAAACTAGCACCGTAGACGGCCGCTTGCGGCCGTCGGAGGAGCTAGTAAGTAAAGTAATTTAATTTAATTATTAAAAATTTAGTTTAATTTATTTTATTTCAATTTACTATTTCTAACGTATCTCTATTTTTTTCTCATCTTTGAATAATAATTGTATGTCTGAATGATACTGAGATATTAATACTTTACTGTACATATGTGTCGTTAGCATAGTGGTTAGAGCGTTAGTCTGTTAGTCCGTAGGTCGTAGGTTCGATTCCCCTCGTCAGCAATTTTGTTTATTTTCATAGGTTTGCGATATTTCTAGATTCCAATCGTTAGGTACTAAAATATGAAAATCTAATGCACACTTACTGTAATTGTTTATTATTTAATTTTTAAATGTTATAAACAATTTTTTTGTACTTCATTTACTATATCTATTGTTAGTCTCCATCTTTAATACAATTTAATTAAAAAGAGAAATATTTTATGAATAATAACTATTTATTAATATTATTTACCATTTTGTTGTAAAATTATTTATAATTATGAATTTACGACTAATTAACAACAATACGGCATTTATTGCGGCAATATTCTCAGCCAGCACTGGTCCAGTGCTGCGCCAGCGCTGTCTGGCAGCACTGACAGGCAGTACTTCGCCAGCGTTAGACAGCGTTATCATCCCAGTACTGCACATTTCAGTAAAGTAAGACTGAAAACAAGGTACTTAATGCAGCAGTTGTTAAATATATTAACTGTAGTTCGAAAACATGTTAAAGGGTACATCATAAAAAGCATCGTCACTAGTTTCAGGACCATTATTTCGACCGCAGCTAATGGATGTGGGATTAAAGGGGGTTAAAATGATGCTAAAATGTGGAATTCCCTCGGGAAAAGAATGGAGGAATTTAATTTCCTGCAAAGGGCTGAGAATAAGAAGAAGATTTTTATAGGTCGTAAGAATATTATCACTTATTCATTTCACGGTAGCATTTTCCAGATGTTGGGAGGGAAAATGTTCGTTGGGTTATATTCGCCGTCATTAAAAAGCCCCTCTTGGCCTGGTACATCGTGGCACTAAACCATCAACAGGTTTCTGCGAAGGTCTTTGGTACTTTAAGTTATATACCTACTTTAACGAAAGCCATCGGTTCGAGAAGAGTGGCGAGAGTGAGAAAATCAGAGAGCATTCGGCTATACGTTATTATATACACATATATAGCCGCGTTTCCTCTCTCGGATAGTCGGGGGACTGGCAATCAGCATTCGGGATCGTATACACTTGTCGACGTTCCTTCTTCTCTCGCGCGTCTTTTTCGTTCCTATCGTCTCTCCACACACCACAAGGACGAAAGCTCTCTCTCTCGCTAGCCGACAAAAAGGAAGCAATGAGAGTATAAACTGAGAGAGTGACTGGATGATTTTCTATTTGAGGCTAGCTCTACATGTGTGTGCCTCGTCGTCGTCCTCCTCCTCAAAGATAATTCCTTTCAGTGAATTCGAATAAAGATTGACTTGAGTGCTTCAGCAGATTTAACGGAATGCTTCCAAACCCCCGAGAAATCTGCTTTTACTATTAATTTTTAAATCCCTCTTTTAAATCCAATTTTTTTCCTATACAAACGGAATTTAAGCTGTCACATAATAATGTCGATACTGTCGACCAACATTATTTTACGAGATTGAGGCCTGTAAACTTGGCACAAATGGAAGGTGCAAAGGATATTATGATGTCAGAAATTTCGCCTCCAGAGAAGAGATAAATCTCAAGCTCATACTTATTTTATTATATAGAAATAGTATTATCTCGCCTCAAGAATCGAAAGGCAATCATATTCCCTCTTTTTTTTGTTCATGAAAATTTACTAACAATGTAATTTACTTACTGTACAAGTAAGCATGAATATAATTTACATGCTATGATTTAGTAACAATAGAATTAAGTCGCAGAACATATTACACACTGGTAATCCGTTACAAGCTCTCATAATATAATATATACAAAAAAATGTATCTCCATAATAGGAAATATAATTTATAAAAGTATATATAATTTAGCGACCTTTTTGATAAATGAAAAAAATGCACTTTAGAGCGATTTCGTAATATCGAACGCAACACAACAAAATCAATTATGACTAATCAAGAAAACAAGATTTAATCACGAAACATGTTACCGACAAAACAAATAAGGTTCCGAATTAATAGTGTTCGACCTCGAGAAAGCCTTTGGACATTGATAAACACATCGTGTAATAAATTTTTTTTACCTTTAGCTTAATCAATAGATCTTTACCTGCACTTGTAGCTTTACCTTTCTATTCGTATATGTATAATTATCCATAACTCAATACCTGCACCTTTACCTGTAACTTAATCTTTAGTTTTACCAACATCTGCACCTTTACCTCCACCTGCAATTGTAGCTTTAACAACTGCACTTTTACCATTAACTTCATTTCGAGCATTACTATAACATCTGAACCTTTATCTAAATATGGACAAAATTTTGCTTTATCTTTAGATGCAACTTTATCTTTAGCTTTCGCAACATCTACATCTTAATTTGTAGCTTAATCATCTGCTGCAGCTTCATCATTTTGAATTTTTTAAAACTAACGTCAGATTCGTAATCATCGACCCCAAAAACCCCCGAGTAAACATTTTTAAGCGAATCCGATTAATTAAAAAAAATGTCCGCCATATTGGATCCGCCATTTTCCAGAAAGTCCCGAAATGGGCCTGATGTTTTAAATGAGTTTTAAAACATTTTCAAAAATCACTTGCAAGCATTACAGTGGGATTTTTTTACAAAAGAATTTTTAAAACTGTCTACAGCGTATAATTTTTAATCTATTTGAGTGTTCTTTATTTTTAATTAAAGGGTCTACGCCTAGACAGTTTTAAAAAGTTAATTGTAAAAAAATCCCACTGCGTGATGCTTGCAAGTGATTTTTGAAAATGTTTTAAAACTCATTTAACAAATCAGGCCCATTTCAGGATTTGTTTGGAAAATCTTCTCTATATTATAAGGTATAAATAAATTTTTTAAAAATTCAATAAAATCCGGCCCAAAGTTAAAAAAATTTTTTTTTTAAATTTTTTGTTTTTATTTCTTAAAAGTTGAAAGAAAACTAAGACTTTCATTTTTTGAAAACTTTTTCCTAAACTCAATATTTTCGGACTTATAAGCTACTGAACATACATACTCGAAAATTTGGACAATTAAACAAAAATAAAAAAATACGTATCTGTTTTTTTCCGATACAGAATAGAAAAAAAAAATTTTTGGCCGATTTTAAGAGGTCGACTAAAATCTCACGTGGAATTGCCTATAAGTATTAAAGATAAAAGTATTACTATAGAGCCAGATGAAAGCTATACTAAAAAATTCAGCTAAAGGTAATGTTAATAGATGTTAATTTAACGGCTAAGATGAAGATATTGCTTAAAATGAAGCTACAACATCTGGCGAAAAATTCCAAATCTCGATTGTGTGTGTCGTCAGTCAATCCTGTTTTCGACCAATATTCTCGTATTGATAATCACAATACACATGTTGCTAACGCAAATTGTACACATTATATATTTCACTAGTTGCGCAAAGACCATTTTTGTTGTATATACATTATAAAAACAGCAAGATCTACTGGGTTAATTAAGATGCTAGAATATGTCTAATTAACTTGTACTTTTATGTTTAAGTAAAGTAATCACTTTTGCGAAACAAGCAAAAATTGAAATATTATCATCATCATCATCATCATCATCATCATCATCATCATCATCATCATCATCATCATCATCATCATCATCATCATCATCATCATCATCATCATCATCATCATCATCATCATCATCATTTAAATATAAAGTGTTAGAGAAAATACTATTTAAGAAAAATAGTTGATCCACTTTTATCTTAAGAATAAAATTGCATAATTAAACTTTCACAATTCGTTACATGAGATAAATATAGAGAAAGAGAGAGACAGAAAAGGTAAATTTGTATCGCGCGCAGCATCTTGGGCAATATTTAGACAATGTAATTTTTCACCGACACATAAATTCACAATAGAAATATTCATCCTTTCTCTTTTTCTTTGGACATGTTGTCGTCGCTATATGGTTTCAGCCACGTGGGTTATTCCTGCCATCTTTATATTTATTTACAATAGATATAATGTGCATGTACAATGAAGATAATATCGATTATACTAATCGACATTATTATTCGACATTCCAAATGTCAATTTCGATATCGAATTGTGCATTTGTATACGTATATACATATACATGTGCGTAAGCAAAAATCGACTTCTTTGTCAAAATAACACAGAGAAAGAGAGAAAGAAGTGATTGAAAGTATTTGCGGGAGAAAGTTTTGTGCTAAAAACTCCACGAGTATGAATCTCATGCATTTATAGATCTAGATACAGGAAAATGCAAATTGACTAAAATGGTTCTTTTTCTTCCGAAAGGTTAAATAATCTTATAGTTATTATAAACATCATCGTAATGTATAAGTATTTAACCATTAATTTTTTACGGTAGATTTTGGAAAATTGAAAAATAGAAAATATTTGAATTTACATATACATATGTACGGGAGAGAAAAAAGGGTAGGAGAAAGTTGAGAATGAAAATGGAGCAACATCTGAACTAAAACATCCGTGAAAAGGAATGCGGTTATCTCAAAAGCTGTCAAGCAAAATGTTACACATATCAGAGTGCATTCGATCTAAAGAACTGTTAAAGTCTCTTGCATTTTTAGACTCATGATGTTGAATTCACTCAAATTTTATTCAACATAAACACCTTTATGCTTATATGGCTTCACGCACTTTTGATCGACTTCCAAAAACATCTGCCACTCGTAATAAATATAAATAAGAACAAGGATAGAAAAAAAACCAAAACGGAACGAAATTATAAATTTCAATTATAATATTACTATTATTATTGTTTAATTTATCATTTATTAAGTTAGTGTTAATTCGAAATTTCGAAAATGTTACATCATTTTACATATTTTGTGATGAATATTCATGAAAACATCAAAACAACAATCACAAAAATCGTTTTGAAATTGAGCGAGCAGTAATTTTTCAAACTTAATTGACTTTTGATGTTTTGAGGAGTGTCTCTGTGAATGATGAAAATGAGCAAAAGTTCAAGCGATTAGATCAAAAACTTAAAAGGCGAACTTTATATTATCATAATCGTGAATTATCCCGCATAATTGAATCACTTTTCCTCTAAAGATTTTTTAATCATCGCAAAAATGCACTGCGCGCGGGAATGTTTTGGTAAACATAAATTATTCTCTTTTTCACAACTTTAATATTTATAGAGACGCAAAATGAAATACTATAAGGTTTACTAGTTTACGCTTGTTTCCTCGTAGTCAATTTTTAAAGAATTGGAATATTTTTAATTAGTTAACTTGACAGTTAAAAGAAATTTACTGAAACACATCATTCATTAGTTATTTTTAACTAAATGATTAGTAGAATATTACTATTTGAATTAGTGGCTGACTGTTTGCTTTTAAATCAGTCATTTTGAATTGATTCAAATTTAGAAAAATTGTTATTTATAAAAATTTTTTTTCTAAATTTTTATTAATTAGCAATAGCTATTAGTTTTTTAGAACTAATTTAGATTTAAATTTATAAAATTGACAAGGCCTAGGAAAAGAATTGCCAAGACTGACAATTGACTAATAGTCCTTCTAAAATGAATTTTGAATTGATAAAGGAAATCTGGTTGCATATGCTCTCCCATTATATCTGAGGGTTAAATTAAGCTGCGCAGAAAATGTGAACAATTTGATGCGCGCGAACATTACGAAGGTGAATCAACATATGTCACTGATAATGAGGTTAGGTTATTGAAAATGTTTTTTCTACTTTTTTTGTCATTTAATAGATGAGTTACTAAATAAAGAATATAATTCATTAATTAAAACAGTCCCCCTAATTTTTAAATAAATTAAAAGAATAGTTGTTTATTTTTGTGACATTTAATGTATTTAATTTATGGGTTAGGTTGCCATATTTATTCATTCCGCGCAGGATAAGGAAGGGATTTCTCAAGATGGTTAATTTGTCCCTCCGCCATAAACTCATTTTCCCTCTAAGACGAAAATCTTTTTAATAATTGAAGAAAAAATAAGCAAAGCAAATGTAATTGAAAAAATTAAAATTGTTTGTAAGAAAATGTACTAAAGAAACAATTTTTGTCTTTCGCGAAGAAAGTAATTCCCGTTATTTTTTTTACCGATTTTACCCTTTTCTTGGACGTCTTGAAAAACCGCACAATAAACTTTAAAGTATTTTTTGAAAAAATAACAAAAAAATTAATTAATAAAAACTTAATGACAGAAAAAAATCAATGCACTGTATAGTTGGTAGAGTGGGTGAAACCTCGGGGACGAAATTTCGACGCCGAGCAGGTAACGGGGGCGAGTTCGCGTCGAAAAGTAAATCGCCCGAAAAGGGAGTATTTAAATATTTATACTATTTAGAGTGTTTTCCAATAGTCAACTCTCAAATATGAACATTAGTCCCTCCAGATGTTGAGTCCAATCCTCCAGTTTTCTCAGTGCTGAGTAGCAAATTTCAATATTGGACTAAAAACGAACACAGAAATCAAATTAAAGTTTAGAATTTAAATATTGCTTGGAATTATATTTTAACCACTTCCAAACTTGGGACAATATTGGCGATAGTATTTGACTACATTTGCCAATGTTGGACATAATTTTGTAATATTAGGGGGAAGTCCCCTAACGCCGGACGGCACCTAGCGCCGGACACTTCTAGTTCTTCCACAAATGACAAATCATCGGATTAAAAAATTGTCAAAAAAAGTCGCGGAAGAACGTAATAATAAAGAATCAGAGTGCTCGGTTTGTCAATAAAGGCCAACGCAGAATAGATCTGTAACCGGAACCGCAATCGTAAGCGTAACCGTAAGAATGAGTTAAAGAAGGATAGGTATATTGTTTATCCTTCTCTAACTCATTCATACGCTTACGGTTACGATTGCGGTTCCGGTTACAGATCTATTCTGCGTTGGCCTTAACGCGAATGACCACGATGAGAGCACTAAATTGTTTTTTTTAACGAGAAGACGTTATATCGTATAAATTTCAAAGTGCGATTACTACTATAGTTTTGTGCTTACGTGTTTATCTCAACTTGTTTTAAAGAGAGGGTTTAACTATAATTCCCACACGGAAAATCTTTGTTCAAGAAAGATTACAAAATTTATTCAGGAAATGAAGATATGGAAAAAACTCTATGACTGTTTATAAATGTTTTGTATAATAAATGAAACTTTTCTCTATTTTTACGAAACTGGAAATAAATCCTTTTTAATATTTTAAGAAAAGGTATAAATGAAATTTCAGAAATAATTTCGGAGAATGTTTGAAATAACATTTTCTTTTTTTTCTATACTAGCTACATATACCTCACTCGCTAACGCTCGTTCGGTTGTAATTAAACTTATTTGTTTTTACTTATTTCTTTCTTTTTATTTATTTGTGCTTAGTAAATTTTTACTGGATATAAATATTTTAATTTATAGTATCAAATATATAGTTATTTGTAGCAAATTCGAATTATTTGAGTGAAATGAATGGTATAATTGGATCTAATAAATATTACTTTAAATCAGTTATAGGAAAATTACTTGATTCAATAATGCATGGTTTTTAATTCAAATAAATATTTATTTGCATCAATAAAATATTTTTTTTAAATAACTAAATATTTATTTGTATCAAATATGCAATTATTCTTCATAATTAATTATTTTAATTGAGACTAATATACTATTAATTGGTATTTTTTATTCAAAATGGCGCCTGAAAGTAAATTTTTTTTCAAAATTTAACACAGGATAGATACAATTTTCAAAAGTTCTTGTAATCGCTTCAAATTTGTTTTAAACTTAAAAATGCATTGTATTCGCTGAAGATTTGTTACTCGGTTCAAAATGGTGGATTCAATATGGCGGACCACAAAATTAAAACTTCATATGTTGGCTTCAAATTTGTTACTCGGGGGTTTTCGGGGCCGCTGATTTACGAATCTGAGCATATTTTTAAACTAAAACTATCGGGAATACATTTTTTAAATTTTAGATGACTTGGAAAAATCGGTATCACAACTAAAATTGGATTTTAAAAAAAAAATTACTTCCCAAAATTTTATATTTTTTGAGTATTTTTGAAAAAAATAAGGGTTAAACGTCACTTTTTTGAAATTTTGACTTTGCCATTCGAAAGAGCGACCCCAAAAGCACATGGACATGTCCTTGTAGAATTTTTAATAATTTTTTTCTTTTATTATTATAAGCTTGAAACCGAAGTTAAAAATCAGCACATTTGGGCGTTAAAAGGTTAAAGAAATGAATCTTTTTTCCGTTTCCATACGTAAAAGAATTATAAAAATTGGACAAGTGCGAGTTGTACTCGCACTGCAATAGCGGGTTCCGCACACAAATATTAAAACAATACTTGCAACATTGATCGGTAATTGGTAGAATTAAAATAAACAATTAAAAAAATATATTAAAATCATTTGATAAAAAAAAATAACTAAAAAAAATTAAAGTATTGTATATATCTAATATTGTAAACAATAATAAGCAGAGGAACAAAATTTTCAAAATTTATTATAGTTCCTCTGCTTATTATTATTGTTTACAATATTAGATATACAATACTTTAATTTTTTTTAGTTATTTTTTTTATCAAATAATTTTAATATATTTTTTTAATTGTTTATTTTAATTCTACCAATTACCGATCAATGTAGCAAGTATTGTTTTAATATTTGTGTGCGGAACCCGCCATTGCAGTGCGAGTACAACTCGCACTTGTCCAATTTTTTTTTATTTTTAGTTAAGAAATTAAAGTCAGAAAACAATCTCTCATTTATTCTCTTAAAATTTCACTCTTTTCCTTAAAATATTTAATGCCACGTATTTAAACTAAAAAAAATTTAAAAAAATTTTTTTTTTTTGAAAAAAAATTTAAAAAAAAATTTTTTTTTGATTTTTTTTCAAAAAGTTTCTTAAATAAATTTTTTGTCGTCAGACTGTAATAATACACTAGGATACCAATTTTCAGCTCATTAGGTCAAATAATGTAAAAGTTAGGAAAAAAAATTTTTTTTTTTTTAAATTTTTTAGTTTTTCCTTGACAACGCTATGGCCATCATTACACATCAAGTTTTCTATATTTTTCCTGTAATATTCGAGTAAAAATACACCAGCATGCAAAATTTCAGCTCTCCATGTCGAATAGTTTAGAAGTTAAGGGGGGGGGGGAATGGTCACTTTTTATGCATTTTTGGCCAAAAATCTTGTTATTTCCTTGACAACGCTATGCCCATCACGTCCAATCACATTCGCTATATTTTTCCTGTAATCTACGTGTGAAAATACATATCTGTACAAAATTTGAGCTCTTTAGGTCAAATAGTTTAGCCGCTAGGGGGGGACACGATTTGGCTACGGACAACAGAGTCTCACCAATAGGGTTCCGCCGATACACCGTAGGTGTACGGAACCCTAAAAATAATAAAAAACAATTTAGAAACTTATATAAAGATTCGTGGTAGAGAATTGCCGCTAAGTAAAAATTAAAAACCGTGTATAGGGTAAACCAGACAGTAGTCGGACACTTTTAAATTTTGAATGGCTATAAAACTGTATGAGATAAAAATATTTTGTTTGTTGCTAATCATTTCTAAGGTGATCATAAACAAATCTAAGCTTTTGTAATTGAAAAAAAAATTTGTACGGTTTTTAAAAGCTTTTTAAAGTAGCCAATCACTGTCGGATTCTTACTTGTTTATTTACTAATTTTTTTAACAAATAAAAATTTATTTTTTATAAACATGATTGTTTTAATAGTTTTGTGTGATCGTAAGAAGCAACATCATATAAAAGAATTCGAAAAAAATATGAATTGCACTTTTAAAACAGTGTTAATTAAAAAGATTGCTTCAGGTGGCTGACTACTGTCGGATTCTTACTTTTTTGTAAATTTTTTTAACGAATAAGAAATTTATTTTTGTAAACATGATTGGTATACTAGTTTTGTAGGAATATTAGAAACAATAACACATGGAAGAAATTTTAAAGAAATTTTAATTGTAATTTTTAAACAGTATTCATTAAAAATATTTTCTTAAGTGGCCGACTACTGCCTGGTTTACCCTATATAGGTATTTATTTATTAATTTATTAGTGTTTGCGGGCACAAAGCCTTTTTGTACAAAGTACTTAACAATATTAAAACTAATCAATAACAAGTTAGCATAAGGAAAATGATAAAAGAAAGTATTATGATAAGGTTATTCAATATTTTGGATACTATTATAGAATTGAAGCAAAGAAAACTAAACTTCTAAACGGATTTGTTAATATTTTGGAATATTATTAATTGGTTTAAAATCTCGATAACATATTTCAGGAAATTTCAATACATTAAGTATTTTTGAAAATAATTGGATTTTTTAAAAAAAAAATTGGATTTTTTGACAGTTAGACAAACGTATAGACTAAACTCCTTAACGGATTTGTTAACAGAATGTGACTGTTAGACATTCAATGCAGTAATGTGCAAAAGTTTTAATAATTAAAAAATAAATTATAATAAAACACTTTGAAATCGGTAAAGACGAGAAATTGATTAGAAGTGACCGTGACAACTGATAATTTTAAAGTAATTTGTAATAATTGATTTTAAAAATATAAAAACTTTTGCACATCACTGCCCTTCTTTATTGTATTTTAGAATTTTGTACAAAATTTCAGCTCAATTTATTAAATATTTGAAGAGAAAAGTGGTTAAAAAAATTATTATTGAGAGCCTAACAATCACACGCTGTTAAATACTCTAGAATTTAATAAATTGGGTTAAAATCCCGATATATGTTCCAGGAAATTCCAATACATTAAGTATTTTTTGAAATATTTAAATTTTTTCTAAAAAAAATTGGATTTTTTGATATTTAGACAAACGTAGAGCCTGAAGTACTAAACAGTTTCATAAAATACCCTAAAATTTTATTAATGATGCACGGAAAAAAATTAATCTCTAAATTAGAGATTAAATCTGAGATTTAGGCATAAACTATCATTGGAATCGGACGTAAGATGTAAGCAGATCACTAAAACTGAAATTTAGTATTATATCTAATCTGAATATTAGTATTGTGAAGAACACGTATTTCTTATGCCTAAAAATGATATTAGGAATCTCAAATTTTATGACATGGAACTATCATTTCTAAACTATCAACTTATTTGAATAAATTCAAATCTAATATATTATTTGAATAAACAATATTAAAAATTTTAGTCGTATATTTATATAATTCGTATTTTTGTAATAACTCGATGTAATAAGAATTTATAATTTAGCACAATTTAGAGTGAGAATTATTCACAAAATATTTATATTGTTTTCCCTGTATGAACTATACATTGACAAGCATAAAAAGGTAGTTGGATATTTTTAAAACACAATACGAATTTTATATTTTTATTTCATTTTTTTGTTTTAATCAAATTGTCTCAACATCACACATTATAGACATTCTTTTACCATTTCTTAATAAAAAAACATGTTTTAGTAAAAATTTTTATAGGTTAGGTTTTCAGGTGTCAAAAGAAAATCATATATTTATTATAAGTTTAACAAATACAGGGAAGTACTCTATTAAATTTCACTTAATCAAAAAGATGTAATAAAATCATCAGCCATTGAGATACATAAGTCTAATAAATAAAAATATATGTTCCACCTGATGACGCGAAAATCATTCATAAAATACGGAAAATGAAAACTGAAAGAAACTGCAGGAAAGGAGTAATATATTTAAAATTCCCTTTGGAACGTAAGGATTCGCTTTTATTTGGATATTTGAAAATAAAATTAATACTTAATTAATTAAAATGGTTTAAATCTTTTTTGTCACTAATTAACTTAAAACACAATGTACCTAATTCATATAAAAAAAGTTGTAAAATTAACAAATCTCTAAATCAGAGATGTGAATTTATGGCGTTTTCTGTTATAAAGTTTGACAGAATCAAACACAACTTATCACAGTAATTGTGACTATAATGTTTAATTTAGATACACTTATATTTCATTGGATTTGAAATTAATATTATTTCAAGTTTAGAGATTAATTTTTTTTCCGTGTGCAAAAAGTATTTTGATCCCAATAAAAACATCTTTGATGCAAAAATTTCCGCCAAGTAAAATTTTTTGCAAATGTCAAAACAATTAGTGAAATAAACGTTTACCAAGTAAAATTTAGAACTAAAGTTTTAATATAGAATTGAAACAAATATAAAATTAAATTTAATACCCATTAAGTCCCATGAAGAAACCAGACGTTTTATTTAAAAAGTAACAATTGGATTCATAGGCAAATTGGAAAAAATATACCTGATTTTTTGTTTTTAATTTCCACTTGTTTAAACAAATTAATAAAAAGTTATCTATTTTTAACAATTTATTATGTAATTTCTTTGTAACAGTTTTATAAATAAAATACGATTTGGAGAAAAAAATGACCCATACAAAAATTTCTTAATTTTCCAGACAGAATCGATTAGCGTTAACAGTTTTTAAAAATTGCTAAATTTATAATAATTTGTTTAAACAATTGTTGTTAAACAATTAAAAATTAAAAACAAAAAACAGGTACTTTTTTCAATTTTCCTATGAATCTAATTAGTTTCTGAGTTGGCACAAAACTATTAAATTAACAAACTGAGTTTATAGTTTCGTGTTGAACCGAAACTAAATTCAGTTTGTTAATTTAGTTTCGTGTCGGCCCGAAACTTAATTAACAAATTAGATTTAGTTTCATGTCGACTGGAAACTAAATTAAAAAAAATAAATTAGATTTTTAAACATTTGAATTTATTTTAGTACAGATAAAAAAAAAATATCTGAGAATCTTAAAAATTAGCGTACAATAATTTTTAAAAAGCGTTTTAAAGGTGGCAAAATAAGCTCTTAATTGCAATAAATGAAATTTATGTGTGATCACTTGTTAAAAAACATTTGTTTAAAATTTATCACTAAAAAGTGAAATATTTTGTTTATGCCTGACATTGACAGAACACTACTGCGCAAGCGTAACATTGATAGAACACTACTGCGCATGCGTAACATTGACAGAACATTTCTGCGCATGCGTAACATTGACAGAACATTTCTGCGCATGCGTAACATTGACAGAACACTACTGCGCAAGCGTAACATTGATAGAACCACGGAGTAATAATAAGGAGACTGCTCTCCAGCGTATCCCCTAGTCAGACTGGTGCCAGAATTCTGCCTTGGTTCACTGAGTAGTAATGACTTTTCAAAAATAACGCGCATGTGCAGCTTGCAACTATCTTCGTCACTCTTGAAAGAACGATGAGAGAGATAATTATTATGACGTGCGAGTTGGAAAGTGTGGTTATGTTTTACTGTTGACAATATATATTATACTATTAAATGATATTAATAAATTGTAATATAGGAAATGTGTGAGTAGATATTAATTATATTAGCATTATAGCGATTATAGCATTATATTATATTGTATTCATTCACTTTATCATACAAAGAAAAGAATTACTCCGGTTCGACAAAAATAATCTTTTTATTAATATCTACTCACACCTATATTACAATTTATTAATATTATAATATATTGTACTTGCTCTTCTCTTTGCAGTTTGTTAATTAATGTTTTTTCTTATTTAAATCTTGATTTTCCCGTATAGTTGCTGTTGTCAACAATAAAACATAACCACACTTTCTAACTCGCACGTCAAAATAATGATCTCTCTCATCGTTCTTTCAAGAGTGACGAAGATAGTTGCAAACTGCGCATGCGCTTTATTTTTGAGAAGTCTTTACTACTCAGTGAACCAAGGCAGACATTTGGCACGGTATCTCACTGGTAGTACAGTCTCCTTATTATTACTCCGTGGATAGAACACTATTGCGCATACCTAACATTGACAGAACACTACTGCGCATGCGTAACATTGATAGAACACTACTGCGCATGCGTAACATTGACAGAACATTCCTGCGCATGCGTAACATTGACAGAACACTTCTGCGCATGCGTAACATTGATAGAACACTACTGCGCATGCGTAACATTGACAGAACATTCCTGCGCATGCGTAACATTGACAGAACACTTCTGCGCATGCGTAACATTGATAGAACACTACTGCGCATGCGTAACATTGACAGAACACTTCTGCGCATGCGTGACATTGACAGAACACTACTGCGCATGCGTGACATTGACAGAACACTACTGCGCATGCCGGACATTGATATAGCACTACTGCGCATGCGTGATTTGTGAATATGTATACATGTGTTAATATTGTTTTTAACAGATATATATATATATATATATATACGGCTAGGGTCGGTCGGTCGGTCGTTCTTCAACTTAATATAATAGAGGATTTCTTTCAAAAGATTTAATAGTTCTTTATAATTCTTTTGAAAGGTTTCGTTTGAACTATCGTTGAAAGCAGTCGTCTTTTCTTTTGCTCCGTCATTATTATTTATATCTATAATTATAATTCAGTATTTGTGCTTTTGTTTATTTTACTCACACGTCTGGATTATGTACTTTTAAGTGTATTGCTGTGACATTTGTGTAGTTATGTGTTGTGATCTCTTTTTGTTAATTTGCATCATTGAGTACACAAGGTGAACATACATTTTATTTTATCTGTTGAGAATTTGTTTGTTTTTAATGTGACATTAATCTCGTGGATGCTTGGTGCATAAAGTTTCTGTTTTTATAGACCCCCTTAGTGTTTCATTGCTGTTGCTTTATTTTTTCTCTCATTTATTTGGCTGAATTAAAGAAGGAGATACGAACAACGAACAATATTTTGGAAGCTAATGTTTTTAGACTCGACGATTATGAAAAGCGATTAATCACAGCGGAGAATGACGCATCACGTTCTGATAATTATCGTCGCAGCAAAAATATTATCCTATTTAATTTGGAGGATTCGGACACAATAAATAATATGCTTTTTCAAACGATTGATAAATTGTTTAAAGACATTGGATTAATTATCCCTGATTTAGCAGTGGAGGATATTTTCCGTCTAGGGAAAATCAAGGGAAAGAGACCTATAATTATTCAATTCATTGCTGCCCGTTGGGTAAAGTTGGTTTTTTCTAAGGTTGGCGAATTTAAGAACAGAAACCTTGTAATAGCAAATGATCGCTCTAAAGAGGAGAGAGAACATCGCCGTCAGTTGCTAATAAAAGTCAAGGAGCTGCGTGAGTCAGGTGTAAATGCTAAATTAGTTGGAAACAAGATTGTATATATCAAGAATCCTATCTTAGCTAACCAGGATGAGTCACTGCATCAAATGGACACCTCCCAGTTGGACTCGCAAGAGAAGGCAACTACTAGTCCAGTCAAAAAACCTAAAGGGCGACCTAACGGCTCCACCAAAAACAAGTTAGATGCAGCAGAGTCACATACACTTCACGAGTATTTTTCTCCCAGGGATTCTCAAGTTCTTTCGCATGCTGATCGACGCATTTTTTCAAAGAAACAAAAGCTAGACAATTCCAAATAGCAATCCCACATCGAAGGAGGTACATTTTCATTCGAGGATGAGGAGAGTGGCAGAATTTTGTTCTGGAACATCCATGGGCTTAAAAATTTGGGAGAGATCAGAGAAGTTGTGTTACCACAGGATATCTTATGCCTTTGTGAAACTCTTTATAAATACTGCGCACTAAATAAACTTACTGTTAATGTCGACAAGACAAAGATAATTGTCTTTGCGAATTCTGGTAACTCCAAAGCGAGAAATTTTAAGGCATTTAAGTTTGGCGAGGGTAGCATCGAGGTGGTGAATGAATGTTTATTTGGCAGTCACTTTTCAAAACTCGGGTTCCTTTGTTTCTGCTTCACGTAAGTTTGTTAGTGCCGCTAATATGGCGGTGAGCTCGGTTTTGAGGACGATTTACTCGGTTGGGGCCGAGTCCTGGGAGACATGCACCAATTTATTCCAAAGTCTCGCGTTAAGCGTTTTGTTTTATAATTGTCAAGTATGGGGAATATATTTCCTGGATAATGTGGAGAGGGTGCAACTTGCTTTTTACAAAGGTCTTTTGTGCCTTCCCACCTGTACCCCGAACTATGCGGTGAGACTGGAAACCGGTAGTCTGCACCTAGCTTTCAAAATTTTGAAACACACCATATCCTGGATTAATAAAATTTTTTACTCGATGGACAATTCAAGGTACCCCAGGATGTGTTTTACAAAGTTACTATCTTTGGCTAAAAAAGGTGCAGGGTGCAGACTGAACTAGCTATCTCATTTAAAAACTCTTTTTCGAACCTTGCGGTTTGGTGGATATATGGGATGCAATGACACCCCAGGCTTTCGGTCTTGACGGTGACTCGATCCTCGGGACTTATGCTGCCTACTTAGTGAATCGTGATAGAACTTGTCTTGCTGCTTCAAAGAGCTTAGTGATTTACCCTCATCTATCTTTCCAACCTGGAACCCAGAGTTACCTTAAATTATTTTTGCCATTTTACTTTAAGAGAATCCTAGCGCAATGTAGATTATTAAACTGCCATGTTCCGCGTATTTGTTTTGATAAAAAAAAGTTCATTTTTCGCTTCGATGCTACGTGTGCCAGTTGAAATTTGGAGTGTGAGAATTTATTTCATATTCTGGCTTTCTGCCCTTCTTGTGAACACATTTTTGCTAATGTAGTCAAAGACCCCTTGTACAACCCCTCTCCAATTAATAAATGGTTGAGTGTGTTATCGTCAAATGATCGTGGTTTGATAAGACGCTTTGTATGTAGCTTGGTTTTTGTACTTGAAGAACGCCTCAATAGATTTGTATATTAATACTCGATTTTATATTAAGAAACTCCCTTGTAGACACATGCTGTGTCAAGGACAAGTGTAATAAATAAATAATTCTTTTGAAAGTACACTGCAAGCCCGATCAGCGGTCACCCGATCAGTGGTCACTTGTTTACGTCGTTTGTAGATGGGGCGGGCGAGGGGCAAAGAGGGAGTCGAAAAGTTGTGGCAGTAGCGTATACATTAAAGACGCTCTGGCCCCTTAAAAAAAATTCAGTAGTCAAGTAATGGTAACCCATCATAAAACAGTTCGTACGGTCCTATATGTTTACGCCCGATCAGCGGTCGAGCACCCCCGGAGCTGACCGCTGATCGGGCTTGCAGTGTATTCAAATTTTTTGGCATATAAGATTTCTATTTCTGCGTTTCTGAAAATTACAGAACTGGAATAGAATCGTTTGATGCGCAGTAAGCACTACGCAAGTACATATGTGTGAGTAATGATTAAGGCCCTAGCCTAAACTGACATAACTGACATGATGCCCTGACTGATTGTTTATTTTCGTTTTCTCCATCACACACGCTTATATTAAATTTTAATTTTAACATTTTAAATTGTGACTTTTAAATTGTAAAGGTTGAAAATCAATGATAAAAGTGAAAATTTTTCTAAACATACAACTTTGTCTCGTAATTATATTTTTCAATACTTCAAGTAATATTTTTTGTAAATGACATGTGCTTGGTTAACGGATTATTTGAAAGTGCTAATAATGAATTGATTAAATTCATAGTATAATTCGTAAAAGTCATAATAATAGTTTTTTGAAAAATTAAATTTGAACATAAATATGTTCAGAATATTATTTTTTTATTGTTTCACTAGAGATCATGAAGCCGTTCCGAAATAAGGTAAAAAGTGATAATTAGTTTATACTGTCAAGTTAATAGACCTATAAAATTTATGTATTAAAGTTAATGGTTTTTTTTAAATAATACTAAAAAAATTGGGCAGAATGTGCTTTTATAATTTATATTTACAATTCTGGTGAAAAAGAACTTTTATGTTTATTATTATATTAACAATATTTTACTTTAATTTAATAAAGAAAATAATAATTTACTTGATTTAAAAGAATAATTTGTTATCTTATAAACAAGGCAAAAATGACCTAAGTAAAAACACATTCTGCCTATTTTTTCAGTATATTCTATCGAAAAACATCTCGTGTTAAATAATGTTTTAATTTTTAATTTCTTTTAAATTTATAGAATCAGCTTACTTCGAATTTTTTAAATAATTATATTACTCCTCAAAGAGAGCGAAAATTGTTTGTCACAAATAAATTGTTCCACTTGAATTCGTAATTTATAATAGTAAATTATTATATTATTGGTTAGCATTGATTTAAGGAGTGGTTTTGCATATATATTCTTTAAATATTGTAATAAATAAATTTAAATGAATAAAACATTAAAATTTATATAAAAATATTAAAATGTATAAGTAAAATAATTACTAGCTTTTTAATTTCGTCAAAATATAGAATCTTTTCAGTCGAAAAAATTAACCTTTACTTAATTATTCCATATTACATTTATTTTAATATAAATTAATTAAAAAAAGTTAATTTTAATAAAACCTTATTTCTTCTCACAAGTGGCTAAGAAAACGCAGGTTTAGTATATATAAGAGAGATTCAGAGCAACTCGTGGTATGTTATATGCGTGTGTGCGAAAGCAAGCGTTATATGTATTCGTATAGTTGTAAGATAGTGTTAGTTTTAGGTGCGTTATTAAAGTGTGTGTAATCTGTGACAAAATAATATACTTTGTGTGTGTCAGTGTGTGTGCGACCCCTCCTAAACCCGTGTGTCTACGCAGGTCTGTTCCTTCAGCGTAACTCACAGACATTTAGTTTTTTTTTCACGCGAGCCCGTATTTTTACTAAACTGCTCTTGAATTCTTATTTTGTGACGCCTGACTTTGTGCGAAATGAGAAAAAGAACTCTTCTTTCAGATCTTAATATTAAAATTACTGAACAATTTATCAAGACCTTCAAAATTTTTCTTTATTTTATCAGCAAAAACCATTAGTAATAATTCAATAGACACTTTAACTATTTTTCTAAATTTTTTTCTATATCCTCATTTCCTGAAGAAATTTTGTAATCTTTCTTGAACAAAGATTTTCCGTGCAGACTGTAAAAGTTTTTCTTAATTTCTTAACGGTGTTAGTATAAAATAACATAATCACAGAAAAAAATGGTATAAATTTTGTTGCAGGGAATTTTAACCAATGCTAATTCACATAGACAGTGGCGCCCTCACTTAGGGGAAAATTTGTTGCAGGGAATTTTTACCCCAAAATCAGGATAAAATTTATACTTTTTTTCTTGTGTGATTTTGAGGATTGCTTGTCCCCTAGTACCGGACAGTTAAAAAATTGGTTTTTGTAGGTAAAGTCAGCCAATAAGTGAATAGTTAAGGGGTTACGCCACCCTGAAATTTTCAAAAAAAATTTTTTTTTTTTTTGCTTAATTTCAAAGTTTATATTCCAACGAATATTTTGAGATGTCGCCGAAGACAATATCTCACTAATTACAAAAGTTATGGTCATTAGAAGTTAGCGCGGTGGGGACGCGCCGAGAGCTGGAAGCAGCAACTTTCTATTTTAGAATGGTCTAGGGGGCCCTTTCATGATTTAGGAAGGGTCCTTTTCATTGTATCCCTTCCATTCTTAAAGAAAAAAAATTATGGCCCAGGAATTGCTGATTAAATAGTAAATTAAAAAATTTTCAAGTTATAATACGCTAAAGTTCATTTTTTCTTCTTTTGCGTTTTTCTCGAAACCACAATTTTCGAGACGGTGTACACGATAACTCAAAAACTATTCAACCGATTGACTTGAAAATTAATATACATCTTCCTAAATAGATTTTCCACAGAGTGACGTGGGATTTTTTTGATTGAATAATTTGAAAATTTTTTATCCAATTTTTTATACGGTAATTTTAGCCAAAAAAAAAATGTTAATTTTTGAAGTGCTTCCATTTGCGTAAAAAATTTTTTTTTTTTAAATGGCTTCGTCACTCTGTTCAAAATTTATCACTTTTTAAGAAAAATATTGTTTTACTTGTTTCTGACAAAAATTGAACTGCCAATCATGTACACCATCAAGGAGTGCTCCGGAAAAATTGATCCACGCCAATAGTTATATCTCCGCCATTTTTAATTAAAAACAATTTTTTTTTTAATATTTATAAAGCTCAATATATGTACTAAAGCATCAATAAATGTAAGGAAGTCCTACCTTAAACAGTTTTATCAAAAAAATTCCTAAAAAACCATCCGATTTTCATGCGTTCAGGGTGGCGTAACCCCTTAAGTCACTTTTGTTTTATTTGAATATATTAGACAGGAATATTCGTTGAACCAATCATACACTTAAGGTCATGTTATTCAGTGGTCACGTGTCCCATATACTTTACTATGGGAACACGTGACCACTGAATAACATGCCCTTAATGTGAATGTGTTTTTGGTAGGATGCACTGTAAAATTTAAATAAAAAAAAAGGAAAACAATTTTTTTCTAAAGTTAGTGATTTTATTTTACAATATCTTTGGCAATAACACTTCATTTAATACAACAAGAATACAGTCTTTGATCGCTGCATCATTTCTTAATAATATCTTGCGCGTAAAATTAAAAGTTTTAGACTGTCCGGCACTGGGGGACAGTTTCAAAATTGTAGTATTTCGATACCAAAACTAAATTGAACTTTAAAAAAAAGTTTATCAAAATATTCTATTTTTGTTAATTGATTTTGGTGTTATATATTGCAGAGTTAATTAATTCATAAATGAAGTCGTATTTTTTGAAGTAGTTTTAATTTTATTTCATAAAAACCTTAGGTGTCCGGTACTAGGGGACTTCCCCCTATACTTCTAAAGTTGGTCTAAATTTACGCTGTTTTTTTACCAAAAAAAAAGATTTAAATTAACGAAATATTTGATAACTTGATAAGTTATTATTCTTACAACCAATATTGGACCAAGACTGAATGTTAGAATCAAATTCAAGTTTTGAGTCTCAGAACGAGTGTGAAACCTAATTTCAAATATATTGCACGGAGAAAAATGGAGTGTTCAACTATTTATCAGGAGGGACAAACATGAGGGTTAAATAGACACTCCGATGAACAACTATATTTAGATAATCGGGCCAATATTGACCCAAGGTGACAAATGTAAAAATAATACAAATCAACAATTCAAATTTAATGCACCAAGGAAGCGAAGTAAGTGAAAATAGCTCTTGGGCTAATATTGAACCAATATTTAAATTGAAAACATGGAAATAGTTTTTTACTTTTGCAATCTTGGGCCAATATTGACAATAAAGACGATTATTCCTATTATTTAGCCAATTTACAGCTTCGCAAATCAGATTTTACACTGCAAGTCCGATCAGCGGTCAGCTCCGGGGGTGCTCGACCGCTGATCAGGCGTAAACATATAGGACCGTATGAACTGTTTTATGATGGGGTACCATTACTTGACTACTGAATTTTTTTAAGGGGCCAGAGCGTCTTTAATGTATACGCTACTGCTACAACTTTTCGACTCCCTCATGGCCCCTCGCCCGCCCCATCTACAAACGACGTAAACAAGCGACCACTGATCGGGTGATCGCTGATCGGGCTTGCAGTGTATTTTGGAATATCAGGCTTTTATTACTTGGATCTTATGCCAATATTGGCACAGTATGTAAAGTGGCACTATATATAGTATCACTTGCTCAAACTTGGGCTAATCTTGGCAGTAATACTCGTTCTTTCATTAAGCCAATTGACAGCCTTAGAAATTGGCTAATTTTAGCAGTAATAATTAGTCCCTTTATTTCGATAATTGACAACCTTAAAAGTGATATTTTATATTATTCGAATCTTGGGCTAATCTTGGCAGTAACAATTCGTTCCCTTTTTAGTCAACTGCTTCCCTTAAAACTTAGTTTCTCGTATTATTATAATTATTATCCTGGACTAATATTGGCTCAGTATGTAAATTCGAGATATAGCATTAGTCTCAATCTCGGGACAATATTGGCTAAAACAGGGAAAACAACTTACTTTCCAAGATCAGTCCAATCTTATCCTACTCGCATTTCTTCCTCCTTGCAAAATGGAAAAAAGAAAAAAGAATGAAATAAAATAAATTATAAAATTAAAAAAAGGAATCAACTCAAGAAGTCAGATAAGAATTATTAGTTCTAGATAAAACAAAACTGGCCTTTCAGAAAAATAAAATAAAAACGAAATATATACTTTTGTCGAAACAAAAAAGATGAATCTCGTTAACTCACTTCAATTATTGAGAGCAAAAAACGTCCTTCCTGTATATACAGTAGCGGAACCCTTTTAAAAACTCTTTATCGATGACATAGTTGAATCTGGAATGATGATGGTTCATAGTTCACGTACCGTAAATGATTAGAGTTCTTTAAACGTGGGAACGTATTGCGATCGCGCCAAGAATAAAAAAAGGGGGAAAGAAATTAAAATACTCTTTAGACTCAGTGATCGGTTAAGTTTTATATATATATATATATATATATACATTTATTTTATGCGGATTTCATATTAACAATTCGCTTGAGTGAATCGGCGAGTTCCAGTACTCGTATACCCGACAAATCAACTATAATTACTAATTAGGGTACTACTAATATTACTGAGCATGCTTGTTCGACATAGCATTGACGCTCATTATTTACAGACGAATAAATGCCACTAATTTTTTTAACAGGGTAAATAATAAAACAAATAAAAAATAATAACAAATAATAGATTCAAAAAAATAAGAAAAACCTTAGAAAAAAAGAAGAAAAGATAAAATAAAATTGCTAGAGTTGGCTCTAAACTGGTTAAAAAAAAACCCGACTAGGGCCCGGTTTGTTCCAGTTTTGACAAATTTCGCCCCTGTCGAACCCAATTTACAATGTGGCTGAAAAATAGGTCCTAGACCCGATCGAGTGTGGAGTTTTATTTCCAAAATTTAGACCCGGTCGGACTCGATTAAAATTTAATCTTGGGTCAAGCCTGGCTCTATTTGGGGCACATTCTAATCGACCAGCAATACTTATTTAATTAGTGATTCCATGTCATTTCTTTTTCCAATCTGGTCACAAGCAGGGCCCAATAAAAATTTACAAACATTGAATAGTAGAACTCCCGGTTCACCCTGGGCCAAACCTGGCCCTACTAGGGGCTCAACATAACCGCACGGTAATAATTTTTCCTCCTATGGTTTTCTATCGATTTCGATTCCCAATCTTGCCTATTTCCATTATCCGATCCTTTCTACACAAATAAAATAAAAAATTACATAGAAATTACAAGAAAATTAAAAAAAATTAAAAGAAAACAATTTGTAATAAACATAAACAATTTATTAACATTGTCACCGATTTCTCAATTTATTTCATGTATGAATAAAGTTCAATTTCTTGTTTCCAAATCAAATCGAGAATAATTAAAACATTTCAATTGCAAAATAACAAGACAAATAGTTCAATCACCCGCGGGTGGTCTATTACAAAAAATAGAAGCGAGAAAAAATTTCTTTACAAGTATACACAATTACCGGTCCATAATAATTGAGTGGCAATTACTGCACTAAGGACTTAATTTCCCCTTCTCAGATTACAAAAATAAAAAGGAAAAAAATTAAATCGATATACAACAATATTTAGATAAATCTCATAGTAAACTTTATGGCCTTTCCCAATGGGAAATGCCAGTGTAGTGCCGATGTTCACCACTGGCTTAGTACTCAGACGATTGTTCGGCGTAGTCTATATCCGAGCCTCGACACTTAGTGCTGGCGCAGTACAGAATTTTTGTTTCGCCAAAGCTTGGACAAGCCACGGCAGCAAGTGCTGGCTGAGTATAGAAAAATTGTTCACAACGCTCTTTGCCAACACTGCTTTTTTGACATAAACTTGAAAAAAATTATAAAAAAAGTTTATAAATGTTTATAAATATAAATTTATTGAAAAAAATTAATATTTTACTTTTCAGTTGTTCATTTTTTATTCTTATTAAATTTAATAATAACAAATTAACACAATTGTATAATTTTGTAAATAATAAATTATTTAAACAAATTAAAATTATAAACAAAATTTAAACTTTAATCTCAATAATAATTTGGTTCCTATTAAAATACTATTATACTTCTTACTATGAATAAAAAATTATTAAAAAATTACCACGTAATTTAAGAATTACGTAAAATGTTAAATTTAAATGCAATAAATAAAGTAATTTAATTTAATTATTAAAAATTTAGTTTAATTTATTTTATTTCAATTTATTATTTCTAACGTATCCCTATCTTTTTCTTATCTTTGACTCAATAATTGTATGTCTGAATGATACTGAGATATTAATAATTTACTGTACACATGTGTCGTTAGCATACACTGAGAAAACTGGAGAGTCAAATTCAGAGGTTCAAAAAGTGTATGTTTCCTTTGCTTATGAAGAGAGTTAAATAGTCCTTCTAAAATAAGTTTTTAATTGATAATGGAAATCTACTTGTATATTCTCTCCCATTATATCTGAGGGTTAAAAGTTGCGCAGAAAATGTGTACGATCTGATGCGCGCGAAATTATTTTTCTGACATTTTATGTATTTAATTTAGGGGTTAGGTTGCCATATTTATTCATTTCGCGCCGGATAAGGAAGGGATTTCTCAAGATGGTTAATTTGTCCCTCTGTTATAAACTCATTTTCCCTCCAAGAGAAAGGACACGAATATCTGTCAATGGTGAATTTGAACATTTAGATTGTTATCCAATAGCTAACTCTCAAATATCAACGATTTGTCCCTCCAGATGTTTAGTCCAATACTCCAGTTTTCTCAGTGTAGTGGTTAGAGCGTTAGTCTGTTAGTCCGTAGGTCGTAGGTTCGATTCCCCTCGTGAGCAATTTTGTTTATTTTCATAGGTTCGCGATATTTCAAGATTCCAATCGTTAGGTACTAAAATATGAAAATCTAATGCACACTTACTGTAATTGTTTATTATTTAATTTTTAAATGTTATAAACAATTTTTTTCTACTTCATTTACTATATCCATTGTTAGTCTCCATCTTTAATACAATTTCTTTGAGAAGAGAAATATTTTATGAATAATAACTATTTATTAAAATATTATTTACCATTTTGTTGTTAAATTATTTATAATTATGAATTTACGACTAATTAATAACAATACGGCATTTATTGCGGCAATATTCTTAGCCAGCACTGGTCCAGTGCTGCGCCAGCGCTGTCTGGCAGCACTGACAGACAGTACGTCGGCAGCGCCAGACGGCGTTATCATCCCAGCGCCATGCCAGTGCTGGCTCTCAGCCTTGCCGCCAGTGCTGCCAGTGCTGGCGCAGTACTACGCCAGTTGTAAATTTCCCATTGGGTTAAAACGGACAATTAGACACAGTTACAACTGTACAAGTACACACACGTATGGTGTAATAGTAACATCATTTTTTTTCTTCTTTTCTTTAAACCAAAGAAATCAAAAATTTTACCTTCCGCGTAAATGTTGGGAAACGCTTTTATGATCAAAATTGTAATTTCCACGTACTTAAATGGTGGTATATAAATTCATAAAAATGCCCTTAAGGGTAAGTGAAAAAAAAATATTTGCTCACTCATTAGACTTTCATTTCTATTAATTTAAAAATTATTTTTATTTTCTCCCCATGTAATTGTATTTTTATAACATTTATTTTTAACCCCCTATCTCTCTTTCTCTCTCCCTCTCTCTTTAAACTATATGAAGATGCAAAGCAATTAAAACCTGATAGAAATAACCGATTTACAGACTCATAAATTAATTTAATTCTATGGGTATTCGTCTTGAACATTTACACGCGGAATATCTTATAAAACATCGCGAGATATAACTTAAATTCATTTATAAAAAATTTAAAAAAAAACAGGAAAAAAATTCCGCGAACTGTGTTTACTGACATGTGAAATAAATTTTCATCTTCTATATAGGGAACTAAAACTCCTTTTCCTATTCTATTTCTTTCTCTCTTTCTCTCTCTATATATATAACGATAATAGCCCAAATAATATTTCTCAACCGTTTTATAAAACTAGTCACTATTTTATGAGGGAATCGAGCATAATGTAAACGAAGTCTTATTTATGCAATTACTTGTCCTCGACATTTGCACGTATACATATTTATATATATAAAAATTGTAAGAAGAGTATGTATATATATATATATATATCCATTTAAACAAGGAAGTAGAAAAAAACAACGGCTCCCATTAAGAAAATTTATCTCTGCATTTAGTTTTAAACGAAAATAATTGTTACAATTACTTTTAGATAGAAATTTATTTCTTCCTTCTTTTAAACTGAATTTTATTTTTTTCTAAATTTTTATTTCCGCTCATAATTTTTTTCAAAGTAAAAATTTCAATTAATTTATGTAGAAAAAAATAAATAATTGTTTCAATTATTTTCTTCTTAATTTTTTTCTAACTTAATTTTATTTAAAATTTTTAATTTCCGTATTGAATTTTTGTCTGATATATAAAAATCAGGGACTTTCACGAAAAATTCGTGTCGTGTCCGTGTCGTGCCTTGACACGACACGAATTACCTGGCGTACTTTATGTCGTGTCAAGGCAAGACACGGACACGACACGAATTTTCGTGTTTTTTCGTGTCCGTGTCGGTCCCTGATAAAAATTGTTAAATATTTTTTTACTTTAATAAGGAAATTTAAAATTGGTGCTTTTTTCCGGGACCTAAAGAAACTAGAAGACATTATTATCTTCAATTGTCTCAGAATATACTTAAATAAATAACCGTAAATCATTTTCTTTTTATCTTTATCGAAGAGATTTTCAATGTGCTTTTTTACAGATAATTTTTTTTAACTATAACTCTGTTTCAGTTAAAATTAATTTCATTTTACTGACGACTTATATTTATTTCACAATATATATATATATATATATATATATATATATATATATATATATATATATATATATATATTATATATTTTGTTAAACTCACCTGAAACAAAAAGAAAAGGAAATAGGGTAAGTGCACTATAGTTCCTGCGGCATTCCAGCCAAGATATCTTTTGCATAGAAAAAATAATATTTACAGCAAAGGAATTAAATTAAAAATTTATTAAACTAATTGTTTGTATTCTTAAAAAATTTTTACAACAATAATTAATAGCCTATAAAATTATAGCATTTGCTTAAATTTAAATAATTAAAAAGAATATCAAAAGCGTCTAATCCTGCGCCCTGATGTGTCATTTTGCCCGCAGTAACTAAAGCACATGCATTTTACATGCATGTTTCAGATTCTGCGGTAAGCAGAATTTAAAGTTAAATAATTAAAGTAATTTTATTTTAAATGTACATATATCTTAATAGACTTAATCTCTTGCAAAGTATCAGTAGTGAGAAACATGTGGACCATTCCCTGCTTTTTTGACTTCTTCTAAATTTCTAAAGATTCAATATCTTTAAAATTCTTCACCAACCGATTCTTGTATTCTTTACTTTTTTTCTCTTCACGTTTCTGTTAAATTTATGATATGTATTAAGATGTTTAAGAAATATTTAAACAATACTTTATGAACAGCAGATTTTTTATGGAAAAATATTTTTCTATTTAATTTAGCATTTTTTAAATTTTAATCTGTACAAAATAACTAACTATATTAATTAATTATATTATATCATCCAAAATGTTTTTTTCTCTTAACAAGTTTTGTCAAATTTAACTAATTAAACTGATTAAAAAAAATTTTAGTTATTTCAACATTTGAAAATGTATTTACTTATAAATAATGTTTTAAACTGACTTACAGAATAATTAAAGACATGTTTAAAGCAATTTCGTATAAAAATTAAAAAAAATTTCAATTAAGTATTTTTCAATGAAAAAGTTGTAAATTTACCTATACAATATTTTAAAACATATATGTGTATTGAATTATTTTACACATAAATTTTTCAAACACTTTTTTATGAAAAGGTTGTAAATTTACGGGTGATTCTCCTGAAATACTCCTTTTTGTGAGTTACAAACAGAAAAGAAAAAAAATTATTATTTATGGAATAATGCAGTCAATTATATTGAGCTTTCAAAAATCTACCACCTCTATAGCATGATCATGCTAACTTTTAGCTTTTAAAGTATATATTTTAAATTAAAATTTACAAAAAAATTAAGAGGTTAAAATTTGGCGCCGGCGTTTTTTATTATATATATTTTTCTATTTACAAAAAATTATTTAAAAATTATAATTTATTAATATTATCTATAAATTTTATAGATTTTGAAATACTTACAGTTATCAAAAATCTCTTTAAACAATTGTCAAAAATTATTTTTCATACATTTTAGGTTCACTTTTCACTGGCAGTTTGTAAACAACCGACAATCATATCAATTTTTAATTTTTATTCAAAAAAGTGAGAGGAATGACGGGTGAGAGGAATGACGATTTCAACATTTTTTAATTTTATTTAATTGACAAATAATTTTCCTGCAGCTTATAATGCCCTATCATGTTTATAAAGGATAACTTTATGTGAAAAAAATTTGCGATCAATTTATATATATTAATATTGTTTTTATTAGGGGTGAGAGGAATGACGCTTTAGGTTGTGAATCTCTGCTTATGTCTCAATTTTAATTTTTTTAACGCAAAATAATGACATTTTTTAAAAAGTAACTTAAGAAATTAATATTAGAGATGTTAATTTAAATATTGATCACAATAATTAATCAATATCTCTACCCACAGCAAAAATATTGGATAATATTCAACGAGTGAGAGGAATGACGCGGTACTACATGACAAATTTCATTTTCTATATTTAAAAAAACTACACGACATATTTTATTTATATTTTTGAAAATTATTCTTAAATATCATAACTTTTAGAAATTAATAAAGTACCAATTTTTATGTTTTAAATAATTGTTTTACCTATTGAAAAAATGAAAAGCACCTAGATGACAGGTTAGAAAATCGATTTTGAGGTGGTAAAATATTTTAAAAATGTATTAAACAATAAAATTTTACAACTTTTTCTTGCAGAACATTTAGAAAAAGTGATAAAATAGGGAAATATGACTTGGTATTTTCCCAAATGATTATAATTATTTAGAAAATCTTGATTACATGCAAAATGAGGTTTTTTGGAGAATCACCCTTACATATTTTTCATACTTATGTATTTGAAGTTAATCCATACAAAAATTTTTGAAAATTTCAAACACTTTTGTTTGAAAATATTCTAAATTCACAAATCTTTCAAACACGCGTTTTTGAAATTATTTCATATACCATATTTGTAAATTTTCAATCACTTTTTGTATGAAAGTATTGTAAATTTACAATCTTTTTTAACAGTGTACTCAAAAAAGTGTTCTATTGCCATATTTTACGAATTTCTTTAATTGTAAAATTATTCGAAAACATCAGTAACATATTTTTAAATAAATATTTAATCACTATTATTTTTCCATAGGAATTAAGATTTTCAAAAATTTCAAATTCAAACCTTTTGAAATTCAACATTTTATAATAATAATTAAAGATGACCGAGTGATTAAATCATTACTTTATATTATAAGAATATTGTTACTGCAACGTCTTCAAAATAATTTTTATCATTTTAATTTAATTTTAATAGAAAAAAAATATAACAAAAATATAGAATATAAGAAAAATAATTACAACGAAAAATATAGAATATAAAAAAAGAAATGTAATTATAATTGAGGTATTGCTCCAAATTGAATAAGTCTTACTGACAATGATTTCAAAAGTGAATATTGAAAGATTTAACTAAACGATTGTAAAGAGATTGGAGTTGAGAGATAGAAACCCATAATTCTTTTATCAAGAGAGAGAAAATGTTTTTTTTTCTTAACGCGCAACAAGAGTCGATAAGAATTGCACTAATAGGGAGGAGTCATCGCTGACAAAAGGAAAGATTTCGAAAGTCAAGGCTTTATGATGCAACGTATATATATATATATATATATATATATATATATATATATATATATATATATATATATATATATATATATATATATATATATATATATATATATATATACATATACACGAAAGTGGTGCGGATACCCCTCATGGACCAATAAATATCGAGAATGCAATAAAAAGCCGTTACCGAGAAAAGTAATATTGCGGTCGACCCGAGAGAGAGACGACGTAAACGGATGCTGCTATGGGTTAAGTCCCAAAGTGCGAAAGATCGATGCGCCAAAAAAACTTTTTGTGGCAAGGAGCGCGCGCATTGTGCATTTTTTTAAGCCCAGAGATAAAAATGAGTGAAAGAGATAAATTGCTTTTAATGTCAATCTCAGAGGAAAATATGGTTTAAGACGAATATGTTTTTTGCTGTTAAAAAAATTGGCGGATTATTTCCTTTTTTTGTTATGAAAAAAGTTGATTATTCTAATTGGTAAAATCTGTTTATGTATATTTTCGAGTTTAGAAAAAATTATTTTTGATTTCACTTTGAATTTATTTTAATTTTTTAAATTTTGTAATATTTGCTTGATTCTTAATCATTAAGTAGGGGAGAGTCTCCAGTTGTGAGACGGGTTTTATTTTTGACCCGTAAATTGTAAACGCACTGAGAGACCTTTGGGTCAGCAGCAGACTTTCGATAGGCTGCTACTGACCATTTTGGTGGTACGCTACAGGACTATACTTTTGGGTTGCTGCGGTACAATTTTGGGCGCGTGACAGTCTCAAAGTTGTTCAGCTGCAAACCAAAGGCGGCATTCCCACTACTTCGGTGAGCTGCTCACCAACATTTTGGACTGTCACGCGCCCAAAATTGTATCGCAGCGCACTAAAACCATAGTGGAGCTGCTATCTTATACGTTGTTCCGCTACAGTCCAAAAGGTCTCTCAGTGCGGGTAAACGAAATTGTAAATAAAATACACCGTTCGAAAGGTAACAGAAATACTCAACTTTTATTAAAAGAAAGTATAGTGTTTCGATGAACTCAGAAAATTTTACGATACATTTTCCGAGCACATCGCTTTTTTCAAAAAAAAAATTTCTCCAGTTGTGAGACACTCATTAAAAATTGCTAAAATTTAATAAGTTTGGCATAAAACGTTATGTTTAGTAGAAATAATTAAATATATTAATAATATATATTATTATATACTAAATAATAATATTTATTCGACAAAATATGACTATCAAATAAGCACAATTAAATAGCTTCAACAAGAGCATTAAAATTGATTTCTTCTGAATCAATTGGCTTTTTTCCACTTGACATGCCCAAAAATACTAGAAAAAAAAATCAAAACAACATTTAAATAGTATGCCTGCAAAGTCGTATTTTTTATGCTGCCCAGATGGGTGTTGACACCGTCTCACAACTGGTGATATGCTGTGTCTCACACCCAGAAATTGGCGCTATTTTGAAAAAGGAAAATTAAATTATTTTCGACCGTAGATTGGAACAATGCAATATTGCATCACAAAATATAAGGAAAACACTAAAAGAAAATGCATGTTAAAAAAAATTGACTGTCTCACAACTGGAGGTGTCTTACAACTGGAGACTCTCCTCTATTTATAATGTTGATTTCTTCGATTCAATCAATAAGTGCAAGTCATTTTCATTCTGGACTTGTTGAGAATCAGAGATATTTCAGGAACATCAACAAGCAACGAACTTATACGTTCTGTGTAGAATTTACAATCGATCATTAAAGATCATTAAAAGATTTCTTTGACAAGTGACAATATTTTCTCCCTTCCTTTAGGGAATATTAATTGGCATTTCTAAAAATGGAGTTTCGGTCTTTTAATTATCAGTTGTTTTTGGAATTTATCGTCGCCAGGATTAGGCCAATATTTTCCCAAGAGCGTTTTACGAGTATAGGGGAGCGTAATCCTAAGTTGGCCGTGGGCCTAAGTTTGCCACCCTGCATTTCTCAGAGATGGTATACTGGACCATCTCTATAATTCTGTATCTATAATTTTGTGGTATGATATATTGATAAACCATGATATAATTTATGGACCTAATTATAATCTAAGATTCTTCTACGCATTGCGAGGACAATAATATTGTTTACGACAAAAAAAATTTAAAATGGCGATTCGTAAAAATGTCGATTCACAAAAGTGACAATTCGTAAAAATGTCGATTCGCAAAAATGACTATTCGCAAAAATAAAAATTCGTAAAAATGACTTTTCGCAAAAATTGCTATTCGCAAAATGGCTTTTCGCAAAAATGACTATTCGAAAAAATGACATTTCGCAAAAATGGCTTTTCGCAAAAATGACTATTCGCAAAAATGCAGTTCGGTAAAATGACATTTGGGGAATAATCATGCGTCCCTGGAAATTTCATATTTTGGACATTTTGTGTTTTGGGAATTTTGTATTGTAGAAAAATAATTTTTAGATTGTGTATGAATTAAAAAATTCAATTTTAAAGTTCTGAATGTTCTTCGCATGCTTTATAGTGATAGAACACTACTGCGCATGCGTTATAGTGATAGAACACTACTGCGCATGCGTTATAGTGACAGAACACTACTGCGCATGCGTAACATTGACAGAACACTACTGCGCATGCCTGGTATTCAAGGAACACTACTGCGCATGTGTATTTGTATGTACAATGAGTATATGTATACGATACTATGAATAAATGATAAAAGTCGAACGACCGAACGATAAAGTACGGAAATACACGAACGACGGACGACAAAACGACAACGAATATCTTAATATTATAGGAGATTTTTGTCGCTGAAAGTTTTCCGAAAACGAAAATTCGTCACTCAACTTTTTCAATTGAAAATAGGAGATTTTCAATTGAATAGGATTTTTCCGACAAAATTATTTAAATAATTATTTACCTTGACATACAATTTTTTTTAAAATTTCCAAATATTGTTTCACTCTTGGAATAGTTTGAAGAATATTTTGTGTAAATTTCGTGGAAAAATATTAATATTTAACGAAGTAGTCACGAGTTGAAGTCAAAACTAGAAATAAGAAAATGTCTTCCGAGCGAGGAGTATGACGCTAGTGTTCATTAATATGTTAGGAAGTTTTTTTGGAAAATATCTCGCCATTTGATATTAAATTAAAGACAATAGAGCAATTTTAACATCGTCGCGCTCTGCTGTAAACGTAAACAATGTCTAACTATATACATTGGTCTTGTAATGGCGGCCATGCTACACGTGCGCCGCCACGCCGCAATTTTACAGCAGAGCGCGACGATGTTAAAATTGCTCTATTGTCTTTAATTTAATATCAAATGGCGAGATATTTTCCAAAAAAACTTCCTAACATATTAATGAACATTTTTGTCGCTGAAAGTTTTCCGAAAACGAAAATTCGTCACTCAACTTTTTCAATTTATTGAAAATAGGAGAATCATTTTTCCGACAAAATTATTTAAATAATTATTTACCTTGACATACAATTTTTTTAAAATTTCCAAATATTGTTTCACTCTTGGAATAGTTTGAAGAATATTTTGTGTAAATTTCGTGGAAAAATATTAATATTTAACGAAGTAGTCACGAGTTGAAGTCAAAAATTCAATAAAATTTCTTAACTTAAAAAAATCACGTTTTTTTCAATTTACGTGAAAACGAGAAATTATATAAAAAATTTTTATTAGAAAAAAAGTTTCGCCTTGAAATTCTGTACAAGAAACAATAATTTAAAATTCATTTTGAACAACTTCAAAATTTTATCTCCACACAGAAAAAAATGCGAATGGTAAAAACAACCACATTTGTGTAGTTAGAAAAAATGTAGTTAAAACTACCATATTCAGCAGCATTTTAACTACACTTCCTCAGTTAGTGGAACCAAAATGAAGTAGTTGGTTTTATGCAGTTAAAATTACTACTTTACGTAGTTGAAATAACTAACAGATGCTTGTAAATGGCTTAACTATAGTGTAGTAGTAAAAAATATTGTTAAAAATAGTTAATTTTACTATTGTGGTAGCAAAAATAACTATTTTGTATTAGTTGCAAACAAAATGAGACTTACTGTTTTTATATAGTAAATACAACCTCTAAAAGTTGTTACTTTTATGATTTATGTAGTTAAAACAACTATTTCTTACTAGTTGCAGAGAAAGAAAGAAATTTACTGTTTTCATATAGTAAAATCAATTGTTGAAAATAGTTATTTTTACTATTTATGCAGTTGAAAAGATCATTTTTTTCTACAGAGAAAAAACGTGAGTGGTAAAAACATCCACATATGTGCAGTTAAAAAAATATAGTTAAAACTACCATATTCAGCAGTATTTTAACTAAACTTCCATAGTTAGTGGAACTAAAATTGAATAGTTGGTTTTATGTAGTTAAAATTACTACTACACGTTATGATTGTGAATAACTCAACAATAGTGCAGCAGTTAAAAGTACTGTTAAAAATAGTTATTTTCGGAATTTCTGTAGTAGAAATATCCATTTCTTGCTATTTGCAAAATAAATTAAAATTTACTGTTCTAAAGAGTAAAAACAACCGCTGGAATTTGTTATTTTTGTGTTTAATGTAGTTAAAAGAACCAATTCTTACTAGCTTTTAATAATTTTTCTCTATGGTGGTAAGAAACATTTATTTTTATAACTACAAAAGTCATAAAAGTAAACAATTTTTATGTTATTTTTACTATATGAAAATAGTAAGTTTAATTTTTTTATAACTAGTAAAAAGTGGACAATTTTACTACAGAAATTCTGAAAATAACTATTTTCAACAGTACTTTTAACTACTGCACTATCGTTGAGTCATTTAAAATCATATGCTGGCTACATTTCAACTAAGTCCTTGAGCTTAAAAAATTAGTATTTATTACTAATTATTATTAAATAGTATTTATTACTACATTTTACAGTTAGACTAACTATTCTGGCATAGTTCATTTTACTAAATAATGTTACGGGCGCCTATAGGAACTACAGGAAATAGTAAAAAAGTAGTCAAATTTACCATATTTTTTTTGTGTGCAGGGGCCAACTTATTTGCCGTGTGTTCGCGCGTGTGCCCTTTTAAGATCTGGAGCCTCATTTATAAAAAGTTAATTATTTTACTGGAGTGAAGAATAAAGTGTGAAATTTATAAACTTTAAAAACTGCACAAGACTGTCATTATTTGTTTTGTTGTTATTATATCTTTTATATATAGACTATACAAGTGCGTTTGTATTTATTTTAGTTTTGGTTTATTATTTTTTAGTAGATTTATTTGGATTCATTTTTATTCAAGTGTTTTTACAAACAATTAAATTATATCTGAATATAAGTGTGACAAGTGTCATTGTCCCATATAGTTCAGACGTGTATTTTAGGTTATATGCGAAATAAAATGAGTAAAATACTAAATAGACAGTGAATATTTATGCAAATTGTTGAAAAAAATTATGTACCGTATTAAAAATTTTAAAGTGCACATATATTTATTTATTTGAATAAAGTGTTGAGATTATTTCAAGTGTGTAGTAAACATAATTTCCAAGAATACATATTTTAATATTAATTCATTATATATATATATATATATATATATATGTGTGTGTCAATTGTTGTTTTAAAATAATTAAATAATATAAATTTATATTATTATTACGTAAAGAATCTTTTTAAATTAAAGATAATGACTTTTTTTACAAAATATTTGAATTTTCTGTCACAGAAAGATTATAAGATATATCACACTGACAGGGATTATAACGATTCTAACAATTTTTATTAATGAAATTTACTTTTATTTTTTAGTTACTTTTATCAATTTTATTACAATTATTCATTAAAATTTGTTCTTAAAATATTGCCAATCAAATACAGTATAATGTGATATTTTTCTATACTTGTAGTTAAAACTTGAGAACATTGAGTGTCATCCTTTTACAACATTTATGCTTTATTTTTAGGTAAATTTAATTTTAAATCGTGTTTTAGTTTATTATTATAAAAGTATTTTTGATAAAGAATTACTTGTATTTGTTGAATTAATTTATAATATAAATTAATTAGTACAGCTATAACTAATATGGGTTTTATTACTTTTATTTATCTTTTCAAAATGTCATTGATCTTATTTTAAAGTCTGTTAAATTCTTATTATATAATTCAATTATTGTATTATTAAATTTATAATGTAAAATTACCATTTTTTGTATCAAAATCTTTTTATTTAAATAATTTTCTTGTATGTTTATTATTAATATCAACGTAAAGGACAGGCAGAAGCGCAGCGGCGCAGTCTGGTGGTAGAAGTTAGTACTACTCAAGTAGTGGTCATATATTTGCCGGTGCGATCTATAGGAAATTGAGTGAGTCGGACAGGGGTGCTGAACACTAATATATACTTGCCAAAGTGATTAAATTTCATTTTGTTACTATTTTCGACCAATTTGCTTAGGCGGCCAACTTAGGACCACTCTCCCCTATTCATTCAATAATAAGGATCGAATTTAACTATTAAATAAGAAATGATTTAATAGTTCAATTCGACCCATTCGAAAGTTATTTTTAATTTTTGGCACTTTCCACCTTGGGTCAATATTGGTTCACTCTACTATTTTCGCGATATTGCATTTTCAATCGTTAATCGTATTTTTCTTACTGTAAAAATTGACAAATGGATTCATAGTGGACCAAATAGAGTCACCAATATTGGCCCAGGATTGTAAAAATCGCTAGGGTCAATATTGACACTAATTGGTCTAGTGTTTAACCAATTGTCAGTGATCGCAAGAGAAAAAGTTCAATTATAGCATAAGATCTACTTTGGAATATAATTTCTGTAATAATGTTGCTAAATATTGTCCCAAGATTGCGAATTTAAATATCAGTCTCGCATTTTAATATTCGAGTAATTTTTAAATAATAGAAATGATTTTCGATTTAGAAATGACTTCTATACACTCCTAACCTTGGGATCATATTGAAATTCGAGGCTTGTCATTGGTTGCTATATCCACAACCTTGGGTCAATATTGGCAAGGAGAATTCCTTCAATTTGTAGTTATCAGGCGGAAATTTCCCACTGGCAGGGTACCGCGCCTGTACAGACGTCGGTAAGACTGTACTGGCATGGGTCTGCCTGACGACCGGAGCGGTACAGGAATTCTACTGGAACCTGACAATGTGTTGTAGTGGCTGCGCGCCTGGCTCGGTACAGATTTGATGCCGCCGAACAACCGGCGTTGTACAGGCATTCGTCCGTCTGGCAACCAGGACGGGCCAAATTTTGTTCCGAAAGATGACTTTCTTCTGGCGTTCTACTGGCATTCGTCCGCCTAGCAAGCGACGCGGGGCAAATTATATTCTCTATTAAAAAAAAATGAAAAAAAATATTTAATTAACTATGCATGGTGCATGTTAGTTAACATTTATTTATAGACCATTTAAAGCATTTTTTATACATTTTACATTTTTTTTACACATTAAAATTCTAAACGCTCGCAGTGGGATACGAAGCCCAAGCCTATCCTAATCTACGCACCGAAGTCTAATACGCTAACCACTACGCTATTCGCTCGCTTGCGGATGTGAGCAAAACAACGCCAATATACAATACCGCTAAACAAAAACTTATATATAAAGTGAATAATAATTTTTACTTAAATATTTTTCAATATTTTAGCATTTTATTTATTTTATGCAAATAAATATAGTTTTATTATATTTTTTAATCTTCAATGTTTTTAATATTTATCTTTATTTTATTATTTAAGAATAATTAGTTGAATACTTCACTTTATAACTATTCGAAATCAATACAAAATTAACCAAAATAAACATTTGCAACTTACTGCATTTCATTTATACTTTATAACTGTTTTAAAAAAAGAGAGAAAGATGAATGTAATTAATTTGAAGGAAATAATAAATATTAATTAACATTCACCTTGTATAGTTAATTAAACATTTCTTTTATTTTAATTTTTAATAAAGAATATAATTTGGCCCGCGCTGGTTGCTGAACGGACGAATGCCAGTTAGGGTGGTCAAAAAAAAGTAAAATCGGAATTTTAATGCTCTCACTCTCTAGGATTGTTCTATATGGAGAAAAAAAATACCCCTATTTTTTTTTGAAAATAAAAAAATATTTAGAGGTCGCTCAAAGCTAGGTTGATTCAACAAATTCAAGCCTGGCAAAAACAACCTTGCAAATCCTAGTCAAATTGACCAGGATTTTAGTAATTTTGCCTATTTCCATAATGCGCACGCGTCTGCAGGTAGGTAAACCTACAAGTACCACTTTCACAAAAAAAATTTTCTTCTATACAAGAATAAAGAACTAATTTAGTGCTAATTTAGTACCATATTTAAAAATTTAGAGCTGCTAAACTTTTTGAAAAAACGTATGGTACTGTCAGCTTGACGTATAGCTACAAGTACCATACCCTAAAAAATAACAATTTTTAAAAAACTTTTCCACAGGAATTTTGAACTAATTTAGTGCTCTAACATATGTAGCTTTAAAAAGAATTTTCCAAAAACTACTTTACGAAAAAAAAATATTTTTTCAAAATTTTTTTCATAGAAATTTAGAACTAATTTAGTGCTCTCACATAGAATTAAAAGGAGTATTTTACAAAAACTACCCTTAACCTCAAAAACTACCTAGCAAACATAAAAATGTATATTTTTTCAAAACTTTTTTCAAAGGAATTTAGAGTTAATTTAGTGCTCTAACAGAGCATTAAAAAGAATTTTCTAAAAAATACCCCTAACCTAAAAAAGTAGACAAAGGAAATAAAAAGGCATTTTTTAAAATTCTTTTTTCACAACAATTTAGAACTACTTAAGTGCTAATTTAGTACCATATATAAAAATTTAGAGCTGTTAAATTTTTTAAGAAAACGTATGGTACTACAGGCTTGACGAATAGCTACAAGTACCATACCCTAAAAAATAACAATTTTTAAAAAACTTTTCCACAGGAATTTAGAACTAATTTAGTGCTTATCTAGTACCATATATAAAAATTTAGAGCTGTTAAACTTCTTAAGGAAACGTATGGTACTACAGGCTTGACGTATATAGCTATAAGTTCCTTACACTAAAAAGTAAGAATTTTTAAAAATCTCTTTCACCGGAATTGAAAATTAATTTAGTGCTCTAACATAGCATTAATAAGAATTTTCCAAAAACTATCCTCAACCTCAAAAACTACCTAAGGTAAGTGCGTCAATTGCTGCGGATGCTTCAATTGCTTCGCGTTTGTGAAACGTGTAATTATTTATAATTTAACAAAATAATTATGTTTAAAAATGTTTGGAAAAATTATTTTGATCAATACGTGATACAATGATCTATAAAGATACACATTAAAAATATAATTAGCTTAATTATTTAACTTTTAATTCTGCTTACCGCAGAAATTAAAATATGCTTGTAAAATGCATGTACTTCAATTGCTGTGGATAAAATGACATCTAAATGCATGTTATTAAGGCTGCAGAAACTGACGCGCAGCAATTGACACAGCCCGCAGAATTAGAAGCTCTTGATATACTTTTAAATTATTTAATTACTAGCTGTCGGACCCGTCTTCGACGGGTTTTATAATTTCATCTAATGCATTTGATAGGGTGTCTCTACGTACCAACCGGGAAATAGCCGGAAATTAAATTTTACTGGCAAAAACTAATAATTAGTTACCATTAACTAATTATTAGGAAAATATTACTATAGTAATCAGTAGAGTCTAATTATAAATAATTGTGTCGCATTTAAACCCTACACGTTACGATTGCTAAAACCTAAATAAAATCTATATGTTTAAGCTGAAAGTAGATCTTAAATTTTGTCTCGGGGCTGTTTACATAAATATTACATCAATAAAAATTAAAGTAAAAAGCAGTTTTTAAAAACAAATTAATATAATAAAACTTTTTTAATTTGGTAAGAAAATTCCCGGTTTTTCCTGGTCAAATTAAATTCCCGGCTATTTATCGGTTTCCCCGTGCAATCGGTAGACACTCTGTCAAATGTATTTCAGTAGAAATTAAAACCCGTCAAAGATTCAGCAGGGTGTCTACTAATTTCGTTTCACAAAATTCCCGGATTTTTCCCGATTTTTTTCTGATTTTTCCCGGTTTTTCTTTTCTTGCAAATTTAAATGTATTTTACTTTAAACATAAATAAATCTACAAATGTTGATAAAAATGAACAATTTAAGAAAACAATGTTTTCAAGTTTATGCATATTTATTTATTACACATATATTTTCAATAAAAATATCATTTTAAACATATAGTACGTAGTCACAGCAATGCATTATTTTTGGCAAACATATCTTTAAATTAACTTTTTAATAATTAAAAATCACAAAGTTTTTAGACTTTTAATATATTTGTTAAATTATCACAACGCCTTTCATCATTTAACATACCTAATCTTAGAAATTAGTATGTAACTTTATTTAAAATTGAAGTTAAATGCCTTCAGTGAAAACAGATAATTAAAAAATAAGTAATATAAATATTAAAATAACATTATTTACGTAAATCTTTTAATTGCTTGTCAATCACAGCAATTGACATGGAAGTTTCTGCGAGTAACTTCGCTTTTTTATTTTTCAATTCCTTTTCTTTAGTTTTTATTTCATTATGCTTTTTCTTTAAGTTTTCTTCTTCAACCTTTTCTTTTTGGCGTCTTCTTAAAACATCTTGATACTTTCCGTGGGCATTTTTCATTGATTGAATTAAAAGTTTCGTAATGATCAAAGATTTAAGGTCCTGCGCTTTTGTCAAATAATCATACACAATTTTGTGAGCAATAAGTGTCTCTTCCATCAAATTTTCTACCAATATCTCACGATTTATGGAAAACCCTCTTTCCAATGCAGCATTCCCATGCGACAATGTAAAAATCAGTTTGAGTACCCTCTGTAGATTTTCGGAATCTGATTCGAATTTCCATGATAGTAATAGATGCCACCAAAAATCGTCCAGTTCCCAAGCATTTTGAAAAGACGTCTGACCTGGCATTGTAGATAAGAATCTAAAAATTAGAAAAGAAAAAAAAGTGCAGGAGAAATCATCTAAATACAATAAATGTTTAAAATTGAATGAAAAATTAAATAAATAAAGTGATAAAATTAGAAAAATTATAAATAATGATTGAAAACAAATAATATTTGCATCATGAAAACAAATAAATGATTCATTTTCAGCCAAAGAAAAATATTTTTAAAATAAATAATTTAAAAATGTATTTAAAAATTATTAGCTATTTCCTATTTGCTTTCAAAATTGCTTAATTAATGATAACAAAAATTTTAAAATCGACAAATTCTAAATTTTTAGAATATTTTAAGTGAAATCTATGTTTCCTGTTTGCATTTAGATACGTAAATTTAAATATAAAACTATTTTAAATACGATGTGAAATCAAATATACAAATATTTTGTTATTGTTATTTAAAATTTGCAAAATAGAAATTCTTAAGAATAAAAAATCTTTAACTAACAAATTTCGATTTTATTTAAATAAATTTAAAATCATTTACATCCACGAGTATATAACATAACCTTAAATATTTTCGAGCTGATAACATATCGATTATAATTATTTTAATAGAGATTATAGAAACTTTGATATTACACATAATTAAGTATGCAAATTAAGCGTAATTACTTACCAAACTATATTCGCATTTCAAACATCTAACAGTATTTCAAACAGTACAAGTAAAATATGACATGTGACGACAAACAAATTGCTATATTTTTTCTACCGAGTGAAGTCATCTGCGTTAATAAATCAAACTCGAATACATCGATTAACCGCAATAAAACTATCTTTACCCGCGACTTTTAAATTTCAAATTAAGTTTATCTATTTTCATAAAGATAATCAACGAAACTTGAAATAAAATTTTTTTATTTTTCAAGCAAAGTTAAAAAATTCCGGTATGGTGAAAAATTCCCGGTTCATTCCCGGTTTCTCTCGGTCAATTTAAATTCCCGGTTTTCCCGGTAAGTAGACACCCTGAGACTGGTACTGGTATATAACATATTTACTTAAAAAAGAGTATTTTCATAAAATAAGTCAATTTTTGTAGCCATCTGCAGATTTATTTATGGCTAAAACTTAAAATCAAGTAAATTTAAATTTGTTTAAAAAAAACCGAGTAAAATTTAGTCAACGCCAAAAATTTTTTTAAACAAATATATATCCCATGCTTAACTTTTGTCTTTACATTGCTCAAAATATCTTTAGAATTTAAGTTTCAATTAAAGAATATTGGATAAATTGGGTGAATAATTATGAATTGCATTATTTTGATGACAAAATCTTAATCAGAGACCCCAAAAATACTACTGAATTAAGCTTGATAGTAACTAATAACAATTATAATTTTTTCGATTTTTTGATATCGAAAATATTTTTATACTTACATTTTAGTCATTGTTTAAAAGCAATTTATTACAAAATGTAAACTTTGAAAATTTGCGATTAAAAAATTTTTTTTAAAACATTTTTATACTTAAATCTTAGTTATAGGACACTATTTTTTGAAAAATTATGCTAAAATGTGACTAAATAACATGTTAATTATAGATAGTTTAAAAGCATTTCATTAAAAAATATAAAATTTGAAAATTTGCTATTTTTTGAATTTTTTTAAATCATTTTTATACTTACATCTTTGTTATAGCTTATAGGACAGTATTTTTGGAAAAATTGTGATAAAATTTGACTTAATAACATGTAATACTCAATTATAGAAAGTTTATAAGCAATTCCTTAAAAAATATAAAATTTGAAAAATTTCAATTTTTTAAATTTTTTGAAAACATTTTTATACTTACATCTTAGTTATTGGACATTACTTTTAGCAAAACTATTCTAAAATATGACTAAATAACATGTTATACTCAATTATAGAAAGTTTGAAAGCATTTTTTAAAAAATGTAAAATTTCAAAATTTTTTGATTTTTGAATTTTTTGAAAAAATTAAATATCTCCGGTTCTAATTAATATTTTTCAAATCTGTAAATTTATAAACCTTCCTTGGTCCAAGGTCTAACATTCTGCCATATTTGGTTTCAAACGGTTCAGCCGTTTTAAGTGATGCGCGAACAAAGATTCTGTGACATACCGACACACATACATCCATACATACATACACGAAATTTTTTATTGGTATATTTGGAATCCTTGATGCTCAAAACGAATAATTATGTGTGAAATTTAAAGTTCTGAGCAATGTACAGACAAAAGTCTGATTTTATTTATATAGATAGAAGATAGATAATTAAACGCTCTAATTTTATAGGCTACTAGCTGTCGGACCCGTCTTCGACGGGTTTTAGTTTCGGCTAATACATTTGATAGGGTTTGTACCAACCGGGAAATAGCCGGGAATTAAATTTTACTGGGAAAAACTAATAATTAGTTACCATTAACTATTTCGTGAGGAAAATATTACTATTACAATCAGTGACAGATTTTTTTCTATCAAATTTGATATTTAGGAACAGTATTTGGCAACTTGTAGTACTTTGTGCGTTTGTAGTACTGCAATTAATGTATTAAAAATTAATCCTAAATTTACACCAGCTTTTGGAGTCAAAGAAGAGTCTAATTATAAATAATTGTGTCACAATTAGACAATTAGACAATAAAAATTAAAGTAAAAAGCAGTTTTTAAAATCAAATTAATATAATAAAACTTTTTTAATTTGGTAAGAAAATTCCCGGTTTTTCCTAGTCAAATTAAACTCCCGGCTATTTATCGGTTTCCCCGCGCAATTGGTAGACACTCTGTCAATTCTAATATGGTAAGCTAAATCCCGTCAAAGACTTGTACTGGTATATAACATATTTTCTTAAAAAAGAGTATTTTCATAAAATAAGTCAATTTTTGTAGCCATCTGCAGATTTATTTATGGCTAGAACTTAAAATCAAGTAAATTTAAATTTGTTTAAAAAAAACCGGGTAAAATTAAACAAACATAGAGACTCTGCTTAACTTTTGTCTTTACATATTGCTCAAAACATCTTTAGAAGTTTAATCTAAAAGTAATATAACGTAACTTTTTACCACCTAAGCTTTTACTCAGTAGCATGATAGTATCGTATTACAGGTGCTGAATGAATTGGATAAATAATTATGAATTGCATTATTTTGACGTCAGAATCTTAATCAGAGACCCAAAAAATACTATTCAATTAAACTTGATAGTAATTAAAAATAATTTTAATTTTTTCAATTTTTTGATATCCAAAATATTTTTATACTTACATCTTAGTCATATCATGTTTTGTGCAAAATTATGCGAAAATGTGACTAAATAACATGTTATACTGAATTATACAGTGTTTAAAAGCAATTCATTAAAAAATGTAAACTTTGTAAATTTGCGATTTTTTTAATTTTTTGAAATCATTTTTACACTTAAATCTTAGTTATAGGACACTATTTTTTGCAGAATTATGCTAAAATGTGACTAAATAACATGTAATACTTAATTATAGATAGTTTAAAAGCAATCCATTAAAAAATATAAAATTTGGAAATTTGAGATTTTTTGAATTTTTCGAAATCATTTTTATACTTACGTCTTAGTTATAGGACAGTACTTTTTTAAAAATTATGCTAAAATTTGACTAAATAACATGTAATACTCGATTATAGAGAGTTTAAAAGGAATTTATTAAAAAATATAAAATTTGAAAAATTTCGATTTTTTGAATCTTTTTAAAAAAATTTTATACTTACATCTTAGTTATAGGACATTATTTTTGGCCTAGCGGCCGGGGGAACTTTAAGAACTATTTTCTCCTTGGGTGCGGATTCCTGGAGCACTTACGTAAAACTTTTTCAAAGTTTAGCGATCAGTGTTCTGTTCTACGGTATTCAGATTTGGGGGATCCGATATTTAGAGGAAATAGAAAGGGTGCAGCTTGCGTTTTTCAAGAAGCTTTTGCTACTTCCAATAAATACCCCGGGTTACGCAGTCAGGCTTGAGAAGGGATCCTTACACCTTGCTCATAGGGTTCTGGGTTTAACACTGAGCTGGATACAAAAAATTTCCAGTATGCAGTCATCCAGATATCCCAGCCTGTGTTTTAATGAACTTAGAGCCGAGGGGCTGTTCACTCTCGAATCTAAGATTCGTAAGGGAACGATTATTTACGAATACAAAGAAATCCGTGGAGAATCCGCCCGAATTTTAAGAAATCATAAGGATTCGCCTTTTACGAATCCAAGCGATTTCATGTGAATCCAAGATTCAGAGAATTCGTCACCTACGATTCCAGTCGATTCCATATGAATCCATGCAATCAATAATAAATTTTCAACTTATTGTTGAATTGGATTCTGAGTGATCAGCCCCTCGCTTAGAGCTCTGGCATTAAGGAGCCCGTCGAATGGCTTCAACTGGTTCACGCAGTTAAAGGTTTTTTTTGAGCAGGATGATATGATTCATTTTTGGTCGGATCTCTCATTGAATAGCGTGAACACGTTTAGGAACCTTATCCTGGAGAAATATGGTCACTCTTTGCGAGTAATGGATGATAAGCGTGTTGTATCGTCAAGCAGTCTTTGCATTTATCCTTTTCTCCCCATACGATTGGATACGCAGCCATACCTAAAGACCAGAAACTTGCTATCTTGTAAGAGAACATTTGCTCAAATTAGATTATGTAATAAGTATGTTAATAGAATAATAACAGATAATTTTGTGTATAAATTCGAAAATAATATGATCTGCGCTGCCTGTAGAAGAGAGTTAGACTCTCTAAATCATATTTTACTGGACTGTCCTTTATGCTCTCATATTTGTGAATATCACTTCCCGATTCTTTTAGAAAAAACTGATCGAACCGAAGCTTGGAGTGAGATTTTGTCATCGGAAGATTCTAATGTAATTAAAAGATTTGTACGTATGATTGTGGAGATCCTGGGTGAGCGTATCTCTAGATTCTAGAAGTTGAATGTTTTGCGAACTGATGTATTGTAATATAATGAGACTTCACTTGTATAAACCGATAGGTTATGAAACGAGTTAATAAATATATGGGCAATTCCACGGGAAATTTTTCTACGACATTTTAGAATCGGTTAAACATATTTTTTTATCGTTCTTGATAGAAAAATATTAAATACGTATTTTTTTATTTTTCCATATTTGCCAAAATTTTCGAGTTATGAATTTTCAAAATTTTGGATTTTTAAAAGTAGACCTATTTTCAATAGCTTATAACTTTGAAAGTATTGAGTTTGGAAAAAAGTTGTCAAAGGAAGAAAGTTTTGGTTTTTCTTCAACTTTTAAAAGATTAAAAAAAAATTTTTTTTTTAAAATTTTTAATAAAAAAAAAATTTTTTTTTTATAAACAAATTAATTTTTTTTAAATTTGGGCGCGATTTTTTTTATTTTTTTTTTATTTATTTATACCTACTAATATACAGAAAAATTTCCAAAAAGATTCGAGATGGGCCGACTCGTAGTTTTCGTTCTATAAATTTTTTAATTAATTTGTTTATAAAAAAAAAATTTTTTTTTCTTAAAAATTAAAAAAAAAATTTTTTTTAAAATTACATAAAAGTTAAAGAAAAACCAAGATTTTCTTTCTCTGACAAGTTTTTTCTAAACTCAAAACTTTCAAAGTTACAAGCTATTAGACTTATAATTCACAGTTTTCGTTCTATAAAAAATTTATGGAACGAAAACTACGAGTCGGCCCATCTCGAATCTTTTTGGAACTTTTTCTGTATATTAGTAGGTATAAATAAATAAAAAAAAATAAAAAAAATCGCGCCCAAATTTAAAAAAAATTAATTTGTTTATAAAAAAAAATTTTTTTTTCTTAAAAATTGAAAAAAAAAATTTTTTTCAATTTTTTAAAAGTTGAAGAAAAACCAAAACTTTCTTCCTTTGACAACTTTTTTCCAAACTCAATACTTTCAAAGTTATAAGCTATTGAAAATAGGTCTACTTTTAAAAATCCAAAATTTCGAAAATTCATAACTCGAAAATTTTGGCAAATATGGAAAATAAAAAAATACGTATTTAATATTTTTCTATCAAGAACGATAAAAAAATATGTTTAACCGATTCTAAAATGTCGTAGAAAAATTTCCCGTGGAATTGCCCATATATAACATGTAATACTCAATTATAGAGAGTTTAAAAGGAATTTATTAAAAAATATAAAATTTAAAAAATTTCGATTTTTTGAATCTTTTTAAAAAAATTTTATACTTACACCTTAGTTATAGGACATTATTTTTGGCAAAACTATTCTAAAATGTGACTAAATAACATGTTATACTCAATTATAAAAAGTTTGAAAGCATTTTTTAAAAAAATGTAAAATTTGAAAATTTTTGAATTTTTTGAAAAAATTGAATATCTCCCGTTCTAATTAATATTTTTCAAATCTGTAAATTTATAAACCGTCCTTGGCCCAAGGTCTAACATTCTGCCAAATTTGGTTTCAAATGGTTCAGCCGTTTTTAAGTGATGCGCGAACAAAGATTCTGTGACATACCGACACACATACATACATAGACGAAATTTTTTATTGATATATTTGGAATCCTTGATGCCTAAAACGAATAATTATGTGCGAAATTTAAAGTTCTGAGCAATGTATAGACAAAAGTCTGATTTTATATATACATTGAACTCTTGCTGTAATGGACTCGAATGTGCTGTGGTCCATTACAGCAAGAGTACCCTTGAAGCAAGGTCATCAAAACATTCAGGGCCGTATGAAGATTTAAAACATAGATTCTAAATAATTTTTTTTATTTTCTTTAAATGCACAAATTTTTAACTAAAAGCAAGTAATTAAGGAATGGAAACATAATTTTGGAAAATATTTTTTTTTTAAAATGACTAAACAGCTCATAAAATAATAAAAAATTGAAAATAAGATTTTAGTGGGGAGACTGTGCACCCGCAAAATTTAAAAAATAATACTTTGTTGGTGGCGCTAGTCGCCGAGCTCAGCGACCCCGTTTCATGATACAAAAGTTTTGAACGTTCAAATGAACGAAATTTTTTTTTCTTTTAATTTCAATTTTTTTTTATTGAAAACTATTTATACCCATACCAGAATACAATATCCATTAAAAAAACCAAAACTAATAAGCAATAGGGGTGAAAACTGACACCCCAGGTAGGGGTGACATACTAATTGTGTAGATCTGTCTTTGCCCGTTAATTTTTTTCGATTCTTTCAACGCAGAAAATTTTCTTTTATTATCCTGAACAACATCCAAAAAACCAAAAATCTCGGAGACCCCCATTTTCACCCTCCACAATGGGGGTGATGATTAAAAATATTAATAACTTCTTTGCCCGTTAATTTTTTTCGATTCTTTCAACGCCGAAAATTTTCTTTTATTATCCTGAACAACATCCAAAAAACCAAAAATCTCGGAGACCCCCATTTTCACCCTCCACAATAGGGGTGATGATTAAAAATATTAATAACTTCTTTGCCCGTTAATTTTTTTCGATTCTTTCAACGCAGAAAATTTTCTTTTATTATCCTGAACAACATCCAAAAAACCAAAAATCTCGGAGACCACCATTTTCACCCTCCACAATGGGGGTGATGATTAAAAATATTAATAACTTCTTTGCCCGTTAATTTTTTTCGATTCTTTCAACGCAGAAAATTTTCATTTATTATCCTGAACAACATCCAAAAAACCAAAAATCTCGGAGACCCCCATTTTCACCCTCCACAATAAGGGTGATGATTAAAAATATTAATAACTTTTTTGCCCGTTAATTTTTTTCGATTCTTTCAACGCAGAAAATTTTCTTTTATTATCCTGAACAACATCCAAAAAACCAAAAATTTCGGAATCCCCCATTTTTAACCCCTGCAATGGGGGTGATTTACTAAATATTCAATAACAACTATGCACGTTAATTGTTTCCAATTCTTTCAATGCAAATAATGTTTATTTATTTTTCTAAACAATTTCCAAAAAAAACTCTCGGTCACGTCTCCTTTTACCTCCTATAATGGAGGTGAAATAACAAAAAATCAAAACGCATCCTTTTGTTTATGGTTTACACTGACCCTACAAAATCGAAAATATTTTTTTAAAAGTGTCGAAATAGCGAAAGGTGAACATTTTTTTGTTGACAATGTTGACAATGCTTTAATCATGTTAAAAAGGTTTTTATTTTTAACCCTTTAGAAACTTTTCTTTAATGGGAACACTGCTCCAAAAATTAAAATTATATTTTTCAAAAAATATGAATAAGCTTTATGAACATTTTATTTTCACAAATTATTTCTCTTAAATTATTTGAAACAAATTTTAAATTAGTCGAGAATTCAATTATTTTTATTAATAATTAATTTAGGTTTTACTCACAAATGGATTATTATTATTATTTATTATATGTTAATATAATTTATTAATTAATGATTTGCCAATATATGTATTTAATTAATTATTAAATATAAAAGATTTAGTGCGATTCCAAAAGAGATTTTAGTTTTTCGGATGGAGTAAACCAATTGCAATGAAACTGAGGAATTTCAATCTACACATAAAAAGAAATATTTCCACCAAATATTGCATCAAAATATTTAGTAGTTTTTGAGATGTCAAAATTTTGGAACAATTTTGAAATCGTTATATTTTCTTTCCATCTTAACCAAATCACTTTCTTTGTGGAAAAAATTCAGCATAAAAAAATGAAAAATTTTTTTATATTATGTTTATAAAAAATTTTCATAAAGAAAAAAGTTATTTAATAATAATTGAATAACTTTTGCACGACTAAATGAAATTGAATGAGGCAAACACTAAACAAATCTTCGCTGTAGTTTTTTTTTAAAATTACGAAAAAGCATTGTACATCACGAAACATTTTTATACAATACCAGGAAGGAAGAGTAAGGAGACCGAACTCTGCTTCTACAAATGTCTGAAAAATATGCACGAAAAGTGCCAGACTCACTGTGTTCTAGTTGATCGCCAATTAAGTCGATCATGCGCATTGAACTAAAGTTCAGTGTTGACATAGATGAAAAGTGTGGTTATGTCAAGGTAAATATAACATAGTTTAAACAGTGTTAATTTTAAAAGCAAATTTATTTATTTGCAATTGTGATATTATTTAGATTTTCAAAATAATTTAATAATATATTTATGAAAAGGGAAAAATTTTGCGAAAATGGTTAAGAAGAATTGTGTTTATAACTAGAGTATATTTACATACCGTAGAAGGATAGAAGAGACTAATGTTTTTAGACTCTTTTTGTTCTTTCTTTACATCCGGGCACACAACACGACATTTTTTAAATAAAATAAATACATAATTATTAAAACGAAATGTATTGTATATGTATCTCACTAAGACCGGCTAAATGTAAACATTAGATCTTACATCTCACTCGCACAATTTTTACGAGAAACAGAGACACAACACAGCTTATGCGCATGATCGACTTAATTGGCGATCAACTAGAACACAGTGAGCCTGGCACTTTTCGTGCATATTTCTCTGAGATTTTTAAAGCGCTTTCTACACAGAGTTCGGTCTCCTTACTCTTCCTTCCTGTACAATACTTTAATATTTTTGTTCACTTTTAAGCGTAAACATTAGAAGTTTCTGCTACGTTACGTGCAAATTCAGGTGCGCGCGCAGACCTCTCTCTCTCTCTCTGAAACCGGAAATTCGTAGATGATTAGAAAGAGAGGTCTGCACGCGCATGAAATTATTCAATAAATTATTTACTTTTGTATTTAAATAATTGAATAATTTTTAAAAGGTTTCAAATTAAAATATATTTGAAGATTTGAGTTTTCTAAACTTTTAAATGAGAATTTTAAAGAATTAATTTTTTTCAAAAAGTTTAATTTAAATTTTTTAAAACAATTTGAAGTTACATTCGATAATTACATGGAAAATGTTCAAAATTCTCAGAAATTTTTCCTATATTTTCATAAATTTTCTTAATGTTTAAGAGAATTTTTCCTAACTTTTGGGATGTTTTCTAAACTATTTCATGAGAATAAATTTTTAGGAAGTTTTCGATAATTTTTAAAAAAATTCCATTATATATGTTAGTAAAATTTTCAAAATAATTAATAAATTATTAACAAATTATTAAACAAATGTATTTGAAAATTCTCAAAGAACTTTCTCAAAAATTATTAAAAATAGTTGATTTAGAGGAGAATTTTTGTTAAAAATTCTGAAAAATAATAATTGAATTAAAATGATGAAAATAATTTTCAAAAAATTACAGTAACAATATTCCTAATATAAAATAATTATAATACTTTTATAAGTTGTTTTATTTCAAACAGGTTTGAATTTGATATTTTTAAAAATCTTCCCGTGGAAAAATAATAATAATTAAATATTTAAAACAAAGAAGTTATTGAAGTTTTCAAATAATTTTACGATTAAAGAAATTCTTATAAATAAATGTAACAGCACATTTTTTGATTAAAATTTTTCCTTAATTTTCTAAACATTTAAAAATTTTCATTTTCAATTAAAATTCTCAATTGACACGTATAGAATTTATAAAAATTTATTTTTCCTTTATTTTTAAAAAACTTTGAATTTTATTAAAGCAATTGTAATTAAGAAATAGAAATGATGCAAATTATTTTCTTATAAAAATTTGAGAATTTTAAACACAAATATTAAGAAAAGGGAATATGTAAAAAGAAAAGAGATTGAAAAAAGAAAATGAGATTGTAAACAATATTGAACAATAGTGAATAATAATCATAATTTTTTAACAATTAACAATTTTCTAATATATATTATAATAATATAATTATAAAATATAATATATATTATAATATAATATTTTCTAATATATTTTATCAATTTAAAGCAAAAAATTAATCATTTTTATTTTTCAATTATTTCAAATCTTTTTAATTGTATATTTCGAAACTTAAATTAGACAAATTATTCTTGAATAATTTTTTAAAGATTTGTCTATACCTATTTTTCACACCAGAAAAATCGAAATAATTTGCAAGTTCTATACTAAAATTGAGCCGCCGGAAGGAAAACTACACATAAAATTTCGACAGGCGTTTGAGTTGGTCTCTAATGGTTGAAAAATCAATGGTCATAAAAAATTTTTTGAAATCACTTTCTTATTGGAAATTTGATTCCGCATATTTTTTCTTCTATAAAAAAATTTATAACTTTTACCATTTTCGAAAAAAATGCAAAAAAGTGGATTTTTTGAAAACACATTTTTTTATGTACAGGAAGTATACTTTAAACTATCTTTAAGACAGCAAACTTTGGCAAGAAGTGAAATATTTTGTTTAAAAAAAGTTATTAATTTTTTTCATAAACAGTCATAAAATTATTATTTACAATGTTTGAGGACTTTGTTTATCTGAAAAATTTTTAGTAATCAAAAACTTCCAGTGAAGAAAATGTTCATTAAGGTATAATACATACTTGTGCCAAGTAGTTTTACTCTAGGATTATCCTTTACTAAATATTATTAAAAAACTATTTTCTGACAAATGCGCGCGAGTCAAGAGTCTAGCGTATGTGTTGAGTTGGCAATGCTAAGTCTCAAGGTTGCATAGCCGCGCGCGTTTGACAGAAAATAGTTTTTTTATATTTATTAAACGGTTAATTCTAGAGTAAAACTACTTGGCACAGGTATGTATTATACCTTAATGAACATTTTTTTCACTGGAAGATTTTTATCACTAACAATTTTTCAGATAAACGAAGCTCTCGAACATTGTAAATAATAATTTTGCCGTGTATGAAAAATTTTTTTTAAGTTTTTTTAAAAAAAAATATTTTACTAAGTCAAAGTTTGTTGTCTTAAGGATAGTTTAAACTATACTTCCTGTAATTATCAAAAGAAAGAATTAATATCAATTTTTTTATAGAAGAAAAAATATGTGGAAACGAATTTCCAATAAGGAAATGATTTCAAAAATTTTTTTATGACCATCGACGGTTCAATTGCAGACGAGTGATTTTGTTGTGAAATCTGAAAAGCGGAGAGAATTTTTGACGGCGATGGGCGGGGAGAAGAACAGGCGACGTCGAGTGTAGCACGGAGTAATAATAAGGAGACTGTACTACCAGTGAGATACCGTGCCAAATGTCTGCCTTGGTTCACTGAGTAGTAAAGACTTCTTAAAAATAAAGCGCATGCGCAGTTTGCAACTATCTTCGTCACTCTTGAAAGAACGATGAGAGAGATCATTATTTTGACGTGCGAGTTAGAAAGTGTGGTTATGTTTTATTGTTGACAACAGCAACTATACGGGAAAATCAAGATTTAAATAAGAAAAAATATTAATTAACAAACTGCAAAGAGAAGAGTAAGTACAATATATTATAATATTAATAAATTGTAATATAGGTGTGAGTAGATATTAATAAAAAGATTATTTTTTTCGAACCGGAGTAATTCTTTTCTTTGTATGATAAAGTGAATGAAAACAATATAATATTATACTATAATCGCTATAATGCTAATATAATTAATATCTACTCACACATTTCCTATATTACAATTTATTAATATTATTTAATAGTATAATAATTATATATTGTCAACAGTAAAACATAACCACACTTTCCAACTCGCACGTCAAAATAATGATCTCTCTCATCGTTCTTTCAAGAGTGACGAAGATAGTTGCAAACTGCACATGCGCGTTATTTTTGAAAAGTTATTACTACTCAGTGAACCAAGGCAGAAATCTGGCATCAGTTTGACCAGGGGATACGTTGGAGTTCAGTCTCCTTATTATTACTCCGTGGAGTGTAGTATGAAGTGGGTCCTACATCGGATCGGTTCGGCAAAGCTCGGATCGACTCGGCTGTGTAGCCTCGCTAGTCGCTGCGTTGACTCAGCACAGGCGGAGAGAAGTAAAATACACCGTTCGGTTGTACTCGGTACATTTCGGCCACACGATCGGATCCAAAGTCCCGCCTCACTCCTCAAAGAGCACGCCAAGGCATCAGAAACGAAAATCTCTTTTCGCTTGCCTTTCACTACGTTCGCTTATTCCCACTCTACTCAATCTTCTGCGCGATTCGCATGTGTGCGCGCACACCACTCTAGAGGCAGCAACGTGTTCGTGTAAACGAATCCCCAAATCAGCGCCTGGATCGTAGATACTCAAAATTCAACTTCTGAATTTAACTATTTTAAATACACATTCTTATAGGAAATTTCATTGCGCATCTTTTTTTCTTATGCAATTTTTTGTATCTATTAACGTTTTCGAAATATTTGGAAAAAACTCTTTTTTTTGAAACTGTAAATTTAATGACATTTTTCACTTCAACTCGCGATATTTCAGACAATTTTAAATGTGAAATTTTCTTTTTTCAAACTTTTATTATTTTTTAATATTTAGTTAAGATTTTATTTTTTCTTATTTACAAATTCTATTTAAAAATTTTTTTTTTCTAGAAGAAAAATTAGTTTCTAATTTTTTAACAAATACAAAAGAATATCTACAAAATTTTGATAAGCCAAAATATTTTTTAATTGATTCAATTTGTCAAATCTATAGCTAATTGTACAATTAATGTTTTCTGAAAATTAGTCATTTTTTTACTGATAACCAATTATTTTTAACTGCTTTTAAAACGTAGAGAAATATAAGATATTAGATTGGGCAAGCTTAACAGTTTTCCATAAACAAATTTTTTTCATTGTTTTCCTATATAAAAAGATTATCTCGGCTAATGTTTGACAAATTAAAATTATACAGATTTATTGTTTTTCTAATAAAACAAATTGTTTAATGATTAAAATTAAGAACTAGAAAACAAATCCGTTTTGCGTATTTTTTATTTTCCAATCAGGGACAGTTAAAAGGGACCCACGGTCTGAAAAAAAGATTTCGAGGAAAACGACTTCGAAGTTTTCCAAGTTGGTTTTTTTGTCAAACTGAATCAGTGAAATTTGACTGAGAATCAGTAACTCTATTCTCGCGATTTGAATTAGTGAAATTTCACTGAAGATCAGTTAAAAATGATTGAAATTTCTGTCACTTTTCACTGATTGGTCAATTAAAAAATAACTGAAATTTTCAATATGTGTGACAGAAATTTTCAGTAGTTCTTTGATTGGCGAATCAGTGGAAAATGACTGAAATTTCAGTTATTTTTAAATGATTTTCAGTGAAATTCCATTGATTTAAATCCCGAGAATAAAGTCACTGATTGTCAGTCAAATTTAACTGATTTTCAGTAGAATTTCACTGATTCAGATTTAGAGAGTATATAATTTTTTAAAATATTATTGAAAATAATCATTAAAAATTTTTTTAGAAATCAAAGTTTTCAAAATTATTAATATAATTCTTCAAAAAATTAATTACTTTTTAAAATTTTTACTGCTATGGGGTCGTCCATATACCACGTGGACACTTTGGGGGGGGGGGGGGTTAACAAGTTTGAAAATGTCCACGATCCCATGTATTTTTGTGTTCACAAGGGGGGGGAGGCAAAAAATCTTTGAAAAACTGTCCACGTGGTATATGGACAACCCCTATGCCATTTATTAATTTTTAAAAAAAATTATCAATCTTTGGTAAAACATAAAAAAATAAACGAAGGTTGCCGAAGGGCCTAGGGTCTTGAAAACTTTTTTACAGACTATTGTGATCTAATGAAACAAATTTATGCAATTTAGGCAAGAATATTATTATAAAACATGAAGATAGCTCGATATCTTCATGTTTATAATAATTTAAATTTCTACAAAATTTAAAAAAAAATTTAATTATTTACAAAAATTTTAATAAAATCCTTCGTAAGAATTCAACTATTATTAAAATTAAAACAAATTTTTTTACATCAATTCAATTATTTAAAAAAATTTAATAAAATTCGTTGCATGAATTCAATCATTTTCATAAATAATAAAATTTTTCACAGGATTTCAATTATTTAAAAGAAATGTAATAAAATTCGTTGCAAGACTTCAATTATTTTCACAAATAATAAAATTTTTACAGGATTTTAATTATTTTTTAATATAATTTTAAGTAAAGTCTTCGAAAAACGTAATTAATTTCAAAAATTTATTAAAATTTTTCGACAGAAATAAATGAACAATTAACAATTATTTTTAATAAATTTTGCAAAAGTTCCTAGAGAATTTTCAAATCCATTAGTTCAAAATAAAATTTTTCGAAATTCCCATTATTCGGAAATTCTCCAATTAAATATTTAAAAAATAAAAACTAGAAATAATTTCAAAAGAAACATTCAATTAAACTACATTTCAAAATACAATTGTGGCATTCCAGGAGAAATTTACTACTTTTCGGAGTACCCTCACCGATTTCTTTCAAACTTGGTAGTATTACATTTGTTGGTCTAAAGTTTCAGAAAATCAATTTTTTAAGTAAAATTAATTGTTTATTTAAAAGTTACAACAATTGCTCAAAATTGTTTAAATGCCCATATCTTTTAAACGGTTCAAGATAATTGAGTTTACTTTTTTGCTAAAAATTCATAAAGACGAGACGCTTCAAAAATGTTATTTACATTTTTTCTTATTTTGTTAATTAAAAAAGTTATTCAAATAAATAATATTAACTTTTTATCAGGATTTCAAAATTAAATGACTTACGAAGCAAAAAATTCCTTGTTTTTCACACTTTTATATTCCGAAGAGAAAAAGTTGATCGAGTTTTTCAATCACTTATAATTTAAACATTTATTCGCTTGTTTACAATTATTTTGCAACTAAATGATCATCTGTTCTCACCTGCGCGCGACACTGCTACGTCACGTCCGTCTGTCGGCATATAATATATTTGACAAGCGTGGAAAAATTGAGGTTATGTTTAATCAAAACAACGCATTTCAATCTTTTTAAAGTTTTAGGATATCAGGATATCAATATCCTGATTTGACTTTTTTTTCCATGACTGCTAAAAACTTTAAAAAGATTGAAATGCGTTGTTTTGATTAAACATAACCTCAATTTTTCCACGCTTGTCAAATATATATTCTGAGACAGACGGACGTGACGTATCAGTAGTCGCGCGCAGGAGAAAACAGATAATCATTTAGTTGCAAAATAATTGTAAACAAGCGAATCATTGTTTAAATTATAAGTTATATTGAAAAACTTTAGCAACTTTTTTTTTCGGAATATAAAAGTGTGAAAAAAAGGAATTTTTTGGTTCGTAAGTCATTTAATTTTGAAATCCTGATCAAAAGTTAATATTATTTATTTAAATAACTTTTTTAATTAACAAAATAAGAAAAAAATGTTAATAACATTTTTGATGCGTCTCGTCTTTATGAATTTTTAGCAAAAAAGTAAACTCAATTATCTTGAACCGTTTAAAAGATATGGGCATTTTAACAATTTTGAGCAATTGTTGTAACTTTTAAATAAACAATTGATTTTACTTAAAAAATTGATTTTCTGAAACTTTAGACCAACAAATGTAATACTACCAAGTTTGAAAGAAATCGGTGAGGGTACTCCGAAAAGTAGTAAATTTCTCCTGGAATGCCACAATTATTAAAATTATTTCTAAAAATTCAAGCTATAATGCTTTTAATAGGGGAGAGTGGGGCAAAACGGCCATACTAACAGTTTTTTTTACTCTTGTGAGTAAATGAATCAACCGAATTGATTTTTCGATGTCTTCTTGGTAAGATCATTTAATTGCAGAAAACAAAACAAAAGTAAAAATTTGTAAAAATTTCTGAAAAAAAATTACAACTGTAAGACCATCTGTAATTTTTATGAATTTTTTTTCGTTTTTTTGGACCATTTTACCCCATAAATATTATGATATAATATAAAAATTACGACTTTTTCAGAATATTTTCTTCCAAATATTGCAACAAATTACTACAATTTTAGTAGAAATTGTAAATTATTTAGATTTTTATTCAAATTATTCAAAAATACAGTTATATTTCAAAAAAAAATTTTAGAAGTAAACAAATAAAATTCATTATGTACCTATAAAATTTATTTCAATGAAATTTACCAAAATTTTCCATTTTTCAATTTTTTATAATAATTGTTTTCAAAAATACAATTATTTTTGCAAAATTTTAACAACATTTTCTAAAGAAACAATTTTTCGTAATTAATGAATTAAATTACTCAAAACATTAATACTTTTTGTTAAACAGAAATTTAAAAACTTATTCTTATTTATTTTTTCACAAAAAATAAAATTTCAAATAATTTCAATGGAAAACCTACACGGAAAAAATCTTGGGTGACGTGCAATCCCAATCGTCGGAAAGTTGGGGAGCTGTAGTTTGGATGTGCTACGTTCTCAATTCGGGAAATCTACATTCCCATGTTGGTGGCGCTGAACACCCAAGATTTGAGACTCAAAACCTTGGGACTGCAATAGCCGCATCTTGGGCGTTCAGCACGCCCAAGTTGGAAATGCAGCTCCTCCAAACTAAAGTCGTATCGCATTCGTACATTTTCGGTCTACTTGGAACGGCACGTCACCCAAGATTTTTTCCGTGTAATGAAATTTAATTATTTCTAAAAATTGTAAACGAAATAATTAATTTTCAAAGAATTAAATTTACAAATCTTTTGAAATTTAATTAATTCTCAAAAAATTCCTGATATAACGCTTTAAATAATTGAATACAATTATTCATTTATAAATCCATTGCTGTCAGAATTCAAGTACGAGAATTGAAAAATTTAAATTGAATAATTTTTGTAAATTCACAAAATAATGTATTTTAAAAAATACAATTATATTTATTGATCATTTTTTAAAGAAGAAAAAATAAAAATCTTTAAAATATAACATTTTAGAAATATTTCCATTTATTCAATTTTTAAATTTATTTTAGGGAATTAAAGTATAACTTCAAAAAATTTTAATTACTTTTTTCAAAAACTTAATTTTCATAAAAACTTCCAAACATAATCTAACAAATTTGAATCAGTTTTGTAAAATAAATATTAAAGACATGTTGCTCCTTATTTGCTTATTTTTTAAGTCTAGTTTCAATGTAAAACCATTGAAAAAATTATTTATAAAAATTTAAAATTACCTGTCAAACTTGTGAAATAACAATTCGAACTATAAAACGAAAAATTGATATAAAACAATAACTTTACGATACTGTTTGTCTCTTTAAAAAACAATTTTTTGTCTAACATTTGTCTATTTAAAAAAAATTCAATTTTATGAGTTAATGTGCCCTATAAACAAAGGATTCTAGATTTTATGTCTTCGGGGCATGGACTGCTAATAATTTGCACAAAAAAATGTTGACCTTTCCACATACTCTATTCTTAAAAAAATATTAATTTCTGCGTTGAAAGAATCGAAAAAAATTAACGGGCAAAGAAGTTATTAATTTTTTAATATATCACCCCCATTGTGGAGGGTGAAAATGGGGGATTCCGAAATTTTTGGTTTTTTGGATGTTGTTCAGGATAATAAAAGAAAATTTTCTGCGTTGAAAGAATCGAAAAAAATTAACGGGCAAAAAAGTTATTAATATTTTTAATCATCACCCTTATTGTGGAGGGTGAAAATGGGGGTCTCCGAGATTTTTGGTTTTTAGGATGTTGTTCAGGATAATAAATGAAAATTTTCTGCGTTGAAAGAATCGAAAAAAATTAACGGGCAAAGAAGTTATTAATATTTTTAATCATCACCCCCATTGTGGAGGGTGAAAATGGTAGTCTCCGAGATTTTTGGTTTTTTGGATGTTGTTCAGGATAATAAAAGAAAATTTTCTGCGTTGAAAGAATCGAAAAAAATTAACGGGCAAAGAAGTTATTAATATTTTTAATCATCACCCCTATTGTGGAGGGTGAAAATGGGGGTCTCCGAGATTTTTGGTTTTTTGGATGTTGTTCAGGATGATAAAGGAAAATTTTCTGCGTTGAAAGAATCGAAAAAAATTAACGGGCAAAGAAGTTATTAATTTTTTAATATATCACCCCCATTGTGGAGGGTGAAAATGGGGGTCTCCGAGATTTTTGGTTTTTTGGATGTTGTTCAGGATAATAAAAGAAAATTTTCTGCGTTGAAAGAATCGAAAAAAATTAACGGGCAAAGACAGATCTACACAATTAGTATGTCACCCCTACCTGGGGTGTCAGTTTTCACCCCTATTGCTTATTAGTTTTGGTTTTTTTAATGGATATTGTATTCTGGTATGGGTATAAATAGTTTTCAATAAAAAAAATTGAAATTAAAAGAAAAAAAAATTTCGTTCATTTGAACGTTCAATACTTTTGTATCATCGTTTCCCTGCTCACCACTTCATCTACAAACTAGTCCATTACAGCAAGAGTTTAGTGTATATAGATTAATTTTTGTAAAAATTTCTTAAGAGTACAAACAATTAGTTTTAAAAAATTGTAATTTAATTCCTTTGCTATAAATATTTTTTTTACGCAAAATATATCTTTGCTGAAATGCCGCAGAAATTAGTGCACTTACCCTACAGAAAATAAAAAGGCGAAATTTAAAAAAAAATTTCATAGGAATTTATAGCTAATTTAGTGCTCTAGAATGGCATTAAATAGATTTTTCCAAAAAGCTCAAACCCATAAAAATTGTACTACATTTTAGTCTAAAAGTACTCATGTAAAATGTAAAATACCTATTAATTAAATGTAACTCTTTGCATACGTATAATTGGTTTTTTTCTATAAAATTACTAAGTTTCTAGTGTTAATTGAGTAGGTTTATACTAGAAATGAGCAAATTGTTCTATTGAATTAGTAAACGTTTCCATATTTTCTACTATACTTAGTATAGAAATTTTTAATTCTTATTGAGATTGTGTAATATTATGTTCTGTATTAAAAAATAATTTTTGCTTTTCTACATTTTAACTAACGTTTATAACTTACTACACTTCAGAATTTTTAAAAATATTTATATTGAAATAATATTTCGTTTATTTGATTATTGAGAATTTTCGAAACAAAAATTTACTAGGGGAACTGTGAATTTAATTTTCTTGAAGCTAAAATAAAAAAATGTGATTGTAAATTGTTGTTTCAAAGCTTTATGTCATTGTTTCACATCAAACAGTCACTAGAATGCGTAAAGTAATCATTTTACGCACTGAAAATCACTTTACACACTGTTTTCAGTGTGTAAAATTCAATTTTACAGGTTAGTGTTGCAAAAAATATTTTTCCTATGGAAAAAGTTTTTGAAAAATATGCCTTTTTATTTGTGTTAGGTAGTTTTTAAGGTTTAGGTTTTTTGGAAAATTCTTCTTAATGATATGTTAGAGCACTAAATTAATTCTCAATTCCTGTGAAAGAGAATTTTAAAAATTCTTACTTTTTAGTGTACCATACGTTTTCTTAAATAGTTTAATTGCTTTAAATTTTTATACAGTCGAACCTGGATAAGTGACATTTCAAGGGACCGTGAATTTTTTGTCACTTATAGAGGTTTTTCACTAATAGAGGTTTTCACTTATAGAGGTTGAAGAGCGGCCTCAGTCACTTATAGAGGTTCTCGCACTTACAGAGGTTTAAGCGTGCACTCTTTCACTCATAGAGGTTTAATCAATTACCGTTTACTTACTTCTATTGCCCAGTAGAATATTTATATGAGGAAAAGATTTTCACTTACAGAGGTTGGAGACATGCTCCTGTCACTTATAGAGGTCTACTTAAAAAAAATAATCACTAATAGAGGTTCAAGGAGCGCTTCATTCACTTATAGAGGTCTAGCAAAGAAAAAATATCGGTCACTTACAGATTCTCACTTATAGAGGTTTTTACATGGGAAAATGAAGGGACCTGACGATTGCTGTCTCTAATAGAGGTTTTTCACTTAGCCAGGTTCGACTGTATATGGTACTAAATTAACATTAAATTAGTTCTTAAATCCTGTGGAATTTTTTTAAAAAATTGTTATTTTTTAGGGTATGGTACTTGTAGCTATTCGTCAAGCCTGTAGTACCATACGTTTCCTTAAGAAGTTTAACAGCTCTAAATTTTTATATATGGTACTAAATTAGCACTAAATTAGTTTTAAAATCCTGTGAAAAAGTTTTTTAAAAATTCATATTTTTGAGGGTATGGTACTTGTAGCTATTCGTCAAGCCTGTAGTACCATACGTTTTCTTAAAAAATTTAACAGCTCTAATTTTTTATATATGGTACTAGATAAGCACTAAATTAGTTCTAAATTCCTGTAAAAGCGTTTTTTAAAAATTCTTATTTTTTAGGGTATAGTACATGGAGCTATACGTCAAGCATATGTAGTACTATACGTTTCCTTAAGAAGTTTAACAGCTCTAAATTATTATATATAAATGGTACTAAATTAGCACTTAATTAGTTCTAAATTGTTGTGAAAAAAGAATTTTAAAAAATGCCTTTTTATTTCCTTTGTCTACTTTTTTAGGTTAGGGGTATTTTTTAAAAAATTCTTTTTGATGCTCTGTTAGAGCACTAAATTAGCTCTAAATTCCTTCGAAAAAAGTTTTGAAAAAATATACATTTTTATGTTTGCTAGGTAGTTTTTGAGGTTAAGGGTAGTTTTTGTAAAATACTCCTTTTAATTTTATGTTAAAGCACTAAATTAGTTCTAAATTTCTATGAAAAAAATTTTGAAAAAATATTTTATTTTCGTTAGGTAGTTTTTGGAAAATTCTTTTTAATGCTATGTTAGAGCCCTAAATTAGTTCTAAATTCCTGTGGAAAAGTTTTTTAAAAATTGTTATTTTTTAGGGTATGGTACAGCTATACGTCAAGCTGGTAGTACCATACGTTTTTTCAAAAAGTTTAGCAGCTCTAAATTTTTAAATATGGTACTAAATTAGCACTAAATTAGTTCTTAATTTTGGTAAAGAAGACAATTTTTTTTGTGAAAGTGGTACTTGTACGTTTACCTACCTCGCGTCTGCTTCTGTTCTGACAGTGTTTACTTCTATATCTTTCGCGTCATTTATCGTGATTTCGTAAAACGATTTTTTATCATTACTCGCGTCTATTTTTTGTACATAAAATGGAGTTCTTACATACATCAAAATTGCTGGTTTCTCGGAACCTCTGGAAATATAGATAGTCCATGTTTCAGAAAGTAAACTATTTAATTATATTAGTCAATTCTTTCAGAATTTTTTGGTTAGGTTTTAATATAAATCGTCGAAATTTTTACGCACGTGGTGACAACATTTTTACTATTTTAATCGCGCAGTGTGTTTGAAAATTTACCTTTGCAATAATTTGTGTATTTAAATTTATTTTCATTTGAATATCATATATAATTAAAAATAAATAGTTTTTGACAAGTGTATAAAATTGTGTACTCGAAATGTATAAAACATCATCTGATTAAGTATTGTATTTTGACTCGAAAATCTAGTGACTATTAAAAAATTAAAATACCAAGTCGTGTTTAGTGTAGTGGTTATCGTTCCGGGTTTCAAAGTGCGTATTCGTTAGGTTCAGGTGTTCGCGCCCCCCCTGCGTCAAATATTTATTTCATAAGTTTAAATTAATTCTAAGGTATATAAATACAAAGTCAAATATAAAAATATGTTCATATACAAAAATTAATTTTTTTCTTTTTTCTTTTAATTAGTTTTTCTCTTTTATTTGATAATAAGAATTTGATTAGCAATTTCAAATACACAAATATTGATTTTTAAACATTATTCCATGTAATTGCTAATTTGTTTAAACAAATTATTATTGTTTATTTACAACTTTTTATCAAATTGAGCTAAAGAGTTTCGATTTCTTCTCAATTTTGCAACTTTAGATTGTTGTTAGTAACTTTAGTTACATTTGGCTTAAAAAAATACAAAATTGAGAAAAAAATTGCGACTCTGCAGCTCAATTTGATAAAAAGTGGAAGATAAACAATAGTAATTTGTTTAAACAATTGGTAAAATTAATTTTCATAACGCGGTGCAAAAAAGGGCACTTTTTTGCACCTTGTTATGAAAAATATCGTTCGTAACTAGTGCTAGCAGTTGCCAATTTTTGAATAAGCACTTTCTTTGGAACAAACTGTAGGCGAAGCGAAGCTTCGCCTACAGTTTGTTCCAAAAAAGTGTTCATTCAAAAATTGACAACTGCTCGCACTCGTTACGAAATATACTAATTCTTAGTTAGTTGATAGTGACTGGTTACATTCGGCCTGAAAAGTTTCAAAATTGAGAAAAAATCGAAACTTTGTAGCTCAATTTGATAAAAAGTTGTAAATAAACAATAATAATTTTTCTTAACAAATTAGCAATTACATGGAATAATGTTTAAAAATCAATATTTGTGTTATTTATTCAAAAACTAGGAAAAAACTTTAATAAAAATAGTAAAAAATATTTTTTAATGGTTTTTTTTTTGTAATTTTAAAATTTATGGGGTTTTTTTGGGGCATTATAAAAAATAGTTAATTTGAAAAATTATTAAATAAACAATTTAGCACTATTCTTTGAAGTATTCTGAAGAGAAACAGAGTTTGCTGAATGAAAAATATTGATTTTCAAGGATTCTATACCAATTCTACGAAAAAGTGTTTTTTCCCATGCATTTTACATGGGAAACTTCCAGCGCTTTGAGCGACCTCTAAATATTTTTTTATTTAAAAAAAATAAGGGTATTTTTTTTCTCCATATAGAACATTTCTAGGGGGTGAGAGCATTAAAATTCCGATTTTATTTTTTCCCATGTATTTTTGGACCACCCTAATGCCAGTACAACGCCGCCCAAGTAGAAATGTAATACTGGCATAGTACTGACCCAGTACTGACTGCCAGTATAGCAGTACTGACTCCAGTACTAAATCGGTAAAAATGCTGTAACGCGTTCTCTAAAACAAAATTTACCTTTAGAAGCTTATATTAATTTGTTATTTGATTATTAAAGAAAAGGGAGTAATTTATTGAATACTAATAATTATTATTAATATTTCTGTAGTAAATAAACTTTTATGAGTACCGTCAACAGGGGTAATTATGGAACATCAGAGGTAAATATGGAACGCGTAATTCTTTTTTATGTAAAATTTTTGTGGTAAATTATTTTAATTTGGTTCTTGTTGTAAATAATAGTTTAATATATTGCCTACAAAGTTACTCAGATGTTTTTATTTTTATTGTCATTGGCAACGAGAAAATAATTATTAAACATCAAAAAAGTGGAAAGATTATTTCACAAAAGTGTAAAAATCTACTAATTTCTTCGAATTAAATTCGCGTTTAGTTTACTATTATTATCTATTATTATTTTACTCTGCAGTACTAAATAAAGTTTTCTTAACCCTCAGGGTACTGACTATAAAAATGTAACGTTCCGTACTGACATGGGTTAGCGTAACCCAGCAACTTTGATCGCCTGTATCTTGGGCTGTTATTGATGAATTTAAACTCTTTTTTTTGTAATCTGTTTAAAATTTCCTCAGGAATATGCCGGATTTGTCGGATTAGTGATATTTTTTTATTTATAAAAGTTTTTGTTAAAAATACAAATGGTTTTCAAAAAATTTTCATGAAAAAAAATATTTTTTTCAAAAGCTCGTATTTTTATGAAAAAAAAAGATAAAATCATTTTATATAGGTGTTTTGGAAAGGTGAAAAGTTGATCTTTAAGATAGCGTTAGCCGCTTTTTAATTAATCTTAAAAAGTATATTTTTTTTTAGATTTGAAAATGCTCTATTTTTGACATGTAAAAAAAAGTCAAACGATAAATTCATTAAAAATATCGCGAAAATTTACAAACCCAAATTCACCAAATTTACAAAATCCTTCCGCTTTACACTTTATGAACTTTTAAATGTAATTTATGAATAATTTTCAATTAATTTAATGAGATTTCACAATTCACAAAAACATGGATTTTATAACATAGCGTACTGACTGGGTGTAATTCACCCGAATACAAATTTCAATAATTCGCAGCTTGAACAGCAAGTGCCGACCGGCTCTGCTAAATCAGCTACTTTCGGTTCTAATCTCAAAGTTTTTTCCCCCCCAGGTCCGAGCCGCCTCCATCGATTTGTTTAGAAATGGCACAACTTTCAAAATTCGCCTGGGTTACGCTAACCCAGTCAGTACCCTGAGGGTTAATATACAGACAAAGAAAATTTGTTATACTTGCTTTTATAATTAATTATAATAATTTGTTCTATAATTGCCCCAAATGCGAGACAATTATGGAGCAATATTTATGTTTAAATAACTCCGTCAAAAAATTTTTTTTTTGTAAATGGAACTTGAAGCAAATCTTTAGAAAAATGTTCACAATATATTTGAATAGCTAATAAAATTTTTTTGTACACTTCAGATTTTTAGTGAAGAAGAAACTCAAAAAATCGCGTTTTTTGTTCCATAATTACCCCTGTTGACGGTAACAATAAAAATGTAAATAATTAGCAAAATTGCTTTTCTTAAAATAAGTTTTAAAAAAAATTTTTCTTTTTTTTATTAATTTATACAATCTTATTTATTTGAATCAATTACTAAATTATTATTTATAATTATTTAAATTTATATTTTATGTAACACTGTTGAGAACTATACACTAAACACTTGGAACTAAGACGGAAAAAATATCGCACACACGGGGAATCGAACCCTAGACCTCGAGGACGCAAGTCAAATACACTAACCGCACAGCCACGCAAGCTTGGAAGTGATTTTACTTAAACTTCCTTTTGAATTATGGGAAGGATATATACAGTGCTATAATAATGAATTCATTATGTATATTATATTTATTTAAAGAAAAATTATTATAAATATGTTTTTTATATTTATATACATTTTAACAAGACGTTATATATTACTTAATAGGTATAGCATAAAAATATGATAAAAATTATTAATTTAAATATTTATTAATTATTATTTATTTATTATTTTAAAATTATTTAATTAATTTATTAGTAATAATTTAATTATTTATTAAAATAATAATAAAAAATATATATTTATACATTTTTAAAAAATAAAAAAAATTTATTATTATTATTATGATATACCTATTAATTAATAATTAATAATATATTAATTAACTGTTTGATGTTATTGTTGATGAATAATGTTTTTAAAAATCTTGGAAAATATTTTAATAGTTAATAAATCAAACGATGTTGTTATTAATAGTAGCCGGTTTAATGCTATTATAACAAATCTTGTTTGTTTTTTAACTCTTTCGCAGTACTGATTTGGTGTTATGCCAGTTTTCTGCCAGTACTGATTTTCATACTTTTTTAACTCCGACGTATTACTGATTCAGTTTTGGAGTCAGTATACTCCCAGTACTGATCGGGTTCCGAAAGTCAGTACCGACGGTCAGTACTGAGTCAGTACCATGCCGGTGTTTAACTCCGTCCTAACTCCGGACATTTTGATACAGGTCACTAAATGGTAGGGAAAAAACAAAACATTATTTTTCGTTCCCGTTTTGTCTTGGCCGAGCCAATGTTATTATCTTAAAGGAAAATTGTAATACCAATTTTTTAGTTTTCTTTTTACACATTCTTTCGCAGTAAGTTGTTTAAACCAAGCGTTTTTCGAAGCAATACTAGTAATTAACAATTTTAAATGTATTTTAGCGTATAATGATGAAGGGTTATCAGGTTATATTCTAATATGTATATTTTACGCTATGTACTTTATATATATATATATATACACTGTAAAAATTTTTTTCGAAATTTTTCGAAAAACTGTTTGCCAGTTTTATTTCGCAAAGGTTAGAAATTTTTCGAAACAATACTGTCGAAAAATTTCGAAATCTGTTTCGAATTTTTCCGAACAGAGTAGTAAGAAAAATTTCGAAACTCAGTTCGAATTTTCTAGCAACGCTTTTAGATAAATTTCGAAACTCCTTTCGACTTTTTTCTAACGAAACGTTAAGAAAAATTTCTACAACCTATTCGATTTTTTTCGAACAAAATATTTAGTTAAATTTCGAAACTTTGTTCGATATTTATAGCAATGTGTTCCGATATATTTAGTAAAATTTTCGGATATTTTTCTAACTAAAAATTTAGAAAAATTGCAAAGCTAATAACGATTTTTTGCTCTGCAAATAGTAAGGATGTTTTTTAATTTCATTTGGTATTATTTGTTCACTAATATTAACTGCAGTTATTTAATTAATGCTGTTCCAATAAGCATAAAAATTATAAATGGGTGCAAAATAGAGATAAAACGATTTAATCATACATATAAGTATACATTTATAAAGTTTTTCTTTTATTATAAATTAACAATTTTAATTATAAATAAGTATGATAATTATTACAATTAAATTACAATTATTTCACATAATTTTTTTATTTCGTTGAATAAATTAATTTAATAATTTTCACATAACATAAATTTAAAATACATCACTTCTTTATCACACAAAAATAACTTTAAACAATTCACTTCACAACAAAAAAATGTTTACTTATAAATATTCACTTCACCACAACATTTCAGAACGATACCTAATACAAAAAAGTTTATTCACAACGAAACACTAACTTTAAAATAATTTTGTCACGCGCGATTTTAGTGTATTTCTGACAAATGCTAAAGAGCAACTGACGCTCGAAAGTCTTTTGGAAGAAGATTTTACAGTCAATATTTGAAACTCACGAATACTTCAAATTTTCTTTCTAAATGAATCTATAAGAAAAAAACTAGAACCGAAAAACTTATAAAATAGACCCGTTTACAATAAGGAACCCTTAGAGATGGTCAACCGATGGCAAACCAGATGTGACAAATCTTTAGAAACTAGAAATACTTTGAAAATTCACAACTTTGCTTGCAGGAAAAAATTTTTTTTGTTATAATAATAAATAAAACTGTTTATTTTAATTATTTGTAAAATAATAATAAATTATTTATAAATAGACTAAAATAATGATAAAATGTTGAACTATATTTATAAAAATATTTCTGAATTTTTGATGGTCAGCATTTTCAAATAAAATTTATGATGAAAATGATTTGTTATTAATAAAAAAAATAGTTTGTTTAACAAACACTTAATAACAAGGGTGGACTATATAATCCATTAATATAAAATTGTTATATGTTTAAATTCAAATATCTTTTAAACTGTAGTGTCATTAATTATTAATTTTTACTATATTAAAAAATAAAGAATTTGTTCTTAATAAATAAATAACCATACGATATTTGAAGTTCAACATTTTTAAGAAAAATTTATGAATATTATTAGAAATTTTGTTGTACATGGGTAGAAAAATATCTTAAAGTTTTTAGAAAGATTGTAATTTGTAACAAAATTAGAAAATTTTCTAAAACATTTTGCAATACTTCATAACTAATAAAGAAAAAATTCGAAATCAGTAAGAAAAATTTCGAACTTTTTACGAAATTTACTTAATCTTACTCACTTTTCGAAAAATTTCGAAAAAGTTTCGAATTTATTCTATACTTTTTGAAAAATGTCGAATTTTGTATAGCAAAATCATTTTCTTAACGTTTTTCGAAATATTTCTAACTTTTCAGTAAGAAAAATTTCGAAAAATTTTTACAGTGTATATATATAACATTTTATGATCTAATAATACCGTACATTATGACTTAGTTATAATTTTAGTTTCAATTAGAAGTTAAGTAAATTTAGTAAATTAGTAATTAGGAAAGGCTGAGTAATTTTATTTTTTAATTTTATTTTAAGAGAATTCCTTGAGATATAGGGAAACTTGCGAGAAGACGCGCGACTTTGTCTCTGGCCAAAGCGAAACAAGTGAACCGTACGCGCATCGTTTTGAGTCAGAGATAGGAAGCGCAGACGCGAGCTGCCCTCTCTCTTATGCTGGTTCCACATATACACTGTAAAAATTTTTCGAAATTTTTCTTACTGAAAAGTTAGAAATATTTCGAAAAACGTTGAGAAAATGATTTTTCTATACAAAGTTCGACATTTCTCAAAAAGTATAGAACAAATTCGAAACTTTTTCGAAATTTTTCGAAAAGTGAGTAAGATTAAGTAAATTTCGTAAAAAGTTCGAAATTTTTCTTACTGATTTCGAATATTTTCTTTACTAGTTATGAAGTATTGCAAAATGTTTTAGAAAATTTTCTAATTTTGTTACAAATTACAATCTTTCTAAAAACTTTAAGATATTTTTCTACCCATATACAACAAAATTTCTAATAATATTCATAAATTTTTCTTAAAAATGTAGAACTTCAAATATCGTATGGTTAAGAACAAATTCTGTATTTTTTAATGTAGTAAAAATTAATAATTAATGACACTACAGTTTAAAAGATTTTTGAATTTAAACATATAACAATTTTATATTAATGGATTATATAGTCCACCCTTGTTATTAGGTTTTGTTAAACAAACTATTTTTTTATTAATAACAAATCATTTTCATCATAAATTTTATTTGAAAATGCTGACCATAAAAAATTCAAAAATATTTTTATAATAATAATTCAACATTTTATCATATTTTTAGTCTGTTTATAAATAATTATTATTTTACAAATAATTAAAATAAACAGTTTTATTTATTATTATAACAAGAAAAATTTTTTCCTGCAAGCAAAGTTGTGAATTTTTAAAGTATTTCATAGTTTCTAAAGGTCACATCTGGTTTGCCATCGGTTGACCATCTCTAAGGGTTCCTTATTGTAAACGGGTCTATTTTATAAGTTTTTCGGTTCTAGTTTTTTTCTTATAGATTCATTTAGAAAGAAAATTTGAAGTATTCGTGAGTTTCAAATATTGACTGTAAAATCTTCTTCCAAAAGACTTTCCAGCGTCAGTTGCTCTTTAGCATTTGTCAGAAATACACTAAAATCGCGCGTGACAAAATTATTTTAAAATTAGTATTTCGTTATCAATTAATTTTTTTGTAAGGTATCGTTCTGAAATGTTGTGAAGTGAATATTTTTAGTAAACATTTTTTTGTTGTGAAGTGAATTGTTTAAAGTTATTTTTGTGTGATAAAGAAATGATGTATTTTAAATGTATGTTATGTGAAAATTATTAAATTAATTTATTCAACGAAATAAAAAAATTATGTGAAATAATTGTAATTTAATTGTAATAATTACCATACTTATTTATAATTAAAATTGTTAATTTATAATAAAAGAAAAACTTTATAAATGTATACTTATATGATTAAATCGTTTTATCTCTATTTTTCACCCATTTATAATTTTTATGCTTATTGGAACAGCATTAATTAAATATCTGCAGTTAATATTAGTGAACAAATAATACCAAATGAAATTAAAAAACATCCTTACTATTTGTACAGCAAAAAATCTTTATTAGCTATGCAATTTTTCTAAATTTTAAGTTAGAAAAATATCCGAAAATTTTACTAAATATATCGGAACACGTTGCTATAAATATCGAACAAAGTTTCGAAATTTATCTAAATATTTTGTTCGAAAAAAATCGAATAGGTTGTAGAAATTTTTCTTAACATTTCGTTAGAAAAAAGTCGAAAGGAGTTTCGAAATTTATCTAAAAAGGTTGCTAGAAAATTCGAACTGAGTTTCGAAATTTTTCGTACCACCCTGTTCGGAAAAATTCGAAACAGATTTCGAAATTTTTCGACATTATTGTTTCGAAAAATTTCTAACCTTTGCAAAATAAAACTGGCAAACAGTTTTTCGAAAAATTTCGAAAAAAATTTTTACAGTGTACCAAACGCACGCGTCTACGCGATACGCGTGCGTTTGGTATATGTGGAACCAGCATTAGAGAAGTTCTCCCACCGTACGTTTTGGGAAGTTGCGATCGAGGGAGCTTAATGCTCTGGACCAAAACGTCAGTTCTTTCCTGAGCTCACCTAGAGGTTGGTCTTCCTCCTCCGCTCAGCCTAACCACTACATTATACTTATATTAAAATTCCGAAGTTTGTACTTAGAAAATTTTCGCACAAAATTGGACTTGGAAAATTTTCGAAGAAATTTGTACTTAGAAAATTTTCACCCAAAGTTGAACTTAGAAAATTTTCGAAGAAATTTGGACTTAAAAAATTTTCACCCAAAATTGAACTTAGAAAATTTTAGAAGAAATTTGGACTTAAAATATTTTCACCCAATATTGAACTTAGAATATTTTCGTCTAATTTTGAACTTAGAATATTTTCGTCCAACTTCGGACTTAGAATATATTCGTTCAACTTTGAACTTAGAATATTTTCGTCCTTAGGAACTTAGAATATTTTCCCGAGCTCCGATACTTAAATTTCTTCATTGACTTGTACTTTTAAAATAAACCGTCTTTGAAATTTTACATGCTTTTGACTCGATTCAATTCATTTATTTGCATGTACACCCCCCCGCCGTTTTTAAACATAGCATAGTATTGAGTTGGATATCCTCTCAATACCAGTGCACTTTATCACATTGAGCTGGTTATTCTCTCAATATTAGAGTAACACCGAGCTGGTTATCCTCTCGACATCCACACATAACAACCGAGTTGGCTATCCTCTCGGACACGCTACATCGTACGTTAAGTTGGTTATCCTCTCAATACACCAACACTTTACATCGAGCTGGTTATCCTCTCGACATCCACACATACCAACCGAGTTGGTTATCCTCTCGGACACACTACATCGTACGTTGAGTTGGTTATCCTCTCAATACACCAACACTTTACATCGAGCACCAGCTCGATATCCTCTCGACATTCACACACACCAACCGAGTTGGTTATCATCTCGGACATATACCACTACACGGAAAAAGTTCCGGGACATTAGATGCGCCGAGGACAGTGTCAACAGCAGTACATTTCATTTTGCACGTCTGAGGTGCCATTTCGAGATATCAGACGTACAAAATGCACGTCAGATACGCCAAACTGGCACAGATGGCGTGCAAAATAAATGTAGAAGAAAATTTGACACAACCTGTACATCTAACATGCCGAAACTTTTTCCGTGTATACATTGAGTTGGTTATCCTCTCAATATCCACACATACTAACCGAGTGGGTAAACCTCTCGGATATATTATACTGTAAGTTGAGTTGGTTATCCTCTCAACATAACGACAATTGGAATCGAGCTGGTTATCCTTTCGATATCCACACACATCAGCCAACTTGGTTATCCTCTTGGGCTTACTACACTACGCTTCGAGTTGGATATCCTTTCAGCACAACAACAATCAACGTCGAGTTGGTTATCCTCTCGACATCACTCCGTTATCAAGTAGATCAATTAAGCGCTTATTCTTAAATCTCTTTTCAACTCATCGAACCTTTGTTTACCGACAATCTCAATTGTCCATTTCTGAGCCAGTTAATCTCCCCCCTACAATTTGACTGGTATCAATTTCTACTTGGGCGGGTGCTTGGCGGGTTGAAACCTGCACCGAGCCGGACGCAATTTGCAATAGAATACCAGTACGAATGTACTTTCGACTCTTTAAAAATTATTAATACAAAAAATGTTTAAAGCATGATGGATTAAATTTATTATTATTAACTTTTATCATAAAAAATAAAAATAGCAAAACTTGTCAGATTTTAAAAGATATTTGTGGTAAGATTTTTAAAAGTAAATTTATAAAAAAATTACCCCATATAAAAATAAAACTAATTTGAAAACTAGTAACAATTACTATATTTTAAGCTTATTCTGATTAATGAATTAATAATTTTGAATTTACTTATTTATTAATTTATTAAAAATAAATAAAAAAGTAAGTAATATTGAATAAATCAAAACAAATTTATTTAATATTACTTTTTTTTTTTTTTTTTTTTTTTGCTTAGGAACCTTTAGGAAATCTGCTTACAGATACCTTGGATGGTATAAATCCACCTTGGTGGTATAAATTTTGATCCGGCGGTCGGATCAAATCTTGTACCGCGCCTGTACTGCCGATAATAGAAAGACTGTACCGAAAGTCGGATCCGACTTTGTACCACGCCAGCAGACATTTAACATCCGAATCGGTACAGACTGTCTGCACTGGCATTGACTCTCCAATTCAACCGGCGCGGATTTAGACGGTTGAAAGATCCGGTATTCGTCCGACTTTTCCGCCTGGGTATTTCTCTACTTTGAAACACATTTTGGTAATTTACATTTTTGAGTAACCGAATTTTCAGTTTACTCAATTTTCAATTAAGATAATTTTAAGATAGTTAGATAATAAGATAATTTTTGTTAGATATAATAAGATAGTTTTCGAAAAGGAAAAAAAACAAAGAATAACAAAAAACGAAAAGATACACTGAGAAAAGAAAAGCACAGAATCTGAATTCGACATAGTTCAGCATCAGTACCCCAGGTCGAACGCAGCAGCAGTGCCACTATTGGACAGATTCTGTACTCTGCAGCACAGATGCTATACTTTGAAAAATTTTGAAGTACAGATTCTACGCTTTAAGTGACAGTATCTGTCTTTTATGCGAAGGACAGATTCTGTCTCTTATTTTGTATAGCCGGTGTGCGGCAGAATTCAGATTCTGTGCTTTTCTTCTCTCAGTGTAGAAAAGACAATAAAGAAAAGAAGCAAAAAGAAAAAAAAATTAAAATAGAAACAGAAAGACAGAAAAAAGCAATAAGAAGTACCTAAAGGAAGAAGACAAGAAAAAGGAAAAAATCGAATCTATAACAATTCTTGAGGCTATGATAAGAAATTAGAGCGTGGATGGATCAGTGGGTATGACTATAGATAAATCAACTAGATAAATAGATGTCTATGGTCCAGCCTCTAATTTATTTCAGAGAGACTACCTTAAAACCTATCTATTTATCTTTGTTTTATACCTGCGCTCATGTTATATAGAGAAACAGACCCGGGACTTGTTGCATCGATTTTCTAATTTATATTTCATGCAAAGTTAGTCCCAATTGCCTTCAAGGCAAAATATTCAAGTTGCGACAACTTTAAACTTCATTCAGCAACATTCTAATCCACTTAACATTATAATTCCGTAATTTATATTTACGAAAATGTGTGTGTTCATGTAAATATAATAAAATATAATTTATTAGATTATAAATTTTCATTTTTTTTCCTTTTTTGACAAGGGATAGAGGAGTTTTTTTACGTTTTGTTTTGTAATTTTCGATCATTAATTGAAGTATTAACCATTAATGGAAATATTATACTGATAATAATTCGCTGTTTGACATTTTGATAGTACGGTCATTTTAACAAATGGTTATTTAACTGAACTGCATTTACTACGAAATATGCCTCAGATATCATGACTTAGTTCGAGGCCTTCAAGTTTTTTTTAACAAAAAACGAGAAAATGGACTCTTAAAAAAACACCCTCGCACTCTTAGAATAAAAAAACGGAAACAATTATTTATTGATAAAAGGAACACACAAGAGAGAAGAAAGTAGCGAAGAATATTCAAGGACATTTGAGATGTTTCGATTACATCCTCAGGAATTGCACCTCCTTAAGAATGAATACCCCATAGGACGACCTTAAACGACCATGTGCATTGCTTGCTCTCTAATGGTACACAGAGAGAAGTAGACGTTCGCCAATGTCGATTATTATTGCGAGGGAGATCCCAATGCAAAAAAGGAGGGCGGTAGGTAGATGAAGGGGGGATTTTACATTGTATTCACGTCGAATTCGCGTATCGCTTGAATCTACAATGTTGCTTTGGTCAATAGTAGCCTCTGGAAGCGCACGCGGTTTTATATACCCTAGAGAAGATTGTACTTCGATGGCCAAGATTACGCCCCGATAGTCGATTTTCCGCTCTTGAAACCTCGCAATTTCATTCGCCATTGCGCCTGCCAACGGGATTATTAATGCGAAATGGGTTAGCCGGATTCCCCATACACACACACACACACACACACACGCGCGCGAAGGACATCCGGTTTCTTGTGGTATATGTAACACACTTCAACATCCTGGGGGCGTTTTACAAACATTACATGGGGTTAATAAGGGCTCTATATAGTGAAAGACGGTTTGCCGCCTTAAGAAATTTCTTCTGCCCAAATAATTTCGTGTCATTCATTTTTATATTACATTTCTGTCTACACTGAGAAAACTGTTTGGTTCCGGCAACAAAATCTTTTATTTTAAATATGTGCAACAAAACCGTTTGGTTGGGCGAACCAAATTTTTTTGTCGAAATTTCCAAAACAAATTTCAACACTAGTTCTTTGGTATAAAGATGTAAATTTATAAATAAAGACTAATAATATTATGAATTGACGTCAATAATATATTGTTGATCTAACTGTTTTTGTTAGATTATGAAAAGAAAGAGAAAAAACAATGTCAACAGTCAGAGTGTGTATGGCATCACGAGCAGACATATTTATTAGAACAGCGCGTGTGCAACAGACCATTCAATCGTATTCTGTAGATTATTTAGTACGGATAACCAAATTTTATTAATCTCAATAAAACGATTTTGTTAACAATACATTATTATTTTTCTTAGTGATAGCTTAACAGTTGTCCATTTCTTTATTTTCTATATACAATCCTGCCTTTTTTGAAATTGAAAAATAAATTAGATTTTAAAAAGATGGAAACGTCATTTGTTAGAATCAGAATTTGCTTGTAAATAATTTTCATTTGATAGAATTTACTTCTAGAGAATTTTCATTCGACATAATTTATGTTTAATCAAACAGGGTTGCCACAGGTCAGGAAATTCAGGGGAAAGTCAGGGAGTTTTATTAACAGTACTGAAAAAAATTTAATTTTTAATTCATAAGAAAAGTCTGAATTTTGGTGCCACAAAAAACCTGGACTCATTTTTGTTGCAACTCAAAATGAGCCCATGTTAAACGCCATATAACGTGGCACCACCTACGAGGTTCATTTTTGTTGCACTTCAAATTGAGTACACTCTAAATCTGAATCAGTGAAAATTTCACTGATTTCAATTCAGTGGCCCAGTTTTTTTTAATTCATCAGTGGGATTTCACTGAGAATCAGTAAATCCACTGATTGTCAGTGAAATTCCACTGATTCATCAAAGAAAACTGGGCTACTGAATTGAAATCAGTGAAATTTTCACTGATTCAGATTTAGAGTGTAGCGTAGGCTACTCAATTCGAACCTAGGTTTTTTCAGTGTGTCTCTTTTCTTTGCCTCATAAACTATGAAATTACTACGAATTCTAATACGAAACCTTCAATTCTTTTTATTTCTGACAATAATAATTAACTCTCTTTTAGAGTTGATTTTTAACTTAAAAACTTTTACTTCCATCTCCGGTGACCGTCAACTCATTAACTTTTTTACAATGTATAAATTATTTAATGAATAATAATTTTACTTAAATATTCCAAAATTAATTGGATTTTAAAGCAACTGCGTTTACAATTTTCATAAATAGATGAACTTTAAAAGTTTTCTGTAAAAAACATGCAGCTAATAAAAAATTCATTATAGGGTAAGTCCGGGGGAGATGGCCATATGGGAGAGATGGCCAGTTGAAATATTTTACAGAATTTGTTAATAAATATCACTTATTATGGGTTATTCTTCAACCTTTTGTGACTACTAATAAATGTAAACAACAAATTGTTGAAAAATAATGAAAATGTAAGCGTAATCCTTCAACATTTTTTTGCATGGGTCTAAAATAATGTGAGAATTTCCGATTTTTTATTGCTATATTGTTATTTTTTAACGGATTTTTTAATTTGAAGTTTTATTGAGTAGTGCATAACCCACCCTTCGATATAAACAAAAAATGAATGGAAAAATTATTTTAATTATTCAATATATTGATGTTTACTTTTGTCATGTATTATTGGGTAAGATGGCCATTAATGACTTTTATTTAAAATTTTTTATGTTAATGTTAGATACTTAATAAATATTAAAGGAAAACAAATTAAAAATGTATGAGAACAAAATAATTGATCTAATTGACACCAAAGATGGAGATCTATTTTTGGGCAGTCATCGATTGCGTCCCGTGAGGGGAAGAAGCCTTCCCCCCACCATGCGGCCAGTAAGCGTCCGGCGGTTGGGGACCGAGCGCTGGAATGACCCTCACAACGGGGGCGCTCGGACCCTCAAACCATCATTAAGGAAAACTGTTAATGACTTTTACTATAAAAATATAAATTTGTTAAATAGTAACATTTTTAATTTTTCATTGACACATTTAAAATCCTTGATTTCTCACGATTTCATACATATGTTGTTTACCAAACAAAAGTTAAAATTAAAAAAATTTATTATTTTTTTCAGATACAAAAAATAAAGTTAACTCTACCAAAAACCTTACCTATTATCAAATAATTATTCACTGTATCACTTAGGTTTTATCTAAATCAATTTAATGCTATTTGACCCAATAATTGCATCATTTGAAGCAAATACCATTTAACTTAATTTTTAAATTTTAACTTTTTTTTAGTAAACAACATATGTATGAAATCGTGAGAAAGTAAGGAATTTAAATGTGTCAAAGAAAAATTAAAAATGTTACTATTTAACAAATTTATATTTTTATAGAAAAAGTCATTAACAGTTTTCCTTAATGAGGGTTTGAGGGTCCGAGCGCCCCCGTTGTGAGGGTCACTCCAGCGCTCGGTCCCCAACCGCCGGACGCTTACTGGCCACATGGTGGGGGACGGCTACTTCCCCTCACGGGACGCAATCGACAATCTATTTTTTTCGGTTTCGTGCAAAAAATATTTTTCGATGCTGAGCATCGATGGCAACTTCAGGGACCTCATAAGTGCAATCCCTGTCAATGTGAAATATGTTCTTTTTCTATCAAACATTTGGTCGAGCACGACAGTTGTGTACGAAATGAAAACCACGAAACTGCAATCTCGAAACATGTGTAAGTTCTTCTATCGTAAACTTGGCCGAGGCACCACGTAAGTGCACTTCGGTTACATTCGCCCTTATTTGTCGAGTATGTTCGGAGAGGCACAGATTACCATGCACTGCTCCCCACCAAGCGACATAGGAAATGTGTAAGTTTTTAATTCTGATCGCTGCTCCGAGCTCGAGTACCCGTGCGGGAGAAACAACGCAAGTGACGATGTGTAAGTTTTTCCTTCGTATTTTCAAAAGGTTGTGAGAAATATATATGTGACCTGGTTTATGAAAAGGGACCTTACGTGTCAAAAAATAATTTTTTACTTTTTTGTTGATTCGAATAGGGTTTGAAACGCTCTTTAAGATGGTGAAAACCAAAAAGTCATAAGTTGATTAGAAGTTTAAAAAAAAATTTTTTTAAGTCAAAAGAAACAAGTGTCAAATACGATAAAACTGATTCTGTGTTATTATACAAATTAAAATAACGAAGACGATAATTTTTTATTATTTAGAAAAGTTGACAGTTTCTTTGACAACTGTCAACAGTTAAAATTCAAATTTGATATCATATTCGTAATCAGCGACCTCCAAAACCGTATTACTGTCTTTTTTACAAAAAACGATCACTTTTTAGAGAAGTTGACAGCTGTCAACTGACAAATTGTCAATTGCATTAAATAATTTTGTCAAATTTATAGCGGTTGGTGCATAATTATTAGAGCACCTCTATTCTAATTAAAAAAAGGAAATTTAAATAAAATTAACGAAAAAGTAACACTAAATCCGTTACAAGGTAGACATCGTAAGTCACATTTTGCTTAGAATTTGTTTAAATAATTAATTTTTTTTGCAATCAGCACATACACTTTTATAAGAGAAGTGTTATTTAATTATATTTCTAAAACAGAGTTCTTGAAGCAAACAGTTTTTCTCTATTTTCTCAATTTGACAGGGATTGCACTTATGTAAGTTTTTCCTTACACTGTAAAAAATTTAGGGAGTTAAGGGACTCGGGAGTTGGGAGTAAAATTTTTCGAGTTAAAAATCAACTCCAAAAGAGAGTTAATTTACTAACTCCTACTAACTCCCTTCAACAACACCCGCGCGAGTTATTTTTTCCTTGGGGAGTTAGCATTTGGGTGTAAAGTTTTAACTCTCTTTATTTAACTCCCCTGGCATTAACTCCCCAATGGGTGCGACTTTTATAGAATCCCCTGAGGAGTTAAAATTTAACTCCCTTTTTTTACAGTGTAGTACGGCAGTGTAGTGGTCGTTGATTATGAATCTAACCACAGACTTTTTATTTTGACATCGTATTTGTAATAAGCGACCCCGAAAACCCCAGAGTAATAAAATCTAAGCGAATCCAATTATTTTTTAAAACAGTTGTATTTACGGACAGTGTGAGTCAATTTTTATACTTGACAACTGTTAACAAAATCATTTTTGACTGCTAATTTAGTTTGTTATTAGCAATATCGCTTTATCTTCTTAAAGTATACAGGGTTCAGGCTTTAATTTGACTCCTTTGACAAGTCTCTATCACGTCGGATTTAACCGGTAGAAATTTTCGAAAACTGCGAAAAACATCATTTTTGGGAATTTATCCCCACTTTTCTCAAAATCCTGACGTGATGAGAGGCTTTCGTTGACAGATTCGGATTCAGCGCACCAAATACTGCGGGAAATGACTTCTCGATCTCAGACAACAGAAATTTTTATTTTTTTGCAGACTTGTGTTATTGCAGACAAATAATATAATTTATCAAATTTGGAGAAAATACAAATGATTAAAATTCAACATTTTCCATGAATCTGAAGTTACCAACGTTGATTCAACGAAAAACTTAAAAAAAAATTTTCTCAGGATATAAATTTTTCTGGTATATTTTTAACCCAAGTAAACTCTCCAAACCCTAAAATAAAAAAAACGTGGGAAAAAAAGTGATTTTTATTTTTTTTTGGCAAATTTTTTCCAAAAATCACGAAATTTCAATTAAATTCATAATTCCTTGCCTCGGTAGTCATGTTTTTCTTTTGATAATTGTTTATTCTAATGTCGAGTGCCATATAAAAAAAATTCCAAGTAGTTCCAAGTCGGGGAAAGCAGTGATTTTGGTTTTTTTTGTCACGGATTTTTGAAAAATCCGAGCATTTCAAGTAATTTAATAATTCCTCGCCTCGGTAGTTACTTTTTTCTTTTGATAATTGTTTATTTTAATATTAGACGTTATTTAAAAAAAATTTCAAGTGATTCCAAGTCGGGGAAAGCAGTGATTTTGAATTTTTTTGTGTCACGAATTTTCCAAAAATCTCGAAATTGCAAATTAATCAATGATTCCTCGCTTCGGTAGTCATTTTTTTCTTTTGATAATTGTTTATTTTGCCATTAGACGTTATTTTAAAAAAATTTCAAGCGATTCCAAGTCGGGGAAAGTAGTGATTTTTATTTTTTTTGTCGAATTTTTTTCAAAAATCACGAAATTTTAAGTAAATTAATAATTCCTCGCCTCGGTAGTCATTTTTTTCTTTTGATAATTGTTTATTCTAATGTCGTGTGCCATTTAAAAAAAATTTCAAGTAGTTCCAAGTCGGGGAAAGCAGTGATTTTGATTTTTTTAATGAAATTCTAGGATTTTTGGAAAAAATTCGACAAAAAAAATAAATATCACTGTTTTCCCCGACTTGGAATTACTTAAAAATTTTTTTAAATAACGTGTAATATTAACATAAACAATTATCAAAAGAAAAAATTAACTACCGAGGCGGGGAAATTATTAAATTACTTAAAATTCCCTGATTTTACAAAAATCCGTGACAAAAAAACCAAAATTACTGTTTTCCTCGATTTGGAAACGTACAAAATTTTTTTTAAATTGCGTCTAATATTAAAATAAACAATTATCAAAAGAAAAAAATGACTACCGGGTCGAGGAACTATTAATTTAATTAAAATTTCGTTACTTTTGAAAAAATTCGATAAAAAAAATAAAAATCACTACTTTCCCCGACTTGGAATCACTTGAAATGTTTTTAAAATAACGTCTAATGTTAAAATAAACAATTATCAAAAGAAAAAAATGACTACCAAGGCGAGGAATTATGAATTTAAATGAAATTTCGGAATTTTTGGAAAATTCGTGACACAAAAAAATTCAAAATCACTGCTTTCCCCGACTTGGAATTACTTAAAATTTTTTTTAAATAACGTGTAATATTAAAATAAACAATTATCAAAAGAAAAATATAACTACCGAGGCAAGGAATTATTAAATTACTTGAAATGCTCGGATTTTCCAAAAATCCGTGACAAAAAAAACCAAAATTACTGTTTTCCCCGATTTGGAAACGTATAAAATTTTTTTTAAATAGCGTCTAATATTAAAATAAACAATTATCAAAAGAAAAAAATGACTACCGGGTCGAGGAACTATGAATTTATTTAAAATTTCGTGATTTTTGGAAAAAATTCAAAAAAAAAAGAATAAAAATCACTGCTTTTCCCACGTTTTTTTTATTTTAGGGTTTGGAGGGTTTACTTGGGTTAAAAATATACAAGGAAAATTTGTATCCTGAGAAAATTTTTTTTTAAGTTTTTCGTTGAATCAACGTTGGTAACTTCAGTTTCATCATTTTCCTAGTTAAGAATGAACCATTTTAATAAACAAAATAATTTTTTTTAGTAAAAAAATACAAATTAAAAAAAATTAAAAAATATCGTCATTCATTTTAATGTTCAAAACTTTAGAGACAAAGTCGTCTACTATTAAAAATTAATAGGCTGTTATATGTAGTTTTAAATAAAATTTTACTATTTGAGGCTTTAGCGGATGGGAAGAAGAACTCGCCGAGCGCGCGGTTATGTAAGGGATAATATCAGTCAGGTAGCACGGTAGCAGTGAGCGCCTCTGGGCCACACACTGCTATCTGACTGGAACTATCCCTTTCGGTCAAGCGCTCGTCGAGTTCTTCTTCCCATCCCCTCATTTTATATCAAATTTAGGTAAAAAATGGAAAAGTAAAACATAGGTCCGGTATTTTATGCACTAAAAATGTATTAGCTTCTGTTGGAACTTACAGGAAATATGTAGGAATATTACACGTGTGAGACAAAAGAAAGGAATTAATATACGTATATTGAGACTTTATTGAACAATTAATAATTTAGTATTTAACATAAGTTTCATAGATTCTTTAGGCTTTACTTTATTTTGAACCGTACAACTTTATGTATTAACCGCAGGACCGTTTTTGTACGACTAACAAAAAAAATAGCAACCCTAAGTGGGACTCAGGTAATTCATTTACCTGGTTTCCCTTTCCACACAATTTTCTTTCAAGATTCATATCTAACATTGATATTAATAATTATCGTTGTATTCCAACACTTTCCCTCAACGATAATTTTATTCTGTATTTAATAAATTTATAATATAAAACTAAATTGAACACTTTACATATTTGAAAAACTGTAAAAGCATTAACTGAAATTTAATTGTATGCAAATACACTGAAGAATTAAACTCTAAACTTATTGTCCTTTAATTTATTGTCTTTAGTACCCTTATTTTGTTCTGTATCGCTGTTCTATTGATTTCACTTTTTCACATTTGATAAATCCACATAAATTTCTAGTGGTATACTTTTATTTTCCCTACTCGACCTTCTTAACCCATTGTCATTTTCGTGATGACTTTCATTATCAGTGAATGACTTAAATGATTCTGATGAATAATTTGATTCCGATGCACTTTCTACACTTGTTTCTTTCCCTGAATTTTGATCCTTTTCTTCTATTTGCTTTTCATCTGAATTTTTATTGCCTACATTGTTCTGCAAATCCTTGCCCTTTTCGTCTATATTCACCTGGATCCAATCGACATATAGGCCAGTCGTTGGGTCGAAAAAGTACACAAAAGAGCTAGCAGCAAAGTCTCAATGATTTCTTGTAGTTTGGGGGCCCCATATAAGAGCCCCATAGTTTGCTCTCGATTCTCAGTTGCGGAAAAGGTTATAAATAATTGACAAAGTTTGAAAAACGTGGTATTTCGATTCCCGTTGCATCCAGTTACGTTTTAGAGAAAAACTTTGTTATTGAAAGTTGTAGAGCTTGAAAATAGCTTTTAAATGACTGGTCGTACGTTAAAAAAGGTTAATTAGTTTATTTGAAAATGAATTTAAACCATTAAAAATAGCACTTTTTAATTGTTTAACAACTTTGTTAATAATTATCGAATTTGTTTCTAACTCACCAGAAATATTGTCCTTGCAAAGCTGAATAAATCACAAAAACATTTAACTCGATCGGATAAATAGTTTATTCATAATTCCATTTGTTAACTGAAAACATGTAATTTTTCAACGAAATTTCCAAATTTTTTAACCTGCGAATTTCGTTCTTTTTTCTTGTAAAGTACACTTAAGGAGTCAAATTTTCATTCCACTTAAATAGAAATTTTATTTTTTTTATTTAAGTGTATAATAATGGAGTTTAAAAAAGGGTATGGTTTTTTGCCATAAACAAATGGAATAACTCAGTCAATTTACACTTTATCAATTAAGTGTTAACGGCATTTAATTTCATTTGTTTTGACAAAAGTTTTAAAAAAAAAGTCAGACCTAGCTTCAAGGGGGGGAGAGAGTTAGTTTTTATTTTTCAAAAAATTCCTAAGTAGTTAATAATTAATATTTTAAATTGAAATTTGCACCACTTATAGTTCAATACATGTATTTTATGAAAAAAAATTGAACATAACATTTTGTGCTTTTATTTTACGTTTATATCAAGTGAAAGTACACTACCGTCGGGAATTATCGGTACGCCTGCACGCGCACGTCTCAAAAACATACCACTCTTTAAACCACGATTTTTTTGTAAATACAAATGTCAGAAAATTAACAAATATACCATTCGAAAGATCATTAAATTCTACAATTAATGATACATAACTGAAAATTTTAATAATTTATACAAAGATTGCAGCGATCGACAAATTTGACAAAACAATTTAAAAAACAAAATTTTTTGGAAATTTTTTCAACGCCTGCACATTTTTTAAAAATTGTAGAAAAAATTTGAAACTTATATAGATGTAATCATTCAAGTCTCATCTTTAATTTAAGACCAAGAGAGTTCAAAAATCTTAATCGGTTAGCGAGATATCATTATAAACGGCCGAGCATTTTCATCCAAAAACCGTTCAAAATCGACTAATTCAATGCATTTGTCAAAAAACATGCTTGGACGTTTATAATGATATCTCACGAACCGATTAAGATTTTTAAACTCTTTTGGTCTTAAATTAAAGATGAGACTTGCATGATCACATCTATATAAGTTTCAAATTTTTTCTACAATTTTTAAAAAATGTGCAGGAATTGAAAAAATTTCCAAAAAAATTTTATTTTTTAAATTGTTTTGTCAAATTTGTCGATCGCTGCAATCTTTGTACACTGTAAAAAATTTAGGAAGTTAACGGACTCGGGAGTTGGGAGTGAAATTTTACGAGTTAAAAATCAACTCCAAAAGAGAGTTAATTTCTAACTCCCTTCATTCAACACCCACGCGAGTTATTTTTTCCATTTTGAAATTTGTATTTACAAAAAAATCGAGGTTTAAAGATTGGTACGTTTTTGAGCCGTGCGCGTGCAGCCGTACCGATAATTTCCGACGGTAGTGTACATGAATAGTTTTTTCAACCCTTGTGACGGCGGAGTGAGGAAACTCGGTACGCGTGATTTTCGCCCGCCAGATAACAGAATTCAGCAGTCAAATTCACAAAAATTATCATAACTTTGTTAATAATTAACCGATTTTAATCTTTCTTTTTTTAATTTCATGTGTTTTTTCAACGCTGAATTCAAAAATAATTTTATATTTTTCTTAGATACAATTTTTTTGGTAGTAATGAAAAAACAATTTTTTAACAACAGAATTTTATTATTATTTATTATGTTTGACAAAAGATTCTTTTTCTACATATCGTTACATTGAATTAAAAATAATATCTGGATAAAAAAGAAAGAAATTATTTATCCATAAGCGTGTAACAGTGCGCGCAATCAGAATATATTTTTTTTTTGTTAAAAAATGTTATTAATTTTTTTTATACTTTGTATGAACAAAGATCAGTAAAAAATAAAAGAGTATTATAACCCAGGTAGAAAAATTTAATGGAAGCCTAGATATATGCTAGCGCCACCACTGGAATTTGCATGGCAGTTTATCTCGCCGACGTCTTCTAGCGCCTTGCATGGCGCGAGAACTTTCCGCTAGAATGCAACATAACCTCAAATTTCTGTTGCATAAAGTGTCAAAGGTGTTTGCTTTTATTTTTAAAGTAAAAGTAAATGTTTGCTTGTAGAATATTGTGGCATTTAAAAACAATATATATTAAAGGATTGTAAGTATTTATATATTTGTAATTGTATTAAATTTAAACATAAATTAATATTGCATTATAAATTTCTTGTTCATTCGTTAATTTATACACTTATTTATAAAATAATTTTTAGTATATGAATGTTTTATTCAACCTCCAAGAAAATTTTTAAATATATTTTAAGTAATTAATCTAACGATTTATCACCAAGAGTAAGAATAAATACTTTTTGATGAATCAAATATATTATTAATTTCTCTCCATTCGAATTAGAAAACATAACCTCAAACTGGATTTATTTTTTCTTTATTTTTAATTGACCTGACAGAAAAGATTTACTGATTTTAAATAGAAACTTAATTTTTGCAATTATTATTATTATTATAAAAGAAATTGGTTAATTTCAAAAATTTTAATTTCAATGTTTGACATGTGTAACTATTTTTCACACTGTTACTGTAAAGAAATAAATAATTTTTTATGGAAATTTAATAATAATTTATTCTTAAAATTTCCATATTTAAAAAACAATTTCATACAGCAAATAATGACCAAAATTTTGATTAGGCTTGGGATTAAGAAAAGGTAGCCGTTTTCTGAATTAAAATCTTACCATAACTTTAAACGAAACGTGAATTAACTCTTCAAATACGTTAAAACTTCATTGTAGGCAGATAATTAGTGAATGTTTTTTATATGTACACGATTTTTTAAATTATTTTCGTCAAAAGAAATGACATAGGAATCATTTTTTAATTCGCGAAATAAAGTTTTGGCAGGTGAGGTTATGTTCATTCTAGCACTGCGAGCAGAATGCGAGAAAGGTGCAAGACTAAAAAAGTGTTTCAAATGCTCTCAGCGCCACTACAACGCAATGGAACGCAAGAGTGGCACCATGCTAGCGCCACCAAATTTTTCTACTAGGGAAAATTATTTTTGAATTCAGCGTTGAAAAACACATGAATTTAAAAAAAGAAAGATTAAAATCGGTTAATTATTAACAAAGTTATGATAATTTTTGTGAATTTGACTGCTGAATTCTGTTATCTGGCGGGCGAAAATCACGCGTACCGAGTTTCCTCACTCCGCCGTCCAAGGGTTGAAAAAACTGTTCATGTACTTTCACTTGATATAAACGTAAAATAAAAGCACAAAATATTATGTTCAATTTTTTTTCATAAAATACATGTATTGAACTATAGTTCAATACAATAATAATAATAATTTAAAATATTAATTACTAACTACTTAGGAATTTTTTGAAAAATAAAAACTAACTCTCCTCCCCTTGAAGCTAGGTCTGACTTTTTTTTTAAAATTTTTGTCAAAACAAATGAAATTAAATGCCGTTAACACTTAATTGATAAAGTGTAAATTGACTGAGTTATTCCATTTGTTTATGGCAAAAACATACCCTTTTTTAAAGTCCATCATTATACACTTAAATAAAAAAAATCAAATTTCCATTTAAGTGTAATGAAAGTTTGACTCCTTAAGTGTACTTTACAAGAAAAAAGAACGAAATTCGCAGGTTCAAAAATTTGGAAATTCCGTTGAAAAATTACATGTTTTTAGTTAACAAATGTAATTATGCATAAACTATTTATCCGATCGAGTTGAATGTTTTTGTGATTTATTCAGCTTTGCAAAGAGAATATTTCTGGTAAGTTAGAAACAAATTCGATAATTATTAACAAAGTTGTTAAACAATTAAAAAAGAGCTATTTTTAATGGTTTAAATTTATTTTCAAATAAACTAATTAACCTTTTTTAACGTACGACCAGTCATTTAAAAGCTATTTTCAAGCTCTACAACTTTCAATAACAACTTTTTTCTCTAAAACGTAACTGGATGCAACGGGAATCGAAATACTACGTTTTTCAAACTTTGTCAATTATTTATAACCTTTTCCGCAACTGAGAATCGAGAGCAAACTATGGGGCTCTTATATGGGGCCCCCAAACTACAAGAAATCATTGAGACTTTGCTGCTAGCTCTTTTGTGTACTTTTTCGACCCAACGACTGGCCTAATACACCATATTTCCGGATTTGTACTGACCGTTGTTTCCTGCTTTGGCTGAGACTTTTATACCTGGATTGACGGGCCTCAATGTCGCTTTCCTTAATTGCACTGCATGTTTATTTTGGATGTCTTCTTTAATTTTTATTTCTTCTTTTTCACTGGAATCTTTAGTCTGCAACTCAAAGAGTTTATTTTTTGACTCAGTTTTGGTACGTACAAAACATCTGTCACTTTTATTGCGATTTCTTTGCCGTTGTTTACAAGTTTAAGTGTCCCGGAACCGATCCCTTCGGCGTTTGTAAATTCAGCTTTATCCGCGAACTCCAATTTCCCTTTCTTTTCACAAAAGAGTTTTTCAAAAAATTTCTTGTTGTTACACATGTAGCTTGTTGCTCCTGAGTCCATGATCCAGCAATTGTCCTTTATGCTTTCACTTGCACTACACACTTTTGAGCACATATAGTCTTTTGTTGTAAAAGCAAATTGGTCATCTTTATCCACATATGAAACAGTATTCGCTTTATCTTGCTTTTGTTGCCACAATTTATATTTTTCGCACTCCTTTTTAAAGTGTTCTTTCTTTTTGCAAAAGAAACATTCTATTTCCGATGTGACCTGAGCTTTCATTGCTGATTCCCTATCTGTAGCCTTTATTTAGCGCATTCTTATTTTTCCGCCTTTTGTATTTGTCGATTAATTTACTTTTTTCTAACGACAATGAAAGGGCTTCTTGTCTACCTTCTAACATTGCCACTAACGTATCGTACGAATCTGGTAGAGTTTCTAGTAACATTGCTGCCGCAAACTTATCTCTGATTTCTTCACCTAAAGCATTTAGTCTGTTTACCGTATTTTGCACTTTATTGACATGGTCCTCCATATCACCATCTTCACTTAATCGCATTCTGCATAAAGTTCTGTAGAAATGAACAATACTTGCTTCCGAAGACTTTTTTTTTTTTTTTTTTTTTTTTTTGCTTAGGGACTTTTGGGAAATCTGCCTACAGATACCTTGGATTCCGCACTCCAAGGTTATGTGGGGTTGGTACAATGAAACAAAAGGAAATATTAAAAAAAAAGATAAATACATAAATGTTATAATAAATTTAATAAACTGGCGACCTACTACCAGCCCGACCCACTAAAACCCGTAACCCTTCTTCTGGAGCCCTTTACCCTCCCTCGGAACTGTCGCAAGACTTTAGCCTTCGAGGGTGGCGCTCCAACTCTGTCGCTAATGCGACCTTCTCCCTTTCTCTGCGGTCCTCCTGCGTCCGTAGTTAAAAAAAATGATTAAAACTATTACAAAGTCCAAGCGGAATTCACAGCACAAAAATAATAAAAAAAAACAAATATTTTAAGAAGTGTAAAAAGTCAAAAGACAAAATTGTAAACGGATATAAAAAAGAAAAGAAAAAAAAAGTAAACACGTATATAATGTTGAAAAGATAAAACTGTTTAAAGACGAATAAAAAACACAAAACAAATTAAACAAAAAAAATGTATAAGGACAAATAAATCACAAAATAAATTAATAAAAAACAAACAAACAAATTAAAAGCTGTTTAAATCACGCTTTTTGGCTCCTTTTAATACTTTTGGTGATAATCTTCTAGAGCTTTCCATGCGTCCATTGCGTACTTGGCGTTGATAATGTGAACTAACTGGTTATCATCCACGAGCAAACCTATGGTGGAAGAAGCTTGATCGTCCTTCTTTTTCCAAGTTGCGTCCGGAGTTGCTGGAATTTCTTCATTCACTACTGACCATATTTCTAAATTAACAAGCATTTGTTTAACTCTATATTTCCACACGGCGTAGTTATTATTGTTCAGCTTCTCTATTTGAAAACTTGGTCTTAAACTTTGAATCATCGTGAAATAACAAACACTTTATTACTTAAAATTCTTTAAACTTTAAATTGTCACTTTTATTCAATTCACTTTAATGTCCGAATTGTCACTTGAGCTTTATATCTCTTGGTACACTGTTCTTTATTTTAATCGTTCTCTTGAAGTTAAAATTCACTTAAACTTTATTCCTTTCCTTTAATCTACCTGGGCCCATAACCTGTTGGAACTTACAGGAAATATGTAGGAATATTACACGTGTGAGACAAAAGAAAGGAATTAAGATACATATATTGAGACTTTATTGAACAATTAATAATTTAGTATTTAACATAAGTTTCATAGATTCTTTAGGCTTTACTTTATTTTGAACCGTACAACTTTATGTATTTATCACAGGACCGTTTTTGTACGACTAAAGAAAAATTGCAACCCTAAGTGGGACTCAGGTAATTCATTTACCTGGGTTTCCTTTCCACACAATTTTCCTTCAAGATTCATTTCTAACATTGATATTAATAATTATCGTTGTGTTCCAACAGCTTCAATATTTTTTTGGAGTATAAATATTTCTCAGAATTAAATAATTTTCATTCAAGTAAAATAAATTGCATTTGAACCAATAATTTTAGTATAAGAATGAAATACATATTCAATTGTCTTAAATAAAATTATGATTTGATATATAAGTAAATATTTACTGAATAATATAAAAGTAATTGTTTATTTAAAAGCGCATAAATTTGTTTAACAACTTGCATGCAATGACAATAATATGTACTAGCGATTTTTTTATTACGTTTTTTATTTTGGTTTTTGTAATTTAAAATTTTGAAATACCAAATTTTTTTGGAAAACAAATAATATAATTAAACCGATAATAAAAAAACTGTTATTTTTTGGGTAAATATTTTAAAAAGCAAAAGTAAAATCAGAAATGACAAAAATGAGATGTGCCGTGTGATAATAATCCCAGAAGTCGTAATATTTTTTTTACTTTACTTTCGTTTCAAGGCCATCACAAACACGAACGTCTCTCTTTGATGCATACCATTGCAATTTTCTCTTCAAATGATGATAGAGTACGCATAATTTCTTTGTTTTTTCTCTCCTCTCTCTCTTTCTCTTCCTCTAAATATTTGTGAAACGCGGAAAGTGTTTCCAAGTGTCTTTTCACCTTCGCAAATAACGCAGTTGTCTCTTTCTAGACGCACCAAAACAAGTTCTATAAGAGAAGATTGCTGCACTTCCGCTCCAGATAGTTCCCGGTTAAAAAGTCCCGTTAGAGGAGTAAATAGATATACCAAACGGGTGTTTTTTTATTTTCTCAAATATACGGTATGATAGAGAAAATGTTTAACGAGCATTTATTGACTGATTAATTTTTCAATTATTCCGCCGCGATGATCATTAGAATCTTTTAGTTTTCTAACGGTGCTGAAATTTTTATTTGTCTCTTTATTAATTCCAATAGGCGTTACTTTTTGCATTTGTTAAACATTGTGGGAATAAAATGCATTTTTTAAAATTAATCTTTATTTATTTTTTAATTCTTTATTTATTTTCAGTTAATTTTTTAAAATTATTTTCGTTTATTTATTTATTAATTTTCAATTCTTTGTTTATTATATTTATTCGTTTACATTAAAAAAAATGTTTTTTATTTATTTGTTTTACTAATTTAATTTCTATTTCATTCCCGTTTCAAATTTATCTTTTATGTATCTTTTTCTTAAACGTAAATATTGACCCAACAGGATTTTTTTCTATTAGCAAGAAAAATTGTGTCATTATGTTAGAAAGATGAGAGATAAATGCAAAAAAGAATGACGCCGGACAATATAATAAGAAACTCAATATTCGAGAGAGTCAATGATTTTAAATGGAGCGTGAATAGTTTTCAAATATACTTGGCAGTTAAACAAAGACAATGACCGTTTAAATGTAGATAATCAGAATAGGGCGACAATGTTTCTAGTTTGTACATTTTTTAAAACACGACAATAATTTTTAATTGTTCTATATTGTCCGAAATAACAGACTGAATCGACTTAGAAGAGCCAATGAGAATCAAAAGAAAGACATCAAGACGAAAATTGAGTAGAAAATTATACCAACTAATTGGATTATTAAAATAATCATTGGGAGAACAATAAAATTATTCTTAATTAACAATTACAAAATGGCGGAACAATAAAAAAGGACATTAAAACACAGTTTTTCTAAGGATATCAAATTGAGACAAAAAACGAATCAAAAGTGTTGCGAAGCAATGTTTTGATTCATTTTTTGTCTTAATTTGATATCCTTAGAAAAACTGTGAAAGAAATAAAATAACAAAATTAGGAAAAATGAGAAATAAAATAATTAAATTAAAAACAGTGCAACGAATAATAAAGTAGTAAAGTAAGTAAACAAATAAATAATTTTAATTTTTTTAATTTTATTATAATTTATTCAAAACCTTGTTCTTAGCCCCTAGGGCTTATATTTATATTTTATTTACATTTCGTGTATAATACGTTCATTCAAAATTTTAACAATTAATTTGACTAGATTTCTTGCTACACTAGTATTCTCCGAAGACATAACATCAATCCAAAATTCACATGAGAGCATTTCTCTATTTTTGTTCAGGAAATAAAATTCACAGATATGGGCGCACGCTGGGCAATTTGTAAGAAGATGGTATAGAGAGTCAAATTCTCTTTTACAAAATGAACAGTAATTATTTTTCTTGAAGCAGTACACAAAATTTTCGGTTATTATTCTACATACGTAAGAGTTAATTAATCTTATTTGAGCCATTGTTCTTTTGAATGTTAGTGGATATCTACCCCTTAAATACGGTTGCGTGTTTGGGTGAATAGGAAGGCAGGGGTAAATGCAGAGGGAACTCGATGCCGCGCATCGTGACTCGTCCAAGGATCTCAGGCGTCTACCGTATCTCTCTAAGATTGCACCCCTTGGATGTCTCAATGTTATCCAGGGAGAGATCCGACCATATATTATTTAAATCATTATCTTCAAAGAAAACCCTCAGTTGCGTAAACCAGTTAAAATCACAAAAAATATTATTCAATGATAAAGCCCTGAGTCTTTCAAAACATTTTCTAGGATATCTGGAAGACTCCATTCTTGAAATTTTTTGAATCCAGCTCAATATTAAAGAAAGTACCCCATAACTCAAATGAACAGCGCCCGCTCTCTAAATTTGAATTAGTAAAAATCTTTACTAATTATAATTAGTGACTGACTTTTTGCTTTTGAATTAGTAAATTTCACTAATACATTAGTAGAACCCAATGGGAAATGCCAGTGTAGTGCCGATGTTCACCACTGGCTTAGTACTCAGACGATTGTTCGGCGTAGTCTAGCCGAGCCTCGACAATTAGTGCTGGCGCAGTACAGAATTTTTGTTTCGTCAAAGCTTGGACAAGCCACGGCGGCAAGTGCTGGCTGATTATAGAAAAATTGTTCACGACGCTCTTTGCCAACATTGTTTTTTTGATATAAACTTGAAAAAAATTATAAGAAAAGTTTATAAATGTTTATAAATATAAATTTATTGAAAAAAATTAATATTTTACTTTTCATTTGTTCATTTTTTATTCTTATTAAATTTAATAATAACAATTTAACACAATTGTCTAATTTTGTAAATAATAAATTATTTAAACAAATTAAAATTATAAACAAAATTTAAACTTTAATCTCAATAATAATTTGGTTCCTATTAAAATACTATTATACTTCTTACTATGAATAAAAAATTATTAAAAAATTACCACGTAATTTAAGAATTACGTAAAATGTTAACTGCAATAAGTAAAGTAATTTAATTTAATTATTAAAAATTTAGTTTAATTTATTATTTCTAACGTATCCCTATTTTTTCTCATCTTTGACTCAATAATTGTATGTCTGAATGATACTGAGATGTTAATACTTTACTGTACACATGTGTCGTTAGCATAGTGGTTAGAGCGTTAGTCTGTTATTCCGTAGGTCGTAGGTTTGAATCCCCTCGTCAGCAATTTTGTTTATTTTCATAGGTTTGCGATATTTCTAGATTCCAATCGTTAGGTACTAAAATATGAAAATCTAATGCACACTTACTGTAATTGTTTATTATTTTATTTATTATTATTATTATTATTATTATTATTATTATTATTATTATTATTATTATTATTATTATTAATATTATTATTTATTATTATTATTTTATTATTATTATTTATTTATTATTATTTATTTTTTATTTTTTATTTTATTTTTTTTATTTTATTATTTTATTTTTATTTTTTTTTATTTTTTTTTTATTTTGTTTATTATTTTAAATGTTATAAACAATTTTTTTTACTTCATTTACTATATCCATTGTTAGTCTCCATCTTTAATACAATTTCTTTAAGAAGAGAAATATTTTATGAATAATAACTATTTATTAATATTATTTACCATTTTGTTGTAAAATTATTTATAATTATGAATTTACGACTAATTAATAACAATACGGCATTTATTGCGGCAATATTCTCAGTCAGCACTGGTCCAGTGCTGCGCCAGCGCTGTCTGGCAGCACTGACAGACAGTACTTCGGCATAGCCAGACGGCGTTATCATCCCAGAGTTATGCCAGTGCTGTCTGTCAGCGTAGCTGCCAGTACTGCCAGTGCTGGCGTAGTTCTCCGCCAGTTGTAAATTTCCCATTGGGAAGTTACTATTTATTAGTAAAGTTTACTAATTTAAAAGCAAAAAGTCAGTCACTAATTCAAATTAGTAAAGATTTTTACTAATTCAAATTTAGAGAGCGTTTCTATTCTAACAGCACAAAAATGTTTGAAGCAATTATCATATACAATTTTGAAAAACTACAACACACATTTTTAAATTTAATACAAATTTTCTTATTAAATTTTAAAACACATTTCTTTAAAATTTTCAAATTATTCTTTGGAAAATTAATACAAAGTGTTTGAATGAAATTTCAAATAGTTTTGTTTAAAACTTCAAACAGTTTTGTTTGAAATTTCAAACAAATCTGTTTGAAATACTAAAACGATTTAAATATTTAAATGAAAAATCTAAACTGTTTATATTGTGTTTTAATATGTTACAATAAATGTAAATTAATTAAAAAAAAGTTTTATTGGCATTTTTACGGAAATTCGACACTACGATTTGAACCCTTAGTCGTATATAGTGTTGTCTGTGTATAGTGTGTCTTGTATGGAGCCATCAACCTTGGGAGCTGCGCCTAGACGCGCTCGACCAAGGGAGGCTATGAAAATCTCTTGCAAAGTATCAGTAGTGAGAAACATGTGGACCATTCCCTTTTTTTGACTTCTTCTAAATTTCTAAAGATTCAATATCTTTAAAATTCTTCACCAACCGATTCTTGTATTCTTTACTTTTTTTCTCTTCACGTTTCTGTTAAATTTATGATATGTATTAAGATGTTTAAGAAATATTTAAACAATACTTTATGAACAGCAGATTTTTTATGGAAAAATATTTTTCTATTTAATTTATCAGTTTTTAAATTTTAATCTGTACAAAATATCTAACTATATTAATTAATTATATTATATCATCCAAAATGTTTTATTCTCTTAACAAGTTTTGGCAAATTAAACTAATTAAACTGATTAAAAAAAATTTTAGTTATTTCAACATTTGAAAATGTATTTACTTATAAATAATGTTTTAAACTAATTTAGAGAATTATTAAACACATATGTTTTAAGCAATTTCGTATAAAAACTCAAAAAAATTTTAATTAAGTACTTTTCAATGAAAAAGTTGTAAATTTACTTACAATATTTTAAAACATATGTGTATTGAATTATTTTACACATAAATTTTTCAAACACTTTTTTATGAAAAGGTTGTAAATTTACATACTTTTCAAACTTATGTATTTGAAGTTAATCCATACAAAATTTTTGAAAATTTCAAACACTTTTGTTTGAAAATATTGTAAATTTACAAATTTTTCAAACATATGTATTTGAAGTTAATCCATACAAAAATTTTTGAAAATTTCAAACACTTCTGTTTGAAAATATTGTAAATTTACAAATCTTTCAAACACGCGTTTTTGAAATTATTTCATATACAAAATTTGTAAATTTTCAATCACTTTTTGTATTAAAGTATTGTAAATTTACAATCTTTTTTAACAGTGGGTAAAAGTATGAGTTTTTTGTAAAATATCAATTGAACTTTTTCCAACTGGTCCAAATGTCGGATTCCCCATACCTGGACCCCATAAAACAATCCGCTCACCGCTAAGCTTTGAAAAAGTTTAGTGTATGCGTTCCAAGAGTCCATACCCAATGAGAGAATAGATTTCAGGATTCCCCCAACCACCATCCTCGCGCTACTAATTGATTTAGAGGCCTCTGAACTGAAAAAGCAAGAGTTTGAAAATATAACACCTAAATAAGTGTACTGCTTCACTACCTCTTTACGCTCCTCTCCATATTCAAAAGAACGATACCTTTTTTTCTGTGTTCACCACTAGTTCATTTTCCTCGCAATACAAACGCAAAGTTTCTAATTTTTTACTCAATTCTAGTGGTGAATCAGCAAGAATTACGTAGTCATCTGCATACCCTAACATCATGATTTCTGCAAGATAATCAATCGAAATTCCCCTACAGCCCTTTTTATAAAAATACTCTTCCATATCGCTAATGAAAAGTAGAAAAAGAAGCGGGCTTAAAATTTCACCTTGCAGAACTCCTTGCATAACCTTGACAAATCTTGTAGCCCCCTAACAGTCTTAATTCGTGTGTGAGCCTGGGAATACAAACTTATTATTATTTTTATTAATTTATGGCTCAAACCAAGCTTAGACAATTTTTTCCATAGAAGTGAGTGTGACACCGATGGGAAGGCCCCCTTAAAGTCGATGAAGATTGCATAGAGCACTGCTTTAGGTTTATATAAATGGATCTGAATAACCGATAAGAAAGTAAAAATATTGTCCAGACAACTTCTTCCTCTCCTAAACCCGGCTTGCGATTCCGGGATCAAGTTTAATTTATTAGACCATTCCACCATGCGGGCATATATTATTTGTGTAAACAATTTCGCTATATTATTAACCAGTGTTATTTGTCTATAATTTTCGGGATTTGTTTCCGCTCCTTTTTTATATAACATTGTAGCAGACATTTTCCCCCAGTTTTTTGGAATTGTTTCGTTTACTAATACAGAATTGGAAAGGTGGACAATATACAAAATCCAATTTTGCGGAAGACTTTTGTAGAAGTCATTTCCAATCCCATCCACTCCGGGGGCCTTTCCTTTTTTACTGTGTGCTATACATTTCATTAACTCCTCAAACGTAATTTCTGAATCTAAAAGCAAATTAAAAGGTCCTGCTCTGAGTTCAGGCATAACATTAACCATCGGCGTCACAGGATAGCAGGAATCAGGGTGGTCGCAAAATTTTATTTTCAAAATTCCCTGATTTTTCCCTGACTAATTTTTGATTTTCCCTGACTAACCAATTTTTGAATTATTTAATATTCTACATTAAAATGTCCGTAAAAAGGTCCAAACTTATAAAAAATGTGACGGCACCATTATAATGAGCTATATTACAAAAACGTCTAAATAAAAAACTGAATTGACATTTAAGTATCAAAGTTTTTTAATTTGTTGTTTTCTTTCGATCAAAATTCCCTGACTTTTAAAGAATTTTTAAAAATTCCCTGACTTTTCCCTGATTTTTCCCTGACTAACAAAATTCCCTGACTTTTCCCTGATTTCCAGTTTTTCCCTGACTTGCGGACACCCTGCAGGAATGCAGATATTCTGTCCATGTTGCAACACCAACTTGCGCCCCCTGATTACATCGACTACCCCTTGACGAATTAACTATTTTCCAAAACTCTGACGAATTTCTGCAATTAGCAACTTTATTAATGCGCAAATCTCTATATGTACGTTTTTACTTTTCAAAATAGAGCGGTAATTTCTCTTTTCTTTCAAAAAATTTAATTTAGATTTTTTACTAAAGTTATTTGCTTTTGCTCTTTTTAACTTCAAAAAAACACGTCGTTTTGCATCCCTGCAATCCTGATCGAACCATGGCTTATTATTGCTTATCAATCTACCATGTCTGGGAGGGCGCGTCATTCCTAAATTTTTTGCAACATTCTTTATGGTCGAAGTAAGTGTTGAATTCAAGTCATCAACATCTCTATTCAAGTGCGACACCTCCCCACTCCATTCCATTGCGTGGGTGAAAGCTACTACAAATATGATTAAAAGATACATTTATTTCATCCAAAAATTCAACTATGTCAACATCTGATGGAACATACATTATACACCAAGAATAAAGCAATTAAAATTTGATTTTACTTTTATAAAAATGAAGTTATTATTAATCTTTAAAATATCAGTCTCGTAAACATTTGAACTCATAGCTACCAAGAGACCACCCTTTGCTCTGCCGAAATAGTTGACCTTGATGGCTATGGTGCCACGATGGAGACCCAACCCGGAACGTTTAACTTCAATTCTGCGTTCGTTGACCAAGTCTCACAAACACACAGAATGTCATGTTCTCCAAGAGTCTCATGCAAGTCCGTGATATTTCCAAATCCATGCAGGTTCCAGAAGACGATCTTAGCATGCTCACAAGTTGTCGCGTCATAGGGGGGACTTTGCTATTCCTCGTAGGACAGTTTTCTAGAGGATGTGTTGTGGTTCATAGCCGAATTGTCCTTTGCTGAATTCGGCGTATTAAGAAAGTTGTCCAAGGTCTCAGAAGTACATAGGTCCCTGGTTTCTGCGAGTGAAGGACGCCCTTTTTTCTTTTTACTAGTTTGCTCTGATGATTTTGTGTTCAGACCTGAGGTTGGTGGGGGGGTGCGAATCCTTTTCCGACCAGATCTGGTTAACATCTGTGTGTCGGAGTGGAAATTTTTGTGAAATGTCTTAAACTCGCTTGACAACAACTTTGGGTCTAACTTCACGGAAACAATGAGAGACTCAGAGATTTAGGCGGTTTGAGGACCATACGATAACCATATGGTCCATGCTAGACAAGGAGAGCGAGGGAGAGGAATTTGGCGACTCCCAAGGAAAGCGCGGTTTTCCAAGGGGTGACTTGGGCAGTTGCCGTTTTGGGTCCAAAGTGTAAAGATGCACTTTATCTGTATGAGAATTCGGCATCTCAAAATATAATTAAATTATTGGCGATTCGTGTATCCTGAGACCAGCTTCGAGAAATAAATTAATTGTTTGTTTAAAAGCTGTGTTTGATTTATTTATTAAATCTATATTATTATTTATTGTGGTAAAAACATGTTACCACATGTGTAATATTGGTTGGAATGGTTAGTTGTTTCTTCTTAGGAACGTGCTCATCTAAAACGTCAATTTTTGTTCCCTTTAACACTACATTCTGACCCTCCTCCCTCATCTTTTTTACTTGATCCAGAAGAATACGACGGTTCTCCCTCTCCTCCTTAGAGCGATCATTTGCGATAAAAATATTTTCGCTTTTCAATTCTCTCACCTTGCCGAAGACCATTTTCACCCATTTGGAGGATATAAATTTTATCATAGTGGGACGATTTCCTTGAGTTTTTCCAATGCGGAAAACATCATCTATCGCCACATCCGGAATCTGTAACTTTACTTTTTTAAAGATGTTAAGTACGACTGAGTTTAGGTGGGAATTAATTTCATCCGTATCCTGTAACTTGAAGAGAATATTCCTTGAGCGAGAGACTATCTCCAAAGTAGAAAGAGAGCGTTCCGATTAAATCATTCTCTGTTTAAGTCCCTTCACCTCTTTGTCTACTAACTCAATAGTCTTAGAAGAAGTGTGTATTTCAGTACGTATCGTGTTGATAGATTCATTCAATTTATTTATCGATGTAAATAAATATTTCTATCTTTCTTCGTCTGTAGTTGGAAAACTGTCTTCTCGTTCCTCTGACATTGTATTGTTTTCAATGCTAAGACAAAGCCTGATGACGTCAGTCCGTTTACGAGCGATTGAAAAAGAAAGAGGAATAATAAATTCCACACAGAATTATTAATCACACTGCTGAATGAAATTTTTCTTTTTTTTTTTTTTGTAAAATCTTTTGCGTTACCACTGTCAAAAAACAAACAACACAAAATATAATCAGAGATTATAGGTATCACTTTCACTCACTTCACTATATATTCCTCTGTACCAGCAAAGCAAACATATTTCTTAGTAAAAGAAAAGTCACCAAGTCTATCAAAATTTAAAAATAAAACAAACAATGTATCTACAGTTGAGATAAAACATCACCAAAATACGGTGAGACACTTCACAATAATAAAACTTGTTCCCTTGCACTAGTTTTATTTAAGTCAAATGTATAATAAAACAAAATCAATTAACAATCAAGAGCACACGAACCTGCGACCATTCTTCATGACAGCTCTTACGAGACTCAACAAATAAATAATCTGAGTAACAAATTAAACTACAAAAAAATAATACTGAAACCACTGAAACTCATAGCCTAGTGGTTAGTGCTCTCGACTCGCGCTTTGAACTTTGGAGGTTCAATTCAGCAATGATATATTTTTCCACTATAGAAAACCTTCGATTAAATAATAAAAAAGTAAGTAATAAATTAAATTGAATAATAAATTTAATAAATGATAAACTATTTTTGAATAAAAGGCTTATTGGTCGTTTTAATTAATTAATTTATTAACAAAAGTGTCGACTTTTCGGTTCGGTACCGACCCATCTTCAGAAATTAATAAATAATAGTTTAATAATAATAAAAAATAATGGAGAAAATAATAATAAATAATAATAAAAGAGTAAATAATAAATGAAAGTACAATAATAATTGAAAGCCAATAATAAATCAAGTAAATAACAACTGAAAGTAAACAATAAATCAAGAAAATAAAAAACGAAAGTAATTAATAAATTAAAATAATGAATGAATGAAATAATAAAATTAATATCGAAAAAATAAAATAATCATAAAAGGGAAACAATAAAAACTAATTACAACTATAAACTAAATAAAATAACTATTATAGAAACAATAAATAATTTAAAATTACAATAAAAGTTAGAAATAATTACTATTATTAAAACAGTAAATAATAATGTTAAATTAAAGTATTATTGAGAATGAAGAGAGAGAGAGTAATTCCTTAGTTATTATTTAATTACGTGTATAAAGTATTTAAAGCAAAAAAAAAACAAAAAGAAGATAAATTATTGAGGAAAGAGAGATTATATATCCATAAAAGTACTGATTGATACAATTAGAAAGGAGTTTGACAAGAGAGTGAATGAACGAAAATATATATCTATATAGTGATACGTGTCTAAATGCATTTGAGAGAGATATTTCGATATAAGTCGTGGCCCTAAAGTAAAACCACTGTAATCGATGTAACGGACAGTAATAGTATTTTAATAAGTGTTACCATTGGTTTCTCAGGACTCTGAAATGCTCCTGGAACCTGCTCATCCATAAGTAATACCTCTCTCTCTCTCTCTCTCTGCGCACGTACATGCTGCACCTGCAGTTAAACGTTTTACGAACACAAAATTTTCCACATCCGGAAAAAACAAGAAAAAGCATAAAGGAAATTTTTAAAGAAAGAAATGCCGATACATAGGGGATCTGAATGCGTCTCACGTACAAAAACCACTAAAATGTTCTCCATTGTGTGGAGAAAGGACATTTGAGAAAAACAGGATATCTAATCCGTTTAACCTTTTTTTCTAATTTAGTTAGTATTTCTTAATTTTAGTATTTTTAGTTACTATTTTCATTAATAATAGACATACGAATTAAATTAGTTATTTAAATTAATTAAATTAATTAAATTAGTTATTTTTGACTATAATTCTTACTCAACGATGGCTAATTAATAATAGTAGAAGATTATTAATTAATTATCAACTCCTAATTAGTTACTAATTAAACATAAAAATAAGTGTTTCTACTATATCAGTAATGAATTTATCATAAATGAACAAATTGACGCTGTCTGATTTGTACAATAGAGATTGTGCTTGGCATGAAAATCTTATTCGATAAAATCCCAGATTAGAATTGAACTTTCTGTTATATGTATTCTGAATGATTCATTTAGAATGGGCGAATCACATGAAACTGCGTTAAGTGGAATTAAGACAAGGTCAATATTTTATACCTTAAGCGATGAAGAAAAAAATAACATGTCGAAACATAAATCAACAGATATTGTATAAATAATCATCAAACCGCACCGAAAATGCCGATAAGATAATTTATAAAAAATTTCCGAATCGAAAAAAAGAAGTTCCAAAAATGTCTAACACTCAAATGAACGAAATATATTTTTTTGGACAAAAATATTTTCTATACAAGAACATGTAAATTTAGGTCACATGATTTCACATCCTACATAAGAAATATTAACTGAAAGTTCTCAATTTTTCTTTATAGTATATAAAATAAAACTCTCCAGCTAAATCAATCAAAAATAAATGTCTATATTTTAGGAACAAAATCTAGAGGAAAATATATTTATAACCACGTGATTTAAAAGTCAAATGATAACAATCAGTAATAATTGATGTTTGCATTATACTAAGTGCGAGGAAAAAAATTGATATACACTCTCGTGATAATAAAGTTAATGCCAAGAGTAAAATTTATGATTAATTACAAAAATGAATATAACGAGATGGTAATATAAGAACTCGTGTCGAATAGAGCAAAATTGCTACAATATATTTTAATAATATTCCCCTTCAAGGATGGAAAAATTGTATTGTAATATTAAGACAATTCTGCAATGCAATATTGACCTTATATCTTTAGGATTGACAATAAAATTTTAATTTCATTAATTTTTCTCCTCTTTTATTTGCCAAGGGAGTTATAAATTTTTCAGGACATTTTTTTCAACCTTAAATTTTTGAAAAAATTGTGTTTCTTTTCGATTGTGCGAAAAAAAATTGCTTTAGACACTCAGCGTCGAAGCTATAACTTCAGGGACCTACTTTTTTCAAATAAAATAAAATTTCACGTTTCATTAGTTTTGAACGTTCAAATGAACGAAACACTTTTTATTAAAAATATTTTCATCAATTACTGATTGTAATGAAATTTAAAAACTTAAATATTGTATTATGGAGAAACTTTATAATTAATTTTATTCATAGTGACACAAAATATTTTAATAAAAATTTAATTTGAAAATGAAAAAAATAAATTTCGTTCATTTGAACGTTCAGAACTTTAGGATCATAAAATTTCTAGAAATTGTTCTTTAATAAAATTTAGTTGCTAAAAATGTTTTCAAATTCAATTAAATTTCTATAAAAACAATTTTGCCTATAATTTATTAAATTGAATTTTTGCATTTTTTTTAATAAAATTTCACTTCAAAAAATTTTTTTACAATAAAATTCAATTCCTAACAATTATTTCCAATAAAATTTAATTTTTAAGAACTTTTTTCGAATGATATTCAATTCTTAAAAATGTTTAATCACTTTAATCTAATAAAATTGTATTTTTAAATTGATTTTTAATAAACTTCACTTACTAAATTTGTATATTCAAATAAAAATTAATTAAATAATTTCTTAGTTATTTTCAACTAATTGAAATTTTGGGCGATTGAAAAAGAATTTTGCAGAATTGATAGCAAAAAAAATTCCGTTATATATTGCACTTTATGCTTATACAATGAAATTTACACAACATTTTTTCCTCTCTTATCATCATAATATAGAAAAAAGTGCACACGATTAAAATAATTGGTAAAATTCTTAATAAAAGAGCGAAAGAGAATATATTACTAGTTTTACATAGTTAGTAATTAGTTCACTTCGGTATCTTTCTCTCTCTTTCTCTCTCTCCACACACGAGAGATAATTATTGTTATGAAATATCAATAATATCTTTGACTATAGTCTTATAAAGTTGCACCGGTCGGTAATTGCCCTCTCTCCCTCTCTCTCACACACAAATATAGTGAATTAGTGTAGCAAAGCCAATGAGCAGGTCTACACATAATTGTAGGGACGATATTGGCTACTACGTTAACTAATTAGTCATGCTTCACGAACAAATCGTTGTTATTTCCATCTTCTTTCTATGTTTGTCTGCAACACAAACCACGGAATGTTTATTGGCATTTGCTCATTTCCCCCCCCCCTTTTTTTCCTCGTTATTTGTGGTCGGAATATTCACGTAAAAAAATTTTTTTTCTGACATCACATCTAAATAAATGTAAATTTAATTGTTTGCGTTATTTTTTAATTGGTTATTACTTTTTTGTGTGGTGTTTAATACTTTAATTAGTTATTAATTAATTTCTGACAATTTGCATTTGGTGGTTTTATTATTTTTCAGTGACATTGTAATATATAGAGTCACAAATAATACATAATACAAAAATAATTAAACTGTCTGCTCTAAATCAAAATTATAATCATGTACTATTTTTTAGGCACTTTTATTAAAATTAGTTACTTTAGGTCTCTGAAGTTAGCGTCGACGCTAAGAGTCATAAGCTTTTCTGTCTGCAATACTAAAATAAAATATTTTTTCTTATTTTTTAGTAATAAAAATGTCACAAATTTCACTGCTTTCATTCATTTTAAATTCTGAAACTTTTCATTGCCCAGTTTGAACTGAAGATCTTTAAATAATTGTTTAATTTCTTCAGTTTAGTAGGAAGAAAAAATATTGACGCTTAGCGTCGACGCTAATTCAGAGTCCCCAAAAATTACTATAAAAAAATAAATAGTAATTAAAAATAACAGTTTTCTTGAAAGTATCAAATACTAAACTGGATCAAAATTGTTGCCAAAAATCTGGATCAATTCAGAAAATTCAGAAAATAAAATTTTGAATTTAACCCTTAAACCGCACACTGCCGAATCCATCCTTAAACCGCACACTGGGTGTGCGACACCCGGGGACGTTTAAGTGTGTTCTCCAAGCTGGAATAGGATATTATCTTTTGGAAAAATTATCTTATATAGCTCAGTACATCTATTTTGAAGGAAAATAGGTTTCATAATGATTTATTTAATTTTAATAATTAAAAAAGAGTTTTTTAAAACTACTGAAATTACCTTAAACCAAAAACCAAAAACTGGGTGTCAGACAATCAGAAATTTTTCGCCGACAACTTCATAAAGTGTTATCAAATACACAAAGACACTTGGCAGACTAATGTCACTCACGAAACATAAATTTAAGTACAAAATGTACCGTCCAATATCAACTCATGTTCAATTTTTACGAATTTAACCGAAATATTAGAGTAAAAAGCTAGAATATGGGTGTCGCACACCCAGGGTGCGGTTTAAGGGTTAAAAGATTTAGAAAAAAAGATTTAAATTTACTGAGAAAGAACAATTTTTGATCTTGTTAGAAATTTTTAAATTGGATTCTATTTAGGCAAAATTATTTTCTCCATGCATGTATTAGAAAAAAAGAAAAAATGTTACAAAGAACTTTAAATTATTTAAATATTTCAACATTCTGCGATAATTGTACTATTTTTTTCACGCGGAGCAGAAAAAAAATAGAAAAATGAATGCATTTATGAATGAGGCATCATCATCAAGACAATGAACTTGACAGAAAATGGAACACCTCAAGATGCTCTTCATTTAACGAATGTGAGAAATCCTTTTTTGCAGATAGATGATTACTATACACCATCTCACATAATTTTTAATTAAAATTCAACACTTTATCGAGAATAACTCGCAATCTATTCTTTCAAATAGAATAACTTATTAATAATAATGATAAAAGTAATAATCTTCTTTAATTCTTACTTAATATATGTATATTATTGTAATTTGTATTAAAAATTAAAACTATGGGAAGTATTATAAATACTATTATAAATACTTTTGCAGAAAGCGCCTCAAAAATAAATTTAATGCAATTTTTAATTTTGTATAATGTTAATTAAATTCACAAGTCCGATTATCAAAGTTTAGCGCATCAAATTTTCAATTCGATTCTTATTTAATCCGCGTTCCGAGTTGCAAATTTTTAACTTATCTGAAATTCTGTGTTGAATTATACTTGTCAAGAAACGAACATCATACTCGATTTCTATGATATAAAATTCGTATCACATTACATTCCTTTGTATTTTTTCCTCTCTTTCAATTTGCAAACATTAATGTCAAATTAATAAATTAATCCTCATCTTTATAAGAAAATCATCATCATCCATTACTTCAGTTACGATAGATTTTGAAAGAAAAAAAATATTCAAAGAAGGCGAAATAAGATTATCTAAAGGTCATTTGAGCTTCTAAGTATGACCATTCTCAATAATATTTCAAAGACTTTGTATCAAAAATTCCCCCCCGTGTATATATAATCGGATTGAAGAGCACGAAGCTAAAGGTATGAAAATTTTTTTTTCCTCTTACATAATAAAAAGTATCCAGACGTAAGAGATGGAAAAGAAACGAAACGCATCTAAAATATATGAGTCAAGGGGGATATCATCACACAATTCTCAGTAGCGAGAGAGCGACGTAACAAATTTCTTGTGTGAGATTATATATGCTACTTTCTTCGCATTGGTTTTGTATATATACGATATATCCAATGAAAAATTGTCTATTGAATTACAGCGCGTTTTAAATGAGGTTTAACTCGATCCAAGCATCGCTGAATCCGATTCACGGGAGCGTGGATACCGGAGATCCGCTAAAGATCATTATCTTGGATTATAAAATGCAAAGAGAAGGACGATTCATTAAGATGCAGTTTTCAGACGCCGTCTATTTCTCCCTCTCTCTACACTGAAAAAAAAATTTATTTGATTCAAATAATTCAAATTATTTGAAAAATATTTAATTGATTTAAATACTTTTTAGTTGGATCAAAAAAATATGTATTTGATTTAAATATCTGCAATTATTTGAATCATACTTATTTGAACCAAATAAATCGTACTTGATTCAAATAAATAGTTAATTGAATTGAATAAATAAATTTATTTAATACAAATATTGAATTATTTGAAACTATTCTTTCATTTATTTCACTCAAATACTTCGTTTATTTGATGCAAATAAAAATTATTTGACACAATAAATTTATTTTATTGATTCAAATAAGCGGAATTATTTGCTCCGAATAATTTATTATTCAAAGCTAATATAATATTTTATCAAGACAAATAAAAAAATATTTCAATCAATTAAATAATTATTTGAAACGAAAAAAATGAATTATTTGAAACTGCTCTTTCATTTATTTCACTCAAATACTTGATTTATTTGATGCAAGTAAGAATTATTTGATTCAGTAAATTTATTTTATTGATTCTAATAGACTGGAATATTTAATCCGAATAATTCATTATTTAAAGCTAATATACATTTTATCAAGACAAATAAAAAAATATTTCAATCAATTAAATAATTATTTGAAACGAAAATAATGAGTTACTTGAAACTATTCATTCATTTATTTAACCCAAATATTTCGTTTATTTGATGCAAATAAAAATTATTTGACACAATAAATTTATTTTATTTATAATTATTACAAATAAATTTATATTATTACTATATAAATTTATTATTATTGACATAATAATTAATATTATGAAAAAATATATAAATAAAAATATTACAATAAGTTGATTTTTTAAAGAAATATTGAAATATATTCGTAAATATACATTGAATAAAGTATTGAAAATATAGCGGCAAAATTGTTCACTGCCTTGTAGTAATTCTACAAGTTTTATTTCAGCTAGTGAGACATGAGAGTGTTTAAGATTTGAGAGTCCCATGCGAGCGTAGTATAGTGGTTAGCGTGCGTGACTTCGGTGCGTGAATATTCGGTTAGGCGTGGGTTCGTACCCCCAAGCGTTAGGATTTTTCAAATGTGTATGTAATAAAAATTGCGTTTAAGTGTATAAAAAAATGTGAAAGTGAACTATCAATGAATTGTCATCAGTATTTATCTTTTGCAATTAGTTATTTTTTTATTAATATTTGTTGATGTTGAAATTATCAATATTGAATGAAATAATTTTCATACTTGATTCAAATAATTATTTATTACATTAAAATATTCGATTTATTTGATTAAAATAATTTGAATTTGATTTAAATAAATAGTTATTTAATACAATTAAATAAAATATTCGGGTCAAATAAATATACATTTGAGTTGAATATATTTTGAATTTGATTCAAATAATCATTTATTAGATTCAAATATTCTATTTATTTGATTTGAATTAGTTGTATTTGATTCAAATAAATAGTTATTTGATACAATTAAATAAAATATTCGGGTCAAATAAATATATATTTGAGTTGAATAATTTTTGAATTTGATTCAAATAATTATTTATTAGATTCAAATATTCTATTTATTCGATTTGAATTGTTTGTATTTGATTCAAATAAATAATTATTTGGTGCGATAATATAAAATATTTAGTTCAAATATTTATGTATTTGGTTCAAATACACATTTATTGGAATATAACCAAATAAATGATTTATTTGAATCAAATAATTTTTATTTGATTCAAATAATTTTTTTTTTCAGTGTATTAGAAAACTAAACCTAAGGATGAATCTCTTACTCTCGTGAATGCAAATGTGTAAAACAACCAGGATTTATTTTTGTTGTACACTGAAAGAATTTTGGGGAGGCTGCAGGCTTTACATGAGTGCCGCTAGAGCTCGCTGCCTCAAGCTCACAGTTAACCTCAAAAAGGCGAGAATCTACTCCCGAAAGGTAAGCAGCAACTCCTCAGGGGCAGCAGCTCACCTTTCGGGAGTAGATGCTCGCTTTTTTGTGGTGAGCTGCGAGCCCTGAGCAAGGGGCACTAATTTCGGACATGAAAAGTCAGCAGCCTCCCCAAAATTCTTTCAGTGTAATTCACATTAGGATATGACAAATTCAGTAGGTGATAAACTTCAAGTTGATCCCGGTTCTAATTTCACTTTTCTCCGTTGGCAGGCCGCGGATCGACTTTAAGGCTAATAAAAAGTCGCCTTAGTCGATTGAAAATAGACAAAAAGCGAAAAGGTCGTTGATTCGTTGTCACAAAAATTGTATTTTTTATTTCCCACACTGAAAGAAACTTTGATACAATATTTAATATTTTGGGGTCACTTTTTAGTATATTTAATTACAAGTGTAGGACATTTTTGTATAGTAAGGATTTTCGTTACTACTTTTAAGAATGCTTAGAAGTAAAATAAGGAAGTATAATATATATTTTGAAAAGATAATTTAGAATAATCTTATTCACAAAATTCAAAATGTTTGTATTAAAATTCGAAATGTCAAGTTCTGATAAGCCCTTTAAGAAGTATTGTAACCAAATATTTCAAATTCCGCAGTTGGAATTTTGTTTAATTCCATAATAGTTTCAAATTTTGATAAAGTTGATATGAAAATGCACGAAAAATGAAAAGAAAAAATTGACAAGAATTGTCGAAATTTGCCGAAGTTGAACGAATGAGTCTGGCCTGAATTAACCGACTCTGAACGAGCAGTAACAAATCCGTCACGACGCGTCACTACGATCTATTACGTCTGTACGATTAACGGTTTATCAGTTTAATTTTAGAGGTGTTAAATAAAAATTGTTCTTCAAAAAATAATACTATGTTTGATGTTTTATTAATAAATTATAATTTTTATTTTTGGTTTTAAACATTTTTAAATATAATTTCACCTATCTCACAAGCACAGAAAAATCTGTCTGTTAAGTATATAAGACAGCTCACACATTTCCACAATATCGTGAATTATGTATTGGTATGCACGGAAAAAATTAATTTAGTACATTTTACGAAACTAATTTTGGAATAGCGGATACGGAGAGGAGTTTAGTATAAGATAAAACAGAATCAATAGTAATATATGATGACTGCGTTTCTCGAAAACTCAAAAAAAAATTCTATGGAATTCACAAATGATCGGTTGGACGTTCTAATTCAAGAGTTTTGTAAAATGTTTAGCCTGAAGCGCATGCGCCACGGAAGAAAATATTCACGGAGAAAAAAACGAATAAAGCAGAAAAAAGAATTTCTTAATGTACCAATGAGCTCTCAAGACAATTTTTTCTCGTCTTCTATAGGAGATAGATGATTGGTTCGACACATGTGACTGCACTCTACAACGCAATGGTTCGCTTGGATTGGCTTATTTTATTCTGACACTAACTTAACGGAAATACGCATACATATAAACGAATTCTGACGCAACGCACATACAATATAACTCGCACTTGTAGATGAAAGAATTGAGTTTCTTTATATACTAACTGAGGAGATTAAAACTGCGCTTGTGAGAGATGTCAATATACTGAATATTAATTTAAAAAAAAATCATTTTTTTAAAAGTTATACAAAATATTTTATGGTTTTTAAAATAACATTTTTTGATTATAATTAGTTATAAAATCTCTATAAAATTTTTCAATTTTTAGAAAATAATTTTATTCTTAATTTTAAATTATAAATAAATTGACAAAAAATTTTCAAAATTAAATTCAAACTCAAAAAATGTTTATATTAAATTGTCTAAAATTTGAAGTAATAACAGTTAAAACTTGAGAAATTAATATATATATATTGTCATAGGTAAATATTATGATAAACTATAAAATTTATTGGAATGTAAATTAAAAGAAATTAATAATAATTAAAAGTTTGGATTACAAAAGCACATAAAAAATGTTACGAATTTGGAACAATGAAATGTGAAATACGTAAAAGAAAACAATTATCCAAATGTTACCGGCAGGTAAAGCAGTTCTCTTTTTCCTTCCACATATTATCTCTATATACAGCAGACAAATACCGACGCGACGAGACAAGCTTCAACATATCTATTTATAACGCGACTTTTGGTACACCCCGTATAGAATTTTACGAAACTTTGTGTTCGAGAATTCACGATAGACAGCGAAGTGGAAACTCAAACCACGCGTTTTTAGATTGCACGAAACATTTTTACCATTTTCTGATAAAATGTTCACCAGAAAATACGAAACATTTCTACATTCAAGCTTGTTTTATAAATTACAACACTGGTTGCAGTTTCTCGACAATTGTTCTGCTTAAAGTAGTGAAAGTTTCTGGGTTTTTGAAAAACTTCGCCAAGGAATCTTAAATATCCGCTAGTGCGAAATTAGTTTCGTAAAATCTGCTGAACTTATTTTTTCCGTGTGCGAAGACCTATACACTGCGTTTATGTATGCGTTTCGTCGTTACACTCTAAATCTGAATCAGTGAAAATTTCACTGATTTCAATTCAGTGGCCCAGTTTTCTTTGATGAATCAGTGGAATTTCACTGACAATCAGTGGTTTTTACTGATTCTCAGTGAAATCTCACTGATGAATTAAAGAAAACTGGGCCACTGAATTGAAATCAGTGAAATTTTCACTGATTCAGATTTAGAGTGTAGTGTGCGTTAGCCGATGTGAATTCTCAATGCTTTATATGTGGTAGTGTGTGTATGTGTCAAGAAGAAAATCCATTGTTGTCTATCATTGAGTAAAAAAGAGAGTAAACTTTGGTGAAGAGTTTGGTTGTCTGCTGTCATGAGCATATACTATAATAAGTATAGTTCTGATTTTTCGTTAATTACTTTAGCAAATTACGAAAAAGTCGTTCTGAATTTTCGTATAAATTTTGCAAATAACGAATGGGTGCGTCTGTTTACTCACTACTGGTTGCTACTGTTTTTTCGTATACTTTTATCAATATTCCAAAATTCTGAATTTAAAATAAGAAATAATAATTTTAATTTCTTGAATATATTTACTGTAATTTCTTAAAATAATAAAATTGTAACTGTAACTGTCAATGTTTTTTTAAAGTTATAAAGATACAATATTTTTAAAAAATTATGATCCAGAAATTCTTAAAATTAATTTTTTTTTAAATATTATATAATTATAGTTAATGTAATCTTTCGAAAATAATTGAATTTCTTAAAACATTTGTTGTATAATTTGAAAAAAAAACTAATTCATTTTTTGATAATTAAAAATTTCGATCATTGAAATTAATGTTATTATATTATTTGTATGTATATATTTGAATTTAGTATGAAATCGAAAATAATTGAATTTTAAAAAAATTAGAATAAAAAATTCTCAGAATTAATTTTTTCAAAATAATATGTTTTAATATAATAATTTTTAGAAGATAATTTTCATTAATTTTCATTTTTAAATTTACACTTGAAGATTTTTCACTAAAGTTTTTAAGAAATCAATTTTCAAAATTTGCAATTAAAATTCTTCAAAAATTGGTAATAAAATACATAAAAACAGGGTGTCTAGCGAATTATGATTTACAAATTCCCGGATTTCCCGGACCTAAAACTTAATTATTCCCGGATTTATTTTGAAGACATTAAAGACTATACTATTAAAATGTCATTATCTTCTTTTAACTTTTAGATATTTACATTACAAGTCACTGAGGTTCAACTGCAATAAGATAAAAACATTGGGATTTATATTTAAACTTATGATCCTGACCTAAAGTTCTGAACGTTCAAATAAACGAAATTTATTTTTTAAAATAAATTATAAAGTTTCTCAATATAAAATTAAAGTTTTTAATTTTTATTGCAATCAGCAATTTCTGAAAATATTTTTAATAAAAAGTATTTCGTTCATTTGAACGTTCAAAACTTGTGGATCGTTTAAACTTATACAATTTAAGACTTTAAAATGTTAAAGGAACTTTATGCTTGAGCATAAAAGCATAATTTTTAAAAATTTTGTCTACTGTTAAGATTCGCTTTAAAAAGTATTATTCATCATAAATAATTACAATTTGCAAAATCATTGAAAAGCATAATTCAGTCCTCAAAGCAGCATAATCCATTCTGAGCATATATGCCGCATAATTTTGCAACTCGGGTTATGATTTTTATTCAAAAAAATTTTTTTATCTAAATCCACGATATTATTCAAGTTTTATCATGTATTCATAATATATCAAATAATATTACAGCATTTTTGTAATATTGTATTTTTAAATAATTTATTTGCTAAAAATTGTTAAATTTATAAATAAGTCGGACGAATACCGGATCGTCCAACCGTCTAGAAAATATGTCCCATAAATACTGCCGAACAAAATCACAATCAACATTTAAAAACTGGCGATTATATAATAGTTCTCTAAATCTGAAACAGTGAAATTCCACTAAAAATCTGTGAAATTTGACAGAGAGTCAGTGACTCTATTTTCGCGACTTGAATCAGTAAAATTTCACTGAAATATTACTCATTTTTCACTGATTGACCATTAAAAAAATTACTGGAAATTTCTGACAGACATAATATATTAAAAATTTCAGTTTTTTTTAATTGGCCAAGCAATTAAAAATTACTAAAACTTTAATCTTTTTAACTGATTAAGTTTTAAAAGAGTATTTTAGCAATAAAAGCACTAAATTAAATTTCTCTCTATAACCCGTGTGGAAAAATATTGTGGCAGTCTAGAGTTGCTGTTTTCTGTATAATTTAATTTTAAATGTGCACTGAAAAAAATAGATTTTGATGTGTTTCTATGTGTTTTGACTAGTCGGCTGAAGCTAGCAGTCGTACTCAGCATCAATGTTTAGGCGTCATCTACAAATATGCCTCTCCTTCAAATTTAGTAATACTTAATGATTTAAAAAACCATCGAATATTGTTATTTAAGAATCAATATCCACTAAATAGCAAATTTAGTAAGTTTTTATTTATTAATTTCATTAATTAGTGGTTGACGCCTAAAGATTGGTGCTGAGTACGACTGCTAGTTTCATCCGGCTGTTTTGATTTGCAGTAAATTTTATTTTACAAAAAGACTACTATATCTCCAATGCCAAAGATTGGGAGGGACACAAAGCCTTTCGCTTAAAGAAAGTTGAAGTGAAAAATACAGAAAATTAAAATATTTTTTATACTTTTTATGTAAAAAAAAGTCATCAAAATTATTTCAAATATAATTAAGTTTTATCATTCTAAGAATAGTTGTCGTAACATATAATGAGAAATTTTTAATAGACGTAGATTAGAATTTACTAGCACTGATGATCAGACCAGAAACGCTGGTCTATTCTAGACGATAGCGTGGAAGTTTCGTTTCAATTCTGAACAGCCGCTCGACAAGACCGTCTGCCCTGGGTCTACACGGAGAGAAAAAACAAGGCTTTTCCCTGTGACTTCAATTCATTCCTTTTTCAGGTAGCAGTTTCACCGGATTTCCCGATGAATTTCTTGCGTTTAGCGGTTAGGCGATGCCTTAGCCCCTATTGGCCTTAGCTCGTTGCAAGAATCTCACCGGGAAAACCTGTGAGCGTCCTGCATTTTTACTGTGATAATTTTCACGCGTTAAATGCATATTTTTTCATGGGGAAAAGCCTTGTTTTTTTTCTCCGTGTAGAAAGACGTTAGACAGTCTATTAAGCGCTTGGTCAGCGCCCTAAAATTTTTCCACACGGGTGTTTTTTCATTATATTATAGGTGAATATGTGTGGATATGTATACTTGTATAAAAATCGAGATAATAATAAAATTTGTTTATGTTTTTATTTTTTTATTCAAATTTTGTCCTGTAAAAATTCTCTTTCTAATATTATTAAATTATAAGTAAAATTTTTTATACTTATTCTATTTTCAGTGGTTCATTTTGAAATTTATTAAATTTACTTATTAATATTATGCGTAAGTTTATATTTCTTAAGGTCAAAGCATAATTAAAGCATAAGTTAAAACTTCTATGAGCATAATTATTAGAGGTGTGCATTTAATCGAGTCGAATCGAAAATTATTCGACTCGACAACAGAAAATTCGAATCGAAAGTAAATTCGAATCGAAATACCAATTCGAAGTTTCGAATTTCGAATTGGCCGATTCGAATCGAAAGTAAATTCAAAACGAACTACCACCCAAGTGCGAAATGCCAAGACTGCAAAAACGGCCCATCATTGGTCTAGTAATGTCTGCCGAGAATTGGCAGTGGTTACTGGGCCATTACTGGTGTTCAAAACGTCCCATTGATGGGCGAATGATGGCGCCGATGGTCAGATTTTCAAATTTTTTAAGACTGGGCCAGCTCTCGGCCCAATAATGGCACATTCATGGCAAAGTTGATCAATCTTTAATGATAAAAAGCAATTGCCAGTGATGTGCCGACCATCGGCCCATTAATGGCACTTTAATGGCAAAAATTTTGTATCTTCAGGGTGTCTACTATTTTTCAGTTTTTGAATTCCCGGTTATTTCCCGGTTTTTTCCCGGTTTTTCCCGGTTTAAGATATTAACGTTTTTTTCACTACAATTATATGATGAAGCAAATAACACCTTCAATATTAATGTATTAAGTGATAATTTAATATTAATCATAATAAACAAGTATAAAACAAAATTTTAAAGAAACTAAAAATTTGTTTTTGTTTATAAAATAACACCGTTTCATTGTCAATAAATAATTACACTTGAAAAGTATACAGAATTTTACATATATAATTTATTTAAATTCAGGGATGGCAACCGAAACCGTTAACTGAAAAAATAGAAATTTTTAAAAAACCGAAAACTAGAAAGACGAACAAATTTGCAGATTACAAATAATTAATTTAAAAAATTTTCTTAAATTAATTATTTCGATGGGTTCTAAATGAAAACACATTATTCGCGAGAGAAATTATAAAACACGTAACTCACGAAAACAAATAGAAAAAGCGTTATTCATCTGAAATCGTTTTTAGGCTAATTTTTAAAAATTTTGTTATTCATTTTAAGTGAATATAAAATGCCAAATAAAGAATTTTTATTATTTAAAGTTAATTTAGCTTTAATAAAACAATTTTATTAACTTACATTTTTGCAATTAGTTTACACTTTAAAAATAATAAAAATTAAAAATTGTCACACAGCCTTAAAAAATCTGTCATTTTAAATAAGCATATTTTCTATTTGTTTTCGTGAGTTACGTGTTTTATAAACGCTCTCGCGAATAATGTGTTTTCATTTAGCAGCCATCGAATTTGTGATCAGCCTGTAAAAATACACTAGTATACCAATTTTTAGCTAATTAGGTCAAATAATGTAAAAGTTAGGGAGAAAAACGTTTTTTCAAAAAATTTTTAGAATTTTTTTTTTCCTTGACAACGCTATGGCCATTTTATAAAATATAAAACAAATTTATAAACAAATTATGAGTAATTATTATACATATTTAATTCTAAATAATTAAAATGCACACAAATATTTTCATTCATATATTGTCCGAGGAAAACAACCGAAAAACCGAAAGCTTTAACCCAAAAATCCGAAATTTTTAAGAAATCGTAACCGTAATTATTTACATTAAAAACCGAAACCCAAATACAGAAGCCCTAATTCTTTGAAAAAAACCGTAACAGAAATACCGAAACCGAATTTTTTTAGAAGAATACAGAAAAGTCAAAACCGAAACCGATAAAATTTCGGTTGCCATCCCTTTTTAAATTTAATACCGTACAGGATTTAACAATTGAACGTCATTCTAAGTAAATCTTTTAAACATTTTAGTAACACTTTATAAATAAAACAGAAATTTTAATTTTATAATTTCAAATACAAGAAAAATTATTTCCTCTAATACTCAATGCTTATAGGTAAAATTCTCCGAGCAAAAGATTTATTTTTCTTGTAAATTTTTTAATGACCTGATATATCGACCAATGACAGTTGTTCCCTTACATAGCACACGATTTGATAAAAATTTTATTTAGATATTTCGTTTCCCGGATATTTCCCGGTTTTCCCGGATTTTTTTTCGTTTCCCGGCTATTTCCCGGGTTCTCCCGGTTTTTTTTTCGTTTCCCGGCTATTTCCCGGTTTTCCCGGTTAGTAGACACCCTGATCTTTGATGGCAAATTATAATTGCCAGAATTGGGACGTAGCTTGGCCCAATAACGGCACATTATTGGCAAAGTTGATAAATCTTTAAAGGAAAAATTTAATTCCCAGTGATGTGACGAAGATCGGCCCATTAATGGCACTTTAATGGCAAACATTTTGTATCTTTGATGACAAATTGTAATTGCCTGAATTAGGGCGTAGCTTGGCTCAATAATGGCACATTAATGTCTATCATTTTGTATCTATGATGGCAAATTATAATTGCCAATATTGGGACGTAGCTCGGCCCAATAATGGCACAGTATCGGCCAGTGTAGTGTAGCTTATAAGAACCCATTTGCATTATCGACTTCACGTCAGAGTAGCAGAGTGGTCAGAGTGTTAGACTGTGGTGCGTCAGGTTCAGGTATCGATCCTCGCGAGCGGTAAGAATTTTTCAAATATTTGTAAGTTTGCGATTAATTTAGGGAAATAAACTGTATAAATATTATAAATTAATTAGTTAATTAAATAGAAAATATATTTTTTTTTAATTTTTTCAACACTGGGGAGTAATGGCAGCCAATAATGGGCCATTAATGTTTACCGAGAATCGGCCGATGATTAGCTGCCGACGGCCTACCGCGGTTAACCTCCCGACAGTCGGGCCACTATTGTCTGCCAAGAGTAGGCACTGACTATGCCGTCACTGGGCCAGTTTTGGGCCGTTTTTAATTTCGCACTTGGGCAATTCGAAATTCGAAGTTTCGAATTTCGAATTGGCCGATTCGAAAATCGGAGTTTCGAATTGTACAACTTAACTCGGTTATTTTATTCGCACAATTATTTTGACAGAAATCCTAATTCTTAAGGGGATGTCAAAGTCGATTGGATTTTTGCATTGAGCTTCAATGGGAAAATCGCATCGACTTTGACATCCCCTTAAAGAATTTTAATTGAAAATTTTTGAAATTTTATTAAAATTGTATTAAAAATAATTGAATTTTTGCAAAGATTTTATAACGAAATGAGAAAAAAATTGAAATCATTCTTGAAATTTTTTTGAAAATAATTGAATTTTTGCAAAGATTAAAATCTATTTCTATTTAAGAAAATAATTAAATTGTTTTAAAGTATTTATTAAAATTTTAGAAAATAATTGTATTTATTCGTAAAATTTTATTAAAATTTTGTTTAAAAATAATTTAATTTTTACGAAGATCGTTATTTTCAATATTTTCAATATTTCCGAAAATTCAAATACATACACAAACTAATTAAAAATTTTAAATTAAAACAATTAAAATTTTTAAGAATTATAATCATACCTATTTATAAATTAAAATTCCACAAAAAATAATTTTTTCAAATTATACAAAAATTCTTTAATTTTTCACGTTTCATTAGTTTTGAACGTTCAAATGAACGAAACACTTTTTATTAAAAATATTTTCATTAATTACTGATTGTAATGAAATTTAAAAACTTAAATATTGTATTATGGAGAAACTTTATAATTAATTTTATTCATAGTGACACAAAATATTTTAATAAAAATTTAATTTGAAAATGAAAAAAATAAATTTCGTTCATTTGAACGTTCAGAACTTTAGGATCATAATTTTTCTTGAAACATTAAATTACAATTTTTATATAAAAAAATAATTCTTAGAATTGGAAATTGTATTTATTAACCGTAACTATTGGTTACTAAATGAAATTAAATGAAATTAAATTTTGAGTGGTCTCAGAACTTTTTTGGTTAAAAATTCGCTGAGTTACGGAATTTCAAAGTTTAGAACGCCAAAAACCTCATTTCGAGAAAAACGGAATTAAAGATTGCGATACCAACCATTTGTTGTATCTCTGGTTCTTCTTGGAAGTTATTCAGATAAGCATTGTTTCCAGTTCAGGGCACCTTGAAGATAGAAAACCAACAGGTTTTAAATTTTTAAAACCACCCCCCCCCCTTAATTAACTAATTAATTTAAAAACCGACAATATGGGCCCTTTTTTAAAAAGGACAGTTTTTCTATTAAAAAACCATTTTTTTACAAGATTAATGATTAGGTACAATTTTATTGTGTCATTTAAAGAAAAAGAATATATATTAAACTTATTAAAAAAATTTGTACAGTCTCTATTATGAAAAAATTGACGCAATATCCAAATTTTCATTTCGACAATTACGAAAAAAAAGACTCTAACATCAATATCTCTGGTTCTTTTAGGAAGTTATTCAGATAAGAATTGTTTTCAGTTCAGGACACCTTAGAGATGAAAAATCAAGAGGTTTTAAATTTTTCCGCACCTCCATTTTTAAAATACGGATTACTTTTGCAACACCGAAAAAACGTTATTCTAAATTTAAGAATATCTTCTTGGCTCCTATTAAAGTATATTGTATACTTAAATTAAGTATTATGCTATTCTTAAAATGAGAATATATTTTTATTTAAAGAAAATATATTTTAGTATATATTTTTCTTAAAATATATTTTCTTAAAATAAGAATATATTCTCATTTTAAGAATAGTATAATACTTAAATAATTTAAGTATACAATATACTTAAATAGGAGCCAAGAATATATTCTTAAATTTAGATTAAAGTTTTTTCTGTGAAATGACTGACAAAATGGGCCCTTTTCATTTTTCTAAAGAACCAATGAAATCAAACAGTTAAATTATCGATAAATTAATGAAAACCGCTTGATTCGACTTGCCAAAGCATGTAGATTGATAATAAAAAATAAAAAAAAATTAAGATTTTGCTCCAAAATTACTAAATTGCGATTATCTCGAAAACTGGAACCGAGAATATGGGCCCTTTTCATGTGGACGTCCACATATGAAAGTACTTTATGATAGATTAATAAAGTTTAACTAATTTTTTTTTGGATTTTTAATTTTGCAAAAAAACGTTTTTTGCCCATAACTTTAAAAAAATGTTAGGACACCTATAAATGTTTTTCTTTAGTTTTGTAGAGTTTTTTTAGATGCATTTTTTGGTCCCTAATAATTGAACATTTTTCGTCCATATTAACCGGAGACTTTTTTGAAAATTTTGTTGAAAAACGTAGAAGTAACTTTAAAATTATCGTTACCAAATTGTAGAGCATTAAAAAAACGATTCGATTGACCTATTTTTGAACCTAATTCGATAATAAATTTCGAAATCATTGGTATTTTAAAAACCAAAAATTTTGGAAAATGACATTTTCTCAACTTTTGTGTTTAAAAATTTTTGTTTAACTATTAAATTATTGTAACTACAGTACCGTCCGAAATTGTCAGTCCACCTATTTTTAACCCGTCAGCAGTCGCGCCTTTTTTAGTGTCTCACTTGCACTCTAAGAGCGCCCTATAGGTCGAGTAGTGTTGCGTGAGACTTTTTCTCACGGCGCGACCGCTGACGGGTTAAAGAAATGAAAAAAAATTTTTAACATAAAATTCATGAAAACTAAAATTTTTTTTGATTTATATTTTGAAAGACGATAAAATTTTGAAAAGAATAAGACCTCACAGAAGTCATTTGGCAAATATTTTTTCAAGATATTCTTAAAAATCGTCATTTTCAATGTTTTACACAAATTTGAATAACTTCTAAAATAATGAACACTTTTTAATAATCTTAGGCTTATTTTAAAGGTCATTTTCTACGGAATAAGAATTCGATAGCTCAGTGTGATACAATCCTATCTTCTGGTAATACTTTAAACTGTCCCATCTCGAGGTGATGTTTTGTATCGTGCCATCTCTAATTTGACAGATTGTGGTGTGAATAAAAAAAATAAATTACGGTAGTTAAAATATTGATTACATTCAAAACAATAATTTTTTTATATTTTAAGAGATACTTTTTATCATAATATATAAAAATTTAGTGTAAATTAATAAAATTTAACCACTTAAATGCATTTAGAAAACAGCTAATACATTAACCCTACTTTTTGACAGCACGATACAAAGTATCACCTGAAGATAGGACTGTACAAAATATTACCAGAAGACAGGACTGTATTACACTGAAGTATCGAATTACTTATAGGCATTAACCTGTATAATTTTTCACTTGGAATAAGCATGACGTCAAAGTTGGACAAAAAAATTCAAAAAATTTAAAATAATATTATTAAAAGGAAAATAATTTTTGAAATTCAAACATATTTTTTTTATTAAATTTTCTTGAAAAATCTACACTATATCATGTTTTATATATGTTCTAGAATAGTTTTTAGTTCAAAAAATTTATTTCAAATTTTTCCAATTTTTTTGTCCAACTTTGACGTCATGCTTATTCCAAGAAAAAAATTACAGGTTAATGCCTATAAGTAATTCTTATTCCGTAGAAAATGACCTTTAAAATAAGCCTAAGATTATTAAAAAGCGTTCATTATTTTAGAAGTTATTCAAATTTTTGTAAAACATTGAAAATGACGAGTTTTTAAGAATATCTTGAAAAAATATTTGCCAAATGACTTCTGTGAGGTCTTATTCTTTTCAAAATTTTATCGTCTTTCAAAATATAAACCAAAAAAAATTTGAGGTTTCATAAATTTTATGTTAGAAATTTTTTTTCATTCCTTCAAAAATGGGTGGACTGACAATTTTGGCCGGTACTGTATCTTGTAGGGTATTTAAAAATACATTGATTGATCCAAAATCCAATCACTTTTACCATATTTATAAAAAGTAATTAATATATTTCTATTATTTTTATCTCTATGAGGAAGTACAGTGTTCATGAAATGAGTACCAACATTATAAAAAAATATACAACTTAGCAGCGGTTTTTAATTATATATTAGCTATTAAATTGTTAAAATAAATGAAAATTTATTATTTTAAAAATTGAGCAAAAAATTTGCAAAATAATTTTTTTTCCTTATGTACTACAAACAATAAGCGAAATATTTTCTTCACTTTCAACACATTATTGGTATTTGTATGTTATTTATATATTAAAATTATAGAATAATTAATTGTGCGAATAAAGTAACCGAGTTGAGTTGTACAATTCGAAACTCCAATTTTCGAATTGGCTAGTTCGATTCGAATTTACTTTCGATTCGAATCGGCCAATTCGAAATTCGAAACTCGAAACTTCGAATTGGTAGTTCGATTCGAATTTTCTTTCGATTCGAATCGGCCAATTCGAAATTCGAAACTTCGAATTGGTAGTTCGATTCGAATTTTGCACACCTCTAATAATTATAGTATAATTCTCACTTTTTAAAGCATAATCACAAGTTTTTAAAGAGAAATGGTATACGTATCCTTTATTTTTCTATTCTATTAGGGGACCAAAATATTTTTTGCAAACTATCCTTATTATTTGTAAGTGTGTATTAGATAAGTAAAAAACTAAACCTGTTCTTAGCACAGTTTTCTAAATTCAATAGTTTTGGAGTTATAGATAATTGAAAATAAGTCTAATTTTAAAAATCTAAAAAAAAATACAAAAACTTGGTTACCTATAGAAAATGAAAAAATAGATTTACAATATATTTTCATCCTAATTGAAAATGTGGACTGAAATTAAACGTGGAATTGCCTATATATACCTATATAATAAATCTTTTTAAAATTTTTGAAAAATATAAGACTGACTGTTCTTCGGCTTCTACTCTTGTAAAAATTGATTTTCTTTAAATTTTGAAGAAATGTTTCTTAAATGTGGTAAAAATTTCAAAACCTTTTGCGATGCTAAATTTAGACTTATTTAAAATCAAACTTTCACTTTTACATGCGATTATGTTAAAAATATAAAATGTAAACCACAATATCTTGTTTTTTGACATGGCAAAGGGTTTAGAAATTTTTACTACATTTAAAGGGCATCCGAAGAAACATTTCCTCAAAATTTGAAGAAAATCTATCGAAAATCAATTTTTACAAGAATAGCAGCCGTAGAACTATATACCTTAAATTGAAATTTTTTTTATAGATTTTAATGAATTAGCGAAACTTTTCGAAAATTTACGGATATTTTTTTCAATTCTCGGCAATTTCCCAGTCGAAGTAAATTCCCGATTTTCCCGGACGGTAGACACCCTGCTGAAAAAATCCATTATTTTCAATTAAATTTTACAAAATTTCAATTATTTAAAATCTTTATATATTTCGAAAATTTAAGTAGAAAAATTATTCAAAAAAATAAAAATTGTTACAAAGATAAAGAATTTAATTTTGAATATCTTAAACAATCAAAGGGTCAATTAAAATACGAAAAGATATATCATTTAGTCATTAGGAAACATTCGTTAAATTTTAGGTTATGTTTCCTTAACTGTTTTTTATTGACAGAAAATTGTAGTATTTATTCAAACATAAATTTTAATTATACAAATATAATGTGGAAAATAAGGTTTTCACTTTTCTACGAAAACGCATTTTTAAATTAAATTTTAATTAAATTTTTCGGATTGTTTGTCGCATTCTTTCTTCCTTAAAAACATAAAACTGATGTCAGTCTAACGTTTTTAAAAACGAAAACAAAAAAATAATGCCACGATTTATTTTATTTCAGCTTCAAATTTATGTTATTTTTTAGCATTTGCATTTTTAGTAACAATTATTAAGTAATAATTTCTTGAAAGCTTACGAACATGATAACTATTAGAGTTGAATTTAAGTTGAATAACATTCTTTTTTGATTTCTCGTTTTTAAAAACGTTGTAGACTTCAGCCTCATTTATAAAAACCGCACGTGTCCAAATGTATTAGTTTTATTGTTTTCCTACAATTTGAATAAAACTATTAAATTCGAAAAAAAGTGTCTGAAATTTGGAAAAAAACATTTTCTCTAAAAAATTAAAACCAATTCCTTGTTTTAGGTTTTCAGATTCAAAAAATGACGTAAAAATAATGTTAAACACTCCAGGTAATTAAAAACTATAATTAAACATAATTTTAAAAAAATACGAAAAAATAATTTCCAATCTCAGAAAAAATTTTATTAAAATTTTTTATAAATTTACACACTTTCTAGATTAATAATTTAAAAAAAAATTGTAAACAAAAACTTGTTTTCCTCGAGAAAAATATATTTTTTTTAATCACTGATCATAAACGTTGTGAACTTGACTGACATTTTTCTAAGAACGAAAATAGTGTAACGAGAAATTTGTGTTTATTGCCGAATATCGTGAAGTAAACATACATGTATGCACTAATGTATTAATACTTCAGGGAGACCTCGAAACCGAGCACTTTTTTTTCTAGTTAATAAAAAAAGTGTTTTCTTTACTGTCAGCTGCTTGGGGCGTGAGAAACGAACGACCGCCTTAAGAAATCCACACACCTTGGAAAACCTAACCTCTCTTTTTTTATTCTCCGAGCTCATCTACACGATTTACAGTCACTTTTATTATTATTCATCATGCTCTCCGACAATTTCATCTGATCACGAATGGAATTGGTATAAGTACTGATTAATGATTATAAATTGCAAATTCCAAGTTTTTTTCTTCTAAGGACAAACTCCAACAAATATGACATTTCTCCCAACAAGATTTCAGAATAAGACTAAAAATTATTTTCCCATTTTTATCTTTGTCTTCTAAACTCGAATTAGGAAAAAATTATTAAAAATACGCACAATTTGTTATAATGATATAAGGATTTTTCTAGATTATCTCCTTTTGAAGTATTTTCGAGAAATAGAGGAGAAAAGATTAAACTCACAATTTTCACTCCTTTGAGCCCTTTTTTCTGCATTAACAATTGGCATTAACGTTTGTTTATGTATTCAAGTTCTTGTAAATTTTAATAAAATCAGTAAAAGGAACTAAAAGAGTCAATACCTGTTTGTAAGACCTCAGGATCCCACCTGTTGATTCTTGGAATTTTGCCTCTGGCTAGTCTTCTCAGATCGGTATAAAATATCCAGGGGTTTTTGTGTGCACGAAGATGAACTTGAACTCGCGGTTTGAAAGCCAGTACAAAAATGCTCTTATTTTCACCAATTTGGAAAAACAAAAAAGAAACCAACAAAAATAACTAAGGAATTTTTTCTTTCCTTTACTTTAAAATTTTCTCATTTATTCAATCAGAGAAAAGCACCAAACAAAAAAATAATCACCAAATATACACACACACGTCACTTATAAGCGCGGGTAAATATACGCGACAATCACTATACTTTTATTTTATTAAATAAAAGTTTTTTATTTTTTTTTACTTTCTTTATTTTGTGACTGTAATAACATTTAAACGGAATTATCACATTTTACAGAATCTGACGCCATGAATGATTTTCTTTTTGGAATAGTTATGAAAATGAATATCATGGTGTTCAACGTTTATATTCTTTTTCTTGTTTGAAATAAACATGCACAGCAAGTAAAACCAGCTCTCTCACTGAGACCACTCGAAGCAAGCGCCGATTCACTACTGGGGCCCGAAGACAACCGACCACTATGCCGAACGGGCCTAGCGAAGAGTGCCGAAGAATCACGAGCGAAGAAGGCCCGACAAGTGTGGAATGTACGAGGGATTGTAATCGGGATCGGGTTGTTCCATATGTACCCATGGCCTTTGACTTCTCTCTGTCTCTCTCTCTCTCTCTCTCTCTAGACGGAAAAAAATAATTTTTCAAATTCTACAAAATTTGTCTCTTGGATTTTCCATTATAAAATTTTAATACAAAACAATATACTTACAATAAAATTTTTACAGACAACTCTATATTTTTAATAGGATAATTAAAGTTATGCTTACAAATTCCTATAAAAAATTAAATCAATTTTACTTGTACCGTAGATTTTAGGATTTTAATTTTGGAACTGTAACAAATTATTAATTATCACAAGAAACAAATGCAGTTTAAATAATAAATAATATAAATTCCCAAAAAAAGAAATAGGAATAAAATGAAATAATAACGTTATCAAAATATATTCAGTAAAATGTAATCAAATAAATTACTCGAGTCAGAAAACAAATATATATATGGGTGATTTTCACGTAACTGTGCAATTTCAAGATTTTACTACAGCTATAATTATAAAAAAATTATAACAAATTTTCGAAAATTGGCTGCCACGGAGCTGACCACCCTATATATATGCATTGAATAATATACTGCCGTCAACTGGGGCTACTTTATGTACGCGAGGTATTTAATATATAAAATTATTAAAAAGAACTTCTTTGTCAAAAAACCAAAAATAAGTTAATTAAAATCTTTAAAACGATTAAAACTTCAACCGGTAAGCAACATAACGACAAAAAATTAACTTTAATTAATATTTATAAGTTTTTGAAATTAGTTTTAAAACTATTTCTCTCGTTTCTCTAATAACTTGAAAAGTGTATTAGATATTAAATTGTTATTCATTTAATCTTAAAATATTAATTTCAAGTTTTTGAAAAATATCATATTCAAAACGTTTAAAAAAGCTCCTCTTGAAATGATGAGATTCAAAGTTATTTACATGTGTTTAAATGATAGTATTATAATGATTATAATGTTTATTGTAAAATGTATATTTAAAAAGAAAAAGTGTTATTTATTTTCTGAGTAATATAAAATTTGAAGAAAGGTTGTTAATTTTTAATAAATCATAATTTTAGCAAAATCTTAATGTTTTATTTTACATTTTGTTGTATAATATTTACAAAATTTTTGTTTAATATCTTATTCTTTTTTAATTCACTCTGAAATATCTACACAAAAGATTTAATGAATAAGAAAGGATCAAAAAAATGTTTACGTAACATTATAAAAACAGAAAGATCAATGCACAAAGTAGCCCCATCCCGGGGTCTATTTTGTGCACAACTTTTAATGACTACAACTCCGACAAAAAAATTTATTTTATTGACTAACTCATAGGAAACCTTCAGAAGGAAGTATAACATAAGCAAAAGTTGATTTTCTTTTAATTCTGAATTGGAATAAATCACTGAGTTAAAAAAAGCATTTTGATGCACAAAATAGCCCCAGCAAAAATATTTACTATTTACTATCAGCTTGACATAACCAGAGAATTTTATTTTCATAACATTATGAAAATAGCGCATAAAACTAATTTCAGAAAAGTATTCACAAATAAAAGCGTTACGATCAACAGTAATACTGTGCTTCTGCATGGTTGACATAAAGACATTTTAAATTAAGCACCAAAAGTAAAGGCGTGTTTTTTCGAATAACTAAGGTGTTTTTTAATAAGTCAACGGTTGCCGAAGCACTGAAATATAAAAGGACACAACTATGTCTGTCCTCTTCTATAATATGTGTTATTGTAGCAAATGTTGATCCATGAATTTGCACCTTCACACTGTACGCCACAGGCGCCACGGAGCTGATATTTTATGTGACACCACGGAGCTGAAACTTGACATTTAAACTAACCTAACTCCGACAGTTCTGCAAAATAATTCTTTTCTTTGGGCAGATAATTTGTTTCTATTGTAATCTTCAAAAAAATCGTAATAATTACAACAGAGAGTGTTTAGATTAAAAGAATAGTAATACCACGGTACTGATCACTTTTTTTGTGACCTTCACATTTTTACAAAAAAAATTGTTTTTGAGTGTAGAACTTAAAATTTTTGAACCTTTTTTTTACTGATATTTGTTGCTAATGGATCTTATTTTAGATTGTAATTCTTAGATAACATTAAAATGTGCCATAAACAGTTAAATTATAGGGAGAAAAATCTTATTACAAAATTGAAAAAATTTGTGGACAAAACTATTTTACATTTTATAATTTTATAAGAAGTATTAGAACACGGAAAAAATTTTGGTGCACCAGTCGTTCCTACTAGTGCACGAGCTATACCAAACCGCAGGACGAATGTTGTCCTAGCGCTTAGTATAGCAGACGTACCGTTTTGTGACAGCAGGCGCACCCTTTTGGTGAGCCCTCTGCATTATTTAATAGAGCAGACGATATACTACACCTATACGGATAACATACGTCCCATTTTCGTGCATCTGACGCGCCAAAACAAGATAACAGTGCGCCGAACTACTGGTACAACAGCTGTACTATAGGCAGCGCAAATGATGCACCAAAATTTTTTCCGTGAAGATGCATTATATGTACAAATTATTCACCTATATACATAATTCATATTACAAAAATTCCCGTTTCCAGTTTCGGCGTTTTCAATAAAATTTCTGAATTTTAACTTAAAATTTTAAAAAACGGACACGCCACGGAGCTGAAATTTTGGAGGGAATTCCGCAATTTATCAAAAATTATAATATCTATTTGTACATATTTGTGGTTGCGAATAGGTTTTATATATACCTGTGAAATGTATCCATACCCAAGCAAAAATTTTTTATTTTGAATGTGTTTTCTGTGACGCCGCTAAATATTACCTACAGTTACGTGCAAATCACCCATATATATATACTAGCTGTCGTACCCGTCTTCAACGGGTTGTAGTTTCTGATAATGCGCTTAACAGTGTATCTACCAACCTAGAAAACCGGAAAATAGCCGGGAATTTGATTTGACAGGGAAAAAATAATAATTAGTTACTATTGTCTATTTCATTAGGAAAATAATACCATTTGAAACAGTGACCGAATTTTTATTATCAAATTAGTTATTTTTAACTAATTCAAATGCAGAAAACAATATTTCTCAATTTGTAGTACTTCAATCAATAGGGGCCGTCCATAAAGCATGTGATATTGTTAGGGGGGGGGGGGGGTAGGGGTTAAGAAAATAGTCATGCTTTATCACGAGGGGGAGGGGGGGTATTGGCCTTCTTATGTCATGTGATATAACTCTTGAAAAAAATCTATCCCGTGTAGAAATTTACCGTGGAAGTGTATGAGAAACTGTCCAGTTGCGCTAGATTCAATCTAGCAACTAGATGGGAAAAATGGACAGGCTTGAACGAGGGATGTAACGCTAGCAACGTCAAGATTTTGTACAGTTATTTTGTCTAGTCCTTGTCTAGTAAAATAAATCATTCCTAGCCAGTTCCTGGATATTAAAATAAGCAGTTTCTACATACTGGGAATAATTGTTAGGTTTATAAATAATAGAACAATATTTTTCAACTTTACTCTTTTGTTTGTTTAACTTTTAAACAAACAAAACAGTAATACAAAAGTATTTGTTATTATCACAATTCCTCTTACAATTATTTTTGAAATTAATTGTAACATATTTTGCTACATTGGATTTTTTCTTTAAAACACAAACACATTCACTATAAAGATTCGTACTTGTATACCGATAATAAAATTAATTGTATATTATATTGTTGCAATCACAAAAAATTTACTCAAAATTACCAAAGTTTTATTACTTATTATGAACATTATAATATGAAAAACAATCTAGACTATTAATGAAGACATCACATGTCCTTTTTCTAATAAATCTTTTTTTCGCTGTAATATATTTAAACTTGTACACTGTCCCTGTTCAAAACTGGAAAACTGAAAACTTTTCACTAGATTTATAAATTTGATTTTATCTTCACAACAAGATAAGTTACAATTGTAGACTCTTGGTTTCTTTTCATCAAGCACTACGTCAAGAACTGATTTCATCTGCTAGCTTAGTAGACTCTCAGAGCCACCTTCTCCACGAACTTGTACTAAATTCTTAAGTCAGCGTCCTAGACAGTGCCCAGCTAATTCTTGGACAACCTGCTATACGAACTTGTACTGAATTTTCAATTCAGTATCCTAGACAAATTTTAGCCAGATTCTAGACTGTCTTCATAGCGAAGAAAATAAAGGGGAAAACTGTACATTAACATTTCGGGGCCAGGACAGTTTATTCAGAATAATTTTCCACGACAAATGCTATCTGGCTGTAGTCTATTTCTAGGAAGGCCACGACAAATTTCTACACGGGATACTTTTATGTATAGATATTTATGTGGTTGGATGATTACCTAATTGATGAAAGTTTCGTGGACAATGAAAATTTAGGCTTTAAGGAGAAAGAAAATGCACCACTATTAAGCATCAACGATTACTGGAAAACCCTTGGTGTGAAGATAATGCATAAATCAGAGAAGAAAAAAATAATATACACTACTGGTCAAAATTGAGAGACCACCCATTTTCAGACGAATGAAAAACGATTTAAAACATAAAATTTAATGAAACTAAAATTTTTTTCTGTTTATTTTTTGAGAGATGATAAAATTTCGAAAAGAACAAGATATTTCAGAAGTCGTTTGGCCAATAACTTATTTAGATATTTTTAAAAATCGTCATTTTTAATTTTTTTTACAAAAATTTGAATAACTTCTAAAATAATGAACGCTTTTTAATGATCTTAGACTTATTTGAAAGGTCATTTGCTACACTATAATAATTACTTATAGGCAAATGACCTTTAAAATAAGCCTAAGATCATTAAAAAGCGTTCATTATTTTAGAAGTTATTCAAATTATAGTAAAAAAAATTAAAAATGACGATTTTTTAAAAATATCCAAATAAATTATTGGCCAAACGACTTCTGAAATTTTATCATCTTTCAAAAAATGAATAGAATAAAAAATTTTATGTTTTAAAACGTTTTTCATTCTTCTGAAAATGGATGGTCTCTCAATTTTGACCGGTAATGTATTTTAAATAATATATAATAAATTAAAAAATATTCTTGCTGAAAAAACGTTTGTTATTTTAAAAATATTAAAATTTAAATTGATTTCTTTGACATGATAGAGGGGGGGAAGTAAATTATCACATGCTTTTTGAGGGGGGATTGGTATATATCATGACCTATCACAACCGGGGGGAGGGGGTCAAAAATCGGAAAAAAAATATCACATGCTTTATGGATAGCCCCAATATAATGTATTAAAATCAATCTAAAATTTCCTCCAGTTTTTTGAGTTATAGTACAGTCTAATTCGAACTAATTGTATAGCAAGTAGATCCAGTTTTTCTCGGTTACATTAAATTCCCTGATATTTTATGTCTTTTCTGGTTGGTAGACACCCTGTTAAATGTATTATTAAAAAAAACCCGTCGAATAAACTAGGAAAAATTTGGACAAAGCCGGAAATTGTTTTAAACCAAAATAAACACCGTGTTTAACTTTTGTCTTTACATTGATCAAGATATCTCTAAAAGTTAAATCAGAGAGCCCACAAATACTACTGAATTAAGCTTCATAGCAATTGCTATCAATTATAATTTTTTCAATTTTGTGATATTCAAAACATTGTTATACTTACATCTTCGTCATAAAAAAGTATTTTTGAAAAATTATGCTAAAATGTGACTAAATAACATGTAATATTCAATTATATAAAGTTTAAAACCCAGGCGCGAAAGACCAGTGCTGACGATGGGTTGAAACTTGACTGAGTCTTGAACGCCCAGCGTGGGTAACCCAGAGTTGAAGCAGTCTTTATATCATTGCCACTCAATATTGGTTCAGCATGGGACACCAATGTTCGTCCCATGCTCGATTTAACACTCGGTCAATCTTCGTGAGTGGAGCTTTAACATCCCGTCTTTATTCAAGCTTGAATCAATCTTGATAGTTTATTTATTACCGTGTGCACTTATAACAATATTAGATATAAATATTTATAAATTATTTAATATTAAAATATTATTAGTGATATTTTTTAGTAATTTTTTATACTATTTAAAAATTATTATTCTTATTATTAATTATTATTAAATAATATAATAAGTATTATTATTATTATTGTTATTAAGATATCAATTGGTAAATAAATATTAATATTTATTTAGTGTATAATATTTATATTAATTATATAAGATTCATATAAATAAAATAAAATTATATATTATTTTTTTTCTTGCAATGTCAAATTATTATTTTCAAAGTTCAAGAGTTTCGTTTATCTGAAAAATTTTCAGTGAAAAAAATGTTCATTAGGTAGTAATAAATATTTATGCCTAGTAGTTTTACACTAGGTTTAACTGTTTACTGAATATTATCAAAAATATATTTTTCGTCAAACGCGCGCGACTAAACACAAATAACCTTGAGACTTTACAGCGCGACGTTGCGAATGTCGTGCTCCCACCATCACATCTACTCAATGCTTTCCCCTCATGACGTCACAGGCGGGGAGTGCATTGAGTAGATGGGATGGTGGAAGCACGACAATCGCAACGTCTCAAGGTTATTTGTGTTTAGTCGCGCGCGTTTGACGAAAAATATATTTTTGATAATATTCAGTAAACAGTTAATCCTAGTGTAAAACTACTAGGCATAAATATTTATTACTACCTAATGAACATTTTTTCACTGAAAATTTTTCAGATAAACGAAACTCTTGAACTTTGAAAATAATAATTTGACACTGTGCGAGAAAAAAAATAATATATAATTTAACTTATAAAATTATCAGAAAAAATATTTTAATATTAAATAATTTATAAATATTTATAGATAATATTGTACAGTGCACACGGTCCTTTCTTAAAAAAGACATGGAGTGGAAAGGTCGAATGTATCGAAAAGTATCGAAGTAAAGAATGGGCAATGAGAATGTAAAATCTTAATAGAAGGGTGTTTCTAAAATTGTTTGTACATGTGAAGGTGGCGCTGCAGTCGTATGTTATTTAAAAAGAGCGCGAATATATAAATTTTATTTTTGTTAAGAGAAAGTACTTATAATAAATCTTATTTTGCATTGTCAAAAAAAGGTCAACATTTCAAATATAAATAAGCAAATTATTAACTGAAAAAATTTGAATATTATTTTTAATGAAATAATGGACTTGGACAATGGACATATAAAAACTAGCACCGTAGACGGCCGCTTGCGGCCGTCGGAGGAGCTAGTAATAAAGAAACTGAATATTGTATCCAGGGATGCCAGCAGGCGGAGGATTTTCGATCCCACCACGCCGCCACTTCTACCCCCACTATACATATTGAAGAGTAGAAAACAAAATTTTATTAAAAATTTTATAACAAAATGGCGGCGGTAAAATTCATAGTAAAAATCGACTATTTTTTACGGCCGGAAAGGTTTCTTAAACAGTTTAAGTCCTAAAACACAAAACAAAGAAATTTTATAATCTATATAATATAAACTTAAAAAGTACATAGGAAACATACATACCTAAACTGGGCGTAAAAGGCGCGAAATTCAAACGCATATTTAAAATCATTCAGGTAATTATTACTCTATTATTTAATAGTGATAAATTGAATCTATAAAATTTAGTGAAATTAATATTTTATTATCACTATTATTAAAAACGGTAGCAAATTATTCTCAAACATATTATAATAATTATTTAAATTCATATTAATCACCAATATTACATATTTTAATTATTACAACTATTTCTCTATTAATTTACTTTCTATATTTAACTATTATATAATTTTTCAGATTATTTAATATTAAAATATTAAAAAAGAATATTAAATATTATTGAAAATATAATAATTTAATTCTCACAATGATAAAATATTGTATAATTTGCAGTCTTTGAAAACACTAATTTAACTCAATAAATTTTCCAGAATAAAAAATTCTGCAATGTTAAAAAAATAAATTTTTTACATATTAAATTTTTTCACAGTTTTTATTATTTTTATTGGCATTTTTAGATTACGATCATTATTTTTAACAATTAATTGTGCGAACCTGAATACAATTATTTAATATTCTTTTTAATAATTACACTCTCTGTAAAAAGTCGTGCTTAATTTTATTAGTTTTTTATTGTTTTATAATTCAATAAATAATTTTATTATTTAATAAATTGATAATTTATTATTAAATTATTAATATACATGCATGTTAATTAAGGGGTAACACTACCCTAGAGTCAGAAAAAGAGACCTATACCTTTGATGATTTGTTTTGAGAAAATGGAAACTAGAATAGGATTTCTTTTTGGAGGGTTTATTAAATACATATTGAAGAGTAGAAAACAAAATTTTATTAAAAATTTTATAACAAAATGGCGGCGGTAAAATTCATAGTAAAAATCGACTATTTTTTTACGGCCGGAAAGGTTTCTTAAACAGTTTAAGTCCTAAAACACAAAACAAAGAAATTTTATAGTCTATATAATATAAACTTAAAAAGTACATAGGATTTTTTTAATTGGATGTAAACTTTAATTTTTATAAACAATTTACTTTTTATTTTTTGTCGAAAAATTGATTATTTTACTAAAAAAGAGCACACTGAAAAAAAAATTTATTTGATTCAAATAATTCAAAATATTTGAAAAATATTTAATTGATTTAAATACTTTTTAGTTGGATCAAAAAAATATGTATTTGATTTAAATATCTGCAATTATTTGAATCATACTTATTTGAACCAAATAAATCGTACTTGATTCAAATAAATAGTTAATTGAATTGAATAAATAAATTTATTTAATACAAATATTGAATTATTTGAAACTATTCTTTCATTTATTTCACTCAAATACTTCGTTTATTTGATGCAAATAAAAATTATTTGACACAATAAATTTATTTTATTGATTCAAATAAGCGGAATTATTTGCTCCGAATAATTTATTATTCAAAGCTAATATAATATTTTATCAAGACAAATAAAAAAATATTTCAATCAATTAAATAATTATTTGAAACGAAAAAAATGAATTATTTGAAACTGCTCTTTCATTTATTTCACTCAAATACTTCATTTATTTGATGCAAGTAAGAATTATTTGATTCAGTAAATTTATTTTATTGATTCTAATAGACTGGAATATTTAATCCGAATAATTCATTATTTAAAGCTAATATACATTTTATCAAGACAAATAAAAAAATATTTCAATCAATTAAATAATTATTTGAAACGAAAATAATGAGTTACTTGAAACTATTCATTCATTTATTTAACCCAAATATTTCGTTTATTTGATGCAAATAAAAATTATTTGACACAATAAATTTATTTTATTTATAATTATTACAAATAAATTTATATTATTACTATATAAATTTATTATTATTGACATAATAATTAATATTATGAAAAAATATATAAATAAAAATATTACAATAAGTTGATTTTTTAAAGAAATATTGAAATATATTCGTAAATATACATTGAATAAAGTATTGAAAATATAGCGGCAAAATTGTTCACTGCCTTGTAGTAATTCTACAAGTTTTATTTCAGCTAGTGAGACATGAGAGTGTTTAAGATTTGAGAGTCCCATGCGAGCGTAGTATAGTGGTTAGCGTGCGTGACTTCGGTGCGTGAATATTCGGTTAGGCGTGGGTTCGTACCCCCAAGCGTTAGGATTTTTCAAATGTGTATGTAATAAAAATTGCGTTTAAGTGTATAAAAAAATGTGAAAGTGAACTATCAATGAATTGTCATCAGTATTTATCTTTTGCAATTAGTTATTTTTTTATTAATATTTGTTGATGTTGAAATTATCAATATTGAATGAAATAATTTTCATACTTGATTCAAATAATTATTTATTACATTAAAATATTCGATTTATTTGATTAAAATAATTTGAATTTGATTTAAATAAATAGTTATTTAATACAATTAAATGAAATATTCGGGTCAAATAAATATACATTTGAGTTGAATATATTTTGAATTTGATTCAAATAATCATTTATTAGATTTAAATATTCTATTTATTTGATTTGAATTAGTTGTATTTGATTCAAATAAATAGTTATTTGATACAATTAAATAAAATATTCGGGTCAAATAAATATATATTTGAGTTGAATAATTTTTGAATTTGATTCAAATAATTATTTATTAGATTCAAATATTCTATTTATTTGATTTGAATTGTTTGTATTTGATTCAAATAAATAATTATTTGGTGCGATAATATAAAATATTTAGTTCAAATATTTATGTATTTGGTTCAAATACACATTTATTGGAATATAACCAAATAAATGATTTATTTGAATCAAATAATTTTTATTTGATTCAAATAATTTTTTTTTTCAGTGCACCATTTCTACAAAAATTGATATAAAAAAAAACTCCTATGTACTTTTCAAGTTTATATTATATAGATTATAAAATTTCTTTGTTTTCTGTTCCAGGACTTAAACTTTTCAAGAAACCTTTCCGGCCGTTTTGGTAAAGAAAAAAATAGTCGATTTTTCCTATGCAATTTACCGCCGCCATTTTGTTATAAAATTTTTAATAAAAATTTTTTTTCTACTCTTCAATATGTATTTAATAAACCCTCCAAAAAGAAATCCTATTATAGTTTCCATTTTCTCAAAACAAATCATCAAAGATATAGGTCTCCTTTTCTGACTCTAGGGTAGTGTTACCCCTTAAAAAACTAAAAATATTTGTATTTTATAGACAGTAATTTAAATTATTTTAATATTTGTTTGTTCTTTAGATCTTTTTTTTAAAAGTCGTTTTTTATTACAATTTTTAAAGATATTTATACTGTTCTCTAAATTTGAAATAGTTAAAAATAATTAATTTTATAGTTAAAAATCAGTCACTGATTCAAATTTATTATGTAAATAAGTTTTAAAAAATTATCGAATTAATAGAAATTTTGTGAAATTCAACTGAAGATAATTAAATTTGTTAAAGAATTTTATTAAAAACTTTTTAACATAACGAATTTTCAAAGTATTTTAATTTAATAATTGAGAAATAATTAAATTTTATAAAAAGTCATATATATATATTCTAATGTATTGATGTTTCTTAGTGCGAAGATTAATAATTAAAATTTTTATTAGTTAATTTAAAAAAGATATACACTTAAAATATTTTAATAGAATTGAATTTTCGCAAAATTTTATTGAAAATCCTAAAAAAATAAGATTTTTAAAATTTCTCAATTCTATTAAAAATAATTAAATTATTTTAAAGAATTTTATTTAAATTTCTCGAAAATAATCAAGGAAAGTTTGTCATCGTAATTATAATTTCATTTTTAAAATATAAAGTCTCTCTTAAAGTTTTAAATCAATTTTTTGCTTCTAAAAATTATATTATAATATATTATTATTCAAGAATATGTTTATAATCTTAGATTTATTTAAGTAAAAAATTTATTTTTATAACACTGCAGAATTTTTTATTCTGGAAAATTTATTGAGTTAAATTAGTGTTTTCAAAGACTGCAAATTATACAATTGAGGCCTTGGATCCAATAACTCGCCCGACGCTCGGAGGAACGCGCAACTGCCAGTCAGTGAGCAGTGAGCGCCTCTGGGCCACTCACTGCTACCCGACTGGTATTAGCGCGTGCCTTCGAGCGTCGGGCGAGTTATTGGATCCAAGGCCTCAATTTTATCATTGTGAGAATTAAATTATTATATTTTCAATAATATTTAATATTATTTTTTAATATTTTAATATTAAATAATCTGAAAAATTATATAATAATTAAATAAAGAAAGTAAATTAATAGAGAAATAGTTGTAATAATTAAAATATGTAATATTGGTGATTATTATGAATTTAAATAATTATTATAATATGTTTGAGAATAATTTGCTACCGTTTTTTATAATAGTGATAATAAAATATTAATTTCACTAAATTTTATAGATTTAATTTATCACTATTAAATAATAGAGTAAGAATTACCTGAATGATTTTAAATATGCGTTTGAATTTCGCGCCTTTTACGCCCAGTTTAGGTTAGTATTCACCTTTATAACAGAAAACAGAAAAAGGCTATCATTGCCGTGTATTCTCCGTTTCCTCCGCCGGTAGGTATAGTGGGGGTAGACCGAGTCTTGAATCGAGCATGGGACGAACATTGGTGTCCCCTGCTGAACCAATATTGAATGACGGCACTGGCATTGATATAGTAGATTAGGCGAGAAGCCTTCCAGCCTTCTGTGGCCGAGCGGTCTAAATGCGTGCGTTGAGAACTTCCGGTATGCGTTAGGGGCGGGGTGCGTGAGTTTCGATCCCACATGCGAGAGCGAATATTTTTCATTCTTTGTTATAAGCGTTTATATAAAATAAGAAAATGGTGTGTTGTGTTGTGAATAAAAAATGTGAACATGTTTATAAATAATGTTAAAAGTCTGTTAAAAATCAAGAAAAAAATGTAACGATTAACAGAAAAATTGTCTTTTTTTACTAAAATTATTTTTTTAAAATTACTATTCAAATGATATTTATTGTTAGTAATATATTATTATTTATATGAAAATAATATAATTATTACAAATAATAACTAATTGTCATTAAATGTATATATATACACACATACATGAATTAAAATAATAACAATAATATTTATTATTATTATTAATAATTCATATATTCACATTATATTGAATAAACGTGAGAAACGAGTAAATTTGGGAACAGTGGAAGCAGTCTTGTTTCAGTCCTGCATTAGGCGTCCGCAGCATTGATTGAGCATTGGTGCCAATGCTGAATCAAGGCTCGCGCTGCAGTCTGGAATCTGTGTTACATTAAAACTTCGATCATTCCTGCTCTCGCTGATTCACTCATGCTCAATCAATGTTGAATTGTTGACCAATGCTCGGCCAATCTTTATAAATCCTGAACTCGGCGTCACTTCGCGCCTGGGAAGCTATCCATTAAAAAATGTAAAATTTAGAAATTTTCGATTTTTTAAAAATATTTTTATATTTCCATTTTAGTTATAAAGTATTATTTTTTGCAAAATTATGCTAAAATGTTAATAAATAACATGTAATACTCAACTATAGAAAGTTTAGAAGTAATCCATGAAAAAATATAAAATTTAGAAATTATTTGTGTTAAATAAATTCATTTATTAGAGTCAAGTATTTATTTAATTAATTCAATTAAGATTTATTTGATTCAACTAAATAAAATTATTTAAACGAAATAAATTCTTATTAGATCAAAATAAAAACTTTTTAAATAAGATATTATTTTTCAAATAATTATAATTACTTGAATCATATAACTTTTTTTAGTGTAGCGATAGTAAACTAAAACCCAATGGGAAATGCCAGTGTAGTGCCGATGTTCACCTCTGGCTTGATACTCAGACGATTGTTCGGCGTAGTCTAGCCGAGCCTCGACACTTAGTGCTGGCGCAGTACAGAATTTTTGTATCGCCAAAGCTTGGACAAGCCACGGCGGCAAGTGCTGGCTAAGTATAGAAAAATTGTTCACAACGCTCTTTGCCAACATTGCTTTCTTGACATAAACTTGAAAAAAATTTTTAAAAAAGTTTATGAATGTTTATAAATATAAATTTATTGAAAAAATTAATATTTTACTTTTCAGTTGTTCATTTTTTATTCTTATTAAATTTAATAATAACAATTTAACACAATTGTCTAATTTTGTAAATAATAAATTATTTAAACAAATTAAAATTATAAACAAAATTTAAACCTTAATCTCAATAATAATTTGGTTCCTATTAAAATACTATTATACTTCTTACTATGAATAAAAAATTATTAAAAAATTACCACGTAATTTAAGAATTACGTAAAATGTTAAATGCAATAAGTAAAGTAATTTAATTTAATTATTAAAAATTTAGTTTAATTTATTATTTCTAACGTATCCCTATTTTTTTCTCATCTTTGACTCAATAATTGTATGTCTGAATGATACTGAGATATTAATACTTTACTGTATACACGTGTCGTTAGCATAGTGGTTAGAGCGTTAGTCTGTTAGTCCGTAGGTCGTAGGTTCGATTCCCCTCGTCAGAAATTTTGTTTATTTTCATAGGTTTGCGATATTTCTAGATTCCAATCGTTAGGTACTAAAATATGAAAATCTAATGCACACTTACTGTAATTGTCTATTATTTAATTTTTAAATGTTATAAACAATTTTTTTCTACTTCAATTACTATATCCATTGTTAGTCTCCATCTTTAATACAATTTCTTTAAGAAGAGAAATATTTTATGAATAATAACTATTTATTAATATTATTTACCATTTTGTTGTTAAATTATTTATAACTATGAATTTACGACTAATTAATAACAATACGGCATTTATTGCGGCAATATTCTCAGCCAGCACTGCTCCAGTGCTGCGCCAGCGCTGTCTGGCAGCACTGACAGACAGTACTTCGGCAGCGCCAGACGGCGTTATCATCCCAGTGCCATGCCAGTGCTGGCGCAGTACTACGCCAGTTGTAAATTTCCAATTGGGAAGTTATTAATGTGAACTAACATTATCTATATTAATAAAATCAGATTACTATCTGTACATTGCTCCAAACTTGAAAATTTTTATATATTTTTTCGTTTTGAGACATTAGAATTCGAAAAATGTAAAAAAAATATCTGTCTGTCATTCTGTCCGTCTGCCTGTATGCAAAACTTTATTCGCGCATCAATTGAAAACGGTTCAACCAATTAAAGTGAAATTTGGCAGTCTATTAGGTATTAACGTAACTTACAATCATAGCCTTATCCGATTAAAAAATATTAACTTGAACGAAAGTTATGGCATTTTTTCAAAAAATTCGAAAAATCAAAAAAATTCAAATTTTTTATATTTTGTAAAATGAATGCAAAACTATCCTTAGCTAACTTTTTCAGATAAATACAACCCATTTCCAGAATAAAATTTTTAAAAAAGACGTATTTTGAAATTTTTTTTCGTTTTTTTAGATCAACTTTTTTCTAAAAAAATAGTGATTTTTAATCTTTAAGCAAGCTTTTCAGGAAAAGTTATTAAAGTTTTTTATTTAAAGATCAGTATGTAACGTAAGAAATTCGCTACATTAAACAAAAATAATTAAGCTGGAATAGTATTGTGTGTGTGATGTCGATTTAGATGTAGTGTAACTTGTAAACGATGGGGAACCGAGATTCCCCGAAAATATGACGAGTGATAAGGAAAAAAGAAAACCGACAGTGCGCTGCCGGTCGTATAATCGTCAACAACCTTTTTTTGTATTTCTTCTAATTAAAACCTAAATTAATTAAATATATTGTTCGTTCGTTTTAAACTGCTGGTTTTTAGTGTTTTATTTTATTCCCTGACAAAATATAAAACTATCCGCTTTGTTTCGCCCTATATATATTACAGTTTTTATCAGAAGTGGGATACTGAACAAGCCGCGTCGGTTTAAGTGGTCGACATTTTGAAAATTTTCGACACCGCGTGGTGAATTTGTTTCAAGTGATAAGTGACTTTTCCTTTAAAATATTTAACGACGATATCGACCAGGCCTAGTGATTATTCGCGCACTCATTGTTTTATTTCGTACATTGTTGTGTAGTGAAAAATTTTAGTGGAACGTAAAGTAACGCTTAAGTGTGAAAACGTGGTTTACGATCAAGATGGCGCCAAATTTGCAAGAATTTCCTGTAAGTGAACTAAAAGAGATTTTAAGGAAGTTGGGACTGACGATTACGGGCAACAAGGCAGAATTGATTGCACGTATTATAGAAGTAGATCCTGACTGGTCTTTGCTCCAATTGAAGAATGAGAAAAATACTCAGAAAACTGGTACTAGGAGCAAAGCCGACCATCAAACAGAAATAATTGATAACGAAGCTCTTATGGCAGAATTGGAAGCAGCGCGGGAACAAATTGAAGAATTGAAAAATATTAATCAAAGGCAAAAACAACTGGAACGAGATGAGCAGCTCAGATTGATAAGGAATGAGAGATTGGAGTTGGCTCGGCAGTTGGAATTGGCCAAAATGGAGTTTGCCAATCTTTCTGGAAGTAAAGAAAATTCAGTTGCGGACATATTGGAGATTGAAAGACGAGAACGTGACGCAGAAGCCAACGAGTTGGGGGAAATTCGTTCCCGAATTGAGACGATTCGAGGCAGCCAGAGGGGATCACCAGCACTGGTGGAAAACTAAGCTGTGATACCAAAAGTGGGGATAGCAGCTATTGGCGAGCTTCTGAGTACCTTCGAAGGAAACAGCGGCACATTCGACAGTTGGGAGAGGCAGGTGAAAATGCTGAAGTCGACGTACAACTTGGAAGACGATGCGACTCGAGTCCTAATTTGTTCGAGGCTGAAATCTAAAGCATTATCATGGTTCCATTCAAGACCTGAACACATTGAAATGTCTACGGATCAACTTTTGAGCGAACTTAGGAAAATGTTTCACCAACAGCCCAACAGAATTCTATTAAAAAAACAGTTCGAAGAGCGAATGTGGAAAAAAGGGGAGACTTTTAGAGAGTATATCCACGAGAAGACGATTTTAGCCAACAAGGTGTCGGTTCCAGACGACGAGAGAATCGAATACTACGTGGAAGGGATTCCTGATATGAATTTGCGTAATCAAGCACGCATACAGAGATTCCGGGATCTTGAAAATTTGCTCGCAGCATTTGAAAAAGTCACTATAAACTCGAAACAAAGCAGTAAAGGCGACAAACCTCTTAAAACTAGTAAAGAGGAGACGAAGACTGGTGAGAAGGAGGTTCATGGGCGTTGCTATAATTGTAGTAAGTGGGGTCACATGGCATCAGACTGTACACAAGAGCTCAGGAAGAAGGGGTCATGTTTTTCGTGCGGATCAAGTGAACACATGATTAAGGATTGTCCCAAGCGGGGCAATAAGATTCAAGGAAGCAGCAAGGAAATAGCATGTATCGACGATGGAGAGGAAGAAGACGACTTCATGATGACAGCGAGCAACGAGTTTGACATCAACGATGAGGTATTTTGTATGGATCTTGTTACGAGGCTTGATAGTGGAAGCCCAATAAGCTTTATAAAGGGAAAATTTGTAAATTCTTTTGTAAAGTTAAATAAAGATATAGAAAATTTTAGTTTCGCCGGGATAAATGATTCTAAATTGAAAATAATGGGTATTTTGAATGCTAGAGCGAATCTTAGTGGGAAAGTTAGAGATTTAAAATTGTATGTAGTAGATGATAACACTATGAGGGCATCAGTGGTAGTGGGCCGAGATGCATTGAGAAAATTCGGTTTAAAATTAACAGATAGTGATAATTGTATTGAGACTGTAACTAGGGAAATTTTAAACATCGAAATTGATACTCAAGAAACTTCAAGTGTTGATCGTCTTATTATTGGCAAAGATATCTCAGAAAAAGATCGCGAGCGTGTAAAATCTATTTTCTTAGAATATTATGAAAAACCCGAAAGGCCGGAAAAGCCAAATGTCGACGCGGAACTTGAAATTATTCTTAGAGACGAAAAACCATTTCAATTTCGTCCAATTCGTTTGTCATATGAAGAGAAAATTAAATTGAGAAAAATTTTAGATACATTGTTAGCTCAAAAACGAATTCGTCCGAGTGATGCTGAATATGCGTCTAGAATCGTGCTAGTTAAAAAGAAAAATGGAGAGATAAGGATGTGTACAGATTATCGCGCGTTAAATAAAAATATTATTAAAGACAACTATCCATTGCCTCTAATGGAGGATTTGCTCGATGTGCTTAGTGGTAAAATAATATTTAGTCGAATAGATTTGAAAGACGCGTTTTATCATATATCGATAGCGGAAGAATCTTGAAAGTACACATCGTTTGTCACTCCATTTGGACAATTTGAATATTTATGTATGCCTTTTGGTCTGAAGACAGCACCATCTCGATTCCAAAAATTTGTCAATACAGTTTTGAAAGATCTTATCGCGGCTGGCGACATTGTAGTGTACATGGATGACATTTTGATCGCGACAGTAGATATTGAACACCATTTTTCAGTATTGAAAAAGTTATTTAAATTGTTTGTTGGAAATAAAATGGAGATACGGTTGGATAAATGCGAGTTTCTTATAAAAGAAGTTGAATTTTTGGGGTACGTTATCTGTGAAGAGGGGATAAAACCCACAAAAAGTGGAATCGCGGCAGTTTCTGAATTTCCAATACCCAAAGACGTGAAAGATGTCCGAAGCTTTCTGGGCATTGCGCAATACTTTCGTAAATATATCGAGAGGTTTTCAATAATAGCGAAACCACTGAGCGATCTTTTGCGAAAGGGGGTTAAATTTGAGTTTGGGGAGGGGGAAATGTCGTCATTTGAATTATTAAAGAGGAAGCTAACCGAATCTCCAGTTCTCGCTCTTTATGATCACCGACATGAGACTGAATTGCATCATAGAGTTATTAGAATAGAGTGCGCGAGTTATACCTTTTACCGTGAGAGGCATTCTTAGGCGCATAGAAAGAGACAAAAGCATGAAAGTAGACCCCTTTTCTTACCTTGTTTATTGGCGCATGTGCAAGAATGAAAGTTTTTGGTTAGGTTTTTGTCTAAAAAGATAGCATGAAAAATTGTTTTAAATATTATAAATGTTTTATTTTAATTTTAAATTTATTTTAAATTATTTATTTGTCATGTAAATAAAAGAAAAATATAATTGCAAGCAAGCAACAGTTGTTTCGATGCATCAGCTGTTTCACTATCGCGCATGCGTTATTAGAGAAAGAAAGGAAAGGGGTCTTCTTTTCGTATGGCTGTCTCCGTCTATACGCCTAAGAAACATTTTGGTCGCTTGCGCACTCTATTCTAATAACTCTATGAATTGCATTGTGATGCAAGTGCGCATGGTTTCGGTGGGGTGTTGATGCAGAAAAAGAAAGATAAAAAGTTTCACCCGGTATTTTATTTTTCAAAACGTACGACAGAAGTTGAAAGTCGTTATCATAGTTTTGAACTTGAAATGCTGGCAATTATTTATTCTTTAAGACGATTTCGGATTTATCTCGAGGGAATTCCTTTTAAAATCATTACCGATTGCAACTCACTTGCATTGGCATTGAAGAAGAAGGATATCAATCCAAGAATTTCTCGATGGGTCTTGGAATTACAAAACTATGAATATACCACCGAGCATCGCCCAGGAGTTAGAATGTCTCATGTCGATGGTCTGAGTCGTTGTAATGAAATTTGTGTTATCGAAGACAATTCATTCGAAACAAATTTAATGTTAGCTCAAAATAGAGATGAAAAAATTGTTGACTTAAAGAATAAAATTTTGAAGCAAGAAAATAAAATGTTTGAAATGAGAAATGGCGTTCTTTATCGAAAAATTGACAAAGGTGACACACTTTTATTTTATGTTCCATCCTCTATGGAAAAAAATGTGTTGTTTAAGTACCATGACGACCTTGGTCACCAAGGAATAAGTAAGATGTATGGAATATTGCATACAAGTTATTGGTTTCCGGATATGCAAAAGAAAATCGCAGAACATGTACATAATTGTTATAAATGTATAGCATTTGCGCCGTCGTCTGGAAAAGTGGAAGGATTGATTTCTGCAATTCCTAAAGGCAATAGGACATTTGAATGCATACATATCGATCACATTGATTTCTTTGATTCACGAGTGAAATCGAAGAAGCACATATTGGTCGTTATAGATGCATTTACGAAATTTGTGAAATTATATCCTACAAAGTCCACGACGACGTCGGAAGCGATCAATTGTTTGAATAAATATTTTGATAATTTTAGTAAACCTAAAGTTTTAGTGTCAGATCGAGGTACGGCGTTCACCTCTGAAGAATTTCAGGATTTTTTGAAAAAGAATGATATTGTATTTAAAAGAGTAGCCACGGCGTCTCCGCAAGCAAACGGACAAGTCGAAATTGTAAATAAATCTCTTGCCCCAATGCTTAGTAAATTGTCTGATTTTTCGGCAGGGTTACAATGGCCAAAAGTAATTACTGAGGTAGAATACGCACTTAATAATACTGTGCATAGCTCGACAAATGAGTCACCAAGCATATTGTTATTTGGTGTAGTTCAAAGAGGTAAGATCAGTGATTACGTAAAGGAATTTGTCGACTCTGTTGTGAATGAGAGAGAAAGAAATTTGATTGAGATTAGGAATAAAGCTGACGAGTGCTTGCAGAAAGCGCAGGAAAATTATGTAAACAATGCAAATAAAAAGCGTAAAGTTGCTACTGAATACAAGGTGGGTGATTATATTATGGTGCGGAATTTTAACTCGACGAAGGGGGTATCCCCGAAACTTGTACCGCGTTTTAAAGGTCCGTATGTCGTCACTAAGGTTTTGAGAAATCAGAGGTACGTAGTGGCCGATATCGAAGGTTTCCAGTTAACACAGAGAAAATATGAGGGTGTATGGGAACCGCGGAACATGCGTATGTGGTCACCAATAACGTAAAGAGAAAAAAAAATATGTAAGTTGCTACCCACATAGCACAATATCTTACTGTAAGTTTGTGGTGTGGATTACATGTATAGTTTGTAAGGATAGGGTTGTATACTTGTGGTAAACTTAAGGTAAACTTTGAATTTTCGCCATTACGGTAAGCTTACAAGTAAAGGTCATTGTAAGCTTACAAGCAAAGTTTACTGTAAGCTTACAAGTAAAGGTTATTGTAAGCTTACAAGAAAAGGTTATTGTAAGCTTTCAAGTAAAGGTTACTGTAAGCTTACAAGTAAAGGTTGTTGTAAGCTTACAAGTAAAGGTTGTTGTAAGCTTAAATGGTAAGGTTGTAGTAAGGTTACTATAAAGTTGTAAGGTTGAGGTAAGGTTGTGGTAAGTTTACTAAATAAGATAAAGCTTTACAAAATAATTTATAATATAATTAAAAAATAAATAAAAAATTTTTTAAAAAAATGTTTGGTCTTGTTCTATTTTGGAAATCTAACAAGCCGTTGAAAATCTTGAAAACAAATTTGGGAGGACTGGGATTCGAACCCGGGATCGACGCGCATAAACCAAACATCCTAACTATCTGAGCTAAGTGGGGAACTGACAAAGAAAAAATCAATATTGCTTTTAAGGTGAACCAAGAAGATGACTAACTCTTTAAAAGCAAAATGTATTTTTTCTTTGTCAGTTCCCTACTTAGCTCAGTTAGTTAGGATGTTAGGTTTATGCGCGTCGATCCCGGGTTCGAATCCCAGTCCTCCCAAATTTGTTTTCAAGATTTTCAACGGCTTGTTAGATTTCCAAAATGGAACAAGACCAAAAATTTTTTTAAAAAATTTTTTATTTATTTTGTAATTATATTATAAATTATTTTGTAAAGATTTACCTTATTTAGTAAACTTACCACAACCTTACCTCAACCTTACAACTTTATAGTAACCTTACCACAACCTTACCATTTAAGCTTACAATAGCCTTTACTTGTAAGCTTACAACAACCTTTACTTGTAAACTTACAATAACCTTTACTTGTATGCTTACAGTAACCTTTACTTGAAAGCTTACAATAACCTTTTCTTGTAAGCTTACAATAACCTTTACTTGTAAGCTTACAGTAAACTTTGCTTGTAAGCTTACAATGACCTTTACTTGTAAGCTTAAAGTAACTTTTACATGTAAGCTTACAATAACCTTTACTTGTAAGCTTACCGTAATGGCGGAAATTTAAAGTTTACCTTAAGTTTACCACAAGTCCACAACCCTATCCTTACAAACTATACGTGTAATCCACACCACAAACTTACAGCAAGATATTGTGCTATGTGGGATTGTCAGTGAAGTATTTCTCTTATTGACGTCGGAGGGAAGGAAAATTTGTATTAAAAAAAAAAAACTTATTTTTTTGACATCTCCGAGGTCGGAGATATATCAGGAAAGGCCGAACTGGAATAGTATTGTGTGTGTGATGTCGATTTAGATGTAGTGTAACTTGTAAACGATGGGGAACCGAGATTCCCCGAAAATATGACGAGTGATAAGGAATGAGAGAAAACCGACAGTGCGCTGCCGGTCGTATAATCGTCAACAACCTTTTTTTGTATTTCTTCTAATTAAAACCTAAATTAATTAAATATATTGTTCGTTCGTTTTAAACTGCTGGTTTTTAGTGTTTTATTTTATTCCCTGACAAAATATAAAACTATCCGCTTTGTTTCGCCCTATATATATTACAAAGCTAAATGCCATAAAAAAGAAGGAAAAATGTTGAATTTTAAGAAATTCGGTTTTTTGAATTTTTGCTAATTTTCCATAATTTTAGATTTTTTACCGAAGGGTGGAGACTATTGAATAAGTAAAGTATTTTTTAAGAGCACAAAAATAATAAAGCTAAATGCCATAAAAAGAAGGAAAAATGTTGAATTTTAAGAAATTCATTTTTTTGCATTTTTGCTATTTTTCCATAATTTTAGATTTTTTACCAAAGGGTGGAGATAAAAAATTAGGTAAAGTATTTTTAAAGAGCCCAAAAATAATGAAGCCAAAAGCCATAAAAGAGAAGAAAAAATGTTGAATTTTAAGAAATTCGGTTTTTTGAATTTTTGCTAATTTTCTATAATTTTAGATTTTTTACCAAAGGGTGGAGACTATTAAATATAAGTAAAGTATTTTTGAAGAGTACAAAAATAATAAAGCTTAATGATATAAAAGAGAAGAAAAAAATGTTAAATTTTAAGAAATTCGGTTTCTCGAATTTTTGATAATTTTTGATTTTTTGCTAAAGGGTGGAGACTATTCAAATAGTATAATTATACTACCGAAATAGCTAATGGTAACTAATTATTAATTTTCCGGTGAAATAAAATTTTCGGCTTTTTTCTGATTTTCCAGATTCCCTGTAAAAAAAAAAGTATTGGGAGGTACGGGATTCCGCATTGCGAGCCAACCTGCCAATGCGGTATTCGCGAATTACCGCATTGGGTGTCGTGGTGAATACGGAAATCAAGGGGTCCCAATGCGGTGCCAGTTTTAAGCTTTAAAAAACGAAAATACGTGACAGGAGGAAATAATTAGTGTCAGTGGAGAAATATGCGAGTTGAAGGAATGAGAAAATAATAATAGTGAGTGTAAAAATGAAATTTTAATAAAAAAAGGTAAGTTGAACTGTCAAATATGGGCCCAATGCGGCATAGGCTGATTTCAATGCGCCACAGCAAAAGCAACTTTGACTGGTTTGAATGGTGTGAAATAGGTAAACAAACATTTTCTAACACATTTGTCTCCGTACACAGACACATTTCACTAAACCTGCCAACGTACAATTGGTAAGCATCTTCTAAATTACAATAACACAGGCACACAAAAAAATAAAAAAGTCAAAACCCAGAGGTTACACCCCCTTATCCCCATGTTTTTGGGGTCGCTGAAACCGAATATGACCATGAAAAATTTTTATCATCGGCCATTTTCCCGCTACCACCCCCTTACACCTGCTCCCGGGGGTTGGAATTTAAGTTTAAAAAAAAGTGGAGTAGGGTGTCTGTTCCTATGTTTTTTGGGTCGCTGAAACCAAAAAAGACTACCAAAAACAAATTTTTCCCTCCCTTAACCCCCTACAACCCCTTTAACAACCCCGGGGTGAGGGGTCGAAATTCGAATTTTCACGAAAAGTCGATTACGGTGTCTAAACCTATGTTTTTTGGGCCGCTGAAACCAAAAAAGACTACCAAAATCAAATCCTTTCCACCCCCGACCCCCTACAACCCCCTGCAATAATTTTTTTCAAATAAAACGAACCGATTTTTGGGAAATTGAAAATTAAATATTAATTATCAAAAATTATTGCAGGGGGTTGTAGGGGGTCGGGGTGGAAAGGATTTGATTTTGGTAGTCTTTTTTGGTTTCAGCGGCCCAAAAAAACATAGGTTTAGACACCGTGATCGACTTTTCGTGAAAATTCGAATTTCGACCCATCACCCCGGGGTTGTTAAGGGGGTTGTAGGGGGTTAAGGGAGGAAAAAATTTGTTTTTGGTAGTCTTTTTTGGTTTCAGCGACCCAAAAAACATAGGAACAGACACCCTACTCCACTTTTTTTTAAACTTAAATTCCAACCCCCGGGAGCAGGTGTAAGGGGGTGGTAGCGGGAAAATGGCCGATGAAAAAAAAATTTCATGGTCATATTCGGTTTCAGCGACCCCAAAAACATGGGGATAGGGGGGTGTGACCTCTGGGTTTTGACTTTTTTATTTTTTTGTGTGCCTGTGTAATCGAAAATATTGTTTAGATTCATGCAGAAACGTGGTTATAAAATAAAAAATTGGAAAGTAATGTAATGCAAATCATATGTCAGCTGGGCCACTGTGTTCGCTCGATTCGCTCTGCTTGCTTCTGCCCTCTACTGGCGACTTGCACTATGTACCGATTGTGTACCGCATTGAAAGCAGCCTACGCCGCATTGGACTCATATTTGACAGTTTAACTTACCTTTTTTTCTTAAAGTTTCATTGTTGCACTCACTATTATTATTTTCTCATTCCTTTACCCATGTAGAAATTTCCCTACTTGTCCCTACCAAATGTTGGATTCTGATTAGAACCATCCTAGAAAATCTAGTCTAGAAAAATCTGACTAGAACCTGTTTAGATTCCCGTGTGGAAAAATTTTAGGGCGCTGACCAAGCGCTTAATAGACTGTCTAACGTCTTTCTAGACCCAGGGCAGACGGTCTTGTCGAGCGGCTGTTCAGAATTGAAACGAAACTTCCACGCTATCGTCTAGAATAGACCAGCGTTTCTGGTCTGATCAGCAGTGCTAGTAAATTCTAATCTACGTCTATTCAAAATTTATCATTATATGTTATGACAACTATTCTTAAAATGATAAGACTTAATTATATTTGAAATAATTTTAATGACTTTTTTTTACATAAAAAGTATAAAAAAATATTTTAACTTTCTGTATTTTTCACTTCAACTTTCTTTAAGCGAAAGGCTTTGTGTCCCTCCCAATCTTTGGCATTGGAGATATAGTAGTCTTTTTGTAAAATAAAATTTACTGCAAATCAAAACAGCCGGATGAAACTAGCAGTCGTACTCAGCAAAAATCTTTAGGCGTCAACCGCTAATTAATGAAATTAATAAATAAAAACTTACTAAATTTGCTATTTAGTGGATATTGATTCTCAAATAACAAATACTCGATGGTTTTTTAAATCATTAAGTATTTCTAAATTTGAAGGAGAGGCATATTGGTAGATGACGCCTAAACATTGATGCTGAGTACAACTGCTAGCTTCAGCCGACTAATCAAAACACATAGAAACACATCAAAATCTATTTTTTTCAGTGCACATTTAAAATTAAATTATACAGAAAACAGCAACAACATAGCACATTATTATTCACATAAAACAGAAACCACAACGAATACTAAAATTCACAAAGAAAATGCATCATTCGCTGACTGATCCAACGACGCCAAACGACGCGACGCCATTAGGCGCCATGTTACTTAACAGCTGGGCATACATCGACGCATGCGCATATAACATCCTAGACCAAATCTAGACGGTCTTAATAACACCGTACTAGACGGACATATTTGACTTAGATTTTTTCTAATAAGCCCATCTGTTAAGTCACTGATTCGGGACTTGATGGACCGTCTAGAATTAGACGGACTTGATGATTGCTAATCGGGAAATCATTGGACTCTAGACTGCCACAATATTTTTCCACACGGGTTCTCGTGAGGAAATTCGGACTAGAAATGTCTAGCTAGATTCCGCATAAAATCTAGATAGATAATTCAGATTAGAAATCACTGGTTAGACCCTTGCTAAATTCTGATCAAAGATGCCCGGAGTCGGACTTAGACTATTTTTTAGTGTTTTTGATTATGTTATTTTTCTAAATATAAGAATAATGTCTAAAAAGACGCAAATATTGTTAAAATGTTTGTATAACAAAATAATCCATTTTGGTGTTATTTTTGACTATGAATAACATTTTACTTCAAATCAAAACCAAGTCAACGAATTTCCCCATTTGTCCCTATCTCTAGTAGGGCTCTCGCTAGATTCTGACTAGAATCTCTAGTCTACAAAAACTAATCGGTTTCCAATCAAATTCTAGTTAAAGAATTATTATTACTATAATTTTGTATTATAAAGAATTATTATTAATTGATATTATTATTTATTATTTTAATAATTTAAATAATTTTATAATTTAAATTATTATTAGATTATAAAGAATTATTATTAATTGAAATTATTAGATAATTCAGACTAGAAAAACTCACTAGGACCTTATTGATTTCCAACCAGACAAACTAGTGTACAAGTAATATACATAAATTGTCTTTCTATAAATAAATATTTTTATGAATTGTCAAAAACATTTTAAAGTATAATTGCACTTACATATATTTTTAAATAATTATTTTTACGGATAATATTACAATATTTAGGTAATAAAAATTAATTATACTCACATAATTAATATTTATTTGTGTCTTATTCTTTTAATTTACTTATTAAATAAAAGATTTTTATTTAATAAAATTGTTTTATTGGAATTTTATGTAAGAATGTTCTACAATATTAAAAATTGTGTTTCAAATATGTTAAAAAATGAAATAATTAAATAATATGCAAAATTTTTTGAAAAATAATACTGGTAAGAATTATCTAATTAGAATTTGATTGGAACCCGACTAGTTTTTCTAGACTAGAGATTCTAGTTAGAATCTAGCGAGAGCCCTACTATAGATATAGGGGCAAATGGTGAATTGCTGTACGGGATGTAATTTAAGCGGAGGTGCTTCCAAGCTATCACGGCCGGGAGGTATGTGTATCCGACTGGAGTCCCCAAGGTCCTAGGTTCGATCCCCCATGGGCACGAGATTTTTCAACTCAAGTTTCAGGTTTTTCGTGTACAACATTCATTAATAATGTTAATATGAATGAAGAATTCAATTATAAATAGGTTAAGTTGAAAAATAATAATTTTTAAAAGTCAACTAGAAAATTCTAGTCGGGGCCCTATCAACACACAGCTAGTTTTAATACTAGTTCCCGACTAGATATTCTAGTCTGTACCCCATCTGCCGACCGTTATGAAAGTAGTTGGGTTCTAACGATTTTCTCTAATCAGTTCCCCACTACAGATAGGGAATTCTGGCTAGAACCCCATAAAATTCCAATCTCAATTTCTGCATGGGTAACTCGCATATTTCTGCACTGACACTAATTATTTCCTCCTGTCACGTATTTTCGTTTTTTTAAAGCTTAAAACTGGCACCGCATTGGGACTCCTTGATTTCCGTATTCACCAGGACACCCAATGCGGTAATTCGCGAATACCGCATTGGCAGGTTGGCACTTGCAATACGGAATCCCGTACCTCCCAATACTTTTTTTTACAGGGTTGGTAGAAACATTGTTAAATGTATTGGTAGAAATTAAAACCCGTCGTAGACTAGTGCTATATATTTTCAAAATTTTTAAAATTCAAAATTAATCTTTTGAAATAATTATTGTCATCAATTTTACTTAAATTTGATACAGGGATAATTTTAGTATTTTTTATTATAATTTAGTCATCAGAATGAAATTTGAGTTTTTCATTTTTGGATCATTAATTAATATAATAGCAATTTTGAATTCTGTGCAATATACTGACAAAAGTCTCATAATAATTATATGGATATTGTTAATATTCTGACCTAATAGAATTCTTTTAAGAAAGTAAACTTATGATTTCAACAACAAATTTTTATTGTTGACCTAAGAAATACAACCGTATAAAAATTAATTACAAAAAAATTTCAATTTTTAAACTTTTAATTTTTTAATATTTAAATCTAACACTTTTTATTTGTTATTCAAAATTTTATTATTCTGACGATTAAATCTTAATGAGAAACACTAAAATTAACCCTGTATCAAGTTTAAGTACATTTCACTAAAGTATATGAAAAAACTAAAAATTTCGAATTTTCGAAAAAATGGCATAACTTTCGTCCATATTAATATTTTTTAATCTACTATCGCTAGGATTTTAAGTTAGGCTAATGCCTAAAAGACTGCCAAGTTTCACTTCAAACGATCGAACCGTTTTTCCGTGATACGCGGTCGAAAATTTGCGGACATACATACACACACACACATATATACACATACACACATAATTTTCTTAATAGTATTTTCGCATTCCTTAGAGTGTAAAAAGAAGGAATATAATAGAAATTTTGAATTCTATGCAATGTACAGACAAAAGTCTGATTTTATTAATAAGGATATATATATATAAGTCAAATTATAAAATAATAAATAGGACAAAATGCAATTAGATATGACAGAAAATAAAAGTGGGTACTCGGAGAAAATTTGTTCCTTATATTTTACCGAATTATTGAATAAAAGCCAATGAAAAATTTCCATATTAGTACCATTGCTGACAATAGGTGCAGTACCGCACAAGTCTTGTCTGCCGACACTGCACGGAAAAAATAAATTAGCTGCAGCAGTAAACAGATGTTTGCTGTGAAATCTCTGAAAACTATTACCACAGCTAAGAAGTTTGCAGTGGCAGCGAAAATGTTCGCTGCCACAGCAAACCCTTTCTATGCGTGTGGCGTGCCGGAATTGGAAACAATAATGAATCAGTATAGCGCCAATACCGTAGTGCCAGTAAAGGAATTCCAGTACTGACCCAATGTTGGCACAGTACTGACAGAAAAGAATTAAAATTACTTTGTGAGAAAATTAATTTTATTGAAAAAAATAATTATAATAATTATTTTTTTAAATAAAAATTAATTGTTATTCTTTTTTTAAAGTAAACATTTTTTTGTTGTTGTGATTGAACCGTTGTTATTTAATTGTTTAATTATTTAAGAGGTCTTAATTTAATTATTAAATTAATTTAATTTTTTTATATTAAACTTTAAAAAAATGTTATATATACAAAGAAAAATTTTGATATTGCTTAGGGGCCGTTCATAAACTACGTCACGCCTTAGAGGGGGGGTGGAATTAATTTTTTGTGACGTTCTGTAGAAAAAATGGCGCTAAAGCATGTAAAATTTGTGACGTGGGCAGGGGGGGGGGTGAAAAAATTATGCAAAATAGTGTGACGTAGTTTATGGACGGCCCCTTACAATAATAATAATATAATAGGTTTTTAGATATAAGATATAAATAATTAATATAAAATAATAATTAATAAAAACAAATTATTCCCGTGTAGAAATTGCCATTATAGCCTCTAACAATAATAGGGACTATCAGGTCCTAATACGGCAGGATTAATGAGACTGAATTACAGATTTTCGTACACGGAGAAAAAGGAATAGTTGACACATCCAGATACATGGATATCACAGCCACATTATATTGAAAAATACGGGATATCCATACACGGAAAAAATTTCGGTCCACCGGTTGCGCTGCCTATAGTACACCTGTTGTACTAACGTTCAGATGTAAATGATATCCCGAATTCCATGCGTCATATGCGCCGAAAACAGGGACGTATATTGTCTCCAATGTTGAAGACAACACTTGAACGTTAACAGAGACAAATGCAGTGAATCAAGAAAATAACTACAATTTAGAATCTCAGTTATTGAATTTTGTGAAGAAATTCTTTTAAGGATTTAAAATAACCGTGTATATTAATTTTATAATTGATTAATTAATATTATAAATTCAAATTATTATTTAAATTAATCCAAAAGACGAAAATATATATAAATAACTTTATAAAATTATTATTATGAAAATTTTTAGTATTATATTATTATTATTAAATTACACTGCAAAAATAAGTATCTTATTTGATATCTTAAAATAAGATGTAAGATGGAAAAATGGTATCTTACATTTTAAAATAAGATGTTTTCTAAAGTATCTTACTGATTTTTAAGATGCTTTATACGCCTTATTTCTTCTATCTTAAAAAAGTAAGATACTTCCTGTAAGTTTTTTAAAGTATCTTAAATTAAGATGTTTCTGTCTCAATAAGATGTTTAGCTATAGGTTACTTGTGAATTGTAAGATGCGAAAAAAATTTAAGTTACTAAAACCTAAGATGCATAAAATGTTTTACATATAAGCCCATAGTTAACCTCAAAACTTTTTTCCCAAAAAATATGCTGAAAATGTGTATGAAGATGCTTTTAACATCTTAAATTAAGATATTTTAAATGACTAAAAAGTGACTACCATAACATCTTAGAAATGACTATACCAAAACATCTTAATTAAGATACTTCTTTTTGCAGTGTATATAATTTTATTTAAATTATTGTTATTAAAATTGTAAATTATTTCTGAAAAATTTTTTAAATTTAAAAAAAAAATTATTTTGTTAAATAAGAATTAGTATAAAAATAAAATTTTTGAAATGTTTAAAAAATAAGGTTAAAATAAAACAAAGTAGTTCTTTAAAAAAATAGTAAAAATATTTTTTTTTGTCTACATATGTTTTAAATGCCTACACTGTAATTATTATCTTTATAAGATAATAATAATGTCATTTTTTCAACAAAATCATATACGCGATAGCGCATGTACAATATAGCACTGGTCCCAGATTTGGAGACAAATGTTAGACTCCATTCAAAGTTCAACGCTTGCGCAGCATTAACACGACTGACGCACCGAAACAGGGATAAAATATGTCTCCGTTTAAGGGATAAAATTTGAATCGGCTACTAACACAACGGATGTACCTTAACGTACAAACGGTGCACCAAAATTTTTTCCGTGTAGTTAAGGTTGCTGCATCCATATTCCATGGCTGACTGTAAATTGTTGAAGCAGCAAAAGATCTATGGTTGGGTAATCCATAGTAATGGAAATGGGAAAGAAAAAAATTTGAATCACTCAATTAATTAAATTCCATGTCACTTGAGATATTTTATACACATTTTTGTTAATTAATACACACCACTTATTGAAAACCGCATATTTACGATATAAATTATTAACCGATGGGGGAGACACGAACCCTAGACCAAATGCATACTAAACACTAACGCTATCCACTACACTATACACACAACTACAATATTTGAGCATATAATATTCCTTATATACTCTACACATATTTCATGAAAATGAATTTACATAAAAACTAATAGTCAATAACGATAATAAATAATAAACAATTATAACACTATTTATACACAATAAACTCACAACGAGATTATATATAGACGCGACAGGAGACCGACAAGCGACGGACAAATTGAGACGACCATTTTTAAATGGATGCCATGATAATGAATTGCGCGCAACATGTATCGAAATTTTGAATTAACTATGGATCTCCCAACCAAAGTTTATATGGATGAGGCAGCCATATGTGAAAATCCATAGCATGAATTGTAAGCCCAACCATGCCTACGGATGTCACATCCATATTTGATTCAACAATATAATATGGCTCCCTTATCCATTGAATATGGAATGTGCTTCCATTCTGAAAGTTGTGTCTTCCATTGAATTGGATAACACAACAATATTCTGCTCAACAATATTTTTATGGATATCTCTTCCGGATCTTTTCTTTCCTTGTATATAATGTGGCACGCAAAGTAAAACCCTTATAAGGGTCCCAGACAGAGCAAATATGGACCCTAATATTAAATGTTTAATTAATTTATTATTATTTTTTCTATTATTATACAGTTAATTTATTACTTTCATTTTATTATTATTTTATTAGACTATTATATTACTATTACATTATATTATTATACTAGCTGTCGTACCCGTCTTCGACGGGTTTTAGTTTCTACTAATATATTTGAACAGGTGTCTACCAATTGGGAATTTAATTTGACTGGGAAAAACTAATAATTAGTTACCATTAACTATTTCATTTATTTTCAACTAATTCAGATTTACAGAACAGTATTTGTCAATTTGTAGTACTTTATGCGTTCGTAGTATTTCAATTAATGCATTAATAATTAATACTAATTTTCCACCAGCTTTTGGAGTTATGTAGAGTCTAATTCGAACTAATTGTATCGCAAGTAGGCCCCACGTTACGACTGCTAAAATCTAAAATAAGACCTATATTGTAATCTGAAAGTAGGTCTTAAATTTTGACAAATAAAAATATTACATCAATAGAAATTCAAGCAAAAAGCAATTTTTTAAAAATGAATTAATATAATAAAACTTTTTTTAATTAGATAAAAAAATTTATATCCACATTTTCTTGTCGCCCCGATCTGGCCCTAATCGGGCGCGGCGTTTCATTCCTTACTATGGCCCTAGTAGGGTAATTTCTACACGGGAACTAAAGAATCAGAGGATTAATAATTCCTAGAATGTCATGTGGCCTGCGCTTCGGGTGATTCGCTATGATGCACTTGCATGTACCAAGTAGACGCACATGCAAGCCCATACATTTGTAGATTACATTGATTTTCTTTACGATATGTACGTTTCATTCATACAAATACAGTTAAGGACGGCGCAGCAACTTCACAATTACTACAACCATTCAAAAAAAAACGAAAAGAACGCACAATATGGATCGATCTTTAAAAAAAGGAAAAAAAAGCATAATCACTATATAAACAAAAAAATTTAATTTACTTTACTTTTTGGATCATTAAGGAACAATTTAATTTTCACTCAACCACCAATATTTTTTAGCTAATATAGTTTTGCGATTGACTCTTCTATCTCGGTTGGATAGTGCTGTTGAGTACCGCATTTCTATTGTTGGGTCATTTTGTAATTTACACTCATTAATTAATATCCTCCTGTACTTAGCATGTCTCAAAACGTGGTATATGATCGGGACACCGCCCATGATGAAGCCACCCCTGTCCAAGGCTATAAATGTTTCTGGCGCTAGATTTCCTGTTTCTATTAATTTGTTAAGAATATTTTGCTTTGTTCTAAAGGGTTGTGCAATAAGAGGATTAGAGGATTGATGTTGTTCCTCGTTGCCCTCGCGATATGATTTCGCATGAGGCCAACGAGGAACACATCGATCCTTGGTATATTGGCCTTTTTATACAATTTTGTGTTTGATATATGTTTTTCAAAATTTGTTTCTGCGTCTCGAAACAGCCTTAGTCAGGTCCTAACCCTAGTAGAAATTTATCCTAGTTATTATAACGGAACTGTCCAGTCGCGCTTGAAATTGTCTAGTTACTTTACAAGCCAACTAGCTAATAACTGGAATGGTGTGTCACGCTTTTTTCATCAAGTTATTGTCTAGCCCAACTTTATAAAATCTGGTCAACGGTTCTGTAGAAAAACTAGACAAATTAATTCTTTTAAAATACTGAAAATTTGTTTAATATTAAGATTTACTGTAGTTAACACATTTATTTCATGCAATTAATATAAAATTTCTATTTAGCACTAAAGAAATTCAATAAAAAATATTTTTGGAAAATTTCTGTATCGATTATAATATATACATAATAAATGGAATAGAATAAAAAATTATATAATATTTTATAATTTTTAATTAATTAGTTGAATTATTATATAAAAATAATGTAAATAGTAAATTATTACATGTAATTTTCTACATTACTTTTTGATTTTTAATATAAATTTTAAAAAAATTCTAAATTCGAATATCCTAAATATTTACTGTCTTCAAACAACTTTCATTTTTTTACTGCACTATTATTAACAATAACACTGAAACAAATATTTTCTATTAGTATAAACAATTATAATCTATATAAATCTTAAAACGATAACGCAATTTCGCCGAAAAAATCTTGGGGGGTAACGGGGAGCGAACCCGGGTCCCGCTGGACTAAAGTCGCACCGCTTAACGCACTCGGCCGTTCAACGCAATGGATACTGAGAATTAATAACCACTACACATATGTTTCAGTTCAGTGCCGTAACTAGAGATTTTAAGCATTGGCATATATACTTTTAATATTTTCTATGTAATAAAACATTTCAGATGATTTTTTAATTATTATAACTTTTTAGTAATTTAATTTGCAACGTTGACAATTAATAAATAAATTAATTACTGTAATTAAATTTTAAATTATTTTTATTAATTTATTATAAATTATTATAAATATTTATTAATTAATTTTATTCTTTAATATGATTTATTGATTATTAATTAATAATAATAAATTCATTAAATTTTTAATTAATAGAAAATTATAATTAAACTAAAATGAAATTTTAAAAAATTAATTTTTAACTAATTTTATTATTTTTATATTTTTTAAAAATGATTGTAAATATTTATTAATTAATTTTATTAATATTATTAATTTATTTTATTATTTATTAATATTATTAATTAATATTATTAATTTATAATAATAAATTATTAAAATTTTTAATTAATAACAAATTAAAATGAAAAGTTTTAAAATATTGGAAAGAATAAGAACAAATTTATCTCTAGCAAATAATCAGTCGAGCTGTCTAGTTATTAGACATTATTGCAGTGTCATCGACACGAAAAACTTAGAACTATAATTTCTAGGAGTACTTTAACAGCATGTGATTGTTACAGAATTCAATGTTAATTTTTTCGACCACTTTTCTCTTAAAATATTAAATAAATTAAGCAAGTTTTTTGTGAATAACTCTAAAATATCATAAAGAAGAGCAGTGATGTGAAAAAGTTTTAATGTTTTTAAAACTATTTATTAAAAAATAACTTTAAAATTATCAGTTCTCAAAATCACTTTTAATCAAATTCTCGTCTTTTCCGATTTCAAAGTATTTTTTTATAATTTATTTTAGAATTATTAAAACTTTTGCACATCACTCCTCTTCTTTATTATATTTTAGAGTTATTCACAAAAAACTAGCTTAATTTATTTAATATTTTAAGAGAAAAGTGGTCGAAAAAATTAACATTGATTTCTGTAACAGTCACATGCTGTTAAAGTAACATTAAAAAAACTAGACAGAAGTTATGTCTAGCCAATATCAAATTCAACTTGAATCTTTGCCGAAGAGCGTTGGTCAGTAACTTTACAGTTACTTACCAGTCCGCCTAGAATCAGCGTCCGTGACAAAAACTGTAAAGTAACTTGAACAATTGAGTGGCTCCATGACAAATTTCTACAGGCAATTCCTTTCGAAGACTCTCAGATTATTGAATCAAAGATGAGAAAAAAATAGGGATACGTTACACGCAGAAAAATCCGATTGAAAATTGTGGAGTTCAGCGCTAGTAACTTAGATTTCATTCCCAAACTTGTCTACCTTTGCGGCTCCAGGATAGAAAACAGGGAAATGAATCGTAAAAGGGTTAAAGCACGTCAGTAGGCTTAAAATGTTTTCGTTCTTATGCACACTTATACGCGGAACAAAGCAGACTAAACACATTGATAGGCGCTTCTGGGCGGAGTCCAAGGCAAGTCTAGTGCCGAGTCCCATACTGAATATAATGTGAGCAGATCTTTTAGTGACCTACATTATTACTTTTATTTGTCAAAATATTTACTTTTATTGGAATATTCAATTTAAAACTAAATATAAAATCGAAAAATGAAACAACTGAAAATATTAGAATACTTTGAATTTTATAAAACTTCTCACTGGGATTTTTATTATTCTTTAGATATTTAAACGTAGAATCTCTTTAAAAATTAAATACAAGTCCTTTGCCATTTTTACTAAAATGATCTGTTTTAAAACGTTTAAAGAAAGAGATTTTATTTAAATATCTACAGATTAAATAAAAATTCCAATGCGAAGATTTTTAAAATTCAAAGTATTCTCTATTTTTTAAAATATTATTTCATTTTAGACTTTACATTTAGTTGCCTAAATTGAACATTACAATAAAATATAATAACAATTTGGCATTGCATAACCGGCTAAAAACAAAATAAACACACACCTAATCTGAAAATGAGATCAAACGTTTCACATAGATATTCTTCTACATTCATTTGTAACACTAAAACTTTATTACAAAACTGCACTCACTATTATATTTAAAACTAAAATTTTTATTAATTGAAACAATTAATACACTACGAACTACACCGAGACTTCCGTGTATATCAAAAACGAAGAAACTGAACAAACGCGGGCGCAGGCGCGCCACAGAGTTTCGCATTCATAAAAACTGTTTGGGAATGAATCTAAGGACTCTCGCACAGAACAGTTCCCGTTTAAGTGAACGTTTATACAAAGTTTGTAACAATTGAGTAGCTGAATTAAAATAAATGCAAATAATAATAATTGTACCTAATTCTTTTCACCTTTGAATTCATTACGGAATCTGATTGCACTTGTTGAAAGAAGACTATTGGCGTTTATTAAGACATTTAGCATTGATCTTCATTGAAAATCGTTACTAAACTTTTTAGGATAGAGAACCGAAATTTAATATTTCTTCCTATGATAATACAAATCATTCAAATTGTTTTATATTCAGTCCGAAATCTGAATTTTCATTTTTCTCCGTGTAGAAATAATAAATTGAAATAAAATAAATTAAACTGAATTTTTAATAATTAAATTAAATATAACTTTCCTTACTGCATTTAACATTTTACAAGTGGTAATTTTTTAATAATTTTTTATTCATAGTAAGAAATATACCCAATGGGAAATGCCAGTGTAGTGCCGATGTTCACCACTGGCTTAGTACTCAGACGATTGTTTGGCGTAGTCTAGCCGAGCCTCGACACTTAGTGCTGGCGCAGTACAGAATTTTTGTTTCGCCAAAGCTTGGAGAAGCCACGGCGGCAAGTGCTGGCTGAGTATAGAAAAATTGTTCACAACGCTCTTTGCCAAGATTGCTTTATTGACATAAACTTGAAAAAAATTATAAAAAAAGTTTATAAATGTTTATAAATATAAATTTATTGAAAAAAATTAATATTTTACTTTTCAGTTGTTCATTTTTTATTCTTATTAAATTTAATAATAACAATTTAACACAATTCTCTAATTTTGTAAATAATAAATTATTTAAACAAATTAAAAAACCGCTGCCAAGTTGTATATTTTTTTATAATTTTGGTGCTCATTTTATGAACACTTTACTTCCTCATAGAGATAAAAATAATAGAAATATATGAATAACTTTTTATAAATATGGTAAAAGTGATGGAATTTTGGGTCAATAAATGTATTTTTAAATACCCTACAAGATAGTTACAATAATTTAATAGTTAAACAAAAATTTTCAATCAAAAAAGTTGAGAAAATGTCATTTTTCACAATTTTTAGTTTTTAAAATACCAATAATTTCGAAATTTATTATCGAATTAGGTTTAAAAGTAGGTCAATCGAAGCGTTTTTTAATGCTCTACAAGTTGATGATAATAATTTTAAAGTTACTTCTACGTTTTTCAACAAAATTTTCAAAAAAGTCTTATTTTCCAAAATTTTTGATTTTTAAAAATTTAATAACTCCGGTTAATATGGACGAAAAATGTTCAATTAGGGCTCAAAAAATGCGTTTAAAAAAACTCTACAAAATTATGGAAAAACATTTATAGGTGTCCTAACATTTTTTTAAAGTTATGGGCAAAAAACGTTTTTTTGCAAAATTAAAAATAAAAAAAAATTTAGTTAAACTTTATTAATATATCAGAAAGTACTCTCACTTTATATCCGCAGGTGAGATCTACAATTTAAAAAAAATTCAACCCAAAAGCTCTCCAAGGTTCTCGAGATATTTATGAAAATGTGATGTTTACACACACACACACACACACACATACGGAATGACATTTTTTAAAAATGTCATTTTTGAACTCCTGAGGTCAAATAACATAAAGATATGTCAAAAAATCGAACTTGAAAAATTTTGGTATTACAATACTTCCTCTATGAGGAAGTAATTAAAAAAAAAAATTTAAACTTTAATCTCAATAATAATTTGGTTCCTATTAAAATACTATTATACTTCTTACTATTAATAAAAAAGTATTAAAAAATTACCACGTAATTTAAGAATTACGTAAAATGTTAAATGCAATAAGTAAAGTAATTTAATTTAATTATTAAAAATTTAGTTTAATTTATTTTATTTCAATTTACTATTTCTAACGTATCTCTATTTTTTTCTCATCTTTGAATAATAATTGTATGTCTGAATGATACTGAGATATTAATACTTTACTGTACATATGTGTCGTTAGCATAGTGGTTAGAGCGTTAGTCTGTTAGTCCGTAGGTCGTAGGTTCGATTCCCCTCGTCAGCAATTTTGTTTATTTTCATAGGTTTGCGATTTTTCTAGATTCCAATCGTTAGGTACTAAAATATGAAAATCTAATGCACACTTACTGTATTTGTTTATTATTTAATTTTTAAATGTTATAAACAATTTTTTTCTACTTCATTTACTATATTCATTGTTAGTCTCCATCTTTAATACAATTTCATTAACCCCTTGACTGTGGATGACGTGTATACACGTCATGAAAAAAACTGGCCCAAACAGTGGATGACGTGTATACACGTCATGGCCCAAACAAGAAAACATCTTAACGTATATTCGCAAAAATTCTTACTCGGGGTTTTTGGGGTCGCTGATCACGATTCTGAAGTCAGATTTTCAAAATAAATAATTTTTAAGCCAAAATGGCCGCCAAAAATTTTGAAAAATTTTAAAAGTTGATAAATTCTTTTAAAAATTCTTACTCGGGGGTTTTTGGGGTCGCTGATCACGATTATGAAGTCATATTTTTAAATTCAATATTTTTCATCCAAAATGGCCGCCAAAATTTTGAAAAATTGTAAAAGTAGATAAATTCTTTTAAAAATTGTTACTTGAGGGATTCGAGGTCGCTGATCACGATTCTGCAGTCATATTTTTAAAATACATAATTTTTCATCGAAAATGGCCGCCAAAAATTTTGAAAAATTTCAAAAGTGGATACATTCTTTTAAAAATTCTTACTCGGTAGTTTTTGGGGTCGCTGATCACAATTCTGAAATAAGATTTTCAAAATAAATAATTTTTTATACAAAATGTCCGCCAAAGATTTTGAAAAATTTCAAAAGTGGATAAATTCTTTTAAAAATTCTTACCATATAAACTTTGAAAAACTAATAACAGATTCGTAATCAGCGACCCCAAAAACCCCTGAATAACGAATTTTAAGCGTATCCAATAAATTTTTCAAAATCTTGACCGCTATTTTGTATTCTCCATTTTGAATTTTAAAAAACTAATGTCAGATTCGTAATCAGCGACCACGAAAACCCACGAGTAACGAATTTTAAGCGAATCCAATGAATTTTTCAAAATCGTGTCCGCCATATTGGATCCGCCATTTTGAATTTTTGAAAACTAACACCGGAATCGTAATCAGCGACCCCAAAAACCTTTTAGTACCTAGTGTCATGAAAATTTATTCACAAGAAGGTCTTACACATTTTGGGACCATTTTGTTATATTTTAGCTACACACTGAAGGGGTGAAGAAGAGAAATATTTTATGAATAATAACTATTTATTAATATTATTTACCATTTTGCTGTTAAATTATTTATAATTATAATTTACGACTAATTAATAACAATACGGCATTTATTGCGGCAATATTTTCAGCCAGCACTGGTCCAGTGCTGCGCCAGCGCTGTCTGGCAGCACTGGCAGGCAGTACTTCGCCAGCGTTAGACAGCGTTATCATCCCAGAGTTATGCCAGTGCTGTCTGTCAGCGTAGCTGCCAGTGCTGGCGCAATACTCCGCCAGTTGTAAATTTCCCATTGGGTAATAGTATTTTAATAAGAACTAAATTATTGTTGAGATTAAAGTTTTTTGTTTATAATTTTAATTTGATTAAATAATTTATTATTTATAAAATTAGACAATTATGTTAAATTATTATTATTATTATTATTATTATTATTATTATTTTTAAATTTAATAAAAATAAAAAATGAACAACTGAAAAGTAAAATATTAATTTTTTTCAATAAATTTATATTTATAAAGATTCATAAACTTTTTTTATAATTTTTTTCAAGTTATTATGTGAAAAAAGCAATGTTGGCAAAGAGCGTCGTGAACAATATTTCTATACTCAGCCAGCACTTGCCGCCGAGGCTTGTCCAAGCTTTGGCGAAACAAAAATTCTATACTGCGCCATCACTAGGCTCGGCTAGAATACCGCCGAACAATTGTCTGAGTACTAAGCCAGTGGTGAACATCGGCACTACAGTGGCATTTCCCATTGGGTATTATTATATAATTATTTTATAGTTTTATTTTATTATAATACCTATAGGGTCATTTGGGTTAAATGTAAACAAGGGGTAAATGTAAACAATAGATGTTTCAGCTAAATTTACAAATTAAAAAATAAGTATGACGTTAATATTTTTACCTCAGCTCACCTACAAGATGTTCTGAGTATTGCCAATATATTATTTTGACAATTGGCAATGCCATAGTGTAAGTTATCTTTTGATGCAAAAAAGATTGAAAATCAAAGTTTTACTGTTTTAGTATTTTGTTTCGTATTTGCATAAAAATAAATTAAAAAATCAAACTAAAATTTGTAATTCTTTCTTATTAATGCCCTAACAAAAATTGACTTTGATTTTTGATTTTCGTCAATTTAGTTAATAAATAATTAAGTGTTTACATTACCCAGAGAATTTGAAAACTCGGGGTTAATGTAAACAGAATACTTGAACTACATTTTAAAAGAAAATAATTGAATAAATTTGCTTCTATTTTACAATTTTATTAATTTGGCAATGTAAAATTACATAGAAAAGGAAATTAGGTCCTCTTTAAAAAAAAAATTTGATAAAAAAAAATTTTTTTTTTGAAAATTTGATCAATTTTTAAAAATATTTTTAGGTTCATCCGCCATTTTGAAAATTTAAAATTTGACTTCAAATTCGTATTCAGCGACCTCAAAAACCCCCGAGTAGCCAGATTCAAGCAAATTTGATAAATTTTTAACAATATTTTATGTTTGACCGCCATATTGGATCCACCATTTTGAAATTTAAAAATTCGATTTTAGATTCTCATTCAGCAAAATAAAAAAAACTTCTTTTTACCAAGTTGAATGAAAATCTATTAAAATTTATTCAAGTAATTCAAGTTTTTACATTACTAATTTTGTAATGGTTGATTGTTTATTTTATATGATACATTATCAGTCAACTGGTTGATTTACTATACATCTACAAAAATGTAAATGTAAACAGTCAGTTTTAGGCGATTCAGGTGCATCAATATTTTTTGTAACTCATAACATTTTTCTAGGGAACTCTAGTAACAAGTTCATGCACAAGAAATCCGTTCGTTTTACTTTTTAACAAAAAAAAAACTAATGTTTTTCGTGAAAAATAGATATTCTGTTTACATTTACCCCAATTGACCCTATATTATTATATTTTTTTATGTTATTTAACTATTATATTATTAAATCATATAATTATTAATTTATTATTATTATTATTATTATTATTATTATTATTATTATTTATAAATTAAACAATTAAAAAAAGAACTGCTAAAAAATGAGTTATTGTAAATTAATAGTTAATGTAAACATAAATGTCCTCAAGTATTAAGAAAGTCATCGTAGCGTGCGAACGTGGTTAGGTTATCGGTTTGCGAATGTTAGGGTCGTGAGTTCAATTCACGGCGTTTGGGAATTTTTTCTCTGTTACACTCTAAATCTGAATCAGTGAAAATTTCACTGATTTCAATTCAGTGGCCCAGTTTTCTTTAATTCATCAGTGGGATTTTACTGAGAATCAGTAAAAACCACTGATTGTCAGTGCAATTCCACTGATTCATCAAAGAAAACTGGGCCACTGAATTGAAATCAGTGAAATTTTCACTGATTCAGATTTAGAGTGTAGGTATATTTACACTGAAAAAAAATTTATTTGATTTAAATAACCGACTAATTGACTATTATCAATTAAATATTTATTTGAATCAAATAATAAATATTTGAGTCAATTAAATGGTATTTGAATTAATCATTTCAGTATTTGAAGCAAATACCACTTAATTGACTCTAATAAATATTATTTGATTCAATTAAATATTTAATTGATAATAGTCAATTAATCGGTTATTTGAATCAAATAAATTTTTTTTTAGTGTACATTAAACATATAAGGTATATAAAAACAAAAGTAGGTAGGGGAAAAGATTAAAAAATGAAATTAAACAATCATAAAACATAAATAAATAGTTTCATTTTTAATAGTTTAAATAATTAATTTAATTGTTTTTGCTTCCTCGCGAGGAAGCTTTGTAGTCGTTTAATTTACAAAATTTTTAAAAATCCTTTTAACAAATTTTCTTCTATATGGGACTATGTTATATAAGACCCTGAACAATTATCCGGATGTATGTATGTGTATGTGTGTGTGTGTGTGGATCCCGATTTTTGTGAACACGATAACTCGAAGAGGTTTTAACGAATTTGGCTAAAATTTACCAGATATATTTATCATAAAAATATCTCGAAATGGATTGATAGACTTTAAAAAATTCTCAAAAAAATTTTTTTTTTTATTTTTTTCTAAAAAAAAATTGTTTTTCAAAAAAATTTTTTTAAGTTGGTTATTGAAGTTAATATATAATAAAATCTTATTCTTTGCATCAAGACGAATCGATTGGTATATACACAGTATAAATTGTATGAGAATTAATAGAGTTAATCACAATTAAAGCTGAAAAATTCGCATTTTTATCAAAAAATGAGTTCTTTCTGCAAAATTATGTTGCCGTATAAAAAAATCTTACTCATTTATTTCTAAAATCTTATTCTTTGCACCAAGACGGATCGATTGGTATATATAAAGTATATATTGTATTTAAATTTATAGAATTAAAACCAATTATAGACAAAAAATTTGCACTTTTAATAAAAATTCATTTTTTCTTAAAAATCATGTTGCTGTACAATAAAATGTTATTATTTCTTGAAAAATAAATAAAAAATCTTATTCTTTGCATCAAGACGAATCGATTGATATATATAAAGTATATATTTTATTGAAAATTATAAAATTAATTACAATTAACGTTGAAAAATTCACTTTTTTACTAAAAATTTTTTTGTTTATTTAGATTTATATTACTGTATAAGAAAATCTTATTCTTTCTAATAAGACGAATGAACTTTATTTTATAAATTTTAAATTGTATTAAAAGTTATTTAAAAATTAAATATACTTATTGTTAATGCTTCCTTCACGAGGAAGCAAATTTTTTTTGCTGATCGTAAAGAGGAAGCAAAATGTTCATGTAATGAACATCTGGATTTACAACTTGTTTACAGTTGTTTCAACTACGTTTTTTATTGGCGCCTCCTGTAATTACGATAATTATTTACTCATCCTTTTAATTATTTACGCTTTCTGGAACTACAAGAAATAGTTAAAAAGTACACTGAAAAAAAAATTTATTTGATTCAAATAATTCAAATTATTTGAAAAATATTTAATTGATTCAAATACTTTTTAGTTAAATCAGAAAAATATGTATTTGATTCAAATAACTTGAATTATTCGAATCACACTTATTTTAAACCAAATAAATCGTATTTGATTCAATTAAATAATTAATTGAATTGAATAAGTGAATTTGTTTAATACAAATAATGAGTTACTTGAAGCTATTCCTTTATTTATTTCACTCAAAAAAAGGAAAAGCTGTCAAATTTCGATTTGTCAAACAAAAAAGTTTTTTATAGAAAAAAAGTTAAAAAATTTTGCATGATTTTTATTTGTCATTTATTTACAAAATGCTAACCTTTTCAGAAAGTAAGGAAAAAACTTTGATTAAATTCTCTAACATGACAACTAAATGACATCAATTTGTAACTCCAACGCAAAAGAAAAATAAATGATGAATAAAAACATTTATTATATTATTTTTTAATTTATTATAATTCTTTTTATTTTTGATTTGATTACAAAAATACTTAATCTATAAAAATTATTATTATAAATGTTTTTATTCATCATTTATTTTTCTTTTGCGTTGGAGTTACATAAATTGATGTCATTTATTTGTCATTTTAGAGAATTTAGTCAAAGTTTTTTCCTTACTTTCCGAAAAGGTTAGCATATTGTAAATAAATGACAAATAAAAATGATGCAAAATTTTCTTACTTTTTTTCTATCAAACACTTTTTTGTTTGACAAATCGAAATTAGTCAGCTTTTACTTTTTTCCTTCTAAAAAAAAATTAGAAAATTTGGTTTTTTTAAGAAAATAACTTCTTTCTTTTTTTCGATTTACAATTCTTAAACAAATTTGCAAGTTTCGGTTAGGAATAAAGAAAAAAAGATTTTAGAAATTCAATGTTATTATTAACGAAATAATTATATTTTTTTATATTAATGAAAAAGAATTATTCAATCATAATTAAAATGTAATTTATTTTTTAGTTGTTTATTACTAATGTAAGTAGCATAATTTCCGATTCATAATCACAATTCTTATACAAAATCAGGTTTTTTTAAAAAAAGTCATAAATTGGGGCGCCTTATTATTCCATAAAACAATTTTTAGTTATATTTGTAGGACAGAATTTGATATATTAACCCAATGGGAAATGCCAGTGTAGTGCCAATGTTCACCACTGGCTTAGTACTCAGACGATTGTTCGGCGTAGTCTAGCCGAGCCTCGACACTTAGTGCTGGCGCAGTACAGAATTTTTGTTTCGCCATAGCTTGGACAAGCCACGGCGGCAAGTGCTGGCTGAGTATAGAAAAATTGTTCACAACGCTCTTTGCCAACATTGCTTTTTTGACATAAACTTGAAAAAAATTATAAAAAAAGTTTATGAATGTTTATAAATATAAATTTATTGAAAAAAATTAATATTTTACTTTTCAGTTGTTCATTTTTTATTCTTATTAAATTTAATAATAACAATTTAACACAATTGTCTAATTTTGTAAATAATAAATTATTTAAACAAATTAAAATTATAAACAAAATTTAAACTTTAATCTCAAGAATAATTTGGTTCCTATGAAAATACTATTATACTTCTTACTATGAATAAAAAATTATTAAAAAATTACCACGAAATTTAAGAATTACGTAAAATGTTAAATGCAATAAGTAAAGTAATTTAATTTAATTATTAAAAATTTAGTTTAATTTATTATTTCTAACGTATCCCTATTTTTTTCTCATCTTTGACTCAATAATTGTATGTCTGAATGATACTAAGATGTTAATACTTTATTGTACACATGTGTCGTTAGCATAGTGGTTAGAGCGTTAGTCTGTTAGTCCGTAGGTCGTAGGTTTGAATCCCCTCGTCAGCAATTTTGTTTATTTTCATAGGTTTGTGATATTTCTAGATTCCAATCGTTAGGTGCTAAAATATGAAAATCTATGCACACTTACTGTAATTGTTTATTATTTAATTTTTAAATGTTATAAACAATTTTTTTCTACTTCATTTACTATATCCATTGTTAGTCTCCATCTTTAATACAATTTCTTTAAGAAGAGAAATATTTTATGAATAATAACTATTTATTAATAGGGGAGAGTGGGGCAAACCGGACCGGTGGGTAAACCGGACCCCCTCAATATTTCCGAAATGTCGAAATTGGAAAAAGTGTTGTTTACAAATTTAAAACAACCATGTTTAGTATACCTTATTTTTTCAATCTGACAGTTTTAGCTTGCGTTTGTGCGACGAAGGGAGCAAAAGTTTTTTTTTTAGTTTTTTTCTGCACTTTTACGAATTTTTTCTTAAGGAAATTCTGAGGAAATCGTGTAATGTTTCCAAATATTAGGTCTTGGGTTTTGAAGGTACACACCTCAGGAATATTTACCACCAAAAACTTTGATGAATTTGCAAAGCGTTTCTTTTTGACAAACAGTTATTCTCAAAATGGGCCTGTGGGGCAAACCGGCCATAGGATATTTCAATTGAATTAAAGTTTTATAAAAATTATTTTTAAATAAAATGTTTCTTTAATTAAAATATTTACTTACAATGAAAAATAATTGTCTTCCAATGAGAATTGGACCCTTTAATATTGTTTCTTTGATAATGACAAACATTTTTGTTTTTTATTAAAAAAAATATTTATTTAATTAAAATTTAATCCCGTATTATTATTTTCATTACTACAACCATTGTTTACATGATTCTTTATGTTTTTTATTATTGTAGATTATGTAAATGCAATATTATAAATAAAAAACCAAACGGTCCGGTTTACCCCAGGGGGTGGGGCAAACCGGACCGTTTGCAAAATTTTTTAAAGTTAACACAGCAACTAAACAATAAATGATAAAGTATATATGTCTCTAGGAAAAAGTTGCGCAATTAAATGGTCTTTCAAACAAGCCTTCGAAAAATGAAATCGGTTGATTCGTTTAGTCACAAGAGTCAAAAAACCGTTAGGGGGTCCGGTTTGCCTTACTCTCCCCTATTATTTACCATTTTGTTGTTAAATTATTTATAATTATGAATTTACGACTAATTAATAACAATACGGCATTTATGGCGGCAATATTTTCAGCCAGCACTGGCAAGCAGTACTTCGCCAGCATTAGACAGCGTTATCATCCCAGAGTTATGCCAGTGCTGTCTGTCAGCGTAGCTGCCAGTACTGCCAGTGCTGGCGCAGTGCTCCGCCAGTTGTTAATTTCCCGTTGGGTTAGAAGTTTATTTTAACCGAAATTTCATTTACTATGATTTTCATTTAAACGAATTAAACAAAATTTTTTCATAATAAAAATTTTATTTGACAGAAATTCCAAAACGTCGAATTTTTTGTTAATTAACTATATTAATCTTCATTCTTTCTGTCACAGTGTGAGAGAGAAAGAGAGGGAGGTATTGTCTCTCCTTTTAGTTTAGTGTAGGAAGGAAAGAGAGACGAATAGGTAAGATAGTAACGCCTGTTTCTTTGGTTTACAGAAGAGCATAATGTTTTTCTCCATTTTCCGTGTCAGGTAGAAAGAGAGGAACAGGAATTGGTAGGGGAAGGAAAAGTTGGAAATTTCACTTCCAAGCCAAAATACGAAAAGTGCGTCTTATTTCCTTATTGGCTAATTATTTTTCTGTTCTTACTCACAGATAGATTAAGGAGTGAAAGAGAGGGTGATCGAGAACGAGGTATGAGTGAGAGGTATACATTTTATCGTTGTTCCATAAACCAAATGGACAATTTTTCACCAATTTTTGACCCCCCCCCGCCTCTGGTTGTGGACAATCGTGAACATTTGGCAAACCCTCCCCCCTTTACACTTGTCCACGTGAACATTGCACATTTAAAAAATAAGTTTTTTTAAATTCATTTTTAAATTATTTTTTCCCATGTACGTCCAGATTCAATTATTATCTCCTTTAATTTTTCCTGAATTAAAATGCTGTTCACCTTTCTTTTAAAAACTCACGTTCTCTAAACTAATTTTCTATAAACCTGAGATTCACAGAGCTTTTTATCATGGTTAATAATTAGTGCGGCGCAAGACTCTTAATTAAACGAATCAGAAATCTTGATATAAATGTTAACGGATATTATTATTACCTTTAGATATATTATGTTCTCTCACTATTTATACAATGTACGTACCCCAGTGCGAAATTAAAAACGGACCAATAATGGCCAAGTATTGGCAAAGTTGGTGCCGAATCTTGTCAGACAGTGCTGGACCGACACTTGGGCGGTTAACCACAGTTGGTCGTCAGCCGGGGTCGGCAGTCATTAATGGCCCAATACTGGCTGCCATTATTCCCCCAGTATTTCCAAAATAAAAAAATTATAAAAATAATTTTATTTTTTAATTAATTAATTTATAATATCGACGGTTTAGAGTGCAAACCTGCTAACTCACATTTATGAAATTTTTCAGGAGAGTCAAAAAACTTTTCAAACGTATTTTTAGGTTATATTCTTATGGAAGAAAACTTTCAGTATATTTGTTTTATTAATAGAATAACACAATGCTACTTAATAATAATAAGTACTTCCTTTTGAAATATATTTTAATTGATATCTCTTACACTCAAAATATAGACACATTTCAATACAATACAATATATTATGTGGAGTTATAGCAGTGCAATTTGACAGGTATGGAGTTAGCTGTTTTACTCACAACACTTTTTTAGCAATTTAGAGACATAATTTCGTCAAACTGTTTTACTTGGCTGATGTATCACCTCTTTATCTATCAAATACAAAAAGAATCTCAAATTTGATAAAAAGTGGAGTTAGCAGGTTTGCACTCTAAACCGTCGATATTTATACGGCTTATTTTCGGGGATCGATACCTCAACCTGACGCACCAAAGCCTAACGCTCTGACCACTCTGCTACTCTGACGTGAAGTCAAGGAAGCAAAAGGTTTTTTATAAGCTACCCCTACTGGAAGAAAAAAGATAGAAAGAGATAAAGTTTTTTCTATCTCTTTAAAATAGCCACTTTGCATACCCGAAATATACCTTTTTATCTCCAAATTTCTATCTCTTTTTATACCCTATTATCTCCTATCTATCTCTTTTTATACCTATGTACTTTATCTCTTTTTATTTCTCTTTGCTGCAAATTTTTATCCTTTTTAATATATAAAGAATTAATTAACCAATAGTATTAACAATATTAAAGACTTTATGAAGTATTACAATTTCAATTGAAGATTTCTGATTCGCAGGAGGGCTTGAACCCTGAACCTTAGAGACGCAAGTCGAATACACATGTCACTCAGCCACGCTTGTTTGGAAGATATTTTTCTTGAACTGCCTTTTAAATTTTGGGACTGTATTGATCTCTTTTTATCTCTTACTCTATTACTCTTTATCTCTCAGTTGATCTCCTTTTTAAAGTTTTAATTTCCCTTTATTTATCATGAAATCGTCACGTAGCCAATTCAATGTATAGGAAAGAAATAGACTGCAGTCTATTGCAATCAATTGCAATTGAGTTAAAGGAATAAAAGTGATAAGTATTGTATGTACTGATATGTAATTGGGATTAGAAAGCAAAAGAAGAAAATAGTATAAGGGCTAAAAGGAGGAGCATAATAAATGTCATAACAAAATTATTGAGATAAAAGAAGAAAAGGCCATTTTCAATCGAATTGGAAAGAAATAGACTGATATAGAATCGAGGGGATAAAGAGAAAAAAGTATGGCATTAGAATAAAGTTAGGATAAAAAGAAAAGAAAGTGAATAGTAAAAGAAAGTAAAGGATATTAAAAGAGATTGAGCAAAAGTAGGTGATGGAAAGAGATTGAATCGAATCGAGAGGTGATAGACTATAAGATTTAACCCAAGGTGTAAATAGTGATGAGTGTGTACTAAGATTATAATGTGGATAAAAAGAGAGAAGTACAAGGATAAAAAGAATAGAACAGTATAAAACAAATGTTATTTATAAAGATAAGGAAAAAAGTAAATAGTAAGATTCAAATGAGGATAGAAAGAGAATGAAGTAAATAGTAGAAGGATGAAATAAGGGTTATTAGAAGAGATTAAGAAAAAATATTAGAAAAAAAGAGATTGAAAGGATTTAAAAAGGAAAAGCCTGGGATAAAGGAAGGCCATAAGCAGGGATCAGTGTGTTCTTGGATTATAGTTTTTTATTTAATTAAAGTTTAAAAATTAAATTGATTAAAGCAGCGACAGAAAGGGAAGAAAGTAGATAGGAAAAGTATTGAAAAAGATAGGAAAAATGTTATTCAAAAAAATTGAGAAGAAGAGAAGATAGAAAGTAGTAATAAAAATCGGGATAGATTAAGAGAGATAAACAAATATTCAAGGAGATAGGATTCCTATCCCTTGACCTCCAGCAGAGAGATAATATAAAACTGGATAAGCATGAAGTGACATTGAAAAGGGTAGAAAAAGTTATCTTTGGGGATTGAAAAGGATTCAATGGGATATAATGAAGGTTATTGAAAAAATTAAGAAAAAAGAAAAAATCGAATTTTTTTAATTTAATAGAAAAGAGATAGACTCTGATAGAACCGAAGAAATAAAAGGAGACAAGTATGGACTGAGATTTAAATAGGGATAGAAAGGGAAAGAAGTGAATAGTAAGAGGATAAAATTCGATAAAGTAAGGGTTATTAAAAGAGATTGAATAAAAAGGGAAGATAGAAAGAGATTGAGGGGAATAAAAAAGGGATAGCCTGGGATAGAAACAAGATTGTTAAAATAGATAAGTATATTCTTAGATGAAATTAGAGATAGATACTGTGCCATTATTTGGCCGACCTACGTCCCAATATTGGCAATTATAATTTGCTATCACAGATACAAAATTTTAGCCATTAATGAGACATTACTGGGTCGAGCTACGTCCTAATATTGGCTATTATAATTTGACATCATAGATAAAAAATTTTAGCCATTACAGTGCCAATAACGTGCCATTATTGGGCCAAGAGTCAGCCCAGCAATGAGACGTTTTGAACACAAGAAATGGCCCAGTAACTATTGCCAATTCTCGGCAGACCTTACTGGACTAATGATGGGCCGTGTTTGCAGTTTTGGCATTTCGCACTTGGGTATATTCAATCCAAACATATTATGTAATACAATCAGAAAAGTCAATTTCAAAAAAACGAACTAAGTTTTTTTTATCCATTTTTATTATAATTAAATAATTTACCCTTTATGATTTTACTTTAACTTTACACGAATAAAAATAATTTCCATATTATTAAACTCCTTCTAGAGTAATAAAGATGAAGAAGAATTTTGGAAAAATAATTTTGAACTCTATAGAAACACAGTTTTCTTTAAAGTATCAAATTTTATACAAAAGTGTAGGATATTAATTTGATACAATAATTTAGATCAGTTTTTTATTTGATCCACATTTTGGCATCAAATTGATACACACACGGAGAAAATTTGTTCCTTACATTTTACCGAATTTTTCAATAAACTTGGGATATAGTAGCATAATCGTAATTTTTAATAATTTTTATATTATTTTTTCGGTAACAATATTTAAAATCTAATGTGATATCTTTATTCCTTAAGAACTAGTACTGTAAAAGTTGAAAAAAAATTGAAACTGAACGTTTAATGTAAATTAAATAAATACCTCCTTGATGGGCACTAACGTTTCAGGAACAGTTCGGTAAAACTTCCTTGACTTGCCTAAAGTTTTAGTTTTCTGGATTGAAATACTTTATTTCAAGTGTCCCGCAGTCAAATGAAAGACTTTCACACTAATAGTTGATTTTTCCAACTTATTTAGACTTAATTAATAATCATTTTATTATTATTTAAATTACAATTCAATTAATTAATTATTTTAAACACTTATTAATTGCCAAATATGTAATAAATGCTTTTAAATCAAGTAAAAAGAAAATATAAAATAGCAATGACATACTTATTTTTTTAACATATAATTTATTCATTTTAATTAAATATAAATAATAGTAAGTAAGTAAAAAGGAAATAAATAAGTAAGCAATTAAACATATAAGTAAGTATGTAAGTAAGTAAATAAGTAGGTAAGCAAGTAAGCAAAAAGGAAATAACTTGCTTGCTTACTAGCTTACTTTCTTATTTGCATACTTACTTGCTTATTTCTTTCTTGCTTACTTTGCTTACTTGCTTACCTACTTATTTGCTTACTTCCTAATTTCCTTCTTGCTTACTTGCTTGTTTCCTTTCTGCTTACTTACTTCCTTATATGCTTACTTGCTTACTTTCTTATTTCCTTCTTGCTTACTTTGCTTACTTGCTTATTTCTTTCTTGCTTACTTTGCTTACTTGCTTACCTACTTATTTGCTTACTTCCTAATTTCCTTCTTGCTTACTTGCTTGTTTCCTTTCTGCTTACTTACTTCCTTATATGCTTACTTGCTTACTTTCTTATTTCCTTCTTACTTACTTTGCTTACTTGCTTACTATGCTTACTTTCTTATTTTCTCCTTGCTTACTTTTCTTACTTGCTTATTTCCTTCTTGATTACTTACTTTCTTATTTGCTTACTTTCTTACTTGCTTATTTCCTTCTTGCTTACTTTATTCTTTATTTGCTTACTTGCTTATTTCCTTTTCGCTTTTTAATACCTCACAATTATTATTTAATATTTTAGAAAGATTAATTTTCTATTAATTAATTTAATAATTTCCAACTTGCACTTTTAATATGTATATTTTTAATTTTAAACACAAAAATTTGAAAATAATAAGGATTTTCATAAATTATTGTTTTATTCCATTAAATACAAATTTAAACATTTTTCTTTATAATAATAAAAACATAATTTAAAAATATTTCATAAATTGACCTTGAATATAGTTAGAAATGATTCATTAATATAAATAATTTTTAATTTTGTACAACGATAGTTTATTAATTTGAATCTTTCTCACAAGCGGTGAAATAAAATTGAGATTAATATATAAGGACAGTTGAAACTTTCTGAAGCATTAACCCCTTGACTGTGAGGGTACGTCTATAGACGTACATTTGAAAGTGGGCTTCCAGTGTGAGGTACGTCTATAGACGTACATACAAAAAAATTGATAAAAGGCAGAAAAAACAAGTAAATTTACGTCACACATACGTTACTTATGGTATTTTCGACGCTGAATTCGAATCTGAAGTCAAATTTCGAAAATTCGAAAACCAAAATCCAATATGGCTGCTCAAAAGAAGACTGTTTTGAATGATACTTTTATTATATTAAATCTCAGGCAGCATACATTATCATATCAAAATAATATCTAACATAATTATATCAAAATGTTTTCGACGTCGCTGGTTACGAATATGAAGTTAGATTTTCGAAATTCAAAATGGCGGATTTGGATCCGCCATTTTGAATTTCGATGACGGACTAATTTTTTTTTTAATTCATTGAATTCGCTTGAAACTTGTTACTCGGGGGTTTTCGAGGTCGCCGATTTCGAATATGAAGTTAGATTTTCGAAATTCAAAATGGCGGATCCAAAATGGCGGACATATTTTTTTGAATTCATCGGATTCGCTTAAAACTTGTTACTCGGGGGTTTTCAAAGTCGCTGATTCGAAATATGAAGTTAGATTTTCGAAATTTAAAATGGCGGGTCAAAAATGGCGGACGTATTTTTTTGAATTCATGGTATTCGCTTGAAACTTGTTACTCGGGGGTTTACAAGGTCGTTGATAACGAATCTAAGCTCAGATTTTAAAAATTCAAAATGGCGGATCCAATATGGCAGACATATTTTTTTAAATTTCTCGGATTCGATTGAAATTCGTTACTCGCGGGTTTTTCAGGTCGCTGATGACGAATCTGAAGTCAGATTTTCAAAATTCAAAATGGCGGATCCAAAATGGCGAACACATGTTTTTAATTTCTCGGATTTGCTTAAAACTCGTTACTACGGGAGCTTTCGAGGTCGCTAATTACGAATATGAAGTTAGATTTTTAAAATTTTAAAATAACGAATCTAATATGGCGATCGTTTTTTTTTGGATTTATCGGATTCGCTTGAAACTAGTCGTTACGCTTGAAATCGATCGTAAAAAAACAAAATAAATAAGAATTTTTTAAAAAATACATGATAAATAAATGAATACCTAAGTTGAGTCTTTCTTTTTTTATAAAAGCAGAGATTGCATATCGTCTTTTGTTTTGATATTTTACATTAATCAACTTTTCTATAATAAAATCGTCTATTTATCGTATATTCGTCTTATTAAAATTTTGGACACTCCTACATTTATAATATTCATTGGATTTAATTTACTCAAATTGATTCGAGAAACAATAGGTATTAATCCGACTTCTAAGTGTTTACCTTTCGTTTGTTTATTACACGTGTTAGTTACAGTAACGAGTTTCAAGCTAATCCGAGAAATTAAAAAATATATGTTCGCCATATTGTATCCGCCATTTTGAATTTTAAAAAATGAACTTCAAATTCGTTATCAGCGACCCTCTGAAAACCCCCGAGTAACAAGTTTCAAGCGAATCCGATGAATTCAAAAAAATACGTCCGCTATTTTGGATCCGCCATTTTGAATTTTGAAAATCTGACTTCAGATTCGTCATCAGCGACCCCCAAAACTTAAGTGTACTGAATCTCACAAATTTTGGTTGCCAAAAAATTTCTCAACATTTTGGACCCACTTTATAGATTTTTCTTTTCACAGCGAAGGGGTTAATGTAAAGCGTGCGATGTGTGTATTAGTGTACCTATACGTTTAGAATGTACTGTAGGCAGGTGTATCAATTAGTATTTGTTCGTAAACAATTGTAGGGGATTTAGGTAGTGATTAAAGTAGGTAAATTGAGAGTTACGGCAGTATTAATATAGATCTACTGAAGTAACATTATTTTTTATTTTTGTTCTTCAAGTTTTACCGAACTTTCAGTAAATTGCAACTCGTCAGTTTTACCGAAGACTTTATCTTACGTTTTACCGAACTATTCAATAAATTGCAACTCATCAGTTTTACCGAAGACTTTATCTTACGTTCTACCGAACTATTCAATAAATATGAATGTAGCGAGCACTTGGCTTACGTTTTACCGAACTGTAACTGAAGCGCTAATACATGTATCGTGAGCTTTATGATTTTTACATTAGTTTTCAATGCAATTTCTTTTACAGTCTAGTTCTTGAAAAATTACTGTTTTGACACTTCATCCCAGTTTTACCGAACTAAATTTAGTAAAATTTCAGGAATAAATTTTTTCCGTGCATTAGTATCAGTTTCATACTTTCAACGACTTTCCAGAAAAGTGTGAATGCTAGAATTTAAGGTGATACTTTAAAAATTGATTGATGCAAAAGATTGATTTAGGGGCCATCCATAAACTACGTTACCCATTTAGGTGGGGGTGGGGTCCAAAAATTGAAATTTTTACATGTAACGCAATGGTAACGAGGGGGTCTAAAAAGTCTGAAAAATTGGTAACGTAGTTTATGGACGGCTCCTTACGGCGATGATAAATTATATTTTATACACATTTCGATCCTAATAGTTTTAAAATTTTTTTGAAAGAAAGGACAAAGTTGAAATTAACTTAATTTTAGAAATGCTTCTAGATGTTTTTCTTTACTCTCCTAAACATACACACAGAAACACACTCATACACACAATTATGGAAAAGAGAATTCTGAGAGAATTCAATCCCCGTTTAGAATCCAATATTCGTTTCTTAGGATTTTATTAGTTGCGGTGTTAAACATTTTACTAGATGATGCAAATATTTAAATAGATATTTCAACTGAAAAGTGTGGTTATCTTAACTCATAAAATTCAGGATACATGTATTAGAAATATATATAAGTTGTTAGACAAACTACACGGAAGGAATAAAGATAACACTTTTAATTTTAGAAAATAATGTATGAAACTTGAATGGTATACAAAATGACGCAGTAAAATGTTAGAAAAGCATATCTCATAAAACAGTTTTAAAAAAACGGGGGAGGATTCTAAACTACCTGTACAAAAATTATCCCTAAATCGAAAAATTTGTCACTAAAAGTAAGAAAAAAAGTAAAAATCAAATTAATATTCCATAATTATTTTAACAGTAGTAAAGAATTTTTAACTTAATTTTTGAAAACATTTTTTAACAGTCCTTATAAGTTTTAGAGAGTTTTTAAGTGTTTTTACGATTTTTTACGAGTTTTTAAGTACCTTCAAAGAGTATAGAGTTTAAATTTTGAAAAGTTTCTTCCCCAAAAGAAAAGACTAATATTTTTAATGCTAAAGTAATATTTTCTTTTGACTAACAATATATATGGATACGTAATCAATGATTAATTATTCGTTTTCTGCGTTATAACAAAGGCAATTCTCTTTTGTCCGTATTAATGATTCTAGCATCAAAGAGTGTCTATCTTCATGCCGCATAAAAATAATAAATTAATAACTCCTGATACAAGTGAAGGTGAAGCAAAGAAAAATATCACCTCTCATTATTGTTGCTTTTTGCATAAAATTACAATGCATATATATGCGCAAATATTGATGGGACGTTTTGAACACCAGTAATGGCCCAGTAACTACTGCCAATTCTCGGCAGACATTACTAGACCAATGATGGGCCGTTTTTGCAGTCTTGGCATTTCGCACTTGGGTTATATTATTATACAATTAATTAATTTTAACTAATAATTCAGATTTAATATTTTCTATCGTTAATTTCAGAAAAATAGAATGAAAAGACGAAATTTGATTTTAACACTGGGACTAATAATATTTCTTACAGCCCTATTGGGTTTTCCCCAAAACTGCAACAGACGCTTCGGATGTACCTTAGCTCTAAAGTGACAAACTAGTCCTGTTGAAGGCATCAAATCGTTTGTATGTTAAATGCTAAGTGCTGAATGTATTTATTTTATTTCCGTTGTTTAAGTTAAAAGTGTCTTTAAAGTTACAAAAATAAAGAAAGATGACTTCGTTAATAAATAGTAAGTAAACAAATATATTTTATACAAATGAAACATGATTAAAATCAATTAAAACATAAATAACATAAAATAATATGGCTTCATGGATTTTCAGAAATGGGTTACTCCATCTCTTGTCATCCTTCATCATGTTGGCAGTAGTTCATTACACGCAATTGTTAAATATACAATTCAAATATTTATTATATTTTTGATAAGTGCGATTTTAATTTAGATTTAGTATTCATTATATTATGCTTTGTTATAAAACATTTTATTTAATATTAATAAATAAATTATTTTAAAAATTTAATGTTTTAACAATGTTTATTAACTTTGTTACCCCAAGTATATACAACACTATCATTATTGCTATGTCAACTATATTGTGATTAACGACAACTACTTTATCTGATTGTCTAAGAAATTCTAAAGATTTTAATACAGAGAAAAAACGATATTCTAAATTTAAGAATATAATCTTCACTCCTATTAAAGTATATTTTTTCTATGTGTTTTATTCTTAAAGTTAGAATATAATACTATTAAAATAGAAAAAGTTTCTTAAAATAAGAAAATTTTTTATTTTAAGAATATTATATTTCTTACTTTAAGAATAAATACATGAAAAATATACTTACATAGGAGCTAAGATTATATCCTTAAACCTAGAATATAGTTTTTTCAATGTAGCAATACTATAGTATAGACCGATTCTGACAACAACATTATGAGTTACCTCAACCATATAAAATGATTCTAACAACACTATTCAGTTGCTACAACAACAAAATGTGATTTGGAGAACAAACTGTTTAGTTGCCTCAGCCACTCAGAACTACACTGACAACTACACTCTGCTGTTGGGTCAACCAAACAAAACGATTTTGATAGCAAGACACGACTTGATTCCAACAACTACATTGGTGCATAAAGCTCAATGTTGTTGTGACAACCACAAATGTAGTTGTCCCGTATTTTACAATTTATTGTGGTTGTGGCAACCATATTGATGGATACCACAAACATAGAGTTTTTTCCGTGTAGCTGGTTCTATTTAGGCCCCTATTAAATATTTGAATTAATTTTTAATTTCATTAACAAATCCCAATTTCTAAATAATAAACACTGGAACAAATCAGAAAATTTTTCTAAACGTATACTAAAATACTATTTAAAATATGAAAACTAATTGAGCAAAAATATTTGAGATTTTTAAATTTCAAAATATTGCACTATTTCTCAAGTGGTAAAGAAATGTACTGTTTAGTATATAAGGACGATGAGAAAGTATATTCATAGCGTACGAGTTAGTGTTACATGGAAAAAATTTTCATGACGTGAACGAGCAATTTTGAGAATACAGTAAATGAACCATTCGCTCGAACAACGGCTTAAGTTGATTTAAGCCGTTTTTCAAAAGACGCTTACCATCCTGTTAATTAACATCTAAATTATAATGTTTGATTGGAATTGTTTAAAGCAAAACCTATTAAATTAAATAGTAATGCTTTAAATTACTTAGAATTTATAAATTAGTGTTAATTTTAAGACTTTCCAAAATGCCTCAAAAACACTTAAGCCGTTATTCGAGCGAACGGTTCAAATACAGTTTCGTTAACACGAACTTGAAAGGGACCGAAAAATTTGCAGTTTGTGTTAAAATAATTCGTGTTATCGAGGCATTCATAATAAATAACATAAAGTACCATAATTAATAATTTTACTTTTAGGTCAATATTCGATTGTTTTCTTTCACTCATAGCAATGTAAACACTATTTCTTGTATTATTTGACGGAAATACGTTTTCATACTAATTAATCAAACGATTAATAGAATTATTACATTATCAAAAATATTTTAAGGGTGGAAAAATATTTGGAACAAAGACCTCTAAGTGTGATTGTACCGCAATTTGTATGCGTTAACCGAGCTAAGAACGAAATGAGGACCGCAAAAACTGTTCGCGCGGAAAAAACTCTATGTTTGTGGTATCCATAAATATGGTTGCCACAACCACAATTAATTGTAAAATACGGGACAACTACATTTGTGGTTGTCACAACAACATTGAACTTTATGCACCAATGTAGTTGTCGGAATCAAGTCGTGTTGTTGGGACAACCACACAGTCTTGCTATTAAAATCCTTTCGTGTGGTTGACCCAACCACAAAGTGTAGTTGCCAGTATTGTTCTGAGTGGTTGAGTCAACTAAAAAGTTTTGTTCTCAAAATCGCATTTTGTTGTTGTAGCAACTGAATAGTGTTGTTGTCAGAATCATTTTATATGGTTGAGGCAACTCAAGCTAACTATATAGCATTGCTACACTGAAAAAAAATCTTTAGAATTTTTGAGACAATCAGATAAAGTAGTTGTCGCTAATATTGCAATATAGTTGACAAGGCAATAATGATAGTGTTGTATATATACTTGGGGTTTAATAGTTAATAAACATTGATAAAACAATTAATTTTTAAAATAATCTATTAATTAATATTGAATAAAATGTTTCATAATAAATATAATACAATTAATACTAAATCTAAATTATCAAATATTTTTTTTACTTACTATATATTGAGGAAGTCATCGTTCTTTATTTTTTAACTTTAACGGTTTAAAGACACTTTTAACTTAAACGGAAATAAAATAAATACATTCAACACTTAGCATTCAAACGATTTGACGTCTTCAACAGGACTAACTTGTCACTTTAGAGCTCAGTACATCCAAAGCGTCTGTTGCAGTTTTGGGGAAAACCCAATAGGGCTGTAAGAAATATTATTAGTCCCAGTGTTAAAATTAAATTTCATCTTTTCAGTAAAAAATAACTAAAAAATTATTAAATTTGATTAACTGAATAATTTAAAATGCTAAATCTGGATTTTTAGTTAAAAATTAATTGATTTTTAGTAAAATAATGTACTTTTTGCATCAACACCTTATAAAAAAAATTTAAAACGCGCATTTAATTTTACTTTTTACACAATTTTAATTGTATCAGTCATTTTAGGGTTAGGTTGTCTTTTAAGTAAAATTGAATATCGCGATTCTGGCGATAATGCCAATATCGCTGGCTCGTTTTTGACGAAATATTTCTGGTAAAAATTTCGGACTAATTCCGGATTAAATACGGACAGATTAGTACGGATTAGTCCGAAAATTGTACGAAAAAGTTCCGAAAATGATCCGCGCTAGTCTGATATCAATCCGAACGAAAACCTGAATCCGAAAACACTCCGCAGTAATCCTGAATGTCTACGAATTCAGTCCGTTATTAGTCCGCAACAATCCAAATTTATGACCGGTGAAGAATTCTTCTAAAATAAGTACGGAATCATTCGAAATCAATATGTAAAGAATACGGAATCAGTCCGCAACAATCCGAATTTAATCTAGTTAAAAAAACTTAATCCGCAAAATGTCCGGAGCAATCCAAACTCTGTAAGCTAGAAATCCGGTATTAGTCCGCAACAATTTGAAATTAAGTGTGGAAAATCCTATTCCGAAACAAGTACGAAACAATCCGAAAACTGTATGCAACAAATCCGAGAATTGTCTGCAACAATCCGGATTTAATCCAATTAAAAGGCATAATCCGAAACAAATACGAAATTAGTCCTTCAATTCGGAATTAGTGTGGTATATTGTTTATTTACTCTCCCTGCATATGCCGGGTTCGAGACTCCCAAGAACATACATAAATCAATTTATTCTATATTTACAAAAATTCTTACAACTAAAACACAAATCATAAAACTTAACCTATCACAACTTAACATATCCTCAACTTAACCTACTCGCATCTCTCTCTCAACCTCTTAATTCGCCAGTGCCGGGCTTCCGTTTCCAGTTCCTTTTTCTGCCCATGCTGGCCTCGTCTCATCTTTCCCACCCCGTTTTTTTACTTTAACCCTATTTCCACCTTTAACCAATCTAATTTATACCATACTCTCTCCATTTACTCTATCCTGCTCCTTATGCTTCAATCACTTCACCCGTATCCTCCCTCACACAATACTTTATACTATCCACCCAAATACAATATTTACCCATTTTTACCTGCTTCCCATTCACTCTCTCAATCCACGCTCTTTCTCTCAATAACCATATCATTCTTCTCTCTCTCCAGGTTCTATCCTCATCTATTTTTATCACACTTCCTTTTAGTCTTCCTTTAACCCTTATTACATCCATTTTCTCTTCCTCACTACCCAACTTCACCAGCCATAACTTTGGTACACCATTCTCACCCATTCCTATCGCTTTCACCGTTTTAACACTTACACTGACCCCCACCCACGCCAACACTTTTTTCCACCTCTCTCTTACCCTCCAACACCCCTACATTCATGCCTCTGATTACTACATTCTTTTTTCTTTTTTCCTGCTCCACTACATCCACTCGTCTTAATAAATCTCCCATTTTCCACTTCAACCTGTCATAATCACTTCCATCAACTTTCTCTATCCCTTCCCTTACAAATTTTTCTAATCCATTCATTCTTTTCCACATGCTCTCCTTTTCTTTTTTCCACTTACTATCCTATTCATTCCACATTTCCTGCAATTTCTCCAACCTCTCTTCAATTTCCTCTATCTCTTTGTCCCTTGTTTCCCCATCCTCACATATATCTATCAAATTTCCCTTCACTCTCTTAGCTTCTTCATCCATCGCATCCTTCAACATCCATACTAATTCCAACAAATCCATGCAATCCTCACACGTCATCTTTTTTCCATTCTTTCCTATCCCTCTTTCAAATACTCTCGCCTTTTTCTCATTCTCGCTAACACTACTTGAGTCAGACTCAACCATTCCAGAAACCTACTTTATTACTCAAAATTTTCTACTGTCTCTCTCTCTTCTTTCTCACTTCATACAACCTAACCTCACAATACACACTTCTCTTTTTTACCTTTTTTATCACTTACACAGTCACTGCTCTATACAAATACCTTTCCTTTTCTGTAAAATTCACTAAACACTCTACACTACCCACCCTTCTTTTAATCTCAAAATTTGTTTAAAAACTCTTAACTCTTTCCAAACGCGTGCCCGGTAAGAAGCGAGGAATTGAAAAGAATTCAGAAGTTCATTTGTTTTGAATGGGCGAATTTCCAAAATAATCCAATTCCTCGGTAGAGCAAGAAAAAGTAGCAAAATCTATTATTCTTAATTGACTTCACCAAAATATGAAACGCGCATTCAAAAAAGTGAGAGAGTACAACAAATTAGTAGAAATTTCTATTCTACTGCATTGCTTTACTATCACTCAATATTTCACTTGAAAAAAAGGTTAGGTTTTGAAAACTTGACTTAAACATTGAACACTTGAAAATTTCTTTCATTTATTTCAATAAGAGAATTTTTTATTTTATCGTAAGCACTGTGCGTTTTTAACCGTATTTTCACTAGTTTTAATATTTCATTTTAATAATTTAGCACTGGAATCACAATGAAATTCCCACGACGCGAAAACTAGCTGTCACTGCGTTTTATTTTAAGACAATAACTAGAGGAGCTCCTACAAATAATTGGAAAGATTAGGCTTTTTCAAATTGTTTGTCAAAAGTTCTATTCCTTTTAATGCGTTTCTAAAATTCGAAGCAGTCATTTGAAAAGAATAAACAATTTCTATTCGTTTCAATTGACTACGTAGAATCGTTTAAAGTCGATTGAAAAGAATAGCTATTTCTTATTTTTTTCAGTTCGCTTGTACAAGATTTACTTTGTCGATTCAAAAGGATAAAATTCTGTATTTTTTTGGAACGTTGAGAAGCAGAAAAATTTTGCGCATTCAAAAAAATGGAAACTCTAAATTCTTTTTTATCATCTCATTGACTCGAACAATAGAGAAGAATTAATTTTTCTGATATTTTGCTGTTCATAGAGAAATTGGTTTTTTTTGGAAATTCGCCTATTCAGAAAGAAATAGAACAGAATAACAGAATATTTCTGAAAATTTAATCTTTTTCTATTCCTTGCTTCTTACCGGGTGTATACCGAAACGTTAACTGGAATTAGTGTGGTAAAATCATATTCCGAAACAAATACGAAACAATCCGAATATGTATGCTAAGAATCCGGTAATAATCGGCCACCCGAATCATATTATATCCCTGCTAAAAATTTCGGACTAATCCAGATTAAATCCGGGTATATTAGTGTGGATTAGTCCGATAATTGTACGAAAATGATCCGCATTAATCTAACATCAATCCGAGTGTTTGCGAATTTTCCTAGTTTGCGCATCACTAAACGATATAATAGAGCGTATAATCGGAGCCTTACTAAATCCAAATTTCAATTTCTACACGGGAGCGAAAGGAGAGTGTTAAGAATAGTATTTTTCAGATGACATTTCGCTGCAATCTACACGGAGAGAAAAAAAAGTTGTAACTGCTTTCTTTTGAGTCGTCATGCTAATTTTATTAAGTCAAGTAGTTATAACCGGAGAGCCAGGCTGTTTTGACTTGGCTCTCCAGTTGCGTCTATAGTTTTTTCTCAGTCAATTTACTACTAATATCGATCCACCCAATGACACTACTTGAGGCAGTCAAGCCAAAACTGCCTGGCGGTCGAATTGTGCTGACTTGGGTATCAAAGGTTATGTTAACGCCTGTGTCTGTCAAGTAGTTTTAATCGGGGTCTCCGGTTGATATAACCTACATTTTTTCTCCCTGTATTGTTGCAAAGTTTCGAGTGTGAGGGGGAGGTTTCCACACTTACAAGGCCAAGTTTGGACAGTTTCGAAATGTCACGTGCAATTATTCAAGGTCATGAAAAAACTAATAAGTAACAAACACAACCCTTAAATGCAGTGAAAGGGGTTGTTTCGTGTACACAATCAATGACAACATAATTCAGCGGCAATGTAATTATATACGTATACAGAAACTCTACAATATTTGAATCAATCATAAAAGTTTATTACAAACGCCCACTAATAATCCAAATTGCTTAATGGAATTTGAAACCTGTTGTGTGTATATATATGTATATATAATAATCATTAAGAATATAAGCGCGTGTCTCCTCGCCCACGCTGCGCACGTTTCCTCGCTTAGTGCTATTTTGATGAGACTCTGGGCGAGTTGGAATTTTTCGCATATTAATAAGCGATACTATCCAACAAGACATTTTAATCGTATAAAACTGGGAACGTGTACCATCTTTCACTGTTTCATATATAGTACCTCATCCGGTCTTTTCAGGGGCGCATTCACATCTTTTCACGGCTGAGGAATCATTAGTTAAACCGGACGAAGTCATTTTTTCCCTCTCCCTCTCTCTCTCCTTTATATCGCTGCCAATTAAGTGATATTAATTAAAAACTATTTATTAGGCTCATTATGGAGTTTAATATTCTTTTAATCTAACCTTACGATCGTAACTACTGAAGCGCGAATTTCGAATAATAAGTTCGTTTAGATTCCCTTTCTTAAATTTCAAAACTTTGCAACGAAATTGCCTTAATCATTTTCTTATTATTCATTTTTCTATTTATAATCATTTTTGTTATTAAATTTCTCATTAATAATCATTTTTAATTTTTAAATTTGCATTAATATCTTAGGTCCACAAAAAAAATTCGTTGAAAGGTTCCTTCGACCAAATTTGGTGTATTATATGTTTTTGGGGTCGCTGAAAACAAATCTGAATTCCGTTTTCCTCCATCACGTCAGGAATTTTCCTAACCTCAAAATACATATCAGATTTAACGTGACAGATAAAATTCTATAAATATTGACGGATTTACCTCAATCTTGGTATCGAGGGTTTATTGGGGTTGCTGATTACGAATTTACAAGCAGATTCTTGAAATAAAATTAAAGGATCTAATATGGCGGTCGGATTTATACAAATTTCTTGAATCTTTACAGAACTTGGTATCTAGGTGTTTTTAAGGTCACTAACCATGAATTCTTTTGTGGGCCTCCCGAGTCAAAATTTAGACCCTCTTTTAGTTCTCCAAAAACTTCTTTTTAACCTCTTTTAAGCCTCTTTAACACTTCTAAATCCTCTTTTGAACCTAAAAACTGCTGAAATGGATTTTTCCGCACTATTAGAAGTTCAAAAGAGGTTGAAAAGAGAAGTAAGGAGGCTTAAAAGAGGTTCGAAAAAAGATTTTTAAAAAGATTTCGAAAACTAAAATTAAAATTTTTTCCACATAATTATATTTTAATTGCCCTATATAAGGTGCAAATAATAGTTTTTGAATGATTTCAATAAATCTATTAACAGGGCCGGCGCAGCCAATATTTTTGAGGTATGGAGTTTTATTCTCCATGGTGGGGGGATGAAGGGAGGGAATTTTAGGTGAAAAAAGTATTTATTTATATTATAATGTATATAGTTTATTTTTAGTATTATTATACTATTAATTATTAAATACTTTATTTACTTTAAAAACAAACACACAGTCATGTAACCAAAGCTCGTAAAAAATATGTGTGCTTTTGCACATGCGCTGCTGGTTTCATTAAGAACCCGCCAATTAGGTAGTTCAAGTTGGGTGGGGAAAATCCAATATGGCTGACATCAGCTGATTTACCGGAGGACAAACAATGCATTGAATTCAATGGGACAAATCAGTTTTTTAACCATAACTTTTTAAAAATTCATTTTTAAACCATAGTGTAATGGAAAATTATTCTTTATTTATCGAAATCTATTTTTTAAAACAATAAAATTTAATTTTTTCATTTTATTGTTTTAAAAAATAGATTTCGATAAATAAAGAATAATTTTCCATTACACTATGGTTTAAAAATGAATTTTTAAAAAGTTATGGTTAAAAAACTGATTTGTCCCATTGAATTCAATGCATTGTTTGTCCTGCGGTAAATCAGCTGATGTCAGCCATATTGGATTTCCCCCACCCAACTTGAACTACCTAATGTTTAAGTTATTACTTATAATTAGATGAAATATTTTTTAAAATGTGGAACGAAAATATTAAAATATTATCACATTAGAATATTCATGGGCTATTCATGGCCATTTCAGATAGCTTTCCAAGTTCGATGAGGTATGGAATTCCATACCTGAGTTTATTTCAGGTATGGAGTTATCCATACCATCCATACTGCTTCCGCTGCCCCTGTCTATTAGCATGGATAGAAATTTAAAAAATTTTAATTTCACAAAAATTTGAAATCCTCTTTTCAACCTCTAAACATTGGAATGTGGGTTTTTCCGCATCGTTTTCAGGTTTAAAAGAGGTTTAAAAAAAGAGAGTCTAAATTTTGACTCGGGCTGTGTCCAAAAGCTCACAAATACTAAGTTTTGTAAAACTTCAAGAAATTTTTATATATCCGACCGCCATATTAAATCCTTTATTTTTATTTCGAAAATTTGTCTTTAAATTCGTAATCAGCGACCCCAAAAACCCCTTGATATCAAGTTTTGTAAAAATTCAAGAATTTGTTAAAAAACCGACCGCTATATTTGATCCGCCATTTTGTATTTTGAAAATCTGCCTCTAAGTTCGTAATCAGCAGTCCCAATAAAGCCTTAATTCCAAGATTGAGGTAAATCCGTCAATATTTATAGAATTTTATTTGTCACGTAAAATCTTATAGGTGATTAAATTTAAAATGTCATTTTCATGTCCTGCCCAAAAATCTTGAATACTAGTTCATATATAAAAGTTTTTAAAGTCAATTAATTTTCTTAATCACTCCTTCTACTTAAATTAATAATTCTTAGTCGCTAGAAATTCTCTGAAAAAATTTGGCAGAAGAATTAGAAGCAAAATGTCAGTGGTGTCCCTGGTAAAAATTTCGGACTAATTCCGGATTAAATACGGACAGAATATTACGGATTAGTCCGAAAATTGTACGAAAAAGGTCCGAAAATGATCCGCATTAGTCTGATATTAATCAGAACGAAAACCTGAATCCGAAAACACTCCGATGTAATCCTAAATGTCCGTAATTCAGAAAATGAAAAATGTCCGTGAATTCAATCCGTAATTAGTCCGCAACAATCCGAATTTATGACCGGTGAAGAATTCTTCTAAAATAAGTACGGAATTATCAGAAATCAATATGTAAAGAATACGGAATCAGTCCGCAACAATCCGAGTTTAATCTAGTTAAAAAACTTAATCTGTAAAATGTCCGAAGCAATCCGAACTCTGTAAGCAAGAAATCCGATATTAGTCCGCAACAATTTGAAATTAAGTGTTGCAAAATCCTATTCCGAAACAAGTACGAAAACTGTATGCAACGAATTCGGAAATTGTCTGCAACGATTGAGATTTAATCCAATTGAAAGACATAATCCGAAATCTATATACTTAGTATCCGAAAATTGTCTGAAATAATCCGGATTTAATTCAATTAAAAGGCATAATCCGAAACAAATACTAAACAATCCGAAATATGTATGCAAAGAATCCGGTAATAGTCAGCGGCAATCCGAATAATATCCGATTAAAACACCCCAGTCCGAAAAGAAGTCTTATAATAATATGAAAGTAAATATCTATCCCTATAATATAAAATCATTTCGCCGCCGCCGCCGCTGATTCAGTCATTTCTAAGGGCCCCTTAGAAAGGGAACATAGTCAAGGTTGGCCCACTATTAAGATAGGCCAAAATTTAGGTCAATTTTGAGGACAGTTTTGACCTAGACGTCAAAATTTGACAAAGAATATCCGCTACCCTCAAAATTTAGGTCAAGCTTGAGGGCAGTTTTGACCTAGACGTCAAAATTTGTCAAACAATTTCCGCGCGCAGACTTAATGATGAGGTGAAGTTTGCCATCTGACCTAACAATGTAAGGTAATTTTTAAATTGTGTTTGCTCTTACACCTATCATTTTGACCGAATTTTGACGTTTTATTTTTACTCTCTCATTTAGTTACGTCATAATCTATGTGTAATTTGACTTTTATTTAACTACAACTTAAAAAGGGAAAATAAAGGACAATAAACGTATCTAGGATACGTCAAAATCTATTTAAAATTTAACGTCTTTTTAACCTACAGGTTAAAATCGGTCAAAATATATGTCAAAGTTTAATCTAATTTTTGACATATAGATAAAAAAAGGTCCATAACGATTGTTACATTACGTCAAAATCTATGTGTATTTTGTCATATATGTATTGTACACGGAAAAAATCTTGGGTGACGTGCCGTTCCAAGTAGACCGAAAATGTACGAATGCGATACGACTTTAGTTTGGAGGAGCTGCATTTCCAACTTGGGCGTGCTGAACGCCCAAGATGCGGTTATTGCAGTCCCAAGGTTTTGAGTCTCAAATCTTGGGTGTTCAGCGCCACCAACATGGGAACGTAGATTTCCCGAATTGAGAACGTAGCACATCCAAACTATAGTTCCCCCACTTTCCGACGATTGGGATTGCACGTCACCCAAGATTTTTTCCGTGTATGTAATTTATTAAGATGCATTCATATTAAGAAAAAATTACTTTAAATTTATAAAAATTAAAATAAATATAAAAATAGAGGAGGGGGGGTTGGCGCGCAGGGGGGCGTAGCCCCCCTAGTATATATATATATACAATCCACAGACAGTCCAAAACAATCCATATTTAATCCAATTCAAAGACTGATTTTGAAAGAATAATTAAAGAATGATAAAGAATGATAAAGAATAAAAAGATAAAGAATGATAAAGAATGATTTTGGTCAGATAAATTCAAACTATAATTATAATTTCGTTTGACAAATACCTGACCATAACCAGATTAATTCCGGACTTAATCGGACTATTTGCAAGTTGCGTATTATCAGACTAACTTCGGACTAGATCGGACTAATTCCGGATTCACTGGTTATACACAAACCGCATTTGGTTTGAATCTATCCGGACAAATTCCGAGCGACAAAAACCTATCCATAAGCAGACTGTTTCGGATTAGCTGCGTATTCACTGGTTAAACCAATCGGATTACTTCTGCATTTACTAGTTGCATATAATCTGACTAACTTCGGACTAAATAGGACTAATTACGGATTCAATAGTTATAAAAAACGGTATTGATTTCAAACTTTATTCATGGTAAAAAAAACTCCACAATAAACCGTACTGTTGAGGACAAATTCCGGATTAGTCCTAAATCAGTCCCACTTTTTATTCAGGGTATTTACTTATGGTAAATAAAATATTTACTTTTGCAGTCAATTTGATTTTACACTAGTATTATTAGTTATCTTTTTTAATATTATAAATAACACTGATGCGTTAGTTTTTTGTCATTTTTTTTCGTGGCACTTGATAAATTCTATTATGAATTTGAACTTCCATGCGAGCGTGGTGTAGTGGTTAGTGTATTCGATTTCGGTGCGTTATAATGTTAGATAGGTATAGGTTCGAATCCCCAAGCGTTAGAAATTTTAAGTTAATGTAAATAAAATTGCGATAGGTAAATCGAAAAATATGTTGAATGTACCATAAAGTAATAATAATTAATTTGTGTAACTTGTATAATTATTTTTTTATTAACATTCACTAAATTGACCGGACAAAATTTCGACTGTTTCGAACTAATTCCAGATTCACTAGTTAAAATTAACTGATTAATGTCGGACTTCATCGGACCAACTCCGGATTTACTAGTTGTTCACAAACCGTATAGAGTTCGGATTTATTCGGATTAATTTCGGGTGACAAAAACCTGACCATAAACCGCACTGTTTCGGACAAATTTCGGATTAGTCCGAAATCTGTCCGGTTTTTTAACCAGGGGTCCCCTGTCTGCACTTAAGAAATCAGAACTTAACCTAATAATAAAAATTTTGATTCTCACATTTTTAGTACCAGAAAAATTATTTTGTACAGCTAAGAGTCTATATTTTTATATAGTAATTGTGCTAGGAGAATAATTTTGATCCAGAAAAAAAATCAAAATCGCCTGTCCGTTAGTTTCATATTTTTAAGTAATTATCGCAAATTTTGAATATCATGCCTGATATTTAAATAACCTAGTGCAGATAATTGCCTTATTAAGCGTTAATAGTACTGGTGATATGTATAGCTTCTTAAAGAAAAAACATTACAACATTCTATCACATCTATAACTTGTACGGTTGGTGGCAGAAAGCAAGTATCAGTTTGTCGAGCACACCATGTCGGTGGTGTCCCCATCAAAAAATTGTTTATAATATTAATATTTATAAAATATTATTGTATCTCGTTTTCAGGTATTACACGTACTTTAAAAACCGCACCGACTTTAACTTAAAAATAAAGTCTTTCTTTTTCGAAAATGAGAAATGAAGCAAAATGTCAGTGGTGTCCCCTCAAAATTCTGTTTCTTGCAGCTTATTATTTTATTTTTGATAAATTTGTGTTAAATTTACTCCTTATATGCAGTTAATGAAGATTTGATACTAGATTGTAATTTATAAGCTGATTTTATTCTCACTATTCAAAAAAAATTATCAGTGAAATCTTTCAAAAATGTCAGTGGTGTCCCTCAATGTTCATATGTCTTTTTTGTCTTCAAAAGTATATTAATTTATGGCAGAACTCATTACAAATATTTTTTAAGTCATGTTAAAACATTCATTATTGTAATTTGAAATATTTTAACTTTTTAAAGTTGTAAGAATTTATTTTAGAAAAGAATAAACGAAAACAGAAAATTTCTTAACATTTCTGCCTATCGTTTTTCACCTGGTGAAAATTAAAATTTCCTTCCACCTGCTCGACCACTATTATTTTTGTCCATCATATATTCTAGTCAACCAAAATAGAGTATCGTTAAGTTCAAAATCCAACATCGAAAAATCAAAGTTAGTAGGATCAAAAATGACATTTTAAATTTAATCACCTAAGGGTGATTAAATTTAAAATGTCATTGACGTTAGGTAAAATCCTTACGTGGTAAAGCAAAACGGACTTCACATTCGTTTTCAGCGACCCCAAAAACATATATTACACCAGGTTTGGTCAAAGGAATCTTTCAACGAATTTTTTTTGTGGACCTGTGTATTCAACAATATCAATTTCCATTGAAACTAATCATTTTTTTTTGTTTATTTTTGCATTAATTAAATTTCTAACATCTCAATGGGAGACTTTGACTACATTTTTAACTATATGAAGAAAATAATTTAAATCTTCCATAAAATTATTTTTATAGTAATTTTTGAGAGGAAATCAATGGTCAGAAAATATTGCGACCTTTTTGAATTTTTATTTTTCTTAAAAATAGATAGATTTTAAAATCCATCCGTAAATTGGTAGAAAATGTTTTAGTATCTACAAAAAAATTGCCAAATGATAAAATTGATTTTTACAATTTTTGAAGCTTTTTTGAAAAAAACATTGTTTTTGAGTTGAAAATGCTAAAAAAATACCATTGTTATTCAATTTTTATAAGGAAATTTAATTGTTCATTTTTTTAACTAACATATTGTCTATAATATTACGGATGGATTTTAAAATTTATCATTATTTAAGGAGAATGAATATCCAAAAGAAGTCAGAATGTTTTCTTAAATTCTAACCATTGATTTCCTATAAAAAAATTACTATAAAAATAATTTTAGTGGCATTCCAGGAGAAATTTACTACTTTTCATAGCACCCTCACCGATTTCTTTCAAACTTGGTAGTATTACATTTGTTGGTCTAAAGTTTCAGAAAATCAATTTTTTAAGTAAAATTAATTGTTTATTTAAAAGTTACAACAATTGCTCAAAATTGTTTAAATGCCCATATCTTTTAAACGGTACAAGATAATTGAGTTTACTTTTTTGTTAAAAATTCATAAAAACGAGACGCTTCAAAAATGTTATTAACATTTTTTCTTATTTTGTTAATTAAAAAAGTTATTTAAATAAATAAAATTAACTTTTAAGCCGGAATTCAAAATTAAATGACTTATGAACCAAAAAATTCCTTGTTTTTCACACTTTTATATTCCAAAGAAAAAAAGTTGTTTGAGTTTTTCAATCACTTATAATTTAAACAATGATTCGCTTGTTTACAATTATTTTGCAACTAAATGATCATCTGTTCTCACCTGCGCGCGACTACTGCTACGTCACGTCCGTCTGTCGACATATAATATATTTGACAAGCGTGGAAAAATTGAGGTTATGCTTAATCAAAACAACGCATTTCAATCTTTTTAAAGTTTTAGGATATCAGGATATCAATATCCTGATTTAACTTTTTTTTCCATGACTGCTAAAAACTTTAAAAAGATTGAAATGCGTTGTTTTAATTAAACATAACCTTATTTTTTCCACGCTTGTCAAAAATATATTCTGAGACAGACGGACGTGACGTAGCAGTAGTCGCGCGCAGGTGAGAACAGATGATCATTTAGTTGCAAAATAATTGTAAACAAGCGAATCATTGTTTAAATTATAAGTGATTGAAAAACTCAAACAACTTTTTTTCTTCGGAATATAAAAGTGTGAAAAACAAGGAATTTTTTTGTCCATAAGTCATTTAATTTTGAATTCCGGCTCAAAAGTTAATTTTATTTATTTAAATAACTTTTTTAATTAACAAAATAAGAAAAAATGTTAATAACATTTTTGAAGCGTCTCGTCTTTATGAATGTTTAGCAAAAAAGAAAACTCAATTATCTTGTACCGTTTAAAAGATATGGGCATTTAAACAATTTTGAGCAATTGTTGTAACTTTTAAATAAACAATTGATTTTACTTAAAAAATTGATTTTACTTAAGAAATTGATTTTACTTAAAAAATTGATTTTCTGAAACTTTAGACCAACAAATGTAATACTACCAAGTTTGAAAGAAATCGGTGAGGGTGCTCCGAAAAGTAGTAAATTTCTCCTGGAATGGCACTTTATAAAAGATTTAAATTATTTTCTTGTTATAGTTAAAAATTTAATCGATTTCTCCCTTCAATTTTTCTATTACTAATCATTTTTGTAATTAATTCTTTTAATAATAAATAATTTTTGTTATTAATTTTCCTAATAATATCTACTTCTGTTCTTAACTGTTCCATTCATTTCCTTCATTGTTATTAATCTTTTAATTCACAATAATTTTTGTTGATAAATCTTTTGTGAATAATCATTTTTGTTATTAATTTATATATTAATAATAATTACTCTCTTAATTTGAATTAGTAATTAGTCTAATTATTATTAGATATTGAAATAAGTGAATGACTTATTGCTTTGAATTAGTAAATTTTACTAATAAATTAGTAAAAGTTACTATTTATTAATAAAATTTACTAATTCAAATGCAAAAAGTCAGTCACTATTTCAAATTAGTAAACATTTTTACTAATTCAAATTTAAATTTTTTGGACATTATATTAATGAAACAGTTCTTAAATATTCTATTAATATTGCTTCCTCATAGAGAAAGTATTGTAATACCAAAATTTTTCGAGTTCGATTTTTTGACATATCTTTATGTTATTTGACCTCAGGAGTTCGAAAATGACATTTTTAAAAAATGTCATTCCGTATGTGAGGCATTATTCCTGAACTGCCCCATATGTAAAAAAAGTTCTTGGATTTCCTTTATACTTTAGAAATATGTTACCCTAGTAGATACTTGTTAATACACAAATTTATAGGTCCAACCCCCCACCCCTATTCAGAGGGTGGGGGGTTGAAATTTCAGCTCATACTCGAACATGTGTTTTTTGAACATTATTTGTAGTTTCTACTTAAATTATTTGATTAAAAAATTAAGTAGTGGTTTCGGAAGGTTTTTTTGTGTACTTTTAAAATATTTTATTAATTTAATTTAAAAAAAAATTTTATGACAAAATTTTTAAAAATTAATAGTTTTTTGCAATTTTTTGCAAGTTTGACAGTTGTTTTTAATAATCTCAAATGAAAGCTTGGGGTTTCCCCTAAAAAAAGATATAAGTCTGAAAATGGGCCGAAAGCCAAAGATATCGTGTAATAAGTAAAATTTGTCCGTCTGCTCGCGCACTCCAGCGCGATGCCCAGTGGAATTTTTTTTACAATTTACTAATGAAAATTGTCTAGAACCTACAAACTTGATCAAATATTGATGTATTTGGTCTAAAATGACTAAGAGATCCCTGAAAGTCAATTTTTTAATTTTTTATATTTTTTCCTTTCACACAAAAAGTTAACAAATTACAATATTTTTAGAAACAATCATGTTTATTTTTTATTTTTCTATTGCACATGATCGAAATCAATATAAATTAGTCTAGTATGACCACTAGAAAAATAATAACACATAATGCAATTTATTTAAATTGTTGCAAACAAATAGATTACTTTGGACCTTCTTCATAAAAAAATTGGTTTCTTTGAAGACAAGTTTAAATTTATGATTATTTAAGTAATTTATGTGTGTTTTTGAAAAAAATTATTTTAAAGTTAATAATTACACGGTGCTACACAAAAATTTTTTTTGTCATATACTTTTGTTCTCATGTATAGGAACTTGTAGAGGAGGTTGAACTATTAATTTTAGTATGTTTGAAATTTCAAATACACACTGAGAAAAATGGATATTAAGGCTTGCTATCTAGATATTACCATTCAATATCTATGAAAGTGAACTATGAGAAAAGTATCTTGGATATTTAATTTCACTATCTAAATATATTGGACAGAATATATTAACCTATAATATCCAGGATGTTAAAATTCAATATCTATGAAAGTGAACTGTGAGACAAGTATCTTGGATATTTAATTTTTCTATCTAAGATTATACTGGATTATACGCAAACGTCATTTCAAATTATAGGTTAAATGTACCTTCCCACACAGCACATGATATTTCCTGAATACTTCCTGAATATTTCACTGAAAGATTGAAATATTTCATTGCAAGATTCAGGAAATATTTCTGCAAACAGGAAAATGTCCGCTTATGTAGGAATATTGACGCGAAAATTGAGAAAATATTTCATTGAAATATCCCTGCAATATTACACATAAAGATTCTGCAATATTGTGAAAATATTTCAAAAAATGGAAAAATTTGTTAAACACCTCAAATCAATAGGAATTTTCTGAAATATTTTAAAACCCATAGGATATAGTAAGCCAAAAACTACTGCGCAACTCTACAGGCCATAGAAACTGAGTTCGACCAGTGCGCATCATTTCAGTTGAATATTTCCAAAATATTTCAATGAAATATTTTCTCAACTTTCGCGTCAATATTCCCACATAAGCGGACATTTTCCTGTTTGCAGAAATATTTCCTGAATCTTGCAATGAAATATTTCAATCTTTCAGTGAAATATTCAGGAAGTATTCAGGAAATATCATGTGCTGTGTGGGTTATTTTTAAATCTTGCGGTAAAATAACAACATTTGGTTTCTGAAAACCACGAAGTAGAGCTCAAAACTTGACAGAAATTCTTAAACATATAATCAAATTCCTAAAATTTCAAAATTCGACAAACAGCGCATACAATTTACTATTTATTATTACCAAATAATTACATTATTAGTGTATTAATAATTATTAATTTATTCTATAATATAATTACAGATATAATACATAATTGGTTAATTAATATTTATGAATGATAATAATAATAATAGAATTATAGCAATTTTTTAATTTTTATAAATAATCAGGGTCCTAATTTAAAACAAAAATCCTGATCTTTTTCCAGTTATTTTTCTTGATGAGACTGCGGGAAAAATTATTATTTTTCCCAATCATTGCAAGAAAAATTCTAAAAAAATACATGAAATAATTGTAGTAAATATTTATTTATTTTGGGCATGTGGGAAAAACCACATACAAGTTGGGTCTATGTGTCAGTGGTCCAGGAGGTGGCGTCAATTCTGGTGGCCGCGGTGAACTAATGAAACTCAAATTACTCCACTTTAAAACTTTAATAAAATAATTTCCTTGCAAAATTATTGTAATTTTGTTTAATTTCTTGCTTAATTTTGTTAATGAACTTAAAAAATATTAATTTTCGCTGGCAGTTACGACGTAAGTTTTTCCATTTTGATGCTCGCACATCAAAACAGGGTGATAATATAACCTCACTTTTTCTTTATTGTAGGCTGTGGCCATGAAGTGCTGTGGCTGCTGTAGGCGCCTTAGACGTTGCGCTTGCGCAACGCCCAGATTTTAAATTTGAATATATTAGATTGTCAAGTTCAATATCTAAACGTTATATTCTGCAATACACTACATATTAAATCTAAACATCTGATATACTATGCGTTAAAATCTAGATAATATATTTAAGTATCTCATTTTTAATATCTAATATATTAAGAGTTTTAATATCCATTTTTCTCAGTGCACCCCCGAAATTTAAAGTTATAGTTCAAAAACCAAAATTTCATCAATTTGTGTATAAAAATAGTTGTATACTGGTTATTTTTCAATCGATTTGGATGATTCAGGGCTTATTGGCTTAAAAATACACCCTAAATTTAAAGTGAACCCACATTATATCATATATTTCAAGAAACTATATATACATGTATTTCCCTTCAAAATGAGCTGTAGATGGACTCGATTGGATAAAAATTCTCCAAATTATGAAGGTTTTAGTAATTTTTGTCATTGTTGGTATTTTTATAAATATAACAGATTTCACTTCTACAAGTTAAAAAGCATTTTATTTTTAAATAATTCAACATTTTTATTAAATTCATTAAAGAATTTAAGATTTTAGTTTGAAAAATTTATATTATTAAACATTAGTTTTAAAATCTAGTTTCAATAATTTTTTTGATAACTCAAATGAGATTTTAAAGTCTGGTGCAGTTTTATGTATTAAATAGCTTGGAATACTTATGTACATATGTACTATGAATAACAAAATTGTGAGGATTAAAATATTTATTTTATGTTAAACTACTGCTTTATTTTCTTGCCTAATCTAATATCTAGAACCAATTTTAGCAAGTTTTTTTTATTGTTAAACGTTCTATTTCTCTGATGTATGTTTAGAGTGTACTTTTGATTCACCATAGTAACAAATAAATGACGGTTGAAGTTGTCTACCTAAGTGACAGTGCGGGAGTGAGAAATTGAAAGATGGTTAACGTTCGTTTGTAAATAAAATAATAAAATGTGCGACAAGCGGAATAAATTTTGTTATGTCTGTGGTTTATTTGTTGACATAAATCATCAAATAAGATTCGACACAAATAAATCAGTTATTGAAGCATACAATAAATTTTTTAATCGTAAGTATACAACAAGTGAATGGTATGAACCAGAATTCGTGTGCACCGTTTGTGCAAAGATTCTAAAAGGATGGAAAAGTGAAAAGGGAAGAACACATTTTCAGTTTTCATTACCAATGACTTGGAAGCCTGTATCACTGCATATTAAACGATTATGTTATTTCTGTCAGACTAATATTACAGGTCATCGTTTTCAAACGCGAAAACTTATTAAATATGCTGACGTACCGACAGTAACAAAACCAATATTCCATGAAAATGTTCCGCCAATAAAGGTGTCAATTATACTTGAAAATACTGATGTAGATATTGCCCTAAATAAACTTCGAATTTCAACATCATCAGAGTCATCAGCTGCATCTATGTCAGATCAAGACACGAGCTTTGAAGCACCATCAACTTCTAAAAAGCCTCAATTAATTTTAAATGAACGATACATGGATATGATTAGAGAATTGCGCATTACTTGGAGACAAACTGAACTTCTTGGTTCTCGTTTGAAAGAATTTAATTTGGTTGCACCAGATTTCAGGATAACTTTTGCTAGAGACCACAAATATAGAAATGCATTTGAGGAAGTTTTTAAAGAGGACATTATATTCAAAGACCTCGTATATTGTTCAAATATTGTAGAATTATTTGCTGCTTTTCAATGCGAGTATAATCCAAAAGATTGGCATTTGTTCATAGACGGCTCCAATAAAAGTTTGTATTATATTTTTTAGTTAAAATAAATTTAAAACAGTCATTATCACAGAATGTTCCAAACTTTATGGTTAAAGTAACTTCAAGTTTTTGTATCAAAATAAACCAATTTAAAAAACTAACCGGTGAATCTTTAAAATAAATTTTTTAAATTATAAAATAATACAACTCTTTGCGACATAATATGATGGCACTTATTTATAAATATTAATTTCTTTTTAGGGTTCCGTACACCTACGGTGTATCGGCGGAACCCTATTGGTGAGACTCTTGTGTCCGTAGCCAAATCATGTCCCCCCGTAGAGGCTAAACTATTTGACCTAAAGAGCTCAAATTTAGTCCAGATATGTATTTTCACTCATAGATTACAGGAAAAATATAGCGAATGTGATTGGACATGATGGTCATAGCGTTGTTAAGGAAATAACAAGATTTTTGGCCAAAAATGCATAAAAAGTGACCATTCCCCCCCTCAACTTCTAAACTATTCGACATGGAGAGCTGAAATTTTGCATGCTGGTGTATTTTTACTCAAATATTACAGGAAAAATATAGAGAACTTGATATGTAATGATGGCCATAGCGTTGTCAAGGAAAAACTAAAAATTAAAAAAAAAATTTCCCTAACTTTTACATTATTTGACCTACTGAGCTGAAAATTGGTATCTTAGTGTATTATTACAGTCGGACGACAAAAAATTTATTTAAAAAACTTTTTGAAAAAAAATCAAAAAAATTTTTAAAATTTTTTTTAGTTTAAACACGTGGCATTAAATATTTTAAGGAAGAGTGAAATTTTAAGAGAATTAATGAGAGATTGTTTTCTGACTTTAATTTCTTAACTAAAAATAAAAAAAAAATTAGACAAGTGCGAATTGTACTCGCACTGCAATGGCGGGTTCCGTACACAAATATTAAAACAATACTTGCAACATTTATCGGTAATTGGTAGAATTAAAATAAACAATTAAAAAAATATATTAAAATCATTTGATAAAAAAAATAACCAAAAAAATTAAATTATTGTATATCTAATATTGTAAACAATAATAAGCAGAGGAACTATAATTTTGAAAATGTTGTTCCTCTGCTTATTATTGTTTACAATATTAGATATATACAATACTTTAATTTTTTTTAGTAATTTTTTTTATCGAATGATTTTAATATATTTTTTTAATGGTTTATTTTAATTCTACCAATTACCGATAAATGTTGCAAGTATTGTTTTAATATTTGTGTACGGAACCCGCCATTGCAGTGCGAGTACAATTCGCACTTGTCCAATTTTTTAAATTTAGGTTTAAAAGCTGTGCTCTTACATAATGAGAATAAGTTGCCTTCAATTCCCATAGCATATGCGACGAACTTGAAAGAAAAATATGACATTCTTCATCTTATTGATTACACTACCCATCAGTGGAAAATTGTGACCGATTTGAAAGTTCTAACTATTCTATTTGGGATGCAAGGTGGTTACACCAAACATCCGTGTTACCTATGCGAATGGGACAATCGGGCAAAAATTGATCAATATGCACGTAAAGAATGGCCACGACGAAGTGCATTTCAGATTGGTAAAAAGAATGTTATAAATATTCCATTAGTCAGCCCAGAAAATGTTATTCTGCCACCACTGCATCTTAAACTCGGTTACATAAAACAGTTTGTAAAAAGGTTAGACCCGAACAGCGAAGCATTTAAATACTTGAAAGCAATATTTCCAGGTCTGAGTGAAGCTAAAATAAGAGAAGGTTATTACAACATTACTAAATTTTATCATCTGTTTAAATAATTGTGCGGCCTCTTTGAAGAAAACTTTTACTTGAATTTAGAATTGAATTAATATATACTGCATGAGCTTTGTTATTAAATATTTCAGGAATTTTCATTGGTCCACAAATTAGAACTCTCATGAAAAGCCAAGAATTTAGGAGTAAATTAACGCCAATTGAAAGAATAGCATGGGACAGTTTTGTCGATTTGTGTCAAAACTTTTTAGGCAATCATCAAAGAAAAAACTATGTCAGCATTATAAAAGAATTTTTGACTTTCTACAGCAAAATGGGATGCAATATGTCCATTAAAGTTCATTTTTTGAACTCGCATCAGGATTTCTTTCCGAAAATTTGGGCCAATTTTCTGATTAACAGGGTGAACATTTCCATCAGGAGATTTTAGCTATGGAAAATCGGTTTTTTGGAAAAAATAAAATAAGCATGCTTTCTAATTACTGTTGGTCGTTAAAAAGAGAGACCGATCCAGCTTCATATAAACGCAAACAAAAAGTTAAAACGTTTTAATTTTTTTGTTTAAATTCGGAGTTATCCCTCTTGTTATTGCTAAAGTTTAACAAGCTGGTCGATTGATTCTAATTTCTTGTCTTAATGCTTTAATTTTAATTTACAATTTATATATTTCTTTTATAAAAATGTTAAATTATTTAAAAATAAAATGCTTTTTAACTTGTAGAAGTGAAATCTGTTATATTTATAAAAATACCAACAATGACAAAAATTACTAAAACCTTCATAATTTGGAGAATTTTTATCCAATCGAGTCCATCTACAGCTCATTTTGAAGGGAAATACATGTAGTTTCTTGCAATATATGATATAATGTGGATTCACTTTAAATTTAGGGTGTATTTTTAAGCCAAAGTCACCATAATTGAATTTTTTGAGTTTTTGTTCGTATGTTTTGGCTCACAGCTTCCACATTTTTCAACGAAACTTTATTAACCTTGAAGTTTTGAAAAACTACAACTTTTAGCTTTCCAATAAGCCCTGAATCATCCAAATCGATTGAAAAATAACCAGTATACAACTATTTTTATACACAAATTGATGTAATTTTGGTTTTTGAACTATAACTTTAAATTTCGGGGGTGTATTTGAAATTTCAAACATACTAAAATTAATAGTTCAACCTCCTCTACAAGTTCCTATACATGAGAACAAAAGTATATGACAAAAAAAAATTTTTGTAGCACCGTGTTATCATTGCTATTAACAATTATATAAACAATATATCGTTAAAAACAAATTATTTAATTTTTAAAGAAATAAATGTCGTACTTCAGCAAACAACATTTTTCCATTTTCTTTTTTTATATTTACTATTATAAAAAATAACTCATTAATGAAATGGAAATATATCAAATAATTTATTTAATTTTTATAAACATTATAAGTAAACAAATATTTATATTTTTAATGAAGAAAAACATTTTTCAGTTAAAACCGTATTTTAAATGTAGGGTGTTGTAGGGTGAAGGGCAACGTTTTTTTTTCGTTGGACGAAAAACATGTCAATAAATAATTAAATTTTGAAATATTTCAAAATTGAATGACTTGGAGGCATTATAATAGAATATTTCTGCATTATTAGATTTTCAGAAGTTTAAATTTTTCCTACAAATTTTTCGCTTTTTCAAAAACGTCTGTTTTTTGCATTTTCCAAAAAAGTTGGGGTGATGTGCAACACCTGTAAAATTCAGGTATGTAATGCATAAATATCGATGAAAATCTCTTTAAATATTAATTTTAGGCTTTTTCAGTGCAAACTAATCGAAATCTGACAAAAAAAAATTTACTAAGGTATAGTTGACCTCTGAAAAGTGGAGATTTCACCAAGAGAAAAAAAGTTGTTTGTTTAATTTTTTATTTATTCATAACTGAATAAGAAATATAATTAAAGGAAAATAACTCAGAATTTTTTATTCATTATGTGAATCGCAGTTATAGCACGTAAAGTATAAAAAAGAAAAAAGTGTTGCACATCACCCCAAATATGATATTTTGCGAAAAATGATTTGTACGCAATACAATGCAATGGAAACACAAAATATAAACAGATATTTAAAAACACTTAATAAACCAACAATAAACACATTCTTATCTATAAAATAAATTAAAACCCTTCACGAAACGACTAGAAATGTAAAGCGCGAGAAATATTTTCTGCTCGAGAAATTTAAGTCAACTTACGTACAGCAAACCTAGTTGCGAGCTGTCTCGTGAGTTATATAATTATCAAAACAAGTTATTGAGGACACAAACAAATGGCAATACTTGGCTCTGTTCAATATCGAACGGTAGATCAGAAATCGGCGGTGTTGCACATTACCTTACAACACCCTATATAAATAAATATATTTTGTCTGTGAAATAGAACAAAGTTAAATATTGATTAAGTATTATTAAATTATTATTATTATTATATTATATTATATTATATTATATTATATTATATTATATTATATTATTATTATTATTATTATTATTATTATTATTATTAAATATTGATTAAGAATACGGATGTAAAAAATTTTGAAAATCAAATTTATTTCGGCTTTAAATCCGTATGAAAGCCTTGTAAAATATACTTAATATATTAAGAATACGGATGTAAAAAATTTTGAAAATCAAAGTTAAATATTTGTTAAAACTTACAATGTTTATAAAAATTAAATGCATTATTTAATGTATTACCATTTCTTTAAAGAGTTCTTTTTTATAATAGTAAATATAAAAAAGGAGAAAGGAAGAATGTATGTTGTTTGCTGAAGTACGCCATTTATTTCTTTGAAAAGTAAATAATTTGTTTTTAACGAATGTAATTGTTTATGCTAATAAATTTTTTAAGGTTTTAAAAGAATGTACATATGATATAAACATTTAAAGTTTAAAAAATGTATGTTTTTTTCAAAAACATACATAAATTACGAGTCTTGTCTCGAACCTTGCCAAAAACGGTCATTTTTTGATCAATAACATTTACTTTAATTTCGTAAACGTGTTATTATCAAGTGAATAATCTGAATCTTTCTACAATTTTCAAACTATAATTGTGAAAAGTGAAAACTTTAGTGCTCGTGTACTACTAATTAACCCCGTAAAGTGATGCACCAAGGTGCACTCACCAAAAATTCAAAAAATGAACAAGATTTGCAATCTTACACGTAAGCTTGCTGCAAGTTTGCTGCAAGTACAAAAAGGTTCTACTTGCTGCAGGATTGCACAGCAAGCTTAGGACAAGCCAACACTGCAAGTTTCTTGAAAATTCCCAAATATTTAATTATATAATATTAAGCAAATTATTTAATATTTAATTTTTATATAATTTTAATATATTTAATATTTATTTAAAATAATATAATGGTAACAACGTTATAATAAAAATGTCATTAATTTCTCCAATCCACAGAATTGTAGTTGTGTACTATTATCCGTGATCAGTGGATAATAGTAAAAAATTGTAAACGTCGTGGCAGACATTAATTATTGATATTATGATCTAAGATACTATTGTGAAGCACCTGTTTAGGGGACTGATACTTATACTCTCCGCGAGACAAGTCGTGCGCGAGAGAGGTATTTCTCGCCATCTATCACGGAGTTAGAGAATTATAAGAGAAACTTCTATTACTTTTCCAATTCCCTGATAGATGGCGAGAAATACCTCTCTCGCGCACGACTTGTCTCGCGGAGAGTATAAGTATCAGTCCCCTAAACAGGTGCTTCACAATAGTATCTTAGATCATAATATCAATAATTAATGTCTGCCACGACATTTACAATTTTTTACTATTATCCACTGCACAGAAAAAAACCCGACTCACTTTTGTTGCAACGCATTTGGAAGTCGATCTCGAAATGAGTAATCGGCAACTTCAAGTGACTCAAAATAGAAAAAATGTTAGTTTCTAGTTTTTGTGTGTGTGTTATGTTGGCAGCAACTATAGAAAATGTCTGCTGCGCGTTGCGCCGTTACTTTTTTTGTGTTTCGCATGTTTCGTGTTTACATGGTTGCCATCCCTGTCAGTCAATTCACAAATGTCTAACCTAAAAATTCGTTTTTCATTTCTCATAAATGCGATAAATCGACTTCAAGTATTAATGTTTTGACAAGTGCAAAGTGTTTATTCATTATAAACAATGATTTTAATTCTTATTTTTATGAATTATTCCCAGTTATTCCAATGTTATTGTAATTTTTTCATAAACTCAAAATGATCCAGATTTTACTCATTTTGAGTAATTTCCCCAGAAACTTAGAATGAGTCGAGGGGGTATCATTTTTGTTGCACTTCAAAATGAGTATGATTTCATACTCATTTTGAGTAAAGTTTTTTTTCTGTGTGATCATGGATAATAGTACACAACTACAATTCTGTAGATTGGAGAAATTAATGACATTTTTATTATAACGTTGTTGCCATTATATTATTTTAAATTAATATTAAATATATTAAAATTAAATAAAAACTAAATATTAAATAATTTGCTGAATATTATATAATTAAATATTTGGGAATTTTTAAGAAACTTGCAGTGTTGGCTTGTTCTAAGCTTGCTGTGCAATCTTGCAGCAAGTAGGACATTTTAGTACTTGCAGCAAACTTGCAGTAAGCTTACGTGTAAGATTGCAAATCTTGTAATGTAAGTTTGCTGCAAGCTTGCTGCAAACATACAGGTTACTTGGGAATACTCTTCAAGTAAGACCTCTCATTACTCAATATAAATGATTGATACTCTCCAATGTATGCACAGTCATTCCACACTACATATTGACAGAAGCTTTAAACAAATTAAAAATAAGAACAAACTCAACCATGACTTTCTTAAGGGCCGGAATGTCCAATCCAGGATATTCCCAAATTCTCAGCTTTAGGAGACAAATCTACATCCACCAGGAAGATAAGAATCTAATCCCAGACTCTCTAAATATAAATTTCGAAGACACAGCATATTGGATATACATATCTCTCCACAGACACCTTAAAATGCTTCCTTTGTAAACAAAGCGGGCATATAGCCAAACAATGCCCTCAAACCAACACAACTTTCTTCAATCAAACAAATGATATTCAATTCTTCAAGCTCTGAATCCGATAAATCATAAACAAAATCAAACAATGACCTTTAACATACTACAGTGTAACTTAAATGGGTTAAACCGAAGACTTGAATTTCTACAACTGTTAATAAAAAAACAAAATCCTGAAATATTGTGTTTACAAGAAACAAACTTTAAAGAATCATCAAGCACCAAATTAAAAAATTATTCTATAACCTTCAAAAACGGATTAAATACTAACCGTGCAAGCGGCGGAGTAGCTATCTACACAAAAAATGATATATACAACGAAGAAGAACAACTTACAACTAACTTAGAAGCCGTTGCAATTGAAATACTTTTACAAAGAGAAATATGTATTTGCAACGTTGATATCCCAAACAATTACAACTTTAACCTCCAAGAACTACAACATTTAATCAACCAACTCCTAAAACCATTCATATTAATAGGAGACTTTAACAGTCACAACAATCTATGGGGATCTTCTAACACCGACTCACGAGGGAAAATAATAGATAAACTCCTAGATAACCCAGAAATTCTCATACTTAACAACACTGAACCAACTCATTTCAATATACTGCCCTACAATGGAAAAACTGCGGTAAGTGACATTTTTATCAAAAATGAGTTTTTGGTATCAATGAAATCGTAATGAAAATTCGCATCTAATAAAAATTGTAAAAAATAAAAATTTGATAAATTTTTAATAAAAAATTAATGTTTTAGTTTGTACAATTAGTGAAAAATGACGAATTACAGTGGAATAAATTAGGTAAGCGACTTTGCGCTTGCTAAATATTGAAACTTCTATGAAATACGTCACAAGATATCGAATAGAAAAGTGAGTAAAGTGCTTTGCGTACTTTTCGTTTGGGAAAAGTTGTCGAGATCTGAGCTCCGTACAAATGATGAGTTCGCATGTGCTTATGCGGAGTTCTTCCATTTGTAAACCGATGGAGTTAAACTAAGAAATACAGTAAAACAGTGCGCAAACAGTAAATAAGCACTTCGGCTTAGTTCGGGAGAGTGTTCGTAGAGATGCCAACGACCGTCCCCAGACGCAACTGCGCTTGCGCTACAAAAATGCTCTTTTTGGTTGAATAAACAATATTTTTCATTTAATAACATTTTTTTTAATATCATTTTTTTTTATTTGAAAATAACTTTCTGTTACGTAAGATAGACATTTAAAAACTTAATTTTTATCCTATTTCTATATCTGCAGAAAAAAAAATATTTACTAAAAAATGTAAGAAAAGTTTAATATTTATAATTAGTAAAGTTGTTAAAAAAATAATAATAATTAATAGCAAAACTATGGAAATTCAACTCCTACCACGTATTAAAGTGTGCTATGCGTAGTTCTTTCGCTGTATCGTGAGCCGGTTCTCGAGACTTTTACAGCGCAAGGTACTTTACTCACTTTTAAAATGGGAATTCGCTTATAAAAAACTCGCATGTCCATTTTTTATTATAGATTGTTTAAATAATTAATTTTTTTTGCAGAAATGAAAAGAGCGTATTCGTTTTGTTAAGAACACATATTAATATTGTTCATAATATAACGTTATATACAAGTAATTTTGATAAACAGTTTTCTTTAAATATCTCGTTTCAACACAAACTGCACATGCCGCAGTTTTTTCCATTGTAGGGCAGTATAGCAAACGGAACCTTCAGTGCAATCGACCTGAGTTTCAGCAGCGCTTGTATTGGACACCACCTAAATTGTCAAGTAATAGAAAATTTATATAATAGTGACCATTTCCCGATATTGATTAACTGCTAAAATCAAAACAATAACGAATTTCTCCATGAACCATCCTGGAAATTCAAAAAAGCAGATTGGGAAGAATTCACCAAAACACTCGAAAGAAAAATTGACCTTTTAAATACTTCTACAAAAAATTACAATCAAATAGACGAACTTGTTTCTAATTTCACAAACGCAGTAATCGAATCAGCTGACTTAAGTATTCCAAAAACATCTAATAAAACACATAAAAAACAAATCCCCTGGTGGAATGAAGCAGTAGAGAAAGTTATAAAAGATAAAAAAAACACGCGTATAACAGCTACAAAAAACATAAACCTGACGACAAAAAAATACAATTTAAAAACTTCGAGCCTCAGCAAGGAAAATATGTAAAACAGAAAAGAAACGATCTTGAACCGAATACATCTCCTCAATAACACAAAACACCCCCAGCTCGACAGTATGATAAAAAATCAAAAACATCGAAGGATCATCAATACCTTTAAAAAAAATACACTACTCGATGAAAACAATTTAATATTCTGGCGGGTCTGGTAAACCGAACTCAGACCAAATTTGGTCGGAGTTTGGTCAAGTTTGGTTTGAGGCAACCCTGTAAAAAAAAGTATTGGGAGGTACGGGATTCCGCATTGCGAGTGTCAACCTGCCAATGCGGTATTCGCGAAATACCGCATTGGGTGTCGTGGTGAATACGGAAATCAAGGGGTCCCAATGCGGTGCAAGTTTTAAGCTTTAAAAAAAACGAAAATACGTGACAGGAGGAAATAATTAGTGTCAGTGGAAAAATATGCGAGTTAAAGGAATGAGAAAATAATAATAGTTAGTGTAAAAATGAAACTTTAAGAAAAAAGGTAAGTTGAACTGTCAAATATGAGTCCAATGCGGCGTAGGCTGCTTTCAATGCGGTACACAATCGGTACATAGTGCAAGTCGCCAGTAGAGGGCAGAAGCAAGCAGAGCGAATCGAGCGAACACAGTGGCCCAGCTGACATATGATTTGCATTACATTACTTTCCAATTTTTTATTTTATAACCATGTTTCTGCATGAATCTAAACAATATTTTCAATTATTGTAATTTAGAAGATGCTTACCAATTGTACGTTGGCAGATTTAGTGAAAAGTGTCTGTGTACGGAGACAAATGTGTTAGAAAATGTTTGTTTACCTATTTCACGTCATTCAAATCAGTCAAAGTTGCTTTTGCTGTGGCGCATTGAAATCAGCCTATGCCGCATTGGGCCCATATTTTACAGTTCATCTAAACATTTTCTTTTAAGGTTTCAATTTTACACTCACTATTAGTATTTTCTTATTCATTTAACACGCATTTTTCTTCACTGCCTTTCATTTTTACTCCTGTCAAGTATTTTCGTTTTTTTTAAAGCTTTAAACTTGCACCGCATTGGGACCCCTTGATTTCCGTATTCACCACGACACCCAATGCAGTATTTCGCGAATACCGCATTAGCAGGTTGGCACTCGCAATGCGGAATCCCGCACCTCCCAATACTATTTTTTTACAGGGAAAATAATGCAAATATTTAGTGAAATATGATGTAAAAATAATAAATAATGTTAAAATAGGCATTATTTAGTTGATTCGGGTGAAAATTATGTTTAATGAAACATTAATTATGGAATAATTAAGATTTAAAATATGTGGTGTTAATCTGTCAGTTGAAATAGTGTGCAAAATTCATAAATTGTCGATGAAAATTAGTTTAAAACGTTAAGAAAAAGAGCGAATATATATTCTTTAATATGTAAAATAATTGATTTATTGTATGGTTTTGTTAATTATTGCATATTAACAAGAAAAACGTAAATTAAAGTAACAATTTTGTATTCTATTATAAAGTGAAAGTGTATAGTGTCGATAACAGAAGTGTGTAGAAAAATAGCCGCGCTCATAACACGGTAGGTGGCACGAGTAACAATTTCCTTGTCTCAAAACTTAGAGTAGTTGTAATTTAATTTAATTTCGTTAAATTTCGTTAATTAATCAATTAATCAATTATTGCCCACACAGCACATGATATTTCCTGAATACTTCCTGAATATTTCACTGAAAGATTGAAATATTTCATTGCAAGATTCAGGAAATATTTCTGCAAACAGGAAAATGTCCGCTTATGTGGGAATATTGACGCGAAAGTTGAGAAAATATTTCATTGAAATATTTTGGAAATATTCAACTGAAATGATGCGCACTGGTCGAACTCAGTTTCTATGGCCTGTAGAGTTGCGCAGTAGTTTTTGGCTTACTATATCCTATGGGTTTTAAAATATTTCAGAAAATTCCTATTGATTTGAGGTGTTTAACAAATTTTTCCATTTTTTGAAATATTTTCACAATATTGCAGAATCTTTATGTGTAATATTGCAGGAATATTTCAATGAAATATTTTCTCAATTTTCGCGTCAATATTCCTACATAAGCGGACATTTTCCTGTTTGCAGAAATATTTCCTGAATCTTGCAATGAAATATTTCAATCTTTCAGTGAAATATTCAGGAAGTATTCAGGAAATATCATGTGCTGTGTGGGTGATTATTACTTGCCGAGAACATTTGATCATCATTTTGGTAAGATTTTTTTTTATTTAATATATATTAATATATAGGTTAATTTAAAATATTTATTAAAGTCATCCTGTAAAGTTGTTTTTTCAGTTTGTCGATTTTTATTTGTTTTGATTTATAGTTTAAAATAATTTATCAATTAGGTACCTATAAGTAATTTTTTTATACTTTTAAAAACAATAACATTATCATAACAATTAGTTATGATTATTTTTTATAAATTCTAAAATAAAAGAATGAGAAATGTGATTATTGATTTTGAGGTTAGTTTTAATATTTATAAATATTTAAATTTTTTAAAATATTTTTCTTGTAACTTTAAAATACAAAAATGTGAATATTAATTTTGAGGTTAGTTTTAATTTTCTTATTTAAAAATTAATGTAAATAATCGTTATTTATTTCAATAAGTTTTTTCTTTTAATATTTTGAATTTTAAAAAGAATGTTTTGGAAATCTAAAATTCTTGTAAAGAATTTATCAACATTTTTCAAAGCAATTAAATGCTTTCAATGAAATTTATAAATATTATAAAGTAATTGAATTAAAATAAAAAAATCCCACACAGCACATGATATTTCCTGAATACTTCCTGAATATTTCACTGAAAGATTAAAATATTTCATTGCAAGATTCAGGAAATATTTCTGCAAACAGGAAAATGTCCGCTTATGTGGGAATATTGACGCGAAAGTTGAGAAAATATTTCATTGAAATATTTTGGAAATATTCAACTGAAATGATGCGCACTGGTCGAACTCAGTTTCTATGGCCTGTAGAGTTGCGCAGTAGTTTTTGGCTTACTATATCCTATGGGTTTTAAAATATTTCAGAAAATTCCTATTGATTTGAGGTGTTTAACAAATTTTTCCATTTTTTGAAATATTTTCACAATATTGCAGAATCTTTATGTGTAATATTGCAGGAATATTTCAATGAAATATTTTCTCAATTTTCGCGTCAATATTCCTACATAAGCGGACATTTTCCTGTTTGCAGAAATATTTCCTGAATCTTGCAATGAAATATTTCAATCTTTCAGTGAAATATTCAGGAAGTATTCAGGAAATATCATGTGCTGTGTGGGATAATTTCCTTAGCATTATATTGTGAAAATAATTGAATTCTTCCAAACATTTTTATTAGTTATAAAAATATTTTAATTCTTCGGGAGAAGAATAAATCAATACCAATAAAATAAAAAAAACAATAATGATTAATTATGTACTTAATAGGTTAATTTCTTAAATACTAAATCTGAAATTATTCAATAATAAAATTTCTATTTTAAAATTAAGAATGTTGTAATTTTCATAATTAATTATTAATTTTTTGTTTCAGCTGCTCGTAGTAGTCAATTGGAACTAGAGAGGATTGTTATGGAAAGAAATGTCATGACTCAAAAGGGTGATTTTGTTTTTTTTTAAATTGCGATGGTTATTCATGCAATCTTTTAAAAAGGACTTTATATTTTTACATGAAAGTAAAACGAAATAGATAATAATAAAAATATAAAATGTTGTCAATTTCCATCCTTATTACATGAAAAATATTCCTTACTTACAGCATTTCAATTATTTAAAATTTTCAAAGAATTGTATTAAATTATATTTATTTATTTATATTTATTTATTTAGGACGGGAAAAAATCATACAACGATTTTTTTGAAAAATTCTAAATTTCGTCGAATTGAGAAAACTAAAAATCATGAAAATTCTAACTTTTTCAAAATAGGCAATTTTTTTCAAAACAAAACTTATTTTTCCAGACTACTAGAGGAAAAAAACACTTTTCAAAAGTTGCAAGGATGGAGGAAAGAAATTCGACCATCTTCTGAAGCAAATTTTTATATTCCTCGAACTTAGTTAGCAAACAAGAAAAAATACAAAAATTTTAAAAACAAGAAAACTTTTATCCCATCAACAAATGTTTTTCTAGTTTCGTTAACAGTAAAGAAAGACTTTGTAAAAGGTTTGAGAAAGATGCAAAGTAATCAAAAAATTTACTAAAAAAATTTTTAAATTCGATGAACTTATAGCCAAAAACAAATACGAGAATTCCAAATTTTTAAAGACAGAGAGATGCCAAAAAGATCAATTTTATCATTACATATATTAGCCTCTCTATGAAGCCTTTCAAAAACTGAGTAATAACCATAATTAGTTCTACCAAAATTAACAACAAAAGGCGAATTATCTCTTAACAACCTATTAGGAGCAGAGAAATTAATTCTTTCAAGAATAGAAGGACATTGAATAATATTATTAATAATTTTGAACAAAAACAAAAGGTCATTATATAAAAATCTATTCTCAATTTTAGGTAAGTTCAGTTGTGCTCGTAGAGTGTCATAATCATGTAAATAGAAATCGAAAGGTAGATTTAATTGCTTTGCAGCAAAACGCAAGAAACGATTTTGCACACGTTCCAATCTCAATGTGTGTACACTGTAGTATGGCGACCAAACCTGTGACACAAACATCATAGGTGACATAACAAATGCATAATATAGGCTTTTTAAACAATTTATATTTTTAAAATTCAACGCATTACGCTTAATAAAACTAACAGATTTAATAGCCTTACTGACAATGTTAGTAATGTGTGTATCAAAAGAAAGGTCACTACACAACGTAACTCCCAAATATCGCACTTGACATGCACTCTCAAAAGGGAAATACCGTTTATTGTGTAATCGCAAGTTAATGTAACCTTTTTCTTAGAAAAAGTCATAGTAGAACACTTGGAAGGGTTTAAAAAAACATTATTTTGCTTGCACCAATCATTAAGATGGTTTAAATCCTCCTGCAAGTTTAAACAATCATCTAAACTATTTATAATCATAAAAAGTTTTAGGTCATCCGCAAAAAGTAAAAAGAAACAAAACTGAAAAATATTCTTGATGTTATTAATATCAATTAAATATAAAAGCGGACCAAGATTTGAACCCTGTGGTACACCTGAGGTAGCCATAAATTCATATTGAGTAAGCGTCATTAACCCTTACCACTAGTGGTCTATCACGAAGGTAACTATCAATCCAGTCAAGAAGGGGAGAATGAATACCCATCATTTTTAATTTAGTTAAAAGAATATTATGATTAACCTTATCAAAGGCCTTAGAAAAATCAGTATAGATTACATCACCCTGCGATCCCGATTCGATTGAAGTTGTCAGAAAATCAATAAATATACACAAGTTAGTATCAGTTGATTTACCCTTGACAAAAAGTTCATCAAATGTCAAAATGTTTTTAGAAATCTTCCGATTTCTTTGCCCCTTCTTAAAACTTTTAAAAAATCTTTAAATACTTAATACGAAACTAGAAAAACTTAAGTTGATGGAGAAAAAAATTTTCTTTATTTAAAAATTTGGAACATTGTATTTTTTTTTGACTAACTTCATCGAATGTCAAAATTTCTTCAGAAAATCTTCGGATTCCTTTGCTCCCTTCTCAAACCTTTTGAAAAATCTTTTAATACTTGATACGAAACTAGAAAATCTTTAGTCGATGAAGAAAAAAATGTCATCTCTTTTAAAATTTGGAATTTTCGTATTTTTTGGCTAAGTTCATCGAATGTCAAAATTTCTTTAGAAAAAATTCGGATTTCTTTGCTCCCTCCTCAAACCTTTTAAAAATTCTTCTCTAACTTGCTACAAAACTAGAAAAACCTTTGCTGATGGAGAAAAAAATTTCCTGTCTTTTAAAATTTGGAATTCTCGTATTTGTTTTTGGCTATAAGTTCATCGAATTTAAAAATTTCTTTAGTAAATTTTTTGATTACTTTGCATCTTTCTCAAACCTTTTACAAAGTCTTTCTCTACTGTTTACGAAACTAGAAAAACATTTGTTGATAGGAAAAAAAATTTCTTGTTTTTAAAATTTTTGTATTTTTTTCTTTTTTTGCTTTTGAAAAGTTTTTTTCTCTAGTAGTTTGGAAAAATAAGTTTTGTTTTGAAAAAAATTGCTTGTTTTGAAAAAGTTGGAATTTTCATGATTTTTAGTTTTCTCAGTGCGACGAAATTTAGAATTTTTCAAAAAAATCGTTGTATGATTTTGTCCCGTCCTAAATAAATAAATATAAGTAAATACAATATAAATAAATAAATATAATTTAATACAATTCTTTGAAAATTTTAAATAATTGAAATGCTGTAAGTAAGGAATATTTTTCATGTAATAAAGAAGGAAATTGACAACATTTCATATTTTTATTATTATCTATTTCGTTTTACTTTCATGTAAAAATATAAAGTCCTTTTTAAAAGATTGCATGAATAACACAGCCACACAAAAAAAATAAAGTGTCTTGATCTGGGGTCGAGACATATGTATTCCGATGTATTTCGATGCGCTGAATCCGAATCCGCCCTCAGAATTTGGCCAATGGGTCCTGGTTTCGCCCTAACCTCAAAAAATACCCTAAAATCTTTAAAATGGTCACTTTTGATTTATCAAAATTGAATTTAACCGCATGTTGATAATTTTCTAAGATCCCTTAATTAAAATAAACTATTCTATAAGCTTTTCAATTTAAAATTCCTATAAGACAATAAATCTATCGAACCTAACCTCAAAAACACATCTAAGATTCCAAGCAAACAAATTATACCATACACAGCACAATAAAAATTATGTAAGCTCATGAAAGTTACAACTTAGGTGTTTTTATGATTGCTGATTACGAATCCGGTGTTACTTTATTAAAATTCAAAATGGCGGTTCCAATATGGCGAACAATATAATTAAAATTTGTTTGGATTGACTTGAAAATCGTTATTCGGGGGTTTTCGGGGTCCGATCTGGGAAGGTGTTTCATGCCACGATATGGCCTACACAATGATAACAAGATCTGGCCCCTATTTGGGCCATAGTTAAATTTCTACACGGGTACGTAAACTTCGACGGCAAGCAGACTTTACTGATCTAAGTATTGCAAGTCGTGTTCGTTGACAATACGGACTTTTCGTATTGATAACCCCATGCAGAAATTGAGATTGGAATTTTATGGGGTCCTAGCCAGAATTCCCTATCTGTAGTGGGGAACTGATTAGAGAAAATCGTTAGAACCCAACTACTTTCATAACGGTCGGCAGATGGGGTACAGACTAGAATATCTAGTCGGGAACTAGTATTAAAACTAGCTGTGTGTTGATAGGGCCCCGACTAGAATTTTCTAGTTGACTTTTAAAAATTATTATTTTTCAACTTAACCTATTTATAATTGAATTCTTCATTCATATTAACATTATTAATGAATGTTGTACACGAAAAACCTGAAACTTGAGTTGAAAAATCTCGTGCCCATGGGGGATCGAACCTAGGACCTTGGGGACTCCAGTCGGATACACATACCTCCCGGCCGTGATAGCTTGGAAGCACCTCCGCTTAAATAACATCCCGTGCAGCAATTCACCATTTGCCCCTATCTCTAGTAGGGCTCTCGCTAGATTCTAACTAGAATCTCTAGTCTAGAAAAACTAGTCGGGTTCCAATCAAATTCTAGTTAAATAATTTTTACCAGCATTATTTTTTAAAAAATTTTGCATATTATTTAATTATTTCATTTTTTAACATATTTGATACCTAAATATTGTAATATTATCCGTAAAAATAATTATTTAAAAATATATGTAAGTGCAATTATACTTTAAAATGTTTTTGACAATTCATAAAAATATTTATTTATAGAAAGACAATTTATGTATATTACTTGTACACTAGTTTGTCGCTAGTTGGAAATCAATAAGGTCCTAGTGAGTTTTCTAGTCTGAATTATCTAATAATTTCAATTAATAATAATTCTTTATAATCTAATAATAATTTAAATTATAAAATTATTAAATTATTTAAATTATTAAAATAATAAATAATAATATCAATTAATAATAATTCTTTAACTAGAATTTGATTGGAAACCGATTAGTTTTTGTAGACTAGAGATTCTAGTCAGAATCTAGCGAGGTTCTAGACAGATTTTTCTAGACTAGATTTTCTAGGATGGTTCTAATCAGAATCCAACATTTGGTAGGCACAAGTAGGGAAATTTCTACATGGGACGAAACAAATATATGCATTTGTGTAATAGCTGTGAGCATAATAAAGAAAATTTGCATTAAATAAATAAAAAAGTAATTTTGTATTGTTTTCGAAGAGCAACATATGGGTGTAGATTCGTTCAGAAAAGAAGGGTTTAATTTTTTTTGCAGTGTTGTCATTATATTTTGTGATTTACCTTCGTGTTTAACCAAAATCCTGCATCACAAAATGTGTTGGTCTTTTTAAAAAATGACTGTCATTCCCGGCTGTGGGAACCTTTATGTTAAGGAGGCTCTACCATCTAAAAATAATGTGGACTACTGTCTCATCTATCTAAACTTTCTGCCAAGGAAATTGACAGCCGCAAACTCCATTAAATGCTATGAATGGAGTTCTAATGCGTTCAGTGCATTAGAAGTGCGTTATGATATGCGGGCCAGCTACTTCACATGCTAGAATTATGCTTCTGTTAGAGATGAGCATAGTGTGAAAACGTGTCATCATTTTTGTTCTTTATACCGGCGAAATCTCTTAAAATAAATAAACTTTCATTTCTTCTTTATTTGTGTTGGTTTCCTTTAATATTTTTCCATTTTTAGCGGATTTTTCAAGGGTGCCTACAACCGGGTACAAAAATTTTTTTGTCAAAAAATTTGTATTTCACTAAATTTCTAATAAAACTTTTTAATTTAAAGAAATTAATTTAATTCCTTCACTGTCAATCACCTTAGACCTCTAGCTTTAAATTCGTACACATATATTTTTATAATATGCACATGGGCAAATGTTATGAGGTAAAAACAAAAGGGTGCCCACAACCGGCACACTTCCCTTACTCGCAAAATTTTTCGGGACCTTTGATAACGAATCGTATATCAATTTTTATAATCTTAAAGTCTTTCGAATTGTTTTCTAAAAATTTTTTCTAACAATTCGTAAGACTTTAAGATTATAAAAATTGATATACGATTCGTTATCAAAGGTCCCGAAAAATTCCGCGAGTAATAAATTTAAAATAATCGTTAAAATAATAAAGACCGCCATATTAGATCTGCCATTTTGAATTTTTAAAAACCGACATGGGATTCGTCATCAGCGACCCTGAAAACCCCCGAGTAACGATTTTCAAGCCAATCCAAACAAATTTTAATTATATTGTTCGCCATATTGGATCCGCCATTTTGAATTTTGATAAACTAACACCGGATTCATAATCAGCAATCATAAAAACACCTAAGTTGTAACTTTCCTGAGCTTACATAATTTTTATTGTGCTGTGTATGGTATAATTTGTTTGCTTAGAATCTTAGATGTGTTTTTGAGGTTAGGTTCGATAGATTTGATGTTTTATAGAAATTTTCAATTGAAAAGCTTATAGAATAGTTTATTTAAATTAAGGGATTTTAGAAAATTAGTAACCTGCGGTTAGATTCAATTTTGATAAATAAAAAGTGATCATTTTAACAATTTTAGGGTATTTTTTGAGGTTAGGGCGAAACCAGGACCCATTGGCCAAATTCTGAGGGCGGATTTGGATTCAGCGCATCGAAATACATCGGAATACATATGTCTCGACCCCAGATCAAGACACTTTATTTTTTTGTGTGGCTGTGTAACCATCCCAATTTAAAAAAAACAAAATTACACATTTGAGTCATGACATTTCTTTCCATAATAATCCTCTTTAGTTCCAATTGACTACTACGAGCAGCTGAAACAAAAAATTAATAATTAATTATAAAAATTAAAACATTCTTAATTTTAAAATAGAAATTTTATTATTGAATAATTTCAGATTTAGTATTTAAGAAATTAACCTATTAAGTACATAATTAATCATTATTGTTTATTTTATTGGTATTGATTTATTCTTCTTCCGAAAAATTAAAATATTTTTATAACTAATAAAAATGTTTGGAAGAATCCAATTATTTTCACAATATAATGCTAAGGAAATTATTTTTTTATTTTAATTCAATTACTTTATAATATTTATAAATTTCATTGAAAGCATTTAATTGCTTTGAAAAATGTTGATAAATTCTTTACAAGAATTTTAGATTTTCGAAACATTCTTTTTAAAATTCAAAATATTAAAAGAGAAAAATTATTAAAATAAATAACAATTATTTACATTGATTTTTAAATAAGAAAATTAAAACTAACCTCAAAATTAATAATCACATTTCTCATTCTTTTATTTTAGAATTTATGAAAAATAATCATAACTAATTGTTATGATAATGTTATTGTTTTTAAAAGTATAGAAATTACTTATAGGATGACTTTAAAAAATAATTTAAATAAACCTATATATGATTATATATTAAATAAAAAAGAATCTTACCTTTCAAATGTTCTCGGCAAGTAATAATCAATAATTGATTAATTAATGAAATTTAATTAAATTGAATTAAATTGAATTAAATTACAACTACTCTAAGTATTGAGACAAGGAAATTGTTACTCGTGCCACCTACCGTGTTTTAAGCGCGGCTATTTTTCTACACACCTTTGTTATCGACACTATACACTTTTACTTTATAATAAAATACAAAATTATTACTTTAATTAACGTTTTTCTTGTTAATATGCAATAATTAACAAAACTATATAATAAATCAATTTACTTTAAATATTAAAGAATATATACTCGCTCTTTTTCTTAACGTTTTAAACTATAATTTTCATCTACAATTTATGAATTTTGCACACTATTTTAACTGACAGATTAACACCACATATTTTAAATCTTAATTATTCCATAATTAATGTTTCATTAAACATAATTTTCACCCGAATCAACTAAATAATGCCTATTTTAACATTATTTATTATTTTTACATCATCCCAATGGGAAATGCCAGTGTAGTGCCGATGTTCACCACTGGCTTAGTACTCAGACGATTGTTCGGCGTAGTCTAGCCGAGCCTCGACACTTAGTGCTGGCGCAGTACAGAATTTTTGTTTCGCCAAAGCTTGGACAAGCCACGGCGGCAAGTGCTGGCTGAGTAGAGAAAAATTGTTCACGACGCTTTTTGACAACATTGCTTTATTGACATAAACTTGAAAAAAATTATAAAAAAAGTTTATAAATGTTTATAAATATAAATTTATTGAAAAAAATTAATATTTTACTTTTTAGTTGTTCATTTTTTATTCTTATTAAATTTAATAATAACAATTTAACACAATTGTCTAATTTTGTAAATAATAAATTATCTAAACAAATAAAAATTATAAACAAAATTTAAACTTTAATCTCAATAATAATTTGGTTCCTATTAAAATACTATTATACTTCTTACTATGAATAAAAAAGTATTAAAAAATTACCACGTAATTTAAGAATTACGTAAAATGTTAAATGCAATAAGTAAAGTAATTTAATTTAATTATTAAAAATTTAGTTTAATTTATTTTATTTCAATTTACTATTTCTAACGTATCCCTATTTTTTTCTCATCTTTGACTCAATAATTGTATGTCTAAATGATACTGAGATATTAATACTTTACTGTACATATGTGTCGTTAGCATAGTGGTTAGAACGTTAGTCTGTTAGTCCGTAGGTCGTAGGTTCGATTCCCCTCGTCAGCAATTTTTGTTTATTTTCATAGGTTTGCGATATTTCTAGATTCCAATCGTTAGGTACTAAAATATGAAAATCTAATGCACACTTACTGTAATTGTTTATTATTTAATTTTTAAATGATATAAACAATTTTTTTCTACTTCATTTACTATATCCATTGTTAGTCTCCATCTTTAATACAATTTCTTTAAGAAGAGAAATATTTTATGAATAATAGCTATTTATTAATATTATTTACCATTTTGCTGTTAAATTATTTATAATTATGAATTTACGACTAATTAATAACAATACGGCATTTATTGCGGCAATATTCTCAGCCAGCACTGCTCCAGTGCTGCGCCAGCGCTGTCTGGCACCACTGACAGACAGTACTTCGGCAGCGCCAGACGGTGTTATCATCCCAGTGCCATGCCAGTGCTGGCTCTCAGCCTTGCCGCCAGTGCTGCCAGTGCTGGCGCAGTACTACGCCAGTTGTAAATTTCCTATTGGGATATTTTACTAAATATTTGCATTATTTTGCTTTAAACCAAACTTGACCAAACTCCGACCAAATTTGGTCTGAGTTCGGTTTACCAAACCCGCCTGGGTAATATCAAACCCGGTAGACATTGCAAATAAGCTTGCATCTAAATACCAAAAAAACTCAAGTGACTCTAATTGTGATACAGATTTTTTAAAACACAAGTATGAAAATAACAACCCAAACACTAATATCACTGATAGCAACTCTTCCCCTTTAAATTCTCTAATAACATTCTCAGAATTAAAAAAACACTAAAAGAATGCAAGAACACAAGCCCAGGACCAGATAAAATTCCAAACAATCTTTTAAAAAATTTACCTGACAAAGCATTATCTTACCTTCTCAAGATATACAATACTATCTGGTCACACGGAGTATTCCCCAATCAATGGAGCGAATAAATAATTATCCCTATTCTCAAACCAGGCAAAGACAAACGCTAACTGACAAGTTATCGACCAATAGCCTTAACTTGCACATTATGCAAATTTTTTGAAAAAATAATAAATAAAAGACTAAAATGGTTTTTAGAAAAAAAACCAAATCCTTGACGAAATCCAAAACGGTACCAGACAAAAAAGAAGTACTACAGACTCATTAATAAACCTTAAAACATCAATGTGTGACGCCTCCATTAACAACCAGCACCTCCTCACAGTATGTCTAGATGTCAAAAAAGCTTATGAAATGGTGTGGAGAAACCACGTAATACAAACTCTCCCAAATTACAATGTGAAAGGAAAAATTTTAATTTTCATACAAAATTTTCTTCAAAACAGATAGATTTAAGTACGAGTAAACAATTATCTCTCAGATAAAATTAAACTCGAAAACGGAGTGCCCCAAGGATCTGTCCTAAGTTCAACTTTGTTCCTAATCTCCTTTAATGACGTCAGTAAATACTTCAGAACTCCGGTCAAATCCAATATATACGCAGATGATATAACAGCTTATACTGTAAAGGCAAAAACTTTGATATCACCGAAAACAAAATGCAAGAAAGTTTTAACTCGTTACAAAAATGGTCAAAAACAACAGGCTACAAATTTTCTAGCACAAAATCCAACTGCATAATTTTTTCAAAAGTAAAACCTACCACAAAAAACCCAGAACTAAAAATTACTAACCAATTACTCCCAATCACAAATACAGTCAAAATCCTCAGATTAAATTTTGACAACCAACTAAAATGGACAACACATATAACAAAACTAAAAAACTCCTGCAAAAGAAAATTAAACATAATTAAAACCCTAGCAAAAATAAATTGTGGAGCAGACCAGAAACTCTTAATCGACACATACATCCCTGGTAAAAATTTCGGACTAATTCCGGATTAAATACGAACAGATTATTACGGATTAGTCCGAAAATTGTACGAAAAAGGTCCGAAAATGATCCGCGTTATTCTGATCTTAATCCGAACGAAAACCTGAATCCGAAAACACTCCGGAATAATCCTGAATATCTACGATTTCAGTCCGTTATTAGTCCGCAACAATCCGAATTTATGACCGGTGAAGAATTCTTCTAAAATAAGTACAGAATTATCCGAAATCAATGTGTAAAGAATACGGAATCAGTCCGCAACAATCCGAATTTAATCTAGTTAAAAAAACTTAATCCGTAAAATGTCCGAAGCAATCCGAACTCTGTAAGCAAGAAATCCGATATTAGTCCGCAACAATTTGAAATTAAGTGTTGCAAAATCCTATTCCGAAACAAGTACGAAACAATGCGAAAACTGTATGCAACGAATCCGGAAATTATCTGCAACAATTGAGATTTAATCGATTTGAAAGACATAATCAGAAACAATCTGAAATCTGGAAATCTGTATGCTAATAATCCGAAAATTGGCTAAAAGGATCCGGATTTAATCCAATTTAAAGGCATAATCCGAAACAAATACAAAATAATCCGACATCTGTACGCAAACAATCCTACATTAGTCCGCTTCAATTTGGAATTAGTGTGGTAAAATCCTATTCTAAAATAAATACTAAACAATCCGAAATATGTATGCTATGAATCCGGAAATAGTCGGACACCCGAATCATATTATATCCCTGGCAAAAATTTAGGACTGATCTGGATTAAATCCGGACATATAATTGTGGATTAGGACGATAATTATAAGTAAAATATCCGAAAATGATCTGCATTAATTTAACGTTAATCTGAGCGAAATGATGAATCCTAAATCAGTCTGGAGTAATCATGAATGTCAATGAATTAAATCCGTAATTATTACGCAACAAACCAAAATTATGTCCGTTAAAAAATTAATCTACAATAAATACGGAATAATGAGTAATCAATGTGTGAAGCATACGAATTCAGTCCGCAATAATCCGAAAGTAATCCAGTTGAAAGATTGAATCCGAAACAAGTATAGAACAATCCAAAATCTGTATGCAAAGATTTTGGTATAATATTGAATTTGTATATATTAAGAACAATTTGTATTAAATTCAGATAAATTTAAACTATAAATATATTTTCATGGCATAAACCTGACCATAACCAGATTAATTCCGGACTTATCGGACTAATTTCACATTTGCAAGTTGCATATTATCAGACTAACTTAGGACTAGATTGGACTAATTCCGGATTCACTGGTTACACAAAAACCGTATTGAGTTTGGATTTTTCCAGGCTAATTCTGAGTGACAAAAACCTGACCATAAGCAGACTGTTTCGGAATAGCTGCGGATTCACTGGTTAAACCAATCGGATTACTTCTGCATCTACTATAGTTGCATATGATCTGACTAACTTCGGACTAAATCGGACTAATTACGGATTCAATAGTTATAAAAAACTTTATTCAGTTCAAACTTAATTCAGGGTGAAAAAACTCCACAATAAACCGTACTCTTGCGGACAAATCCTGGATTAGTCCGAAATCGGTCCGACTTTTTGTTCAGGGTATTTACTTATGATAGATAAAATATTTACTTTTGCAGTTAATTTGATTTTACACTAGTATTATTAGTTATCTTTTTTTAATATTATAATTAACACTGATGTGTTAGTTTCTGTAATTTCTTTTCGTGGCACTTCATGAATTCTATTATGAATTTGAAATCCTTTGCGAGCGTGGTATAGTGGTTAGTGTATTCGATTTCAGTGCGCGTTATAATGTTAGATAGGTGTAGGTTCGAATCCCCAAGCGTTAGAAATTTTAAGTTAATGTAAATAAAATTGCGATAGGTATATCGAAAAATATGTTGAATGAACCATAAAGTAATGATAATTAATATGTGTAATAATAATTATTTTTTTTATTAACATTCACTAAATTGCCCGGTCTAATTTTTGACTGTTTCGGACTAATTCCAGATTCACTAGTTAAAATTAACTGATTAATGTCGGACTTCATCGGACCAACTCCGGATTTACTAGTTGTTCACAAACCGTATAGAGTTCGGATTTATCCGGATTAATTTCAAGTGACAAAAACCTGACCATAAACCGCACTGTTTCGGACAAATTTCGGATTAGTCCGAAATCTGTCCGGTTTTTTAACCAGGGATCGCAACCATCAGATCAAAATTTGACTACTGATGCTCCATCTATAGCTCCGCAAAATCAAATGTTCTGAAAAAACTATCACCCATACACAACTCAGCACTAAGAATATCCCTGGGAGCTTTCTGCACTAGCCCAGTCGACTGCATCCTTAGCGAAGCACTCCAACTACCTCTAAACCTACGAAGAAGAAACCTACGTCTAATATAATAACATCGAAAATTGCTTCTACGCCTACAAATCCAGCTTATAACAACACTTTTGAAGGAAAATACCAACAAAAATACAATGATACACCCAATTACCCACAACCATTCTACCTCAGAATTACACAAGACTTGGCCTCAATAAACTTGGCCCTACCTCGAATAAGTCACTACAGGCCTCACTCTATTCCCCCTTGGCAAATTGTTTTACCCCAAATAAACTTAGAACTTCAAAAACTATCAAAAAAGAATAAAGAACCCATATTATTATATAGGGGACATTTTGAAGAACTTAAGTCAAAACTTCTAGACTACACACACATCTACACCGATGGATCCAAATCCGAAACAGGAGCAGGATGCAGTGTTCATACCCCCGAAATAAATCTACAATTCAAACTCCCTAAATATTACCCTATCCTTAACAGCATGTGACTGTTACAGAAATCAATGTTAATTTTTTCGACCACTTTTCTCTTAAAATATTAAAACAATTAAGCTAGTTTTTTGTGAATAACTCTAAAATATAATAAAGAAGAGGAGTGATGTGCAAAAGTTTTAATAATTCTAAAATAAATTATAAAAAAATACTTTGAAATCGGAAAAGACGAGAAATTGATTAAAAGTGATTTTGAGAACTGATAATTTTAAAGTTATTTTTTAATAAATAATTTTAAAAATATTTAAACTTTTTCACATCATTGCCCTTCTTTATGATATTTTAGAGTTATTCACAAAAAACTAGCTTAATTTATTTAATATTTTAAGAGAAAAGTGGTCGAAAAAATTAACATTGAATTCTGTAACAATCACATGCTGTTAAATGTGAAACATATGCAATACTAAAAGCCTTGAAGTTCATCTACAATTCTAATGACAAAAAATTCATAATTTTTACCGACTCTTTAAACGGTATCAAAGCAATACAAAATGTTACAAAATTTGATAAGATCACCCAACGCATCCAAGAACTAACCATAAAAATAACAGAAAAAAGAAAAGAAATCATTATAATCTGGATCCCATCCTACATTGGTATACCAGGAAATGAAAAAGCAGACACCCTTGCAAAAACACTCTGGAAACCATGGATGAAACAGTAATAATTGAACCTTAAAATTTGAAGAAATTTTTCTAAAAAGAAATATTAAAACTATGGAACATACATTGGAAAAATAGACCCCCTACCAAACTACACGAAATAAAAAACAATGTTTACGACAACTACCAAATATTACTGGACAACCGAAAAGATCAAATAACCTTAACTCGCCTTTGAATTGGACACACCCGCATAACACATCAACACCTGATAACAAGAGAAGACCCCCCTTTATGCAGCCTTAGTAACATTCTCCATAAAGCACATTCTAATAGACTGCCCAAAATATAATATGCACAGAAACAATCTCAAAATAAAAAAAAATTGGACAAGTGCGAGTTGTACTCGCACTGCAATGGCGGGTTCCGCACACAAATATTAAAACAATACTTGCAACATTGATCGCTAATTGGTAGAATTAAAATAAACAATTATAAAAATATATTAAAATCATTTGATAAAAAAATAACTAAAAAAAATTAAAGTATTGTATATATCTAATATTGTAAACAATAATAAGCAGAGAAACAAAATTTTCAAAATTTATTATAGTTCCTCTGCTTATTATTGTTTATAATATAAGATATACAATACTTTAATTTTTTTTAGTTATTTTTTTATCAAATGATTTTAATATATTTTTATAATTGTTTATTTTAATTCTACCAATTACCTATCAATGTTGCAAGTATTGTTTTAATATTTGTGTGCGAAACCCGCCATTGCAGTGCGAGTACAACTCGCACTTGTCCAATTTTTTTTATTTTTAGTTAAGAAATTAAAGTCAGATAACAATCTCTCATTTAATCTCTTAAAATTTCACTCTCTTCCTTAAAATATTTAATGCCACGTGTTTAAACTAAAAAAAATTAAAAATTTTTTTTTTTTTGATTTTTTTTCAAAAAGTTTCTTAAATAAATTTTTTGTCGTCAGACTGTAATAATACACTAGGATACTAATTTTCAGCTCATTAGGTAAAATAATGTAAAAGTTAAGAAAAAAAATTTTTTTTAAAAAATTTTTTAGTTTTTCCTTGACAACGCTATGGCCATCATTACATATCAAGTTCTCTATATTTTTCCTGTAATATTCGAGTAAAAATACACCAGCATGCAAAATTTCAGCTCTCCATGTCGAAAAGTTTAGAAGTTAAGGGGGGGGGAATGGTCACTTTTTATGCATTTTTGGCCAAAAATCTTGTTATTTCCTTGACAACGCTATGCCCATCACGTCCAATCACATTTGCTATATTTTTCCTGTAATCTACGTGTGAAAATACATATCTGTACCAAATTTGAGCTCTTTAGGTCAAATAGTTTAGCCGCTAGGGGGGGACACGATTTGGCTACGGACAACAGAGTCTCACCAATAGGGTTCCGCCGATACACCGTAGGTGTACGGAACCCTAAAAACCAACTTAGTGAAATACTTAGTGATTACAAAATGTTCCAAAAAGTGACAAAACTATTAAAAACTATAAAAATAAATAAATAAACAAATGTAAACAAACTGAAAAATCACCAATGTACCCGTCGCTAATGACCCTGGCAGTCCTGATACTCGTGGACGGTAGTGTATGTAAGATAAATTATAAGAAATATTTATTTAATGCATTTTTATCTTCGAAAGATATAAATTCAAAATTTAAATCCTACGTGGCCCTTATCTGAGCCCTAAGATTTTCCTGATGTGGGCCTGACCAGAGTTGCCACGTCTGGCCCTGATCAGGTTTAGGCGTCAATTAGGTAAATTTCTGCATGGGATATGGTCGTGACAGCAGACGATCAAGCTCTTCGCCAAAGTTTACTCCCTTTTTTTCTCAATGATAGACAACAATGGATTTTCTAAATTTTCTTCTTAACATACATACACACACAACTACATATAAAGCATTGAATATTCACATCGGCAAACACACACTAACGACGAAAGCCTACATAACGCAGTGTATAAGACTTCGCATACAAATACATAATTCACGATACTGTGGAAATATGTGAGCTGTCTTATATACTAAACACCCGGTAAAAACGAGTGTATTGAAATCGATTGAAATGATTACAAGTATAGCTGAATTCTTGAAATCATTTTAATCCAAACAAATGACATTTTTGTACATCAATAAATTTATTCCAATCACAGTAATCTATTTGAACACACTTAAATTCAGTTGAATTCCTGTTAACATTTCAAATCTGTTAAAATGACGAAAAATGATAACAATTTAATCCAGTTTAACGCTTTCTGAAAATTTTAAAAAGTGAAATCATTTGAATCCTTTCTTAAACATAAACATTGTTAACATTTTAATTTTTTTGGATTGAAATGGATTAAACTGATTACAAATATGCTATGAATTCTCAATCATTTTAATCCAAACCAATGTCGTTTTCGTCCTTTTCGTGATATCATTTTAATTCATTTTAATACACACCTTCTTACCGGGCAGGCATATTTTTCTGCACGGAGAAAACTGGAGTGTTAAATTTCGAATGTTAAAAATTTATTTAGTCATTCTAATCTTCTTCATAATATTACTTACACTTATCTATATTTTTATCTTCGTAAAAGTTACATATATTTTATTATTTGCTTTACACTCCAGGAAATTTAAACTAACCAGTTTTTTAGTTGAAGTAACTATCGCAAATGCAGCTAAAAAATGAACATCGATAAATAAATTTTGACGTTTGAAAATATGGGTTATTGTTTATTTGTGATTTATTTCTGTGGATGTTATAAAATAATAATCTCTATTGAAACAAAATTTAAATTAATTAAAATGTTCAATATTTTAATTATTTTTCTTTTCAACAAAAAAATTTTTTTAAAAGAATTATTACTTAAAAGACTAAATGAATTCTGAAACTCTTTTATTGACTGAAAAGTTAAAAACTACTTAAAAAAATCAAAAATGTTCTGCGATTTAAAATTTTTATTATCCAAGTTAAATATTTTTAATTGTTTAAAAAAATTTTTACAAATAATAAAAGTTTATTTTTAAAAATCTAATATAATTAAACAGACAAAATAAAGTACTACACATTCCTGGAGTGTAAAACTAATTACGTTTATTTTACACTATATAAATAGTAATTTATAAACAACAGAGTGTTGTCCTATAGTTGACACTGAAAATTTGTCAAGTTTCTTCTCGTCAATTTTTTCTTTTCATTTTTCGTGCATTTTCATATTAACTTTATCAAAATTTGAAACTATTACGGACTTAAACAGAATTCTTACTACGGAGTTTAAAATATTTGGTTATAATACTTCTTAAAGGGCGTATCAGAATTTGACATTTCGAGTTTTAATACAAACATTTCGAATTTTGTAAAGATTATCCTAAATTATCTTTTCGAATATATTATATATCCTTATTTTACTTCTAAGCATTCTTAAAAGTAGTAACGAAAATCCTTACTATACCAAAATGTTCTACACTTGTAACTACCCAATGGGAAATGCACCACGGGCGCAGTACTATACCAGCGTTGGCAGTATCGGGGCTACACTGAATTTCAGTACTGGTGCAATACATATATAACGTCGGCATGTAGACAATGTTCTGTACTGACAATCGGTACTAATTCAGTACTGGCGTCAATGCAGAATGTTAGTGTTGCGGTAGTACAGGTGAATACGTATTTTTAGTGTCACGCCGATGTTACTTTTACTTTTATAAAAAAAAATTATAAATTAAAAAAAAAGAATTTCATGCTATTCTCATGTCATGTATGGTTGGAATGTTAATACCTGTCGAAGAAAATTTGTTTTTCTATTTACCTGAATATTTACCATCATGAGGTCTCGAACGCAAGACGCTGCTACCCAGGTAGAAATTGACGACCGGGATGGTACCGGCCTGGTACAAACGGCGGATTATAAGTGCCGGGGCGGTACCGGCATAAGACCGTCATTTTCACCGGCTTGGTACCGGCAAATTGCCGGATGATAACTACGGCAGGTATCCGGCATACGTACCGGGCCGGTACCGAATAATCCACCGGGGCGGTACTGGCCCGGTTAATATTTGTAGACATTTAGTACCACTTTAATACCGGCACACTACCGGCAGGTAACTGGCCCAGTACCGGCATAAGACCGTCATTTTCACCGGCTTGGCACCGGTAAATTGCCGGATGATAACTACGGCAGGTATCCGGCATACGTACCGGGCCGGTACCGAATAATCCACCGGGGCGGTACTGGCCCGGTTAATATTTGTAGACATTTAGTACCACTTTAATACCGGCACACTACCGGCAGGTAACTGGCCCAGTACCGGCATAAGTCTGTTCATTCCACCGGCGCAGTACCGGTAAATTGCCGGATGATAACTTCGGTAGGTATCCGGCAACCGTACCGGGCCGGCACTAATAAATTCTGACGCAGTACCGGGCCGGCACTAAAAAACAACCGGTGTGGTACCGGGCCGGTTAAAAAAATTATATTTCAGTCTGATTAATTATTTAATTATTATTATTATTATCAATGTTATTATTAATTTTAAATTGGAAACAGTAAATATATTAAATGCTGAAACAGAGAAACATAAACAATCATAGAAAAATCTGAAGACTCGAGGAATTGAACTCCGGACCCTGAGGCTGCAAAGTCGACACCACATTTGCTAACCTAAACCTGCATATGGAAAGCAAATGCAAAGTGAGCTTATAAAGTCCAACCGACATTACAGCTGGCAGCAGTACCGGGCCGGCACTAATATTCAACCGTTACGGTACCGGGCCAGTATTTGTATTTTTTAATTTATTTTAATTCAATTTAAATTATTATAAATAAATAAGAATAGTAAATGTAAATAATAATGACCGCCCTATTCACCGGCTAGATACCGGGCAGGCACCAATAAGCAACCTACTCGGTAATAATATAATTGCCGGCACAACTAACTAATTAATTTATTATTAATAATTAAATTAATAAATTAATTAATAAATTAATTTTCAAATTTTTTTTCTTTTCTTTAATTCTTTTTCTGATAGTTTAACATTGGCAAACAACCGGGAGGACACTAGGTTAGTACTAATATTTTTGTCGGCAAAACTTCTGTGCCATGTAGAAAGCATTAAGTAAATTTTTGTGCTGGGCCGGTGCTGGGCCGGCACAAATATTATCACCGGAAAATCTCCTTCGGCGGTATAAGACAGAGCGAAATGGCAGTACCGGGCCGGTGATACGCCGGTGCTGGGCCGGTACAAATATTATCACCGGCAAATCTCCTTGGGCGGTATAAAAAAAGAAGTAAATTATAGTACCGGGCCGGTGATACGCCGGTGCTGGGCCGGTACAAAAATTGTCACCGGCAAATCTTCTTCGGCGGTATAAGACAGAGCGAAATGGCAGTACCGGGCCGGTGATACGCCGGTGCTGGCCCGGTACAAATATTATCACCGGCAAATCTCCTTCGTCGGTATAAGACAGAGCGAAATGGCAGTACCGGGCCGGTGATACGCCGGTGCTGGGCCGGTAAAAATATTATCACCGGCAAATCTCCTTCGGCGGTATAAAACAAAGCGAAATGACAGTACCGGGCCGGTGATATGCCGGTGATGGGCCGGTAAAAATATTATCACCGGCAAATCTCCGTCGGCGGTATAAAAACAGAAGTAAATTATAGTACCGGGCCGGTGATACGCCGGTGCTGGGCCGGTACAAAAATTGTCACCGGCAAATCTTCTTCGGCGGTATAAGACAGAGCGAAATGGCAGTACCGGGCCGGTGATACGCCGGTGCTGCGCCGGTACAAATATTATCACCGGCAAATCTCCTTCGACGGTATAAAAGAAGAAGTAATTTATAGTACCGGGCCGGTGCTGGGCCAGATATTTTTAATCAACCGGCCCGGTACACACTACCAGTACCGGTAGAAATCCACATTTACCACCGGGCCGGTACTGGGCCGGTATTTATTTCATATCCGGCCCGGTACCTTTTTGCCGGTACCGGCATATGTCCGACTTTACAACCGGTTCGGTACCATGCCGGTCGTTAGTGCTGGCACACCTCCAACTTTTCTGCCTGGGGTGGCGCAGTTGGTAGAGCGTTTGATTTATAATCCACTCCTTGCTGCGTCTTGCGTCCGAGACCTCGTGATTGTAAATATTTAAATAAATATCAAAACAAATTTTCTTCGACATGTATAAACATTCCGGGTATGTATGACATGCGAGAACAGCGTGGAATATTTTTTTAATTTTAATTTAAATATTTTTTAATGACAGATATGAGTAACAGATATTTGTAACTGTTCTAGAACTGTGACAAGTATCTTCGTCACCATGTTACAGATCTGTTACTTAACTGTGACATCCCCCTGACTACGACATTTTGCGTACCCAGTGAGTCCCCTGTGAGTCACCAGTTACAGAACATGTTCTTCAATTATTTGTCACAGTTCTGTAACAGATCAGTAACAGTGTTTGCTGGGAATCATCTTGTTAGGTTGTTATTGTTTTCATTCACATTTCACAAAAAGTAACCTCACTTTTTTGTCATTTTTTAATTATATGCAAATCTCAATTTTGAGTATGATTGATTATATATTCTTCTGGTAAATATTTAAACAATGTTCTTATGTATAAAAGTCTCGTTTTTGTTTTAATGGTGTAATGTAATTATTCGGTACTTATTTTTCCATTTGGCATTATATTGTTATTCATAATGGTAAATTTTTTTAATAAACTAATTTGGCAAATAATTTTGTAAAATCTGTTTATTTAAATGAAAAGTTAGAATATAAATTTTATATAAAAATTTAGGAATTTTATTCATTAAGCTTAAATTTATTGCACTAATCTTTCATTTATATTGAAAATTAATTTTTAAATGATTCCTTATATTTTTAATATTCTTCTGTAATATATATTAAATATATATTACAATATATTATTAAATATATATTACAATATATTATTAAATATATATTACAATATACTATTGTTGCAATTACAATATCCCACTTTCAAGTTACAGAGCATATTTTCATACTTCCTTCGTATGTATGTATATTCTAACTTTCCATTCATGAGCCTCCGTGGCGCAGTTGGTAGAGCATCCGCTCCTATTATTGCCAAGATTTGGCATTACTATGGCGAAAACATTTATTCTGTACTGCGCCAAGATTTACCTGACAAGGTTTGGCATAACTATGGCGGAACCATTTATTCTGTCTTGCGCCAAGATTACCCTGCCAAGACTTGGCAAAATGCTGGAAGAACAAATGGTTCTGTACTGCGCCATTTGTCACTGTTGGCATTGTACAGAGATTTCCCATTTGGTAAATATACTAAAAAGTGACCCTAAAATATTAAATATTGTAACAAAGTTTCTTTCAGTGTTGTTGTGTTTAGCAATATATTATATTTAGCAATTAATATTAATAATACATCCCTATAAACTTTAAACTTTTAATTATTAACTATTTTAAGAACAGATCTCATAGAGTTGCTTCAGGAGAAATGTATAATAAATAAATAAATAAATATTCTTGAAATGTAACATTTTAACACAAACTTGGGGCAAAATTGCAAAAAAATTGGAGACAATATTCCCTAACAATTAAGAGCAATATTGATAAGTATATAATTAGGAAAAATATTTTATATAGCAACTTTGATGCAATATTTTCAAGTAATTAGAGGCAATATTCCAAACAATATTCCATAGAAAAATAAAAAAAAATATTTTATGTAACACTGACGCAAAGCTGAGGTATAATTACCCCAAATTTTCATGCAACATTTCCGTAAGTTTGCCGAGCAACATTTCAAGACGGTAAGTCAAAATATTGACACATTACCTTAAATATTTCGGAACCTTGTACGACAACATTGAAACAACATTACAATAAGATTATGCTATCCTTTTTCAAAAAATAAAAAAAACACTTCACAATTTCAGAAAAACATTTTCTAAATGAAGAATCACAAATAAATAGAAAGTCCAAAGAGAATAGAAATAAAAAAGGAACAATTCACAAATTGAAAAAATGATTATGAAAAGTTGAGACGATAAATAATTATACCTACAGTGTATATTACAGAATAGATTTTGAATAATCGATGTTAATTAGAGAGGCAAAGAAAATTATAATTGAGCAAATCTAATCAATGCTGATTTTCAATGATCTCGTAGCCCTACAAATCGGATCACATTTATGAACAAGAGAGAAAATTACAAAACTCTCCATATAATCAAAAGAGTTTTTCTTTTAAACCGCTACTAAATTGAATAATTACAGTCAATTTCTACATTATGCAATCTTACATCACTGAATATATGTATACACTCTGAATAAGAAGATGCGTGTACCTTATCAAAAGACGCAGGAATGTAAAAAAGAAAACTTTAATTTCGTAATGGAAGATACATCGATCACAGTGGAAAAAAAGGAAGAAGAGATTTCTATTTTATTGTTCCGCATTAATTCGAATTTTCTAATGACAAAATTCAAACACACATGGACTATTTTATCCATCAGCGCAAGTTATTTCATCACTAGACTTCTATTAGATTAATTTTTTTTTGACCTAATCAAATTATGTGTACAACACTTCACTCAACGAACTAAAAAGTAATAATTTTTCATTCTCTACTAGGGTAAGTCCGGGGGAGATGGCCATAGTTTTTTTAAAGTAGTGTAAAATTTATAAAAAAACTTTTTTTGTCTAAACTTTTATTGATAATTAAACATTGAACACTTAACTTGAAAATAAAGAAACATAAAATAAAATATTTTCATTGCAAGAATCTTAAAATTTACATTTTCGAAAAAGTGCATTTGGCCATTTCTCTGGAATGTCCAGGTGAGATGGCCACATGTGTTTGGGAGAGATGGCCACTACCTATAATTTTTGGCTTTTATCTTAAATTTAATTTTTAATCGTTCACATCAATTTCCTCTTTTTCTGGTCGCATTTTGAAAATTTTTCATGGGGTTCAGAGCAGTTTTCATGTAGCCACAAGTGTCAAATTCTGCATTGAATTCAATCTTCAATTAATGTCGTTCGGTTGTAACTTTTAGCACAACCTACAAATAAATCTTCATCTCTGGTGTCAATTAGATCAATTATTTTGTTCTCAGATATTTTTAATTTTCTTTTCTTTAATATTTCTCAAGTATCTAACATTAACGTAAAAAAATTTTAAATAAAAGTCATTAATGGCCATCTTACCCAAAAATTCATGATAACAGTAAACATCAAAATATTAAATAAATAAAATAATTTTTCCTTTCATTTTTCGTTTATATCGAAGCGTGGGTTATACACTACTCAATAAAACTTAAATTTAAAAATTATGTTAACAAATAACAATATAGCAACAAGAAATCTGAAATTTTCAAATTATTTTGGACCCATGCAAAAAAATAAACAAGGATTACACTTACAGCTTCATTATTTTTCATCAAATTATTCTTTAGATTTATTATTAATCACAAAAGGTTGAAGAATAACCCATAAAAAGTGATATTTCTTTACGAATTCTGTAAAATATTCGAACTGGCCATCTCTCCCATATGTCCATCTCCCCCGGACTTACCCTATAACGGTTGTATTCAAAATTTTTGGTACCAAATCGTATTCCATATATATATATATATATATATATATATATATATATATATATATATATATATATATATATATATATATATATATATATTGTATCCTACTATACTTTTTTATACATTCACCTGCGTTACATGCTCGATATTAAATACCGTAAACTTCCGAAGGAAAAAAAGCCTCTGTGGAAAAAAATGTCTCTTCTTTAAACCATTAAATCTCATGGAGAAACCACCAGTATTGTATTAAAAAGTAACTACTCGATTTTTGGTGGAAAAAGAGGACACCTCGGATTTTAGTTAAAGAAAAGGACACGTCGAAAATATTCATTTTATATCAATTTTCGTTTGGCGATACTATGTGTAATGTAATTGTTTTTTGAGTTTTTGTAATAGAAGATTTAAGAACATATTATCTTCATAGTTTTTTTAGCACAAAATCTCATAAATCAATTACATTACACATATTATCGTCAAACAAAAATGCATTTAAAATTAATATTTTCGAGGTGTCCTTTTCTTTTGCCTTTTCTTTAACTAAAAAGCGGGGTGTCCTCTTTTTGAACCAAAATTTGAGGTGTCCTTTTTTCCACTAACCCAGCGAATATTATATTAATTAATATTGTATTATAATCTTAATGACTTTGACGTCAGGCTACGATCGCTGAGCACACGGAATAAAATTTTTACTGTGGGATATAGCTAATTTCAAAAATAAATAATATAAAGAATCTATGCAACTAATTCAGTGAATGATTTCCAATGCAGTAGTCAAACTGTTTCTCTGATATAGAGAAAATGCGAATATAACTGGTCAGCCATATTGGAAATATTTGACAGTTTACCATTCTCATAGAAATTTCTCTAAAATCACAAATGTCAAATCTACATTTCTTACCTCTAAATACGTATTAATTTACTAATTTTAAAGTTTATTAGTTATAACATAAAAAACATAACTAATAGAATTTGAATATACGCTTTGAACATTAATTTAAAAATATTTTCATTTAAGTGTTATTTTGAGGTTGTGTTGTTTTCAAAAGGTAACGCAAGAAATATCATTTTCGCTGGATCAGCGAAAATGGATTATCGATGGAGCCGAATCAGTGAAACTTATAGCTATTATAGTGAATGTTATCTCTACTTTAGTAGAACTTTTTTTAGCGTGCATGACAGTAGTGACGTCATCACACACACAGGTCTATAGGAGTAGTGGTACGGATTACTACTTTTTCGAGTAAAAAGTTCGCTCTTCAATAGTAAAAGTTGTTTCTTGCAGAAGTAATCTTTATTTTCCGAGTACTAATTATTAAAATTTCTACGAGTATTATTTACAACATATCGAATGTAAAAAGTAATACAATATTTAATAAAACTTACAATGGCGATGTAAAAATTAAAATTCTTAAAACAATCTTTAAAAGTGACTAATGTAATAATTACTATTAGTAATTCTTACTACCAGAAATAGTAATATTTACTTTATGCGAAGTACATTTTACAATGAATAGTAATTGTTAATATAAAAGTAGAATTATTACTATTCCATAGGAACTTTTACTAGAAACTCAGCATTTATTAAATTATTTTTTAAATAATTGAATTCTTTTGGAAAATAATTGAATTTCGGAGAACCCACATAGCACAACATATCGTAGTAAGGTTATAAAAAGATTATTCCAATAGCTTGTAAGGAAGCGTAGTAAACATTGTAGTAGACTTAAGATAAATTTAAAAGTTCCGCCATGATAGTAAGGTTACACGTAAGGGTTGATGTAAAGTTACTCAGATAGGTTGATGTAAGGTTACACTTAAAGGTAAAGGTAAGCTTACATGTAATGGTTGTGGTAAGGTTACATATAAATGTTTAGGTAAGGTTACATGTGATAGATGAGGTAAGGTTACATATAATGGTTGAGGTAAGAATACACTTAAAGTTTAAGGTAAGCTTACATGTAATGGTAAGGTAAGGTTACAGGTAAATGTTAAGGTAAGGTTACATGTAATGGTTGATGTAACGTTACACGAATAGGTTGATGTAAAGAAACGCGTAAAGGTTAAGGTAAGCTTACATGTAATGGTTGTGGTAAGATTACATATAAAGCTTAAGGTAAGGTTACATGTAATGGTTGACGTAAGGTAACATGCAATTATTGCAGTAAATGATCAATTTTTCAATACAATTGAAATATATTTTTAAGAAATGATATTAGGATAATGTAAGTTAAAAATAAAAGAGATAAATTGTTGTAAATATTTTTATTTATATTTGAAATAGTGATTACTAACATTTTTAAACCACATTTACGAAAATTTATAATAGTATTATTGAAATATTAATAAGAATACGCATAACGGTATAGACTATTGAAAATAAAATAATTGAGTTTGATGTTTTGTTACAAAATTATTTTTGTGTGCATGGTTTGGTGGTTAACACCCCTGCATATTTCATAATAAAAAAATGAGAAAAATTTGATAAATATCAAGTGCTTGTTTTTGCCGAACGTACATTCGGTGAGAATTTCAAAGCAAACAATCACTTTTGCTATATTTCGCGAATTGCATTTCGAAATCTTACACGCATGTATCGATACAAAATTTTTCAACAATATTTTTAAAGTTCTGCAAATCGAAAAATTTATAATAGTATTATTGAAATACTAATAAAGAATACTCATAACGGTTGATACCAATGGTACCTCGATTATCATCAACAAAAGTACTTCTATTATCACAAATATAATACTGCGTTACATTAAATAAAATGAACTTAACACTTTACTGCAAAACCCTGTAACAAAAAAATAAGAAAAATTACAAAAAGTAACTTTTATCAAAATTTCTAATTTTTCAAATGTCAATAACTTTTTAAAGTTAATTTTTTGAAATACTTGAAACTAAAAATCCATTTAATAAAATTAAACCACAAAAAGTAGCTTTTTACAAAATTTTAATGTTTTAAAAAGTTATAAACTTTAGTTTTTTAAAAAGCTAAAACACTGCAAAAAGAAATATTATAATTATTTTTACTTACTTAAATAAAATAATAAATTTGCATTAAATATATGTGTTAATACAAAATAAAAGCTTTATTTGCAAATTATTGTATTATTTTTATTTTATTTGCATAATTAAACTTGTAGATAGTGCTCTCTCTCGCGGAAAGTTAACCAAAGTTCGAGAAAAATATGTACGAAAAACGTCACTATGTACATAGTTCTCTACTTTTGTGACTTTTGAGACCAGTTTACTGACTAACCTATGTACATAGTGCTCGTGAATCAGGATTTCAGGGGTCAAGTGGGTTGAAAATCCTGAAAATTTTGTAGATAGGTCGTCTCCTTCTGCAGATAGTGACACTTTAAAAAATATTTCTCAAAAATCTCTGTAGATAGTTTAATTGACCGCTAATTATCTTCTAATCTAATTAAAATTTTCAATTACAAATACGACTATTAGATTCGTCTTTTTATTACGAATCCAACGGTATAAAAAACTCATTTTTCATAAAATATGTAGATAGTGCCTTTTTTAAACTGGACGGCAGTATTGTAGTTGCGTGTATAGTGTAGTGGATAGCGTTAGTGTTTAGTATGCGTTAGGTCTAGGGTTCGTGTCTCCCCTATCAGTTAATAATTTACTTCGTAAATATGCGGTTATTCAATAAGTGGTGTGTATTAATTAACAAAAATGTGTATAAAATATCTCAAGTGACATAGAATTTAATTAATTGAGTGATTCTAATTTTTCTGTTTCCCATTTCCATTACTATGGATCACCCAACCATAGATCTTTTGCTGCTACAACAATATACAGCCAGCCATAGAATATGGATGCAGCAACCTTAACTATGGATATCCCGTATTTTTCAATATAATATGGCTGTGATATCCATGTATCTGGATGTGTCAACTATTCCTTTTTCTCCGTGCAGTCAAATTTCACTGATTCAGTTTTAGAGAGCTGGAACCTTAATATGGCCTCAAAATTTCCCGGCAATATTGTAAACATTACCTTAACATTTCCGGACAATATTGTAAATATTGCCATGCAATATTGACGCAATATTATTGTGCAGTGAAGTATTGTCCTATTTGGATACGTATACCCAGGTAGAAATTTGTCAAGTACTACTTGTTTCCTTTCAGTAGCTGTAGAGTCGAGAGCGAGTTTTACTTGCCAAGACAATCTGGCTAGTCCTGATTAAGTGACTGGCTAGTTTCACTGGATAAAAACAATTCCCCTTTGTAAACAGTACTTTTGTCAAGTTTTCCTTCGTACTCTATCCAGTTTTCTCGAAGTCTACACGGAAAGAAAAATATAGCTTTAATAGTATGATACTACCTATAGTAATTTCGCATGGACTATAGTCATGCTTTAAACGCATGAATTCATACCCAAATACCGTGAGTCCACGCTTTACCACGCTTTTTCGGTATGTTTTTATTCCTTTGAAGCGTGATTATGGTCCATGCGAAATTAGTATGGATAGGGTCATACTATCAAAGATAGATTTTTCTCTCCGTGTACAAACAAGTAGTTGGTCAAAATCGTAATTTAAGTTTGGAGATTGGAACATTTAATTATCAAAATATCAAACGCTTTTTGATATGATGTTGTCATTTTGTCTGGTAGGAGAAAAGAAGTTAAAGGAATATAAATGTTTTCATGATGTTCATGAACAATAAAAAGTTCCTTAAACATTTTTGGGCAACTATAAAATGTTCCGTCAACAAAAATTGTACTTAAATTACTTAAGAAAGTTAAATTTTGTTCAGTTAAAAATAAAACAATGTTATGAATCTTGTCATTATAAAATAAAAAACTTTCAAAATTATTTGTCTTAATATCATTGCGTTAATTGTCAACTGATTTTGAAACGAATAATTTTTTTTTATGCTTACATTTCAGAAAAAGGATAATATGGGGGGATAGTTTGCCAGAGGTTCTCATCTCTTAGGCAAAAATCGACTAGCACGCAATTCGATCAAAAAGAGATCATACCTGGATTTCCGCACGCAATTCGGGCACACCGAAAAATAGGGAAGATTGAGGTATTGTGGGCCACACTTTTTCTTTGCTCAATATCTTTCACAACAAATTTTTTTTAATTTTTTGTGTCAGTAGGAGGTCTAAACTATCATATATCATAGTCAGTTTACCAAAATTATCACTTATCTAAAAGAAATTTCAGTTTTACCAAAAAGTGCACATTTATGATTTTTAAAAATGTTGGGGAATTGTGGGCCACTGCCTAAATTGAGTTAAAAAAAATAACGATGAAATATATTTATTAAATGGTTAGAAATATTAAAAATGTTATAAATGTTTAATTATTAGTTTAAAATTAGAAAACAAAAAGTAAAAAATGAAATTAATCGGAATCACAATTTAGACAAGTAAAATAGGCTCAATTACCCAAGTGCGAAATGCCAAGACTGCAAAAACAGCCCATCATTGGTCTAGTAATGTCTGCCGAGAATTGGCAGTAGTTACTGGGCCATTACTGGTGTTCAAAACGTCCCATTGATGGGCCAATGATGGCGCCGATGGTCAGATTTTCAAATTTTTTAAGACTGGGCCAGCTCTCGGCCCAATAATGGCACATTCATGGCAAAGTTGATCAATCTTTAAGGACAAAAAGCAATTGCCAGTGATGTGCCGACCATCGGTCCATTAATGGCACTTTAATAGCAAAAATTTTGTATCTTTGATGGCAAATTATAATTGCCTGAATTAGGGCGTAGCTTGGCTCAATAATGGCACATTAATGTCTATCATTTTGTATCTATAATGGCAAATTATAATTGCCAATATTGGGACGTAGCTCGGCCCAATAATGGCACAGTATCGGCCAGTGTAGTGTAGCTTATAAGAACCCTTTTGCATTATCGACTTCACGTCAGAGTAGCAGAGTGGTCAGAGTGTTAGGCTGTGGTGCGTCAGGTTCAGGTATCGATCCCCGCGAGCGGTAAGAATTTTTCAAATATTTGTAAGTTTGCGTTTAATTTAGGGAAATAAACTGTATAAATATTATGAATTAATTAGTTAATTAAATAAAAAATATTTTTTTAAAAAATTTTTTTAACACTGGGGAGTAATGGCAGCCAATAATGGGCCATTAATGTTTACCGAGAATCGGCCGATAATTGGCTGCCGACGGCCTACCGTGGTTAACCTCCCGACAGTCGGGCCACTATTGTCTGCCAAGAGTAGGCACTGACTATGCCGTCACTGGGCCAGTTTTGGGCCGTTTTTAATTTCACACTTGGGTAATTACATATTTTAAGTGAACAGCTCTAATATCGCTTGAATCGCAATTAATATAATTGTTTTTGTGGAGATACAGATTTGCTAAGTTTCACCAATAACATAAGTTTTTTCTTTTAAATCGGAATACTTTTGGTTTTTTTGTGTATTGAGTTATTATGGGGTAGTAGAAAATATGCCCATTCAAAAAAGTTCTATAGAATGATTCTTTAGAATGACTTTATAGAGCATTCTATAGAGTATTCTATATAATATTCTGTAGAGCATTCTATAGAATATTTTGTAGAATTTATTTAAAATTATATTTTTCTAATTTCTGCACGAATTCTATAAAAATCTGTAACAATTTATTTAAGGAATTATTGTTAAACAATTGGAAATTAAAATTCAATACTTTTCCTATGAGGAAGCAAAAGCTATAATTGTTCCATTCTGCTTATGAATCAAATATATTATTTTTTAATACAATGTTTTTTTCATGGTTTTTCCATGGGATTTAATGGGTTATACTTATAAAACAAGTTTTCATAAAAAAAATTTTTTAACATACACTCCTTTAAGAATAAAAAAATGTAGATTATTTTTCTCAATTAATGGATCCAAAGAGATTTAAAAATAAGGAAAAAAATATATAGTGGAGAGTAGGGTAAGTAACCAATTGCCGAGGGTGTCCCATTTGTCGATGTTACCATGGTAATAACCAAAAAATATTGTCTAAAATGTCTCATTTGTTTGTGAATATAATATTAATATGGGTGATTCTCCCGAAATACTCCTTTTTGTGAGTTACAAACAGAAAAGAAAAAAAATTATTATTTATGGAATAATGCAGTCAATTATATTGAGCTTTCAAAAATCTACCACCTCTATAGCATGATCATGCTAACTTTTAGCTTTTAAAGTATATATTTTAAATTAAAATTTACAAAAAAATTAAGAGGTTAAAATTTGGCGCCGGCGTTTTTTATTATATATATTTTTCTATTTACAAAAAATTATTTAAAAATTATAATTTATTAATATTATCTATAAATTTTATAGATTTTGAAATACTTACAGTTATCAAAAATCTCTTTAAACAATTGTCAAAAATTATTTTTCATACATTTTAGGTTCACTTTTCACTGGCAGTTTGTAAACAACCGACAATCATATCAATTTTTAATTTTTATTCAAAAAAGTGAGAGGAATGACGGGTGAGAGGAATGACGATTTCAACATTTTTTAATTTTATTTAATTGACAAATAATTTTCCTGCAGCTTATAATGCCCTATCATGTTTATAAAGGATAACTTTATGTGAAAAAAATTTGCGATCAATTTATATATATTAATATTGTTTTTATTAGGGGTGAGAGGAATGACGCTTTAGGTTGTGAATCTCTGCTTATGTCTCAATTTTAATTTTTTTAACGCAAAATAATGACATTTTTTAAAAAGTAACTTAAGAAATTAATATTAGAGATGTTAATTTAAATATTGATCACAATAATTAATCAATATCTCTACCCACAGCAAAAATATTGGATAATATTCAACGAGTGAGAGGAATGACGCGGTACTACATGACAAATTTCATTTTCTATATTTAAAAAAACTACACGACATATTTTATTTATATTTTTGAAAATTATTCTTAAATATCATAACTTTTAGAAAAAATTAATAAAGTACCAATTTTCATGTTTTAAATAATTGTTTTACCTATTGAAAAAATGAAAAGCACCTAGATGACAGGTTAGAAAATCGATTTTGACGTGGTAAAATATTTTTAAAATGTATTAAACAATAAAATTTTACAACTTTTTCTTGCAGAACATTTAGAAAAAGTGATAAAATAGGGAAATATGGCTTGGTATTTTCCCAAATGATTATAATTATTTAGAAAATCTTGATTACATGCAAAATGAGGTTTTTTGGAGAATCACCCATATATTTTTTTCACATTTATAACGCATAAGAAAATTAATATTTATCACTTTTTTCCATTTACAATGTGCTACAATATTTAAATAAAATTCAAAGTTTGTTTACTCGACAACAGGAACCATCCTCGACAATTGGTACGTTTACCCTACACTACATTGAACTAATAAAACTAATAAAACTAATAACTAAAAAAACACTACAATTTACTTCGAAAATAATATTTCCACTTACACATTGTAAAAAATCTTATTTTCCACTCAAAAGAATAGAAAATTGTTGTTAAATAGTTATTATTTGTTAATATAGGAGATTAATATATTTCGATGTCAGGTTAGGTAGCAAACCTAAGTCCAGTATGCTGCACTTACTGTGTATACACATGACATTCACAACAAAAATTGTTTATAATAAATTTATGTAAAATTTAAAATTCTTTATCACATTGGAATATTGAAGTTGACACACTAAGCGAAATAAATCACAAGTTTACTAACTTTTAAAACTTCCTATTTCAATAAAAAAACGTCATTATATTTCCACAAAATTTTTTGTTTTGTACGTGAAAAACAGTTTTTTTAGTTTTTCTTTGTAAATAATAAACCTACTTGCCGGAAATTTTTGGACATAGTCTTCTTCGGTAATATGTTGAATAAGAAAAAATTTTACTCAGTCATTTCTCAGAAAATTGAAGTCGTTCACTGTTGACGCTGGTTTAATGTAGCCTACTCTCCCTATAAGAAATTTTCCTTTAATTTTTTTCTCGATCATTTTTCTCAGCATGACTTTTCTTTTGTGGAGTAAAAGCGCAATTGATCCCTAAGTTTTCGTAATCCCTTTCATAATATTGTAAGACTATAAAATACCGTTCGATCGGACGCATTGAACCATAATACATATACGCAATAAATGCCGTATTGTTATTAATTAGTCGTAAATTCATAATTATAAATAATTTAACAACAAAATGGTAAATAATATTAATGAATAGTTATTATTCATAAAATATTTCTCTTCTTAAAGAAATTGTATTAAAGATGGAGACTAACAATGGATATAGTAAATGAAGTAGAAAAAAATTGTTTATAACATTTAAAAATTAAATAATAAACAATTACAGTAAGTGTGCATTAGATTTTCATATTTTAGTACCTAACGATTGGAATCTAGAAATATCGCAAACCTATGAAAATAAACAAAATTGCTGACGAGGGGAATCGAACCTACGACCTACGGACTAACAGACTAACGCTCTAACCACTATGCTAACGACACGTCTATACAGTAAAGTATTAATATCTCAGTATCATTCAGACATACAATTATTGAGTCAAAGATGAGAAAAAAATAGGGATACGTTAGAAATAATAAATTAAACTAAATTTTTGATAATTAAATTAAATTACTTTACTTATTGCATTTAACATTTTACGTAATTCTTAAATTGCGTGGTAATTTTTTAATAATTTTTTATTCATAGTAAGAAGTACAATAGTATTTTAATAGGAACCAAATTATTATTGAGATTAAAGTTTAAATTTTGTTTATAATTTAAATTTGTTTAAATAATTTATTATTTACAAAATTAGACAATTATGTTAAATTATTATTATTAAATTTAATAAGAATAAAAAATGAACAACTGAAAAGTAAAATATTAATATTTTCAATAAATTTATATTTATAAACATTCATAAACTTTTTTTTATAATTTTTTTCAAGTTTATGTCAAAAAAGCAATGTTGGCAAAGAGCGTTGTGAACAATTTTTCTATACTCAGCCAGCACTTGCCGCCGTGGCTTCTCCAAGCTTTGGCGAAACAAAAATTCTGTACTGCGCCAGCACTAATTGTCGAGGCTCGGCTAGACTACGCCAAACAATCGTCTGAGTACTAAGCCAGTGGTGAACATCGGCACTACACTGGCATTTCCCATTGGGCTCTATCGAATTACATTTCAAAACCAGACTCTGACTTAGCTCACGCTAATTTCTACCAAAAAATATGAACAATTCGTGTTCAAACATCTTTCACTCATTATTACCTCATCGAAAATTGGGATATACTTCCGAATAAGGGGGACCTCCGATTTCAATAAAAATTGGTATACCAACGTATTTTGATGCGCTGATTACGAAAATGATAATGAAATTTGGCGCAAATTTGATATTTATGGTGAAAACCATAAAAAAAACATAAAATTGTGGTTTTTTGCGTATAATTAGTAAAAAACGAAAAATTTTGAAAAACTTTTTAAACAAAAGTTATAGATCTCACCAAAATACACATTTTATGTTAGTATCATTATTTGCTAAAATCCATTATTTTCCGAGAAAAATGTAAAAAACCATAAAATACCATAAAAACGGGTTAAAATATACTTTTGCTCAAAAGAACAGACAATTTTAACAAAATACAGTTTCTTGACGTATTTTGATGCGCTGATCACAAATGAAAGCTTGGGATTTCCCCTAAAAGAAGATGTAAGTTTGAAAATGGGCCGAAAAAGTTTGCTAAAGATATCGTGTAATAAGTAAAATTTGTCCGTCCGCTCGCGCACTCCAGCGCGATGAACAATGAAATTTTTTTACAATTTACTATTGAAAATTGTCTAGAAACTACAAATTTTATTGGATAATGATGTTCTTGGTCTAAAATTACTAAGAGATCCATCAGAGTCGATTTTTGAATTTTTATTTTTTTATTTTTTTCCTGTTACTCAAAAAGTTGACAAATTACAATATTTTTAGAAAAAATCATATTTATTTTTTTATTTTTCCATTGCACATGATCGAAATCAATTTAAATTAGTCTAGTATCACCACCGGACAATTAATAATGCATAATACAATTTATTTAAATTGTTGCAAACAATGTTAATTAACAAATAGATTACTTCGGACCTTCTTCATAAAAAAATTGTCTTTTTTGCAGACAAGTTTAAATTTAAGTCTTATTTAATAAAAAATTATTTTAAAGTTAAAAATTATCATTGTTATTAACAATTATATAAACAATAATCAACTTCCTTTTGTATTTGTAAACATTTTCGTCATTTTTTAAACTATAAATATTTATATCATATGTATATTTTTTCAAAAAATTCTTCATTTTTAAACAAATAAGTAGCTTTCTTCAAAATATTTCAAAAATTAAATTCATTTATTTTTAGGAATAATAAAATTTTGCGCCAAAATTACCAATAATTTTCAATAAAATGAATTTGATTTTAATAAAATTTTACGAAAGAATTCATTTTTTTTAATTTTTAAAAAAATTTTCGATAGAATTAAATTATTTTCTAAAATTTTAATAAGTCCTTGGAAGCAATTTTTCGAAAGACTTCAATTATTTTCTAAAATTAGTAAAATTATTCGTAGGAATTCAAATATTTGCTTAAATCATAAAAATTCTTCACAGAAATTCAATTATTTTTCTAAAATCTGTAAAATTCTTCTTAGGAATTCAATTATTTATAAAGATTAGTTAATGTTTTCACAGGAATTGAATTATTTAAAAAAAATTGAAAATAATTCTTAAAAAAAATTTAATTAGGGTTTTGAAATATTTTTTAATAATTCTTAGCGAGAATTTAATTATTTTCATAAATAATAAAATTCTTTAAAGGAATTCAATTATTCTAGAATTTTTTGCAAGAATTCAATGATTTTCAATACATTAATTTTAAAATTAAAAATATTGAAAAAGAAAAATTAATTATTTTGCGTTTTAATAAAATTTTTTGTAATAATCAAATTTTTTTTCTCAAGTTTTAATAAATTTCAATTATTTCTATAAATAATAAAATTGTTTGCAAAAGTTCGCAATACTTTTTAATGAAATTTCTTGAAAGAATTCAAGTTTTTTAAAAACTTTTATAATATTTTTCGAAAAAAATAGAATTTGTTTTTAAAATTTCAATAAATCCTTTGAAACAATTCAACTTTTTAAAATTTTTAATAAAATTCATTGACAATTTTAAAAAGCTGAAAAGAATTTTTTGTTTAATTCAATTATTTGAAAATTTTCATTTCAAATTATTTTAGAAAAATTACATTTTTTTATAAAAGAATATATAAAAATACTTCAAAAAAATTTAATTAATAGAAAAATTCTAATAAAATTTTATAAAAGAATTTAATTTTCAATGAATAATTTTTAATAAAAGTTTAATAGTAAAATTATTTATGAAAATTATTAAGAAAATCGATTATATTCAATAAATTAAAGAGATTTTTTGAAGGAATTAAATCAATTATTCTTAAATTTTTTGCAAGAATTCAATGATTTTCAATATATTAATTTTAATGAAAATTAAAAATATTTAAAAAGAAAATTATGAAAAATGTTAGGAAACAACAACTAACTTCACACTGCGAACAGAACGAATGAAAAATCACAGAGGGGTCGTCCATATACCACTTGGACACTTTTTAGACACTTTTTGACCCCCCTCCCCCCTCGTGGACAATCGTGGATTTTTGACGAACCCCTCCCTCCCCCCCTGATTGTCCACGTGGACAATCGGGTTTTTTATTTTAAAATAGTGAATAATAAAAAGATATTTAATAAGAAATACAATTAAAAAATTCTTTAAATTTTTTTATAACAAACTTCTTTAAAATTCAATAAAGATTAAATTATCTTAAAATATTATTAAATAGGTAAATACCATAGTAATAATCGTTTATTTTCTTCCGTTGTTGTAATTTGTTAATGTTTTTTAAATCGATTATCGGAAGAGTAGTAAATGAAACACTTGTATCACTTGTGCAACGTTTCGGTGTCTTGGTTTGACACCATCATCAGGCCACTTTATTTAAACAATGAAAATTAAAAATTAGTTTTTTACAAATAAAAATGCAAGTACAAAAAATAATTGAATAAATGGAAAATTAGATACCTAGTCATTTTTTAAAAAAAGTTTAAAAAATTGTTAAAACAAATAATTCGTTACATTTGTAACTCGTCTTAAAATTCGTCAATGAAAATAAGATATCGTTAAGACTGAACACTGCCATTTCTTGCGAGTGACAAAACAAGACTAAAATCAGAAGGAGGCAGTTCGTACACAATACACATCGAACACGTGGAGTCAACGAACTCCAACCAAAATAATAGAAATATAATCATTCTTTCAGTTTCCTTAGTAAAGGAAAATAAGTATTGCTTAGAAATTGTATATCTTCTTCCTTATTAATCGTAAAATCATTACATTTTATATATAACATTTCAGAAATTAAACGTTTTTTATAATTGGACTCTAAATCTAAAATCTTAACATTATCGAAATTGAAAGAATGATTATGTTCAGATTGATGTTCGTTAACAACTGATTCGATTTTTTTGTTTTTATGTTCTTTAATTCTCTTTTCCAAACTCCGCTTTGATTCACCAATGTAAGTCGCAGGACAATTATTACAATCAAATTTATAAACAATGCCAGTTTGATTCCATTTTTTGGTTCTGTCTTTTCGCAATTTTATAACCGAAGTTAAAGATTTATTAACCATTGGAATTGACAATAAATTATAATCTTTTAGAATATTTGACAATTTTGCATAATTGTTATTAAAAGGAATACAAATTTTTGGAATGCGACTATAAATTGTAGATTTATCGTTTTTCTTTTGGTTACTACTTAATTTTTGTTTAAATAATCTAATTTTTACATGCTTATTAACAAAATCCATTGGATAATCATTTTTAAGAAGAATCTGAACAACTTTTTCAGTATTAGATTTATGAAAAGAATCGTGTGACAATAAAATCGCTCTATCTACTAAATTATAAATGATGTTTCTTTTTTGTTGAATTGGATGACCAGAAAAATAATTTATAACTCTATTGGAGGATATTGTTTTTTGAAACCAATTGGTAATGAGATTGTTATTATTTATTATTAATGTCATGTCGAGAAAATTAATTTGTCTATCAACCTCCAATTCATATGTAAATTTTAAGTTTTCATTATAAGAATTAAAAATATCTAATACTAAATCGACATGATCTTTATGAACACTTAATAAAATATCGTCAACATATCTGAAATAAAAAGCAGGAATACAATTAAATTTATTTTTTAAAATTCTTATACAATCACTTTCAAGGTCATCCATGACAATATCTGCAAACAACGGCGATATCGGAGAACCCATGGGGGTACCGTAAATTTGTTGGTAGATTTTCTCATTAAAAGCAAATATAGTATTTTCAAAAAGAAACTTGACACACTCAGTGAGATCGACAAAGGGTATTTTACAAGATTGTTGTATATTTGCGATTCTTCTATCTAAACTTTGAAGGACTAGATCACATGAAACATTAGTAAAAAGTGAACTAACATCAAGCGAAACTAGTACAAAATTGTCAGGTAACGAGATATTTTTTAATTTTTCTTTCAATTCAAAGCTGTTATTAATGTGAGATTTTGGAATCGGAATTGCAGATTTTAATTCATCATATACGGTTTTTGCTAGGAAATGCGTTGGACTGTTCACAAGCGAAACAATGGGTCGAAGTGGAGCATTCTCCTTGTGAATTTTAGGTAAACCGTAAAATTTTGCCATCGTCGTATTTGTCATGGTTAATTGATTCTTGTGGTACTTATATTTAAGATAATCATTAGAATTCAGATTTTGCAGAATTTTACAAGTATTAGATTGCAATTTGGTCAAAATATTTTTTCCAGTTAATTCTACATAGGTGCTTTGATCAGAAAGTAAAGAGTTAGCTTTACATATATAATCGGATTTTTTAATGCACACTGAAACGTTGGAGTTTGGAAAAGAGAATTAAAGAACATAAAAACAAAAAAATCGAATCAGTTGTTAACGAACATCAATCTGAACATAATCATTCTTTCAATTTCGATAATGTTAAGATTTTAGATTTAGAGTCCAATTATAAAAAACGTTTAATTTCTGAAATGTTATATATAAAATGTAATGATTTTACGATTAATAAGGAAGAAGATATACAATTTCTAAGCAATACTTATTTTCCTTTACTAAGGAAACTGAAAGAATGATTATATTTCTATTATTTTGGTTGGAGTTCGTTGACTCCACGTGTTCGATGTGTATTGTGTACGAACTGCCTCCTTCTGATTTTAGTCTTGTTTTGTCACTCGCAAGAAATGGCAGTGTTCAGTCTTAACGATATCTTATTTTCATTGACGAATTTTAAGACGAGTTACAAATGTAACGAATTATTTGTTTTAACAATTTTTTAAACTTTTTTTAAAAAATGACTAGGTATCTAATTTTCCATTTATTCAATTATTTTTTGTACTTGCATTTTTATTTGTAAAAAACTAATTTTTAATTTTCATTGTTTAAATAAAGTGGCCTGATGATGGTGTCAAACCAAGACACCGAAACGTTGCACAAGTGATACAAGTGTTTCATTTACTACTCTTCCGATAATCGATTTAAAAAACATTAACAAATAGGTAAATACCATTTTTAGTATTATAGAGAGGACTTTGGCAGCAATATATCTCCAATTATTATATTAGTAGAAATACTTAATCTCTTCTGTAACAAATCTAAAAATTTTCTAAAATCCAATAGCTTTGAGCCTTCACATAAACAATAATAGAAATTATTTTTTTTTAGAATTTGTAAGAGTTTGTAGAGGTTGCTTTGTATTCCTAATTGTCAAATTTGCATATATTCATATTTGTGCATTTACGATAATGATATTGTAATATAAATTAAAAAAGAATTTGGCGTTTTTTTTGACAGTTAAATAAATTTCGGATTACAAATATTGTCTGATCACAATCTAATAATAATCTAATAATAAAGTTGAATATAAAGAAAAAAAAGATATAAAATTAAAATTTTGTGTCCACGTGGACATTTGTATTGACCCCCCCTCGTGGAAAATCGTGGATTTTTGTCGAACCCCCCTCCCCCCTAAACTGTCCACGTGGTATATGGACGACCCCAGAGATTAATATACTATATAGTTAATTCCTTATAATTAATAAAATAATAATTAAAATTAATAAAAATATAATTTTATCGGTTTACAAATAGCAGGCACGTTCGTGCCGGACCATTTCTGGCACGACTGTGCCAGACTGACGGGCTGGCAATATCGCTAGCTATAGCGCGCACATTCAGCTGCTTATGTGCCGGCATTTCGGTCTTATTAATCGGACCGAGGTCCGGCAAATACGCACCCTATTAGCGGACATTTTGTTATCTGGGATAATATTGGGAACATTCCAGCAATATGCCACAACATTGAGGCAATATTGGTAATGTTAAGGCAATGTTCCCAATATCGCTGTAACATTACGTGCTACTGGGGTGAAATGTCCAAAATGCAACTTTTCACTATTTATTGTATTAAGACTACAAAAGTCATTCTATAACGTTCTAAGTACCACAAAATTATAGGAAAACGATCGCTTAACACAATTATATACTTACTGACTTGATTAAATTCAATTTGTTACTATATTCGACCAATTAGCTTAGGCGGCCAACTTAGGACCACTCTCCTCTACTAGTTTCTGAAAAGATTTTTGTTAGAGTTTTATTATAATAAATAGGTCAGAACAGGGCTAAAAGTTGGCAAAAGTCAGTTTTCTGCTTTCTAGAAAGGCTTATTTGAGGTTATTAGAGCTCTATATTAAAATTAAATAGAATTAAATATTTTAATTAAAATAAATTAATTAAATAGAACCTAAAAATTTTTAAAAAATCCAGCCCTACACGGAAAAAAATTTTCTGTGAAAATTACAAGATTTCCTGTGCCATCTACACGGAAAAAGTATCGGCACATCAGATGTACAGATTTTGTGTCAAATTTTCTTCTACATTTATTTTGCACGCCATCTGTGCCAGTTTGGCGTATCTGACGTGCATTACGTACGTCTGATATCTCGAAATGGCATAAAGCACAACTTAACCTATTTGTATATTTTACAAAAAAGTTTGTGTTTTCTATAAGAAATTTTTTTCCGTGTACTCTAACATATTTACAACAAAACTCTCACAAAAACCTTTCCAGAAACTTGGAAGTTTTTTTTAGCTTTTTTAGGTCTATTTCTAATCTAGCTCTAACCTCCAGTAAGAAGCGAGGAATTGAAAAGGATTGAAATAATTCAAACTCTGTATGGTGTAGTAGAAATTATCCAATACTTTTGAATGCCATTTCTGTCCAATACTTTTCTATACCATGATACACGGAAAAAAATAATTCGGAAATAGTTCCTGAATTCGTTCCGAAATTGAGGATATGAGCAAAAGTCGGTAATTATTATAGAGCTGTTATTTGGAAGAAATGTCGAACTTTCAAAATAGATATTTAGGAATTATATGGTAAGAACTCGGTATTTATGTGATAGTTTTTACGAAATGTATATACGCGTATATACTTGATCGACATTCGTCAAGCAAGGCGAACTGTGATTGGTTGAGGAGGATACACACACATACATACATACATAATACACTTATAGCTACCTACATATATTCTAACGCACACATAATTTATACACAAATAAACGCAAATACACGACGCATTGAATCGCACGCTGGTTGTAGGGACCTGGGAAGTCTCTTATATACTAGACTTTACTTTTATTCAGCGCTTGTGAGAAACGGGGTCGGCACATCTTTTCTTTCGATGAAGTTCGGGAATTATTATGAAATTTAAACTGGAGTTCTCCTTGATTAGACGCTTGTAAATACTATTTTAGAAGAAATATAATTTCTACGACAAAATTTCGATAATATTATAGACCAGTTCTGTATTTCTCCAGGAATTTATTTACAATGCTGATTTTGAAAGTCTCACAAGAACCGTTTCGTAATTAGTTCGGAACGATTCAAATATACTTACATTGAATTTCTAAAACTTTCTGGAACTTTGCACAAATCCTCAATTATGGAACAAATTCAGGAATTCTTACAGAATTTATCTTTTCCGTGTAGGACCACGTTTCGTCTAAAAATGAATGCTATTCAATTCTGTTTGTAATTGTTAACAAAGACAAAATTTTTTTCTTAATGCTTTCCAATCCCATCAGAAATTATTACAGCCTGGATTTTTTTAATTTATAAGATACATACATTGGCAGATTTTGTAAAAAGTCCGCTCCGCTCGACTGTATGCTTACAAGCCAGTCAAACATACCAAAATGGTCTAAAAATTGAAATTCAAAATTTTAATTTTTCAAACATACATTCTTGTAGGAAATTGAATGGCGCATCTTTTTTTCTATTAAAATTTTTTTGTAGAACAAATATTTTTTAAGACAATGACCAAAAACTAAAAATTTTAAACTTATAAAATTAATTAAATTTTAAAACATAAATCATCATATCTTCGGTAATTATTATTGGATTTAGATGAAATTTGGCATACATCTTCTTTTGGGTTAAGAGAAGGCAACGACAAAATCAAAAATAAAAAAATCATCAATTATTTAACAATTTTGCTTTGTTAATGAAGAGAGGTTAGAAATTCTACTTTCTCAACTTTGCTGATAAAAAGTCTGCGGAGAATTTTATAATTCAGAAAACTTCCAGTAAGACATTTATTTATTAACATTCAAGGAAGTTTTTTGCAAAATTTCAAAAAGATTTGTTAAAAACTAACGAAAATATGAATAAATTTAAAAAATTCGCTCGTCACGTCAACCCTATATATATACTCACATATGTATACAACTTCTGTTTTTCTTCATAAATACAAAATTTCAATGAAAACAATAGCAATTGAACCATTTATTAATTTAACAATATTTAATAATTAGGTATATTATATTTGTTTTTACATTAATTTTTTTTATTTATTAAATATTACAATAATAAAACTCATTAAATTAATAATTATTAATGTAAAAACAAATATAATTTAATTATTAAATAATTGTTAAATTAATAAATGGTTAAATTGTTATTGTTTTCATTGAAATTTTGTATTTATGAAGAACAAACAGAAGCTGTATACATTTGTGTGTATATAAGGTTGACGTGGCTATGTTTAACGCCGAGCGCATTTTTTAAATTTATTCATATTTTCGTTAGTTTTTAACAAATCTTTTTGAAATTTTGCAAAAAACTTCTTTGAATGCTAATAAACAAATGTCTCACTGGAAGTTTTCTGAATTATAAAATTCGCTCAGAGTATTAATGGCTCGGGACATTTTAAATATTACTCGGCTTTTAATAAAATTTAGATTCCTTGAAGTAAAATATACTTTTTCAAAAAAGTAAAAATCGTTTGAATACGAAGCAAAAGTTACTATTTTTCGAGCAGTTTCAAAATTACTACTTAAAAGTAGTAATTTTTCATCGAAAATAGTATAATTATTACTATTTATTTTTCTCCGTGTAGTATTATATTATTATACTATATTTGTATGAGCATTTGAAAGGATTGAAATTGTAAACTTTTCAACTACTGCCGCGGAATTTTAGAAGCATAGGACAGAAATGGTATTCAAAAGGATAGAATTTTTTTAATGCTTCTTAATCTTTGCTTTCTTACTGGGCCCTTAAAGCGAACCCTGGGTGTGCGACACCCATATTCTAGTGTCGCTATTGGACTGTACCTTTTGTACTTAACTTTATGTTCCGTGAGTGACATTAGTCTCCCAAGTGTCTTTGTGTATTTGATAACTTTATGAAGTTGACGGCGAAAAATTTCTGGGTGGCTTCAGTTTAGGGTAATTTCAGTAGTTTTAAAAAACTTTTTTTTAATTATTAAGATTAAATAAATCATTATGAAACCTATTTTTCTTCAAAATAGATGTACTGGGCTACATAAGATAATTTTTCTAAAAGATAAAATCCTATTCCAGCTTGGAGAACACACTTTAAAGTCCCCGGGTGTCGCACACCCAGTGTGCGGTTTGAGGATGGATTCGTAAGTGTGCGCTTTAAGGGCTAAAATGGTTACTTTAAAAACTAAAAAAGACATTTGTCAGTTTTAAGCCTTATTAATCTTCTTAGTTTCTATAAAGGTGGTTTTTCAAATTCTATAAGTAGGGCAAATAGGGCAAAAGCCACTTTAGTATGAATATAGAAAAATATTTAAAAAAATCCTATGGCTTATAAGGAGAGTGAAAATAAAGATAATATATACAGCAATGGACCAGCTATGTCTCGCCAAGCATCTGCCAATTTATGGCCAAGGACGTAGAGTTTGTCGATGTTGTCGCTGACCCGAGGTCGATTCAATTATTGTTACAATTAAAGCATTCTTCAATGTTTGATAACATTATTTTTCAGTCTCCTCAACGCGTCCTTATATACCACAGAAGAAAAGCAATGATTGGATATACCATTGTTTTACGCCCACCTATATTATAAACAAACCGAAACTGAAAACTCTATACGCACACATCGCACATGCGAGATATACGCCTGCTGCTAAATCGCACCATTGTTTCGAGTACACTAAAAGAAAAAAAATGAAAAAATGAGAATATATTCTCAACATTATAAACCAAGACTTGATTTTAAAGTTTGTTTTTCGATAAATTGCACGATTTACTCCTCTAATATTCCGACCACGTGTGTATATATCGCCAATCAGCTTAATTATTCGCAAAAAAGTTCTCCTCCTGATATATGTTTGATAAGACGCATGCTAATTTCGTTTTAACAATATAAAATAATATTTCCTGAGTTTCAGACACGAAATTGCAGACAATTTTCTTACAAAAAATCTCCTGTTATTTCTTATTTTAACCAGGGAAGTTGGACAAGTCTTGGGCCAATACCGGGCCGATTTTGGCAATATTGCTTCTAATTCTTGGTCCTGATCGGATTTTTGAGTTAGATTGTCCTGCTTGCCCTGTTTCAATCCAACCACAATGTAGCCTTGATATGTCCAGGTTGGTTCCAAGTTTGGTCGTGCGTTTTATTTCGGATCGAAACCACTTGGGTATTTTTTTACTTCAAGTTAATAATTTTTATAGAATATTAAGAAATTGTATGTTTTACTCACAAATACTTATGAACCAGTCAATCAAAACATGAACTCACCTGAAACAAGTGGATAAGAAAAACAGAAATATTATAATAATTTTATAAAATTAATTTTAATTAAAATTAATTTTAATTCAATATATTGAATTAAAATTAAAAATAAATAACTTTAAATTGAGTAAATTTACTTTTTAGAAACTAAACAAATAAATTTTGTTTGATTACAAATTTTTTAAAGTTTACTTTGAGCAAAGCGTGGTCAGGTTTGCGCCAGGACAGGCCAGTTTTTTCTCCCATTAAAATCGTGTTAAATTTTAAATTAAAAACTGGGCCTGAAAAGAATAAAAAATCTACCCGTTATTTAATCAATTTTATTTTTATCAAAGCGTGGTACGAACTTTATTAATTTTTACATTTTGTGTAGAAATGTCAACCGGGCTCTAGCAGGGGAAAAATCAGGGAACAGAATTTGATCCATTAGAGTAATTTTATTAAATAATAATTAACAACATAAAGATTGCGCCCTACTTTAGACCGATTATAAGTAGGTCATGATCAAGAACTGATAACCCAGCTGGAAGGGTTTCCGGAAATTTTCCGGAAAACTTCCGGAAACTTTCCGGAAGCGGTTTCCGGAAGTTTTCCGGAAATTTTTTTTTGTACAGAAATTATTCGGAAATCTTCCGGAAATTTATTTTTTTTACGGAAATCATTCGGAAATCTTCCGGAAAATTTCCGGAAATTTATTTTCTTTTTACGGAAATCATTCGGAAATCTTCCGGAAATTTATTTTTTTTTACGGAAATCATTCGGAAATCTTCCGGAAATTTATTTTTTTTGTACGGAAATCTTCCGGAAAATTTCCGGAAATTTTTTTTTTTTGTACGGAAATCTTCCGGAAAATTTCCGGAAATTTATTTTTTTTTACAGAAATCATTCGGAAAATTTTCGGAAATTTAATTTTTTTTAACAGAAATCTTCTGGTAAATTTCCGGAAATTTATTTTTTTTAAGGAAATCTTCCAGGAAATTTCTGTAAATTTATTTTTTTTTACGGAAATCTTTCAGAAATTTATTTTCTTTTTACAGAAATTTTGCGGAAAATTTCCGGAAATTTATTTTTTTTTTACGGAAATATTCCGGAACATTTCCGGAAATTTAATTTTTTTTACAGAAATCTTCTGGGAAATTTCCGGAAATTTATTTTTTTTTTTACGGAAATCATTCGGAAATCTTCCGGAAATTTATTTTTTTTTACGGAAATCATTCGGAAATCTTCCGGAAATTTATTTTTCTTGTACGGAAATCTTCCGGAAAATTTCCGGAAATTTATTTTTTTTGTACGGAAATCTTCCGGAAAATTTACAGAAATTGATTTTTTTACGGAAATCATTCGAAAATCTTCCGGAAAATTTCTGGAAATTTATTTTCTTTTTACGGAAATCATTCGGAAATTAATTTTTTTTACGGAAATCTTCTGGTAAATTTCCGGAAATTTATTTTTTTTACGGAAATCATTCGGAAATCTTCCGGAAATTTTTTTTTTTTGTACGGAAATCTTCCGGAAAATTTCCGGAAATTTATTTTTTTACGCAATTCTTCCGGAAAATGGAAATTTATTTTTTTTACGGAAATCATTCGGAAATCTTCCGGAAATTTTTTTTTTTGTACGGAAATCTTCCGGAAAATTTCCGGAAATTTATTTTTTTACGCAATTCTTCCGGAAAATTTTCGGAAATTTATTTTTTTTGTACGGAAATCTTCGGAAATTTTCTAAAAATTTATTTTTTTTCCGGAAATTTATTTTTTTTTACGGAAATCTTCCGGAAAATTTCCGGAAATTTTTTTTTTTGTACTGGAATCTTCCGGAAATTTATTTTTTTTAACGGAATTTTTCTGGAACATTTCCGGAAATTTTTTTTTTTATTCAATTCTTCCGGAAAATTTTCGGAAATTTATTTTTTTGTACGGAAATCTTCGGAAATTTTCTGGAAATTTATTTTTTTTTGTGGAAATCATCTGGAAACTTTTCGGAAATTTATTTTTTTTTGTACGGAAATCTTCCGGAAAATTTCCGGAAACTTATTTTTTTACGGAAATCATCCAGAATCTTTCGGTAAATTATTTTTATTTTACGGAAAACATCGGGAATTTTTCCTGAAATCTATTTTTTAAGGAAATCAGTCGGATTTCAGTCACACTTGTAGTTAATATTATTTGATATTCATGAATTTTATTATATTGCGAAAAATGAAACTCAAGTGTTAAAATTTTGTAAAGTAATTAAACTCATTGTGGAAATTGATTCTTATAGGCAGCTATTCAGATATAAATCATCTTTTCTAAAGGTAAGTAAAACTTTTACTATTGATACCCATTACAAAAAATGCATATAAATATTTCACCGATTTTAAAAATAATTTTTAAATATTCTAAAATATGACTCAATTTTTAAAAATTTGATTTTTTCCGAGCATGGTAAAAATATGACGAACTACGGAAATATTTATTTTTAATTTTTAAGTAATTATTTCAAGATAATTTAACCTCGAAAATTAATTTTTTTTAAATATGGATAATTTAACCTTTAAATGTTACTATTGTAAAGTATCAACAAAGTTTTAAAGATTGTGATTGGGAATTATGAAGGAAAAAAAAGTATTTTTTAAACAAGAGAACCATGCTTTTTTAGTATATGTTTCATACAACTGAGATATAAGGACACGCCTCTTTAGCAGGACGTTCATACAGAATTACCATAGGAAGTCTCCATACTACAAACGCTTGATTTTTCTCTCCGTGTATGACTACAATTTTACTGCACGGTACTGTCAATTTTGTAGCATGGCACTGTAAATTCTATAGCATGACACTGTTAATTCTATACCATCTGTTTTTGAACGTATTTGAATACATATTTTGTAATAACAAAAGCACATGCTATTGATTCAAAAGCATATTTCATCGTCTAAAATATACATCTATATAAACTGTAAATACTGTTTAATAGAGATGTGCAAAAAGCTCGAAATGTCGAGCCGAGCCAAGCCCAAGCCGACTCGATGTATCGAATACTCGAAATTTTCGAGTACTCGAGTGACTTCGAGTACTCGGGTAAATTCGATTACTTGATTAAATTCGAGTACTCAAATTCACTCGAGTACTCAAAAAAATTCAAGTACTCGAATTTTTCGAGCTCTTTACACAGCTCGGCTCGAGCTCGAACTGATTAGGCTTGGCTCGGCTCGAAAAATGAAAAGCTCGAAATAGCTCGATCGAGCCTTGAGCTTCACACTTTTTGCACACCTCTACTATTTAATAATTTAACAATATTGTTTTTAAAATAATTGTAAAAATTATTTCAAACTAACTACTATCCGTGAGAAAATGATAGGCCCCTGAAAAGTGTTTGAGTTTGACTTGAAATATCTCTGTTAAAAAAATTATTTGAAAAAAATGAGAAATATTTTTGAAAAGCGTGGAATCTCTTCGTTTGTATACGAAAATCCAATACAAAAAAAATTTTTTGCACCGTACAGGTGCAAAATTACATCACAGTGTACCCGATTTTTCGACATTTTCAAAAATGGTCGACTTTGGTACAAGATTTTACATGGAAGCGATTATTCAAAACCTTCGAAAAAATAACTATTTATTAACTGAATCTGTCCAAACGAATTTGCTTTATAATTATTCAAAAATCTTAATTATTATTGCATTTATTAACAATAATAGGATACAATGTTATCTCTGGTTCTAATAGTCTAATTGAAATACACTGCAAGCCCGATCAGCGGTCACCCGATCAGTGGTCACTTGTTTACGTCGTTTGTAGATGGGGCGGGCGAGGGGCAAAGAGGGAGTCGAAAAGTTGTGGCAGTAGCGTATACATTAAAGACGCTCTGGCCCCTTAAAAAAAAATTCAGTAGTCAAGTAATGGTAACCCATCATAAAACAGTTCGTACGGTCCTATATGTTTACGCCCGATCAGCGGTCGAGCACCCCCGGAGCTGACCGCTGATCGGGCTTGCAGTGTAAATCAAATTGGAAGTTGTAATTAATTAATCTTTTTATTATCTTAGCTCATTAATTGAAGAAAACAAAATTCTTCTATTAATTACATTTTTCAACATTTATTTGGACATTTTTTTCAGAACAAGTATAAAACGGTTACGAGGGGCTGTTCACTCTCGAATCCAAGATTCGTAAGATAACGATTATTTACGAATACAAAGAAATCCGTGGAGAATCCGCCCGAATTTTAAGAAATCATAAGGATTCGCCTTTTACGAATCCAAGCGATTTCATGTGAATCCAAGATTCAGAGAATTCGTCACCTACGATTCCAGTCGATTCCAAGTGAATGCATGAGAATAATAATAAATTTTCAAATTATTGTTGAATTGGATTCTGAGTGATCAGCCCCTCGAACGGTTGCAAAAACCAAATTTTTTTTCGACAAAATCCTTACCCTGTCATAAATAATACTACGAACTTCTCCAAAATGTGGGCTCAGAATAAAGCTTAGAATTTTTTCACATAGGCTCTACAGTGCATGCCAGATTTTTATTTATGACAGGGTTAAGATTTTGTCGAAAAAAATTGGGTTTTTGCAACCGTTTTACACTTGTTCTGAAGGAAAGAAAACTGTCCAAATAAATGTTGAAAAATGTAATTAATAGAAGAATTTCGTTTTCTTTAATGAGCTAAGATAATAAAAAGATTAATTAATTACAACTTCCAATTTGATTTATTTCAATTAGACTGTTAGAACCAGAGATAACATTGTATCCTATTATTGTTAATAAATACAATAATAATTAAGATTTTTGAATAATTATAAAGCAAATTCGTTTGGACAGATTCAGTTAATAAATAGTTATTTTTTCAAAGTTTTTGAATAATCGCTTCCATGTAAAATCTTGTACCAAAGTCGACCATTTTTGAAAATGTCTAAAAATGGGGTACACTGTGATGTAATTTTGCACCTGTACGGTGCAAAAAATTTTTTTAGTATTGGATTTTCGTATACAAACATATGAGATTCCATGCTTTTCAAAAATATTTCTCATTTTTTTCAAATAATTTTTTAACAGAGATATTTCAAGTCAAACTCAAACATTTTTCAGGGGCCTATCATTTTCTCGCGAATAATAATATTTTATTAATAAAATTGTATCAACCTTACATCTCAATCAGTTTACATGTTTTATTAGACAACATTATGCTTCTAGTTCTAAATGATAAATTAATATATTTTAACATATATTTTCTTAATTCAATACACAAGTTATTCTCTCAACAAAATTAAATTCAATAGCTTTGGTGCTATTGGGCCAACAGTTTTTTTCAAAGTGTAGATTTGTTCATAAATCTTTTTTCACCCAGATAGCCAAGCGTACTAATCATTATTTTTTAGTAGAGCGTATTGGTATCGTACTCATATTGTACTTGTACGAAATAATAGAGTATGTACATACCAGTACGATACTAGTATAAAAATGGTATGTTGTACAGTTAGAATTCTAAAATCGCCAAAGTACTCCGTACGAATATAATAATAGGTACAATACCAGTTCGTCGTACTAATTGGGATTTTAGGTTATGAATTTCCTATGCTTTTCCGCCATTATCAGTACGACATACCAGTACAGTACCTGGTACAGTGCGAAGGTACATGGCTGGTACAGTACTAGTACGCTGGTTATCTGGGCACATGCGGCGATCCACTCAGCTGTTATGTGTCATGGCGTCGCGCCGTTTGATTAAACAGCGTGTGCCCAAATAGCACGTAACATTACTGGAATATTGCAGCAATGTAACTTGTAATGTTAGTAACATTACAGTCTAACATTGCAATAATATTAAAATGTCCGCCCCAAGGACATGTAATGTAATGTTACAGTAACATTACATGGTAATGTTGTTACCTAATTATGTTGTTTTCTCTGTAAAATATAATTTGTTTTCTAAATGTATACTTAAAAAAATGCTTTTGTATGTTGACTTATATACTTCAAAATTGTTTCAAAAAATGTTCTTAAGATAATTTAATTTCGAGAAATTAATAAAAGGAAATTTCTGCAATTGTTTTCTTTATACCTTTTTTGATTTATCTATTCCTAATCCAAAATCATTAGTTTATTTTTAACATTCATACACGAAGAAAAAAATCAAGCATTTGCAGTATGGATATGGTTCATACTTAAAAAGCACGGCGCTGTTTATCTAGATTTGTAAAAATATATGTTGAAAGAGTAGAAATCTATACTTTTTTAGCATTGATTTCTACAAATCGAGTATAAACAACACCGTGCTGTTTATACGCTGTTTAAACAACTGCTGTTTAAACGTTTGATTCTTCTCTCCGTGTAAATGAACAAAAAATAATTCCTTAAAAACGTTGAAAAAATATTTTTTTTTCCTTCATAATTTTTAAATGTTCAATTCCTTTCAATTCCGTTTATTTCTAAGAATAGACTAAAATATATAGAACTTAACATTTTCTCATGTCTGCCAGTGGAAAAAAGGCTCAGAATTAAAATTAGGAATTTCCAATACAAGTCCTCAAACTACAAATCCTGAAATATTGCGTACGCATTCCCAATCACTTTAAATTATTTATTTGTTTCTAAGTAAGAGTTAAGAAAAACAATCTTTAAAACTTTGTTGATACTTTACAAAAGTAACATTTAAAGGTTAAATTATCCATATTTAAAAAAAATTAATTTTCGAGGTTAAATTATCCTGAAATAATTACTTAAAAATAAAAAATAAATATTTCCGTAGGTTGTCATATTTTTACCATGCTCGGAAAAAATCAAATTTTTAAAAATTGAGTCATATTTTAGAATATTTAAAAATTATTTTTAAAATCGGTGAAATATTTATATGCATTTTTTGTAATGGGTATCAATAGTAAAAGTTTTACTTACCTTTAGAAAAGATGATTTATAACTTAATAGCTGCCTATAAGAATCAATTTCCATAATGAGTTTAATTACTTTACAAAATTTTATCACTTGAGTTTGATTTTTCGCAATATAATAAAATTCATGAATATCAAATAATATTAACTACAAGTGTGACTGAAATCCGACTGATTTCCTTAAAAATAGATTTCCGGAAAAATTCCCGATGTTTTCCGGTAAAATAAAATTAATTTCCAGAAAGATTCTGGATGATTTCCGTAAAAAAATAATTTTCCGGAAATTTTTCGTAAGATTTCCGTACAAAAAAAATAAATTTCCGGAAATTTACCGTAAAAAAAAAAAAAAATTCCGAAAATTTTCTTGAAGATTTCCGTACAAAAAAAATAAATTTCCGGAAGATTTCCGTACAGATTCCGGATGATTTCTGTAAAAAAAATCAATTTCCGGAAATTTTCCAGAAGATTTCCGTACAAAAAAAAAATTTCCGGAAAATTTCCGGAAGATTTCCGGATGATTTCCGTAAAAAAAATAAATTTCCGGAAGATTTCCGAATGATTTCCGTAAAAAAAAATAAATTTCCGGAAATTTTCCGGAAGATTTCCGTAAAAAAAAAAATTTCCGGATGATTTCCGTAAAATAAAAATAAATTTATGGAAGATTTCTGTACAAAAAAAATAAATTTCCGGCAGATTTCCGTAAAAAAAAATAAATTTCCGGAATATTTCCGTACAAAAAAAATAAATTTCCGGAACACTTCCGGAACATTTCCGTACAAAAAAAATAAATTTCCGGAGAGGGCTTAGGGGGTTAAGTGTGCAAAAACTGCCCCCGCATCTATTTTTCTTAAATTTGGCCAATATATTACTATCCATATGACTATAACTTTCTGAAATTTTAAACTCAAAATTCGCTTTTTTGGGGAAGTTATGGAGGGGGAAAGCAAAATCAAAAAACTTATTTTTCTCGAAAACTACTGAACCGATTTTAATAAAATTTTAAAGGGGTTGTAATATAGATAAGACGATTTTAGAAAAACAAAAACAATAGTATATTGTGTGGCAAGGGCGGAAAATTGTCAATTCCTGACCGAGTTTGAAATTTGCCGCACGAGCGAAGCGAGGGCGGCAATCGTACGAGGTCAGAATTGACATTTCCGCCCGAGTTGCACACGATATTTTTTGTCCAAATGCGCGATAAACAAGACACATCCGTAAATTCAAAAATGAATATGCACTTATTATTAAATGTGTATGAAACATTTTTATTAAGCCTAAAGGCGCTTGCACACTTCCAAAATTTTGGGCGAGCAGCGAATTTTCATGGCCTTGAAACTCACATTACTAAATATGATTGGCTCTACAAAAAGCTGCGTGAAAATGTACTTTTGTCAGAGCCAATCATATTTAGTAATGTGCATTTCAAGGCCGTGAAAATTCGCTGCTCGCCTAAAAATTTAGAAGTGTGCAAGCGCCTTAAGGCGAGTCCGAATATTTTTGATAAATTTTACTTAAAAATTGACTCCGTTTTGATTTGAAGTAATAAAAAGTGATAATATAATAATTAGTAGTATTTATTTAATACTGCTAAAGCAGCGGGCAGAAAAGTCGTTTTTCCGCCCGCTAAGGCCATGGAGGCGGGCGGAAAAGTGATTTTTCCGCCCGCTGTTGGTAGTCGGTCGGCAAAAGCTTACTTTCCGCCCGCTATGCATGCACGGAAAGTCGAGTTTATCGCGCATGCAGGACAAAAAAATATTTTTTCAAAAAAAATTTTTGAAATTTTCAAAATTTTTTTTTTGGGTTATTTTTTTAAGTGACCACTTTCTCTTTTGTTGTAGAAAGTACCTTATAATGTCCCCTTTAACATATATTTTTTCTAAATTTTTTAAAAATATAGTTTTTTAGTAAAATGTCAAAAACCATGGTCATGCTATTTGTCACGTACGGTAATATTATATGCACATATATGTATACATATGGGCAATTTCATGTGATAGGGTATAGCAAAATAAGTAGGGAAAAAGTGACCCGAATATATTTTTTCCATTCATTCCTACTGACTTAACAATAACTTTTTGAAATATTTAACTCAAAATTTTGAGTTTTTTGGAACTTATGGAGGGGAAAAAATCGAAAAACGCATTTTTCTCAAAAACAACTGTATGCATTTTAATCAGCTTTGGATATGTTGAAAAGACAATTAAAGAGATTCCAAAAAAATTTTCAAATTTTTTTTTCAATAAATTCGAAAAAAAAAATTTTTTTTTGAAAATTTCAAATTGAAAATTTCTTTATAAATGTGCCAATTTTATGTATTTTCTCATTTTATTCTCTTTTGTGATCTACTTAATAAAAAAATTTTGCCCGACATGATTTCAGGGTGTGTCACGGTAAATAACTCAAAAACCCTACCCGGTACATTGTGATCTTGTATGTGAATGGTTAATTAATTAATTATTTATTTAATTAGAAATTAATACTTAGGGGTTTTCTGAATACAAGTGAAATCGATGTCAAAAAAAATTATTTCCAAAGAAAAATCCAAAAATTTTTATTTTGGAATTTAAAATTTTTTTTTTTTGGATCGTTGTAGCGGTACATCACACTTTTTTTATTTAACGTTTTTAACAGTCTTACTTTTTCAAAAATAATGGCCTAGATGATTCTAGAGTGCGACACGGTAAAAAAACTCAAAAAATCCTAAAATTTGATTTTAAAATTTCCCAAATTTTTTTGACAGTCTAAAATATTTTTTTATTTTATTTAGCACCTCAATAACCCACTAGTAATAAGTTGTAAAAATATTTGACAGGTATTTTAAAATTAACCATTCACATACGACATAAAAATGTACCGGGTAGGGTTTTTGAGTTATTTACCGTGACACACTCTGAAATCATGTCAGGCAAAATTTTTGTATTAAGTAGATCACATAAGACAAATGAGAAAATACATAAAAATGTCACTTTAATAAAACTACAAAATTTTTTTTTTAATTTCAAAAAAATTTCATTTTAAAATTTAAAAAAAAAAAAGATTTTTGGAATTTAAAAAAAAAATTTGAAATTTCTTTTGGAATCTCTTTAATTGTCTTTTCAACATATCCAAAGCTGATTAAAATGCATACAGTATTTTTTGAGAAAAATGTGTTTTTCGATTTTTTCCCCTTCACAAGTTCCAAAAAACTCAAAATTTTGAGTTACAAATTTCAAAAAGTTATTTTTAAGTGAGTAGGAATGAATGGGAAAAATATATTCGGGTCACTTTTTCCCTACTTATTTTGCTTTACCCTATCACATGAAATTGCCCATATGTATACATATATGTGCATATAATATTACCGTACGTGACAAATAGCATGACCATGGATTTTGACATTTTACTCAAAAACTAAATTTTTAAAAATTTGGAAAAAATATATGTTAAAGAGGACATTATAAGGTACTTTTTACAACAAAAGAGAAAGTGGTCACTTCAAAAAATAACACTAAAAAAAATTTTGAAAATTTCAAAAATTTTGTTTGAAAATTTTTTTTGAAAAAAAAATTTTGATTTAGTTTTTCTAAAATCGTCTTATCTATATTTACAACCCCTTAAAATTTCATTAAAATCGGTTAAGTAGTTTTCGAGAAAAATAAGTTTTTTGATTTTGCTTTCCCCCTCCATAACTCCCCCAAAAAAGCGAATTTTGAGTTCAAAATTGCAGAAAGTTATAGTCATCATATAGTAATATATAGGCCAAATTTGAGAAAAAAAAGATGCGGGGGCAGTTTTTGCACACTTAACCCCCTAAGCCCTTTTCCGGAAGATTTCCGAATGTTTTCCGTAAAAAAAATAAATTTCCGGAAGATTTCCGTAAAAAAAATAAATTTCCGGAAGATTTCCGAATGATTTCCGTAAAAAAAATTACTTTCCGGAAATTTTCCGGAAGATTTCCGAATGATTACTGTAAAAAAAAATAAATTTCTGGAAATTTTCCGGAAGATTTCCGTACAAAAAAATAAATTTCCGGAAATTTTCCGGGAGATTTCCGAATGATTTCCGTAAAAAAAATAAATTCCCGGAAATTTTCCGGAAGATTTCCGAATGATTTCCTTAAAAAAAAAATAAATTTCCGGAAATTTTCCGGGAGATTTCCGAATGATTTCCGTAAAAAAAATAAATTTCCGGAAATTTTCCGGGAGATTTCCGAATGATTTCCGTAAAAAAAAAAAAATTTCCGGAAATTTTCCGGAAGATTTCCGTACAAAAAAAATAAATTTCCGGAAATTTTCCGGAAGATTTCCGAATGATTTCCTTAAAAAAAAATAAATTTCCGGAAATTTTCCGGAAGATTTCCGTACAAAAAAAATAAATTTCCGGAAATTTTTCGGAAGATTTCCGAATGATTGCCGTAAAAAAAATAAATTTCCGGAAATTTTCCGGGAGATTTCCGAATGATTTCCGTAAAAAAAATAATTTCCGGAAATTTTCCGGAAGATTTCCGTACAAAAAAAATAAATTTCCGGAAGATTTCCGAATGTTTTCCGTAAAAAAAAATAAATTTCCGGGAGATTTCCGAATGATTTCCGTAAAAAAAATAAATTTCCGGAAATTTTCCGGGAGATTTCCGAATGATTTCCGTAAAAAAAAATAAATTTCCGGAAATTTTCCGGAAGATTTCCGTACAAAAAAAATAAATTTCCGGAAATTTTCCGGAAGATTTCCGAATGATTTCCTTAAAAAAAAATAAATTTCCGGAAATTTTCCGGAAGATTTCCGTACAAAAAAAATAAATTTCCGGAAATTTTTCGGAAGATTTCCGAATGATTGCCGTAAAAAAAATAAATTTCCGGAAATTTTCCGGGAGATTTCCGAATGATTTCCGTAAAAAAATAATTTCCGGAAATTTTCCGGAAGATTTCCGTACAAAAAAAATAAATTTCCGGAAGATTTCCGAATGATTTCCGTAAAAAAAAATAAATTTCCGGAAATTTTCCGGAAGATTTCCGAATGATTTCCGTAAAAAAAATAAATTTTCGGAAATTTTCCGGAAGATTTCCGAATGATTTCTGTAAAAAAAAAATAAATTTCCGGAAATTTTCCGGAAGACTTCCGTACAAAAAAAAATAAATTTCCGGAAATTTTCCGGAAGATTTCCGAATGATTTTCGTAAAAAAAAAAAATTTCCGGAAATTTTCCGGAAGATTTACGAATGATTTCCGTAAAAAAAAATAAATTTCCGGAAATTTTCCGGAAGATTTCCGAATGATCTCCGTAAAAAAAATAAATTTTCGGAAATTTTCCGGAAGATTTTCGAATGACTTCTGTAAAAAAAAAAAATAAATTTCCGGAAATTTTCCGGAAGATTTCCGAATGATTTCTGTAAAAAAAAAATAAATTTCCGGAAATTTTTCGGAAGATTTCCGTACAAAAAAAAAAATTTCCGGAAGATTTCCGTACGAAAAAAATAAATTTCCGGAAGATTTCCGTACAAAAAAAATATATTTCCGGAAGATTTCCGAATAATTTCTGTACAAAAAAAAATTTCCGGAAAATTTACGGAAACCCTTCCAGCTGGGTAGATCAGGTTAGAACCAGGACAAAGCCATTTTTGGACCCAATCAAAACCGCATTTCACTTAAAATCGAAAACTAGGTCCGAAAAAGTAAAAAACTGCATGTGATTAAGTCGAGGAAAGATGATGGAAAAAATTTAAAAAATAAAATTTTTATTGGTTTAAATCTGGTCTGACCTGGTTCTAACCTGGTCCTATGAGTTCTCTATCAAGACCTACATATATATGTAATCGGACTGAATTTTTTTTAAAAGGTTTTTTTAAGAAATAATAATTTAAACTTTTTTTTACTAACTAAATAATTTATATAATTGTTAGAAGAAATAAAAAGAGATTGATTAATTTTGTCACAAGTTCTTTTTAAATATCTATTTGCTAGTAAATATTAAGAAGAGTTAATCTATATGACAAAATTCGCAAAACCAAAACTTTTCTAAGGAATCGAGCGAAGCGAAACAATAAAATTTACCGGAACAGAAGCGCCTATTGTTTACAAAGATATTTCTTCTGAGAAGAAATTACATGATCAAATCATGCAATGACGATGATTTAACTGTGACCGAAATTATACCAAGCTCACAGATATATTATTACCAAATCACAAATGCATACAATAGTCAATTACCAACTCTCTAAATCAGAATTTACAATGAAAAGTTGTTCAATAAATTTTAATTACTAACCAGTTTTGGTAATTTTTAAATAGAAGTTTTGTATTCTAGTAGATCTGATCTGATATTATTGTTTATTAAATTATTTGTGGAAATTGACTTAAAATTGGAAGAAAGGAATTTGAAATGGATGACAATTGGCTAAATGTTAGAGCAACTAATATGGATTATGCCAAGTTTAATCAATTTAAAGATTGAAATAATATTTGTTTAAAATCTAGTAACAAAAAAATATTTTTTAGTTGTCTAAATAGTGGCCCAACTTTAACTGCCAATATTGGACCAATATAGAAACAAATACCAAGACTTGAATTTAAATATTGAAGCAATATTGGTCCAATTGACTTAATATTTATTCTAGTAACATAAAGAAATAAGTGTCAAATTAACAAATGATTTCAAAATTTGCTAAACCGTAGACCAATTTTAATATCTTATTATCTACAAAAAGTTTATATATATATATATATATATATATAAATATTTTATTACGCCAATATTATAGTCCAATATACAAAAAATATCAAACTTTAAAAAATTTAATAATGAACCAATTTTGGCCTACCCAGGCGGAAATTTCCAACCGGATCCTAGCCCGTACTGACGCCGGTGTAACTGTACTGGCTGGGAACCGCCTGCCAACCGAATGTGAACGGTCATTTTACCGAATAGTGACTAGGCCAGGAGCGCGCTGGCAACCGGCTCGGAACTGGCATTCTACCGCCCGCTGATCGGCCGGGAGAAGCCGTTCCTTGTATAATTCAACCGGCTGGGACCTGGCACTCTACCGACCGTGGATTTAATAGCCAGCTGAGGGCTGGCATTCTACCTACTGACAACCGGGTCGGATCCAAATGATAATTTCAACAAATGTCAATAAAAAAAATAATAATTAATTGCAAAAGATAAATACTGATGAAAATTCATTGACAGTTCACTTTACACATTTTTTTAATTTTTTTATACACTTAAACGCAATTTTTTATTACGTACACATTTGAAAAATCCTAACGCTTGGAGGTACGAACCTACGCCTAACCGAATATTTACGCACCGAAATCTCGCACGCTAACCACTATGCTACGCTCGCATGGGACTCTCAAATCTTAAATACTCTCAAGTGTCACAAGCTGAAATGAAAATTGTCGAATAACTACGCGTCAATGCTACAGCTATATTTTTATTATTATATAATATATTAAATAATTGTATCTCAATATAATAATATTGAACATAATAATATTAATAATTTTAATTAATATCACAATAAGGGAACGTCCATAAACTACGTAGACCAATTTTTTGGAAATTTTAACCCCCCCTCCCCCCACGTGGACGCAATTACATGTATTAGCGCCATTTTTTCCTCTTATGGTAGACAATTGCTTGACCCTCCCTCCCCCTAGACGTGCTACGTAGTTTATGAACGTTCCCTAATAATAAATATATTATTATTGAGATATTATTAATTAACATTAATATTATTGAGAATTAATAATAAATTATTAACATGAATATTAATATTTATTAATATTAATAATTTATTATTAATTCTCAATAATATCTTTATAAATAAGATCAGACTTTTGTCTGTACATTGCATAGAATTTGAAATTTCATGTTTAGTTTTTCTATTCGAGTAGTAAGAATTCCAAAAATGACAATAAAAAAAATTTATGTATGTATGTATGTATGTATGTACGCCTGTACGCAATATTTTGTCCGGGATAAACACAAAGACTACTTGACCGATTAAAACGAAACTTTACAGTCTCTTTGGTCTTAGTCTAACTTAAATTTATAGCCATATCCGATTGAAAAATATTAAGCTGAACGAAAGTTATAGCTTTTTTCACAAAATTCAAAAAATAAAAAAAATGCAAATTTTTTAATTTTTTGTCAAATTGATGTGACACTTTCTGTAGCTACTTTTTAATATAAATACAACTAATTTTCACTATAAAAATCCTCTATTCCTCTATATATTATATTAACTTAATGTACGACCGACCGACCGACTCACACCTCTTTCTATCTGTCTAACATCTATTAGAATACTTCACTCACACACATGTCCAAAAAACATATACCCATGTATGTTACACATATACTCTAAACACATATGTACATGTCATGTCACGCATGCGCAGTAGTATCCTATCAATGTTAGGCATGCGCAGTAGTGTTCTACCAATGTTAGGCATGCGCAGTAGTGTTCTACGAATGTTAGGCATGCGCAGTAGTGTTCTACCAAAGTTAGGCATGCGCAGTAGTGTTCTACGAATGTTAGGCATGCGCAGTAGTGTTCTACCAAAGTTAGGCATGCGCAGTAGTGTTCTATGTATGTTAGGCATGCGCAGTAGTATCCTATCAATGTTAGGCATGCGCAGTAGTATTCTGGCAATATTAAGCATGCGCAGTAGTATTCTGGCAATATTAGGCATGCGCAGTACTATCCTATCAATGTTATGCATGCGCAGTAGTGTTCTATCAATGTTAGGCATGCACAGTAGTGTTCTACCAATGTTAGGCATGCGCAGTAGTTTTCTACGAATGTTAGGCATGCGCATTAGTGTTTTACCAAAGTTAGGCATGCGCAGTAGTATTCTGGCAATATTAGGCATGCGCAGTAGTATTCTGGCAATATTAGGCATGCGCAGTACTATCCTATCAATGTTATGCATGCGCAGTAGTGTTCTATCAATGTTAGGCATGCGCAGTAGTGTTCTGCCAATGTTAGGCATGCGCAGTAGTGTTCTACGAATGTTAGGCATGCGCAGTAGTGTTCTACCAAAGTTAGGCATGCGCAGTAGTATTCTGGCAATATTAGGCATGCGCAGTAGTATTCTGGCAATATTAGGCATGCGCAGTAGTGTCCTATTAATGTCAGGCATGCGCAGTAGTATTTAACGAATGTTAGACATGCGCAGTAGTGTTCTACCAAAGTTAGGCATGCGCAGTAGTATTCTACGAATGTTAGGCATGCGCAGTAGTGTTCTACCAATGCTAGGCATGCGCAGTAGTGTTCTACGAATGTTAGGCATGCGCAGTAGTGTTCTACCAAAGTTAGGCATGCGCAGTAGTGTTCTATGTATGTTAGGCATGCGCAGTAGTATCCTATCAATGTTAGGCATGCGCAGTAGTATTCTGGCAATATTAGGCATGCGCAGTACTATCCTATCAATGTTATGCATGCGCAGTAGTGTTCTATCAATGTAAGGCATGCACAGTAGTGTTCTATTAATGTTAGGAATGCACATTAGTGTTCTATCAATGTTACGCATGCGCAGTAGTGTTATATGAATATCAGGCATGGGCAGTGGGGTTCTATGAAAATCAGGCATGCGCAGTAGTGTTCTATAAATATCAAGCATGCGCGCAAATCACCCACACATATACACTAATCACATGTACATGTATGCTCACACATATACATAAATAACATACACATGTATACTGACACATATGCAGATATAAAATCATACATACACACAAATCACATATATAGATTTAATAAACGATTGATAATATAAGTTGTTGAATTTTTTAATTTTGTGTATTTACTTATTTATTTGTTTGATAGAAATTAACAATAATTTTTTAAATGGATAATCAGTGAAAAATGACTGAGATTTCTGTAAGTGTAATTTTCTGCTGATTTTCAGTAAAATTATTTGTTTGACAGAAATTTACAATAATAAAAAAACATAATAAAATGACAATCAGTGAAGAATGACTGATATTTTAGTACTTTTTAACTGAATCCAGTATAGCGGACGAAAATGAAAGATTTAGTAAGAGAATACGTAAAAATAACATTTCGTATAATGTACAATGACAATTTTTTAAAATGTCACTTCTTAATTTTTGTCTTATTACACAATGATTTTAAATAAAATAATTTTTATTCTTATAAATATTAATAATTTTTTACATTTTCTAACCACTATAACCCAGTGTACACGTACTGGAACAATTCTGGAACCGTTCCAGAACTGTTCTTTATTTCCATTAACTGTTCTAGAACAGTTCTAGAACGTGCACACTGGGAGGTTTTTATTTTGTAAATGTTTAAACTCTGGTTTAAAAGAAAAATTTATATTATTATACAACTATATTGCCTAGACTTGCAAAAACGCAAAATCTAGACAAAGTCGTAACAATATTGTTACAATATATATTGTAACAATATTAGTGACGGTGATGTGCGTAAGAATAGTGCAGTAAAAATTTCAAAAAAACATTTCTCAAAAAAATTAATAAAACAGCATTTTTATATACTTTACGAGATAAAAATTCCTAAAAAAAGTGTTGAAATTGGGACGCATGATTATTCCCCAAATGTCATTTTTGCGAATTGTCACTTTTGCGAATCGCCATTTTTACGAATCGACATTTTTACGAATTGTCATCTTTACGAATTGTCATTTTTGCGAATTGTCGTTTTTGCGAAAAGCTATTTTTGCGAAATGTCATTTTTGCAAATCGACATTTTTACGAATTGTCAATTTTCCGAAAAGTCATTTTTGCGAATCGCCATTTTTACGAATTGTCAATTTTTCGAAAAGTCATTTTTGCGAATTGTCATTTTTGCGAAAAATACAATAGTGAATTTATAGACCTACAAGTTTTCTATTGTATTTTTCGCAAAAATGACTTTTCGGAAATTTGACCATTCGTAAAAATGGCGATTCGCAAAAATGACTTTTCGGAAAATTGACAATTCGTAAAAATGGGTATTCGCAAACATGACAATTCGCAAAAATGACAATTCGTAAAAATAACTTTTCGCAAAAATGACTATTTGCAAAAATGACTAATCTCAAAAATGACATTTCAGAAAAATGGCTTTTCGCAAAAATGACATTTCACAAAAATGTCTTTTCGTAAAAATGACAATTCGCAAAAATGAATTTTCGGAAAATTGACAATTCGTAAAAATGGTGATTCGCAAAAATGACTTTTCGGAAAATTGACAATTCGTAAAAATGGCGATTCGAAAAAATGACAATTCGCAAAAATAGCTTTTAGAAAAAAATGACAATTCGCAAAAGTGACATTTCGCAAATTTGGATTTTCGCAAAAATGAATATTCGCAAAAGTGCAGTTCGGTAAAATGACATTTCGGAAAAATGACATTTGGGGAATAATCATGCGTCTCTTGAAATTATGTGATTGGGGAGCGTTTACAAATGATGTCACGCAATTTTTCGGGATTTTATATACCCCCCCTCCCCTCTGTCACGCAATTTCATGCAATTTCACATGTAAAAATACATTGTGTCACGTTTAGTAGAGACCCTTCACCCTCGCCCAAAAAACGTGACATCATTTATGAACGCTCCCTTGCAAATATCTTGCAAAATATTAAAAATTTTGTAAAACTTTTTGGCACACTTATTTAGGACCCTAAACACTATCAAATTACAAAGTACCTAAGTAGCACGGAATATAACCTTAAGGTTAAAAAAAATTTTTTAAATTTGGTTTTTTAAGAGCCTTCTAAAGTGTAGTAGTCTACACTTTAGAAGGCTCTTAAAAGACCAAATTTAAAAATTTTTTTTCTTAGGTCTTTTATTATAATTATTTAAAATACTTTTTTGCCTATATTAGTACATATTTGAAGAATAAAAATAATGGTTTGTTTTTAATTTTTATTTAATTTTATCATCTGCAGACGGCATTCAGATTGAAACTCCAAAAAGTTAGTTGTCCAATTGCGGACAGTTTATCTCAAGATTGCCAAATCGGAAACAAAAAATCCAAATTGCTTTTTAAAAAGGAAGGTGTCTTGCATAGAAATCTACCACCATTAATGAAAAATGGACTAAAATAAAAAAATAGCAGATGTTTCAATAATTTTTGTCAAAATACACTATGTTTTTCAGTATTTTTCTAGTCTGCAAAAATGTTTTTTTTTAATTTTTTGACCATTTTCTGGTAAATTCTCACACAGGACATGCTAAAAAACAAATCGAGTTATCATTTTTTAAAATCGGTTCAGTAGATTCAGAGATAAACTGTCCGCAATTTGAGAAAACGTTATTTTGAGAAAAACGCGTTTAAACTTATATGTATTTAGAGGCCATCCATAAATTACCTAAAATTCTTTTGCAAATTGAAACCCCACTATTTTTTTTATGTCAGACACTGTCACATACATTAGCACTAATGTTTCTACTGGTCGTAACAAAAAGCTGGACCCCACCATCCCCTTAAAGACTTACTTAATTTGTCAATGACTTTTTACATTAATTGAATATTTTTTGAGAAATTTACTTTTATTTTTTACAATTGGTTTTAAATACTTTAGGAGGTGTTTTCTGAAGTCATAAAGAGTTAAAAAATACAATAAAAAAAATAAAATTTTTTAAAATTCTAAAGTGTAGTAGTACCTTAAATTGAAGGGAATAATGCATTTCATATTGGGAATATTCCAGTGGAATGTTCCAAAGATCTTAAAGTAATATTAAAATGCTGCCGCACAGGAATATTCCAAGATAACATTTAGGGAATGTTTCACGGTAATATCGAAGTAATATTCCAGGATGATGTTGAAGGTATGTTCCACCGTAATATTAATGGAATATTCCAGGGTGATGTTGAGGGAATGTTCCCAGATAATATTAAATATGTTGAAAATACCATTGAATTCGTTTTTACTAAAAAAAAGAAGATAAAGAGAAAAAAAGTCAAATTTTTTCAAAGTATAAAATTTTGGAATATTTTCAGGGAATATTCCCTTAATATTCATTTAACATTACCTTAAAATATTATATTAATATTACGGTGGAACATTGCCTCAACATCATCCTGGAATATTACTTCGAAATTACCGTGGAACATTCCCTCACACAGAGAAAAAAGAATAATCAAATTTACCCTGAGGAGTGTCAAATTTGAAAAAGTTGATACTCTTCTGTTTAGAACTGAACCTGAGGAGAGTTAAATTTACATCATAGTAAAATTAATTATCCTTAATTATTCTTTTTTCTCCGTGTAATGTTATTTTGGAATATTCCTGTGGGGCGGACATTTTAATATTACTTTAAGATCCCTGAAACATTCCACTAGAATATTTCGAATATGAAATGTAATATTCCCTTCATTTTAAGGTTATATTCCGTGCTGCTTGGATATAAATTATAAACAAAACCAAAATTTCGTCGGTGCATCCCAATGGGAAATTTACAATTGCTGTTAAACTCACAATGTATTGTTAGTAGATTGACTACTAAAGTGGGGAAAAAGTGGTCAAAAGACGAAATTTCTTATTTAATAGAAGTTTCGATAATAATACATGTTCTCTTTTTTCAATATTTAGTAGTCAAGTTAAGAGAAACTCGTTTATGATGTACGAGAAAAAAAAGTTGTTGAAAAAGTGAATGTCGAAATTTTATTTTCTATATTCGTAAGATTGATATTTTCTTCGCGCTGCGTTTACAATTTAGTAGTCAAACTATCAGAACTGCACGCATACAAACGAGTACCGCTGTTCGTGTAGTCACACATAACCACTTAATCTCATGTTCGAGTTAAATGGCCGCCGTCATTCCACCTGGTTCTCTTTTATCAGTAAATGTGAGGTTATGTTTGAACAAGTCTTTTAAACTTGAACAAAATGTTTATATATTTCATTGTCACAGAATTGACCTTTAATATTTTTCTCAGTGTAATTGTTTTTTTAATTAAAATTTGAAATTAAATTTAAATTTTTTAAATATTTGAATTAGATTTAAGAAGATTTTTCTAAATTTCTTAATAAATATTTATATGATTATTTTTAATTAATTGAAAAAATTTTAAATGATTTCTATTAATGTAAAATTTTTTTTTATATTAAAAAAAATAATTAAATTATTTAATTAAATTAATTAATTAAATAAACAATTTTACGAAATAATAATGACATTATATTTTATTTTTCTATATGTCAAACATTTTTATAATTTATTACAAGAATCCTGTTTGATGAAAATTAATTCTGTTCATTTCAAAAATAGACCTTATTAATTTTAAGTAATTAATTGATTTTATCAATTTTGTATAACAAACAAATATTATTTAAAACGGCATTCAACATATGCATACAAATTTTCTCCCAAGTGGAAATACAATTGTTGGATTAGTATATAAGAACACTGACTTATTTTCTCTATATGAATTGTATATGCGTTCCGTCGATTACAGTGTGCGTTACTTTATCTGTATGTTAGGGAATTAGATTAGGTTGCGTTAAAATTAAGTTATCAAACGACATTAGGTAAAATAGATTTCTTCCTTACTCATTAGTATGAGTGGCGACATTCTGTATACCTGTCACTGACATTCGACATTGTTTTTTTAGCGAAATCGTGAATTTTAAATGTTGATCAACTGACTACTAAATTTTCAAACTCTTTTTCTGTGTTTAATAGTCAGACTACGAAATATTGATACCGTTGCAGTTTTTCCCCACTTTAGTAGTCAATTTACTAAGAACACATGGTGAGTTTAACAGAAACTAGTATACAAAGTTTCTCCGTGTATAACATTTAAAAATTAAATAATAGACAATTACAGTAAGTGTGCATTAGATTTCCATATTTTAGTACCTAACGATTGGGATCTAGAAATATCGCAAACCTATGAAAATAAACAAAATTGCTGACGAGGGGAATCGAACCTACGACCTACGGACTTACAGACTAACGCGCTAACCACTATGCTAACGACACATGTGTACAGGAAAGTTTTAATATCTCAGTATCATTTAGACTTACAATTTTTGAATCAAAGATGAGAAAAAAAAGATACGTTAGAAATAATAAATTAAACTAAATTTTTAATAATAGAATTAAATAACTTTACTTATTGCATTTAACATTTTACAAGTGGTAATTTTTAATAATTTTTTATTCGTAGTAAGAAGTATAATAGTATTTTAATAAGAACCAAATTATGGTTGACATTAAAGTTTAAATTTTGTTTATAATTTTAATTTGTTTAAATAATTTATTATTTATAAAATTAGACAATTATGTTAAATTATTATTAAATTAAATAAAAATAAAAAATGAATAACTGAAAAGTAAAATATTAATTTTATTTAATAAATTTGTTAGCAAATGAGCTTTGGGTAATGCACAGAAAAGAAACAATAGGTAGAACTTATTAAGAACAATAGAGTTTTTATTAATAAAGGGATAATTAAGAGAAAGCTATACATCGTGTGCGATACAACGAAAAAGACTGACTAGCCACCGGAAGGGCACACTAAGGTGACATCTAGTGTGGAATGTAAAAGACTATTTGAATCGTATAAAAAGAATATAAAATATATTCCATCAAAATTTATGTTTATAAACATTCATAAACTTTTTTTATAATTTTTTTCAAGTTTATGTCAAAAAAGCAATGTTGGCAAAGAGCGTCGTGAACAATTTTTCTATACTCAGTCAGCATTTGCCGCCGTGAAAATCGACACTCCTTTACAGAAATTTGGTTAAAAAAATTTTTATTTAAAAGGTTCATTTTTTGATAATTAGAAATGATTTAAGGCTTAATTATTTATATGTTAAAAATAACGAAAATCACAAAATATATCTTGAAATATTCAAAAGTTGGGTATAAATTGGTTTTGAAAAACATTATTATTTAATAGTTAATTGCAACTTTCCCTTAATTTTACACTTTAATTTGATAGCTTAATAGTGAACTAATTAAATAAAAAAAGTTTATTTAATTTGCACGCACAGTTTTCGGGCTTTTAAAGTTTAAAAACTTTAACATGAAATATCTCCGTTCGTCGTTTTTTGTTATACGCCCTTCTTGCACCTAACGCTTCAATTTGTGTTTAAAGATTTTCAATATAAGAGCAATTGTTTAAAAGATAAAAAAACACAAACTTTTAGAGGCAAGAAAGGAGATATTTAAAAAAATCTTTTTTTCCCCACTTAATTCACATCAATATCAAACATCGGAAAAAAACCTCGATACATCGGAAATATTAAAATTAAAACATCGATGTTTCCGATGTCGATATCCCATCATTACAGAAAATCCTATTAGTAAGAAAAGAATAGACGTATATCTTCATCCTTTTCTTACTAATTATCCAGAGAATCAGGCTAACATTCAAAACCTAACCTTCTAAGTTTAACTCTCCATTTTTCTCCGTGTACAAATAAATATTTAGTTATTTCAAAACAATTATTTTATTGATGCAAATAAATATTTATTTTAATTAAAAACTATGCATTATTGAATCCAATAATTTTCATAATTGATTTAAAGCAATATTTATTAGATCAAATTATTCCATTTAATTGACTCAAGTAATTTGTATTTGGTTCAAATAACTATTTATTTGATACCATAAATTAAAATATTTATGCCCAATAAATATTTACTTAGTTCAAAAAAATAAAAATAAATAAGTAAAAACAAATAAGTTTAAATACAACCGAACGAGCGTTAGCGAGTGAGGTATATGTCGCTAGTGAAAAATAAATAATATGTTCGAGGTTTTAAGACAAAATCATATTTTTGATTTTCGACAAAATTTTTAATTAATTTTTTTTTTTATTGTTTAATTTTTTATCAAGTTGGTAGTGATATCGGTTGATGTTTTTAAATTTTAAATTACATTCATTACATTTATTTTATTAAAAAGTTTAGAGTCGTGAATTTGATGCCGATTACAAATTTTCTAAAATCAATTAACGTGAGAGTTTGCAAACAATTTCTATATTGATATTTTCAGGTTTTAAGTTTGAAAATTTCATAGTATGTATTGTCATATTTAACGTAGAAAATAAAATATTTATGTTCAATATAAAGGGTATACGCAGTAAAAGTATCAATAATACTGAAATTTGACTTCAGCGGGCACAAAAAAATAAATTAATTAATTAATTTTGACTTCAGAAAGTCCTTAAGATGCCATTAGGGCAAATTGGGATTTATGAATCAAAATTTTCTTTTTTTTGAATTCAAGAAATGTTTTAGAAATGACTTTGAAAATAAATAACAAATTCCTATTTATGAATTAAAATTGTTCTTCTTGAATTTTAGAAATGTTTGGGGTAATATGTTGTTGCTTTCCAAAATTCTATCCGGGCATTACGCAAAAACGGGTAAAATGTAAAATCCCATGTGGAAATTTTTAATAGGGATATGGAAAAATTATACCATACGGTTTTACATAGGAATCAATATATGGTTTCCTTTATAAAAGTGGATCCCATGTAGATTTCCCATGTGGGAATCAAAAACGTGTTATAATTTCTACTAATACTTTTAACAGAGTGTCTATTAATCGCAAAGGTATCCCGAGAAATAGCCGGGAATTTAATTCGACTAGAAAAATCGGGAATTTTCTTATCTAATTAAAAAAAGTTTTATTACATTAATTCATTTTTAAAAAATTGCTTTTTGCTTGAATTTCTATTGATGTAATATTTTTATTTGTCAAAATTTAAGACCTACTTTCAGATTACAATATAGGTCTTATTTTAGATTTTAGCAGTCGTAACGTGGGGCCTACTTGCGATACAATTAGTTCGAATTAGACTCTACATAACTCCAAAAGCTGGTGGAAAATTAGTATTAATTATTAATGCATTAATTGAAATACTACGAACGCATAAAGTACTACAAATTGACAAATACTGTTCTGTAAATCTGAATTAGTTGAAAATAAATGAAATAGTTAATGGTAACTAATTATTAGTTTTTCCCAGTCAAATTAAATTCCCAATTGGTAGACACCTGTTTAAATATATTAGTAGAAACTAAAACCCGTCGAAGACGGGTACGACAGCTAGTTAATTAATAATATCTCAATAATAATAAATTTATATTAATAGTATAAATTTATTTATAATAATTATTATAAAGTATAAGTGCACAACAAATTTTTTTAATTGTTTAATTTTGAAAAAACTCTCAATAAATAATTACTTAATATTTTGATTAAATTCGTTTATTAATTAATCATTATTTTGTAAAATAATGCAATTAATTATTGTAATAATTATTTAGTTATGAGGTTATGACACATTTATTGAAAATAAATTTATAATGTGATTTATAATGTGACAATAAATGACGACATCCGCAGTCGGATCCGGCCAATCACCGAGCCAGTACAGACAACATATCCGTCATTCTTCCGACGCCGTAGAAGAATAAGATCCGCCGGCGGAAGAAATCCAGTACCGAGTCGGTACTGACAATAGTGGGAAGACGGTTCCGACAGTCGGAGCATAATCTGCACCACGCCGGTTGCTTTTTCAGATCCGAATCGGTACAGACCGTCGGTACTTGCGGTCTGTACGGGCGCGGATCCCAGCCGGTTGCAAACTCCGACGTTCGTCCGACTTTTCCGCCTGGGTAATATTTAAATAACAAAACAACAAGAATTTAACTATCAATTGTCAATTAACATTGACAATTACAAAATTTTACAAAACTGTTACGCGGATACATAGCTTATAATTATTACGAATCTGAGTTTTGTAAATTATGCAAGGAATATTTTAGAATAAAGTACATAACTTTTGTATTTTATACTGAATATTTTTAAAGTTTATCCTGAAATATTCCTTATATTTTACAAAACTCTGTTTCGTAATAAGCTGTATCCGGCTACTCCGTAACAGTTTTGAAAAATCTGCTTTTATTTTTTCCGTGTAAATAACTATCTAACTTTACAGCCAATATTGGCCTTTATAAGAACAAACATGAATAGTATTTTTTCAAAATTATTATAATAAAAAATAACAAACTAAAAATAAGAAACAATAAACAAATAACTAACATGAAATGATAAAATTGCAAAGAAAAAGAAACCCTAATATAGAAAATTTTATAAATCGTTCAACATCAGTTTGATTTACACTCAATCCCTTTTCAAGGCTAATGCAAATTGATCGCTACCAGTATTAATCTTCATCGTGCGCAAAGAATCGCGAAAATATACCAAAAGAAAAAGAGAGAGAGAGAAAAGGAGAATAAAAATAAATACAAACAGTAATAAGGTGCGTCTGCAATAATAATATAATTACAAATCAAATAATAGAACCTGTGCCTGATTAAAGTTGATTTTGTATACATATACCAGTTAGCCTTGAGGAAGTATTATAAGACATATCTTACTTTGACAGTATACCAATTTACGGAAGGGGAACACGCTTTCGCGTATAAATGTCATCGAATTTTCAATTTCAACGAACGCGACTAATTGCATTAATGTCATTGTCATCATTTACATGAACGAGTGAGAGGTGGTGGCAAGGGGGAATCACCATCTTATCCAGCAAAATAATCTTTCCGGAAAGACGTTTCTTTATCGTAACGAAATATAAACATGAATTTCTCTGAGAAAATTTTTTTTCTAAAAGGGAGTATGTATAACAAATTTTTAACTTTCGCTTTTCTTTTCTTTTACATTATATATACACATATATACATTTCAGCATCAAAAACTTTCTATTATTTACTGTGTCAGATTATCGTTTTTAATCTTTGACAAACATAGTCGAAGACTCTATAATATACCTACATAATAAAATAAATACTAATCATTCAAGTTTTATCTGCGTCATCACTCAGTGCATCGATTTTGAATATGTTTCTATAACTAAACAAAGAAATAAGTGGTGTTAAAATATTGTAAAATTTTCCCAAATGGAAATGGAAAAAATTTACTGAATTTGTCCCAACCTGGGGGTAGATTATTCATTTTCACTTTGTCTTTCACTTTCACTTTAATTCATTTCTATTTTCGTTTTCATTTTTACTTTCACTTTGAGAGATTTTTCTTTTACTTAATAGATTATTATATTCACTTCTATATATTTTTACTGTCGCTTTGATAGATATTTCATTTTATTTCACTTTTATTTTCACTTTCACTTTGATTGAAAGTGTAAATAAAAGTAAAAGTAGAAATAAAAATGTATCATATATAGGGAGCATTCACAAATGATGTCACGCAATTTTTTAACATTTTTAACCCCCCCCCCTCCCCCTGTCAAGCAACTTCATGCATTTTCACATGTGAAAAATACATTGTATCACGTTCAGTAGAGATCCCCTTCCCCCAAAAACGTGACATCATTTGTGAACGCTCCCATAATAAAAATGAAAATAAACATCTGTCAAAATTAAAGTGAAAATGAAGATGAAAAAATATTTGAGACGCATGCTTATTCCCGAAATCTTTTTTGACCAAATAGTTATTTGATATTTATTTATTTATTTGTTTATACACCCGTCTTCAGCTTATCTAGCTATACAAGTGTGTTTACATTTCTCTTACAATATTTCTTATAAATACATTTCTTAATACTAAATTTTGCGCCTACAGAGCGACTTGAAAATTAGGAGTACTCGCATTTGCCTGGACCACCCGTCTAATGGGTTTTCTCGCCAGTGGAGAGGGAAACTGTAGAAAACCTCTCCGAGTACAACCGGTTTATCGACAGTCGAATTCTAATGGTGTGTACCGGACAATAATCGACGGTGCACATCATTATACTTCGACGTCAAACCTCCCGCTCAGATTATCTCACGTGCCGGAAAAATCCCAGGCTAATGGGCGCGAACCAAGTACCCTTGGTCTGCCCACCGAGCCAGGCATCTATCCGACTGAGCTAATCTGTCGGTTAATAGTTATTTGATATAAAACTACTTAACTTAAAATTCACATAATATGCACATTATTTGACATAAATTTCATTGCACACAAAAACCATTTAACATAAATATCATTTGTCATAGAATTCATTAAACAGAAATATTATGTTACATAAAACTCAGATAACTTAATTCTCATTTGACATAAAAATTATGTAACATAAATTTCTATTGACATAAAAATCATTTAACATTTTTTGTTTTGACATAAAATTCATTTAACGTTAATTTTATTTGATATAAAATTCATTTAACATCAATTTAGCATAAATTCCATTTAACATAATTCTCATTTGGCATAAAATTTACTTGACATAAATTTCATTTGGTATAAATCTCATTTAACATAATTTTCATTTGACATAAAGTTCACTTGATATAAATTTCATTTGACGGATAACTCATTACACATAATTCTCATTTGACATAAAATTCAGTTGTCATAGATTTTATTTTACATAAAGATCATTTGACATGGAAATATAGGCGCGAATTTCAAAATTAGCGAATCACAGTGTTGTTGATAATATCTAATTGGTTACTTTTAAAATTCTCGCCGATATTGTTATGTAAAATGTAATTTGTGTAAAATGATTTTTATGTCAAATGAGAATTTTGTTGAATTACTTTTATGACAAATGAGAATTGTGTTAAATGTCTTTTATGTCAAATGAACTTTATGTAAAATAAAAATTATGTTAAATGGGATTTATACCGAATGAAATTTATGTCAAGTAAATTTTATGCCAAATGAGAATTATGTTAAATGGAATTTATGCTAAATGAAATTTATATAAATTTAATTTTACGTTAAATAATAAATTTGTTAAATGATATTCACGTCAAATGAAATTTATGTCAAGCTAATTTTATGTCTAATGATATTTATGTCAAATGAGAATTACGTTAAATGACATTTATGCCAAATGAAATTGATGTTAAATGAATTTTAGATCAAATAAAATTTACGTTAAATGAATTTTATGTCAAAAGAAATTTATGTTAAATGATTTTTATGTCAATAGAAATTTATGTTACATAATTTTTATGTCAAATGGGAATTAAGTTATTTGAGTTTCATGTAACATACTATTTCTGTTTAATGCATTCTATGACAAATGATATTTATGTTAAATGGTTTTTGTGTACAATGAAATTTATGTCAAATAATGTGCATATTATGTGAATTTTAAGTTAAGTAGTTTTATATCAAATACATATTTGGTCAAAAAAGATTTCGGGAATAAGCATGGGTCTCAAATATTTTATTTTCATTTCCAGTTTAAACTAAATAAATAGTTATTTAATTTAAATGCAAGTTTGGTTCAGTTTAATAAATTTTGCATTTGGTGAAAGAATCTGGTTCTGAAGCATATTATTAGTTAAATTTAGGACATTAGAGTCGTTTATGTAATTTCACTTTTACATTGAGATTTTTATTCTCACTTTGATTTTCACTTTCACTTTGATAGAATTTTATTTGCACTTAGACAGAATTTTGCTTTCTTCTAGATAGATTTTGATTTTTAATTTTACTTGGAAAAAAACTTTTAATTTCTAAAATCTATAACTTCGACAAAAATTAAGATATTTTTGATTTTTAAACTCCCACGACCCAAAGATTTATTTTACTTTATGAAAACAATTTACATTTCAATAAATAATTAACAATTTTGTAATTACAACAATAATAAAAATATATATTTGTTGCAAAATTTCTAACAAAATTACAAATTCGAAAATAAAAGGAAGCAAAGCTACTAAAAATTACTACTCGGGGGTTTTCGGGGTCGCTGATTACGAATTTGATGTCAGATTTCAAAAATTCAAAATGGCGGATTCAATTCAGTGTAGAAAATGTCACAAAATTGATCAAACTAAAAAAGATACAATTTTTTGTTGTAAAGATGTCTATATATTTATTATAAGTTATTTTAGTTATTTTAGTTTCTTGCAAAATCGAGATTCAAATAAAATTGAAGGGCTGGCTGCAATAAGGAGACGAACGCGAGACTTGGAAGGGATACTACCAGTCGGGTAGCAGTGACAAGCCTTGAGCCGCTCACTGATACTTGACTGGTACTATCCCTTTCAACCACGCGTTCGTCCCCTTATTGCTGCCAGCCCTTCAATTGTTGCAATTCGTGATAATCGAAAAAAATGAATACAATAAAAAACCAGAAACCAGATAAGAAGAAACAAAAAAATAAGCAAAAATAAAAGAAACAGGAACGAAATCCAAATGAAATAAATGTCGCTCTTCGAGATAATTTGAAAAAATGTCCAAATAACAACGAAATCAGAATAAAATGTTCGTCTACCTTCGTGGCAATAGGAAAAATAACTGCCTAACGCAATAACGACATTACAATAAAATGTTTACCTATCTAGAACAGCGACAATGTGGAAAACAAATGCTTAACGCGAAAACGGGATCATAATGAAATATTCTTTTCTACATTCGTAATAATCAGAAAAACAAATGTCTAACGCAAAGACGAAATCAATATAAAATATTTAAATTATCGGATTCGTAATTAGCAATCTCGAAACCCCTGTGTAACAATTTTGAGGTAAATAAATTGATTCAATTTTTAGAAAAAATGTCCGCCATATTGAATTTTGAAAAAGAGACATCGGATTTTTACTTTTGATGTTGTAAAATCTGTATTTAAAATTTTTTTCTCAAATTTCCAATTGTTATTAAAATTTTAGTTATTAAGCTTGAAAATTCTTGACGGAAATATTTTTTATCTCATGAAAGGACTAAGTTATAAGAGTTTTACGAAAGCACTGTAAGTGGCTTTTTTGCACCACCTGGTGGGGTGAAAAAGCCACTCTACGATTGTAGCAAAACATGTTATCAATTTAGGTATTTTTATAGTTTCCCTTTATTTATATGACAAATAGTCTTATTTGAAAAATATTCTAATAATTATGAAAGAGTTTTTAGCAAGCAAAATTGAAAATTATATTAAGTTTACCTGTTTTCCATTTGCACTGCCAATTTTTCGTACCTTTTTTAGAAGTTCTCTTTAAGTTTTACCACAGATAACATATTTCGTTGCAACCGTTTATTCATTGTTTATTTTTTAAATGCACTTTGAACTACTTTTTCGTCGTGTTTAATTTATTTTATTAAATAAACACGAGAAATTTTGTAAAATAAGAAGGTTAGTTTAAATAGAAAACAAGTGAATTTCACAAAATATTCAATGGATTTTTTGCCCTGGCTTCTTTACACCCAAGACCAGTTATTAAAAAAAGCAAAAATAAATTGTTAATTCAGTTCAATTTCCAAAAATTAACATTGTATACGTTTTCGGTATACTTTTCTCCTTATGTACAAACATTTACTTTTATTATTCGTTCACTTAATCAAATTTTAATATGTTTGAAAAGTTCACCAAAATGTTTTCAAAAAAGCAACAAAAAATTAAAATTACAATAAAAACAATATTAATCTAGGTACAACATTCAAATTAAATTCAAAAGTTGCGTATTACCTAATAGTATTTATATTCTAAACAGCTGATAAATCGGCTTAATAGTTTCTAAATAAAACTCAAATGGCTTTTTTACACCATGGCTTTTTTACCCCACTCTACCCTAGGCTTTTATATTTATTTTTTCTAAAGAATTTTCTTAAATTTTTTGTGTATTCTGCAATTTTTCTATATGAGTTAGAATTTCTGAAACGTGACACCTAAAACTTGAAAATTTTATTTTTATCTAAATGTTAATTTCCCTGTAGCATTTTACATGAAAAATCACTATGTAAAAGAATTTTGCAAAACAAATTTTTACTCTTGTTATTAACAATTGAAAATTTTTATTATTTTTTTTTAAAAGTAATATCAGATAATGGTTTTGACCGATTTCAATGATTCAATGTTTTGAATCTAAATTTCAGATAAAAATTATTTGGTTTAAAAATATTTAATTTTAATAAACAAAAAATTGTTTATTTATAAAAAATATGTAAAATACCACTTTACCCATGAAATTTCAAGTTGAAAAAATTGGAATTATTCTTTTAACTTTTCTGAACAAATTCCTAAGAAAAAAAATGTCACACATTAAGAAGTAGCTAAAATAATTATTTTTTGATATTGCGTACGAAATAATTCACAAGTAATACAGACATGCGCATGTGCTGCGATATAATTTTCTCTTAGACGGTTATAATATGAATTCTTTTGCTTTCGGCGCATGCGAATAAATTTCTTACGTGTGAATTATTTCGTTCGCAGTTTTAAAAAATAATTTTCTTAGCTACTTCTTAATGTGTGCCATTTTTTTTCTTGCCATTTGAAATTTGAATTTTTTTTCGCCATATACATGAAAAAGTCTTTCTACGGCAGTTGTGTAGAACTGCTTTATGGCAGTTTACTGAGATTGAAATTTATACTGAGATTAATATAGAGATTAATATTGAGATTGAGATATTGGAATTGAATGATTGATTGAATGACTGAATGATTAAATGATTGATAGATTGGGATTGAGAGATTGATATTGTATAGTCCAGTACTATATAGTACAGTACAGTAAAGTACTATATAGTAAAGTACAGTACTATATAGTACTGTATAGTATTATATACTATATTAATACTATATACTTCAGTACAGTATACCCAGGTAGAAATTTCAACTCTATAATGACCAGTTACTGGGAAGTTTTTCTAGATTATGGCCAGTGATTGACCAGAAAATCTGGCAAGTAATTGATTAGAAATGTAACGCGCTGCTTTAGCAGTCACTGGTTAGATTATCTGGCAAGTAACTGACCAGTAACTAGACAGTTTTCTGCTCAAAGTCTAGAATAAAATATATTTTTTCCCGGCTCTTTTTATTTTGCTTATAATTACATATTTATTTATATTTTTGTGTTTATTCAAATATTTAAGACTAATGAACAATTACTCTACCAATAACACTTAAATCTAAGAATGAAAAATTCGCACGCATGGGGGATCGAACCCTAGACCCTGGAGACACAACGCATGTGCGTTACCACGCAGCCACGGTGACTAGATAGTAACTTATCATAACTACAAGTTTAAGAACTGAAGAACTGGTCACCGATTGTGACCAGAATTTCTGGCCAGTGACTTGTCAGAAGTAATGATCAGAAATCGTGACCAGATAAACTGTTTAGTCACTTGTCAGAGACTTGCCGGCTTATCTTGTCAAAATTTAGAAAAATGTAAACTTTGGTAATGTGACAGTGAAACGATCATAACTTTTACATAAAGTTACTTTAGACTTATCTGCTTTTAACCGTATAGAAACATAAAAATTATTTTTATGGGACTGGTTCTTTTTTTTCTTTAGAAACTGGTCAGTTTCTGTGTCCGCAGTTTCTTTTTTTGATAGTGTCAAGATTTTCTGGCTAGAGATTTTGAAAAATCTAGAATAATTCTTTTAATAGGATTCGGCAGGTTTTTCTAGGTGGAATCTTGAATAATTCTTCATATCAGTGACTGGCCAGTGTCTGGAAATAAATTCTTGTCCCGATTATGATCAGATTTTGTGATCAGTGACTTGACAAAAGTACTGTTCACAAAGAGGAATTGTTTTTATCCAGTGAAACTGGCCAGTCACTCATTCAGGACGGGCCAGATTGTCTTGGCAAGTCAAACTCGCTCTCGACTCTACAGCTACTGGAAGGAAACAAGTAATACTTGACAAATTTCTACCTGGGTAGTACAGTACTAAATAGTACAGTACTATATATTGTAGTGCAGTACTACATAGTATAGTATAATACTATATTGTATAGTACGGTATAGTACAGTATTAAGTAATAGAGTATAGTGCAGTAATTTTCAGTGCAGTATAGTACAGTATTATATAGTACAGTACAGTATAGTACATTTTCAAAATGTTTTACTTTTTCATGTCAATGGCGAAAGAAGTAGCGTACGCGGCTCGCACGTAGCAATTTTGAGGCTTGGATTATTTCAATACTCGCTGTTTGTGCGACTTCGGCTCGCCTATGTCTCGCCTTCGTCTCACCTACGTCGCACTAACGACAGCTCGTACTGAAAATTACATCCTCACCTGAAAAGTATTGCTTTACGTGCTTGTCACATAATATACTATTTTTCCTACCTGCACATTAGATATACAGGGAGCGTTCTATATACAGATTCCTGCATCGACATGTTACCGACACTTTTAGCCCAGACTCAAACCATTTAGCCAAGACTCAAACCATTTGGTGGGGGTAAGAACTTGATGACTAGGCGTAAATGACGTCATTCACAGATTCCTGCATCGACATGCACTTTTAGCCCAGACTCAAACCAGTTGGGGAAGGGTGCGATTCAGATTATGATGCTAAGCCGGAAATGACATCACAAGGGGGGGGTAATATTTAGACCATGATTCTGAGGCAGATATTACATCACAGGGAGGGGGAGTAATATTCAAATTATGATGCTTAACCGGTAATGACATCACAAGGAGGGTAATATTCAGACCATGATTCTGAGGCGGATATGACATCACGGGGGAGGGTGCGATTCAGACCATGATGCTGAGATGGATATGACGTCACACTTCCTAGAATTTTTGCTTGCGTAATTTGATATATTCTTATCTAAGGAATTTTACCAGTTACTTGTTGTTTATAATGTCTTTGATTTATTGCTTCCGGTTTAGGATTTATCTAAGGAATTTTTCCCACGTGTAATTTGATACCTATTTATTTCTTGGAATTATTGTCTTTACACGGAGAGAAAAATCAAGCGTTTTTAGTATGGACAGTTAACCTTATTTAGTAAAAGAATTCACATGCGCAATAGGCGTAAAATTTCTGCTGTATTTGTATGAATTTCTACGTTATCAGCATAAAAGTTCTACCTTTAAACGCATGGGACGTCAGTATACTACGATTGCAAGAGATCCATCACAGAAAAAACTTTAATCTAAATTTAAGAATATATTCTTGGCTCCTATTTAAGTATATTGTATACTTAAATTAAGTATTATACTATTCTTAAAATGAGAATATATTCTTATTTTAAGAAAATATATTTTAAGAAAAATATATACTAAAATATATTTTCTTAAAATAAAAATATATTCTCATTTTAAGAATAGCATAATACTTAATTTAAGTATACAATATACTTTAATAGGAGCCAAGAAGATATTCTTAAATTTAGAATAACGTTTTTTCGGTGATGCTATTTTAGTATATGTTTCATACAACTGAAGTATAAGGACACGCCTCTTAAGCAGGGCGTTCATACAAAATTACCATAGGAAGTCTCCATACTAAAAACGCTTGATTTTTCTCTCCATGTATTTAAGCTATTGTTTTACATGTAATTTGATATACTGTTTATTAGATTCTTACCCAGTGTGCACTGTTCTAGACCAAAAAAAGAACAGTGTTCTAGAATAAGTGTTACAATTTTATTATAGAACAGTTCTAGAGCTTTGTTTTAAATTTGTTCTGGAACAGTTGTTCTGTATCTGTTCTATAACAGACATGTAACATTTGTTCTAAATTAGTTATAGAATTTTGAAGTAACATTGTTCCTGCAGTGTTCTAGAACACTGTTACAAAAATTTAATATAACTGTTCTTTCACTATAAACTCGTGTTTATTTTCACTGCACGGAAAGATATTATTAAATTTTATAAAAGTATTTTACAAGTGTAGGACAAAATTCGACAAAGGAAAATTTTGCTATCAAGAAAACTAACACAGTAAATCTTAATTTAAGATGGGTCTTAAATTCAGCACTGTCTGCTATAATGTTAAAGAATACAAAAATGTTGTATCTTAATTTAAGGCTGCTTTCCTGCTTGAAAATAAGACTTTCTTTTTACTGTGAAACTTTAACAAAACGTACCTATATAAAATTTAGTAAAGTTATATTAAAATTTGTTAAATGTTTTCGATATTTGATATAACTTTACTAAATATAGTATAATTTTTATTAAAGTTTAATACTTCTAATATAATAACTAATATAATAACTTTCTTTCCGTGTAGAGTGCAGCCGCGTTTTTGCATGAATTACAAAAAATCTTTTGAATTTAGATACTTAGAAAGACTCGTATCGATGATTCGTGAAAAATTAAATAATAATTTTTCACTGTCAGCTTGCATAAATTTTCAAGATTTTTAAAAACATTATTCACCAACAATAACATCAAATATTTAATTAATTTATTATCAATTATTAATTAATAAGTATATCATAAAAATACAATAATAAATTATTAAAATTAACTAATTAATTAAAATTTGTTATTATTTGTAGCATAATTATATATTATTATTTGTAATAAAAAAATTTATATATATATATAAATTTATATATATATATATATATATATATATATATATATATATATATATATATATATATATATATATATATATATATATATATATATATATATATGGGGCATTCCAGGCCTAATCGGAAATTATTTTGCTTTTGCATCTCAAAAATATTTTTATTAAAAACTACGTGTGAAAACAAAACTTTTCATTATAAAAACGTCCAATTTGATCAATTTTTGACCGAGTAAAAAGCATTTAAAAAAAATTTACGTAAAAAACGTCATTTTTCATAAATCTGTATCTCCTGAACCGCTTTATGAAAAAATTTGAAAAAATTCAAGATAGCTCATTTCAAAGAGTACTAAAAGAAAGAAAATGTTTAAAAAAAATTTAAGATGCAAAAGCAAAATAATTTCCGATTTGGCCTGGAATGCCCCATATGTGACGCTCCACGAGAAAAGGGACCTTATGACAAGAGTAAATAAGGTCCCTTTTCTCGTGGAGCGTCACATATATAGTTATTATTTTATTAAGTATGTTACATTTCAATTTATAATTTTAGCACTGCACATAACGGTCCCACAATTTAAAAGGAAGTTGAAGTAAAATCACTTCCAAGCTTGCGTGGCTATGCGGTATGCGTATTCGACTTGTGTCCTCTAGGTCTAGGTTTCGATTCCCCGTGCGTGCGAAATTTTTCATTCTTAGTTTTAAGTGTTCTGTGTATAATTCTGAATATTGTTACATAAAGTATAAGTTTAAATAATTATTAACAATGATAATAATAATTCAGTCATTAATTTAAATAAATAAGATAGTCTGTTTAAATTATTAAGGAAAATAAGAAAAATATTTTTTAAAAACTTTTATTGCAAAAAAAGATATTCTATTAATTATTCATATTTTTATTCATACTCATAAACATTTATTTGTTCTATGCAACTTTTAAATTTCTGCTTGGGTATTATTTATGATAAATCGTTTTTGTTATAGAATTGTTATATATTTGTTCTAAAACAATGTTCTAGTTTTGTTCTAGAATTGTTACAGACTTTAGTTCCTATTTTGTGCCTCCAGGGGGACGACATTTTGATCTGCCTGTTCCTCACCAGTTACAGAACTTGTTCTTTTTGTTCTAGAATAGTTATAGAATTATTCTGTAACTTTGCATACTGCACGGAGAGAAAAATCAAGCGTTTGTAGTATGGACAGTTAAGCTTATTTCGTAAAAGAATGCACATGCGCAATATGCGTAAAACTTCTGCTGTATTTGTATAAATTTCTACATTATCAGCATAAAAGTTCTACCTGTAACGCATGGGACGTCAGTATACTACGATTGCAAGAGATCCATGCTTTTTTAGTATATGTTTCATGCAACTGAGGTATAAAAACATGCCTCTTTAGCAGGACGTTCATACAAAATTAGCATAGGAAGTCTCCATACTACAAACGCTTCATTTTTCTCTCCGTGTGGGTATCTAAGGAATTCTTCCCATGTACTTGTTTATAATATCTTTGATTTATTGCTTCCGGTCTGCTTTATACAGTTTATTTATTTTGTTTTGACTATGTTTTATCTAACGAATTTTTTTACAAACATTTTCGGTGCTTTTCATAAGAATGCTTTTGATCTTACCGCAATTCTAAGAAAACTATAATTAACTTCAAGGTTAAATAGGTCATATCTTGTGTATAAAAAGAGAGCAATTTTTCTAAACGAAATCATTCCTGCAGTTTAAGTTGGTTGATGAACATATTATTAGCAAAGCATAGTGAAATTCAAGTGCGATTAAACAAATTAATACAAGAAATTTGTAAAGTTAAAAGCTTAATTGAAAAAAGGTCACAGTTAAATATTTTAGTAAAAAAATTTGAAAATTTAAATTTAAGTGATAAAAATGAATTTCGATAAATTAAACAAGGCAAGCAAAGTCTTGGTCACCAAAACAATAAAGGAATTAACTATCGATGCATTCTATAAAGTAACAGACATTCGAAAAATTGATACGTTTGGTCTGAAAATTATTGCTGAAATAAATAATGAATTTAACACTTTTCTACCACAAAGAATGCTAAAAATATTTGAAGAGGATGCAAATCTTTTCAACAGTCTGAAAGCAGAAGCTGTAAGAGGTGGTGTATATATTTAAGAAATCGTGGAGGACCTTACAATCAAATAGAGTTTGTTTCTGAGGGAGTTGACCAGTAGAAGACAAAAAAATGTCATATTTACCGTGTGGAGTTATTACCATGTGGAAATGTTATTATCTAAAATTTACAACTTAAATCCATCATTTACGAAGCAAGTTGTCGTTGGAGCAGAACTGGACACAAATGGGAAAATAATACCAAAAATTCAACTAAGAAGCAGCCATCCACGAGTATCATTGTCTTTGGAGCTTCAAGAATGGCGCCTATTGTGTGATGCAGTAAAACATATCATGCGATTTTTTAACGGAGATTGTGATGCAACAGTGCTGGATTGTGAAACGTTTACAATACGTTTTAGTGTTGCATATCGTTTAATATCAATTGAGCGTGTAGATCAATCATTTACATTTAGTGAAACGTCATTTTCAATTTTTAATGAACTTATTCCTTGTGTTGAACAAAAATATGTAGAACTATCAAAATTCAATTTGCAGTATAGTAAAGATATAATTGTAAAGTCTATTGCAGAATTAATCTTTGAAAATAATGTAAAGTGTACAAAACATGCTACGGATTTTATTAAAAAAACATTACAGTAGAATACTTCAAAAAGTAATGGGAAGAACTAATGTTTTAAATTTAGAGGCATTATTGCTGGAACTTGTCACATTTCACTGTAAACAAATATCAAATGAAGCTATTCATCAAATGTCAAATATTCAATGTATAAATGGTCGTTTATTGTAAAACAGAGGATAAATAAATACAAGAATGCATACAATTCAATTTATTTTTATTTTAACCTTTCTCAAATACATTATAATTCAGATTCGTTTATCCAACTGTTATGAGAATTATCAAAACGTAACCATTTTACAAATACATTAGATCCTCGTTTTTTTAATACTTTTTCAACTAAATATACATCTGGATATTTAACTTTAGAAAGTTCTTGCTCGTAAAAACATCCACTTATTAGATTTTCCTGATAATAGATTTCATTGCCGCAGTCACATCTTCATCTTTTTTGGACTTTACTGGAACAGCCGAGGCAAACTTTGAAAATGTATCAATAACGGTTAACAGGTACTTGTAACCTTTATTTTCTCTCGCATAAGGTTGCATTTCAACAAGATCAGCTTGCCAAGTCTCGTCAATACCTCGAATGTCAACATTTCTTCGCTTATAATTTTTTCTCGCTGATTTATGTAACTCTTTCACCAACTGTAGTTTTTGATCCTCCATTGTTAATTACCTTCAAGTGTGCGCAGTCTGCTGTCTAATTGTAAAATAATCTCTTTGCTGGTAGACATCATCTCTATATTTCTTTCAATACTGATTCTTAGATTTTCAAAATATTTTTTTATCAAATCTTCTATCTCTGAAATCTTTACAACATTATCATTTACATCATTTCTCACAGAACCGATTACATCATAGATGGCGTTCGCTTTTGATCCAATAACTTTGTTTACAGTATTCAAGTTTACTGCATCATCGTTGCTCTTAGCATTAGCTACGTTGCAAAGTTTCTTATTTTTAATATTAAAATCTCCTTCAGCAGTCAACTTAAAACCAAGTCCTGGAGGACCTCGATTTGAAGTTTCTGAGCTTCTAAACTGACGTCCGAATATGTCGATACTCATCATGAAAATGATAAAAATTTCTACAACTGTTAATTAATAAACAATTCCAGCTTCTCTCAACTCTTCAATAATTGATATAATCTCCTTATTATGACTGGGATTTCCAGCTGCTTGAGATGCCAAGAGCAATCTTAAACGATCAACCAATTCAATAGGATCATCCCAATAAACATAATCAATTTTTGTATCTTCTTGTTGAGTCATATATTCTGGAATTAAACCTTCACCAGAATGTACTGCTATATAGTTTAGATATTTTAAACTCTTTTTATCTCTAACAGCGCCATCTGCTTTGTAATATTTTTTATGAGCATTAGTTGACATTACAATATTTTTATAATATTCTCGATCAACTACACTTAAAACAGCTTCTTCTGGAACTTTTTTAAATAAAAGCTCAAGTAAACCTTTCGTTGCAGGATATGTTTTATTACCTACACTAATATTATTTTGTTCAAAATTTATTCCTGAATTACCAATCATTAATTGCCCTTTAGATAATTTACGAACTCCATATAAAGGATCTAAATCTTTTCCCTTTTCATCCAACATTTGAAGATATAAAATAGCACCATCTTTCTCTGATTTATCTACATCTCCATTATCATCTCCATCATCATCATCATCATCATCATAATAATAATCATCACCGTTATCATCATCATAATCATCACCGTTATCGTCATCATCAGCAGCTGTTGCAAATGATAAGTCATCTCTTAAAAATGAATTATTCTCTCTCTTAACTTCTTAATCTTCTTCAAACTCTAAAGGAAGGTCTCCCTCTCTTTCAATTTTTGCTGGTCGAATTTGTTTGACAATTTCAATGTCGTCAACTAATTTCTGAATTGGTGTCACTATAGGTTTAAAGGTATTATTTAAAGTCTGTTCAATTTCTTCCTTCCCCAGTTTCATCAGTCTATGCTTTCGTCGAATAGCATCACTGGCTTTCGCAATTTGACCAAGAATATCTTTTTGCTTTCGCAAATGTTTCAAGTGTGTAGAAGACATGTTGATAGACCAATGTCTTGAAAGAAACTGTTTACAAAGAATATCATTTCTTTAATTTTATAAAACACTCAAAACATTTTCTATATCTACCTTCATTAATATCACGATCTTTATCAATCACTATAAAATCATGCTTATTTTTCCAACAAGAGTTGCAAAGTTTTTTAAATTCCATAAATGTCATATCAGTATTTACATGATCATCATAAATATGTCTAAAATTCATTTCATCTTGTTTAAATAAAACTAATAAATTAACATTGTCACGTATTAAATGTTTTGGAATGCGCGCATATGTTTGACATAAATAAAAGCAATCCACCGCTTTGTGTCTTCCCATAGCAAAAAAGGCTTTAATATTATCTTGTTTTTCTCATGCTACGTCATCAAATATAAATATTGAGTTTAGTAACGCATTGTTTGGTTCTACAACATCCGCATGTTCATTAAATGGAAAGTAGTCAACGCCCTCTACTGGTTGCAAAATGTTTTCTAAAAATTTGTATTTTGGTTGATATAACGATTTTGAGTACAGATAAACATTTTCAAATCTTAATCCATTGGGATGTATTAAAAGAGCAAGTAAAGCATTTGTCTTTCCACAATTTGACGGTCCACAAAATATTGCTCGCACACTATTTGGTAATAAATTTCCATGACGATTTTCTGTTTTCTTATAACAATCTTGAACAAGAGTGTCAAAATTGTAGACTGGCAATTTGATCGATTGTGCTTCAAACTCCATTCTTATGATAACTTAGGTTAAAACTATAAATACAAGGTTTTTAATAGTTTCAATGTCAGTTCACTGTAGACACTTGTAACGTTCGCATGCAAATCTAATAATGACGTTTATGTGGATCTAATTTCTTAGAAGATGTTTGCGATTTTGTGTCGATGGTTAACTCTTTCATGCTTTGGGCAAGATCCACGTTAGGCCCTACTGTCGGAGGCAACTGGGATGATTGACTATTACTGTGATAATTGACTATAACTGTCATAATTTTTTTGCTAGATCATTAAAGGTCGACTGTTTGTAGTCAAATGACAAAAAACTATAAATACATTGGTTATATAGATTTCCACTTTAGTCTTAAAAAAGCTTTCTCACCGAAAAGAATATAAATATGGGTGTAAATAAAAAAAAATAGTTTAAAGAAAACTTCGAAAAGAGTAAGACGAGGTAGAGGTGTCTTGAATAAAATTATCAACAAATTACCTTTCGAACTTCATATACCTGGATATCAATACTGTGGTCCAGGAACAAAATTGGCGAAAAGATTAGCACGAGGTGATCCAGGAATCAACCCTCTTGACGCTGCTTGTAAACAGCACGATATTTCTTATTCGAAAAATAGGGAAAGTGTAGAAGCAAGAAACGCAGCTGATAGAGTACTTGCTGATAAAGCTTGGCATCGTGTGTTTGCTCCTGACGCAAATTATAGTGAAAGAGCTGCAGCTTACGCAATAACAAATGCAATGAAGGTCAAATCAAAATTTGGTATGGGAATCAAGTCAAAAGAAAATATGAAGAAAAAGAGAGAAAATTAAAAATCAACGTTGAGGAAGATTGTAACCGCAGCTAAAAAATCTATAAAATTGGATACAAATGCACACTCTACTATTAAATCAGCACTTGAAGGTGCACGTTTGGCAGTTAAAATTGCTGGTGGCAGGCGAAAAATTAATAAACCTCGAGTTTTACCGATACCTGTTAAAGTGGGAGGAATTTTACCTTTTCTTATTCCTTTGTTTGCGGGTTTAAGTGCAACAGGGGCTCTAGCAGGGGGAGCAGCTGGCATAGCAAAAGCTGTAAATGATGCAAATTCGGCAAAACGTCAACTAGAGGAAAGCAAGCGACATAATCAAACAATGGAATCTATTGCCTTAGGAAAAGGTCTCTTTCTAAAACCATATAAAGCAGGACTAGGCCTTTATCTAAAACCATACAAAGTAGGACAAGGATGCAAGTCAAAAAACTTGAATTAAAGCTACCTCACCGTGCGCTAACAGATTTAGATTTACTAAAATTTGCAAAAAGTTTAAAAATTCCATATTTTCGAGGAGTTTTTATGCGAAATGAACTACCTTTGCGTGGTCCTAAAGAAAATAAATTTGCAATTATTAATCTAGATGATAAAAATGGTCCTAGTACACATTGGTGTGCATATAAAAAGAATAAAGATAAAATCATATATTTTGATAGCTTTGGTAATCTTCGACCACCTGTAGATCTTGTTAAATATTTTGGTGTTGGTAGCATAAAATATAATCATAAACGATATCAAAACTCTAATACATATGTATGCGGACATTTATGTTTTAAATTTTTATGTAATCAATTGAATATTCCTGATTTGTATACTTTGCATATAAATTAATGATATTTTTAGTTTAAATGTCAGTTATTAATTTGACCTCATCATGGACGATTCACTTATTTTAACATTGTCTGGAAATTCTTCCAACTTAGAATCTCATTTTTTCCACCAATAGAGTTGTCTAATTTTAAAAATTATGCTCTTGGTCTTGTTGAATTTTTAACTTTTAATTCTATTCCTAATATAGATGTTGGAAAGAATAAATTTTACGTAGGAAATGAAGAAATTATTATACCCTCAGGAAGTTATGAAGTTAGTGATATTGATCAAGTTTTGCATTTAATTTTAAAAAATAAAGGAATTAATTTTAGAATCAAACCAAACAATAATACATTGAAATGTACAGTTTATTGTGATGAAGAAATTAATTTTAAACCCAATGATTCTATAGGTAGTTTGTTAGGATTTTCTCCTCGCAAATTAAAAGCTCAAGAATACCATGAGTCTGATCAACCAGTATCAATCATTAAAATAAATTCATTAGGAGTAGAATGTAATATAACAACGGGAGCATACATTAATGGTGAAAAAGTGCATACAATTCATGAATTTTTTCCTATTGTTCCACCAGGATATAAAATAATGGAAGTACCAAATCACGTCATTTACTTGCCAGTCGCTGTCAAGACAATAGACTATATTCAGTTGCGAATTGTAGACCAAGACGGAAATTTAGTTAATTTTCGAGGGGAAACTATAACAATAAGGCTTCATATTAAATCCCTTAAATAATGGGTATTGTTTTTAATACATCATCAACATACAACAATAGTGACGAAATCCGCATCACAGTACAGAATCAGGATCATTGCTTATTTCCAAGCAAAAGCTCGATTTACATAACTGAAAAACTTGTGAAACCTAATGGAACAGCTCTAGAACGTACGAATTTAATTTCTAATGGCATATGTCATTTATTTGAATTTCTTGAAAATGTTGGTTGTTTAGAATTTACCAATGAACCAACCTTAACAAATGCGCAAGGTTATTTTGATGTTTGTATTCCTCTCAGTATGATTTTTGGTTTTGCTGAAGATTACCAAAAAGTTATTATTAACGCTAAACACGAGCTTATTTTAATCAGATCAAGAACGGATGCTAACGCAGTGTTGCAAGTAGCACCTTTACAAGAGTTTAAAATTGTCATTGAAAAAATTGAATGGTTATTACCGTACATAAAATTATCAGATGCTCGAAAGTTTAAATTATTAAAATATATTGAAAAAGATCCATCTATTCCAATAAGTTTTAGAACTTGGGAATTGTATGAATATCCTTTATTACCAATTACTCCTAAGCATATTTGGAGTGTAAAAACTTCAAGTCAATTAGAGAAACCTAGATTTATTGTATTAGGGTTTCAGAGAAACAGAAAAAATAATACAATTCAAAACTCTAGTTATTTTGATCATTGTGATTTATCTGATGTCAAATTATTTTTAAATTCACAATGTTATCCTTATGGCAACATGAATCTGAATATTGGTAGAAACCAGTACTCTACTTTATATGAAATGTTTACAAATTTTCAAGCTTCTTATTATAGTAAAGAGTCCCAACCAATTTTATCAAAAAAAGAATTTTTACAATATGCTCCTTTAGTTATAGTAGATTGTTCAAAACAAAATGAGTCACAAACAAATATAAATGTATCAATCGTTGGTTAGAAAATAATTTCCATGGTATTCGTTGGAATGCTGGTGATGTACCGTACGTTTATTTAAGGGTTCATACCACTTTGTCATCTTCAAAAAAGCAAAAAAATTTTTATTATGGATTTCGAAAGTAAAATATGTCAAAAATGTGGTGTAAAATTTTTAGAAAGATCCCAGCACTCAAAATATATTTTTTTCAATACTATTTGAGCGCGTACACGGCTATGTAAGTATAAAACACAAACTTTAAACGCGTTTTTCTCAAAACCACATTTTTCCATGCTGCGGGATGTTTTTCTCGGAAACTACTGGACCGATTCTCAAAATTTTTTTACGAAAATCTTCGTCACATGGGTGGGTATCGCCGGAACTAGAATTATTTAAAAATAATAATTTTTACTAATTTTTAAACCGAAAAACTGCCAAAAAGAACTTTAATTTTCGAAAAAAAAATTTTAAATTGCCGCCATTTTGTTATTTTTGCATAAAAATTAAAAATTCTAGTTCGGGCGATAGGCACAGTCCTACTGAAGATGAATCAATTTGAATTTTGTGTTTTAGATTTTTCTAACCTGAGAAATCAATCCCGCAGCTGGCATCGGTATTTTTAGCAGGTCTAAAATTATTGTTAAATTTTAAATAAATAAATAATATTTTTTAAATAAAATAAGGTTTTTTATAAAGTTAAAGAGTGTATTTATTGAACTAAAAAAAATGCAGATTAATATAATCCATAGGAATCGTAAAAAAATTCTAGAAAATAGCTTCATTTTCAAGCGTGTAAAGTGGTATGAACCCTTAAAAGAAATTTTAGAAAATGTGTTTAAAGAAGCAAAGACAATTTATGTTAAAGGTTTAGAGAAGAAAAAATGGTTAAAAAGCTTAATCGATGAAAAATATTGTATTGAAATTATCGACATGAATGATTTAAATTGTCCTTCTTAAAAAAATTTAAACATTGAAACATGTATTAAAACTTGTTCAAAACATTTAATCAACAAGAAAACTTTTACTTGTGCTCTTCAGAATGTTATAAACTTAAAAAAATGGTTCTGCAAAAACTGTAATATTTAAGTATTTTAGTTTAAAATGTGTATTCTATTTTTTTCCTCAATAAAATTACAAAATATCAATTGGACTGTAATTATTATTCCTAACCTAACCCTATTATTTTCAGGTATAAAAAACAACAACATTTATTTTGATTACATTTATTTATTATAATAAATTACAATATTTTTAAGTATAATTTATTTTAAAAATTGTACAAAGTGAACAATAGAGAACTAATACAAACTAACATTTTATACATCAATTTCATCTGTCTCCATTGGCTCTTGGTGTTGGTAACCCCAAGGAAGGGTGTCAGTTTCCCCTGGTACCAAAATTCTTTTATCAAAATTATTAATAAGACCCAGGATTTTTTTGTTTGCAAGTGGAATATTATAAATGTTGTTTTTAGGATAATCGGATGTATCGAATTTATGTAAATCTTTTTTAATATAATCATAAAAATTTGGTACTGTGATATGATAAACAAGACTGTCAGTATCTGTGTAGAGTAATTTTGCAGAATCACTGCAATTCTCTTTAATGTAATTGTAATGAAAGTCATATGTTATTATCTTTGATATATCTAAAATAGTGAATCCTATGTAAATTGGTTTGTTAATGTATACCTTTGTTTTATTCATCTTAATAATGACCATATCTTTATCGAATATGGTGCAACTATGAAAGTTTGGTTGAGCAATCAAATTTTTCGCGCAATACCTTCCCTCCCATTTTGTTATTAATCTAACAACTTTGTGCTTTCTAACATTTTCCATTGTCTTGACAAATAGGGAATTGTTCATTAGCTTGTAAAAATTCTTCTCAAATTCATTACTCGATTTTTTTCTAAGCTCGGTATTGAAGTCAATGTAGGGTTTTAACTTTTAACCACTGCTTTTGCTTAAATTTTGAAACTCTATGTATTTTAGTTGATTTCATTCTCAATGATAAATATAGCTTTAAATTTCTATAGTGAATTGTATAGTTCTTCTTTGGTAATAGATTTGGAATTAATTTAGGAATTGTGCATTTTGGGAGAGGAGGTATGAAATGTTCAGGGCATAAGGGCAAGTCTTTATGTGAATCATGAAGTTCAGTTGGATAATCTAAATCTACTTCAAGAATATATCCTTCAGGAGAATCATCTGGAATATTCAAGAAAAAGTCATTACTATAATTTTCAAACCATTCAAAATCTATATATGGCAAGCTTTCGCTCATAGAAGCACCATACTGATTATTTATATCGAAATACATGATATAAGATTCTGGTATTAAGAGATTAAAATCTTTTTCCATAAATCTATTATTAGCTTTCGCGTATCTGTTTGAGCATTGTGAAACTCCACCTTCCGTATAGAAATTTCGCTGGGGCCCTGATCAGGGCCGGATAGGGCCGACCTATTAGGGAATGAAACGCCGCGCCCGATGTGGCCCTGGTCAGGAAATCCACATTTTCTTGTCGCCCCGATCTGGCCCTGATCGGGCGCGGCGTTTCATTCCTTACTATGGCCCTAGTAGGGCAATTTATACACGGGCTCTTATAACCTTTTCAATAAAAAGCAACATTTCTACATCTGTCAACAAATCAAGTTGTATGTTTGTGTACTTAAGCATAGCGTCAAATGCCAGTCCTGGGGCAGTATAGTAATGTAACGCATCCAAGTTATAAGTTGTAAAACATCCCTGGCGGGTTGGGCTACCGTAAATCTACCCAAGTTATGGTAGATTTAAGGTAGGTTTTGGGTAGACTTAAAAAATTGCTATTATTCAATGAAATATTATAAAATAAATTATTGGGAATAATAAAGTAACATTTGTAGATTAAATTTTTGAATTATATTATGTAAATTGAACAATTATAAATAAATTATTGATATGTAAAAGTGACAAAGTAGTTTCCAGTGAATATAGTGGGTTTTAAATAGCATATTTAGTGAATAATGAAAAGAAAAAATTAGGAAAACTTATTTAATTTAACAAAAGTAATCATTAAAGCCTTTATTTATTACATATTTAGGGCAAATTAATGTTTACTTATTGAATAATTAATGTTTAAAGTTGGAGATGTCAGTTCTACCGTGAGATGTATGCGTGTGTGTGTGTGTGTGTGTAAAGCGATGATAATATACTACTTGATATATCGCCGCGCATTTGTCACGACAGATGGCGGGACTGACATTCGAACTCCTCTGTTTTATCCACATTCAAAACAAGAAATAGGAAAACCAACTTTCCAAGATGAATTTTATTTAAAGCAATTCTAAAAATTGTATATTGAAATTAACTAACAAATCAAAAATTGCATTTTGAAAATAGGAGGAGTTAGTGACAAGTAGGTTCATTTAATTTGTTTTTACTTAAATAAAGTGGAACAATTTAATTCTTTATACTACTTTTATCAATTCCATAAACATTAATACTCAGGTTGTTTAATTTTTCAAATTTTGGTATATCGTTCAGAGAAATGGGGAATTCAAAATCATCAAACTTTAAATCAGTATCTTTAAAGTGAGGATATGAACTTGTAAGATTCTGGTTCGTTTCAGCTGGATATCTTTGTGCAATGATAGACCATAAAAAACAGTATTCATCAAAATTTTTAACATTAATCACAGCTTTTTTATCAATTATAAACTTTGGCATTCTTATAAAAGTTGAGTATCCAGCCGCAAGAGGGATATATTTATTTACATTAACACTTAAATTTATAATTTTATTTAAACAGGCCTGACAAGAGGGAAGTACAGCAGGGGTAAAAGTACCGAGGCCCGGGACTTTTACCCCTGCTGTCCTCCTCTTGTTGGGCCTGGGGTTTGGAAAAAAATTTAGTATAAACCAAAGTTTAGGGTACAGTCCCATATTAGCAGAAATTATATTTAATTTTGCATAAAATTTACGTTTTTAACTAGTTTGCAACAAGAGATAGATGAGTAATAATAAAAAGACAAACGAACAAAGATTAAAATAAACTAATCGACAACTACCCATCCCTGCACAACGAAAGCAAGTGAAAACACCTTTAACTAAATTTTCAATAAACTCACTTTTTATCTCTGTTTTGCAACATTTCCAAAAATTTTATTATATAATCAGAATGCTGTCCCATGGTAGTAGAATAGTAAAATAGTGCAAAAATTTTGACCAATCAAATGACTGGATTTTTTGAACACTTATTTTGATTGGTCAAATCTTATTACACTATTCTACCAGCATGGGGTATAATTTACGCTTTTTAATCCTACTAATGGGGCCCGCCCATGTTAATTTTTCCAGGGCCCGTGCTGGCTCTCTACGGCCCTGCATTTAAAGACCAACCTGACTTTTTTCGTTGAAAATCATCAATCTTAACTAGAAGCTTTTCACGTATTTTATGATCAAACCATTCGTCAAAATTTGTTAATTCTAAAATTTTTGAATTTTTAATATTGAAATATTTAATATCTTCAATTTCCCTACCCTCTTCTAGAACACTAAAATTTGCCGCAAGAATAACATTAACTTTCATGTTTCCCGTCTTTTTAAACGCATTTTTTAATCAAGAAATAATCATTTTCTTTGCATTACTAAGAAAACTTTCTATATTTTTATGTTTTAAATTTATAACTACACCTGTTCTAATTCGATTCTCAAAAGCATTCTCTAATTCTTCCCACCTGATCCATCTCTTATCCTTTTTAAATAAGCCCGTTCCTGTTCTTCTTAATTTCTTAAACTTTCTGCTGTTTGCTTTCAGTAGTCCAATAGTTGACAAAATCTTGTTTTTCTCTCAACATGACACGGATCCATTTCTTAACAATTTATTCAGCAATCTAATGTTCTTTACACTATTATTTATCCAAAAATTTAATTCCTCCGTTGTAGTTTTTTTCCATAATGTTTTAAAAGCATCGTTCATAATTTTCACAAAATCTTTACAATAACTGGAGCTTTTATCAGTTTCCATAACTTTAATTGCTGTGTTTAATTTATCGAAATTCATTTTTATCACTTGAATTGAAACTTTTAGTTTTTTGCTAAAATGATTAACTCTGATCAGACTATAATAAAACTTTTAACTTTATCAATTTCTTGTATTAATTTGTTTAATCGCACTTGAATTTCACTATGCTTTGCTAATAATATGTTTATCAGACAACTTAAACTGAAGGAATGATTTCGTTTAGAAAAATTGCTCTCTTTATATACACAAGATACGACCTATTTGACCTTAAAGTTAATTATATATTTCGTAGAATTGAGGTATGATTAAAAGCTTATGAAAAGTACCGAAAATGTTTGTAAAAAAATTCCTTAGATAAAACTTAGTCAAAACAGAATAAATAAACTGTATAATAAGACCGGAAGCAATAAATCAAAGATATCATAAACAACAAGTACATGGGAAGAATTCCTTAGATAAGAATCTAATAAACAAGACATCAAATTACATGTAATACAATAGCTTAAATAAAGACAATAATTCCAAGAAATAAATAGATATCAAATTACACGTGGGAAAAATTCCTTAGATAGATCCCAAACCGGAAGCAATAAATCAAAGACATTATAAACAACAAGTAACTGGTAAAATTTCCTTAGATAAGAATATATCAAATTACACAAGCAAAAATTCTAGGAAGTGTGACGTCATATCCATCTCAGCATCATGGTCTGAATCGCACCCTCACCCGTGATGTCATATCCGCCTCAGCATCATGGTCTGAATCGCACCCTCCCCCGTGATGTCATATCCGGCTCACAATCATGGTCTGAATATTACCCCCCTTGTGATGTCATTACCGGTTAAGCATCATAATTTGAATAATACCCCCCCCTGTGATGTAATATCCGCCTTAGAATCATGGTCTATATATTACCCCCCCCTTGTGATGTCATTTCCGGCTTAGCATCATAATCTGAATCGCACCCTTCCCCAACTGGTTTGAGTCTGGGCTAAAAGTGCATGTTGATGCAGGAATCTGTGAATGACGTCATTTCCGCCTAGTCATCAAGTTCTTACCCCCCCAATGGTTTGAGTCTGGACTAAAAGTGTCGGTAACATGTCGGTGCAGGAATCTGTATATAGAACGCTCCCTGTATATCTACTCTGCACGAAAAGTATGTCATTTCGGGCACTTAAGGCTGGCGCAAAGTAACTGATTCTCGCCCGGGGTCAGGGAAGCGGGCGCAAAAGTACTTGTACGCCCGATTTTGCTCATACCTTCAATGCCATACTTTTCATGCAGTTCGGACAAAAACTAATGTTCGCAACATGGGCGCAAAGGTGATTACGACTCAGGCGAGATTTCGGGACCTCGGCTTCGTTTTGGGCGCTAAATTGTGTCCCCTCATCGGTCCCTTAACAAGGGCGGCGGAAGCAGTATGGATGGTATGGATAACTCCATACCTGAAATAAAGTCAGGTATGGAATTCCATACCTCATCGAACTTGGAAAACTATCTGAAATGGCCATGAATAGCCCATGAATATTCTAATGTGATAATATTTTAATATTTTCGTTCCACATTTTAAAAAATATTTCATCTAATTATAAGTAATAACTTAAACATTAGGTAGTTCAAGTTGGGTGGGGGAAATCCAATATGGCTGACATCAGCTGATTTACCGCAGGACAAACAATGCATTGAATTCAATGGGACAAATCAGTTTTTTAACCATAACTTTTTAAAAATTCATTTTTAAACCATAGTGTAATGGAAAATTATTCTTTATTTATCGAAATCTATTTTTTAAAACAATAAAATATAATTTTTTCATTTTATTGTTTTAAAAAATAGATTTCGATAAATAAAGAATAATTTTCCATTACACTATGGTTTAAAAATGAATTTTTAAAAAGTTATGGTTAAAAAACTGATTTGTCCCATTGAATTCAATGCATTGTTTGTCCTCCGGTAAATCAGCTGATGTCAGCCATATTGGATTTTCCCCACCCAACTTGAACTACCTAATTAGCGGGTTCTTAATGAAACCAGCAGCGCATGTGCAAAAGCACACATATTTTTTACGAGCTTTGGTTACATGACTGTGTGTTTGTTTTTAAAGTAAATAAAGTATTTAATAATTAATAGTATAATAAAACTCTATACCTCAAAAATATTCGCTGCGCCGGCCCTGTCCCTTAATCTCGCCATCGTCTAAATCACCTATTTTGCGCCCTTAAGGGGTTACATACAGTTAGAATTTTCGAAAATTCGATTTTTTTAATTGCATTTTCTAAAAGTATACCATTTTAAAAGTATTCTCTGAAAATTCGAGACAAATCGGACCTTTACTTATGGAGATATAGAATGGATATAGAATGGAGCCGTCTCAGCCGTTTCTGTGACCAGGTTTTTTTTTTTTTTTTAAATGACTTCAGGCTTAGCCAACTGTCAGAACACACACTCTTATATACCAACTTGTTTTTGCGTTTCTACAGAACGACTTTGAGGTTAGGAGTACTCGCATTTGCCTGGACCACCCGTCAATGGGTTTTCTCGCCAGTGGAGAGGGAAACTGTAGAAAACCTCTCCGAGTACAACCGGTTTATCGACAGTCGAGTTCTAATGGTGTGTACCGGACAATAATCGACGGTGCACATCATTATACTTTGACGTCAAACCTCCCGCTCAGATTATCTCACGTGCCGGAAAAATCCCAGGCTAATGGGCGCGAACCAAGTACCCTTTGGTCCGCCCACCGAGCCAGGCACTTATCCGACCGAGCTAATCTGTCGGTTCTGTGACCAGGTGGCGGTAGTCAAAACTTTTGAACTCTTTTTTCTCAAAACCTTGTTTTGGGAGTCGGTGATCACTGTAACTTAAGAACGGCTTTACCAATTGGTTTGCAATTTATACCACTTATATACTGACAATTACTTTTTTTATAGCCGAAAGTGTGAGTAATATTTTGATCAAAATACAATTTTTGACTTTTAACATCCGCTATTTTGTAAAAAATCAAAATTTTTCAAATTCCTTCGTCCAAGTACCGCATTATATCATTAACTAACGATTTCTTCTTTGCGTTACGAACATATGGGGCAAAATTCCGCAACTGCCCAGGTAAAACAATGAATTTTCTCTAAACTTTGCTGAAATGTTACTATTATTAGTAGAAGTGTAAATATTAATTTTTTTTGAATTTGATAAAATATTTTTTGAGTTATGGAGTTTCAAAATTTTGATTTTTTTGAAAATATCTTTTTTTTCGATTTAATATATTGATAAGTAAAATTAATGAAATTTAAAGTATGAATAGTGATTTTTAAACACAGTAAAAAGAAAATCTTATTTTAAGGCACGAAAGCTGCCTTAAATTAAGATGCAACATTTTTAAGACAGTCAATGTTGAATTTACGCACGTTTTTCGTATCCTTTAACATTATAGCAGACAGTGTTGAATTTAAGGCAGCTCTTAAATTAAGATTTACTTTTTACTGTGAAGGGCTTTTCACGGGCTATAAGCTGGTGACTATTTTTCTATGAGCCATGTAAAAATCAGAGTGGAACCATGAGAATTTTTGAGGAAAATAATAATTTATCATTATTTTACATAGAAAATAATGATTTATAATTAATTTCTCCAAAAAGTTCGATGGTCCCACTCTGATTTTTACATGGCTCATATAAAAAAAGGTAAGCTTTCAATTGGGATAGGTTACGAAAAAATAAAAAACACCGATTTTGAGATACAGTAGAACTTGGTTAATTATATTCTGTAGGAACCGCACTAAGAATGCGTCTTATGCGGGAAAACGTATTAGGTGGGATATAAAATGTATGTCTTTAATTGCAGGGACCACTATAAATGAGCGTCTTAAGCGGGAAATCATATTAAACGGAATCGTATTAACCGGGTTTTACTGTATATTGAAATTAAGAATTTGACCTTGAATTTCAAGGTCAAATTGACAGAAAACAACTTTTTTTCATCACCAGCTTATAGCCCGTGAAAACCCCTTTAAAAATCACTATTCATACTTTAAATTTCATTAATTTTACTTATCAATATATTAAATCGAAAAAAAGATTTTTTCAAAAAAATCAAAATTTTGGAACTCCATAACTCAAAAAATATTTTATTAAATTAAAAAAAAATTAATATTTACACTTTTACTAATAATAGTAACATTCAGCAAAGTTTAGAAAAAATTCATTGTTTTACCTGGGCAGTTGCGGAATTTTGCCCCATATGTTCGTAATTTGTGGTTACGTTTTATTTTTTTACTCCGAATCCCTTTGAGATCCCAAGATGAAATTTACAGGACATGTAAAGCACATTTGCCCTAACATTTAGTAAAATTTTGAAAAAAATCGAAGATGATGTTTTTTCAAAAACGGATTTTTAATTTTTTAAAATTTCAAAAAAAAAAAAAAATTTGAATTTTTTTTTTATATTAATTTTAACTTAAAATATACTTAAAACCAAAGAAATCCTTTTTTTAAAATCCAAAATCGGTGAATTAGAACCAAAGTTATAGCACTTTCAAAAAAAAGACAAAAATTTTGAAAATGATATATTTTTGGTAATTTTCAAAATTTTGAAAAAATATTTGGTGGAGTTGTTTATCACTATAAAAGTAATAAATTTACAAAAGTACGGCCAAATCCCAACAAGTCATGAAAATTAGTGTGTTGAACTGACGTGGAATCCACCAATAACTATTTTGCAAAATCCTTTTACATAGTGATTTTTGATGAAAAATGCTACAGGAAAATTAAAATTTAGGAAAACATAAAACTTTTCGAGTTTTAGGTGTCGCGTTTCAGAAATTCTTACTCATATGGTTTGTATCAAATTTTGTTCTACTACAACATAGCTAATGTTTTAAAATTCAAAGCAATTATCCTAACCAAGCTAAGTATTTTTGATTTTTTTTTAATTATTATTTTTTTGTAAAAAAAATATCGAAATGATCGGTACTAATAATAAAGTTTGATTTCAAAAAATTTAAGTCAATATTTCGTTTTTCTAACATTTTTTTAAAGTTTGAAGAAGGAAAAAAATGTTTTTGTTCAGCAGAAGTAAACATTTTTTAATTTACCAAAAAAGGTATAAATTTTAAAAGTTTTTTATTAAGAAGGGAGTCTGTTCAAACCGAGGGTTTTTTCAAAAGTGTTTTTTCTAATGATATTATATATGGACGTCCGTATTAAAAGGGACTACTTTGGAACTATATTACTTATCTATATGATTAAATTCCTTGTTAAATTTGAAAAATTTTAAGACGTCTTTATGTCCAATTTGGTGCAAAAGTCGCTGAGTTACAGAATTTTAAAGTTTCGGATGTCAAATGTGTAATTTCGTTTTGAAAAAAGCAAATTTAAAAAGTGTAATTTGAATTATATCTTTGGTTCTTCTGAGAAGTTATTCAGATGAGAGTTGTTTTAATTCTAGTACACCATTCAGATGAAAAAGCAATAGGTTTCGAATTTTTTTTCACTCAATTTTATTATTATTATTATTTATTTATTTAATAACATAAGTTCCTAGGGCTAAGGAGCCCTCTCTTTGAAACAATTAAAAAATGATGGACATCCGACAAAGTGGTCCCTTTTCTAAAAATACGTTTTTTACACTGAAAAAAATTCCTAGGCGATTTGACTATGCTCCTAAAGTCGGGGACAAAAGAAAGCAACATTGGTTTTTTTGTTTATATCTCATTAAAAAAAATCTCTAAACATTCTGGTAAAAAATTTATGAAAGCTTAAAGTTTTGAGAATGAAGAAAAGTATATTTCGAGACAACAAAAAATTTTTTGCAGTAGCTATGACACAAAATGTGCCAAAAAACACAGTTTTTTCAGCCCTTTTTTACAAGTCTATACTTTCACCTGTTCCCCAAGCGAAACTGCTAGTAGGAAAAATTTGAAAAAATTTAGATATTCTTTAAGGTGTGTACAATTAATTTTTGTTTTTGAAATTAAAAAATAATAATTTATTTATTGTTTACACAGCTTTATTCAGCTTAATGCTATCTTTTAAACAAATAGAGATAAAATGACGTTTTTTAGCTTAAAATGTGCAATTTTATAGTAGGATAAAATTACATAAATTAAAAAACTAAATAAATTGAATATTCTTCTCAAAAAATAAATATACATATTTTGGGCTTTAAGGAGAATCGACGTGTGGCTGCCATAAAGCAAAAAGTTGTAGAAAAAAAGAGTTTCGAGTGTACAATAGGAAACCCAGAAGAAAATCGCCAGATGTGGGATTGCACTCAGGGCTGTCTCTACGCTTAACAGATAAAATCCTTGAGTGTCTCCCAATAAATGAGACAAAATTTCATGAAATAATATTTTTATCCAGAACAATTTTTTAAACTACTACTTATTAATTAATATTTGTAATTTATAATATGATCTACTTATTAATTTATAATAAATTATGCTACATTCCCAAGCGAAATTTTATAAATTTATTATTTAATCTTTTTTCTAAAAGGAAAATTTGACTACATAAAACACATTAAGTATCAAATAATTAAATACTGTAACATTACCTGTAATGTTAAAGTAATATTACCATGTATTATTACAGTAATGCTATTAATAATATTACCAATAGGGGAAAGGTGTACGAGATGATCCCCTGGGGCAAGATGATCCTTTTGAATTTTGGAGAGCCTATTAGCGCCACCTTTTAGGCAAATACGGTAATACGTTGCCAATGACATACCTATGAATCAGTCAAACTGTCATGACAACACGCGTCATTAAAAAAATTCTATTGGAAAAAATAAAAGTTTCATACTTTTGATCTAAGGAAAGCTTAACTTTGTACTTAGATAACTTTTGTTGTAGCAGCTGAAATTCCATTTTTCTTGTACTCACAGCTTCAGTATATCTTCAATTAAGTGTTCTGATTGGTATTATGGAATAACAGAGCTCGTAGGTTAAGTTACAAACAAATTACAAAATAGTGTCATTTGGGGCAAGATGATCCCTCAATGGGTGTACAAGATGACCCCCCATTCCCATGTATTTCGTCTTAGCTCAAAGTGAATTTTTTATTATTAATAAAAAATTAAATTTTTCTCGCTTTTTATATGTTTTTATTATCAAAACTAACTTATTTTAAACAAAAAGTTGAAATCTACATCTATTTTATTAGTTATCTTGTTGTAGACAATGCCTCGTTATTATAAAATAGAAAAATGAATCTTGGTGAGTGTTAAAAGGCATTTATAATTTAAATAAAAAATATTTAATTTTTATATACGTATTTCTTCAATTTAGTCTCCTTTTCCAATAATTGGGGTAGGATAAACCTACGGATCATCTTGGACACCCCGGTGTCCAAGATGATCCTTTTGTAAGATTTTAGAAAAATTAAATTTACTTGTAAAATATTAAATAGCTGCATACATTTCTAATCAGAAAAGTTAGATGGATCAATTATCTACTAGTTCGTACAAAAAAACTCAAAAATGTTGATTTTTCTTTGAATAATGGTCATTCTCCCTTAGGGGGATCATCTCGTACACCTTTCCTCTACATTGCAATATTACTAATATTACATGTTATATTACAGTAATATTACGTTCTACTTGGGATATTGCAAGAAAAAACTGCAAATTGGATTTAAAAATTTTTTTTTACAAAACTGATTTTGCAAAATAAAATTTTTTACATCAAATTTGCATAGGGCGTTGTCGGCAGTGGCGGAATAGCGGGTATAGCGAGACTTGACAGTGTTGCTTTTTTTGGTGTAAAAGTAAAGTTTTATTCTGTTGAAGCTTCTTTACATGATACACACTTTCTGGATGTAAAATCTGTCATTATAATGCTGTCAATAGTTGTAAGCAAGTTTTAAAGTTTTATTTTTCGAAAGATAAATTGTTTATAAAATTAAACTTTTCAAAATTTAGTGAACGGCAAATATTGTAAGTTATTAGTATGTAAGATTCCTTCAAAATTCCTGGAACATTATGCATAATAGTGCGATAGATACAATAATTGTAGATCGTTATTACCATAAATCACTGTTTCGGCAATGGCGGGACACTTATTGTCGGCAGTGTCGAGACACTGCTTGTTTAAATCTAATAAAATACACGGAAAAAAAAAGTTCACGAATCTCTCGTGAACTAGTATATCACTTTTGGATAGGACACAAAATTTCAAAATTTTCATTCACTTTTGATTAGAAATGGCGAACGTCAACGAAAAACTGAAACAAAGTTAATGAATTTTCGATGAACTGTTAATGAAGAGTAGTTCGTCAAAAGTAGAGGTACAAGTTCACGAAAAAATCGTGAACTCGCGAGTGTCAGTAGTATGCGCAGTTCGTAATGCGCATCAAATATGGCTGATCAAGCATTCATCATTCCCAACAAACACGTTATATAAGTATTCTATAACAGTGAGGTCACAGTGTTATAGAACATTTGTTCCTAACTAGTTATAGATCTGTGATATAACCTGATTGTAACAGAGTTCTAGAACATAGTTACAAGTTAGTTACAGAATAGTTCTGTATTATGCTTATGTCACAGTTCTATCACAATGTGATGTAAGAGTTACATAACTTTAATGTCACAAATTTTCTGTAACTGTTGTTCCAACCTTGTTCTATAACTGTGTAGGAACATTGTTGTGTAACTGGTCTAAACATATGTTACAATGCAGTTCTGTAATATACAGTTTAACATTGTCCGAACAATGTTGAACTCTTCTAAAAAATTTGGTGTAGTTCATATAATTTTTAATATAATATAATATAATTCGTAATAATTTATAAAAAATACCTATATAGTAATTATTGACAACAAATTGCTTTCTTATTTCTTTTATACTACTATTAGTAGCATTTTTTACTCTATCTTTAAATTTTCTTCAGTTTTATTATTCTTCTAGTGACTATTTAAACAATATTATTATGTATAAAAGTCTCATAAATGTTTTAAAGGTGCATGTAATGTAATCGAGGGGGTATTTATTTGTGAATTAGCGTGTACGCTCCTCGCGTATTAGTCACGTAATAGAGTGTAATAGAGCATTATTACGTCAGTCTAATACCACATAATATAAAGGTAATATTCTGTAATAATCAGTAATACCCTGTAATAGTTCTGTAATACCCTATAATACTAGATAATACGCATAATAGCAGAAAAATGTAGTGTATTAGAGTGTACACCATTTTAAACATTTTAACCATTTTAACCCCCTTGAATGTAATTATTCGTTAATTGGTTGACATTATTATTATTCGTAATAGCAAATTTTGTTGATAAATTAATTTGACAAAGAATTTTGTAAAATCTATTTATATTTAAATGAAAAATTATATAATATAAATTTGTTCTAAAAATTTAGAAATTTCATTAATTAAGCTTAAATTTATTGCTTTAATCTTTCATTTAAAAAGTAATTTTTAAGCCTTTCCTTATACTTGTAACTTTGAAAATTTACATTTTTCAATTAACATTATTAAATATAATGTATATTATACATAACATAATTATACTATTGTTGCAAATACAGTATCCTTTCTCAAGTTACAAAGCACATTTTCATAGTTCCTTCGTTATATATGTAAATTCTAAACTTCCTTTCATGAGCCTCCGTGGCGCAGTTGGTAGAGCGTTTGATTTCTAATCCACTCCTGGCTGCGTCTTGCGTTCGAGACCTCGTGATTGTAAATATTTAAATAAATATCAAAACAAATTTTCTTCGACATGTATAAACATTCCGGGTATGTATGACATGCGAGAACAGCGTGGAATATTTTTTTAATTTTAATTTAAATATTTTTTAATGACAGATATGAGTAACAGATATTTGTAACTGTTCTAGAACTGTGACAAGTATCTTCGTCACCATGTTACAGATCTGTTACTTAACTGTGACATCCCCCTGACTACGACATTTTGCGTACCCAGTGAGTCCCCTGTGAGTCACCAGTTACAGAACATGTTCTTCAATTATTTGTCACAGTTCTGTAACAGATCTGTAACAGTGTTTGCTGGGATTCAGTCGGTGTCATCGGTGTTTACATTCGGGAAAATTCTTTGATGAAAGTTATTATTTAGAATCAGTGTTTTTTATTACTTAGTGAATATTTTTGTTTGCTAATTTTCTTTGTGAAACAAATAATTCATAAAATGAATTAAAAGTTACGATAAGGGACTTTTTCTACTTTGCACGGTCCTGAGTTTTACAGCAGACAAAGCTAATCGTTTCGTTTGTCGAAGGACAGTGTACCTAGATTTAGCCGTGGCGGTTAGTTGTTAGAAATATTATGTTATAGGGTATAGGTACTACTATCGGGTCAAAAAGTATAGAGCCCTCACTTTAAAATGTTATAATTCTGTTAAAAAAAATCGTACTGTATTAAAACAACTTGGAAATAGCAGCTGCACTATCCCCACGCTACTATACGAAAAATCAAAAAACCAAAAAATTTTTTACGTTTTTTACGAATTTTTGAAAGTGAAAAATACATGATTTTTTCCTTGATTTTTACAAGTATCAACTTTGCATGTTTGTATCTCAACGAAAATGCAAACTACACAGGTTTACAAATTAAAAACTTTTTTTTGCCAATCGAACAAAACATTTTTTTTTCGAATAGTAGGTATTTTTTGAGTAAGAAAATCATAGTTTCAATTTTTTTCCTTCGTGCAGTTTTTCTGTAGCTTCAAATTTTTCATTTTCGAGGTGCTACGCCACTTAAACTTACCTGTAGGAAAATTAGTTTGTCAAAATATAATAAAGGAGGTATCATTGGAAAGGTTATTAAATTACCTTTCGATCCATAGGTCGTAGAATAAAATTCAACAAAAATTGAGAGAGTTACAGTCGATTAAAGATGAAATTTCATGACAATTTTGATGATTTTTAGACATTTGAGTAACTTCTACTATTTTTTTCTACATTAAACAGGAAAGAATGTTTAGGTTTTAATTTTTTTATTAATAGACTATATCATTACACAAATTTTAAGCCCTTGCGGACCTCGATTGGATTCAAAATGACAATTCTACACTAAAATTAGTGAACGAAACTACATTCTTCATTTTTAGTATGGGGTCGTCCATAAACTACGTTACCAATTTTTCTCATTTTTAGACCCCCTCCCCCCTCCTTCGTTGACAACCGTTGATTTGCTTTTACACCCCCCTCCCCCCAAGGAAAGTAACGTATATTATAAATTGAAAATTCAATGTAATACAGTTAAGTTTTTTGTGTTTCTAAGAAGTTTTTATCTTCATAATATACATTAAGTAAGTATATATTTTAATTATAATAAAAAGTGCATAAAATATTACTAATAACTTTATAAATTATAGAAATATAATATAGAAATATATATATTTTATAGAAATTAAAACTTTTTTTCACATTCATAGCTTTTTATAGTAATAATTTTTTTTGGCACAAGTAATACTGTTTTGGCTCATATTTAACGTAGTTTTAAATTAAGATAATGTAATATTAGAATATAATAAAGTGTTTTCTATAAAATATTTAACCAAGCACAAAAAAAAATTATAGATGGTTAAACACTGAGGTAATCCTCTGTAAATGCAATGCCTTCGTTAATCCATGAGGCGACATCATGAATTACAGGAAGTGACTCCTCAGAATTTTGTTTTTCATGTAATTTAAAAGATTCGATATCTTCAATTGAGTCCACGTCAATCCAGTCCAAGGAATCTTGCGAAGTTATACATAACAATTCCCCAGGACGTTGACAAAGCACTTGCAAAGGCCGGATTCGCGATACACCTGAAGCTTCAGTTTTATGGACTTTCGTTCTAGAATTTGAAAGAAATTCTAATTGGTAATTAAAGAAATTTTTTAAAATTATTTTGATATTTCACAAATGAAAATATCAAAAAATATACAAAAAAATACACAACGAAAATATTACATACTTATGAGAATTTCTTGACTTCGCTGATGCAAAATAAATACCACAATCAGGACACAACCTCTTACTAATTTCTGCGCTTTGTGATGGACAATAAAAATCATAAGGTATCTCTTCTGTTTTAGAATATTCAGGACGTAAAGTCAAGGCCTGTCTCAAAACCAGTGATGGAAACTCGGAGATATTCTCATCAGGAAGAGGAACACAAAACGGATCTTGCTTTAAAGGAAAAGGTGCAGGAAGAAATCTCTGATACAAAATTTGTTTCAAGTTGCTTCTATGCGAAGAGCAGCAATTTGAGTCATCACACTTGACTATCTATAAAAACAAATAAATTTTATATTTTAATAAGATACGCTTTATAAAATTTAAATAGTTTTGAAATTTAAGTTTGACTTTTTAATTCTACCTGGAGGAGATACTGGCTTTCGCGAACATGCTTCATATACCAAACTTGATCATTAAACTCTTCGAGGTGAGGAACTGTCTCATCGCTAGGAAGAAACTCTGCTTTGACATTATAGCCATCAATTTTTAGCTCAGACCAAATCTGAGCAAGAGTTTCTCCTGCATGTTGGAAGTTTTTCAACTCCAAAGTTTCATCGACTGTCTTATTTTGCGAATCCAAATGATTTCCATAATAATCATGTGGTAGAATTACTCCTGAGAGAACTTTGCTCAGTGGTGCCATCCGCCTCTCCACTCTATTGAAAGCAGATCTACCAGGAGCATTCGTGAAAACAAAAATTGCATCTAAATTATATTTCCTGAATTTCATAATGGCATAAGAAATTACTTTTGTATATCGGGGATTCTCATCAGGGCCACCATCGACTGAGATCATAAGAACTGGTTTTATTTCGCCATCATCTCCTTTTAGAATCACATTGAAATCGTCTAATTTTAATAATTCCTCGAAATCTTTATAATGGGTAGACGCACTTGAATTATTGTGTTTCGCGCTTCGTATGGCAATGTACGTTGGCCCTGAATGCGTGACAGCATCTTTTTTGCCCATACAATTATCTTTTATAATAATCCCTGCATATACGGATGGAGTAAATTTGTGACGACTACCCACTGCAAAATCGTGATCGGACAAACGAATTTTATATTCCACATGCATCAAGATGGGTGCCTGTGCCTTTGCTGCGGTTATTCCTAGAGGAACCTTCGCCTTATCATCTTGTGATATGAAAGAAACCTAAATATATAAAAAAATATGTGAAAGTAAAGAAAGATGATTTAAGGCATAATTTTCATTATAGTTGAATAAATTTAAAAAAAAACCTTTCGACGAACCTGCTTTGGTCCAAGTATCGAAGCAATTTCTTCAAGTCCGTTGATGGTAGCTCGACAGAAGAATTGGTCAGGATGATCTCTATGACGATCAGCTTGGGCCCTACACAACTTGACCGGCACAGTGCTCACATGTCTCTTCCCTTCCGCAGTTATTGAATTCCGAGGAATAAGTCTAAGGTAGGTTGCTGACCGGGATAAGCTAAACCCCATTAATTTCAGTTCTTCGTGAAGGCTGTCCAAAGTCTTGCACGCCCGAATTGCTTCAGATCTACGTCTATCATCAGCCGATCCTGAATGAAGAGCTATATCACATATGGCTTGAAGCAATTGACTTTGATCTGATTCAAGGCGTGGACGTCCCACACTATCTCTTGCTTTTGGAAAATTTGATTCTGGAAGATTTCGTTGTAAATTTCTAATTCGTTCTCTTTCTTTTTGTCTGTATTCTTTTTGCCATTCTGCTCTTAATATTTTTTCTTTTAATTTTTTTTTATCTTTTTCTAATTGTTTTCTCTTTGAAATAATATTTTTTTCAATATTATTGTCTGAAAGTCCAGAATCTCTTTTCGTAATTAGACAGTTTAGTTCACTTTCTATTATTCTAATTTCTTTTTCTAAAGCTTCTTGACGTGGCTTAGGATAGGTTGAACTGGACGAAATAGTAGTTGAAGTATTCGCCACATTTTGTAATTCATCATTAAAATCAACAATGGAATCAACATCTTCATTTTCTAAATTACAAAGAAAAAAAAATTAAATAACCTATATTTCGCCACATATTTTAAAAAGAAAATAATTCATTCATTCATTTTCTAAATTACAAAGAAAAAACATAATTAAATAACCTATATTTCGCCAGATATTTTAAAAAGAAAATAATATAGTTTAAAGAATTTTGATGTTAATAAAATATCGAAAACTAAAAAATCAAACTGTACACTTCCTATTATTATTATTTTGTAAAGTTTTGTCTTTTAGGAAAAATAACTATATCTCCAATGTTATATATAATCCATAATTTGTTAAAAGAGATTTTTACAAAAGTAAAATGCAATTTAATCATGCCACACAAAGAAGTTCTAGTAAATACAGCATTATTAATTATTACTATTAATTAATTACAGAGCACATTGTATGATAATGATATATTAATAATGAAAATAATAAATATTTAGAAAATGAAATTTTTTAGAATATATTAATAATAGTCATGCAGAAAAATTATTTTATATACCAGCAATTTCGATTTCACCGATTTCAGAATTAGAAATTTCAGGATTTGATACCAATTTATTGAAGGACACTTTGGAAGAAGAAGATTCAATTGGAACAGATTTAGCAGCCTTAAAAAATAAGAAAAGAGAATATGAGAACCAAAAGAAAAGTATCTTGTTAGGAAAAAAATGTGTACACAAATGCAAAAGAAAATAAATAGTTTAGGTGCAAATGCAAATCAATCATTACTGAAAAGTTTTTTCACAACCTATTAGAAAATCGTTATACAATACTTACTTGCGCAAAATAGTTAAATAGTTTTGCAGATTTTTTAGTTGTTTCTAGTGTTAAAGTTTGAATAGTTTCTTCAGTATTTAATTTTAACTCTGCAGGAGTAGTACTTTTATCTTTCAATTTCTTCCACGTTTCATTGCATTTAGTTTGCACTGATTTTTTTCGAAATCTCACTGTCGTATCGATTTTTAAAAGCGACATACAGTCTGTCATATAGTCCTGACATTTTTTTTAATAAAAAAGATAAAGAAAATGATAAGAGAAATTAAAAGCACACTAAGGTAAAACACAATACACAAAACGTGACACCGGCCGGCTCAGGTGAGATTTAGACAAAATAGAATATACAAACTTAGAAAGGAAACATTGGAAACAGAAATGCCAAGAAGACTGACGCAGAGTCATCTGTCGAACGAATGTGTAACAATTTCAAAAAATGTAAAAGACAAATATAAATACAATAATAAAAAAAGATAAAATACACTATAAATTGCGCAGTTTTTTCTAAGTCAACTTTACAAGTGTAACGTTACTTTGAAGAAACTCCCACCCCCCCCCCCGTTACAAAGCGTAGTTGTATGCATGACCCCCTCCCCCCCTAAATTGGTAACGTAGTTTATGGACGACCCCTATCCCTTAAACATTTGCAGCAAAAACTGAAGTAATAAAATTTAATTAAGCGCTTAAGTTACTAAAATCACTAATCAAGAGTTTCTGAAGTCGTAGATTTCGAATGCAATGTTAGTTTTGCAAATTTCAAAATGGCGGATCCAATATGGCCGACAAGTTTTTAAAAATCGATGAAATTCGTCTCAAATTCGTTACTCGGGGGTTTTCGGGGTCGCTGATTACAAATCCGATGTCAGATTTCAAAAATTAAAAATGGCGGATCCAATAGGTGCGAATTCGATGGATTTTAAAAAACTCGTTCACCATTATGAATCCATCAATTTCAATTTTCGAAATCCGACATCGGATTCGTAATCAGCGACCCCGAAAACCCCCGAGTAACAAATATAAGACGAATTTAATCGATTTTTAAAAATTTGTCCGCCACATTGGATCCGCCATTTTGAAATTTAGAAAACCAACATTGGATTCGAAATCTACGATTTCAGAAATCCTTGATTAGTGATTTTAGTAACTTTAGAGCTTAACTAAATTTTATTACTTCAATTTTTGCTGCAAATGTTTAAGGGATACTAAAAATGAAGAATGTAGTTTCGTTCACTAATTTTAGTGTAGAATTGGCATTTTTAATCCAATCGAGGTCCACAAGGGCTTAAAATTTGTGTAATGATATAGTCTATCAATAAAAAAATTAAAACCTAAACATTCTTTCCTGTTTGATGTAGAAAAAAATAGTAGAAGTTACTCAAATGTCTAAAAATCATCAAAATTGGCATGAAATTTCATCTTTAATCGACTGTGACTCTCTCAATTTTTGTTGAATTTTATTCTACGACCTATGGATCGAAAGGTAATTTAATAACCTTTTAAATGATACCTCATTTATTACATTTTAACAAGCTAATTTTCTTATAGGTAAGTTTAAGTGGCGTCGCACCTCGAAAATGCAAAATTTGAAGCTACAGAAAAACTGCACGAGGGAAAAAAATTAAAACAATGATTTTTTTACTCAAAAAAACACCTACTATTCGAAAAAAAAATGTTTTGTTCGATTGACAATTTCACTGTAAACCAGTGCTATTGTTACGCTGATTTTTTTCCATTTAGTTTAAACCCTTTTTGAACATAATGTTCATCGACATAATCAATATTTTGTTAAATAAAGGAGATTATTTACAAAGAAAATAAAAAGCTATCTTCTTTGCAAATTATGGCACAGATTTGAGACAAACTTAAAATTATGCAAAATATGCTTCTGATTAAGAATCTGGAAGAAAAATTTGAAAAAAAAATTTATTTAAAGAATTATCCAGAAAAATGTTTTCAGTTTTTTGCTTTATTACTCCATTAAAGCAAGGTGCATGCAGTTGTAAATCTATTCCTCAAAGGCGTAGAACTGTAATATCTCAAACGACTGCTTTTGCTTCCTCATAAAGGAAGCCTTATAGTGATGTCTATTTCCGAATTTTTTAGAACCAATTATTTTTACAAATTTTCAAGTGTAGTATATATAATTCGTCGAGAGGAACAAATGTCCGGATGTATGTGTGTATGTATGTGTGTGTGTGTATGTATGTGTGTGTGTGTGTGTGTATGTCACCGATTCTTGTGGACAAATTTTCTCTTACACGTCTTGACGGATTTTGATAAAATTTTGTAGGTGTATTACGGTCACGAATACCAAAAATCAGACAGAAGGATTTTCAAAAATATCTAAAAAAAAAAATTTTTCAACAATTTTTTAATTTTTGAAAAAATTAATTTTTGGATTTTTTGAAATAACTTTTTTCTATACTAAAATTTTTATTAATTCTTGGCAAAATTGCATACCTGACATAAAAACGAATCGATTCATGTATATAAAGTATATATTTTATCCAAATTTGTAGAATTAATAAATATTTTAATTTTTCACAAAAAATTGAAATTTTGTATTTTTTGAAATTTTATCTTAACACTTTAAAATAATTATTCTAAAATAAAAAATTAAACGATTGGTATATATTATATTGAGGAAGCTTAATGATCATGAAATGAACAACTTGTTTCTAGCTGTCGCAGGTATACAAGAAGGGTCTGTAAATTTCTGAGTAACTAAAAACTCAATAGTTTAGAATTCTGAACTCTTTATGTAGAGGAATTTTATCACATTAAAAGAATTTCTTTTTATTAAATTATTTATATTAATAATATTTAATTATTATTAATAATTAATTAATTTTAATTAATTAATAATAATTAATAAAAATAATAAAAATAATTTAATTAATTAATTAATTAATATTATTAATAATAATTAATTAATAATAATATTAAAAAAAAACTTTTCTTATTTATTTTGCAAAATATTATTTTACTTGGTAAATAAATTTGCTAAATAATTTTACTAATTGAGCTCCTGGATCAAAATAGTCGACTTTTTCGCGAACGCACGCGCTAATACCAGTCGGGTAGCAGTGAGAGGCCCAGAGGCGCTCACTGCTACCCGACTGGTATTAGCGCGTGCGTTCGCGAGAAAATCGACTATTTTGATCCAGGACCTCAATTATTTTGCAAAACCTAATTTTGCAAAATTTATTTTTCAAGTTAAATTTAAAAAACATTAAACTTAGTTTTAAGTGAATTAGCATTTTTTTTTAATGTTTAATATTTTAAATACTGATACAATGAAGCATCTGCTTAAAAGTGAGTGTCATTAAGTATGTGTTTAAAAGCTCATTAAGCGGAATGAAAGGTGTTTCAGGTCAGTAATACATACCACTTGGATATTTCTATTGAACTTTCTGTTATTTTGAAGCCTTTCTTTAGTAATATGTTTCTGCATCATTAGAAGGTATAATTTTCAAAATTTGAATTTTACCTTCCTACTGCAAAATCTATGACAGTCAGTTATGAACTACTGCGGTAGTTATGTCTCTTAAGAACGTCTGCTAATATAAGACAAATTTTAAATTTTTAAGTGTATCATTTCTTTGTAATAATGCGTCAAATTAGTGTCGGAAACTGCAATTTCTATGAAAAAAATGCTGGTGGTGAAGGAGACTGTCTTTTTAAGTGTTTTGCGATGCATTTTAATGTGAGAAGTAGTTATACGGTTCGACAGAAAATAGTATCTCATGTTATCAATCACTGGGAACAATTTCGGGAAGAAGCATTACATAGTTTAGATATTATTAATTCATCGAAATATAAATTTTACATGGGGAATCAAGGAGTTTATGGTTCTATGTTAGAATATCGTGCGGCTGCATATGTTTACAATGTTAACGTTACTGTTATACGAAAAACTGAAAACAGTGAATATTACATTTTACCTTTCAAAAAAATTGGTGCGACAGAAACAATATACTTGCTATTTACAGGACATCATCATCAGAATCATAAAGATGGTCATTTTACTGTTTTGATTCCTTGTAATGAAAATAATTTATGTGTCGAAAACCAAATTCAGTCAGTAGATTCTAATATTACAAACAATCATGAAATAAATATAGAATGTGAAATTAATGAAAGTGATATTATTGAGTGTGAAATGAACCAATATGCTGTGTTACAAAATCTTACCCCTTTGACTATGTTCGAGGATATGCATCTTGAAAATAATCACGAAAATCTTAATGAAATTGAAAATAATCCAAACGTATCTTTATCTATAAGTTCGGATATGGATACCTGCGACGACGAATTGTGTTTATTTGAGAAGCAAATATCTACAAGCAGTGTAAAACGTATTACAAGTGATTTTGTAAAACAAAAGGACTTAAAAATTCAACACAAAAGTGGAAGGCCTTCAATTGAATGTGATGAATTTCTTCAAGGTTTAATTAGAAGAAAAATTCACCAGTTTTATATTAATCGCGAATATCCAACTACTAAAGCTCTGTATGAACAGTTACAACGAGATGTTTCCGATCTTCCTGATTTTAAATTAACAACTTTAAAAAAATGGATGAAAATGTTAAATTTTTCATATGAAAAATTGTGTAAAAACCAGTTTGGATGGAGAGCACAAGAATAGCAGCGCAACGAGATAAATATTTAATTACTACTAAACAATACCGTGATAATGGTTATAAAATATTTTATACTGATGAAACTTGGTGTGGAGCAAATCATAGTAGAAAATTTGGATGGGTTGAAAATTTTATTATTCAAGAAAATATTAATTTTGATTATTATAGAGATCACGTTCAACAAGTTTGTGGAAAACGTGGTGGATTTGTTACACCTTCTGGAGCCGGGAAACGTGTTATAATTTTACACATTGGTGGAAAATTTGGTTTTGTTGATGAAGGCTTAAAGTGTTTTATCGGTAAAAAAGGCACTGCTGATTATCACGATGAGATGAATGCAAAACATTATGAGGAGTGGTTTCGACATATATTGACCGTGCTTCCAAGTAAATCTGTTATTGTTTTGGATCAAGCTCCTTATCATACAATGCTTGATCCAGAATTTCGGAACCCGACAACTCAGTGGTTGAAATCAAAAATAGTTGAGTGGCTAATTAAACGCGATGTAGAAGTTCCTGAAATTGCACAAAATTTTAATGAATTGTCAAAACAATCACTTCTTGAACTTGCAAAGCCTTATCATTTTCCTAAACAGTATTTACTTGAAAAAATTGTAAATGAAATTCGTGGTAGTGACGTTAAATTATTGTGGTTGCCTGTTGCCCATTGTGAATATAATCTTATATGGGCTTATACAAAAAATTATGTTGCAAAACATAACAAAACATTTCATGTTAACGATGTTCATAAATTGTGTATTGAAGCAATAAATGAAGTTACTTCGAGATTATGGGAAAAGTGTGTGCGGCATGCAGAAAGTGAAGAAGAAAAGTCGCGAAAATCAGATACATTAATAGCTAACAACATTGAATCAATAATTATAAATACTGCAGAGGAGAGTGATGAAGACGAACTCAGTGATAGTGCAAGTACAGACAGTGAAATTAACGATTAAAATAGTATCCCTTATTATTGTGATGAACCATATGTTTAAACTTTGCACTGTTATTGAATGGACACTCCAATACCAGTCACGAAGCAGTTAATCAGACCATGGTTTCTCTCACTGCCGTTGTCTGGTATTTGAAAGTCCGACCGTGTGGTTGGTAAGTTCTGGTCCTGGGTAGCGTGTGCTTATACCAGCAAAATGGCTTTTTTACAAAGAAAATCTTTGGGCGGCATAGATGAAACATTATTCGTAAGAAATTCGATTCATTTCTGGCGAAAAATGTCCTTACAGTACAATTATTTAAAAAAATTGTTTAAACAATTAGGAAAAATTACTTCAAAAGATCAGATTAACAAAGAAAAAGTTTAATTACAATAATCTAAAGCAAACTTCTAAAAATAAATATGTATTTTTAAACATAACTTACTATAAAGTGTAGTTGTTTATAAAAATTGTTTATAACAATTTTTAAAGGCGATAACTTTTTTTTACTACTTACACACCGCCAGGCACTAAATGTGCAACAATGTTAAGTATGCAAGAATTTTTTTGCGCATAAGAAAAACGTTGCGCCACTTCCGACAAGCGCCACCAGAGTGCATGCTAGTGATTTCTTCTCGCTTGTGACCTGTTACACTGGCTCTATAAGTACCTGCTCCTCTCTCGCAAAGACATTCACAGTCATCCCTCCACTGTGAGATACGGTGAAGGAATTTTTATCAGTCTTTCACCTTTGTTTTACCAGAGGTGAAAAATTTAATTAATATGTTTTATTAATTAAAAAAAATATTTTTTAAAAAAATATTTTTTAAAAAAATATTTTTTAAAAAAATATATTTTTGAAAAATATATTTTTTAAAAATAAATTTTAATTAATAATTAAAAAAAATCAATTTTCAAAACCTTGGTTTTTTGTTGGCTGCCAATAAAAAATCAAGCTTTTTAAAATCGATTTTGCTTCCTTGGCAATTCCTTGGCAACTAATATTGTCCCGATGCTTGGCTACCGATCATTGGCAGTAGCGTGATCATCCCAAGTTTAAACCATTGGTGGTCCAATGATGGTTGCCAATTGTTTTGCCAAGAAAAAACCATTGGGCACCAAGCATGGCCTATTATTGAACCAATCGTTACCATTGGCAACTTCACGTTGGGTAGGACGCTGACTTAAGAATTTAGTACAAGTTCGTGGAGAAGGTGACTCTGAGAGTCTACTAAGCTAGCAGACGAAATCAGTTCTTTACGTAGTGCTTGATGAAAAGAAACCAAGAGTCTACAATTGTAACTTATCTTGTTGTGAAGATAAAATCAAATTTATAAATCTAGTGAAAAGTTTTCAGTTTTCCATTTTTGAACAGGGACAATGTACAAGTTTAAATATGTTACAGCGAAAAGAAGATTTATTAGAAAAAGAACATGTGATGTCATCATTCATAGTCTCAGATTGTTTTTCATATTATAATGTTCATAATAAATAATAAAACTTTTGTAATTTTAAGTGAACTTTTTGTGATTGCAACAATATAATATACAATTAATTTTATTATCGGTATATAAGTACGAATCTTTATAGTGAATGTGTTTGTGTTTTAAAGAAAAAATCTAATGTAGCAAAATATGTTACAATTAATTTCAAAACTAATTGTAAGAGGAATTGTGAAAATAACAAATACTTTTGTATTACTCTTTTGTTTGTTAGAAAGTTAAACAAACAAAAGAGTAAAGTTGAAAAATATTCTTTTATTATTTATTAACCTAACAATTATTCCCAGTATGTAGAAACTGAGGCGCATGAAAAGTCTCTAATTTTTATTTTCCGAATCTTTATTTTATCGAAATTCTTTTTATTTAATAAGAATTAATTATAATTTCTTTTAATCGAAAGAATAATTGTCAAAAACATTATTTTTTTGAATGACTAATTAACAGAATGTTTAATACTGCGAAAGAAAATTTTTTATAATATTCAAATAACTGAATTATCATTTCTAAAAATTATTATTTTTTATATTTTTTTTATTTACACTAATATTTTTATTTTCGAAATGTCAATTTTTATAAATATTATTTTATAGATTTGTTAATAATTATAATAATTATGTTTCCGAATTATTATTCAATATAATTCAAATATTACCGAATTACCAATTCTTAAAAAATATATTGTTCCTAATAATATTTTTTTATAATGTGTAAATGTTCTAAATTCTAAAGTCTCTAAATTTTATTTTATCAAAACATTATTTGTTATAAAACTTTTTTCTTATAAATGTTTTTCAAAATAATTTTAACTTTTTCGAATTAACATTACTCATAATTTTCTTTACTTCTAATTATTCTTCTTTATAATTACTATATTTTCTAACATGTATTTCTTCTAACTATAACTTTACCGAATTGTCACTTCTCATAATTATTATTATATCGAAATATTATTTTTCAAAATTTTTGTAATATCTAATAATTTTTTATATAAATTTTTTTATTGTATAATAACCAGTTTTTGTAATTATATTTTTTTCGAATAATTATTTCGTATAATTTTTTTCTTACCGAAATTATATTTTAAATAATTTTTTTTAATCGATTTTTTATTTTTCCTAATATTCATTTTTCCAAATAATTCTTTTTCATAATTTTTATATTTCCTAATTCGTATTTTACATAACATACATTTTTTCTAAGATTTAAATTCTCTAATTTATTATTTTCCTAACCTATAAATGTCATAACAAGAATTGCACCGAATAGTTATTTCACCTACAAATATTCGGTTTCGACGTTTCCCATCTCTGAAGAATATGGCGCCAAATTTGAAAAAAGTTTATTATTTAAAAATTATTAATTATTACAAATATTGTTTAATCCAATTAACTACGCTAAATATCATTAGGGAAATTGTTTTAAACAATATTTGTAATAATTAATAATTGTTATATAATAAAATAATAAACTTTTTCAAATTTAGCGCCATATTCTTCAGAGATGGGAAACGTCGAAACCGGATATTCTGTAGGTGAAATAACGAGACGCATGCATATCCCCTAATCGCCAAGTCGTCGAATAATCAAATAGTCGAATGCCAAGTAATCAAATGGACAAGACGTCGAATGCTAAAAACATCGAATCGGCATTTAGTCGAATGCTAAAAACATCGAATTGTTAATACGTCGAATTATCAATTCGTCGAATGTTAAAAACATCGAATCGTCAATACGACGAATGTTCAAAACGTCGAATTCTCAATTCGTCGAATGTTCAAATGTCGAATGTTTAAAACGTCGAATTTTCAAAACGTCGAATGCTCAAAACGTCGAATCGTCATTTAGTCGAATGGTAAAACCATCGAATAGTCCATTCGTCGAATGCTCAAATAGTCGAAACGCTATCTATTCGAATTATCAAGTAGAAGAATGGTAAAGTTGTCAAATGTTCAAAACGTCTAATCGTCATCTGTTCAAATTGCCAAGTAGTAGAATGATAAAGTAGTCGAATGGACGATTCGATGTTTTTAACATTCGACGAATTGATATTTCGACGTTTTGAACATTCGACGTATTGACAATTCGATGTTTTTCGCATTCGACGTTTTGTCTATTCGATGTTTTTGCATTCGACGATTTGTCCATTCGATTACTTGGCATTCGACTATTTAATCATTCGACGACTTGGCGATTAGGGGATATGCATGCGTCTCGAAATAACTATTCGGTGCAATTCCTATTATGACACTTATAGGTTAGGAAAATAATAAATTAGAGAATTTAAATTTTAGAAAAAATGTATGTTATGCAAAATACGAATTAGGAAATATAAAAATTATTAAAAAGAATCATTTGGAAAAATGAATATTAGGAAAAATAAAAAATCGATTAAAAAAAATTATTTAAAATATAATTTCGGTAAGAAAAAAATTATACGAAATAATTATTCGAATAAAATAAAATTATAAAAACTGGTTATTATACAATAAAAAAATTTATATAAAAAATTATTAGATATTACAAAAATTTTGAAAAATAATATTTCGATATAATAATAATTATGAGATGTGACAATTCGGTAAAGTTATAGTTAGAAGAAATACATGTTAGAAAATATAGTAATTATAAAGAAGAATAATTAGAAGTAAAGAAAACTATGAGTAATGTTAATTCGAAAAAGTTAAAATTATTTTGAAAAACATTTATAAGAAAAAAGTTTTACAACAAATGATGTTTTGATAAAATAAAATTTAGAGACTTTAGAATTTAGAACATATACACATTATAAAAAAATATTATTAGGAACAATAAATTTTTTAAGAATTAGTAAATTCGGTAATATTTGAATTATATTGAATAATAATTCGGGAACATAATTATTATAATTATTAACAAATCTATAAAATAATATTTATAAAAATTGACATTTCGAAAATAAAAATATTAGTGTAAATAAGAAATATAAAAAATAATAATTTTTAGAAATGATAATTCAGTTATTTAAATATTATAAAAAATTTTCTTTCGCAGTATTAAACATTCTGTTAATTAGTCATTCAAAAAAATAATGTTTTTTACAATTATTATTTCAATTAAAAGAAATTATAATTAATTCTTATTAGATAAAAAGAATTTCGATAAAATAAAGATTCGGAAAATAAAAATTAGAGACTTTTCATGCGCCTCGTAGAAACTGCTTATTTGAATATCCAGGAACTGGCTAGAAATGATTTATTTTACTAGACAAGGACTAGACAAAATAACTGTTCAAATTCTTGATGTTGCTAGCGTTACATCTCTCGTTCAAGCCTGAACATTTTCCCATCTAGTTGCTAGATTGAATCTAGCACAACTGGACAGTTTCTCATACACTTCCACAGTAAATTTCTACACGGGAACTTTTTAAAAATCTAGTATGCAAAATTAATTTTGCATATACTATGTATAAAGTTTCCTTTTGTTTAAAAAATTGTTCTAGATAAAAATATTATTTCATAAAATTTTGTCTCATTTATTGGGAGCCACTCAAGGATTTTATCTGTTAAGCGTAGAGACAGCCCTGAGTGCAATCCCACATCTGGCGATTTTCTTCTGGGTTTCCTATTGTACACTCGAAACTCTTTTTTTTCTACAACTTTTTGCTTTATGGCAGCCACACGTCGATTCTCCCCAACGGGAAGTTGCCAATGGTAACGATTGGCCATGCTTGGTGCCCAATGGTTTTTTCTTGGCAAAACAATTGGCAACCATCATTGGACCACCAATGCACGGAAAAAATAAGTTCAGCAGATTTTACGAAACTAATTTCGCACTAGCGGATATTTAAGATTCCTTGACGAAGTTTTTCAAAAACCCAGAAACTTTCACTACTTTAAGCAGAACAATTGTCGAGAAACTGCAACCAGTGTTGTAATTTATAAAACAAGCTTGAATGTAGAAATGTTTCGTATTTTCTGGTGAACATTTTATCAGAAAATGGTAAAAATGTTTCGTGCAATCTAAAAACGCGTGGTTTGAGTTTTCACTTCGCTGTCTATCGTGAATTCTCGAACACAGAGTTTCGTAAAATTCTATACGGGGTGTACCAAAAGTAGCGTTATAAATAGATATGTTGAAGCTTGTCTCGTCGCGTCGGTATTAACTTGTCTGCTGTATATAGAGATAATATGTGGAAGGAAAGAGAGAACTGCTTTACCTGCCGGTAACATTTGGATAATTGTTTTCTTTTACGTATTTCACATTTCATTGTTCCAAATTCGTAACATTTTTTATGTGATTTTGTAATCCAAACTTTTAATTATTATTAATTTCTTTTAATTTACATTCCAATAAATTTTATAGTTTATCATAATATTTACCTATGACAATATATATATATTAATTTCTCAAGTTTTAACTGTTATTACTTCAAATTTTAGACAATTTAATATAAACATTTTTTGAGTTTGAATTTAATTTTGAAAATTTTTTGTCAATTTATTTATAATTTAAAATTAAGAATAAAATTATTTTCTAAAAATTGAAAAATTTTATAGAGATTTTATAACTAATTATAATCAAAAAATGTCATTTTAAAAACCATAAAATATTTTGTATAACTTTTAAAAAAATGATTTTTTTTAAAATTAATATTCAGTATATTGACATTTCTCACAAGTGCAGTTTTAATCTCCTCAGTTAGTATATAAAGAAACTCAATTCTTTCATCTACAAGTGCGAGTTATATTGTATGTGCGTTGCGTCAGAATTCGTTTATATGTATGCGTATTTCCGTTAAGTTAGTGTCAGAATAAAATAAGCCAATCCAAGCGAACCATTGCGTTGTAGAGTGCAGTCACATGTGTCGAACCAATCATCTATCTCCTATAGAAGACGAGAAAAAATGGTCTTGAGAGCTCATTGGTACATTAAGAAATTCTTTTTTCTGCTTTATTCGTTTTTTTCTCCGTGAATATTTTTTTCCGTGGCGCATGCGCTTCAGGCTAAACATTTTACAAAACTCTTGAATTAGAACGTCCAACCGATCATTTGTGAATTCCATAGAATTTTTTTTGAGTTTTCGAGAAACGCAGTCATCATATATTACTATTGATTCTGTTTTATCTTATACTAAACTCCTCTCCGTATCCGCTATTCCAAAATTAGTTTCGTAAAATGTACTAAATTAATTTTTTCCGTGTGGTTTAAACTTGGGATGATCACGCTACTGCCAATGATCGGTAGCCAAGCATCGGACCAATATTAGTTGCCAAGGAATTGCCAAGGAAACAAAATCGATTTTAATAAAAAGCTTGATTTTTTATTGGCAGCCAACAAAAAACCAAGGTTTTGAAAATTGATTTTTTAAAATTATTAATTAAAATTTCTTTTTAAAAAATATATTTTTCAAAAATATATATTTTTTTAAATTAATAGAAATAGAACTATTAATTTAATTTTTCACCTCTGGTAAAACAAAGGTGAAAGACTGATAAAAATTCCCTCACCGTATCTCACAATGGAGGGATGCCAGTGAATGTCTTTGCGAGAGAGAAGCAGGTACTTATAGAGCCAGTGTAACAGGCATCTCTCCACTGTGAGATACGGTGAGGGAATTTTTATCATTCTTTCACCTTTGTTTTACCAGAGGTGAAAAATTAAATAAATATCTTCTATTAATTTAAAAAAATATATTTTTTAAAAATAAATTTTAATTAATAATTAAAAAAATAAATTTTTAAAACCTTGGTTTTTTGTTGGCTGCCAATAAAAAATCAAGCTTTTGAAAATCGATTTTGTTTCCTTGGCAATTCCTTGGCAACTAATATTTGCCTGATGCTTGGCTACCGATCATTGGCAGTAGCGTGATCATCCCAAGTTTAAACCATTGTTGGTCCAATGATGGTTGCCTATAATGTTCCAATAATGGAACGGAGTTCGCAAAGCATGGCCTATTATTGAACCAATCGTTTACTTTTCATTGGGTCATTAAAGCCCAAAATATGTATATTCATTTTTTGAGAAGAATATTCAATGTATTTAGTTTTTAATTTATGTAATTTTATCCTACTATAAAATTGCACATTTTAAGCTAAAAAACGTCATTTTATCTCTATTTGTTTAAAAGATAGCATTAATCTAAATAAAGCTGTGTAAACAATTCCTTTAACTAGGAATCCTGGTTACTACAGCACTAAAGTCAATATAATCAAGATTCCTAGTTAAAGTAACCTTAATGCTATAATGGATGCTCAAATCGCTTAGGCATTTTTTTCAGTGTACTTAACTAGAGCCTCCGACAGCCGTCTACAGTGCTAGTTTTTATATGTCCATTGTCCAAGTCCATTATTTTATTTATAATAATATTAACATATAATACAGACATTACAATAATATTCAAATTTTTTCAATTAATAATTTTTTTATTTATATTTTAAACTAGCTGTCGTACCCGTCTTCGAAGGGTTTTAGTTTCTACTAATATATTTGAACAGGTGTCTACCAATCGGGAATTTAATTTGACTGGGAAAAACTAATAATTAGTTACCATTATAACTATTTCATTTGGAAAATATTACTATTTGAATCAGTTAAGGACTATTAAATATCAGTTAAATACTATTTTTAACTTATTCAGATTTACAAAACAGTATTTGTCAATTTGTAGTACTTTATGCGTTTGAGGAATTTCAATTAATGTATTAAAGATTAATCCTAATTTTCCACCAGCTTTTGGAGTTATGTAAAGTCTCATTCGAAGTAAATGTATCGCAAGTAGACCCTACGTTACGACTGCTAAAATCTAAAATAAGACCTATATTGTAGGCTGAATGTAGGGCTTAAATTTTGACAAATAAAAATATTACATCAATAAAAATTAAAGCAAAGAACAATTTTTTAAAAACGAATTAATATAATAAAACTTTTTTTAATTAGATAAGAAAATTCCCGATTTTTCTTGGTCGAATTAAATTCCCGGCTATTTGTCGGGTTTCCTTCGCGGTTAATAGACACTGTTAAATGTATTAGTAGAAACTATAACATTCCAAGTGCGAAATTAAAAACGGCCTAAAACTGGCCCAGTGACGGCATAGTCAGTGCCTACTCTTGGCAGACAATAGTGTCCCGACTGTCGGGAGGTTAACCGCGGTAGGCCGTCGGCAGCCAATTATCGGCCGATTCTCGGTAAACATTAATGGCCCATTATTGGCTGCCATTACTCCCCAGTGTTGAAAAAATTTTTAAAAAAATATTTTTTATTTAATTAACTAATTAATTCATAATATTTATACAGTTTATTTCCCTAAATTAAACGCAAACTTACAAATATTTGAAAAATTCTTACCACTCGCGGGGATCGATACCTGAACCTGATGCACCACAGCCTAACACTCTGACCAATCTGCTACTCTGACGTGAAGTCAAGGAAGCAAAAGGGTTCTTATAAGCTACACTACACTACACTGGCCGATACTGTGCCATTATTGGGCCGAGCTACATCCCAATATTGGCAATTATAATTTGCCAGCATAGATACAAAATGATAGACATTAATGTGCCATTCCTGGGCCAAGCTACGTCCCAATTCTGGCAATTACAATTTGCCATCAAAGACACAAAATTTTTGCCATTAGAGTGCTACTAATGTGCCATTAATAAGCCGATCTTTGTCACATCACTGGCACTTGAATATTGCCATTAAAGATTAATCAACTTTGCCGTGAATGTGCCATTATTGAGCCAAGCTACGCCCCAATACTGGCAATACTTTAAATATACAAAATTTTTGCCATTAAAATGACACTAATGTGTCATTAATGGGCCGTTCTTCGTCACATTACTGGCAATTGAATTTTTCTATTAAAGATTTATCAACTTTGCCAATAATGTGCCGTTATTGGGCCAAGCTACGCCCCAATTCTGGCAATTATAATTTGCCATTAAAGAGCCACTAATGTGCCATTAATGGACCGATCTTCGTCACATCACTGGAAATTGAATTTTGCCATTAAAGATTGATCAACTTTGCCGTGAGTGTGCCATTATTGGGCCGAGAGCTGGCCCAGTCTTAAAAAATTTGAAAATCTGACCATCGGCGCCATCATTGGCCCATCAATGTGACGTTTTGAACACCAGTAATGGCCCAGTAACTACTGCCAATTCTCGGCAGACGATTGTAGGACACTTTTCCCAAAACAAGTTTTCCAACGATTTCTTTTCCCAAAAATCTTTTTTCCCAAAAAAACTTTTCCCAAAGACAATTTTCCCAAAAAGTTTGAATAATTTAATTACTTATTTATCACTCAGAAAAAAATTTGTTCGAAACAACCAAATTTTGGTTGAATCAACCAAATAAATGCATTGCTATACAGTAAACCAAACGTTTGTTTGATTCAACCAAAAAATTTGTAATTCGCTTAAGAAAACATACAAGCTCGGATGATGTTTACCGACGACTAACTGAAACCTATTGTGTCAACCTTCAGATAAATTGTTTGTCCGTGCAAAAAATTTCCTTTTCTAGATTTAATTAATTCAGCTTTGTCCATATTTAATAAAAATTTCAATTTATAAAATACTACGAATTTTGACAATCTTTCAAAAAAGGTAACCACAATTTTAACTGCGGAACGGGACAAACAAATGAAGGTGGTTGCAAAAAACAAATAATGAAACAAAATTTGAATTTCATGTTTTCGAATATAAATAATTTCTATGAGACAATTTTTATTTGATTGAGAAAAGGTTTTGGGAAAGTCATATTTCTTGGGAAAAGCTTTTTTGGGAAAAAAGATTTTTGGGAAAAGAAATCGTTGGGAAACTTGTTTTGGGAAAAGTGTCCCCCTACCTCGGCAGACATTACTGGACCAATGATGGGCGGTTTTGGCAGTCTTGGCATTTCGCACTTAGGACGTTTTCGATTCCCACAAGGGATCCACTTTTATAAAGGAAACTATATGATTCTTATGTAAAACCGTATGGTATAATTTTTCCATATCCCTATTAAAAATTTCCACATGGGATTTTACATTTTACCCGTTTTTGCGTAATGCCCGGATAGAATTTTGGAAAGCAACAACATACCCCAAACATTTCTAAAATTCAAGAAGAAAAATTTTAATTTATAAATAGGAATTTTATATTTATTTTCAAAGTCATTTCTAAAACATTTCTAGAATTCAAAAATTTTGATTCATAAATCCCAATTTGCTCTAATGGCGTCTTAAGGAATTTCTATGTTTCAGTGCCCGCTGAAGTCAAATTTCAGTTTTATTGATACTTTTACTGCACCTTTTATATTGAACATGTATATATATGTTCAATATATATATATATACTAGGGGGGCTTCGCCCCCCTGCGCGCTTCGCGCGCCAACCCCCCTTTGTGTCTAAAATATATTGTTTAATAAATAAATTAATAAATAAATTGTTTAAATTTAAATTGTCTAAATTTTAACCTGTAGGTTGAAAAATAGGTCAAAATTCACCTAAATTTTGAGCGAGTTCAGGTCAGAGGGAGTTTTTCGACCATTTTTGCGGCGTAGATAAAAACTTCCCTTAAAATTAACCTAAATCTTGAGGGCAGAGTGAATTGTTTGTCAAAACTGCCCTTAAATTTCACTTAAATTTTGAGGACAGAGCGATAAGTTTTTCTACCCTTAGAAGGGTATAAGGTTAAATCTACCCTTAAAATTGACCTAAATTTTGAGGGCAATTTTGACTATGATCTATAAGGGGCCCCTATACTACTACCTATAGGTTAAATCTACCCTTAAAATTGACCTAAATTTTGAGGGCATAGGGAGTTGTTTGTCAATTTATTTGACCTGTAGGTTAAAACTGTAGGTTAAAACTGACCTGAATTTAGGTCAAATGTAACGATGGGCCTACCTTAACAGTGGGCCAACCTTGACTATGCTCCCTCTATATAGGGGGCCCTTAGAAATCCTGACTCTGCGGCGGCGGCGGCAAAATGTTTTTATATAATAGGGAGAGATATATGGGACATTCCACGTCAACACAGACAGAGCTCTAAACAAAAATTGCTTTGATGGATTTAAACGTTCTAGGGCTTAAAAGATTTCTACGTTCATGTACTTTAAGATGCCGATGGGCGTTTTTTGAAAAATTCCATTTCCGATGACAATAGAACTGTCAAAAGTCAAAAGGTCCAAAAATCTCAAAATACTTTTATGAATTAAAAGCAAAAAACGAGGTAAAAAATTCTGTAACTCATTCTTTATCAGTTTTTAGGGTTCCCGAATATAAATCTAAAGTTTTTTTTTTAAATCCAAAATGGTGAATTCAATATGGCGGACAAAATTCAAATTTGATTAGATTCGATTAAAACTTGTTACTCGGGGGTTTTTAGGGTCGCTGATTACGAATCTAAAGTCACTTTTTAAAAATTCAAAATGGCGGATCCAATATGGCAGAAAAAATCTTCAAATTTGATCCGATTCCCTTAGAACGTGTTACTCGGGGGCTTTTGGGGTCGCAGATTATGAATATGAAGTTACTTTGTAGAAATTCAAAATGGCGGATCAAATTTTTTAATTTGATCAGATTTAATTAAAAAGTCGTATTAGTCGTACTGGTACTGTACTCGCCATCTACCTTCGCACGGTAACAGGTACTGTACTAGTATGTCGTACCAGTATGCTTATGCTTGTATAATACGAGTACGATAATAGTATGGTGTACTGAAAGTTTTTGTAATTTAGTTTATCGTACCTACGGTTACTGTATTCGTACTATACTAGTACCGCGTGTAAAGCCTTTTATATCCCTCCCCTTCTTGTGCTTTAGTCTGTATTAAGTATTGACTATTTTAATTTAATATTTAGTGATAAATTTTCTAAAAGAATCATTACTAAGATCAATTTAATTTCGAAGTAATTTATTTTTATTAAACGACTTACTTTTTTGTACCTAAAGATATTATATAAATCATGTAACTTGTAACCACATTTACTTTTATTAGAATAATCAGTGTTTTGAAGTATTTTAATTAAATAATTCTGTAGTGGTTTTGCTTTGCTAATTTTTAAACATTCTTTCAAATAACTGTGAATAATGACCATTTATAATCTAAAGTACTTTATTGTAAGGAAAATAATTTGGACGTTCTAACCTATTAATGATAACACATGTATATGTGATCTATAAGAAAAATTATTAAAAAATATTGCGATTTCTATATATTTTATTGTAACTCTTGAATTAAAATTTTTTTCTCAAGTGTAAAGCACAAAACAGTTTAAAAATCAGAAGTTGTCCATTGTTTTAGTAATTAGAATACGCTAATGATAAAAATAAGCATCATGACAAAGCAAAACCACTTGAGATTAATAGTATACACATTATACATATAGATGAATAGAAACTAAACCACTAAATTCTAATTTAAATATAATGACACATGTTACAAATATTAAAACTTTTGTATTGCATCCTAAAAGTTAGCTTTTCAACAAAAAATCCTTGCACCATGTGCACTGGAGGCATATGTCATTGACAACTGTAAAGTAAATTAGCTTATGTTCGCATTACCACGCAGAGTACGGTGTACCGGTATGGTACTTGTATCGTACGAATATGCTGTATTTTCATAAATGACAATACAACGTAATGGTATTATACTAGCCTCATACTTTTATGGAGTACTTTTATTTTACAATTTCAGTCGTACGACATACCGTCATTATACTGGTACCGTACCAATACGTATATACTTAATTATTTTGTGCTGGTACACTACGAGAATAATCTCAGTACGCCGTACTGAGATTGCTTATTTTATATTGCTCTTGCTTATTTCAGAAAAGAGGGAGAGAGAGACCAATCGACTTTTTTATTTTCAGTACATTGGAATCAAGTCGAAAATTAACGAAACAATTTTATTTTCGTTTTACATCAGAAAAAACTGTTACGTGTTTGGCTTAAAAATCCCTCAAGAAACACTTTCGGTGAAAAATAAGAAAAGAATAATTGCTTCATGCTTTTCCTTTCGTTCTCCTCTTCATACAAAGAAAAATTTTGTTGAAAACAACAAAATTTTGATAATCAATAACCAAATGAATGCATATCACCATACAGTTAACCTTAATTCCCTATTACTGAGAAAATTCCAAAAATATACTTTTAAAACAAAGTCTTAAAGTATTTTCAGGTCAAATCTATTTTTTTCTTAAATTTAACTCATTTTTGGGCTTAGGTACCTAAAATAAGAATAAAACAATTATAGGTCTTAAAATTAATTTTTGCACGGAAAAAAATTTCCTGTGAAAATTACAAGATTTCCTGTGCCATCTATGAACGGCGGTTGTAGTATCCACAAACGGCTGAGTTTGGGAAATACACAAACCAGAATGAGTCTTGTCACAAACTTCAGTTTATGATTCAACAGCTTAAACAGTCACGCAGCAGACGACAAGCAGACGTTCACTTGAATTTTCTTGCGCATGCGTGGATTTCTTGGTGTTATAACAGATTGGTTTATGGTACACACAAACCAGCTTGTTGGAAACACACAGAAACACAAAACTCGCCTGCATAAAGCACAACTTAACCTATTTGTATATTTTACGAAAAAGTTTGTGTTTTCTATAAGAAATTTTTTTCCGTGTGGTGTTAAAAAAATATTCCACAATTTTCTGTGTTCCTAATGACTTTTAACATTTTATATGGAAAGAAATATTTTGAAAGTTAAGACCAGCGCCGGTTTGAGGGGTGTTCGACACGTTCGTTCGAACAGGTGTAATAAATTTAAGATTATTATCAAATAATAAAATAAACAATTTAGACAGATATAATTGAAATAAGAAAATATAAAAATTAGAGGACAATATAATTAAAAATAAGAAGATTTAAGTTTAGTTTGAGAATTATAATTCGATGAATTTATTAATCATGGCAACAAAATTAAAATTCATATAAATTGATCAATATCAATGATAATGGTTAATCAAAAGAGTTATATATATTCATTCAGAATCACAGACAGACATGTCAACACACAAGAATACAAAACATAAAATATAAAACCATGAGGCAAGAGAAAATAACTTTAAATAATATTTATGACTTATCGATAGCGTCAAGCTTAAAAAGGTGTCGTGGAGCTTCTCCAGGGAAGAGGTGGACCGGCATTTAATATCTCCGTTTTGTCCCCTCGGTTAATCCTTCGAGTTCCCAAGTACGTCTAATTTCGTGTTCCACCGTGCACCGGTTTCCGTTATCTCTACGGATATGGATCACTCGTTTCCTCCTGGATCTCCACACTCCTTTGTTATTTATTTGGAATTAAACGCCACACTAAACATTGTTTTTTTAAAAAGAATATAAAATTTGCCAACGAATAGAGCTTTACACTTTTATATGAAACTATAGTCACCTCTGGGCCATCGGCGATGCTCGCAGAAGCGTGACGCTACTTATGTCAAGTCAATTTGGATAGTGTGAAAATTCAGGAGGAAAACCTCGATCGTTCCCGCAAATTACCCTCCCTCCCACAAAAACCCCCACGACACCGACCATCATCGTACCTCGAAATCGTCCGACAATTCTCGAAACTAAAAATTAATTTACGAGAACCATTCGGATCGTATATTAAACCTACATACACACACCCGCCATACTTCACTAAACAAAACTCCTTCATTACCCCCCTTACGATGACTGAATTTTTTTTTCTGGCAGAGTACAAATATAGAATGATTTTTTTTTTTTTTTTTTTATAAATTTACATATACATAACATTATTTCAACCTCATATCAATAATACACGTCATAAACAAATTACTATACATTTAAATATAATTATTAAAATTGTCATATAACATAATCAACCAACACAATACTTCTCACTCATTTACAAAATATTAACGTCTAGAGAAGCAAATTAAGCAAGTTAATATCAGGCAGTCAGTTATCATCAGATTCAATACCTCGTTTAATGTACTTTCGCAAATTAGACTGATTATGGATTCCGATTATTTTTTTATTATCCAATTCCACCAACTCATAGGCATTATTATCAAATTTTCTTTTAATTTTGTAAGGACCGTAGAAAATATGAAAGAATTTCCTTGTCACCTTTTTAAATGCATCAGACAGTCGAGGCACATGCAACAAGACCAAATCCCCTTCATTCAACACTATGCGAGAAGAATTTTTCTGCACCTGAGATCGCTGCCTGAAACTTTTATCAATATTTTCCCGAGCCAACAAAATTTTAGATTCTCGATCAATTTCATCTGAGACCGGAAATGTTATTAATTTACGAATTTGACTAGCCGGCTGCATTCCAAAATGCAATTCGTGCGGAGAGAATCCCGTACTACAATGCGTCGTTGCATTCAAATAAAATTCCATGTCAGAGATATATTTCGCCCACTTCGTATGCTTATCGGAACATAATGTTTTGAATAAACGACCCAGTTCACGCATTACTCGTTCGACGGGATTACTTTTGGGGTGCCTAATGGACGAATGTACCACCTGGATTCCCGCCTCCTCCAGACTTTCCCGCCACTTTGGGGACGTGAACTGTGATCCGTGGTCCGAGAGCACACGTCGCGGTTTACCCATCTCTGGAATATAACATTCAAATATTTTCTTTAGTGTAATTGCCGTTGTTTCACGTTTGATGGGGTAAAGTTTGACAAACTTAGTAAACGCATCAATCACTACAAAAATATATTCGACGCCCCCGATTGATCGTGGAATCGGACCATAAAAGTCTACGCACACGAGATCGTTTGGTCCCGACGAATAAACTTGTCTATGTGCACCCTCCATCTGTACATTTACCGATTTAACCCGCTGACACAAATCGCACGACAAAACGAATGGGGTGCCCAAATTTAGAATGCACGCAGTCCATTAATTGTTGCATCAATACACTCGGAACCACAACTTGCCACTGCTCACACAAACGATCTTTTCGAAATAATACGTCCCCTTCCATCACGTATGACTCTACATTAATATCATTTTTTATTTTGTTTACAATTTCACGAATACACGCATCCTGCTTTTGTAATGTCGACAGATTACGAAACGATCCTTCAATTCTTTCCCGAACTCTATTTCGTTAATAGTCACGCTCGAAATCAAAGCCTCATTTTCGCATTCCAACACATCAATCGACAATCCCTGCTGTTTAATTTTTTCGAATTTACTACGGGGGTTTCTACTTAGGAAATCGGCGACAACATTGTCCTTTCCCTGACAATGTGTCACCTCGAAATCGTACTGCTGCAGAGTAATACTCCACCTAGTCATTCGCGAATTTAAATGCGGTGTTGAATTCAAGAACGTCAACGCCTTGTGGTCCGTAATAACCTCAAATTTATTTCCCAATAAATATATTCGTAATTTCGTAATCGCGTATACAATTGCGAGGAGCTCCTTCTCCGTCGTTGTATAATTTAACTCTGCAGCATTTAAACAACGACTCACCATAGCTATCACACGGTGATAACCCTCGCAATCAATCTGATACAGGAATCCACTAATCCCTGCATCAGATGCATCCGTCTGCAATCGATATGGCGCACCGGGTATGTAATGATGGAGCTGTATTGACTGAACAAACGCTTTTTTCATTGTCTCGAACGCGTCATCGTGAGCAACCTCCCACTTCCACGGGTTTTTTTCTTTAAGTAACTCGCGAAACGGATCAATAAGATTTGTGTGACACACCGTAAATTGACGATAATACGTGCACATTCCTATAAATTGTCTCAGCTCTTTTAAGTTTCGCGGTTTTTCAAAATTCAGGATTGATTCTAATTTATCTTTCTTGGGTCGAATACCCTCTATCGTTAATTCAAATCCGAGAAAGTCAATTCTTTTTTTACAAAAATTGGATTTTTTTAAATTTAATGTGAAATTTTTTTCCTGCAATAGGTCAAAAACGCGACACATTTCTTGGATATGATGAGTAGCCGATCTCGATGTTGTCATTAAAAAATCATCGATATATGTTGTGAGAGTATCATTAAACTTATTACCGATCGTCATATTCATCGCTCTGATAAAAGCTGCTCCGGCCGTTTTAAGTCCGAAAGGTACGCGACAGAACTGATACAATTTTGAATCAAAGAGGAATGCGGTATACTTTCGACAACTTTCATCGAGAGGAATCTGCCAATATCCCGACGAAAAATCTACTGTTGACATAAATGTCGTACCAAAAAATTTTTGCATTAATTCAGTAATAATGGGAGGGGCCTCATTATCCGCCTCAATAATTTCATTGATGAATCGCGCATCAAGACATACGCGCACGGAACCGTCAGCCTTGATCACGATTCGCAGTGGACTGCAGTACTCAGCATCCGAATATTCTATCACATTCATTTCTAACATTTCTTGGAGTTTTTTTCTAACCGAGTCGCGAAATTTAAATGCCACAGGATATGATTTTCGCACTACTGCACGATGAGGTTTTACTTTAAATTTATACGGTATTGTTTCCGCGCTTGCAAATTTGGGACTAAAAAGTCTTTTAAAACGGGACATTTCTTTAATAAAAATCTGTCTTTTCTCATCATTTAATTCCGTAAGTTGTATCGCAATCGATTCTATTTCTTTCATAAACGAAATTTTCGAGGAAACATCCCCACCCGTATTTTCTACTTCTCGAATTTCTCTTATCATCGGTATGTCTCCCTCTTCATCCCCACTCTCGTCGGCCAACTCATCTCCAACTACACGCACTACCTCGCCAGATCCTCTCTCCCCACCTGCGTTTCCACTCTCTTTCATTTCAGTATCCCCACACTTCTGAATATCCCTTCCATCGTCACGATAGGTACCACTACCCCCCTGTTCAATGACAGCATAGTCAGGATCATACTTGCACGATATACCTTTAATCATTTGAATATATTGAATATCATTATCATAATTTAGTACATTATCTTTCTTCCGACACGAACTAAAAGTTACCAAATCCGGTTCTAGAATTTTATCGCCCTCACATATTTTTAAATCATGATAATCAATAATGATTTTGTTCTCCAATAACCAATCGTTTCCCAAAATAATGTCATTTGATAAATGAGGGACAACCAAAAAAACTGACTTAAATTTATCCTGACCAATACTTATTTCACACATTATTTGTCTCTTAATATGTGTCGTTTTCTTGCCAATCGCGGTCAATAACACGACACTTGTTACTGGAAATTCGTCTAATTTATTATATTGTTTCAAATATTCGTAAAAGGTCTCGGACATGGCAGTAATTTGGCTGCCTGTATCCAAAAGTGCTGACGTAGGTACAGAATGCAAACAAACAATTACCCGTGGACATTCTGGAAATTTCGAATTTTCTGGTTTAATAATATTTTCAGATAGACTAGTTACATTATCGGAGAGTGACTGTAAATCTTCATATGAGAATTGGCGCGAAACATTCCTACAATGTACCGCGCCATTCACAAGTTTAAATGACGTGAACAGTGGTCCTCAGAAAGACGATTCATATGTACAGAAAAATTAGGCGGGGGTCGACTAGTGTCGGGAAGCGGTACGCGAGCACCCCCCTTTTCTACGCTCTCAGAGTGGGAGTTATTTCTAGAGTGGTAACATTCGACAGCAATCTGAGCGCTGGACACACGATTTGAATTACCCCCTTATTTCGATTATCAGCTGATTCTCTGTTGGATGATTTGGAGTGCATGTGTCGATTATTCGCATGATTATCGCGGTCATTGAACCTTTTTTCATTTAAATTATTTTCAGACATTCGACTATCTAGTCGCTGTGTATTTATTTTTTCATTGAAGGTCATATCTAAATGTGACAAAGTTTGTGATATCTGATCAAAATCATTATAATTTACTGTTGACATTATTTCACGGACACGAATCGGCAACTGTTTTATTGTAGTGAAATGTAATTCATAGGATTCGAGCTTCGGAATAAAATATTTTGCTTGATTCATTTGATCGAGAAAATAACTTTGCAACGTTTCTTGATTTCCGTTAAAACGCCTCGACAGCCAATTACATTTAAATTGCACTCTAATGGGAACAGAATAAAATTCTTCCAAAAATTTAGTTTTAAAATTTGCATAACAAAGAAATAAATCACGGCGAGCATCAAACCAGGCACGAGCTCTTCCTTCCAGAGCCCCGTCCAAAATATTTAATCGATTAGCCTCTGAAACATGTTTCACGGAAAAATACTTCTCTAAACGCTCTATGAATTGGTTTGGATTTTCAATATTAGTAAATTTCGGAATTTTAATATCAACATGTATTTCTTTTAAACCATCAACTAAATTTTGAATTAACTGCGTGCCCGATATGTTCTTGCCCTTCACAATACGTTCTTGAAGCTGCGACAATTGCTCATTCTGATCCCGATTCAATCTACGAAGACGATCAATTTCAGCGCGCAATTCAACATCAGATAACGAGTTTACATCCGTTACCTGATTTTCCTCGCGGTCGTCGTGTAAAGGCATTTTAAGAACACGTCTTACTCGATGATTAACCAAACCTTCTAACAATATTCCTTTCGTCGACCTTGTTTTTCGACGAGGGGTTTCTTGCATAACACGCACAACACAAATATACAAACACTTCAGAAGTAAATAAAAATAGACACAATTCAATCAGCGAACAAGACAAGAAAATTATCACAAAGATAAAATTAATATTCTTTCAAACAAAAATTCGGGCACTCATACGGTCCCTGTTCGGGCGCCAAATGTAATAAATTTAAGATTATTATCAAATAATAAAATAAACAATTTAGACAGATATAATTGAAATAAGAAAATATAAAAATTAGAGGACAATATAATTAAAAATAAGAAGATTTAAGTTTAGTTTGAGAATTATAATTCGATGAATTTATTAATCATGGCAACAAAATTAAAATTCATATAAATTGATCAATATCAATGATAATGGTTAATCAAAAGAGTTATATATATTCATTCAGAATCACAGACAGACATGTCAACACACAAGAATACAAAACATAAAATATAAAACCATGAGGCAAGAGAAAATAACTTTAAATAATATTTATGACTTATCGATAGCGTCAAGCTTAAAAAGGTGTCGTGGAGCTTCTCCAGGGAAGAGGTGGACCGGCATTTAATATCCCCGTTTTGTCCCCTCGGTTAATCCTTCGAGTTCCCAAGTACGTCTAATTTCGTGTTCCACCGTGCACCGGTTTCCGTTATCTCTACGGATATGGATCACTCGTTTCCTCCTGGATCTCCACACGCCTTTGTTATTTATTTGGAATTAAACGCCACACTAAACATTGTTTTTTTAAAAAGAATATAAAATTTGCCAACGAATAGAGCTTTACACTTTTATATGAAACTATAGTCACCTCTGGGCCATCGGCGATGCTCGCAGAAGCGTGACGCTACTTATGTCAAGTCAATTTGGATAGTGTGAAAATTCAGGAGGAAAACCTCGATCGTTCCCGCAAATTACCCTCCCTCCCACAAAAACCCCCACGACACCGACCATCATCGTACCTCGAAATCGTCCGACAATTCTCGAAACTAAAAATTAATTTACGAGAACCATTCGGATCGTATATTAAACCTACATACACACACCCGCCATACTTCACTAAACAAAACTCCTTCACAGGGCGCTAGTTTACGGAGGGCGCCGATAAACTAACACCTGTATATGTATTGATAATTTATATTTATATAAAATTTTAGCAAAGGTATTTCCCATTATAAAAAAGGTACATTTTTGTTCGGTTTTCCAGTCTGACTTAATGTCGTACCATACTATCTCATTCAGCTAATTAAGAAGCTTTAGGGTTCAACCACAGTTTTGATTGGCTATGTTCATAGGGAACTTCCAAAACTTAAAGCTTTTCGTAAATTCTCGAAGAGCATAGGGTTGTATACTTGTGGTAAACTTAAGGTAAACTTTAAATTTCCGCCATTACGGTAAGCTTACAAGTAAAGGTTATTGTAAGCTCACATGTAAAGGTTACTGTAAGCTTACAAGTAAAAGTTATTGTAAGCTTACAAGAAAAGGTTACTGTAAGCATACAAGTAAAGGTTTTTGTAAGTTTACAAGTAAAGGTTGTTGTAAGCTTACAAGTAAAGGCTATTGTAAGCTTAAATGGTAAGGTTGTGGTAAGGTTACTATAGTAAGGTTGAGGTAAGGTTGTGGTAAGTTTACTAAATAAGGTAAATCTTTACAAAATAATTTATAATATAATTAAAAAATAAATAAAAAATTTCTTAAAAAAATTTTTGGTCTTGTTCCATTTTGGAAATTTAACAAGCCGTTGAAAATCTTGAAAACAAATTTGGGAGGACTGGGATTCGAACCTGGGATCGACGCGCATAAACCTAACATCCTAACTAACTAAGCTAAGTAGGGAACTGACAAAGAAAAAAAACATTTTGCTTTCAAAGAGTTAGTCATCTTCTTGGTTCACCTTAAAAGCAATATTGATTTTTTCTTTTTCAGTTCCCCACTTAGCTCAGTTAGTTAGGATGTTAGGTTTATGCGCGTCGATCCCGGGTTCGAATCCCAGTCCTCCCAAATTTGTTTTCAAGATTTTCAACGGCTTGTTAGATTTCCAAATTGGAGCAAGACCAAAAATTTTTTATTTAGTTTTGATTACCTTACCTCAACCTTACAACTTTATAGTAACCTTACCACAACCTTACCATTTAAGTTTACCACAAGTATACAACCCTATCCTTACAAACTATACGTGTAATCCACACCACAAACTTACAGTAAAATATTGTGCTATGTGGGTAGCCAATCAAAAGTGGACGATTCTGGATATACTTATAAACAGGGTGGTGTGCAAACGCCTTTATTTATACTTTTGGTACCTGTTTCTTAATTTTACCATATAAATAATTAATTTATTAATTTTACCAAATAAATAATTAATTTCTTTATTTTGTATCGTAACCAAAGATTTAATGTGATTAAAATGTATTAAAATTTTTATGTCAAATAAAAATGGTTTAGAAAGAAACGTTATTATGGATATTTAATAATAAAAAAATCTTAATTAAAAAACTAAACTGTCATTGAAAATCCAGGATAAAGGGCGCCACCTTAATATTCAAACAGGGCGCTAAATGCACTCGAACCGGCTCTGGTTAAGACAAATATAATTTTTTGTTTATATATGCACAGAATTTGGTTTAAATTGAAAGCAGAATTGCCCTTTACAAACCCTACTTATATATAATAAATAAAACCATCCAAAAGCGGTTGTCCCAGAATTTTCGGAACAGCATCCATTTTAAACTATAATTTTTTAATTCAATTACTCTCTAAATTTAAATCAGTTTGAAATAACTAATTTAGAAGCAAAAACTCAGTCACTGATTGTCAGTTAAAACTATGATTTTTAACTTATTTAAATGAGAGAGTAATAGACTTTAAATTTTGAAAATTAAAATGTTACTTAAACCAAATGTTACATACATAGAAATTTTGTAAAATAAATCAAATGTCTGAATAAAATAAATTCATTGAATTCGGAAATAATATATCATTCGGAAAAATAAACTTTATAAATAATTTATTAATCTGTTGTATGTTTAACCCATTAAGTCTCATGAAGAAACCAATAATTATATTAAAAAAGTAAAAAATGAATTTATGCGCATAGGGAAATTGAAAAAAAGAGGTATCTTTTTTTTGTTTTTAATTTCCAATTGTTTAAAAATAATTTTTTAAATAAATTAATAAAAATTGTAAGATTTTTAATAGCTATCAATGCCAATCAATTTATTGTATGTAGAAAAATAAGAAAGTTTAGTATGGGAGATTTTTTTGTACAAGTCGTATTTTGGTTTATAAAATTGTTACCTATAGAAAAATTATGCTAGAGATGAAACATTATTTATCCAGAATAATTTGTTTATAACAATTTTATGAACAAAATACAACTTGCACTAAACAGGACCCTACAAAAATTTCTTAATTTTTTATGCAGAATCGATTGAAATTGAGAGTTTTTAAAAATCTTACATTTTTGAATAATTTTTTTAAACAATTATTGTTAATCAATTGGACATTGAAAACAAAGAAATAGATATTACTTTCTTTTAATTTGCCTGTAAATCTCGTTAATACTTTTATTAAAAATGCATTTGTTTATGCTAGGGATGAAACCCCTTTCATCCATCATAATTTGTTTATAACAATTTTATGAACAAAATACTACTTGAACAAAAAAAGACTTATACAAAACTTTTTTTAAAATTTTTCACAAATAAATAAATGATTGACGTTCACAGGTTTTAAAATTCTTATAATTTTTATTAATTTGTTTAAACAATTGGAAAATAAATATAAAAATTCATGTTTCAAATTTGCCTATGAATCCAATTTTACTTAAAATTTAAAAAATTTTAATAATTCAAATTCTTCTAAAATTAGTTACATTTTTTAATTATACTTAAATAATTATTAACTCTCTAAAACTGAATCAGTGAAATTGGACTGATTTTCAGTGACTCTATTCTCGCGATTTGAATCAGTGAAATTTCACTGAAGATCAGTTAAAAATGATTGAAATTTCAGTAATTTTTCACTGATTGGCAAATTAAAAAATAACTGAAATTTTCAATGTGCGTGACAGAAGTTTTCAGTAATTTTTTAATTGGTCCATCAGTGAAAAATGACTGAAATTTCAATCATTTTGCTTTTTCGTGGAGGAAGCTTTATAGTAGTTTAATTTATAAAATTTTTAAAAATCCTTTAAACAAATTTTCTTTTATAGATAGGACTATGTTATATAAGACCCTGAACAATTGTCCGGATGTATGTGTGTGTGGATCGTTTTTTGTGAACACGATAACACGAAGAGGTGTCAACGAATTTGGCTAAAAATTGCTAGTTATATTTATCATAAAAATATCTCGAAATGGATTGATGGATTTTAAAAAATCCTCAAAAACATATGGAACGTCAAAACCTCATTTCGAGAAAAACGAAATTAAAGATTGTGATACCAATTGATGGTGAAATCTCTAGTTTTTCTGGGAAGTTATTCAGATAAGAATTGTTTCCAGTCCAGGGCATCTTAAAGATAAAAAACCAATAGGTTTTACATTTTTAAAACCAACCCCCCTCCATTTTGAAAAATACGAAAATTCGACAAAATGGGCCCTTTTCTAAAAAGGACGGTTTTTTTATTAATAAACCAGGTTTTACAAGGTTAATGATTAGGTGCAATTTTATTGTGTCATTTGAAGAAAAAGAATAGAAATTAAACTTATTTAAAATTTTTAAACAGTCTCTATTATGAAGAATTGGACGAAACATTGAAATTTTCACTTCTACGACTACAAAAACAAAGACTCGAACATCAATATCTTTGGTTCTTCTAGGAAGTTATTCAGATAAGAATTGTTTACCGTCTAGGGCACCTCTTTTTCTTCTTCTTAAATGACTTGAGGCTTAGCCAACTGTCAGAACAAACATCAAATGAAGAAGAAAAATTTTGTTGGTTATAATTAGTCTATGTAGTAAAGTTGAAAATCGATTCGGCAAAACGTGGTCAGAGTCGAAACAGTGCAGCAGTTGGCGTTAAGGAGTCACACGATGAGACGTCAATAAGGTTAGTGCGTGGACCCTTAGTCTTGCGTTGGTTGTGGATGCAGCCGTAAGGAAGGTAGAATTAAGGGGCGGTCAGGATGTAATTCTGCATATGAGAAATCAGTTTAGGACTTTTATTCATTTATGCTTTATTCTATTTCAGTTTTTTTTTTCTTTGACAGTATTCCAGTTAACCGGACTCTTATTATACGATCTGATTATCCCTGCAGATAAAGCCTCCCAGCTCCCTAACCAATTCATCATTGGGGTTAAAAATTAAATCAACAATTGAGACCTCTCTCGGGTTAATACCTGGAAATTTTCTAGTAAGATAGTTGTAAAAATTAGGTCTGTGAAGATTTAATCTAGGGCAGTCGTGCAGGATATGAGTCAAAGTCCTCCTCTCTGCACCGCACCTGCAGTCAGCCACCACTTCCCATCCAATCCGCTCAAAATGGTCAGCGGTGTACATGTGAAAAAATCTTAACCTTGTTATTGTGTTAATCCAGTTTCGAGGAAACGAGAGTTCACCATACCAAGGTCTTGTAGACTTAATTGAAACCCTGGAGAGGTATCTGTGATTGTCACGGTCAGCGTCGGTAAAAGGCCACAAGTGTTGAGTCCAAGACCAGCGGTCGGGAATAAGGATGGTTTTGTTAATGTCAGTTAGGGGAGCGCCGAAATTGACGCGGCCATCGTGTAAATTCGCCGCACGACAGGCGACATCAGCTTTTTCATTCCCCAAGATGCCGGAATGGGAGGGGACCCACATGAAAGCAAATTGGAGACCTTTAACGGAGGGATGGTTATGAAAAATGCGATCGCGAATCCTGTAGACTAATTCGGAATTGTCCTTATAGAGCAAGCAGTCTCTGATTCTGTTAAGTGAGGAAAGGGAATCAGTGACAATCAAGGTCTTGGAGTTGTGGTGTCTTTGAGCATGCAGAACAGCTCTCAAGATCGCGTATAGTTCAGCACTAAGAATGGTGATAAAGGGTTGAAGCGGGGTGCAACATGTAAAATCGCGACCCTCATCCACAAAGGCAGAGGCAGAATGGTTTGTATTCGGATTGAGTGTGGCATCTGTATAAAGGATGTGAAAATCAGGAAAGTGGGAGTTCACGCAAGCCCGGAACTGTTGTTCAGGATTGGCGGAGGCCTGGATGCATGGACCAGATTGAGTGTCACAGGTAACTGGAGCGGACAGAGAGTGCCAGCTCCAGTCAAAGTAAGCAGGTTTTTTAGTTCTGAGAAAGGATTCGGAAATTGGGGAAATACGACGGAATGTGTTAAGCAGAGTTAGATTGCTCGATCTGAATGAAAAGAAACCATTTGCCTCCCTCTCATCCAACAGACGGATTTTAGGGATCAGGGGGTTCTCACTCCAAGAAAGGTTTCTAACAAAGAAAGAATTGGAAAGATACGCACGCCTAATAGCCAAGGGGGTCTCATCTGATTCCAATAGGAGAAGAAAGATGGGGGTTGATTTCATCGCTCCCAGGACAGTTCTTAACGCGGCTGATTGAACTCTGTCCAAGATCTTTAGATTAGAGACTGCAGCGTCGGCGAAGAGGGGAGCACCCCAGTCCATGATGGCTCTAATCAAGTTTCTATATGCCAGAAGGGCTATGTCAGGGGAAGTGCCCCAGGTGGCTCTTGAGATGATCTTAAGGAGACCTAGGGCTCTGGTGGCCTTATCGGCTAACATACGAATATGGCCCTCCCAAGTAAGGCGCCTGTCTAAGAGAATGCCTAGGTGCTTTAAGGTTCTACCGCAGTCAATGTTTATATTGGAGATGTTAATGTGAAGATGGTCAAAAGAGGTGTTCGATCTAGAGAAAACGCAAGCAGTGGTCTTTGATGGAGATACGTCCATCCCTAGAGTCCCCAACCAATCAACCAAATCACGCAAAATGGAGTTCACCCTGTCCGAGACGTCCTCGTCCCTCCTAAATCTAATGTATAGGAGCAGGTCGTCTGCGTACATGGTGAACTTCATGTCATGTGGTAGCACATTCAGGATATCGCGAAGGTACAAGTTGAAGAGGAGCGGAGAAAGCACTCCACCTTGAGGAACGCCCACACCACAGGTCCGAGCATCAGAGCCATCAGGGTTAAATGAGATGTATCTCTTGGTTGCCATAAAATTTATAAAATTTATAATGATAGGATTGATGTTTAGGTTTTTTAATTGGTTGTTAAGGATGTTAGGGCGAACATTATTAAATGCACCCTTAATGTCTATGGAGATAGCTAATGTGCTCTGCGACTTAGAGAAACCATTGTAGATATCCGTGACAAATGCAGCCACGGAATCAACGCTGGACCGTCTCTTACGAAAGCCGTATTGGTGACGAGGAATAAGGCCGCGCGATTCCACCTCGTGTTCCAGTCTGAGTTGAATAAGTTTTTCAAAAATTTTTGAGAAAACCGAGGTGAGAGCGATAGGACGATAGCCCCTGCCACCAGACTTAGGCAAGAGGATGACTCGAGTCGAGAGCCATGAGGACGGATAAGAGCTAAACAGGGCCATGCGGCTAAATAGAGTAGACAGAAATTCGTGTGTGGTTGGAGAAAGACCCCTAATAATCTCGCCTGAGATTACATCTAGTCCTGGTGCAGTCTTGGTTTTGCATGTGTGAATGGCAGACTTAAATTCCAAGTTGGTGAAGGGGGCGGAATTATTATCTTTGTAAGTTTTAAGAGTATTGATAAAAGGAATATTGATGGGAGGGATATCATTACGGATTAGGTCATCACGGAACTTTTTGATGTTAGGAGATTGAGAGTCTGTGGAAATGTTTGTTGAGAGTTGGCAGGATCGTGAGGAAAGGGCCTTAAGGGTGCGCCACAGAACCGAGGAGCCTCTGTCTGGAGTCATGGATTCACAAAATTTTCTGAAGGCCTGGGTTTTTTGTGTTCTCAAAATATGCTTTATAGCTTCGTTTCTTCTATTAAATTCAGCCCTGTTATCAGCAGACTGGTTAGCCTGGTACCACCTATAGTTGTTTCTACGGTCCAAGAGAGCCTGATCGCATATGGAATTCCACCATAAAGGTTTAGCGAATGGTTTGTAGGATGAGGCTTGAGGAATAAAGGCTCCATGGTTCAACAGACAACGCTTTAGATTGAGGATAAAGTCGTCGTATATTTCTGCAGGGGTGGCAGAGGAACTCAAGGATGAGGTCAGGTCCAAAGCAACCTGATCTACCGAAGCGCGAAGGTCAGGCCAATTGAGGTCTTTCAGGTTGAATTTAGAACTCGAAAGGAGAATTTTTTTAGATCTAATATCAGCAGTCAAGAGCACAGGGAGGTGGTCCGAAGAAAAAGCGTCCGAAATAACCGAAGTAACCGACGACTGTAGAATGGTTGAGGAACAGAAAACTATATCAAGGTTGCTGCCAGGAACGTTAGGATCCTGGTATCTAGTAGGAATGGAGGTATTTGACGCAAAGAGGTCCCTAGATAAAGAAAAAGTTAGTAGGGACGAGCCTCTTATGTTGGTGCGAGAATCACCCCAGCAAGTGTTGCGGGCATTAAAGTCACCACAAAAAATGTGGTTTGAGGCGTGCGGGAGTGAGTCGAAAATATCTTCCCAGATTTTTGGGGATATATCGCCACCAGGGGGAGCGTATACGCAAGTGACCTGTGTTTTACCATACATGGTTGGAACTGAGATTGAAACCAGGTCTATCAACAAATTCGGTTGTTGGAGGGAAGAGGAATTTGTGATAAGGAAGGCAATTTCCCTGCGTATGAGGATCATTACACCACCACCCCTTCCGTTGGGGCGATCCTGTCTAACCGTGATAAAATTAGGAATCTCGAAGTGGGAATGAGCATTCAGCCAGGTTTCCGTGACACAAATGATGTCCGGGTTATGGGTCCACAGCAACGTCTCAAATTCCGATCTTTTGGGAATGATACTACGAGCATTCCATATGACTAAAGAAAAAGATTTGTGTAGGGATGTAGTATTTTGGGGCGTCATGTTGTATAAATGAAAGAAAAACAGGGATTAAAGGGAAAAGGAAAGCGGGAATGTGTTAGTTAGGAACAATTAGATAAAAAATTAAACTAATAATAGACTTTATAAGAGAGACTATTAGATGTTGGTCAGATATTCAAAAGTAAATTAATATAAAAACTAAGTAATAGAGTAGATTAATAAATAATAGAATGATTCAGAGAACGAATAACAAATGAATGAGTACACAGGACGACACACGACAATTGAAGAGACACTTCAAGTAGATTCCTCCTCCATTTTCTCGAAGCTGAGATCGATAGGTGACTCAGAGTCGATAGGCTGGTTAACATTAGAGTTGGAAGATGTGTTAGAGAGTTCAGACTGAGTTGAAGGAAAGTTGTTAACAAGGGGTGGGGAAGAACCCGCAACTTCAGTGGGGAAATCGGAAGCCAAATCTATACGGTTCACCTTGGTGTCCCAGATGATTTCGTATCCTGGTCTGGGGATACCCTCGTTCAGTAAGAGATTCTCCGCTTCTTCATAGCCAATGTTTCGTTCGAGTCTACGCCTCATAACCAAGAATTCGAACTTATAGAAAGGACATACATGGGCAGAAGAAGCGTGCTTGCCCGAACAATTAGAACAATGTGAGGTATGGTTGCGTTTGGGACAGTCTTTCTGCTCATGGGGGTCACCGCAAAATTTGCACGTAAAATGAGTCGATCTGCATTGGTCTTTCATATGCCTGAAGCGCTGGCACTTATGGCAGCGCTTGGGAGGGGGAACACATAAGGTGAGTTTGAATATGGCTCTGGAAATGAGGATCGAGTCAGGAATAGAGACACCGGAGAAGACAAACTCGACAAGTCCAGAAATTTCTTTCGGATTCAGAGTCCTTCTGCGAATCGAGATTATCCCCTCAAGCGTCTCAGGCAGGAGTTTGGTGCTGATGGAATGCGGAGAGAGATCTAAATCGACGTCATGAGCTAGAGCCTTACGACTGACTAGGGACGTGGGGATAAATGATTTATATCCTTTAGAGCGGAGGATGGTAGAATCAAAGAGCTCGTTGGCTAGGTCCCAGGATGACGAGGAAACGCGAAGCTGGTTAAGTCCGTTGGAGACTATGGTGCGCTCAGGATCGCTCACCAAGGTTTCCAGGTAATCAGCAAAAGCAACGCGGTTGTATTTACCTATCTTTTTATGTTCGAAAGTAGATTCTATAAGGATGGTAAAAGGTGGAGGAGAAGAGATTAAAAATCTTGGATCATCATGATAGTTTTCATTATACCAAAAAAGATCGTATGTGATTGGAGCAGAGGTTATTGGAGTAAAATTGTCAGTAGCGTTGTCAATAGAGTTGTCTGTAGAGTTGTTTGTAGCGTTAACTTTAATATTATCCGTAGGATGTTGTTCTGTTAAATCTAGTGAAGTTGTTGGAGGTAGCGTCAAGTCGGTACCGGGGAGTTGACTTGTTGCATCAGCAACAATCACAAACTAGCCCAACTGTATTATATCATATATAGTCAATATATTATGATGATAATACAATAAAGAACAACTATAGTAATATAGCAATAATTATAGTAATCATATGCTATACTGCCTATAGCAGTCAGTAACTGATGCAAAAGAAAGTATTGTCAGTTAAGACAATTCAAATATGGTGTACGAAATTGTAAAAATTAAAAAAAGAAAAATTAACAATTTATAAAAATAAAATAAAACAAGTAGATAAATGAATAAGTAAATAAATAATTATGGAAGTGTAAGATATACAAAATATAAAATAAAGTCTTCTGCCTTGGGGAAACAATTGAATAGGACGTTGAAATAAATAATATAAATAAAACAATTAAATGTCAGTGTTTGGAAGAAAAAAAAAATTAGCATAAAAAAAAGAAAAAGTGAAAAAGATCAAAACTAAATCAAAAGAAAAAAGTGAAAAAGGAAAAAAAAGGGGAGAAAAAAAAATTTTTTTGTTATAAATGTTCAAAGAATAAATTGAAATAAAGTTATAATTTATTTGAGAAATGTAAAGTGAAAATAAATAGAAAATAAAATAAAATAACAGGGAGCTGAGAGTATCAACCCAAAGTGAAACCAAATAAACCGAAATAAATAAAGTGTGACAAAATCAAAAATTAAAATTATTAAGATAAATGAAAATCGAATTGAAAATTTTGTTGATGTTTACAAAATTACATCCCAAGGAGAAGTGATAGGATAAATGTATGGGTAAGTGTAACCTTGTTGAGAAAAGTAAAGGAACGGCTTTACCTTTATACAGCCACAAAATATTCCGTCAAAATTATAGACACGACAAATATGCATCCAGATCTTATGCAGTCACTCCAATGTTATCTTGAGATGGAAAGAGAAGACATATCCAACTGTAGTGAGTGGTCCTTGTGTTAAATCCGATGTAGGTGTAGAAAATTTAGTATAAGTTTTTTGTCCAATGGAATTTCCAACTTAGGTACTCCGAATCACTCAAATTTCTAATATATAGTAATTAAATTGAAACTTTAAATTGTTGAGTATTAACACTGTTTGCTTATCGATTTCAAAATTATTTATTTGTGACGCGATCTGAAGAAAGGGACCTTAGAAGCAAAAAATTATAGGTTATGTTTGCAATTTTTTAATTGAAAATACAAAAAAAAGATCAACTGTCAATATAAATCATTGAAGTTTAAGTCTTCATTAAAACTAAAATATTTAATAAACACTGATTTTAATTCGAAATAAGTTAAAAGAAACTTTCAGACAAGAAAAAAGTAACTCTAACCCAACCTTAAAATGATTTGCTTCTAAGGTCCCTTTCTTCAGATCGCGTCACATTTATAACACAGATCTTAGCATTTGGGTTAAGATAAAATATTGAGAACGTAGTCCATGTGAGGAAATGCCTCACGAAGTTGGTGCTTGAGATCTGTCTTCTGTTCAACTCGTCTAGGGCACCTTAAACATGAAAAATCATGAGGTGTTAATTTTTTTCCCCCTCTATTTTGAAATTACGGAATAATTTTCAAAAGACCGACATAATGGGCACTTTTCTAAAAAGGAGGTTTTTTTTAATTATAAAATCCGGTCCAAAGTTAAAAAAAATTAATTTGTTTATAAAAAAAATTTTTGTTTACATTTTTTAAAAGTCGAAAATAAACTAAAACTTTCATTCTTTAACAACTTTTTTCTAAACTTATAATCAGCTACGATTTTCGGAAATTAAAATTTGGAATCTTGGGGCGATTGCAGATAAAACTGCGTTAGCACAATTTTGACTCATTTTAGGTAAACCTAAAAGTGCTTGAAGACCACCGTGTAATGTTACTGTGCAATGTTACGAAGGTGGGATATGTTAAGCTTGCACCAACATTGAGTCAAAACGCGTCAACTGTGAATAATGAATTTTTTGCATTATTTAAGAAAAAAATTAATAACTCATTACTGTTTTGCTAGAAATTAATGGCAATTTTTTTGGTAGTCATTGAATATCCACTCTTTTAAATAAACTTAATTGTGAAAAAAAATTTTGAAAAATTTTTAATTTTTAATAACAATTTTATAAACAATTAGTGTTTTTATGCTTTCTAGAGCAAGGATTTTAATGAAATTTATATGTAAGATACATTAAACCTACATCTTTATATTCCCGAAAAAAATTTGTATTTCCAATTACAACCGGAGATTTTGAATTTTTTGTTGCGCCGTGCGCCGTCACCGCGGCATCCATCGCTGTGATAAATGCCGCGGTAAACGAGCAGACGGCGCACGGCGCAACAAAAAATTCAAAATCTCCGGTTTTAATTGGAAATACAAAATTTTTTTTTCGGGAATATAAAGATGTAGGTTTAATGTATCTTACATATAAATTTCATTAAAATCCTTGCTCTAGAAAGCATAAAAAACACTAATTGTTTATAAAATTGTTATTAAAAATTAAAAATTTTTCAAAATTTTTTTTCACAATTAAGTTTATTTAAAAGAGTGGATATTCAATGACTACCAAAAAAATTGCCATTAATTTCTAGCAAAACAGTAATGAGTTATTAATTTTTTTCTTAAATAATGCAAAAATTTTTTATTATAAAAAAAGGTATAAATATTTAAAATTTTGAAAAACGGTTAAAAGTGTTTTTTTGGTTTGCTGTGAACTACAGATTTTCATAAATGTTTTGACTTTTCCAAAACTATAAAAAAAAATGTATTCACGGTTGACGCGTTTTGACTCCATTGCTAACATAGCATGACATCATTGCCTCCTGCTAGAGCCACGACAGAATCCAGATAGCGTCCAGCTGGGCCCAACTTAGGCAGTCTGATTAATTCCCAATTTGGACCAGGTGCGGACATTGCATCATGGGTTATTCACAGATGCTAATTTATTTCAAAACGATTTATTGTTTAGAGAGGAGAGAGATAGAGAGTGACTAATTTATTCATTAACAAGACTCAGTGAAATAGCACACGAAAAGGCATTGTTAATTACCTTATAAATAATAATGTGGAATTTTTAATTCGAAATGCAACTGCAAACAGTGAACCTTAATGAAAATGTCGTGTTATTCGAATGCGAACAAAGGGGAGCGTGAGATCGATCAATCGATCTATGAATTCTATTTGAAGCTGGAGCGCGCTCGATCAAGGCAGGGCGCGTGCAATCGCGAATCCATTGGATTGGATGTTCAAGCAAACAATTTTTTTTCTTTTTTCCATTTTTTTCTCTTCCTTCAAGTTTGCATCGTCCGTTGGTGCAACCAGGTATGCTAAGCAAATGCAAATGTTACGAATCTGCATAATTTGCCACGAGAAAGATTTCTCTCTGGTTTGTGAACTGCTTTTTCCTTTTCCGATCACCACCACCATCCGTTCCAATCCTTTTTCGATTTTTTAGAAAAACAGAAGAAGAAAAAAAGGTAAAAAACAGTGTTAAACATAATTCTTTCAAATGCTGTTATATATTGTCTTCTAAAGGTTTGCAGGTACATTAGAAGAAAAATAAACATGTTTCTTTTTCAATTTTATCTCTCTATCTGTCCTCCTAAAATAGACGTGGACATAAAAAAAAGTCAACAACATGAAGCAGAAACTTAACGGAGATAATCTAGTGGACAAAAAAAGAAACTGTAAAAATCGAAACATCTGGAATCATTTTGAATTTATGTTCAAAGTTTGTGATTATTGATAAAAAATTCGACGCGAGATTTAAAAATTAGAAAACTAAATTACAAAAGGTGCCTCTAATATTATATGAAACAGTAAAACTTTTGTAGTATACTTAAAGAAGTTTTTTGGATTTTTACTCATGAACCCAGGTAGAAATTTGTCAAGTATTACTTGTTTTCTTCCAGTAGCTGAAGAGTCGAGAGTGAGTTTTACTTGCCAAGACAATCTGGCCAGTCTTGAATAAGCGACTGGACAGTTTCACTGGATAAAAACAATTCCCCTTTTGTCAAGTCACTGACCAGAAAATCTGATCATAATAGTGATAAGAATTTCTTTCCAGACACTGGCAAGTCACTGATTTGAAGGATTATTTAAGATTCCACCTTAAAAAACTGGTCCACCACTGATCAGAAAAACTTGCCGAAACCTATTAAAAGAATTATTCTAGATTTTTTCAAGAATTTTTAACTAAAATTCTTCTTAAAATCGATTATTTTTAATAATTTTCGAAAAATAATTTTCGAAAAAGTTCTTTGACAATTTTCAAATACATTTGTTTACAATATTAAATTTTACGAAATTTCAATTATTTGTAATTTCTTCAATTAAATATATATGTGACTGTCCACGATAAAACACGGCTTAGGTCGAAAAAATCAATTTGAGTTTTTTATGGTAATCGACAGATTTTATGTTGCTTTTTCAAATGCAAAAGTCAGAAGTTAAAAATATCAATTACTTTCGACAATATATCGTTTTAAAGATGGGTATGTCAAGCGTAGTTAACTTCAATCGTAGTACTTCAATCGCTCGCCCTGTGAAATTCACGTTTGGGACCTATAAGCCTTGTTTTCTCGTGGACAGTCACATATATTAGAAAATAAAATTTTCTAGCCAGAAAATAAAATTTTCTAGCCAGAAAATCTTGACACTATTAAGAAAAGAAACTGCGGACACAGAAACTGACCATAGTTACTTAGGAAAAAATCAAAGCACCAGTCCCATAAAAATACACTCTTAGTCAATCATTTATAATTAGATATTAAAAATACTTTTTATGTTCCATACGGTCAAAAACAGAAAAGTCTAAAGTAACTTTATGTAAAAATTATGATTTTTTCACTGTCACATTACCAAAGTTTACATTTTTCTAAATTTTGACAAGATAAGCCGTCAAGTCTCTGACGCAAGTGACTAAACAGTTTATCTGGTCACGATTTCTGATCATTACTTCTGACAAGTCACTGGCCAGAAATTCTGGTCACAATCGGTGACCAGTTCTTCAGTTCTTAAACTTGTAGTTATGATAAGTTACTATCTAGTCACCGTGGCTGCATGGTAACGCACATGCGTTGTGTCTCCAGGGTCTAGGGTTCGATCCCCCATGCGTGCGAATTTTTCATTTTTAGATTTAAGTGTTATTGGTAAAGTAATTGTTTATTAGTCTTAAATATTTGAATAAATACAAAAATATAAATAAATGTGTAATTATAAACAAAATAAAAAGAGCCGGGAAAAATTATATTTTAATCTAGATTTTGAGCAGAAAACTGTCCAGTTACTGGTCAGTTACTTGCCAGTCACTGGCCAGATAATCTAACCAGTGACTGCTAAAACAGCGCGTTACATTTCTAATCAATCACTTGTCAGATTTTCTGGTCAATCACTGGCCAGAATCTAGAAAAACTTTCCAGTGACTGGTCATTAATAGAGTTGAAATTTCTACCTAGGAACCAGTGAATATTTTTTCAGTCGACTGTTGGTATTTAAGCAACCAAATTATTTGGTTAAGATAACCAAATTATTTGATTCAATGTTGTTTGTTAATTGAATAAAATATTTGGTTATAGCTCAACCTAAGTGTTTAGTTAAAACCACAAAAAGTTTTTTCTATGAGAAAAATAAATATATTTTTTCTTATTTCTCATTCTTTATTATTTTATTTACAATTAATTTCTTTATTGAATTTTTATCAACTTAAATATATTTTTACTTGAAAAAGTCCACCATATTAATTTTCACTTCTAGGGAGCGTTTACAAATGATTTCACGTTTTTGGGGGAAGAGGGGTCTCTCCTAAACGTGACACAATGTATTTTTCAAATGTGAAATTGCATTAAAATGCGTGACAGGGGGGGGGGTTAAAATTTCAAAAAATTGCGTGACGTCATTTGTGAACGGTCTCTTAATAGATATTTATTTTCATCACTTTCATTTTCACTTCGATGGCTTTTAGTTCTATTTTACTTTTATTTCCACTTTCATATCCATTCTTATAAATTTTTTTTTCACTTTTATTTTCACTTTTATTTTCACATTAATAAATTTTTATCTTCATATTCTTTTTCGTTTACACTTTCACTTTCATAGATTTTTACGTTCACTTTCATTTTCACTTTGACAGATTTTTATTTTTTATCGAAGTGAAAGTGAAAATAAAATTCTGTCTAATCGAAAATAAAAATTTATTAAAGTATAAATCAAAGTGAAAATGAAAGTCAATGTAAAAATAAAAATACATAATCGACCCTTAAGTCCTAAGTTTTGCTAATAATATGCTTTAGGTTGACCAAATTCTTTCATGGAACGCAAAATTTATTAAACTCTGTGTCGATTATGTAATTTCATTTTCACTTTCACTTTGATAGAATGTAAATATAAAAATCTATTTAATTGAAAATAGAAATCTATCGAAGTGAAAACGAAAGTTAAAAAACCGTTGCCAAGTTGTATATTTTTTTTATAATTTTGGTGCTCATTTCCTGAACACTTTGCTTCCTCATAGAGATAATAATAATAACACAGGCACACAAAAAAATAAAAAGGTCAAAACCCAGAGGTCACACCCCCCTATCCCCATGTTTTTGGGGTCGCTGAAACCGAATATGACCATGAAAAATGTTTTTCATCGGCCATTTTCCCGCTACCACCCCCTTACACCTGCTCCGGGGGTTGGAATTTCAGTTTAAAAGAAAGTGGAGTAGGGTGTCTATTCCTATGTTTTTTGGGTCGCTAAAACCAAAAAAGACTACCAAAAACAAATTTTTCCCTCCCTTAACCCCCTACAACCCCCTTAACACTCGAAAGGTGGGGGGTCGAAATTTGAATTTTCACGAAAAGTCGATTACGGTGTCTAAACCTACGTTTTTGGGTCGCTGAAACCAAGAAAGACTACCAAAATCAAATCCTTTCCACCCTCGACCCCCTACAACCCCCTGCAATATTTTTTGATAATTAATATTTAATTTTCAATTTCCCAAAAATTGGTTTGTTTTATTTGAAAAAAATTATTGCAGGAGATTGTAGGGGGTCGGGGATGGAAAGAATTTGATTTTGGTGGTCTTTTTTGGTTTAAGCGATCTAAAAAACGTAGGTTTATACACCGTAATCGACTTTTCGTGAAAATTCGAATTTCGACCCCTCACCCCGGGGTTGTTATGGGGGTTGTAGGGGGTTAAGGGAGGGAAGAATTTGTTTTTGGTAGTCTTTTTTAGTTTTAGCGACCCAAAAAACATAGGAATAGACACCCTACTCCACTTTCTTTTAAACTGAAATTCCAACCCCCGGGAGCAGGTGTAAGGAGGTGGTAGCGGGAAAATGGCCGATGAAAAAAAATTTTCATGGTCATATTCGGTTTCAGCGACCCCAAAAACATGGGGATAGGCGGGTGTAACCTCTGGGTTTTGACTTTTTTATTTTTTTGTGTGCCTGTGTAATAGAAAAATATGAATAACTTTTCATAAATATAGTAAAAGTGATAAAATTTTGGGTCAATCAATGTATTTTTAAATACCCTATAAGATAATATTAGTTTAATAGTTAAAGAAAAGTTTGCAACCAAAAAAGTTGACTTTCATTTTAATGAAAAAAACGAAAAAACAAAAAAGTTGACTTTCAAACTTTCATTTTCCACAATTTTTGGTTTTTATGATGTTGAAATATTGTATATTCGCGCCTAATATCTCGCTTGACTCTAACAGTAGTTGATTCTACGTCACTGCCGTGTGCGCACGCACTCCTTCTTCTTCTCGATATCTCTTCGACCGTGAACGTCTCGATCGTCAACGAGCTCTTAATAAACGACCGATTTCATCCGTATTTGTGTGTTCTTATTGACTACATCCTGCTCTAAATAATCTGCATGCCAACGGGTTATGGGCCCAGGCATGATTCAACTGCGCTGCATGTAGTTTTCGGTAAAATTAACCGTAACATACGCTGAAAGGTAAAAAACGATTAGTTTGAGTAAGTAAAACGTTTTACATCCAACTTGCAAGTTTTTACACAAATTACACGATTTACGCATTTGCATGCATTACATTATTTTGAAATGTTTAAACAGATCTGTTATTAAACGATTATTGCACTGAGAGAAGTTAAGCGCAGCATCTGTATACTTTGACGTACAGCAGCGGCACATAATGAGGGACAGATACTGTACTTTGAAGTTGTGCAAATGCTGTATTTAAATCGAACATCAGCAGCGCCAAAAAAAGTACGGACTCTGTCTTTCCTTGGAGGACGAACGTTTTAGTACAGAATTTGTCCACCAAAAAAGCAGAATCTATTCCAAAGTGGAACCGATGTTGCTCGAAGGTTAGGTTCAACATATGTACTGTGCTCTATTCAGCATCTGCGCTTAACTTCTCTCAGTGTGGATATGAAAAAAATGACAGTATTTTTATTTTCAGAAATAAATAAATATAAACGTTTTGGTGTTGAATTATACAGGAAATGACTGTTTTAATATTAAAATTAATATATGGTTAAACTCTGATTAATGACTGTTTTAATGACGAATGTTTTGTGGATAAATCAAATGACAATTCTAACCTTAAATTAAACGATATGTGAAAAAGTTTATTTTTAACAATTGAAAGAGTTAACCTATAAAAAAAATGCAACCTAATAGTAATATTTTAATTACTATTAATTTTATTTTCAAATATCTGTTTAATTCTAATTTTTCCCATTCTTAAACTATTTAACGAGTATTATATATTAAATATAGTTCATTTACGACTGTTTAAGAATTTAATAACCAGTTAATTACACAGCCACACAAAAAAAAATTTGTGTTCTGACCCAGAGGTCTCACTATGTGTACTTTATGTTTTTGGGGTCGCTGAATCCGAATCCGATGTCCATTTAACCCCATCAGTTCAGGGTTTTGATATAACCCCAGAAAACCAATATGGCGGACACCTTTTGAAAAAATTCATCGGATTCGCTTGAAACTCGTTACTCGGAGGTTTTAAGGGTCGCCGATTACGAATTTAAATGACAGTTTGAATATAAACGATAGTGCTGACTCAAATTGACTGAATCTTACCCTTTTTTATATGACCTTGACGATGCATAACAAAAATAAAACTACAGATTCAGCAACGAATGAACAATGATGAATAGCTAAAGCGACTTAGAATTATAGATAAATCTATTTGTCCAGTACTCTAAGATAATGACTGTTCCGTTAATTCAGACGAAATTTAAAAAATAAATAAAAATAAACGAATTGTTAACGAAAAATGAAACGACAATTACTAATAATAACTTTAAACCAAGTGACTGATCTTTCCATGAATTCGCTTCAGAGGAAACTTAAAATAAATTATTATTAGTGAATTAGTAATGACAGTATAGTATTAATTGTTTAATAATTAATAATGGTTTCAAAAAATTATAATTATTTTATAATCTAATAATTAATTTAATTGTTAATGAATAAATAATTGAACTTTAAATTAATCTACAACCTTTTGTGTATCTTTACGAGTTGTTGGCGGATAAATTACAGACGATAGATTTGTTTCATATTTTAAATACGACAGTTATTTCCTTACAATTCTTTTTAACAATAAATAAAAAGAAAAACGAATTTAAATTGCAAGAAATTCTCATAAATGAAATAAGTATAGATCACTGTATGGTAATTTTTTTTATATACTTGCGATAAAAACGAAACTTTAAGTAAACTAAGCAAACGATGCGAAATAAAATGTAACGAGTGTAACTGAAACAAATATAATTAATTAAATATGATACGAAATGAGATTCTATAAATTTTCTTTTTGATCGACGTGAGAAACTTATTTCTAATTATAAAAGCAAAAAAACGAGAAGAGAAGAAAAACAATTCTTGTTTTAAAAGGTTTAAATAATTAAAAACAGACGAAACTCTTTTTAATTTAATAACGAATAAAGAATTAATTGTTTTTAAAATTCTATTATTTTGGACCAAAACAAATCGAATACTGTCAGTTTACAAAAATCCTTTGGATTTTAAAGTGACAGTAATTATTTTAAATTACTTGAAACTTAAACAAAACGAAATGTTCAAGTAAATGATATAAGTCACAAAAAGAAAAACGATTGCTCTTGAAAGAATCAAGAATTCAAAAACAATATTTTTACGAATGTCAAAGCTTTACTTTTTATAAGACTGCCATCAGTCTATGACGACTGTCGCTCATTAAAAAATTAAAAAAAAACGTTAGGAAAACAAAGAGGTATTACCGGTAAGAGTTTTGTCAGCTCAAATAATAAGCCTTAGTGTTACTTATTCAGCCAATAATGAAAGACAGTTTTCAAAATTAAATGTTATAGAGAAAAAGTTAATTTTGATCTATTTGAATGATCTTGTAATTATATTATAGTAAACACTTTTACAAAAAAAAGAGTTACGACAGTCAACTATTAATACAATTTGCTTATAAAATGACAGTTTAAAAACTCAGCAACGAAAAACACAAACAAGCACAAATGGAGAACTAACAATTGATTTCACAGAACATCGAAACCGAAATTTAAGTATATGTTAAATCAAATAATTATTCCGTCAATGCCTAATAATATTTTCACCTTGGTAGAAAAATATAATTCAGCTAATTATTTCTTCAACCATAAGAAAGTCCGATTATAAATGCAGCAATAATTATAACGGTATGTCTCGAAAATAATATTTATTATTTCGATAATAAAAAATAATAATAAACGATTAGTTTGTCCTAAAGTAAAAACAAGATTGATTTAAAAATATACCCAGATAACAATTTGAGATTGATATGCGTCTCATATCTCTCGCATGTATGAGGTTTCTTTTCGCACTCGTGCCTTCACTGATGCAGACAGATGCGTCCTCATATGAGACGCATTACGCTCGCATGTCATAAAGGTACATGATGCATGAGAGTGAAATGCGAGTCTCGTGCGTTTTTTAAGGATTATTTATGATAAATATATTGTAAAAAATTAAATACAAAAAACTAAGGTTAAATTTAAAAATATTTCATTAAAATTTTTTATTTCAATAATATAAACATGGCATTAATATTGAACATTTTTCTCTTTAGTCTTGAACAAACATAACCTCCTAAATAACCTATAATAAACAGCTGAGATCATAATTCGTAATAAATATAAACTTTTCAACACAAGTTCAACAAAAGTCAACTGTATAACATAATAAATTAAACAATTTGGACTGCGTCTAAGAGCCTTTCTATTCGAAGCAAAATAACTTAAAATGCTTTTGTTCGATATGACCGTTATATTTTTTAATTTTTCAATTTAAAAACGAGTTTAAACAAAAACAAATATTTATAAAACATAAAAGAAACAAAATTGTGATTCGCACACGCACTTTTTATAAATAACAAACAATCACGACATTCACCCAACGATAAAAACACATGCTCAGAGCGAAACTGGACGTCATGTGACTCGAGACGGACATCAACAAGTACATTTTCGGCCATATTGGGAAAATTGGCTGCGCACCCTGCGCACATGCGCATCGGTGAGACCGCGAATATTAAAAAATTATAAAGTCAAATATTTTTCTGCCTTTATTATCAACTTTAGATAAATAAATGAAAATAACGTTCTACAGTAAAGTTTTATTTTTTTAAGTAAAAATTTTTTGTAGTAATTTCAAAACATTTAGTAATTTATTATTATTTAAATTCAATTATAAATTACAATCTATAATAAATATTACATATGTATATGAGTCATTCCATTATATTGTGACTAAAGTCTTTGCCGACAAATTTTAAAAAATTATTATATTTTGCAGGAATGATTTTAAAGATATATTAGGATCATCGAACAAAAAGAATTTTTTAAATATTTTTTATATTTATTGTAAAATAAGCATCTAAAGTATATAAAGTCGTAAAAACGGTCTATTAGAAAATATTAAAGAAAACACATAATTTACTATGAAAACGTAAAAAATTATTAGAATTTATTATAAATGGATTATTTTATTATTATAAATTGATAGAAACAATTATTATTAAGAAATATTAAATAAAAAATTATTTTAAAGTTCACCTGGCAAATAACCTATTTTTTCAAATTTCATTCGCTAAATGTGAGAAAGAGAAATCATTAAATTGAATAAAACCTTATGAAATATAAAGAAACTTTTAATAACTTTTAGTTTTTCTTATCACTTTCTTCCTTTTTTTCTTCACAAATGTTAAAAAATAAGCAATTAAAACTGACACTTTGCTTATTTTCACGATTTTAAAACAGGCCTGTTTTAAAATGTAAATAACTTCTGCCCAGAAAAAAAAATTACGAAAATTAGGCAATAATAATAAAATGATTATTTTACAATAAATATAAAAAATATTTAAAAAATTCTTTTTGTTCGATGATCCTAATATCTTTAAAATTATTCCTGCAAAATATTATAATTTTTTACAATTAGTCGGCAACGACTTTAGTCGAAATATAATGGAATGGTTCATATGCATTTTATATAAATTAATAAAATATAAATTGTAAATTATTAAATAATTCAATTTTAAAAATTTCTATAAGTTATCATTAAAGTAATTTTCATGAATTCATAAATTTTATTAACTTTAATGTAATATAAAATTATTTGAGGGGCTGATATAAAGTGGTTTAAAAAAACATTGGGAGATAAGTGACTTGGTAGCAAAAATGGTTTACAACAATTAAAATATTTATCAATAAGTTTATTACACGAATGATTTGCAAAATATTAAAGTTTTTCTTTACTATATTAAATATTTTTTTATCATTTATTATAATTAATTTATCCATAAATTACAAAATCATTTTAGCCCGTATTTGCGCCCAAGTCACTTATCCCACTTTTGCTCCTAATTACCACTTTTACTATCAACCCCTCATTTCAAAGTATTACGTTTATGCTCTCACGCATGCTACAAAATTAGCACGAGCGACAGAAAAATGTGTCTCATTAAGCAAGCACGGTGTGACTCGCACGACATGTGCCTAAAGTGCAACAAAATCAGAACAAGTGACTGCTAAATGCGTCTCATTATGCACGCACCGCGTGACTCGCATGTCCTGCGCCCGAAGTGCGACAAAGTGCGACGCTTGATTGTTATCTGGGATAAATATAGGCATTTATGTTTTCAAAGAAATAGTAATCATTTCGACTGTTATTTTAGACAGGTTTTTCGATTTATTTAAACGATATTTATGTGAATAGTTTTTAATCCTAAAACGAACGAATTGTTTGCATCAAACTTATATATGTGGCATTCCAGGAGAAATTTACTACTTTTCGGAGCACCCTCACCGATTTCTTTCAAACTTGGTAGTATTACATTTGTTGGTCTGAAGTTTCAGAAAATCAATTTTTTAAGTAAAATCAATTGTTTATTTAAAAGTTACAACAATTGCTCAAAATTGTTTAAATGCCCATATATTTTGAACGGTACAAGATAATTGAGTTTTCTTTTTTGCTAAACATTCATAAAGACGAGACGTTTCAAAAATGTTTTTAACATTTTTTCTTATTTTGTTAATTAAAAAAGTTATTTAAATAAATAAAATTAAATTTTGAGAAAGTATTCAAAATTAAATGACTTACGAACCAAAAAATTCCTTGTTTTTCACACTTTTATATTCCGAAGAGAAAAAGTTGATCCAGTTTTTTAATCACTTATAATTTAAACAATTATTCGCTTGTTTACAATTATTTTGCAACTAAATGATCATCTGTTCTCACCTGCGCGCGACACTGCTACGTCACGTCCGTCTGTCTTCAGAATATTTTTTTGACAAGCGTGGAAAAATTGAGGTTATGTTTAATCAAAACAACGCATTTCAATCTTTTTAAAGTTTTTAGCAGTCATGGAAAAAAAAGTTAAATCAGGATATTGATTTTCTGATATCCTAAATCTTAAAAAAGATTGAAATGCGTTGTTTTGATTAAACATAACCTCAATTTTTCCACGCTTGTCAAAAAAATATTCTGAAGACAGACGGACGTGACGTAGCAGTGTCGCGCGCAGGTGAGAACAGATGATCATTTAGTTGCAAAATAATTGTAAACAAGCGAATAATTGTTTAAATTATAAGTGATTGAAAAACTGGATCAACTTTTTCTCTTCGGAATATAAAAGTGTGAAAAACAAGGAATTTTTTGGTTCGTAAATCATTTAATTTTGAATACTTGCTCAAAATTTAATTTTATTTATTTAAATAACTTTTTTAATTAACAAAATAAGAAAAAATGTTAAAAACATTTTTGAAGCGTTTCGTCTTTATGAATGTTTAGCAAAAAAGAAAACTCAATTATCTTGTACCGTTCAAAAGATATGGGCATTTAAACAATTTTAAGCAATTGTTGTAACTTTTAAATAAACAATTGATTTTACTTAAAAAATTGATTTTCTGAAACTTTAGACCAACAAATGTAATACTACCAAGTTTGAAAGAAATCGGTGAGGGTGCTCCGAAAAGTAGTAAATTTCTCCTGGAATGCCACATACAAAACTTTATAGGTTTAACACTGTAGATACTTCGTATTGTTTTTGACACTACTGCAGATTACAAAAAAAAGCGAATCAAAATAACGAAATTCTCAAAAATAAGTAAAAGCCGAAATAACGATTGTACAACAAACGACTTGATGAAAACAACTGGAAAATATATTAAAATACTCTAAAATGATATTTTTACCAAATTTTACAAAAGGACAATGATAAAATGGTTGAGGAAAGTTTCCAAAATGTCAGTAATTGTAAAAGTTCATATTTTTACATCACAATAATAAAGCGAAAAGTAACGAACGTAAGTAAACAATATTCTAGATGAATTCAAATTATTCTCATAACGATTTTGTTAAAACAAATAAAGCTATATTGTAGCGTATACAAACTGATTAAATGACTATTGGTTATTTTACGAAAGTTAGAGGAATATAATAGAAATAGAATAAAAGCCTAAAATCTAAATAAATTAATAAATAAATAATAAATAATTATTAATAAATAAATATATTATATTATTATATAATATAATAATAATAATTTAATTTAATAATTAATTAAATTAATTAATTAATTAAATAAAAAATTAAATTAAAAATAAAATTAAAAAAATTAAATAAAAAAAATAAATAATAAATAATAAATAATAAATAAAAAATAAAAAATAATAAATAAATAAAATAATAATATAATAATAATATTATATTATAATAAATTATAATAATAATATTTAAATTTAAATTATTAAATTAATTAATTAATTAATTTAATTTAATAATTTAATTTAATTTTTTTTTTTTTTTTAATTTATAATATAATATTATATATTATATTATTATATTATATTATTATATATTATATTATATTAATATTAATAATTATTAATAAATAATTAATTATTATTATTAATTAATAAATAAATTTTCGACGACAGTCTTCTAAAATGTAATATATACATATATGTAAGAATTTATACGAAAAAGTTTTTACAATAAAAAAAATATATATGACAGTTTGATAATTTCGATATTTCTTGACAAATAGAATCATAGAAAGATTTAAGCAAATGATACGATAAATAAATTAACTTTCAAATTTCTCTAAGTAAATTTATAATAAACGATTATTTTAACGAAATGAAATTAAACGATTCAAATGTTTAGATTATTTGTCAATAACAAAAAAAAATGTTTATAGTAAGAGATGATAAAATAAATGCTTAAAGCAGAACAATTCCATAAACGAATTTGTCCATAAACAATTGGTTCATTAAAATAAGAATTGATAAGATGACAGTAAATTAAAAAAAAAAAATGATGAATTATTTAAAACGGAGGGAGATACAATAAAGAACAGTTTACTAAACCTTAAAGACGAATTATTAAAAACGGAGGAAGATAAAATAAAGAGCAGTTTACTAAACCTTAAAAACGATTATTAGAAACGGAGGGAGATGAATTGAACAAAAGTATAAATAAATAAATATTAAATTCACACAAAAAAAATTACGAGACTCATATAGTCATAAAACAGTTTAACCTTCGCGCTACCGGCTGGCCACACGGTGTGGCCAAGTATACATAATGTTGTATATCTGCTCGACTTTTGTAATCAATCGAATCGCCATTTTAACTCACTGGACAAAATTTTTCAGTTAATTTGTATTAACACATAACTATATACAAAAGCTTTGATGAATTTTAATCGTTTTGGGAACATAAAAGTAAAATAGCGTTTGGCCACACCGTGTGGCCAGCCGGTAGTGCGCGTATACAAAAATCTTTGGTAGCGCGAAGGTTAAATTAGTAAAAACTAAATTTTCTGAATTTACGATTGTTTTAAAGAATCTAATATAAAAGACGAGTTCATTCGAACAGAAAATAAGACAGAAATTTTATTTTACATTTATATTAAAGATTAGTGAAAACCAGTTGACTGTTAAACAAACGATATAGTCTAAAAATTAAAACGATTGGTTAAGAAGAATTAATAACCAATTGTATTTGACGACAAAGTATAAATTATATTCTATAATAGATTAACTAATGATAGTTCAAAATAGTAAAAGGTCAAAATATTTATTTAAGATGAGTTTTTCAATCGAAAATACGACAGTTTAAGATCTCTTAAATTGAAAGCAAGGTCAATAATTCCAGTATTTAAAACATACAAATTTACATGATTTAAAATAAATTTATGCGATAGTATCTAAATATTAATTTTTATATGAAAAGTATTAACAACGATAACTCATAACGATCTTAATCAAACTCATGTGAACCTGAATGTCTGTTAGATATGAAAATATGACTTAGAAACAACAAAAAGCACGACAGTTATACAAGAAGCAGATGTAAACGAAATTCTGATCAGCTAATAAATTTTATAAAATCAACAAATGTATTAAAACCGTTATCAAGTCAAGAACAAAAGGAACGTGGAAACAAATGACAGTTTGGAATTTTTTTTTTACGACAGATTTTTCAAGTAGGTGGAAACGAGTGGAACTTAATCAACTGAATAATTTAACGTTTGACTGAAATTAAAATTAAATTTTAATTTCATAAGTAGACGAAACGATCTGTTTGCTAATTTCAACATAAGTTTTTGCTAATATCAAATAATGTTTTTCCAAATGTGATTCTTCCCTGTCGAAAATATCTTGGGCAAAGCGTGTTTAAATAGTGTTTTATAGAATGTTTATTGTGTGTCGATTATGTGTTTGTGAACACAATAAAGTGTGTCTAATCCGTGTATTTTGGAACGCTTTGAGTGTTTGGAAAACACTGAATTGTGTGTCAGAAGTGTGTTTATAGAACACACAATGTTCAGGTAAAAATACTCTTAAAACACTCTTTTCACATTCATGAAACCCTGATCTACTAATTAAACACACACTTAACATTATCTTTACAACCTTTTTAAAGTTTTATGTTTTTATAGTAATCTGCCATTAAAAAAATATTTAAATTACAGTAAAAAAATATTCCATTCTGTTCTCGCATGTCATACATACTTGGAATGTTTATACCTGTCGACGAAAATTTGTTTCGCTATTTATCTAAATATTTACAATCACTAGGTCTCGAACGCAAGGCGCAGCTAGGAGTGGATTAGAAATCACACGCTCTACCAACTGCGCCACGGAGGCTCATGAAAGGAAGTTTAGAATTTACATATGTAACGAAGGAACTATGAAAATGTGCTATGTAACTTGAAGAAAGGATACTGTATTTGCAACAATAGTATAATTATTTTATGTATAATATACATTATATTTAATATGTTATGTTATTGAAGAATGTTAATTTTCAAAGTTAAAAGTATAAGGAAAGGCTTAAGGTATTAGTCGCGCTGCTGGCTCTGGCCAAAATTTTACTGGGCCGCTTACTAGAGTGGGGCATCAGTGAGAGTGAGAGAGACAGTTTAACTCCCCACTCTATTCGTTCGTATGAAATTTCATATAATTTAACTATTTTTTTACCTTTCTGTCAATATATTTATAGTTTGGTGCGGTCAAAAAATGTCATGTTTTTTTTATGCATTTGTTTTATCTAATTGAATACTTTGGCAGTTTTATTTCAAAATCTGACGATTAGTTATCATATAAATAATTATTAAACAAATTTAATACATGCATTGAGTACTCTCTCCATGCAAAACGTATGAACTTTGAATTCATTTTTTGAAGCTTTGAAACGGTCAAAATTAATTAAATTGGTCTCATTCGGTAGATAAATACTTCAGGAATAAGTATGTAAAATTTGAAAAAAATCTGACGAAAACCATTTTACGCGACTAATACTTCAAAAGTTAATTTTTGAATGAAATATTAAAGCAATAAATTTAAGCTTAATTAATGAATTTATAACAAGTGTCCTATAACACTGTGACCACTTCGGTGACCACACTGTTATGGAATACTTATAGAACGTGTTTGCTGGGATAATAATATACGAATGAAACATATACACGGAAAGAAAGTTATTATCAAATTTTATAAAAGTATTTTACAAGTATAGGACAAAATGCGATAAAAGTAAATTTTGATATCAGAAACACTTAACTTTAAAAAAACTTATAAAATTTAGTAAAGTTATATTAAAATTTGTTACAAGTTTATGATACTTGATATAACTTTACTAAATATCATATAAGTTTTTATAAAGTTTAATACTTCTGATATAAATATTTACCTTTGTCGCATTTTGTCCAACACTTGTAAAATATTTTTATAAAATTTTAAAATAACTTTCTTTCTGTGTTCATACTTGTTCAGATAGTGTTCTCTAAACATACTATAAACATACAACTTGAGTGATTCATTGTTTTCCAAAGCATGTGAAATCATTGTTTAGTAATACTGAACAAACATACAAATGTTTGTCAAAAGATAGTTTCAAGTATGTTCATTGTAAAATATACAATAGTTTGTGAACTTAGTGTTTTCAAAACATGGTATGAACCCTGATATGTATGTCAAGAAAATGTCTTATGACTGTTTACTCTTAATGTGAGTAACATGTTTAAATAGTGTTGAATGAATGATTTATTTACTATAAAAAGTATGTCAGAAGTGTGTTCAAAATATGTTTAAATATAGAAGTGTGTTTCAAGATACTGAGATCTGTGTTTGAGCAAAATAAAACTATTTTCAAACATCATGAAACCCACATTTGTTGGTGAAATTTTCGACAGGGTTGTAATGCGACTGTTTCAAGACCTTATCTCTTGAAATACTAATAATCAAATTTACATTGTTTATTGAAATTTGAGATTGAATATTGCTATTGATGAAAGTCAATATTTTAATAAAATTATGACGATAAGCGAATCCCCGACGAAAAAGTTTAACAAAGTTTTATTTACAACGACTAGTTAAATATGATAATAAAGCTGCAACGATATGTACAAAACTATTGGCGAAATAAATTAAGGCATATGACATGACGGATGTTCATCAAGAATGTATGAAATAATATGTTAAGTACGATTGTGTAAATATCGAATGTTTTTCAATTACATAATAATTGTCTGATATAATAACGAACAACAAAGTTGTGTGATAAAAGTTCAATGCGAAACTATATATATATATACCTAATAACGACAGATTCCTCTTAGGTAATTTAAAAAAAACCAACTAATATATGAGACAGTTTCTCTTCTAGACAGTTTGAATAAACAAATGATTACACGACAGTTCTTCTAAGAAAAATTTAAATAAACAACTGAAATATACGACAGTATACGATATGTGACGATGGTAATAAATATACTTAAATGACGAAATTAATTATTTTCAATAATTTTCAGTTACTGAATGAAACTCAGACATAATGATTGGTAGATTGGTAGATGAGCTGTTCAAAAAGTGTCCTAAGATTTACATAAGTTATACATATATCAAATTCGACAATGCTGAAATGTTCAGAATATTCAATTTGAGAAAGGATGGACTTGAAACGACTATACACAGGTCTCCTCAGAGGTGGGCAGGTTATTCTAAAATGTAACGCTACAAACTTGGTGGGGAGTTGTTCCAAATGACTTCCAGATTCCAAATTTTCAAACCGATAAATCGTACCTGATCCTCTTTTCGAATTATCTCTTATACAGATAGTCGGAAACTTGAAGAATTTATTATCTTAATGTGAAAGCTTTGATTCAGAAGACTGCTGATTTTTCGTTACTAAAAATTTGTTAGACAAAGATTTTATAGATAATTATGGTTCCGAATTGTCTCTTCTTCAAGAAACTTTTTGATTTTTTGAATTTGGACACGTCTGTCACATGCTAAAGTGCTATATATAATTTCAGAAGCCTGCAAAAAAATATAAATTTCCGTTGTCTGAGATCAAGAAGTCATTTACCGTAGCTTTTGGTGCGCTAAATCCGAATTAACATTTAACAAAAACCTCCCATCACGTCAGGATTTTGAGAAAATTGGGGGTAAAGTACCCAAAAATCATTTCTTAGTAGTTTTTGAAAATTTATACTGGGTAAATCCGACGTGCTAGAGACTTGTCATACGAGTTAAATTTAAATTTGAACCCTCTACTATACGAAAATATAGCGATATTGCCAACAACAAACTAAATTAACTGTCAAAATTAATTTTTCAACAGTTGTCCTGCATACAAATTGACCTAAATACAACTATTTTAAAAAATGATTGGATTCGCTAAGAATTTGTTACTCGGGGGTTTTCGGGATCGCTGATTACGAATATGACGTCAGATTTTCAAAACTCAAAATGTTGGATCCAATATGGCGATCGAGTTTTAAAAATCGATTGAATTTGCCTGAAACACGTTACTCGCGGGATTTCGCTGATTAGGAATTTGTCCACAGATTTTTTTATTTTTACATCATATTCGCAATTAGCGACCCCGAAACTCCTGAGTAACAAATTTTAAACCAATCCAATCATTTTTTAAAACAGTTGTATTTACAAAAACTAAAAAGTGATTTTTGGGATTTATAGGGAAGAGTGGGGCAAGACGGGGTACCGGCCCTATTTAACAAACGAATTAACCAATCGCGATTATGTTTTACATAATACTGCACCGAGACGATAGTTTCCTGTTTACAAAACCTAAAAGCCATGAGAACAAATATTTTATCTGTTTTACTAAAAAAACTGTTTTCGACAATTTTCTTGTGAATTTTTCACTTTTTTAGGAGGTGTTTATTATTTAATAATAACAGTTAATGAACTATATAAAATTTTTTATAACTGTCAAGGGTTACAGAAGAAGGGAAGCATATGTTTTTTTCTTTGATGAATCGTAAATTGTAGTAATTAATCATTTTATTAAATTTCGTAGGTGCGGGCAAGATAGGGTAGGGAAGAGTGGGGCAAGGCGGGGTACACAAATAAAGCAAAAGAAAAGAGATATAAGGAAAGTTAAGAAAACTACTTAAATCAAGACTGAATAAAATAAGAGTGACCAAAAAGAAAAAAGCTTGTCAGGTTAAATCAATAATTAGCGATGGTAAAGTGGAAAATACACCTTGTCTCTATAAATTGTAATGGTTATTATTAAGACTCAAATAAAAGCTTGGCTGCTTGTTCTGTCTGCGGCCAATGGGCTTTGTGCCGTTGTGGTGGTGCCAATGACGAAGATGAAAATGCAACCTTTACTTGTAAAATTTGTCGACAGAAATAGGTTGCTTTTTTAGTACCGCGCCGGTGGGGCAAGGTGAGGAGATTTGCAATTTTTCCATATTATTAATTTTATGATTTTTTAAGAAACAGATGGCCTTTGTGCGCCTTTATTACTAAAGACTGATTCTCAAAGATGGTTATTAAATAAAATAACAAAATATGTATTCGATAATTTTCGTTTTTTTGCGCTCTAAACCTTAAGTACCCCGTCTTGACCCACTCTCCCCTACCCCCACTTTTCTCAGAATCATGAACATAATTGACAATTAAACGAACTTACCTCAGTGAAGTTCAATTGTAATTATATGAGACGTCTCGTTCGAATAGATCATTACGTAGTCACACTCGTGCTGCTTGATTTGACCACAGATATTTTAAAGCTATAATTCAAAAAATTAAGCTTCTTGGCGCGCTAACCCTACCTATATGGCGCGGCCTACTTCCGTCTTCATTACTTTAAAGTTGGAAAATTGCGAAATGTACGAGGGAACTTTTTTAAAACAGGGTAGGGAGGGACTGATCTATTCGAACGAGACGTCTCATATAATTACAATTGAACTTCACTGAGGTAAGTTCGTTTAATTGTTAATTATATTTCGTCGTCTCGTTCTTCTAGATCATTACGTAGATGTTTAAAGAAAATAACATTTCGCGATTTCTGTATATTTTTAATCAAACTTTTATTAAATTAGAATAAAAGTGAACATAAGAACATAATTTTGAACATAGTTTTGAACGTAAGAACATATTTAAACAGGATAAAGTACTAAACACTAATTATTTGTTAATATCGCTTTTGCGTATTTAGTTTTATCGATAATCGGACGTTTATAAAATAAGGCGAAGACTTTGGAATTTGCTGTCCACCCAGCGGTTTGACGGATGGTGTCGATGTTGATACCATGCCTTTCAGCCGCTGATGTGGATGCATGTCGAGTACTGTGCGCTTTGAAAATGGATGTATCTATTCCACTTTTTATAAAAATAATCTTTATCCATCGAGCTAAGGTCTGGCTGGTTGCCGCTCTCGTAGGCTTTTTATAAGTAAGAAAAAGTTCATTGATATTATTTCTATCCACACAGATTTCTGGATTTTCTTTGAAAAAAGGAAGCGTTAAACATGGTTGCGATCTATTAACTTTTGTAGTTTTGATTTTATCAGGGATTTTAATTTGAATAAATTCCTCACTTTCAATTATATTATCCACGCAAATTTTTGAAATTGTTTGAACTCTTTAAGAGGTAGCTAAAGCGATTAATACAACTAATTTTTGAGTTAACGATTCTAACGATAAATTTTCATTTGGATAAGAATTCTTTATATAATTGAGGACTATTTGAGGATCCCAAGTAAGATCGTATCGCGGTTTTTGCGGTTTTATATTTGATACCCCTTTAAAAAATCGGGTCATCAAAGGATCAGAAGTAATGTCTGTCATTAATATAAGAGACACTGCTGACCGATAGGAATTTAAGGTACCGTACGATCCTACGTTAGGTAGAATATTTGCCAAAAAATCTATAACGGTGGTAGCGTTAGCATTGAACATTGAAATATCTTTTTCCTTGCAGTAAAGCCACCACAATCTCATAGGCTTCTCATATTGCTTAATTGTCGACGAAGATAATGACCGTAACATTAGTTCAATCCCTGATTCTGGAACTCCTTTCTTGAGAAAAGCTTCCCTGATAAGCTCCCTGCCACCGGGTAAGTTTGTTGGCTAGAGGATGGCGTTCTCTGGAAAAACAAGTTAATAAATCCATTTTTGGGCCTAGAAAGAGAGGTTTTTTATTTAATAATTCTAAGAACAGGGGGTACCAAGCCTGAGTTGGCCAAAAAGGAACTACTATAACACCATCTGCTCTGTCATCAATTACTTTTCTAAGGACTCTTAACACTAGGGAAAAGGGAGGAAACGCATAAAAATAATCATTTGCCCAAGAAATCGTAAAGGCGTCAATAGCCAAAGACTCGAGATCTCTATACCAAGAAATGAAGCGATCACATTTCTTATTGGTATAACTTGCGAAGAGAACAATATCAAAATTTCCGAAATTTCTCACGATTTGTTGAAAATATTTTTCGTTTATTTCCCATTCAGTTTCCGGTGCTAGGAGGCGAGATTCTTTATCCGCAATTGTATTATCTTTCGACTTTATATACGAGGCAAAGATCCATAAATTTCTTGCTTCGCACCATTCCCAAATTTGTCTAGCTGTATTATTCAATTTTTAATATTGCACGCCACCCATCCGATTTACATAAGAGATGGCAGTGGTATTATCAACGCGAAGTAAGATATGACACGATCTAAGATTTTTCGCAAAACATTTTAAACTATTAAATACTGCTTTTAATTCCAACAAATTAATATGCTCTATTCTTTCATCTAGATTCCACCAACCGTGTGCTTTTTCTCCTTGACAATAAGCCCCCCAACCTGTTAATGACGCGTCTGAATATATTTCTAGTTTAAAATGCGAAACTCGGATAGGATTTTTTATATGAGGGATATTTTTAATCCACCAGTCTAAATCATTTTTAGTCTCATTCGAAATTATTATATAGTCTTCATAGTCTCCTTTGGATTTTTCTAGTGCTAAGAATTTTTGTCTCTCCATTACTTTAGTATAGAGCCACCCGTATTTTGCACTCGGACACGCTGCAACAAGAACACCGATGCAATGAGCTAATTCTCTTATACGACACTTCGCTTTAAGTTTTAAACTTCTTGCTAGATTATAGATTTTTTGTCTTTTTTCTTGAGTTACTTCTATTGTGAATTGAGAACTATTTAAAATGAACCCTAAAAATTTACATTCATGAGAAGGAGTTAAATTAGATTTTTCGAAATTTATTATAAAACCAAGTGATTCTAAGGTATCTTTAGTTTTCTTTAAATTAAAAATACATTCTTCTTTTGACCTTGCTATTAAAAGAATGTCATCTAAGTAGATAACAGATAATAGTCCTTCACTTCTCAACTTTTGTGCTACTGGTTTTAACAATTTTGTAAATACGTAGGGTGCAGTGCATAAACCAAAGGGTAAGCAATTAAATTCATATAATTTTTCGTTAAACTGAAAACGAAGAAATTTTTTATATTTTTCTGATATTGGTACCAATAAAAATGCGTCCTGTAAATCAATTGAGGCCATGTAACAGCCCGGTGTTAGTCTAGAAGCTACTTTTAAATCTTCTAATTTAAAATGAGGGGCTTTTATAAATTGATTTAAAGGTTTCAAATTTAAAATAAATCTTTTCTTGCCATTAGGCTTATCTACAAGAAAATATGATGAGATAAATTGATTTTTACAAGGCTTACAGTCTCTTATACTACCTTTAATTAATAATTCATTTACTGCCGATAAACAATATTCAAAATCTGTTTTTGTGAAAATAGGTGGATCTTTTTCTTTTAACTGAAGCACTTTTTCAGAAAAAGGGATTTTGTAACCTTCTACATACTGTAGAATTATTTTATCATTTGTAAGTTTCTTCCAGGAATCAATGAAATACTTTAACCTTCCAGAAACCATTTTTACCTCTACATTTTGTTGCGTCGATACGGTTGTTGCGCTTAGGTCCGGTTGTTCCTTGGCCCGTCCCAACGACCCCTCTGGTTGTTGTAATTCCGTCTGGGAGGGCCTCTGAAGTTTGACGTCTTCGATGATGAATGCGATGACTTTCTGAGTTGAGAACTTTGAAGAGACTTTCCTCTTTTATGGTTAGAAATTGGGACTGATCTAGCGACATCTCTGCTTTGTCTTTCCACCTCTCTTGCGATTTTTATTCGGTTAGGAAGATCATCACCGAACAATAAATTATTGGAAACAGGGACTCCATCGCTAACATCTTTCACTAACTGGTTTAAGACAGGAGTGATAAAAGAACGCCTTGTCATGGACATACTGTGATGCACGTCAGCGAGCAAACGTCCTGCGTCACTTAAAAAGGCAATGCTTTCCTCGTTTTCGGTTCCACCCTTATTAAGTAATGACGTTAAAGCCAAACTTATAGCATAAATTGACTTTCCTAATTTTTCCTGAGCTATAACCTGAAAATGATCTTTTTTCAAATTGTATTCAGTCAATTTTTGTTTGATTTCAGGATTTATTGAAGGAGATTTGGTAGCAGGAAATTCTTCTGGAAAAGGATATTTATTTGTTAATTCGTCGGTAGTTTTCTTAGAACAACCATTATTTAACATGTGAGATCATTTTTCAATAATGACGTGGTGTACCTTTATAAATTCAGACTTATTTTCGGCAAAATCGTCCCCAAGAATTTTTAACGTGCCTGTACTTAATTGAACGTCGCCTAGAAGAAAACCATCTCTTATTTGACTATTTGTTTTGATAATTTGAGGGTTATTTTCTGTATCATTATCAAGATTTTTATTTGTCGTATTTTTGGGGATATTTTTCGATTGCGAATTATTAGTTTTTTGAGAATTTGTCGTATCTTTCCGATTACGATCAAGAAATTTTGTTGAGTCTGTTACGTCTCGCGGACTGTAATCAGAGTTTGTATAGTATGAAGTATCCGTCACATCTCGCAGATGGCGATCAGATGATTGACTGCTAGAGTCAAATGAAGATTCATGGCGTCTCTTATAACGCTTATAAGAACGATTTTTATGACTTTTAGATCTCGAATATCTTCTTCGGCTTGATCGGGATCTTCTGTCAGCCGATAAATCTCTGCGAGATCTTTTTGATCGTTTCACATATCTATAACTTTCCGAGTCCGATGACGAGAATGAACTTGTCGAAATTTTCCTTCGTGAACGTGAACGCCTAACCTGCTTCTCTTTAGAAGGAGATTTTCTTTCTTGATGATCCTCCTTACCTTTCGAACTACTTTTTTCCGTACTTTCCTTGTCTCTCAAATCACTACCGCCACTACAATTCGACATTTTTATTCGCGAAAAACTAATTAAGAAAGGTAAAAAACTTGGATAAAACGAAAAGACTCTGTGATCAGATCGGCACAGACGATTGTAATGAAGACGGAAGTAGGCCGCGCCATATAGGTAGGGTTAGCGCGCCAAGAAGCTTAATTTTTTGAATTATAGCTTTAAAATATCTGTGGTCAAATCAAGCAGCACGAGTGTGACTACGTAATGATCTAGAAGAACGAGACGACGAAATATAATTATCTACAAAATCTTTGTCTAAAAAATTTTTAATAACGAAAAATCAGCAGTCTTCTGAATCAAAGCTTTCACATTAAGATAATACATTTTTAAGTTTCCGACTATCTGTAAAAGAGATAATTCGAAAAGAGGATCAGGTACGATTTATTAGTTTGAAAATTTGGAATCTGTAAGTCATTTGGAACAACTCCCTACCAAGTTTGTAGCGTTACATTTTAGAATAACCTGCCCACCTCTGAGGAGACCTGTGTATATTTAAAATAAATTGAGAAACTTATAAATTATTTAAGCTTAAAATTTGTAAAATTGATAATTTTTATTTATATTGTAAACGAGTCAATCTCGGGAGGGAGTGTTGAAATATTGTATAATCGCGCATAATATCTCGCTTGACTCTAACAGTAGTTGATTCTACGTCACTGCCGTGTGCGCACGCACTCCTTCTTCTTCTCGATATCGCTTCGACCGTGAACGTCTCGATCGTCAACGAGCTCTTAATAAACGACCGATTTTATCTGTATTTGTGTGTTTTTATTGACTACATCCTGCTCTAAATAATCTGCATGCCAAAATATGAATAATTTCGAAATTTATGATCAAATTAGGTTCAAAAAGTAGGTTAATCGAAGCAATTTTTAATGCTTTAATAGTTAGTAACGATACTTTTAAAGTTACTTCTACATTTTTCAACAAAATTTTCAAAAAAGTCATATTTTCAAAAATTATAGATTTTTAAAAGTTTAATACCTCCGGTTAATATGGACGAAAAATGTTCAATTAGAACTCAAAAGATGCGTCTAAAAAAACTCTACAAAATTAGAGAAATACATTTATAGGTGTCTTAACATTTTTTTAAGTTATGAGCAAAAAACGATTTTTGAAAAATTGAAAATCTTATATTATGTCCGCACGTGAGACCTACAATTTAAAAAAAATTCATTCTTTAAGCTTTTCATAATCTTAAGATATTTTTGAAAATGTAATGTTTACACACACACACACACACTGAGAAAAAATATTCTTAATTTAAGAATATATAATATATAAAAAAGGTTTTTTTTTTTAATGACTTCAGGCTTAGCCAACTGTCAGAACACACACTCTTATATACCAACTTGTTTTTTGCGTTTCTACAGAACGACTTTGAGGTTAGGAGTACTCGCATTTGCCTGGACCACCCGTCAATGGGTTTTCTCGACAGTGGAGAGGGAAACTGTAGAAAACCTTTCCGAGTACAACCGGTTTATCGACAGTCGAGTTCTAATGGTGTGTACCGGACAATAATCGACGGTGCACATCATTATATATACTTCGACGTCAAACCTCCCGCTCAGATTATCTCACGTGCCGGAAAAATCCCAGGCTAATGGGCGCGAACCAAGTACCCTTGGTCCGCCCACCGAGCCAGGCATCTATCCGACCGAGCTAATCTGTCTTTTTTTAATATAAAAAAGGTGCCCTGTTTCGCTCTGTCGCGGTACGAAGAGAGCGAGTGGTGGGGGGAGCGACTGCCGGCGGCGCGAATTACGTGCGCGTTCGCTTCTCTCTCCTTGCAATCACGTAGAATACAACGACGATGGCTGTACTGTACAATGCATGCTATTTGCCATATTTTAGCCCATCGTTACAAAATATTAGTAATATTATTAATAATTAATATTTTTTAATTAAAAGTTAAGAGCGTTCGATGGTCTCTGAAATTTGTAGGTTATGTGTGACCTACACTTTTCGCCCTACAAAAACGATACTGTCTGGTTTAAATGACGTGAAATTGGTAAACAATCATTTTTGAACGAGTTTTTCTCTGCACACAAGCACTTTTTGCAAAATCTGAATCCGAACCAATGACACAAATCTTCTTAATTACCTAAATCCAAAATATTTTTTTAATCCTTGAAGAAACGCGGTTGCAAAATGGTAAATGCAAAAGCAACAAAAGTAATGTAATGACAGGCGGCAAGACGTTTGTTCCAACCATTTGCCATTAGAGGGCAGAAGCATGCAGGGAGCGTAAAGGCTCAGCTGTCAAAATGATTCGCATTACATTACTCTGGCCTTTCCCATTTTGCAACCGCGTTTCTTCAAGGATTAAAAAAATATTTTGGATTTAGGTAATTAAGAAGATTTGTGTCAATGGTTCGGATTCAGATTTTGCAAAAAGTGCTTGTGTGCAGAGAAAAACTCGTTCGAAAATGATTGTTTACCATTTTCACGTCATTTAAACCAGGCAGTGCCGTATTTGTTGGGTGATAGCGGCTTGTCGAATGTAATCTAGAAATTACAGAGACCGTCGAACACCGTTAAAGATAAAAAATGTATATTGATATATAAATTTAAAAAATAATTAAAATAAATAAAAGAAATATAAGCTAGTACAATTAAATAAATTAAATTTCGAATAATTTTAAAACAATTACTCGTTAGAAAAATTTGTATAGAAATTAATTAAAATAAGTTTAAAGAATTTTATTTTTTTACTTAAAAAATATTTTGATATATATTGTATTTTTGCGGAATTAAAATTTTTTAAATAATTGAATTTTTCAAAAATTCAAAATCGAAGTTATTAGCATGATAAACATCACAGTAATTTTCAAGAATGTTACTTACTTTTTTGTAATAGTCAGGGAAATAAGATGCAAAATCAAATTATGGTGATAGTTGTTAATCGTCTAAGCGAGATTTGTTAGGCAGCAGCAATTTAATGATTTTAATTAACTTATTTTAAGTGCACTAAATAGCCCCATAAAATCTTGATTTTAAGTTTTTCACTTTTCTCTTGAAATAATCAATAAAAAGTTAGCGCATCTGGTATAATTTTTCAGAACTTTCAAAATTTTTGACACAAATTTTCCGTTTTTAGGAATTTTTTTCTGTTAACTGGCACAGAATTAAATAATAACATTTAGTGCCCTCTATTGTCATGTAATCAAACTTTTTAATTAAAAAAATAGCAGATTAAAATAATTCATTTTAATAATTTTATTCATTAAAAAACTCGCGTATACAAAATAGTCCCTGGGTGCACAAAATAGCCCCAGTTGACTGTATCTTTGTCTTAATCTAAAAAAAATCCTGAATCAGTTAAAACATTAACTTATTTAAATCAGTGACTGATTTTTTGCTTTTGAATTAGTTAAAATTTATAGATTCACCAATAGAAGAGATAAAAAAGTAAAAAAAACTTCAAATGATTCATAAGTAAAAATAAGCTATACTGATAAATCAGTCAATTTTAACTAATTTGAAAGCAAGAAGTTGTTGATTCAAGTTACTGTCTTCAAAGCATTTAACATTTTAACTGATTCAGATGTATACAGAGAAGAGAAGGTAAAAATTCGACGAGATTGAAATTTACGAAAATTAAACCAGAAAAGGTGTGAGAAGTGTTTCAGACACTAAATTCTCCGGTTGTTCTAAGATTATTCATTCCTACCTGTTGAAACGACCACCAAAAAAAGATAACAAAAGACTAATGTTCTAGGCAAGCCATTCCATACGGAACCACACATGTCATCGCGCCTTATACACAAACCCTCGAAAAGAATTTAATAAAGCAAACTTTGTAATAATTGGTCTTAAATCGATCAAACGTCTGACACTTTGAACTTGTCTAATTTCCTCTCTTCCCACACTGTGCGCGAAAATAGTGAGAATCGATTCGTCTTGGAGTAAAATAATAGTCTCATAACTCTCACAATCATGATTTTACTACTGCCCTAAGGATGTATGAAATCATGATTATTGTTATTGTGAATATAATTATTGTTACTATTATATCATTGTCATTAATTTACACTTTAGAATGTTGTTCAATATTATATTGCAATGGGGGTGGTCTTCAAACATTTCGTTTCCATTTTCAATTTCATAATTATTCCATGGAGGTGGATATTAAAAACAAAAAAGTCAACGATTAGCTAAATTGTGAATCAATTCTTATCGACAGTTATAAGCCAAGCCTGTGCCAAGTTATTACATTTCAATATTATTCTTCCCTTTAATTCGTGTAAAATAAAACACACGGAGAAAAATGAAAATTCAGATTTCGGACTGAATATAAAATCATTTGAGTAATTTCTATTATCGTAGGGAGGAATATTAAATTTTAGATTTCAATCCCAAAAAGTTTAGGAATGATTTTCAATAAAGATTAATGCTAAATATCTTAATAAACGCCAATAGTCTTCTTTCAACAAGTGCAATCAGATTCCGTAATTAATTCAAAGGTAAAAAGAATTAGGTACAATTATTATTATTTGCATTTATTTTAATTCAGCTACTCAATTGTTACAAACTTTGTATCAACGTTCACTTAAACGGGGACTGTTCTGTGCGAGAGTCCTTAGATTCATTCCCAAACAGTTTTTAGGAATGCGAAACTCTGTGGCGCGCCTGCGCCCGCGTTTGTTCAGTTTCTTCGTTTTTGATATACACGGAAGTCTCGGTGTAGTTCGTAGTGTATTAATTGTTTCAATTAATAGAAATTCTAGTTTTAAATATAATAGTGAGTGCAGTTTTGTAATAAAGTTCTAGTGTTACAAATGAATGTGGAAGAATATCTATGTGAAATGTTTGATCTCATTTTGAGGTTAGGTGTGTGTTTATTTTGTTTTTAGCCGGTTATGCAATGCCTAATTGTTATTATATTTTATTGTAATGTTGAATTTAGGCAACTAAATGTAAAGTCTAAAATGAAATAATATGTAAAAAATAGAGAATACTTTGAATTTTAAAAATCTTTGCACTGGGATTTCTATTTAATCTGTAGATATTTAAATATAATCTCTTTCGTTAAACGTTTTAAAACAAATCATTTTAGTAAAAACCCGTGCAGAAAAATGGTGAGGGCCCCCGACGGGGCCCTCGTGGATTGCCTTCTTGCCATGTGGAATCCGTAACGGCAATCCACGCGGAGCCCTCGAAGGCGTGACATGCTTTCCCTCATGGGTGCCCTCGAGGAAAATCCTCATGGATTCCATATGGATTTTCCACGCGGTGCCCTCGTGGATTTCATAAAATGCCTTTAACTTAATTTTCAATTAAATTAATAAATTAATTATTTATTAATAACAAATTAGTCCAATTATTGATAAATAACATTCTTATTTAACAATTTTTACTTTTTTTAATTAAATCGTAAACAAAAAAAAAAATCTGACGCACGCGGGAATTGAGCCTACGACCTACTGACTACCAGACAACACTCTTACCACTATGCTACAAGACCTACTTGAAAACTATTGCTTTAATGTAGGTGACTTGCTGACTTGCTTTTGATGATTTAATAAATTATTTATTAAGACTAATACACCATGAAAAATAATTAAATAGTTTAATAATAATAATAACAATATTAATAATATAATAATAGACCATAAATATTCATAAATTAATATTTTTATAATTTCAAAAAAAAAAAAAAATGTCAAAACATTTGTGTTAAAAACGCGTTTTTCATAGTTTAAAATCATTATACACATTAATTGTTTTATGTAAAAAAAATTTTTTTTTTGGACTTAGAAATTTTTTTTAGTTAATGATGTGGGCAATCATGGATTTGCCTTTAGGTAAGTTCAATATTTTCAAAAAAAGTAACATTAAATATTTGTTAAAAACGTGTTTTTCATTGTTTAAAATCATTATAAACATTAATTTGTTGATGAAAAAAAAATTTTTCGTTTGGACTTAGAAAAATTGTTGAGCAGGGCATTCATAATGGCTAAGAGCAGGGGCCCTGCTGGTGCCCTCGTAAATTTCCATAACTTTGTGATAGGATTTATGGAAAAATGTCACTTAATGTTTATTTCAGGTGCTTTGAAACGTAATTTAATGCATTCTGAACTAAAGTTTTTCAACAAAAAAAATTTTTTTTTTAAACTTAGATAAATTTTTGAGCAGGGCAACCGTAAGGGCAAAAAACGGGGCCCCTGCTGGTGCCCTCGTGGATTTCTCCTCATGGATCTTCCACGAGGGCCCCCGACGGGGGCCCCGGAGCTGTGGGGCTCGAACGTGGCTTTTTCCACACGGGAATGGCAAAGGACTTGTATTTAATTTTTAAAGAGATTTGACGTTTAAATATCTAAAGTATAATAAAAATCCCAGTGAGAAGTTTTATAAAATTCAAAGTATTCTAACATTTTCAGTTGTTTCATTTTTATATTTTATATTTAGTTTCAAATTGAATATTCCAATAAAAGTAAATATTTTGACAAATAAAAGTAATAATGTAGGTCACTAGAAGATCTGCTCACATTATATTCAGTATGGGACTCGGCACTAGACTTGCCTTGGACTCCGCCCAGAAGCGCCTATCAATGTGTTCAGTTTGCTTTGTTCCGCGTATAATTGTGCATAAGAACGAAAACATTTTAAGCCTACTGACATGCTTTAAACCTTTTACGATTCATTTCCCTGTTTTCTATCCTGGAGCCGCAAAGGTAGACAAGTTTGAGAATGAAATCTAAGTTACTAGTGCTGAACTCCACAATTTTCAATCGGATTTTTCTGCGTGCACAAAAATAAATTTTGGAAATTTTGTCTGGCTAAATTTTGATCCGACTTTTATCGACAATATTGGCCCAAAATTAAGCAAGGTCTTAAAAATTTAAGTGTTGAAATAAAATTAATCTAAGATTCCAGAAATGTAAAGAAATAACTGTCAATTGTCAATTGACATTGATAACAAATAAATAGGGTGATGAAATCATTTGTCGAGAAAATAGTGAGGTTCAACATTTACACATTTTTTAATCACAATCAAGGCCATCCATGTAAATTAAAAAATATGATTTAAGTAAGAGGAGAATCTAAGCTTATGTATACTTGATAAAATTTTGTTAAAAAATAAATATAAGGACATTCTTTGCCAAGCGGAATTCCCCATCTCTCCACTTTTGTTTTCATTAAAAAAATTCAAAACCTTTTGGAACAATTAGCTTAAAATGTCTATTTTTGTATACCGTTGGGCGATTTTAAAAATCCAAGATGGCGGCTGAGATATAGAGCTTACAGTCGAGAAAATACAATAATTGCTTACATTAAAAGCTATTAAATAGATAATGATTGCTCTGAACACTTCAAAATAAGTTTGCAAGGGTGTTTTCGAGGTCTCAGAACAAAAATCAGAAGTTAGATTTCTAAAATTTAAAATGACGGATTCAATATGGCGGTAAAATTTAAAATTATCTCCGATTTGCTTAAAATTTGTTACTCAGGGGTTTTTAGGGTCGCTGATTATGAATTCAAGGTTGGATTTGATAAATGCAAAATGGCAGAAAAAACTTTTAAAAGTTCCTCCGATATGCTTGAAATTTATTACTCAGTGGTTTTTAAGGTCGCAGAATAAGAATCTGAAGTTACATTTACAAAATTCAAAATAGCGGATCCAATATGGCGGCAAAAATTTAAAATTTTCCTCGATTTGCTTGAAAATTGTTACTCAGGGGTTTTTGGGGTCGCTAAATAAGAATCTGAAGTTCGATTTTCGAAATTTTAAATGGATTTTGTCACCCCAAAAAAATAGTTTTCAGCCAATCAGAAATCGTTTTAAAAATTATACGGCATTTTGAATTTTACAAATTAAAATTCTGATTCTTACTAAACGACCTCAAGACAATAATAAGCAAATATTAAGATTAAAACAAATTTAAAAAATTTCAACACAAAATTTTAAGGAGGTTGTTTACAGGTATGCAGACCTTTAGAACAAATATTGAATTGACATTAAAGAATTTTTTAATATTATTGTTATTTGCATCTTCTGGAAAAACAAATATCAATATTCAAGAAAAAAATTTGAAACTTACAAAAATCGAATCAAAACTGATTCGATTTAAGTCAATGATGGCATATTTTCTTCAGAAAATGGTTTTCCATAACTTGACCGATCAGATTTTTAAACAAATGCACCGTTTTGAAAATATGCTTATTAGTTTAAAAAAAAATTTTATATTAAATCACTTTTTTTAAACAAATAAGTATAATTTCAAAACGGTGAATTTGTTTATAAATCTGAGCGGTCAAGTTATAGAGAGCCATTTTTTGAAGAAAATAAGCCATCATTGACTTAAATCGAATCAGTTTTGAAAAAGTTTAACCTTTTAATATGAAGAAAACTTTGATCATATGCAAAAAAAAAATAAATAAACCATTTTTGTAAGTTTCAAATTTTTTTCTTGAAATTTGATATTTTTTCTTCCAGAAGATACGAATAACAATAATATTAAAAAATTCTTTAATTCTTTAATGAGTAATAAATTTCAAGCATATCGGAGGAACTTTTAAAAGTTTTTCCGCCATATTGGATCCGCCATTTTGTATTTATTAAATCCAACCTTGAATTCATAATCAGCGACCCTAAAAACCCATGAGTAACAAATTTTAAGCAAATCATTATCAAATCATTATCTATTTATTAGCTTTTAATGTAAGCAATTATTGTATTTTCTCGACTGTAAGCTCTATATCTCAGCCGCCATCTTGGATTTTTAAAATCGCCCAACGGTATACAAAAATAGACATTTTAGGCTGATTGTTCCAAAAGGTTTTGAATTTTTTTAATGAAAACAAAAATAGAGAGATGGGGTGGTCCGCTTGGCAAAGAATGTCCTATATAATATTAAATAATTCATATAAAAGAAATTATTTGTAAAATACCATTTGTCGAGGCTCAGATATCAATATTGCTCGATTTCTTGACCCAGTTGTCGTTTTTGATTTGTCATATAATAGAAATTAATTATATTTCATAACAAATGTTTCCAAAAAAATAAATTTTAAATTGAAAATGATTTCTATCAAAAATTTAATTTTAGGAAAATTTCTTACGTTAATATATGTGGACGTCCACATTAAAAGGACCCATATTGTTGGTTCTAGTTTTCGAGATAATTGCAATTTAGTAATTTTGGAGCAAAATCTTAATTTTTTTTTATTTTTTATTATCAATATACGGGTGATTAAATTTAAAATGTCATTTTTGATCCTACTAACTTTGATTTTTCGATGTTGGATTTTGAACTTAACGATACTCTATTTTGGTTGACTAGAATATATGATGGACAAAAATAATAGTGGTCGAGCAGGTGGAAGGAAATTTTAATTTTCACCAGGTGAAAAACGATAGGCAGAAATGTTAAGAAATTTTCTGTTTTCGTTTATTCTTTTCTAAAATAAATTCTTACAACTTTAAAAAGTTAAAATATTTCAAATTACAATAATGAATGTTTTAACATGACTTAAAAAATATTTGTAATGAGTTCTGCCATAAATTAATATACTTTTGAAGACCAAAAAGACATATGAACATTGAGGGACACCACTGACATTTTTGAAAGATTTCACTGATAATTTTTTTTGAATAGTGAGAATAAAATCAGCTTATAAATTACAATCTAGTATCAAATCTTCATTAACTGCATATAAGGAGTAAATTTAACACAAATTTATCAAAAATAAAATAATAAGCTGCAAGAAACAGAATTTTGAGGGGACACCACTGACATTTTGCTTCATTTCTCATTTTCGAAAAAGAAAGACTTTATTTTTAAGTTAAAGTCGGTGCGGTTTTTAAAGTACGTGTAATACCTGAAAACGAGATACAATAATATTTTATAAATATTAATATTATAAACAATTTTTTGATGGGGACACCACCGACATGGTGTGCTCGACAAACTGATACTTATTGCTTTCTGCCACCAACCGTACAAGTTATAGATGTGATAGAATGTTGTAATGTTTTTTCTTTAAGAAGCTATACATATCACCAATACTATTAACGCTTAATAAGGCAATTATCTGCACTAGGTTATTTAAATATCAGGCATGATATTCAAAATTTGCGATAATTACTTAAAAATATGAAACTAACGGACAGGCGATTTTGATTTTTTTTCTGGATCAAAATTATTCTCCTAGCACAATTACTATATAAAAATATAGACTCTTAGCTGTACAAAATAATTTTTCTGGTACTAAAAATGTGAGAATCAAAATTTTTATTATTAGGTTAAGTTCTGATTTCTTAAGTGCGGACAGGGGACACCACTGACATTTTGCTTCTAATATTCTTCTGCCAAATTTTTTCAGAAAATTTCTAGCGACTAAGAATTATTAATTTAAGTAGAAAGAGTGATTAAGAAAATTAATTGACTTTAAAAACTTTTATATATGAACTAGTATTCCAGATTTTTGGGCAGGACATGAAAATGACATTTTAAATTTAATCACCCGTACATGTTTTGACAAGTCGAATCATGTGGTTTTCATTCATTTATCGATAATTTAACTGTTTGATTTCATTGGTTCTTTAGAAAAAAAAGAAAAGGGCCCATTTTGTCGGTCATTTGCAAAAGTAATTAGTATTTTAAGATATTTATGTTAGAGTCTTTTTTGTCGTAATTGTCGAAATGAAAATTTAGATATTGCGTCAATTTTTTCATAATAGAGACTGTCAAATAACTTTAAATAAGTTTAATATCTATTCTTTTTCTTCAAATGTCGAAATAAAATTGTACCTAATCATTAATCTTATAAAAAAATGGTTTTTTAATAGAAAAACTGTCCCTTTTAGAAAAGGGCCCATGCACGGAAAAAATAAGTTCAGCAGATTTTACGAAACTAATTTCGCACTAGCGGATATTTAAGATTCCTTGACGAAGTTTTTTAAAAACCCAGAAACTTTCACTACTTTAAGCAGAACAATTTTCGAGAAACTGCAACCAGTTTTGTAATTTCTAAAACAAGCTTGAATGTAGAAATGTTTCGTATTTTCTGATGAACATTTTATTAGAAAATGGTAAAAATGTTTCGTGCAATCTAAAAACGCGTGGTTTGAGTTTTCACTTAGCTGTCTATCGTGAATTCTCGAAAAGAGTTTCGTAAAATTCTATACACTGCAAAAAGAAGTATTTTAATTTAAGATGTTTTGGTAGTCATTTTTAAGATGTTTTGGTAGACACTTTTTAGTTACTTGAAACATCTTAATTTAACCCGGCGAGCGTAAGGTAGGGTAAAATTTACCCTGTAGAATATTCATTTCTCCATAATTCGAATTTGAAATGATGAATTTGATTGTAATTTTTAATAGCTGCTCTGGATACGGTATCAAATCCATAAAGAATAAGAAAAATTTTTTTTTGCATTTTTTATTGTTTATTTATAATTATTGTCAACACATGTACCCTGAATATAAAACACACTACAAGAATTGTTTTTTGTATAATGAAAAAAAAAGTTGAAATCATGAATGAACTTCACTATTATTGTTTCCTAAGGATAAATAATATATTTTACTATTATTACAATTAAATTTTTATTTGTTTAAAAAAATTATTATTGTCAATTTATAACTTTTCCAAAAACAAAATAGAAAAAAGCAAATATCTATAAATTTTGCAGCTGATGTTGGTATTATTTAATGCTAAATTAATGAATTACATAAAACATAAATTAAATTTGCTATAGTTATTATTTAACATTGTTTAAACAGTTAATTGTTGTTATTTATTAACTTTTTTTCTATTGCAGCTAGAAAGATGCAGTTTTTTTTCTAATTTTGCAATTTTGGACCTAAGATAATAACCGTTAATTCTTAGATGTCAATTCTATATGTTAACAATTGTTTAAATAATTAATTGTTGTTATTTATTAACTTTTTTTCTATTGCACCTAGAAAGATGCAGTTTTTTCTAATTTTGCAATTTTGGACCTAAGGTAATAACCGATAAATATTACAAAATTAGAAAAAAACTGTATCTTTCTAGATGCAATAGAAAAAAAATTAATAAATAACAATTAATTGTTTAAACAATTGTTAACATATCGAATTTACACTTAATAATTACCGGTTATTACCTAAGGTCCAAAATTGCAAAATTAGAAAAAAACTGCATCTTTCTGGGTGCAATAGAAAAAAGTTAATAAATAACAACAATTAATTGTTTAAACAATTGTTAACATATAGAATTGACATTTAAGAAGTAACGGTTATTATCTTAGGTCCAAAATTGCAAAATTAGAAAAAAACTGCATCTTTCTAAGTGCAATAGAAAAAAAGTTAATAAATAACAACTATTAATTGTTTAAACAATGTTAAATAATAACTATAGCAAATTTAGTTTAATGTTTTATTTAAGTCATTAATTTAGCATTAAATAATACCAATATCAGCTGCCAAATTTTTAGAAATTTGCTTTTCTCTATTTTATTTTTGGAATTTTTAGAAATTAACAATAAAAATTTGTTTAAACAAACGAAAAATTTATCGTAACATTAATAAATTAGATTACTATGCAACATAAAATAATTATAAAAAAAAATTTTCATGATTTTAAGGTTTTTTTAATTTATAAATAGTAATACATTACAGGGTAAAAAATACCCTACCTTACGCTCGGTGTTGCAAAATTCCACCTTACGCTCGCCGGGTTAAGATATTAAAAGTATCTTCGTACACATTTTCTGTGTATTTTTGGGGCAAAAAGTTTTCAGGTTAACTATGGGCTCTTATGGAAAACACTTTTTGTATCTTAGTTTTTAGTAACTTACACTTATGGTGCATCTTACGATTCTCAAGTAACTTATCGCTAAACATCTTATTGCAATAGAAACATCTTAATTTAAGATACTTTAAAGAACTTACAAAAGTATCTTACTTTTCTAAGATGGAAGAAATATCTTCATCGCTGCTAAAACGTATAAAGCATCTTAAATATCAGTAAGATGCTTTAGAAAACATCTTATTTTAAGATGTAAGATAGCATTTTTCCATCTTACATCTTATTTTAAGATATCAAAAAAGACACCTGTTTTTGCAGTGTACGGGGTGTACCAAAAGTCGCGTTATAAATAGATATCCCTGTAAAAAAAAGTATTGGGAGGTACGGGATTCCGTATTGCAAGTGCCAACCTGCCAATGCGGTATTCGCGAAATACCGCATTGGGTGTCGTGGTGAATACGGAAATCAAGGGGTCCCAATGCGGTGCAAGTTTTAAGCTTTAAAAAAAACGAAAATACGTAACAGGAGGAAATAATTAGTGTCAGTGCAGAAATATGCGAGTTAAAGGAATGAGAAAATAATAATAGTGAGTGTAAAAATGAAACTTTAAGAAAAAAAGGTAAGTTGAACTGTCAAATATGAGTCCAATGCGGCGTAGGCTGCTTTCAATGCGGTACACAATCGGTACATAGTGCAAGTCGCCAGTAGAGGGCAGAAGCAAGCAGAGCGAACACAGTGGCCCAGCTGACATATGATTTGCATTACATTACTTTCCAATTTTTTATTTTATAACCACGTTTCTGCATGAATCTAAACAATATTTTCGATTATTGTAATTTAGAAGATGCTTACCAATTGTACGTTGGCAGGTTTAGTGAAATGTGTCTGTGTACGGAGACAAATGTGTTAGAAAATGTTTGTTTACCTATTTCACACCATTCAAACCAGTCAAAGTTGCTTTTGCTGTGGCGCATTGAAATCAGCCTATGCCGCATTGGGCCCATATTTGACAGTTCAACTTACCTTTTTTTATTAAAATTTCATTTTTACACTCACTATTATTATTTTCTCATTCCTTCAACTCGCATATTTCTCCACTGACACTAATTATTTCCTCCTGTCACGTATTTTCGTTTTTTTAAAGCTTAAAACTGGCACCGCATTGGGACCCCTTGATTTCCGTATTCACCACGACACCCAATGCGGTAATTCTCGAATACCGCATTGGCAGGTTGGCACTTGCAATACGGAATCCCGTACCTCCCAATACTTTTTTTACAGGGATGTTAAAGCTTGTCTCGTCGCGTCGGTATTAACTTGTCTGCTGTATATAGAGATCACTGGAAGGAAAAAGAGAACTGCGCTTTACCTGCCGGTAACATTTGGATAATTGTTTTCTTTTACGTATTTCACATTTCATTGTTCCAAATTCGTAACATTTTTTATGTGATTTTGTAATCCAAACTTTTAATTATTATTAATTTCTTTTAATTTACATTCCAATAAATTTTATAGTTTATCATAATATTTACCGATCACTATATATATATATATATATATGGGCAATTCTACGTGAGATTTCAGTCGACCTCTTAAAATCGGCCAAAAATATTTTTTTTCTATTCTGTATTGAAAAAAAACAGATACGTATTTTTTTATTATTTTTTTGGAGGCCAAATTTTTGAGTTATGAATTTTCAAAATTTTCGCTTTTTAAATGTAGCTATATTTTTAATGTCAGATAACTCAAAAAATATTGCTTCTTTTCATTTTTTGACAAGAAAAAAAAAGTTTTGTTTTTCTCTCTACTTTTGAATAATCAAAACAAAAAATTTTTTTTTTCATTTTTTATTAAAAAAATAAAAAAAATTTATAAACAAATTAATTTTTTTTAACTTTGGGTATGATAAAATTTTAATTTTCTTTTTCTAAAACATACCTGAAAATGATAAGAAGGTTTTGCAAAAAGTTTCAGAGTGGGCCTGACAAATTTGATGGGTCCAAAAAAAAAATTAAGCTGTCCGTGCAGGTCGCACGCACGTGGCACAATGGGATTTTTTTACAATTTATTATTAAAAATTGTCTAGAGCCTACAAATTTTATCGGATTTTGATTATTATTGAATTTTTAGGCTCTAAACAATTTTTAATAATAAATTGTAAAAAAAATCCCATTGTGCCACGTGCGTGTGACCTGCACGGAGAGCTTAATTATTTTTTTGGACCCATCAAATTTGTCAGGCCCACTCTGAAACTTTTTGCAAAACCTTCTTATCATTTCCAGGTATGTTTTAGAAAAAGAAAATTAAAAATTTATCATACCCAAAGTTCAAAAAAATTAATTTGTTTATAAAATTTTTTTATTTTTTTAATAAAAAATGAAAAAAAATTTTTTTTGTTATGATTATTCAAAAGTAGAGAAAAAAACAAAACTTTTTTTCTCTTGTCAAAAAATGAAAAGAAGCAATATTTTTTAAGTTATCTGACATTAAAAATATATCTTCATTTAAAAAACGAAAATTTTGAAAATTCATAACTCAAAAATTTGGCCTCCAAAAAAATAATAAAAAAATACGTATCTGTTTTTTTTCAATACAGAATAGAAAAAAAATATTTTTGGCCGATTTTAAGAGGTCGACTGAAATCTCACGTGGAATTGCCCATATATATATATATATATATATATATATATAAATTTCTCAAAATTTTAATTAATTCTAATTTTTATTAGTCTTAACTGCACGGAGAGAAAAAACAAGGCTTTTCCCCATGAAAAAATATGCATTTAACGCGTGAAAATTATCACAGTAAAAATGCAGGACGCTCACGGATTTTCCCGGTGAGATTTTTGCAACGAGCTAAGGGCAATAGGGGCTAAGGCATGGCCTAACCGCTAAACGCAAGAAATTCATCGGGAAATCCGGTGAAACTCCTACCTGAAAAAGGCATGAATTGAAGTCACAGGGAAAAGCCTTGTTTTTTCTCTTCATGTGTTATTACTTCAAATTTTAGACAATTTAATATTACAATTTTTTGAGTTTGAATTTAATTTTGAAAACTTTTTGGCAATTTATTTATAATTTAAAATTAAGAATAAAATTATTTTTTAAAAATTCAAAAATTTTATAGAGATTTTATAACTAATTATAATTAAAAAATGTTATTTTAAAAACTATAAAATATTTTGTATAACTTTTAAAAAAATGAGTTTTTTAAAAATTAATATTCAGTATATTGACATTTCTCACAAGCGCAGTTTTAATCTGCTCAGTTATAGTATATAAAGAAACTCAATTCTTTCATTTACAAGTGCGAGTTATATTGTATATGCGTTGCGTCAGAATTCGTTTATATGTATGCGTATTTCCGTTAGGTTAGTGTTAGAATAAAATAAGCCGAGAAAAAATGGTCTTAAGAGCTCATTGGTACTTTAAAAAATTCTTTTTTCTGCTTTATTCTTTTTTTTCTCCGTGAATATTTTTTTCCGTGGCGCATGCGCTTCAAGCTAAACATTTTACAAAACTCTTGAATTAGAACGTCCAACCGATCATTTGTGAATTCCACAAAAGTTTTTTTGAGTTTTCGAGAAACGCAGTCATCATATATTACTATTGATATATACTAAACTCCTCTCCGTATCCGCTATTCCAAAATTAGTTTCGTAAAATGTACTAAATTAATTTTTTCCGTGTATTGTCGATTTTGCGTATTTTCAAAATTTAGGGGGTGATGGTTTTAAAAATTTAAAACCTGTTGTTTTTTATCTTCAAGGTGCCCTGAAAAATTCTTATCTGAATAACTGCCAAGAAGAACCAGAGATACCACAATTAATTAGTATCGCAATCTTTAATTCCGTTTTTCTCGAAATGAGGTTTTTGGCGTTCTAAACTTTGAAATTCCGTAACTCAGCGAATTTTTAACCAAAAAAGTTCTAAGACCCCTAAAATTTTTCCAAATTTTGCCAGGAATACGCCCATATAGATAACTCCAATAGTGCCAAAATGGGCCCTTTTCATGTGGACGTCTCCATCAGGCGCGGTATTATTACGTTGAGTAAAAAATTATGAATAATTAATAGAAGTTGTTATAAGAAATTATTTGTCTTCAATTTAGAAATGTTATAGATGATTCTTGGTATTGTAACAACCGACATTCACTTTGTGCATTTATTACAATTTACACGCTGTCACTCAAATACTTGTAGTTAATTGAATAATAGATATAGAGCTTAATCAATTATGGCCTTTTAAAACTAGATAATATACCTTTGATTTAATCGTTTGACCAAACAAATTGGAGTTGAACTCTATTTACAGTAACTGTTTTTATCAAAATTGTAACAACTGCACCTAGTCTCCCCTACATTATGCTTGTCAAGAAAGGAAGAAAAAAACAATAACAAAACAGAACTCAAGCAGAAGCGCATTGTTTATATACAAGTAGTATAGAATAGTGTTGACCATAACAGTGCATTAACAATTTCTGAGCGTAGGACCGACATAACCTATACCACGTAATTTGTAGGACAATGTGACTTTTAAATTATATCAATATTAAGGAATGAACATTTAAAAAATCAGCTGGTTAGTAATCATTTTTAATGACCTCGTTATGAATACATGTTGGAAGGGGGGGACTCTTTCATCAAACTATATATCATTTGTAGGACAACACATTTTTTCAATAATTCTCCTAATTTGCCTAAGTACATTTAATTTTCAAGTCGTTTTATTTTTGTGAGGAAAAAAGTAAGGCGTCTCATAAAAATGAAGCTACTCACAAAAAATTAGCTTGTTAGAAATCAATGGGAAAAATGTACACGGGATCCTGGACTACCAAGTTATGTATGCTGAAGACAGGTGTATAAACAAATAAATAAATAAAAATAAATCTACCGAGTGTACAAGGAATATCGAAGTTGTTGTTCACCCCTCGTTCTGACCCTATTCCCAATTAATATAGTTATTCATAAAAAAAATTTTTATATTGTAATCAGGGACCGTCACGGAATTAAAACAAAATTAAAAAATACTTTTGTTTTGATTCGGATATGAGTATCAGAATCAAAATACCACTCTATTTAGTTCTGATTTCAATATCAAAATCAAAATTCCACTCTATTTCGTTTTGATTCCAATATCAAAATCAAAATTCCACTCTATTTCGTTTTGGTTCCAATATAAAAATTCCATTCTATTTAGTTTTAATTCCAATATCAAAATCAAAATTCTTTTTTGTTTTAATTTTGATAAAATACTACTGCGCATGTATAAGTCTTATTAAACCTAAATTTTGTTGCAAATGTCAAATATATCAGAAGGAATCAAAATAGGAAGTAAATTTTGTTTCGTTACCGAATCAAAATACATTAATAATTTCGTTTTGATTTGGAATATCGTAACGAAATCAAAATTTGATTTCCGTGACGGTCTCTGATTGTAATGTTAAATTCTTTATCTTAAAAAATAATTTTATGCGCATTACTCACGCGAAATCAGAGGAATGACACCATTTGCTATTTTCATTCGTAATGTGACTACTATCCGCGAGAAAATGATAGGCCCCTGAAAAATGTTCGAATTTGACTTGAAATATCTCTGTTAAAAAAATTATTAGAAAAAATGAGAAATATTTTTGAAAAGCGTGGAATCTTATATGTTTGTATACGAAAGGCCAATATTAGAAAAAAAATTTTGAACCGTACAGGTGCAGAATTACATCACAGTGTACCCCATATTTCGACATTTTCAAAAATGGTCGACTTTGGTACAAGATTTTACACGGAAGCGATTATTCAAAAAATTCGAAAAAAGGACTATTTACCCAATGGGAAGTAAACGATTGGTTTAATAATGGGCCATGCTTGGCGAACACCGTTCCATTAATGGAACATTAATGGCAACCATCATTGGACCACCAATGGTTTAAACTTGGGATGATCACGCTACTGCCAATGATCGGTAGCCAAGCATCGGGCCATTATTAGTTGCCAAGGAATTCCTAAGGAAACAAAATCGATTTTCAAAAGCTTGATTTTTTATTGGCAGCCAACAAAAAAACAAGGTTTTGAAAATTGATTTTTTAAAATTATTAATTAAAATTTATTTTGAAAAAATATTTTGTTCAAAAATTTATTTTAAAAAAATATTTTTTTTTTAAATTAATAGAACATATTAATTTAATTTTTCACCTCTGGTAAAACAAAGGTGAAAGACTGATAAAACTTCCCTCACCGTATCTCACAGTAGAGGGATGACTGTGAATGTCTTTGCGAGAGAGGAGCAGGTACTTATAGAGCCAGTGTAACAGATCACAAGCGAGAAGAAATCACTGGCATGCACTCTGGCGGCGCTTGTCGGAACTGTTTTCTGGCGCGCATGCATATCCTGACATTATCGACACAGCGCTTGGCAACCAACGTTGCGCCACTTCCGACAAACGCCGCCAGAGTGCATGCTAGCGATTTCTTCTGGCTTGTGACCTGTTTCACTGGCTCTATAAGTACTTGCTCCTCTCTCGCAAAGACATTCACAGTCATCCCTCCACTGTGAGATAAGGTGAGGGAATTTTTATCAGTCTTTCACGATTGTTTTACAAGAGGTGAAAAATTTAATTAATATGTTCTATTAATTAAAATAAATATTTTTTAAAAAAATATATTTTTGAAAAATATATTCTTTAAAAATAAATTTTAATTAATAATTAAAAAAAATCAATTTTCAAAACCTTGGTTTTTTGTTGTCTGTCAATAAAAAATCAAGCTTTTGAAAATCGATTTTTTTTCCTTGGCAATTCATTGGCAACTAATATTGGCCCGATGCTTGGCTACCGATCATTGGCAGTAGCGTGATCATCCCAAGTTTAAACCATTGGTGGTCCAATGATGGTTGCCAATTGTTTTGCCAAGAAAAAACCATTGGGCACCAAGCATGGCCTATTATTGAACCAATCGTTACCATTGGCAACTTCCCGTTGGGTATTAACTGAATCTGTCCAAACGAATTTGCCTTATAATTATTAAAAAATCTTAATTATTTTTATACAAAGAAAAAAATGCGAATGGTAAAAACAACCACATTTGTGTAGTTAGAAAAAAAGTAGTTAAAACTACCATATTCAGCAGCATTTTAACTACACTTCCTCAGTTAGTGGAACCAAAATGAAGTATGTTGGTTTTATGCAGTTAAAATTACTACTTTACGTAGTTGAAATAACTAACAGATGCTTGTAAATGGCTTAACTATGGTGTAGTAGTAAAAACTATTGTTAAAAATAGTTCATTTTACTATTGTGGTAGCAAAAATAACTATTTTGTATTAGTTGCAAACAAAATGAGACTTACTGTTTTTATATAGTAAATACAACCTCTAAAAGTTGTTACTTTTATAATTTATGTAGTTAAAACAACTATTTCTTACTAGTTGCAGAGAAAGAAAGAAATTTACTGTTTTCATATAGTAAAATCAGTTGTTGAAAATAGTGATTTTTACTATTTATGCAGTTGAAAAGATCATTTTTTTCTACAGAGAAAAAACGTGAGTGGTAAAAACATCCACATATGTGCAGTTAAAAAAATATAGTTAAAACTACCATATTCAGCAGTATTTTAACTAAACTTCCATAGTTAGTGGAACTAAAATTGAATAGTTGGTTTTATGTAGTTAAAATTACTACTACACGTTATGATTGTGAATAACTCAACAATAGTGCAGCAGTTAAAAGTACTGTTAAAAATAGTTATTTTCGGAATTTCTGTAGTAGAAATATCCATTTCTTGCTATTTGCAAAATAAATTAAAATTTACTGTTCCAAAGAGTAAAAACAACCGCTGGAATTTGTTATTTTTGTGTTTAATGTAGTTAAAAGAACCAATTCTTACTAGCTTTTAATAATTTATCCCTATGGTGGTAAGAAACATTTATTTTTATAACTACAAAAGTCATAAAAGTAACAATTTTTATGTTATTTTTACTATATGAAAATAGTAAGTTTAATTTTTTTATATAACTAGTAAAAAGTGGATAATTTTACTACAGAAATTCTGAAAATAACTATTTTCAACAGTAGTTTTAACTACAGCACTATCATTGAGTCATTTGAAATCATATGCTGGCTACATTTCAACTAAGTCCTTGAGCTTAAGGACGCTGCACGGTGGGAAATATTTAAAAGTACGCATAGGCGTAGCGAGCGATTTCTTCTCAACTTCCACTCTTTTCCCCTCGTTTCACCTCTCTTGGTGCAATTTTTTGACTTTGATAATTAATTAAAAAAAATCCAGATTGAAAATGAAAAAAAGGGCGATTTAAGGAAAAATAATATTTAATAGTGAATATAAAACAAGTTTTCTTATGACGATTAAATGTTTCTATAGGCGTGAATATCAATCCGCGTTTTACAAAACATAGCAAACTGACAGCTCAATATGGTTGGTTAGTCATGGCCGACTATATCAGGTTGCACCGTTTGCTTAGTACAGTAGGCATGAACGTGAGGAACAAAAATATTAAATATCAATTACTCTTAATGTTTTCTGTTATATTTATTATTTGTTTATTTATTTATTATTGTTATTATATCTATTATTATTTATTATTATACTTACTTTTTAAAAATATTTTTATGAAAAAGTATTAAAACAATAAAGGAAAATTTTTTATGAAAATATTATTAAACCTAAATTTAGTAAACAAAAAAAATAAATAATAAAAAATTATGAAGTGCATAATTTTTTAAATTTTTTATTGTTATTTTTATTATTGATATTTTTAAGTAGGTATTAGAAAAATTTAATTTAAATATTCCACAAAATTAGTTTTAAAGTAATTTTTTGTAAGGAATTCAACGGTCATAAAATAAAAGCGGACAGAAAATATTTTGACCCTTTTTCAATTTTCATTTTTCTTAAAAATTGGTGGATTTCGAAACACACGCGTAATTTGGTAGAAAATATGTTTTTAAATCCATAAAAAAATTCCAAATGAAATCGATGATTTTCATAATTACCTAAAAAAGTATTGTTTTGAAAAAAATCTTTGTTTTTAAACTGAAAATTCTAAAAATAACATTGTTATTCAATTTTTCTATATGGAAAATTATTTGTTTATTTATTTAATTTCTGATCAAAATTTGATCTTAATTTTTCTGTATTTTCTATTTTTCATCAATAAAAATTATGATATGAAATTATTTAGAAAAATAAATTTCAAAAAATGCCCTTTTTAATAAAAAAAAGCAGTAATGTGTTGAAAAAAGACGAAAATTTAATAATCGACTTCAAAAATTGTTAGAAAAAATTTGCAAACATCAACGTCGTTTTCTCAAGACAAAAATGGTTTTCGTAATTGAAAATAAATTCTGAGTACCTCTGTGTTTCGGAAAAAGGACTTTTTTCATAAAAAATTTACATTACTTTTTTTATACTTTTGCATGATAACATTTCTAAAAAATAAGAATAATATTAAATAATAATAGATAAGTAAACAAATAAATATAATTATTTATATAATATTAAATAATAAAAGTAATGACTTTTTATTTTTGTTGATCATCTATGTCCCTACTTTACCATAGCGTAAACACTTTCAACACGAAAACGGTGCAACCTGTTATGGTCGGCCATGTCCTACTTCGAGCTGTTGCTTTGTTTTCTAAAACGCGGATTCATATTTACGCTCCTAGAAACATCTAATCGTCATAAGTAAGTTTGAATTATATTCTCTATTAAATATTATTTTTCCTTAAATCGCCCTTTTTTCATTTTCTGTCTGAATTTTTCAAAATTAATTATCAAAGTCGAAAACTTCCCCTCTTTTGGTGTAATTTTTGACTTTGATAATTAATTTTTAAAAATCAAGACAGAAAATGAAAAAAAGGGCGATTTAGGGAAAAATAATATTTAATAGAGAATATAAAACAATCTTTCTTATGACGATTAGATGTTTCTATGGGCGTAAATATCAATCCGCGTTTTACGAAACATATCAAACCGATAGCTCAATATGAGAAGTTGGACATGGCGGACCATAACAGGTTGCTCCGTTTGCGTGGTACAGTAGGAATGAACGTGAGGAACAAAAATATCAAATGTCAATTACTCTTATTGTTTACTATTATATTTATTATTTGTTTACTTATTTATTATTGTTATTATATCTATTATTATTTATTATTATGCTTACTTTTTAAAAAAAGTTTTTATAACAATTTTTTTAAAAAAAATTATTTTAAATACCAAGATTACATTTTTTTATAGACAATTTGAAAATTATTACACTAGGAATAATATTGACACATTTAGAAAAATTACATTTTAATGGATAATTTTTTTCTTTATTCTTCATCAACTATAGTTTATTCCTAAAAAGACTATTTTTAGAAAAAAAATTTGGTTTTTTTATTTCTAATGGTTTAAAATTTGATATGCTTCTTTTCCCAAATTTTTCACTTTGAGAATTTATTTTAAAAAATCCTGAAACTTTTTTAAAAGAATTGGCTTTTAGAAATAAACTACAGTCAATAAACATTCTAAGAAAATGTTTTCTTTAATTATTTAATGTTTCTATGACACTCAATATGAATCCGGGTTTTACAAAGCAATACAAATAAATTGCTGTCTCTATATAGAAAACGTCCTTATATTTTAATTATCACTTCAATGTAAGCGATAGTAAACAGACATAGGATAAGTGCGCTAATTATTGCGGCGGATGCTTAAATTTCTGCGCGTTTGTGAAATAAGTCATTATTTATCACTTAAGAAAATATTAATGTTTTAAAAATGTTGAAAAAATTATTTTGAACAATTCTTAATACAATTTTCTTTAAAGATATTTTTTTTTTTTTTTTTTATTTTTTTTATTTATTTATTTTTTTTTTTATTTTATTTTTTATATTTTTTTTATTTTAAATGTATATCTTTAAAGAAAATTGTATTAAGAATTGTTCAAAATAATTTTTTCAACATTTTTAAAACATTAATATTTTCTTAAGTGATAAATAATGACTTATTTCACAAACGCGCAGAAATTTAAGCATCCGCCGCAATAATTAGCGCACTTATCCTATGTCTGTTTACTATCGCTTACATTGAAGTGATAATTAAAATATAAGGACGTTTTCTATATAGAGACAGCAATTTATTTGTATTGCTTTGTAAAACCCGGATTCATATTGAGTGTCATAGAAACATTAAATAATTAAAGAAAACATTTTCTTAGAATGTTTATTGACTGTAGTTTATTTCTAAAAGCCAATTCTTTTAAAAAAGTTTCAGGATTTTTTAAAATAAATTATCAAAGTGAAAAATTTGGGAAAAGAAGCATATCAAATTTTAAAGCATTAGAAATAAAAAAACCAAATTTTTTTTCTAAAAATAGTCTTTTTAGGAATAAACTATAGTTGATGAAGAATAAAGAAAAAAATTATCCATTAAAATGTAATTTTTCTAAATGTGTCAATATTATTCCTAGTGTAATAATTTTCAAATTGTCTATAAAAAAATGTAATCTTGGTATTTAAAATAATTTTTTTTAAAAAAATTGTTATAAAAACTTTTTTTTAAAAGTAAGTATAATAATAAATAATAATAGATATAATAACAATAATAAATAAGTAAACAAATAATAAATATAATAGTAAACAATAAGAGTAATTGACATTTGATATTTTTGTTCCTCACGTTCATTCCTACTGTACCACGCAAACGGAGCAACCTGTTATGGTCCGCCATGTCCAACTTCTCATATTGAGCTATCGGTTTGATATGTTTCGTAAAACGCGGATTGATATTTACGCCCATAGAAACATCTAATCGTCATAAGAAAGATTGTTTTATATTCTCTATTAAATATTATTTTTCCCTAAATCGCCCTTTTTTTCATTTTCTGTCTTGATTTTTAAAAATTAATTATCAAAGTCAAAAATTACACCAAAAGAGGGGAAGTTTTCGACTTTGATAATTAATTTTGAAAAATTCAGACAGAAAATGAAAAAATAATATTTAATAGAGAATATAATTCAAACTTACTTATGACGATTAGATGTTTCTAGGAGCGTAAATATGAATCCGCGTTTTAGAAAACAAAGCAACAGCTCGAAGTAGGACATGGCCGACCATAACAGGTTGCACCGTTTTCGTGTTGAAAGTGTTTACGCTATGGTAATGTAGGGAGATAGATGATCAACAAAAATAATAAGTCATTACTTTTATTATTTAATATTATATAAATAATTATATTTATTTGTTTATTTATCTATTATTATTTAATATTATTCTTATTTTTTAGAAATGTTATCATGCAAAAGTATAAAAAAAAGTAATGTAAATTTTTTATGAAAAAAGTACTTTTTCCGAAACACAGAGGTACTCAGAATTTATTTTCAATTACGAAAACCATTTTTGTCTTGAGAAAACGACGTTGATGTTTGCAAATTTTTTCTAACAATTTTTAAAGTCGATTATTAAATTTTCGTCTTTTTTCAACACATTACTGCTTTTTTTTTATTAAAAAGGGCATTTTTTGAAATTTATTTTTCTAAATAATTTCATATCATAATTTTTATTGATGAAAAATAGAAAATACAGAAAAATTAAGATCAAATTTTGATCAGAAATTAAATAAATAAACAAATAATTTTCCATATAGAAAAATTGAATAACAATGTTATTTTTAGAATTTTCAGTTTAAAAACAAAGATTTTTTTCAAAACAATACTTTTTTAGGTAATTATGAAAATCATCGATTTCATTTGGAATTTTTTTATGGATTTAAAAACATATTTTCTACCAAATTACGCGTGTGTTTCGAAATCCACCAATTTTTAAGAAAAATGAAAATTGAAAAAGGGTCAAAATATTTTCTGTCCGCTTTTATTTTATGACCGTTGAATTCCTTACAAAAAATTACTTTAAAACTAATTTTGTGGAATATTTAAATTAAATTTTTCTAATACCTACTTAAAAATATCAATAATAAAAATAACAATAAAAAATTTAAAAAATTATGCACTTCATAATTTTTTATTATTTATTTTTTTTGTTTACTAAATTTAGGTTTAATAATATTTTCATAAAAAATTTTCCTTTATTGTTTTAATACTTTTTCATAAAAATATTTTTAAAAAGTAAGTATAATAATAAATAATAATAGATATAATAACAATAATAAATAAATAAACAAATAATAAATATAATAGAAAACATTAAGAGTAATTGATATTTAATATTTTTGTTCCTCACGTTTATTCCTACTGTACTACGCAAACGGTGCAACCTGATATAGTCGGCCATGACTAACCAACCATATTGAGCTGTCAGTTTGCTATGTTTTGTAAAACGCGGATTGATATTCACGCCTATAGAAACATCTAATCGTCATAAGAAAACTTGTTTTATATTCACTATTAAATATTATTTTTCCTTAAATCGCCCTTTTTTTCATTTTCAATCTGGATTTTTTTTAATTAATTATCAAAGTCAAAAAATTGCACCAAGAGAGGTGAAACGAGGGGAAAAGATTGGAAGTTGAGGAGAAATCGCTCGCTACGCCTATGCGTACTTTTAAATATTTCCCACCGTGCAGCGTCCTTAAAAAATTAGTTACTGCAACTAAACGGAGTAGTTATTATGACTGAATCTAAGAAGAACGTCCTCAAGTACAATGCGAGTCATCGTAGCGTGCGAGCGTGGTTAGGTGGTTAGGTTATCGGTTTGCGAATGTTAGGGTCGTGCGTTCAATCCCCGGCGTTTGGGGATTTTTCTCTGTTACACGGAAAAAATTTCGGTCCACCGGTTGCGCTGCCTATAGTACACCTGTTGTACTAACGTTCAGATGTAAATGATATCCCGGATTCCACGCGTCATATGCGCCGAAAACAGGGACGTATATTGTCTCCAATGTTGAAGACAACACTTGAACGTTAACAGAGACATATGCAGTGAATCAAGAAAATAACTACAATTTAGAATCTCAGTTATTGAATTTTGTGAAGAAATTCTTTTAAGGATTTAAAATAACCGTGTATATTAATTTTATAATTGATTAATTAATATTATAAATTCAAATTATTATTTAAATTAATCCAAAAGACGAAAATATATATAAATAACTTTATAAAATTATTATTATGAAAATTTTTAGTATTATATTATTATTATTAAATTACACTGCAAAAATAAGTATCTTATTTGATATCTTAAAATAAGATGTAAGATGGAAAAATGGTATCTTACATTTTAAAATAAGATGTTTTCTAAAGTATCTTACTGATTTTTAAGATGCTTTATACGCCTTATTTCTTCTATCTTAAAAAAGTAAGATACTTCCTGTAAGTTTTTTAAAGTATCTTAAATTAAGATGTTTCTGTCTCAATAAGATGTTTAGCTATAGGTTACTTGTGAATTGTAAGATGCGAAAAAAATTTAAGTTACTAAAACCTAAGATGCATAAAATGTTTTACATATAAGCCCATAGTTAACCTTAAAACTTTTTTCCCAAAAAATATGCTGAAAATGTGTATGAAGATGCTTTTAACATCTTAAATTAAGATATTTTAAATGACTAAAAAGTGACTACCATAACATCTTAGAAATGACTATACCAAAACATCTTAATTAAGATACTTCTTTTTGCAGTGTATATAATTTTATTTAAATTATTGTTATTAAAATTGTAAATTATTTCTGAAAAATTTTTTAAATTTAAAAAAAAAATTATTTTGTTAAATAAGAATTAGTATAAAAATAAAATTTTTGAAATGTTTAAAAAATAAGGTTAAAATAAAACAAAGTAGTTCTTTAAAAAAATAGTAAAAATATATTTTTTTTTGTCTACATATGTTTTAAATGCCTACACTGTAATTATTATCTTTATAAGATAATAATAATGTCATTTTTTCAACAAAATCATATACGCGATAGCGCATGTACAATATAGCACTGGTCCCAGATTTGGAGACAAATGTTAGACTCCATTCAAAGTTCAACGCTTGCGCAGCATTAACACGACTGACGCACCGAAACAGGGATAAAATATGTCTCCGTTTAAGGGATAAAATTTGAATCGGCTACTAACACAACGGATGTACCTTAACGTACAAACGGTGCACCAAAATTTTTTTCCGTGTAGGTGTATAAGAATTTAATATGTAAATTATATATGAACAAAAATAGGTAAGAGAAAATATAAAAAAATGGACCTCAATAATAATAAAAAACAAATAAATAATTTCATTTTACTACTTTAAATAGTTAATTTAACTATTTTTTACAGTTGTTACAACTACAATTTGTTATGGGCGCCTATAGGAACTATGAAAATTTAGTTACTGCAACTAAATGAAGCAGTTAGTATGACTAACAACAAATAGTTAAGATAACTGTTTTAGTAGTTAAATTTACTGTAAAAATGGTATTTATTACTACATTTTACAGTTAGACTAACTATTCTGTCATAGTTCATTTTACTAAATAATGTTACGGGCGCCTATAGGAACTACAGGAAATAGTAAAAAAGTAGTCAAATTTACCATATTTTTTTTTGTGTGTATTTATTAACAATAATAGGAGACAATGTTATCTCTGGTTCTAATAGTCTAATTAAAATAAATCAAATTGGAAGTTGTAAATAATTATTCTTTTTATTATCTTAGCTGATTAAGAAAAACGAAATTCTTCTATTAATTACATTTTTCAACATTTATTTGGACAGTTTTTTTTCTTAAAAACAAGTGTAAAAAGGTTGCGAAAACCCAATTTTTTCGACAAAATCTTAACCCTGTCATAAATAAAAATCTGGCATGCACTGTAATATATAATGTAATATAATGCTATAGCCTATGTGAAAAAAATTCTAAGCTTTGTTCTGAGTCCACATTTTGGAGAAGTTCGTAGTATTATTTATGACAGGGTTAAGATTTTGTCAAAAAAATTGGGTTTTTGCAACCGTTTTACACTTGTTCTCAAGAAAAAAAACTGTCCAAATAAATGTTGAAAAATGTAATTAATAGAAGAATTTGGTTTTTTTTAATGAGCTAAGATAATAAAAAGATTAATTATTTACAACTTCCAATTTGATTTATTTTAATTAGACTATTAGAACCAGAGATAACATTGTCTCCTGTTATTGTTAATAAATACAATAATAATAATTAAGATTTATTAATAATTATGAAGCAGATTCGTTTAGACAGATTCAGTTAATAAGTAGTTCTTTCTTAGAATTTTTTGAATAATCGCTTCCGTGTAAAATCTTGTACCAAAGTTGACCATTTTTGAAACTGTCAAAAAATGGGGTACACTGTGATGTAATTTTGCACCTGTACGGTACCAAAATTTTTTTTTAATATTATCCTTTGTATACAAATATATGAGATTCCAGAGTTGCCAAAAATATGTCTCATTTTTTTCAAATAACTTTTTTAACAGAGATATTTCAAGTCAAATTCGAACATTTTTCAGGGTCTATCATTTTCTCGCGGATAGTAGTGTTATTTTACTTCTAAAAACAGTATATTTTTTCATATTTAAAAAACTTCTTTAATACCATTAAATTCAGAAGAAAACAAAGAGTATATAACTGTTGATAATATTACTTTATATGACTATTTATTAGTTTAAATAAAATTAATACTCGGTAACTGGTACTGAATATTGTCTACTCTCCAATTATTGTCGATTTGTTGACTCGAGAAATGGGTTTGGCATATTTTATTATTTGACACCATTTTTCGATTGTCAATTAAAAACGTAAGCATAAACTCGCATAAATATTATCTGTCATTTTCGTAGGTTAATATATGTTAGGTTTATATAAACATCATATGGGGACCAGGCGCGGATCCACGGTGGGGCGAAAGGGGCGATCGCCCCCCCCCCCCAAACACACTTACTTACAGTGTAATGTTAGGTATTAATATATCTTATCTTTATTAGTATAAGGTTTTAATTTACGAATCGCCCCCCTCCCAAAATTTGCTTCTGGATCCGCGCCTGAAGGGTAGAATAATGTACACAATTTATTTGTAGTCAAATCTATCAAATATATAGAGGAGTATAGTCGAGGTTGGACCACTGTCTATAGGTAGGCCATTCGCGTTTTTTTGTCAAGTTCACTAGCGCCACCTACGCGCATGCTTGTCGAAGCTTGTCTCAGTAAAACCTAACTTTTTGTTTAATTACATTTTCGGAGAATCGAAAATTGTATTTTCTTTGTCGTCGGTACAAAAAAAGCTCAAAAAAAGTTTTGTACATCATGTGAAAAATCATTAATAAAAGATAAAAAAAAATTGAATCGTCAAGGCAAGCATGCAGAAATTTTGTGGGACTCATTGTTAAAAGAAAATCAAAATGAAAAATCGAATCCCGAAACGTATTTCTTTTTGGTTACAACAATTCGGTAATGTTACTTTCTGTCAAGGTCGGCCACTTTGTGTTTAAAATACGCAAAGATGAGGACGAGCTACTTCATTTGCAAAAACTGCAATTCTGTATAACTCATAATATAATTGATCATCTTATTAAATAAACATAAATTTGGCTGCAAAAAAAAAATTTTTTTATAAAAAAGAACCAAAGTTATCTATTTGTTAATTAAGATTGTTTGCAACAATTTAAATAAATTGTATTATAAATTATTATTTGTCCCATTGTAACTGCCAATACTGGTCTAATATAGAACTAAATACCAAGACTTAAATTTAAATAGTGAACTAATATTGGCTCTAGATTTTAATAACTAAAATATCTGTCAATTGTCAATATTGGCCAGGGTTTAAATTCAAACACTAAACCAGCATTGGCTCAAGATAAAAAAAATATGAAAAAAACTAGTTTATAAAGGTGACAATTGACTAAAAATTAGACCAACACTGAGAAAACAATGTAGATATCTAAAAAAAATTATTTTTGAATTAAACAAATAAATTATTATTCGATAATATTTGTTTACAGCAATTATAATAATCATGTCTTTTAAATTAGCGCTAAGAACTAATTTGGAGAAAAAATTGTTTCCATCCCTCAGCGATTCGACGCTAACTTCAAGAACATTAATAACTATTAAAGATGATTTTACTCACAAATCTCGATGCAATAGGTACTACTATCCGCGAGAAAATGTTAGGCCCCTGAAAAATGTTCGAGTTTGACTTGAAATATCTCTGTTAAAAAAATTATTTGAAAAAAATGAGAAATATTTTTGAAAAGCGTGGAATCTCATATGTTTGTATACGAAAGGCCAATATTGAAAAAAAAATTTTGCACCGTACAGGTGCAAAATTACATCACAGTGTACCCCATTTTTCGACATTTTCAAAAATGGTCGACTTTGGTACAAGATTTTAGATGGAAGCGATTATTCAAAAAATTCTAAAAAAGAACTATTTATTAACTGAATTTGTCAAAACGAATTTGCTTTATAATTATTAATAAATCTTAATTATTATTGTATTTATTAACAATAATAGGAGGCAATGTTATCTCTGGTTCTAATAGTCTAATTGAAATAAATTAAATTGGATGTTGTAAATAACACAGGCACACAAAAAAATAAAAAAGTCAAAACCCAGAGGTCACACCCCCCTATCCCCATGTTTTTGGGGTCGCTGAAACCGAATATGACCATTAAAAATTTTTTTCATCGGCCATTTTCTCACTACCACCCCCTTACACCTGCTCCCGGGGGTTGGAATTTCAGTTTAAAAAAAGTGAAGTAGGGTGTCTATTCCTTTGTTTTTTGGGTCGCTAAAACCAAAAAAGACTACCAAAAACAAATTCTTCCCTCCCTCAACCCCCTTAACAACCCCAGGGTGAGGGGTCGAAATTCGAATTTTCACGAAAAGTCAATTACGGTGTCTAAACCTACGTTTTTTGGGTCGCTGAAACCAAAAAAGACTACCAAAATCAAATCCTTTCCACCCTCGACCCCCTACAACCCCCTGCAATAATTTTTTCACATAGGCTATACAGTGCATGCCAGATTTTTATTTATGACAGGGTTAAGATTTTGTCAAAAAAAATTGTGTTTTCGCAACCGTTTTACACTTGTTCTTAAGAAAAAAAAACTGTCCAAATAAATGTTGAAAAATGTAATTAATAGAAGAATTTCGTTTTTCTAAATGAGCTAAGATAGTAAAAAGATTAATTGAAGCGTTTTGTGCAGAAACCGCATAAGTCCATTTTTTTCGAAAATCACTTTTTTATTGAAAATTTATCTTTAAATGAAGCTTTTCAATCTGGTAAAATATTACATAAGTGACTAAACTCTAAACCCTTAAAAAAAATAATTAAAATATCATTTTGTGCAGAAACAGCACAAGTCCATGATAAGTTTTATATTTATTTGTGATATTCTTGACGTATTTTAATTAATAATTTATATTAAACAGTTTATATTATGAATAAAAACACTCATGGGAAGCAAAAAGTGACAGTGGTGACTGAATTATTTTAAAATTAGAAAATATTGAAAATTGGTTAAATTTATTCTTAAAACAATTTTATTATTTATAAAATGTTACTAAAAATTATCCAAATTTAATATTATAAATAAATGTTATTAAATATTTCATAAAACTTTGATAATTCACTAGATTTAATAAATTTTCTGTGTTTTTCATTTCATTTTGTGCAGAAACAGCATAAGTCCAAATGTTAATTTATTTTTTAATTTTTTATATTAAGTAGATAATTAATTAATCATATTGGATTTTTTAACTTATAGGTTAGTAGAATATAATGCAAAAAGCCGAATTAAAAAAAATCTTAACATTTACGAGAAAAACAGTTTTTATTGATTCCTGAACAATTTAGAATTATGGACTTATGCTGTTTCTGCACAAAACGCTTCAATTATTTACAACATCCATTTTAATTTATTTCAATTAGAGTATTAGAACCAGAGATAACATTGTCTCCTATTATTGTTAATAAATATAAGAATAATTAAGATTTTTTAATAATTATAAAGCAAATTCGTTTGGACAGATTCAGTTAATAAATAGTCCTTTTTTCGAATTTTTCAAATAATCGATTCCATGTAAAATCTTGTACCAAAGTCGACCATTTTTGAAAATGGCAAAAAATAGGGTACACTGCTGTGTAATTTTGCACCTGTACGGTGCAAATTTTTTTTCCAATATTGGCCTTTCGTATACAAACATATGAGATTCCACGCTTTCCAAAAATATTTCTCATTTTTTTCAAATAATTTTTTTAACAGAGATATTTCAAGTCAAACTCGAACATTTTTCAGGGGGCTATCATTTTCTTGCGGATATTAGGTACTTTATTAAAGTGAATTCACCTGAAACAAACAAATGTAATAAATGATTAATAACGTAAATTACATATTTTACATGAATTTAAAATATATTGAAAAATAACTTGCATTGCAAGCTTGCCATGAAACATTTCTGCAAGCTTAATACAATAGATTGCTAATTAAATGTTGCAAATTTGATGCAAGCTTGCACCTAGCTTGCACTACAGAATTACAGTTTTCAAATTAAATTAAATAATTGTATTTTTTAAAAGTTTCTGCATGCAGTTTTCTAGTACAGTTGTATTGTGGGCAACTAAAAATAATTAATATATTAGTAATTTATCAATTAATAATAAGTAAACAAATTAATAATAAATAAATAATTAAACTACAAGTGAATAAGATTTATAAATTATTAATTATTTACACGGTAAAAAATGGTTGGATAATGCATACAATTGTTATCCCCAGTAGCACGTAATATTAAGGCGGTTCCAGAATAGGTGCAAAAGGCAAGGTGGAAGTACAAGTGCAAGTGCGAACCAATGCTAAATGTATAGGAATCGCACTTGCACTTGTACTTCCACCTTGCCTTTTGCACCTATTCTGGAACCGCCTTTACAGCAATATTAAGAACACTGCCGTAGCACTGTTGAGCATCTAATTCGCAAGTATGCCGTGGCAGTCACGTGACGCGCAAGCTCTGCGTGTACAAAAATGTGACGAGCGACTGCCATCTCGCTCGTTAACTTTTCGATATATCGATTAACGAGTTATCGAAGCGCGAAACAATAAAATTTCGTTAATAGTCTAATTATTTTAGGATTTTCTTACGACTTTTGACAAATATTGACGAGACTAAACAAGAAAGTTTGACTATTGTAAAATATAATACTTCACGGTTTAATAGTTCCAAATTCCAAAAATGTATTTGAAAATCAACATTTCTTAGAATTGTCATAAATCAAGTGGAATAGCGAAAGAAAATATGTAATCTCTAGTTTCTTTAGAGTCATAAAACTGAGAAATTCTTGAAAGAATATAAAAAATATCTCAAGTGTCCTTTTCCATAGGACAATGCAACATGTGTTTACCATACTTGTGACCACAGAAATGGCTTCGAAAAGTCACGTACACATAGACTTTCATTAGGCAACGAAACTTAATTATCAATTGTATAATATGAACGTTATGAACAATTAACAACAATATTATATTGTTGCTAATAGTGCAGCATGAATGTATTATTTGAAAATGATATTATTAGTAAACTTTATCTGATTGATTGTTGTAATATTATGGTATAGGATATATACATATGTATGTGTATATATATGTATATATATATATATATATATATATATATATATATATATATATATATATATATATATATATATATATATATATATATTGAAGCATTTGTATATGTTTGTATTATATTGATATGTATATATATGTATGAGAGAGACTTCAACTTTATAATTGACGGGCCGACGAAAGATCCTTTAATGTCGGAATAGCGAATGAAGATTTCGGGAAGTCGTGGTATTCGTTCGTAAAGGTGGGGAAAATTGTCGAATTTTCATAAAAGTGATTGTTTCGTGATTCTTTGCCTCTATCGTTCGGAAATAGCTAAACTTAAAAGAAAAACTCCGCGCCATATTTTATATCCGACGCCGAGACAATAAAGGTAAAATCTAACAAATAAATAAATAGTGTGATAATTAATGATTTTTTTATGTATTAAATTTTGTATTATTTTGTAAAATTAAAGTGTGGCGCGTAATCCATTTATGGACGGAAAATAAACTATATTCAGAGGCGATGATATAGGCGAGAGTCACGAGGCATCCTTTGAAATTCCAATATAGGCGCGATCCTGGCCAGATTGGGCCCACATTTAAAGGATTAAAAGGACGAGAGAAATATGCTCGTATTTTGAAAATCAAATAAAAAGCTGACGACTGAGTCAACTCTTCCTCCGGACCAGTGCCACGATTCCGCCAGATATGAAAAAAGCATCCGAACGATGAGTCTTATTTTATTTTCTTTATTTTTATAATCATTATTCTCAGCACTCTCTTTATAACTATTTTTTTATATATATGTCTTAATTCGTCTATTTATTGTGTCTATATATATGTGTGAATGTTGTGACGAGAACGAATTTTGAATATTATAAGGAACGAATTTTGGAGAATAATGTTTAATATATTGCGATCGTAATTTTATATTGATTTCTATTTCTATTTATTTATAGTAAATTTTATTATCGCACATATATTTTTGTCGGATTTTTTATACTCATAATCATAAATTCATTTTTTTATATTGAACAATTCATCTATATATCATTCGTTATTTTGTGTCTAATTAATTATAAATTTTCATATTGCTATTTTATCTAAATTTACAAAAATTTTAAATTATTATATTTTCTTAAAAAAAAAAATGAAGTAGATATTTATTACATAAATGGCGCCCGAACAGGGACATGAGTGTGTGCCCAACGATAATTTTGAATGAATGATAGTGTTTTAAATTTATTGTTTTCGCATGTTTACTTTTATATCAATGTATTATTTGATTATTGTGTTTATTTATTTGTGTTTATGAATTCCGAAACACCGCGACGAAGTACTCGATTATATCCAAAAGAATTATTACCCGGTTTAGAAAATAAACCTAAACGTATTAAAAAATTAAATATTATTGATAAAAATTTAATTGTTAACGAAACGGCGAATGGAAATGAGACTATTGAAGAGCTGCGGGCCGAAGTTATACGATTACGTGAATTAAATAATACTCAGAATAGACAGCTCGCGGAATTACATCAAAATAATGATAATGTTCAAGAAAATAATGGCAATTAATTAATTCGAACTCTAATTGACGGTTTAAGAACTATGAATATTGACGTAAAGGCTCCAAAATTTGAGGAAAGTGAGAATCCAAGTCAATTTATTGAACGTTTGGAAAAATTTTATACTTTAAAATTTATACCTGAGAATGGCTGGTTAAATATTGTAGATGGTACTTTTGAGGGCCGTGCCCACGCCTGGTTTGAAACGCAGAGAAATTCTTTCGCTAATTACGATGATTTTAAAACTAAATTTTTGGCTGAATTTTATTCTATTCCAATTAGAGTCAAATATAAATCCGGTTGGTTGGGAAAACGTTTTGATAGTAACAAATCCAATTTGCAAACTTATTTTCTAAATCAAATTCGAGAGGCACAGTATTTTATACCTCGTATGGAAACATATGAATTACATTATACTGTAATACAGCAAATGCCTTCTCGAATTCGCGATGCGTTGGCAATTGTAGATTTCAATGATTTTAACAAGATTTCACAAGCATTGTCACAGTTCGATTTGACATATCAGGAAAGAATTAATCAAAGAAAAAATATTCCTAATGAAAATAATTCTGATAATCGCATTAATCAACCTCGTAATTATCGACAGAAAGGGGATAGCTCACAAACGAATCAGAGTGGGGAGCGTCAAACGCGAGTAGTGAACTCACACATTCAATCTTACAGGTTTCACGAAAACGAACATCAAGCAATGAATCTTATCGAACGAAATTCGTATCCTCGTGTCCCACTGCCAGATACTAGTAGACCCCCACCACCAATCTCTTTTCATACAAACGGAACAATGTATTCTCACTATTCAAATCATTTAAACTATTAGGGGGCGCGATGGATTCACCAAATGCATCGCGCCAAAACCTTTATGACGAATTTCACAAAATTTCTGATGAGTGCATTGGAGATATTGATGAATGCAAATCGAAGGATGAAATAACAAAAATATCATTATGTCCGCGTTTGTTAATTTGTTTGTTTTCGATTCCGGTTAGGGGACTCATTGATACTGGTAGTCAAATTACAGCTATGTCTGAAGATTTTTATCATTATTTAAAAAAATATTTTAAGTTAAATGAACTTCCGGTGTCTAATGTTGTTCTTTTTGGAGCCATAGGTAAAAAGCAGACTCACATAAAAAAACAAATTTTATGTGAAATAAACGTGGGAAACAAAGTTTATTCAACATCGTTTTTAATAGTACCAAATTTATCAAATGCAATAATATTGGGGAACGATTGGTTTCTTTCTAATGAGGTTGTTATTGATTATAGAAAATTTCAAATAATGATCAAAGAAAATATTTTCGATGAAAACTTTGTGTCATATGGTAAAAATCTATCAGAAAAACTAGTAGTTTCAAAAGAAAAAGATAATATCACATACATTCAGGTAATTTCATCACCAAGTGATTTATCTAAGAATTCTCGTGTCATTGGTCTGAAGGATGATCATATTTTTCAAAATTTGAGTGAATGTACGTTGTTTCAGGAAAATAATTGTATAATAAATACAGTTCACGATAGTTAAATAGTAAATGAGAATTGTTTTTTAGACTCGGGAAAAGAAGGTATTGATATTGAAAATGTAGAAAATATTTCCTTTGATAAGGAGGATAATGGAGGTAATGACAAATTCCGGGACGATGAAGTTAATGTACAATTCGTTGAAAATGATGGTTTTTTGACTTGTGACAATGTTGATTTCGAGTATTTAAATGACGATTTGGTGATTAGTGAAATTGATTTGACAGAAAGTAAACAAAAAGTTTCATTCGAGGATCAAATAAAGAATATTGCGATAGGACTCACATCAATGACAAACGATGAAAAGAGTTATTTTATTAAAGAAATGTTAAAATTTAAAAAACTGTTTACCCCTAAAACAACAAGCGCGGAAACATTTAAATATAAATTCAAGGTAAAATCGCATAAAATAATAATTAAAAAAACATATCCTGTAGCAATAAAATTTCGGGATCCGGTGAGAAAGAAACTCAAAGAAATGGAAGGATTAAACATAATTGAACGATCAGACAGTGATTTTTGTAATCCATTACGCATTGTGATTAAGTCAGATGGCACAGTTAGAGTTTGTTTGGACGCGAGGTTTATTAATGATATAATCGAAGGAGATCAAGAATCACCTCCTTTAATTAATGAAATTATGCAAAAATTTTTCGGAATATCATTTATGTCAATTGTCGATTTGGCTTCGGGATATTGGCAAATCCCGCTCGATGAGAGTTGTCGAAAATATACGGCTTTTCTTTTTGAATCAAAGTTATATCAATTTTGTAGAATACCTTTTGGGCTCAAGACCGCTGGTTCAGCGTTTTTTTTTTTTTTTTTTTTTTTTTTGCTTAGGGACTTTTGGGAAATCTGCCTACAGATACCTTGTATTCCGCACTCCAAGGTTATGTGGGGTTGGTACAATGAAACAAAAGGAAATATTAAAAAAAAAAAAAGATAAATACATAAATGTTATAATAAATTTAATAAACTGGCGACCTACTACCAGCCCGACCCACTAAAACCCGTAACCCTTCTTCTGGAGCCCTTTACCCTCCCTCGGAACTGTCGCAAGACTTTAGCCTTCGAGGGTGGCGCTCCAACTCTGTCGCTAATGCGACCTTCTCCCTTTCTCTGCGGTCCTCCTGCGTCTGTAGTTAAAAAAAATGATTAAAACTATTACAAAGTCCAAGCGGAATTCACAGCACAAAAATAATAAAAAAAAAACAAATATTTTAAGAAGTGTAAAAAGTCAAAAGATAAAATTGTAAACGGATATAAAAAAGAAAAGAAAAAAAAAGTAAACACGTATATAATGTTGAAAAGATAAAACTGTTTAAAGACGAATAAAAAACACAAAACAAATTAAACAAAAAAAAATGTATAAGGACAAATAAATCACAAAATAAATTAATAAAAAACAAACAAACAAATTAAAAGCTGTTTAAATCACGCTTTTTGGCTCCTTTTAATACTTCTTATTTGCTTTTAGTTCTTGCGAGAGTCTTCTTCGCCTCCTCAAGGGCCGTCCTGAAGACTCCGCATCCTCCGCTGCCTGCAATATGGGTGGTTGACACCTTATTGCCAATCTTTTCCTTGCACAAAAAGCAACTTGAGTTGTTTTTACAGTTGGAGAACCTGTGACCGGCCTCACCGCACTTAAAGCACGCAGCCGATCTGTCCTCCTTCTGGCATTTGGCTCCGATATGGCCGTATCCCAGGCATCGATGACACCGGACGACCATTACTCTTCTTTTGATTGGGCAACACATAAAACCAATTTTTACGTGTCCCAATTTCTCCAGCCTGTTCGCCTCTTCCAGGTTGGTGACTACAACCGCGAGCTTCATCCCTCGGCGGTTGGGTCCTAAGACCGTCACTCTCCTGTTTACTAGCTTACCCATTGCTTCAGACAACACTTGTTGCACCTCAGCTTCTTGGGTAAGGCAATCCAAATCACGGATCTCGAGTGTAACTCTTCGATCCAATGACTGCACCTTACCCATGCTTCCAACCGCCTTGGTGACCTCAGCGGTGAAAGCGTCCTTATCGGAGTCTCCTCTGAACTTAATCAGAAGGTCCCCCTTGTTTGTAGCTTTTGCTGCTACTATTCTCGTATGACTGTCCTCTGGGTTAACCTCTTTGCGAAGCTTACCCAGAACGTCAGCATACGTCAATCCTTCACCGACTCGGATTAGAACTGTGGATCTTTTTGACCCAATTCTTTCCAATTGAGGAATCTTTGAATCTGGTACTTCCGTTTCCATTGGAGGAGCTTCCTCCTTCTTCCTCTTATCGGTTTTGGTTCGAGTCTCTTCTGGACTGTCACCCTCTCTCTTCCGTTTCTGAGCATCTCTTAAGACGCTTTTGAGATTACGCCTGTAGAAACGCTCTCTCTCTTTCTTACAGTCCTTGCGGTTGCATTCCGCACCGCTCAGAAACGCATGCCAAATCGAAGTCCGACTCATCGGCCGCGGCATGCTTTGCCCTTGCCTCCTTTAGCAGGACGTCGATGACCTTGAGTCCATCCTTTACCGTCCTATTGACGGTCTTCTGAATGTCGCAAGATTTTATCATCTTTGCGACCTCCAACTCCATTTTTTCGAGACAAGTCGCCTCCTCCTTTCTGAGCCGCAAGCATATCTCGCGAGTCTCTTCTATCGCCTCGTCGTCTACTTCTGAGTGGATAGCGCTATGAACGGTTTTTCCGCTACTGCAGCTTGACACACTCAGAAGGCTCGACGTGCTTCCTTTCCTCGTTTTATTATTTTCCACGATGTTCTGTGGATCTACCCTTTCCACGATCACTCGTGGCACTGCAAGAAATTGTGCGCCCCCACAATCCGCGCGCACTTGAGCATCGGTCCTGGGACCGATGGTGAGATTTCCCGTTTCCGGCCTGCTCACATGGGGTACCTTCTCAGAATTTTTTGAATTCATTTTTTCTTGCTGTTTGGTTGTCCTTTAGTTGAAAGCCCCGCCACCACGACAAGGTCTACCGAACATATCCATGATGTCAATCATGTCCGGCAGTGGATATGCATCCACTTCTCCCAGCACATCGAAGACATCGATGATGTTCGGCAGTGGACAACCAGCGGCGGAGGCTGGTTCAGCGTTTATTAGGGCAGTAAATTTAGCGATCGGAAATCAATTTGATAAGGTTTTAACCACCTATATCGATGATTTTTTAGTAGCGACTCCAAAAACGGTCTATGATCACATAAGGTCATTAAGCGAAATTCTTACAAAATTACAGGACAAAAATTTTACTCTAAATCTTGATAAATGTAACTTTTGCAAAAAACAAGTAAATTTTTTGGGATATGAACTATCTACGGCCGGAATTAAACCAAGAACTGATAAATTAAAAATAATTGCTGATTTTGAGAAGCCAAAGAGTCGAAAAGAATTGCAACAATTTGTGGGTATCTGCACATATTACCGACAATTTACGGTCAGGCATGCGGATCTTATTGGTCCTTTTCGTGATTTATTGAAAGAAAAAATGGCGTGGGAATGGAAATCGAGTCATGATGAGGCTTTTGAGGTGATGAAAAAAGCATTTGTTGAATCCATAGAATTGAGTCATTATATTCCTGATGTCCCATATAGGTTACAGACGGACGCGTCTGATATGGGAGTCAGTGGTATTCTGTACCAAATTGATTCGAATAATGATCATCGAATAATTTCTCTAGTTAGCAGATGTCTAAATGGGGCAGAATTGAATTACACTACTACAGAGAAGGAGCTTCTCGCGATAGTGTATTCAATTCTGAAATTCAGGACTTATCTGCTTGGAACTAGATTTGAGATTATTACAGATCACAAGGCTCTCACATTTCTTAATACGACTGCTTATCATAATGCAAGAATGATCAGGTGGATGATTACTTTGCAACAATTTGATTTGATTTTTCAGTTTCTCATTGTGTGGGTAAGGACAATATTGTGGCAGACTTTTTTAGTCGCAATCCTAGAGGGAAATTTGAGATAATACAACCGCGAAATTTATCAATTGAGGTTTTGCATATTGATGGGGAAACTCGTATAAATGATAATGAGATCGGAAATATTAATTTGGAGAGTGATATTAAAAGTTCATTACGAAATTTAGCCGTCTTGCAGGAAAACGATTCAAATATTAAAATAATTTTAGATAAATTTGTCGAAAATCAAAACGTAGAATTTTATGTTATTGAACAAGGAATTCTGTTTCATAGAGATGTTGCAATGAATCGATGGCGGGTGGTTATCCCATCGGAGATGACTGATCGTTTGATAGACTGTATACATTCCAAGTTGGGCCATCTCGGAATTTATAAAACACTCATGTATATAAAGCAATATTTTTTTTGGAAAGGGATGAATCAAGAAATAAAAAAATATATATTATCATGCGACTTATGCCAAAGGGTAAAAAATATTAATGTTCAAATGGAATGCCCTTATCGAATGGTGTATTCTTCTAGTCCAAACGATTTAGTATGTGTGGATTTTTATGGACCACTTCCCAGGTCTGTAGGGGGAGTAGAATACATTTTTGTTGTCCTTGACGTTTTCTCTAAATACGTGAAACTATATCCAATTAAATCAGCAAAAACGCATATCGTTTTAAAAAAGTTATTTGAGGGATATTTTCCAGAGATGGGTAAACCTAAAAGAATCCTCGCTGATCATGGTACGCAGTTCACTGCATCACGGTGGAGTGATGAACTGCATAAGGCGGGAATTGAAGTAGTATTCTCCTCTATCCGTCATCCAAAAAGTAATCCCGTGGAACGCGTAATGCGAGAACTTGGTCGACTGTTTCGTACTCTTTGCTCCGATAGACATACTAGGTGGGCTTGTCATATTCCTGAAATCGAATTTTTTTTGAATGCAACAACGCATTCAAGTACGAATTTTTCTCCACATGAACTTTATTTTGGAATTGAATCTGCTAGTCAAATTAAAAAAATCATTCAGTTTCCTCAAGATAATGGGTTAAGTCATGACGCGAAAATTATTTTAGCAAAGGAAAATCTAAAAAAGAGTTTCGAGCGGAGGGCGCGGGTACAGAAGCATGCATCTCATGTTCATTTTAATAAAAATGATTTGGTCCTTCTAAACATTCCAAAACAATCTGATGCAATAAAAAAGGTTACTCGTAAATTTTTTCATGTCTATTATGGACCTTATCGAATTAATAAAGATTTAGGAAATAATTCATATGAATTAACTGATTTGGATGATACTGATCGAATTATTGGAGTATATAATCAAACTAATTTAAAGAAATATGTAAAACGAGATTCTAAATAAAATTGTGATTGATTGCCATTTGAAAAGTTATAAAAATGATATAAATATTTATATATACATATATTTATAGTTTTGTCATGTATGCGTATTTTATGTATTTATGTATTTATGTATAAATTTGATATCTATCTATAAATCATATAAGCGAAATATGTATGTATATGAAGACAAAGTTAAATGTATTTCAAAATATATCTGCATGTTCATTGGATCTAAAAAAATATAATAATAAATAAATAAGTTAGCACCTCAATGAACTTATGTGGATGTATATTTGAAATAAGGAGGATAATGAAGCATTTGTATATGTTTGTATTATATTGATATGTATATATATGTATGAGAGAGACTTCAACTTTATAATTGACGGGCCGACGAAAGATCGTTTAATGTCGGAATAGCGAATGAAGATTTCGGGAAGTCGTGGTATTCGTTCATAAAGGTGGGGAAAATTGTCGAATTTTCATAAAAGTGATTGTTTCGTGATTCTTTGCCTCTATCGTTCGGAAATAGCTAAACTTAAAAGAAAAACTCCGCGCCATATTTTATATCCGACGCCGAGACAATAAAGGTAAAATCTAACAAATAAATTAATAGTGTGATAATTAATGATTTTTTTATGTATTAAATTTTGTATTATTTTGTAAAATTAAAGTGTGGCGCGTAATCCATTTATGGACGGAAAATAAACTATATTCAGAGGCGATGATATAGGCGAGAGTCACGAGGCATCCTTTGAAATTCCAATATAGGCGCGATCCTGGCCAGATTTGGCCCACATTTAAAGGATTAAAAGGACGAGAGAAATATGCTCGTATTTTGAAAATCAAATAAAAAGCTGACGACTGAGTCAACTCTTCCTCCGGACCAGTGCCACGATTCCGCCAGATATGAAAAAAGCATCCGAACGATGAGTCTTATTTTATTTTCTTTATTTTTATAATCATTATTCTAAACACTCTCTTTATGACTATTTTTTTTTATATATGTCTTAATTCGTCTATTTATTGTGTCTATGTATATGTGTGAATGTTGTGACGAGAACGAATTTTGAATATTATAAGGAACGAATTTTGGAGAATAATGTTTAATATATTGCGATCGTAATTTTATATTGATTTCTATTTCTATTTATTTATAATAAATTTTATTATCGCACATATATTTTTGTCGGATTTTTTATACTCATAATCATAAATTCATTTTTTTATATTGAACAATTCATCTATATATCATTCGTTATTTTGTGTCTAATTAATTATAAATTTTCATATTGCTATTTTATCTAAATTTACAATAATTTTAAATTATTATATTTTCTTTAAAAAAAAAAAATGAAGTAGATATTTATTACAATATATATATATATATATATATATATATATATATATATATATATATATATATATATATATATATATATATATATATATATATATATATATATATATATATATATATATATATATATATATATATATACTGAGAGAAGTTAAGCGCAGCATCTGTACTTTGACGTACAGCAGCGGCACATATTGAGGGACAGATACTGTACTTTGAAGTTGTGCAAATGCTGTATTTAAATCGAACATCAGCAGCGCCAAAAAAAGTACGGACTCTGTCTTTCCTTGGAGGACGAACGTTTTAGTACAGAATTTGTCCACCAAAAACGCAGAATCTATTCCAAAGTGGAACCGATGTTGCTCGAAGGTTAGGTTCAATATCTGTACTGTGCTCTATTCAGCATCTGTGCTTAACTTCTCTCAGTGTATATGTTTGTAACGTATTAATATAATTATAATATTATATTATGATATATTATCAAATTAGTTATCGTTATTATTATTGTTTATATTTAAATATGTGACGCTCCACGAGAAAAGGGACCTTATTTACTCTTGTCATAAGGTCCCTTTTCTCGTGGAGCGTCACATATGATGAGTGCAGTATAAGAGATTTATTGTTACTAGATATGATGTAAATAATTAATAATTGTGTAATTAGTGTGAATGCAAAAGGGTTATGTTCACTTGTTGTGATACATGTTTTCAATACATGGAGTATGTTTATACGTGTATTAGTGCAGTGCAGTGTTAGTGTTGTGATTCTAAAAACTTGATAGACTTTACAAACTCTATAACAGGGCATATGCGCAAAGATCAGAATCAGAATAAAACCAAAAAATTTAATTTTATTGTTTTAAAAAATAGATTTCGATAATTAAAGAATAATTTTCCATTTCACTATGGTTCAAAAATGAATATTTAAAAAGTTATGGTTAAAAAACTGATTTGTCCCATTGAATTCAATGCATTGTTTGTCCTCCGGTAAATCAGCTGATGTCAGCCATATTGAATTTCCCCCACCCAACTTGGACTACCTTATAAATGCTCCCTCACGAATTCAGTTCTACTCAGGCCCGGTTAACTCTATTGTATCAATACGGCAGTTTTTGGCGCCACCTACCACCAACATAGTAACTAAATTTACCCCAGCTTGTATATCTATATATATATACAGTATATCTATATCTATTGTATGTATAGATATACAAGCTGGGGTAAATTAAGTTACTATGTTGGTGGTAGGTGGCGCCAAAAACTGCCGTATTCATACAATAGAGTTAACCGGGCCTGGTTCTACTTTGGAGTTCTTTCGTAATGTACTTCAGAGTAGTCCCAAAAATGGTTATAAGAATAACATCGACTTGTGTAATGTTTTGACTTTAATAAATGTATTGGGTTTACTCGCGAATTTAGTTGGATTAATGATTAATTAATATTATTAATTATTAATTGATCCTTCTTATTCGTGAGGTTTTTCCCTCCGTTTTAACGGAAATTAACTTGTTTTATTTAAATGTTTCCGCCTTCCTTTTCAAAGGATTAAACCAAGATTGAACATCAAATCAAATCGCGGATCTTACGCCTGCGCGTAAATAACGTAACTCCGCACGTAACAAAAAACTCATGGATGCCACATGGTTGATTTCGTGAATTATTGTTTTCGTTTTATATAAATGGACGAAAACACCAAAAGTTTTATTCAAATGGCTATTTCAACCAATGCCGAAGTTTTGATTGTTTCATATAAAGGGTAGTTTATATATATTTAATACAGTGAAAATTCCACAAAAGTTTTATCCTAACCCTACTTTGTTTATCTTTTCTGTAAGTGATTTTGAAACTAATTGCAGTTTATTAGTTGAAACTTTTAGAAGGAGACTCATTTATATTTTTTAAATTTTATTTAAAAATAAGTTATGTTTGAAAAGCAGAATTTGAATTGAATTACAGCGACATTTAAAATGTAAGTTTTTTGCCTACTTGAAATTAACGTAATAGTGATGAAAGGTTTTTTTATATTTTTCTCAGATACTTAATATTCAATATTATTAATATTATTAAATAAAAGATATATATTCTACCTTTGAAAAATAGATGTGCTAACCAATTCGAAAATAAATGTGCGCTAGAGAAATGGACACAGCAACCAAGAGAATGTTTCTCCTAGCTATAGGAATTGGTTAAAATATCAAACTTTAAAGGATCCAATAAAATTGGTCGCACTATCCAACTAATCGGATCGTTCTCCAGAGTCTATCAACAATAGATACATTATCCAATACTTAGTATAATCTATCCAACTCTTTTTCTCCGTGTACAATAACATTTTTTCTCTAAATATCTACTGTTTCCTATTTTCTCACAGGTAGATGACCTCAATTGCTAACAGACGAATCAAGTTTGTGTAATATGTTTTCCTTTACATAATCATATTAGCACGCGAGACAATGAAAAAGTCATAATGCATAAACCGTTGAGTTGTATGATTCGTCTAGCGTATCCTTGCTAATAATAACGGTTATGGAAGGTTAAACTTGAAATCGTAAAGAAAAAGAAACACTCTCTATAGGTGTCAAAGAGAGCTACCGGTCAACGTATAGATTTATTGAGAAAGAAAAGAGATATGCCAACTTTAAACAGAAATATCCATTTATTAATAGTTTTCCAAGAATGGTTTGCTCAAGAACCATTCAAGGATTGTCGATTCACACGATCGCTCAACCAAAAAAAATCATCCTCTTTTCTCTCTATTTTTCTCTGATAAGAATATTTACTGCCAATTACGCATTTATTTCTTTTTTATTGCTTCTTTCAATTTTCTTTTAACGACCATTTAACCATTTAATTGCTAACAAAATTTCAAGTTTATAGAAATATTAACCGGACCTAATTAAGAGTCAAATTTGCTCTCTTAATTTTAATCAGTGATACAATGGGAAAACAGAATTAATGCTTAAAACATAAAAATTATTTTTGAATTACTCTATTTTGTTGTTTATTATTTTTCTACTATTCATTAGTGTTTACTATTTTTATAGGTTATTCTAAATAAATAAGTTCGGTTAACCTACATACATAACTTTTCCCTGATGATTTACAGACAAAATTTTGACTTTTTCTCTGACCCTAAAGAATATTCTGATTCACTCTAAAAATGATTAGATACTAAAAAAATGTTCTATTACATTTACGAATTTCTTGAATATTGTAAAATTATTTGAAAACATCAATAACTTCATTTCAAAATAAATATTTAATCATTATTTTTCAATAGGAATTATGATTTTCAAAAATCTTAAATTCAATAACCATTATGAAATTCAACAACTTATAATAATTAAAGATGACAGAGTGATAAAATAATGATTTTAACACTTTAACTCCTTCAAAATTATTATCATCATTTCAATTCAATTATTATTTTCTAGAATTTTTAACTAAAATTCTTCTTTAAATACATCTTTCAATAATTTCTGAAAAAGTTGTTTGAGAATTTTCAAATGTTTACAATTAAATTTTGCAAAAATTCGATTATTCGTAAATTCTTCAATTAAATATATTTTAGACATTAAGGGGGAGTGACACCTTTGACCCGAGAAAAAATCGAATTTTTTTTTTTGCTTAAACGATACTTTATAATGTGTAGAATAGAAATTATATTATTAGAGATGATTTCGAAGTTATTTTATGTGAAAAAATCAAAATCTGCAAAAGGTGTCCAAGAGCGCTTCAAGTGCTATCAAAACTTTAAACGCGTTTTTCTCGAAATGACGTTCTTCAAAACGGTGGACAGTCTAGCTAGAACAGTTTTGATCGGATTGACTTCGGACAAAGTTTTTTTTTATCGTCATTTACTAATGCTTTCGAGTACGTATAGTGGATTTTTTTTGGTTTCTTTGTTTTTTTGCAACTGATTTTTAGACAAATTTTCGCCCTAAAAATCGACTTTTTACTTCAAACAACTGCCAAATACACCAAAATTAATATTTTAAAAATATTCTACGTACTCGAAAGCTAAATCTATCTCAGCTTAAGAAAAACTTTGCATTTTTGATTTAGATTAAACGGTCTAACCGAAATCTTGCCCACCGATTTGCTCTGCAGAGAAAGGTGACAAACTTCGGCGCCCTCTATAGGCAACAAATTTAAACTTTTTACGTATAAATATATTTTTGTAAACTTAAAAAGTTAACAAATAAATCACCCAAAACCAAATTTTGTTTACTTTATTCCCGTGTCTTAAAAAAACTCATGAAAAACAGGTTCTAAAGAGGCCTCAAACACGGAGAAAAATGGGAAAATGATTTATGCAGTCAGTGTAGTACTCCTTCATAGAATAATATGTGACAGGTACACACTATAGTATTAGAAGTTTCATAGCTAAACACTTTGGGACTCAACACAAGTTATCCCATTCATCAGTTTAAACAAGACTGTTTAAATTGTCTAAGAGGGAATAAGAGTATATAAAATTGGAATGAGAAATTACTTTCTCATGAAATTGTAAAAAGAACGCGGCAGTGTACAAAACACAAGTCAATAATAGAAGCGAATATTGAACAACTAGTACTCAGTCCAGTTCTTTCGAAAAATGAACGCCGTGCACATAAAGTAGATACCTACTCGAAAACCACAAGTTATTCTCTCTCTATCACACTAATGGTCGTTCACTTATCTTACCGTTTCACTTACTCTTACTACTCTCAACTATTATGCAGTGCAGTTAAGTTCATTAAATTATTAAATATTGCTGTGAGAATAATTAATTATACATTTCATTCAAGGTCACTTCACTATTTTGTACACGGAAAAAGAAGAATAATCAAATTTACCATGAGGAGTGTCACACTTGAAAAAGGTTAGAAAAAAATTAATGTTTTTTATTTATTTATTATTAAATTCTAATAACCGTATGAAATTTAAACTAGTTGACAATATTATTTATTCAATATTATAAATATTGTTGACATCCATACTTACATTAATTACAAATTGAGGCTCCGGATCTTAAAAGGGCACACGCGCGAACACACGGCAAATAAGTTGGCCCCTGGAGATAAAATTTTGAAGTTGTTCAAAATGAATTTTAAATTATTGTTTCTTGTACAGAATTTCAAGGCGAAACTTTTTTTCTAATAAAAATTTTTTATATAATTTCTCGTTTTCACGTAAATTGAAAAAAACGTGATTTTTTAAGTTAAGAAATTTTAATGAATTTTTGACTTCAACTCGTGACTACTTCGTTAAATATTAATATTTTTCCACGAAATTTACACACAATATTCTTCAAACTATTCCAAGAGTGAAACAATATTTGGAAATTTAAAAAAAAATTGTATGTCAAAGTAAATAATTATTTAAATAATTTTGTCGGAAAAATGATTCTCCTATTTTCAATTGAAAAAGTTGAGTGACGAATTTTCGTTTTCGGAAAACTTTCAGCGACAAAAATGTTCATTAATATGTTAGGAAGTTTTTTGGAAAATATCTCGCCATTTGATAATAAATTAAAGTTAATAGAGCAATTTTAACATTGTCGCGCTCTGCTGTAAACGTAAACAATGTCTAACTATATGCATTGGTCTTGTAATGGCGGCCATGCTACACGTGCGCCGCCACGCCGCAATTTTACAGCAGAGCGCGACGATGTTAAAATTGCTCTATTGTCTTTAATTTATCATCAAATGGCGAGATATTTTCCAAAAAACTTCCTTACATATTAATGAACATTTTTGTCGCTGAAAGTTTTCCGAAAACGAAAATTCGTCACTCAACTTTTTCAATTGGAAATAGGAGAATCATTTTTCCGACAAAATTATTTAAATAATTATTTACCTTGACATACAATTTTTTTTAAAATTTCCAAATATTGTTTCACTCTTGGAATAGTTTGAAGAATATTCTGTGTAAATTTCGTAGAAAAATATTAATATTTAACGAAGTAGTCACGAGTTGAAGTCAAAAATTCATTAAAATTTCTTAACTCAAAAAATCACGTTTTTTTCAATTTACGTGAAAACGAGAAATTATATAAAAAATTGTTATTAGAAAAAAAGTTTCGCCTTAAAATTCTGTACAAGAAACAATAATTTAAAATTCATTTTGAACAACTTCAAAATTTTATCTCCAGGGGCCAACTTATTTGCCGTGTGTTCGCGCGTGTGCCCTTTTAAGATCCGGAGCCTCAATTGTAAGTATGAAAATGTGGGAAGAATAAAACTTGTGAATTAAGGAATATGAATATATTTAAAGAGTGCATTTAACATATTTTTCTTTTTTTTAATGATTGGTTATTGTTTTTTTTATATAAAATTGATGAAGTGAATAAAAAAACACTCGTTTCGCGTCGCGTCGGCCATTTATTTTGACAGGTTCCGCGCCTGCGTTCCCTTATTGTGAAAATTTCGAAGTAGGGGACTGAGTCCAGTTGCTCTACTATGCACACTGCAGGGCGCCTTATAATCTTCGCCTGTGTTTCGATGCTCTTTAAAGTGAAATTTGGAAGTAAGGCCCTCTATACACTATACGCATCACCCTAAGATGCTTGATGGAAATGAATTAATGTACTTTTACTGGACTAAGTCCTATTTTTTTCAATATTGACTCCCAGTTTTTCAAACTCCATTTTTCTCAGTGAAGGTGTCACTCCCCCTTAAAAACTTCAAAAAAATTCAATGAAAATTTTTAAAAAAAATTAATTCTACAGAATTGTTAGTTAAAAGTATATGAAAAATTCTCAAAGATTTTAAATTTAAATCTTTTCAAAATTCAATTATTTCTATAAAAATTCATCCTATAATGCTTCTAATATTCCCCTTCTAGAAAAAATCGATTGGAAACAATTGAAAACAATTAAAAAGAATTGTCTATTGTCCTCAATCGTGTTTCTTAATCGTGTTCTTACAATTGGGGACGATTGACTTTTTAATCGTTCTTAATCGTGCCCTATCGGCTACATTGCATGCACTATTTGGTGGGAGATTTGAAAATTTTAAAAAGGGTTATTTATTAATTGACATTGTTATTAAAAAAATAACATTGTTTAAATGATTATTTTTTGGACTAAAAATTAAAATATTAATCAATGCATTTGTCACTCAGAAAGAAAACAAGATACTTTAGCAAAAAATTAAGTTATTTTTTATTCGTCTTTGAATAATGCTGCAAAAAACTAAGTATTTATAGTTTATTGAAAAAATTGTAAATAATAATTGTTGACAAATACATCAAATATTATTTTAATAATTAAATTCTGTTTAAAAAAATAATCTTTATGACACTGTTATTTATTCAGCCAAAAGGGTAGACCTGAAAAAATAAAATGAATTAAATTATTCTTATTTTTAAATAAATGAAATATATTATTAATTTTAATATAAAAATACTAAATTTTTAAAAAACAGATGTAAAATTCAGTATAATTGTATGAAATATTATGAATATTAGGGTAAATAAATATAAAATGTCATTTTTGATCCTACTAACTTTGATTTTTCGATGTTGGATTTTGAACTTAACGATACTCTATTTTGGTTGACTAGAATATATGATGGACAAAAATAATAGTGGTCGAGCAGGTGGAAGCAAATTTTAATTTTCACCAGGTGAAAAACGATAGGCACAAATGATAAGAAATTTTCTGTTTTCGTTTATTCTTTTCTCAAATAAATTCTTACAACTTTAAAAAGTTAAAATATTTCAAATTACAATAATGAATGTTTCAACATGACTTAAAAAATATTTGTAATGAGTTCTGCCATAAATTAATATACTTTTGAAGACCAAAAAGGCATATGAACATTGAGGGACACCACTGACATTTTTGAAAGATTTCACTGATAATTTTTTTTGAATAGTGAGAATAAAATCAGCTTATAAATTATAATCTAGTATCAAATCTTCATTAACTGCAAATAAGGAGTAAATTTAACACAAATTTATTAAAAATAAAATAATACACTGACATTTTGCTTCATTTCTCATTTTCGAAAAAGAAAGACTATATTTTTAAGTTAAAGTCGGTGCGGTTTTTAAAGTACGTGTAATACCTGAAAACGAGATACAATAATATTTTATAAATATTAATATTATAAACAATTTTTTGATGGGGACACCACCGACATGGTGTGCTCGACAAACTGATACTTGCTTTCTGCCACCAACCGTACAAGTTATAGATGTGATAGAATGTTGTAATGTTTTTTCTTTAAGAAGCTATACATATCACCAATACTATTAACGCTTAATAAGGCAATTATCTGCATTAGGTTATTTAAATATCAGACATGATATTGAAAATTTGCGATAATTACTTAAAAATATGAAACTTACGGACAGGCGATTTTGATTTTTTTCGAGCACTGGATCAAAATTATTCTGCTAGCACAATTACTATATAAAAATATAGACTCTTAGCTGTACAAAATAATTTTTCTAGTACTAAAAATGTGAGAATCAAAATTTTTATTATTAGGTAAAGTTCTGATTTCTTAAGTGCGGACAAGGGACACCACTGACATTTTGCTTCTAATTCTTCTGCCAAATTTTTTCAGAAAATTTCTAGCGACTAAGAATTATTAATTTAAGTAGAAGGAGTGATTAAGAAAATTAATTGACTTCAAAAACTTTTATATATGAACTAGTATTCCAGATTTTTGGGCAAGACATGAAAATGACATTTTAAATTTAATCACCCATTAATTAATTGCCTGTATTAAGGAGGTTGTTTACAGGTATGCAGACCTTTAGAAAAAATACTGAATTGACATTTAAGAATTTTTTAATATTATTGTTATTCGTATCTTCTGGAAGAACAAATATTAATTTTCAAGAAAAAAATTTGAAACTTACAAAAATTGTTTAGTCATTTTGCATATGATCAACTCTCTTAATTTGAATCAGTTAAACATAGTGGTTTTAACTGACAATCAGTGACTGACTTTTTGCTTCTGAATCAGTTAAAAACAACTGATTTTCAGTAAAAAATAACTGAAAATTTGGTTAAACTTGACTTATTGAATCAGTCAAAAAAAAATTTACTGAAACTTTAGTTATTTTTAACTAATTGTCAGTACGTAGAAATATTACTATTTGAATTAGTGACTGACTTTGCTTCTAAATCAGTTATTTTTAACTGATTAAAATTTAGAGAGAAAGTTTTCTTCATATTAAAACGTAGTTAAACTTTTTCAAAACTAATTCGATTTAAGTCAATGATGGCTTATTTTTTTCAGAAAATGGTTCTCTATGACTTGACCGCTCAGATTTATAAACAAATACACCGTTTTAAAAATATTTTTATTTGTTTAAAAAATGTTTTAAAATTAAATCACTTTTTTAAAACAAATAGGCATATTTTTAAAACAGTGTACCTATTTGTTTATAAATCTGAGCGGTCAAGTTATAGAGAATCATTTTTTGAAGAAAATAAACCATCACTGACTTAAATCGAATCAGTTTTTAAAAAGTTTAACCTTTTAATATGAAGAAAACTTTGATCATATGCAAAATGACTAAATAAACAATTTTTGTAAGTTTCAAATTTTTTTCTTCAAAATTAATATTTGTTCTTCCAGAAGATACGAGTAACAATAATATTAAAAAATTCTTTAATGTCAATTTAATATTTTTTCTGAATGTCTGCATACCTGTAAACAACCTCCTTTAACGTAAAAACTTGCAAGGAAAATATCCGTAATAAACAAAATATGAAATTGAATTAAATTCCATAAATATTTTTATTGAAATAGCGAATTAATTATCTGTGTATTGATAGAAATTTTCGTTTCGTTTTTTTATAAGTCATTTATTATGTATTGTAATATCTACGTGTAAGTACACATTTTAATTTTTAGACGTTTCGACAACCCACGTTTGTCATTTTCAATATCTGTAATTGTAAAAATATCGCATATACCAATTACTTTAATTAACTTAATTTTTAAACATAATTTTAACTATCATTTATCAATTATTTTTAGATTTTTTAACATAAATACTCACAGAAGTCTTTCGTATAAAATCAACTCCATTAACAACCTATACTTTGGCATTAGTTTCGCAATATTGCACATATTTTTTTCATATATTAGTACAGGTACATAACACTTAATTTTTGTAGTCTCGTTTTTATTTCGCATTGAAGTTAAATTATTTTTGAGTTAAAAACTATTGTCAAAATTATTTTTCCCATATTAAAGTCAGTTTGTCAGCAAGCATGGGCACGAGACATTAACAGGTTATGTTTACAGCGTGAGATAAGGTTACATTCTAATTAGGTTGCGTTCACAATTATTTAGCATTCAATTAAAGTACCAATCACATTCCTAATTAGTTTTGATTTAAATAATTCTTATGTTAGAATTTTTATCTATTAAAATTTTTAATTTTTAATTTTTTAATTTTTTTTTATTTTTAATTTTTTTTTTTTTTTTTTTTTTATTTAATTTTTATTTTTTATTGACATTGAAAATCAAATTTTTGTAATTTTGACTTAATTTTTCAGTGTCTCTTCTATAGTTAATTGATTTTTTGTTTTTAATAATATGATACATTTCTAAAAAATTCCGCTTTAACCAATTAGGTTCAGTATTCAGTACTTTTACATTTTCGAAATCAAACAAATGATCTTTGTCATGAGAATGATGAACAAGAGCAGATACATTTTCATCTTTAGTACAAGAATACTTGTGTTCATATATTCTTCTTTTCAATTTTCTCTTTGTCTGGCCAATGTATACAGAATCACAATCTTTACACGGAATGCTATATATGACATCCGATTTTTGAATGACTTATAAAAAAACGAAACGAAAATTTCTATCAATACACAGATATTTAATATAATAAGTCGAAACGAAAATAAACACCAAAAAATTGAAATAAATTACTACAAAATTGGAAAATAGACTTTTTAGTCGTACTAAATTGATATCGCCATGATGTTCTTTGATGACATCAGAACAAAATTTGGAGTAACAACAGTAAAACTCATGAAGTCCTGGATATTCTATAAGAAAAAAATGGAAACAGCGTGCAACAAATTGAGATTTCTATTAAGATGCAGAACCTGCCGTATGTTACCCAGTCATCTTATAAATTGTTTTAATTACGATCGTTTTTTTATCGATTCAAAATTTAATGACACAATGTATGACACAATTTTTAAACTTAAAATTAAAATTCTAAATTTAGAAATTAAAGACACAGTAAATCATATCAAACGTTTAAGAAATTTAGTTAACTTCAATGAATATAAACTATATAATAAATTAGACCAAGGCACATCGAATAATTTTTTTAATCGTCAATACATCATTTTTAATCGCCTTATTAAAAATCTTATCAGTAAATCTATAAATAAATTTAATTGGTTAAAATCAAAGTACTATAATTTTGACAAAAAAGAAAAAATAAATTCAAAATGGATAATTAATGAGTCAGGTACTAAGATTCCAAACGAAGTTATGTATTTTCTCAGTTTAGGACAAGGGTTCAATACGTTGGATTATAATAAGAACCACATTATCGAAAGAACCTTATCTAATGTAGAAAGTAGCATTTATAAAATGGATACAAAAGTGAAGGATGAACTTAGGGCAGATATTACTTTTGAATTGCAAACTTTTGCTAATGATAACCAAAATAATTACATTAATAAGAATAACAAATTTATTGATCTCAAAAATAAAACTAAACAATTTTTAGGAAATAATAAAGAATTAATTGTTACAAGAGCAGATAAGGGAAATGCCACAGTAGTTTTGAATAAAAACTCATATTTTGATAAGTGTCAAGAACTCTTATCAGATACATCAACCTTTAAACTTTTAAAAAAAGATCCAACCCAAAACATTGAGACAAAATTGGAAGATCTAATGAATCGGATAAAAAGAAAAAACTCTTTATCAGATAACATAATCAAACATTTAAAATCTAACACAGGTGTCGCACCAAAATTTTATATTCTTCCAAAAATTCACAAAAATGGGATGCCAGGGAGACCGATTACATCTTTTATTAATTCACCCCTGTATAATGTCTCAAAATTCATTAGTAATCCTATAAGTAAAGCTATAGGGAAAACTGATTTTTATGTAAAAGATTCTTGGCACTTTATCGAATTTATTAAAAAGTTAAGTGTAATTCCAGATGATCATGTATTTGTTTCTCTTGATGTTAAGTCTATGTATCCAAATATTCCATCCTCCATGGTATTGGATTCCATCATAAACAGATGGTCATTAATTAAAGAACACAAAAAATTAGAAAAAGAAGATTTTATTGCTTTAACAAAATTTTGCCTAAATAATTCTTATTGCTGTTGTGAAGGAAAATTTTACTTACAAATTCATGGGACACCTATGGGATCCCCTTTATCTCCATCCATTGCAAATTTAGTAATGGAGGATTTTGAAAACAAAGTATTAAATAATTTAAATTTTAAACCCGTACTTTATAAAAGATATGTAGACGACATTGTCGCCTTGATTCCGAAAACAAAGATTGAATATTTTCTAAATGAATTTAATAAATATAATGAAAGAATCCAATTCACAATGGAGGTTGGAGAAAAAGCGATAAACTTCTTAGATGTCACAATCCAAAACGAAAACCATAATATTATAACCAATTGGTACAGGAAACCAACATGGTCTGGAAGATATATAAATTTTAATTCGAATACGCATGTTAGTCAAAAAATTGGTGTCATTTACAATCTAGTTGACAGAGGCTTCAAGTTGACAAACAAACGATTTCATGAAGAAAATTTAAATTTAATAAAAAACACTTTGTTAAACAACAACTATCCGGAAAAATTCATTGAAAAATACATACAATATAGATATCGTAAAATAATAAATAACAATCTAATAACTCAAAACGAACCTTTTGACAATAATAAAATTATTGTTTTTCCATATACTCATAGTACTCATGAAAAATTTAGAAAAATTTGTCACAGACATAATATGAAAGCTGTTTTTGAAACTAATAATAATAATTCAAGTATCTTCCGTTCTATGAAGGATTCCACGCATACTCTTCAAAAATCGGATGTCATATATAGCATTCCGTGTAAAGATTGTGATTCTGTATACATTGGCCAGACAAAGAGAAAATTGAAAAGAAGAATATATGAACACAAGTATTCTTGTACTAAAGATGAAAATGTATCTGCTCTTGTTCATCATTCTCATGACAAAGATCATTTGTTTGATTTCGAAAATGTAAAAGTACTGAATACTGAACCTAATTGGTTAAAGCGGAATTTTTTAGAAATGTATCATATTATTAAAAACAAAAAATCAATTAACTATAGAAGAGACACTGAAAAATTAAGTCAAAATTACAAAAATTAGATTTTCAATGTCAATAAAAAATAAAAATTAAATAAAAAAAAAAAAAAAAAAAAAAAAAAAAATTAAAAAAAAAAAATTAAAAAAAAAAAAATTAAAAAATTAAAAATTAAAAATTTTAATAGATAAAAATTCTAACATAAGAATTATTTAAATCAAAACTAATTAGGAATGTGATTGGTACTTTAATTGAATGCTAAATAATTGTGAACGCAACCTAATTAGAATGTAACCTTATCTCACGCTGTAAACATAACCTGTTAATGTCTCGTGCCCATGCTTGCTGACAAACTGACTTTAATATGGGAAAAATAATTTTGACAATAGTTTTTAACTCAAAAATAATTTAACTTCAATGCGAAATAAAAACGAGACTACAAAAATTAAGTGTTATGTACCTGTACTAATATATGAAAAAAATATGTGCAATATTGCGAAACTAATGCCAAAGTATAGGTTGTTAATGGAGTTGATTTTATACGAAAGACTTCTGTGAGTATTTATGTTAAAAAATCTAAAAATAATTGATAAATGATAGTTAAAATTATGTTTAAAAATTAAGTTAATTAAAGTAATTGGTATATGCGATATTTTTACAATTACAGATATTGAAAATGACAAACGTGGGTTGTCGAAACGTCTAAAAATTAAAATGTGTACTTACACGTAGATATTACAATACATAATAAATGACTTATAAAAAAACGAAACGAAAATTTCTATCAATACACAGATATTTAATATAATAAGTCGAAACGAAAATAAACACCAAAAAATTGAAATAAAAATAGCGAATTAATGTTATACTCTTTGTTATAGAGTCCTGCATGAGAGATTAAAAAAAGTCAATGAAAATTCCTTGCACCTTCTTTAAGAGTTATTTATTGACTGTCAAAAAAATAGTAGGTTTTTGTATAAAAGAAATAATAATTTCAACTTGTTTACAGTTTTTCTAAAATTTTTTTATTATTCACTGACTTTAACAAGAACACAGGTTACAACACTCTTTTTGATTAACAAAAACAACCTACCATTAGTCCATGTATTGACTAAAATTCTGAATTGAAAATTGATTTCAAGACCTATAAGGAAATTTCCTTAATTTTTTAACCCCAAAAATGAGTCGAATGTAAGAAAAAACACGTTTAAGTTGTAAATACTTTAAGAATTTAGTTTTTATAGTGCACAATAATTCTTCGTATCCACTTTGACACTCATCAACTAACCTATAAAAAATGTATGCTTATTATATAACCTAAACATTGACACTCTTTTTCACACTTAAACTTACAAATCGAACTGTTCGTATAAAACTGCATGGCAAAATTTTTCACAACTTGTAAGACACAATACTCACTGAAAACTCAATAATATTTAACTTTTTATTTTTCAAGAAACACAGAATAAAAACAGATGATCGGATACATGACAATGCACACTTGACACTGCGCATACTCCCTACAGAATAACACTTCTGAACTCTCAATTGTTCTGAATCGTGTTAAATATACCCCAATTGCCGACAATTGAAAACGATTAGCTCCTAATTGTTCTGAATCGTGTTAAACTGTATCGCAATTGGCGACAATTGTAAACGATTGGAGAGTTGATAACTTTTTATCGTTTTGAATCGTGGTCAATCGATCTTTTCTAGAAAGGTCAATTATTATCTAAAATTTAAAAAAAAATTCTTTTTTAAATCAATTTTTTATAGAAAATTCTACGAGAAATCAATTATTTAAAACTTAAAGTGGTCAAAAAGGTATGTAACCTCTTAAAAACTTGAATTAAAATCCAGCAATACAATATGGTTGTATCAGCCAGAATTCTCATAATAATCACGACTAATTTCTTTGAGTGTACAATTTAGACTGATTTTTTCATAATCATTTCTTTAAAGGGACCATTCAAGTATTACGTAAGCATTTGAGGTCTAAAGATCTTAAAAATATTCATACGTAGGCTGATGTGGGGCGATGTGCAACGTTTTTTTCGTTGGACGAAAAACATGTCAAATAATTAAATTTTTTAATATTTCAAAATTGAATGACTTAGAGGCATTATAATAGAATATTTCTGCATTATTAGATTTTTAGAATTTTAAATTTTTCCTACAAATTTTTCGCTTTTTAAAAAACGTCTGTTTTTGCATTTTCCAAAAAAGTTGGGGTGATGTGCAACACCTGTAAAATTCAGGTATGTAATGCATAAATATCGATGGAAATCTCTTTGCTTATTAATTTTAGGCTTTTTCAATGCAAACTAATCGAAAACTGCCAAAAAAAAATTTACTAAGGTACAGTTGAGCTCTAAAAAGTGGAGATTTCACCGAAGAAAAAAATTTTTTTTTGTTTAATTTTTTATTCATTCATAACTGAATAAGGAATATAATTAAAGGAAAATAACTCAGAATTTGTTATTCATCATGTGAATTACAGTTATTGCACGTAAAGTATGAAAAAGATAACACTGCAAAAACAGGTGTCTATATTTGAGACACTTTTGTCCTTATTTTTAAGACGTTTTGGGATGTCTTTCAGGAAGACGTTAAAAGTGACTATTTTGGAGACGTTTAAAGTGTCTTCATTCAGATGAAATTTCTGCTTGAATCGATACATAACCTAAAAATGCATGTATGCATTGATATTGCGCGGGAAACTTTCATCGAGACGAGGCAAGACGAATATTACCGAAGATACTCGAATACACAAAATGTCTTTTATTCAAAGTGTCTTACTTCGAAAACGTCTTAAATTAGCAAAAATGACTTAAATGTAGACACTTTTACCGTCTACATTATATGTCTTAAATTATAAGCACTGAAAGTGACTTGTTTACATTTGTAAGACGCAAGAAGTGTCTCAAATTTTTAGACACTTTGCATGAAAGACAGATGAATTAGTCATTTATTCCAGACTAGACGTTTTCAAAACGTCTAATGTCTTAAAATAAGACGTTTCGAAGACGCTAGTTTTTGCAGTGAAAAGTGTTGCACATCACCCCAAATATGATATTTTGCGAAAAATGATTTGTACGCAATACAATGCAATGGAAACACAAAATATAAACAGATATTTAAAAACACCTAAAAAACCAACAATAAACATATTCTTATCTATAAAATAAATTAAAACCCTTCACGAAACGACTACAAATATAAAGCGCGAGAAATATTTCAAGCTCGAGAAATTTAAGTCAACTTACGCACAGCAAACCTAGCTGCGAGTTGTCTCGTGAGTTATATATCAAAAACAAGTTACTGAGGACACAAGCAAATGGCAATACTTGTCCCTGTTCAATATCAAACTGTAGATCAGAAATCGGCGGTGTTGCACATCACCCCATGTTTCACATCACCCCACATCACCCTAATACTTGAATGGCCCCAAAACAATATATGTGACAGGGACAGTTAACCCATTAACGCCCACCAGGACGCAAAATGAACCATGATTTCACGACTCTTATTTTGTATGAAATAATTAGTTAAAAATTTTAGGAAATACCATTTCCGACGTAAAATTTATCGCTCTTTCGGAATATGAAGCTAAAATTTGTTTCTAATTATCTCAAAAAAATATATAACAATTTAATTGCAAAAAACACACTTTTTTATGAAAAAAAAAAATTTTTCAATTATTATTTTGACATGGAAAACTAAAGAATATGGTCTCCAAAGCACAAAATATCGCGTCCTCGAACTCTCAGCTATAAAAATCCACACTGAAAAAAACGTTGGGCGTGAAGTTGGCTTTTTATGTGCAACCGTTGCGTTAAAGGCAGGCGAACCTCTCACTTTCGTTTTGGGCGAATTTGTCTCCAAATTTGGGAAAGCGGTTCGACTTTAGTGGTGCAAATTCTGGCCCAAAGGTGTCGGTCGCATGCTCACCTTATTATTGGTATACATGTCGCGTTTCAGTTTCTAGTCTCTATGTCATAAAGTATTCAGATCTACCCATAATTCTTCCTTGTTTGTCAGTAAAATTATCAATAAATAATCGACAGACACACTTTGTTTGCGCGCCTTATATTTTATAATGCACTATGCATACCTATATATTGTAATTACAATATAAAGACTGTTTACACGTTATAACAATGCATTATTATTTTCAAAGAATAAATTTGAATATTCTAATTTTGGCTTCTATAATAAAACTTTAAATGTAGTACCTTTAAATATATATATATATATATATATATATATATATATATATATATATATATATATATATATATATATATATATATATATATATATATATTGTATATATATATATTTTATTTTTACATCTTAGCAAAAATATTATTCTTTATTTTATTGTTAATTTTGAATAAAATATAGTATTTCCATCATTTTATAAGAAATTAGTAAAAAATATTAATTTGTTTAGAAAACAATCTGTTATTATTAATAAAAAATATTATTTTATTAAAAATATTGTAAATAAAATTAACTATTTTAATTAATTTACAGAAACCTTTTCATTATAAAATTACCATATTAAGATTATATTAATATTATTATTAAGACAAGATTACCTATTGTTATATTATTGATATCAATATTTTAATATTGAAATTAATATTTCAATTTTGAAATATATCTATTCATAATTTAATAAAAAAACTTTTATTGTACTGTTAGATGTCAGTTTTAATGTTAAAATACATATTTCTTAAAACAAACTCTCTCCCAAATTTTGGAAAAGAATTTCTACTTTATTTTGGGCGAATTTGTCGCCCAAATATGGTTCAGATTTTCACTAGAGCGAAAGTAGCGCCGCTCTACCACTAGCAGCGCAACTGTTCGTCTAATTTTTTCTCAGTGCATAATTACTTTTTTTTAAATTCAAGATGGCGGATATGAAAATGGCCATTTTTCCAAAATGCAAAAGGCCGAAAAAAATTTTTGGGTAATGTTTTTCAAAAGTTATTAGATTTGCTTAAAAATGGTTACTTGGAGGTTTTTGGGGTCGCTGATTACAAATCTGATGTTACTTTTTCAAAATTCAAAATGGCGGATCCAATGTGGCGGACATATTTTTTAAAAAGTGATTGGATTTGCTTGAAAATAGTTACTCGGAGGTTTTTGGGGTCGCTGATTACGAATCTGATATCACTTTTGCAAAATTCAAAATGGCGGATCCAATATGGCGGACAATTTTTTAAAAAGTGATTAAATTTGCTTGAAAATGGTTACTTGGGGTTTTTTGGGGTCGCTGATGACGAATCTGATGTCTCTTTTTTAAGACTAAAAATGGTGGATCCAATATGGCGGACAATTTTTTTAAAAGTAATTGTATTTGCTTCAAAATGGTCATTCGGCGGTTTTTGAGGATGTGAATTACAAATCTGACTTCAGAACAATATTATGTTTATCCTCCACATCGGTTAGCCGTCATAAAAATTTTATTGACGTTGCCCAGCTCTTACTACAAGGAGGTCGACGTGCAAGAAAGCTACTTTTTTTATTTTATTTAAAAAATTATTGTTGTTTTTTTTTATTTAAAATTTTTTTGGATATTTTAATATTGTTTAAATAAATAATATAAAATTTTAATTCTGCTTTCTAAATCTGAATCAACGATAATTATGACACTTATATAATTATGACATTTTTTATACAATGATAAAAAAGAGACTAACACTACATGTGGTTTTATTGAAAACAAGTTTTACGCACATATATATGCTTTATTGAATGCACAATTTTTGTGTTTTTTTGTTGCACTTTGCATGATAGTGGCAATATTTTTCGAGGTAAAATCCAAAAAAAAAATTTTTAATAAAATGAAAAAATGGTTTTTTTTGCATGTCGACCTTCTTGTGGCAAGAGCAACGATAAACATAATATTGTTCTGATGTTAGATTCGTAATCAGCGTTCTCCAAAACCCCCGAGTAACTATTTTTAAGCAAATCCAATCACTTTTTAAAAAATTGTCTGCCATATTGGATCCGCCATTTTGAATTTTAAAGAAGTGATATCAGATTCGTAATCAGCGACCTTAAAAACCCCCAAGTAACTATTTTCAAGCAAATCCAATCACTTTTTAAAAAATATGTCCGCCATATTAGATCCGCCATTTTGAATTTTAAAAAAGTAACATCAGATTCGTAATCAGCGACCCCAAAAACCCCCGAGTAACCATTTTCAAGCAAATTTAATTACTTTTTAAAAAACTGTCCGCCATATTGAATCCGACATTTAGAATTTTGGAAAATTGATATCAGATTCGTAATTAGCGACCCCAAAAACCCCCGAGTAACTATTTTCAAGCAAATCCAATCACTTTTTAAAAAATATGTCCGCCATATTGGATCCGCCATTTTGAATTTTAAAAAAGTAACATCAGATTCGTGATCAGCGACCTTAAAAACCTCCGAGTAACCATTTTCAAGCAAATCTAATAACTTTTGAAAAACATTACCCAAAAATTTTGTTCGGCCTTCTGCATTTTGGAAAAATGGCTATTTTCATATCCGCTATCTTGAATTAAAAAAAAGTAATTATGGATTTTTATAGCTGAGAGTTCGAGGACGCGATGTTTTGTGCTTTGGAAACCATATTTGTTAGTTTTCCATGTCAAAATAATAATTGAAAAATTTTTTTTCATAAAAAAGTGTTTTTTTGCAATAAAATTGTTATAAATTTTTTTGAGATAATTATAAACAATTTTTAGCTTCATATTCCGAAAGAGCGATAAATTTTACGTCAGAAATGGTATTTCCTAAAATTTTTAACTAATTATTTCATACAAAATAAGAGTCGTGAAATCATGGTACATTTTGCTTCCTGGTAGGCGTTAATGGGTTAAAAGGGACCTACGCTACGGTCCGAAAAAAAGATTTCGAGAAAAATGACTTCGAAGTTTACCAAGTTGGATTTTTTACACTGTTTTTTGTCAAAGTACCTAACTTTGAAGTAAAATTGTGAGAAAACTAATGCAGCTAGAAAGCTGCGGTTTAATGCGTTGGAAAGAGCGGCCCGAAAGAATCAACAAAAAAGTAAAAATCGATTTTTTTGACTCGTAGGTGCCTTTTAACCCGTTGACTGTCGCTGACGCATATATGCGCAAAACTAAGACTGGTCAAAAGTGATCATGACGCATATATGCGCAACTTAAAAAGGTGATTAAAAACTTCTTAAATGTTCCTGAAACCGGCTACTCGGAGGTTTTCGAGGTCGCTGATTACGAATATGACATTCGTTTTTAAAAATTCAAAATGGCGGATCCAATATGGCAGACGACAAAATCAAAAAATTGATTGGATTGACTTGAAACGTAATACTTGGGAGTGTTTGGGGTCGCTGATTACGAATCTGACATTAGTTTTTTAAAATTCAAAATGGCGGATCCAATATGGCAGACAAAAAAAATAAAAAAATTGATTAGATTGACTTGAAACTGCAAATTCGATGAATTTTGAAAAAATTTCTGCCATTTTGAATTTCGAAAAACTGATTTCAGATTTGTAATCAGCGACCCCAGAAACCCAATAATCCATTACAAATTTTTTTATCCCACATGCACAAAAATGGCGCTTTTAGATAGCTGACGACAGGAAGTAAAGTCACTCATTTGTTCGACCATATGAAGATGGCGTCCATTTTGCTCCCATGTGCAAACATAACCGCTGATCCCATGCGTTATTTTTGCCCATGGGAGAAAACGGCCGCCATTTTCATATAAGTCAAACAAGTGACTGACTTTTATTCCCTGTCGTCTGCTATCTGAAATCGACACTTTTGTGCATTAGGAATAAAAAATATCCCAAGTGCGAAATTAAAAACGGCCCAAAACTGGCCCAGTGACGGCATTGTCAGTGCCTACTCTTGGCAGACAATAGTGGCCTGACTGTCGGGAGGTTAACCGTGGTAGGCCGTCGGCAGCCAATCATCGGCCGATTCTCGGTAAACATTAATGGCCCATTATTGGCTGCCATTACTCCCCAGTGTTAACAAAATTTAAAAAAAATATATTTTTTATTTAATTAACTAATTAATTTATAATATTTATACAGCTTATTTCCCTAAATTAATCGCAAACTTACAAATATTTGAAAAATTCTTACCGCTCGCGGGGATCGATACCTGAACCTGATGCACCACAGCCTAACACTCTGACCACTCTGCTACTCTGACTTGAAGTCGAGGAAGCAAAAGGGTTCTTATAAGGTACACTACACTGGCCGATACTGTGCCATTATTGGGCCGAGCTACGTCCCAATATTGGCAATTATAATTTGCCATCATAGATACAAAACGATAGACATTAATGTGCCATTCCTGGGCCAAGCTACGTCCCAATTCTTGCAATTATAATTTGCCACCAAGAAAACAAAATGGTTTAATCTTCGTCACATCATTGGCAATTGTCTTTTGCCATTAAATATTAAGCAACTTTGCCGTGAATGTGCCATTATTGAGCCAAGCTACGCCCTAATACTGGCAATTATAATTTGTCATCAAAGATACAAAATGTTTGCCATTAAAGTGCCACTAATGTGCCATTAATGGGCCGATCTTCGTCACATCACTGGCAATTGTCTTTTGCCATTAAAGATTGATTAACTTTGCCAATAATGTGCCGTTATTGGGCCAAGCTACGTCCCAATTCTGGCAATTATAATTTACCATCAAAGATACAAAATTTTTGCCATTAAAGTGCCATTAATGGGCCGATGGTCGGCACATCACTGGCAATTGCTTTTTGCCATTAAAGATTGATCAACTTTGCCATGAATGTGCCATTATTGGGCCGAGAGCTGGCCCAGTCTTAAAAAATTTGAAAATCTGACCATCGGCGCCATCATTGGCCCATGAATGGGACAATTGATCACCAGTAATGGCCCAGTAACTACTGTTAATTCTCGGCAGACATTACTAGACCAATGATGGGCCGTTTTTGCAGTCTTGGCATTTCGCACTTGGGATCGTAAGTAACATGGGAATAAAGGAGGTCTCGGGGCGCCCTCGACTTCCACTCGTGTCACAAAAATCACCTTAAACAAATGGCTGCCTTTATACCCTTGTTGCTTAATATACTATTTCAACACACTTTTGGCCTAAACAGTGCAAATATCGATGACAGCCCTGTAAAAAAAAAAGTATTGGGAGGTACGGGATTCCGTATTGCAAGTGCCAACCTGCCAATGCGGTATTCGCGAAATACCGCATTGGGTGTCGTGGTGAATACGGAAATCAAGGGGTCCCAATGCGGTGCCAGTTTTAAGCTTTAAAAAAAACAAAAATACGTGACAGGAGGAAATAATTAGTGTCAGTGCAGAAATATGCGAGTTAAAGGAATGAGAAAATAATAATAGTGAGTGTAAAAATGAAACTTTAAGAAAAAAAGGTAAGTTGAACGGTCAAATATGAGTCCAATGCGGCGTAGGCTGCTTTCAATGCGGTACACAATCGGAACATAGTGCAAGTCGCCAGTAGAGGGCAGAAGCAAGCAGAGCGAATCGAGCGAACACAGTAGCCCAGCTGACATATGATTTGCATTACATTACTTTCCAATTTTTTATTTTATAACCACGTTTCTGCATGAATCTAAACAATATTTTCGATTATTGTAATTTAGAAGATGCTTACCAATTGTACGTTGGCAGATTTAGTGAAAAGTGTCTGTGTACGGAGACAAATGTGTTAGAAAATGTTTGTTTACCTATTTTACGCCATTCAAACCAGTCAAAGTTGCTTTTGCTGTGGCGCATTGAAATCAGCCTATGCCGCATTGGGCCCATATTTGACAGTTCAACTTACCTTTTTTTCTTAAAATTTTATTTTTACACTCACTGTTATTATTTTCTCATTCCTTTAACTCGCATATTTCTCCACTGACACTAATTATTTCCTCCTGTCACGTATTTTCGTTTTTTTAAAGCTTAAAACTAGCACCGCATTGGGACCCCTTGATTTCCGTATTCACCACGACACCCAATGCGGTAATTCGCGAATACCGCATTGGCAGGTTGGCACTTGCAATACGGAATCCCGTACCTCCCAATACTTTTTTTTTACAGGGAGACAAGGGGTTAACTGTCCCTGTCACATATTTATTTATATAATGTATCATTATTTTAGAGTGTGGAATTCCACACGGAGAAAAATGGATATTTAAGGTAAATATCTAGATGTTAAAGTTTAATATTTTTATCCTTTAATATAGGGACAGCTATCTAAATATTAAAAGTAAATATCTGGATGTTAAGCGTTAATAGATCACATGCGTTAAGCATGTGATTTGAATATCTAGATATTAAAGTTTTCTCCGTGCATACTCTACCCGCGCTAGAGAGTTCTCCATAGTCTCCATATAAGTTCCGCCGGCCCTGATAGGAAGACGAAAATTTTAAATACTTCTGAATTCCTCTTTTGTCCGCAAGATTTAAAAACTTCTATTCAGTCAAATTCGTCTATAAAACGAATCCTTTTCAATGCTTAAAGTTAACAATATTAGAATGAATACTTTTTAATCACTTAAAGTGGAATAAATTTGTGATCTATGTAATGCTTTTTAATTCCTTGTAAATCAAATGCTTGCTGGTGGCCAACTAACAAAAATTGACCAATCAAAATCCAATTTACTTGAGAAAAAAAACTGGTACTTAGGGGTGTAATTTGAATTCACTTGCTTTCGCGGGTTACCCAGTAAGAAGTAAGGAATTGAGAAGAATTAGACATTTTTAACTTTTTACAGAAAATGTTAAATTATCAATTTTGAATTCCGTTTCTGTCCAATTCCTATGTATTCCTTTTTGAGGCAAAGATTTCTTGAAAGTGAATTCCAATCAATTCCGTTTTAATATTTCTTTAATTTTTGAATTTTTGTGAATTCCAAAATACTGTGTGATACTCGGTAAGTTCAATTCCTGTCTATTCCGTTTTAATATTTAGTAATTTTTTAATTCCTTTGAAGTTTGCAACACTTTGAGATAAGTGCTTCTAAAATTCGGTAGTCATAGTACAGTTTAAACAGCTGAGGGGACAAGCTGTTTGTCTCCGACAATGAAGCTTGAGGGTTCAAATCTTCGAACCGTCAAATTTTTTTTTCGCTTAAAATATTAAAACTGTATTCAAAAGAATAAACTTAGCTTCTTTTCGGCTTCTTCAAATGAAAATGAAAAGAATTGGTCACAAACGGAATTCAAAAAAATTGAAAATTTCGAATTCTTATTAATTCCTTACTTCTTACTGGGTATGTTTCCTCTCTATGTCCGTGAGACGCACACATACATTTGGAAATCCGAACTTGGACGAATATCGTCGAGAATACTTGGTCCAACGAGGTCCAGCTCTTTTACACAAACTGTACATACATTTTTCGCATGTGCTGACAGCGTATTTTAGGTTAGAGTGTCGCATTTAGTTTATTTTATAGCTGTGAATACAAAAATTGACAAAATAGTAGGCATGGTAAAGATACTCGCCATTTATGGGTGATTCTCCAAAAAAACCTCATTTTGCATGTAATCAAGATTTTCTAAATAATTATAATCATTTGGGAAAATACCAAGTCATATTTCCCTATTTTATCACTTTTTCTAAATGTTCTGCAAGAAAAAAGTTGTAAAATTTTATTGTTTAATACATTTTAAAAATATTTTACCACCTCAAAATCGATTTTCTAACCTGTCATCTAGGTGCTTTTCATTTTTTCAATAGGTAAAACAATTATTTAAAACATAAAAATTGGTACTTTATTAATTTCTAAAAGTTATGATATTTAAGAATAATTTTCAAAAATATAAATAAAATATGTCGTGTAGTTTTTTTAAATATAGAAAATGAAATTTGTCATGTAGTACCGCGTCATTCCTCTCACTCGTTGAATATTATCCAATATTTTTGCTGTGGGTAGAGATATTGATTAATTATTGTGATCAATATTTAAATTAACATCTCTAATATTAATTTCTTAAGTTACTTTTTAAAAAATGTCATTATTTTGCGTTAAAAAAATTAAAGTTGAGACATAAGCAGAGATTCACAACCTAAAGCGTCATTCCTCTCACCCCTAATAAAAACAATATTAATATATATAAATTGATCGCAAATTTTTTTCACATAAAGTTATCCTTTATAAACATGATAGGGCATTATAAGCTGCAGGAAAATTATTTGTCAATTAAATAAAATTAAAAAATGTTGAAATCGTCATTCCTCTCACCCGTCATTCCTCTCACTTTTTTGAATAAAAATTAAAAATTGATATGATTGTCGGTTGTTTACAAACTGCCAGTGAAAAGTGAACCTAAAATGTATAAAAAATAATTTTTGACAATTGTTTAAAAAGATTTTTGATAACTGTAAGTATTTCAAAATCTATAAAATTTATAGATAATATTAATAAATTATAATTTTTAAAAAATTTTTTGTAAATAGAAAAATATATATAATAAAAAACGCCGGCGCCAAATTTTAACCTCTTAATTTTTTTGTAAATTTTAATTTAAAATATATACTTTAAAAGCTAAAAGTTAGCATGATCATGCTATAGAGGTGGTAGATTTTTGAAAGCTCAATATAATTGACTGCATTATTCCATAAATAATAATTTTTTTTCTTTTCTGTTTGTAACTCACAAAAAGGAGTATTTCGGGAGAATCACCCTTATACATTTTTTCACAGCGGAGTACAAAACGACACGAAAACTGGTTGACAAATTTTGTTTTAAACGTCCAAATAAACGAAAATTATTTTATTGAATACTTTGTTTAATTTTTTATTTAATTGTAAAATAATTTTTCAAGGTGTCTACTATTTTCGTTCAACAAAATTCCCGTTTTCCCGGTTTTGTTTTCTCATTAAATTTACATTTATTTGATTTCGAACCTAAATAAATCTACAAATGGCTTCTAAAATTTTTATTAGTTTTTATTAATATTCAAATTCTTTTGACGAGTTTTCTTAAAATTTTTTTTAAATAATGTTTTTTTTAATAATTTTAATTTAAAATGTGGAAAATACATAATTGAATTAAACAAAGCATTTTTTCAATTTTTCAAAATAATATTGTCTTTTCATAATTATCATTGAAAATTTGTTTATTTCAATTTTAATCAAATGTATTGATGGTAATTGAATTTCTGTAAAGAATTTTACTATTTATAAAAGTAATGGAATCCTTCCAAAGAATGTTATAATTTATGAAAATAATTAAATGTTTGCGTAGAATTTTATTAAAATTTTTAAAAATAATTCAGTTGTGGAGAACAATTTAATTATTTATAAAGATAATTTAAACTTTGTAATAAACAAATTAAATTGTCAAACAATAATTTAGTTTAAAGGAATGTTACACGGGAAAAATCTCGAAACCTTCAAACTTGTTTGGTAGTGGATCCCCTCCTTCCTACTTATTGTTCAAGCAGTGAGGTGAGAATCTCTACTTTTAATTAGTGGAATTTTAGGAGATTAGAATGAGGTGTTAAATGAAGTTAAGATAATTATAAACAATTACAATTTATTATTTGTTCCTCTAAAACCCTAATACATATTTATTTATCCCTTTTTTTATTCTCTTTTATATCTTTAATTTATAACTATAATATATTCTTGTTAATGTGTGTGTAATTCTAACACAATCTTTATTCTCCTCAAATGTATAATATTTGTGTGTGTGAAGTATTATTTAAGTGTATGTATACAATTGACTCACCTATTCGTTATTTGATATTATTCCTTTAAACTTCTTATAATCCTTTTTTTATAATATTTATTTTAGTTCAACTTCTTATAGCACAATTTCTCATTTAGAACTTTTATTATTTTTCACTTTTTATACTTAATTATTAATTATCAGTAATACGTATGATAACTTCTTTATATTCAAAATAATGGCCAAACTGACCCACGACTTACTATCACGAAGACTCACGGGCAAATGCCCAGATTTCCCTGTGTTAATCGATTTTATTAATCGACATTACAGTGTTGAAAATCTTCTTTAGTTTATTGCACCTGCTTGTTGCCAGGCGCTTTTCTTCAAGCTTGCAGTTTTGGACAGTGGTGTGATCTTGGTTCATTAACCTGGACACATCACTTCTTAGATTTCACAATGCATTAGTATTTTAAGTATCATTCTTTTAAATTAAGTTCATTCACTTTTCAAAGCAAATTTATAAATGTGTGAAATGTAATAAACAGCTATAAATGAGAATTATATTTTATGTATTTAACTTCTATTTTAATTCTTGTAACCAATATTATAACGAATAGATGAATTATGTTTGTTTTATTATTATTTTTAATATAGGTATTTGTATTTTGTTCATACTTTCTTATAAACATTATAATTGTATTTTGATATCACGAAGGGATAAATTGTGACGAAGTCGGTTCGTCACAAATGCCCCCCTTTTAATAGGCTGACGTCCCTTGTCAGCTGCGGAAAAGCATTTTTGAAGATCCTCTTGAAATTTGTAGATATAACTCGTTTGAGTTTTACAAAAAATCGTATCCTGGTTATCATTCTTTACAACAATTTTAGCTTGGAGAGTGATTAAATTAATCTTTCTAAAAAACTAGTCCTACAAAATTTAATATATTTTCATTTATAAAACATGTCCAAAATGAAATGCGATTTAACATGCCATTTAACATGGTTTTTTTTACAAAAGTTGATCTTGGAGAATAATTAAGTTAAACTTTTATCAAAAGTAAGTTAACAAAATTAAATACGTTTTCATTTATAGAACATGTTAAAAAAAAGAATTTCACATAAAGAATTCCTAAGTTCGTTGTTTAAAGTGTTTTTAGCTAAATTTTTTTTGTTGGTAAAGATATTTATGTAGGTTATTGTGTCTTTAGTTTAGTTATATCATTTTAAAAGCATTTTGTCGATTTTGACTTTATTCGCTGACGTCTTTCATTTGTATCATATGTGTTAACGTAACGATGACTACATGGTATTGTATGTGATTGTCATAATGAAATTTTTTTTTATTATTTTCGAAAAGAGAAGAAAAAAATTGTGACGACAATTCTGTTGTCATGCCCCCCTTTTAATTAGGCTGACGTCCCTTGGCAGCCATTTCTAAATGCTTTTGTTCTTTTCTTTTCTTTACAATTTTTGTAAAATCTTTTCGCGTTTTAAAGATTTATATCAATAGGGGTAATTTAATGTTTTGTGTTATAGTATAGTTTCAAGTTTAGTTTACATTAGAAGCAAAAACAGAACTGGTTTTCGATGGTTTACAAATTATTTTTGTATTTAGCATGATTAATTTTATTGTTTATATAGAAAAATTATATTTTTAATATTTTTGTTGATTTGCATATTATTTTTGTATTTATTTTGACGCATTTTTAAGTATTTTAAAGTCTAAAGTGGTAAAAAAAATGTAGTGTTTTGTGTTAAAATTTTGCATTCTTTTTTTAAAAATTTCTTTATATGTTTATTTTAGAAATAGTGTAAGTTGAATGACTTATTTTTTTAGGTAAAGAAAACGTAAATTATAACCTTTCTGTACAAAATTTTTCTTTTAAATGTTGTTTATCATACTTAAAATTCTTTTTTACAAAGAAAAGAAGAAACTGCATTATTTTATAAATAGTAATTTATAAAATAATGCAGTTTCTTCTTTGAAAATATTTTTTCTTTATCAAAAAAGGTATTAAAAATAGCTTTACGTTTTCTTTTATAAAATTGTTGTTATTAATCTTTTCAAGGTGTTTTCTTTTTATATAATTCAATAGTGTTAACTTTTTAATTTGTGTTAGTGTTATTTTTGTTCCAATAGTTTCATTTATGCTCAAACTTTGAAGCATTCCCTTTTAATGTTATTTAGTGCATCTTGTTTAAAGAACTAAAAACATAGTCGCAGATCTTAGAAGAATTTGAAGCGTATTATAATTTGAAATTTCATGTAGTTTTGGTCAGAGCATCAATGAAACATAATTTTTTTAAAAATCATTTCAACGAATAATATTCTTTGTTGAATCATTTTGTTACTTGTATTTTTTTAAATACTATTCGTTTGTAAGTGTAGTTAATTTTGTTAATGATAATGAAATTATGTACAATTGCCCTTTTGTAAAAAGAAGAAAACGAAATTGTTTAAAACTTTTTTGATTTCATTTTTGAAATTTGTTTAAAAAATCAATTTTTTATTTTCATATTTTAATAGCTTTTTACAACGATAATTTTAATTTATTATTGCAGCATATCCCATTAGTTTAAGTTAATTATTTATATTAAAAGCATTTCTAGGCTTATGTTTTTTTGTGTTAGTTTTTGTATTTTCATTAACTGTAACATGAATAATTTATTGTTTTACTAAATTAGTAAGCGAAATTATTTTAATAGAGTTGTTTGTCTTTATTTAACATTTTATTTTTACTGTTAAAAATATTCTGACTTTTTTTGCTCTACGCGAGAATAAAATAGTATATATAATAAAATACAATACAATAAAAAAAATAAATGTCTAACCTAATTAATTTATATTTATATTACAATTAGTATATGAGATTTGTAAGGAATAAGTAAGCTTAATATTTTACCCAAGAAAATTGTTAAATATGTTTCATGCTTAAACTACTATGACTTCCCCCGCTTGATTTTGACTATGTCTAACCTATTCCTAACCTCTCCGAGTTAACTTTTGTTACGAATTTCCTTCGCGTTTTGTCCCGTAATTTTTCGATTTCTTCAAGGTGAGGCGTGTTTGACTTGCGCTTCGAGTTTTCTTTGATGTTAAAACCTTGTTCTTTAACTAGATGAACCCCTTTTTCTTCAACTAATTTTCGTAATATTGTCCGTATTTTTAAAGTGCGAAGTTTTCTTTTTGATTTTAACTTCACCAAATTATTTTCCCGTGTAGTTGGCAGAATTTTCGTAGTAGACAATTTTTGCTAAGTTGTGGTGTTTAATAACATTACCTTCTTCTTTTTTTCTGTGTTTATAGTGTCTGCTTTCATTTTTAAGTTATGTATATCTGTTTTATTTCTTATTTTCTCTTTCTTATTTGTTTTGAGTAAAATTTTATCGCAAAAATGTTTATGACGTTCTTCTTCTTCTATTGTTCTTCAACTTCTTTCTTGATTCGGTTTTGTCTCGTTTAGTTCTTGACTTATTTCAGATTTTGAAATATTATTTTCTTGCTGTGAAATTTCGTCATCATGACAACTATAATTCTTCAATTCACTCATTTCTTCTGATTTGCTTATATTGTTGCTTCTTTCCGTATTTGGCTTTTGTAAAGATTCCTCTTTATTCTCTTCCTCTTCTTCGAACACTTTGCTGTCACAAAAATGAGTTTGTTTTTTCGCTAATGACAAATCGAATCTTTTAGTTGAGTCCACCATTTTCTTATTTGGAAATTCTTCATTGAGGCTGATATCTTCTTCGTTGTCCAAAGTATCTATAATAGGATTCATAATATACACTGCTGTTTGTTCTTCCTCTAGATACTTTTCTTCATTTTGAATAGCTTTCTTGTTGCTTGATTCTTCTTTTTCTGTTGCGAGCTGTGGATCATTTGCGAAAGATGAAACACCAAATTTTAGTTGTTTTTTATCCTCTAAAAGAGTTTGGTTTGTGAGCGAGTTCTGCAAACGGATTGAATTATAAATATTAGAAAATATTTTATTAAAGCTGATATAAGACTCTTCGTAGTTGTCATATCTGTGGTCTCTATGATCACCTCTACTGTAACCATCCTGGATGTTGTTGTAACTTCTGTAGCCGTTTCGAAATCTGTTTTCGTGTTTCTCATTACCAAATCCGTGTTGTGAATTTCTGTAATCGACATTATACTCGTCAAAATTCTGATCATAGTTATAACAGTTTTCTCTTCCATAATCGTGCGAATCCATGTTTCTGTTTTGTCCATTTTTTCTGAAACTGTTGTTCCTATTTAAATTGTTAAATTCAGCGTAGTTTCTATTTTTTCTTCTATATTGTTGTCTCTGTCGTCGATTACATTCTTGTTCTTGGTTTCCTGGTTCATACGCGTTATAGTGTTTATACGAATTTTGGTGGCAATATTGATTGATATAATCACCCTGTGTTTTAATATTCTCAAAATATCGATTGCAACAATTCTTTTCCATTCTATGTTCATCTTGTCTCAAGTTATAGTTATCTTGACGTTGACCTTTATATTCTCCATTTCTGTTAACATGTTGATAATCCTTTTTTTCAACATCATATCCTATTGACTTCCATCTTTCTATGTGGCCTTCTTGTAACATTACCTCATACAATGTGGACATTTTTGTTTCAATATAATTATTCGAACATAAACAATGAATAAAAAATGACTTATTTTAACTTTTCGCAATATAGAACATTTTTTGTGATTTAAAATCTTTAATGAAATTCCTAAGTTTTACAAATTTTAGTTCAACTTTTGCATTGATTTGAAATTACTAATTTTGTATATTTTTTGGTTAATAATTTCGTTTAAATATTTTTCTCATTTGTCAGATATGAATTTTATTGAGAAAAAAAATAACTTTAAAAAATTATATATTTTTTTAATTTATATAAAAGTAAATGAGTTTTTTTTTGTCTACACAAGCATTTCTTTCGATGTTTACTTCCTACTGACCTAGTCACCTGAGGTGTAATCTGACAGTGTCGCGTAACCAAGTTCGTATACCCATCTAATCTTATACACTGTCTCTCTATATTTTATTTATGTTACATATTTTTCATGGCCCATAAATATAAATAAAAAATAATTTTGTATCAATTTTTCATTAATTATTAAAAAAAAATGAAATTGAAATTGAACAAAAACTCGAAACTCAGCTTTTATGATTCTGTGACATAATTTCTACGATATTTATCTAGTATTCTTTTATTTTATCTTCATTGATGCTTTTAGTCACTTTTTTATTTCCTTTCAGCTCCAAACCTAGTCTTGCTCCTCCGATTTCTGTTCCTTTTATTAATTCTGTTGCATTAGTTTTTCGTCTTTAGTTTATATTGCTTATGTTGAAATAGTAATTTTCTTGTTATAAAATTTATTCGCGATTTTATTTTTATTAGACTCTTAATTTTCGATTTCTTTTTCATTTAAAACATAAAAAGCTGTGTAGTATATTTTTTTAATGAAAGATTTTATTTAACCGAATAAGGAAAATTTTTTTTAAATTGTTATTTTGCGCGATTACATTTTTTTGGAATTTTAAACCCCTCACTTGCCCAAGTGGCTACACACTTTTGGCAAGGTTATTCGGGGGAGGGGCGCGATTTATTAAAGAAATCACACTTGTCGATACAAGTGTAATTACTGGTCCCCTACAGTCCGACGTTAGCGAAACTGCTTTAGCTACTACCCGCACTTTCTCTAAGCATATTTTTTTTTTAATATATTTCTTTTGTCTGAAAAAAATTTAAAATGTATTAGTCACAATATAATTTTCATTCATATAAATTGCATCAAAGCAAATTTTCTCAAGTAAAAGAAAAAATGTTGTGTAAGTGTAACTTCTGTTTTTTTGTGTACCTACAACATTTAAAAATGCAAAAATCCACTATTGCAAAAGTAAAGGAGAGTAATCCCACCGCTGCCACCAATTGTAATGAACAAATTAAATTGTCAAACAATAATTTAGTTTAAAGGAATGTTACACGGGAAAAATCTCGAAACCTTCAAACTTATTTGGTAGTGGATCCCCTCCTTCCTACTTATTGTTCAAGCAGTGAGGTGAGAATCTCTACTTTTCACTAGTGGAATTTTAGGAGATTAGAATGAGGTGTTAAATGAAGTTAAGATAACTATAAACAATTACAATTTATTATTTGTTCCTCTGAAACCCTAATACATATTTATTTATCCCTTTTTTTATTCTCTTTTATATCTTTAATTTATAACTATAATATATTCTTGTTAATGTGTGTAATTCTAACACAATCTTTATTCTCCTCAAATGTATAATATTTGTGTGTGTGAAGTATTATTTAAGTGTATGTATACAATTGACTCACCTATTCGTTATTTGATATTATTCCTTTAAACTTCTTATAATCCTTTTTTTATAATATTTATTTTAGTTCAACTTCTTATAGCACAATTTCTCATTTAGAACTTTTATTATTTTTCACTTTTTATACTTAATTATTAATTATCAGTAATACATATGATAACTTCTTTATATTCAAAATAATGGCCAAACTGACCCACGACTTACTATCGCGAAGACTCACGGGCAAATGCCCAGATTTCCCTGTGTTAATCGATTTTATTAATCGACATTACAGTGTTGAAATTCTTCTTTAGTTTATTGCAGGGGCGGTATCAATTGCCCAAAATTCAACTGTATATAGGAAAACTGCACACGTTCAAGTGCACACGGAAAAACTGAATACAAGCAAATTTAAAAAATAAAATCATTAAATTAAATTTAAAAACTGTACAAATTTAAACTGCATACCGGTAAACTGACCACAGGAAAACTGCACACAAGTTAATTTCTATTAAATCTATTAAAAATAAGCTTGTGTGCAGTTTTCCTGTGGTCAGTTTAACTGTATACAGTTTAAATTAATTTCATTTTTTTATTAAAATTTGCAATTTTTAATAGTGTGCAGTTTTCCCGTGGTTAGTTTAACCAGTATGCAGTTTAAATTTGTACAGTTTTTAAATTTAATTAAATGATTTTATTTTTTTCAATTTGCTTGTATTCAGTTTTCCCGTGTGCACTTGAACGTGTGCAGTTTTCCTGTATACAGTTGAATTTTGGGCAATTGATACCGCCCCTTATTGCACCTGCTTGTTGCCAGGCACTTTTCTGCAAGCTTGCAGTTTTGGACAGTGGTGTGATCTTGGTTCATTAACCTGGACACATCACTTCTTAGATTTCACAATGCATTAGTATTTTAAGTATCATTCTTTTAAATTAAGTTCATTCACTTTTCAAAGCAAATTTATAAATGTGTGAAATGTAATAAACAGCTATAAATGAGAATTATATTTTATGTATTTAACTTCTATTTTAATTCTTCTAACCAATATTATAACGAATAGATGAATTATGTTTGTTTTATTATTATTTTTAATATAGGTATTTGTATTTTGTTCATACTTTCTTATAAACATTATAATTGTATTTTGATATCACGAAGGGATAAATTGTGACGAAGTCGGTTCGTCACAAACTTAAAGGAGAAATTAAAAAAATTTGTAAACATAATTGAATTCCTGCGAAGAATTTTATTACTTTTTAAAATAATTGAATTGTTTTTTTACAATTTTATGAAAATTTATGAAAACAATTGAATTCTTGTAAAGAATTTTTTTAAAAATAATATTCAAAAGAATTTAGTAAATCTAAAGAATTTTGCTATTTATGAAAATAATTGAATTCTTGAGAAGAATATTTTTACAGTTTCTAAAAATAATTGAATTCTTTCGACGAATTTCAATAAAAATTTCAAGAATAATTACATTTTTCGAGGAATTTGATTAAAATTGTATTACAAATAATTAAAATTCTGCAATGAGTTTTACTGTTTATTAAAAAAATTTAATATATTGCGAAGAAATTTTTTAAAATAAAATTATAATTACGGAGACTAACTTTGATTATTTCCGAAAAAATTAAATAAAATTCTTTAAATGAATTTAATTATTTTTAAAGAAAATTTTTGTACAGAAATTTTTTGATTTTGTAAAGAAATTTTAATTATTTCAAAAATTTTTAATTATTTGTTTATAAAAATTCAATTATCTTGAAACAATAGAATTGAAAAATTTTCAGAATTCTTATTTTTCAGAATTGTCATAAAAACTTTGCGAAAATTCAATTATTTATCAATTATTAAATTAAAATACTTTGAAAATTCGATTTGTTAAAAAGTTAATATCTATAAAAATTGAAATAAAAAGCGATTTTTTTAAAACAAATAAAAATAATAAACCTTTTTTTAATTTTGATGAAATAAAATACTAAAATTCCTGGCTTATTTCCGGTGTTTTCCTTGTCAAATTAAATTCCCGGTTAGTAGACACCCTGTTTCTCTACATTAAGAAAATTAAATATTTTTGACTAAGAAAATATTTTTGTTTTTTATTTTAGTACAGTAATGTTTGGAAATATTTAAAATGGAAATAATTTCGTTGATTTGACAGTTCAAAACTTATAAATGGTTAAATAATTAATTTGAGAATGAATGAATTAATTAATTTATTAATAAATTTCATTACATGAAATTAAGGAAGAAATTGACATTCAGTCAAAACAAAAGTTAGTCCAATAATGACATAACTTCCTGTTTTAAGAGTGAAAGACAAATTAATTTTAAACTTGCTTTAGTGGAAGGGTAAAGAATTTAATTTTCAACATTGTAAACAATTAATGTTGCACTTGAATAAAAATTATAATTTTTTGCTATTAAGAAATAATTGATAAATTTTAGGTTATGTTATCTAAATCGTTTCTATTGACAGAAAATTGTAAATTTTATTTAAATTCAACTTTAAATTACATATTTCAAATGTTGAAAATTAAATTCTTTACTCTTCTACTATATAACAAATTAGAAATTAAATTTGTCTTTTTCTGTTAAAGTACGCAATTATGATATTGGACTAACTAATAGAATATTGTAATATTATATTATTTACTAGTTAATACATATTAGTAATATTCAGCAAATAAGAAAATTATCCAATTTACATTTACTATAATCATATAAAAATTTTTGACTCAATCTTTCAAATGATAAAATAGTTTAGAAGCAACTGTCTTTTTTCATAATTTTATAATAATCTAATTTTACAGAGTTATAATTTTTAATTGTATAAATCATAAATTCTAAATATAATCATAAATTATTATAAATGTCATATAATAAGTATAAAAACATTATTTGCTATTAGCATTTGTTAAAGTAAACATTCTGACATATGACATTTATAAACATTAAAAAATATATTTCATTATATTTAGACTTGACAGACATTTTTTTTATTTATGATTTATACAATTTCATAAAAATTCTCAAAAAAGTAAATATGTGATTACTTTAAAGTTTAAAAAATAATTTAAAATTATATTCATAAACATAGAAATAAACAATAAAATATAAAAGAAGAAAATATATACAAGCGAAATTATTTATATAAATTTTGAATAAATAAATATTTGATTTATATTAATATTTAAGTAATAATTTAATTTGATATTAAAAGAAATTTACTGTAGATATTTGTTTCGACTGGTAATATCCCTTCCAAGCTTCGCGCTCGTTTTATGGATCTCGTGAGAAAAGTATAGAAGAACCTCGAAAGCGAAAAATGTACAGTTTGTAAAAGATGTGGGCCTCGTTGGTCCGAGTATTCTCGACGATATTCGTCCAAGTTCGGATTTCCAAATGTATGTGTGCGTCTCACGGACATAGGGAGGAAACATAACCCGCGAAAGCAAGTGAATTCAAATGACACCCCTAAGTACCAGTTTTTGGCCGCTAGAGGTTTTGTTTTACGGGAACAACTCATTTCCATTACGTGCCTACTCTCAGTTTCTCTCTGGTTCAGGGTACAATATGGACCCTTTTCTAAAAAGGACAGTTTTTCTATTAAAAACCATTTTTTTACAAGATTAATAATTAGGTACAATTTTATTGTGTCATTTCAAGAAAGAGAATAGATATTAAACTTATTTAAAAATTTTTGATCGTCTCTATTATGAAAAAATTGACGCAATATCCAAATTTTTATTCCGACAATTACGAAAAAAAAAGACTCTAACATCAATATCTCTGGTTCTTCTTAGAAGTTATTCAGATAAGAATTGTTTACAGTCCAGGACACCTTAAAGATGAAAAATCAAGAGGCTTTAAATTTTTCCACACCTCCATTTTCAAAATACGGATTACTTTTGCAAATGACCGACAAAATGGGCCCTTTTCATTTTTCTAAAGAACCAATATAATCAAACAGTTAAATTATCGATAAATTAATGGAAACCGCTTGATTCGACTTGCCAAAACATGTAGATTGATAATAAAAAATAAAAAAAATTAAGATTTTGCTCCAAAATTACTAAATTGCTATTATCTCGAAAACTAGAACCGACAATATGGGCCCTTTCATGTGGACGTCCACATATATGTATTTACATATTTAATGACACCAAGTTATTATTATTATAATTTTATTATTTTCATATAAATATTGTATTACTAACAATAAATGTCATTTAAAATAATAATATTGAAAAATAATTTTAGCAAAAAAAGACAATTTGTGATAATTTGTACAGTTTTTAACTTCATTCTTAACAGACTTTCAATATTATTTAATACATTTTCACAAGTTTTTATTCACAATACTTATTAATTATACAGATTAAATAGTAATTTTATTATTTTATGAAACGCTTATAATGAAAAATTCCGCTTGCATGTGGGATCGAACTCTCGTCCCCCGGCCCAGACGCATTCCGGAAGTCTTTGACGCACCTACTTAAACCGCACGGCCACCGAGTCTCGATGAGAACTTGGGCTAATGTATATGAGCCGTTCGCTAGAAAAACGACCTAAGTCGACTTAAGTTTTTGACGAAAAAATTAAATTAAAGATTCGGAAACGAATTACTAATATAATTTACGTATTAATTATATCGATCATTTTTCCCAATACAAAGGTATTATCAAAGAATTCTTTAAAAGAAAAGAAGGTCGAGTAAACAATGTTTTGCTACTTTAATAACATTATTTTATAACAAATGACTTAAGTCGTTTTTCCAGCGAACCACTAAAAATGAAACAAAATTAAGTATTTTATAAAAGAACACTTTTATTTTAATGTATTAAAACATATTTATTATTCTAAAAAGTCTTACGATATATTTTTTAGTAATATTCAATTAAATATCAACATTATAATGCACAAGTTTAGTTAACAAAATGAAAAATTACTCGCTTTTGTAATAATCCAAAATTTTTAAAAATTTCAAATTTATAGCAGTGAAGGCTTGTAGGAAAAACCTTCTTTAGTATTTAAAAAAAAGAAAATTGAAATCGGTGGAGATTTGTATTGTCGGCAGAATTTTGTCCAAAACACTGCATTTCTTCCCACTGTACGCGGTAGCAGAGGACGTGAACGCGCGCTTGCGTACGTGCTTCAATTTTGGGACCCAGGAAGTTTAAACACCTCAATTAATTCATAAATAGTTAATTCATAATAGTTGGAACTTTAGAAACTTGATATATGTAATCTATATGTCTTGTACAATACACTGATAACAAAATTTTTAAAAACCGCTTAAGTCGACTTAAGTCGTTTTCCTAGCGAACGGCTCATATATATCAATTAAAAATGAATATTAAATAATTCATAATAAAATTATAATCATTACACAATCATTACAAAATTCAACTTTTAGAACTAACCTTCCTTTAACCCTAACATACATTACTTTCTTCCTCAACAATTTCGTTTGAACCTAAAACATCGATTTTTAAATCTCCTTTGTCCCAAAAATATCCTTTTTCGTTCCCGAAAAAAGACCATAAAAATGTAGGCCATCATAAAAATGGGATCGAAAATTGTTAGCAATCCTAAAGTAAGTGTTTAAAGATGTTTAGCTTAGTAGATATGAAGAGGTATATATGAATAAATATACACAAAATATAGTTTGGATTTCCAAATTTTCCACCCAAAAATTTACTATAGTAAAAGCACAACTATCACATTGACTAAAACTTATATTGCAGTTAGTTTTTCGTCAACTACGACAAAGTTTGCACTCACTTTTTAAAAGTGTAGAATAAAATTCGATTTAAACAAAATCTATGTAATAAAAATAAAAAAAAACAATTTTGTGCTTGTGTTGTGGGTTACAAGTACGATAAAAACTATCAAGGAGTAGGTGGACTATAATAAACAGAAATCAAAAGGTTAATTAGCAAGGATTGTAATGTTTGGAGGTAAGTGATATTTATTTTGTGTGATAATATTAAATAACTTCAAATATCACGAGTATTAGGCGTAAAATCCCAATATCCATTGTTAACCCTACATTAAAAAAATTATTTGAATTAAATGTTATATTACTGAGGCAATAATGAAACGATATTATACCCATCATTTTCGCATAGTATTAAATATTTTAAAAAGACGAATTTATGAGCATAAATATTTAGAAACTCATAAAAAAGAAAATACTGTCCTATGTAAGCACGCCACCAATTTACACCACAGCTTCAATTTCGACCAATCAGAAGTGAGGATACTTGAATCCGTGTATCATGCCTACGATCTCAAATTTTTGGAAATGAACCACATTGTGAAAGACAAAAGGTCTATCAACTTTATAACAGACACGGAAAATTTGTCGATTATGTATTTCGACATAATTGATACTTTTAACAATTTTTTTTAAAGATTAATTTCTAAACAATTAATTTTACTTTTTTGTTTAAATTTAAATGCAATCACAATATTTTCATACATGTGTGTCTACCTTTAGACTACATGTACACTATAAATCAACCCTTATTTATTTCCATTCGTTCACACACCATATAACTTAACCTGACCTAACAGGGTGTGCGTACCACTTTTCACAACAGTGAGCACATCCATGCCTCTGTAACTGAAATCTAAATGTCAATATTACAATGTTTTTTAAAAAAAGTTTAGAAAAGTTTTTATGTATACTAGTCACTATTTTTGCGCGCTACGCACGCCCCTTTTATTTTTGCTATTAAAAATGGAAATGTTTTTACACCGAAAAGTTTCTAATATTACTCTAAAGATACACACATAGTTATTAAAAACATTTTATCTTTAAAGGATTAAATTTTATTTAAAATTTTGTGTACCTTTTCCCTTTTTAAATAATATGTTCTGGCAATATAACATTATCATCTGCATTATTTAATTCACCACTGACAACTTTAAGTAAAAAATCTACAAATTCCGTTTCTTGTGGTAAAGCTATCATATTATCTGTTAATGTGTATTTTTTGAAATATTTCTATAGTTTACTATTTCTTATTGATAAATTTACTATTTCTGATTTAGTACCCCGTTCTTTAATTGGTAGAGTTTGCCGAAAATCTCCACCTAGAATTACAATTTTACCACCAAAAGGTTTGTTGGAATAGATAATCCATAATTTCTAAAGCATATTTTGGAGCCATTGGTGCTTCATCCCAAATAAAAACATCTATATTTTCTAAAAAGAGGCCTTATAAAGATTAAACTTTAATGTTTGAAGATGAATTACTGTATAATAGAACGGGTAAGCCTAAAACTTTATGAACAGTTTTTCCATTAGGAAGCAGAGTCGCAGCTATACCTGTAAATGCTATGTTGCAAACATTTATTCCTTTACATCTTAACAATTGCCATAGAACCATCAAAAGAAGAATCCTTTAGGGCATCAAGTACATAATCAACTACAAGTTTTTGTTTTACATTTAATTTAGCATAATTCTGTTCTCTTATGTTAATATGTTCTGCAATATTTATATCATTAACTTGTTAAGTAAAAATTTCAGCTTGTATATCTAATATCCCCTGAAAGTCAGTTAAATTATATCCTTCGTTAAATAACATTGTTTTAATATTTCTACAAGCCCTTTGTTCAGCTTCAATGTCGTTTATTTTTTAATAATCTTCTGACATTTGACCCTTAAATTGTTCCCATATATAGTTTATCCGGATGTACAGGATGACATTAAATTAAAATTCTTGTGAATAATTGGCGAAGTGAATGAGGCATAATCCATAATGCAGCTTCTTCGATTGTCCTAGTCCACTCACTATCATCTTCTACAAGTCCTAATGCCAAACAAGCAGTTGTAAAAGATTCATGAACAACTCCATTAACTGTTCTCAAACTTTCAAAAGAAGTTGCTCCTTTTACTGTAAGCAACAATAATCTAAGATGAAATAACTCCAATTGATGTGGATTAACTGAATACATTCTTCCCTATACTTTTACTTTACGAATTCTTTGTTTCCATTCAAGAGATTTTGTTACCCATGTATAATGCTCTGGTATATCTGAATAATAATACTTTTGAGCATTACCATCTCGTTGGTTAAGTTTAAAATAATCCAAAAGTTTTGTATTTAAATCGAAAGAAATGCCGTTACTATCTTTTTCTTTTTGAATAATAACATTCTGTTCATTTGGCAAATGTATGGGTAAGCGATTAACGCTATGACTCTTTTTCTCTAAAGGTTTACTTAGAATTCTCCAAACTGCCTCAACTGGACCAACATATCTATTTTCTTTATAATGATGTATTTCATTATGAATAACAGTTACCTCACCATTCGCATTTGTGATAACAATAGATGCATCATCATGCCCTTTGAGAATATATTTGTATAAATATTTAACAGACTTGATACTCGAAACTATTTCTACATTAATATGGCAATTAAATATTTCTGAAACTTTAGGGCAATACGGAACAACGTTAGAATTATCAACAATAAATCCATTGGTCGTTCATACGCTTTATTATTATTTCTTCGACGACAATGAACGTAGCAATTTTCTTCAATTGTAGTTTCTTCTTGGTAACTTTTTGGAAATTTTTTTGAATATTTATTATCAATTAAACACCAATCTCCACAACGTTCGTGAATATTATTTTGCATTATTATTTTATGTAAAATAGGAATGATATTTTCATCAGGAATTTCTGCAGAAATATGACGATCAACACTTTCAACTGTTAGGGGAGCGTGGTCCTAAGTTGGCCGTGGGCCTAAGTTGGCCACCCTGCATTTCTCAAAGATGGTATACTGGACGAATCTATAATTTGTATCACTATTTTTATTTTTTAATTTAAGGTTCTCAGGATATTGTAGTTTGGATTCGACTTGAAGTTTTTTCTTAGTTAAAGTGTGTTTTTCACTTAATAACTTACGTTATCAATTGTACGTTTTAATTTATGCCTCTCACGATAATTTTTTTGAATTTCTGCCCTACTTTCTTTAAGTGTTTTTGATGAAATATTTCTTTCTTTATTTCATTTATAATTTTCGGGAAAGAATTGGATGTGTATGCTTCCTCTGAATAATTTTCATTATCAATTTTACGTTTTAATTTTTGCCTCTCACGATAACTTTTTTGAATTTCAGGCCTACTTTGTTTAAGTGTTGTTGATGCAATATTTCTTTTATTTATTTCATTTATTATTCTCGAGAAAGAAATTTCTTTCTTAATAGAGTTTTTAAAAAAGTTTGATTCTCCATACTGAAGTTAAATATCTTTTTCATTTAACAGGCAATTTCAGTTATACACAACTATGCAAGATCTACTATTAGAAAGTTGTACAGAGGGAAATTTACATAAAGTATTGTTTTCGAACATTAACATTAAATGATTTCTAATATTGCAATAATAGTAATTGACTGAGTGGGGCAGAATATTAAAAAACAACGATGTTGCAAATGCTATTGCATATACTCCATAAGAAAGACTGTATTCTGGTTGTTGATCAACAGTTGTGAAAACTACTGGTGGTTCAAAAGAATATAATCTAATTAAATAATCTCTTTGATCATGATTTAAACATTTTTTAATAAGACTATCAAAAATGTAAAGGCTTATTCCATCATAATAAGTACAAATCCAATGACCAGATTTATAAGATCCACTAAAAAGTATTTGAATGTGCTGCTTACTTTTCTCGATTGGAACTATCAAATCAATTGTTTGTAAACACAAAGTATTTTGCATATTATAAAAAAATTTGATTGTCAATAGCTTTTGAAATTCATACATATGATCATTATTTAGCATTGCTCCTTCAGTGACAACAATACTTAAATCATAAGTAGTTGAATTAACAGTTTCTCCTTTGTTAAACATTGTTCTTTTATTTTATAAAATTTACTTATATCAAGGATTTATAATTTTAAAAATAGTAATATTACATTAGAATTTTAACGTCAAGTTTTATACATTTAATTATAAATTTTATAATTTCCTTTTATCCAATGTTACCAAATTTTGCCTCTTATAGAAAATAACAACAAATTTACAATTCTCTCCTTATTCAAAACCTTAGAATTTTTCCTTCTATCAAATATAATCAATGTCCAATTTTGTCTTTCATCCAATTTAACTAATTTCCAATTTTGTCTCTTATCCAATATTTAACCAATTTACAATTTTTCCTCTTATCCAATTTAACCAATTTCCAGCTTTGTTTTTATCCAATATAACCAATTTTGCATTTTATCCAATTTAACCAATTTCCAGCTTTGTTTTTATCCAATATAACCAATTTCCAATTTCTCCTTTTATCCAATTTAACCAATTTCCAGCTTTATTTTTATCCAATAGAACCAATTTCCAATTTTGACATTTATCTAATATAACCAACTTCTAATTTTGCCTTTTATCCAATATAACCAATTTCGAATTTTGCCTCTTATCCAATATAACCAATTTCCAATTTTTCCTTTTATTCAATTTAACCAATTTCCAGCTTTGTTTTTATTCAATAGAACCAATTTCCAGCTTTGTTTTTATCCAATAGAACCAATTTCCAATTTTGCCTTTTATCCAATATAACCAATTTCCAGCTTTGTTTTTATCCAATAGAACCAATTTCCAAGTTAACCAATTTCTAATTTTGCCTTTTATCCAATATAACCAATTTCCAATTTTGTCTTTTATGCAATTTAACCAATTTCCAACTTTTTTATCCAATATAACCAATTTTCAATTTTGCCTTTTATCCTATTTAACCAATTTCCAGCTTTGTTTTTATCCAATATAAATAATTTACAATTTCTCCTTTCATCCAATTTAACCAATTTTCAGCTTTGTTTTCATCCAATAAAATCAATTCCTAATTTTTCCTTTCATCCAATTTAACTAATTTCCAGCTTTGTTTTTATCCAATAGAACCAATTTCCAATTTTGCCTTTTATCCAATTACAGACGATTTCCAAATTATAACAAAATTTTTAATTTATTAATAAACATTAAAAAAATATAACAAATTTTTTAACTTTATTAATAATTAACATCAAAAACAAAACACAACTCAATTAATTATTTAATGATTGAAAAAATTAAGAAAACAGTATCTTAATGTAATTCTATTATTATTTACTATTCACTTATTATCACTAATTATATTCACTAATACTTACTATTCACTAAATCACTATTTACTAATTCACAAAGTATTCACTAATAATTCACTTATTTAACTTTATATTCACTCACATATAGTGACTGAATTTACCAGTAAATTATAAAGATTTTTTAATTTAATTTTCGTTGAAATCGTTAAAGACACGTAGAACGTGTCACAAGGAAAATAAACTACGATATGATTTTTAAATTTAAAAAAATATTCGTTTTTATATTTAGGTGGTAGGCCCTAAGCGTGAGTGTCCTTTTCGTACTCGTAGATTGATTCTGAGGCCTATATATATATATTAGACCTGTATTAGACCCTACGAAGGATTACCACAAACAATACGAACCTTTCAACAATAGCCTTTGTAAATGAGGGACCCAGGTAATAATATTTTCTTTCTTCCTTCATCGCAAGGAAAACTATAGATAAAAGTCAATATATATACTTTTATAATTGAAACACAAAAGGTAACGTCTGGGTAACGGCGCCAGTAACGCCGGCTCTGGTTTCTCTCTTTCTCTAAAGGCAATACTCTAAAGGCAATATGAATAAGAATGTCTCTTTTTACCTAATTTGCATATCTACTCGTTTCATATTAAGGATTTGACGGTTGATCTGTGTTAGTTCTACGATGGAGCTTTTGTCTTATGAGACATTTTTATCTAACGTACAGAATTTTTACAATTTTTGAGGTTATGCATTAACATGCCTCCAATTTCAATATGTATATTTTTTTCTAATGTAAAAACTTCAACCCTTTAAATATGCGGTAAGTTACCTGATTTTTTATTCTCACTTTTTTGAAATATGACTATTGTATTATTATTTCCCTTTATGACCGATGTCTTTTTTGTTATTGTAGTTCCTGATGAGCCATGTACATGGCGAAAATGCATTTGAGTGGTGTTTAATCTTAATAAAAAATCTTCAAAAATAAATAATTTCTAATGTTTTTTCACCTCATGAACCAAAGGCCACGAATGAAACCAGTTTTCTTATTTATAAAAATTAAGGTCCAAAAATTATAATCTGTTAAATATTTTGTATTTAGAACAAATATTATAAATTATTTCAACGTTGTCTCCAGTTCATCACAATAAAAATTACCGCTGTATTGAATGACAATATTACCTGAATATTTTCGAGCATCGACACTACAATGTCGCCATGCTTTATTGCTTCAAGTCGAATATAACATTTGCAAAAATATTGGCAATATTTTTATGCAATATTAATCTATTTTATTTATTGTTTAGAATGGAGAAGAAGATTGTTAAATGGACAATATAAAGATGACAAGGGCCGATTATATCAACATCATGAATAAAAAGATTCCAACAAAATATATATAAAATACAAAAAGAAAAAAGAGCAATAATATAAAAAAATTCGAATTAGGTGAGAAACTTAATAATAATGTTTCTTGTAACGTTTAAAGTTTAATTTAATTTAAAATGTAAAAACTATAATATTGTAAAAGTAACAAATAAAAAATTCATAAATGATTTTATTGTTTTTAAGTGGATGTGAAACGTGCATTAAAAAGAGAGCACATCCTAAAAAAGGTGTTGTAGTGAAGCCAATTTTAAGTAAACAACCTTATCCCGGCCAAAAAACCGTGTACAAGATCATACGTAGGAACTTATGCAAGAACATTGACAAGTACTTTGTATGAACTTACACACGTTCGGCCCAAGGATTTAGAACAATGAACCTATACAAGAATATGCAAATGTTCTTGCAAATATAACTCAAGATAACGAAAAACACGAGTTCTCTCTTGTGTACTTGTACAAGATCGTGTATAAGTTCATGTATAATTAATAATATTATCTTATAATTATCTATTATTAACTTTTTTATTTATGCAAAATAGAAGGAAATTTTTAACTTTGTCTTTAGTCACTCTCCACATGTACGATCTAAAAATAACTGCGCAGCTGCAGAAGCCATAGAAAACTACTGCGCAGCCTTTAAAGATTTTAATTAAATTGTACAGGATCTTGCATATGAACTTATATATGATTTGTACAAGTTCATGAGTCTAATAGATAGTTTTACTTACTCTCGGTATGGACTCTTATGCATGTTCTAGCACATGTTCTTTGTTCCAAATCCTTGGGCTGAACATACACAAGTTCGTGTGCAAGATCATCTTATTAACGTTCTTGCACATGTTCTTACGTATGATCTTGAGCAAGGATTTTCAGCCGGGATGTACGCGGTCAAGTTGACCTAATCGATATGCAGTCCAGCAAAAACGGAGAATACAAATTTATTTTCAATTATCAGGACCATCTGACAAAATATACTATACTAAAGCCTCTTAAAACAAAAACTGCTGCGAAAGTTTGCTATAATTTGATTGATGTGTTTTGTACCTTTGGCGCTCCAGCGATTCTGCAATCGGACAATGGACGAGAATTTGTTAATTCGATAATTAATGAGCTGGAAATTATGTGGCCTGATTTAAAGTTGGTACATGGCAAACCTCGCCATTTTCAAAGCCAGGGTAGTATAGAAAGATGCAATCGAGATGTTGAAGACATGATCAGGGGCTTGGATGATCGATAATAAAACACTTAAGTGGAGCGAAGGTTTACGCTTTTGTCAATTTCAAAAAAATAACAGTTTACATTCCAGAATTAAACAAACCCTATTTGAAGCTTTGTTTGGGACCATTTTCTTTAAAGATACATTGAAAATTACTGCAAAAATTCAATAAAATCTCTTTCTTAACATTCAATCAGTTTTTGGGTCCATTAATTATTTACAAATTCACTTTATTATTTTTGTATTTGTTTTTTTTAGATGAAAATAAAACTTTTTCAGCCTGGCACTCATTGATATTAAATAATTTTACAAAAATGGCCAGGCTAATAAACAATCAGTTTTCAGAAAACATTTTCCAAACCTAATAATCAGATCCAGATTCGTCAACATTCAACACAGCATATTTGACTCACAATAAATCCCTATAAATACATTCATACAAAAAAATACCAAACAAAAAATCAATTGAATCTGATATACATAGTGAGGAAAATATAACTGCCAAGAGTTTTTTATTTCTTTTTTGAAGTTAGGGCATTTCCAGCCTAGGGTGGCAATAATTCTTCTCATGATATGCTTCAGTCTGCAAATTCAATGAGGTTTTTTTTGTCTTGTCTTTTTTGAATTTCTTTTTAAACTCTATCGAGCTCTGATCTCTTCGTAATTCTCCAGCATGTCCAGAAGCGAAATCGTTAATTGTGCGACATGAATGGAGATTGCGGGGGATGGAGGATTCTTGCATAAATTGAAAAACACGTGAATAATCACGTGACATCGACAAAATAATGAGAGTAAAATTAAACGATGCCTACCAGATGTTTAAATACAACTTTTGAACAAGGTCCCCTTTAATTAATTTAATTAATCTTTAAATATATTCATTATTCATTGATTATTTATTTGAAAAATCGATACATCTTTTTTTCATATATACTGACAGTAATTAATTATATATAAATACATACTTCTTTATTTTTGACACCATTGGTATAACGAACAACGAAATAAATGTCAATTTTCAATTTAAAATGATGTTTTTGTATATATACATTGATGTGATAAAATTAAAATAAAACTACAAACATATTTCTTCTCTATCTTCGAAAAGAAAGAGAAAAAAACAGTGAAATTCATAGGTCGAAGACTTAAAAACTGGTTTTCGTGAATGGCAAAATTGGTTTCATCAAATCCTGTAGATTTCATTAATTTTAGAATTTTTTCATTCAGCTTTTTAAAATTTATGTAACAAAAAAGAATTTGCCGATACACGTGTCAACAGAATTTATTTATCACTGAAATTTCGATATACATACATTGTGAAAAAATCTTTAAAAACACTCAGGGAAATATTGTATTTGAATTAAAGTTTCATTTTTACTTTGACTTTAATAGATTTTTATTTTTACTTTGATTTTTATTCTCACATTCATTTTTACTTTAACTCATTATTAAATTTTTTCACCTTCTTTTTCACTTTAATATATTTTGACATTGCACTCTTATTTTCCCTGTCACTTTAATAGATTTTTATTTTCACTTTCAGTTAGATAACTTTCAATTTTTACTTTTACTTTGATAAAAAGTGAAAATAATCAAATCTATCAAAGTGAAAGTATATAAGGAAATTAAAGTGAAGATAAAAATTTATTAAATTGAAAATGAAAGTGAAAATAGAAATCTAACAAAGTGAAAATGAAAGGGAAAATGAAAATAAAAATAGAAATTTAACAAAGTGAAAATGAAAGGGAAAATAAAAATATATAAAAATAAAAAAATAAAAAAGTGAATATGAAAGTGTAAATAAGATTGAAAATAAAAATTTATCGAAGTGAAAATGAAAGTGAAAATAGTAATCTAACAAACTGAAAATGAAAGAGAAAATAAAAATGTTTAATGTAGTAAAAATGAAATTGCTAAAAGTGAAAAAAATGTATCGAAGTGAAAATAAAAATTTATCAAAGTGAAAATTAAAATGAAAATAAAAACTTATCAAAGTGAAAATGAAAGGGAAAATAAAAATTTATAAATGTGAAAATAAAAATCTATGGAAGTGTAAATGAAAGTGGAAATGTAAGGGAAAAGAAAAATTTACAAATGTGAACCTAAAATTCAGTTGAAGTGAAAATGAAAGTTAAAAAATAAAGATTTAAACTGAAAATAAAAATCTAACAAAATGAAAATGGAAAAAAATAGAAAATGTATAAAAGTGCAGTGGCAGATTCAGGGGGGGTATGGGTGCTTACCCCCCTCCAAGAGTCAAATATTCATATGAGATAGAAAGAGATAAAATTACATTGGTTTTTTTAATGGATGCCCCCCAAAACCTTGTCTGGATCCGACACTGTAAAAGTGTAAATAAAATTGGTAATAAAAATTTATCAAAATGAAAATGTAAGGGAAAATAAAAATTTGTCAAAGTGAAAGTGAAGATTGAAATAAAAATGAAAATCAAAGTAAAAAATTAAAATTAACAATAATCATGAATATTCTCCAAATGTCATTTAAACAAACTATTAACAGACTAAAATTAACAAATGATTGAATGAAGTGAATTCGAACTCACCGGAAAAATAAGAATTGCGTAAAAAAGACATTTTGGTAAAATAATAATATTTTAAAATGATAATTTATTTCTAATTTCTTCTCTATTTAATTAGTCAAATTAATTTAATATTTAAAAATATGAAAATAATTATCAATTGAGAAAAAAGAATTCAATATTCTTCAGATTTTCGCATTTATATATTTAAAAGATATCGAAGGTAAAAAAAAAGCTTTTACTGAATATTTAGATTTCGCACACTGGATACGGTTAAAATCTAAAGTCGAAAGCTATCTCAAGTATATTGGACATGAATTTTTATAAGAGAAGGAGTTGATTCTCCTAATCTTTTTTGATACAATACAAGATTCGCTTTTGCCTTTCGAGTTAATGGATCGGATAAAAGCGGATCGTGTCTCGTGTCATGTAGTTCTTGAAACGAGTTCACCAGGTTGAAAGCACATACATGATTATGCACTGTAGACGAGAAGTCATCTAGAATCTCCCCCTCCCAAACCACTCCACTCTCCCATCACAGTTTTATTGCGAGAATATCATATTTTCTTAACCTGACTTTCAACTTGTTGAAATCCTTGATTTGTTGATTCACCTTCGCTTTGCAATTTATATTTTATTTCAAAAACGCATACCACATTCAAAATTGGTTTTATTTTTATACCACTCAACTCCAATGGGAAATGCCAGTGTAGTGCCGATGTTCACCACCGGCTTAGTACTCAGACGATTGTTCCGCGTAGTCTAGCCGAGCCTCGACTATTAGTGCTGGCGCAGTACAGAATTTCTGTTTCGCCAAAGCTTGGACAAGCCACGGCGGCAAGTGCTGGCTGAGTATAGAAAAATTGTTTACAACGCTCTTTGCCAACATTGCTTTTTTGACATAAACTTGAAAAAAAATTATAAAAAAAGTTTATGAATGTTTATAAATATGAATTTATTGAAAAAAATTAATGTTTTACTTTTCAGTTGTTCATTTTTTATTTTTATTAAATTTAATAATAATAATTTAACATAATTGTCTAATTTTGTAAATAATAAATTATTTAAACAAATTAAAATTATAAACAAAATTTAAACTTTAAATAATAATAATAATAATAATAATAATTTGGTTCCTATTAAAATACTATTATACTTCTTACTATGAATAAAAAATTATTAAAAAATTACCACGTAATTTAAGAATTACGTAAAATGTTAAATGCAATAAGTAGAGTAATTTAATTATTAAAAATTTAGTTTAATTTATTTTATTTGAATTTATTATTTCTAACGTATCCCTATTTTTTTCTTACCTTTGACTCAATAATGACGATAAATATGTCGTAACAGATACAATAGAAAAGTTGGATCTACTGAGAGCACATTTCGCCAGAATAAACAATGGAAATAGAAACAAAGGGCGAGTAGGTATAAATAATATTGTTAAATCAACGGTTGATAAATTGATAAATTCGAAATAGTAATAAATAAATCCATAAGCAGAATTTGTGACGAAAATGAGGTTGTGCCGAATGCTCAGTTTGGCTTCCGCTATAAGCACTCAACGATACATGCGATCTCGAAACTTGCGGCGGATGTTTGTTGGGCACTGCAAAAAAAGAAATTTGTCGGCGCATGCCTTATAGATTTAGAGAAAGCGTTTGATTCTGTATGGTTGGATGGATTGTTTTATAAGCCCTTAAAAAAGAAATTTCCACACCACCTCATTAGAATTGTTTGGAATATGCTCCATGAGAGAAGAATAACTGTTTTTAATAAAAATAAAAAGTCAAATCTGACCTTTGAGCTTTTTGCGGGATTGTAACAAGGAGCAGTAAACTCCCCTATTCTTTTAAATATATATAATATATATGTTAGGATCAAAAGCCGAAAACGGCCAATGGACGAAAAAATAAGTCAAACCTAGTCTTGGCCTAAGCAGTTTTGACAAAACTAGTTGTGGCAGATTTACACTGACCATTGGCCGTTTTAAATTGCCAAAACTAGAATTGGCATTCCGTTATTTGACAAAACCAGATGTGGTATCGACGAAAATGACAAAAGCCGTTGAATCTGAAAATATGTTTATATACTGAGCATTCCATCTCTTTCTTTTCTTTCTCTCTTAGTATGTCATTGATTTGATTGATAGGCATTGTATATAGAATTGGAAACTCAATATTGTTAATTACCCAAGTGCGAAATTAAAAACGGCCCAAAACTGGCCCAGTGACGGCATAGTCAGTGCCTACTCTTGGCAGACAATAGTGGCCCGACTGTCGGGAGGTTAACCGCGGTAGGCCGTCGGCAGCTAATCATCGGCCGATTCTCGGTAAACATTAATGGCCCATTATTGGCTGCCATTACTCCTCAGTGTTGAAAAAATTTTAAAAAAATATATTTTTTATTTAATTAACTAATTAATTCATAATATTTATACAGTTTATTTCCCTAAATTAATCGCAAACTTACAAATATTTGAAAAATTCTCACCGCTCGCGGGGATCGATACCTGAACCTGACGCACCACAGCCTAACACTCTGACCACTCTGCTACTCTGACGTGAAGTCGAGGAAACAAAAGGGTTCTTATAAGCTACACTACTCTGGCCGATAATGTGCCATTATTGGGCCGAGCTACGTCCCAATATTGGCAATTATAATTTGCCATCATAGATACAAAATAATAGACATTAATGTGCCATTATTGAGCCAAGCTACGCCCCAATTCTGTCAATTACAATTTGTCATCAAAGATACAAAATGTTTGCCATTAAAGTGCCACTAATGTGTCATTAATGGGCCGATCTTCGTCACATCACTGGCACTTGAATTTTTCCTTTAAAGATTTATCAACTTTGCCAATAATGTGCCGTTATTGGGCCAAGCTACGTCCCAATTCTGGCAATTATAATTTGCCATCAAAGATACAAAATTTTTGCCATTAAAGTGCCATTAATGGGCCGATGGTCGGCACATCACTGGCAATTGCTTTTTGCCATTAAAGATTGATCAACTTTGCCATGAATGTGCCATTATTGGGCCGAGAGCTGGCCCAGTCTTAAAAAATTTGAAAATCTGACCATCGGCGCCATCATTCGCCCATCAATGGGACGTTTTGAACACCAGTAATGGCCCAGTAACTACTGCCAATTCTCGGCAGACATTACTAGACCAATGATGGGCCGTTTTTGCAGTCTTGGCATTTCGCACTTGGGTAGTATTCATTCAGAACGTCTACTGCTCTGTGTAGAAAATTTTAAATAATTGTAGTGTGAATTTTAAGTTATTACAAAAATGGAAAAAAGTGTCTGTTCGAGCAAAAATTAAATAAATATTTAAAAACTTTGGACCCTGACAATGTTTTTACTGTTGAAAAGTACAATGCATTATTATTGGATGTAACAGAAGCGAAGAATAAAAAAAACAATAAGGAATCACTTTCGACAAAACAGTATCGACGATTACGTCGATTCGATGTTGTAAACATCGGAAACTCAGAAAAATTAATTCAGAATACAAAAATTGATAATGGACAGCGTGTAATTAAATATTTTTGTAAAGTTGAAGATTTCTTTTATGTATTAGAAAAAGCTCACAGAGATTTGAAGCATAAGCGGACAAGAGGTAAATAGTCAATGCATATTTTAAAATAGTATTTATGACTAATAAAAATATATGAAATTAATTAATAATATTAATTGTAGTAAAGGAGAATAAAACGAAAACATTCGGACAAATAGTTTTTAAAAATTAGTTTACTCCTACGTTTCAAAATCTAAATGATTTCCTCTTCAGGGAGTCTATAAAAATATAAAAAAATATACAAAAAATATAAAACAATATACAAAAATAAACAATATAAAAATAATATACAACAAAAAATAATAAAAAATAAAAATAGTATATAAAAAATAAATAAAATAATATATAAAATAATATAACAAAAATTATATACTTAACATTCGTCAATCAAAAACAAAAAATAAAAAATTATAAAAAATATATAAATTTCAAAAAATTATAATAAATTAATGTAACATTCATTCATAAATAATAAAAAGGTTATAAAAATGTTATAAAAATATCTTACCAAAAATAAAAATTAATAAATAGACATTCCACGGTGCGTGTAGTCAAAATTAAATGAAAAATGATATTACCTCAAATTTTTTTGTTGATTCTGTATCCTAGCCCTATATAGACATATCTTATGAAGAGACGAAAATTGTAAGTTTAGCGCTTTTTTTAACGACGTCAATTACATTTTTTGATAATTTTTACATTTTTCAACATATTTTATATCATTTTTAACATATATGATTACGTAAGAACTTAAAAGTAAATATAGATCCAACAGAGTGATGTATTTCACATTCAATGTATGCTTTGTTATTGTTTAGTACACGGAGAGACCGAGATTACTAATTTTTGTATAAAATCACACTAGAATTTACTATTTTCACATTGCAACCACAGGAAATAAGGGGACTTTTTGTATTTTTTACTATTTTCTACACTAAGTCACTAATCCGACAAATGTTCACCAAATTAGCAAAGTTTCTTACTATTTCGTCCAATAGTTCCAAACAACTGTAGTAAACTCAGAAGTATTGTGCACGTAAAATTACTATGGTCGTTTGTAAATGCAGAAAGAAAGAGTGAAAGAAAAAATAGGGATTTTTATCGCCGGTTTCCCGTCAATTCTTGACTAATGGAGGTAAACTGGAAGGATTTTTACATACACAGACACACATACACTTATATATTTGTTGGATAAATATTTGAAGACAGACACATGTTTATTTCACTTATATGTATAGACGCGGTTAATTCATACACTAATACACAACTGCACGCACGACGACGAATTTCACTGAAAGTATACATCTTTGTTTCCTTATATATTGAATGATAAAATTTTACAGCACTTACGAGAAAGCAGTTTACTTTTAACAACTTATTATAAGACATAGTTCTTGGGACAGGAATAAATGCAAAACTTATTAATTTATAATGGTCAATTTCTGAGATAACGAACGACCTACGTTTCACTTTATATTTAATTATTGTAGATAATATCCAAATTTATTTACTACAGTGGATAGTAGGTTTTAGTGGAAAATGTTTTCATTTGTCAGATTTTGTCTAATGAAATTAGAGAAAACTATAATTAATTTTCGCTACATTTACAACTCTTACACAAAATATTAAAACTTGCTATTTCAATGTAGCAAATTTATCTATTTTTTTGTAAATTTATCTAATTCTGTAGTATATTATGCTAAAAGTCCCCTTATTTCCGGTCATTGCAACCATTTTTAGTAATTTTTACAAATGTGGGTCTCTCCGTGTATCGGTTAGCCCCGCTAACATTGATTTGACAACAACGAAACAATAATTTAATACAACATGTACATAATTACACTCTTGAAAAAGTGTAGTTATATGTGAAGAGTATTGTAAACTAGAGTAGCCCTTAAAAGTAGTTTAAAACCGCTGCCAAGTTGTATATTTTTTATAATTTTGGTGCTCATTTCATAAACACTTTGCTTCCTCTTAGAGGTAATAATAACAGAAATATATGAATAAATTTTCATAAATATGGTAAAAGTGATTGAATTTTGGGTCAATAAATGTATTTTTAAATACCCTACAAGATAGTTACAATAATTTAATAGTTAAATAAAAATTTTCAAACAAAAAAGTTGAGAAAATGTCATTTTTTACAATTTTTAGTTTTTAAAATACCAATAATTTCGAAATTTATTATCGAATTAGGTTCAAAAGTAGGTCAATCGAAGCGTTTTTTAATGATCTACAAGTTGGTAACGATAATTTTAAAGTTACTTCTACATTTTTCAACAAAATTTTCAAAAAAGTCTTATTTTCCAAAACTTTTAATTTTTAAAAGTTTAATATCTCCGGTCAATATGGACAAAAAGTGTTCAATTAGAGCTCAAAAGATGCATTTAAAAAACTCTACAAAATTATGGAAAAACATTTATAGGTATCCTAACATTTTTTTAAAGTTATGGGCAAAAAATGTTTTTTTGGAAAATTAAAAATCCAAAAAAAATTTAGTTAAACTTCATTAACCTATCACAAAGTACTCTCAATTTATGTCCGCAGATGAGATCTACAATTTAAAAAAAAAATTCAACCCAAAAGCTCTTCATGATTTCGAGATATTTATGAAAATGTGATGTTTACACACACACACACACACACACACACACATGCGGAATGACATTTTTTAAAAATGTCATTTTTGAACTCTTGAGGTCGAATAACATAAAGATATGTCAAATAATCGAACTCGAAAAATTTTGGTATTACAATACTTCCTCTATGAGGAAGTAAAATGATATAAAATATGTTGAAAAATGTAAAAATTATCAAAAAATGTAATTGACGTCGTTAAAAAAAAGCGCTAAACTTACAATTTTCGTCTCTTCATAAGATATGTCTATATAGGGCTAGGATACAGAATCAACAAAAAAATTTGAGGTAATTTTATTTATCATTTAATTTTGACTAGACGCACAGTGATTCGTCAGCAAAAAATAAAAATAAATTCACCCATCAAACGTCAGAGAATTCATAGAGTTTGGAGTCATAACTAAAGTAAATAAGAATCGAAATTATAATAAAGAATTTAGAACAAATAAAGTGAAATAAAAAGAAAATAAAAATATTAATTTTAATTAAAAAATAAAAAATAAATAAATAAAAAAATTTTTTTTTATAATAGTTAATTAAAATAATAAATAAAATAAAAAATTAAGTTGAAAATAACATACCTATAAAAGATTATAAAACCAATTTTGTAATAAATAAATAAATAAATAACCATTAACATCAAGTTAAATAAATAAATTAACACTAATAAACATGGACATTATAATGACACACATTTATAATAACACAACACAGAAATTTCAAAAAAATACTTAAATAAATTAAAACTCTGCGTGTGAAGTCAAAATTAAAATTAATTAATTATTAATTAAAATTAATTAATAATAATTGAAATATTTAAAAAGTAATAATAATAATAAAAATAATAGTATTACTACATTTTAATTGTTAATTACTTACTAATTTAATGACAATAATTTAATTATTATTTTTAATAATTGAAATATTTAAAAAGTAAGTAATAGAAATTAAGAAATATTTGGGTATTAATAATAATTTTTTTTCGCAGTTATGGAGGTTGAATTGAAAAAAAATATGTTAATATTTCGAGACCAGTTATTGAGATCTTTTTGTCATTGTGCGAGGAATGTCAGTTGAAAAAGAAGACAAAAAAACGAGGAATAGTTGTTCGTCCAATACTATCTAACGAAATGAAGTGCCAAGTGGATTTTATCGACATGCAGATTTTCGCTTCATAATGAACTATCAGGACCACTTAACAAAATTTACGATGCTTCGACCATTGAAATCAAAAACAGCTGAGGAAGTCGCATATAATCTAATAGATATTTTCTGCATATTTGGTGCTCCTTACATTCTGCAATCCGACAATGGCCGTGAATTCCAAAATCAAATTATCAACAACCTTGCAGAGATGTGGCCTGGCTTAAAAATGGTCCATGGAAAGCCTCGTCATTCCCAAAGCCAAGGATCAGTTGAACGGTCCAATCAGGATGTAAGAGATATGCTGGTATCGTGGATGGCCGATAATCCTTTCTTAAAAAAGACATGGAGTGGAAAGGTCGAATGTATCGAAAAGTATCGAAGTAAAGAATGGGCAATGAGAATGTAAAATCTTAATAGAAGGGTGTTTTTAAAATTGTTTGTACATGTGAAGGTGGCGCTGCAGTCGTATGTTATTTAAAAAGAGCGCGAATATATAAATTTTATTTTTGTTAAGAGAAAGTACTCATAATAAATCTTATTTTGCATTGTCAAAAAAACGTCAACATTTTAAATATAAATAAGCAAATTATTAACTGAAAAAATTTGAATATTATTATTAATGAAATAATGGACTTGGACAATGGACATATAAAAACTAGCACCGTAGAAGGCCGCTTGCGGCCGTCGGAGGAGCTAGTAAAAGCAAAAAGTGGTCGGAAGGGTTACGCTTCGTTCAAAGTAAAAGGAATCGTGCTCTTCATACTGGAATTAAAGTAAGTCCATACGAAGCAATGTTTGGCTGTTCTCAAAAAATTGGTTTAGACGATTCACAATTATTGGAGATAGACTACACTTCAATTAATACTGAAAAAGAACTTCAGCAACTTCTAAACACACATAACACTGAGGATCAGGATGAGGACAACACAATTGTGGAATGTAACATTTGTGGAATTGAAGTTGACGTTGCGGACCTTTGTTCCAATATTGACGGGAATGAAGAGCTAAATGGCAAACAAATATGCAAGGTGTGCTTCAGAAAAAATGAAATTGGTAATACACAGGGAGCAGCAGCAGCAGGGTTGCAGAAGCAAACAGAAAAAAAGCTTGCTCTTTCTAACGAAAAGTTAACACCAGTTCTTGTAGGGTCAAATGTTGTAGTAAGAGTTCCTGATGTAGATAGAAGCAGAGTTTCAGCTCGTAACGTGCTGGCAGTTGTTGAAGTAGTGACGCCTGATACCAGGCCTGTCCTGTCTGTCAATGTAGCTGTCAGTACTGCCAGTGCTGGCGCAGTACTCCGCCAGTTGTAAATTTCCCATTAGGTCAGGGAGAAAAATTTCTACCTGAAGCATACGCTTTATTTTTTTCATTTATTTTTTCAAACTATTTTATGTGAAAATTTGATTGAAATAAATATGTTTATTTTTAATATTTGCTTCTTGTTTTTTTATTTTTAATAAATCAAGCAGTCGGGGTACAAAAAGACTATTATCATTTTTTTTTTTTTAATGACGCTTAGCCAACTGTCAGAACACACACTCTTATATACGTTATATACCAACTTGTTTTTGCTTTTCTACAGAACGACTTTGAGGTTAGGAGTACTCGCATTTGACTGGACTACCCATCTAAATGGGTTTTCTCGCCAGTGGAGAGGGAAACTGTAGAAAACCTCTCCGAGTACAACCGGTTTATCGACAGTCAAATTCTAATGGTGTGTACCGGACAATAATGGACGGTACAACATCATTATACTTCGACGTCAAACCTCCCGCTCAGATTATCTCACGTGCCAGAAAAATCCCAGGCTAATGGGCGCGAACCAAGTACCCTTGGTCCGCCCACCGAGCTAGGCATCTATCCGACCGAGCTAATCTGTCGGTGACTATTTTCATTTTATTCGAGGAATTACTTTTATTGAAAATTTGTCTTTAAATTAAACTTCACAATCTGATAAAATAATTTTTCTCTTTAACCTCTGACGTGCTAGAGACCTGATGGAGACTAAATTAAAGTTTGAAACGTGTACTTCAAGATTAATAAGCTAAAGAAAAAAAATAGAGAATTTTCAGAAAGTAGGAACAAAGACCCTTAAAAACACATTTTTTGGGGGATTTTTCCCACTTTTTTCACAATCTTGATGAGCTAGACAACTTTGGAATCTGGGTTCGTATTCAGCAAACAAAAATACATTGAAAACCACTCCCATATTAAAAGTAACTTAAAAATTTCATTTTTGGATCTTTACCCCCATTTTTTTCAAAATCCTCTTTTTTGGTCTTGCGCACATTCGTCTTAAACTGCACTTTTAAGCTTTGAAAGAAGATCTCATGGAAGTCTCGAGTACATGATATTAAACAGAAAAAACTAATCGAAAACGACCAAAAACTCGCTTTTTGGGACTTTACCCCCACTTTTCCCAAAATCCTGACGTGCTAGGTAATTTAGGAACTATAGATGGGAAAGTCCATTGACTTTCGTCTGAGAGTCGTTGCCACTACATTTTAAAAAAATCTAATTTTTATATATGTGAAACTCGATGATTTTCTGAGTTCATTAATTATTTTGTTTATTAATTATTATGTTACAAATTTTATTTCGTTTAATAATATTAATTATCAAAAGTAGGTGGTTTACGATGTGATTTTGTAACCTTAAATTTTTTAACTTTTTAAAAGACGTTATTATTCAAAAACAAGGGTTCCTCACTCATGAAATAACGTAAAATTCTGGTTCAGATCTTGTCATACTCTGTATCAAGAAAACTATACAATTATGTTAGATTTCGTCAGAGTCCGTCAAAGTCTGTCACTGAACGCGTGCGCAAGGAACCAAGTAAAACGCTCAACTTCGCATGATTTCGTAAAAATCTGTCAAGCAATGTTTAAATTAATCTAACGGAAAATCCCCTCGTTTAAAAACTATTAAATATTATCCTCTATTAAAATTTGACGAAGGAGTTTTTCTTCGTTCTCGAAATAATAATTATAAAAATTTTTGTTCAAAAAGGTTAATTACACAGTGCAACAGAATTTCACTTTTTTATTATTTCTGGGATCGCATAGGGTGATTTTATAGGTTTTTTGATGCTGAATGCGAATCCGTAATCAGAATTGTTCCATCACCCTAGGTTTTCGAGAAATTTGACCTTGAAAACTGAAAAAGGACATTTTTGGGATACTTTTTGGTTGTTTAATCAGGATACAAAAATTTTTTCTAGGGTTTTAATGATATGCGTACGCAAGCTCACATCCTCCTCAACAATCTCCAATTTTAACATTTTTAAAATATCTGTTTATCGATGAGTTATCTTTGTTTTTGTAAAATTATTGTTAAAGAATTTGAAATGATAAACAAAAAAACAATCATTCATTTATTTTTGATTTTTCTAAGAATGTAATAGTTTTTTTTAATGAATCATTGGTTTCTGCTTGATATTTAATGGGTTAATATTAATAATATTAATATTATGTAAATATTTTTCTCACTGTTATCCCATTTGACGTTACGATGAGAACTTTAAACAAGGATAGCTCATCGAAAAATAGATATTTTTAAAATGTCAAAATTGGAGATTGTTAAGGAGGATATGGGCTTTCGTACCCATATAATGAAAACCCTAGGAACAATTTTTATACCTTGATAAAAAACCAAAAAGTATCCCAAAAACGGCCTTTTTTCAATTTTCAAGGTCAAATTTCTTAAACATCTAGGGTGATGGAACAATTCTGATTACGGATTCGCGTTCAGCATCAAAAAACCTATAAAAATCACCCTATGCTATCCCAGAAATAAAAATGCTGTTGCACTGTGTTATAAGGCTTAAAATGAACAACAAGCATTGTTATTTTAGTGTCAATATCAACTTCAAGTCTTAGAATTAACCTTTTTGCATACAAAATTTTTATAATTATTATTTCGAAAACGAAGAAAAACACCTTCGTCAAATTTTAATAGATGATAGATTATGTTTTAAAAAAATATTTGCAAAACCCCAAATTTTTTGGAGTTCTGACAAAAAAGTTATAAGTGAAACAAAAAGTGTAATTTTTAAGAATAAAAGAATTTTTTTAATTAATTTTCTTCCACAAATAATAAAATTTTTAGTTTATTTTGGTCGTTAGTACGTGCAGAAAAGAAAGATTTATATTTATGGTAAATACCAACACCTAATACTTAATAGTTTTTGAATAATAACGTCTTTTAAAAAGTTAATATTATTAAACGAAATAAAATTTGTAACATAATAATTAATAAACAAAATAATTAATGAACTTAGAAAATCATCGAGTTTCACATATGAAAATTAGATTTTTTAAAAATGTAGTCGCAACGACTATCAGACGAAAGTCAGTGGACTGACCCAGATCGTGTTCAGCGGACAAAAAATCCTTAATTCTTAATACGAAAATCAAGTAAATTAAATGAAAATTTTCATCGTATTTCATATATAGGGAAGAGTGGGGCAAAATGGGATAGGCGGGTCAAATGGGGTACCTCTGTTATTCCATGATAGGTACTTTTATTTTTTTTTCCTCGACATATATCATTCATGTTGATAAGAAACTGTTATTAATTATGAAGACATTCCAAAGAAATTTTTTTTTTGAAAGTTATACAACTTTTAAGTTTAAAGCAAAAAAATATGAATTTTTTTCAAAATTAAAGTGCTCACCAAACTTTTTGGGATAATGCATTTAATTTGGCAAGTGTGGTATCTTTTTCAGTACTTATTCTAGAGTAGTTTCCAATAGAATAGATTGTTTAATTGTTTACAATAACTTGTAAACATTGCATTTTGTTTTAATATGCAATGTGGGGCAGAATGGGGTACCTAAGTGTGGGGCATGCCGGAAGCTACGCCGTTTCATTAAAACTATTTAAAAACATTATATTATAATGCCGATAGGTGGCAGCTTTTGAGCACATGTTTGTGCGTGTCTCGGCCTTTTTTATATAGTTTAACCGGTTTATAAGTTCGGTTTAATTTTTCAGTGGAGTGTCTTCAAATTGTGGTGCTTCCCTGAATTTATTATTTGTAATTTTTCACTTGAATTTTGCATTTGTTTATTGTAAACTTCAGTTTACATTTCCTAACCTCATTTTGGACATTGGTTGATTAACAAGGTTTTCTTTTTCATTAAAGTGAGTTTGCAACTTGAAATTCTTTTTGTGAACATTTCATTTTTACAAATTTGTACTTTCTCGTAAATTAATAATGTCATCAGCACTAAATATGGAGAAGTGTACAAAGTGTGGTAAAGATATTGCACGTGCTATTCCTACGTTTTGTTCTAAATGTAAACTTCCTTACCATCGGAGCTGTGCAATACAGACCTCAACTTTACCTGATAAGTCGTATTCTAAGTGTTGTGAGCCGAGGTCATTGCCCCCGTCAGCTGATTCACAAAGCTCAAACTATGATGTCAAATTCAATACTATTATGGACGCCATAAATCAGCTGGCGCAAACAATTTCTCTTAATGTCACTACCATGAATGAGAATTTTAAGGAAGTCAATGTTAAATTGGATGAGACACTTTCCAGAGTTATCAATATGGAGGGTAGAGTGGTCGATTTGACGAATCGTCTTGCTTTGGTTGAGGAAAGAATTGACAAGATTGAAGCGGGATGTACGCGGTTGGACAATCCAACAATCGAGACTAATGCTTGTATTAATGAAATAGTTGATCGGTCTGAAAGAAAGTGTAATTTAGTTCTATTTAATCTTCCTGAAGATAAAACACCTAACATAGACTCTAACACTTTAAAAACTGTTGTCAGCAACAAATTCAAAAAGTTTATTGATTCAACTGATCTTGATGGAATTCGAACATTCAGAATTGGTGCTAGTGCGCAGGTCTCTCGAAAGCCACGCCCTGTCAAAATCGTATGTGCGACGGAGGAGAGGGCACAGGCGATTTTGCGATCGTTCGTGGCTGCTAAAAGGGACTCTGTAAAATCAGCGGACTTGGAGAATTTATGGATGTCGAATGATAAAACGACGATGCAGAGGGAGGAGATCAAGAGAGTGAAGGAGCAGTTAGCTGTGCGTCGACGAGAGGGAGAAGCAAACATTTCTTTGGTTTTTCGTCGTGGAGTCCCCACAATTATTAAAATCCCTCCCCACAAACGTACTTCTACTCTCACACTTCAGATTGGCGGGTAAACAGTTAGCCAATCCAACTGTAATACCTAGTTTTGGCTTAATTCTTCTGTCTTCTCTTCAGTGTTATGTATTCAGCAAATTTTTTGTGTGTGGAATTTTTTAGTTAAACTCATTTAGAGTATTGTGCCTTATTTTTCAAAATAACATTTTGTTAAGCAAACAATCTTTATGTTACTCATTTAATTTTTAAATATTTTTACAGTTTCTATAACGTTTAAAACATCTTATTTCATTCAGAACTTTTAATTTTATTTTTCATGTAATTTTACTAATTGTTTAAAATTAATTTGGACAGAGAAACAAATTTATAATTTATCGTTTAATAACATTATATTGATACTTTTCTATTAAACTGTAATATTCACTACAATAACTAATTTTCTAACTCAGTGGAGAAACAAAAATATCTTATTATATTACTTCATTTTCATTATTACACTACAAGATTCACTAAAATGGTGTTTACATTTATACCGAACTTAAACTGTTGAAGCGCCAACCTTCATATTGTATTTGTTTTTATATGTTACAAATGTAACTATTAGAATTAGGAGTACGTTATGTACGAAAGGGCATGTCCCGTTATGTTTAAAATAAATCAATAAAAAATAAATCAATTATGCATATTTAAAGGTTTCCTGCAGAAGAATCGATATTTTTGCTTCGAGGAATTTATACTATCGATGTTTCATTATCGGTATATCGATATTTTGCAATATCCATGTTTTTTTGTTAAATTCTAATAAATATTACTTGTTTTTTCATAATAATAAAGAATCCTACTTATTGTTTGTATTTATAATCTGATACAACAAGAATTTAATGAATTTTGAAAAAAATACTTAATGTTTTGTATAGTTATTTGATACCACCTCATTTTGCCCCACGGGTGGGGCAAAATGGGATGTTAGCACTTTCTCAGAAAATACGTTATAAGTTCTTTCAAAAATTTTTTTGTCCAACGCCTGCAGTGGAATTGAACTATTGTACGCTAGGCACCAGTGGAGGAAAGTGCTACTTTCCTCCACTGGTGGTTGGCCAGTGGAGGAAAGTACTACTTTCCTCCACTGGTGGTTTGGCCAGTGGAGAAATGAGTTTAATGACTGGAAGAAAAATAGAATTATTTGTGTTTTCCTTTTAAATTGTTAATATTAATGTAACTTACGTAACTGAACTAAAGGTATGACTTACATAGTTTACGCAAGGTACGCAATTTACGTAAGTAACGTAACATATCCAAATACGTAAGTTATGTTCTTACGTAAAATACGTAAGTTATGTTCTTGCGTAAATTACGTGAGATATGTTCTTACGTAAAGTACGTAAGTTGTATTCTTACGTAATTTACGTAAATTATGTTCTTACGTAACAATAACCAAATCATAAAGAGTTTTTTCGCTTTGAATTATTAAAAATGTAATACATTAGTGAGTTACACATTTTGAAATATTAATTATAAACATTGTTATAACCACAAAAATCTTATAAATAAAAATTGAGTTAAATAAAATAAGTGTTGCAGTTGTTGGACAAAGTATCGTGTACAATTCGTGGAGAAAAACGATTTTCGCTCGCTTGATTGCTGCACTCGCTACGCTCGAGCAGCAAACTTCAGCTCGCGAGAAATCGCCCTTTTTCTCCACTCGTTGCACAATATACTATTCTCCGTTATTATCATAATTCCCTCAAAGCTAAGTGTACAAAGAAGAATTCTGAAGTTTAGCTGAATCGATTTATTCGTTTGGTTCTCTGTAAACAGGCAATTTCAAAAAGGTACCCCATTTTGCCTTACTCTCCCCTAAACTTAAGATTTTTCTGAACGCTGATTTTGAATTACAGATTTTCAATATTCAAAATTTTTTTGACAATATTGCAGCAATTTTTGAAAACCTAAACTGTGCAATATTATAATGAAATATTGCAACAACATTTTTTACTTTCTGGATGACTTACAAAAATCTATAGAGAAATATTTACAATTTTACAAAATATCAAGTAAACGTGTAATAAAAAATTTTATGAAAAAAATAATATAAAATAAATAAATATTAAAATTTCATGTTCAAAATTGGCACACGATTTACTATATCAACGATCAATATTGAAATTTCCCGATAACTTTACTTTGATTAATGAGTCTAGTAATAAGGTATTAATTACACAGGCCTGCAAAATGAAACTTTTTTTTCGGGATAATGAATGCGACAAAGTGTCTCCGAAGGCAAATTTTGCCCTGAACACGAATCCGAGGTCCAAAATGCTCCATCACGTCAAGTTTATGAAAAAAAATGGGGTTGAAACCCCTAAAAACAGCGTTTTTGGCACTTTTTGAAAAATTGTGGGGCAAAATCCTGACGTGATAAAAATTTCGCTATTATCAGAAATTTAAGCTTAATTCATGCCCTTTCAAATGAGCCCCCAGCCGATTAATATCCTTCAACCCTTAAAGCAGGGGGTGTATTTTTGTCCAGGGGTGCAAAAACTTTAAAATACATACATATACAAAGAAAATTATTTAAGGGTTTTTTTTAGGGGTAGCCGTGTACTTAAACCTATAGCTTCAAAATTTTTCTCAATTCACGACCCTTAAAAAATCCCTTAAATAATTTTTTTTTGGATATGTATTTTAAAGTTTTCGCACCCCTGGAAAAAAACACACCCCCTGCTTTAAGGGTTGAAGGATATTAATCGGCTAAGGGCTCATTTGAAAGGGCTTGAATTAAGCTTTAATTTCTGATGATAGCGAAATTTTTATCACGTCAGGATTTTGCCCCACAATTTTTCAAAAAGTGCCAAAAACGATGTTTTTAGGTGTTTTCAACCCCATTTTTTTAAAAAACTTGACGTGATGGAGCATTTTGGACCTCGGATTCGTGTTCAGGGCAAAATTTGCCTTCGGAAACACCTAGTCGCATTCATTATCTCGAAATGATGCAGGCCTGTGTTATTGTAGTTTCGAGTTGATTAATGTGAAATTTAACCCGAGATTGATTTTCAGTCATAGGTTATTTAAATATTGAAGATGATAATAGTGTTTTAGTATCGAGTAAGTAAATTCATTCAATTTACCGGAATTGGTCTTAATTCGGTTTGAAATAATTTACTAGTCAAAGGTCAAAGGTGAAAACAAAAGTGATAAGAAAATTCTGTCAAAATAAAAATAAATATAAAAATCCGTTAAAGTAAAAGGGAAATTAAAAATATAAATATGTTAATGTAAAAGTAAAAATGAAAAAAAATCTGTCAAAGTGAGAATGAAATGAAGGTGAGAATCGCTGTGAAAATAATAGTGATAATAAAAGGTTATTAAAATGAAAATAAAAAGTTATTAAATCTAAGTGAAAATAAAAATCTATCAAAATAAAAGTTAAAATAATAGTGAAAATAAAAATTTATTAAAGTAAAAATGAAAATGAAAGTCAAAGTAGAAATGAAATTATATAATCGACCCGCAGCTTGATAATTTATGGTTTTTATTTTCACTTTTATAAAAAGTAAACATAAAATCTATTAAAGTGAATATAATAATCTGACAAAATGAAAAGGGTAAATATAAATTTCTCAAAGTAAAAATGAAAATAAAAATTTGAAACAGTGAAAATAATTTTTTCCAAATTAAGTATGTTTCAGTGTAATAGAAAAATTAAAAATAAATGAAAAATTCAAATTCAGAACTGCTTTGCAAATAAAAAAATTGACAAGCGATAGAAATAGAAAACAAAATAAAAATTTGAAATATACATCTAATTGTTTAATCTTTTAAAGGAAATATACGGCAACTCAAATATTTCAACACCTCCGTAAAATATATCGACGATAGCGACAAATTATTTTTGTTTTCATTTGTCTTTCTTTTTTTTCGTTGAACAATATAATTGAAATTAAACCCTTCCTTTTTTACTACATCAACACACGATGGTTACAAGTGATTTTCTTTAGGTCTACTTAAGGATCATGAGGGGAAAAAAAGGATTGCAACTGATGGATGCAGAGGTCACTGGCTTAACCTCAATGAACAATAAAGGAGGAGATGAAAAATGAGTTCGACGAGGAATGCCGAGAAAATTACACGAAAAGGGCTTGACTCTCGACGACAAGAAGAGTATCAAGCGACGGAAGATAACGCGCGCTCGGAATTTCAAGGTCTTGTCCGAAATGACCTTGAGATATGATGATACTGGCATTACCCTGACCTAACATGTATTTGGCCACCCAGAACTCCAGAAGCTAATTTTTATTATTTATTTTTTCCATTTTTACCTCTAACTTTTAGTATTTATGTGCTTTTACTTTTACAAGTTTTTTCATCTTTCCCAAAGATCATCTTTGTAACAATTTTTAGAGCATGAGGAGAAGAAAAATTCAAAAATCACAAAAAAATTGGATTTCACTCAATTCTCGATTTCTGATAATTATGAGTTTCTTCGATTATTTAAACAATTTAAAAAATTTTCAAATAGCACAATAGTTGAGCATAAGATTGTGTCAATATTGCCCCCACAACGTTGAGGTAATATTGCCTCAATATTGTGATTAAGTTCATCCTGTGGCAATATTACTAGACTTTCCCGGACGATTTTCCTAATTTTAAATTCCTAAACCTATTTTCCTAATCTTTTTTTCTAATTTTATTAACCCTAGAAGGAGTAACTGGGGTGTCTGGACACCCCAAGCAAAATTTAAAGTATTCCCATGGCTTAAGGGCATTTGAACCTTGATGACGTTACAGTTTGTGCAAAGCATGTGTGACGTCATCAAGGTTCAAATGCCCTTAACCAATAATTTTTTTACGCTCAAAACTCGTTGATAATTTAGTTTGAACCTCTATCTTTTGACACCTGTATGTGCCACCAAAAGTTTTGCTCTAGGAAATGCTTTATCTCCTGTTAAAATACGTCTGGGGTGTCTGGACACCCCAGTTACTCCCTAACGTTAGAAAAATTGTCAAGATAAGTAAATTCAAATTTTTTTTAAAACTCGTTTTTAATCAGTTAAAATTGTTAAAATCATCTGATAAAGTATAAATTAATAGGTTATGCATAAAAAAGTTGTATTTTATAAAAAAGAAACATTTTTATACAAAAATTATATTTTTATGAAAAATAGACATTCTGTATTTGTAACAACTTATGAAATTTGAATTAAGATTTATTAAAAATTTCTGTGCTCTTTCTACAGTCAAAAATTAAATTCTAATACAGAAAAATGTAGTATATGACAGTCAAATTTAAATTATAAATTCTATATTGTTAATAATATTTTAACATATATTAGAGGTACTAAGAATTGTTAATTAAAACTTTGATTAAATATTAATTTACAGAATCATTTCATAAGTTATTAATTTTAATGCAAATATATTCAGATATATTAAGTTTGTGAAATTTTAAATTTATAACACCATTTTTAGTAAATATTAATTTTTTAAGTCCATTTTATAGTTCATTTTTATGATTTTCACTATTCGTCAATTGTATTTAATTTCTTTCACCTCAGATGTTCAAATAATTATGTTTTTTGGAGGTAATACAAAAACTAATTTTTTCCCCTAAAAGTGTATCTATTTAACTTTAAAAACCTAAAATAGTTTTTAAATTAGTCAAATTTTTAAGAAACTACAACGTTTTTTGTGAAAAAAGTCAATTTTACAATTTTTTGGTGTTTTTTGGGGTTTTTATGGTATTTTTTCAAAATTTTTTTTAATTTATCAAAATATGAATAATATTATTGTATTCCTTACTAAAAAACCAATCAATTCATTATAATAAATTTTTTTTACGTCAAATAAAAACCTTATAAAACAAGTTTAAAGCGTGGGGTGTCGGGACACCCCAGTTACTCCTTAGAGGGTGAGTAAATTAACGTACTCCTTCTAGGGTTAATTGTTTTCTAAAATTTTTAATTTTATTTTAAAAAAAGTTAAAGAACAATGGTGTGCGCTATGGCTTCCAAGTATTTCAAAATTCTTTTTTACACTTTTATTTTCATTTTTATACATTTTTATTTTCTCTTTCATTTTTTCTTTATTAGATTGCTATTTTCATTTTAATTTCCATTTCTATAGATCCCTTTCAATTTCCCTTTGTTAGATTATTATTTCCACTTTGACAGATTTATATTTTCATTATCACTTCCACTATGACAGAATTTAATTTTTTCTTTGATAGTATTTATTTTAATTTTTATTTTCTCCTTTCAATTTCATTTTTACTTTGATGGAATTTTATTCAAATTCATTTTCACTCTCATTTCTAATAGAAAATTTTTACTTTCACACATTCATTAAAATTTAAAACGAAAATCTATCTAAGTGAAAGTAAAAATAAGTATGTGAAAGAAATTTCTACTAAATTGAAGATAAAAATTAATCAAAGTAAACGTGAAAATAAAATTTTGTTTAAGTGAAAGTGAAAATTGTAAAATAAAAATAAGAGTGGAAATGAAATTGAAAAGAAATTCCATATTAAAGTGAAAGAAAAGTGGAAAGAGAAAATAAGAGGAACACAAAATACTACCAAAGTCAAGTGAAATTATTAATCCATCAAAGGTAAAAATAAAAGAAAAAATAAAATCCTGTCAAAGTGAAAATAAATATACAGTGCCGCTCAAAAGGATTTACCCACCCCCCAATGGGAAATTTACAACTGGCGTAGTACTGCGCCAGCCCTGACAGCACTGGCGGCAAGGCTGAGAGCCAGCACTGGCATGGCACTGGGATGATAACGCCGTCTGGCGCTGCCGAAGTACTGTCTGTCAGTGCTGCCAGACAGCGCTGGCGCAGCACTGGACCAGTGCTGGCTAAGAATATTGCCGCAATAAATGCCGTATTGTTATTAATTAGTCGTAAATTCATAATTAAAAATAATTCAACAACAAAATGGTAAATAATATTAATAAATAGTTATTATTTATAAAATATTTCTCTTCTTAAAGAAATTGTATCAAAGATGGAGACTAACAGTGGATATAGTAATTGAAGTAGAAAAAATTGTTTATAACATTTAAAAATTAAATAATAGACAATTACAGTAAGTGTGCATTAGATTTTCATATTTTAGTACCTAACGATTGGAATCTAGAAATATCGCAAACCTATGAAAATAAACAAAATTGATGACGAGGGGAATCGAACCTACGACCTACGGACTAACAGACTAACGCTCTAACCACTATGCTAACGACATATGTGTACAGTAAAGTATTAATATCTCAGTATCATTCAGACATACAATTATTGAGTCAAAGATGAGAAAAAATAGGAATACGTTAGAAATAATAAATTGAAATAAAATAAATTGAACTAAATTTTTAAAAATTAAATTACTTTACTTATTGCATTTAACATTTTACGTAATTCTTAAATTACGTGGTAATTTTTTAATAATTTTTTATTCATAGTAAGAAGTATAATAGTATTTTAATAGGAACCAAATTATTATTATTGAGATTAAAGTTTAAATTTTGTTTATAATTTTAATTTGTTTAAATAATTTATTATTTACAAAATTAGACAATTGTGTTAAATTGTTATTATTAAATTTATTAAGAATAAAAAATGAACAACTGAAAAGTAAAATATTAATTTTTTTCAATAAATTTATATTTGGGTGATTTTCACGTAACTGTGCAATTTCAAGATCAGTTTTAAAAGAAAAAAAATTTTGTTTTTTTAATGTTAAATATCACTTTTCCTCATCATTTGAGCATAATATAGTTGTAATTTGAACGGTTTTACTACAGCTATAATTATAAAAAAATTAAAACAAATTTTCGAAAATTGGCTGCCACAGAGCTGACCACCCTATGCATTGAATAATACTGCCGTCAACTGGGGCTACTTTATGTACGCGAGGTATTTAATATATAAAATTATTAAAAAGAACTTCTTTGTCAAAAAACCAAAAATAAGTTAATTAAAATCCTTAAAACGATTAAAACCTCAACCGGTAAGCAACATAACGACAAAAATTGACTTTAATTAATATTTATAAGTTTTTGAAATTAGTTTTAAAACTATTTCTCTCGTTTCTCTAATAACTTGAAAAGTGTATTAGATATTAAATTGTTATTCATTTAACCTTAAAATATTAATTTCAAGTTTTTAAAAAATATCATATTCAAAACGTTTAAAAAAGCTCCTATTGAAATGATGAGATTCAAAGTTATGTACATGTGTTTAAATGATAGTATTATAATGATTATAATGTATTTTTGTAAAATGTATATTAAAAAGAAAAAGTGTTATTTATTTTCTGAGTAATAAAAAATTTGAAGAAAGGTTGTTAATTTTTAATAAATCATAATTTTAGCAAAATCTTAATGTTTTATTTTACATTTTGTTGTATAATATTTACAAAATTTTTGTTTAATATCTTATTCTTTTTTAATTCACTCTGAAATATCTACACAAAAGATTTAATGAATAAGAAAGGATCAAAAAAATGTTTACGTAACATTATAAAAACAGAAAGATCAATGCACAAAGTAGCCCCATCCCGGGGTCTATTTTGTGCACAACTTTTAATGACTACAACTCCGACAAAAAAATTTATTTTATTGACTAACTCATCGGAAACCTTCAGAAGGAAGTATAACATAAGCAAAAGTTGATTTTCTTTTAATTCTGAATTTGAATAAATCACTGAGTTAAAAAAAGCATTTTGATGCACAAAATAGCCCCAGCAAAAATATTTACTATTTACTATTAGCTTGACATAACCAGAGAATTTTATTTTCATAACATTATGAAATTAGCGCATAAAACTAATTTCAGAAAAGTATTCACAAATAAAAGCGTTACGATCAACAGTAATACTGTGCTTCTGCATGGTTAACATAAAGACATTTTAAATTAAGCACCAAAAGTAAAGGCGTGTTTTTTCGAATAACTAAGGTGTTTTTTAATAAGTCAACGGTTGCCGAAGCACTGAAATATAAAAGGACACAACTATGTCTGTCCTCTTCTATGATATGTGTTATTGTAGCAAATGTTGATCCATGAATTTGCACCTTCACACTGTACGCCACAGGCGCCACGGAGCTGATATTTTATGTAACACCACGGAGCTGAAACTTGACATTTAAACTAACCTAACTCCGACAATTCAGCAAAATAATTCTTTTCTTTAGGCAGATAATTTGTTTCTATTGTAATCTTTAAAAAAATCGTAATAATTACAACAGAGAGTGTTTAGATTAAAAGAATAGTAATACCACGGTACTAATCACTTTTTTTGTGACCTTCACATTTTTACAAAAAAAAAAAATGTTTTTGAGTGTAGAACTTTCAATTTTTGAACCTTTTTTTTACTGATATTTGTTGCTAATGGATCTTATTTTAGATTGTAATTCTCAGATAACATTAAAATGTGCCATAAACAGTTAAATTATAGGGAAAAAAATCTTATTACAAAATTGAAAAAATTTGTGGACAAAACTATTTTACATTTTATAATTTTATAAGAAGTATTAGAAGATGCATTATATGTACAAATTGTTCACCTATATACATAATTCATATTACAAAAATTCTCGTTTCCAGTTTCGGCGTTTTCAATAAAATTTCTGAATTTTAACTTAAAATTTTAAAAAACGGACACGCCACGGAGCTGAAGATTTGGAGAGAATTCCGCAATTTATCAAAAATTATAATATCTATTTGTACATATTTGTGGTTGCGAATAGGTTTTATATATACCTGTGAAATGTATCCATACCCAAGCAAAAATTTTTTATTTTGAATGTGTTTTCTGTGACGCCGCCAAATATTCCAGTTACGTGCAAATCACCCATTTACAAACATTCATTTGGCAAAGAGCGTTGTGAACAATTTTTCTATACTCAGCCAGCACTTACCGCCGTGTCTTGTCCAAGCTTTGGCGAAACAAAAATTCTGTACTGCGCCAGCACTAATTGTCGAGGCTCGGCTAGACTACGCCGAACAATCGTCTGAGTACTAAGCCAGTGGTTAACATCGGCACTACACTGGCATTTCCCATTGGGCCTACGCCATGCAAGGGCATTACAAAAAGTTTTGTATCTTCAATAATAATAAAGATAAAATCTTAATCAAATATTTATTTTAAACCTTAAGTATTTGACTTGAAATAATGCTAAAAAAAATTCAAAAAAAAAATTTTTTTAATGTTTAATTGCTGAAAATAAAAAAAAAATTTCACTTTTTTTGAAAAATTTCAAATTGATACAATTTTTGAAGAAATCATCACATTTAAAATCTACAAATGTCATTGGAAAGCATTTTTTGTCACCTTTCAAACGATTTTTTTAAAATTGCTCTACGATAATTTTTAAGAAAGATATGATCATTTGTTTATAAAAATAGCCTATTTTTTCAATTGTTGGTAACTTGAGAACAATTGATTTTTGAAAAAAATTGTTAAAAAAAAAAATCTGCCTCTTTGTGCGTAGAATTAGAAAAAAAATATTTCAACAATAAAAAAAAAATTTTTTTTTTACATTTTTTCCTTCTGTATATATTTTTAAGACGAATAACATATACTTATCAATACATATCGATAAAATCTATCACAACATAAATTATCACTGTTAAAAAGAACAGTTAATAATTACACTTTTTAAATATTTAAATAACATTAATTAATTAATTAATTTCGTAATTTTTAAATTGAATGTTATTTTTAACAACATTGATTTAATTATTTATAAACAAATAAATGTTTTATAATTAATGTTATTTAAATATTTAAAAAGTGTAATTATTAACTGTTCTTTTTAACAGTGATAATTTATGTTGTGTTAGATTTTACTGATATGTATTGATAAGTATATGTTATTCGTTCTTAATGAACATTTTCTTCACTGGAAGTTTTTGATCACTAAACATTTTTCAGATAAACGAAGCCCTCGAACATTGAAAATAATTATTTTGACACTATGTATGAAAAAAATTAATAACTTTTTTTACATAGAATATTTTACTTTCTGACAAAGTTTGTTGTCTTGAGGATAGTTTAAACTATATTCCCTGTAAATATTATTAAAAAATATTCATAACTTTATGTTGTAGAGCAAGTTGAAGTGAAAAATTAAATTAAAAATGTGTTTTCGAAAAATTCAGTTTTTGCATTTTTCTCGAAAATGGTAAGAGTTATTAATTTTTTTTATAGAAGAAAAAAGATGCGAAATTTAATTTCCAATAAGAAAGTGATTTTTAAAATTTTTTTTATGGCCATCGATTTTTCAACCATCAAAGGCCAACTGAAACGCCTGTGGTATGTGTGGTTTTACTTTCCGGCGGCTCATATGTAGCTATAAATCTGTTGTAGTGAAAATTATAGTGAAAATAAAAATCTTTCAAAGTAAAAATGAAAAGTGAAAATAAGAATCTGGCATAGTGAAAGTGAAAGCGAAAATAAAAATACTTTAAAGTGAAAATGAAAATGAAAGTAAAAATGAAGTTACAGAAACGATTCCCTGCAATAATTTGTTTGTTTAGAAATTTAATTTTTGTAGATTTTGTAATTTTTTTAATTAAATAATTTTTTTAACGGTTATATCAAAATTACCTGGGTTTTTTTATTCTTATGTAATTTTTTTCTCAATATCAGTTTAGAATATTATGTTTTTAAAAATGATTAACTATAATTGAGCAGCAAGTTTTAAAAAGCTGATTAATCCGTTTTTTTAAAAAATCGAGATAAACATAAATTTAATATTTTAAAGATCTCACAATCGGCCTGTCACAGTTCAATTTAAGAAAAAAAATTGATTTACAACGAATTTTCAATTTAAAAACTTTTTGTCGTAAACAAGATTTTTATATTTTTCAACAGAAAAAATTTCCAAATCTTTTAAATTACGTAATTATGATAAAGTTTAATTAAATACTAAACATCTTAAATATAAAAACAATTTGTTATTTATTTATTTAACCCTTAAACCGCACACTGCGAAATCCATCCTTAAACCGCACACTGGGTGTGCGACACCGGGGACTTTTAAGTGTATTCTCCAAACTGGAATAGGATATTATCTTTTGGAAAAATTATCTTATATAGCTCAGTACATCTATTTTAAAGGAAAATAGGTTTCATAATGATTTATTTAATTTTAATAATTAAAAAGAGTTTTTTTAAACTACTGAAATTTCCTTAAACCAAAAACTGGGTGTCAGACAAGCAGAAATTTTTCGCCGACAACTTCATAAAGTTATCAAATACACAAAGACACTTGGCAGACTAATGTCACTCACGAAACATAAATTTAAGTACAAAATGTACCGTCCAATATCAACACATGATCAATTTTTACGAATTTAACCGAAATATTAGAGTAAAAAGCTAGAATATGGGTGTCGCACACCCAGGGTGCGGTTTAAGGGTTAAAAACATAACGGGACATGCCCTTTCGTACACAAGTACTCTTAAAACTAAAAGAAAATAACAATATAGTTTGTGTAACTAGATCTACACAGAAAAAAAAGACTTAAATCTATGAAGGACTAATTTTAAAATCAGGCTTAATTTTAGTCTGTAACGATATTTTAGCCTCATGATTAAGTACTGTTAACACGCTTTAATCTTAAAGCAATACATATATTTATGACTTATTATTTTATAAGTGAGTCTTAAAAGTATAGTCTCAGCGAGACTAATAGAAACTTTAAGAACTCAACAGATAAAATGAAGTCGATATGTAGACTAGTTTTTAGTTCCCTCTGCCGTGTTTTCGAGAAACACAGTAACTGCAGATTGAAAGATTTCGAGAAAAACGCGAAAAACTGTTCGAATGTTTATTGCCCTCTCCCGCATAGCCTAATTGAAATTATAAAACGCCATTTTTTACTTTTGATTCGTATGAATGTCCTCTTTTTAATGATGTAAAAATAAATGTTTTATTTGTTTAAACATTAAATAAATTATTAAAAATGTAGTTACCGGTATGCTGATTTGAGTCTCGTCGCACGAAAGACCAAGTAACTGGCAGTTACTTGGTCTTTCGTGCGATGAGCGCTCGTATAAGACCCTTCGTCGCGCAGAGAACTTAGGTAACTGCACTGTAAAAAATTTAGGGAGTTATCGGACTCGGGAGTTGGGAGTTAAATTTTTCGAGTTAAAAATCAACTCCAAAAGAGAGTTAATTTCTAACTCCCTTCATTCAACACCCGCGCGAGTTATTTTTTCTATGGGAAGTTAGCATTTGGGTGTGAAATTTTAACTCTCTTTATTTAACTCCCCCGGCATTAACTCCCCAATGGGTGCGACTTTTATAGACCCCCCGGGGGAGTTAAAATTTAACTTCCTTTTTTTACAGTGTGCAAGAGAATATAATGGGGAGTTCTAAAAAAAGGTTTTTTTAATGTAATAATTTTAGAAAAAATGAATAATATAATATTATAAAATTATAATAAAATTTAAAAATAAATAAAATAACAACAAGAGAAAACCCTGCGCAATATAATATAAAAATGTTAATATTTCTTGACGCCGTATTTTAATAATTATTTACATAAATATCCAACTTTCCTATATTAAATTTTGTTATAACATATTAATAATTAATTAATAATCAAAAACTATTCATTATTATTCTTTTTTAATTTAAAATTAAAATACACAGAAAATAATTTTTTTTGAATCCAACTACTTTGGGTAGTAAAGTGAATACGAAGAATTAGTTTAAATACATTGAAAAAAAAATTAATTTGATTCAATCAAATAACCGATTAATTGACTATTATAAATTAAATATTTAATTGAATCAAATAATATTTATTTGAGTCAATTAAATGTTAATTACCTCAAATACTGCAATTATTGGTTTAAATACTATTGAATTGCCTGCAATAAATATTATTTGTTTCAAGTAAATATTTAATTAATAATTAGTCAATTAATCGGTTATTTGAATCAAATAATTTTTTTTCAGTGTAATTACATGTTTACTTAGCACTGTTTGTATAGTTAATTTTACTATTTCTTTATGTAGTTAAAAATTTAGAATTCAGTTAACTAAGAAATGTAGTAAAATTGCAAAAACAACTACAAAATTTGATAGCACAAACTACATTCTTAATTCTTTTAACTACTTTTTGATAGTTAATACAAGTTTTGAATATTATTGGGGAATTATTAAACTAAGCAGAGTAGTTAAAAAGTAGTCAAATCTACTAGGAAATTTTTTCAATGTAAAGTATTTTCATTATTTTAAATAATTTTAAACAATAAAAGTGAAATCAATTAAAATAAATTTAATTAATAATTAGAAATTAACTATATTAATCTTCGTATTCCAAAATTCATTCTGTCTGTCAGAGTATGAGAGAGAAAGCACGATACAGAGTAAGAGAGGGAAGTATCGTCTCTTCTTTCAGTTTAGAGTAGGATCGAGAGAGAGGCGAATAGTTAAGAAAGTAACGCCTATTTCTTTGGTTTACAGAAGAGCATAATGTTTTCTCCATTTTCCGTGTTAGGTAGAAAGAGAGGAACAGAAATTGGGAGGGAAAGGAAAAGTGGGGAATTTCACTTTCAAGCCAAAATACGAAAAGGGCGTCTTATTTCCTTATTGGCTAATTATTTTTCTTTTCTCACTCACAGATAGATTAAGGAGTGCAAGAGAGGGAGATCGAAAACGAGGTAAGAGTGAGGGGTATAAATTTTATCGGTATTCTATATACTAAATGGACATTTTTCACCAATTTCTGATCCCCCCGCCTCTGGTTGTGGACAATCATGAACATTTGGCAAACCCTTTCCCCTTTACACTTATCCACGTGGACAATGCACATTTGAAAAGTATGTAAGTATTTTTTTTAATATTACTCCTGCATTTTAAAAAGTAATAAAGCTCATTTTAAACATATTTCAAAGCACAAAATTACGAAAATGATTAACGATTAAAATAATAAATAAACACTATAATTTAATTAAACGCTTAATTTTTTTTAATTATTATATTGTTATATTAACACCATAGTCAGGGAAACAAAATTTTTTCAGTAAAATCAAGGAAATGTCAATAAAAAATTTTTTTTCAGGGAAAGTAAGAAAATTGAGACATTTTTTCGACTTATAAACAAATCTTTCAAATTAATAAAAATTAGCATCTAATTTTTGTAAAATGCAATATTTTCAGTATTTATAATTACATATTTCCAAAAATCCAAATACATACGAAAATAATACACTACCGTCGGGAATTATCGGTACGGCTGCACACGCACGGCCCAAAAACATATTGATCTTTAAATCACGATTGTTTTGTAAATACAAATGTCAGAAAATTAACTAATATACTATTCGAAAGATTGTTAAATTCTGCGATTAATGATACATAACAGAAAAATTTATTAATTTATACAAAGATTGTAGCAATCGACAAATTTGACAAAAAAATTTTAAAAATAAAATTTTTTTGGAAATTTTTTCAATCCCTGCACATTTTTTAAAAATTGTAGAAAAAATTTGAAACTTACATAAGTGTGATCACTCAAGTCTTACCTTTAATTTAAGACCAAAAGAGTTCAAAAATCTTAATCGGTTAGCGAGATATCATTATAAACGGCCGAGTATTTTCAGCCAAAAATCGTTCAAAATCGACTAATTCAATGCATTTGTCAAAAAACATGCTCGGACGTTTATAATTATATCTACGAACCGAATCAGTGTTTTAAACTCTTTTGGTCTTAAATTAAAGGTAAGACTTGAGTGATCACACTTATGTAAGTTTTAAATTTTTTCTACAATTTTTAAAAAATGTGCAAGGGTTGAAAAAATTTACAAAAAAATTTTATTTTTTAATTTTTTTTTGTCAAATTTGTCGATTGCTGCAATCTTTGTATAAATTATTAAAATTTTCAGTTATGTACCATTAATCATAGAATTTAATAATCTTTCGAATAGTATATTTGTTAATTTTCTGACATTTGTATTTACAAAAAAATCGTGATTTATAGATTGGTATGTTTTTGGGCCGTGCGCGTACAGCCGTACCGATAATTCCCGACGGTAGTGTATTTAAAAATTATTTTTAACATTTTGGAGAAAACATTTATTTTCAAAATGTTTAATTAAAATTCATCAAATAATTAATAAGTTTATTTCAATTATACAAACAATCTATTAAGAAATTCAATCCTATTTTTTAAAAATTGCATTAAATTTTTTTAAAAAACTAATTCGTATAATTGTTTTATAATGATTATTTAAGATTTAATAATCTTCGAACAATGTAAATAAAAATTTTTGAATATTTACTTTTTGGACTTATTGGAATGTTTGACAAATTATGGTCCTGTTAATAATTAAATTCTCAAAGAATTTGATCATTTTTATTAATATTTTTTACTAATTCTATTATTTTTAAAAGATTTTTATAAATTTTAACTGTTTTTGAAGATAATTGAATCTTAAATAATCATTATAAAACAATTATACTAATTACTTTTTAAAAATATTTCAATGTAATTTTTGAAAAATAATTGAATTATTTAAAAGAGCTTTTGTATAACTTTAAAAATCTTATAAATTTTTTGATGAATTTCATTTAAAAATCTTGAATATAAATGTTTTTTTCAAAATGTTGAAAATTATTCTGAAATATTATTTTTGTATGTATTTAGATTTTTGGAAATATATGTATTTGAAAACACTGAAAATATTGAATTTTAAAAAATTAGAAGCCAATTTTTATTCATTTTAAAATTTAATTTAAACAATTTTTAAAAATTCTAACAAAATACTTAAAATAAATTAATTATTTTTCAATTAAATTTTACAAAATTTCAACTATTCAAAAAGATTTTTATTATAGATATATTTCAAAAATTAAATTATGTCTTAAAAAATGATTCAAAAGCAATTTTTGAATGATTTGTTTTTATAGTTACTTTTCGCATTATAAAAATAACATGCACGTTTTTTGTAAAAATTGTGGTTTTTTATGTATTGTCTCAATTTTTTTAATTTCCATTAAAAAAATTTTTTTCTGACATTTCCCTGACTATGGTGTTAATATAATATTATAATAGTTTTAAAAAAATAAAGATTTTAATCAAATTATAGTGTTCGTTTATTATGTTAATGATTAACTCATTAACGCCTAAAAAAAAAATTCTTATCAAATTTTATTTTATTTAGTGTCCTCTTTTCGATTCTTGTGTAAAAAAGAATTTCGTTTAACCCAAAAATTAAATATAGCGGTTATAATTTCAAAAACACAAAAAAAATTCATTTTTTTAAGTTTGATAATTTTTTTACCCTTTATCCCCTTCCCAGTGTATGACGTCTATAGAGGCAAACATAATTTGTGCAACCAGTGTGTATGACCGCTATAGTGGCATCTAAAATGAAAATCTCGGTAATAAATGAAATATGAATATCAATGAATATTCTAAAGTTTTGGGGTCGCTTAAAATGCTGGTTCGGGGCATTTTGAGGTTTCTTAATCAAATCTTTAGTCAAAATTTAAAAATTCAAAATACACTGAACTCTTGCTGTAATGGACTCGAATATTCTGTGGTCCATTACAGCAAGAGTACACTTGAAGCAAGGTCATCAAAACATTCAGGGCCGTATAAAAATTTAAAACATAGATTCTAAATAATTTTTTTTATTTTCTTTAAATGCACAAATTTTTAACTAAAAGCAAGTAATTAAGGAATGGAAACATAATTTTGGAAAATATTTTTTTTTTAAAAATGACTGAACAGCTCATAAAATAATAAAAAATTGAACATTAGTTGGGAGACTGTGCACCCGTAAAATTTAAAAAATAATACTTTGTTGGTGGCGCTAGTCGCCGAGCTCAGCGGCCCCGTTTCCCCGCTCACCACTTCATCCACAAACTAGTACATTACACACGGTAAAAAATTTATCTCTAAACTTGAAATAATATTAATTTCAAGTCCAATGAAATATAAGTGTATCTAAATTAAACATTATAGTCACAATTACTGTGATAAGTTGTGTTTGATTCTGTCAAACTTTATACCAGAAAACGCCATAAATTCACATCTCTGATTTAGAGATTTGTTAATTTCACAACTTTTTTTATATGAATTACATACAATTAACCGTTTTCATTTTCCGTATTTTATGAATGTTTTTCGCGTCATCACGTGGTAAGAATCTTCTTAATAACCTAAATTCAAAAGATTGTTTAAATTCATGCAGAAACGCGGTTGTAAAATGTAAAATTGGAAAGTAATGTAATGACAGACAACAAGAAGCGGTTTACTGCCAGTCGCCAGAAGAGGGCAGAAGCATGCAGAGAGCACAATGGTCCAGCTGTTATATTCTTAGCTTTACATCACTTTCCAATTTTACAACCGCGTTTCTGCATGAATTTAAACAATCTTTTGAATTTAGGTTATTAAGAAGATTCTTACCCGTTGTATGTTGGCCTATTTTGTAAAAAGTGTCTGTGTTTAGAGAAAAAGTGGTTGAAAAATGTTTATTTACCTATTTCACGTCATTTAAATCAGTCAGTGCCGTATTTTGTCGGGCGATAATTGTAACCTACAAATTTTACAGACCTTCCAACGCCGTTAAAACAAAAAAATGAAATAAAAATATAAAATTCGTATTGTGTTTTAAAAACATCCAACTACTTTTTTATACTTGTCAATGTATAGTTCATACAGGGAAAACAATATAAATATTTTGTGAATAATTCTCACTCTAAATTGTGATAAATTATAAATTCTTTTTACATCGAGTTATTACAAAAATACGAATTATATAAATATACGACTAAAATGTTTAATATTGTTTATTCAAATAATATATTAGATTTGAATTTATTCAAGTAAGTTAATAGTTTAGAACATATGTTCCATGTCATAAAATTTGAGATTCCTAATATCGTTTTTAGGCATAAGAAATACGTGTTCTTCACAATACTAATATTCGGATTAGATATAATACCAAATTTCAGTTTTAGTGATCTGCTTACATCTTACGTCCGATTCCAGTGATAGTTTATGCCTAAATCTCAGATTTAATCACTAATTTAGAGATTAATTTTTTTCCGTGCAGCAACGTCCATTACAGCAAGAGTTCAGTGTAGCCGTTCCAAAATGGCCAACGAAAAAATTTAAAGTCAGTAAACTTTGAAATTTGTCGATCGCCATTTTGAAGCCGCCATTTTTAATTTTTAAACTTTGATTATGCTGATTACGAATTCGATTTTAGTTCCAAAAAGTCAAAATGGCGGATCCAATATGGAATAAAATTTTTACTTTATGCAATTGATCTTAATTTTGTGACTCGGTGGTTTTTAAGGTCGATGATTACGAATACGACGTTTGTTTTCAAAAATTTAAAGTGGCTAATATAATATGAGGAAGATAAATTTAAAAAAATTTCTATACACGCTCGCTGGTTGTGAGTCGGCGCAAGTGCTAAAACAGAAGTCAATTGTCAGTGAGCGCTCCTAGGACATTTACACCTACCTGACTGGTATAAGAACTCCCGAGTAACAAAATTAAAGTCCATTGCATAAATTAAAAAAAAAATTCCGCCATTTTAAATTTATGAAAACTTACATCTGTTCGTAATCAGCGACCCTACCCAGATAACAATCATGGGACGCACTTTGTCGCACTTCAGGGTTGATAGTAAAACTGGTAATTAGGAGCAAAAGTGGGATAAGTGACTTGGGCGCAAATACGGACTAAAATGAATTTGTAATTTATGGAAAAATTAATTATAATTAATGATCAAAAAATATTTAAAATAGTAAAGAAAAACTTTAATATTTTGCAAGTCATTCGTGTAATAAACTTATTAATAAATATTTTAATTGTTTTAAACCATTTTTACTACCAAGTCACTTATACCACTTTTTCTCCCAATATTTTTTTAAACCACTTTATATAAGCCCCTCAAATAATCTTATATTACATTAAATCAATAAAATTTATGAAAAATTTTTAAAATTGAATTACTTAATAATTTACAATTTAAAATTTAATATAAAATTTATATTTTATTAATTTATATAATATGCATATGAGCCATTCTATTATATTTCGACTAAAGTCGTTGCCGACTAATTTTAAAAAATTATAATATTTTGCAGGAATAATTTTAAAGATATTAGGATCATCGAACAAAAAGAATTTTTTAAATATTTTTTATATTTATTGTAAAATAAGCATCTTATTATTATTGCCCAATTTTCGTAATTTTTCAGTTTTCTGGTCAGAAGTTATTTACATTTTAAAATCGTGAAAATAAGAAAAGTGCCAGTTTTAATTGCTTATTTTTTAACATTTGTGAAGAAAAAAAGGAAGAAAGTGATAAGAAAAACTAAAAGTTATTAAAAGTTTCTTTATATTTCATAAGGTTTTATTCAATTTAATGATTTCTCTTTCTCACATTTAGCGAATGAAATTTGAAAAAATAGGTTATTTGCCAGGTGAACTTTAAAATAATTTTTTATTTAATATTTCTTAATAATAATTGTTTCTATCAATTTATAATAATAAAATAATCCATTCATAATAAATTCTAATAATTTTTTTCGTTTTCATAGTAAATTATTTGTTTTCTTTAATATTTTCTAATAGACTTTTTTTACGACTTTATATACTTTAGATGCTTATTTTACAATAAATATAAAAAATATTTAAAGAATTCTTTTTCTTCGATGATCCTAATATCTTTAAAATCATTCCTACAAAATATTATAATTTTTTCAAATTAGTCGGCAAAGACTTTAGTCGAAATATAATGGAATGGCTCATATGCATATATATATATATATATATATATATATATATATATATATATATATATATATATATATATATATAATATTTATTATAGATTGTAATTTATAATTTAATTTAAATAATAATAAATTACTAAATGTTTTGAAATTACTACAAAAAATTTTTACTTAAAAAAATAAAACTTTACTGTAGAACGTTATTTTCATTTATTTATCTAAAGTTGATAATAAAGGCAGAAAAAGAATTGACTTTATAATTTTTTAATATTTGCGGTCTCACCGATGCACATGTGCGCAGGGTGCGCAGCCAATTTTCCCAATATGGCCGAAAATGTACTTGTTGATGTCCGTCTTGAGTCACATGACGTCCAGTTTCGCTCTGAGCATGTGTTTTTATCGTTGGGTGAATGTCGTGATTGTTTGTTATTTATAAAAAGTGCGTGTGCAAATCACAGTTTTGTTTCTTTTATGTTTTATAAATATTTGTTTTTGTTTAAACTCGTTTTTAAATTGAAAAATTAAAAAATTTAACGGTCATAACGAACAAGATCATTTAAAGTTGATTTGCTTCGAATAGAAAGGCTCTTAGACGCAGTCCAAATTGTAAATTTATTATATTATACAGTTGACTTTTCTTGAATTTGTGTTGAAAAGTTTATATTTATTACGAATTATGATCTCAGCTGTTTATTATAGGTTATTTAGGAGGTTATGTATGTTCAAGACTAAAGAGAAAAATGTTCAATATTAATGCCATGTTTATATTATTGAAATGAAAAATTTTTATGAAATATTTTTAAATTTAACCTTAGTTTTTTGTATTTAATTTTTTACAATATATTTATCATAAATAATCCTTAAAAAACGCACGAGACTCGTATCATGCTCCTTTATGACATGCGAGCGTAATGCGTCTCATATGAGGACGCATCTGTCTGCATCAGTGAAGGCACGAGTGCGAAAAGAAACCTCATACATGCGAGCGATATGAGACGCATATCAATCTCAAATTGTTATCTGGGTAGAAACCACCGAGTGACAAAATTAAGGTCAATTGCATAAAGTAAAAATTTTTGTTCTATATTGGATGGGGAGTGGTCAAAGATTGGTGAAAAATTGTCCTCGTGGTTTATGGACGGCCCCTAAGCTTATACCGCGGCTAATATCATGACTATCAATAAATCTCGGTGTCAATCTTTTGACAAAGAAAGAAGAATACTTCAATAAAAGAATTCTTCTAATGTGTGATGAATTTATATAAAGTTTTTCTATCGCTTGACTAAACTAAAAACTGAAAATTTAAGGAAATAATTATAAAAATAAAAAAATATTATATTTATGTCGTGAAACTGCTCAGTATGTTAAATTTAATTTTTGGTTTTCGTGTTTTATGTTTTTTAAAAATTCTTCAAAAAAATTTGTAATTTCTTTCTAATATTTCCGAAGAAGAAAAAAACATCTTAAAGTCTTAGTCACATTTTTATATACACACAAGGAAATAAGGTCGTAAGTATAATAAGACAAAAGCAGAAATATCGCGCGCGCGTAGCTCTGCTAGTTATCAATTAATAGTTGTAATTAAACTTATAACATAAATAATATAATATAGTTTATAATAAGTAACTAAGTATTAATTAGAATAATGGAAAATTATTAATTATTTTAAATAAATTGCTCGTAACTTTTACGAGCTGTATATAAAATTCTGCAGTTACTTGGTCTTTCAAATTACTAGCGCCTCTTTTTGAGTCCTCGTCGCACGAAAAACTTAGGTAACTGAACTGCTTCGAGAGCGCCCTGCAGTTACTTGGTGTTTCGTGCGACGAGGGCTCGAAAAAGAACGCTACTATTTTGAAAGACCAAGTAACTGTGCAGTTACTTGGTGTTTGAAATCACGACCCTCAAAATACGTCACAATGCCCAAATATGGCACCAGGTATCTGACAGTCATGGCGTTCCACAGTGGGCCAGTACGCATCCAACAGCAGACAAAAGTCCACTTTAGAATTATAAATTTTACATATAATAACCTAAATCTATAGTATTTTATGTAACTTTTTGTAGAATATTATAGTTCTTTGTCAAATATTATAGCGGCGATTGTATGTTTGTTGAAAAGTTTGATTAAAAAATTTAAAGGACTCTACCGACTAAAATATTTATTTATTTTTGTATAAATGATTGTTTTTCTGACTTTTAAATTTTATTTCTTTAAAATGTTATGTATTATTATGAAAAATATTTATAATCCTTTCTTAAAAAAGACATGGAGTGGAAAGGTCGAATGTATCGAAAAGTATCGAAGTAAAGAATGGGCAATGAGAATGTAAAATCTTAATAGAAGGGTGTTTTTAAAATTGTTTGTACATGTGAAGGTGGCGCTGCAGTCGTATGTTATTTAAAAAGAGCGCGAATATATAAATTTTATTTTTGTTAAAAAAAAGTACTCATAATAAATCTTATTTTGCATTGTCAAAAAAACGTCAACATTTCAAATATAAATAAGAAAATTATTAACTGAAAAAATTTGAATATTATTATTAATGAAATAATGGACTTGGACAATGGACATATAAAAACTAGCACCGTTGACGGCCGCTTGCGGCCGTCGGAGGAGCTAGTAAATTAAAAAACACTATATTTTAAAAAATTATACACATTTAACGTCGGAAAATGTTTATTTTTTTAAAAATGCACTTGCTATTATTTGTTAGTTCTCTTAACTTTCTCGCGATATAGAACAAACTAAGCGTAGAATATCTTCTAAATTAAATGTACTTTTAATTAAATTTGCCCATTTTTGCCCATTTTAAAGTTTGGTGGAGTTATATACAAAATAAAGCGAAAAAATTCTCCTTGGATATAATTTTCTACAAAGGCAAATTTTAGGCTATGTACTTATTTCTTTCTTAAATTAATTATTTTTCTGACTCGTAACCTTTATTTCTTTATTATAAGATGTAGAATTTTGAAGAAAAGAAAAAAAAATTGAAAATAGTTTATGTAATAAAAAATAAAGCACATTTGATATTGTTAAATTTTCCTTTTTTCGAAATTCATTTGATATTCACACAAAAAACCCAGTCTCATTTTTGTTGCATCTCAAAATGAGACTATGTTAAACACCATAGAACGTGGCGCCACCTAAGAGTCTCATTTTTGTTGCAACTCAAAATGAGTAGCGTACGCTACTCATTTTGAGACTAGGTTTTTTTCAGTGTTATTATATATAGTTCTCCTAACATCCGCATTATATTCCCTAAGCTAAACATGAAATCTCATCTAAATTTAATATATTGTATTAGATTAATTTGCCCATTTTTGCTTATTTTGTATTTTTAAAAAATTATAAGCGAAATAATGCATAGTGGTTCAGGAGACCCTTTTTCGTGACTAAAAGTCTAAATGTACTAAAAATCACTTCAAACTAGTTACTTGGGGATTATCGGAGTCACTGATTACAAATCAGATGTCAGATTTTTAAAATTCAAAATGGCGGATCAAATATGACGAAATTTTTTTAAAGAAATTCAACGAATTTCATTTAGTCGTTTTTTGGGGGTTTTTATGGTTGTTAATTAAGAATTCGACGCCAGATTTACAAAATTCAAAATGTCAAAACTAATATGAGGAACAAATTAAAAAAATCTCAACAGATTCCCTTTAAACTCGTTGCTTGAGTGTTTTCGTAGTCAATGATTAGGAATCTGACGTCAGTTTTTCAAAATTCAAAATGGAAAATTTAAAGTGCATTAAGAATTTGGATACCCAAGAATTTTAATCTTGTTGTTTATTTGCTCTTTATTGGCTCCAGAATCATCGAGCCATTTTGAATTTTGAAAATCTGACGTCTGATTTGTAATCATCACCCCGCAAACCCCTGAGTAACAAGTCCTAATCAATTTCTAGTACATTTAGACTTTTAGTTATGAAATAGGGTCACTTGTCCCACTGTGAACCCTAATTAAAAAAAATTTCTGAAATTTTGGGTCCATCATTTTAAATTATTAATTACACATTCTTATTAAGAACTCATAAAAACCCTTAGGATATTATTAACTGCTAAATTAAATAAGTTTTTAAATTTCTGATCTGACATATTGGATCCACCATTTTGAATTTCCAAAAGCAGACATCAAATTCGTAATCAGCGACCACAAAAATCACCAAGTAACGATTTTAATGTACATTAGATTAATTTTTAACATTGGCTTCTGCCATATATTGGATCCGCTATTTTGAATTTTAAATAAAACTGACATCGGATTTGTAATCAGCGACCCGAAAAACCCCTAAATAATGATTTTCAAAGGAATTAAATGAATATTTAACTTTGGCATCGTCCATATTGAATTTGCCATTTTTAATTTTGAGAAACTGACATTGGATTCGTAATCAGAGACCCCGAAAACCCCCGAGTAACGAGTTTCAAGTGAATCTGATTAAATTTTAAGTTTTGGCCGCTTTTGCCTACCTCCTGGCCCACTGTGCGTTGCCTTGAGTGTACGTGTTTTCTTCGTCCATTGTCACCTGTAGATTTTGATATTTTTGTGTACCAAATAAATAAATAAGTTTTTATTATTTGAAGTGCAAGCATAGTTATAATGAACTGAAATGAATTTGATTCAATTTACCGATTTCTTGTCTATTATTAAATAATGATTACTTATAAGGTACATGTTAACAAATGTCACCATGGAAGTATATGAAAAATTGGACTTCAATAATAAAAAATAAATAAATAATTTCATTTTATTATTTTAAATAGTTAATGTAACTTTTCTTACAGATGCTTCTATTATACAATCTGTTATTAGCATCTCCTAAAACTGCAACAAAAATAGTTTAAAAGCAGTCAAATTAACCAGGTTTTCTTTATGTGTAAAACTCTGACTAAAATTATGATGTATATCTTCTTCTAAACGTTTTTTACATGGAAAATCTTTGTTCAAGAAAGATTACAAAATTTCTTCAGGAAATGAAGATATGGAAAAAATTCTATGACTGTTTATAAATGTTTTGTATGATAAATTAAACTTTTCTCTATTTTTACTAAACTGGAAATAAATCCTTTTTAATATTTTAGGAAAAGGTATAAATGAAATTTCAGAAATAATTTCGGAGAATGTTTGAAATAATTCTATATTTCTTTCAAAAGATTTAATAGTTCTTTATAATTCTTTTGAAAGTATTCAAATTTTTTGTCATGTAAGATTTCTATTTCTGCGTTTCTGAAAATTACAAAACTGGAATAGAATCGTTTGATGCGCAGGAAGCACTACGCAAGTGCATCTGTGTGAGTGGTGATTAAGGCCCTAGACTAAACTGACATAACCGGCAAACGATAATGCTTGGTTAACGGATTATTTGAAAGTGCTAATAATGAATTGATTAAATTCATAGTATAATTCATAAAAGTCATAATAATAGTTTTTTGGAAAATTAAATTTGAACATAAATATGTTCAGAATATTATTTTTTTATTGTTTCACTAGAGATCATAGAGCCGTTCCGAAATGAGGTAAAAAGTGTTAATTAGTTTATATGTACTGTCAAGTTATTAGACCTATAAAATTTATGTATTAAAGCTAATGGTTCTTTTTTTTAAATTTCGTAATTTATAATAGTAAATTATTATATTGGTTAGCATTGATTTAAGGAGTGGTTTTGCATATATATTCTTTAAATATTGTAATAAATAAATTTAAATGAATAAAACATTAAAATTTATATAAAAATATTAAAATGTATAAGTAAAATAATTACTAGCTTTTTAATTTCGTCAAAATATAGAATATTTTCAGTCGAAAAAATTAACCTTTACTTAATTATTCCATATTACATTTATTTTAATTTAAATTAATTAAAAAAAGTTAATTTTAATAAAACCATATTTCTTCTCACAAGTGGCTAAGAAAACGCAGGTTTAGTATATAGTATAAGAGAGATTCAAAGCAACTCGTGGTATGTTATATGCGTGCGTGCGAAAGCGAGCGTTATATGTATTCGTATAGTTGTAAGATAGTGTTAGTTTTAGGTGCGTTATTAAAGTGCGTGTAATCTGTGCCAAAATAATATACTTTGTGTGTGTCAGTGTGTGTGACCCCTCCTAAACCCGTGTGTCTGCGCAGGTCTGTTCCTTCAGCGTAACTCACAGACATTTAATTTTTTCTTACGCGAGCCCGTATTTTTACTAAACTGCTCTTGAATTCTTATTTTGTGACGCCTGACTTTGTGCGAAATCAGAAATAGAACTCTTCTTTCAGATCTTAATATTAATATTACTGAACAATTTATCAAGACCTTCAAAATTTTTCTTTATTTTATCAGAAAAAACCATTAGTAATAATTCAATAGACACTTTAACTATTTTTCTAAATTTTTTTCCATATCCTCATTTCCTGAAGAAATGTCACTATTTTGACTTGCAGAATAAATTGAAGTTTAAAAGGAAACTACTTTTAAGTCCACTTTTTGGCTATCAGCTATTTTTAAGACTACATAGCGACTTCATTCAAGCCTGAGTACCGACTTTTTTTAAGACTCTTTTTACAAACTAATTTTAATGATAAATCGTCCAAGCGCCCGTCCTGCCGGAAGGACGTTCCGAAAAAAAGGCTTTTAAGGTAGTACGCTCGCGACAGTCACTCTCAAAAGTAAATTTTAATAAAATGCTATAGTATGGTGCAGTTACTGTAGCATATTTTTGCTTGGACTGTACTGAATACATAGTCAGCCCTATGTACAGACACACTCACACACAAGTATACTAGTCAGGTTAGAATATTATATTATACACGGAAAAAAATTAATCTCTAAACTTGAAATAATATTAATTTCAAGTCCAATGAAATATAAGTGTATCTAAATTAAACATTATAGTCACAATTACTGTGATAAGTTGTGTTTGATTCTGTCAAACTTTATACCAGAAAACGCCATAAATTCACATCTCTGATTTAGAGATTTGTTAATTTCACAACTTTTTTTATATGAATTACATACAATTAACCGTTTTCATTTTCCGTATTTTATGAATGTTTTTTCGCGTCATCACGTGGTAAGAATCTTCTTAATAACCTAAATTCAAAAGATTGTTTAAATTCATGCAGAAACGCGGTTGTAAAATGTAAAATTGGAAAGTAATGTAATGACAGACAACAAGAAGCGGTTTACTGCCAGTCGCCAGAAGAGGGCAGAAGCATGCAGAGAGCACAATGGTCCAGCTGTTATATTCTTAGCTTTACATCACTTTCCAATTTTACAACCGCGTTTCTGCATGAATTTAAACAATCTTTTGAATTTAGGTTATTAAGAAGATTCTTACCCGTTGTATGTTGGCCTATTTTGTAAAAAGTGTCTGTGTTTAGAGAAAAAGTGGTTGAAAAATGTTTATTTACCTATTTCACGTCATTTAAATCAGTCAGTGCCGTATTTTGTCGGGCGATAATTGTAACCTACAAATTTTACAGACCTTCCAACGCCGTTAAAACAAAAAAATGAAATAAAAATATAAAATTCGTATTGTGTTTTAAAAACATCCAACTACTTTTTTATACTTGTCAATGTATAGTTCATACAGGGAAAACAATATAAATATTTTGTGAATAATTCTCACTCTAAATTGTGATAAATTATAAATTCTTTTTACATCGAGTTATTACAAAAATACGAATTATATAAATATACGACTAAAATGTTTAATATTGTTTATTCAAATAATATATTAGATTTGAATTTATTCAAGTAAGTTAATAGTTTAGAACATATGTTCCATGTCATAAAATTTGAGATTCCTAATATCGTTTTTAGGCATAAGAAATACGTGTTCTTCACAATACTAATATTCGGATTAGATATAATACCAAATTTCAGTTTTAGTGATCTGCTTACATCTTACGTCCGATTCCAGTGATAGTTTATGCCTAAATCTCAGATTTAATCACTAATTTAGAGATTAATTTTTTTCCGTGTATTATATCTTTTAACTGAAACGGTTAATATTGTTAAATCTTTTTGTTATAAATTTCTCAAACATTCATTTATAATATATTAGTTTTTTAAAACAATCTATAGAAAATTTTAGAAGTTATTAGAAGAAATGTGCCGTTTACATGCACTTTTCATAGGTTAACCATGTTAAATAACAAACTTTGAACTTAAATATCTTGTTTTAGAAACGGTCAATTTTTTTAATATTTTGCAAATACATAGATCTTGTTATTAACTATTCTGATTTCAAATTTCATGAAATTCTATAGAAAAGTGCGATCAAGAGCGTACTACCTTAAAAAAAGGGAATTCAACTTTTCTCTTCTGGCACTCCTTGGCATTAAAGTAGACGAAAAGACGAAAAAATACATATTTTTGACTTTTTAAAATAATAATATTAAACCATTTTTCAAAGCCTTCAAACTTGCTATGTTTCTAAACAGTGAAAAAAACATTGTTTCGTAAATTTAATGTATAATCCCCAAAAATCAATATTTTTTGACCGGACAAGTTTCTTTCTCTTCAGAAACGTTCAAAGAATGAAAGTTAATTGTTTAATTAAAAAAAATCATTTTTAATATTTTTCAGTATATCTGAGTAATACTCAGGCGTGAGTCCCTTCGAAATTGCTCTATAAAATTAATATGGAAGCAGATAAATATAAAACTAAATATATCGTTGGAAAGGTAATGAAACAAGGTTTCCAATGATGTAAATATCGAGTCTTTAAATTTATAAACCTGGGCTAGGTAGTCTCTTAAATAAAACGAAAAGCGTCCTGCCAGCAGGACCGGGCTTCGTCATTCTGTGACTAAAAATTATGTGAATTTTTAGAAAATTGAACTTCTTTAAACTACCCAGCCCTTAGTTTTGAACTTACAAGCTCGATATTTATATGCGCTGAAAGCTTGTTTCGTTACCTTTCCAATGATATATTTCATTTTTTATTTATCTGAATCCATGTTAGTTTTCTTTAGTGATTTCAGAGGGACTCACCTGAGTCTTTTTCGTCCTGCCGGAAGGATGTTGGACGATCTATCATTAAGTCTAGGATGACTACTTTTTGTTACATCTTAAAATTAGCTCGTTTGTAGATTTTATCCAAGACTTTATTTTTTCTGTGTAGGTTGCCACTTTATACTACATGTATTCAAAACAATTTTTAACATTTGATATGTAGTTTTTATAACAAATTTTTGAAAAAATTTTTAAATTCTGCTCTTAAATTTGAGAATTGTGAGTAGGTAGATACACATTTATTTTGAATAAATAGTTTAGGTGAGCAGTTTTTTTAGAATATACTAGTTTTTTCAACTCATTGGTGAACCATGGTGGAAAATTTTTAGAATCAATATGTTTAAGTAGCACATAATTATCAAAAAGGATCAATCAAGCTGTGAAACTGAATTGATAAAAAACTAAGTCATAAACGGCAAATTAAAGTCACCAAGAATTATAAAAGTAGCATTAATGTATTTATTATGTACCTCCTCCATAATGTTGCTCACTTCAGAAAAACACTTAATAACGAATTAGGGGGTACATAAAAACAGCCCAAAATGTAAAGATCGTTGATTATTCTAAATTTAATAAAAACATGTTCAATATTATAAAAATAAATTATTCAAACTTTTGTATTTTAAAATTAACCGTAATAGCCATTAAAAAAAGGCATTTGTTTCTATTTGAAATTATCCAATAACAATTTTTGAAATTTAAAATTAAAATCAAAGTAGGACTTTCTTTTAATTTAAGTCGAATTTTGTGATTTTTGTGGTCGGCTTTACGTATCTGACATGAAATTTGAATTTGGAGGTTGATTGCCATATTGGATTCGCCATTTTGAATTTAGAAAACCTGATGTCAAGTTTCTCATTAGTAATCTCGAAATTTGTTAACAATTTTTTTTATACTTTAAAGTTTAAAATATTATAAATTAAAAATTTGATTCTAATTTTATTTTTAATTTTATTGTAATACTTATTATTTCTTTATCAATTACTTAAAATAAAATGGTTCCAAATTGTTTAAAAATATCAGTTCAACATAATATATTCCTGAGCTTGCACGCGGATAAGTGTACCTAATTATAATATAATTATTAAAATATTATTTTCAGTATTTTATAATATAATATCTCAACCGACAGATTGGCTCAGTCGGATAGATGCCACGCATTGGCGGTTGTTTAAGGACCAAGGGTATAAGTATCCTTGGTTCGCGCCCACTTGGCTTGGTATTTTTCCGGCACGTGAGACAATCTGAGCGGGAGGTTTGACGTCGAGGTATAATGATGTACACCGTCGATTATTGTCCGGTACACACCATTAGAACTCGACTGTCGATAAACCGGTTGTACTCAGAGAGGTTTTCTACAGTTTCCCTCTTCTCTGGCGAGAAAACCCATTGACGGGTGGTCCAGGCGGAATGCGAGTACTCCTAATAAAGTCGGCTGTAGACGCAAATTTAGGTTAATGTATAGAAAAATTTTCTTAAGTAGATTGGTTATGCTTAATCCAAAAAAAAAGTATTTCTCGGGGACTCTTGTCGAAGTGCGTAAGGCCAATAGGGCAGGAGTATAAACAATAATATAATATCTCAATATTACCGCAATATTGTAGTCAAATCTTGTACTATTTGGGTTATAAGTATAGTAATTTCTTGTTATCTCCTTAAACAAACTGCACCCCAACTTATTAGTTCATTAACAACAAAATCTTTACGTTCGGTAGAAAAACAAATTATTAATATTATCAATCAAGTAATAAATTATACAGTATTAAATTAATTTTCCACCGAATATAAAAGTTTTATTTATGAATAAATATCACATTCTATACAAAAAGAGGATTCCTGCTCATATTTCTGCGAACTATAATTAATAAAAAATTAAATTAGAAGATGAGAAATTCCATGTAAGCACATAAACTTGCACTGGAATGAACGTGGTGGAGGATAAATTTATGTAAACCTCGAGAGGAATTTCGACAAAATGTTCTGATTCGCGAGACTGCAAATTCTTTTCACTTTATTTATTCTTGAGTGATAAAAATGCCGCAAGGTATTTGTCGCTTCCTCTTCCTTCTCTCATAAAATGCAAATTTTCGAAAATCATAAATATTCCCAAAAAATTTTTAAGTCTAAATTCCTATAGTGCTTTTAATTTTTAAATTGGAAAATCTTATCTTTAATCAGCGTTCCTAAAAATCCTTTGGATTTTTAGGATTGTCTCCGGTAAATTAAGGAAAAGAGAGAAATTTATAAAAATTTGACAGTTTATTCTTTAGATTATTTTAGAAACACATGATTTTTTCAGAAATTTTTACCACGTAGTTTTTTCTTAAGGAAATAAAATAAATTTGCAAAACATAGGCTCTTATGGGAGCTTAGATAAATCTTAAAAAAAATAACTTCAAAAAAATACAAATTCGATCTGTACACTTGAAATTAACAATATTCCTTAAAAGCATAAGTAGGGCTGGCTGCTCACGAGACGAGACTTAACAAAATAAAATCGAGACGAGACTAACACGAGTCTCGGAGTCTTGTCGAGAGTCTCGACTAACTGACTTTTCTCATAAGTAATTTCGTTAAATTTTTTTTTGTATTAAAATATTTCTAATTTTAATCATAATAGTTATTTATAGTTAAATAATCTAACAAAAATAGAAAACGTACAGTACATTTTGTGATTTACAATCAATTATTTAGAGTAAAAAATTTATTTTCCTTCTAATTGAGAGGCAGGTTTAGTTTACTCCGCTTATAGAAATTCATTAAATGATGAGTCGATCACCTCACTTTTGTGCTTAAATTAAATTAAATAAATACGCACATATAACTCACACACATATATTTCTCTCTCTCTATATTTGATATTTCTCTGTCCTGTAAAACATTATATATTATATGTAGTATTTAATACTTGTTGCTGTTATAAAAAGATAATATTTATTTAATAGTAAGTATTAGAGTTGTGCAAAAAGCTCGATCGAGTATTTCAAGCTTTTCGTTTTTTTAGCAGAGCTGAGCAGAATCAATCCGAACTTGAACCAAATTCCATCCGACACGTGCAGTATTAAACCTAAAATAATTTTGAGCACTTGAATTTTTCGAGCACTCAAATATTTTTGAGTAACTAAAACTCGAGCCTGGCTCGAGTATCGAGCCCGGCTCGAGCTCGACCATGCTATTCGAGCTTTTTGCACACCTCTAGTAAGTATATTAGTTAAAAATTATTGCATTTTTATTCGCGTTTGAATGTAACATGTGAAAATTGTTAGGTTATGTTATTGCAAACGTCACCGCGTTGTACGCGTTCCGTTCCTCGAAACCATGCAGAGACATATATGTGTGTGTGAGTTATATGTGCGAACACGCAAGTAAGATTGTGTTGTATAAAGTCCGCCTGAAAATCAGTCGGAGTTCGAGCGATTCTTATAAGAAGAATCTAATACTTTTATAGCACGTTCTTTTTATATGTGACGCTCCACGAGAAAAGGGACCTTATTTACTCCGTTACATTAAATAGACAATTTTGTATATAAATTATTATAACCTCAAGCTAAAATTCTATTTAGTAGTGACTAATAAAATTTGTAAAGATGCTGCAAGCAATAATAGCAACAGATTTCTCTCCGTGCGATTAGGATAATTTTTTTTTAAAATACTCATAATAAGAAGTACTTTAAAGAAAAAAAATAAAAATGTGAAAAAAAAAATTTTTTATCCCACATGCACAAAAATGGCGCTTTTAGATAGCTGACGACAGGGAGTAAAGTCACTCATTTGTTCGACCATATGAAAATGGCGTCCATTTTCTCCCATGTGCAAACATAACCGCTGATCCCATGCGTTATTTTTGCCCAAGGGAGAAAACGGCCGCCATTTTCATATAAGTCGAACAAGTGAATGACTTTTACTCCCTGTCGTCTGCTATCTGAAATCGCCACTTTTGTGCATTAGGAATAAAAAATATCGTAAGTAACATGGGAATAAAGGCAACTAATTTGTTTACGATGATTTTTGTGACACGAGTGGAGGTTTCGGGGTGCCTACGGCGCCCTCGACCGTAGGCGCCCCGAGACCTCCACTCGTGTCAAAAAAATCACCGTAAACAAATGGCTGCCTTTATACCCTTGTTGCTTAATATACTATTTTTGCCCGATAAAATTTCAAAAATATTTTTGAATTTAAATTTTAAAGAAAATATATCTTTGATTTGAAAATTTATGTAATTCGAAACCCTGATTTGACATAAACTGTGTAAATTGTAAAAAAATGCTTGGATTATTATTGAAAAATTGCAAAAAAAGTTCTTTTGAGGTGGAATCTTTAACTTTGTATATTGAAAAAAGAAAGAATACACGTCATTGTTAAAGCAAAAAAAAGAAGAATATAAAATGATGGTGGTGGAAAAAATTTCCAAAGTCAAGGACTCTAAAACATTTTGGGGTCTAATAAAAAACTATAGATTTAAAGTAAATAGCGAAGACATAATAGAATTAAATAAGTGGCAGGATTATTTTTATGATTTTTTCCAATCCCGTAATGGAATAGTATGTGACCTACTGGGTGTTCAAAAACGTAATCACAAATTGGATTCCACCATAACAATTCAGGAGGTTTTGGCTTGTTTAGTTCAATGCAAAATGATAATTCTCCGGGACCGGATGGGATATCATATGAGTTTTTCAAAAATATGCCGTATAATTGGGTAGAAAATATAACTTCCCTTTTTAATAAAATATTAGACAAGGAAGAAATTCCTAATTCATGGGCGGAAATACATGTAAAAATGTTGTACAAAAAGGGCGAAAAAAATGATCCAAATAATTACAGACCAATTGCGTTAGTAAACTGTATTACAAAAATTTTTACTCAAGTATTAGTAAAAAGATTGACTGATTGGGCTGAGGGATTAAACCTTTTACCGGAATATCAATCAGGGTTTAGAAAAAAACGCAGTTGTGCAGACAATATTTTTACTTTAAGTGCGATGGTCCAAAATAGACTTCACTTAGATAGGGAAAAATTGTTTTTATTATTTGTTGATTTTAAAAGTGCTTTTTTCTCTGTAAGACACAGTTTGTTATAGGAAAAATTATTTAAACTCGGTACAGAATCTAAGTTCCTAAATATTTTAATAGATTTGTATAACAAAGCGAATATGAGTGTTAAAGGAAAAAATGGTATCACAGATCCAATAGATGTAACGAACGGTGTTTTGCAGGGAGAATCACTGAGTCCAATTTTGTTCACGATATTTCTTAGAGATCTCGAAGAGTTTATGATTGAAAACGGAATCAGGGGGGTCTCGATTAATCACTTGGCGGAAATTCTTCTACTGGCTTATGCCGATGATATTGTGATCCTTGCGGATTCCCAAGTGTACATAAGAAAAATTTTAAACTGTCTACATAGATACTGTGAGATAAACTGTTTAGAAATAAATATAAGCAAAACGAAAATTGTAATCTGTAAGAAAGGAGGTCATATAGTCATAATGGAAAATATGAGCCATTTTTGTATAATAAAAAAGAAATTGAAATTGTGAAAAATTATTGTTATCTAGAAGTCTCATTCTCCGAATCAACAGTTTTTGTTAAAGCAATGAATGATGCGGTCAGTAAGGCCAATATTGCGCTAGGAAATGTAATCTTCTTAATCAATAGGCTAAAGTTGGATGAATGGAAATCAATTAATAGACTCTTTGAATCTTTGGCGTCAACCCAATGGGAAACTGCCAAGAGTCACCATTGGCGTATTAATGACCCAATATTGGGAGCCATTGATTTTCTATTGGTATATTATTGGCACCCATTAATGGACCAATAGTGGTAAAGTAATGGGCTGACTACGTCGTTGCCAATAATTAGCAGCCATCATTGGCACATTAATGGCTGCCAATGAAACGCCAATAATAAAAATTTTTTAAATTAACAAAAATTATTTATTAAAATTATAATTATTTAATTATAAAAATTAAAAATTGTTTATTAATTTTTTTTTTAATTATTATATTTGTAATAGAAAAAAGTCATCACAGTAATTAGTGAAATCTTTTCTCTTTCAAAAAAATTGCCTCACATCCTGTGCAAAAATAGGAGAGGCAGGGGGCAGAATTATTATATTCTACGAATGCACCTGAGGAGTTCAGCCTTTATATGTACGGGCTGGAGTAACTTCGATGCGAGTAGAACTGATGTTTGCTCGCCCTATGCGGCACGGATGGAACTAACTTCCAAGCACACGTGTTCACGCATGCGGGAAGATTTGAATAATTTTCAATTATTTGCCTAATAATTCCAAATCTATTCTATTCTAATAAAATAAATAATAACATAAAAAGTATAAATAAAATAAATAATAAATTAATAATATCTACTATTTTGAATTGTCTTATAAAATAAAACAGAATTTCATTTCTTTTCAAGTATTTCTATAACCCAAAAGAAAAAAAAATGCTGAGTATTCTTCGAGGGGCTGATCACTCAGAATCCAATTCAACAATAACACTGCAAAAAGAAGTATCTTAATTTAAGATGTTTTGGTAGTCATTTTTAAGATGTTTTGGTAGACACTTTTTAGTTACTTGAAACATCTTAATTTAAGATGTTAAAAGTATCTTCGTACACATTTTCTGTGTATTTTTGGGGCAAAAAGTTTTCAGGTTAACTATGGGCTCTTATGGAAAACACTTTTTGTATCTTAGTTTTTAGTAACTTACACTTATGGTGCATCTTACGATTCTCAAGTAACTTATCGCTAAACATCTTATTGCAATAGAAACATCTTAATTTAAGATACTTTAAAGAACTTACAAAAGTATCTTACTTTTCTAAGATGGAAGAAATATCTTCATCGCTGCTAAAACGTATAAAGCATCTTAAATATCAGTAAGATGCTTTAGAAAACATCTTATTTTAAGATGTAAGATAGCATTTTTCCATCTTACATCTTATTTTAAGATATCAAAAAAGACACCTATTTTTGCAGTGAATTTGAAAATTTATTATTATTCTCATGCATTCACTTGGAATCGACTGGAATCGTAGGTGACGAATTCTCTGAATCTTGGATTCACATGAAATCGCTTGGATTCGTAAAAGGCGAATCCTTATGATTTTTTAAAATTCGGGCGGATTCTCCACGGATTTCTTTGTATTCGTAAATAATCGTTATCTTACGAATCTTGGATTCGAGAGTGAACAGCCCCTCGGTATTCTTTGAAAATAATATTCAAACTTGTATATTTGAGGCTCCGGATATTAAAAGGGCACACGCGCGAACACACGGCAAATAATTTGGCCCCTGGAGATAAAATTTTGAAGTTGTTCAAAATGAATTTTAAATTATTGTTTCTTGTACAAAATTTCAAGGCGAAACTTTTTTTTTAATAAAAATTTTTTATATAATTTCTCGTTTTCACGTAAATTGAAAAAAACGTGATTTTTTAAGTTAAGAAATTAACTATATTAATCTTCGTCTTCCAAAATTCATTCTGTCTGTCAGAGTATGAGAGAGAAAGCACTATTTTTTTCTTCTTCACTTCTTTTTTCTTTTCTCACTCACAGATAGATTAAGGAGTGCAAGAGAGGGAGATCGAAAACGAGGTAAGAGTGAGGGGTATAAATTTTATCGGTATTCTATATACTAAATGGACATTTTTCACCAATTTCTGATCCCCCCGCCTCTGGTTGTGGACAATCATGAACATTTGGCAAACCCTTTCCCCTTTACACTTATCCACGTGGACAATGCACATTTGAAAAGTATGTAAGTATTTTTTTTAATATTACTCCTGTATTTTAAAAAGTAATAAAGCTCATTTTAAACATATTTCAAAGCACAAAATTACGAAAATGATTAACGATTAAAATAATAAATAAACACTATAATTTAATTAAACGCTTAATTTTTTTTAATTATTATATTGTTATATTAACACCATAGTCAGGGAAACAAAATTTTTTCAGTAAAATCAAGGAAATGTCAATAAAAAAATTTTTTTCAGGGAAAGTAAGAAAATTAAGACATTTTTTCGACTTATAAACAAATCTTTCAAATTAATAAAAATTAGCATCTAATTTTTGTAAAATGCAATATTTTCAGTATTTATAATTACATATTTCCAAAAATCCAAATACATACGAAAATAATATTTAAAAATTATTTTTAACATTTTGGAGAAAACATTTATTTTCGAAATGTTTAATTAAAATTCATCAAATAATTAATAAGTTTATTTCAATTATACAAAAAATCTATTAAGAAATTCAATCCTATTTTTTAAAAATTACATTAAATTTTTTTTAAAAACTAATTCGTATAATTGTTTTATAATGATTATTTAAGATTTAATAATCTTCGAACAATGTAAATAAAAATTTTTGAATATTTACTTTTTCGACTTATTGAAATTTTTGACAAAATTATGGTCCTGTTAATAATTAAAATTCTCAAAGAATTTGATCATTTTTATTAATATTTTTTACTAATTCTATTATTTTTAAAAGATTTTTATAAATTTTAACTGTTTTTGAAGATAATTGAATCTTAAATAATCATTATAAAACAATTATAATAATTACTTTTTAAAAATAATTTAATGTAATTTTTAAAAAATAATTGAATTATTTGAAAGAGCTTTTGTATAACTTTAAAAAACTTATAAATTTTTTGATGAATTTTATTTAAAAATCTTGAATATAAATGTTTTTTTCAAAATGTTGAAAATTATTCTGAAATATTATTTTTGTATGTATTTAGATTTTTGGAAATATATGTATTTGAAAACACTGAAAATATTGAATTTTAAAAAATTAGAAGCCAATTTTCATTCATTTTAAAATTTAATTTAAACAATTTTTAAAAATTGTAACAAAATACTTAAAATAAATTAATTATTTTTCAATTAAATTTTACAAAATTTCAACTATTCAAACAGATTTTTATTATAGATATATTTCAAAAATTAAATTATGTCTTAAAAAATGATTCAAAAACAATTTTTGAATGATTTGTTTTTATAGTTACTTTTCGCATTATCAAAATAACATGCACGTTTTTTGTAAAAATTGTGGTTTTTTATGTATTGTCTCAATTTTTTTAATTTCCATGAAAAAATTTTTTTCTGACATTTCCCTGACTATGGTGTTAATATAATATTATAATAATTTTAAAAAAATAAAGATTTTAATCAAATTATAGTGTTCGTTTATTATGTTAATGATTGACTCATTAACGCCTGAAAAAAAAATTCTTATCAAATTTTATTTTATTGAGTGTCCTCTTTTTGATTCTTGTGTAAAAAAGAATTTCGTTTAACCCAAAAATTAAATATAGCGGTTATAATTTCAAAAACACAAAAAAAATTCATTTTTTTAAGTTTGATAATTTTTTTACCCTTTATCCCCTTCCCAGTGTATGACGTCTATAGAGGCAAACATAATTCGTGCCACCAGTGTGTATGACCTCTATAGTGGCATCTAAAATGAAAATCTCTGTAATAAATGAAATATGAATATCAATGAATATTCTAAAGTTTTGATGTCGCTTAAAATGCTGGTTCGGGGGATTTTGAGGTTTCTAAATCTAAATCTTTGGTCAAAATTGAAAAATTCAAAATACACTGAACTTTTGCTGTAATGGACTCGAATGTACTGTGGTCCATTACAGCAAGCGTACCCTTGAAGCAAGGTCATCAAAACATTCAGGGCCGTATAAAGATTTAAAACAGATTCTAAATAATTTTTTTTATTTTGTTTAAATGCACAAATTTTTAACTAAAAGCAAGTAATTAAGGAATGGAAACATAATTTTGGAAAAATTTTTTTTAAATGACTGAACAGCTCATAAAATAATAAAAAAATTGAACATAAGATTTTAGTGGGGAGACTGTGCACCCGTAAAATTTAAAAAATAATACTTTGTTGGTGGCGCTAGTCGCCGAGCTCAGCGACCCCGTTTCCCCGCTCACCACTTCATCTACAAACTAGTACATTACAGCAACGTCCATTACAACAAGAGTTCAGTGTAGCCGTTCCAAAATATGGGGAAGAGAAATTAAGAAAAATTTCTATCCACGCTCGCTGGTTGTAAGTCGGTGCAAGTGCTAAAACAGAAGTCAATTGTCAGTGAGCGCTCCAAGGACATTTACACCTACTTGACTGGTATTAGAACTCCCGAGTAACAAAATTAAGGTCAATTGCATAAATTAAAAAGAAAGTTCCGCCATTTTTAATTTATGAAAACTTACATCAAATTCGTAATCAGCGACCCTAGAAACCACCAAGTGACAAAATTAAGGTCAATTGCATAAAGTAAAAATTTTTGTTCCATATTGGATGGGGGGTGGTCAAAGATTGGTAAAAAATTGTCCTCGTGGTTTATGGACGGCCACTAAGCTTATACCGCGGCTAATATCATGACTATCAATAAATCTCGGTGTCAATCTTTTGACAAAGAAGGAAGAATACTTCAATGAAAGAATTTTTCTAATGTGTGATGAATTTATATAAAGTTTTTCTATCGCTTGACTAAACTAAAAACTGAAAATTTAAGGAAATAATTATAAAAATAAAAAAATATTATATTTATGTCGTGAAACTGCTTAGTATGTTAAATTTAATTTTTGGTTTTCGTGTTTTATGTTTTTTAAAAATTCTTCAAAAAAATTTGTAATTTCTTTCTAATATTTCCGAAGAAGAAAAAAACATCTTAAAGTCTTAGTCACATTTTTATATACACACAATGAAATAAGGTCGTAAGTATAATAAGACAAAAGCAGCAATATTGCGCGCGCTTTAGCGCGCGTAGCTCTGCTAGTTTTAATTAATTTTTGACTTCAACTCGTGACTACTTCGTTAAATATTAATATTTTTCCACGAAATTTACACACAATATTCTTCAAACTATTCCAAGATTGAAACAATATTTGGAAATTTAAAAAAAATTGTATGTCAAAGTTAAATAATTATTTAAATAATTTTGTCGGAAAAATGATTCTCCTATTTTCAATTGAAAAAGTTGAGTGACGAATTTTCGTTTTCGGAAAACTTTCAGCGACAAAAATGTTCATTAATATGTTAGGAAGTTTTTTGGAAAATATCTCGCCATTTGATAATAAATTAAAGTTAATAGAGCAATTTTAACATTGTCGCGCTCTGCTGTAAACGTAAACAATGTCTAACTATATGCATTAGTCTTGTAATGGCGGCCATGCTACACGTGCGCCGCCACGCCGCAATTTTACAGCAGAGCGCGACGATGTTAAAATTGCTCTATTGTCTTTAATTTATTATCAAATGGCGAGATATTTTCCAAAAAACTTCCTAACATATTAATGAACATTTTTGTCGCTGAAAGTTTTCCGAAAACGAAAATTCGTCACTCAACTTTTTCAATTGAAAATAGGAGAATCATTTTTCCGACAAAATTATTTAAATAATTATTTACCTTGAAATACAATTTTTTTTAAAATTTCCAAATATTGTTTCACTCTTGGAATAGTTTGAAGAATATTCTGTGTAAATTTCGTGGAAAAATATTAATATTTAACGAAGTAGTCACGAGTTGAAGTCAAAAATTCATTAAAATTTCTTAACTCAAAAAATCACGTTTTTTTCAATTTACGTGAAAACGAGAAATTATATAAAAAATTTCTATTAGAAAAAAAGTTTCGCCTTGAAATTCTGTACAAGAAACAATAATTTAAAATTCATTTTGAACAACTTTAAAATTTTATCTCCAGGGGCCAAATTATTTGCCGTGTGTTCGCGCGTGTGCCCTTTTAAGATCCGGAGCCTCATTTATAGAAATCTATTATTATTTATAAATTGTGATTTATAAATAGAAATAATGTCCACTTTTTATTTATTAAAAATAATAGATAGAATTTTGTTAATAATCGAAATTAAAAAATAGTTTTACAATTTATTTTTTTAACTCACATTCTAGAAAATAATTGGGATTTTTTTTTAATAAAAGAATTTGATAACTTTTTTAATTTTAAAATTAATTTTGAATTTAATAATATTTTTAAATTTGAAATTTAATGAATTTGTCAATTTCTTAAATTTTGAAATTTATTAAATAAGACAATTTTGAAATTCATTCATTTTTTTTTTTACTCAAAACGAAAATTCAACAAATATCGTATAATTTAATACTAATAAAAACATTTTGACAAATAAAGAATAAACATTATTGACAAATTTCAAAAAACAGCGATATTTTATCAATTTTATGCAAAATTTGTTGAATTTTCATTTTGAATAAAAAAAATTTAATGAATTTGAAAATTTACTAATTTAATAAATATCAAAATTACATTTTCCAACAAAATTGTCAAAAAAGTATTATTTCCAAAAATTTTACAATTTGAAAAGTTTAATTTCTTCTGTTAATATTAACATAATTTCTACTTAATAATCATATTTTATTAATAATAATAATTTTTTTAAATTAAAATTTAAAAATATTAAAAGAATATTTAACTTTTTTCTTTGCTTCTTGATTTTATTAAAAGAAATATTTGAAAAGAAAATAAATTTTATTTTATAAGATAATTGAAAACTATAGATATTAGTCAATTTTGAAATTCATTAAATTTTTTTTACTCATAAAGAAAATTCAATAAATTTCGCATATTTATAAAATATCACTGTTTTTAGAAATTTGTCAATTACTTTCATTGTTTATTTGTCAAAATATTTTTAGTAGTATTAAATTTTACGATATTTGTTGAATTTTCGTTTTGAGTAAAAAAAATTGAATGAATTTCAAAATTGAAAAAATTGGCTAATTTAGTAAATTAAGAAAATTGCCAAATTCATTAAATTTCAAATTTGAAAATATTATTTATTATAAATTACTTTTAATAAATAAAAAGTGGACATTATTTCTATTTATAAATCACAGTTTATGAATAATAATAGATTTCTATAAATATACAAGTTTGAATATTATTTTCAAAGAACACTCAGCATTTTTTTTCTTTTGGATTATAGAAATACTTGAAAAGAAATGAAATTTTGTTTTATTTTATAAGACAATTCAAAATAGTAGATATTATTAATTTATTATTTATTTTATTTATACTTTTTATTTTATTATTTATTTTATTAGAATAGAATAGATTTGGAATTAATAGGCAAATAATTGAAAATTATTCAAATCTTCCCGCATGCGTGAACACGTGTGCGCGTTGTGCTTGGAAGTTAGTTCCAACCGTGCCGCATAGGGCGAGCAAACATCAGTTCTACTCGCATCGAAGTTACTCCAGCCCGTACATATAAAGGCTGAACTCCTCAGGTCCATTCGTAGAATATAATAATTCTGCCCCCTGCCTCTCCTATTTTTGCACAGGATGTGAGGCAATTTTTTTGAAAGAGAAAAGATCTCACTAATCACTGTGATGACATTTTTCTATTACAAATATAATAATTAAAAAAAAAATTAATAAACAATTTTTAATTTTTATAATTAAATAATTATAATTTTAATAAATAATTTTTGTTAATTTAAAAAATTTTTATTATTGGCGTTTCATTGGCAGCCATTAATGTGCCAATGATGGCTGCCAATTATTGGCAACGACGTAGTCAGCACATTACTTTACCACTATTGGTCCATTAATGGGTGCTATTAATGGCATGCCTGGCTCCCATTATTGGGCCATTAATGCGCCAATTTTTTTTTTTCCCATTGGGAAGTGTTGTTTTATGTGTAAGACTCCGTCAGAAAAATTACAATTTGCATAGGGTCTACGGATTATTCTGTAATTTGGTGAAGTTGTTATATTTGATAACAAAAATAAGTGTACCAAAGGATTTTTAAAAATTTTCAAAATTGTAAAAGTTACGCCATTTTGAATTTTTTTATAAGATTTTTTTCAAATGTAAATATTTCCAAAACAACTTAACGGATTTTAATAAAATTTAAATATGTTATACTTAAAATCATGTCCTTTCATAATTTTTTCAAAAGAAAACAAAATTTTTTTGTTTTTTTCAAAAGAAAAGTAAAAAAAAAATTTTTTTGAATCAACTTATTAAGCACGGGACTGATTTTTGAGTATTTTTCGATAAATAATAAAATATTCCTTAAAATTTCACCTTTCATTTACAAAAAGAAAACAATGGAGACTTTAATAGTTTTCGAGATATTGCAATTTTTGTGGAAGCGCGACCACGTTTCAGTGCCAGCGCGAGTAAGAATTCCTGAAGTGTAACAGCAAATTTTGAGATTTACTGTATTTACTTGGTAATACATGAAAATGAAACATAATTATGAATTAATTAAATGCCTTGAAGGATTTTTCAAAAAAATTAAATTTCACTTTGTTATAAACAATTGAAATTTTTGGAGTTAAAAAATTAATATCTCCAAACAGAATAAACGAATCGTTATAAAATTTGGTATGTATACTCAGAAAATAATGTAGTTTCAAATGAAATAATTAAAAAATTAAATTGTTTAATTTTTGTAATTGTTATTGCAAATTTAATTGTTTATTTATAAAATAAACAATGTTCTTAACGTCGTAGGAAGTTCGTTCAAATTTCATCGTAAAGGCTTTTTTATAACGATTCCATACCTGTTTTGAAATTTGGTGTCCCGCAATTAGGAACAAAGTTATGAATTTTTTTCTGCCGGGCGACACGTTTGTTTACCGCGCGGCATGTCCACCGTTACCGCCGCCACAGTGGGGCCAAATGTACTTTTTGTGTCAAAATCAGTTAAGAGGTCACAATTTTCATTCAAATTAAACAATTTTTTTTAAAATCTTTGTTACTAAATTCTTTATTAATTTCTACAGGTCGATTTTTTAATTTTTGTTTATTTATATTTATTTGTTTATAACAAAGTATAAAAACGTCGATATACTGCTATAAAATAAAGTTTTTAACAGTCAAAAAATTTTTAAGTACATTAGAAATCATGTTTTAGTATTTTTGAAGTAAAATTTTTTCCTGCATATGCATGTCGTCTGGAGTCGGGGACTCGGAAGCTGGCATCCATTGTATTTAAAAGAGCATTGAACTTTGTTCAAAAAATTCTAAGTATTGAGGAGAATAGATATCCAAAGAAATTTTTTTTGAGATTAAAAATTCTAGAAAAAAATGAGATCTCAACAAGCAAATACAACTGGTGTTTACAAATAAAAAAAATTTTTGAGATAATTAATGAGACAGAAAGTTGGAATGAGATATCTATTCACCTCCTTCGAGAAAACAAAAAACGATGGACCAAGGCTTACGATAATTTTTTATTCCAGGAGGACCTAAGGAGACTGAATGAGTCAGAATCTTTACAAGTTTTGCCTCATTTACCATTATATAGTGGTATCCAAAAATATCTATTATTAAGAACACCTCTTAACCACAAAAAATAATAGCTTAAATAAGAATGTTAAACAAATATCAAAGTAGGGTTATAATTAATAACAAAATAGTAAAATTTAATAATAATCCAAGATGTGAAAAGTGTGGAATGTTAATCAGTGAGAATGTGTTTCATTTGTTAGTTGAATGTTCGTTTTATAGAGAAGATAGGAGGGTGTTTATATTGGAGGACGATGATCTGCATAAAATTATGGAAAGGTGGATAAGCATGCTTAGCTGTATGATATATATGATATATATATGATATATATATATATATATATATGATATATATATGTATATATATATGATTGGCTCAAAAAAGATCTATATGTTTTTAAAAAGAGTGTCAGATTGCGAATGATAAGTGTATTTTAATGTCTTGCTTTAAAATAGTATAAAAACTGTAACTCTACTGTATAGACTTTTAGTCTTAAACAATTAATAAATATAATATTAAATAAGGGTTAAATAATAAATTTTTAGTTTTTCTATTATACTTAAGTGTTTAAGTTATCAATAATTACACAAATGAGAAAAACTAAGAATTTATAATTTTAACCACAGTAAATTTAAAAATTAACAAAATATATTGTTTAAACAATGTTTAAATAATTAATTTTTAGTTTTTCTTTTATACTTGAATACTTTACTTATGAAAAATTGCACAATTCAGAAGAAATAGAAATTTTTAACCCTAAGTTCAGTTTATGACAAAATAATAACTTTTTATTGTATAACAATTTTTAACTAAATAATTTTTTATTTTTTATCAATCACACATTATTTTAATAGGTTTTTTGATTAATTTTCTTAATCAATAAAACTAAAAAAAATATATTTTACGATTTTTTTAATACTTATTGTTATTTAAAAAATGTTTAAAAACAAAAATTCAAAAATAAGGCTCAAAAGATCGTTAAAAAATTTAATTACGAAAATTTAGAAAAAAAGAAAAAGCGTTTTGGTAAAGAATTATGACCTGTAGAGTGATTTGAAATGAAACTTGCGCCGCCATAAGTGAATACATGCACAAGTCCCGGCACGCCGCGCTGGACACTATTTTTTTTCTCGTAAAGTTATTGTTGTCCCATAATTAAATTTACAGGAAGTATTCTTTACTTTATTAACAATATTTACCAAAAAAAATTTTTAAATCAAAGATATATTTTCTTCAAAATTTGAATTCAAAAATTTTTTTGAAATTTTTTTCGGGCAAAAAAAATTTTTTTTTACATTTTTATTTTTTTAAAGTACTTCTTATTATGAGTATTTTCAAAAAAAAATATCCTAATCGGTTTAAAAGAAAAAAAGTTATGTGCCTTTTTTGAAAAACCGACCAAAATTTTCAGTAAGAGGTAACTAAAAAAATTTTGAAAATTTTGAAAAAACTTTTATTCAGTTTTATTCCAGGTATAAAAAGAAACAAATTCTGAAAGTATTTTTAATATTGCTAAAATCATCAAAAATTCTTATGATCACTTGGCGTGGAATTGCTCAGATTATAAATACAAACAAAAAGTAGGATTCTTTATTTTTTACTATAAAAAAACAAGTAAGGCTGCGGTTACACCTCTGCAGGCAGCCTGCCTGCAGGTTGTCATGGTAACGTACAAGAGTAAGAGAGTCAGTGACTTCAAACTTCTCCCTTACTCTCGTTGCTCCTGCTTGCGCAGGCAGGCAGCCTGCAGAGGTGTGACCGCAGCTTGATATTTATTAGAATTTAACAAAAAACATCGATATTGCAAAATATCGATATATCGATAGTAAAACATCGATGGTATAAATGTCTCGAAACAAAAATATTGATTCTTCTGCAGGAAACCTTTAACTATTCCTTATATGAAATCAGTAGATATGCAAATTAGGTAAAGAGAGACATTCTAATGTTATTTACTTTCGAAAGAGAAAGAAAGCAATAGCGTTATATTTTCTGCGTTATAAACAGAGACCGATAATGTTGTTCAGTATCTAGAAAGAAGGAGACAGTAAGATATTTGAAAGAGTACCTGGTCTATTGTTTGAAGGGTTTCTTTCAACCAGTAGGCAGTCTATTGAGTGACCAGTGAGCAGAGAGAGAGAGAAACTATGAATTAGTAGTAAGCATGAGTGCACTCCTACTGCTGCCCTTGGTGCCCTCTTGGGGCTAGAACCCTTACACCTTACAATTAAAGCAGCGGCGGTTAAGGCTGCCCTGCGGTTGAGTGGTCCTGTGGGCTGCAGGGAGGTGGGCAGATGGCGTCTCCCAAAGAAATTGGTGAGAATCCCCCTTCTAAGTATGATTAGGGACAGAACTGTTCCTTTGTATCTCTTCGACAAAAAGTATAGGATTAATATACCTAGTAGAGAAGATTGGATAAATGGACTGACAAGTATTCCAGCTGACGGTGAAGTCTGGTACACAGATGGATCAAAAGGCGGGAATGGAGTCGGTGCAGGAATCTATCATGTAACCTCCCAAGTGGGACACTCCTTTAAGTTAGGGACCACTGTTACTGTGTTACAAGCCGAAATTGTGGCAATATTTTATGGTGCTGTTGAAGCCTTGAAAAATTGTCACAACAAAGATATTTTTATCCTTTCGGATAGCAAGGCGGCCATTTTCTCCTTGAAACGATACGTATCAACATCACGGCTGGTCGGTGATTGTCATGAATCACTTAACAAACTAGCTGAAACGAACCGCGTTACCCTCCTGTGGATCCCTGGTCACAGTGGATTCGCGGGAAACGATAGGGCGGATGAGCTAGCCAAAGAAGGGGCTAGAAAACAACTTATTGGACCTGAACCTCCCATTGGTGTTTCCAACAAATGCTTGACACTGGAAATTAAACAGTGGATAGCTGCGGAACACCAAAGGGAATGGCAGGTAACTAAGGGCTGTAGACAAGCCAAGGTACTCATGGGAAGTAGTATTAACCCTATGAGGAAAGCGGAATTCCGCAAATTAAATAGAAAAGAGGCAAAGATCATAACGGGGCTATTAACTGGCCATGGTGATCTGCGCTATCATAGGCACAAAATGGGGATCCTAGATGACCCAAAGTGCCGTAGGTGTGGAGAGGAATATGAAACTCCGATACACATCTTGTGTCACTGCCCTGCACTTGTGAAGGAGCTGGAACACATTACGGGCTACTTCTTTCTGGGGGAGACCGTTATTGCTACCAGAAACCTGGCCGAAGTCCTCCTGTTGTGGAAAGGACTTCGGATATAGGGGTGGCTATGGGGAACGTAAAGGGATTACCCAAGCGTTAGTGGCGTTGACCTGCAAGGTCCTAGGTCCACAACCCTCTTCTTAATAATAATAATAATAAGCATGAGTGCGAGTGAGATTCAAGCAAATTATATAGAGGAGCGTTACTGTTGCATTGGTAGTCTATTTTATACTTGAGTATATATACACTGTAAAAAATTTAGGGATTTAACGGACTCGGGAGTTGGGAGTAAAATTTTTCGAGTTAAAAATCAACTCCAAAAGAGAGTTAATTTCTAACTCCCTTTATTCAACACCCGCGCGAGTTATTTTTTCCTTGGAGAGTTAGCATTTGGGTGTAAAGTTTTAAGTCTCTTTATCCAACTTTCCTGGCATTAACTCCACAACGGGTGCGACTTTTATAGAATCCCCTGGGGAGTTAAAATTTAACTAGGGAGCATTAAGACACTAGAGCATTATAAATGAATAAATGCTAACAAACAAAATTAATAGATTGTTTCAAAATTATCAAATTTCATCAGATTCTTTTAAAACTTGTTACTCGGGGGTTTTTGGGTCGATGATAACGAATCTGAAATCACTTTTTAGAAATTGGAAACGACGGATCCAATATGGCTGATAGTTTTTAAAATTTGATTAGGTTCGTTTATTAAATCTTATTATTCGGGGGTTAATAGGGTCGCTGATTCTGACTCTGAAGTCACTTTTGAGAAATCCTAGCATCATACTATTCTATAATGAAAATAAATTATATTATTATTGGGTACAAGTTTCAAGCGAATTGCATTAAATTTTGACATTTTTTCAGCTATATTAGATCAACAATAATTTTTTATTTCTAAAAAGTGATTTTAGATTCGTAATCAGTGATCACATAAAAGTAATTATCTTAGGTTATAATAATTATAATGCTTTTTTTAAAAACTGCAGCATAGAATATATTTCAATTTTATTGTACCACTATTGAAGAGTACAAATGTAAAATAATATTTAAAAATTACTATTATTTAAAAATCTAATTTTTGGCGCTTTTCTGAAAAACTGCCTACTTTTAGTATTTATTTCTATAATAAAATATTTATAATGAAACTTTTCAATTGTAAAAACTTATTCTTTAATGTTTAATCTAATCAAATATGATAATTTGTGCTCCATATTGGATCGGCTATTTCTATAAGGAAGCCTTATAGAGGTGTCGATTTCCGAATTTTTTTAAAATCAATTATATTTTTACAAATATTCAAGTGTAGTCCTTATATAATAGAAAAACAGCTTTTTTTGGCGGGAGTTTAAGAGTGACGATATTGGTTGTGAAAATGACATGGTTAAAATACGATGATGACGGTCGCTATTGGCTAAAATTTCATGATGTAGGTCGCTATTGGTTGAAAATATCATAGTGACGATCGCGATTGGTTGAAAGACGCACGGAGAAAAATGAAAATTCAGATTTCGGACTGAATATAAAACAATTTGAACGATTTGTATTATCATAGGAAGAAATATTAAATTTTGGTTCTCTATCCTAAAAAGTTTAGTAACGATTTTCAATGAAGATCAATGCTAAATATCTTAATAAACGCCAATAGTCTTCTTTCAACAAGTGCAATCAGATTCCGTAATTAATTCAAAGGTGAAAAGAATTAGGTACAATTATTATTATTTGCATTTATTTTAATTCAGCTACTCAATTGTTACAAACTTTGTATCAACGTTCACTTAAACGGGGACTGTTCTGTGCGAGAGTCCTTAGATTCATTCCCAAACAGTTTTTAGGAATGCGAAACTCTGTGGCGCGCCTGCGCCCGCGTTTGTTCAGTTTCTTCGTTTTTGATATATACGGAAGTCTCGGTGTAGTTCGTAGTGTATTAATTGTTTCAATTAATAAAAATTTTAGTTTTAAATATAATAGTGAGTGCAGTTTTGTAATAAAGTTTTAGTGTTACAAATGAATGTAGAAGAATATCTATGTGAAATGTTTGATCTCATTTTCAGATTAGGTGTGTGTTTATTTTGTTTTTAGCCGGTTATGCAATGCCTAATTGTTATTATATTTTATTGTAATGTTCAATTTAGGCAACTAAATGTAAAGTCTAAAATGAAATAATATTTTAAAAAATAGAGAATACTTTGAATTTTAAAAATCTTCGCATTGGAATTTTTATTTAATCTGTAGATATTTAAATAAAAACTCTTTCTTTAAACGTTTTAAAACAGATCATTTTAGTAAAAATGGCAAAGGACTTGTATTTAATTTTTAAAGAGATTCTACGTTTAAATATCTAAAGAATAATAAAAATCCTAGTACATAATATGTATGTCGTAGGCAAATAGAAGAATTCGTCATTTAGCTAAATGCCTAGGCAATTAGCTAAACGGCGCCGAATAGACAAATGAGCTTCATTATTACTGTTATTCGTCTATTCGCCTGGAAGGATTAGGCAATTAGCTAACTGGCTAGGCATTTAGCTATTCGACAAACGCAGTTTAGGCAAATAGAAGAAAATGATATATTGAAAAAATATTTTCATTTATTGAAATATTTGTTATTTTATTTATTATTTCAAGGTTGTTTTTGAGGACAGCGCGAGTTGCATAGTGTTCCTGACTTGAAACACTCTAGAGAGTAAGAGAAGTATTATTATACTAAATAAAATTTCGTTCTTACATGTTGCTCTCTAACATTTAATAAAGCTATTAAATTTATTTTGTTTCAATTATTGTTTACATTTTATCACGATGTGTATTTTTGTACACGAAACAAATAAATTTAGCAGATATTACGAAACTTTTTTCAATATATCATTTTCTTCTATTTGCCTAAACTGCGTTTGTCGAATAGCTAAATGCCTAGCTAGTTAGCTAATTGCACCGAAAAAAATGCCTAGGACCCGTATACCAGGAATTGACTAGGTTTCCTAGTTACGAGAGGAGCCAACTATAGAATCCTGGTCAAAGTAATAAGATTCAAGCATAGTTAAAGTGACCAGGAAAATTAGTCGATGTAATTAGGAAAAAATAGTCAAATTGACTAGGAGAATAATATTAGATTTACACTGTGTATCATAATTATTTGAAATTGCTAATCAAATTCTTATTATCAAATAAAAGAGAAAAACTAATTAAAAGAAAAAAGGGGTAAAGAAAAAAATTAATTATTGTATTTGAACATATTTATATTTGACTTTGTATTTATATACCTCAGAATTAATTTAAACTTATGAAATAAATATTTGACGCAGGGGGGACGCGAACACCTGAACCTAACGAATACGCACTTTGAAACCCGGAACGATAACCACTACACTAAACACGACTTGGTATTATAATTTTTTAATAGACACTAGATTTTCGAGTCAAAATACAATACTTAATCAGATAATGTTTTATACATTTCGAGTACACAATTTTATACACTTGTCAAAAACTATTTATTTTTAATTATTTATGACATTCAAATGAAAATAAATTTAAATACACAAATTATTGCAAAGGTAAATTTCCAAACACACTGCGCGATTAAAATAGTAAAAATGTTGTCACCACGTGCGTAAAAATTTTGACGATTTATATTGAAACCTAACCAAAAAATTCTGAAAGAATTGACTAATATAATTAAATAGTTTACTTTCTGAAACATGGACTATCTATATTTCCAGAGGTTCCGAGAAACCAGCAATTTTGATGTATGTAAGAACTCCATTTTATGTACAAAAAATAGACGCGAGTAATGATAAAAAATCGTTTTACGAAATCACGATAAATGACGCGAAAGATATAGAGGTAAACACTATCAGAACAGAAGCAGACGCGTGCGCATTATGGAAATAGGCAAAATTACTAAAATCCTAGTCAATTTGATTAGGATTTGCAGGGTTGTTGTTGCCAGGCTTGAATTTGTGGAATCAACCTAGCGATCCTAACCATAATGATTAGGAATCTTTATTACTTTTACTAGATTAAGATTAACTATAGGGTCATAGTTAATAATACCATCGAGATTTTTTTTGGTGTGCCTAATCCTTCCAGGCGAATAGACGAATAACAGTAATAATGAAGCTCATTTGTCTATTCGGCGCCGTTTAGCTAATTGCCTAGGCATTTAGCTAAATGACGAATTCTTCTATTTGCCTACGACATGTATAATGTTTTTAAATAGTTTTAATAAAACGGCGTTGCTTCCGGCATGCCCCACACTTAGGTATCCCATTCTGACCACACTGCATATTAAAACAAAATGAAATGTTTCTAACTTATTGTAAACAATTTAACAATCTATTCTATTGGAAATTCCCGTGTAGAAAAATTGTTGGGTTCTAGTGTGGTGCCAGAAAGACAGTCTATTCTCTAACTGGGTGCTGAAAAGACTGTCTGACCATGGGCTAATCAGACCAGTGACGATCGAACCACGCGTTGGTCCAGACTGGACGAGCTAATCAGGGCTAATGAGCAGTGCTAATATTTAAAATTTTAGGTTCGATTTCAATATTTCAGTTTTTTAATTTTAAATAATTTACCCAAATTTACTCGGTTCTCACGTTTATTCAATGTAATGTGAAAATATGAATTATTAATAATAAATCAATATTATTGTTATTCATATATATGTGTGTATATGTATTTAATGACAATAATTTATTCTTATAATAATTATATTATTTTAAAATAAATAATATACTGCACTAGCAGTAAATATTATTTAAAAAAGTAATATTGAAAGTTAATTTTAATAAAAAAACAATCTGCGTTAATTGGTACATTTTTTAAATTAATTCTTTAACAGGCCTTTAACATTATTTACAAACATGTTTACAATTTTAATTTATAACACTTATACAGATTAAATATAGTAATTTTATTATTTTATATAACACTTACAATGAAAAATATCCGCTCGCATGTGGGATCGAACTCACGCCCCCCACCCTTGACGACCCGACTCGAAGCATTTAAACCGCACGGCCACTGAAGTCTGGGTGTGAACTCTCCTAATTTACTATATCAATGCCTGTGTCATATATTCTGTTGCTTATAAGGACGAAGTGAAAACTATGACTAAAATTATTACACATAATAATCCCGAATTATTTTAATTATTATATATGAATATTTAAATAAATAATTCTTACTACAATTATAATCATTAACCATTTTTAATGAATTCTTATGGCGAATTTCAATAGAATTCTTAAGACACACTTTTCGAAGAATTCGATTAAAATTGTATTAAAAATAATTAAGAAATTTTGAGATTAACTAAGAAATTTTGAATAATAAAAAATTTTTGAGAATTTTATTATTTATAAAAATAATTGATTTATTGAGAAGAAACTTATAAAAAATTTGTAAATCCTTATTGAATTTTTGTGAAAGGTTTTTTATTTATGAAAGTAATTAAATTTTTGCTTACATTTTATTTTGCCAAGAATCTTGTTAAAAATTTGGAAAATAATTGAATTTCAGAGAACGATTTTATTATTTATAAAGATAATTGAAATTTTGATGAGAATTTAAACAAATTTTTGAACATAATTGAATTTCTGTGTAGAATTTTGTTACTTTTGAAAATAATTAAATTTCTACAATAATCTGTAACTTCTCCAACACTCAATTGTTTATAGTATTTTTAACTAAAATTCTTCTACAGATAAATTATTTTTAATAATTAATCAAATACAATATGTTAAAAAATTTATCTAATTTCAGGAGAATTTGAATTATTAGACATTTTTCAAAAATCTAAGATCTTTAGAATTTTTAATTAAACTCATTAAAAATTTTATTTATAATAATTCATATAAACCTACAATATTTATTTTTGAACGATTCTTTAGATACTAAATTATTTCATTGAATTTTGAAGTGACAATCTATGTATAAATTCAAAGAAGACCGACAAATCGGGCACTAAAGGCTTGATTGTACTTTGATTTGTACTTTAAAAATTTTGAATTCTAGTGATGCCAATGAAGTCCCATATAGCATACAATTAGACAGTCCAGAAAAATCCCATATAGCACACAGTTAGACCATCCAGATTAGACCGTCCAGATGCGTCTAGTTGGGGCAATCTCTGGACTCCAGACTGCCCCGAAATTTTTGTACACGGGTTACTCTAGAATAAGTATTACTGAAAAAGATCCTACACTTGCCAAATTAAATGCATTATCCCAAAAAGTTTTGTAAGCACTTTAATTTCGATAAACATTCATATTTTTTTTGCTTAAAACTTAAAAGTTGTATAACTTTAAAAAAAATGTTTTTTTGAGTGTCTTCATAATTAATAACAGTTTCTTATTAACATAAATGATATACATATGTCGAGGATAAAAAAATTAAAAGTACCTATCACAGAAAAACAGAGGTACCCCATTTGACCCGCCTACCCCATTTTGCCCCACTCTCCCCTACTGAAAAGAAGCTAATTTTTTTTTAAATTTACATACGTGTAAGGATTTTTCATTAAATTTTTTGATAATTCAATTATTTTGAAAATTTGCAATTAAAATTCTTCAAAAGTTGATGTTTAAAAATTTTAACAAAATATTTTTAAAAATTAATTATTTTCAACTCGATAATATTTTCTACAAACGTCTTTTTTAAAAGATAGCACTTTCCGCTAGAATGCAACATAACCTAAAATTTCTGTTGCATAAAGTGTCAAAGGTGTTTGCTTTTATTTTTTAAGTAAAAGTAAATGTTTGCTTGTAGAATATTGTGGCATTTAAAAACAATATATAGTAAAGAATTGCAAGTATTTATATATTTGTAATTGTATAAAATTTAAACATAAATTAATATTGCATTATAAATTTCTTGTTCATTCATTAATTTATACACTTATTTATAAAATAATTTTTAGTATATGAATGTTTTATTCAACCTCCAAGAAAATTTTTAAATATATTTTAAGTAATTAATCTAACGATTTATCACCAAGAGTAACAATAAATACTTTTTGATGGATCAAATATAGGGGAGAGGGCCCTAAGGTGGTCACCCATCTTTTGAACGACTGTAGATTTCAAATGGAATTATACCCAATGGGAAATGCACCACGGGCGCAGTACTATACCAGCGTTGGCAGTATCGGGGCTACACTGAATTTCAGTACTTGTGCAATACAGATATAACGTCGGCATGTAGACAATGTTCTGTACTGACAATCGGTACTAATTCAGTACTGGCGTCAATGCAGAATGTTAGTGTTGCGGTAGTACAGGTGAATACGTATTTTTAGTGTCACGCCGATGTTACTTTTATTTTTATAAAAAAAATTTATAAATTAAAAAAAAAGAATTTCATGCTATTCTCATGTCATGTATGCTTGGAATGTTAATACTTGTCGAAGAAAATTTGTTTTTCTATTTACCTGAATATTTACCATCATGAGGTCTCGAACGCAAGACGCTGCTAGGAGCGGATGCTCTACCAACTGCGCCACGGAGGCTCATGAATGGAAAGTTAGAATATACATACATACGAAGGAAGTATGAAAATATGCTCTGTAACTTGAAAGTGGGATATTGTAATTGCAACAATAGTATATTGTAATATACATTATATTAAGGAATTGATATAAGGAATCATTTAAAAATTAATTTTTAATATAAATGAAAGATTAGTGCAATAAATTTAAGCTTAATGAATAAAATTCCTAAATTTTTATATAAAATTTATATTCTAACTTTTCATTTAAATAAACAGATTTTACAAAATTATTTGCCAAATTAGTTTATTAAAAAAATTTACCATTATGAATAGCAATATAATGCCAAATGGAAAAATAAGTACCGAATAATTACATTGAACCATTGAAACAAAAACGAGACTTTTATACATAAGAACATTGTTTAAATATTTACCAGAAGAATAATAAAACAATAAAAAATATTTCAAGATACAGTAAAAAATGCTTCATGTCAATCATACTTAAAATTTAGATTTGCATATAATTAAAAAATGACAAAAAAGTGAGGTTACTTTTTGTGAAATGTGAATGAAAACAATAACAACCTAACAAGATGGTTGGTTTTACCAAGAAGCTTGTGTTAATTTTATTAAATTTGTTTAACTTGTTTAATGTAGTTCGCTTTACCAGCTCTCACTATATAGTTATCAAAATCAAGTACAAAGTAAATTCAACAAAAGTCATTTTAACCATCTTAAAAAATAAAAAGTATATTCAACTTCACAATTTTAATTCATTCTACTAAAACTTTAGTTAATATAAGAATATGACTAGAAATATTTTAACTAACAATATATTATTAATTTAGTATTGAATTTTTTTTCAATGAATAATTAACAAAAAAAATTATTCAACTTGTGAATTTTGAAATTAAGTTCTTAAAAACACATTTACAGTACTCAGTTGAAGTTTACTTGCCAAGATTTGGCATTACTATGGCGAAAACATTTATTCTGTACTGCGCCAAGATTTACCTGACAAGGTTTGGCATAACTATGGCGGAACCATTTATTCTGTCCTGCGCCAAGATTACCCTGCCAAGACTTGGCAAAATGCTGGAAGAACAAATGGTTCAGTACTGCCCCATTTGTCACTGTTGGTAGTCATATTCTTATATTAACTAAAGTTTTAGTAGAATGAATTAAAATTGTGAAGTTGAATATACTTTTTATTTTTTAAGATGGTTAAAATGACTTTTGTTGAATTTACTTTGTACTTGATTTTGATAACTATATAGTGAGAGCTGGTAAAGCGAACTACATTGGACAAGTTAAACAAATTTAATAAAATTAACACAAGCTTCTTGGTAAAACCAACCATCTTGTTAGGTTGTTATTGTTTTCATTCACATTTCACAAAAAGTAACCTCACTTTTTTGTCATTTTTTAATTATATGCAAATCTAAATTTTAAGTATGATTGACATGAAGCATTTTTTACTGTATCTTGAAATATTTTTTATTGTTTTATTATTCTTCTGGTAAATATTTAAACAATGTTCTTATGTATAAAAGTCTCGTTTTTGTTTCAATGGTTCAATGTAATTATTCGGTACTTATTTTTCCATTTGGCATTATATTGCTATTCATAATGGTAAATTTTTTTAATAAACTAATTTGGCAAATAATTTTGTAAAATCTGTTTATTTAAATGAAAAGTTAGAATATAAATTTTATATAAAAATTTAGGAATTTTATTCATTAAGCTTAAATTTATTGCACTAATCTTTCATTTATATTAAAAATTAATTTTTAAATGATTCCTTATATCAATTCCTTAATATAATGTATATTACAATATACTATTGTTGCAATTACAATATCCCACTTTCAAGTTACAGAGCATATTTTCATACTTCCTTCGTATGTATGTATATTCTAACTTTCCATTCATGAGCCTCCGTGGCGCAGTTGGTAGAGCATCCGCTCCTAGCAGCGTCTTGCGTTCGAGACCTCATGATGGTAAATATTCAGGTAAATAGAAAAACAAATTTTCTTCGACAAGTATTAACATTCCAAGCATACATGACATGAGAATAGCATGAAATTCTTTTTTTTTAATTTATAAATTTTTTTTATAAAAATAAAAGTAACATCGGCGTGACACTAAAAATACGTATTCACCTGTACTACCGCAACACTAACATTCTGCATTGACGCCAGTACTGAATTAGTACCGATTGTCAGTACAGAACATTGTCTACATGCCGACGTTATATCTGTATTGCACAAGTACTGAAATTCAGTGTAGCCCCGATACTGCCAACGCTGGTATAGTACTGCGCCCGTGGTGCATTTTCCATTGGGGCGGGACGCCCACTTATTTATATAATTTAGTAAACAAAAAAAAAGGTCATTTGTCACAAGAAAAAAGAATCAGGGAATTTGTAGGAGTCAATTGGAGCGGAATTGAAACAAAGGCGCATCTTATGACATTTACATATTTATATTATGCTTATTTTGTAACATTGAATCACATATGTTTCTGACAATTGAATTGTTCTTAAAATATCACGAAGTTTATCTCTCTCACACTTATATACGCGCTACTGTGCTAACCTGTAGATGCAGGATATTCTTAACTATATTTTCCGGGATATGCAGGACATTTTATGTCAAATGCGGGACGGTCTGCGGGACGCTAGCCTTTGTGGGACAAAAGGGAAAAATCCGGGACAGTCCCGCACAATCCGGGACGTATGGTCACTTTAAAAATGGTTGATTTCGATGATTTTAACACCCTGAGAAAAAAATTTCTCGATCATTTAAAAATAGAAATTTTACGACGTTCACGTTACAAAGAGACTCATACGACTATTTACCTCAAAACTTTACTAAAATCTTTGTTTTCTCAAATAATAACAATAAAAAAAAACATTTGAAGATACTAACTAATATACAAAAATTTTCTTAGGGTGACCACCTTAGGGCCCTGACCACTTTGGGGCCCTCTCCCCTATTATTAATTTTTCTCCATTCGAATTAGAAAACATAACCTCAGACTGGATTTATTTTTTCTTTATTTTTAATTGACCTGACAAAAAAGATTTACTGATTTTAAATAGGAACTTAATTTTTGCAATTATTATTATTATTATTATTATTATAAAAGAAATTGGTTAATTTCAAAAATTTTAATTTTAATGTTTGACATGTCCCAGATAACAAAGGTATCCGGCACGCTGCGTCCGCTACACCGCGTGTAAGCTGTGACGCTGCGATTTAGCTAGCAGTTGCTGGCGTACTTGTGGTAAATCCAGCGGGCTGGCAATGGGCTTGACTATTCGCTTACACGTTATCTAGACCGCGTGACGGCTAAGGGTCAGCAATTGGACAGATTTATCTTCCAATTTTTAAAATAAATTATTATTGAAATTTTTAATTTTTATTGAATATAATTTCATTTTTTTAGCAAAGCTTAAAATATAAACCATTAGTACACTAAGTACGAAAATATCGTTTTTTTTGTTTGAAAATCTAAATTAATTAGGTTATAAAAGGTAATAAATAATTAAATATTTTATAAACAAATAAAATTATTGCAATTTTGAAATTACTAATTTAAATTTCATCAAATTCCTCATCCAACGAGCTTAATATAATGTACTTTTGATTACTGTATTTTTAGTAAACAAAATTATTGTTTTTATTAATTGTTTATTAAAATTCATCAAAATAATTATAATAAATGTTGAAATGCAGAATAATAATAAAGGGTATAAGTATTTTACAGAGTTTAAACTATATTTTTAAAAAATCCTTAGGTTGATCACATGAACAGTTGAAAATTGGTTGAGCATTGAAAAATGGTTTAAAATAGAGCTGTGTTCTCCGAAGGTTAAAATTTTTAACAATTTAATTTTTTTCAGTCTTAATAAATAAGAAATTTTTTTAATCGAAATTCTGTTGATCGATGACTTAAAAATCAGAAAAGGGGGAATTTTCAGAATGTTATTTACAAAAATTATTCTTAATCAAAAAAAAAATTTTTTTAAAGTAGTTTTTTAAATTATTTATTTATAAATTGTTTATAAAAAACTTATTCTTCATGTCCCATCAAAGATTTAAAAATTGTTTTATATTTCACAAACTATTTGAGTATAGGTACATAAAACCGTTGAGAAAAATTGACACATATGAGACATGAAAAACACATTTTTTTATTTACATTTTATAGATAAACAATTTACAAAACTAATAAAAATAAAAAAATTTTAAAACAAAAAACTGGATTTGAAGAAAAAAAATTTATTTGAGACTGATAAGGAATTAAAATTGTTATTAATTTAAAAAAATGTTATTGTTCTTATAATTTCAGAAACTTACTTAATTACAAAGTAGGAGTAAAGAAAGATTTACTATTGAGAATTAGGATATTTTTTTTAGTAAATCCGTTTGAGAAATAATAAAAATCGAATATTTTGTGAGGGAAAATTATTTTATAAAGTCAAACGCAGCGCGGGAAAATGCCTTGTTTATAGCAAGGCATTCTGGGTTGATAGAAGCACCTGACAGACTACCAATCAGTGATCAAAGACAGTAAAAAACAAGTGCCAGAATCTGCAAACTGCGCTTAAACCAGGCTTGTGTATGTGTCCGGCAGACTATATGTTTCCACGTGTTTGCTAAAAAGATTCACGGACCAAATAATGGATTAACTTTCTCGTGTTCTGACAGTCGTCGTAGTTAAAATTCATTTTAGAAGAAGAACTTTCCCGTGTATTTTATCCATATTCGCATTTTTGGTTCAGGAACATCACTGAAGGCAAAATTCGGTAAGTCGAACATAACCTCTATTATCACATCACAATGCTGTTTGTTTTTCGTTTCTTTTTATTCATAGAAAAGATTTAACGAAATTACAAGAAAATCCCCCTCTTGAGACAATTTATAAATTTAATATTAACAATTTATTGTAAGTTAATTATAATTTTGAAAATCGAAAGTAAGGTTTTGCTTATTTAGAAAACAGATTTTCTGTATAAACGATGAATTTTCTTTAATGTGAAGCTAAAAATATTAAATAAATGACGCGTGTATAACTATATTTCGTTAAATTTGAAAATAAAAGAAATTTTTTTTCGTCCAAACTGTAAAAGTCAGCAAAGGAAAATTGATCGATTTTTCGTATTTTTTCATCAAGTTATTCAAAATATTTTAAAGCGATCAGGTTTTAGTAGAAAAATATTAGTTTCAACTGATCCTGAATTTTTAACCTTATCTTCAATTACCCGTTAATTGTTATATGAATTTTTTTAGAAAAAGGTTTTTCAATATGCCTTTACAAAATTTTATTTCATAAATGTATCGAAAAATTTTCAAAACAAAATCTTTTGTATTATAAATTAACAAATATAGATGAATTGTGAGTAACTGAAAATTAAAATGTTTTTGTGCGAGTTGGTTAAAAAATTTTTAAGTCAATTTTAGTTTATTTTAGAAATTCGAAACTAAATTAATTTTTAATTTAAAATGTTTTTGAAACATTTGCATTCGAAAAAAATTGGAATCATTTTTAAATTATTTTTATTTCCATTAAAAATAGAATATTTTTCTTTAAGGAAAAAATTACTTCAGAAAAAATTGTTTATGAAAAAAATTTAAATTTTATGTTTTCTCTGTTTAATATCCTTGATAATTCTGTTCATTAAATAATATTTTTGTGTTTGAAATAATATTTTCTTTTGCTAAATTAATAAGAAGTTTTAGAAAACATTAATAGAAGTAAATATTTTTATATTTTGAAGACATTTTTATTTTTACGAATTTCACATTTAAATCAATCAATTATTAACTATGTAATTTTTTAAAACAAATGTAAATTTATTTGTTTGAAAATCTCATTCCTACCTTTAATTGTCATTTTATTGAAAAAAATGGAAATGAGTTTCCTGTATATTACAGATTGGGAATTTTGAGCGTGACGCCTGTTTGTACTATTTTAATATTATAATGAGAGTTTATAATGGAAAAATTAATTTATTTGATACAAAGAATCCCAAAGAAGATCATAAACTATTTATAAGGATTTGTTTTTCAAATATCAAAAATAAATAAAGGGGGAAGTCTACTGTGACAAGGAAAAAAACAAGCCGATTTTTGCGGATTTTTTTTCTAACAAAATACGACTTGAACATAAAATTAAATTAAACCGATCTTTATTATATATTCAAATACTTGTAAAAAAATTTTATGTCGAAATATTCAAAATTGCCGTCGTGGCACTTCTTCAAGCGCAATTCCGTCCTTTTTTTAGGTGCACAAACGGTGTACATGAAATCTCACGTCTGGGTGATCTAAAACAAAAAAACAAAGAGAGAACTTTGAACCATAAAAGACAGTGTATAATTCAGAAGGTTAAAGAGGGGGAAGATCACGGTAAATCTTAGTGATCTCACCGAGTTTTTCCATTGACGAATCGCAAGTGGCGGTGACAGTCACCGTCAGAGAGCGCTACATCTTGTCGAAAACTAGGTTGAGTTTCCAATCATCGTCTAAAACTCTGATCACACCGTGATTTTAGGTTACAAAACAAACAAACAAGGTTCAAACTTCTCTCCGTGTACATAGTATTGACTCTCGTCTGACGAAGGATTTTGTTAATAAAAAATTTTGGCGCCGAAAATAAATTCTTGAAATGTTTTCAATTTTTTTTTACATTTGATTTTATTATTGTCTATAACAATTAAATAAAAAAAGATATCGAAAAAATCCTTTGTCAAACGAGAGTCAATTTGACTATTTAGAATTACAAATTTTTTTACAAATACTTGAATATATAATATAGGACGGTTTAATTTAATTTAATGTCGAAGTCGTATTTTATTAGAAAAAAAATCTGCAAAAATCGGCCTATTCTTTTCCTTGTCACAGTAGACTTCCCCCTTAAAAAATAATTTTTACTGGAGAGAGATGTCCCGGAGAGACTTGTCCTGAATTTGGCACTGTTTTAATAAACAATTTTTTACTGGGGAGAGATGTCCCGGGGAGACTTGTCCTGGGGAGACTTGTCCTGAATTTGGCACTGTTTTAGTAAACAATTTTTTACTGGGGAGAGATGTCCCGGGGAGACTTGTCCTGGGGAAACTTGTCCTGAATTTGCCACGATTTTAATAAATTATTTTTATTGGGAAGAGATGTCCCGGGGAGACTTGTCCTGAATTTGTCACGATTTTAATAAATTATTTTTACTGGGGAGAGATGTCCCGGGGAGACTTGTCCTGAATATGTCACTGTTTTTATAAACAATTCTTTAATGGGGAGAGATGACCCGGGGAGACTTGTCCACTCATGGCATTATTTACATTTAATATTTACATTTGGGGAGAGATGTCCCTGGGAAGACTTGTCCTTTGGGAGGAGCTGTCCATGGGAAGACTTGTCCCATGGGGAGTTATGTCTCTGTGGAGACTTGTTCTGGGAGGACTTGTCCGGGGGAGACTTTCTGGGTGTGACTTGTTTCATATTCTTGAGCTTGAAGGAGTGCCACGACGGCAATTTTGAATCTTTCGACTTAAAATTTTTTTACAAATACTTGAATATATAATAAAGATGACGTTTTAATTTAATTTAATGTTCAAGTCGTATTTTGTTAGAATAAAAATTCGCAAAAATCGGCTTGTTTTTTCCCTTGTCACAGTAGACTTCCCCCTTAAAGGAGTACAGTAAAAGCAGTCAGAATGCAAATCGATTTTTGTAAATTATATTATAGTAAACAATCCTTAAAAAATTACTTTATAATTTAATTTTATAGTATTTTTACAATATTCTAGAACTAAGTGAAAATAATTCTTGGCAGGTTTAGTGCTGCACACGAAATGAGACGAGACGAGATTTTACATATTTCAGTATTGTCTCGGTCTCGTTAAATATTAAAATTTCATGTTTCGGTCTCGCACTCTCTATTTATCCACAAAATATATTATATATATATATATATATATATATATATATATATATATATGAGGGATTTCACGGGAACTGATCCGGCTCTTTTTCTATCAAAAACATATCTGCCTAAAATGGGACTAGAATTATTAATTCTAGTTAATTAATTTTACAGAAAAATGAAAATTAAATTTTAATTTTTAATTTTCAAGGTCAAAAAAAATTTTTTTTTAAACTAAAATCTTTATTTAAAAGTACACGAAAACCCCTTTCCAAAACATATTTTATCTAATTTACATCTTTTTTTTAAAGCAAACTACAAGTCATCAAAGTATGACGTGTAAACGCATGAGGCCGGATCACTTCCCGTGAAATCCCCCATATATATTATATATTATATAGTTGAAAAGTGCAAATTAAAATATCAAATTCTTAAATATTTAAAAATTATTATTATAAATTTAATAGTTTGTAATTGTATAATCTTAAGCTTATTGACAATAAGATTTTGCGAAATTGAATTTTTTTTCCAAATTACCGACATATTGTCTAGGAACTTGCTCTCCACATCCGAATTAGTAATATTCTAGTAACAAACAGTAAAATTTTAATAATTGTTAATAGTTTTTTATAGACGAAGTTTCTCTTTTTTAAGTAGAAATTGGTGAATAAAATTAACTGTAAGTGAAATATTGCTAATTTTTTAATAGAATTTTTTTTATTGTTATGTAGGTATCTAATTTACTAAATGAATTTGTGAAACTGTTTAATCGACTATAAATAAAATAGTTCTAATTACTATAATTGTAAAATTATTAATTGTTAGTAATAATTCTATTAACAAATAGTGAAACTCTACCAACTGCTATTACGGCTGTTTTCGGCATTTACCCAGGGTTAACCCCGAGTTAACAATTATCTAATCATCAACAACATTCTGTTGGATCTAACCAATCACCGTTAACTGGGAGTTAACCCGGGGTGAGTGCCGAAAACGACTTGATAGAGTTTTCATTACAACTTTCTTCTAATTCAGACTCAGAAAGTAAACAACTAAAAATTTAAAAATTAACATTATTGATTACTCACATTTAGCTCAACATTTAAATTCAAGAAAATTGTGAAATAAAAAGATATAACAAAAGTGTTTATTAAACAAATATTTGTTTGTTATAATTATTTAAATAAATTAATTAATTTAAATATAATAAATGAAGTCTCACCATAATATTTTAATTTTTTTCTAGTTTTTAAGGAACGGGACCAGTAAAATTTTTTGAAAAAATTAAAATGTTTCAAAATCCATACGATTTATTATTCAGAATCGTAAGAAAAGCCTACAAAAAATTTGGATATAGTTAAATTTTTTAAGAATTACTAGTAAAATTTGATCCAATCAGAATATAACGCTTTTTAGGGGTATCAAATTTTTTAAAAAATTTTCAGTACCTAAAATATTATACTATAGAAAGTTAATAAAAGTAATTTTTAACTGATTTAGAAATTTTTTATTTTTAAAAAAATTTTAATTTCTTGAAAAATAAATTTTTTTGAAAATCTATACGATTGATTGTTAAGAACCATGAAATAAGTATGTAAAAAATTTGGCAATGCAAAATAATGAAAATTACGAGAGTACTTAAAATTTTGATATTTATTAAAAAAATTATCAACTAATTAATTTTTTTTTAATTTTTTGATGCATATTTAAATTTAAAATATTAAAATTTGTTAGAAAAAACATTAACTACCCATAAACAACAAAAATTTAAAATTTAAATAAATTGTGAACTATAAAATATGAACTTAAAAAATTAATTTTTATTTTAACAAATTAAAGTTTTACTATTTGATTGTAAATATTGTTTATTTATTATTTAATTATTAAAGTTTTGGTAAAATAATAATAGTTTAAGCAAGCGATAACTTTTGTTGACAACTGAGTACAGCAGTTTCACGATCAAACATAAACTATATACGGATTGGTAACACAATATTAATACTATACTATCGACTAAATTTTCGAAATATGAATTCTAAAGTTAAACAGTAAGGTATTGACATCAGATGTCCAGTACTTGAATATCACAAAAATCTTGGAAAGAACACTGATAGTTTTCTAAAACCAGCCGTCAATCAGGAAGCCAATTGTTCTGAGTGACTCAAAATATTTTGAATTAAGACGTTGTAATGTCAAACAGAAACATTCTATTCAATTATACACTACCGTCATAAATTATGAGTGCATGGCCCAAAAGCAAACTAATCTTTAAATCACGATTTTTCGGTAAAAACAAATGTACCATTCAAAACCTTATAATATTCAGCGTTATATAAATAATATAAAATTAAACATTTTAATAAATTACACAAAGATTTTGGCAACCACCAAATTTTAAAAAATTAAAAGTTAAACATTTTTTTACAATTTTCTAAACTCTGTTAAAAAATCTTATTCTGTTCGCAAGATACAATTATAAACGTCCGAGCATTATTATAAACGTCCGAGTATTTTTAGAGAAAACCCTAGAAAATTGACAAATTTAATGCATTTCTGACATTTATTTTAAAGAAAAATTGTGATTTAAAGATTGGTATGTTTTTGAGCTCTGCGCGTCGAGACGTACCGATAATTTCCAATGGTAGTGTTTTAGGTTAGTTTTCATTATGAAAATACTTGCTTAATGTCCATGTTTTAATTCTCTTAGAATATTAACATCACATTACCAAGGGACAAGAGGCATCATGAAAAAAATAAAGAATTTATGGCTCTTAGCGACAGTCAAAAAAGGAGATGTTTAAATACAATGCGAGCTGGTATAAATGATTCTTATCAGGACGCAGATGAATAATTTCAAGGTCAAGCAAGTACTTCCCACGAAAACAACGAAATACAAGAGTCTGATAATATAGAAATATTCAATGAAGAAGGAATACATTCCAGTCAAGGAAGTAGTAGTAGTAATGAAGAAGATGATGATTATTACCATGATGATCACGATAATAATGATGATAATGATGGCGATGAAGAAAGAGGAGTAGAAGAATTTTTGCATGCACCGATGGAACCTGTGGAAGAAAATGGAATCGCAGATCAACCACCACCACCACCACCTCCTATGCATGTAAATGATGTAATGAAGAGGTCTCTTAAAAATATTTTTTTACAATGCAATTTGAAGCATACCCAAATTAACCAACTTCTACATACTTTAAGGAGATTTCCGTTCAATTTACAATTTCTTCCCAAAGATGCGAGAATAATTTTACGTACTCCGATTATAATTGCCAATGGAGTAATTCGACCTATAGCAGGAGGCGAATATTTACACATTGGCTTTGTAGAAACTCTATCAAAGAAAGTAAATCAAATTCCTGTAGATTTGTTACCTGAAAGACTTGTAATAGATTTTAGTACTGACGGTGCTAAAATTAAAGGTTCAAAACAATTTTGGCCAATACAATATAGAATTTTAAATATCGGGGATAAAAGGCCTTTAATAGCAGGAATTTTTCTTGGAGACAGCAAACCATTGAACATTTATGAATTTTTTGAACAATTTGTCCAAGAAGTCATTGTTGTACGTGACATTGGTATTATAATTAATGACAGAAGAATTTTCTTGACGGTACGTTGTTTTATAGCAGACGCTCCAGCGAGAGCACTTTGTTTAAATCATACTGGGCACAACTCAAGTAAACCATGCTCCAAATGCATTGTCGAGGGTTTCCGTTATATGGATCGAGAGGTATTTGAAGGAGCAGATCATCAATTGCGAAACGATGAAAATTATAGGAACATGACAGACAAAGATCATCATCTGGGAAAAACACCTTTAGCAGATGTATTGGCGGATTTAGTAACACAAGTACCTTTTGAAGGTATGCATCTTTTGTGACTAGGAAATGTAAAAAAAGAAATTTCGGCAAACATTATTGGAAAATTTAATGTCCGAAGAATGTCTGCCAGAAAGATGGCAATTCTTAACTCACGAATCGTTGTACTGTCTTTCGTTGCTTTCGTTGTACTGTCCTTCCGACTTCAACCGACGTCCCAGAAAAATGAGTGCCTTTAATACTTTTAAAGCAACAGAATTTCGCCAAATAGCACTTTACACTGCTCCAGCCGTATTTGAAAACGTTTTTGAACATGATTCCTATCAGCATTTTCTGCTGTTGCACGTTGTCTGTCGTCTTCTAGTTTCGAAAGAATCATCTCCCGAAACGATATTATTTTGTAAGGAATCTTTAGACACTTACTTCACATTATGTGAAGAAATTTATGGATTGCAGTATTTATCTTACAATGTGCATGGTTTACTCCATATTGTAAATGATGTAGAAACTTTAGGGGACTTGGAGTCGTTTAGTGCTTTTGATTACGAAAACAATATGCCCGAATTCCGAAAAATGATTCGCAAACCACATCTTGTTCTACAACAATACTACAAAAGGACGAAAGAATTAAACGACTTCAATCTCATGCCTCCGGTTCGAAATGATCAAATACGTGCATCATTACCTCATGAAGAGGGTCCGATTCCTGAAAATATTCCTGGTAATAGATGTATTCAATTTCAAAAGTTGGAGATTGGGGAAGTCACACTGGCCACAAATTTGCGGGACAGCTGTTGCAGTCTTCGAGATACAAGAATAGGAATCATAAGGAACATTATAAAAGTAGGAGAAGAGACTTTCTTGATTTTTGAAGCATTTCAAAGGCAAGAATCTCTCTACCATATTGGAGTCACATCAGATTTTGTTGGCGTATATCGTTGTTCGGACTTGTCAAATGTTATAGAAACTGTGACCTTAAATAACATTAAAGACAAGTGCTACAGAATGCCATATTGGAGCCATGTAGCAGAACAAGAAGAGCAGCAATTAGACAATCAATGGATCTGTTGTACATTGCTTAACAGATATGCAGTGCCTCAGCATTAAACATTTCTCCAAAGTGGCTACTTATGTGTAAGTTAATATTTGGAATACTGACACATTAACTCCATTGTTCTCTTGTGTGCCAAATGCCTCTTCTCTCATTTACTGTTTTTTATGTTTCTTGATTTTATTATTTAAGAATCTTCATACATTAATTTTCTTTGACTTTAAATCAACTAATCTATTCTTCGGAAATTATTTTTATTTATTTTTTTGTAAGTGTAATTAGTATTATTCATAACGAAAAATATTTTGATCTATTTTTTAATGAAACACAAACAGGAAACTAATGTTTTAATTTCTTAATATTCGAAGCGATGGATTCTTCCCAAATGACATTTTATGTAATAGACATTCTACCGAATAGACCTTTGGTTGACATTAGATATCTATTCTATTGAATGTATTTTCGATTGAATGTCTATTTGATGAGATATCTATTCGATTGAATGTCTGTTTCATGGAATATCTATTTAATGGAATCTATTCGATTAAATGTACATTTTTACTTAGTAGTATAGATTAGTGGAGTGTTAATAGCTTAAATCAACTGAACAGTATACTGTTTAAGTTTTATGTCAATTAAACATTTTCGGTCTTTACAATTCTAAATATTTAGATTTTAATATTTGTAATTGCTTTATTTCCTTTTTTTCCGTTTTATGTGTCTAGATATCGGTCAAAGTATTTGTGCCGAACTTGAACTTCGTAATGAACTATACCATTCGTTTTTTTGGCTATTTTTAACTTTTAATTTATTTTATAACATATAAAAACAAAATAAAATGTATCGTGAAGACAAAAATTTGACCCTTGTTAAATCTGTGTATTCGGTTTATATCCATTCGGTATTTCAAGTTACTGTTTCTTCCAACTTAACACTTTGCATTTTTGAGCTTTTTCCTACTTAATTTGTCGATGATATGTGAAATGCAAGTAATGTATCAATAATTTATTCGATTTCACTTGCTTTTATTCCTTATGTTGTTTACTATTTACTGTTTACCTGGAAAGAAGATAGTAACGTATTTATATTTTAACTTTAAATTTCCTTCTAACTTACCATTTTGTCTTCATGTAGTGTGTTACTTTACTTCACATCAAATTATAAATTATACTGATAATTAGCTATAAATATTTTTTTCGACTTTTGCCTTTTGTCACCCAACTATGTAATCTGAAATAATTTTTTTATATATTTTTAAGGCCTGAAGGGAGTAAATCTGCGACTGCTACCAATTGCGGTAATGCCATGTCTACAGAGAATGAATCTGTCGATGATGATAATTGTAGTAAAACCACCTCGAACGAAATTGCAAAATTGAATGACTCTAAACATAAATCTTCGACTGCTGCTAATTTTAGTAAAACCACTTCGAACGAAATTGCAAAATTGAATGACTCTAAGCATAAATCTTTGACTGCTGCTGATTTTAGTAAAACCACTTCGAACGAAATTGCAAAATTGAATGACTCTAAACATAAATCTTCGACTGCTGCTAATTCTAGTAAAACCACTTCGAACGAAATCGCAAAATTGAATGACTCTGAACATGACTCAAACCAAACGAATGATATCAATATGACTGAACAGTAAGTAAACATTTTGTTTTATCTTTGCGCCTCTTGCTGCATTATTTGACATCAACCTATAAAAACAAAAAAATTAAGTATTAGTCATTTTTATTATTTTTTATTTTATTACTTTTTATAATTTTTGTTTTTAGTTTAAAAATAAATTTTTTATTTTAAAGGTATGAACTAAAGAAGCGAAACGATTCGAAAAATACTTCAAACAATTTATCAGCTCAGTTGAGTGTGTCAGGAAATGAAAAACTTCAGGATTCGTATAAAGGCGTCATTTCAAAAGATCCCTTAATCAATACTCATAATGTTAATGGTAAAGAACCTGAAACTTTTATAGATATACCTATTATAACCATTGATAATGGATTATGTGCTGGTTGTAGAGAAACTTCGGTTAGGTTGTCGTGAGTATAAATTTAATCAATTAATTAAATTAAATTTTTAATTCATTTAAAACAAGACAGCATGTCATAGAAATAAGATTATAGTTCTCAATTTTTAATTAGTATTGATGTTTTCTTTCTTTCTTCAACAGGGTTCTTGAAACAAAAGTGGATAACTGCTTAAGGGAACGTTCATAAACTACGTAGCACGTCTAGGGGGAGGGGGGTCAAGCAATTGTCTACCATAAGAGGAAAAAATGGCGCTAATACATGTAATTGCGTCCACGTGGGGAAGGGAGGGGTTAAAATTTCCAAAAAATTGGTCTACGTAGTTTATGGACGTTCCCTAACTAAATGTGAAAAAATTTTTGATCAGAACAACGAAATAATTCAAATTTTGAGAAAACGTTTTGGCAATGAACAGCTTTCGAATAAACTGTATCAAAATTTAGAGGGCTATCCAATTACCAGTGTCGAGCAATTCCGTCACTTAGACGATGAACCAAATAAGGAGGAGCGCCAAAAAGTAGTATGTTTTTCATACTAAATTTTTAAATTTTTTAAGTAAAGCGTAATTTTGTATTAATTTATCTTAAAATGTTTTAGCACGACCATTTAATTCAATTAGGCGGTTTATCGTTGAAAGACTTTTTACACATCGCAGTCATACAAGTAATGGCAGACACTCTTGTTTTGCAATTCAATTGGCTCAACCAAAAGGGAACCGAAAAATTTGGCGATACCAGAGTTTCGAATATTTTCTACCGTAAGTTTTTGAGTACTTATTTTTCTGCCTTAAATTTTTAATTTATTTAAATTTTTAATTTTTTAATTTTTAAACATTTTAAAAAAACCTGGAAAATTTTTAGAAATTTGCAAAAAATTGAGATTTTAATTCAAAATTATATTCTAAAATTAAATTATTTTAAATATTTTTATCAGAAATTCTTTGGAAATGTTAATTATCTGTCATAAAGTTGTTCAAAAATTGAATTATTAAAAAATTTTAATTTAAAAATATCTAAATTTTAATTCTATTAAAATATTAAGTGTAATGTTTTTCTAATTTAATAATTTAAATCAGTTATCAAATAAATATTCCCTTTTTTAAAAAGGTATCTTCTTTTTTGCAAATAATTTGGCATAAAAAATAGTTTACTTGTAAAATATAATGAAATATATTTATATGTGTAGAGGCTGCCGTTCACTGCCCATTATTTAATGGGCCTGAGAATAAAACAGTGTACAAAACAGCAATGCTTTCGGTTTTTAAAGCAACCAAGCAAAGGTGCCGCAAAAAATTAAACAAAAACAAGAAGAGCACACTTGAAGACAAAGTGGATGCAGCTCTTGCAAATATCTCTTCTCTCTTCGGATCGGAATTAGAGTCGAGTGCTTCTGAAGAAGACATAGAAGACCTGCAGACGATTCGGAATCTACTGCGAGAGAAGATTCATCATCAGATACGAAAGATGAATCTTTTCATTAATACTAAGACCTGCTGTTTTTTATTCATAAGTAATATTTTATATTTTCTTGTTACTGTACTCGAGTTTTATCTTCGAGCTTCGAATTTTCTATTCAACGTTTTTTTAAAAAAATTAATAATTTATTCTTACCTGCGTCAACAAGTTCAAGTATAACTTACCTGTTTTTAAATTATTGTTTCATTTTTTTTATTTAATCATTACTAGCCTGTGAAAATCAACAAATCACTGTTGTTCATCCCACAACGAAAAAAACGTAGATTTATAAAAAATTTAATGTACTTACACTACCATTCATAATTGAGTGCGCACCCATTTTTCATTATAAAGTGAAAAACGTTAAACGTAGAAAAGAAAAAAAATTAATTTATAGCTTTTTTCTAAAAGCTGGTAGAATTGAGAAAAAAATCACTTCTAACAAAAGAGATTAGGTTAAACTTTCTGTTAGATGTATAAAAAAATATTTATATTGTATGATTTTCTTAATTTTTCAATTTCTCCGAAGCCAATTAATATTTTTTAACCTTCATCGACTTATTTTAATCGTTATTTAGTGTAAAATTAAATTTATTTATCGATATTTTGTTAAATATTTTTCTCTATTCGGTGCAAGCCGTGAAAGTCAGATTATAAAATTTCAAAAAATTAAGAAATACTTTTGCAACGAAAAAAAATTTTTTAAAATCAAATAAATACATTGTTAAAAAATTTTATTAAATGTTCATGTATCTGTAAAATTTAAATATTTTACTCAAGCATTTTTGATATCTTAAGGGGGGAACCTCCTTTATTGCATCAAAAAAATTGACTTTCTGGAAATAATTTTAATTGATTCTACAACTATTCAAGAATATACCCATTAAATTTTAAGTCGATTTCTGTATTATTGAAGAAGATACAAAATTTTTAATTATTTTTTTGTGCATGCGTCGTCTGGTGGAATGTTTAACAGAGTCCAGAATTTTTTCTGTTTTGGCATTCAATCTGCCTTCTTCTTTCATTCAGAGTACCACTGTAGTATAATTTGTAATTTCTATATGGCAAACTTTTTTTCATTTGTTTGACATTCGTGTCAGTTTATTTCAAAAAAAAAATTGAAACGCATTTTACGCGAAACACCATTTTTTAATTTTGTGAACACGATTGAGAACGCCCTTTTGAACCAATCTGGCTTTATGATACATCATTTTAAAGATAATTAAATAATCTTCAATATGACATTTAGTGTTTCTTGAAAAAAAATTTTCTTCATATTTTTTTGGAATTTTAAAGTCAATTTTTATGCATGAAAAATCACTTTTAACTTAAAAGTGGGTAAAAAAATCAATTCTCGAAATTTTTTTTAAAAATCGAAATGTCATATGGAAGGTATTATTCTAAAGTTTAAAAAAAACGTTGGTTTCTTTGTTTTAGAAAAAAATTCAGAGCGCTAGAATGTTCACAGATAAAATGTGGTGCTATGGACGCGGTGTATATTTCCATACTAAAAATGTTTTGTTTTTTCTCCAAAAATTTTTTTAGACTCTCAAGACATGTATTAAAGTACCCTATAAATTACAAAACGTTTAAAGTTATTTTACCCGAGAAAAAAGATCCCAAAAATGACGCATTTTTCGATCGTCTAAAATATATCGTCCCCCTTAATACTAATAATAATTTTTACATTTCTCTAATTTAAGTTTCACGGCTTGCACCTTGTAAAGAAAAATATTTACCAAAATACTCATAATTAAATTTAATTTCACATTAAATAACGATTAAAATAAATCCAAGAACGTCATAAAATGTCAATTAGCTTCGGAGAAATTGAAAATTTAAGAAAAATATGCAAAATAAAATTTTTTTTATACATGTAACAGAAAAATTGACGTAATCTTTTCTATCAAGTGTCATTTTTTTATAATTTTACCAGATTTTAGGAAAAAATAGAGTTAATTTTTATCCTTTTTCTTTTCTGCGTTTAAAGCTTTTGACACTATAGTGAAAAAAGGGGTATCCACTCAATTATGGACGATAGTGTATTAAGGAGGAACTAAACCAAAGTTAAGTTTAACTCAAATTATAAAATTATTTAATGTCTTATTTTTTAAAAATGTTTATCTAATTTTAATTATTAATTGTTTCTTTTAGTTAAAAGACGTGTTTTTTTATTTCAATTAGCAAAATAAAACATTTAAAATAACTTTAGTTCAAAATATACGTGCAATTCCTTCTGAAATGTCAGTTTAAATAAAAAAAATTTTAATTTATAATTTTTTGTCTGTAACTGTTAAAATAACATTTATTTAAAAAAATAAATTATTTTATTTACAGTTTCTAAATATTGTTCGTTTTTTATTTTACCTATTTTTATTTAAATAAATTATTTTAATACGTCAAATCATACAGGCATGTAGGGTGAACACCCTGCCGGCCCGCGGGTGTTTGTCCACAAGGGCTTGCCACATGGCCAGCAATGGTGCGCACATAACGTTGCGTCGTAGCCTACGACTCGGGCCGATTAATCAGCCCGCGCGCTAGCACTAGGCTGTTCATAAGCCGGGCATTTTGTTATCTGGGGTGTAACTATTTTTGACACTGTTACTGTAAAGGAATAAATAATTTTTTATGGAAATTAATTAATAATTTATTTTTAAAATTTCCATATTTAAAAAACAATTTTATACAGCAAATAATGACCAAAATTTCGATTAGACTTGGGATTAAGAAAAGGTTGCCGTTTTCTGAATTAAAATCTTACCATAACTTTAAACGAAACGTGAATTAACTCTTCAAATACGTTAAAACTTCATTGTAGGCAGATAATTAGTAAATGTTTTTATATGTACACGATTTTTTTAATTATTTTCGTCAAAAGAAATGACATAGGAATCATTTTTTTATTCGCGAAATAAAGTTTTGGCAGGTGAGGTTATGTTCATTCTAGCACTGCGAGCAGAATGCGAGAAAGGTGCTGGACTAAAAAAGTGTTTCAAATGCTCTCAGCGCCACTACAGCGCAATGGAACGCAAGAGTGGCACCATGCTAGCGCCACCAATTTTTTTCTACTAGGGTATTTTGTAAATATTTTTTAATAATATGTATATATTAATATCCTGGTAAAAACGAGTGTATTGAAATCGATTGAAATAATTACAAGTATAGCTGAATTCTTGAAATCATTTTAATCCAAACGAATGACATTTTTGTCTATCAATAAATTTATTCCAATCTCAGTACTCTATTTGAACACACTTAAATTGAGTTGAATTCCTGTTAACATTTCAAATCTGTTAAAATGACGAAAAATGATATCAATTTAATCCAGTTTAATGCTTTCTGAAAATTTTAAAAAGTGAAATCATTTCAATCCTTTCTTGAACATAAACATTGTTAACATTTTAATTTTTTTGGATTAAAATGAATTAAACTGATTATAAATATGCTATGAATTCTCAACCAATGTCGTTTTCGTCTTTTTGTGATATAATTTTAATTCATTTTAATACACACCTTCTTACCGGGATTTTATATGCTTAATTTATTTATGTTTCCGTGTACATACGTAAAACGATATATCCAAGACTATTGAACTAATTCTGTAATAATCACAAAATTTATTTTTTCCGTGTATACAGTCAAACAAATTTAAGTTTAATTCAAACATATTTTTTGGTTCATTTATAGAAATAACAATATATGTGACGCTCCACGAGAAAAAGGACCTTATTCACTCTTGTCATAAGGTCCCTTTTCTCGTGGAGCGTCACATATTTAACCTCTTCGCAGTCCAGTTAAAAATCGTTTGTTGTCCAAAAACGGTCCGAAAAAAATGTTTACAAAAAAATTTGCTTTCATCATATATAAGGTTTTTGGGGTCGCTGAATTCGAATTTAAGGTCAGTTTTTTAAAATTAAAAATGGCAGATCCAATATGGCGGATAATTTTAAAATTGATGCGTTTCAACGGAAATTCATTCTTCGGGGGTTTTCGGGGTCGCTGATTACGAATCTAATGTCAGATTTTCAAAATTCAAAATGGCGGATCTAATATAGCGGATAATGTCAATATTGATGCGATTCGATTGAAATTCGTTTCTCGGAGGTTTTTGGGATCGCTGAATTTGAATTTGATGTTCCTTTTTCAAAAATTAAAATTGCGTATTCAATATCACGACTAACTTTTTTAAAAGTTAATGAATTTGTCTAAAAATATTTATTCTTGTAAATTTTTGAATAAAGCAAAAAAAAAAAACAAAAAAAAACTTAAGAAGATTAAGTAAACATTTTTGATAAAAATTCGTCAACATACAGAAAATTTGGTCGCCATATTGAATCCGCAATTTAGCATTTAGAAAAACAAACATCAAATTCGAATTCAGAGACCCCAAAAACCCCCGAGAAACAAATTTCGATCGAATCGCATCAATCTTTAAATTATCCGCCATATTGGGTCATCATATTAGATTCGACATTTTGAATTTTAAAAATCTGATATCATATTTGTAATCAGCGACCCCGAAGTCCCCCAAGTAACGAGTTTCAATCAACTCTGAATTTTTTTTAAATTTTTGTAGTCGCCATTTTGGGTCCGCCATTTTGAATTTTTTAAATCTGACTTCAAATTCAGATTCAGCGACCCCAAAACCTTAGTATATACTTCGCCGCTCAAATCGAATTATGTTTAGTATTTTTTTTGAGATGGCCATATATGGCCACAGACGCGAAGGTGGCACGGACTTTTCGTGGCCATATATGAGCCATGGACTGGCAAGGGGTTAATTCAAACATAATTTATGGTTGATTTTAAAGTATTTATAATCAACTTATAAGTTTGAATCAAACATCAAATTTTTAACATATTTTTTATAATTCAGTCATTAAAACGGCGTATTTTGTAACTCCGGTGATAAGTAGAAAACTGCTTTTAGGGGAAGGTGTACGAGATTACCCCTAAGGGTAAAAACCTATTAATGAAAGGGAAATCAACATATTCGAGATTTTTTTGTATGCACTACTAGATATAATTAATCTATCTCACTATTTTGATTTGGAATATATGCAGCTAATTAATATTTTACTATTAAATTTAATTTTTCTAAAACCTCACAAAGAGACCCTTACCCCATGGTCTAAATTGAAGTCTAAATTGAAGAAATAACAGTGTATCAATATTAAATATGCTTTATATATTAGGCCATAAATGCAATTCCCTTTGAATTGAGACGAAATACATGGTGATCAGGGGGGATCATCTTGCCCCAAATGCCATTATTTTGTAATTTGTTCGTAACTTAACCTACGAGCTCTGTCATTCCAGAATACCAATCAGAACACTTATCTTAATTGAAGATATACTGAAGCTGTGAGTACAAGAAAAATGAAATTTCAGCTGCTAGAACAAAAGTTATCTAAGTACAAAGTTAAGCTTTCCTTAGATCAAAAGTATAGAATTTTTATTTCTTCCACGTTAACTGATTCATAGTTATGTCATTGGCAACGTATTACCGTATTTGCCTAAAAGGTGATGCTAATAGGCTCTCCAAAATTCGAAAGGATCATCTTGTCCCAGGAGATCATCTCGTACACCTTTCCCCTACTTGAACAGAGCGTCATAAGAGCTCTTATTCGTACGGAGTGCAAATAAGACTACCCCACAGTACGAAAAAAAAATCATGTAAGGACTGCAATGAACCACGTGAAAAAGGACAGAGTGAATCGACGTTTTTATCGAGAATAGTAGCACACACACTACTGAAAAAACGCGTCACGATAAACTCATTTGCGCAGGCGTACAGTGCCGCTCAAAAGGATTTGCCCACCCTACGCCATGCAAGGGCATTACAAAAAGTTTTGTATCTTCAATAATAATAAAGATAAAATCTTAATCAAATATTTATTTTAAACCTTAAGTATTTGACTTGAAATAATGCCAAAAAAAAATTCAAAAAAAATTTTTTTAATGTTTAATTGCTGAAAATAAAAAAAAAATTTCACTTTTTTTGAAAAATTTCAAATTGATACAATTTTTGAAGAAATCATCACATTTAAAATCTACAAATGTCATTGGAAAGCATTTTTTGGCACCTTTCAAACGATTTTTTGAAAATTGCTCTACGATAATTTTTAAGAAAGATATGATTATTTGTTTATAAAAATAGCCTATTTTTTCAATTGTTGGTAACTTGAGAACAATTGATTTTTAAAAAAAATTGTTAAGGAAAAAAATGTGCCTCTTTGTGCGTAGGATTAGAAAAAAAATATTTAAACAATAAAAAAAAAATTCTTTTTTTTACATTTTTTCGTTCTGTATATATTTTTAAGACGAATAACATATACTTATCAATACATATCGATAAAATCTAACACAACATAAATTATCACTGCACTGAGAAAACTGGAGAGTCAAATTCAGAGGTTCAAAAAATGTATTTCCTTTGCTTATGAAGAGAGTTAAATAGTCCTTCTAAAATAAATTTTGAATTGAAAATGGGAATCTACTTGTATATTCTCTCCCATTATATCTGAGGGTCAAAAGTTGCGCAGAAAATGTGTACGATCTGATGCGCGCGAAATTATTTTTCTGACATTTTATGTATTTAATTTAGGGGTTAGGTTGCCATATTTATTCATTTCGCGTCGGATAAGGAAGGGATTTCTCAAGATGGTTAATTTGTCCCTCTGTTATAAACTCATTTTCCCTCCAAGAGAAATGGCACGAATATCTGTCAATGGTGTATTTGACCATTTATATTGTTATCCAATAGCTAACTCTCAAATATGAACGATTTGTCCCTCCAGATATTTAGTCCAATACTCCAGTTTTCTCAGTGTGTTAAAAAGAACAGTTAATAATTACACTTTTTAAATATTTAAATAACATTAATTAATTAATTTCGTGATTTTTAAATTGAATGTTATTTTTAACACCGATTTAATTATTTATAAACAAATAAGTGTTTTATAATTAATGTTATTTAAATATTTAAAAAGTGTAATTATTAACTGTTCTTTTTAACAGTGATAATTTATGTTGTGTTAGATTTTATCGATATGTATTGATAAGTATATGTTATTCGTCTTAAAAATATATACAGAACGAAAAAATGTAAAAAAAAATTTTTTTTTATTGTTTAAATATTTTTTTTCTAATTCTATGCACAAAGAGACACATTTTTTTCCTTAACAATTTTTTTCAAAAATCAATTGTTCTCAAGTTACCAACAATTGAAAAAATAGGCTATTTTTATAAACAAATGATCATATCTTTCTTAAAAATTATCGTAGAGCAATTTTCAAAAAATCGTTTGAAAGGTGACAAAAATGCTTTCCAATGACATTTGTAGATTTTAAATGTGATGATTTCTTCAAAAATTGTATCAATTTGAAATTTTTCAAAAAAAGTGAAATTTTTTTTTTATTTTCAGCAATTAAACATTAAAAAAAAATTTTTTTTGAATTTTTTTTTTGGCATTATTTCAAGTCAAATACTTAAGGTTTAAAATAAATATTTAATTAAGATTTTATCTTTATTATTATTGAAGATACAAAACTTTTTGTAATGCCCTTGCATGGCGTAGGGTGGTCAAATCCTTTTGAGCGGCACTGTAGATATATAGCAAAAGCTATGGCCATCTGCTATATCAACCTAAAAGATTTGCTAGAAATAGAAGTACCCTTCTCCTTGTAGGCCACACCAAAGGTTTTTCAACATTAATACTAAAATAAATTGTTTACCTTTAGATAGTTAATGAAAATTAATCCTTTGACTCTTTGAGTCGGTTTTTTTGTAGTCGAGGGGCAGTTTTTTGCAGTTTGCGGCTCGGCGCCTCGCCTACAACTCGTTTCAAAAACACCATCAGTTCACAACTGTTACGAAATGTACGATTTTGTTTAAACCAAAACAGAAAATATGTTTGAATTAAACATAATTGTTTAAACAAATTTTATTTTTGAATCAAAGCAGTATATTTCCATGCGTAGCGCACGATTTGGTTTATGAAATTTAAAAAAAATTTTTTATCGTTATGATTATTATTGTCTAGTATTTCGCTGTCGGTTCCGTACTTTTCTTTGAGAAATAGATCATCTTTTAAGGTACCTCTCAGCCGTACAAATCTAGGTAGCAATTCTCCTTTAACGCGTATTTGTCGTAAGGCCAACCATGCAATTAGTCTGGACTTTTTTGAAAATTGTAAATCCAATTTTTTGCGTAACCTATCAAATTATATAAACGACGTCGACTGATCAGCAGTTTTGTACGCGTCATTATTATATTATATTATTATATCATACTATTTTTTTAAACTTATAAAGGGTAACTTTTTTTTGTAAACCCGTTTAAATGAAATAAATAAATTATTATCAATATATTTTTTTGAAGATAAAGGCTTTAGAAAGAAAAATCCATAGCGGGCCGGAAAAATTATTAATAATTTTTGTTGTAAACAAGTGTAGTAATTAACTAATTCACTGTTTGGACACATTCTGTCAAAAAAAAATTTTTGCGGTTATTTAAACAATTTTATAGCGTAAATCTCATTTAAAAATTATTATTTTAATAATTTATGGAAATTTATTAAAATTTATGGAAATTTTTGGAAATTTATAGAAATTTTCGCGATAATTCATAAAAATATGTAAAATTTAAATTATTATTAAAAATTTGGAGTTTGGTAATTTATGGAAATTTTCGCGGCAATTTATGGAAATTTATAAGGTAATTTATGGCAATTTGTAAGGTAATTTAAAGAAATTTTGTCAGTGATTTTTAAAAATATGGGTGATTTTCACGTAACTGCAATTTCAAGATCAGTTTTAAAAGAAAAAAAATTTTGTTTTTTTAATGTTAAATATGACTTTTCCTCATCATTAGGGCATAATATAGTTGTAATTTGAACGGTTTTACTACAGCTATAATTATAAAAAAATTAAAACAAATTTTCGAAAATTGGCTGCCACAGAGCTGACCACCCTATGCATTGAATAATACTGCCGTCAACTGGGGCTACTTTATGTACTCGAGGTATTTAATATATAAAATTATTAAAAAGAACTTCTTTGTCAAAAAACCAAAAATAAGTTAATTAAAATCTTTAAAACGATTAAAACTTCAACCGGTAAGCAACATAACGACAAAAAATTAACTTTAATTAATATTTATAAGTTTTTGAAATTAGTTTTAAAACTATTTCTCTCGTTTCTCTAATAACTTGAAAAGTGTATTAGATATTAAATTGTTATTCATTTAACCTTAAAATATTAATTTTAAGTTTTTGAAAAATATCATATTCAAAACGTTTAAAAAAGCTCCTATTGAAATGAAGAGATTCAAAGTTATTTACATGTGTTTAAATGATAATATTATAATGATTATAATATATTATTGTGAAATGTATATTTAAAAAGAAAAAGTGTTATTTATTCTTTGAGTAATATAAAATTTGAAGAAAGGTTGTTAATTTTTAATAAATCATAATGTTAGCAAAATCTTAATGTTTTATTTTAAATTTGTTGTATAATATTTACAAAAATTTTTGTTTAATATCTTATTCTTTTTTAATTTACTCTGAAATATCTACACAAAAGATTTAATGAATAAGAAAGGATCAAAAAAATGTTTACGTAACATTATAAAAACAGAAAGATCAATGCACAAAGTAGCCCCATCCCGGGGTCTATTTTGTGCACAACTTTTAATGACTACAACTCCGACAAAAAAATTTATTTCATTGTCTAACTCATAGGAAACCTTCAGAAGGAAGTATAACATAAGCAAAAGTTGATTTTCTTTTAATTCTGAATTTGAATCAATCACTGAGTTAAAAAAAAGCATTTTGATGCACAAAATATCCCCAGCAAAAATTTTTACTATTTACTATCAGCTTGACATAACCAGAGAATTTTATTTTCATAACATTATGAAATTAGCGCATAAAACTAATTTCAGAAAAGTATTCACAAATAAAAGCGTTACGATCAACAGTAATACTGTGCTTCTGCATGGTTGACATAAAGACATTTTAAATTAAGCACCAAAAGTAAAGGCGTGTTTTTTCGAATATTAAGGTGTTTTTTAATAAGTCAACGGTTGCCGAAGCACTGAAATATAAAAGGACACAACTATGTCTGTCCTCTTCTATAATAGGGGAGAGTGGGGCAAAATGGGGTACTTTTTTGAAATTGGCTGTTTACAGAGAACCAACCCGAGTCGAACTTTTAGACCTGATTACCTCCTGGTAAGTATAATTTAACCCTAACCTGCACCTAACAAACACTTGGTGCTTTTTTCCTCCTGCGTAAGTTCTATTTAACTCTGACAACTCCTTTTTAAGTCCTAATTGAACCTTAAACCCTGTATTGCTTCTACCACATTCTTACGCAATAGGAAATGTTACGCGCGGTACAAGATATTCAACTTATTATTGTTTTGCAAATTACAAAATTTTTCATTTTTAAAATTTCACGAAAGAATTCAATTATTTTCTAAAATTTTAATAAATCCTTCGAAAAAATTCAATTATTTTTATAAATAGTAAAATTCTTCCGAAGAATTCAATTAATTTTATAAATAGTAAAATTATTTGCAGGAATTCAATTAATTTTATAAATAGTAAAATTATTTGCAGGAATTCAATTATTTTCAAAACAATTTTAATTGAATTCCTTAGATGAATTCAAATATTTTAAAATATTTTTATAAATTGCAATTATTTTCTTAAACTTTAATAAATTGTTCGAAATAATTCAACTATTTTTATAAATACTAAAACTCTTTGCAAGAATTAAATAATTATTAACCCAATTAAAATAAAATTAAACGAAAGAATTTAATTATTTTCAAAAATTCCCATAAAATTTAGTTTCAACAAGAATTTAAAATTTTTGAAAAACAATTTAATTATTCTCAAAATATTTTTAAAAAATTCTATATAAGAATTAAATTACTAGCTCAATACAATTTTTGAATATATTCGTCAAAAGAATTGAAATAATTCTATTATTTTCGAAAAGTAATTAAAATTCTTATGATGAATTCAATTATTTTGAATATACTTAATTTTAATAAAATTCTTTAAAGAAATTCAATTATTTTCGAAACAACTTTAATTGAATTTTTCGAAAAAATTTCATGATTTTTAAATATTTCTATAAAATTCTTCATAAACAATTTAATTATTTCTTAAAATTTTAATAAATTCTTCGCAAGAAATCACTTATTTTCAATACAATTTCAATAAAATTCTTCTTCATAAAATTCAATTGCTTTCGAAATTTTTAATTAAAATTATTAAAGAAACTTCATTAGTTTAAAAAAAAATTCAAAGAAATTTTTCAAAAAAATTTAATTAGGATTTTTAAAAATATTAATAAAATTCTTTGCGAGAATTTAGTTATTTTTCTAAATAAAGAAATTCTTTGAAGGAATATTCTATTATTATCAAATTTTTTTAAAAAATTCTTTGCAACAATTCGAAGATTTTCAATACATTAATTTTAAAATTGAAAATATTTGAAAAGAAAAATTAAAAAAAGATTAAGTAACCAAAATGTAAACAACAATTAAATTCAAACTGCGAATAGGTTACCGAAACATGTACTTTTTTATTATTAATTTATAAATATTATTTTTAACTGAAATGTTTTAACATTTTTTTTAAATAATAAAAATATTAATTTATGAATGTTTAAAGGTTATTATTATTAAACAATTTATTTATTTGCTGTAGTGTATTAGTGTCAATTAATGCTTAATTAAATCACTCAACAAGTCACGGAATATAGAGCGTCTGTGTTCAGTTAGGTTCCGTAGCATAGTGGTTAGGGCGTTAGTTTCGTAGTCCGTAGTTCGTAGGTCGTAGGTTCAAGTCTCGCGTGCGTTAGATTTTATTTATTTCGTAGGTTTGCGTTTATTCCGATTTTTCTGTATTGTATAGGTATAAGTATGCAATAATTTAATGATTATATACACCGTTAAATAATTTAATTAACAAATATTAAATTAAAAAATTTTTTTTATATATAAATGGATATGTATTAATCCCCACATATATACTAACATTATTTATGAATTCGCTATTGGTCACGATTAAATTTAAAAAAAAGTAAAAATCATTAAATAATAATGCCATTTATTAATAATTAAAGTTATTATAAAAATTAGTTAAAAATGATCTCAAATATGCTATGAGCAGTTTTTCCAGGTTTTTTGGAGAGGAAAGAATTCTGTAAGTAAGGGTCAAGCAGTATTTAATAAGGTTCTAGGAACACCTGCTTTTCCCCTTTTACCATCTAAATTTGTCGCTAACCAGGGGTTTGCAGGAGGTAATCAGAGTTAACTTGCAATGCAAATAAACTCTGCTTTCATCCTATTACATCCTTACAAACCCTCAGTTTTAAGGAGGTAAGCAGGTCTAAAAGTTCGACTCGGGAAACGAATAAATCGATTCAGCTAAACTTCAGAATTCTTCTTTGTACACTTAGCTTTGAGGAAATTATGATAATAGCGGAGAAAAAAATTTTTGAAAGAACTTATATCGTATTTTCTGAGAAAGTGCTAAAATCCCATTTTGCCCCACCCGTGGGGCAAAATGGGGTGGCATCAAATAACTATACAAAACATTGAATATTTTTTCAAAATTCATTAAATTCTTGTTGTATGAGATTATAAATACAAACACAAAGTAGGATTCTTCATTATTATGAAAAAACAAGTAATATTTATTAGAATTTAACAAAAAATCATGGATATTGCAAAATGTCGATATATCGATAATGAAACATTGATAGTATAAATGCTTCGAAACAAAAATATCGATTCTTTTGCAGGAAACCTTTAAATATGCATAATATAATGTTTTTAAATAGTTTTAATGAAACGGCGTAGCTTCCGGCATGCCCCACACTTAGGTACCTCATTCTGCCCCACACTGCTTATTTAAACAAAATGCAATGTTTACAAGTTATTGTAAACAATTAAACAATCTATTCTATTAGAAATTACTCTAGAATAAGTACTGAAAAAGATCCAACACTTGCCAAACTAAATGCATTATCCCAAAAAGTTTAATAAGCACTTTAATTTTAAAAAAAATTCATATTTTTTTTGCCTAAAACTTAAAAGTTGTATAACTTTCAAAAAAAAAAATTTCTTTGGAATGTCTTCATAATAAATAACAGTTTCTTATCAACATGAATGATATATGTCGAGGATAAAAAAATTAAAAGTACCTATCATGGAAAAACAGAGGTACCCCATTTGACCCGCCTACCCCATTTTGCCCCACTCTCCCCTATGTGTTATTGTAGCAAATGTTCCCGTGTAGAAAAATTTCGGGGCAGTCTGGAGTCCAGAGATTGCCCCAACTAGACGCATCTGGACGGTCTAACTGTGTGCTATATGGGATTTTTCTGGACGGTCTAATTTAGACTTTCTAACTGTATGCTATATGAAACTTTATTGGCATCACTAGAATTCAAAATTTTTAAAGTACAAATCAAAGTACAATCAAGACTTTAGTGCCCGATTTGTCGGTCTTCTTTGAATTTATACATAGATTGTCACTTCAAAATTCAATGGAATAATTTAGTCAATCTAAAGAATCGTTAAAAAATAAATATTGTAGGTTTATATGAATTATTATAAATAAAATTTTCAATGAGTTTAATTAAAAATTCTAAAGATCTTAGATTTTTGAAAAATGCCTAATAATTCAAATTCTCCTGAAATTAGATAAATTTTTTAACATATTGTATTTGATTAATTATTAAAAATAATTTATCTGTAGAAGAATTTTAGTTAAAAACACTATAAACAATTGAGTGTTAAAGAAGTTACAGATTATTGTAGTAATTTAATTATTTTCAAAAGTAACAAAATTCTACACAGAAATTCAATTATGTTCAAAAATTTTTTTAAATTCTCATCAAAATTTCAATTATCTTTATAAATAATAAAATCGTTCTCTGAAATTCAATTATTTTCCAAATTTTTAACTAGATTCTTGGCAAAATAAAATGTAAGCAAAAATTTAATTACTTTCATAAATAAAAAACCTTTCACAAAAATTCAATAAGTATTTACATATTTTTTATAAGTTTCTTCTCAATAATTCAATTATTTTTATAAATAATAAAATTCTCAGAATTTTTTTATTATTTAAAATTTCTTAGTTAATTTCAGAATTGTTTAATGATTATAATTGTAGTAAGAATTATTTATTTAAATATTCATATATAATAATTAAAATAATTCGAGATTATTATGTGTAATAATTTTAGTCATAGTTTTCACTTCGTCCTTATAAGCAACAGAATATATGACACAGGCATTGATATAGTAAGTTAGGAGAGTTCACACTCAGACTTCAGTGGCCGTGCGGTTTAAATGCTTCGAGTCGGGTCGTCAAGGGTGGGGGGCGTGAGTTCGATCCCACATGCGAGCGGATATTTTTCATTGTAAGTGTTATATAAAATAATAAAATTACTGTATTTGATCTGTATAAGTGTTATAAATTAAAATTGTAAACATGTTTGTAAATAATGTAAAATGCCTTTTAGAGAATGAATTTAAAAAATGTACCAATTAACGCAAATTGTTTTTTTATTAAAATTATTTTTCAATATTACTATTTTAAATGATATTTACTGCTAGTGCAGTATATTATTTATTTGAAAATAATATAATTATTATTGTAATAAGTTATTGTCATTAAATACATATACACACATATATATGAATAACAATAATATTTATTATTATTAATAATTCATATTTTCACATTACATTGAATAAACGTGAGAACCGAGTAAATTTAGGTAAATTATTTAAAATTAAAAAACTGAAATATTGAAATCAAACCTAAAATTTTAAATATTAGCGCTGCTCATTAGCCCTGATTAGCTCATCCAGTCTGGACCAACGCGTGGTTCGATCGTCACTGGTCTGATTAGCTCATGGTCAGACAGTCTTTTCAGCGCCCAGTTAGAGAATAGACTGTCTTTCTGGCACCACACTAGAACCCAACAATTTTTCTACACGGGTTGATCCATGAATTTGCACCTTCACACTGTACGCCACAGGCGCCACGGAGCTGATATTTTATGTGACACCACGGAGCTGAAACTTGACATTTAAACTAACCTAACTCCGACAATTCTGCAAAATAATTCTTTTCTTTGGGCAGATAATTTGTTTCTAATGTAATCTGCAAAAAAATCGTAATAATTACCAAAGAGAGTGTTTAGATTAAAAGAATAGTAATACTACGGTACGGTACTGACCACTTTTTTGTGAACTTCACATTTTTACAAAAAAAATTGTTTTTAAGTGTAGAACTTCCACTTTTAGAACTATTTTTTTACTGATATTTGTTGCTAATGGATCTTATTTTAGATTGTAATTCAGTTTCGGCGTTTTCAATAAAATTTCTGAATTTTAACTTAAAATTTTAAAAAACGGACACGCCACGGAGCTGAAATTTTGGAGGGAATTCCGCAATTTATCAAAAATTATAATATTTATTTGTACATATTTGTGGTTGCGAATAGATTTTCTATATACCTGTGAAATGTATCCATACCCAAGCAAAAATTTTTTATTTTGAATGTGTTTTTTGTGACGCCGCCAAATATTACAGTTACGTGCAAATCACCCATATGCAAAGTAAAAATCACAATTGAAAATTTTTATTTCGGTAATTTATGGAAATTTTTGCGGTAATTTATAAAAATTTTCGTGGTAATTTATGGAAATTTATTTAAGTAATTTATTGTAAACTTTCCTGAGCTGTAGGTTTTTTTTTATTCCTTATATATGTGGCACCATAAAACTACATTTGCACTAGGTTCTTCGTAATACGAAGGTCGGTGGAAACTGAGGCCGGTGGGAACTTTTTCAACCGACTTTAGATATTTTAATTTTTTGAAAAAAGTATCATTAATTTTCAATCGGTTTAAAGTGGATCTCATTCGTATTGAACAAAACAATATAACTACGCTTTATTTAACCTTTTTTATAAATAATTGTTTAATTTGTGGTAAAATATTTAAGGATCGGTGGAGGTCGGTGGAGATTATTTTGTGACTCCCTTATCAAATTTCCAAACTTAAAATGAGTGAAAAATGAATAATTCAATTAGAACATTGATTCTTTTTCCTGAATTAACTTAAGGAAGTTATTTTTTGTGTTTACAAAAGTAATTTTAAGTTAACATTTGATTTTTATTTAAATAATTCACTGTTTGTTAATAAAATAATGAATAGTATTCAAATTTGCTGTCAAGCATAAAATGAAAAAAAACATATATAAAATGAATTTTAAAAAGAAATTTTTTTAATCAACTGTACTAAAGTAGACGATACTAAAATGTCCAATAGTAATTGTATTTATTATTGCATATTACTAAAATTATTAGCTTTTTTTCTAAACTTCATGTGGGGACAGGTAAAAATTTGACGTTTTCAGCCTTAAAGCCGCTTATTTACGAAAAATTATAATATTAGATACAAAAGTAATTATTGGTTTTTGTTTCTAAACATATAGATAACCTTTTTACGTTAGAATTGTAAAAATATATGAAAATTATTTATTATTTTTCCATTGCAACATGAAAAAAACCAAGTTCTGCGCTACGCGGAGAATCACCCATATATTTTCTATGTATTGGGATTAAGCTTACAAACTAATTTCAATTACCTAAAAAAAAATCACTTAAAATTATTTTTTACTTGAATCGAGTACAATATTTTCTCCGTAATAAGTAAAAGTTTAATCTATGAAAGGTAAAAATAAAATTTTGATAGAGTGAAAATAAAAATATAAATCTGTGAAAGTAAAAATGAAAGTGAAAGCATGTCAGAACTTTTAAAAAAGTATAAATAAAGGCCAAAAAACTTTTTTTAAAGCGTCGTTACTCTACCTTTCTCAAAATCCTCTTTTTTCTGGTCTTGCGCTTTTGAATCTTAAAATTATTCCCTAGTTGTGAATGAAAAATACAGTAAAACTGAAAATAATAATAACACTATTTACCTAGACCGATTAAAAGTTTATAAAAAGAAAAACATTTTAAAAAATTTTACAATTAATTTTTATTAAAAATCTACTTTTTTGAATTTTCAAGATAATTTTTTTCGCATAGAAGATAAAAATAAAAAAAGCACAGCTGGTCCTTTCTAAAAAAATGCAAAGCAGAAAAAGCTCGAATTGATAAAAGTCGAACTCGAAAAGTATCGAAGCAAGAAATAAGCATAGAGAATAAAAAAGAACATAGAAAGCGCACCTCACACTCTAAATGTAAACGAAATAGATGGAGCTGTCTTGGGTTTGTCTGGTTTATCTCAAGAAAAATTTATAAATAAAATGATTTTATTTATAAATAAAATGAAATCATAAATAAAAAAAGAAGGATATCAAATAATAAAAATATAATAATTAAAAATATGAAATAGAATTTAATTAAAAATTAAAATAGAATTAAGAATAAAGCAGCAACAAAGTCGACCGCCAAGCGGTCGACGAGGGCTCTGGTTTTATATAAAAAATTATTAAATTAAAAAACTGAACATTACACGGAGAAAATTTATTCCTGAAATTTTACTGAATTTAGTTCGGTAAAACTGGAATGAAGTGTCAAAACAGTAATTTTTCAAGAACTAGACTGTAAAAGAAATTGCATTGAAAACTAATGTAAAAATCATAAAGCTCACGATACATGTATTAGCGCTTCACTTACAGTTCGGTAAAACGTAAGCCAAGTGCTTACATACTTATATGTTTAATTGCTTACTTATTTATTTCCTTTTTGCTTACTTACTTATGTTTATTTGTTTACTTACTTACTATTATTCATATTTAATTAAAATGAATAAATTATATGTTAAAAAAATAAGTATGTTATTGCCATTTTATATTTTCTTTTTACTTGATTTAAAAGCATTTATTACATATTTGGCAATTAATAAGTGTTTAAAATAATCAATTAATTGAATTTTAATTTAAATAATAATAAAATGATTATTAATTAAGTCTAAATAAGTTGGAAAAATCAACTATTAGTGTGAAAGTCTTTCATTTGACTGCGGGACACTTGAAATAAAGTATTTCAATCCAGAAAACTAAAACTTTAGGCAAGTCAAGGAAGTTTTCCCGAACTATTCTTGAAAACTAACACTTTAAGCAAGTCAAGAAAGTTTTACCGAACTATTCCTGAAACGTTAGTGCCCTTCAAGGAGGTATTTATTTAATTTACATTAAACGTTCAGTTTCAATTTTTGTTCAACTTTTACAGTACTAGTTCTTAAGGAATAAAGATATCACATTAGATTTTAAATATTGTTACCGAAAAAATAATATAAAAATTATTAAAAATTACGATTATGCTACTATATCCCAAGTTTATTGAAAAATTCGGTAAAATGTAAGGAACAAATTTTCTCCGTGTAGAACTTTTAAAAATTGAACAAAAATGAAGAAGGAATAGAAGCAACGAAGACGGCCGAAGGCCGTCTGAGGCGCTAGTGTAGATAAAACAATGAAAGAAGACGCAAGTATACCAACCAGATGGTCCGCATCAACAGAATATAAGGGGGTTTGAAATCAATCGGTCATGCTGATTTTTAGATTAAGTTTCACAAAAAGAGAAGATAATATTAAATTACACTGAAAAATTAATTTTTATGGTCACACTATAATCAACTATTATAGATTGAAAAAAACTTTGTTCGCAACAAACGAGCAAATCAACATTTGATTTAACCCTGTATCAGCTACACAGTCAAATCATTATTATTTAAAATTTGACATATTGGATGTAAAGATTAAAAAAATGTTGTACTGAAACGTCTTCAGTACAATCATAATCTACAAACATTATTTTTTTATCAAACATTAAATCTTTACTTTTAGTGCTGTTCAAATTTGACAAAAAGTAAATATTTCAAGACTTTTTCTAAATTGTTCTTGTCGAATTTTTAAAATTTAATATGGCGGATTCAATATGGCCAAGAAAGAAGAAATTAAAAATTAATCAAATTTGCTTGTAATTTGTCATTCAGAGATTTTCGCTATCACTAATTACGAATGTGATATTAAATTTTTAAAATTCAAAATTTCGGATTCAATATGGTGGATGAAACAATTAAGAGAAGGTATTAATTTTTCAACAAGAAGAAGAAATTTCTCAAAAAAGCAGAACAAAAGTATTATAAACCAACGAATACGTAATGATTGTAATTTAATATAATTATTATGAATAATTTTAAATCTCTCACTCCATCTTTTAGAAGGGAGATTAAAAATATTTTAAAATCCTAAAAGGGTTTGGTATATACGTGAAGGTATAAATATTCTAGTATAATTTTCAAGTGAAAAAGGTTTAGCGAATGCAAAAGGTATTGTGCGCGCGATAAGTATAAGAGGTTATTATTATTAAAAAAAGGAAAGGAAAAAAATGGACAATTTAATAGTTTTCATGCGGTAGTGGTGCATACGTGGCCCTATGAAGATTAAATCGGGTGAAAACGTACTTAGAGCCGCGTGGGTTGCCAGCACTGCATTCCTGTGGGTTCAAGGATCCCTGCTTGCATCTCGCGCACATAGAACCGCGAGGGGAAGTATAGTCTTCCCTTCCCCGAGCAAGTAAGAATTCACGCCCGTGCTTCAAGCCGAACTCTAGGGGCTAACAGTGTAATCGAGGTGTCGCACATAAAACTGCCTATAATTTTGATTAGAGGGGAAAAAGAAAAGTAGAGCAGATGAATGTTTGTTTAAAATGTTCGAGAAATTGAAATTAAAGAAAACTTATTTATTAAAAAGCATGTAGTGCTTGCTACCATAATACTACCCGCTTAATACTAAATGTTCTGGCAACATTACACCCAGCTAAAAATCTCTCTATAGAATCCTTATAAGAAATCCTTTAATGTCCCTCTACAGAAACCCTGACGGATCCTTTACAATATCCTATATAGGATCCTGCCAGGATTTATGTACCAATTAGATCCGATTATCAATCAAGCTTTATTGAAATTTACTTTTAAAAAACATTTGTTTCCGCCGAATTTAAAACTAATTTAACATTATCATTTCTTAATGATAGATATTTATTTGAAAGCTTGTTTCACTACCTTTCCAACGATATATTTAGTTTTATATTTATCTGCTTCCATATTAATTTTATAGAGCAATTTCGAAGGGACTCGCGCCTGAGTCTATACTCAGATATACTGAACAATATTAAAAATGAATTTTTTTTAAATTGAACAATTAGGTTTCATTCTTTGAACGTTTCTGAAGAGAAAGAGACTTGTCCGATCAAAAAATATTGATTTTCGGGGATTTTGCATTAAATTTACGAAAAAATGTTTTTTTCCACTGTTTAGAAACATAGCAAATTTGAAGGCTTTGAAAAATGGTTTAATATTATTATTTTAAAAAGTCAAAGATATGGATTTTTTCGTCTTTTCGTCTACTTTAATCCCAAAGAGTGCCAGAAAAGAAAAGTTGAATTCCCTTTTTTTAAAAGCCTTTTTTTCGGAACGTCCTTCCGGCAGGATGGGCGTTTGGACGATTTATCATTAAGGATAGATTATGATTCAAGCTTTCAAGTCTAGAATGTAAAAAATCATCTACAAAATACATATATATGTTTAAAATACTTGAGAACACTCTTAAGATAATGTAAAAAGTATAAGCAATAGAGATCCCAAAACCGATCCTTAAGGTACACAAGTTACAACATCTTCTCATTCACAATCAGACACTTCAGTTTGTTAAACTTTTGTTTTTATAGAAGAAACATATTGCAACTAAAGAGACTTCAATCCTTTAAGTCAATTGCATGTGTTTATGAAATTAACAAAAATAAATTTTAAGTTAGTGTTGGAAGTTTACTTAATTTGTGTGTAGAAAATAAGGTTAACACATTTTAAGTAGGAAAACTGTCTTTATTTATATACGGTCGAAGACGGAAAATAATCACGGACGATGCTCAGACAACGCGAACACAAAGTCGAAGCAGCAGCTCAATATAAGTGCGTGCGCAGAGCGTCTAAAGAAAGGCGGAAGCACCGCACGAGTCAAACGAGATATAATACCTTGGAGGCGCGAATATTCAATATTCTGACACTGCCTCCCGAGTTTGACTTGGTTCACAAACTTTATATATATGGGACATTCCACGTCAACACGGACAGAGCTCTAAACAAAAATTGCTTTGATGGATTTAAACGTTCTAGGGCTTAAAAGATTTCTACGTTCATGTACTTTAAGATGCCGATGGGCGTTTTTTGAGAAATTCCATTTCCGATGCCAATAGAACTGTCAAAAGTCAAAAGGTGTACAAAGTAACTTCATATTCATAATCTGCGACCCCAAAAGTCCCCAAGTAACACGTTCTAAGGGAATTGGATAAAATTTGAAAATTTTTTCTGCCATATTGGATCCACCATTTGGAATTTTTAAAAAGTGACTTCAGATTCGTAATCAGCGACCCTAAAAACCCCTGAGTAACACGTTTTAATCGAATCTGATCAAATTTGAATTTTGTCCGCCATATTGAATTCGCCATTTTGGATTTAAAAAAAAAAATTTAGATTTATATTCGGGAACCCTAAAAACTGATAAAGAATGAGTTACAGAATTATTTACCTCGTTTTTTGCTTTTAATTCATAAAAGTATTTTGAGATTTTTGGACCTTTTGACTTTTGACAGTTCTATTGGCATCGGAAATGGAATTTCTCAAAAAACGCCCATCGGCATCTTAAAGTACATAAACGTAGAAATCTTTTAAGCCCTAGAACGTTTAAATCCATCAAAGCAATTTTTGTTTAGAGCTCTGTCCGTGTTGACGTGGAATGTCCCATATATATATAAAGTATTTAAAGAAAATATTGAAATGTAAAACAAAGGTTATAAAATTAAACTTAAATAATATATAATGTAATTCTTAAATTCTATGATCACAGAGGAATCCTGAGTAGTCTTATCTTTGGAGTGATGACTGATTTTAGTTAAGTCCAGGTACATCATAGAATTGTTCATCCGCTTCAGTTTTAATCTGATAGTTCCACTAAAACAAAATTAAATATATTTTAGGAAATAGTACATCATAATTTTAGTCAAATTTTTAGAAATTTAAATGTTTTCACATTTTTCTAACTGATCGTCAGAGAAAGAACAAAAAATAATAATTAGAAACTGTCGTTGTTAAGTATCTTGTCTCGAAACTGAACATGAGCTTCATAACTAAGAGGTTTAGTCATTATTAGGGTGTCCGTTATTTATCAAGTTGTTAATATTTCTTGCGACGCCCCCTTAATTATTAGTTTACCATCTAAAACAAAATGTCAGACCAAAATAAACCCTTAATATTCATAATAAACCTTGCCCCAAAGACGATACATTTCCCATTTAAAATACATGGGATTTTGCTACTTTTTACAAATTAATTTTTTTTTTCGTTAAATATTTCATTTTACATTAATGAAAAATATATATTCTTATAGGAAATTTAACGCTCTAAAAAAAAGTTTTCATATGATTTTTTGATAAATTATCTCCTTTAAGAGTTATTTAAAGTTAAAGTTCAACACTGTGTAAATTTTTAGATTTTAGTACTTTTACGGCAAAATTATTATGAAAGGATCCATATCAAATCATGCAGGCATTCCGACGATATAAATTGCGAATTATTTTCGCAATGACATATGTTATCCTACTCAAAAAATAATAAAATGCGTATTTTTTTTAATTTTGAATAGGATTCTGTTTGCACTTTTTACGAATATTTTAAGATTTTATCAAAAAAATTACTTTTTTGTATTTTCTTCTATAAAATTGCGCAATTTTCATATTTTTTATACTCTCGGGGCTTATTTTTACCTTTTATATACTCTTTTATGTAAAATTACGCAAAATAAAAAAATAATAAAAAACAAATGATACAATTTCAATTAAAAAAAAAACTTTCTAAAAAAGGACATCTTTTTTATCTCTTTATTTTCAGGATTTATTAATACTCATGTATAGTATTTAACATAAAAATACCATTCTACTTATTTTTTTTATATTGGAATATATAAATACAATTTTTATGTTACTTTTTTAAGTTCTTTAAAAAAATATCCTTTTTTAATAACATTACAATTTTTTTGTTTCTTAGGAATTATTTTATTATATATTTACATTTATTTCAGAGGCAATATCAATAAAAGAGAAAAAAATTTCTATTTATAGTTGAAATTTTTCTTTTAATCAATCGACTCAATCAGGTAATAATATTCTCGCATAATAAGTTATGTTGAATTTTATTGACAAAAAATTTTAACCTTCGTTTAAAAAATTTGAACGTCTTAAATAAACTAACCGGGATAAATAACATTTTCGAACATCATCATTATCATAATTATAGATAATTAACATAATTTTCGGACATAATGTTAATTATCAATATTCTTTACTATTGACAAGATTTTTCAAACTGATGTTAAAATTTTAAAAAATAAGCGACGGTACGAAAATAGAAACCTGAAAAGTTGCGAAATTTTTGAATTTTTAGTAAAAAATTGAAAATAATTTTTTCTCTTAATAGATAAACAAAAAAATACAAAATGGTATTTTTATGTTAAATACTACACATAAGTGCCAATAAATCCTAAAAATAAAGAGAGAAAAAAGATGTCCTTTTTTAGAAATTTTTTTTTTTAAATTGAATTTATATCACTTGTTTTTTATTATTTTTTATTTTGCGTAATTTTACATAAAAAACCGCTGCCAAGTTGTACATTTTTATAATTTTGGTGTTCATTTCATGAACACTTTGCTTCCTCATAGAAATAATAATAATTGAAATATAAGAATTACTTTTTATAAAAGGGTTAAAAATCATTAAATATTGGTCTAAAAATGTGTTTTTATATATTCTATAAAATGGTAATTATAGTTTAATAATTACAAATAATTAATAAACAAGAATGTTGAAAAAATGATATTTTCCACAATTCTTGATTTTTCAAATACCAATAATTTCATAATTTCTGCCCGAATCAGGTTCAAAAATAGGTCAATCGAAGCGTTTTTTAATGCTCTTCAAGTTGGTAATAATTTTTTGAAGTTACTTTTACATAATTTAAAAAATTTTTTATAAAAGTCTTATTTTTCAAAATTTTAGATTTTTAAAAGTTTAATATCTCCGGTTAATATGGACGCAAAATGTTCAATTAGGGCTCAAAAGATGCGTCTGAAAAAACTCTACGAAACTAAATACAAAACAAAACTAAACTTCTACATTTTTCAACAACATTTTCAAAAAAGTCTTATTCTCTAAAATTTTTGATTTTTTAAAGTTTAATATTTCCGGTTAATATGAACGAAAAATATTCAATTAGGGCTCAAAAGATGCGTGTGAAAAAACTCTACAAAACTAAAGAAAAACATTTATAAGTGTCCTAACATTTTTTTAAGTTATGTCCAAAAAACGTTTTTTTACAAAATGAAAAATGCAAAAAAAATAGTTTAACTTCATGAATCGGGCTGAAAATACTCTCATTTTATGTCCCCCGTGGAGACCTACAATTTAAGAAAAAATTTGGGCTTTTTGCTCTTTCTTGTTCTGAGATATTGAGGCAGATGTAATGTTAGTACACACACACACACACACATCGGGACAAATTTTTAAAATCCGTTTTTTGGACTTCGGAGTTCATAATACGTCAAAATTTTTTTTTATTTATTTAGAACATTTATACGGGGAGTTCCTGTGCATATATAAAGTACTAAAGTATTAGGCATAATAAAAAAAAATTATAAATATGTCAAAAAATGACAATCCAAAATTTTGCTAATACAAAGCTTCCTTTATGAGGAAGCAATAGTATATAAAAGGAAAAAATAAGCCCCAAGAGCAACAAAAAAATATAAAAATTACGCAATTTTATAGAAGAAAATACAAAAAAGTAATTTTTTGCTAAAATCTTAAAATATTAGTAAAAAGTGCAAACAGAATCCTATTCAAAATTAAAAAATACGCATTTTATTATTTTTTGAGTAGGATAACATATGTCATTGCGAAAATAATTCGCAATTTATATTGTCGAAATGCCTGCATGATTTAATATGGATCCTTTCATAATAATTTTGCCGTAAAAGTACAAAAATCTTAAAATTTACGGTGTTGAACTTTAACTTTAAATAACTCTTAAAGGAGATAATTTATCAAAAAATCATAAGAAAACTTTTTTTTAAAGCGTTAAATTTCCTATAAGAATATATATTTTTCATTGATGTAAAATGAAATATTTAACGAAAAAAAAATTAATTTGTAAAAAGTAGCAAAATCCCATGTATTTTAAATGGGAAATGTATCGTCTTTGGGGCAAGGTTTATTATGAATATTAAGGGTTTATTTTGGTTTGACATTTTGTTTTAGATGGTAATCTAATAATTTAGGGGGCGTCGCAAGAAATATTAACAACTTGGTAAATAACGGACACCCTAGTCATTATATCACCCTTCTAGAAAAAATCGATTGGAAACAATTGAAAACAATTAAAAAGAATTGTCTATTATCCTCAATCGTGTTTCTTAATCGTGTTCTTACAATTGGGGACGATTGACTTTTTAATCGTTCTTAATCGTGCCCTATCGGCTACATTGCATTCACTATTTGGTGGGAGATTTGAAAATTTAAAAAGGGTTATTTATTAATTGACATTGTTATTAAAAAAATAACATTGTTTAAAAGATTATTTTTTTGACTAAAAATTAAAATATTAATCAATGCATTTGTCATTCAGAAAGAAAACAAGATACTTTAGCAAAAAATTAAGTTATTTTTTTATTCGTCTTTGAATAATGCTGCAAAAAACTAAGTATTTATAGTTTATTGAAAAAATTGTAAATAATAATTGTTGACAAATACATCAAATATTATTTTAATAATTAAATTCTGTTTAAAAAAATAATCTTCATGACAATGTTATTTATTCAGCCAAAAGGGTAGACCTGAAAAAATAAAATGAATTAAATTATTCTTATTTTTAAATAAATGAAATATATTATTAATTTTAATATAAAAATACTAAATTTTTAAAAAACTGATGTAAAATTCAGTATAATTGTATGAAATATTATAAATATTAGGGTGATTAAATTTCAAATGTCATTTTTGATCCTACTAACTTTGATTTTTCGATGTTGGATTTTGAACTTAACGATACTCTATTTTGGTTGACTAGAATATATGATGGACAAAAATAATAGTGGTCGAGCAGGTGGAAGGAAATTTTAATTTTCACCAGGTGAAAAACGATAGGCAGAAATGTTAAGAAATTTTCTGTTTTCGTTTATTCTTTTCTAAAATAAATTCTTACAACTTTAAAAAGTTAAAATATTTCAAATTACAATAATGAATGTTTTAACATGACTTAAAAAATATTTGTAATGAGTTCTGCCATAAATTAATATACTTTTGAAGACCAAAAAGACATATGAACATTGAGGGACACCACTGACATTTTTGAAAGATTTCACTGATAATTTTTTTTGAATAGTGAGAATAAAATCAGCTTATAAATTACAATCTAGTATCAAATCTTCATTAACTGCATATAAGGAATAAATTTAACACAAATTTATCAAAAATAAAATAATAAGCTGCAAGAAACAGAATTTTTAGGGGACACCACTGACATTTTGCTTCATTTCTCATTTTCGAAAAAGAAAGACTTTATTTTTAAGTTAAAGTCAGTGCGGTTTTTAAAGTACGTGTAATACCTGAAAACGAGATACAATAATATTTTATAAATATTAATATTATAAACAATTTTTTGATGGGGACACCACCGACATGGTGTGCTGGACAAACTGATACTTGCTTTCTGCCACCAACCGTACAAGTTATAGATGTGATAGAATGTTGTAATGTTTTTTCTTTAAGAAGCTATACATATCACCAATACTATTAACGCTTAATAAGGCAATTATCTGCATTAGGTTATTTAAATATCAGGCATGATATTCAAAATTTGCGATAATTACTTAAAAATATGAAACTAACGGACAGGCGATTTTGATTTTTTTTCTGGATCAAAATTATTCTCCTAGCACAATTACTATATAAAAATATAGACTCTTAGCTGTACAAAATAATTTTTCTGGTACTAAAAATGTGAGAATCAAAATTTTTATTATTAGGTTAAGTTCTGATTTCTTAAGTGCGGACAGGGGACACCACTGACATTTTGCTTCTAATTCTTCTGCCAAATTTTTTCAGAGAATTTCTAGCGACTAAGAATTATTAATTTAAGTAGAAGGAGTGATTAAGAAAATTAATTGACTTAAAAAACTTTTATATATGAACTAGTATTCCAGATTTTTTGGCAGGACATGAAAATTACATTTTAAATTTAATCACCCATTAATTAATTGCCTGTATTAAGGAGCCTAAGTGCGAAATGTTAAGACTGCAAAAACGGCCCATCATTGGTCTAGTAATGTCTGCCGAGAATTGGCAGTAGTTACTGGGCCATTACTGGTGTTCAAAACGTCCCATTGATGGGCCAATGATGGCGCCGATGGTCAGATTTTAAAATTTTTTAAGACTGGGCCAGCTCTCGGCCCAATAATGGCACATTCATGGCAAAGTTGATCAATCTTTAATGGCAAAAAGCAATTGCTAGTGATGTGCCGACCATCGGCCCATTAATGGCACTTTAATGGCAAAAATTTTGTATCTTTGATGGCAAATTATAATTGCCAGAATTGGGACGTAGCTTGGCCCAATAACGGCACATTATTGGCAAAGTTGATAAATCTTTAAAGGAAAAATTCAATTGCCAGTGATGTGACGAAGATCGGCCCATTAATGACACATTAGTGGCACTTTAATGGCAAACATTTTGTTTCTTTGATGACAAATTGTAATTGCCAGAATTGGGGCGTAGCTTGGCTCAATAATGGCACATTAATGTCTATCATTTTGTATCTATGATGGCAAATTATAATTGCTAATATTGGGACGTAGCTCGGCCCAATAATGGCACAGTATCGGCCAGTGTAGTGTAGCTTATAAGAACCCTTTTGCATTATCGACTTCACGTCAGAGTAGCAGAGTGGTCAGAGTGTTAGGCTGTGGTGCGTCAGGTTCAGGTATCGATCCCCGCGAGCGGTAAGAATTTTTCAAATATTTGTAAGTTTGCGATTAATTTAGGGAAATAAACTGTATAAATATTATGAATTAATTAGTTAATTAAATAAAAAATATATATTTTTTTTAATTTTTTCAACACTGGGGAGTAATGACAGCCAATAATGGGCCATTAATGTTTACCGAGAATCGGCCGATGATTAGCTGCCGACGGCCTACCGCGGTTAACCTCCCGACAGTCGGGCCACTATTGTCTGCCAAGAGTAGGCACTGAATATGCTGTCACTGGGCCAGTTTTGGGCCGTTTTTAATTTCGCACTTGGGAGGTTGTTTACAGGTATGCAGACCTTTAGAAAAAATACTGAATTGACATTTAAGAATTTTTTAATATTATTGTTATTCGTATCTTCTGGAAGAACAAATATTAATTTTCAAGAAAAAAATTTGAAACTTACAAAAATTGTTTAGTCATTTTGCATATGATCAACTCTTTTAATTTGAATCAGTTAAACATCGTGGTTTTAACTGACAATCAGTGACTGACTTTTTGCTTCTGAATCAGTTAAAAACAACTGATTTTCAGTAAAAAATAACTGAAAATTTGGTTCAACTTGACTTATTGAATCAGTCAAAAAAAATTTACTGAAACTTTAGTTATTTTTAACTAATTGTCAGTACGTAGAAATATTACTATTTGAATTAGTGACTGACTTTGCTTCTAAATCAGTTATTTTTAACTGATTAAAATTTAGAGAGAAAGTTTTCTTCATATTAAAACGTTAAACTTTTTCAAAACTAATTCGATTTAAGTCAATGATGGTTTATTTTTTTCAGAAAATGGTTCTCTATGACTTGACCGCTCAGATTTATAAACAAATACACCGTTTTAAAAATATTTTTATTTGTTTAAATAATGTTTTAAAATTAAATCACTTTTTTAAAACAAATAGGCATATTTTTAAAACAAAGTACCTATTTGTTTATAAATCTGAGCGGTCAAGTTATAGAGAATCATTTTTTGATGAAAATAAACCATCACTGACTTAAATTGAATCAGTTTTTAAAAAGTTTAACCTTTTAATATGAAGAAAACTTTGATCATATGCAAAATGACTAAATAAACAATTTTTGTAAGTTTCAAATTTTTTTCTTCAAAATTAATTATAGTTCTTCCAGAAGATACGAGTAACAATAATATTAAAAAATCCTTTAATGTCAATTTAATATTTTTTCTGAATGTCTGCATACCTGTAAACAACCTCCTTCAACGTAAAAACTCGCAAGGAAAATATCCGTAATAAACAAAGTATGAAATTGAATTAAATTCCATAAATATTTTTATTGAAATAGCGAATTAATGTTATACTCTTTGTTATAGAGTCCTGCATGAGAGATTCAAAAAAGTCAATGAAAATTCCTTGCACCTTCTTTAAGAGTTATTTATTGACTGTCAAAAAAATAGTAGGTTTTTGTATAAAAGAAATAATAATTTCAACTTGTTTACAGTTTTTCTGAAATTTTTTTATTATTCACTGACTTTAACAAGAACACAGGTTACAACACTCTTTTTGATTAACAAAAACAACCTACCATTAGTCCATATATTGACTAAAATTCTGAATTGAAAATTGATTTCAAGACCTATAAGGAAATTTCCTTAATTTTTTAACCCCAAAAATGAGTCGAATGTAAGAAAAAACACGTTTAAGTTGTAAATACTTTAAGAATTTAGTTTTTATAGTGCACAATAATTTTTCGTATCCACTTTGACACTTATCAACTAACCTATAAAAAATGTATTCTTATTATATAACCTAAATATTGACACTCTTTTTTACACTTAAACTTACAAATCGAACTGTTCGTATAAAACTGCATGGCAAAATTTTTCACAACTTTTAAGACACAATGCTCACTGAAAACTCAATAATATTTAACTTTTTATTTTTCAAGAAACACAGAATAAAAACAGATGATAAGATACATGACAATGCACACTTGATACTGCGCATACTCCCTACAGAATAACACTTCTTAACTCTCTATTGTTCTGAATCGTGTTAAATATACCCCAATTGGCGACAATTGAAAACGATTAGCTCTGAATCGTTCTTAATCGTGTTAAATATCTCCCAATTGCCGACAATTGAAAACGATTAGCTCCCAATTGTTCTGAATCGTGTTAAACTGTATCCCAATTGGCGACAATTGTAAACGATTGGAGAGTTGATAACTTTTTATCGTTTTGAATCGTGGTCAATCGATCTTTTCTAGAAGGGCAGCTAATTGCTGTTTTGTAGAAACCCATTCGATTTTTACACGGTAATATTTAACGCATTCTTTTACATAATCCCGATGATCATCTGTCATGTGTCTTAATCTATTACCCCCATTAGTTTTTGTGCAAATTGTTGCTGCCTTATTATTGCATTTAAGAATCGCAGGAATTTCTTTTATTGAAAATTCGCATAAGAGATTTGTTTGTCGCAATTATTTCCTGACAAGCTTGGCTCATTGCAACATATTCAGCTTCGCAAGTGGATAACGCAACATAAGTTTGCTTATTTGCTCGCCAAGCAATGGTGTCTCCGAACAGTCGTATTATGAATCCACAAGTTGAAATAGACGATTTACAATCTGCAAAACTCGCGTCCGCGTAAGCTAACAAATCGTTTCGTCTGCCTATGAATTTAAGTCCCAAGTCTTTAGTTTCTTTTAAGTATTGAAAGACTCTTTTAACCATATACCACTCGTTTTCGGTTGGATTGATCTGATGTCTGCTCAAGACATTTACAGCGTAAGCTATATCTGGACGTGTAGCACCGGACAAATATAAGAGACTACCTATTGATTTCCGATAAGGAATATCAAGAGCTTTTTCGTGGTTTTCATAACTGTCGTCTTCTTCTCGTTGCCTTCGTTCACGATTTGCTACTTGTCGAGTTGTCATTGGTGTATTTTTTGAAAATTCATTTTTAAAGCCAAATCTTTTTAAGATTTTTTCGATGTAAGTCTCTTGAGTAACAGTCATAATTTTTAAATTTCTCTGTCTTTTAATGTTCATTCCCAAGTAATGTTTTGGTTCACCTAAGTCAGTCATTTCAAACGACTTCATTAGTTTATTTTTAATTTCTAACATCTTTTTACTGTCTTACTGGCTAACATAATATCATCAACGTAAATTAGCAAAATAACTACTGATATTTCGGAATGCAACGGTCGTGTGGCTCTGTTTCTTTGATTGAGAAAAGGTAATTTTTTAAGATTAGTAAGCGCGCATACCTCACAGTCAAGAATACAGTCATCGAAAACAGCTAATTAAAGTTCTTTATTTTCTGGCCATGATTTTTGTAATTTTTGTAAATAACTAACCGATGCATGACCTAAACGTACATGCCAAAGCATTCCTTTGTTATTTTTAAAAACCTCGTTTAAATTATTATTGAAAGTCGTGAATTCATTAAAAATATCTACTTCTGGTAGTTTATCTACATTTGTTATTTTTCGTTTAATTAATGAAAAATCAATATCCGAAAATACGTTATTTTCAAGAGTGTTAAGTTTTTCTTGATTTATTTTATCACAGTCTTGATTTGAGTTTTTATTTAAACTGTTGTTTTTATTGGTTATGTCATTTTCTGTCATTTGTGAAGAATTTTTCGCACAATTATTATTTTCACTTTGGTTAATAATTTCATTCATTTTTTCCGGCGTTTCAACTGAACCCTCATAAAAACATTTTTTTGAATTTTAAATTGAAGGAACCAATATGGTTTTTCATATATACCTGTCACTAGTATTTCATTCGTTTTTGAATTAAAAATATTAACACACTGATCATCGAAGTAGGTACACTGAGAGAAGTTAAGCGCAGATGCTGAATAGAGCACAGTACATATGTTGAACCTAACCTTCGAGCAACATCAGTTCCACTTTGGAATAGATTCTGCGTTTTTGGTGGACAAATTCTGTACTAAAACGTTCGTCCTCCAAGGAAAGACAGAGTCCGTACTCTTTTTGGCGCTGCTGATGTTCGATTTAAATACAGCATTTGCACAACTTCAAAGTACAGTATCTGTCCCTCATTATGTGCCGCTGCTGTGCGTCAAAGTACAGATGCTGCGCTTAACTTCTCTCAGTGTAGAATAACCTGCTTCTGCTAAACGTCGAAGTGACAGAAGATTTTCAGATACTGAGTTAGTGTATATAGCATTCGTTAAATCAATTGTTTTATTTTTGTTTGTGATTAAATTCACTTGACCTTTTCCTTCGGCGATTAAATCAGCCTTGCTATCTGTATTCGCACATTTAATTATATTGAATTCCGCACTTTCTAGTCTATCAAAAATTATTTTAGAATTTGTAATGTGTTCTGTAGCTCCTGTGTCTAAAATAAACGAAACATAATTGTGATTTTTGTTAATATACCGATTCGATTTGGAAAGACTGTAAATGTAAATTGGTGAAATAGTTTTTGTTTCGAAGGTGGAGACAGTATTTGATACAGACAATGACGTAATTTATGATACTATATTATTTGTAATAGCTAAATTAGTTTCTTGTTATTCGGTGAAACCGATTCTTGGAGTTTCACTGGAACCCGTTCGTGCTTGTTTTTGTTGCAACTGCGAATTTTTCCTTTTATCGATAAATTGTTTCTGAGGTTGATTTTCGTTGCCCTTTTTATAAAAATGTCTTTTGTCGTCGTGAGTCTGTCTTGTATGATTAAAATTTCTTTGTTCTCTATTCGTATTAAATTTATACAGTCGTTTGGTTTTATCATGAATGGACTTATCGTTTGAGTTAAAAAAACGCTTACCTGTAAGGCCTCTACCTCTCGATTTGGACAGTCGTTGTTGTCAACACACCTTGTGAGTCGTAAACTTCTGGCACTCGTAGCACTTACGGAGCCCTTGTCCCTTTAAGGGACACTCGTTTTTCATGTGCCCGTAATCATCGCACTCGTAGCATCTCTCGTTGACCCATTTTGAGCGACCTGGGTGTGTGAATTAAACCGAGGCCATAGCATTTGGATTAGAACTGGGATGATTTCTATTCGATGTTTGTAACCGAATCGCTTCTGCCTGAACAATAAAAGATTTTAATGTATTGTAATTTAAACCTTTACCCGTTTGATTTTTTGTCATAAAGTCAACAGATTGAACTTCGGGTAGTTGATTCATAACTGCGTTAAAAAGAGCATCGCGTTTCTCATCGTCTGATAATGAACTTGTACCGGGAATAATTTCATAATTTAAAATAATTTCTTCAAAACGGTCTAAAAATGTAATTGCTGATTCTCTTTTCGCATCATATTGAATAAAGTTAAGTTGTTTACGTACGCTAACACTCGTTAAATTTACTTCACCTCGTTTAAATTCTCTTAATTTATTGATTATTTCTATTGGATCTTTAATATGTAAAATTCGCGTATGATAGACTTTATTTATTCGATTTATAAGTATGTCGCGTACTCAAAATTTATGTTTCTCTCTTAATTTTTCGTTTAACGTTTCGGGGGAGCAACAGTCGTATCTATGACATAAAGAAGATCTGTCGTTCTCAACTTAGATGTTAAGAATTCGTAAAAATGTTCAAATTTAACCTGTGTAGTTAATTTATAATCATGTTTGATCCCGTTTTCTTTACCGATAAACTCAATTTTAATAGCTTCTTGAACTTTATTTGCAATTAAGGAAGTATCAATTATGTGGACTTCACTATTTTCTGTCTTTGAATTTTGTTTAGATGCGAAAATATTTTCTTTAGTGAAATTAATATTTTGATCGATAGGCTTCGTTTCTACATTAGATACTGTCGTTAATTTAAAATTAGGAGGCATTAGCACCTCACTTGTAATTTTAGGTCTTTTTACCTGTTTATTGTCATATTCGCGTTGTTTAAACCACCACTTCAAATTGTCCTGCATTTTGGTGTGCATGGCTAGAGTTGAATCAATTGAGTGATCTAATTAAACTAATTTATTTGTAATTCGTTCCTCGATTTTTCCTAGTTCGCTTAATTTCGCATCAAAGCTATTGCCATCATCCATAGGTAATTTTTTGTGGCTACAATCAACTGCTCCCTTGTCCTCTCCTCTTTGTTCGCCTTCGTTTTCATCTTTACCGTCATTGTTACTGTCGTCCTTATCAACATCACTTTTTTTTATTACTGTCATTTTTAGTTATGTTATTAATCTTAACTATTTGTTTACTTTCGGTACTGTCGTCTGTTCTATTAGTACTGTCATTAGATGGCTGGTTATTATTAATCAAACTGTCTTTATAATGTATTTCGGTCGAATTGTCAGTTTGGTCTTTGTCAACTATGTCATTACAATCGTCAGCATGTTTTCGTTGAGCAGATGAAGGGATGAATTTCTCTGCTGCAGTTTTGTTTTGATTAAAATCATTGACGTTGTTATTCGGACCTCCTGCTATAACTCCTGGTGACACATCTGAGGATTTTGAAATATCACTGATATAATCATTGATTTCAGACACCACGTCTTTTGCTGATAAGACTTGATCCTTGGTGATCGCAGAATTGTCATGAGGGTCATCTTGAGTTACAGACTCGCTTGGTTTTGGTTCTGCCATTCTTCCGACGTCGCCGTCTTCTGGTTTGGATACCCTTTCAGCATGCTTAATTTCTCTAATCAAAACATCCCAGTCGTCCTTTAGAGATTTTTTGCCTTTAAGTAAAATATTTATTTAGACAAATTTTGAATACTAAATCGTTATTTACTGTAGGATGCATAAAGAAAAGGTAATTAAATGCTCTTGAGACATCAAAACAGAACACATGCTTCAATGAATCAGAACTGATTTGATCCATTACACTCCTTACTATGAAATGAGAATAGAACAAATCTAGTCGTTTCAATTTTCGGGAATGAACACAACTCCGTCCAAAAGAAACAACCCAGAAAAACGGATTCATGTGTCTTTATAATTTTACCAAAAAGGAAACTAAGAATCAAAACACTAATATTAAACTATGACAAGATATGACAAAACAAAACATAATACAATCGTCTAGAGAAAAACTTATCGTTTAGGTTATGATTCCATCATTAATAGTAACACTGTCATTAATTAAATTTTGAAAAAAAGGTTCCGACAAAAATAAATTCCATCAATATAATTTATCTCTCGTAAATCTGAAGAATTTTATTTTAACGACGTCAGTTTTTGAAAATATTCAAAGTCTCACTTACTTAAACTTATCGTTTCACCTTCTGAGAAAATGACTGTGAAAGACGAATCGTCTATCTTCACCTGGACCTCTACGTCCTCGTCCTCCATGTCGAGTGCACGTCTGCATCTGCTGATCACTTTCTTTGTAATCGTCGACATTTTCTAAATAAACTCTTCGTTAAAACTCTTTGTTAAACACTTCGTTAAAATCGTGATAAGAAAATTGACCAGAAATAAAAGGTAAAACACTCACGCGCGGACAAAAAGAAAATGGCCTCTAAAAAAAGCGTCCACGCTTTCGGTCGCCACGCCGTACAGAAAAAAAAGTCACTTGTTAACAGAACTCGCGCAACAGTAACGCGCCTGGCCCATAACCTGTTGGAAGTTTACTTAATTCGTGTGTAGAAAATAAGGTTAACACATTTTAAGTAGGAAAACTGTCTTTATTTATATACGGTCGAAGACGGAAAATAATCACGGACGATGCACAGACAACGCGAACACAAAGTGAGAGATAAGAGATCGAAGCAGCAGCTCAATATAAGTGCGTGCGCAGAGCGTCTAAAGAAAGGCGGAAGCACCGCACGAGTCAAACGAGATATAATACCTTGGAGGCGCGAATATTCAATATTCTGACAGTTAGTAACTCTTATTAATTGGCAGGCGATTGGGTGAACCATCCCAAAACAAATATTCTAGGAGCCAGCAACAGATTTTGGTCGGTCAGTTCCTCTCTGCCGATACTTCGTGAAATTCTTAAGAAAGTTGTAACATAAAGCCTCGTGAACGTCAGCTTCCCTACCGTCGGTGAGTTGGACAGCATCAAACGTACAAACATGTAAAAAACAAATATTTTCAATCATTTCCTCCCGATTGAAAATTTGTTAAATGATAGTTGGCATAACACCTCGAAAAAAAAATAAACGTCAGCTGGCTGTAAAGTGTGGGATTACGCGTCAGACGGTCACGTGAACATGTGAAAAAAATTATGTTTTCAGTAATTTCCTCTCAATTGCGGATGTTTGTAAACAAGCTATCCATCCTCATTTCAGAATCCGAATTCCAAACATTCATTGATACAGCTGACGATTATTCCAACCACATAAAATCAGCTAACGTTTATATTCATTAAAATTACGATATAAACTATCATTTGAATGATTTCACAGGTCCACAAAAGAAAATCGATGAAAGGTTCCGTCGACCAAACCTGGTGTATTATATGTTTTTGGAGTCGCTGAAAACGAATCTGAAGTCCGTTTTGCTCCATCACGTCAGGATTTTTTCCTAACCTCAAAACACATGTCGGATTTAACATTACTATACATATTGACGTATTTACCTCAATAGGAACCTTTCATTGATTTTTTTTGTGAACCTGTATTTTCAATTGAGAAGAAATCACTGAAAACATAATTTTTTTCACATTTCCACGTGACCAGCTGACATACGCACCGAAAGTACATCATTTCTTACCTGTGAAGCGGGAGAAAATAGTTATTTTCGTATCAAGGGCGCAAAATAGGTGATTTTGCAAGAGCCGTAATCACCTTTGCGCCCATAATGCGAACATAATTTTTTGTCCTAACTTCATGGAAAGTATGGCATTGAGGGCACGAACGATTTAAACGCTCATTTTAGTTGAAAATTAAACTCTATATAAATGTTAACTCTTTGAAGTCTATAATGATAGAAGTTTTAATATAGAAATAAGAAAACGCAATGTATTCTGGAAATATAGTATTTATTTATTTAGAACGTAGTAATTAATAATTAAACAAAACTGAAACAAAAACGTTTAAAATTGACAATTTTTACAAACGAAATGGAAACGAAACCAAATGTGTCATAATTTTTTTTAGAGAAAATCGAAAAAAATTTCACATTTTTATAGACAAAATAAAACGAGTTGAAAATGTTTGCATTTTTATAGTCAACATAAAAAGAAAGTCGAAAATGTCGAATTTTAATGAAGAAAATCGAATAATTAACACGCGGGCGCAAAATATTTTTTGTCCTACCTGCACGGAATAGTTGCTCTTAGGCGAGAGTATTGGAAAATCTCGGCGACCCTAGGCATCCTCGGTGCTTCGGGTCCCCTTGGTTTCCTTAATCTCGCCTTCGCCAAAATCACCTTTTGCGCCCGTGCTGCAAACAACGTTTTTTGTCCTGCTGCATGGAAAGTGTGTTATTAAGTGCACACACATTTGAAGAAATTGTTTGTTTGTTCCATATTGTTGAAAATGACTTGTGATGTCATTTTCTAAAAGTTAAGGCCATTGGATGCACAAATGAGTGAAGAAATATTTTGCGCCCGCTTCTATATAATGGCAGCGGGCAAGAATGTACTTTGCGCCCGCTCCAATGACGTCAGCGGGCGCGAATGTACTTTGCGCCCGCTCCAATGACGTCAGCGGGCGCAAATGTATTTTGCGCCCGCTCACCTTACCTCTGGGCGGGAATCACTTACTTTGCGCCCGCCTCATGTGCACGAAATAACACACTTTCCGTACAGGCAGGACAAAATAGTATATTGTGTGGTAAGGGCAAAAAGTTGTCAATTCCTGACCGAGTTCAAAATTTGCCGCACGAGCGAAGCGAGGGCGGCAATCGTATAAGGTCAGAATTGACATTTCCGCCCGAGTTGTACACGATATTTTTTGTCCAAATGCGCGATAAACAAGACGCATCCGTAAATTCAAAAATGAATATGCACTAATTATTAAATGTGTATGAAACATTTTTATTAAGCCTAAGGCAAGTCCGAATATTTTTGATAAATTTAACAATAAAATTTTACTTAAAAATTGACTCCATTTTGATTTGAAGTACTAGAAAGTGATAATATAATAATTAGTAGTATTTATTTAATACTGCTAAAGCAGCGGGCGGAAAAGTCGTTTTCCCGCCCGCTAAGGCCACGGAGGCGGGCGGAAAAGTAGTTTTTCCGCCCGCTGTTGGTAGTCGAGCGGCAAAAGCTTACTTTCCGCCCGCTATGCATGCACGGAAAGTCAAGTTTATCGCGCATGTAGGACAAAAAATACTTTTTCTAACACACGCACCGAAAGTACATCATTTCCTACGTGTCAAGCGGGAGAAAAGTGTATGATTCCCTGCGAGCGGGAGGGACTGTACTTCCCTCCCGGCTAGTGACGTCACCGGGAGGGAATATAACATTCCCTCCCGGTGAGGGAGGAAAAGTAACTTAAATGTTGTTATTAGGAACGAAGTTTAAATCAAAGTATGACCATTATGTAAGTAATGTAACTTACGCAACTTATCGAGTTTACGTAAGTTACGCAACTAACCAATTTCTGAGTAATTTACGTAATTATTCAAATTTACGTAAGTTATCTTGGTTACGTAACTAACGTGAGGTGTCCTAATTACGTAAATAACGTAAGTTGATCTAGTTACGTATTTTACGTAAGTTATTTTAGTTACTTAACTTACGTTAGTTATTCTAGTTACGTAACTTACGTAAGCTCTACTAATTGCATAAGTAACTCTAGTTACGTAACTTACGTAAGCTCTACTTATTACAAAAGTAACTCTAGTTACGTAACTTACGTAAGTTCTGTTAATTATATAAGTAACTCTAGTTACATAACGTACGCAAGTTCTATTTTTTACGTAAACTATTAATTTTCCTGTTATTGACACTTAATAATTCTGTTTTGCAGTCTTTTGTTTCGAGTCGACACGAAACTTCACTCAATCTGATAATTCAGTTTCAAGTTGACACTAAACTTATATTTAGACGTTAATTTCGTTTCGAGTAAACACGATACTGAAAACATTTTGTTTTTTTAGATTCGTGTCGACTCGAAACTAAAGTCGCTTTGTGAATTTAGTTTCGTCAACATTCGCGAACGCAAAGTATGAATTAGTTGGACTTAAGGGGTGAAACTCGTGTAAAATTGAATTTTTTTACCCTTTTTTTGCTTCAAAAATTAGTTTACCATCTGTAGAATATGATCCTACATTGTTAATCCAAAATTCGAAGTATAAATGTCGCTATAGCATACATAAGTGTAACACCTCAAATGCTTCGAAACGCAGTTCAAACGATGCGCGCGAGATCGCTGTATTTTTTTGCTTCTTTGGCAGTAAAATATTATGAATTGTCAATACAATGTACTATTAGTAAGTGATAGTAAACCTTGGTGTTAGTGCAATAGTTGATTTCAAATATATAACGTCTTCAAGACAATAGTTTAGAAACTACTACTACTACTTTTTTGTAACAAAAACTTTAAACGCGTTTTTCTCAAAACATGTTTTTTCGCGCTTTGTGCAATGTAGCTCAGCCAATTTTCAACCGATTTTCATGAAACTTACCAGAAATCTTCTTTAACTTACTAGCTATGACTTGACAAGCTGCTTTTTTTTAAAAAAAAATTTTTAAACATTGTTATTTTTAATTATTTATATAAAAATATGTGATTTTTTTTCAAAAAGGTCCCAAATTTTCAATTATTTTTTTTTCAATTATCTCTTCGTCAACTACAGCGTATTTGTGTATTTTAACGATAAAAATTTAGTTTTTTGATTTTAGTTGAGATTTGAGACCTGTAGGCTGCACAGCGATAAACCAAAGATTTAACTTCAAGCGCCTGTAACGCCGCCATTTTGAAATATTTTTAATGAAAAAAAATAATTTAAAAAGCTTATATAGTATACTTTAAGATGTGCTTTATATAAATTCAATAAACTTTACCACATTTGTGTAAAAAATTCTTGAAAAAACGTGCGTTTACACGAGTTTCCCCCCTTAAAAAGTATATATCGATATATCGATATATCGATACATTGATTCAATCGATAGTCACGTGACAAGTTGTATGTTTTCGACACCTCGTGTCATGCGCTTGCTATTTTCTTTGTTATTGCCGGCTATTCTAAACAAAAAGTATTATAAATAGTTAATTTACAAAATGAGTGACAGTGAAAGTGAAACGAGTTGCACTTCACCAGATATAACGGCAGCTGCCACAAGTGTCGCTGGTGACTCATTGCCAAAAATTCAAAAGGAAAGTACGAAACAACTTACACAAACTTCAATAAATGGAAATCGTCTAAAAAAATTTCTTCGTCATCCGAAAACGTACTTTTAGTGTATCCCTTGCGAAATCGTTTTACCAAATGACTCCCCACGTGGGGAGTCATTTGGCATACATTTGGGAGACATTTGGTAAATTGCTTTATAATTCTGTTAAAAGACAGAATTTGATGAAAAAAAACGATTGAAAGTTGAAAAGTAACATTTAGAGAATGAAATTATGCAAAGATTTTTATAAAGGAAGCTTTGAATAATTAATAATTAACTGAAATGTGCATAGACTTCATTGAGATTTCATAGCAAGGTTATTTTTCATAATTAACTATATTAATCTTCGTATTCCAAAATTCATTCATAGTCAGGAAAAAAAATTTTTTCAGTAAAATCAAGGAAATGTAAATAAAAAACTTTTTTTCAGGGAAAGTAAGAAAATTGAGAAATTTTTTCGACTTATAAACAAATCTTTCAAATTAATAAAAATTAGCATCTAATTTTTGTAAAATGCAATATTTTCAGTATTTATAATTACATATTTCCAAAAATCCAAATACATACGAAAATAATATTTAAAAATTATTTTTAACATTTTGGAGAAAACATTTATTTTCAAAATGTTTAATTAAAATTCATCAAATAATTAATAAGTTTATTTCAATTATACAAAAGATCTATTAAGAAATTCAATCCTATTTTTTAAAAATTGCATTAAATTTTTTTTAAAAACTAATTTTTTTGATGAATTTCATTTAAAAATCTTGAATATAAATGTTTTTTTTCAAAATGTTGAAAATTATTCTGAAATATTATTTTTGTATGTATTTAGATTTTTGGAAATATATGTATTTGAAAACACTGAAAATATTGAATTTTAAAAAATTAGAAGCCAATTTTCATTCATTTTAAAATTTAATTTAAACAATTTTTAAAAATTGTAACAAAATACTTAAAATAAATTAATTATTTTTCACTTAAATTTTACAAAATTTCAACTATTCAAAAAGATTTTTATTATAGATATATTTCAAAAATTAAATTATGTCTTAAAAAATGATTCAAAAACAATTTTTGAATGATTTGTTTTTATAGATACTTTTCGCATTATCAAAATAACATGCACGTTTTTTGTAAAAATTGTGGTTTTTTATGTATTGTCTCAATTTTTTTAATTTCCATGAAAAAATTTTTTTCTTACATTTCCCTGACTATGGTGTTAATATAATATTATAATAATTTTAAAAAAATAAAGATTTTAATCAAATTATAGTGTTCGTTTATTATGTTAATGATTAACTCATTAACGCCTGAAAAAAAAATTTTTATCAAATTTTATTTTATTGAGTGTCCTCTTTTTGATTCTTGTATAAGAAAGAATTTCGTTTAACCCAAAAATTAAATATAGCGGTTATAATATCAAAAACACAAAAAAAATTCATTTTTTTAAGTTTGATAATTTTTTTACCCTTTATCCCCTTCCCAGTGTATGACGTCTATAGAGGCAAACATAATTCGTGCCACCAGTGTGTATGACCGCTATAGTGGCATCTAAAATGAAAATCTCGGTAATAAATGAAATATGAATATCAATGAATATTCTAAAGTTTTGATGTCGCTTAAAATGCTGGTTCGGGGGATTTTGAGGTTTCTAAATCCAAATTTTTAGTTAAAATTTAAAAATTCAAAATACACTGAACTCTTGCTGTAATGGACTCGAATGTGCTGTGGTCCATTACAGCAAGAGTACCCTTGAAGCAAGGTCATCAAAACATTCAGGGCCGTATAAAGATTTAAAACATAGATTCTAAATAATTTTTTTTATTTTCTTTAAATGCACAAATTTTTAACTAAAAGCAAGTAATTAAGGAATGGAAACATAATTTTGGAAAATATTTTTTTTTTAAAAATGACTGAACAGCTCATAAAATAATAAAAAATTGAACATTAGTGGGGAGACTGTGCACCCGTAAAATTTAAAAAATAATACTTTGTTGGTGGCGCTAGTCGCCGAGCTCAGCGACCCCGTTTCCCCGCTCACCACTTCATCTACAAACTAGTACATTACAGCAACGTCCATTACAGCAAGAGTTCAGTGTAGCCGTTCCAAAATGGCCAACGAAAAAATTTAAAGTCAGTAAACTTTGAAATTTGTCGATCGCCATTTTAAAGCCGCCATTTTTAATTTTTAAACTTTGATTATGCTGATTACGAATTCGATTTTAGTTTCCAATAAGTCAAAATGGCGGATCCAATATGGAATAAAATTTTTACTTTATGCAATTGATCTTAATTTTGTGAATCGGTGGTTTTTAAGGTCGATGATTACGAATACGACGTTTGTTTTTAAAAATTTAAAGTAACTAATATAATATGAGGAAGATAAATTTAAAAAAATTTCTATACACGCTCGCTGGTTGTGAGTCGGCGCAAGTGCTAAAACAGAAGTCAATTGTCAGTGAGCGCTCCTAGGACCTGCGCTCTTATACCTGACTGGTATAAGAACTCCCGAGTAACAAAATTAAAGTCCATTGCATAAATTAAAAAGAAAATTCCGCCATTTCAAATTTATGAAAACTTACATCTGTTCGTAATCAGCGACCCTACCCAGATAACATTCATGCGTCGCACTTTGTCGCACTTTGGGGTTGATAGTAAAACTGGTAATTAGGAGCAAAAGTGGGATAAGTGACTTGGGCGCAAATACCGACTAAAATAAATTTGTAATTTATGGAAAAATTAATTATCATTAATGATCACAAAATATTTAAAATAGTAAAGAAGAACTTTAATATTTTGCAAGTCATTTGTGTAATAAACTTATTAATAAATATTTTAATTGTTTTAAACAATTTTTACTACCAAGTCACTTATCCCACTTTTTCTCCCAATATTTTTTTAAACCACTTTATATAAGCCCCTCAAATAATCTTATATTACATTAAATCAATAAAATTTATGAAAAATTTTTAAAATTGAATTATTTAATAATTTACAATTTAAAATTTAATATAAAATTTATATTTTATTAATTTATATAATATGCATATGAGCCACTCTATTATATTTCGACTAAAGTCGTTGCCGACTAATTTTAAAAAATTATAATATTATTTTGCAGGAATGATTTTAAAGATATTAGGATCATCGAACAAAAAGAATTTTTAAATATTTTTTATATTTATTGTAAAATAAGCATCTTATTATTATTGCCCAATTTTCGTAATTTTTCATTTTTCTGGTCAGAAGTTATTTACATTTTAAAATCGTGAAAATAAGCAAAGTGCCAGTTTTAATTGCTTATTTTTTAACATTTGTGAAGAAAAAAAAGAAGAAAGTGATAAGAAAAACTAAAAGTTATTAAAAGTTTCTTTATATTTCATAAAGTTTTATTCAATTTAATGATTTCTCTTTCTCACATTTAGCGAATGAAATTTGAAAAAATAGGTTATTTGCCAGGTGAACTTTAAAATAATTTTTTATTTAATATTTCTTAATAATAATTGTTTCTATCAATTTATAATAATAAAATAATCCTTTCGTAATAAATTCTAATAATTTTTTACGTTTTCAAAGTAAATTATGTGTTTTCTTTAATATTTTCTAATAGACCGTTTTTACGACTTTATATACTTTAGATGCTTATTTTACAATAAATATAAAAAATATTTAAAGAATTCTTTTTGTTCGATGATCCTAATATCTTTAAAATCATTCCTGCAAAATATTATAATTTTTTAAAATTAGTCGGCAAAGACTTTAGTCGAAATATAATGGAATGACTTATATATATATTTATATATATATATATATAATATTTATTATAGATTGTAATTTATAATTTAATTTAAATAATAATAAATTACTAAATATTTTGAAATTACTACAAAAAATTTTTACTTAAAAAAATACAACTTTACTGCAGAACGTTATTTTCATTTATTTATCTAAAGTTGATAATAAAGGCAGAAAAATAATTGACTTTATAATTTTTTAATATTCGCGGTCTCACCGATGCACATGTGCGCAGGGTGCGCAGCCAATTTTCCCAATATGGCCGAAAATGTACTTGTTGATGTCCGTCTTGAGTCACATGACGTCCAGTTTTGCTCTAAGCATGTGTTTTTATCGTTGGGTGAATGTCGTGATTGTTTGTTATTTATAAAAAGTGCGTGTGCAAATCACAGTTTTGTTTCTTTTATGTTTTATAAATATTTGTTTTTGTTTAAACTCGTTTTTAAATTGAAAAATTAAAAAATTTAACTGTCATAACGAACAAGATCATTTAAAGTTGATTTGCTTCGAATAGAAAGGCTCTTAGACGCAGTCCAAATTGTTAATTTATTATATTATACAGTTGACTTTTCTTGAATTTGTGTTGAAAAGTTTATATTTATTACGAATTATGATTTCAGCTGTTTATTATAGGTTATTTAGGAGGTTATGTATGTTCAAGTCTAAAGAGAAAAATGTTCAATATTAATGCTATGTTTATATTATTGAAATAAAAAATTTTTATGAAATATTTTTAAATTTAACCTTAGTTTTTTGTATTTATTTTTTTACAATATATTTATCATAAATAATCCTTAAAAAACGCACGAGACTCGCATTTCACTCTCATGTATCATGCAAAAGAGTGGTCAAAGATTGGTGAAAAATTGTCCTCGTGGTTTATGGACGGCCCCTAAGCTTATACCGCGGCTAATATCATGACTATCAATAAATCTCGGTGTCAATCTTTTGACAAAGAAGGAAGAATACTTCAATGAAAGAATTTTTCTAATGTGTGATGAATTTATATAAAGTTTTTCTATCGCTTGACTAAACTAAAAACTGAAAATTTAAGGAAATAATTATAAAAATAAAAAAATATTATATTTATGTCGTGAAACTGCTCAGTATGTTAAATTTAATTTTTGGTTTTCGTGTTTTATGTTTTTTTAAAAATTCTTCAAAAAAATTTGTAATTTCTTTCTAATATTTCCGAAGAAGAAAAAAACATCTTAAAGTCTTAGTCACATTTTTATATACACACAATGAAATAAGGTCGTAAGTATAATAAGACAAAAGCAGAAATATCGCGCGCGCTTTAGCGCGCGTAGCTCTGCTAGTTACTTATGAAAACAATGTAAATAAAGGAAAAAATAATTTACATTGGTAAAAGAATGTAAAAGTATTAATTATGTATATGAATAAGATTAATTAGACAATAAAAGTTGTAATTTAATTAAATGCAAATGGTAAAGTGATATTAAAGTAATATCTACTTTACCATCAACTTATTCTATTTCAGCATTAGAAAGACACTAGAAACAATCAAAAGTCCCTAACGGCAGATATCCCCGCGCAGCGTTTGGTTTGACGCAATATTCTACTGGGTGTTCTTTTTTTAATGATGGCAGAGAAATGCTACTTTTATATTAAAGTAACTTTCGGTTATTATTTCTAATTGTAAAATAATTACCGTTTAAATTTTTTAATTATATTCACCATCAATATTTTCTAAAAATTAAATATTCTCACCTTTTTTCCAGGGCATGTTCCGAATAGAAAAATTGCATTTAGTAAAAAGGAGGAGTTTAAATATTATTTTATTGGCCAAAAGTCTCTATCCCTTTTCTCTTTAAAAGTTAAAATAAACATTATATTTTTAAAAAATGATAAATATTCTTAGAATTTTTCTTAAGGGAGCAGCAAATAAAAACATTGCGCTTTTTGTAAATAGGAGGAGGAAATATTTAATTTTTAAAAAATAAAACATAATCCCAACCCCAAAGAAAAAGTTGATGCTTTTAGACGAATAAAAATAAAAAACAAACTCCTATTTTCAAAATCAATTTTTCTATTTGTTGGTTAAGTTAAACAATATGGAGAAAATACTTAATATGAGGCATTATTCCTGAACTGCCCCAAAAATAAAAAAAAGTTCTTGGATTTCCTTTATACTTTGGAAATATGTTACCCTAGTAGGTACAAGTTACTACACCAATTTACAGGTCCAACCTCCTTACCCCAATCAAAAGGGTGGGGGGTTGAAATTTCAGCTTAAACTCGAACATGCATTCTTTAAACATTTGTAGTTTCTACTTAAATTATTCAATTAAAAAAAGTAAGTAGTGTTTTAGAAAGGTTTTTTTGTGTACTTTTAAAATATTTTATTTATATAATAAAAAAAAAATTTTTTTTGTAAAAATTTTTTAAAATAAATAGTTTTTTGCAATTTTGTGCAAGTTTGGTAGTTTTTATTTTCTTTTTAATAATCTCAAATGAAAGCTTGGGAATTCCCCTAAAAGAAGATATAAGTCTGAAAATGGGCCGAAACAATTTGCCAAGGATATAGTGTAATAAGTAAAATTTGTCCGTCCGCTCGCGCACTCCAGCGCGATGAGCAGTGGGATTTTTTTTCAACTTACTATTGAAAATTGTCTAGAAACTACAAATTTTATCGGATGTTGATGTTCTTGATTTAAAAGTACTAAAAGATCCGTCAAAGTCGATTTTTGAATTTTTAATTGTTTATTTTTTTCTTGTTACTCAAAAATTTGACAAATTACAATATTTTTAGAAAAAATCATGTTAATTTTTTTATTTTTCCATTACACATGATCGAAATCAATTTAAATTAGTCTAGTATGACCACCGGACAATTAATAAAGCATAATACAATTTATTTAAATTGTTGCAAACAATGTTAATTAACAAATAGATTACTTCGGACCTTCTTCATAAAAAAATTGGTTTTTTTGCAGACAAGTTTAAATTTAGGTCTAATTTAGTAAAAAACTATTTTACAGTTAAAAATTATCATTAATATTAACAATTATATAAACAATAATCAACTTCCTTTTGTATTTGTAAACATTTTCGTCATTTTTTAAACTTTAAATATTTATATCATATGTACCTTCTTTCAAAAACTTAAAAAATTTATTTGCTTAAACAATTACATTTGTTATAAACAAACTTTTCATTTTTAAACAAATAAGTAGCTTTGCAATTTTGTGCAAGTTCGGTAGTTTTTATTTTCTTTTTAATAATCTCAAATAAAAGCTTGGGAATTCCCCTAAAAGAAGATATAAGTCTGAAAATGGGCCGAAACAATTTGCCAAGGATATAGTGTAATAAGTAAAATTTGTCCGTCCGCTCGCGCACTCCAGCGCGATGAGCAGTGGGATTTTTTTTCAACTTACTATTGAAAATTGTCTAGAAACTACAAATTTTATCGAATGTTGATGTTCTTGATTTAAAATTACTAAGAGATTTGTCAAAGTCGATTTTTGAATTTTTAATTGTTTATTTTTTTCTTGTTACTCAAAAATTTGTCAAATTACAATATTTTTAGAAAAAATCATGTTAATTTTTTTATTTTTCCATTACACATGATCGAAGTAATCTATTTGTTAATTAAAATTGTTTGCAACAATTTAAATAAATTGTATTATGCTTTATTAATTGTCCAATGGTCATACTAGACTAATTTAAATTGATTTCGATCATGTGTAATGGAAAAATAAAAAAATTAACATGATTTTTTCTAAAAATATTGTAATTTGTCAAATTTTTGAGTAACAAGAAAAAAATAAACAATTAAAAATTCAAAAATCGACTTTGACGGATCTCTTAGTAATTTTAAATCAAGAACATCAACATTTGATAAAATTTGTAGTTTCTAGACAATTTTTAATAGTAAGTTGAAAAAAAATCCCACTGCTCATCGCGCTGGAGTGCGCGAGCGGACGGACAAATTTTACTTATTACACTATATCCTTGGCAAATTGTTTCGGCCCATTTTCAGACTTATATCTTCTTTTAAGGGAATTCCCAAGCTTTCATTTAAGATTATTAAAAAGAAAATAAAAACTACCGAACTTGCACAAAATTGCAAAAAACTATTTATTTTAAAAAATTTTTGCAAAAAAATTTTTTTTTTTATTATATAAATAAAATATTTTAAAAGTACACAAAAAAAACCTTTCTAAAACACTACTTACTTTTTTTGATTGAATAATTTAAGTAGAAACTACAAATGTTTAAAGAATGCATGTTCGAGTTTAAGCTGAAATTTCAACCCCCCACCCTTTTGATTGGGGTGGGGGGTTGGATCTGTAAATTGGTGTAGTAACTTGTACCTACTAGGGTAACATATTTCCAAAATATAAAGGAAATCCAAGAACTTTTTTTTATTTTTGGGGCAGTTCAGGAATAATGTCTCATATATGAAAAATAAAATATATAACCTCAACCCCCAGAGAAAAAATGGTTGCTTTAGACCAATCAAAATAATAAACAAACTCCTCCTATTTTTAAAATGTAATGTTTCATTTATTGGTTGAGTTAAACAAAATGGAGAATCTAATTAATATTTAAAAAATAAAACATATAATCCCAACCACCTAAGAAAAAATAAATGATTTAGACCAATTAAAATAAAACTTAAACTCCTCCTTCTGAATGAAAGAAAATTTTCTTTTTGTCGCTTCAGTTAAAGAAAATATGAAGCGAATTAATTAAATTTAAGTTCAACCCTTTACAAAAAATATACTTTTAGCCAATAAAAATAAGATTCAAACTCCTGCTTAAAGAAAGCAAATTTTTTATTCATTGGTTCAACAATACAAAAAGGGAGTGAATATTTAATTTTTGAAAAGTTACATTTAGTCTTAACCCATTAAGAAAAAAAAACTTCTGGCCAATAAAAATAAGCTCCTCCTATTTTCAAAATGTAATGTTTCATTTATTGGTTGAGTTAAACAAAATGGAGAATCTAATTAATATTTAAAAAATAAAACATATAATCCCAACCACCTAAGAAAAAATAAATGATTTAGACCAATTAAAATAAAACTTAAACTCCTCCTTCTGAATGAAAGAAAATTTTCTTTTTGTCGCTTCAGTTAAAGAAAATATGAAGCGAATTAATTAAATTTAAGTTCAACCCTTTACAAAAAATATACTTTTAGCCAATAAAAATAAGATTCAAACTCCTGCTTAAAGAAAGCAAATTTTTTATTCATTGGTTCAACAATACAAAAAGGGAGTGAATATTTAATTTTTGAAAAGTTACATTTAGTCTTAACCCATTAAGAAAAAAAAACTTCTGGCCAATAAAAATAAGCTCCTCCTATTTTCAAAATGTAATGTTTCATTTATTGGTTGAGTTAAACAAAATGGAGAATCTAATTAATATTTAAAAAATGAAACATATAATCCCAACCCCCTAAGAAAAGATAGATGATTTAGACTAATCAAAATAATAACCAAACTCCTCCTATTTTCAAAATCAATTTTTCTATTTGTTGATTAAGTTAAACGCAAAATGGAGAAAAAATTTATATTTAAAAAATAAAACATATTTTTCCAACCATCAAAAGAAAAAATGGATGTTTTAAACCAATTAAAATAAAACTTAAACGCCTCCTTCTGAATGAAATATATTTTTCCTTCGTGTGTTCAATAGAACAAAATGGAGAAAATATTAAACTTTAAAAAAATATGAAATTTAACAACAACCCTTTCCGATAAAATAGGAGGAGATTCAATCTATTTTTGTATAGTTCATAGTAAACTTTATTTTTAAGTAGGAGGAGTTTGAATCTTATTTTTATTGGCTAGAAGTATATTTTTTGTAAAATGTTGAGCTTAAATTTTATATATTCGCTTCATATTTTGTTTAACTGAAGCGACAAATAGAAAATTTTCTTTCCTTATGTAGGAGGAGTTTGATTATTATTTTGATTGGGCTAAAACATCCATTTTTTCTTAGGGGGTTGGGATTATATATTTTATTTTAAAAATATTATTCTTTTCTTCATTTTGTTTAACTCAACCAACAAATAGAAAAATTGATTTTGAAAATAGGCGGAGTTTGTTTATTATTTTCATTGGTGCGAAGCAACCATTTTTTCTTTGGGGGTTGAGGTTATATGTTTTATTTTTCATATATTAAGTATTTTCTCCATTTTGTTTAACTTAACCAACAAATAGAAAAATTGATTTTGAAAATAGGAGTTTGTTTCTTATTTTTATTCGTCTAAAAGCATCAACTTTTTCTTTGGGGTTGGGATTATGTTTTATTTTTTAAAAATTAAATATTTCCTCCTCCTATTTACAAAAAGCGCAATGTTTTTATTCGCTGCTCCATTGAGAAAAATTCTAAGAATATTTATCATTTTTAAAAAATATAATGTTTATTTTTACTTTTAAAGAGAAAAAGGATAGAGACTTTTGGCCAATAAAAATAATATTTAAACTCCTCCTTTTTACTAAATGCAATTTTTCTATTCGGAACATGCCCTGGAAAAAAGGTGAGAATATTTAATTTTTAGAAAATATTGATGGTGACTATAATTAAAAAATTTAAACGGTAATTATTTTACAATTAGAAATAATAACCGTAAGTTACTTTAATATAAAAGTAGCATTTCTCTGCCATCATTAAAAAAAGAACACCCAGTAGAATATTGAGTCAAACTAAACGCCGCGCGGGGATATCTGCCGTTAGGGACTTTTGATTGTTTCTAGTGTCTTTCTAATGCTGAAATAGAATAAGTTGATGGTAAAGTAGATATTACTTTAATATCACTTTACCATTTGCATTTAATTAAATTACAACTTTTATTGTCTAATTAGTCTTATTTATATACATAATTAATACTTTTACATTCTTTTACCAATGTAAATTATTTTTTCCTTTATTTACATCGTTTTCATAAGTAATTATGAAAAATAACCTTGCAAAAAATCTCAATGAAGTCTATGCACATTTCAGTTAATTATTAATTATTCAAAGCTTCCTTTATAAAAATCTTTGCATAATTTCATTCTCTAAATGTTACTTTTCAACTTTCAATGGTTTTTTTCATCAAATTCTATCTTTTAACAGAATTATAAAGCAATTTACCAAATGTCTCCCAAATGTATCCCAAATGACTCCCCACGTGGGGAGTCATTTGGTAAAACGATTTCGCAAGGGATTTCAATGAATTGTCGAAAACAAAAAAATCATCTACACTTTGGGTGCAGTATTTAATGTTAAAAAGTACATTGATTATGAAAGAGGAAATTAACATTGACAGTTACAAAAAACTTACAGCTTTTTTGAAGAAACAATTCGTCCGATTTAAAAGTAAGAAAGCAAAGGTTCTTACCTCAGAACAAATAGAAAAATTTTTGAACGAAGCACCAGATGTTCAATATTTAGTTTTAAAAGTAAGATAAATCAATTAATACTTAATATTTTTTATTACTTATTGTCATTAAAATTACAATTTTATTATTATTTGTATTTTTTATTTTAATTATTTACTTATAATTTTATAATCAATTACTGAAATATATTGATAAATTTAATTTTTGTAAGGTTGCGCTAATCTTCGGCATAACTGGTGCCTGCCGCACTGCTGAACTAGTAGATCTAAAATTGGAGGACGTAGAAAGTCATGGAGACATTTTATTAGTAAAACTAGAGAACACAAAAACCAACATAACTAGGTCTTTTACAATCGACGGTGATTTTCGTCGAATTGTCGACAAATATAAAAACTTACGTAATGAAAATGCTCTTTCCAATAGGTTCTTTTAAAATTACCAAAAAGGGAAATGTACGGTTCAAGTAATAGGCAAAAATAAGCTTGGTAAGTATAAATAATTTTGAAATGTATAGACTACATTTTAAAATTATGTAAATAAGATGCATTAACAGAACAAAAATAATATATTCTTAATTCATGATAAAAATTTAACTATATATATATATATATTCCAACTTCACAGCTACTATGCCCAGACAGATAGCAGAATACCTAAATCTGTCTGATCTAACATCTTATACTGGACATTCTTTCCGCCGATCATCTGTAACTTTATTGGCTGATGCAGGGGCAAATATTCTTGCTGTAAAAAGGCTTGGTGGATGGAAATCCGCAGCCGTAGCCGAAGGTTACATTGAGGATTCTATCGGTTACAAAAAACAGACTGGGGATCAGATAACGAAAAAAATTCGCCTAGACTCATCATCTTCTTCCCGTTCTGATAAAATACTTGAAAAAATTGATGAATCACATCAACAAAACATTGAATTGAATATTAACTCATCTGCAGCTAAAACTAGTTCTGAAACTAAACTTACAATTAACATTTCTCACTGCTCAAATTTTACTTTTAATATTAATAAATAAATTTATAATTTAATTTTTTTACGATCTTGAGAATTGAATCAAATGAACTTAATTGGAACTTGGTTCCTCTATGTTTAAGATTTGTATATTCTCGACGAAATATTATTAATAATAAAGTTTCATTAAGAAGTTAATACTTGTCTTCAATGCTTTTTTAAATATTTGTACTTTCGGTATACGTGTGTTAGCAAAAATAGTATGTGCAACTCGGGAGGAAAAATGATTTCCACTCGTGTTTTACAGTTCTCGGCTTCGCTCGCAAGCACTGGCCTTCGGCTCGTGCGCTCGCTTCGCCTCGAACTGCAAACTACACTCGTCGGAAATCATCCATTTCCCTCCCTTGATGCACAACCTACTATTTTCTAACACAGGCACGGAAAGTACATCATTTCTTACCTGTGTAGAGGGTGAAAAGTATGTCTTTTCCGACGAGAGGGAGGGAATGTTACTTTACCTCCCTGTGACGCCATAACGGGGAGAGAAAAGTATACTTTACCTCCCCGTGACGTCATATCGGGGAGAGAAAAGTATACTTTACCTCCCTGTCGTCCAAAATCACATGCAATTATATTTTAACCCCTTCGCTGTGAAAAGAAAAATCTATAAAGTGGGTCCAAAATGTTAAGAAATTTTTTGGCAACCAAAATTTGTGAGATTCAGTACACTTAAGTTTTGGGGGTCGCTGATGACGAATCTGAAGTCAGATTTTCAAAATTCAAAATGGCGGATCCAAAATAGCGGACGTATTTTTTTGAATTCATCGGATTCGCTTGAAACTTGTTACTCGGGGGTTTTCAGAGGGTCGCTGATAACGAATTTGAAGTTCATTTTTTAAAATTCAAAATGGCGGATACAATATGGCGAACATATATTTTTTAATTTCTCGGATTAGCTTGAAACTCGTTACTGTAACTAACACGTGTAATAAACAAACGAAAGGTAAACACTTAGAAGTCGGATTAATACCTATTGTTTCTCGAATCAATTTGAGTAAATTAAATCCAATGAATATTATAAATGTAGGAGTGTCCAAAATTTTAATAAGACGAATATACGATAATAAGACGATTTTATTATAGAAAAGTTGATTAATGTAAAATATCAAAACAAAAGACGATATGCAATCTCTGCTTTTATAAAAAAAGAAAGACTCAACTTAGGTATTCATTTATTTATCATGTATTTTTTAAAAAATTCTTATTTATTTTGTTTTTTTACGATCGATTTCAAGCGTAACGACTAGTTTCAAGCGAATCCGATAAATCCAAAAAAAAACGATCGCCATATTAGATTCGTTATTTTAAAATTTTAAAAATCTAACTTCATATTCGTAATTAGCGACCTCGAAAGCTCCCGTAGTAACGAGTTTTAAGCAAATCCGAGAAATTAAAAACATGTGTTCGCCATTTTGGATCCGCCATTTTGAATTTTGAAAATCTGACTTCAGATTCGTCATCAGCGACCTGAAAAACCCGCGAGTAACGAATTTCAATCGAATCCGAGAAATTTAAAAAAATATGTCTGCCATATTGGATCCGCCATTTTGAATTTTTAAAATCTGAGCTTAGATTCGTTATCAACGACCTTGTAAACCCCCGAGTAACAAGTTTCAAGCGAATACCATGAATTCAAAAAAATACGTCCGCCATTTTTGACCCGCCATTTTAAATTTCGAAAATCTAACTTCATATTTCGAATCAGCGACTTTGAAAACCCCCGAGTAACAAGTTTTAAGCGAATCCGATGAATTCAAAAAAATATGTCCGCCATTTTGGATCCGCCATTTTGAATTTCGAAAATCTAACTTCATATTCGAAATCGGCGACCTCGAAAACCCCCGAGTAACAAGTTTCAAGCGAATTCAATGAATTAAAAAAAAAATTAGTCCGTCATCGAAATTCAAAATGGCGGATCCAAATCCGCCATTTTGAATTTCGAAAATCTAACTTCATATTCGTAACCAGCGACGTCGAAAACATTTTGATATAATTATGTTAGATATTATTTTGATATGATAATGTATGCTGCCTGAGATTTAATATAATAAAAGTATCATTCAAAACAGTCTTCTTTTGAGCAGCCATATTGGATTTTGGTTTTCGAATTTTCGAAATTTGACTTCAGATTCGAATTCAGCGTCGAAAATACCATAAGTAACGTATGTGTGACGTAAATTTACTTGTTTTTTCTGCCTTTTATCAATTTTTTTGTATGTACGTCTATAGACGTACCTCACACTGGAAGCCCACTTTCAAATGTACGTCTATAGACGTACCCTCACAGTCAAGGGGTTAATGACAATGTAAAGATAAATTGTACCTTTATTTACGACGAAATATATGTGACTGTCCACGAGAAAACAGGGCTAAGGTCCAAAAAATAAATTTTGAGTTTTTTATGCTAATCGACAGATTTTATGCTGCTTCTTCAAATGCAAAAGTTTAAAATATCAATTATTTTCGACAATATATCGTTTTAAAGCTAGGTATGTCAAGCGTAGTTAACTTCAATCGTCGACTATCCACGACAAAACACGGCTTAGGTCCAAAAAATCAATTTGAGTTTTTTATGGTAATCGACAGATTTTATGTTGCTTTTTCAGATGCAAAAGTCAAAAGTTAAAAATATCAACTACTTTCGACAATATATCGTTTTAAAAATGGGTATGTCAAGCGTAGTTAACTTCAATCGCTCGCCCTGTGAAATTCACGTTTGGGAGCTAAGCCCTGTTTTCTCGTGGACAGTCACATATGTTTTATTGAAAATTGTTAAATAATTAATTATTTTAAAAAATTATACAATTATTATAATAAACTTTCGGTTGAAAACGCTATTGTCGTTAAAATTTTTTATGCAGCACTCGCCTTCGGCTTGTGCGCTCGCTACGCCTCGAACTGCAAAATCCACGCTCGTGGAAATCTTCTATTTTCCTCCCTAGATGCAAAATAAATTTAAAATTTAAAAAAATAAAGCTTATTGCTCAAAATAAAAAATAAATTTTTTTGTATCAATCGGACCCATTTATCCTAACTTTTTTTTACATTTGTTAATTATTCGATTTTCTTCATTTAAATGCGACATTTTCGACTTTCCTTCTATGTTGATTATAAAATGCAACATTTTCAAATTGTTTTATTTTGTCTATAAAAATGCGCAATTTTTTTCGATTTTCTCTAAAAAAATATTATGACACATTTGGTTTTGTTCCCATTTCGTTTGTAAAAATTGTTAATTTTCAACGTTCTTGATTCAGTTTTGTTTAATTATTAATTACTACATTCTAAATAAAAAATAGTTATTTTCTTATCAAGGGCACAAAAAAGGTGATCGCTCCCATGATGCTAACATAATTTTTTGTCCTTCCTGCACGAAAAGTATGTAATTTCAGGCACTTAAGGCTGGAGCAAAGTAACTGGTTCTCGCCCGGGGGTCAGGGAAGCGGGCGCAAAAGTACTTTTACGCCCGCTTTTGCTCGTGCCCTCAGTGTCATACTTTTCATGCAATTTGGACAAAAAATTACGTTCGCAACATGTGCGGAAAGGTGATTACCTTACCTCTGGTCGAGAATCACTTACTTTGCGCCCAGAGGTAGGGTGAGCGGGCGCAAAATACATTCGCGCCCGCTAATATCACAAAACTGAAACATAGAGGTGTGCAAAAATCTCGATAGAGTATTTTTGAACTTTCCATTTTTCGAGCCGAACCTAACGTAACTATATGAAGTAACGTAAGAAACGTAACTAATTAAACTAACGTATTTAACTAAACTAACGTAACAAACGTAACTAATTAAATTAACTAAACTAACGTAACAAACGTAACTAATTAAATTAACGTAACTAACTAAATAAACTTTGGCTCGTGTGCTCGCTTCGCCTCGAACTATGAATTAAATTTTTTCATAACTATAAAACATGAAGATGTCGATCATCAAGTAATCTGTTTCTTCATGTTTTATAATATTAAAGATGACCGACTGATAAAATCATTATTTTAAATTATAAATAATGGAAATTATTTATAATAATATTATATGGCTAGGCTGGAAATCCAGCCTGGCCTCGGCCTGGATGACCATGCCTCGGGGCACGATCTGGTTCTCTAGCAGGACTCCGATCTGGGCCATGGAATTTTTCCTGATTTGACAGCATTGAAATTTTTAAGAAAAATACTCTAATACCGGCCATACTAACGGTTTTTTTTTTACTCTTGTGACTAAATGAATCAACCGATTTTATTTTTCGATGTCTTGTTTGAAAGATCATTTAATTAGACAACTTTTTCCTAGAGACACCTATACTTTATCTTTTATTGTTTCGATAACTTTAAAAAATTTTGCAAACTAGCCGCTTTGCCCACCCCTCGGGGTAAACCGGACTGTTAGGTTTTTTATCTATAATATTGCATTTGTATTATCTACAATAACAAGGAACATAAAGAATCATATGTGAACAATAGTTGTAATAATGTAAATAATAATACAGGATTGAATTTTAATTAAATAAATAATTTTTTTAATACTAAAACAAAAATGATTGAAATTATCAGGAAAACAATATTAACCCCTTGGCTGTCAACCAGAATTTCACTGTTTGGGCCAAAAGTGTGTTGAAAAAATTTTTAATGGATTTTTATGAAACTTGGTACCCTAAGGTTTCTAGGGTCGCTGATTACGAATATGAGATCAGTTTTTCGAAATTCAAAATAGCGGATCCAAGAAGGCGGAAATCTTGTCAAAATTCGTCGAATTTTTGCTTAAAACTGATTACTCGGGGGTTTTAAGGGTCGCAGATTACGAATCTGACATTAGTTTTTCAAAATTCAAAATGGCGGATCCAATATGGCGGACAACGAAATAAAAAATTGATCAGCTTTACTTGAAACTGAATACTTGGGAATTTTCAGGGTCGCTGATTACGAATCTAAAATCAGTTTTTCAGAATTTAAAATATCTGATTCAATATGGCGGAAATTTTTTTTAAATTTATTGAATTTGTTTGAAACTGGTTAATCTGACATCTGTATGATAATTTTTGGTAAAATCAAATTTCGTTAAATACCCTGACATTAGCTGGTGAATTGAATTTTTATAGTTTATTAAATTTTTTAAATTCACGACCCCAAAATGTAGCACGAGGAGGCTGCTATAAGATTTTACATTCAATTTTTTTATTTTTAAAAAATTTTTATATATTTTTTTTAATTTTATTTTTTAATATACAAGATTATATACTAGACGCGTCGTTGCATGCAGCTACGTAATTTTTAAGTAACTTTCAAGCCAATCCAATTAATTTTATATTATTATTTTGAAATTCTCAATAAGGACTGGGCTAAAACATGTCACTGCGGAATCGTGTCAATTTCTTAAAATAACCTTAAAAAATGTCAATAACTAAGATAATTACAGAAACATAAAAAAAAAATTTGTTTTTTTATATAAATTTTTTTTGTATAAAAAATTTGTTACTCAATGCAAATCCCTGGTTAAAAAACCGGACAGATTTCGGACTAATCCGAAATTTGTACGAAACAGTGCGGTTTATGGTCAGGTTTTTGTCACCTGAAATTAATCCGAATAAATCCGAACTCTATACGGTTTGTGAACATAACTAGTAAATCCGGAGTTGGTCCGATGAAGTCCGACATTAATCAGTTAATTTTAACTAGTGAATCTGGAATTAGTCCGAAACAGTCAAAATTTAGTCCGGACAACTTAGTGAATGTTAATAAGAAAATAATTATACAAGTTACACAAATTAATTTATATTACTTTATGGTACATTCAACATATTTTTCGATTTACCTATCGCAATTTTATTTATATTAACTTAAAATTTCTAACGCTTGGGGATTCGAACTACACCTATTTAACATTATATCGCACCGAAATCGAATACACTAACCACTATACTACGCTTGCATGGAAGTTTAAATTCATAATAGAATTTATCAAGTGCCACGAAAATAAATGACAAAAAACTAACGAATCAGTATTAATTATAATATTAAAAAAGATAACTAATAATACTAGTGTAAAATCAAATTGACTGCAAAAGTAAATATTTTATTTACCATAAGTAAATACCCTGAATAAAAAGTCGGACCGATTTCGGACTAATCCGGAATTTGTCCGCAACAGTACGATTTATTGTGGAGTTTTTCACCCTGAATTAAGTTAAAAATCAATACCGTTTTTTATAACTATTGAATCCGTAATTAGTCTTATTTAGTCCGAAGTTAGTCATATTATATGCAACTAGTAAATGCAGAAGTAATCCGATTGGTTTAACCAGTGAATCCGCAGCTAATCCGAAACAGTCTGCTTATGGTCAGGTTTTCGTCACTCAGAATTAGTTCGGATAAATCCAAACTCAATAGGTTTGTGTATAACCAGTGAATCCAGAATAGTCTGAAGTTAGTCTGGTAATACGCAACTTGAAAATAGTCCGATTAAGTCTGGAATTAATCTGGTTATGGACAGGTATTTGTCATATGAAATTATAATTATAGTTTGAATTTATCTGACCAAAATCATTCCGGATTAAGTCTTTGAATTCGATTGAATATGGATCATTTTGGATTGTCTGTGGATTGTATATATATAGGTGATTTGCACGTAACTGTAATATTTGGCGGCGTCACAGAAAACACATTCAAAATAAAAAATTTTTGCTTGGGTATGGATACATTTCACAGGTATATATAAAACCTATTCGCAACCACAAATATGTACAAATAGATATTATAATTTTTGATAAATTGCGGAATTCTCTCCAAATCTTCAGCTCCGTGGCGTGTCCGTTTTTTAAAATTTTAAGTTAAAATTCAGAAATTTTATTGAAAACGCCGAAACTGGAAACGAGAATTTTTGTAATATGAATTATGTATATAGGTGAACAATTTGTACATATAATGCATCTTCTAATACTTCTTATAAAATTATAAAATGTAAAATAGTTTTGTCCACAAATTGTTTCAATTTTGTAATAAGATTTTTTTCCCTATAATTTAACTGTTTATGGCACATTTTAATGTTATCTGAGAATTACAATCTAAAATAAGATCCATTAGCAACAAATATCAGTAAAAAAATAGTTCTAAAAGTGGAAGTTCTACACTTAAAAACAATTTTTTTTGTAAAAATGTGAAGTTCACAAAAAAGTGGTCAGTACCGTACCGTGGTATTACTATTCTTTTAATCTAAACACTCTCTTTGGTAATTATTACGATTTTTTTGCAGATTACATTAGAAACAAATTATCTGCCCAAAGAAAAGAATTATTTTGCAGAATTGTCGGAGTTAGGTTAGTTTAAATGTCAAGTTTCAGCTCCGTGGTGTCACATAAAATATCAGCTCCGTGGCGCCTGTGGCGTACAGTGTGAAGGTGCAAATTCATGGATCAACATTTGCTACAATAACACATATTATAGAAGAGGACAGACATACTTGTGTCCTTATATATTTCAGTGCTTCGGCAACCGTTGACTTATTAAAAAACACCTTAATATTCGAAAAAAACACGCTTTTACTTTTGGTGCTTAATTTAAAATGTCTTTATGTCAACCATGCAGAAGCACAGTATTACTGTTGATCGTAACGCTTTTATTTGTGAATACTTTTCTGAAATTAGTTTTATGCGCTAATTTCATAATGTTATGAAAATAAAATTCTCTGGTTATGTCAAGCTAATAGTAAATAGTAAATATTTTTGCTGGGGCTATTTTGTGCATCAAAATGCTTTTTCTAACTCAGTGATTTATTCAAATTCAGAATTAAAAGAAAATCAACTTTTGCTTATATTATACTTCCTTCTGAAGGTTTCCTATGAGTTAGTCAATGAAATAAATTTTTTTGTCGGAGTTGTAGTCATTAAAAGTTGTGCACAAAATAGACCCCGGGATGGGGCTACTTTGTGCATTGATCTTTCTGTTTTTATAATGTTACGTAAACATTTTTTTGATCGTTTCTTATTCATTAAATCTTTTGTGTAGATATTTCAGAGTAAATTAAAAAAGAATAAGATATTAAACAAAAAATTTTGTAAATATTATACAACAAAATGTAAAATAAAACACTGAAATTTTGCTAAAATCATGATTTATTAAAAATTAACAACCTTTCTTCAAATTTTATATTACTCAGAAAATAAAAAACTTTTTCTTTTTAAATATACATTTTACAATAATACATTATGATAATTATAAAACTATTATTTGAATACATGTAAATAACTTTGAATTATCATTTTAATAGGAGCTTTTTTAAACGTTTTGAATATGATATTTTTTAAAAACTTGAAATTAATAATTTAAGGTTAAATGAATAACAATTTAATATCTAATACACTTTTCCAGTAATTTTAAGAGAAACGAGAGAAATAGTTTTAAGACTAATTTGAAAAACTTATAAATATTAATTAAAGTTAATTTTTTGTCGTTATGTTGCTCACCGGTTGAAGTTTTAATCGTTTTAAGGATTTTAATTAACTTGTTTTTGGTTTTTTGACAAAGAAGTTCTTTTTAATAATTTTATTTATTAAATACCTCGAGTACATAAAGTAGCCCCAGTTGACGGCAGTATTATTCAATGCATAGGGTGGTCAGCTCCGTGGCAGCCAATTTTCGAAAATTTGTTATAATTTTTTTATAATTATAGCTGTAGTAAAACTGTTCAAATTACAACTATATTATGCCCCAATGATGAGGAAAAGTGATATTTAACATGAAAAAAACAAAATTTTTTTTCTTTTAAAACTTATCTTAAAATTGCACAGTTACGTGAAAATCACCCATATACAAAACTGATGAAATTATCACCGCTTGTGAGAGAGAAAATTAATTTTTTAAGTAGGTATAGCAAATATTCAGTGAAAAAAATGATTAATAACCTAATTAACTCATTTTATAAAACTTTTTTAATCTTCATTTTTATCATTGTTAAATAAATTATTTTTTTTAAACTTTAAGACATGATATTTTTATATGAAATGCAAATGCTATTAAATAGTAGAAATATATTTTCATATTGAAAAATCATTTCAACAAAACAATACCTAACATCTTTAATTTAAATAAGTATGACTACAATTTTACTGCACGGTACTATCAATTTTATAGCATGGCACTGTCAATTCTATAGCATCTGTTTTTGAACGTATTCGAATACATCTTTTGTATAACAAAAGCACGTCTAAAATGTACATTTATACAAACTGTAAATATACTATTTAATAATTTAAAAAAATTTTATTTAAAATAATGGCAACAATTATTTTAAACTAACTAATATTTTATGAATAAAATTGTATCAACCCTACATCTCAACCATTTTACATGTTTTATTACACAACATTATGCTTCTAGTTCTAAATGATGAATTATTATATTTTAACATATATTTTCTTAATTCAATACAGAAATTATTCTCTCAACAAAATTAAATTCAATAGCATTGGTGCTATTGGGCCAACATTTTTTTTTCTCAGTGTAAAATATTTCTAAAATCCACTTGTTTACAAGCCAATTTCATGAAACTTTGAATAATTATGAAAGTTTTTCAATTAAATATTACATATTTAAAAACATAACTAATTTTAAAAAAATGTGAATAAAAATATTTTAATAAATTAACTTTTTCATAATTTTTAATTAAAATCTTTTAAAATTCAACTTTTCTAAAACTTCAATTTGGAATTTTTTAAAATTCAATCTATACTAATATTGGTAATATTAATTTAACATTTTAAAATATAGAAAAATTTGCTTATGAATAATAATTGTAAAAAAACTAATTGATATTAATGCAAAATAAAGGTTTTTAAAATTTTATTTTCTAAGAAAAGAAATTTTATAGGGGAGAGTGGTCCTAAATTGGCCGCCTAAGCAAATTGGTCGAAAATAGTAACAAAATGAAATTTAATCACTTCGGCAAGTATATATTAGTGTTCAGAGATCGTTTTGCTATAATTTTGTGGTATTTAGAACGTTATCGAATAGCTTTTGTAGTCTTAATACAATAAATAGTGAAAAGCTGCATTTTGGACATTTCAGAAATAGCGGTCCTAAGTTGGCCACCACTTTTTTTCGCTTGTGTATAAGGAAGGAATGCATATTATTCTTTTCAATTACGCAGAAATTTTACAAATTTTATACATTTAGGAGAATAAAAACGCATTATTTAACTATTTTTGTTTAGAAAATGGAGCAATATTTTATTTCATTTATTTACAGTGGTGGATGGCTGTAGAGACAGGAGTTTTTGTACTATGTTTTTTCTAATGTTTTTTAAACCATTTTTTTTTGTTTTTTGTCTTTGTTTAATTCCTACGTTACACTTTTACGGTCTTTCTCGTGATAAAAAACACAAAAAAGAAATAAAACATAAATAAAAACAAACAAAAACAATAGGTGGCCAACTTAGGACCACTGTAGATTTTTACAAGTTTCAAATTATTACGCTAATAAAAAAAATTGAATTAAAAAATCAACAGAACCTCTTATTACAACATTAAATAAAGGAACTAGCGCACACACTTATTTAGAAATTTTTAATTATTTATCTCTTGTAGCTGCTCTCGAAAAAACAAGAAAAATTAAATTTTTTTGGTCGTAAACAATATTACTGTCCTCACAATGAGTAGAATCAGGGTGTCTAGCGTCCGGGAAAAACGGGAAAACCGGGAATTTGCCGAGAATTTAGTTCGACCGGGAAATTGACGGGAATTGAAAAAAATATCCGGGAATTTTTGGAAAGTTTCGCTAATTCATTAAAATCTATAAAAAAAATTTCAATTTAAGGTAGTTCTCCGGCTGCTACTTTTTTAAAAATTAATTTTCGATAGAATTTCTTCAAATTTTGAGGAAATATTTCTTCGGGTGCCCTTTAAATGTGGTAAAAATTTCAAAATCTTTTGCCATGTCAAAAAACGAGATATTGTGGTTGACATTTTTTATTTTTAACATAATCGCATGGAAAAGTGAAAGTTTGAACTTGAATAAGTCAAAATTTAGCATCGCAAAGGGTTTTGAAATTTTTACCACATTTAAAGGGCACCCAAAGAAACATTTCCTCAAAATTTGAAGAAAATAAATTTTTACAAGTGTAGAAGCCGGAGAGTTACATTCAGTCTTATATTTTTTAAAAGTTTAAAAAAAATATATTATAGGTATATAGGCAATTTTACGTTAAATTTCAGTCCACATTTTCAATTAGGATGAAAATATATTATTGTAAATCTAATTTTTCATTTTTTATAGGTAACCAAATTTTTGTATTTTTAAAAGTAGACTTATTTTCTATTATCTATAACTCTAAAACTATTGAATTTAGAAAACTGTGCCAAGAACAGGTTTAGTATTTTACTTATCTAATACATACTTACAAATAATAAGGATAGTTTGCAAAAAATATTTTGGTCCCCTATAGAATAGATAAGTTTTTAACATTTTAATGTCTTAAATTGAAAGTTTAAATATAGGGTAGTGTGGGGTAAAAAGCCAAGGGTGCAAAAAATCCATTTGGCTTTTATTTTGAAACTATTGAACTATTTTACCAGCCGTTTGGAATATAAGTTTAATTAAGTAAAACTCAACTTTTGATTCTAGTTTGGCTGTCGTATTGATAATATTATAGTTGTTATTGTAATTTGTATTTTTTAACTGCTTGTTTCGATGACTGTGAATTGAAAGCAGGTAAACTTAACATATAATACAATTTTGAACACTAAAAACTTTTCTAAATTATTTATTTGTTATACAGATAAAAGAAAAATATAATATTACAAAATTTGATAACAAAATATTTTGACAAAATCAACAAATGGCTTTTTCACCCCACTAAGTGGTGCAAAAAAGCCATCGTAAAACTCTTATAACTTTGTTCTTTCACGGAATACAAAAAAATGTTCTACAAGGATTTTGAAGCTTAATAACTAAACTTTCAGTAACAATTAGAAATTTGAAAAAAGAAATTTAAATTTCGATTTTATAGTACCAAAAGTAAAAAAGTGGCTTTTTTACCCCACTCTACCCTAAATTCTAATGTTTTTAGCTTATTGCAGTTGAACCTCAGTGACTTTTAATGTAAATATCTAAAAGAAGACATAAATGCCAAGGGATATTCCAAAATAATTCCGAAACAATCATTTATCCACAAATGTAAACGAAGATAATAGCAATTTCTATTATTCGAACTTTTGATTATCTGAATCAGATCCTGCCTGAATTAGTTCAGATAATTCAGTTTCAACTGTATTTAAAAAATTATGAAATTTTAATAGTATAGTCATTATAATGTCTTAAAAATAAATTCGGGAATAATTTAGTTTCAGGTCCGGGATTTTGCCGGGAATTTGAAAATCATAATTCGCTATACACCCTGGTAGAAGAATCTTAGATTATAATTAGGTCCATAAATTATATCATGGTTTATCAATATATCATACCACAAAATATTATAGATTCGTCCAGTATACCATCTCTGAGAAATGCAGGGTGGCCAACTTAGGCCCACGGTCAACTTAGGACCACTCTCCCCTATATTTTTATTTACTTTATTTATTATTTAAAAATTAATTTTTATAAATTTCGTATCACTTTTGTTCTAATTTGTTTAAATTTTTAATAATTATTATTTGTTTTGTTATAATATTATTTCAACAAAAAATTTTTTAATTGATTTATTTTTTACTATTTTATACCTAGGATGTGAAATTTTTTCTATTTAAAATTTTTTTGACAAATTTAATTAAAATTATATTTTGTTTGATTATTATTAGAAATAGAAAGAATTTAAAATTAAATTTAATATTTTCTTTTTCTAAGTCGATTACGTTGGACAACAAAATTCATAATTTTCTTATAAATTTTAGAGATTGAATATTTTTATAGTAGGGGAGAGTGGGGCAAACCGGCCTGGTGGGTAAACCGGTCAGGTGTCAATATCTCCAAAATCGCTAAATTGTCAAAAGTGTTATTTAGAAATTTGAAACAACCATGTGTAGTATACCTTATTTTTTTAATTTGACAATTTTTACTTTTGTGTGTGCAACGCTGGGAGCAAAAGTATTTTTAAAAAATTTTTTTCTACACTTTTACGAATTTTTTCTTAAGGGAATTCTGAGAAAATTGTGTAATATTTCCAAATATTAGGTCTTGGGTTTTGAAGGTACACACCTCAGAAATATTTACCTCCAAAAGCTTTGATGATTTTGCAAAGCGTTTCTGTTAAAAAAATATTTATTCTCAAAATGAGCCTGTGGGGCAAACCGGCCATAGGATATTTTCATTGTATCAGAGTTTCAAAAAAATTATTATTAATTAGAATGTTTTTTTCATTAAAATATTTACTTTCAATGAAAAATAATTATCTTCCAATGAGAATTAGACCCTTTAATATTGTTTCTCTGATAATTTCAAACATTTTTTTTGTTATTTAAAAAAATTATTTATTTAATTAAAATTCAATCCTGTATTAATATTTACATTATTACAAGCATTGTTCGCATGATTTTTTATGTTTGTTGTTATTGTAGATTATAAAAATGCAATATAATAGATAAAAAATTAAACGGTCCGGTTTGCCCCATGGGGGTGGCCGGTTTACCCCAGGGGGTGGGGCAATTAAATTATCTTTCAAACAAGCCATTGAAAAATGAAATCGGTTGATTCGTTTAGTCACAAGAGTAAAAAAAACCGTAGGTATGGCCGGTTTGCCCCACTCTCCCCTACATTTGATAAAATTTTCTCACAAAATAAATAGATTTTATAGAAGATCATTCAATTTTTTTTAATGAAATATAATTAATAAGTTTTAAAATAAATATTTTTATTTTTTCTCACAAAATAATGTGCGCTTTTAAAAAAAAATTTTCAGAATCTCGGTCAAGATCAAAATTCACTGTCATTTCCCGATTTTCCCGGTCCAGCGGCCATCCTGGTCTATTTATCCCTCCGAGACGGTTACAAAAAACTTAACCTCAAATATAGTCTGTTTGTCCCTCCAGATAGTTAGTTGAATACTTCATTTTTCTCCGTGAAAATATGATAATTTATTTGATATAAATATGTCTATTTTTTTATAAATTACACAGGACCACAAAAAAAATTCGTTGAAAGGTTCCTTCGATCAAACCTGGTGTATTATATGTTTTTGGGGTTGCTGAAAACGAATCTGAAGTCCGTTTTGCTCCATCACGTCAGGATTTTTCCTAACCTCATACATATCAGATTTTACGTGACAGATAAAATTCTATAAATATTGTCGGATTTATCTCAATCTTGGTATACAGGATTTATTGAGGTTGCTGATTACGAACTTAGAGGCAGATTATCAAAATACAAAATGGCGAATCAAATATGTCGGTCGGATATTAAAAAAATTCTTGAACTTTTAGGAAGCTTAGCCTGTATCCAGTGCAACTCCACGTTGTAACGGCGGGCAACGGGGTTATTCCGTTATATGTCAGAGTCCAAAAACTCACAGATACTAAGTTCTTTAAAATTCAAGAAATTTTTATAAATCCGACCGCTATAATATGTTCTTAATTTTTATTTCGAGAATCTGACTTTAAATTCGTATAATTAGCGGCCCCAAAAACCCCTTGATACCAAGTTTTGTTAAAATTTATGAATTTTTTAAAAAAACGGCGGCCATATTTGATCTGCCATTTTGTATTTTGATAATCTGCCTCTAAATTCGTAATCAGCAACCCCAATAAAGCCTTAATACAAAGATTGAGGTTAGGAAAAATCCTGACGTGATGGAGCAAAACGGGCTTCAGATTCGTTTTCAGCGACCCCAAAAACATATAATACACCAGGTTTGATCGAAGGAACATTTCAACGAATTTTTTTGTGGTCCTGTGTTATGTTTAATTACACAGTGCAACATTTTTGAGGTCATCGAATGTGCACTAAGTTTTGACTTCAGTTTCTGAAAGTAGTTATCGAAACTAGCAAAAACCTATTTCAGTTTTGCTAGATTAGCTCAGATTTGAATTTTATCGACATTTGAATTTTTTTTTTGAATTTTCACATTTTTCAGTTTTCTGATACGGGTTGATGGGAACGCTGTCTATTAAAAGTTTATTACACAAAATTCGCAATTATCATAATTTTAAAAGCAATAATCCCTCTTTAAATTCTGATAAAGAAAAAAAAATTTGGTCAAAAATTGTACGAGTTATGAATTTTTTTTTAGTTTTTCACATTTTTCGGTTTTTTGATAAAGCGGGTGGAAACGCTGGCTATTAACAGTTTATACAAAAAATTTGCAAGGGTCACCATTTGAAGAGCAGTAATTCCTCCCTAGTTTCTGACATTGAAAAAAAAATTTGGTCAAAAATTGTTCGAGTTATGGATTTTTTTCGTACTTTTTCAAATTTTTTTTGTTTTTGATCTGGGCGGGTGAGAACGCTGGTTATTAAATTTTTCTTTTTTAAAAACGCAATGGGATCCGGTCGGGATCCTGCACAGGATCCCGAGAGGATCCTTTCAGGATCCTGTACGGGGATTTTAACCTGGGTATCAATTATTATCAAACAATTCGATAACCTAATTTATCGATAAATATACTTTTAAATCAATTTTAACGTAAATTATCGAAATTTCACGAAATACTTCTCAGCTGTTCGCTTGTGTATAGTCACTATTTTCTCTCACGAGAAGGCACTCGATAGCACTGGAGGATTTTTTTTATTTTATTTTTGTAGAATTTTAACGTTCAAATTATTATAATTATAATTGTGCAAAGAGAGCATTAGATATTATAGATTCTAGTAAAAATGATCAAATGTAGTAAACAAATTTATTCCCTTTAATTTTTTTAGTTGTTACTATCGATTGAATAACACCATACTATTAATTCAATTCTTTTATGTGGTTAAATATATACCAACGATAAATTGAAAAAAGGAAATTTTTGTTCACATGTTTTTTATATACTATAATTAATTCTCACACCCTTTAACACAACACTTCTTATACACATCTTTTTTCAATTTTACACACAAACATACACATTTTTATTATTTTTTTCATTTTTTCCAACGGCTAAACACACACACACATACACATTCAAACACACTTATCTTTTTTAGTCAGAAAAATGCGGCTATTCCCAAGCGGTCACCCATCCATTTAGTAACCGCGACCAACGACGCTTAACTTCCGTGATAGACCAGAACCGCCGCGCTGCAATGTAATACATCCGCTTCTCAACATTGAGCACTTACTTTGTGGTTAAATACCGTGCTCGAGATTTTTCGCGTATATAAGGGAATTTAAATAGGGAATTTATATTTAACTAGTCATTAATTAATGAAAAGAATTTAAATAATACTTTTTTATATTGGAATCTCAAAAACGACAGATTTAATAAACATATAAATATATGTGGGTTAGTATTTCAATAAATTTAGTACCTGTCAATGTCTCAAATACATAGTGTTCTTATTTTTATAGCATATGCTATAGGCAGTCCGCAATAGCACCACTCATTGAAACGAAAGCATATGCTTTCGTTTTCAGAGCGCGCTTCTTTGGAGCAAACAATTTTTTATTTGATTTAAATTTACACGCATTTTCTTCAAATTTATCTATTAGATGCTTTAAAAGAATAATGTCAAAAAAGCAATAAATTATTCTGTTGCTATATATAGATGAACTATAGAAACAATTTGCACAATATCATTAATTCTACAGTACCGTACTTTTAATTTAAACAGTTTCATTTTTTCGGCAATATACTTTTCGATTAATAAATGTATCATTGAATCAATGACAGGAAATTCAATAGCATGGAGCTATTTGATTCAACAGCACTTTTTTCAGTGTGCATATAAGGAGTAAATTTAACACAAATTTATTAAAAATGAAATAATAAGTTGAAATAAACAGAATTTTGAGGGGACACCACTGACAAGGAACACCACTAACATTTTGATTCATTTCTCAATTTCGAAAATAAAAACTTTATTTTTAAGTTAAAGTTGATGCGGTTTTTAAAGTACGTGTAATAACTAAAAATGAGAAACAATAATACTTAAAAAATATTAATATTACTTCCCCATAGAGGAATGATTGTATTAGCAAAATTTTTGATCGTGATTTTTTAACATATTTATAAATTTATTTTCATTATACCTCATCTTTTAATACTTTATGTACGAATGGGCATTGCTCCTATAAATGTTATAAATAAATAAAAAAAAATTTTAATGTAATTTTATCTTAAAAGTCCAAAAAAAGGATTATAAAAATTTGTCCCGATGTGTGTGTGTGTGTACAACCATTACATTTGTCTCAATATCTCAGAACGAGAAAAAGTTAAGGCCTCAATTTTTTTTTAAATTGTAGGTCTCCTCGGGGGACATAAAATAAGAGTATTTTCAGCCCGATTCATAAAGTTAAACTATTTTTTTTTTTGAATTTTTCATTTTGTAAAAAAACGTTTTTTGACCATATAACTTAAAAAAATGTTAGGACATTTATGAATGTTTTTTTTAGTTTTGTAAAGTTTTTTCAAACGCATCTTTTGAGCCTTCATTGAATATTTTTCGTCCATATTTTCCACAGAAATGAAAGTTTTAAAAATCAAAATTTTTCGAAAATAACACTTTTTTGAAATTTTTGTTGAAAAATATAAAAGTAACTTTAAAAGTATCATTACCAACTTATAGGGCATTGAAAAAGGCTTTGATTGACCTATTTTTGAACCTTATTCGGTCAAAAATTATCAAAATAATGGTATTTGAAAAATCAAAAATTGTGGAAAATATAATTTTTTCAACATTCTTGTTTATTAACTTATGTGTAATTATTAAACTATATAACCATCTTATAGAATATAAAAACATATTTTTTGGACCAAGATTTAATTATTTTAAACCCTTTTGTAAAAAGTAATTCTTATATTTCAATTATTATTATTTGTATGAGGAAGCAAAGTGTTCATGAAATGAACACCAAAATTATAAAAATGTACAACTTGGCAGCGGTTTTATGAACGAGTTATAGATGTGATAGAATGTTGTAATGTTTTTTCTTTAAGAAGTTATACATATCACAAATAAATACTATTAACGCTTAATAAGGCAATTATCTGCACTAGGTTATTTAAATATCAGGTATGATATTCAAAATTTGCGATAATTACTTAAAAATATGAAACTTACGGACAGGCGATTTTTATTTATTTTCTAGCACTAGATCAAAATTATTCTGTTACCACAATTACTATATAAAAATATAGACTATTATCTGTACAACACAATTTTTCTGGCACTAAAAATGTGAGAATCAACAATTTTTATTATTAGGTAAAGTTCTCATTCCTTAAGTGTGGACAAGTGTCACCACTGCCAATTTGATTTTAATTCTTCTGACAAATTTTTTCTGAGAATTTCTAGCGACTAAGAATTATTAATTTAAGTAAAAGGAAAGGCTAAGAAAATTAATTAACTTACAAAACTTTTATATATGAACTAATATTCCAAATTTTTGGACAGGATATGAAAATGACATTTTAATTTTAATCACCCATATATTTTTTTGTTTGTATTTAATTATACGATTATAATATAATTAAATCGTTTTTGTGCAGAAACAGCATAAAAGTCCATATAATTCGAAATTGTCCATGAATCAATAAAAATCAACATTTTTAAATAATTAAATTATGTTTTGCGAATAAATTTAACCAATTTTTAATGTTTTTTAATTTTAAAATAATTTAGTCACTACTATCACTTTTTTCTTTCCTTGAGTGTTTTTCATTCATAACACTGGGTAACAAAAAAATGACCATGTCGTGTTTATTTCAAAATTTTTGTGTTTATTGAAAGTTTGGGTGTCAGTGAATTAGAAAATACCAAATTTTTTTTTAAATTTATTCAGACCCCTAGAAAGGGGGATTGAATTATTAAAAAACGGTGTTTTTTGCATTTTTTGAAGTCCTGTAAAAAGAAAATGGGAAGACTTAAAAAGCTCTAATATGGCTTAAAAGAGAGCTCAAACCTTTATCTTTTAGAACCAAAACTGAAAAGTTATGTAAAAATTGCAGGGAACCTGTATTTACCGACTACCCCCCCCTAATGTATCATACATTCTGGTAAAAATGACTGGGAATCTAAGCATATCAATTTTTCATAATCGGATTGGCTTCAAATTTGTTACTCGGGGGTTTTTGGGATCACTGATTACGAATCCGAAGTCAGATTTCCAAAATTCAAAATGGCGACTTCAACAAAGCGAATAAAATGTTGAAAGGCGTTCGGATTCGCTCGAGACTTGGTTGAATCTGCCATGTTAAAGTCTCCATTTTGAATTTTTGAAGTCTGACTACGGATTCGTAATCAGCGACCCCAAAAACCCCTGAGTAACAAATTTGAAGCCAATCCGATTATGAAAAATTGATATGCTCAGATTCCCAGTCATTTTTACCAGAATGTATGATACATTAGGGGGGTACTCGGTAAATACAGGTTCCCTGAATTTTGTACATTACTTTTCAGTTTTGCTTCTTAAAGATAAAGGTTTCAGCTTTCTTTTAAGCCTTATTAGAGCTTTTTATGTCTTCCCATTTTCTTTTTACAGGACTTCAAAAAATGCAAAAAACACCGTTTTTTAATAATTCAACCCCCCTTTTTAGGGGTTTGAATAAATTAAAAATTTTTTTTTGGTATTTTCTTGTTCATTGACACCCAAAGTTTCAATAAACACAAAAATTTTTAAATAAACACGACATGGTCATTTTTTTGTTACCTAGTGTAATAGAAACTGTTTAATAGAAATTATTAAAATACGACAAGAATATCACAAGTAATATAAAAATGATCATGGACTTGTGCTGTTTCTGCAAGAAATAATATTTCAATTATTATTTTTAAGGGTTTAGAGTTTAGTCACTTATGTAATATTTTAACAGATTAAATAGCTTCATTTAAAGATAAATTTTCAATAAAAAAATGATTCTCCAAAAAACATGGACTTATGCGGTTTCTGAAGAAAACGCTTTAATTTTAAATTTTTTTTTAAATTCAAAATAAATTAATGTAAGTGACTATAATATACTTTATGCATATTATGTAATCATGTAATTATGTAAACGATGTATTCATTGTGATAAATAATCAATTTGTTTCTTTTACTGGTGTCAACTCTTCCACTAATGCAACTACCATCATATTCAAAGAAAACAATTATAGTTTAATGCATATAAGTAATTTTTATTCAGTAAAAATGCCTTTTAAAATAAGCTTGAGATTATTAAAAAGCGTTCATTATTTTAGAAGTTATATCCAAATTTTTGTAAAACATAGAAAATGACGATTTTTTAAGAATGTCTTAAAAAAATAATGGCCAAATAACATTTGTAAGGTCTTATTGTTTTCAAAATTTTATCTCCTTTTAACTCTCTGCTGATGCTAACGACCGTTATCGTCAAAAATCGTCATTCTGGACGCCTGGTGGGGACTATGGGATTTACGTTCTTTGGCAATAGAGTGGGGATAAGTTAGCATCAGCAGAGGGTTAAAATATAAACCGAAAAAACTTTTAGTTTTTATAAATTTTATGTTTAACATTTTTTTTCATTCCTTTCAAAATAGTTGGACTACTCTTATCCAGTACTTTATATTTAAAAAAATGTAAAACTAATTTTAAAACGTATGTAACTCTCTTAAGACAATTGATTTAAAATATCTTATTTTAAAATAATAAATTTTTAAATTTAAAAATATCTTTATTTTAAAGTTATCAAAAGGAAAACATTTTTTTGTCACAATATTAATAATTAAACAACTGTTTTGTTCACTTTAAAATTGAAAAATTTGTTAAATTATAGTAGTGATGTACACCTTTTTTTTAACAATTACCGACATTTTAAGGTTAATTTAAATAAAAATATGTACAAATACCCATTTTTCTGCTATTTGATCCACCACTGGTGCAACCGCATAGAAAAAAATTTTTAGTGTTATCAAAAATTTCTCCTGTGCCGTCTACAAACTTATTCTGTATTTCCTACAACATCTGAATTACGAACTCATAATAAAATTCTACAAGAATACACACTTTATTTTTGTTGCGTTGACAGAAAAAATTAATACAAACCAGCCGTCACAAAGTAATCAATTTGTGTGTTCCACAAATCGCAGCCTGTGCGAAACACAAGATTCTATAAGAGACAGCAAAATTTCTTTGTTTTTTGTATTCAATAAATTGACGTTGTAGATTATACAGAACATTATTTCGTGAAGTCCATTTTTAAAATTCGGTTAATTACAATAGACAATCACATGATTAATATTTTAAATTTTTACAGACTGGAGATCGAACAGAAGAAACTGTGGAAGAAATTGAATACAACGATCACGAAGAAGAAGTAATTTTATTTTAATTAATAAATTTTAACAGAAATATTAATTTATTTTACATTAAAAAAAATATTTTATATAAATGAAATTACTACTTTGAAATCACTTTCTGGTTACAAATTTAATTTTTTTTTGCTACAGAACATATATTTCGTTTAATAATTCTTCACCAGAAAGTCCCCTCAACTTAAAACTTGTTAGGGATCGTCCATATACCACATGGACAGTTTAGGGGGAGAGAGTCAATACGAATGTCCACGTGGACACAAAAGTTTAATTTTATGACTGAATCCATTTCAAATGAGGCAGGTAGACTAACTTCAAGTTATAGATTTAGCTGTCGCTAAAATATGTTATTGTACATGAAAAATAAAGAGACACGTATTTTCTTATTTTTAAAAAAAGATAAATTTAAAGAAGTTACGCACATTTAAACTTTGAGTGGTAAAACTCGAATGAATAGTGAAAAAAAATTGTTTTGCTTGTCATTTTTTTTCTTTTATGTATAATTTAATTTTCTTTCTTGGGTCTTGTAGATGGTCTTGTCCTCTTCAAAATCCAGTTTGAAATTTGAAAAAATATTTTAAATTATAAAAATAGGGGATGATTTTCTGAAAATAAATAAGATCAATTTTCTCAAAAACACCACCTTTTTTCTATCCAAATTTTTACTACAAGTTCTTAAAATAATTATGAACATTTCCTATGAATTTCAAGCGGGCTAAACCATTCTGGCAATCAGGAGAATTTTTTTTTGAAATATTCATTTTCGCAAATTTTTAAATTGTTAACTTGCATTTTTAAAAACAAATGAATGGCTATAACATTGTTGACGTGAACGTTAACAATTTAAAAATTTGTGAAAATAAATATTTCAAAAAAAAATTCTCTTGATTGCCAGAATGGTTTAGCCCGATTGAAATTCATAGGAAATGTTCATAATTATTTTAAGAACTTGTAGTAAAAATTTGGATAGAAAAAAAGGTGGTGTTTTTGAGAAAAATGATCTTATTTATTTTCAGAAAATCATCCCCTATTTTTATAATTTTAAATATTTTTTCAAATTTCAAACTCGATTTTGAAGAGGACAAGACCATCTACAAGGCCCAAGAAAGAAAATTAAATTATACTCAAAAGAAAAAAAATGACAAGCAAAACAATTTTTTTTCACTATTCATTCGAGTTTTACCACTCAAAGTTCAAATGTGCGTAACTTCTTTAAATTTATCTTTTTTGAAAAATAAAAAAATACGTGTCTCTTTATTTTTCATGTACAATAACATATTTTAGCGACAGCTAAATCTATAACTTAAAGTTAGTCGACCTGCCTGATTTGAAATAAATTCAGTCTGTAACGATAGCGTACGCGCATATAAATGCAGCGGTACCAGTGCACTCGGCAGCGTGAAGGAGAGACACGTACGCGCACAAGCCTTGCGTCGCTGACTCCCCTTCCCGCACCGTCACCGCACTCTCGGCAGCCGTCTTTCTATATCTCTCGTTGCACGATTCTCAATTTTGAGTTCGTGGCTCGACGCCTCGAGGAGCACTTCGGGCAAGGAGCTTCGAACTCACTCCTCCTAATACATCGATACCTTCACTCAAGGGGCTCTTGGTGAAGCTATCGATGAGAAAGGTTAAGTACACCTGGTTATGGGAGCACCCATGCTAAGGTGAACACCTTCATTCTCCCGTCCTGGTCTCTGCGACTTCCCTGCGGGAGCTCTCACGAGAAGATGCGGAGACCAATGCACTCTACTACTTGGACCTCCCTGCGGGAGCTCTCACGAGAGGACCTCGTGGTAGAGGGTGACACCTGCAACCTGAAACTCTGCCCCCCAGGTGTATATAGGAGCTCATATTACACCTGAGGCTAAGCGACGGAGACGTTTTCTTCCCTCAGGGAGCACCCTGGATAAGAAGTCGTCCGTTGAGTTTCCTTTTGCAACCCCTGCGCGTCAAGCAAGAATGTCGGCAGCGTACCGACATTGGAGTTGGTCACTCGGTTACCAGTCAGGCCACTCCCTCAGAGTGCACGTACTAGTCGCGTTTGTCACGTTGGGCGATGGGGCGAATTCTAGAATAGTTCCGCGAAGGGAAAATTCAATTTCTTGAGCTTAGCTAAGCAATGGTTTCTTTTATTTTATTTTATTTTTCAGGCGAGAGAACTTGGGTGTAAAACCTGCAGGTCAGGGGGAAGTCACTTCGGGGTAAAGCGACACGAGGCGAGACTTTAGTTATTAATATTTTCTTATTTTATTGTTATTCCTTTTACTACGTTTATTATTTTATATTTTTTAGTTCTTTATTTTATATTCTTATTATTTTAGGCTACGATAATATTTTGTTAATTTCATTTATTTTATTCTTATTTCTTTTACTTTGTTAATTTTGTTTTAAACCTTTCATTCTTTATTTGTTACAATATATTTATCTTTCGAAGGTTTAATTAAATGTCTCGTTATTGACTACACCTCTCCTCGAAATTACAGCAAATCTTTTCATAGATGGCGCTTCACGCCTATTACTATGGTTAATTAATTATTTTATTAATATTTAAGGGAACCCGGACTCCATCCGGCGAGCGAATTCCCAGCAAATAAAAACCCTATCATTACATGGCGCCCGAACAGGGACTAGTTTCAAAAAGAAAAAGAAAAGTAATTATGACAAAAAAAAAAGGCCGCGTCCCAATAAATTTCTTTCTAATCGATCAGTACCACTCATCGAATAAATCACCTGTGAATCAAGAAAGAAGATTTCATCATGCCCTTCTCAAACAACCGAGTTTTTTGGATTTTTGAGAAAATTGGATATTCTTTTCCATCTGTGAGTTTGTGGGAACTCATGCAGAGAGTTATGATAGCGAAAAGGGAGAAAAATATTTCGGATCAGCAATTTTTGGAGGTTTTTCCGGAAATGATTTTGGAGAATAAACTGCGTGAGGAAAAAGTAGCGTTTTTGAAACTAGACGATGAAACTCAGTGGCGCTATAAAGAACACCTTTTCTGGAATAGATACCCGTTATTAAGAAGTGAAGAATCTCGTCGCGTAGTGATGAATTCGGGAAGGCCGTATGATTCGAAGCAAGATTGTTGGCGCTGTGGTCGCTCAGGGCATCGTCGTCAGTCCTGTACGAACAATGCTATTAAATTTTGCTCAAGATGTGGAGAACGCGGCATACTTACCAGAGATTGCTGTGTGAAAATATAAAGTTTTCTAAACTCATTTTCTTATTTACCTATAAGAAAAATTTTTTTTTTTTTTGAGAGTCCGATCTCAGAGTAAGACCTAAAATTTTCTTTCGTGAATTACCACCACTCCTAGTTTTTCAACTAATCAAGTTAAAGCTTTTAATACCCCCACCTGGTTTTGGGTGTTGTGGAGGGGAGATACTAGTATATATTAACGGAAATCAACCCTTCAGCATCATAAGCATTCATACCAGCTTACGAATAAGACCTATTAACAGTTATTATCAGGCATCATGGGAGTTAAATGGATCTACGACTTACCAAAGGTTCAGTTAGTTGAAGAACTGAAGAAGTATCATATCGATCATACTGGCACAGTAGCTCAGCTACGTCAACGTCTAGTATCTTATATAAGATCTCAACCCGAGTTGTTGAATCTTACCGAGGATCCTGAGGATTATAAGGAGGAATTAGATAAATCAAGAGACCTGTTAGCACTTGAAAAGGAGGTTCAAGAGGATAATTTCCAACCAGCTTTAGGACCAGGAGTACCATCAGGTAGTGCCTCAGTTGGACTTACCCAACAAATCAACCAGACTACACATGCTCCTATTACTGCACCAAGGGCAAATTCTACGCTTTTGCCTATTGTTAGTGACACTTACGTTTTAGAGAGCATGAGAAAATGGAATTGTTGCTTCGATGGAAAGGATCCTTATGCATTCTTGGAACGTGTGGAAGAACTTCAGGCGGCATATGGTTTCACCGATCTTCAACTACTGCGAGGATTCCCTAAATTATTAAGAGGGGATGCCCTCTTGTGGTACCGTAACGAAATCAGGTCAATTACTTCTCTTGAACAATTGACTCTGTCTCTAAGGCGGTATTACTTATCTCCAGGAGAATTAAGAAACTTGGAGTTGCAGATAGCCAACAAACATCAAGCTAAGGGTGAAAATATCAGGAGTTTTGTAAATTGTATTAGGACTCTAATGAGGAGACATGGAGCCTACAATTTAATTAGAGAACTCGACATGATTTATTGGAATATGCAACCAGTGTTCCGTCTACACATTAGGAGGGAAGAGATTGATAGTGTAAGCACGTTGATTCAACGAGCTGAGGAAATCTCGGAAACTCTTAATGTCATCAACAAGGAAGAGCACAGAGCAAAGAAGTCAGCTGTAGAGGTTGCTGAGGTTCAGGAACCTTATAACCCCAAGACTCATTGCTGGAGATGTGGGGTGAAAGGTCATCGTCGTCCATTTTGCAGAAACAGACCTAAGAAGTTCTGTTCATATTGCGGAAAAGAGGGAATTTTAACTAAGGATTGCCCTTGCCATCCTCCGGGAAACGGACAGAAGGTCGAACAAAAGGAGTAAGTTCGACCTCATCTCTTCCGGACTCCAGAATTTTCATAAATTGTAGCTGCGAGAATGTAACTTTTCAAGCACTCATCGACACAGGAGCAGCTAGCTCTTTCATCGACATGCATACAGCAAGAAGATTGGCTGCCCTAGGAGGAGTTACACAACTAGAAGACATCGTCGTTGCTCTAGCGAATGGATCAAGATTAGAGGTCAAGACCAGCTTTTTAATGAAAATATCTGTGGGAAAAACAAAAATTAAACATAAATTTTTTGTTTTACCGAATTTATCGCATCATATGTTAATTGGGATTGATCTTCTTAATAAATTAAATTTTTCTTTAAATTTAAACAATAAGAATATTAAATTGTTTAAAAATTCGTTCAAAATTGACATCTGTGAAGTTGGTCAAGTTGGTCTTACGACTCTAGATAAAGATCAAGAAGAAAGTTTGAACAATTTACTAGATAGAGAAAAATTATTATTTACTGAGATTAAGGGTTGTACACCCTTATTTAAACATGAGATAAGATTAGAAGATTCAACTCCGATTAAACAACGTTATCATCCGAGAAATCCAGTCACTCAGGAACTCATGAGAGAAGAAGCTCTGCAGATGTTGAAACAAGGAGTCATCAGGAAATCTCGAAGCGCGTGGAGTTCACCTATCGTCCTAATTAAAAGAAAAAATGGTAAATTAAGATTTTGCATTGATTTTAGAAGATTGAACAAAGTAACAAAGAAAGATGCGTACCCAATTCCTCGAATCAATAGTATATTGGATCAGTTAAAAGGAGCTAGATACTTGTCAATACTAGATTTGAAAAATGGTTATTGGCAAGTACAATTAACTGAAGAGAGTGTACCTCTCACAGCATTCACCGTACCTGGACTAGGATTGTTCGAGTTTGTAGTTATGCCGTTTGGTCTTCACTCAGCACCTGCAACGTTTCAACGATTAATTGATTCAGTTATACCTCCAGAATTAGCACCAAGAGTTTTCTCTTATCTGGATGATATCGTTGTAACTTCAGTGACCTTCGAAAAACATCTTCAACTCCTACAAGAAGTTTTCAATAGATTACGTGATGCTAAATTAATACCTAATTGGGAAAAATGTTACTTTGCTAGAAAACAACTTACCTATCTCGGACATCTCGTGGACGAACAAGAACTTCACCCGGATCCTGAGAAAGTGAACGCCATCTTGAGTATTCAACCCCCTACTTGTTTGAAAGAACTAAGATCTTTTATCGGTATGATATCTTGGTATCGTCGATTTGTGAAAAATATTTCACAACTTATAACTCCGCTTATTCACCTTTTAAAAAAGGATACGAAATGGCATTGGGGAGAGTTAGAACAATCAGCTTTTGACAACATTAAGAAGAAATTTACTGAGTCACCAGTGTTATCCTGCCCGGATTGGTCACAGTTGTTTTATTTACAAACTGATGCTAGTTTGGAAGGTTTAGGGGTAGTTTTAACACAACATAGGGAGGATTCTGAAGTTGTTATAGCCTATGCGAGTCGTTCTTTGAAGCCTGCAGAGAAAAATTATTCAGCTACTGAATTGGAATGTCTTGCTGTCAAATGGGGCATTTGGAAAATGCGTGATTATTTAGAAGGATATCACTTTGTGGTTATCACGGATCATCAAGCCCTTAAGTGGTTAAATAGCATTGAAACGCCTTCTGGACGCCTAGCACGCTGGATAATGGAACTTTCACAATGGGACTTCGAAGTTCAATACAAGAAAGGTATTGAAAATAGACTACCAGATTATTTATCTCGTCAACCGTTACCACTTGCTGAGATTGGTGTTAAAACATCTTGCCCTTGGTATTTACGTCAATGGAAATTAACAGAGGAACATCCTGAACGGAATCCAGATTTTAGAATTGAAAATGGGAAATTATATCATCATGTACTACACACGTTGGATTATAAGGAATCGCCCTACGAAGAACAATGGAAGCTGTGTATACCTAAGGAGGAGAGATCTTCGATTCTTCATAAAGTACATGACGAACCAATTTCAGGACATCTTGGAGTAGCGAAAACACTCGCTCGTTTAGGAGAATTTTTCTTTTGGCCCGGCATGTTAAGAGATGGAACGGAATATGTGAGAAATTGTGTAAACTGTCAAAAAAATAAAAGCTCGCAACAACCTCAGACAAATCTTCTCCATTCAACTAATGTTCAACATCCATGGGAGATGATTTCGATCGATTTTGTGGGACCATTACCAAGGACAACTAAGGGTAACACTATCTTGTGTGTTATCCAAGATAGATTTTCTAAATGGGTAGAATTAAAATCTTTAAGAAAAGCTACTTCTTTACTAGTTATTTCTACTTTAAAACAAATTTTTTATCGCTTTGGTTGTCCGAAAATTATAGTTTCGGATAATGGTAGACAGTTTATAAGTAATGATTTCAAAAATTTTCTCGAAGATTTTGGAATTATTCATCGTTTGACACCACCATACTCGCCACAATGCAATCCAGTAGAACGAGTAAATAAAGTAGTCAAAACTATGATTCGTCAGTACATCGACAAGAAGGAACCGGACTGGGACTGCCATCTATTGGAATTACAGTTCGCCTACAATACAGCTAAGCACACGGCTACAGGTTACACACCAGCCTACCTTACCACCGGACGTGAATTTATTCCACCTGGGTTTCAAGACGCTCATATCGACAATTACACTCCTTCTTCGTCATTTTTTCGTATTAAAGAATTGCATAATGCATTAGATCTTGTAAGAATTAATCTAGCTAAGAATTTTAAAACTCAACAAAAATCTTACAATTTACGGAAAAGAGAATGGAAACCAGAAATTGGTGAAAAAGTTTTAAAAAGAAATTTTCATCTTTCTAATAAATTGCAAAAGAAAAATGCAAAATTATTGGAAAAATTTAGTGGCCCTTTTATTGTTAAGAAAAAAATTTCACCGGTAATTTATGATTTGGTGAATGAAGATGGTAAAAGATTTCTACATGTCCATTTGAAAGATATCAAGAAGTTGGTAGACACACAGTCTGACCAATAACAATCACGTCTCGTACCCCACCTCGGAGATAAGGAAATCCCCCTAGTCTATAACCTATATTAATTCTAAGAATTTCTCAGTCGCTTCTTAGAAGTCGGTTTAAAATGAACTCTATAGAGAAAAAATTGGAAAGAAATATGCTCAAGCAAATCGAAATTGTGAAGAGAAAATTAATTAAGGAGAATCCAATTGAATGGAATGAACTTGCGGAGGTCGACCAAGAAAGCGAGGATGCATTTCAACGTGCATTTTTGTGGGAACCACGTTTTAATGACCAGGAGATTAATATTATTTGTACTAATCCGTTAGTGGAGAGGAATAAAACTCTTACGAAAATTTTTGCTCCTCCTCCAAAACCTTCGGTTTCGGTTTTTAATGAATTAGTTGTAGATAAAAAGGAAAAAGAGGATGAAGTTATAATTTTAGAAGAGAATTTAGTGAAAAATAAGGTGGTAGTAAATAAATTTGATCATTCTGCAATGAAGTCTGTGGCTATAAGTAAGATTGCTAAACAAATGGAGCCTTCACAGTCGAATAAGAAAATAAATAGCATAAAGAAAGTTTCGTCGTTGAAAACTGCTGCCTCGTCCGCTTTGACCTGTGTTAGGAAAACACTTAAGGAAAAGAATTTACCTAGAATTGTTGAAGATTGTGTTTTAATTGATCCAGTTAAAATTATCAAAAATGCCGTTGTTCCTAATTCTTATGAGAAGTTGGTAGCAGACCTGCAGTTGGCAATTGATGATACAGATTCAATTCCGGAAATTTTACCAAACTCTGCGGAAAATCCAATTCCGCTTCCGGAGAATTTTCGTCGGTTCGCCAGTACGGTTGCGAAACTTCCGGGAGGGCCATGGGTAGAAATTCCTGTGGGTCCCGATCGTTTTCGTCTTTGGGTGGATGATGGAAAGTGGGCACTGCGGCTGGATCAACGTAATGGACGTATTCGTCATGCGAAAAAAACATTGTAAGTGGTACTGCATTTTTGTTTTTTATTTTTTGTATTTCATTCCCAAGAACGCTCAATAGATTTCGCTAGTTAAGCGGGGGGGATGTAACGATAGCGTACGCGCATATAAATGCAGCGGTACCAGTGCACTCGGCAGCGTGAAGGAGAGACACGTACGCGCACAAGCCTTGCGTCGCTGACTCCCCTTCCCGCACCGTCACCGCACTCTCGGCAGCCGTCTTTCTATATCTCTCGTTGCACGATTCTCAATTTTGAGTTCGTGGCTCGACGCCTCGAGGAGCACTTCGGGCAAGGAGCTTCGAACTCACTCCTCCTAATACATCGATACCTTCACTCAAGGGGCTCTTGGTGAAGCTATCGATGAGAAAGGTTAAGTACACCTGGTTATGGGAGCACCCATGCTAAGGTGAACACCTTCATTCTCCCGTCCTGGTCTCTGCGACTTCCCTGCGGGAGCTCTCACGAGAAGATGCGGAGACCAATGCACTCTACTACTTGGACCTCCCTGCAGGAGCTCTCACGAGAGGACCTCGTGGTAGAGGGTGACACCTGCAACCTGAAACTCTGCCCCCCAGGTGTATATAGGAGCTCATATTACACCTGAGGCTAAGCGACGGAGACGTTTTCTTCCCTCAGGGAGCACCCTGGATAAGAAGTCGTCCGTTGAGTTTCCTTTCGCAACCCCTGCGCGTCAAGCAAGAATGTCGGCAGCGTACCGACATTGGAGTTGGTCACTCGGTTACCAGTCAGGCCACTCCCTCAGAGTGCACGTACTAAACAAAACTTTAACTGACGAAATTGAGACAAACGATAACTCTGAAAATAATTCTCTCGATAACACTAGAGACAGTAACAACTTTGAAGAAAACATGGCTCTTCCAAATAATCAGCAAGTGTCATTACGTGACGCTTTAGAAACAATACCAATATTTGACGGAAAAAACATACCACTATCTGTATTTATTGAAAGTTGTTTAGAAGCAAAATCTATGCTTCCTGATAATGCACAAGTACAAACAAATTTAGTAAAATTAATTAGGAGTCGAATTTCGGGTGAAGCAAGAAGAATTATAATAGGAAATAATTTTAATACAGTAGAACAGTTAACAGAAAGGTTAAAACAAATTTACACGCCAGCAAAATCTGTATATCAGTTACAAGGAGAACTAGGAGCAATATATATGTGGGAACACGAAAATGTAATTTCTTATGGGTCAAGAATCGCAGAAGCAGCAGAAAGAATATTAGACGCGCATAGGATTAGCAATGAAAATAGAGTAGATGAACCATTTAAAGCAAGTTTAGATAAAACAAGTGTTGATTGTTTTTCGCGAGGACTTAGACCAGAAATTGAAATACGAGTTGGAACAGCAGATACATTTCAAGAGATAGTTAATAAAGCAGTAGAAATAGAAAGAAGATTGTTATCACACCGCGAACTAAGAAAAAGTGAGCATAATACTGAATATAATTCTCATCTTAAAAATAATAAAGACTTTGCTAAAACAACAAAAATTAATATCGCTCAAGATAATATAATAACTTGTTTAGTTTGTGGAAAGAAAGGTCATTTTGCAGTTAACTGTTTTCAACTTAATAAATTGATAGGACCAAGACGAGAAAACTCTTCTTATCCAGGACCGCGACAAAATTTTTCGAACCAAAATCAGAATCGATTTAACAATCAAAATCCAATGTTTAATAGATTTCAAAGTCAAAACTTTTACAAAAATCCTTAACAAAATCAGTTTCAAAATCAATTTAGAAACACATCACAAAATCATTTTAGAAACATACCACAAAATCAATTTCGAACTCCATACCAAAATCAAAGACAAAATCAACAACAAAATTTTTTCCAAAATCAACAACGAAATTTTTTTCAAGAACCAAGAACTACCAATACAACAAACTTCGCAAGTAGAAATCAAAGTATAATGTGTAATTATTGCAAAAAGTTAGGACACATTTCCACTAATTGTAGGAAAAAGATGTGGGATGATAACAATAAACAACAACAAACAAATTCACAAACACAAAATCAGGAAAACTCCAAAATTCCTCTTCAGTAGGGTGCTCTGAGGAAGAATTAAGAAGAAATTACTATGCATCCAGAAACATCAATTTAGCAAAAACTAATACAATTCCATATATTCGAATTGACACTGAAGAGTTAAAAGTTCCAACAACAATGATGATTGACACAGGAGCAGGACCAAATCTGTTAAAAATTCGCGCATTAAATTCTGATATAAAAATTGATGAAAATAAATGTCTTAAATTAACAGGAATTAACGATCACGCAGTTTATACTTTAGGACAAGTAGAGATTAATATTTTCGGAATTCCAACAACTTTTAACCTTTTATCTAATGAAGTTCCAATTGAACATGACGGTATATTAGGTACAGAATTTTTTGTCAAAAATAAAGTAAAAATTAATTACGAAGAAGGACATCTAGAAATCAATAAACAAACATTTAATTTTGATTCAAAAAATTATTTTTCAATACCAGCAAGATCAATCTATAATATTCATGTAAAAATTTTAAATAAAGATAAAAAAGAAGGTTATATACCAAGACTAAAAGTAAAAGATGGTGTCTACTTAGGTGATGCAGTAGTTTCAAACATAGAAGGCTTAGCTTATTTAAAAGCAATTAATACCCTAAATGAATCAATGGACATCCCAATTTTTGAAGTAAATTTAGAAGATTTTGATGAAATAAAACAAGAAACTCAAATAAACAAATCTGATATTAAAAGTGAAGACTCATCAATTCAAAACATCATTGATGTATTTTCAAAAAATGTTAAATCAGAAAATGTTTTCAACATTACAGGCAACGATAGAGTTGAAGAAATAAAAAAATTACTTCGTCTCGACCATTTAAATAAAGAAGAATTACAACACATGATGAATTTAGTAAAAAATTATTCAGATAGATTCCATATACCTGGAGAATATTTAGAAGGGACTGACCTAATAAAGCACAGAATTATAACTACTGACGATACTCCGATCGTAACTAAACAATATAGATTTCCGCCTGTCCATAAAGAAGAAATTACACGTCAAGTAAACGAATTATTGAAACAGAAAATTATTAAACACTCCGACTCACCATACAATACACCGATATGGATAGTACCAAAAAAAGATGATTCACAGGGAAATAAAAAATGGAGACTAGTTTTGGATTTTAGGAAACTCAACGAACGAACGGTAGGTCAATTTTACCCACTCCCTAATATTACGGACCTACTTGACCAACTAGGAAATGCTCAATATTTTTCAGTCTTTGACTTGGCGTCAGGTTTCCATCAAATAAAAATGGATCCTAGAGATTCTTATAAGACAGCTTTTTCAACGCCATTTGGACACTATGAATTTGATAGAATGCCTTTTGGATTGAAAAATTCACCAAGCACATTCCAAAAACTTATTGACCAGGTATTGTTGGGTTTACAAGGATCAGAACTATTTGTTTATTTAGACGATATTGTGATTTATGCAGACACCTTAGAAGAACATGAAGAAAAATTCTCGAAACTTATGGAACGACTACGTTTTGCTAATTTAAAACTCCAGCCAGATAAATGTGAATTTTTGAGGTTAGAAGTAGGATACTTAGGACAAATAATTGATAAAAATGGGGTACGACCTGACCCGAAAAAAGTAGAAGCTGTTAAAAAATTTCCACTACCCAAAAATGTAAAAAATATATAACAATTTTTAGGACTAGCAGGATATTATCGTAAATTTATAGACGGTTTTTCAAAAATAACAAATCCTTTGAATCAACTTTTAAGAAAAGATGTACCCTTTCTCTGGACTGATAAAAAACAAACAGCTTTCGATACGCTAAAAAATAAACTCTGTGAGGAACCGCTATTAAAAAGACCAGACTTCTCACAACCATTTATACTTACAACGGATGCTTCAGGTTTTGCAATAGGAGGTATATTATCACAAGGTATAATCGGCAAGGATCAACCAGTCGCTTATACATCACGAACATTAAGCGAATGCGAAAGAAAATATGACACCTATGAAAAGGAAGCATTAGCAATCATTTACAGTGTGCAACATTTTCGACCATATCTTTATGGAAGAAAATTTACGTTTGTTACGGATCACAAACCATTAGTTTGGTTTCAAAATTCAAAAGATCCTTGCTCAAGAGTAACAAGATGGAAGCTAAAACTAGCTGAGTACGATTTTCATGTTGTCTACAAAGCAGGCGAAACCAATGTTAATGCTGATGCCTTATCCAGAAACCCAGTCGAAGATATTATTGAAGAAAAAATCCAAGGAATAAAAGAAGAAATTGAAAAAACCCAGGAAAATCAGGAAAATATAATTAAATGTGTGCAAGAAAAAATTAAAGAATATATACATTGTGTAGCAAACGAAAATAAAAACTATATGAATTCGGAGATAATAAAAAATCTCCATGATATTGAAAGAATATTTGAAGATAATGAATCCTATGAAAATTCGGAGATATTAAGAATTCTTCGATCTATTAAAAAATTATTTGAGGACAATGAATCCTACATGAATTTGGAGATAAAGAAAAGTCTCCAATCTATTGAAAGAATATTTAAGGACAATGCATCCTATTTGAATTTGGAGATAAGAAAAAGTCTCCCAAATATATGGGAAAAATAATTATTGACAATGAATGCTACATGAATTCGGAGATAATAAAAATTCTCCAAAGTATTAAAAGAAATTATTGTACAAGTGACGAAACTTGTAACTTTATAACCAGAAATCAAAGAAAAATACAAGAAAATGATAATCAAGAAAACAAAAATGAAGAAATCCAAGAAATTGAAAATGAAATAATAAATGCACATAAAACAAAGAAACGAGGTAGACCGAAGAAACAAAGCACACGTTTGAATACCTCCTTTTCCAAGAAGAGAAGGGGAAGACCAAAAAAGGTATGTAATACAAAGAATAAGAAATTTTATAATGAAGTTATTCCTGACGAAATTGATTCAGATCCTGAGTTTATTAAACAAAAATCAAAATTGAAGAAACACGAAGAAATTGATCAAGGCCACGAAAATTCTAATTCTGAAGTATCATCTGAAGAAGAAGATAATTTAGTAGAGAACGAAGATTGTGAAAATTTAAATGTAAAACAAGAAAGATATATTATCGACTGTAGAGACCAATTACCAATGCGTAGAGACAACCTAACCTACTTTCTTTCAGTCAATGGAGATCCTCGAGATAATGGCTCCAGATCACTTGCCAAACGTGAGAAATTGCCAAATTTTGGTAAACTTCAATTAGGTATAGCAGAAAAAATAAAGAGAGGTATATATTACCATATCGCTCTCCCTATAGAAAATGAAATAAAAGAAAATTTATCTGATATAATAAAAAGAATTAAAACTACAATTATTTCAATGAAAAATGTATGCGAAGAATTAAAATTGAAAAGCATAAGTATTGCAAAGACAGCCCAAATAAATAATATAACTTGGGACGAAATCCTGTCAATGATAAAGTTAATTTTTGAAAATTCATTTGTAAAAGTTGTTGTATGCAGTGGACATACAAAATATTCCACAAAAGATGAATATATGCAGTTAATTGAAGAAGCTCATTCAAGTTCAGTTGGAGGACATAAAGGTGTAACCAAAACTTATGGAAGAATACGACAAAATTATTATTGGGAAAATATGAAAAATAATATTCAAAAATATATACAAAGTTGCCTCCAATGTCAATTAAAAAAATTAGTTAGAGTAAAAACAAAAGACCCAATGATTATAACAGATACACCAGGTACAGCATTCGAGAAAATAGCAATGGACATCGTTGGACCATTACCAAAAACTAAAAATGGGAGTGAATATATATTAACAATACAAGATAATTTAACTAAATATTCATTAGCAATTGCACTTCCAAATCATCAAGCAAGTACAATAGCTGATGCATTTATTAAAAAATTTATTTGTATTTTTGGATCACCCAAAGGAGTATTAACAGATCAGGGGACAGATTTTTTAAGTAATTTAATGAGAAGATTAGCAAAAAGATTTAGAATACGACAATTTAAAACAACCGCTTTTCATCCCCAGTCTAACGGATCAATCGAAAGATCTCATCACGTTTTAGGAGAATATTTAAAACAATTTATCAATAAAAATGAAGAATGCGATGATTGGTTAGAATTAGCCATGTTCTCATATAATACAAGCATTCATGAAGGCACCAAGTGCACCCCGTACGAGTTAATTTTTGGAAAATTAGCGCGATTGCCATCAAGCGATCCACCACTTGAACATGAAAAATTGGAGACTTAAGATCAATATTTAACAGACTTAATAACGAGACTTCATGAAATGAGAAACATTGCTAGAGAAAACTTGATTCTAGCAAAAGAAAAGTCAAAATTTTATTACGATAGAAATTGTAATTCACAAAATCTTAAACTCGGTGATGAAGTATTTCTACTACACGGAGGAAAAATTCATAAATTTGCAAATCAATATACAGGACCACATAAAATATTAGAAATTTTAAATAAAGGAAACGTTAAAATACAAGTTAAAAATAAACAAAAAATAGTACATACAAACAGACTTAAACTATCACGAATTAAACAAGAGTAATAAAACTGGATTATTTTTTTTTTTATAAAAATAACTATTTGTATAAAATTATTTCTAGTTTTATGTTTCAGAAAAGGACTAAAAAATTGAGTTATTTTTATTGAATTCAATTTTTATAACTAATAAACAAAATTTTTAATTATCTTTTTCACTATAATAATAATCTAATTGGAAAAATACTTCTTTAAAAAAAAATTCGCAAATTTAAATTCAATTTTTATAAAATTTTGACAATTTTTTTAATTTGTAATGATTTTATCTTAGATCTTAAGCACAATTCTACATACTTATTTTGCACTAAAAGAAATTGAAACTCAATTTTTTCACACAGTAAATTAAACTTTGTTACTTATTTTATACCAATTTATTGAAGAAGAAACTAAAAATGTCATTATTCAAAATTCTATTATCAAAATAAAATTATTTAAAATTCGTTCTCAACACATATTAAATTATGTCCAAATGTAGCATGAGAACAAAAGAAAACTGCATAAATGTAACAACTAAAAGCAACAAAATATAAGACATAAAGACACATTTTAAAAATTGTTATATCTGAAATGTAAAATGCGTCTTAAATATAAAAATTTAATATTTTCTATCTGTAAAATTAAAAGTACAAAATTTTGTTTCAGAAATGTAAAAGAAAAATATTGTATTAAAAAAGAAAATATTAAAATCGACAACGATTTTTAATTATAAACAAGTTTCAAATTTTAGAACAAAAGATTTTTGATGTAATTTAAAAGAAGCACAAGACTCATATTTGTAAAGCAATTTGTATAAACAAATTTTTATTCTTTTTAATTGTACGTAATTTCAAAATAAGATAAAAAAACTAAACATGTGAAATTTTTATAAATTTTTGTTTATGGTTAATTTAAATGATAATTGAAAATCATACATTAAAAGAATAATTATTGAAATGAAAAATATCGAGAGATATAAGATAAATTTAACTGAAAATTATTTTTCTAAATATTGTTTGTAAAGAATAAAAAAGAATGGATTGAATGCATGCATAAACGGTCATGACATTTCCTCTACAATATACGTTTTTGAATCGTTTGAGCATGTTTCGTTTCTCTCACATGCTCAATCTGAGAGGGGAGGTGTTACGTCCGTAACCTATTACTCTATAAATTATATTACTAATGTATGTGTGTTGTATTTACCTTATATATTTTTAACTCTTATAATCTATATTTTAATTATTGCATTATATTCAGTATATTTCTCTATTAAAATATTGTAATTATCATTTATACAATTTCTATATTAGTATTATATTTAATACATTTTTCTATTTTAATATTGTATTCTATTGTCATATATTATTTGCATATTGATTACTATACAAATGTACACTATGTATTTTGAAACTGTAACAATCCAAGAAAGGAAAGTAATACTATTACTCATGTAAAAAAGAATAACGATGAAGCGACAATTCGACAACCTTCTAAAAACGTAGGCCGGACGAAAGAAAGTAAAAGCAGCAAACCCCGAGAAGTTTAGGTGAACAACAAACGCCGAGAAACTTAACGAAAGGGCGATACGTACAATCTCCCGGAGGAAATATCAACAACGCATAGAGAAATTCTTTCGCTATTAACTAGCACAAGGAGAAACAAATTTTAGCACGTGTACAATTTTTCGGCATCATTACAGTTATGAAAATCTAATATAAAAAGGGCAAGCAGTTTCATTCAGACAGAGAGTAATAATTTGAAAGCCAACCTCATAACATCTTCAGTACAGAGAGTAATTTTTTGGGAATCAACCTGAACACATCGATCTAGTATTGCTCTAGTGTAAAGAGTATATCATCAACGAGTGAATTATATTTTCAAGTTTTAATTTGAAACAAAGTTCGAATCAGTGATTTAAAGTACAACTTAATAATTTCCAAAAATATATTAAATTGGAAATAAACCCAAGTATCTACGAAAGTCTAATATTGAAACGTAGTTCCAAGTTTCAACAAATCTTATATCGAAGTATAACAAATTTCGAAGCATCGAAATTTGTTTAAGAGGCGACAACTGTCTGGAAGAAAGCAGATATTTTCAAAATACAATACACTATCTCATTAGTGTAAACAAGAGGATCAACACTCAACCATTAAGGACAACTGTCACAGGCCCCATTGCGTCTAGCCCTCAACACCATTGGAGATCGGACAACCAGATATAACCACCAGTTCATACAATACCAGTAATCGTTATTCTTTAAAAGTAAGATTTTCTAAACTCAATTATACTCATTGTATTTTGTCAATTCTTTTCTTTCTTGTTGGTTTTTAAATAAATTATTCTCTCAGTACATTTAGTAGGCTCATTGACTTATCCTCATCCCAAATTAGATTCATCTATGAAACTAATTTAAAACGAGGAACGTTAGGAATATTTAAAAAGGTTTCTTGTTGTTTTTGACGTAACAATTCGTTCAAGTAATTCAAGATTTAAATGAAGAAAACATTTATTTTGTGAGACAAAGCAGATATTCTTGATCCAAGAAAATATGGAATTCGATCAAGAAGTTAAGTAGCATGTAAGAAATGCAGAATATATTAATTCAAAATCATTTATGTATCAAATCAAGAAAGTATGTTCTCTGTCCAAGAAAATATTTTCTTGATTTGAGAAAATTTATAGATTTCAATCAAAAAAATACTTTCTCAATACAAGTAAATTATTTACTTAAATTACCCCCCCCTTACCCCCATCCCATCTTTTCTTTTCATCTTGTTTGACTTAGGTCAAACATTTTTATTATTTAATTAATTAACATTTATATTTTTTATTTAACTAATTTAATAATTGTTATTTTACATATATATTTACATTTAATTATTACTTAACACAAATACAACAAATATACCTTGAAAGAGGAAAAAAAAAATTTTTAAAAAAATTACAAATTAATTAAATTAATTAATTAAAATTAATTAAATTAATTAAATTAATTAAAGAAATAAATTAATTTAATTAATTAATTAATTAATTAAATTAATTAATTAATTAAATTAAATTAATTAATTATTAATTAATTTTTATTTTAAAATTAAAAAATTTCAATTAATTAAATTTTTTTTTTTTTTAAATTAAAAATAAAATTCCACGGTCGGAGGAATTGAACTCGGGTTGCACGCACCAGAAGCCGTCACGCTACCACTATGCCATCCTAGCCTCAATGGACAGTTTTCAAAAACTGATATTTAAGTTGCATATACATTTGAAGAAAAATATTTTCTTGGATCAAGAACACTGGCATTGTGTTAAGTAAAAAAAAGTTTCAAAGCAAATAAATAAAATGATTCGATTCAAGAAACATGAATTCTCCACATAATACTTTATTATTTCGCTTAAGAACATGATATTCTAGATTCAATACTTTTTGGTACTTCGGAAAAGTAAAATATTTGGTTGAAATAATTGCATATTGAGTTCTGACAAATACTAAATTGTTAATTCAAGAATTCTGTTCAATGCTAATAATTACTTGACACAAGAAAATGAATTTCTTTCTTCAAATAAATATGGGATTAATTGAATATAATTTTTAATCAACTTGAAACAAATATTTACTTATATTAACCTTCGTATTTTCTTGAATCAGGATTATATGAGCGTTGAATTAAGTAAAAACTTTTTTAAAGGAAACAAAAGAATGATTTAATTCAAGATCTTACACTTAATTGAATTGAATAAATAAAATATTTCATTCCAGAAAATATAATATTCTCGCAAGAAATTAATGATTTTGAAACATGAGAATATAGAAATGCTTCAAGTAAAAGAAATGCTTAGATTAATTAATATATTTTTCTGAAACAAAATAATTTTTAATTGAGTTGAAACAATTATTAACTTGTATTAATCTTCCCATTTTCTTGGCTCAAGACTATGGGTGTTGGATGAAATAAATAGTTGCTTTAAAGGAAATAAAAAAATTATTTGACTCAAGATACCAAATGACTCAAGGTAAATTACTTGACGTGAGAACATGATATTCTTGATTCAATACTTTTTCGAGACTTGGCGCATGTAAAACAGTTCGTTTGAAACAGTAAGATATTTACTTATGTCAAACCCATATTTTCTTATTTTAATAACTTTGATCAATGCTCAAAATTACTTGACACAAGAAAATAAATTTCTTCCAATAAGAAAATATGGGTTTGTTTCAAATAAATCAGGTCAAGAAAATGCATTTACTTGATTCAATGAACTTTTTTTTCAGTGTACAATTGAGGTTTAAAGATCATGAAAGTGCATTTTCCCATAAGACAGCAGGTAAAATGTGAAAAAATAAAAACACATAACTTTTACCAGAAGTACCCTTGCACTCTAAAAGTTTAAATACATCTTTTTAAAATCAATATCTAGCAGTGTGCCAAATTTGATCAAAAACTCTCTGTTATTTCTATTACCGATAGAACCTCCTTAATTTATATTAAAAATTCTTTATCGGAAATGCACAAATATAAAAATATGCATATTTGGCAATTAGGAATACAATGCAACATCTACAAACTCGTACAAATTCTAAATAATTTCAGTTTTTGTTTATGTAAAGACTTAAAGTTATTAGATTTTAAAAAATTTAAGATTTGTTAGCAAAGAGATAAAGTATTTCTAGTAATATAATAATTGAAGATAAATTGCTGCCAAAGTCCTGTCTTTACTACGTCTTTAAAATTATGGGCAAAAAACGTTTCTTTGCAAAATTAAAAATCCAAAAAAAATTTAGTTAAACTTTATTAATCTATCTCAAAGTACCTACTCTCATCTTATGTCCGCAGGTGAGATCTACAATTTAAAAAAAAAATTCAACCCAAAAGCTCTTCATGATTTCCAGATATTTATAAAAATGTGATGTTTACACACACACACACAAATACATTTGCAAGCCACACTTTTGAGTTTAGTACATTTAAATAGAAAAATTTTCAGGAATAAAAAAAATCGAAATTTTAATTTTTTAAAAATAATGTTTAGAAAAAACATAATTAATTTGTTTAAATAATTGATAAATACTTACACAATACCTTTTATTTTTGTGTTTAATTATTTCCTGCGTAAAATGTTGAGAAATGTAAAAAAAAATTTCTTGGTTAATGTTGAAAAAATGTTACAATTAACAATAAAAAATTGTTCAAATTTTTTAAAAATTTATTAAATTAATACTGAATGTTTATATGTTAATTACCCATTAAATTTCAGGTAAAAAACTCGAAGAAATATACTACAAATTGAATTTTTCAATCACGTTCTTTTTTCCAAAATTTAATTAATTAGCGTATTGTTTATTTAATAAAAGTGTAATTATATAAAATTTTTACTTCAGGAATACTAAAACATGATTTCTAATGTACTTAAAAAATTTTTAAATGTTAAAAACTTTATTTTATAGCAACATATCGATTTTTTCATACTTTGTTATAAACAAAGAAATATAAATAAACAAAAATTAAAAAATCGGCCTGGAGGAATCGATAGAGAATTTAGTATAACGAAGATTTAAAAAAAAATTGCTTAATTTGAATGAAAATTGTGACCTCTAGACTGATTTTGACACAAACACTGTTAGAAAAGAATTGAAAATTCAACAACTTTTCAATTACATAAGTTATTGAATTTTAATTCAATTCAGCTTGAATTGAAAATTAAAGAACTTGAAGTGAATATTAATTGGTTTGTAATTGAAAATACAAACGCAGTTATTGAAAATTCATTACTGTTATTGAAAAAATGAAAATCCATTGGTTTGTAATTGAAAAATACAGACACAGTTATTGAAAATTCGATACTGTTATTGAAAATTCAATACTGTTATTGAAAATTTATTACTGTTATTGAAAATTCAATACTGTTATTTAAATTTTTTTTTTTTTTAATGTTTGTCACATCTGGTTTGGAAAATTTCTACAATTTCTTAGAAGTTTTTGACAAAAGGTCCTTTTAGCGTCAGTTGCTTTACAGCATTTGCCATAGGAACTATACATCCGCGCGTGAAACTCTTCTTGTTTTTACAGTGTTTTAAATAAAAAATGAGTGTTTAAAATTTAATTCAAAATAAATATATTATAATATTATATTTTATTATTATTTATTGAACAGCAATAGTGAATTTTTAATCTACTTGTGTACATCAGTTAATTTCGACGAATTTCAATTTCTAGGGATAAGTAATTTTATTGTTAGTGTGGGTTATGATTAATATAATATTGATACTATTTTATTATTGTTCTTCATAATTGTTTGCTATGGTTTGTGAAAAATATTTTGTTAAATAGTTTTGTAATCAAACATATTTTGTGAAATAAAACGAATCTCTATAAACTACAATTATTTTCTTCAATCTTGGTAAATATTCATCATTAATTGTAAAATTCACAGAAAAGAAGAAATTTTTGTGAATTTTCTCTAAAAAAATTTTTACAGTGTATGTACCTATACACAATACTGGTCAAACTTACTTAATTTTCAATTTCATATTATTGAATTTTCAATTCTATATTATTGAACTTTTAATTCCATGTTATTGAATTTTCAATTCCATGTTATTGAATGTTCAATTTCATGTTATTGAATTTTCAATTCCATGTTATTGAATTTTCAATCACAGTTGCTATTGAATATTCAACTAAAAATTCAATGACACGGATTGATATGGACTTCACTTACATGTTATTGAAAATTCATATAGATATTTCTAACAGTGAAAAGTACATTTGGCCCCACTGTGTGCCGAGTCCCATACTGACTTTAATGTGAACAGATCTTCTATTCACTTACATTATTATTTTTATTTGTCAAAATATTTATTTTTATTGGAATATTCAATTTAAAACTAAAAATGAAATAACCGAAAATATTAGAATACTTTGAATTTTATAAAACTTTTCACTAGAATTTTAATTTTTCTTTAGATAAATACAAATCCTTTGTCATTTTCCCTAAAATGATTTATTTTAAAACGTTTAAAAAAAGATATTATATTTAAATATGTATAAATGAAATAAAAATCCCAATGTAAAGATTTTTTAAATTTAAACTATTCTATATATTTTTACATATTATTTCATTCTAAACTTTACATTTAGTTTTCTTAATTGAACATTAGAATAAAATATAATAACAATTATATGTAAAACAAAATAATAAATAGGTATTACATTAGCGGCTAAAAACAAAACAAACGCACACCTAACCTCAAAATGAGATAAAACATTTCACTTAGATATTCTTCTAAATTCATTTTTAACAATAGAACTTTATCACAGAAACAATTAATGCTACACGTCGCACACTACGAACAAGACCGAGACTTCCGTGTATATCAAAAACGAAGAACGAAAGTAAATCTTATTTACTTTAATCAATGACTAAATTATTATTAATATTGTTAATAATTATTTAAACTTATCGACGGTTTAGAGTGCAAACCTGCTAACTCACATTTATGAAATTTTTCAGGAGAGTCAAAAAACTTTTCAAACGTATTTTTAGGTTATATTCTTATGGAAGAAAACTTTCAGTATATTTGTTTTATTAATAGAATAACACAATGCTACTTAATAATAATAAGTACTTCCTTTTGAAATATATTTTAATTGATATCTCTTACACTCAACATATAGACACATTTCAATACAATACAATATATTATGTGGAGTTATAGCAGTGCAATTTGACAGGTATGGAGTTAGCTGTTTTACTCACAACACTTTTTTAGCAATTTAGAGACATAATTTCGTCAAACTGTTTTACTTGGCTGATGTATCACCTCTTTATCTATCAAATACAAAAAGAATCTCAAATTTGATAAAAAGTGGAGTTAGCAGGTTTGCACTTTAAACCGTCGTTATACTTTATTCAAATACAAATTATAAACACGTATAAATACACGTATAAATACACGTGTAAATACACGCGTAAATACACGTCTAAATCTTGTTTCAAATTCGTACTTGTTACAACATGTATAAATACACATGTATTTATACGTGTTTATTTTCACTAGGGTTTGAATTAATAAACGTCAGGTGACGCGAAGGAGCGCTCTTAGCGTTCACTTTCGGTAACACTAAACGGCCATTTGCTTCCTATTGTGTAGTGTCAAAGGTTTTTCCTGAGCAAGCTGCAATCTTTTTCCAAGATTTTTAAATTCAAAAAATATTTATACAAACAACAAGTGCGTGAAGTGACATTGAAATCATCGTTTATCACTTTTTTAGAACTGGGAAAGTGTGTACACATTCTCTTTATTTTCTTTTTTGTTTGTATATATATCCAGGGCCGGCGCAGCCAATATTTTTGTGGTATGGAGTTTTATTCTCCATGGTGGGGGGATGAAGGGAGGGGATTTTAGGTGAAAAAAGTATTTATTTATGTTATAATGTATATAGTTTATTTTTAGTATTATTATACTATTAATTATTAAATACTTTATTTACTTTAAAAACAAACACACAGTCATGTAACCAAAGCTCGTAAGAAATATGTGTGCTTTTGCACATGCGCTGCTGGTTTCATTAAGAACCCGCCAATTAGGTAGTTCAAGTTGGGTGGGGAAAATCCAATATGGCTGACATCAGCTGATTTACCGGAGGACAAACAATGCATTGAATTCAATGGGACAAATCAGTTTTTTAACCATAACTTTTTAAAAATTCATTTTTAAACCATAGTGTAATGGAAAAATTAAAAAATATAACGGTCATATCGAACAAGAGCATTTAAAGTTATTTTGCTTCGAATAGAAAGGCTCTTAGACGCAGTCCAAATTGTTTAATTTATTATGTTATACAGTTGACTTTTGTTGAACTTGAGTTGAAAAGTTTATATTTATTACGAATTATGATCTCAGCTGTTTATTATAGGTTATTTAGGAGGTTATGTATGTTCAAGACTAAAGAGAAAAATGTTCAATATTAATGCCATGTTTATATTATTGAAATAAAAAATTTTAATGAAATATTTTTAAATTTAACCTTAGTTTTTTGTATTTATTTTTTTACAATATATTTATCATAAATAATCCTTAAAAAACGCACGAGACTCGCATTTCACTCTCATGCATCATGTACCTTTATGACATGCAAGCGTAATGCGTCTCATATGAGGACGCATCTGTCTGCATCAGTGAAGGCACGAGTGCGAAAAGAAACCTCATACATGCGAGAGATATGAGACGCATATCAATCTCAAATTGTTATCTGGGCTCCTTCTCTCCCTCTCTAACGGATCGGGGCCCAGTATCATTTAAATGCGATCTGAACTTGTTTTTAAATGATTACAACAAATTGATAAGGTGCTGTAATATCTCTTAAATATCTCATAATTAAAGTGCGCAAAATACTCTTTTTTTCCTTGTTCACTAATGTACAACTTAATTTATACAAGCCGAGAAATAATTCAATTAGGAGATTTTTAATTTAACATACGAAAAAAATGTGAGTGTATAAAAAAGGTGTACGTGGTTGTTTTTCTTTATGCACTTCTTTTTATTCGTTTAGTTTTCATTCCTCGAGAAATTACGAAAGATCGAAATGGAAGTCTTTTTGAATTCAACATCGAAGGCGTCAATTATATACGATTCCAATGGAAACTGGACTAACTGGCTTTATACACGTCTGTCAATAAAATGCGAACGCCCAGTCATATAAGAAAACCACATTCATCCAAGAATGCAGTGTTGGTAAATCGTCGTGAAGATATTAAAAATTGTTTAATTATATTTTATAGTTATTTATTTATTCTTCTTACAATAAAATATTCAGTATGCAAAATTTTTTGTCACAAGAATTTTTGTTTCATTAAATTTGAGTTAAATTGATATTTTACTTAAAAAATAATTTCCAATTTTTATTTCATAATATTTAAATTCACAGAATTTTTGTTTAACCTTATTTCTATTTAACCTTATTTTCATTTAAAAGAATTCCTATTGAACCTTCTTTTTGCTTCCTCATGAGGAAGCTTTCGTGACGATTTTCAATTTTTCTAAAGAAGGTCATATCATATGGACTCATTTTCATATAGAACATATGTATATTCAATTCTGAGCAAATGTCCAGATGTATGTGTGTGTGTGTATGTCACAAAAAATTGTGTACAAATTATCTCAGACAAATTTTGATGGATTGTCCTGAAATTTTGCAGGTTTATTGCAGTCATTAATACCTAAAATCTGACACAAGAATTTTCAAAAAGATATACTTACAAAATTTTTTTTATACAATTTTTTTAAAATTTAGAAATTTTTTTTTGTATTTTTTGAAATAATTTTTTTATTTATTAATATTTTCATTAATTATTAAAGGAGAAGAAGCTATCAATAATCCGAATCAAATTTTTACAAACAAATTAAATATCTTAAATAAATCTCTATAAGCTCATAGATTTCACATGTATCGACAGCACAGCTGCCCGAATACAGAAACCTGCTTTATCTATGAGCTTATAGAGATTTATTTAAGATATTTAATTTGTTTGTAAAAATTTGATTCGGATTATTGATAGCTTCTTCTCCTTTAATATTTAACTGCCGAATGATAAATTCACTTTCTATAATTTTCATTAATTATTCTTAAAATTACATTCCTGACAAGAAAACGAATCGATTGATGTATACAAAGTATATATATTTAATCAAAATTTATAAAATTAATAAATATTTTTCTTTTTCACAAAAAATCAAATTTTGTAATAATTTATTTAATATTAATATTACATATTTTATAATGATTATTCTATCATAAAAAAAGAAGCAATTGGCATATGAAAGTGTAAATTTCACCAAATATTTGTATAACAACTTATAAATGATTTATATAATTTTATTTTCAACAAAACTTCTGGACGAACCCTTTTGTACATAGTTTTTCAAATGTTTGCAAACCGCAAAATAATTATATTTAATTTATGAATATTTCTTGCCACATCAAAAAGAAATTTACTTGAGAAGAATATAAATGCTTCGATTGTTATGCTTTTGAAAAATTATAATTTGGTTTTCATGGTCATTTGTACCTAAAATGAAGTAATAAATACACTACCGTCCGTGAGTATCAGGACGCCCCTTTTTTCATGAGTGGAAAAATGCTGAAAACTTAGGAAATAACAAAATAACAAGAACCATACCCTAAAAAATAACAATTTTTAAATAACTCTTTAACAGAAATTTAGAACTAATTTAGTGCTCTAACATAACATTAAAAAGAAGTTTCCAAAAACTACCCTTAATCTCAAAAACTACCTAACAAAAAAAATATTTTTTCAAAATTTTGTTCATAGAAATTTAGAACTAATTTAGTGCTCTCACATAGGATTAAAAGGAGTATTTTTTAAAAACTACCTAATAAAAGTGAAGAAACAAATTTAAAAAAAAATTTTTCCGATAGAGTTTTAAAGCTAATAAAGTTCTCAAACTTAGTACTAAAAGATATTTTCCAAAAACTAATTTTAACCCGAGCTAATTTAGTGCTTAAACAATGCACAAAAAAAATTTTTCACAAAACTACCTTTTACCTCAAAAACTACTAGAAAATAAAGACATAATTATTTCTTAAAAATTTTTTCAGAGCAATTTAGAGATAATTTTGTGCTCAAGAATAGAAATTAAAAGTAATTCACAAAAACTACCTTTTACCTCAAAAACTATCTACAGAAACTAAAAAGGCACATATTTCCAAAATTCTTTTCATAGGAACTTAGAACTAATTTAGTGCTCTAACATAGCATTAAGAAAAATTTTTCAAAAACTACCAAACGAAAATACATTAAATAGAAATTTTTAAAAACTATCTAACGAAAATAAAAAGGCTTATTTTTTCGAAATGTCTATATTTTTTTAAAGTGATAAAATTATTATAAAATATGCTATATGTATTTTTCGTTTTTTATATAAAATTAATAATATTTATTGTTTTTTTGTAATCTAAACTTAGATTAACATCAGACATTTTCTAATTTTTTATATCAATATATGTTCTTTAATTATTGTCTATCGTGAGTAAAATAGTAAGCTTGGCAAGAACTATTCAAGGTTTTCTCGTAGTTTTTTTGGTTTGGATGGTTGCAGATCATTAAATTCGATCTAAACATTTTGTCTCCAGCATACAGCTGTAAAATGGCCTGCTCTTACTTCTTCTATTTCTAAATCAGGGCCATAATACAGTACAGGACCCAGTAGATGGCACTCTTCGCTGTTTTTTACTGAATCTTTTAGTTTACGTTGTATATCACATAATCTTGTTTTTGTAAAACCACATGCATAGTCTATCTCAATAGTTATTTTATTTTTATTTTATTTTTTTCATAGTAATTCAAAACTAATTTAGTGCTAATTTAGTACCATATATAAAAATTTAGAGCTGTTAAACTTCTTAAGGAAACGTATGGTACTACAAATGCTTGACGTATAGCTACAAGTACCATACCGTAAAAAATAACAATTTTTAAAAAACTTTTTCACAGGAATTTAGAACTAATTTTGTGCTAATTTAGTACCATATATAAAAATTTGAAGCAGCTAAACAATTTAAGAAAACGTATTGTACTACAGGCTTGACGTATCGCTACAAGTACCATACCCTAAAAAATAACAATTTTTAAAAAACTCTTTCACAGGAATTTAGAACTAATTTAGTGCTCTAACATAGCATTAAGAAGAATTTTCCAAAAACTATTCTCAACCTCAAAAACTACCTAGGGTAAGTGCGTCAATTGCTGTAAATGCTTCAATTGCTGCGCGTTTATGAAATTTGTAATTATTTATAATTTAACAAAATAATTATGTTTAAAAATGTTTTGAATAATTATTTTGATCAATACGTGATACAATGATCTATAAAGATACACATTAAAAATATAATTAGTTTAATTATTTAACTTACAATTCTGCTTACCGCAGAAATTGAAACATGCTTGTGAAATGCATGTACTTCAATTGCTGTGGACAAAATGACATCTAAATCCATGTTATTAAGGCCGCAGAAACTGACGCGCAGCAATTGACACAGCCCGCAGAATTAAAAGCTTTTGATATAATTTTTAATTATTTATTTATAATCAAACGCTCTGATTTTATAGGCTATTAGTTTTTGTAAAAATTTCTTAAGAGCACAAACAATTAATTTAAAAAAATTTTAATTTAATTCCTTTGCTATAAATATTTTTTTTCTACGCAAAAGATATTCTAGCTGAAATGCCGCAGGAATTAGTGCACTTACCCTACAGAAAATAAAAAGGCGAAATTTAAAAAAAATGTTATAGGAATTTATAGCTAATTTAGTGCTCTAGAATGGCATTAAATAGATTTTTTCAAAAAGCTACATTTAATCTCAAACTCATAAAAATTTTCCTACATTTTAGTCTAAAACTACTCGCATGTATTAGTGAGACTCTACTAACTTTATTGTAAAATACTTACTAATTAAATGTAACTCTTTGCATACGTATGATTGGTTTTTTTCTATAAAATTACTAATTTTCTAGTATTAATTGAGTAGGTTTATATTAGAAATTAGCAAATTGTTCTATTGCAGCAATTGAAGCATCCGCAACAATTGACGCACTTACCCTAGGTAGTTTTTGAGGTTGAGGATAGTTTTTGGAAAATTCTTCTTAATGCTATGTTAGAACACTAAATTAGTTCTAAATTCCTGTGAAAGAATTTTTTAAAAATTGTTATTTTTTAGGGTATGGTACTTGTAGCGATACGTCAAGCCTGTAGTACAATACGTTTTCTTAAATTGTTTAGCTGCTTCAAATTTTTATATATGGTACTAAATTAGCACAAAATTAGTTCTAAATTCCTGTGAAAAAGTTTTTTAAAAATTGTTATTTTTTACGGTATGGTACTTGTAGCTATACGTCAAGCATTTGTAGTACCATACGTTTCCTTAAGAAGTTTAACAGCTCTAAATTTTTATATATGGTACTAAATTATCACTAAATTAGTTCTGAATTACTATGAAAAAAATTTTGGAAAAATATGCTTTTTTATTTTCGTTAGGTAGTTTGTGAGGTTAAGGGTAGTTTTGGAAAAATGTTTATGTCATAAAATTCTAGATTTACAACTTGATTAAATTATTAATCAATGAATAAAAAAATCGTACGTACTTTTAGGCCCATTTATAACTATTGAGATAGACTATGTATGTGGTTTTACAAAAACAAGATTATGTGATATACACCGTAAACTAAAAGATTCAGTAAAAAAATTGGACAAGTACGAGTTGTACTCGCACTGCATTGGCGGGTTCCGCACACAAATATTAAAACAATACTTGCAACATTGATCGGTAATTGGTAGAATTAAAATAAACAATTATAAAAATATATTAAAATCATTTGATTAAAAAAAATAACTAAAAAAAATTAAAGTATTGTATATATCTAATATTGTAAACAATAATAAGCAGAGGAACAAAATTTTCAAAATTTATTATAGTTCCTCTGCTTATTATTGTTTACAATATTAGATATACAATACTTTAATTTTTTTTAGTTATTTTTTTATCAAATGATTTTAATATATTTTTATGATTGTTTATTTTAATTCTACCAATTACCAATCAATGTTGCAAGTATTGTTTTAATATTTGTGTGCGGAACCCGCCATTGCAGTGCGAGTACAACTCGCACTTGTCCAATTTTTTTTTATTTTTAGTTAAGAAATTAAAGTCAGAAAACAATCTCTCATTTATGCTCTTAAAATTTGACTCTCTTCCTTAAAATATTTAATGCCACGTGTTTAAACTAAAAGAAATTTAAAAAAAATTTTTTTTTATTTTTTTCAAAAAGTTTCTTAAATAAATTTTTTGTCGTCAGACTATAATAATACACTAGGATACCAATTTTCAGCTCATTAGGTCAAATAATGTAAAAGTTAGGAAAAAAAAATTTTTTTTAAAAATTTTTTAGTTTTTCCTTGACAACGCTATGGCCATCATTACATATCAAGTTCTCTATATTTTTCCTGTAATATTCGAGTGAAAATACACCAGCATGCAAAATTTCAGCTCTCCATGTCGAACAGTTTAGAAGTTAAGGGGGGGGAATGGTCACTTTTTATGCATTTTTGGCCAAAAATCTTGATATTTCCTTGACAACGCTATGCCCATCACGTCCAATTACATTCGCTATATTTTTCCTGTAATCTACGTGTGAAAATACAAATCTGAACCAAATTTGAGCTCTTTAGATCAAATAGTTTAGCCGCTAGGGGGGGGACACGATTTGGCTACGGACAACAGAGTCTCACCAATAGGGTTCCGCCGATACACCGTAGGTGTACGGAACCCTAAAAACAGCGAAGAGTGCCATCTACTGGGTGCAGTACTGTATTATGGCCCTGATCCAGAAATAGAAGAAGTAAGAGCAGGACATTTTACAGCTGTATGCTGGAGACAAAATGTTTAGATCGAATTTAATGATCTGAAATCATCCAAACCAAAAAAACTACGAGAAAACCTTGAATAGTGCTGCCAAGCTTACTATTTTACTCACGATAGACAATAATTAAAGAACATATATTGATATAAAAAATTAAAAAATGTCTGATGTAAATCTAATTTTAGATTATAAAAAAACAATATATATTATTAATTTTATATAAAAAACGAAAAATACATATAGTAGAGGTGTGCAAAAAGCTCGAATAGTATGATCGAGCTCGAGCCGGGCTCGATACTCGAGTCAGGCTCGAGTTTTAGTTACTCAAAAATATTTGAGTGCTCGAAAAATTCAAGTGCTCAAAATTATTTTAGGTTTAATACTGCACGTGTCGGGTGGAATTTGGTTCAAGTTCGGATTGATTCTGCTCAGCTCTGCTAGAAAAACGAAAAGCTTGAAATACTCGAGGGTAGTTTTTGAAAAATTTTTCTTAATGCTATGTTAGAGCACTAAATTAGTTCTAAATTCCTATGAAAAGATTTTTGGAAATATGTGCCTTTTTAATTTCTGTAGATAGTTTTTGACGTAAAAGGTAGTTTTTGTGAATTACTTTTAATTTCTATTATTGAGCACAAAATTATCTCTAAATTGCTCTGAAAAAATGTTTAAGAAATAATTATGTCTTTATTTTCTAGTAGTTTTTGGAAAATACTCCTTTTAATTCTATGTGAGAGCACTAAATTAGTTCTAAATTTCTATAAAAAAAATTTTGAAAAAATATTTTTTTTTGTTAGGTAGTTTTTGAGATTAAGGGTAGTTTTTGGAAACTTCTTTTTAATGTTATGTTAGAGCACTAAATTAGTTCTAAATTCCTGTTGAAAAGTTTTTTAAAAATTGTTATTTTTTAGGGTATGGTACTTGTAGCTATACGTCAAGCTGGCAGTACCATACGTTTTTTTTAAAAGTTTAGCAGCTCTAAATTTTTAAATATGGTACTAAATTAGCACTAAATTAGTTCTTAATTCTGGTATAGAGGAAAATTTTTTTTGTGAAAGTGGTACTTGTAGGTTTATGTACCTGTCAAAAAGGTCAATGTAAAATATGTTCATTTAATAGATATACTAAAATTCAAAAAAGCTTTTTAATTACTTAAGGGGACACCCAAGTCACCTAAAAACAATGCAAAAAGAGTCAACTTTCGGTACTCTCTAAATTTGAATCAGCGAAAAGTCGCTAATTCACCAGCCCAGAGTATGCAGCTGATGAAATAGCGTATATACACTGATATGCACTGATTTTCCAGCGTATATACGCTGTTTCATCAGCTGCTTACTCTGGGCTGGTGAATCAGCGACTTTTCGCTGATTCAAATTTAGAGAGTACACTTTTCTCGAAAACTATTATTCCAATTGCGTTCGCCCTTTTTTCATTCGATTACAAATATAATCAATTATATGAATAAGAAGTAATACGACATTATCTTCAATAGAAACTTTTTTATGAATCTTTATACTAAAAGCAAAATAAAAATCCCATTTTCTCTGATTCATTGACTCATATCTCCGTTTGTACAAATCAAAATGATGTTAAACTTTTTATTCGTATTCTTGGAACCTTACTGAACAAAGTAAAAGAAAAAAATTACAAATCGGTTTAGTAGATTCGGAGAAAAGTGTACCGAAAGTAAAAAATTGGAAAAAACAATTTTTACAGGAGAAACGAAAAAAGAAAAAATACTAACAACTCATGGTATTTAGAATCATGTAATCAGATTTTTTCTACTCTTTAGAAAAGGTTTTAAAAAGTCTTGTTCTATTCCTAATTGAGTCTACTTTTAGAAAATCAAATAAAAAAAATCGATTTTTTTTGTCATTTTTCCACTTAGGTGTCCCCTTAATTATATAATTAAAAAAAAATTTTTTTTGTTGAAAAAGTGTCAATCTGTTTTTCAAAATTCTTTGATCCGACTTTCACAGTTTCAAATTTTTTTGGAAAAATTTATATAATACAATACCATTAATTAATTTAGATTCTACATTAAATAGAGATTGAAAAAAGACCAAGAACGCTAAAAAAAGTTAATAAGTTTTCGAGAAATTAAAAAATTACGAAAAGCATACATAATCCAGTATTTTTTCTGTATCTGACAGAATAGTCAACGAAAATTCTTCGATCAGGTGTCAGTCTTTTCAAAATTTCATTAGTTTTCAGGAAAAAAACACGAAAAATTTTTGTCATTCTTATTTTATACGTTTCAAGCATTTTTCCACTTATGAAAAAGGGGTGTCCTGATACTCACGGACTGTAGTGTAGATTATTAATTTAAGTAAATATTTTTATTAAGGAAGCTAAATAAATGGTCTCGAAATGAACAACTTGTTATATATTGTTTATATTTAATTTCTTAATCTTAATTTGTTTTAAATTTTTACAAGTTTATTTTTTAACCCTAATTATCTTATATCAAATTTATTTTCACAAACAACATAATTATTCTAGATTAAAAAAGTCTCTTATGTTTTCACTCCCAGTGCAGTTTTTTCGGTTAAAAAACAGAGGGAATGACATTTGACACGAGCAACTCATCAGTTACTTTTTATTAATCCCTTGCCATTATGCGGATCAAGGGTAAATTATAGTATTTCGTCTCTGGTACACGCTCAATCTTTTTCTCCTCCATTCTTCATTGTTAACATGCGAGAAAACTTTTGTGGTTGAGTGACGAGGAATCTAGAGGGTAGATGCTATATATGATTCAAGCCGTAAATTGTATACACATTGTGTACAATAGTTCGATTAGATACACATCAGAAACTCAGAAGAATTGTGTTCTTAATATTCACTAGGAATTATTATCATTTTATTATTACTATTTTTCTAAAAAAATTTTAATGGTCAAATATTTTAAATATTACGGTTAGATGAATGTGAGTAAATGGGTGTCTAATTGATTTTATATACGAACACTGTATATTGAAATTATCAAATGAATAGTGTTAGAAAAAGATTTTTATAAATCATCCATTAGCGATGCTTGTGAAATGATAAACATGATGCAACTATATTAATGATGTGAATAATCTTCACCGTAAATTTACACTGCTTTTTTAAGATGAAAAATTTTATCTGTAGTGAAAAATTGCCATGTCCATGTCCCAAGTTTTAGACAAATAGACAGTGAATATTATAAACATAAAAAATTTTAAAAATTCAATTAATCGAAATTGCAAATGGTTAGAACAATAAAAATATTTGCGAACAAATTATGAGTATATTCATGTATTTTGTACCTACGGAACCATTTTTAGCCTATTGAACAGAAGCATATTTATTCGATTTGATCTCAATATGAAATGCATCAAAATTAAATACACATTTTTCCGGTAAATTGAAAGAAGAAATGATGAATGCTAATAATAAATTTTTAAATAAGAAAAACCGGACTTGAGGATACTTCCTGGAACTAAAATTTAAAAAAACTTTCCGATTACATTATAAATTCAATTGAAGAGATGAATCTTGTTTTTTAAAAAAGTGGACACCTTCTTGTTCATACATGAGTTTCGACGTCAAAACAACAATCAAACCCTCGCGAAACGTCTTATTTCCTCTCCTCCGCTTTCTCATATCTCGAGGAACGATCTTCTGGTGCTTTTTTCGTTGCCATCCTCGACCTTGAGGTTCACGTCAAGATACAACTGCAGGCATCATCTCACTAAGAGTCACTGGCCCCTTATCGAGGGAGTCGACCTCGGAGGTGAGGTCGACTCCGGGATCGAGTATAGGACTCGGAGGTTGTCCATACATTTGGCGGAGGCGTAAAGAAGAGCGAGAGAAAACGAGCCGAGATAAAATGAAGAGGTGGGCAAAAGCACGCTCGAGGAAAGAAGTAGTAGAAGAAGAAGAAAAACCAAACAAAAAAGCATAATAAATAAAAAAGATAAAGGAGGCGTAGGAATGAAAACAAAGGAAGAAATGTTGATGCTCTGAGTCTGATTCTGATACCGGTCATTTTGAACTTCAGGGTTATTCTATTTATAGCGTGATGTTGGCTATATTTAGCTTCAACGAGAAAGCTCTGCGAAGATGAGAGATGAGATGTGCGAGAGGGGGAAGGAAAAGGAGGCACGGAATCGCAAAACCAGAGAAAAAGAAACGATGAGATGAATCCAAACTGTTTGATATATTTTTACCAGGAAGAATCTTTATACCCCAAGATGGGAAGAGAACAGGACCATGTTAACAGATTCATGGATAACAAGCTGACATCTACTCCAAATCTGGCTATCTTACCTTAAACGCTGTACCACTTCCCATTACTCGTATATATATATATATACCCCTAACCCCTGTTTCGGATGTCAGACACGTATGAAACGCCCACGTCCCAGGTTCAATCTCCTCCGAGTTTTTACAAGAAAAATCCTTCTCGAGCATCACCATGCACTTTTACAGCAAAAATTGTTTCTGCACGGTTAATACTGCAGCCAATGCTACTTCTAATACTGGTTCTTTTACTGCTACTAATACTCTGGCTAATGCTTTCTATTCTGCTAATACTGCTAGTGATACTACTACTAATACTGCTACTAATAAATACTACATACAAGATTATTGCAAGCTTGCCCTGTAAACTTACTAAGCAAAGTTGCGGAATTATTATAAAGTATTATATTATTATAAAGTTATGAGGACATTTTTCTACTTGCAGCAAGTTTCCTGCAAGCTTACATGTTGGTTACTGCTTTAAGAGCAGTATGGAATGTATGAAACATAATTGTCTAGTCTTCAAAAGTGATAATTTTCCAACGATAACGGTAGTTATACAGGAAGCAAAATATTAATGATGTTGGTAACACTAACAGTATTTAATGCTACAAATAAATGTCGATTCGCATTGACCTTTAGTGTCGACAAGTATTTTTCAGGCTTTCTGGAGACAACATGTCACCCGTGTCACTGCTATCATTCACTTAGAGATTACAAATTTTTAGAGCGTACTTTTTGAACCTAAAACTAAAACCGAAATCAAAATCGCTCAAATAACCTTTAACTTTTGTAACGAATTGTTTCGTTACTTACTCTATACCTAATCACCTTCTTGAGAGTTGTGATTTTCATGAAATCTGAATTTGAATGATTTTGCGCATGATTAAATGTCAGCGTGTGTCACATCGTCAGCGATCCTTCCCTAGTCTTCTTCAGGTTCCGTTCCGTGGAGATAAGAAAGAAGGGTTCTTCCCAATCAGATGGTTCGACACTTAATTGTAAAGCTCCAAAAAGTCGTGACGCGATTTGCTGAGTGTCATACTCGAGATATATTTTAAGAGTTTTATTAATTATTTTGTAGAGTTCTGCTGATTAATTTGAGTTTGAGTTTTTATTAATAAATGTTGTTTTTGTTTAATTTGTCTTTTAATGAGTTTGTGATTATTGAGGACCTGAGAAGAGTACCAGAGAGAGTAGAGTACTGTTGGTAGCGTTTAAACTGTTAAGTTTAAAATGATCGTTTGGTTGTACGTTGTTTTGAATCACGGCGTCGGCTTGTCAAAATTCCCCGCGATAAGATATTTTGTGGATATTTGAGAAAAGCGGCAGTTGCGAGTAATAGGAAAATTCTTGTACAGGATTTGATACAAATGATATTTATTGAATATTTAAATATATTGATATCGATTATAAATAAATCTGTATGTCATACTTTTCAAAAAGCTTGCAAAACCTGCAGTGCAAAATTATGTTTATAACATATAAGCTAGTCGCAAGCTTGTGTTCTGCAAAGTTACTGATCAAGCTTGCAGCAAGCTTACCTTCTGTGAAATTGTAAGGACATTTTGATACACTTTTAAAAATCTGACAGTGAGACAATTAGTAAAAATTATCGACTCCCCTTTTCAAAAATTTCGAATTGTTTTCAAAACTTGAGAAATAATCATCACTGCAAGATAGAGAACAAGTATGAATCTAAAGAATTAAAGATCGCGTTAAAGCTGGGAAAAATGTCGAGAACATGGTATCCCATCTGAACAAGTGTTTTATAACCGTTTCCGCAAAGCAAAATGGTGAAAATCATGTACTTGTAGTATATACGGCGCAACAGGTTTAGAAAAAGATGATCTTTTCTTTATATTCGAGAGAAAAGATGGCATTACCACCAGATATTTCTCTTTGGCTGTATATGAGAAATCCTTTGCTTCTTCGAAGTAGGAAACTCAGTGCACATATGCGGGGGGATGGGATAAAATTCTCGCGCCAATATCCGAATGGTGAGCGTGCGGCTTTTGCGTCACAAAATATACATTCAGAGGCGATATTCTCTTCTTCGAGAGACTAGTGCGTTCGTGTCGGTCGTATCAAGGTTATCGCGGACCCTGCCGTAAATTTAGACCCCAACAACCCTGGACCCCGAGGTAGTGTCTCTTTTTCTCTCTCTTTCTTTATTTATTTCTTTCTTTCCTCCTCGGTATTTCGCGTTTGCGGACATCTTATACCGGAGATGCATATAGGCACCTAGCCGATGCGAGATGGTCTCTCTATGAAGTCCGCGTAAGGAATCAACAAGACTTGCCATATATCCTACACACTGTGAGTACATACCAGACATGGACACTTAACCGAAGACGTAAGGCCTACGATAAAAGAGAGAGAGAGAGAGAGAGAGAGAGAGAGAGAGATATTCTTACGATGATCATCATTCACAATATGGGGCCTCGGCGGTTCACCTTGCTTGCGTTAAATCATCCTAGCGAGGACAAGTCTCGCCCCCAGGGGTGTTCTCGCGAACCAGGAAAGAGAGACGTCGATATTACAGATTTATTTACACGATCGCATTGTCATTGAAGTACGTTCCTGGAATATCTTCGCGGGATTCTTAGGGAACTTATTTTCAATTCAACTCACTTCCGGTACAAGGTCTCCTGTACGCTAAAGAGAAGTTCCAAGATCAACCCTCACAGAGAGAAAAAGAGAGAGAGAGAGAGGAAGAAACTTTGTCTATATGTTAGGGGGATTTTTCCGGTATCCAGAGGATGTGAAGGACAAAAAGGCTTTCTATGTTTTTCTGCATTATAATGGCAATAGTAACGGTATTGCCTCGTTACATCTTATTCTCTTTTATGCAATAGCGCTTTCGTAATATCCGATGTGCAGAAATTGCTAGTTCTGATCCCAGTGGAGTTTTAAGTCTTGTTGTGTCGAAGCCAGGTCTGACCCAGTTTATCCCCAATTGAAGCTACGTGATAACCTGTCTTTCTTAATCTAAAATTTAACTAAAAAACAACGACTTCGATCAACTCAAAACTCTTATCCAGAATTAATTATAGTTAATTGCAAACATCATCTGGTGCACTAAGCATTTTCCATGTTGTCAATAGTGGAGTTTTTAGGATTGATAATTATTTTCAGTTAAGTTGAGCTTTTTCTACGTGTGATCTTGGTGTGGCCTTCTTTTTTATTTTAAAATTTAAAGAACATATCACAAATATGGTAGCTGGTGCTTCAAGGGCATTGGGGTGTCTTATCCGCTCATTAAAGCACTGGTCTATAGCAAGAATTATTTTATTGCTTTTTAACACAGTTATCCGTTCTCGTGTCGAATATGCGCAAATAATCTGGAATCCTAATTTTGAAAAATATAATACTTAATTTTGAAATAATCACTGTAACTGGATTTTTATTCAAAATGTTATTATCTCAAATAGATTGTCCTTACCTATTAAACCAGATTATATTTATTTTACCTATTTCTAAATCTCAAGAACCTTTCATAATAAACTGTCCGTCAACAATTGTTACAGTAACATTGCCGATTATACTTGTGTCTAACCATTTTAACAAAATATTTATAAGCATGAAGTCGAAATTAGATATATTTTTTATATTAGCAGTATAATTTTTGCTTATGGTTGATATTCAATATACCTTTAATGCCCGTGTAGAAAAATACGGTTGGGTTCTAGTGTGGTGCTAGAAAGACAGTCTATTCTCTAACTGGGCGCTAAGAAAACTGTCTGACCATGGGCTAATCAGACCAGTGACGATCGAACCACGCGTTGGTCCAGACTGGACGAGCTAATCAGGGCTAATGAGCAGTGCTAATATTTAAAATTTTAGATTCGATTTCAATATTTCAGTTTTTTAATTTTAAATAATTTACCCAAATTTACTCGGTTCTAACGTTTCTTCAATGTAATGTGAAAATATGAATTATTAATAATAATAAATATTATTGTTATTCATATATATGAGCGATTCCATGTCAAGTGATCAAGGTGGAAAAAAATTTTTCTCCAATCGTGCCTAAACTTGGGGCTTTTGTAGTACTACACGTAAAAAAAAGGTTGGATAATACATCCTATTTTTATTGGATAGAAGGAAATTAGCTGTTATATCTATTGTTAAATCATATATGAACAAACGACGTTGGTTCCAGTGACAATTTTAAATTTATACTTATGATTAGTCATTATATCTATTTAGTTGGATACGGTTTCCAACGAGTTGGATGTAGCAGCCAACTGAAATTTGTAAGTCCCGATTCCTATGATGCGCATGCGCTGTCAAGAAGTTGCGACTCGATTCCGACAATTTTGTGCGTAAACGTGAACTGTCAAGACAAAAATACTATAACCCAACGGGAAGTTGCCAATGGTAACGATTGGTTCAATAATGGGCCATGCTTGGTGCCCAATGGTTTTTTCTTGGCAAAACAATTGGCAACCATCATTGGACCACCAATTGTTTAAACTCGGGATGATCACGCTACTGCCAATGATCGGTAGCCAAGCATCGGGACAATATTAGTTGCCAAGGAATTGCCAAGGAAGCAAAATCGATTTTAAAAAGCTTGATTTTTTATTGGCAGCCAACAAAAAACCAAGGTTTTAAAAATTGATTTTTTTTAATTATTAATTAAAATTTATTTTTAAAAAATATATTTTTCAAAAATATATTTTTTTAAAAAATATTTTTTTAAAAAATATTTTTTTAAAAAATATTTTTTTTAATTAATAGAACATATTAATTAAATTTTTCACCTCTGGTAAAACAAAGGTGAAAGACTGATAAAAATTCCCTCACCGTATCTCACAGTGGAGGGATGCCTGTGAATGTCTTTGCGAGAGAGGAGCAGGTACTTATAGAGCCAGTGAAACAGGTCACAAGCGAGAAGAAATCACTAGCATGCACTCTGGCGGCGTTTGTCGGAACTGTTTTCTGGCGCGCATGCATATCCTGACATTATCGACACAGCGCTTGGCAACCAACGTTGCGCCACTTCCGACAAGCGCCGCCAGAGTGCATGCTAGTGATTTTTTCTCGCTTGTGACCTGTTTCACTGGCTCTATAAGTACCTGCTCCTCTCTCGCAAAGACATTCACAGTTATCCCTCCACTGTGAAATACGGTGAGGGAATTTTTATCAGTCTTTCACCTTTGTTTTACCAGAGGTGAAAAATTAATTAATACGTTCTATTAATTTAAAAAAATATATATTTTTTAAAAATAAATTTTAATTAATAATTAAAAAAAATAAATTTTCAAAACCTTGGTTTTTTGTTGGGTGCCAATAAAAAATCAAGCTTTTGAAAATCGATTTTGTTTCCTTGGCAACTAATATTGGCACGATGCTTGGCTATCGATCATTGGCAGTAGCGTGATCATCCCAAGTTTAAACCATTGGTGGTCCAATGATGGTTGCCATTAATGTTTCAATAATGGAACGGAGTTCGCCAAGCATTGCCCATTATTGAACCAATCGTTTACTTCCCATTGGGAATGGACGAAAACACGATAAATTTTTTGAAAATAATCGCGCCAACAAACTGTGAACATTTAATAACATTGTTAAACGAAAGTGATTAAGTGAAAGTGTTAAGTAATAAAGTAGCAAAATTGAAATCAAAGTTTGTGAAATTCTGTCTTCGCTGTTACAGAGAATCTTATAGATTATGAAACACTATTATCTCTTAAAGAGAATATGATTTTGATAAATTGATTTATTTGTGATGAGGAACAACCGCTCCACGATAAGGAATACCTAACGCGGAAAAATTTTTTAGGTTATGTTTGTTAATTTTAAAGAAAAAAATCATAAAGAGAATTAATTTTCAGTGATAACTAATGATATTTAAATCCTAATTATATCTAAAATATTCAATAAGAATTAAATTAGTAAAATTAAATAAACAAATAATTTTATTAATATTCATGTGTAAATTTAATTAAATATGTAAAATATAAATGGTTATTTCACTATTAGAAAATAATTCCTATGCATTATCCAGCTTAAAAGTAGTGATAACAAAAAAATAGACAGTTCACAAAACAAATTGGCTCCCCTATCCAACAGAGTTGGATAGTACATCCAACATCTAAGAATCCAATTAAATTGGTTGTCCTGTCCAACTAAATAGATCGCGCTCCAGACACTATCTAAAATAGCTGGGGTATCCAACACATAGTATACTGTATCCAACTATTTTTCTGCGTGTAGTGGATAGTGATTTTTAATGAAAATATTTTTTTACCTAGTCCAATATTTTCCGAGGGGGAGGGGGTGAAAGTTTTGGGTTTTTCGGTACAATGCTTATTTTGATAATTTTTTACTCTTAAACAAATAAACATAAAAATTTGGCCAAGTACAGTTTCAAAAGGTTTTTTCATGCTCTTTCGATTGAAAATAAGCAATTTGAAAAAAAAATTTTTTTTACCAAAAAAAATCAAAATTAAAAATAAATTTTTCTTCATACCTCGGTCGAAAGTACGTATTTCCCGCTGCGATTTCGCAGCAGAAAGTCAAACATTTGTGCTTTGGTTGATTTTCATACCCAACCTCTATTACATCGGGAGTAAAAGAATTCTCTGTCGGTAAAAACACCACTGTCGGTAAATAAGAAAATTTTGAGTTCAATGACAATTTAACGAGTAATTATTGTTATCGCAATATAAAATGAGAAAAAAAATTATCAAGAAAACTTTTTATACTTTATAAATTTATTATCCACAAGCTCTGAATATTGAAATGAACGAAATCTTTTGCTGATATAATTATTTTCAAAAATTATTTTAATAAACATTAAAATCAAAAATAAAATAATTAATAATTTTGTAATTTCTTTTTTAATACGTGCCAAAATGTTATTATAAAATTGTAATAATTTTAAAAAATAATGAAAGTGTTTTCATTAGAATGTTTAGAATTTTAGAAACAGAATTAATTTTGTACCATCAGAAAAATTCTTTTGAAAATATATAATATTAATTTATCTTTCACATTTTTTTTCGTGCCTGCCCCCGACCAGAAGCACTCGCTTCGCTCGTGCATCAAATGTCGGGGCAGGCGAATATTGTTTGCAAGAGAGAGACAGAGAAAAAACCAGAGCTTCACGAGTGTCCGCTAGAGGCGTTGAAGCGAGGAGCAAAAGTAAATAAAGATGGCCGGCTGTCAAATGAAACTCGATTGCAATTTTCTTAAAAAATAAATTACCCAGCGTACTTTCGACCGTATATAAAGAAAAATAGTATACATTACACGGGCAGAAATTCGAAAGCCCTAAACTACGCGATAATGCCCTCGGCTTCGCCTCGGGCATCATTTCGCGCAGTGCAGGAATTTCGAACTTTCTGCCCTTATAATGTAATATACTATTAATTTTTTTTAGGAAAACCTTTTTAGGAAAAAACCTCAGCTTTCGTTTAAAAAAAATCGTATCCTTCCCCCCCAAAAATTAAAATTTATTTTTAATTTTGATTTTTTTTTGGTCAAAAAAAAATTTTTTTTTAAATGTTTGTTTCCAATCGAAAGAGCATGAAAAAACCTTTCGATACTGTACTCGGACAAATTTTTATGTTTAATTGTTTAACAGTAAAAAATTATCAAAATAAACATTGCACCGTAAGACCCCTTGATCACTTGACGTGGAATCGCTCATATGTGTGTATATGTATTTAAGAGCGTTCGATGGTCTCTGAAATTTGTAGGTTATGAGCGACATACACTTTTCGCCCTACAAAAACGGTACTGCCTGGTTTAAATGACGTAAAATTGGTAAACAATCATTTTCGAACGAGTTTTTCTCTGCACACAAGCACTTTTTGCAAAATCTGAATCCGAACCAATGACACAAATCTTCTTAATTACCTAAATCCAAAATATTTTTTTAATCCATGCAGAAACGCGGTTGCAAAATGGTAAATGCAAAAGCAACAAAAGTAATGTAATGACAGGCGGCAAGACGTTTGTTCCAACCATTTGCCATTAGAGGGCAAAAGCATGCAGGGAGCGTAAAGGCTCAGCTGTCAAAATGATTCGCATTACATTACTTTGGCCTTTCCAATTTTGCAATCGCGTTTCTTCAAGAATTAAAATAATACTAGCAGAGCTACGCGCGCTAAAGCGCGCGCGATATTTCTGCTTTTGTCTTATTATACTTACGACCTTATTTCATTGTGTGTATATATAAATGTGACTAAGACTTTACAATGTTTTTTTCTTCTTCGGAAATATTAGAAAGAAATTACAAATTTTTTTGAAGAATTTTTAAAAAACATAAAACACGAAAACCAAAAATTAAATTTAACATACTGAGCAGTTTCACGACATAAATATAATATTTTTTTATTTTTATAATTATTTCCTTAAATTTTCAGTTTTTAGTTTAGTCAAGCGATAGAAAAACTTTATATAAATTCATCATACATTAGAAGAATTCTTTTATTGAAGTATTCTTCCTTCTTTGTCAAAAGATTGACACCGAGATTTATTGATAGTCATCATATTAGCCGCGGTATAAGCTTAGGGGCCGTCCATAAACCACGAGGACAATTTTTCACCAATCTTTGACCACTCCCCATCCAATATAGAACAAAAATTTTTACTTTATGCAATTGACCTTAATTTTGTCACTCGGTGGTTTCTACCCAGATAACAATTTGAGATTGATATGCGTCTTATATCGCTCGCATGTATGAGGTTTCTTTTTGCACTCGTGCCTTCACTGATGCAGACAGATGCGTCCTCATATGCATTACGCTCGCATGTCATAAAGGAGCATGATACGAGTCTCGTGCGTTTTTTAAGGATTATTTATGATAAATATATTGTAAAAAATTAAATACAAAAAACTAAGGTTAAATTTAAAAATATTTCATAAAAATTTTTTATTTCAATAATATAAACATGGCATTAATATTGAACATTTTTCTCTTTAGTCTTGAACATACATAACCTCCTTAATAACCTATAATAAACAGCTGAGATCATAATTCGTAATAAATATAAACTTATCAACACAAATTTAACAAAAGTCAACTGTATAATATAATAAATTAACAATTTGGACTGCGTCTAAGAGCCTTTCTATTCAAAGCAAATCAACTTTAAATGATCTTGTTCGTTATGACCGTTATATTTTTTAATTTTTCAATTGAAAAACGAGTTTAAACAAAAGCAAATATTTATAAAACATAAAAGAAACAAAACTGTGATTTACACACGCACTTTTTATAAATAACAAACAATCACGACATTCACCGAACGATAAAAACACATGCTCAGAGCGAAACTGGACGTCATGTGACTCAAGACGGACATCAACGACATCAACAAGTACATTTTCGGCCATATTGGGAAAATTGGCTGCGCACCCTGCGCACATGCGCATCGGTGAGGCCGCGAATATTAAAAAATTATAAAGTCAATTATTTTTCTGCCTTTATTATCAACTTTAGATAAATAAATGAAAATAACGTTCTACAGTAAAGTTTTATTTTTTTAAGTAAACATTTTTTGTAGTAATTTCAAAACATTTAGTAATTTATTATTATTTAAATTAAATTATAAATTACAATCTATAATAAATATTATATATATATGTAAGTAATTCCATTATATTTCGACTAAAGTCTTTGCCGACTAATTTTAAAAAAATATAATATTTTACAGGAATGAATTTAAAGATATTAGGATCATCGAACAAAAAGAATTCTCTTAATATTTTTTATATTTATTGTAAAATAAGCATCTAAAGTATATAAAGTCGTAAAAACGGTCTATTAGAAAATATTAAAGAAAACACTTAATTTACTATGAAAACGTAAAAAATTATTAGAATTTATTATGAATGGATTATTATATTATTATAAATTGATAGAAACAATTATTAATAAGAAATATTAATTAAAAAATTATTTTAAAGTTCACCTGGCAAATAACCTATTTTTTCAAATTTCATTCGCTAAATGTGAGAAAGAGAAATCATTAAATTGAATAAAACCTTATGAAATATAAAGAAACTTTTAATAACTTTTAGTTTTTCTTGTCACTTTCTTCCTTTTTTTCTTCACAAATGTTAAAAAATAAGCAATTAAAACTGGCACTTTGCTTATTTTCACGATTTTAAAATGTAAATAACTTCTGACCAGAAAAATGAAAAATTACGAAAATTAGGCAATAATAATAGGATGCTTATTTCACAATAAATATAAAAAATATTTAAAAAATTCTTTTTGTTCGATGATCCTAATATCTTTAAAATCATTCTTGCAAAATATTATAATTTTTTAAAATTAGTCGGCAACGACTTTAGTCGAAATATAATAGAATGGCTCATATGCATATATTTATATTAAATTTTAAATTGTAAATTATTAAGTAATTCAATTTTAAAAAATTTTCATAAATTTTATTGATTTAATGTAATATAAGATTATTTGAGGGGCTTATATAAAGTGGTTTAAAAAACATTGGGAGAAAAAGTGGGATAAGTGACTTGGTAGTAAAAATGGTTTAAAACAATTAAAATATTTATCAATAAGTTTATTACACGAATGACTTGCAAAATATTAAAGTTTTTCTTTACTATTTTAAATATTTTTTGATCATTAATTATAATTAATTTTTCCATAAATTACAAATTCATTTTAGTCCGTATTTGCGCCCAAGTCACTTATTCCACTTTTGCTCCTAATTACCAGTTTTACTATCAACCCCGAAGTGCGACAAAGTGCGACGCATGATTGTTATCTGGGTAGGGTCGCTGATTACGAACAGATGTAAGTTTTCATAAATTTAAAATGGCGGAATTTTCTTTTTAATTTATGCAATGGACTTTAATTTTGTTACTCGGGAGTTCTTATACCAGTCAGGTAGGTGTAAATGTCCTACGAGCGCTCACTGACAATTGATTTCTGTTTTACCACTTGCGCCGACTCACAACCAGCGAGCGTGTATAGAAATTTTTTTAAATTTCTCTTCTTTATTTTATATTAGCCACTTTGAATTTTTTAAAACAAACATCGTATTCGTAATCATCGACCTTAAAAACCATCGAGTCACAAAATTAGGATCAATTGCATAAAGTAAAAATTTTATTCCATATTGTATCCGCCATTTTGACTTATTAGAAACTAAAATCGAATTCGTAATCAGCATAATCAAAGTTTAAAAATTAAAAATGGCGGCTTCAAAATGGCGATCGACAAATTTCAAAGTTTACTGACTTTAAATTTTTTCGTTGGCCATTTTGGAACGGCTACACTGAACTCTTGCTGTAATGGACGTTGCTGTAATGGACTAGTTTGTAGATGAAGTGGTGAGCGGGGAAACGGGGTCGCTGAGCTTGGCGACTAGCGCCACCAACAAAGTATTATTTTTTAAATTTTGCGGGTGCACAGTCTCCCCACTAAAATCTTATTTTCAATTTTTTATTATTTTATGAGCTGTTCAGTCATTTAAAAAAAAAAAATTTCCAAAATTATGTTTCCATTCCTTAATTACTTGATTTAAGTTAAAAATTTGTGCAGAAAATAAAAAAAAATTATTTAGAATCTGTTTTTAAATCTTTATACGGCCCTGAATGTTTTGATGACCTTGCTTCAAGGGTACTCTTGCTGTAATGGACCACAGAATATTCGAGTCCATTACAGCAAGAGTTCAGTGTATTTTGAATTTTTAAATTTTGACTAAAGATTTGGATTTAGAAACCTCAAAATGCCCCGAACCAGCATTTTAAGCGACCCCAAAACTTTAGAATATTCATTGATATTCATATTTCATTTATTACCGAGATTTTCATTTTAGATGCCACTATAGCGGTCATACACACTGGTGGCACAAATTATTTTTGCCTCTATAGACGTCATACACTGGGAAGGGGATAAAGGGTAAAAAAATTATCAAACTTAAAAAAAATTAAATTTTTTTGTGTTTTTGAAATAATAACCGCTATATTTAATTTTTGGGATAAACAAAATTCTTTTTTACACAGGAATCGAAAAAAAAATTGATAAGAATTTTCTTTTTTCAGGCGTTAATGAGTTAATCAATAACATAATAAATGAACACTATAATTTGATTAAAATCATTATTTTTTTAAAATTATTATAATATTATATTAACACCATAGTCAGGGAAATGTCAGGAAAAAATTTTTTTCATGGAAATTAAGAAAATTGAGACAATACATAAAAAAACCACAATTTTTACTAAAAATGTGCATGTTATTTTGATAATGCGAAAAGTAACTATAAACAAATCATTCAAAAATTGTTTTTGAATCATTTTTAAGACATAATTTAATTTTTGAAATATATCTATAATAAAAATCTTTTTAAATAGTTGAAATTTTGTAAAATTTAATTGAAAAATAATTAATTTATTTTAAGTATTTTGTTACAATTTTTAAAAATGGTTTAAATTAAATTTTAAAATGAATAAAAATTGGCTTCTAATTTTTTAAAATTCAATATTTTCAGTGTTTTCAAATACATATATTTCCAAAAATCTAAATACATACAAAAATAATATTTCAGAATAATTTTCAACATTTTGAAAAAAACATTTATATCCAAGATTTTTAAATGAAATTCATCAAAAAATTTATGTTTTTTAAAGTTATACAAAAGCTCTTTTAAATAATTCAATTATTTTTTAAAAATTACATTAAAATATTTTTAAAAAGTAATTAGTATAATTGTTTTATAATGATTATTTAAGATTCAATTATCTTCAAAAACAATTAAAATTTATAAAAATATTTTAAAAATAATAGAATTAGTAAAAAATATTAATAAAAATGATCAAATTCTTTGAGAATTTTAATTATTAACAGGACCATAATTTGTCAAAAATTTTAATAAGTCCAAAAAGTAAATATTCAAAAAATTTTATTTACATTGTTCGAAGATAATTAAATCTTAAATAATTAATTATAAAACAATTATACGAATTTGTTTTTTAAAAAAATTTAATGCAATTTTTAAAAAATAGGATTGAATTTCTTAATAGATTTTTTGTATAATTGAAATAAACTTATTAATTATTTGATGAATTTTAATTAAAGATTTTGAAAATAAATGTTTTTTCCAAAATGTTAAAAATAATTTTTAAATATTATTTTCGTATGTATTTGGATTTTTGAAAATATGTAATTATAAATACTAAAAATATTGCATTTGACAAAAATTAGATGCTAATTTTTATTAATTTGAAAGATTTGTTTATAAGTCGAAAAAATGTCTCAATTTTCTTACTTTCCCTGAAAAAAAATTTGTTTTTTAAAAAAATTTAATGCAATTTTTAAAAAATAGGATTAAATTTCTTAATAGATTTTTTGTATAATTGAAATAAACTTATTAATTATTTGATGAATTTTAATTAAAGATTTTGAAAATAAATGTTTTTTCCAAAATGTTAAAAATAATTTTTAAATATTATTTTCGTATGTATTTGGATTTTTGAAAATATGTAATTATAAATACTAAAAATATTGCATTTGACAAAAATTAGATGCTAATTTTTATTAATTTGAAAGATTTGTTTATAAGTCGAAAAAATGTCTCAATTTTCTTACTTTCCCTGAAAAAAAATTTTGTATTGACATTTCCTTGATTTTACTAAAAAAATTTTGTTTCCCTGACTATGGTGTTAATATAACAATATAATAATTAAAAAAAATTAAGCGTTTAATTAAATTATAGTGTTTATTTATTATTTTAATCGTTAATCATTTTCGTAATTTTGTGCTTTGAAATATGTTTAAAATAAGCTTTATTACTTTTTAAAATGCAGGAGTAATATTAAAAAAAAATACTTACATACTTTTCAAATGTGCATTGTCCACGTGGATAAGTGTAAAGGGGAGTGGGTTTGCCAAATGTTCACGATTGTCCACAACCAGAGGCGGCGGGGTCAGAAATTGGTGAAAAATATATGGAATACCGATAAAATTTATACCCCTCACTCTTACCTCGTTTTCGATCTCCCTCTCTTTTACTCCTTAATCTATCTGTGAGTGTGAAAAGAAAAATAATTAGCTAATAAGAAAATAAGACGCCCTTTTCGTATTTTGGCTTGAAAGTGAAATTCCCCACTTTTCCTTTCCCTCCCAATTTCTGTTCCTCTCTTTCTACCTAATACGGAAAATGGAGAAAACATTATGGTCTTCTGTAAACTAAAAGAAATAGGCGTTACTTTCTTAACTATTCGCCTCTCTCTCGCTCCTACTCTAAACTGAAAGAAGAGACGATACTTCCCTCTCTTACTCTGTATCGTGCTTTCTCTCTCATACTCTGACAGACAGAATGAATTTTTGAATACGAAGATTAATATAGTTAATTTTGGATTTAGGTAATTAAGAAGATTTTTGTCAATGGTTCGGATTCAGATTTTGCAAAAAGTGCTTGTGTGCAGAGAAAACTCGTTCGAAAATGATTGTTTACCAATTTCATGTCATTTAAACCAGGCAGTGCCGTATTTGTTGGGTGATAGCGGTTTGTCGAATGTAATCTAGAAATTTCAGAGACCATCGAACACCGTTAATGACAATAACTTATTATTATAATAATTATATTATTTTCAAATAAATAATATACTGCACTAGCAGTAAATATCATTTAAAATAGTAATATTGAAAAATAATTTTAATAAAAAAACAATTTGCGTTAATTGGTACATTTTTTAAATTCATTCTTTAACAGGCATTTAACATTATTTACAAACAAGTTTACAATTTTAATTTATAACACTTATACATATTAAATATAGTAATTTTATTATTTTATATAACACTTACAATGAAAAATAACCGCTCGCATGTGGGATCGAACTCACGCCCCCCACCCTTGACGACCCGACTCGAAGCATTTAAACCGCACGGCCACTGAAGTCTGGGTGTGAACTCTCCTAATTTACTATATCAATGCCAGTGTCATATATTCTGTTGCTAATAAGGACGAAGTGAAAAGTATGACTAAAATTATTACACATAATAATCCCGAATTATTTTAATTATTATATATGAATATTTAAATAAATAATTCTTACTACAATTATAATCATTAAACAATTTTTTAAAGTATTACTTTTAGTTTTATCAAAAATTTTTTAAATAATAGAATTCTTATGACGAATTTTAATAGAATTCTTAAGTATAATTATACACTTTTCGAAGAATTCGATTAAAATTGTATTAAAAATAATTAAGAAATTCTGAGATTAACTAAGAATTTTTTAATAATAAAAAAATTCTGAGAATTTTATTATTTATAAAAATAATTGAATTATTGAGAAGAAACTTATAAAAAATTTGTAAATACTTATTTAATTTTTGTGAAATGTTTTTTATTTATGAAAGTAATTAAATTTTTGCTTACATTTTATTTTGCCAAGAATCTTGTTAAAAATTTGGAAAATAATTGAATTTCAGAGAACGATTTTATTATTTATAAAGATAATTAAAATTTTGATGAGAATTTAAAAAAAATTTTGAACATAATTGAATTTCTGTGTAGAATTTTGTTACTTTTGAAAATAATTAAATTTCTACAATAATCTGTAACTTCTCCAACACTCAATTGTTTATAGTGTTTTTAACTAAAATTCTTCTATAGATAAATTATTTTTAATAATTAACCAAATAGGGGAGACCGGGGCTACTTGGCGCAGGGGTTGCTTGGCGCACTCGAGTTTTTTCAAAAATTTTGAGTTGAATAATTTTTTCTCTCCACTCAAGTTCAAGTACTTAATGAACTCTAAGTTTGTACAAAGTTTCATTTTTATTAATTAATTATTGTGGCATATAGATTAAAATAATTGATTATGGTACTCGAAAGTAAATTTTTGACCTCCTCATTTTTTTGTTATATCTTTTTAGGAAACGATTTAAAATAAAGCTCAAATATCAAGTTTTGAGCTCTAACTTTTTGTTTTCTAGGGACAATAAAGAATCTTTGATTTTTATTAATGTTATTATTAAAAACTTTATAAATATATAAAAAGTACCTCCGGGGTTACTTGGCGCGGTTTGGCTGGGGTTACCTGGTTTAGTTATATATACCATAAAAGATCTCAAATGTTAAAATTTTATAAATTATTATTTCTTTATTAAAAATATAATTATTTTGTTTAAAAATTGTAGTGAAGGGTGCGTTTTTTAAAAATTTACAGCATATATTTTATAAAAGTTTTCTATAATTTTACGATTACACAAAAAATGTTCTTAATTGTAATTAAATATAATCCTTTTTAAAATTTTTTTTATTGTAAAATGACAGTAAAAAACTTATTTTATTATATCATATAATGTTTCAACTTTAAATCATATAATTTAATTAATTTCAGTCATGCGCCAGGCAACCCCGGCCCGGGGTTGCTTGGCGCACTTTACATAGCTTTGAATAAAGTGGTATAAAAAAAACTATCAAATAGATAGCAATTTTTTTTGTTTTAAATTGAAGCTGAGATGTTACAGTAAGTTTTCCGTGCAATAGGAATTTAAAAAAAGCAAAAATGTTTTAGTTAAACAACAAAGAGTAAAAAGTGCGCCAAGTAACCCCGGTCTCCCCTACAATATGTTTAAAAATTTATCTACTTTCAGGAGAATTTGAATTATTAGGCATTTTAAGTATTTTAGAATTTTTAATTAAATTAATTGAAAATTTTATTTATAATAATTCATATATGTAAACCTACAATATTTATTTTTGAACGATTCTTTAGATTAACTAAATTATTCCTTTGAATTTTGAAGTGACAATCCATGTATAAATTCAAAGAAGACCGACAAATCGGGCACTAAAGTCTTGATTGTACTTTGATTTGTGCTTTAAAAATTTTGAATTCTAGTGATGCCAATGAAGTCCCATATAGCATACAGTTAGACAGTCTAAATTAGACCGTCCAGATGCGTCTAGTTGGGGCAATCACTGGACTCCAGACTGCTCCGAAATTTTTCTACACGGGTGTGGACATTTAAACAACCATACATTCTTCCATGAACATCGCCACTCAATGTTTCTAAGATAGTTGGGCGAGGTACTGTCAAGTTTCAAGAAAACTTTGGTGCTGTGTGGGTTCGTTAGTATGAGAACTTATTTTATATATTATATTAGTATTAATTGAAACATACCTAATTTATATCTGCAATCCTCAAAACTGGATTATAAGGTTAAATTTAAAAATTCTTGAACTAAATTAAACTCCTTCAACCAGTTCGGATCCAAATTAGAAAATTCAAAGTTTTGCAATAAGTTTTGACTCACCTTTTGCGATGACGTTGACGAGTCTGTTCTGCTTCGTTCATGGAGTGTCTTCGACGATCCTTGTTGCGCTTCCTGGCGCTTTTCCCCTCATTTCCGTAGACGTGTCCTCCTCTCATGAGATTGCCAAGATCACTAGAGAATGATTTCTCGTGAAGTATTGCAGTATTATTAGAACGTGGTCGATCGTAGATTTGTGACTGGGGCGAAGCATTGGCTGACTTGCGAGTTCCATTATGATAGTGTCTACCGTGCTCCCTTGGCAGACTGCAGTACAAATTTTGCGATGTGTAAGATTGTTTTGCAACATTCTTCTCATTGCCCGGAATTTTCACTGTTCCATTTGATTTCGATGAGTTAGTTGTATTAATGTCGTGACTTCCCTTTAAACCGCCACTAAGGTGATCACGTAGCCATTTTCCGAATCCGCCACCGCCGCTAACACCACCACCACTGCTACTAGTATTTCCATCATTGGTTTCACCATTTTCCAGTGTTTTTGTTCTGTAACAGAAGACATTTTTCGAATATATCTTTGTGCAAATTTTTAACTTTTACAGAGCAAATACAACTTTTACAGATAAACTCATCTGCCGTCCTAATATTATTCTAACCGATTGGTTTCACTTCCAGTGTACTATATACCTTGGGCAGATCAAAATCTGAGATGTCAATTTCAAGATTTTCTACGAAATTAATAATTAAATTAAATTAGACCGACAGATTGGCTCAGTCGGATAGATGCCTGGCGTTGGTGGTCGTTTAAGGACCAAGGGTGTAAGTACCCTTGGTTCGCGCCCACTTGGCTTGGTATTTTTCCGGCACGTGAGACAATCTGAGAGGGAGGTTTGACGTCGAGGTATAATGATGTGCACCGTCGATTATTGTCCGGTACACACCATTAGAACTCGACTGTCGATAAACCGGTTGTACTCAGAGAGGTTTTCTACAGTTTCCCTCTTCTCTGGCGAGAAAACCCATTGACGGGTGGTCCAGGCGTAATGCGAGTACCCCTAATAAAGTCGGCTGTAGACGCAAAATTAGGTTAATATATAGAAAAATTTCTAAAGTAGAATGGTTATGCTTAATCCAAAAAAAGTATTTCTCGGGGACTCTTGTCGACGTGCGTAAGGCCAATAGGGCAGGAGTATAAACAATATAAAAAAAAATAATTAAATTAAATTACTTTACTTATTGCATTTAACATTTTACGTAATTCTTAAATTACGTGGTAATTTTTTAATAATTTTTTATTCATAATAAGAAGTATAATAGTATTTTAATAGGAATCAAATTATTATTGAGATTAAAGTTTAAATTTTGTTTATAATTTTAATTTGTTTAAATAATTCTGTACTGCGCCAGCACTAATTGTCGAGGCTCGGCTAGACTACGCCGAACAATCGTCTGAGTACTAAGCCAGTGGTGAACATTGGCGCTACACTGGCATTTCCCATTGGGATTTTCAAACTTTTTGTCTTTTTTTTTTAAAGTGCTATAACTTTGGTTTGTAAGAAATATCTACTTCATTTTTTCAAGAAAATATAATAATTTAAAATTTTTGTAAATTTAGATAAAATAGCAATATGAAAATTTATAATTAATTAGACACACAATAACGAATGATATATAGATGAATTGTTCAATATAAAAAAATGAATTTATAATTATGAGTATAAAAAATCAGACAAAAATACATGTGCGATAATGAAATTTATTATAAATAAATAGAAATAGAAATCAATATAAAATTACGATCGCAATATATTAAACATTATTCTACAAAATTCGTTCTTTATAATATTCAAAATTCGTTCTCGTCACAACATTCACACATATACATAGACACAATAAATAGACGAATTAAGACATATATAAAAAAATAGTCATAAAGAGAGTCTTTAGAATAATGATTATAAAAATAAAGAAAATAAAATAAGACTCATCGTTCGGATGCTATCTTCATATTTGGCGGAATCGTGGCACTGGTCCGGAGGAAGAGTTGACTCAGTCGTCAGCTTTTTATTTGATTTTCAAAATACGAGCATATTTCTCTCGTCCTTTTAGTCCTTGAAATGTGGGCCCAATCTGGCCAGGATCGCGCCTATATTGGAATTTCAAAGGATGCCTCGTGACTCTCGCCTATATCATCGCCTCTGAATATAGTTTATTTTCCGTCCATAAATGGATTACGCGCCACACTTTAATTTTACAAAATAATACAAAATTTAATACATAAAAAAAAATCATTAATTATCACACTATTTATTTATTTGTTAGATTTTACCTTTATTGTCTCGGCGTCGGATATAAAATATGGCGCGGAGTTTTTCTTTTGGCTGCGTCTACAACAGAAAAAATAATGTGTAGAAAATTGTGTAATATATAGTGTAATTGCCCCTGACAGTTGTCAATGCCAAAAACAATACACATTACACTACAAATTACACATTATTTTTTTCTATTGTAGACGCAGCCTTTAAGTTCAGCTATTTCCGAACGATAGAGGCAAAGAATCACGAAACAATCACTTTTATGAAAATTCGACAATTTTCCCCACCTTTACGAACGAATACCACGACTTCCCGAAATCTTCATTCGCTATTCCGACATTAACCGATCTTTTCGTCGGCCCGTCAATTATAAAGTTGAAGTCTCTCTCATACATATATATATATATATATATATATATATATATATATATATATATCAGTATAATACAAACATATCCAAATGCTTCAGGTTCTAATTAACCGATTTTGGATTTTTAAAAAAGGAATTCTTTGGTTTTAAGTATATTTTAAGTTAAAATTAATATAAAAAAAATTCAAAAATTTTTTTTTTTGAAATTTTGAAAAATTAAAAATCCGTTTTTGAAAAAACATCATCTTCGATTTTTTCAAAATTTTACTAAATGTTAGGGCAAATGTGCTTTACATGTCCTGTAAATTTCATCTTGGGATCTCAAAGGGATTCGGAGTAAAAATAAAACTTAACTACAAATTACGAACATATGGGGCAAAATTCCTCAACTGCCCAGGTAAAAAAATGAATTTTCTCTAAACTTTTCTAAAATGTTACTATTATTAGTAGAAGTGTAAATATTAATTTTTTTTTGAATTTGATAAAATATTTTTTGAGTTATGGAGTTTCAAAATTAAAATTTTAATTTTTTTGAAAATATCTTTTTTTTATTTAATATATTGATAAGTAAAATAATTGAAATTTAAAGTATGAATAGTGATTTTTAAAGGGGTTTTCACGAGCTATAAGCTGGTGACCTTTTTCTATGAGCCATGTAAAAATCAGAGTAGGGCTATTAGAATTTTTGGGGAAAATAATAATTTATCATTATTATACATATAAAATGATGATTTATAATTAATTTCTTTAAAAAGTTCCATGGTCTTACTCTGATTTTTACATGGCTCATATGAAAAAAGGTAAGCTTTCGATTGGGATAGGCATTTTTTGTAACCACAAAAAAATAAAAAAAACACTGATTTTGAGATACAGTAGAACTTGGTTAATACGATTCTGTACGGACCGCACTAAGAATGCGTCCTATGCGGGAAAACGTATTAGGCGGGATATAAAATGTATGTCTTTAATTGCAGGGACCACCATAAATAAGCGTCTTAGCGGGAAATCGTATTAAATGGGATCGTATTAACCGGGTTCTACTGTATATTGAAATTAAGAATTTGACCTTGAATTTCAAGGTCAAATTGACAGAAAACAACTTTTTTTTCATCACCAGCTTATAGCTCGTGAAAACCCCTTTAAAAATCACTATTCATACTTTAAATTTCAATTATTTTACTTATCAATATATTAAATAAAAAAAAGATATTTTCAAAAAAATTAAAATTTTAATTTTGAAACTCCATAACTCAAAAAATATTTTATCAAATTCAAAAAAAAATTAATATTTACACTTCTACTAATAATAGTAACATTTTAGAAAAGTTTAGAGAAAATTCATTTTTTTACCTGGGCAGTTGAGAAATTTTGCCCCATATGTTCGTAATTTGTGGTTACGTTTTATTTTTTTACTCCGAATCCCTTTGAGATCCCAAGATGAAATTTACAGGACATGTAAAGCACATTTGCCCTAACATTTAGTGAAATTTTGAAAAAAATCAAAGATGACATTTTTTCAAAAACGGATTTTTAATTTTTCAAAATTTCAAAGAAAAAATTTTTTTGAATTTTTTTTTTTTATATTAATTTTAACTTAAGATATACTTTAAACAAAAGAAATCCTTTTTTTAAAATCCAAAATCGGTTAATTAGAACCAAAGTTATAGCACTTTAAAAAAAAGACAAAAATTTTGAAAATGACATATTTTTGGTAATTTTCAAAATTTTGAAAAAATATTTGGTGGAATTGTTTTTTACTATAAAATTAATAAATTTGCAAAATTACAGCCAAATCCCAACAAGTCATGAAAATAAGTGTGTTGAACTGACGTGGAATCCACCCATAATAAAATTAAAATAAAAGTCACTAATGGCCATCTTACCCAATAATACATGACAGAAGTAAACATCAAAATATTGAATAAATAAAATAATTTCTCCCTTAATTCTTTGTTTATATCAAAGCGTAGATTATGTACCTACTATTCAATGAAATTTAAAATTTATAATTATCTTAAGAAATATAAATATATAGGGGAGGGTGGTCTTATACCGACCCCCTAAAGTGCAAAGGCTAAAAATGTGCCAAAAATGTGTTTCTTTGTCTTCGTCCAAATTTTTTTGAGTAAAGGAACTATTTTTTAATATTTTCTGACGGTTGCCGAGGTTTCTGATTGTCATTAATAAAAGATCTAAAGAAAAAGCGAAAATTTACGTTTTTAACTTTTTCAAAATGGGTGGTCCGAAACCGACCCCCCATGGTCTGAAACCGACTCCCCATTTTTTTTGGAGAAAATCTCAAGAATAATCAAGATATCAAATTCTGATAGTAATTAAAATAAAATTCAACAGTCTTTAATGAACTGTTAAATTATTTTGACTTCATTTAAATACATTTTTGGACCTTTTTTTGAACAAAAAGGTACACGGAGAAAAATGGAAAAATGATTTATGCAGTCAGTGTAATACTCCTTTATAGAATAATATGTGTCAGGTACACACTATAGTATTAGAAGTTTCATAGCTGAACAATTTGGAACTCAACACAAGTTATCCCATTCATCAGCTTAAACAAGACTGTTCATATAGTCTAAGAGGGAATAAGAGTATAAAAAATTGGAATGAGAAATTACTTTCTCATGAAATTGTTAAAAGAACGCGGCAGTGTACAAAACACAAGTCAATAATAGAAGCGAATATTGAACAACTAGTACTCAGTCCAGTTCTTTCGAAAAATGAACGCCGTGCACATAAAGTAGATACCTACTCGAAAACCACAAGTTATTCTCTCTCTCTCTCACACTAATGGTCGTTCACTTATCTTACCGTTTCACTTACTCTTACTACTCTCAACTATTATGCAGTGCAGTTAAGTTCATTAAATTATTAAATATTGCTGTGAGAATAATTAATTATACATTTCATTCAAGGTCACTTCACTATTTTGTACACGGAAAAAGAAGAATAATCAAATTTGCCATGAGGAGGTCAAACTTGAAAAAGGTTAGGAAAAAATTAATGTTTTTTATTTATTTATTATTAAATTCTAATAACCGTATCAAATTGAAACTAGTTGACAATATTATTTATTCAATATTATTGAATCCCGTATGATTGTAAGATTTTCCGATGTATTTAGTTGTTAATTGTAAGTATAAAGATGTGGGAAGAATAAAACTTGTGAATTAATGAATATGAATATATAAAGAGTGCATTTAACATATTTTTCTTTTTTTAATGATTCGTTATTGTTTTTTTTATATAAAATTGACGAAGTGAATAAAAGGAAACACTCGTTTCGCGTCGCGTCGGCCATTTATTTTGACAGGTTTCGCGCCTGCGTTCCCTTATTGTAAAAATTTCGAAGTAGGGGACTGAGTCCAGTTTCTCTACTATGCACACTGCAGCGCGCCTTATAATCTTCGCCTCCCTGTAAAAAAAAGTATTGGGAGGTACGGGATTCCGTATTGCAAGTGCAAACCTGCCAATGCGGTATTCGCGAAATACCGCATTGGGTGTCGTAGTGAATACGGAAATCAAGGGGTCCCAATGCGGTGCAAGTTTTAAGCTTTAAAAAAACGAAAATACGTGACAGGAGGAAATAATTAGTGACAATGCAGAAATATGCGAGTTAAAGGAATGAGAAAATAATAATAGTGAGTGTAAAAATGAAACTTTAAGAAAAAAAGGTAAGTTGAACTGTCAAATATGAGTCCAATGCGGCGTAGGCTGCTTTCAATGCGGTACACAATCGGTACACTCGTGCTCATTAACCCCTTCAGTGTGTAGCTAAAATATAACAAAATGGTCCCAAAATGTGTAAGACCTTCTTGTGAAAAAATTTTCATGACACTAGGTAATAAGAGGTTTTTGGGGTCGCTGATTACGATTCCGGTGTTAGTTTTCAAAAATTCAAAATGGCGAATCCCATATGGCGGACACGATTTTGAAAAATTCATTGGATTCGCTTAAAATTCGTTACTCGTAAGTTTTCGTGGTCGCTGATTACGAATCTGACATTAGTTTTTTAAAATTCAAAAAGGCGGATCCAAAATAGCGGTCAAGATTTTGAAAAATTTATTAGATACGCTTAAAATTCGTTATTCGGGGGTTTTTGGGGTCGCTGATTACGAATCTGTTATTAGTTTTTCAAAGTTTAAATGGTAAGAATTTTTAAAAGAATTTATCCACTTATGAAATTTTTCAAAATCTTTGGCGGCCATTTTGTATAAAAAATTATTTATTTTGAAAATCTTATTTCAGAATTGTGATTAGCGACCCCAAAAACTCCCGAGTAAGAAATTTTAAAAGAATGTATCCACTTTTAAAATTTTTCAAAATTTTTAGCGGCCATTTTGGATGAAAAATTATGTATTTTAAAAATATGACTTCAGAATCGTGATCAGCGACCCCAAAAACCCCCGAGTAAGAATTTTTGCGAATATACGTTAAGATGTTTTCTTGTTTGGGCCATGACGTGTATACACGTCATTTACTGTTTGGGCCAGTTTTTTTCATGACGTGTATACACGTCATCCACAGTCAAGGGGTTAATGCCTTCTCTCAGGGAAGGCACAAATTTGACGCGTTTTGCCCACTTTATATATTTTTTATAGTTCATGCCAATAATTCCTACGGAATTTTACTTTTCCATTGGCTGATTTTTTAGACAATATAGATGGTAGGCAAAGTTCGTGAAATTAGTGCCTTCCCTGAGGGAAGGCATTAATGAGCACGAGTGTACATAGTGCAAGTCGCCAGTAGAGGGCAGAAGCAAGCAGAGCGAACACAGTGGCCCAGCTGACATATGATTTGCATTACATTACTTTCCAATTTTTTATTTTATAACCACGTTTCTGCATGAATCTAAACAATATTTTCGATTATTGTAATTTAGAAGATGCTTACCAATTGTACGTTGGCAGATTTAGTGAAAAGTGTCTGTGTACGGAGAAAAATGTGTTAGAAAATGTTTGTTTACCTATTTCACGCCATTCAAACCAGTCAAAGTTGCTTTTGCTGTGGCGCATTGAAATCAGCCTATGCCGCATAATTGGGCCCATATTTGACAGTTCAACTTACCTTTTTTCTTAAAATTTCATTTTTACACTCACTATTATTATTTTCTCATTCCTTTAACTCGCATATTTCTCCACTGACACTAATTATTTCCTCCTGACACGTATTTTCGTTTTTTTAAAGCTTAAAACTGGCACCGCATTGGGACCCCTTGATTTCTGTATTCACCACGACACCCAATGCGGTAATTCGCGAATACCGCATTGGCAGGTTGGCACTTGCAATACGGAATCCCGTACCTCCCAATACTTTTTTTTACAGGGCTGTGTTTCAATGCTCTTTACAGTGACATTTAGAACTAAGGCCCTCTATACACTATACGCATCACCCTAAGATGCTTGATGGAAATGAATTAATGTACTTTTACTGGACTGAGTCCAGTTTTTTCAATATTGACTCCCAGTTTTTCAAACTCTATTTTTTTAAATAAATGAATCATTAGTAACTTTACTCTGAGATTATTTATGTCTTTAAGATATGTTGACATAGTTAAACTTGAATTAATATTATTACTTTATTTAAATAAATTTTAAGGCCTTTTTTAAAATGATAATAAATATAAATTGTTAAACAGTGTCTAAATTTCCAATATAATAGCAGCAATGGTTTTGCCTGTTTTAATTTTCGCCCTATTTCTAGTAAAATATATACGAATTTTGTTATTAATTTTTTTTCGATTTCGTACTTAACTGCTTCCAAAGATGTCGAAAAGTACACCTTTTCTTAATTCATATCGCCTTGTCAAGAACATTTTACAACTGACAATGAATAAAATATTTAACCAAAAGAGAATTAAAGTTAAGTAATAAGTGCTGTGATTGTTAGTAAAATATTTTATAAATTCCTAAAAAATAAAAGTAAATATGCAAAACCTATCCTCACTTTATGTGAACAACAAGGAAGAAGAGAATAAACAATTACAATGTAAAAATATGGGGGTCGGTTTCGGACCACCCCCACTATTTTCACAAAATGTTTTGCCAATCACTTATATCAATGGAATCAATTTAATTTGAATGTTGTGTGTTGAAGTTAAGGTCATACACAATCAAAATTAATTTCGTAAAAATTTTCCTGTATTCAAAAAACACTGTTAGCTCGAATTCCGTATAGGTCAAAAATTAATTTAAACAATGCTAAAATATAATATTGCTTGAATCTTCAAAATGAAATCAAACGCATTGATAAAACCTGTGGCCCAGTTGTTGGTGTTGTGAAAGTGTTTGACTGATGGTACTGACGAATTTTTTAGTGGTACCATCTTCAAGAAACATAAGGGGGTCGGTATGGGACCACCCTCCCCTAACAATAAGAAATCTGAATTTCTCACATTTTTTTGTGACCATGCAAAAAAGTGAACAAGGTTTCTACTTGCAATTTTATTATTTTTTAACAAATTAATTTTTACATTTATTATTAGTCACAAAAGGTTGAAGAATAACCAATAATAAGTGATATTTTTTTACAAATTCTGTAAAATATTTGAATTGTCCATCTCCCCCGGACTTACCCTAATATTTTCGTTTACTTTCATTTTTTCTTGTTTATTTATCTTATAATATTTATGCTCAGATTGCTGCAAGCTTCAAATGTCTTACTCATAGGAAGCTTGTATAAGTTTGCTGCAATATTGAGGTAAGATTGTCGCAATCTTTCGTCAAGTATGGTACTAAAAATTTCATTTCTTGGGTTTCGTGGCCAAGGAACGAAATGAGGTAGCGAGGATCGGGCGTCCGTTCATTTATATTGTAGCAACCGTTGCTATGGTATAATAAAAAATAAAACCATATCCACTGATACCAAAAACTCATTTTTGACTTAAATGTGGCTTCTTTGTCTTTTTCCGTTGTACGGCAGAATTGTTCCTTAAAGGCGCCTTGTAAATAAATAAATAAAACTAATAATAGTCAAATAAAAAAATTTATAAAGTTTTAAAAATTCTTGGACCTTTCTTTCATTTTTTTAGAAATTTACAAATTCGACACCTTTTCTATGATTTTGGGTTGAATTACAGACACTCCGTAGCGAGACATGAATAGTCAACGTACACGATGATTAGTATAGTAAACAAAAATTAAATCAATTCATCTAAAATACAATAATGGATTAAATATATCCAAAGTTGAAATTCCGGGAACACGGAAAAAAAAGTACGTGAATCCTTCCTTGAAAGTGCTTGACTTTTGGATAGGACACAAAATACAAGGCTGTTCTATATACTTTTTATTAGAAAATATAAGAAAGTCCTAGAATTATTCTAGTACTAGTATGGGCAACTGTGTTTTTTAAATTTTAACCAAAAGTCGTTTGTTCAGTTTTATAAAGTACGTGAAAGATTAGTTGACTGCTCTTGAAAATTCTGTAGAGCATGCGCAGTGTGCGTTGCGCGTTTCTACCCAAGGTAAATGCCAGCTGATCGTCTGTTTCCATTTGTGTTAATTTCAGATGTGAATATACTATTATTTTATGAAAAACAAATAGTGTTAATATATATTTGTCTTCAAGAATTGACTTTCAAAAAAATATTTTTTATTTTGTGTTTCTCACAAAACAGAATGTTATGTAAGTCTCAGTTTTCAGTGAAATAGCATGTCTCAGAAGTCGTGAAAAATTTCACCATGTGGTATATAAGAACAATTCGATACGTACTTTTAAGTGTTAAGTGTGTGTTTATATTTAAGTTATACGCGAATATATGTGTGTATTATAGGTTAGTTCATAAGTGTTGACGAACGTCGAAAAGTTTAGAAACCACGTATCTTTCTGTTCCGTGCAAAAACTACGTATCTCTGTCAGTCGCTTTACACTGAGAAAATATTATACTTAGGGGAGACCGGGGCGTAATGGCTAAGGGGCGTAATGAATAATTGTAATTTGTTTAAAAACCGTAAATTGTAATAATTTCGCACAATAGACAAGTTATTGTACTTGGTATACTGCAAGTTTGTCGGAAGTTTCATTAATATTTATTTATTATTGTAAGAAATATAGTAGAAAAACTATTTTTGACATACGAAAGTAACTTTTCAAAATTTTCGTTTTTTCGTTCTATTTTTTTCAAAAATAGCTTTAAAAAAAAACTGAAATGAGGTTTCGATCTTGACACGTTTGTTTTTAAGGGACAATTCGAGATTTTTGATTCACACTTCCGGTATTGTTAAAAAAAAAGCCAAATATTTGCCGAGTACCCCCGGGGCGTAATGGCTAGTTTTTCCCGGGGCGTGTTGGCTAATGCAATACGCTATGTATAAAAAGCAACCTACCATATCGGCGAAGTGTAGGTTTGTTTTCGCGGTTGCTTGTCACTTAGTTTAAGTATGTTTAGGTGTTTTTAACAAAATTTTAAAGTTTTGGTCTAAAATTTACAAATAGTAGATTTCAAGCTACGATTTTAATGAGAAATTACAAAAAAAATTGAGAGAGTGCCAATATCACAGAATATTATTGAAAAAGCGATAGTTGAAGTATTGCTGAATAAAAATAGCATTCACGGAATACCCAGGAACCTTAATTTACAATATGCAATAAGATTGGAAACTGTAGATAATAATTAGCAATCATTATTCATTACGCCCCGGGAGTTATCCATTACGCCCCGGCTCGGGCCGTATTTTGGAGCTCTGCATTGCTCCAGAAAAACTGTTGTAGAATAAAAAGTAAGAGTCATATCGGGACGTTTGTAGTCTTAAAAGAAAGCTGAGATACCAGAGTAACTTTTCTGGAAGATAAACATTCAATTAGAAAAAAACTGTCCGAGTAAAACAACAAAGAGTGAAAAGTTAGCCATTACGCCCCGGTCTCCCCTAAATGAAACACAAAAATAATGTTAGACGATTTTGTTTAATTGAAATTAGCTTGTAAGTTTAATCTCAATATACAGAAAATATCTACTGCATTGATTCAAAAGTATTATTTGTTTGAATAATTATATTTAATTCAAACATATTTTCCGTTACGGTTTAAACAAAAATTATGTTTAAAAATTTTAAGTTTGAATCAAACTTAAAAGTTGACTACAGATAATTTGAAATCAATCACAATTTATGTTTGATTTCATTACATAATCTCTTAAACTGAACCAGAAAATATGTTTTAATTAAACTTAAATATGTTTGACTGTATAGCAAAGATATTTTAAGTTTGATTTAAACAAAATTTGTTTGAATCAAATAATTTCTTTTCTCAGTGTAGAAACTTCTAATAATATTCTAATATTTTTAAAAAACAAAATTAAATTATTATTAAAAATATACATTTTATTGCATCAATTTTTGAAAAAATTATTACTTCATAACAAAATATTAACTTCAAAATAATAATAATAATAAAATGTAGATCTTCTAAAGTGACTTTAGATTCGTAATCAGCGACCCTAAAAACCCCCGAGTAACAAGTTTTAATCGAATCTGATCAAATTTGAATTTTGTCCGCCATATTGAATCCGCCATTTTGGATTTAAAAAAAAAAACTTTAGATTTATATTCGGGAACCTTAAAAACTGATAAAGAATGAGTTACAGAATAATTTACCTAATTTTTTGCTTTTAATTCATAAAAGTATTTTGAGATTTTTGGACCTTTTGACTTTTGACAGTTCTATTGGCATCGGAAATTGAATTTTGCAAAAAACGCCCATCGGCATCTTAAAGTACATGAACGTAGAAATCTTTGAAGCCCTAGAACGTTTAAATCCATCAAAGCAATTTTTGTTTAGAGCTCTGTCCGTGTTGACGTGGAATGTCCCATATATATATATATATATATATATATATATATATATATATAACCACGAGTTTTGATTTGTTGAGTTTTTGATTTGAGTTTTTGATTTTGATTTCAGTGTGTCAAAAAAAGGAATACAGGACCCGTAACAAGGCAGGCGCAAAAAAATCGTAGAATAGTGGTGGTAGGAAGGGGGAAGAAGCATCTTAAGAAGAGTGATCTTTAACCACTGGAATGAATGGCACCCGCGGCCTCGTGAAATCAGAACGAATGTGCTTTATAATAATAATAAGGGCAACACACAGTCACCCAGAGTAAAGGTGGATGGGTCTTTCTTTTTATATTTACGTACGTGTGTGTATATAGTTAAGAGATGCTGTAACCTTGCCAAGGTCATGACAAGTACTGGCCATTGCCGCAGCGAGTCGCCTTCATGCGTGGACCCTATAATACCACGAGTAAACTAATGGCTCTCCCCTTTTATCGATAACGCTCTCCTCTTGGCCATCTAAAGACTTGGATCTTAGAGAGATAATGCTAGAGATAGAGTGCGCCATAAATGCCTCGAAGGACGTTCGGTAACCTTGATTAAAGATATCTTAAAATGAAATCTTTCATACTATTTTTATTCGGCCAATAAAACGTAATGTCTAGTTAGAAGTCGATTTAAGTCACCGATGCGACGACGATTAGATCAGTGTTGATTGTCGAGGAATATAGAAAGAAAGAAAGAAGAGGATATTCACATGAGTCAAATCGATTTGAAATAAAATTTTTCGAAGAAAAAAAATATTTTCCATTCGAAATCAAGTTTACAGTCCTCCAATAGCCTAGTCAATAATATTTCTTATATTCCATTGAAATATTAGGAATATTTGTAATGAAATATTTCGATGAAATTCCACTGATTAAAATCGCGAAATTAGAGTCACCGATTCTCAGTCAAATTTCACTGATCTTCAGAGGAATTTCACTGATTTAGATTTAGAGAGCAATCTTACCTCAATATTGTAGCAGGCTTACAGGACAAACTTCTTTATGGATGGGACATTGAAGCCTGCAGCAATCTTGCGGCGAGCTTCCAAAATTTTTACTTCAAGCTTGACACAAGCTTGCTGTAAGATTACTTACAATATCTGGAATATTTAATAACCAAAAAGTTTCTTGACAAACAACAAATTTCTAGTTACTCAAAAAATTCGAAGGATTCTTTCAGTTAATAAGTTTTTAAGTACAATACATTTTCTTAACTATGAAATTAAAAGTTTCTGTAGATAACTGAAATTATAGTTCAAAAATTTAAAAATCTTGTAACCACGGTGAGCCAGAACCAAATTTAAGTAAAAAGATTTGCAATACCTATGGTATTTTTGTGTATTTCAATACTGGTAACTTCCCTCTGAGTATTTTACTACAAAAATTAAAATAATCCACCACTAACTCAAATTAAATTTCAGTTTACATGGGTATTTTAGTTTCTTGGGTAGCTGCAGGATCAGAAATTGATGTCAAATTTAAGGATATACGTTCACGTTTTTTGGAAATTAGAAAACACACTTTTTTTTACATATATATCAAAAGTTTTACGTAAAAAAAAATTTCTTGCAAAGTTTGGTGTCTGTTTAGAGGAGAACGGGGCGAGGCAGCCAATTGCTTCTTATTTCTACAAATTTTTTTCAAATCATGCGCTACACGGAGAGAAATTTCAAATAAAAATTACTGTGCTTGTCACCTGAACGTATGTGCAAAATGTTTTTACTGAACTATTTGTATCGGAAGAATAGAAATATTGACTTGCGCACAATTTTATTTCATATGGAAAACAGTTTTATTTTCAAAATGGCCTCGGAATATTTCTTTGAAAGCACTGTAAAAATTGCTGAACCAAGACTTTCTAATTTGGTCCTAAGCAAAATATATTAACCGTACCATGAAATAGTCATGCGCAGGTTAATAAAATAGACTGTGCTCCCCACAAATTTTTACTGTGCTGCCTGCATGAAGTCAAGTTGAAGAAGATCAATGATACCCGAAGTATCACGAACATCCATTTAATATTGCTACCAGGGAGTAAGACTAAGCAGACTGAACCACAGTGGAGGATGTGCAATTATATGCGAGGGAGACTATAACTATAGTTCTAGGTAAAAGGTGCAGATGTCGCCGTCATAGAAGCCAAACAAATTTGCGGTTAAGCGCATGCGTTTACTTCTTATTTATTTATTAATTATTTACTTAATTAAAATTTATTTTTATTTGTTTTTGTGAAATAATATATTAATATTAAGGGGTTAAACCACTCTAGAGCGTCAAAAAGAGGTTCTAATTTTAACATTCTTTCTAAAGAAAAGTTTAAACGTAATGAGAAATATGTTTACATATCTCTATCAGATACACTTTAAAGGGAAAAAAATATACTTTATAATTTTTTTTTTGTTTAAAAACTGCAGATGTACATGTACGTGATAGAAACCCTTTGTAAAAAGAATTCCTTCGCGGCCGGAAAGGTTTTTGGTACAATTTTCATCCTAGAACAGAAAACAAATTTTTTTCTGTTTTTACATCTCAATAGCTAGAGAAAGACGTAGGGGATTTTTTTTATGTTGCATATGTTTTTAGTTATAAACAATTTAGTGCCTATTTTTTTTAGTCAAAAATTCAGTTTTTCCATAAAATGTTCATCATTTTTGCAAAAATCGATTTAAAAAAAATCCCCTACGTCTTTCTCTAGCTTTTGAGATGTAAAAATAGAAAAAAATTTGTTTTCTGTTTTAGGATGAAAATTGTACCAAAAACCTTTCCATCCGCGAATGAATTCTTTTTACAAAGGGTTTCCATCACGTACATGTACATCTGCTGTTTTTAAACAAAAAAAATTTATAAAGTATATCTTTTTCCCTTTAAAGTGTACCTGAATGAGATATGTAAACACATTTTTCATTACTTTTAAACTTTTCTTTAAAAAAAAATGTTGAAATTAGAACCTCTTTTGACGCTCTAGAGTGGTTTAACCCCTTAAAGAATACATTATTTGTATGAAATTTTACTTGAACCAAAAACATAGTTTTTATTTTTACCGAATAATTCTTATTTACATTTTTATTTGTAATAAAATTAGTTGAACCAAGTAAATATTATTTAAATAATTTAAATAAATTGAATGAAATAAAGTTTTTTTCAGTTTATTATGTAATTTAATAAGCAAAGACATTTTTTTTTATTTATTTATATGTTGAAAATAAAATATTTGTTCTGTATATTTCAGTTCTATAATTCTTATCGACAATGGGATAAAAACTCTGAAAGTAAATTATTATAAGAATATTATTCGAATTCTCATGTGACATAACCTTCAAATCTTCGAAATGTCATATTTAAGAAATTTCATTTATCGAAATTTTATTTGTCATAATGTTCATTACTCGAATTATTAATTGACATAAAACGCATTTACTCGAATTCTCATAAGACAGAAATTTTAATTTCTGAAACTATACTCGCAGAATGACAAAACTTATGCTCCGCGCGCATGCGCAGTACATGCGCATATTGCCCTCTCTTTTTATATCGTAAAATATGAGCAAGTGAGAAAACAAAAACATATCAATAGGTTATGGTTGTGTTTTGAAACATGATTCTTAAAATAAAATTACAAAATTATGGTTTGTTGTATCCCAGGATGGAAAACATCATATTACAATGATCGACAAACGAATAAATTAACTTATTGATAAGTCTTATGTGACATTTAAAGTTGTTTATTTATAAAGTATATAATTAAAGTAAAATACAAATTTCGTAAATATTATTTATTTATAAATTGTTCAATTGTTTCCACAAAGAATAAAACACTTTGTAGTTATATACCACAAAAATTTATTCTGAACATTTATAAATATTTCATTATATTATTAATATATTACTTATCACTGAAAAATATACCCTCTTTAGTATATATTTTTGTATACACATATATATTTATTAAATTAATTTTTTTTCAATTTATTAATAGTTATTATTAATAATATTCCTGAAACGCACAACATTCAAAAACATTAAACATAACCTTCTCAACTTGTAGCCAGTCATGATTTTCTCAGTCATCAGATTAACTGAGAAAGACAGAGACAAATATATTGCGTGTGCGCATGCGCGAAAACCATAATTTTCGGTCTTACGTATAGTTTCAATGCGACGAATGGTTTCACTTCCATAGCATTAGTTCGGTCTCCTTAGTCTAAGGGTGGAGTCCCATGACAGCGTTTTGCGTTGCGTCGTAATGGGAGAGAAAAAGACGTAAATATACGTTTGCTGCATTCTCTCTTATTACAACGCAACGCAAAACGCTGCCATGGGACTGCGGCCTTACTCCCTGATTGCTACGATTGCTACTGTCGTACTTTCCTCACCTGTTGGCAAGGTAAATTTTTGCCTTTTGCGACGTTTTCGATTTTGTTTTAATTAGTGATATAAAGAAATATTGGAAATGAAATAATTTTTACTGTCCATGATTTCACTTAACCTAGAAATTTTGAAATCAAACTTGTGTGCCTTGTATGCACACAATGGTTTACTATGGAATTTCAACTTAACCTCAAATATTGATTTGATAATATCATGATATACATGGAATATAATAATCGCGTCACATGTAAAACAAATAAATATTAACAGTAATTAATTAACAAACATTATTTAATTTATGTTAATTCATTACATGAATTGTAAGAAAAGAATGTCATATACACAAATAGCTTATGTCAAATTATTTTTTTGTGTATTTTCTTTGCTGAGGTAGCACAGTAATTTTTGTAGTTAAAGAGACAGCAAATATTTTCGTTTTTTTTAGGTATAAACTGTGTTGGTTAATGGTACATTCTACTTTGCCAACAAAACGAACCTTTTATATGGAAGCACAGTAATTTTTTCCATAATTTCCTTACAAAAATTAACAGAAATTTCTCTCCGTGTATTGATAATGTAGACTGCTTATGGTAGTTTACTTTAGTTGCTAACAGATGTGCATTATTGCTGCAGCAGTTTAGCAATGACAGTATCATATATGAAAACAGACTTTTTCGATGTAACTTTTCTAAGAGTTATTTTGATGATTTTAGTTAATAGAGTTATACGAATAAAATTCTTGTAAAGTAATTTTTAATGTAGAATTTAGTGCTGAAGACGATGGGGTTAATGGAATTGCGATATTTTTAATATTACGGGTTTTGTGGATGTTTTCTTAAAAAAATACTCGTGGGGTTAGGCAGCCAACACTAAATTTTTCGTCTTTTTGTGTTGATTTTATTGGTTCTTCTAAATGTTTTCTCTTTTTTTCCTACTCCAATACATTTTAAACTTAACATTGAATTTTATAAAACATTTTTTAAGAATAACAAATTTATATTTCCTAAAAATGTTAAATTGAATTTAATTAATGTTATTATTATAATATTATTTAAATGTAAATTTTTGAAGTTTACTAACAAAATAAAAGTGAGTTAAGGACAACTACCTTGTTATGTTTCACTAACTGTAACTTTAAGTTATGTTATTTTTTAACTATTAAAATAGTTGGCCGCCTCACCTCACGTTTTTTCAAATATGCCAAAATGTGGTCCTTTGGGAAAAGGGTTGTAGAAATTTTTAAGTGCAACCTACGTCAAAATTTTCTATGGCGATTTTTTAGCCAATAAGACAAGCTTTCTAACGCGACATTAAAATTGAAAAAACCTATTTAAATAACTGCCTCGCAAACCAAAATGTGCCATCTTGGCTGGCTCGCCCCGTTCTCCTCTACTACGGATTTTTTGAATAATACGAATTTTAAATTATAAACTTTTAACATTGATTCTTATGGAGAAATGTGAAATTTATCCTTTTAATTGAAAAAAAAAGTTGAAAGAAATCCAAATAAATTCATGTATAAGTGCATGGGGATATCACAAATCGTTTCAAATAAAAATTATACCATGTTGCCGGAAATATATTAACAAATTTTAGAAAATAGTAAAAAAAATTATGGTCTGTTACCTTTTTTAAATAACAAAGAAAGAATAGCGGCAACGTCATTTTTACTTGCGATATGAAACTTGTGAACAAAGAAACTGATATTTTTATTATTTTATGGTTATAAATGTAATGAAATTGGAAGTAAAATAGAAAAAGGTTTTTTAAAAAATTTTCTTCTCAACGATAAATTACATGCACTGACATTTTTCTGCATTAATAAAGAATATTTTAATTCTAACCAACTAATCATAAAACAATAACATTCGTGCTATTGACTGTTGTGAAGTTGTCAGATTTCAACACGACAGTTATAACATATATAGTATTAGTTTATATACGAATATAAAATTTTTCTAGTGTGTGTGACAATAACAAAAAAAGTTTTTTTCTGAAGTATGAATATATCCCATATGAAACATATCTCATTTTGAGGTTTATATTTTTGTCAGGGAAAGTCGTGCACGTACATCCTTAAGAAATTCGCTTGAATATATAGATATCAGGTTTTTGGGATCGATTATTATAAAAAAATTTGATGTTAGATTTTAAGAATTCAATGTGTTCCTCAAAAATTATAGAAATTGATTAGACTCCCACGAGTATTGTTACTTTTTTACACTTTTCTCATCTCTTACAACTGTTTATCTCTATAACTAAATACTATTTTTATATAAATAAGTTACTAATGATACTTTTCCATTCTTAAAAAATACATTGCGAGAAAAGGTCGAATATATCGAAAAATATTGAAATAAAGAAACAAGCATTACACGGAGAAAAATTTATTCGTACTGATTACAATAGTCTATATTACTGCTCGGATATGTGACCACTTTTTGTTATGATTACTATAGCTGTTGTAAGGAGTACAAACGTGAAGGTATCCCTTACAACAGCTATAGTAATCGTTCCTACTAAATTCTTAACACATTACATAGTCTTCGTAATCATTCCAAAAAGTGGTCACATATCCGAGCTGTAATGTAGACTATTGTAATCATTAAAAATAATTTTTCTCCGTGTAACAATGTATGAAGTAAATAGAAGACGAATTCACACACTGAAGAAAAAATATTCTTGTTTTAAGAAGAAAATTCTTCTTTTCCTCTTAAATTTTACATTAGAAATAAGAATATTACTCTTCATCGGAGAGTATATTTCCTCTCCTTTTAAGAAAAATATAATTATTTGAGTTTAACAAGGTTTTAAATTATATATTTTTCGAAAATAGTTAATTCCGAAGGAGTCGCAGTAGCAGTTTCTAAAAATAATTTAATTTCACAATGTTTTTAATTGTACTTTTTCAAAGTAATTGAATTTCAACAGGTTTTAAGTTGAAAGTTTTGAATATTATAATTAATTCTGGAAAACATGCAGTTGGAATTTTGGAAAATAAAATTACAATGAAATATAAATTTGAACAAGTTGTTCATTTTATGATCATTTAGTTTTCTCAATATAATATATACCATAAAATTTGCTTAATTTTTTATTATAGGATAAGTTCAGGGGAGATGGCCATATGGGAGAAATGGCCAGTTCAAATATTATACAGATTTTGTAAAGAAATATCACTTATTATAGGTGATTCTTCAACTTTTTGTGACTACTAATAAATGTAAACAACAAATTGTTGAAAAATAATGAAAATGTAAGTGTAATCCTTCTACATTTTTTTGCATGTGGTCTAAAATAATTTAAAAATTTCAGAGATCTTATTTCTATATTGTTATCTTATAACATATTTTTTAATTTTAAGTTTTATTGAGTAGTGCACAACTTCCGCTTCGATGTAAACAAAAAATGAAAGGAAAAATTATTTTATTTATTTAATATTTTGATGTTTAATTTTGTCATGTATTATAGGGTGAGATGTCCATTAATGATTTTTATTTAAAATTTTTATGTTAATGTTACATACTTAAGAAATATTAAAGAAAAACAAATTAAAAATGTCTGAGAAAAAAATAATTCATCTAATTGACACAAGAGATGGAGATCTATTTGTAACTTTCAGTGCAGTATTTAAAATTTTTGGCTACATGAAAATTGCACTGAATCCCATAATAAATGCTCAAAATGTGACCAGAATAAGAGAAAAGTAATTTCAACGAATTAAATTTAAGCTAAAAGTATAAAATTATAAGTATTGGCCATCTCTCCCGGACATTCCGGGAGAGATGGCCAAATGCACTTTTTACAAAATGTAAATTTTGAGATTGTTCTTATGAATATATTTTATTTTATTTTTTGTTACTTTAAAGTTAAGTGTTCAATGGTTAATTATCAATAAAAGTTTAGACATAAATCGATTTTTTATATATTTTTACAGTACTTTAAAAAAACTATAGCCATCTCCCCCGGACGTACCCTAAACCCAAAATATGCTCACTATTTGCAAATAAATAATGTGCAACCATATGAAAATATTACGAACATTCTTTATGACATTTTTTATTTCTAAATTCTGTTTATTGTAAAATATTCAGGGTAGCTACCAGTTGTGGAATTCACAAAAAATCCTATTTCGCATATTTTTTTAATTTGAAACTAGTTCAAGCTCACCGTGAAATTCAAGTAAATTTTTGGATAAATAAGAATCAGGTGATATTTAGTGTGTTACGCCACTGCATAAAATCCCGGTTCTGCAGACCGCGATCGTTCGGTCCTCTCTTGCGGACCACACTTTATATCCTTCTCTCTCGCACAGACTAACAAACAAGAAGAAACTTCTCTCTTTCTCTCTTTTTGTGTTATCTTTCTGCAGTTTTTCATGTCGCTTGTTTTTGCAATCGTGCAAGTAAGGCGAGCCCGAAAGCGAGTGCATTATCAGAGGGCACTCCTGTTACCCGCGCGAGACCAATCATCGGCCTGTTTAGGGCTCGTGTCGATCGTCTAAAGTCGAAGACCCTATAATATACAGTGTGTGTGTGTGTACACAAATATACAAGAGGGGGGAGTGAAAAACAGTAAGAAAAGGGGTTTATGTAAAGTTTATATACATTAAACAAACTCATTACTTTACATACACGCGCACCAAGTTTATAATGGATTTGCCAAATTAATGACGGAAATCAAGTCAGGATTCGTAATTTTCTACTCAAGTGAAAAAATGGAATGACATTTGATGTGAAAAATTATTATCACATTTTTCAACTGATGGAGAATAAAATTAATATTGTGAATAATTTTCTTTTTTTTTCTTTTGAATGTCACGAAGAAATGAAAGTAAAAAAATTTAATGTCTGTTTGCGCATGGGTACTTTTTTGTAAAATCAATTATTGAGATTTCTGTATGTACTTATTTTTATTAGAATTTTTTAAAATTAATGTTGAAGTTACAGTTCACTTTTAAATTATCGCAAAAACTGCAAAAAAAAGTATCTTAGAACCCGCGTGGAAACAGAAAAATTACATATTCTAGCAAACTATTGCTATTAGCAAATATATTTTTTCAGATTTTAAACTAATATTTTTGTCGCTGACCATGGTTTTCTAGATTTTGGCCATGATCAAAAGTATATAAATTTTGTGGGTTTAAAATATTTTTGAAATTGGCCATGGTTGGCCAATACCAGTCAGGTGGCAGTGAGTGGCCCTAAGGCGCCCACTGCCACCCGACTGGTATTAGCGCTTACGATCCGAGCGAAGAGTCGGTTCTAGAATCCAGCTCCTAAATTTTCATGATTTTAAATATTTTTATCGTTAGTCATGATTCTCTAGATTTTAACCCTGATTAAAATATATAAATTTTCAGGTTCGTAAATATTTCTGTCGTTCGCCATAGTTTCCTGAATTGTGACCATTAGGCAAAACATATATAAATTTTCAGATTTAAACTTTGATTTTTCGATGGCTATGGTTTCCCAATGGGAAAAAGACCATTGGCGCATTAATTAATGGCCCAAATATTGGCAGCCAACAGTCCAATATTGTCCCGAGGCGCATGAAAAGTCTCCAATTTTTATTTTCCGAATCTTTATTTTATCGAAATTCTTTTTATCTAATAAGAGTTAATTATAATTTCTTTTAATCGAAAGAATAATTATCAAAAACATTATTTTTTTGAATGACTAATTAACAGAATGTTTAATACTGCGAAAGAAAATTTTTTATAATATTCAAATAACTGAATTATCATTTCTAAAAATTATTATTTTTTATATTTCTTATTTACACTAATATTTTTATTTTCGAAATGTCAATTTTTATAAATATTATTTTATAGATTTGTTAATAATTATAATAATTATGTTCCCGAATTATTATTCAATATAATTCAAATATTACCGAATTACCAATTTTTAAAAAATTTATTGTTCCTAATAATATTTTTTTATAATGTGTAAATGTTCTAAATTCTAAAGTCTCTAAATTTCATTTTATCAAAATATCATTTGTTATAAAACTTTTTTCTTATAAATGTTTTTCAAAATAATTTTAACTTTTTCGAATTAACATTACTCATAATTTTCTTTACTTCTAATTATTCTTCTTTATAATTACTATATTTTCTAACATGTATTTCTTCTAACTATAACTTTACCGAATTGTCACTTCTCATAATTATTATTTTTCAAAATTTTTGTAATATCTAATAATTTTTTATACAAATTTTGTTATTGTACAATAACCAGTTTTTATAATTTTATTTTATTCGAATAATTATTTCGTATAATTTTTTTCTTACCGAAATTATATTTTAAATAATTTTTTTTAATCGATTTTTTATTTTTCCTAATATTCATTTTTCCAAATAATTCTTTTTCATAATTTTTATATTTCCTAATTCGTATTTTACATAACATACATTTTTTCTAAAATTTAAATTCTCTAATTTATTATTTTCCTAACCTATAAGTGTCATAATAAGAATTGCACCGAATAGTTATTTCACATACAAAATATACGGTTTCGACCACTGATCTCTATATTAACTATATATTAACTATATATTAACTATATATTAACTATATATTAACTGATCAGAAAAACTTGCCGAATCCTATTAAAAGAATTATTCTAGATTTTTCTTAATCTCTAGCCAGAAAATCTTGACACTATAAAAAAAAGAAACTGCGGACACAGAAACTGACCAGTTACTAAGGAAAAAAAGAACCAGTCCCATAAAAATACACTCTTAGTCAATTATTTATAATTAGATATTAAAAATACTTTTTATGTTCCATACGGTCAAAAGCAGAAAAGTCTAAAGTAACTTTATATAAAAGTTATGATCGTTTCACTGTCACATTACCAAAGTTTACATTTTTCTAAATTTTGACAAGATAAGCTGGCAAGTCTCTGACAAGTGACTAAACAGTTTATCTGATCACGATTTCTGATCATTACTTTTGACAAGTCACTGGCCTGAAATTCTGGTCACAATCGGTGACCAGTTCTTCAGTTCTTTAACTTGTAGTTATGATAAGTTACTATCTAGTCACCGTGGCTGCGTGGTAACGCACATGCGTTGTGTCTCCAGGGTCTAGGGTTCGATCCCCCATGCGTGCGAATTTTTCATTCTTAGATTTAAGTGTTATTGGTAGGGTAATTGTTCATTAGTCTTAAATATTTGAATAAACACAAAAATATAAATAAATATGTAATTATGAACAAAATAAGAAGAGCCGGAAAAAATTATATTTTATTCTAGATTTTGAGCCAGTTACTGTGAGTCCAGTTACTGGTGAGTTACTTGCCAGTCACTGGCCAGATAATCTAACCAGTGACTGCTAAAGCAGCGCGTTACATTTCTAATCAATCACTTGTCAGATTTTTTGGTCAATTACTGGCCAGAATCTAGAAAAACTTCCCAGTAACTGGTCATTATAGAGTTGAAATTTTCTACCAACTATTAGTTTTTGTGGAATTTCGTGTCTCGAGAAATCTTCACGAACAGTTACGAACTTACAGGAACAATACCATTTTGCAATTTGCTCCCCTCTATCCCAGATATCGCTACAATGCCAACATTTATTAAGTCACCACTTTCACACAATGTCTACTGTAAATTAAATTTTGTAAATCCCAATTGAAAATTACGACTATAAATACACGTCACACACATTTGTTCAATAACCAATTATCTTCATATAAACATAAAAAAGTCACTCTCCAAAGATCATAAAATTCTTAATGACATTATTATTTACACCCAGAGAAATGGTATATTTGTCTCAGAACCAACTAGACTTTTTATTTGTTTGAAATAAATTTTATTTGGTTTAAATAAAATTTTATTTATCTCAAATATATGTTTTATTTGTGTCGAATAAAATGTTTATTTAAAAGAAATAAAAAGTCTAGTTGGTTCCGAGACAAATATACGTTTATTTAACTCAAATAAAATATATTTGGTTTAAATAATATTTTTCTCTGGGTGTAACGATCCAATCATTTTGACATTGAAAGTATAGTTTTTGCCCCGTGTGATGAATTGTTACAAAGTTTTTTTGATTTTAATTTCTGTCATTATTTTTATTGATAATATAAAATTTATTATTATTGTCGAAATTTATGACTCCAGAAAATAAAAGAGTTTTTAAAATGATAATATAAAGAATGTAGGTTGTGGGGATGAAATTTTTTTTTCTTTTCAACCTGTTGATTTCGACTTGTTCCCTCCCTTTCTCTTATTCTGTGCCGCTCTCCCTTCATGGGCAGTTTTTTCTTGTCTCTGACCGTATTTAATTACAGTTTAATCTTGAATCGAACGATGCGGCTTGGTTCGAAGTCACGCGCTCTCGTATTCGCTTTAACCCAGAGAGAAAGAGAGAAAGAGCTTGCACTTACAAGCTGCACCGAATCCAATTCTTTTTATTCCTGATATTTTTTTTGTCCACGTTTCGTTCCGTGCTCGGTCGTTCTAGTTTATTTCTGGTGACTCTCTTGGGCCTTGCTGACCGAGACAAGGCCCTTTTGGATCCAGAGACCCCGCAAACGTCCCCCTATAGTCAGCATTGTTTCGTGCCTCAATGGCTTGGCCTTAGGAACACTCACCTCTCGTTCTCTCTCATCAAGGCAATAATTATTAGCAAACTCTTAATTTAAGTTCTGTATAATTAAATGGAAATTTTTTAAAATTTCAAATTGTAACTTTTGGAAGTTCATTTATTTATAAAAATTATAAACGCAACTCTTTCAAAATTCAGTTAATAATATAGTTTATGAGGCAAATAAAAAAGACACAAAAATTCAGAATTTTCTAATGAATTCTAAAAATTTAATTTTTTTTTAGTGCTTTTAATAAAAATCCCTGACTTTTCCCTGAACTGTGGCAACCCTGTAAAAGCAATAAATTTACGATAAAAATATAAAGAATTACAATATTTTTTGCAATTGTTTTTCTATCACTATTCGAACGATTTACCTATATTTTAATTATTATTTTGTGAGCAAAAAAGAAATGAATCAATGAAAGTAATTTCACAGGTGAAGAAAAAATAGGAATGAAGAGCGAGATAATCCAAATAATTTATACCTTGGTAAATATAATGACCTGTAATAGAAATAATGAATGTCTTGGTATAGGAGAAAGAGAGAAAGAAGGAGATTGGGGTGTAGATATAATATAATGTGATAGGAAGGATGTTGAATTTCCCATACACTTAATAAAGAATTGACTCCCGTAGGTCTTTAGATCGTGAACTCGATGAGCTGAACGAAATCGATACTGATTACTTATTACACGAAGAATACTGTCTGATCTCCGACAAGAAACTAACGCTTTGTGTGTATATATAAATCTGGAAGTGAAGAAAAAAGACCTGAAAAATATTATCCACAACTAATTTTCTACTCTATAAGATTTGAAATTTATTTCAGATAATATACATTTGATAGTCTAACGTATATGAGGCATTTTACGTGAAATGTCCTAAGTTGAAATTTCAACTTCTTGAAAAAAATTGAAACTTGGGGAATTTGTTGTTCTATCAAGTAGAAATGTGACCAAAAAAATATTTTTGATTTTTTCGAAAAATTGGAGGGGGTAGAGGGGGGGTCAATTTGACCAATTTTGCCAACACCGGCTACTTTGTGAATTTTTTTTGAACATACTTCTAATAGGAAAATTTTTTTAGAATATGTTTCTGAAAGGTTTTTTTGTCCTCTTTCCATTGGTGAATTTTATTTTTTAATATTTTAAAAATTTACCCTAATTTTTGATAATTAATATTTAATTTTCAATTTCCCAAAAATCGGTCCGTTTTATTTGAAAATAAATTATTGCAAACGAAAGCTGAGGTTTTTTCCTATGGTCACGTAAATTTTCAGAATGCCCTTTTTTTTGTTTTTGAGTTATTAAATTTCAAAGAATAAATTGTGTCGCGGGCGCCTCGCCTCACGACGGGTGCCACGCGGTTCAGTGCCACCACGTCGCAGCGCGCCGCAATTTATTCTTTGAAATTTAATAACTCAAAAACAAAAAAAGGGCATTCTGAAAATTTACGTGCCCATAGGAAAAAACCTCAGCTTTCGTTTGCAATAATTTATTTTCAAATAAAACGGACCGATTTTTGGGAAATTGAAAATTAAATATTAATTATCAAAAATTAGGGTAAATTTTTAAAATATTAAAAAATAAAATTCACCAATGGAAAGAGGACAAAAAAACCTTTCAGAAACATATTCTAAAAAAATTTTCCTATTAGAAGTATGTTCAAAAAAAATTCACAAAGTAGCCGGTGTTGGCAAAATTGGTCAAATTGACCCCCCCTCTACCCCCTCCAATTTTTCGAAAAAATCAAAAATATTTTTTTGGTCACATTTCTACTTGATAGAACAACAAATTCCCCAAGTTTCAATTTTTTTCAAGAAGTTGAAATTTCAACTTAGGACATTCAGTAGATATAGAATTTTACAATATTAGAATAATATTAGAACTCATAGTTTTGAAGGTTGAAAATTTCCAAGCTATTTTAAAATTTTTATTGACAATAAATTAAAAAAAAAGAAAAAAATTTAATTATTTGTAAAACTTTTTGTAATAACTCCAGAATTCTTCATAAACAACATTTTTTAATACTCATAGAATTCTAAAGTTTAAAATTTTCAAACTGCAACATGCTCTCTGACAAAATTTTGGGAAAATTTAAAAAATTTCCATCCACCACTTTTACTATTTCCAGTTTATATACCGTAACCCTTTAAAGAACTCTTCTATGGGCGGTATTCATAGTCCTGACTTAAGCAAGGACTTAAGCTTTGCTTGATCAAGTCGGTCTTATTCGAATGAGTCGAGCTTAAGACCGTATGTATTCATAGTCAAAAATAAGCAACTGCTTGGTAAAGGAAATGCACCTTAAGAATTGCTTGACCAAGCAAATGCTATTAAGATGATCTTATTAAGCGTTCGGCTTTTTCCGTCAATATTCTCTTGTATCTACCAATAAGCGATGGTAGATAGCTTATATTCATTAGAAAAAATGACGCTAATGCACATAAAATATCTTATAATGGAGAGGAGGGGGGTAAAAAAAACTTAAAAATATGCATATTTTAACATTTTTAGGAAAAAAGTTATAAAATAAAAGGATACAAGAAATGACTACCAGAATGATGAAAAATTGAAATATTCTTTATTCCTAACGAAATATTATATTTTATTGTATTACTTCCTCATAGAGGAAGTATTGTAATACCGAAATTTTTCGAGTTCGATTTTTTGACATATCTTTATGTTATTTGACCTCAGGAGTTCAAAAATGACATTTTTAAAAAATGTCATTCCGTATGTGTGTGTGTGTGTGTGTAAACATCACATTTTCATAAATATCTCGAAATCATGAAGAGCTTTTGGGTTGAATTTTTTTTTAAATTGTAGATCTCACCTGCGGACATAAAATGAGAGTACTTTGAGATAGATTAATAAAGTTTAACTAAATTTTTTTTGGATTTTTAATTTTGCAAAAAAACGTTTTTTTCCCATAACTTTAAAAAAATGTTAAAACACCTATAAATGTTTTTTCATAATTTTGTAGAGTTTTTTTAGACGCATCTTTTGAGCCCTAATTGAACATTTTTCGTCCATATTAACCGGAGTTATTAAACTTTTAAAAATCAAAAATTTTGGAAAATAAGACTTTTTTGAAAATTTCGTTAAAAAACGTAGAAGTAACTTTAAAATTATCGTTATCAACTTGTAGAGCATTAAAAAACGCTTCGATTGACCTATTTTTGAACCTAATTCGATAATAAATTTCAAAATTATTGGTATTTTAAAAACCAAAAATTGTGAAAAATGACATTTTCTCAACTTTTTTGATTGAAAATTTTTATTTAACTATTAAATTATTGTAACTATCTTGTAGTGTATTTAAAAATACATTGATTGACTCAAAATTCAATCACTTTTACCATATTTATAAAAAGTCATTCATATATTTCTATTATTTTTATCTCTATGAGGAAGTAAAGTGTTCATGAAATGAGCACCAAAATTATATAAAAAAAAATACAACTTGGCAGCGGTTTTTATAATCGAAATGAAAAAAAAAATTTTATTTGGTCATTGTCTCTATTAAACGCCAACAAACGACAGAAAAAATTTTGTTTAAAAAAAGTTATTGTAAAAAGAATTTTTTGCAACTTTTTGAACAAAATCTTTTTTTCCTAAACCAATGAATCAAGAGTGCATACAAAAGGGGTGAAACAATTAACTTTCGTTTGGAACTACAAAATTTTTAAAAATATTTTTTAATAATTATTTAATATTAACAGTTTTATTTCCTAATATAGGGTGTCGATTTTCTAAAAATCAATTATTTTTACAAATTTTCAAGTATAGTGTATATAAATATTTCAACATGGGGAACAAATTCTCCAGATGTATGTGTGTGGATGCATTTATTTGGTAGACACATTCTTAAGGCCAAATCGAAATGTTTTTTCAACATTTCGATGAAAAAAAATACTTTTTATTTCTCGTGAAAATTTTATAAATTTTGAACCTTTTTTTTAAATTATTAAATTTCAATTATTATTAAATTGTTTTTAATCAAAAATCTTTTTATTTTTATTATAAATATTTATAAAAAGACAATAAGTAATTACTTAAGTCATGTAAAACGTTGACTTAAAATCATAACCTCAATTCGTTCAAATAAGTTCACTAGCAATGTCAAATAAGTTCATCTTATTTGACTATGAATCCTATGAATACTTGGCGTTCTTAAGATGGGACTATGCATCTCAAAATCGAACAATTTACTTTTCCAAGCAAATGCTTAAGTTGCGGCTTAAGGCAATGCTCATTGCACGACTATGAATCTAGGTGGCAGCTTAAGTCGCTGCTTAAGAAATAAGTATCGACTATGAATACCGCTCTATATTGCACTGAGAGAAGTCCAGGGCGTAATAGTTCCCGCTAGACGTCGCTATAAGCTACTGTTCTTGTTGCGTTTGAGATGTTTCGAATCTAGGGCTCAGACGCCCCGAGTCCGTCAAACATTGTTCCCGCATGTGAGAGAACAACTCGTGGCCGAAACTAAAAGTTGTAAGTAATCCCGCTTCGGGACGTTCCACGTTTTTTATCGGGGCTTGAGACGTCCCGATCGAGGGTTCACATAAGAACATTCAAAATTATCACTCAAGCCTCGCACGGGACGTATTAGTTCCCGGACTTCTCTCAGTGTGGCCTTTTAAATAAAACGTTTCGTATGTATACACAAAAATGTTTGACGTGCACAGGTATTCCCTTAATGTTTCTCAAAAAAGAATAATCCGCCACAAAAATGAAAGAGAAAATAAAACCCTTAAGTAAATATTAGTTTTTTTTCTTGATGGGTATTTTAGTGAATGGGTGGTAAAAAATGATAAAAAAAGACAAAAAGATAAGACTGTTAACTCCGAAAAAAATTCAAAAGGGATGTTTAAAGTTTAAACACGTAGCACATTAACTTCAGCAGAAATTCTTTGGTTCGTCAACAAAACTGATTCTACACCGAAAGAATTTTTTGTGTCCCTCCAAGAAAAAGAAAATTATTATTGAATTAATATTTACCACCAGCTGTTGCCTTTTCTTTTCCTTACAGTAATTTATACCGAGAAAAAAGAATACTAATAATGTTCAACTAAAGAATTTCTATTAACATTAAAATTTTTATCATTTAAATATTTGGCATTTAAATATTTAACATTTAAATATTTGACATTCAAATATTTATTATTTAAATAGTTTAATGCTAAATACTTAAAAATTGCATACTTTGCACCTAAATATTTGGCACTTTAATAGTTAACACCTAATTATTTACCATCTAAATATTTAACACTGGGATATTTAACAATATCAACAATAGTAGCAACTAAAATCTTCTTCACTTGAACATTAAGGTTCTAAATATTAAGCACTTTAATAGTGAACTAAAATATTTAGTGTCTATTAAATATGTAACATTTACGCATATATCTCCCTATATTACAAAAAGATATCGCCGTCGACGCTGCCGCCGCTGTTTCAAGATTTAGGTCAATTTTAAAAGTAGTCTTAACCTACAGATCAAAAATAGACAAACAATTCCCTCTGCCCTAAAAATTTAGTTCAATTTTAAAAGAAGTTTTAACCTACAGATCAAAAATAGACAAACAATTCCCTCTGCCTTCATGTCGGCAAAGTAGAATTTTCTTTTAGTGCTTTCATTTAATATCTTCTGTTATAATTTACTCTAACTTATTACTATGCATTCATATTAAGAAAACATGATTTGAAAAATTAAAATAAATATAAAAAATTGTTAGGGGTTGGCGCGCAGGGGGGCGAAGCCCCCTACTATCGGCTCAAAAAGTATAGGCCCCTGTGTTTGAAAGCTTATAACTCAGGTAAAAAAATTCACACGTTTATCGGACAACTTAGATTTAGAAGAGACACTATTTCTACGTTAGTATACGAAAAAGCAAGAAATAAAAAATTTTTTTGCGTTATTTACGGATTTTGGAAAGTGAAAAATACATGGTTTTTTGAAGCATTTTGACAGGGGTCTACTTTGAAAGCTTGCAGCTTACTCAATAAGTATCGCATTGTTATGCTGAATTTTTTCTATGAAGTTTAAACCCTACTAAAACAATATATATAAACATTTTTGAATTATTGCATTAACTTTTTGTTATTATTTGAAACAAAGATAAAAAGTCATCGCCTTTGCAAATAATAATACAGATTTGAGACAAACTGTAAATTACGTACAATATGGTATTGAAAATAATGCAATAAAAATAAATTGTTTAAAAAAATTTTTTAATGAATTATTTAAAAAAAAGTTTTTAGTTTTTTGCTTTATTACCCCATTAAAGCAAGGTGCAGGCAGTCTTGCCAATACCTTTAGTGCAGATCACTCGACAAAGGTTTTAAAGTTGTAAATAACTCGCTATAATAGAAAAATCTTTTTAAAAAAAGGTACAGTAGTGGACCGCTTGGGACCGCTGCTATTGAATTTCCTGTCGCTGACAAAAGGGCTCATGACCGTCTGCACCTTGCTTTAATGGGGTAATAAAGCAAAAAACTAAAAACTTTTTTCTATATAACACATTAAAAAAAAATTTTAAACAATTTGTTTTTATTGCATTATTTCAATACCATATTGTACGTAATTTACAGTTTGTCTCAAATCTGCATTATTATTTGCAAAGGCGATTCAAAAAATTTTATATATATATATTGTTTTAGTAGGGTTTAAACTTCATAAAAAAAAATTAAGCATAACAATACGATACTTATTGAATAAGCTGCAAGATTTCAAAGTAGGCCCCTGTCAGAATGCTTCAAAAAACAGGCCTATACTTTTTGAGCCGATAGTAGTCTCTCCCTATTATATAAAAACATTTCGCCGCCGCCGCAGAGTCAGGATTTCTAAGGGCCTCTAGATTTCTAGAGGATTTCTAGAGGGAACATAGTCAAGGTTGGCCCACTGTTAAGGTAGGCCTATAGAAAGAAACAAATTACATTTGACCTAAATTCAGGTCAATTTTAAGGGCAGTTTTAACATACAGGTAAAAAATTGACAAACTAATCGCTTTGCCCTCAAAATGTAGGTCAATTTTAAGGTCAGTTTTAATCTACAGGTCAAAAATTGACAAACAATTTCCTCTGCTCGCAAAATTTAGGTCAATTTTAAAGGCAGATTCAACTTACAGGTCAAAAATTGACAAACTAATCCCTCTAATCTTAAAATTTATGTCAATGTGAAAGGCAGTTTTAACCTACAGGTAAAAAATTGAAAAACAATTCCCTCTGCCCTCAAAATGGAGGTCAATTTTAAGGGCCCAAAATTTAAGCAGTTAAAAGGGCCCTCAAAATTTAGGTCAAATTTGACATATTTTTTAACCTACATATCAAAAAAGCAAATTAATTAGGATCCTTCAAGAGCTCGTTACCTTATATGAAAATTTGACGAGATTTTTGTCCTCTAGGTTAAAAGAAGTTTGACCTAAATTTTAATATGATGTTTCAATCAATAAAAGATATTATAAGCTGACATCTATTTTTAAAAATTCTATTAAAATTTATTTTCTTTCAGAGGGTAAACATAACCTCAAACTTAGTTCAAAAGTTATTATTAGGTTAAAATAATAGGTGGGAAAGCAAACATAACTTTAAAATTAAAAAGAGTCAAAGTATAAGTCAAAATTTAATCAAATTTTTCACATAATTATAGGTTAAAAAAAGGTCAATAACGATTGTTTCATTACTTCAAAATCCATGTGTACTTTGTCATATACTTATTGTAATTTATTATGATGCATTCATATTAAAAAAACATTATTTAAAATTTATAAAAATTAAAATAAATATAAAAAATACAGATAGGGGGTTGTATGTAATTTATTATGATGCATTCATATTGTTACGTCAAAACTGAAACCTTTTTAAATATACCTAACATTCCTGGTTTTAAATTAGTTTCAGAAATTGAATCTAATTTGGGATGAGGATAACTCAATGAGCCTACTAAATGTTGTGAGAGAATATTTATTTAAAACCAACCAAGAAAGAAAAGAATTGACAATAGTACAAAAATACAATGAGTATAAAAATCTTACTTTTGGAATAACGATTATTGCAAGTGTTGAAAAACTGGTGATAAAAACTGGTGATTATTATCTCGATTTCCGATCTGAAGTGGTTATGAGAAGTAGACACAAAGGAGCCTGTGGTTGCACTGAGAGAACAGAGTAGTTATCGCAACCAATAAAATGCTTACGAAAACCATTTTGGTTAGTAAACTATACTGCTGCTAATTGGATAGTTGAAGATACCATTTTTAAATAGTAAAAGATTTACCATTTTCTATTAGTAAAGGCAACTATTTTAGTTGGTAGGGACCACTAATAAAAGTTCTAATAGGTACATTTGCTTAGTTCATTTTACAATAAATAAATATATAACAACAATTATTTATCTAATATTATTCGCACACTATAAAGACATAATAAACATATTTTTTAATGTGCGAATAATATTAGAAAAGTAATTATCATTATCCTTACAAAAATAACACTGCACTTTTTCCTCGAGTATACAAAATATTCACAAGTTGCACTTATTACACGTCCTTTACATTCTTCGACTCTCGATATCTCTTCTGAGAGTTTCATCAGTTTCCACACACTCGATATTCTTCTTATCACAAAAATAACAAAAAGTTAGAAACAAATAACCACATAAAACTTTAACAAATGCACTAAAAGGACAACACTATGTTATGCGTCATATGTCAAGCCGACATTTTTTTTCTCGTTTACTAACGAAAATGGTAAAGCCAACTATTTTTGTGGATGCATTTACTATTTCACATTTACTAATTCTAAATAGTTACGTTTGATATGCAAAATATTAAAACTTACTGGTAAAATTACTAGATTTTACTAACTAAATAGACAGGAGAATAAATTTTGCCTTTACTAATAAAAAAGTAGTTGCTCTAACCATTCATTTCTCTCAGTGTGGTGTCCTTAATGGTTGTATATTAGCCTTGTTGTTTACACTAATAGGATTTAGTGTATTGTATTCTTGGGGATTTTACTCTTCTTCCAGACTGTCGCCTCCAAAGCAAGTCTCGATGTTTAGAAATTAGAAATACTGTTTCAATATTTGATTTTGAAACTTGAAAACAATTTAATTCTTCTTGGGTTATCAATTATTGCTCGTAGTTAAATAAGTGAATTTATTAATTGTTGTACCGAACTTGGTCTCATAAATATACTTGGGGATGTAGTTTAGTTAACTTCTAAACTGTATACTGGGATTGCACTTAAGTTGACTTCGATGTGTAATGGTTGATGTTCAGAAAAATACTGTCTTTCAAAGATGTTATTAGGTTGATTTCCAAAAAAATACTCTCCTTCAAAGATGTTATTAGGTTGATTTCTAAAAAAATACTCTCTGCTTTATCGAAGATGCTACCCCTTTTTATTTCAAATTTCTAATGCAAGGTGGTTGACGAATATTACATGTGCCGAAATGCTATACGTGCAGGTAGGTGCAGCGATACGTCACCGGACTAATATCAATAGGGTTTTCTTCATTCGCCATGTATTTGGATAGGTCTCACTGGACTTGATTCTGGTATGTGTCGTTTCTCTCTCTTTCGGAGTGCATTCTTCTTTCCTTATGTGTAGTCTAGTTTGCAGAAGGTTGTCAAATTGATGCGTAATCGTTATTTCTTTTACATTATTTGAAATATAACTTCTCTTTCTTGGATTTGTTATAACTTATAAATTTGTTGTAATTACATAAATATAATAAGATATACCATATTTATAGAAAATGTACTGAATATAATGCAATGATATATGACACACATATACACACATACACATGTAAACATTATAAAAATTATATAAGTAAATCAAGAATATTAATAAGAATATACGTAAGTAATTCAAGAATATTAATAAGAATATACATAGGTAAATAAAGAATATAATTAAGAAACTACATAGCTGTATAAAGAATATTGATAAGTTACGGACGTAACAATATAAGAAAACATTATTTTAAATTTATATAAATTAAAATAAATAGAAAAATAGAAATAGGGGGTTGGCGCGCGAAGCCCCCCTAGTTTATATATATATATATATATGTATAATTTTTATGCTAAATATATAAATGTTAAATATAACTATGTGCTACATATTTAATAAGCGGTAAATATATAAATAGTACTAAATATTTAGAAGATAAATATGAAAAACAATAATAATAATATATATTAAAGGGTAGGTCTATGCCTAAAAAATCAAAGTTGGCCCCTACTTTTTCGATTTTGTTGAAACTTCGAAATTATGCAGTGGAATACATGCCAATAAAGAGCCCAAAATCGATTTCGAAAAATTTTGGATTTACGAGTTTTTGAAATTTTTTTTTGAAATTTTGAAAATGATATATCTCAAAGAAAAATGAATAAAATTTAATTAAATTTTCAAGAAATGCTTATTATTTACTCACAATTAAGAAAAATATTTCGTAAAAAAAATAATTTTTTTAACAAGTTATTAAAAAAATTATTGTTAAATAAACAATTTTTTGAAAAGTGTCATTTTTTTGCTTCAAATAACAATGATTCGATTCCCACTTATTCCACGAGTATTTTCAAAAAAATAAATAAATACCGATGAAAATTTAAATCATAATTATTATTATTTAAGCAAGACTTAAACAAATTATTATTGTTAATTACTAACTATTTATATTGAAAGCTTTTTAAAATTTAAATTCTTTCGGAGACATTAAAAACAAAAACACTTTATTAAGTTTACAAAAGTGAGTAAAATTAATTTTTGAAAAGCAAAATAAGACAATTAATATTAAATTAAATTGTTATTATCAATTATTTAAACAATTTTTTAACCAAGTTTGCTTTTTTTGGAAAATTTTTTTTTCTAGAATTAAAAGTTTATTTCACGGAGAAAAATGAAAATTCAGATTTCGGACTAAATATAAAATCATTTGAGTAATTTCTATTATCGTAGGGAGGAATATTAAATTTTAGATTTCAATCCCAAAAAGTTTAGGAATGATTTTCAATTAAAATCAGTTCTAGATATTTCAGCAAACGCTAATATTCTTTTTCATAACGCGGTGCAAAAAAGGGCACTTTTTTGCACCTTGTTATAAAAAATATTGTTCGTAACTAGTGCTAGCAGTTGCCAATTTTTGAACTAGCACTTTTTTTTGAACAAACTGTAGGCGAAGCTTCGCTTCGCCTAATCTGAAATTGACAACTTCTCGCACTCGTTACGAAATATACTATTTTGTGTGAGTACTTTTAGATTCCTTGATTTATTTTAATTTGTAAAGGAATTATTATTAAATAACATTTTATGATGGTGTTCTATTCTTGAATGTGATTTTAACTAAATTTCGTATTGCCAGATGCATTAATTGTGTAAATTTCAATTACATCAAAAAAGCAATAAATTCAAATGTGCAAAGAATTAAGTATAATTATTATCTTTACATTGATTTTAACTCAGCTATTCAATAATTACAATATGTGTATAAACTTTCACTTGAAATGTACTGTTTAGTGCAAAAGTACTGAGATCCATTCCCAGACAGTTTAGGGACATTCGAAACTTTGGGGCGCGCCTGCGCCATTGTTAGTGTATAGCAGTGCATCCCGTGTAGAAATTTAACCATGGCCCAAATAGGGGCCAGATCTTTTGATCATTGTGTAGGCCATATCATGGCATGAAACACCTTCCCAGATCTGGCCCAAGTGTGGCCAGACTTGGGCCCGATCTGGGAAGGTGTTTCATGCCATGATATGGCCTAGATATGGCAATTTCTACACGGGATAGTGTCTTTGATCCAGTTTCGGCCGTTATTTGAAGTGCGTATGTTACTATTCTCGAAATTTTCAAGCGTTTAAAATAAAAAGTTATAGCGATTCAACTTGGAGTGTTCTGACATGGAAAAGATGGAAAAGAGTACGTTTTTAAAAAGTGGATTTGAATTTAAGTTTTTTTTCCTTATAAATTATTTTATGTTTACTTCCTTTTTTCCAGCTACATATTGTACAATAAAAACTAAATAAATAAACTACCGTCGGGAATTATCGGTACGGCTGCACGCGCAGGGCCCAAAAACATACCAATTTTCAAATCACCATTTCTTTGTAAATACAAATGTCAGAGAATTAACAAATATACCATTCGAAAGATTATTAAATTCTACAATTAATGATATGTAACTGAAAATTTTAATAATTTATACAAAGCTTGCAGCAATCTACAAATTTGACAAAAAAATTTTTAAAATAAAATTTTTTTGGAAATTATTTCAACCCCTGCACATTTTTTAAAAATTGTAGGAAAAATTTGAAACTTATATAGGTGTGATCATTGAAATCTCATCTTTAATTTAAGACCAAAAGAGTTAAAAAATCTTATTCGGTTCGAGAGATATCATTATAAACGGCCGAGCATTTTCAGCCAAAAAACGTTCAAAATCGACTAATTCAATGCATTTGTCAAAAAACATGCTCGGACGTATATAATGATATCTCACGAACCGAATAAGATTTTTTAACTCTTTTGGTCTTAAATTAAAGATGAGACTTGAATGATTACACCTATATAAGTTTCAAAATTTTCCTACAATTTTTAAAAAATGTGCAGGGGTTGAATTAATTTCTAAAAAAATTTTATTTTAAAATTTTTTTTGTCAAATTTGTAGATTGCTGCAAGCTTTGTATAAATTATTAAAATTTTCAGTTGCATATCATTAATCGTAGAATTTAATAATCTTTCGAATGGTATATTTGTTAATTTTCTGACATTTGTATTTACAAAGAAATCGTGATTTAAGGATTGGTATGTTTTTGGGCCCTGCGCGTGCAGCCGTACCGATAATTCCCGACGGTAGTGTAAATAAAATAAATAATTTAAGCTTAAAATAATGTTCTTCTTTTAAGGGGGAGTGACACCTTTGAGGCCTCTTTTGAACCTGTTTTTCATGAATTTTTTTAAGACACGGGAATAAAGTAAATAAAATTTGGTTTTGAGGGATTTATTTGTTAACTTTTTAAGTTTAAAAAAATATATTTATGCGTAAAAAAAGTTTAAATTTGTTGCCTATAGAGGGCGCCGAAGTTGGTCTCCATTCCCTGCAGAGCAAATCGGTGGGCAAGATTCCGGTTAGACCGTTTAATCTAAATCAAAAATTCAAAGTTTTTCTGAATCTGAGATATATTTAGCTTTCGAGTACGTAGGATATTTTAAAAATATTAATTTTTGTGTATTTGGCAGTTGTTTGAAGTAAAAAGTCGATTTTTAGGGCGAAAATTTATCAAAAAATCTGTTGCCAAAAAAAACAAAGAAACCAAAAAAAAATCCGCTACGTACTCGAAAGCATTAGTAAATGACAATTAAAAAAACTTTGTCCGAAGTCAATCCGATCAAAACTGTTCTAGCTAGACTGCCCACCGTTTTGAAAAACGTAATTTCGAGAAAAACGCGTTTAAAGTTTTGAAAGCATTTGAAGCGCTCTTGGACACCTTTTACAGATTTTGATTTTTTTCACATAAAATAACTTCGAAATCATCTCTAATGATATAATTTCTATTCTACACATTATAAAGTATCGTTTAAGCAAAGAAAAAAAAATTCGATTTTTTTTCGAGTCAAAGGTGTCACTCCCCCTTAAACAATTAAATAGATATAAAATTAGTCAATGTACTATATTACAAATTTATTTAATATAATAATAATAATATAATAATAATAATATAATTTACTATATTACAAAATATATTTATTTTTAATGGAAATTCAATTTGAAGCTAAATGTAAAATCTAAAAATAAAATAATTAAAAATATTAGAATTCTTTAAATTTTAGACACTTCTCTTGGGGATTTTTATTATCTTATTTAAAGATATTACTTCCTCATAGAGGAAGTATTGTAATACCGAAATTTTTCGAGTTTGATTTTTTGACATATCTTTATGTTATTTGACCTCAGGAGTTCAAAAATGACATTTTTAAAAAATGTCATTCCGTATGTGTGTGTGTGTGTGTAAACATCACATTTTCATTAATATCTCGAAATCATGAAGAGCTTTTGGGTTGATTTTTTTTTTAATTGTAGATCTCACCTGCGGACATAAAATGAGAGTACTTTGAGATAGATTAATAAAGTTTAACTAAATTTTTTTTTGATTTTTAATTTTGCAAAAAAACGTTTTTTGCCCATAACTTTAAAAAAATGTTAGGACACCTATAAATGTTTTTCCATAATTTTGTAGACTTTTTTTAGACGCATCTTTTGAGCCCTAATTGAACATTTTTCGTCCATATTAACCGGAGATATTAAACTTTTAAAAATTCAAAATTTTGGAAAATAAGACTTTTTTGAAAATTTTGAACCCTAATTGAACATTTTTCGTCCATATTAACCGGAGATATTAAACTTTTAAAAATTCAAAATTTTGGAAAATAAGACTTTTTTGAAAATTTTGTTGAAAAACGTAGAAGTAACTTTAAAATTATCGTTATCAACTTGTAGAGCATTAAAAAACGTTTCGATTGACCTATTTTTGAACCTAATTTGGTAATAAATTTCGAAATTATTGGTATTTTAAAAACCAAAAATTGTAGAAAATGACATTTTCTCAACTTTTTTGTTTGAAAATTTTTGTTTAACTATTAAACTATTATAACTATATTCTATAGGATTCAAAAATACATTGATTGACCCAACATTTAATCACTTTTACCATATATTATAAAAAGTTATTCATATATTTTCCTATTATTATTATTATCTCTATGTGGAAGTAAACTGTTCATGAAATGAGCACCAAAATTATAAAAAAATATACAACTTGGCAGCGGTTTTTAAATATAAAATCTTTCTTTAAAAATTTAAAAGCAAAACCTATGGTGAAAATGACATAGGTCTTGAATTTAATTTTCAAAGAGATTCGATGTTTAGATATTTATAAAGAATAAAATAAAATTCCCCAAAAGAAGCTTTTAAAATTCAAAGAATTGTAATATTTTTAATTATTTCATTTTTAAATTTTACTTCTAGTAGGCTTCTGATAATGAAACTAAAAAAACAATTTGTAAAAAAAAATTTTTTCGAAGAATTATTTTTAAAAATATTTTCAGTTTTTTGCTTTATTGCTCCATTAAAGCAAGGTGCAGACTGTCATAAACCCTTTTGTCAATGGTAGGAAATTCTATAACAGTAGCATACTACTGTACTCGTTTTTGACTACTTTTCTATTCTTCCTTATGATTTACAATTTACCGCACTTTTTTGAAAGATTTTTCAAGGGAGTAGATAGAAAGGGACACATTTTACTTGCAATAGCTAAAAAAGATGTCGTCTAAGATTTTTAAATTTGACGCCTTTGAGAAACAGATTTACAACAGCCTACACCTTGCTTGAATGGAGTAATAAAGCAAAACACTGAAAAGATTTTGCATTATTTGCAATGAAGATAACTTTTTATATTTTATTTAAATAATCTCGTTAGTTTAATGATATGTTAATTTTTTTTAAACATTATATTTTAGAAGGATGTGAACAATATAGAAAAAAATCAGCGAAACAACAGTTGCTTTATTTCTTGAAATACAAGCCTGCAAAGTTTATATTTGTGAAAGTCTTGAAAAAACCATGTATTTTTCATCTACAAAATTTCAAAATAATTGCAAAATTTTTTTTGGTTTTTTGTATAGAAGAGTGGAGATAGTGTAGCTATTATTTCCAAGTTGTTTTAATAGTATGCGATTTTTTTAACTGAGTTATAAGATTTTAAAGTAAGGGCTCTATACTTTTTGACCCGATAGTAGGGGACTACTTTGATTTTTTAGGCATGGAGTTACCCAGATTAAAATTAAAAGTACAATTAATATTTAAACTAGTGATGCATAACGATACGAGATTTTCAATTATCTCACTTCATATTGATCGTTTTCAAAAAATGTTAAAAAAGTAAATATCGTTCATTCATTTGTTTTTTTATATATCGTATCTTACTGAAATATCGATAAGACAATTCTACGAAAACAAGCTGGAGTCTTTAAATTAATCCTATTTTAAATAAACAGTTTTTTGAGTCTCCTGTAAAATTTCTCTACTAAAATTTCTAAAAAAAAATTTCTCTACTAAAAAATATTTTTTTTCACAATTTCTTTTTAATTTAAGTTCATTTAAAGAATATAGGTCCCCTTTGTTTAAAAAGTAAATTATTTAAATTGCTATAAACAATATTAATTAACAAACAGTTAAATTTGATTCATCTCCACTAAAAAATGTTTTTTTTCACATTCTCTTTTTAATTTAAGTTCATTACAAGAATATATGGGCAAATCCATAAAACTTTTGACTTTTAAGAAAAAAAATTTTTTTTATTAATTTGTATGCACATAGATGTCACTTTGCATACGTGTTCAAGAATGTTTTAGCACCACAAATTCGTATGCGTGATTCATTTTTAACTCATGCCCCCAATGTTTAACACTTACTATTAACCCCTTCCGGAACTGAAATATTATAAAGTGAACCAAAAATGTGTAAGACATTTCTATCAATTAAATCAGTTGAAACTTTTTACTCGGAGGTTTTTGGGGTCGCTGCTGGACAATCTGAAGTCGGTTTTTCAAAATTCAAAATGGCGGCTCCATTATGGCGGATGACAAATTTAAATAGTTGGATTTGATTAAAACTCGTTACACAGGGGTTTTTGGGGTCGCTGATTACGAATTTAGAGTATAAATTTAAAATGAGTAATTGAAGTTTTTGATTTTTAAGAATTCAACTTCGGAAATTTTAAGCATATTCTTAACTTAATAAAATTGATAGTTTTCAAAATCCTTGAGCAGCATACTTTTTTTGAATATCTGTAAGGCAATGCTTTGATCCATTGATATGTATTACTACTGGATAGAGGACAGTCGACTTCCGGTTGAAACGACTTGAAGGCTCACCAAATGGTGGCTTTTTTTCACGCGTGCGCATTAACATGTGATTTGTTTGTGTTGACATGTGTAATGAGTATAGATGGTTATGTTTTCTGTAATGTTTATTTCTGTAAAAAAAGTATTTAAATTTAATTACATAACATTATAATGGCACGTAAATGTATTTATTGCGGAGAGCCACAAGTAGCAGATGTTGATTGTTCCTTTCACACGTAAGTAAACTGATTAAAAGTAGGTTATGTTTTTGTGTATATCAAATTTTTGTTTCATTGATAGGTATGTTTATCTGTTTCATTATAATTTAAATAATTTTATTTAATTAATTTACAGTTAATTTCACAAATTTTCCATGGAATGATGAGAAACTGCTGGAAAAATAGAATTGAAAATATGAAATTAGGGCCAAACTTCAAGCCTAGTAAATTAGCTCGATTATGTTCAGATTATTTTGAGGAAGAATGCCTTGGAGAAAAAATAAAAGGAACTTTATTATCAGGAAGTATCCCTACAAAATTTAAAACGTATAAATCCAGCTGCATTTATTGCCATGAAATAAAAGGAGTTAATAAAAATACATAGGTAAGTATATATGAAAGTAAGTATGTACACTGCAAAAACTGGTATCTCACTCGTGTCTTAAAATGAGTTGCTTTAAGTGTTTAAACCATTGAGGTACAAAATATGTTTTATATTGAGACATTTAATTACATCTCGTGTCTCATTTTAAGACATTAAAGGTAACTCAATGCGTATAAGACACGTAAAACGTCTTCTTAGTGTGAGACGGATACTCGAAACACATTTCGTGTCTCAAAATGCATTGCTAAATGTGTAAGACACTTTGAAACGTCTTAAAATGAGACACGTATCTGTTTCAAATATGTGGACTAAGACATCTTATGTGTTTCAAATATGGGACGAAACGTCTCAAAATGAGACACTTGTTTTTGCAGTGTATATGCATTCAAATATACAAGCGTAAACATTAAAAATTTTGTTTATTTTTGCTAACAATTAAACAAAATTAATTTTTAATTACACAAAAGATATGAGTAAAGTATCTCCTGATTCATTTTAATTATATTTTTTAAAAAAATGTTATTTAGTAAAGTTTAGTTTTAGTTAAATTTTATTTTTTTCTTATAACAGATTTCCTGTTGAAAATCCTATACTATTACAAAAATGGCTATCTGCAATGAATCTGAAAGATATGGAAGTAACAAAAAGAAGTCTTTTGTGCAGTGATCATTTCGACAACACTTGCTTCAGAAAAACAGGAAAATATTTAATTCTAAACTCTGATGGTAAAGTTATTAATATTTTTATTATTATTATTTCAATTAACTTAAAATATTAAAGAGTGATTTCTTTTTTTATAGATGTTGATATACATAAATCTCAGGAAACTTTTAATAATAAATGCAACAAAAGAGAAGTCTCACCGAATAGCTTACGAATTCCAAAATGATTAAAATTAACAGATTTTGAGAATAACAACAATATAGAAAGCATATTAGTTTTATCCGAAAAAGATAAATCTCTAGGTAAGCTTGTTAGTTTATAAAATAAAAAACATTTCCAAAGAGTACAATTCAATTACATTTATTAGTGATGGTTTATTTATTTTTAAGGCTTTAACAAAACTAACAAGAAAGACAGTTTCAATATTTAGTTTCTTAATAATACTTTTCACATTTTTGGTCCAATAGGTTCTGACAACGCATTACTACCAGCATACTCTAGTGAATCAACAGAAAGTTCTAATAGCGCATTATCACAAACAAACTCTAGTACATCAGCACAATCTAGTGTTGTAATTGAAAATAATTTTGGTAAGTCAAATTTCGTCAATGCAATGTAATGTTACATATTTATTAACATTTATTTAAACATTTGTTACTAGAAACATCTAATGCAAAACAATGTCGTCAAATTTATGAAGACCATCATTATTATAATTCACCGAGGTCATTGAGAAAAAAATTAAAGAAAATCCGATGCATTATTTCAACTTTAAGAAATGTATCCTGTGTTCAGAAGCAGAATAAAAATAAAATATGGTATAAATTTGTTCAGGAAATTTTTAATTGTAAATATAAAAAATACCATTTATTTCTAGTAATGAAATTTGACAAGATTTTAATACAAATAAATTTAAATACTAACGCCTTTAATTAACAATTCTTTTGAATTTATTTTTATTTGTAAATAACACAAATTTTAATAATAAATTTATCGTATTATTAGTTACATAATTAAGAACATATCTTTTTATTTCAAATAATTTTATGTGCAGTTTCGATTTTCTAAATAATTATTTTTATACCCATGATTAAAAATAATAATTTTGTTTACTTTTAGAAATTATTATTAAAATAATAATTCTTTCACTCTTGTGTAGTGATTTCACTTGAAAATTATTTTTCTTAAGTATTAAAATTAAACAATCATATTTTTATACTTTTGAATTTACCCGCTACAAAATGAAAAATTGCCACCAATGGTGGCCAACTTTCGACTTTCTACTTTGACACAAGATTAAAACGGCCAAAGCATTGGTGTCCTCTATCCAGTAGTAATACATATCAATGGCTTTGATCACACTTTACATGGACTTGTTTAAAGTAAAATTGTAGTTGTGCCTTTCAAAAATGTATAATTTTAAATAAAATCACGATTTGTATTAACATCTTTAAATTGTTTCTACAGGAATACAAATATAGGCACACTAATGAAAAAGGTCTTAAAATGTTCGATTTTTTTTGTCGATTTAGAAACTTATTGAACTTTTATTTTTATTCCACGCCGCACTAGGTATTTTCATAATAAGACGTTTAATTAAATTTTCTTAAAAAGTGTCATCATTCAATCAAGCCTTCATATATTTTCTTACAGTCGTAGCACACTAATGGGATAGTGAAAAAAGGTTGAAAACATACGTCTTTTAGCTATTTTCCTTGTAGCTGAATTAATATTTCACACGCCGCAAAAATAAAAACGTTAAAAATGTATACTTTTCTGAGAGTTTCAAATTAAATTTAAGCGTTTTTTCAATTTTAAACTCATAAAATTAATTGACAAATTAATATTTTGTTCTAATACTGTACATAAATGTTGCTTAGTATATAATTTAGAAAAATATGACAAAACAATAAGTTTCAATCTAAAATTATACGGACTTTTAAGTGTTCGATTCGAGTACCATAAAAGTTAACAGTTTCGTGGATTTGCCCATATGTCCTCTTCTTGTTTAATAAATAACTTTTTTAAATAGTTATAAACCTTATTAATTAACAATTAATAACTTTTGTTCCTCTTCACAAAAATTTTTTTTACGATTACTTTTTTATTTAGGCTTATTTAAAATATATGTTACGGTCAATGTCGATTATTGGGCATTGTCGACATTGACCGGGCTATGTCGACAATGCCCAGTGATTTTGGGCATTGTCGACATTGCCCGTCAATTTCGGTCAATGTTTGAAAATTTTCAAAATATTCAGCTTTTCCGGGCAATGTCGACATTGCCCGATCTATCTTGGGCAATGTTAAAAATGCTGTCGATGAAGTAGTCATGATATAAACAAAGTTAATATTATATTCTTCACATTCAACTTTCAATACTTAATCAGTGTACTAGCAGAGCTACGCGCGCGCGATAATTCTGCTTTTGTCTTATTTTTTTAAATGACTTCAGGCTTAGCCAACTGTCAGAATACACACTCTTATATACCAACTTGTTTTTGCGTTTCTACAGAACGACTTTGAGGTTAGGAGTACTCGCATTTGCCTGGACCACCCGTCAATGGGTTTTCTCGCCAGTAGAGAGGGAAACTGTAGAAACCTCTCCGAGTCAACCGGTCTATCGACAGTCGAATTCTAATAGTGTGTACCGGACAATAATCGACGGTGCACATCATTATACTTCGACGTCAAACCTCCCGCTCAGATTATCTCACGTGCCGGAAAAATCCCAGGCTAATGGGCGCGAACCAAGTACCCTTGGTCCGCCCACCGAGCCAGGCATTTATCCGACCGAGCTAATCTGTCGGTTGTTTTTGTCTTATGATGTAATATTACAAAACATACTTTTTTAAACTCGTATAAACTATGCTATATTGTATGTTAATATATTGAACAGCTCTTTAAACGTCTGACAACATTGCACATAATTTTCTACTCAAAACTAAATGTAAACAAGTGATACCAAACATTTGCAACCAAGCAAGTCAAAGCACAAAATAATGGTTTCTGTTTCGATTAGTTTAGTCAAGCGATAGAAAAACTTTATATAAATTCATTACACATTTTAAGAATTATTTTATTGAAGTATTCTTCCTTCTTTGTCAAAAGATTGACACCGAGATTTATTGATAGTCATGATATAAGCCGCGGTATAAACTTAGGGGCCGTCCATAAACTACGAGGACAATTTTTCACCAATCTTTGACTTCTTTCTCTTTATCTATATTTATAGTTTTTTGGTAATTACGTTTTCTCAGTCTATCATTTTCTAGTCTGATTATTTTCTGTTCATCTGTTTCTTTGAGCCTTTCCTCCCTTTTCCTCTCCTTATCTTTTATTGCTCGATGTCTCTTTTTCTCATAGTTTTTATTTTTATTAAGCTTCTCCTCTGAATATTCTGTAGATATACCTCTATTCACATTATTATTACTAATACTGATACTAGTTTCACAAATGGAAGACGAGTTTGGTATTTCTATGAGTTTTGTAGCTCCATCCGTTAAAAGACGTTTCCAATCATACTCAACAAAAAAAGGTCTAATAACATTTGTCAATTCCACGGAAGGAAATGAAATTAAACGATTATTTTCAAACATAAAAATTAGATGTCGTCTCATTCCACTATGAATATAATTAACAGTATTTGGCAATTCATTGTAATACGAAGATGTTGCAAACGCTATTGCATATATGCCACAGTAAATTCCATTCGGCTGTAGATTAACAGTTGAAAAAACTACCGGTGGTTTGAAAGGATATAATCTAAGTAAATATTTTTTTTGATCTTCATTTAAGTATCCCTTATTAAGACTGTTATAAATATATAGCCTTAATCTATCATAATAAGTACAAATCCAATGACCAGATTTGCGAGCACCACTAAAAAGTATTTGAATGTGCTTCTGATTTTTATCAATCGGAATAATGAATTCAGGCGTAATTAAATATTAAGTACTTTGCATGTTAAATGCTAAATTTGATTCTCTTCTCAACAACTTTCCAAATTCAGTAATATGATTGTCATTTAACATTTTTCCTTCAGTATGTAGAACTCTATGATCTTTATCACTTAAATAAACCTTTTCTTCTTTGTTAGGCATGATTTTTTAATAAAATGAACAAATAATAGAATATTTTTCAAAAACTTATTTTTAGAAAACAGGTTTAAACTTAAAACTTTTAAATCATAACTAAATAAATAAAAATAATGAATGAATATAAATAAATTTTTATAATTTATTTTATATTTTATTTTTTATATAAACATTTTTTTACATTTAAATTTATTTTATTTATTATATATTTTAATTTTAATAATAAATAGTCATCTAACTTCTTATAAATCTCATATTTATCTTATAAATCATAAATTCGCATAAATAACATAAGTCACATAAATCTCATTTTTGTCCCATATAAATCAAATAATTTTCATAATTACTGTAAAAAGAATGGTACTAATTTAGTACAAATTTTGGTACTGAATCTTCATTTGGTTCTATTTAAATTCAAAAAACCAGCTCTAATTTAGAACCATTTATTTACAGTGAAGTCACATAAGCACATATAACTCGTGAAACTCAAATGAATCATAAACACATACAATTCATAAAGCTGATATAAATCATAAGCATCACATAATCCCATATAAATCATAGGCACATAAGAATGAATCAAAGTTAACGGTTTGTTAATTAATATTGTTCATAAAAATTTTAATAAATTACTTTTTAAACAAAAAGGACATATATTCATGAATGTAAATAATACTTTTGTCCAACTATTTTAGTTCAAATAGAAGATAATTTAATACTGAAGCGAAAGTACTTTGATTTTTTTCAATCGAAAAAAATTCTTTTTGCTATCACCGGCACCGTTTTCTATGACGTGTCAAAATGAAAATTCGAGAAAAAGCGATTTAAAGTTTTAGGTCCAAAAATATCATTTTTAGGATGCTTACACTAATAAAATTTTAATCAGTTATTCCTGGCCCATATAGTAGTCCTTCCTCTTCCTCGAAGAACTCATTTCGTCAAAGATTTTCTTCTCGTCGAGCTGTCCGAGCCTCACGGAGTAATAATTTTTTTTTTTGTTTTTTTAAATGACTTCAGGCTTAGCCAACTGTCAGAACACACACTCTTATATACCAACTTGTTTTTGCGTTTCTACAGAACGACTTTGAGGTTAGGAGTACTCGCATTTGCCTGGACCACCCGTCTTATGGGTTTTCTCGTCAGTGGAGAGGGAAACTTACTGTAGAAAACCTCTCTGAGTACAACCGGTTTATCGACAGTCGAATTCTAATGGTGTGTACCGGACAATAATCGACGGTGCAACATCATTATACTTCGACGTCAAACCTCCCGCTCAGATTATCTCACGTGCCGGAAAAATCCCAGGCTAATGGGCGCGAACCAAGTACCCTTGGTCCGCCCACCGAGCCGGGCATTTATCCGACCGAGCTAATCTGTCGGTCATGGAGTAATAATAAGGAGACTGTACTACCAGTGAGATACCGTGCCAAATGTCTGCCTTGGTTCACTGAGGCTGTTTTCGGCATTCACCCAGGGTTAACCCCGAGTTAACAATTAACCAATCATCAACAACATTCTATTTGATCTAACCAATCACCGTTAACCGGGAGTTAACCCAGGGCGAGTGCCGAAAACGGGCTGAGTAGTAAAGACTTCTCAAAAATAAAGCGCATGCGCAGTTGCAACTATCTTCGTCACTCTTGAAAGAACGATGAGAGAGATCATTATTTTGACGTGCGAGTTAGAAGGTGTGGTTATGTTTTATTGTTGACAACAGCAATTATACGGAAAAATCAAGATTTAAATAAGAAAAAATATTAATTAACAAACTGCAAAGAGAAGAGTAAGTACAATATATTATAATATTAATAAATTGTAATATAGGTGTGAGTAGATATTAATAAAAAGATTATTTTTGTCGAACCGGAGAAATTCTTTTCTTTGTATGATAAAGTGAATGAAAACAATATAATATTATGCTATAATCGCTATAATGCTATTATAATTAATATCTACTCACACATTTCCTATATTACAATTTATTAATATTATTTAATAGTATAATATATATTGTAAACAGTAAAACATAACCACACTTTCCAACTCGCAAGTCAAAATAATGATCTCTCTCATCGTTCTTTCAAGAGTGACGAAGATAGTTGCAAACTGCACATGCGCGTTATTTTTGAAAAGTCATTACTACTCAGTGAACCAAGACAGAAATCTGGCACCAGTTTGACCAGGGGATACGTTGGAGTTCAGTCTCCTTCTTATTACTCCGTGCCGAGCCTCCTTGCTCGAAAATGACGAGCGCCGGTTTTCCCTCGTTATGCGTTCCGCATCGATATTATCGGCAAAATTTTTGCATTACTGTCCGATAACAATATCGAGCAGCTGCATAGTGGTCAGCACAGATGCATAGGCCTTGGTAAAAATGCTTGCAGCCAAATTTGCTGTTATTTCGACGATTTTAGAGCCGGAATTGACGTGTTTTGGGTTTAGGCGCCACACAAGCGAATTGAACGCTTCGTTAGAAGCGTGTGTATTTTGCAGTATTTGTGTGTGTATTTTGAGTGTGTGTATACACCTTTTCAGATGTATACAAGGTGATACAAGGTTAGGTAAACTAAGGGCGGTATTTATAGTCCCGACTTAAGCAAGGACTTAAGCATTGCTTGACCAAGACGGTCTTATTCGAATGAGTCGAGCTTAAGACCATATATATTCATAGTCAAAAATAAGCAACTGCTTGGTAAAGAAAATGCACCTTAAGAATTGCTTAACCAAGCAAATGCTTAAGATGATCTTATTAAGCGTTCGGCTTTTTCCGTCAATATACGTATCTACTAATAAGCGATAGTAGATAGCTTATATTCATTAGAAAAAATGACGATAATGCACATAAAATATCTGATAAGGGAGAGGAGGGGGGGGCCTAAAAAATATGCATAATATTTTAATATTTTTAGGAAAAAAGTTATAAAGTAAAAGGATACAAGAAATGACTACCAGAATGATGAAAAATTGAAATATTCTTATTCCTGACAAAATATTATAATTAGATTCTAAATTTTTCTGTATTAAAAAATAGAAAAAATTATTTCAACTATTATTATATTGTTTCTAAAAAATTATTCTGAGTCAGAATCAGTGAAATTTTTACAAAAAATAAGGAGTATTTTTATGATCGAAATGAAAAAAGCATTTTTATTTGGCCATTGTCTCTAACAAACGACAGAAAAAATTTTCTTTAAAAAAAGTTATTGTAAAATGATTTTTTTTGCAACTCTTTATAAACAAAATCTTATTTTTCATAAACCAAAGAACCAAGAGTGCATAAAAAAGGGGTGAAACAATTAACTTTCATTTGGAGCTACAAAATATTTAAAAATAATATTTTTTAATAATTGTTTGTAGACTATATTTAAAAGTAACACATCTTTTTGAAGTTAAAATATAATCTTTATTAAAAATGAAAATGATCGTTTACAATGTTTACTCTTACGAATCTCGTTAAGGAATGACGCTTCCCGCACGGAGAGAAATTTCTGTTAATTTTTGTAAGGAAATTATGGAAAAAATTACTGTGCTTCCGTATAAAATAGATTCGTTTTGTTGGCAAAGTAGAATGTACCATTAACCAACACAGTTTATACCTAAAAAAAACGAAAATATTTGCTGTCTCTTTAACTACAAAAATTACTGTGCTACCTCAGCAAAGAAAATACACAGAGAAATAATTTGACATAAGCTATTTGTGAATGTGACATTCTTTTTTTACAATTCATATGTAATGAATTAACATAAATTAAATAATGTTTGTTAATTAATGACTGTTAATGTTTATTTGTGTTACATGTGACGCGATTATTATATTCCATGTATATCATGATATCAAATCAATATTTGAGGTTAAGTTGAAATTCCATAGTAAACCATTGTGTGCATACAAGGCACACAAGTTTGATTTCAAAATTTCTAGGTTAAGTGAAATCATGGACAGTAAAAATTATTTCATTTCCAATATTTCTTTATATCACTAATTGAAACATAAAATCGAAAACGTCGGAAAATTTTCCTTGTCAACAGGTGAGGAAAGTACGACAGTAGCAATCGTAGCAATATTAAATGGATGTTCGTGATACTTCGGGTATCATCGGCCTTCTTCAACTTGACTTCATGCAGGCAGCACAGTAAAAATTTGTGGGGAGCACGGTCTATTTTATTAACCTGCGCATGACTATTTCATGGTACGGTTAATATATTTTGCTTAGGACCAAATTAGAAAGTCCTGGTTCAGCAATTTTTACAGTGCTTTCAAAGAAATATTCCGAGGCCATTTTGGAAATAAAACTGTTTTCCATATGAAATAAAATTGTGCGCAAGTCAATATTTCTATTCTTCCGATACAAATAGTTCAGTAAAAACATTTTGCACATACTTTCAGGTGACAAGCACAGTAATTTTTATTGGAAATTTCTCTCCGTGCGTATCTGTTCTCTATTTTTCGCATATATCTATATTTCGAGATGGCGCCACTACTTCCGGATAATTTTAAATATTAAAATGAATGATTTTGTGAAATAGACTACAGTTCGGCCTATCCTGACTGATGATTGACCCAATCATCTTCATAGCAACTTAGATACAATGCCTGACCATTCCATGGCTCCAAATTATCAGAACTAAAAACGCTGCTATAAGGCTTTTGAGTAATTTGGAAACCTTCTATATCCTGAACTAAATATCGGTCGTTGCGCAGAACCTTCTTGATCTCATAAGGACCTTTTCTTTTTGGTAATAATTTGTGATTCACTCCAGGTTCGGTTACAATATTTGGAATCATTACGAAGTCACCTACATCATATTTCGTCGGTTTTTTATGCCTCTGGTCGAAGTTTATTTTGTTTCTTTGGCGTAGTTTTTCATAGATAGTATTCGCGTTTTCTCTCAATTTTTCTCGAAATTTACAAGGTTCAATTTTTTCATTATCGATGTCTGACAATAGAGTTCTAAATTCCTCGTCGGGGAATCCAGTCTGATCTGCTCCAAATAGCATCTGGGCAGGAGAGCAACCTATAGATCGATTTAAACTATTGTTAATTACAAATTGTGCGTTACATAAATTTTTCTTCCAATCGGAAGACCCTGAAATTTTCGCAAGAGTTGATCGCAAAAAGCGAAACACACGTTCTGCTTGTCCATTCGCACGTGGTGTTCCGGTCGCAATTTTTATGTGTTTAATCTCGTGTTTTTCGTTAAATTGTTTAAATTCGTCGGACGTATAACAAGTTCCTCGGTCTGAAATCAAATTTCTCGATTTTCCATAATGGTGCATATAATTCTCGACTTTGCTTATCATTTCTTTCGCGCTCGTAGTTTTGACAGGGTAAAAGACTACAAATTTGCTATAACCGTCAATTATCAAAAATATATACTTGTAGCCAAGACTCGATGTTTTGAGAGGTCCGTAGTGGTCGACAAAACTTGCTTCGAATGGTCTCTTAGCCCTATCCCATAGATGCAATTCCCCCTCTAATTTTCCTGAGCGAACAGAAAAAGTGATACATTTAAGGCAATTTCCCACGTGTTCTTTGATTCTTTTTCGTAACTCCGGAAACCAATAGGTTCCTAAAACTAATTCGACTGTTTTGTCCACCCCTACGTGACCCATCTCATCGTGACACGCTCTAATCACTTGTGGTATCATATTCGTTGGTACATAAAACAAGATGTCACTTTTATATTTTCTATACAATAGACCGTTTCGAACTTCATATTTGGCGCTATCGCCATGATCGAGAGATTCACGTATCTCTTTTAAATCCGGATCGGCAAGTTGTTTATACATCAACTCTTGTTCGAAAGTTAGCGGCTCAATAACAAAGATTTCACGACTTAAAGCATCGACGTGCCTCATTCTCTCCGAAGGACGATGTTCGATTTTAAAGTTAAATTCTTGTAAATCTAAGGCCCATCTATTTATTCGAGGGTTTATTTCTTTCTTTTCTAGAGCGAGTTTTACGGCGTTACAATCAGTTTTAATCACGAATGAAGTTCCTAAAACGTAAACACGAAAACGTTTCAACGAATAAAAAATAGCTAACAGCTCGAGCTCATAGCTGTGATATTTACATTCATCCTTACTCGTACGTCGACTATAATAATAAATAGGATGCAATTGACCATCCTTTTGTCGTTGGAAAAGTATCGCTTTAAATCCCAAGCTGCTTGCATCTGTGTGCAATTCCGTATAGGCAGTTCTATTATAAATCGCCAAAACTGGTTCTGTCGTCATTCGGTCAATTAATATCTCGAAAGCGCGTAATTGAGGTTCCTCGAAAACAAACTCTGCTCCCTTTTTCAAAAGGTCATATAGCGGTTTTGCTATCATCGCGTAATTAGGTATGAATTTTCGAACGTAACTAACAAGGCCTAAGAACTTTTGCACTTGAGCTACACTCTTTGGAATAGGATACTCTAGTAAAGTTTTAACGTGATCACGACTCGGTTTAATCCCTTCAACACTAACCCTATAACCCAAGTACTCGATTTCACATGTCCCGAAAAAACATTTATCTAACCGCAAATGTAACCCATTCTTAGCCATAAGTTCGAGCACCTCTTCTAAAATTATCCAATTTTCTTCCAGTGTTTCCGTCGCGATAAGGAAGTCATCTAAATACATCAATAATTTCTCGTCTTTAATTAAATTTTTGAAAATCAAACTCAAATATCTTTGAAAATAGGATGGTGCATTTACTAGCCCGAAAGGCATTCGCGCGTATTCGAATTGCCCGTCTGGAGTACTAAATGCCGTTTTTTTGATTGAATTTTCCGAAACTTGGACATGATGAAAACCATCACGCAAATCTAATTTAGTAAAATAAGCTTTTCCGTATAAGCTATCGATAAGATCGTCAATTCTCGGCAGGGGAAAGTGTTCTAAAATTGTTATTTTATTTAAAAAGCGAAAATCGACACACAGTCGGTATTCTCCATTTTTCTTTTTAGTTAAAACGATGGGACTACTGTAACAAGATTTGCTTACCCGAATATATTCCAAACTTATCAATTTTTCGATTATCTTTCGTAACTCATTACGTTCAAACCAAGACAATCTCCGCGGCTTGAAATAAAAAGGTTCGTTCGAAGTTAATTGAATATCGATTTCAAAATCGATGGGGTTTGGATTTTCCGATTTTTCTTTATAATTAAATAATAATTTATCTAGGCGTTCTTTATAACTGTGGGGTACCCGGTCTCCAACTACAGTTTTCGATAATTCTGACGAGTCGTCCATTTCGGTTTCGTCAAAGACCAATATATCGTTTTCAGGGAGATCGTATGTGATCTGGACACGATCCCTTCTAGTCAAGACTATCCCTGGTTTGTCTAAAAAGTCACGGCCCAAAATAGCGTCATATGTCATCGTATGTTCCGGCACGACAGCGAAAATCATATTAATAACCTCGTCACCCAACGGTTGCAGCTTGACATTTGTCTCGATATACCCAAGGATCTGTAAAGGCAAACGATTAATACCAGTGTACAAATTATTTTCTTTTGAATTAATTAACAAATTATTATCATTAAAATCACGCAAGTAAATTCTTTCTTTTAACAAAGATATTGGGCTTTTACTATCAATTAACGATTCAACATAATACTTATCGTCCCGAGCGTTGCTTAACAACACTGAATCCGTAGACCTTGGAGTCGTCAAAGGAATTCTCTCTTCCCGCAGCACTGTTGACACCGAAGACATCTCTGGATCTGGTGATTTTGTAGACTCGGAAAATACCACTCGTTCCTCATTACACCACTCCTCCAAATTTCCTGAAGTATTCCGAATAAATGAAATGGTGTCGTCTTGAGAAATTGGTTTATGTTGATCCCTTGGTGCAGCTCTTCCTTCATATCTCGGATTTGACGGACAGTTCCGTGCTTGATGACCCATTTGTTTACAATGAAAACAGGAACCACGTTCTTTGGGAGGATTTTTACAATCACTGGAAAAATGCCCAAATTCATGACACTGATAACACCGAACTTTTGGAACAGCCCCACTAAATTTTGGATTGTCACTTTTTCCTTCCACAGGTTTGAAAGATTTAGAAGGATGTGTGAACGTACCACCTGGTTTAGCACTAACGTTCGTTTTCACTTCTCTCCTAGGCTCATTCCTAGTGATCCTCTGAAGCCCATCTAGAAGATCGACCAATGTTTTGTAATTCCCGGCACGAGCGTGACACTTGAAAAAGAAATCTGGAATTCCCTCTATAACATATTCAATAGCCATGTTTTCGGGAATGTCCAATTTGTTAATCAATTTTAATTTATCTTGGAAGTAGGCAGAAAACTTTTCTCCTACTCTCCAAACACGAGCTTCCATTTTCTTCGTCCTTGTCAATGGGTCCTCTCGACACTTGAAAATTTTGAGCAATTCCAATTTGAGTTTATCCCACGTTTTAGCGATAATCCCTGGCGTGTTGTTGTACCAGTCTTGCACTCGACCTTTCAACCTACGCGAAGCTTGTAATTTAATTATATTTTCTGGAACATTGTAAGCCACTCTCACTTCATCGACACGTCGAAGCCATTTCTCAATATCCTCGTCATCGTTCTCGCCAAAAAGAGGAATTAATTCTCCTATGTCGTTATACCTTGGAGTCTCATTTATTGTAGCATTTAAATTGTTTTGTCCTAAGTTGACAGCTTCCCGTTGTTCCCAATTAGACTCATTGCCACCAGCCTGGTTTCCTAACCTCAAAGCTTCCATAACTGCCCTGGTTGTTGCAGCGATTATGTCTTGCACATTTACGACGAAAGCACCTGGCGGAAGATTTGGAAAACCAGCAACCGACCCATGACCATTAAGGCTTCCATTGTCCTCTTCGTCGGTCCCATGATGACTGAGGTCATCGTTATGCCCACTGCCATGCTCACTATTATGTTGACGATTCTGGTCACCACCACGTTCACTATCATTCGCCGTATGAGTCCCGTTTCCGTTAGCTACCACTTGATCTGTCATTTTTCCCACAAATGAATTTATTAGTTCACGTCTCGAATCAGAGTTTATTGTCCTTTTCGGTGTTTCCGCTAGGGGATCACGAGTTTTCTTAAGACCCTCCACGATCTCTTTACTTTTCACGGTTATCTGAAATTCTCAGAAGTTCACTCGACACAGCACATATGTGGCAACACCGCATTCAAAATGTCGACACGTTTTCAGAAATTTCGAAATGCGTTCCCTGAATTAATTTCGATCCCAATCGGCTTCTTGTACAACCCAAGTACTGAAGCAGAACACTTTTACACAAAATAAATAGAGAATCACACTCTCGAACCCGTTAACACATTTTGTCGAAAACACAGCTTCGACTCAAGACGCGGCGTCGAACCCTTTTCGAACGGCGTCTCACACACAGTTTCGTATTTATCTCCTTTTTTCACTCGAATCACATTTTCACATTTCCACGGGTCTTCTAATCCCACTTCTGATGCTGTAGACTATATTTAAAAGTAACACATCTTTTTGAAGTTAAAATATAATCTTTATTAAAAATGAAAATGATCGTTTACAATGTTTACTCTTACGAATCTCGTTAAGGAATGACGCTTCCCGTATCTGTTCTCTATTTTTCGCATATATCTATATTTCGAGATGGCGCCACTACTTCCGGATAATTTTAAATATTAAAATGAATGATTTTGTGAAATAGACTACATGTTTATTATTAACAGTTTTATTTCCTGATATACGGTGTCGATTTTCTAAGAATCAATTATTTTTACAAATTTTCAAGTATAGTGTATACAAATATTTCAACATGGGGAACATATTCTCCAGATGTATGTGTGTGGATGCATATCGAAATGTTTTTTCAACATTTCGATGAAAAAAAATACTTTTTATTTCTCGTGAAGCATTTACTTTGTCAAGCATATGCTTAAGTTGCGGATTAAAGGAATGCTTATTGCACGACTATGAATCTAGATGGCAGCTTAAGTCGCTGCTTAAGAAATAAGTATCGACTATGAAATACCGACAAATATAACGCATGAAGGGGCGGTGCGCGCGCGTTGGGGTCTGCCCGAGCATTCACACGTGCTCGACGATTGGTCACAAAATCTGATCTATCTTCGAAAATATGTCAAATTAGCCTCTAAAATTTTAAAGACATATTCTTGGATAGTTTTGGAATAGATTTAAGACAAAATAAAAAAATTGATTTTTTAAGCTTATAAAGGAGACAACTGCCTTAAAGAAGTTACCTTTTAAACAAAAAGGACATACATTCTTGTAATGAACTTAAATTTAAAAAAAATGTGGAAGAAAACCTTTTTTTTGTGGAAAGGAATCAAAGTTATCTATTTGTTAATTAATATTGTTTGTACCCAATGGAAAATGGCCATTAGTCTACCATTGGTGCATTAATGGCCTAATATTGGAAGCCATTGGTTTTCTTTAGGTTTACTATTGGCACCCAATAATGGACCACTAATGGTAAAATCGTGGGATGTCCACGCCAATGCCAATAATTGGCAACCATTATTGGCACATTATTGGCTGCCATTAAAAAACCAATAATAAAAAAAAAATTTTATTAAATTTTATTTAATAATAAATTTATTTATTTATTTAATAATTATTTTATTTATTATTATTATTATTATTATTATTATTATTATTATTATTTATTATTATTAAAAATATTAATATTTTTAATTAATTATTTTATAGAAATGGTTATTATTTTCGATCACATCGAAATGTGAATAGCCCTTTCGTTCAGAGTCTAAAAATTATTTACCTCACATTCATCAGTGCAAAAATAGTAGAGGACGGGCAGAATAAAATTCCACAAATATTTGTGAGAATGCTGCCTCCTTATATACTTTTCAAGTTTCATGTTAGTTGCGAGAGAGTTTGATGCAACACCTCCTACAGAGCGTTGAGCGAACTACATACAATTACTTACCGACGCTGCAGAAATTATCATGTAGTAAGTATGTAGTTTGCTCAACGCTCCGTAGGAGGTGTTGTTTCAAACTCTCTCGGAACTAACATGAAACTTGAAAAGTATATAAGGAGGCAGCATTCTCACGAATATTTGTGGAATTTCATTCTGCCCGTCCTCTCCTATTTTTGCACTGATGGATGTGAGGTAAATAATTTTTAGACTCTGAACTAAAGGGTTATTCACATTTCGATGTGATAGAAAATAATAACCATTTCTATAAAATAATTAATTAAAAAAATTAATATCCTCTATATTATATTAACTTAATGTACGACCGACCGACCGACCGACTCACACCTCTTTCTATCTGTCTAACATCTATTAGAATACTTCACTCACACACATGTCCAAAAAACATATACCCATGTATGTTACACATATACTCTAAACACATATGTACATGTCATGTCACGCATGCGCAGTAGTATCCTATCAATGTTAGGCATGCGCAGTAGTGTTCTACCAATGTTAGGCATGCGCAGTAGTGTTCTACGAATGTTAGGCATGCGCAGTAGTGTTCTACCAAAGTTAGGCATGCGCAGTAGTGTTCTACGAATGTTAGGCATGCGCAGTAGTTTTCTATCAATGTCACGCATGCGCAGTAGTGTTCTATTAATGTCAGGCATGCGCAGTAGTATTCAACGAATGTTAGACATGCGCAGTAGTGTTCTACCAAAGTTAGGCATGCGCAGTAGTATTCTACGAATGTTAGGCATGCGCAGTAGTGTTCTACCAATGCTAGGCATGCGCAGTAGTGTTCTACGAATGTTAGGCATGCGCAGTAGTGTTCTACCAAAGTTAGGCATGCGCAGTAGTGTTCTATGTATGTTAGGCATGCGCAGTAGTATCCTATCAATGTTAGGCATGCGCAGTAGTATTCTGGCAATATTAGGCATGCGCAGTAGTATTCTGGCAATATTAGGCATGCGCAGTACTATCCTATCAATGTTATGCATGCGCAGTAGTGTTCTATCAATGTTAGGCATGCACAGTAGTGTTCTATCAATGTTAGGAATGCACATTAGTGTTCTATCAATGTTACGCATGCGCAGTAGTGTTATATGAATATCAGGCATGGGCAGTGGGGTTCTATGAAAATCAGGCATGCGCAGTAGTGTTCTATAAATATCAAGCATGCGCGCAAATCACCCACACATATACACTAATCACATGTACATGTATGCTCACACATATACATAAATAACATACACATGTATACTGACACATATGCAGATATAAAATCATACATACACACAAATCACATATATAGATTTAATAAACGATTGATAATATAAGTTGTTGAATTTTTTAATTTTGTGTATTTACTTATTTATTTGTTTGATAGAAATTAACAATAATTTTTTAAATGGATAATCAGTGAAAAATGACTGAGATTTCTGTAAGTGTAATTTTCTGCTGATTTTCAGTAAAATTATTTGTTTGACAGAAATTTACAATAATAAAAAAAAACATAATAAAACGACAATCAGTGAAGAATGACTGATATTTTAGTACTTTTCAACTGAATCCAGTATAGCGGACGAAAATGAAAGATTTAGTAAGAGAATACGTAAAAATAACATTTCGTATAATGTACAATGACAATTTTTTAAAATGTCACTTCTTAATTTTTGTCTTATTACACAATGATTTTAAATAAAATAATTTTTATTCTTATAAATATTAATAATTTTTTACATTTTCTAACCACTATAACCCAGTGTACACGTACTGGAACAATTCTGGAACCGTTCCAGAACTGTTCTTTATTTCCATTAACTGTTCTAGAACAGTTCTAGAACGTGCACACTGGGAGTTTTTTATTTTGTAAATGTTTAAACTCTGGTTTAGAAAGAAAAATTTATATTATTATACAACTATATTGCCTAGACTTGCAAAAACGCAAAATCTAGACAAAGTCGTAACAATATTGTTACAATATATATTGTAACAATATTAGTGACGGTGATGTGCGTAAGAATAGTGCAGTCAAAATTTCAAAAAAACATTTATCAAAAAAATTAATAAAACAGCATTTTTATATACTTTACGAGATAAAAATTCCTAAAAAAAGTGTTGAAATTGGGACGCATGATTATTCCCCAAATGTCATTTTTCCGAAATGTCATTTTACCGAACTGCACTTTTGCGAATAGTCATTATTGCGAAAAGCCAATTTTGCGAAATGTCACTTTTGCGAATTGTCATTTTTCCTAAAAGCTATTTTTGCGAATTATCATTTTTGCGAATGGCCATTTTTACGAATTGACAATTTTCCGAAAAGTCATTTTTGCGAATCACCATTTTTACGAATTGTCAATTTTCCGAAAATTCATTTTTGCGAATTGTCATTTTTACCAAAAGACATTTTTGTGAAATGTCATTTTTGCGAAAAGCCATTTTTGCGAAAAGTTATTTTTACGAATTGCCATTTTTGCGAATTGTCATTTTTAAGAAATGTTATTTTTGCGAATTGTCACTTTTGCGAATCGCCATTTTTACGAATCGACATTTTTACGAATTGTCATCTTTACGAATTGTCATTTTTGCGAATTGTCGTTTTTGCGAAAAGCTATTTTTGCGAAATGTCATTTTTGCAAATCGACATTTTTACGAATTGTCAATTTTCCGAAAAGTCATTTTTGCGAATCGCCATTTTTACGAATTGTCAATTTTTCGAAAAGTCATTTTTGCGAATTGTCATTTTTGCGAAAAATACAATAGTGAATTTATAGACCTACAAGTTTTCTATTGTATTTTTCGCAAAAATGACTTTTCGGAAATTTGACCATTCGTAAAAATGGCGATTCGCAAAAATGACTTTTCGGAAAATTGACAATTCGTAAAAATGGGTATTCGCAAACATGACAATTCGCAAAAATGACAATTCGTAAAAATAACTTTTCGCAAAAATGACTATTCGCAAAAATGACTAATCGCAAAAATGACATTTCAGAAAAATGGCTTTTCGCAAAAATGACATTTCACAAAAATGTCTTTTCGTAAAAATGACAATTCGCAAAAATGAATTTTCGGAAAATTGACAATTCGTAAAAATGGTGATTCGCAAAAATGACTTTTCGGAAAATTGACAATTCGTAAAAATGGCGATTCGAAAAAATGACAATTCGCAAAAATAGCTTTTAGAAAAAAATGACAATTCGCAAAAGTGACATTTCGCAAATTTGGATTTTCGCAAAAATGAATATTCGCAAAAGTGCAGTTCGGTAAAATGACATTTCGGAAAAATGACATTTGGGGAATAATCATGCGTCTCTTGAAATTATGTGATTGGGGAGCGTTTACAAATGATGTCACGCAATTTTTCGGGATTTTATATACCCCCCCTCCCCTCTGTCACGCAATTTCATGCAATTTCACATGTAAAAATACATTGTGTCACGTTTAGTAGAGACCCTTCACCCTCGCCCAAAAAACGTGACATCATTTATGAACGCTCCCTTGCAAATATCTTGCAAAATATTAAAAATTTTGTAAAACTTTTTGGCACACTTATTTAGGACCCTAAACACTATCAAATTACAAAGTACCTAAGTAGCACGGAATATAACCTTAAGGTTAAAAAAATTTTTTAAATTTGGTTTTTTAAGAGCCTTCTAAAGTGTAGTAGTCTACACTTTAGAAGGCTCTTAAAAGACCAAATTTAAAAAATTTTTTTCTTAGGTCTTTTATTATAAATATTTAAAATACTTTTTTGCCTATATTAGTACATATTTGAAGAATAAAAATAATGGTTTGTTTTTAATTTTTATTTAATTTCATCATCTGCAGACGGCATTCAGATTGAAACTCCAAAAAGTTAGTTGTCCAATTGCGGACAGTTTATCTCAAGATTGACAAATCGGAAACAAAAAATCCAAATTGCTTTTTAAAAAGGAAGGTGTCTTGCATAGAAATCTACCACCATTAATGAAAAATGGACTAAAATAAAAAAATAGCAGATGTTTTTATAATTTTTGTCAAAATACACTATGTTTTTCAGTATTTTTCTAGTCTGCAAAAATGTTTTTTTTTAATTTTTTGACCATTTTCTGGTAAATTCTCACACAGGACATGCTAAAAAACAAATCGAGTTATCCTTTTTTAAAATCGGTTCAGTAGATTCAGAGATAAACTGTCCGCAATTTGAGAAAACGTTATTTTGAGAAAAACGCGTTTAAACTTATATGTATCGTTAGAGGCCATCCATAAATTACCTAAAATTCTTTTGCAAATTGAAACCCCACTATTTTTTTATGTCAGACACTGTCACATACATTAGCACTAATGTTTCTACTGGTCGTAACAAAAAGCTGGACCCCACCATCCCCTTAAAGACTTACTAAATTTGTCAATGACTTTTTACATTAATTGAATATTTTTTGAGAAATTTACTTTTATTTTTTACAATTGGTTTTAAATACTTTAGGAGGTGTTTTCTGAAGTCATAAAAAGTTAAAAAATACAATAAAAAAAATAAAATTTTTTTAAATTCTAAAGTGTAGTAGTACCTTAAATTGAAGGGAATAATGCATTTCATATTGGGAATATTCCAGTGGAATGTTCCAAAGATCTTAAAGTAATATTAAAATGTCTGCCGCACAGGAATATTCCAAGATAACATTTAGGGAATGTTTCACGGTAATATCGAAGTAATATTCCAGGATGATGTTGAAGGTATGTTCCACCGTAATATTAATGGAATATTCCAGGGTGATGTTGAGGGAATGTTCCCAGATAATATTAAATATGTTGAAAATACCATTGAATTCGTTTTTACTAAAAAAAGAAGATAAAGAGAAAAAAAGTCAAATTTTTTCAAAGTATAAAATTTTGGAATATTTTCAGGGAATATTCCCTTAATATTCATTTAACATTACCTTAGAATATTATATTAATATTACGGTGGAACATTGCCTCAACATCATCCTGGAATATTACTTCGAAATTACCGTGGAACATTCCCTCACACGGAGAAAAAAGAATAATCAAATTTACCCTGAGGAGTGTCAAATTTGAAAAAGTTGATACTCTTCTGTTTAGAACTGAACCTGAGGAGAGTTAAATTTACATCATAGTAAAATTAATTATCCTTAATTATTCTTTTTTCTCCGTGTAATGTTATTTTGGAATATTCCTGTGGGGCGGACATTTTAATATTACTTTAAGATCCCTGAAACATTCCACTAGAATATTCCGAATATGAAATGTAATATTCCTTTCATTTTAAGGTTATATTCCGTGCTGCTTGGATATAAATTATAAACAAAACCAAAATTTCGTCGGTGCATCCCAATGGGAAATTTACAACTGGCGAAGTACTGCTTGCCAGTGCTGGCTGAGAATATTGCCTCAATAAATGGCGTATTGTTATTAATTAGTCGTAAATTAATAATTATAAATAATTTAACAACAAAATGGTAAATAATAGTAATAAATAGTTATTATTCACAAAATATTTCTCTTCTTAAAGAAATTGTATTAAAGATGGAGACTAACAATGGATATAGTAAATGAAGTAGAAAAAAATTGTTTATAATATGTACACGGAAAAACTTTGAATACCAATTGCTGTTAAACTCACAATGTATTGTTAGTAGATTGACTACTAAAGTGGGGAAAAAGTGGTCAAAAGACGAAATTTCTTATTTAATAGAAGTTTCGATAATAATACATGTTCTCTTTTTTCAATATTTAGTAGTCAAGTTAAGAGAAACTCGTTTATGATGTACGAGAAAAAAAAGTTGTTGAAAAAGTGAATGTCGAAATTTTATTTTCTATATTCGTAAGATTGATATTTTCTTCGCGCTGCGTTTACAATTTAGTAGTCAAACTATCAGAACTGCACGCATACAAACGAATACCGCTGTTCGTGTAGTCACACATAACCACTTAATCTCATGTTCGAGTTAAATGGCCGCCGTCATTCCACCTGGTTCACTTTTATCAGTAAATGTGAGGTTATGTTTGAACAAGTCTTTTAAACTTGAACAAAATGTTTATATATTTCATTGTCACAGAATTGACCTTTAATATTTTTCTCAGTGTAATTGTTTTTTTAATTAAAATTTGAAATTAAATTAAAATTTTTTAAATATTTGAATTAGATTTAAGAAGATTTTTCTAAATTTCTTAATAAATATTTATATGATTATTTTTAATTAATTGAAAAAATTTTAAATGATTTCTATTAATGTAAAATTTTTTTTTATATTAAAAAAAATAATTAAATTATTTAATTAAATTAATTAATTAAATAAACAATTTTACGAAATAATAATGACATTATATTTTATTTTTCTATATGTCAAACATTTTTATAATTTATTACAAGAATCCTGTTTGATGAAAATTAATTCTGTTCATTTCAAAAATAGACCTTATTAATTTTAAGTAATTAATTGATTTTATCAATTTTGTATAACAAACAAATATTATTTAAAACGGCATTCAACATATGCATACAAATTTTCTCCCAAGTGGAAATACAATTGTTGGATTAGTATATAAGAACACTGACTTATTTTCTCTATATGAATTGTATATGCGTTCCGTCGATTACAGTGTGCGTTACTTTATCTGTATGTTAGGGAATTAGATTAGGTTGCGTTAAAATTAAGTTATCAAACGACATTAGGTAAAATAGATTTCTTCCTTACTCATTAGTATGAGTGGCGACATTCTGTATACCTGTCACTGACATTCGACATTGTTTTTTTAGCGAAATCGTGAATTTTAAATGTTGATCAACTGACTACTAAATTTTCAAACTCTTTTTCTGTGTTTAATAGTCAGACTACGAAATATTGATACCGTTGCAGTTTTTCCCCACTTTAGTAGTCAATTTACTAAGAACACATGGTGAGTTTAACAGAAACTAGTATACAAAGTTTCTCCGTGTATAACATTTAAAAATTAAATAATAGACAATTACAGTAAGTGTGCATTAGATTTCCATATTTTAGTACCTAACGATTGGGATCTAGAAATATCGCAAACCTATGAAAATAAACAAAATTGCTGACGAGGGGAATCGAACCTACGACCTACGGACTTACAGACTAACTCGCTAACCACTATGCTAACGACACATGTCCCAGTAAAAAAAGAAGTATTGAGTGGAGCGTTTAGGAATTGAGTGAAGCTCTGAGCCAATACGGATTCGAGTAAAAACCGTATTGGGACGTTTGACTCAATCTTTTTTTCATCCGCCGAATACGGTCTTATTTTAGCATTAAAATTAAAATCACATGACCAGAGTACACATTATAAATTGAAAGCACAATTGTCCTGGAATGTAAAAATGCCGATTTAGATAAGAAACTGTGAATATTTTTTATTTTTTGTTAAAAATTGGTAAAAGCAAAGTTTGACAAAGAGCAACTGATTTTACCATGTGAATAAATGAAGTGGCAAGTTTAAATGGACTAAAAGAAATCTTCTGTTACCGACAGAAAGTTCCTAGAAAACAATGAAATTTCATTGTTTTGTTGAATTTACCACAATTTTCTAGGAACTTTCTGTTGGTAAAAGTAGATTTCTTTTAGTCCATTTCGTCCATTTAAACTTACCACTTCATTTATTCACATGGTAAATTCAGTTGCGCTTGTCAAACTTTGCTTTTACCAATTTTTAACAAAAAATAAAAAATATTCACAGTTTCTTATCTAAATCGGCATTTTTTCATTCCAGGACAATTGTGCTTTCAATTTATAATGTGTACTCTGCTCATATGATTTTAATTTTAATGCTAAAATAAGACCGTATTCGGCGGATGAAAAAAAGATTGAGTCAAACGTCCCAATACGGTTTTTACTCGAATCCGTATTGGCTCAGAGCTTCACTCAATTCCTAAACGCTTCACTCAATACTTCTTTTTTTACTGGGGTGTACAGGAAAGTTTTAATATCTCAGTATCATTTAGACTTACAATTTTTGAATCAAAGATGAGAAAAAAAAGATACGTTAGAAATAATAAATTAAACTAAATTTTTAATAATAGAATTAAATAACTTTACTTATTGCATTTAACATTTTACAAGTGGTAATTTTTAATAATTTTTTATTCGTAGTAAGAAGTATAATAGTATTTTAATAAGAACCAAATTATGGTTGACATTAAAGTTTAAATTTTGTTTATAATTTTAATTTGTTTAAATAATTTATTATTTATAAAATTAGACAATTATGTTAAATTATTATTAAATTAAATAAAAATAAAAAATGAATAACTGAAAAGTAAAATATTAATTTTATTTAATAAATTTGTTAGCAAATGAGCTTTGGGTAATGCACAGAAAAGAAACAATAGGTAGAACTTATTAAGAACAATAGAGTTTTTATTAATAAAGGGATAATTAAGAGAAAGCTATACATCGTGTGCGATACAATGAAAAAGACTGACTAGCCACCGGAAGGGCACACTAAGGTGACATATAGTGTGGAATGTAAAAGACTATTTGAATCGTATAAAAAGAATATAAAATATATTCCATCAAAATTTATGTTTATAAACATTCATAAACTTTTTTTATAATTTTTTTCAAGTTTATGTCAAAAAAGCAATGTTGGCAAAGAGCGTCGTGAACAATTTTTCTATACTCAGTCAGCATTTGCCGCCGTGAAAATCGACAATCCTTTACAGAAATTTGGTTAAAAAAATTTTTATTTAAAAGGTTCATTTTTTGATAATTAGAAATGATTTAAGGCTTAATTATTTATATGTTAAAAATAACGAAAATCACAAAATATATCTTGAAATATTCAAAAGTTGGGTATAAATTGGTTTTGAAAAACATTATTATTTAATAGTTAATTGCAACTTTCCCTTAATTTTACACTTTAATTTGATAGCTTAATAGTGAACTAATTAAATAAAAAAAGTTTATTTAATTTGCACGCACAGTTTTCGGGCTTTTAAAGTTTAAAAACTTTAACATGAAATATCTCCGTTCGTCGTTTTTTGTTATACGCCCTTCTTGCACCTAACGCTTCAATTTGTGTTTAAAGATTTTCAATGCGATAAGAGCAATTGTTTAAAAGATAAAAAAACACAAACTTTTAGAGGCAAGAAAGGAGATATTTAAAAAAATCTTTTTTTCCCCACTTAATTCACATCAATATCAAACATCGGAAAAAAACCTCGATACATCGGAAATATCAAAATTAAAACATCGATGTTTCCGATGTCGATATCCCATCATTACAGAAAATCCTATTAGTAAGAAAAGAATAGACGTATATCTTCATCCTTTTCTTACTAATTATCCAGAGAATCAGGCTAACATTCAAAACCTAACCTTCTAAGTTTAACTCTCCATTTTTCTCCGTGTACAAATAAATATTTAGTTATTTCAAAAAAATTATTTTATTGATGCAAATAAATATTTATTTTAATTAAAAACTATGCATTATTGAATCCAATAATTTTCATAATTGATTTAAAGCAATATTTATTAGATCAAATTATTCCATTTAATTGACTCAAGTAATTTGTATTTGGTTCAAATAACTATTTATTTGATACCATAAATTAAAATATTTATGCCCAATAAATATTTACTTAGTTCAAAGAAATAAAAATAAATAAGTAAAAACAAATAAGTTTAAATACAACCGAACGAGCGTTAGCGAGTGAGGTATATGTAGCTAGTTTTTAATAATAATAATAAATAAAATAATTATTAAATAAATAAATAAATTTATTATTTAATGAAATTTAATAAAAAATTTTTTTTTATTATTGGTTTTTTAATGGCATCCAATAATGTGCCAATAATGGTTTGCCAATTATTGGCATCGGCGTGGACATCCCACGATTTTACCAATAGTGGTCCATTATTGGGTGCCAATAATGGGACAATAATGGAATGGTGGCTCCCATTATTGGGCCATTAATGCGCCAATGGTTTTTTTCCCATTGGGTAACAATTTAAATAAGTTACTTTTTAAACAAAAAGGACATATATTCTTGTAATGAACTTAAATTAAAAAAAATGTGGAAAAACTTTTTTTAGTGGAAATGAATCAAAGTTATCTATTTGTTACTTATTATTGTTTATAACAATTTAAATAAGTTACTTTTTAAACAAAAAGGACATATATTCTTGTAATGAACTTAAATTTAAAAAAAATGTGGAAAAAACATTTTTTAGTGGAAAGGTATGAAAGTTATCTATTTGTTATTTAATATTGGTTATAACAATTTAAATAAATCATTTTATGTTTAATTAATTGTCTGGTGGTCATATAAGATTATTTTGAACTAATTTAGATCATGTGCTGTAACGAAATAAAAAAAAATTAGACAAGTGCGAGTTGTACTCGCACTACAATGGCGGGTTCCGTACACAAATATTCAAACAATACTTGCAACATTTATCGGTAATTGGTAGAATTAAAATAAACAAATTAAAAAATATATTATAATCATTTGATAAAAAAAATAACTAAAAAAATTAATGTATTGTATATATCTAATATTGTAAACAATAATAAGCAGAGGAACAAAATTTTCAAAATTATAGTTCCTCTGCTTATTATTGTTTACAATATTAGATATACAATACTTTAATTTTTTTTAATTATTTTTTTTATAAAATAATTTTAATATATTCGCACTTGTCCAATTTTTTTATTTTTAGTTAAGAAATTAAAGTCAGAAAACAATCTCTCATTTATTCTCTTAAAATTTCACTCTTCCTTAAAATATTTAATGCCACGTGTTTAAACTAAAAAAAATTAAAAAAATTTTTTTTTTGATTTTTTTTCAAAATGTTTCTTAAATAAATTTTTTGTCGTCAGACTGTAATAATACACTATAGTGTAAAAAATTTCGGAATTTTTTCCGATAAAAAACTAGGATATTTTTCCGAAATTAGATGGAAATTACGGTTTTCCGAATATTTAGTAGGAAATATTTCCGAAATCAGTAGGAGAAATACTTTTTCAACAGAAAAATAGAAATTCTTCCTCAATATTCTGAAAATTTTCCGAAAATGATGGATTTTTTCCAATATTTGTCGGAAATATTTCCGAGGAAAGATGGAAAAATGTTTCTTCCACAGTAAAACGGAAACTATTCCTCAATATTTGGAGAATTTTCCGGACCTTACGGATTTCTTTCCAATATTTACAGGAAATATTTTCGAGGAAAGTAGGAAAAATATTTCTTCCATAGTAAAAATATATAAAGAATATCAATAAATTATTTTTTTCACATTTAATTTATAATTATTAGTTAACGTTTTTTTCACTAATTACTAAAGAAAAAAATCCGATATGTGTATTTATATACTACTCTTTAAATCTAAAAAAGTGAAAATTCACTTAGAATACATCAAAAGTATTCCACGTAAGATAATAAGTATGTATATATATTTAAAAATAAATAAAAAATCATTTATAAATAAGTCTATATACACGTACTTTTTTGCGTGAAAGACTTGACGTAACTTTTCTAAGCGAATTTTCACTTACTTAAATTTAAAGAGTAATAATTAGTTTATTTTTACTGATTTAAATTTAAAAACTGATAAATTAGAAAAATAATTTTTCTACAAAATTGTGTCTGTGTATGCAGTAAGTAGTTCTTAAATATTCCTCAAAAATCTAAATATATATCATAAATTTAACGGAAATGTGAAAAGAAAAAAGTTAACAATACTATGAATCGGTTGGTCAACAGTTTTAAAGAGATTAAATCTTTCGAAATTCCATAGAAGTTAGAAATAACAGATTTTACTCCACATGTTTCTTAAAACTGATACTTTGCAGCAGATTCTCATAGCCTCTCTTGGTTGAGCGCGTCTAAGCGTGCGCTACCAATGGTTGAAGGCTCCATTAAAAAAACCCTACGCACAGACAGCACTATAAGGCTGAGAGTTCAAATCGTGGTAAATAGATAAATAGATACTTTCGTAAAAATGTAAATAATAATTTTTTTTAATTAATTTACGTTTATTTTGATATATCAGAATACAATATAAACAGTTTTGATTTTTTACATAAATATTCAAATGATTTATGTAGAATTTCCGAATAAATAGTAGGAAATATTTCCGAAATTCATGGGAGATAATTCCTTTTATTTATTCGGAAAAATTTCCACCGGTTGGAGTTCCGTGCTGTCCGTATTTTTTCGGAAGAATTTCCAAAAAATTTTTTACAGTGATAGGATACCAAACCTAAAAATAAACGTCCTGTTTCAAAAAAATTGTGTTAATTTGTTAACTTTGATTAAAATAAAAAATCAGAAATTTTTACTATTTTAAAAATCGGTTTCGAGGGATGTCTTAAGAATTTATTCCCGTTTAATTTCAAATAATGAACACTTAAATCGGTTAAAAATTGTTGGTTATAGACATTTTTGAACAGTAAATTGTAAAAAAAAATTCAATTTTGCAGGAAGTAAATTTATAACTTTGTTAAAATTAATTTTGAGTATTTCATTTTTATTTCGATACTAAATAATACAACTCTTTAGCTTCAAAAGTTACACTTGATGCTTTATTTATGTGACTCTTAAATTAAATTTTTTTTAAACAAATAAATGACAGATACGCCACGAGTATACTCGGATTAAACCATAGGGAGGTTAACTAAATGTGAGTTTTAATTTTATTAAATTAAGTAGACATTAATTATTATCAATTTTTAATTCAAAATAAAATTGTATAAATTAACTAAAAAATGTAGTCAACTATTCTATTAAACATCAACAAACTTCTAATCAAGAAACTATTATTTATTTGAATATATTTGATAAAGAATTTTGTTTTTATTGTTTTGAAAATAATGTTCAAATAAAAAATTCCGAGAATCTTGGTACTTTCGCTCGAATAACGATAATATCGTTCGAAAAACAAAAGACTTATTCTCATATCGTTTTTTTTTGACATAATATAAAAACAAATATCGATCGTTTTTTGTATCGTGTCGATCGAATGCATCACAAATTGCAAAATTAGAAAAAATACACCTCCCTAGATACAATATGTAAAAATTTAGTAATTAACAATAATATTAATAATTTGTTCAAACAAATAAAAATTTAAAAAATGGACAGTATTTTTACAGTATTTTTGCCTGGCATTTTTCAAAAAGAAAAATTGAATTTGGTTAAAATTTACGAATTATAGGTGATTTTGAACATTAGCCTGAAAATACGCTTTTAAAAGTTGCGCGCAAGGACAAAAAATTTAATATCTCCTAAAGTTTCAGACCTTCCATCAATTTTTTTTTTTTGAAAATACTCGTGACATTTCACGAGTGGGAATCGAATCATTATTATTAAAAGTAAAAAATGACACTTTTCAAAAAATTGTTTATTTAAAAATTATTTTTAAAATAATTTATTTAAAAAAAAAATTTTTTTTTACGAAATATTTTTCTTAATTGTTAGTAAATAATAAGCATTTCCTAAAAATTTCATAAAATTTTATTCATTTTTCTTTGAGATATATCATTTTCAAAATTTAAAAAAAAAATTTCAAAAACTTCGTAAATCCAAAATTTTTCGAAATCGATTTTGGGCTTTTTATTGTCATGTATTCCACTGCAAAATTTAGAAGTTTGAACAAAATCGAAGAAGTAGGAGACAACTTTGATTTTTTAGTCATGGACCTACCCTAAAGCTTTAAAATTTATCTTTTTAATAACCATCTGAACATTTAGTGCGTATTAAATATGTAGCATTTAAATATTTAACATTTATATATTTTAGCATCTTAATATTATTTATTGGTTTATAGGGTAGAGCGGGGCTAGTTGAGCATAGGGGTAAGTTGAGCAACCGAAATATCTCAGGCTCGATAAATTGGCCGCTAATTTTTTCAATGCCAGGAAGAAGCAGGCTCAGGAGGGAACATAACTGCGCAAGTGCCTGCTTCTTTCTGGCATTGAAAAAATTTAGCGGACAATTTATAGAGCCTGAGATATTTCGGTTGCTCAACTTACCCCTATGCTCAACTAGCCCCACTCTACCCTACACCTGTCTTCAGCCTTACATACTTGGCTATACAAGTGTTTCTGTTACAATTTCTCTTTACAAATATTTCTTATTATACATTTCCTAATACTAAGTTTTGCGCCTACAGAGCGACTTGAAAATTAGGAGTACTCGCATTTGCCTGGACCACCCGTCTAATGGGTTTTCTCGCCAGTGGAGAGGGAAACTGTAGAAAACCTCTCCTGAGTACAACCGGTTTATCAACAGTCGAGTTCTAATGGTGTGTACCGGATAATAATCGACGGTGCACATCATTATACCTCGACGTCAAACCTCCTGCTCAGATTGTCTCACGTGCCAGAAAAATACCACGCCAAATGGGCGCGAATCAAGGGTACTTACCCTTGGTCCTTAAACGACCGCCAAGCGAGGCATCTATCCGACTGAGCTAATCTGTCGGTTTTTTTAGCATCTTAATATTTAACATTTAAACATTCTGAATATTCAGCAATAACAACCTAAATATTTAGCACTTTAAGATGTAACATTTGATAATGTTTCGCTTCTAAATATTAAGATTTTAATAGTTATAACAACAAAATATTTATCATCTAAATATTTAACGTCTAAACATCTAGCACTTAAATATTTAGCATATTTAATATTTTGAATGATATATAAATTTTCATATAATATATTCAATACAATAAATCTTTTAGTATACAATCTCTTCGATCGAAATAAATTTTTACTTTCAATTTGCAAACAATGAGCTCTTTCGAGTAATGTGGAATTTCTTGAAACTTCCCTATCAAAGTCTCCATCAACCTCGACTCACTGAGATCGATTTGTCAATCTCTTAATCAATTGCAAATCACTGCAAATGCCAGAAATAGTTTTGTTCAATTCAATAATAATTTCCGGCTCAATGAATGTGCGAAATTCCAAAATAATTGAGATGAAAACCTTGGATCGATAAAAGAAGAAAAGAAACAAGTCAATAACACTATAAACTTTAAGTGTACACATACAAACTGTTACGTGAGAAATGTAAAATAATTATTGTATTTCTGCAATCAAACTGTACCTATTTTTGATTTTCAAAACAATGAAAATAATTACTATTAGAAGTAATTCGACTTGCTTTCTCCAATACATAAAAATTGTGATTGGGTAAAAATTCTCCAACTACGGAGAGATTTAATGATATTTCAAAGGAGTTCTCACGTTTTTTTATTCTTCTTTTGCATTAGTAATGGCAAATGGTTGGTTGATGAAACTTGTGGTTTCGTTTCTTTGAAGCGAATAAAGAAATCTACAGTCAGAAGAAAAAAACACAGACATCCGAATCGGAGGAAAAGTAAAATTTTATGGAATTGGCCTTGTAGAAGAATCGACTCTCCAACCGCCTACGATGCGACAAAGATCTCAAGGTGAAGTAACACGATTTTGTTTACTCCCAACTTTTGCAATGTTCCAGATTTTCAATTTAGATTATAAATAAAATGTACATTAAAAAATTGCAGACCTATTTTATATGTGTATAAAATTAAAATTTCACCAATTGAATTAAAAAACAAATATTTGTTTACATGTGAGGAAAAAAAGTGTAGGGGAGACTGGGGTAAACCCGCTCACTAGCGATTTGACGCTATGAACTCAACTTAAGATGGAGATATTGGTACTGTGAATAGTACTTAACATTCAACTTATATTAACGAACTTTCGTTTAGTTTCATGAATTCAACATAGAATCAGATGGTATATGTGTATTAAAAAGTTTCTCTAAGTAAAACTAAAAAAAATAAATCCAAAACTCTTTTTTATTTTCTTAGTAGAAATCATAAGCTTTCAAATGATATAAATTAACTTCGATTTAGAGAATAATTTCCTAGATTTTTACCGATCAGCATTTTTCTTACTCAACTTACCAAATATTATAAATATTTAATCAGCAAATGAATTTTGCTGGTAAATACAAGCTCATTGGGTTGATAATTACATAATAAATATTTGAGTCACGTGTGAATGAACTTAAAACTAGAAAATCGGTGAGCATAAATTTCTCGTATAAAGGAGAGTAAATGCGTGGAACGGCTAACATTCTGGCTTGTTGAATATATACGTGCAGTCACACGTGCTCTTTGAGAGCCTTGAAAGGCAATAACTCGCGAGACAGGCGTAACTGCAAAAATCGTCAACGTCATTGGTGCTCAAGTATGTATATCTATTTCACAGACTCTAGAATATGGCAAAAGGTCGGTGTGAGATAATGTCTGCCATTTTGTTTGATCGTTTGGAAATTAGAATAAAAAAGAGAAGACGAAAAAAGTGGAAGGAAAAAGTCCAGGTACTGTATTTTCTGTCAATTCAAAAATTGCAAATTCATTAATAAACAGCCCCAAAGAATTATTCAAGAAAGTATCACATCATTTATGACTTTGCGCAAAATCAATCGTAAGTACCCTTAAATTCTAGACTGAATATAATAACAAAGCAAATAATTTTACAGCAAGCTTACCGTAAGATTGTCATAAGATGGTAAAAAGTATATTATTCTATTAATGCCCAAATGTACAATTTTTTGTCACAAGGTTTGACACTATAGTTTAACATAAAACCTCTACAGAAAAAATTCCGCAATAGTACCTAATTTCTTACTGGCCAAAAACCGCTCTTTCGAATGGCGTTTCAAAAAATTTTATAAATTTATAAATAAACAAATTAATATGTTAAAAAAAAAACATGAAATTTTTAGTTTTTTTTTAATTTTTCTAATTTTAGTACGGGTATTCGTATTGGAACACATCTAAAAGTCCAAAATGTCGCGTCAAAAATATATTCCCTATCAGATAGGGGTATTCCGAAAAAAAATTTCAAAATTTCGGACACAAAATGGCGTCTAAAGTGAATTTTTATTTACAATATCGTAGCCATGTGAACAAAATCGCAAAACTTGATAGATTTCTATGAAATTTGACATCTAAGTGTTTTTTATGTTCCTGGGGCCGTATTCTCGAATCGATGACCCTAGATGTCGCATGCGACAGACCATTCGAGATGGAAAAAGCTATTCTCGAACGCTTGTCGCATGCGAGATTTCATGTCGTATGCGATAATTTCCGAATGGTTCATCTCGAGTGGGTAGTGGCCATTCGAGATGCAAAGTCGTATACGAAATGCTAGTAAAAAATAAGGTTGTGTGTCATCCTTGTAATAAACGTATATAATATAAATTAGTATTAGTGTGCATGAACCGCATGCTAAAGTAGAAAAAATATACAAAATAACCTAAATGTGTTGTTTAAGAATTAAAAGTAAACTTGTGAAATAAAAGTTTATGTAAATAATTTATAATATGCAAAATTTATAATGGATAAATTGCACATGTTTGTGTTATTTTTGTGAATGAATCATGTAAACAATATAAATTTTTTTAATTTTTAATCTTCGTTTCATTTTTTCTGTCTGTTCACACTTTAAAGTTAGTTTTTGTGTATGCTTTTGTTTTTTTCTTTACAAAATATTGTTTTACAAATTGAAAGTATGCTCTTTTTTAAGATTTAAAATAAAATAAAATTTAAAATTATAAAATTACAAAAAATTTTGATTAACAAATAAATTTTCTTTTTGCAAAAATAGGAAATATATATATTTATTAATTAAAATTATGCATAATATAAAGAGATATATCCCTTTATTATGCATAATTTTAATTTTTCAATAACAATATTGTTCACAAACTGATTCTTTTCTTTAAAAAAAAAATATTACATATTCCAGTTTCTTAACATTTTTGTAAAAAATTCTCAATTTACAAATGCTAATATTAAAACTTTAATATAAAAAAAAATGTTGTTACATTTATTTACGAATTTCTTTAATTATAAAATTATTCGTAATAATATCAGTAACTTCTATTTAAATAAATATTTGATTGTTATTATTTTTCCATTATTTTATTACATTTAAAAATAATTTAATTTTTGTAATCATTTTGTAACGTACGTCTACAAAATTCAATGTATTTAGTGTTTTTAACTAAAATTCTTCTATAAATTCATTATTTTTAATAATTAATTAAATATATATTGCCAAATATAACTAATTTCAAAAGAATTTGAATTATCAAAATTTTAAATTAAATTCATTCAAAATTAAAATTTTATAAAATTTCAAACTGAAACCGCTTAAAGTTAATTTGTTTATAAAAATTGTAAACGCAAAATTGAATTGATTTTGAAATATTTAAATGAACGGATAACTATTTGTGTTTTTCTCATATGTCAAGTTCTCTTCCTCCTCAATTATGATTGGCAGATAAGTATTTGGAAACGACGGCAACAATGTATGAATGTCGCACACGGAAATTTTCGAACAACCTATCTCGAACGGTCATTGAGAATAGACTTTCAGAGTCGCATGCGACATTAACCATTCGACATTTTACGCATGCGAGAATTGTCGAATGCTTTCGAGAATACGGCCCCTGATCACGAAAACAAAGTCAGAGTTTAAAAATTCAAAATGGCGAACGAAATTCTTTGAAAATCTGTGAATTCACTTGAAATTTGTTACTTGGGGGTTTTCAGGGTCGCTGATTACGAATCCAAAGTCAGAATTCGAAAATTCAAAATGGCGGATCCAATATGGCGGATAAAATTTAATACGAAGAATAAAATTGTTAAAAACTAATTTGATTCACTTGAAAATTGTTACTTGGGGGGTTTCAAGGTTGCTGATTACGAATTCAAAGTCAGATTTAGAAAATTCAAAATGTCGGATCCTGACGACTTAATTGAAAATTGATTGGATTTGCCTGAAAATTGGTACTTGGGGGTTTTTAGGGTCGCTGATTACGAATCTTAGACCCATTTTTAAAAATTTTAAATGAAGGATCCAAAATAGCGTATGGTTTTTCGAAAAATGGATTAGATTTGCCTGAAACTCGTTACTTGAGAGTTTATGGAGTCGATGATTACGAATCGGAAATCAAATTTAAAAAATTCAAAATTGCAGTACCAATATAGCAGATGACTTTTTTAAAAATGTATTGGATTCGCTTTTTTCTAAACAGTGCTGGGAATTCTTGTATAATGTTATTTTGTTTTTGTGTAGCTTTGATTCAAGCTTGTGCTATTCGCCCAATGGGAAATGCACCACGGGCGCAGTACTATACCAGCGTTGGCAGTATCGGGGCTACACTGAATTTCAGTACTTGTGCAATACAGATATAACGTCGGCATGAAGACAATGTTCTGTACTGACAATCGGTACTAATTCAGTACTGGCGTCAATGCAGAATGTTAGTGTTGCGGTAGTACAGGTGAATACGTATTTTTAGTGTCACGCCGATGTTACTTTTATTTTTATAAAAAAAATTTATAAATTAAAAAAAAAGAATTTCATGCTATTCTCATGTCATGTATGCTTGGAATGTTAATACCTGTCGAAGAAAATTTGTTTTTCTATTTACCTGAATATTTACCATCATGAGGTCTCGAACGCAAGACGCTGCTAGGAGCGGATGCTCTACCAACTGCGCCACGGAGGCTCATGAATGGAAAGTTAGAATATACATACATACGAAGGAAGTATGAAAATATGCTCTGTAACTTGAAAGTGGGATATTGTAATTGCAACAATAGTATATTGTAATATACATTATATTAAGGAATTGATATAAGGAATCATTTAAAAATTAATTTTTAATATAAATGAAAGATTAGTGCAATAAATTTAAGCTTAATGAATAAAATTCCTAAATTTTTATATAAAATTTATATTCTAACTTTTCATTTAAATAAACAGATTTTACAAAATTATTTGCTAAATTAGTTTATTAAAAAAATTTACCATTAGGAATAACAATATAATGCCAAATGGAAAAATAAGTACCGAATAATTACATTACATTATTAAAACAAAAACGAGACTTTTATACATAAGAACATTGTTTAAATATTTACCAGAAGAATATATAATCAATCATACTCAAAATTGAGATTTGCATATAATTAAAAAATGACAAAAAAGTGAGGTTACTTTTTGTGAAATGTGAATGAAAACAATAACAACCTAACAAGATGGTTGGTTTTACCAAGAAGCTTGTGTTAATTTTATTAAATTTGTTTAACTTGTCCAATGTAGTTCGCTTTACCAGCTCTCACTATATAGTTATCAAAATCAAGTACAAAGTAAATTCAACAAAAGTCATTTTAACTATCTTAAAAAATAAAAATTATATTCAACTTCACAATTTTAATTCATTCTACTAAAACTTTAGTTAATATAAGAATATGACTACAAATATTTTAACTAACGATAAATTATTAATTTAGAATTGAATTTTTTTTTAATGAATAATTAACAAAAAAAATTATTCAACTTGTGAATTTTGAAATTAAGTTCTTAAAAACATATTTACAGTACTAAGCCGAAGTATTATTGCCAAGATTTGACATTACTATGGCGAAAACATTTATTCTGTACTGCGCCAAGATTTACCTGACAAGGTTTGGCATAACTATGGCGGAACCATTTATTCTGTCTTGCGCCAAGATTACCCTGCCAAGACTTGGCAAAATGCTGGAAGAACAAATGGTTCTGTACTGCGCCATTTGTCACTGTTGGCATTGTACAGAGATTTCCCATTGGGCGCTTGTATTTGAATAGTATTAATTATTTATGCATAATATTAATTTGTTTATGTGTTACTTTATTTCACAGAAGTTGTTTATAATTAAATTTTCTTTTTAAAATATTTTGATGTATTTGAATGATAGTTTTTTGTTTTAACACTTGTAATAGTTTGTTTCTTTAAAGTGCCGTACTTTCTTGCATATAACATCATTTTGTTTTTGTGTTACTTGGATTTACGAAAGTTACTTACAATTTTATTTTTCTTTCAGTAATCTGAGGAATTATCCTTCGTAGAACACATGGGGGTCTTTTTGACCCCATGATTTTTTACGAAAAGCTTTTTATCTTTTTTTAATATACTAGCTCCTCCGACGGCCGCAAGCGGCCGTCTACGGTGTAGTTTTTATATGTCCATTATCCACACGGAGAAAAAGGAATAGTTGACACAACCAGATACAAGGATATCACAGCCATATTATATTGAAAAATACGGGATATCCATAGTTAAGGTTGCTGCATCCATATTCTATGGCTAGCTGTATATTGTTGGAGCAGCAAAAGGTCTATGGTTGGGTGATCCATAGTAATGGAAATGGGAAACAAAAAAATTTGAATCACTCAATTAATTAAATTCCATGTCACTTCAGATATTTTATACACATTTTTGTTAATTAATACACACCACTTATTGAATAACCGCATATTTACGAAATAAATTATTAACCGATGGGGGGAGACACGAACCCTAGACCTAACGCATACTAAACACTAACGCTATCCACTACACTATACACACAACTACACGGAGAAAAATTTATTCGTACTGATTACAATATAGTCTATATTACTGCTCGGATATGTGACCACTTTTTGTTATGATTACTATAGCTGTTGTAAGGAGTACAAACATGAAGGTATCCCTTACAACAGCTATAGTAATCGTTCCTACTAAATTCTTAACACATTACATAGTCTTCGTAATCATTCCAAAAAGTGGTCACATATCCGCGCTGTAATGTAGACTATTGTAATCATTAAAAATAATTTTTCTCCGTGTACAATATTTGAGCGTATAATATTCCTTATATACTCTACACATATTTCATGAAAATGAATTTACATAAACACTAATAGACAATAACGATAATAAATAATAAACAATTATAACACTATTTATACACAATAAACTCACAACGTGATTATATAGACGTGACAGGAAACCGACGCGACGGACAAATTGAGACGACCATTTTTAAATGGATGCCATGATAATGAATTGCGCGCAACATGTATCGAAATTTTAAACTAACTATGGATCTCCCAACCAAAGTTTATATGGATAAGGCAGCCATATGTGAAAATCCATAGCATGAATTGTAAGCCCAACCATGCCTATGGATGTCACATCCATATTTGATTCAACAATATAATATGGCTCCCTCATCCATTGAATATGGAATGTGCTTCCATTCTGAAAGTTGTCTCTTCCATTGAATTGGATAACACAACAATATTCTGCTCAACAATATTTTCATGGATATCTCTTCCAGACCTTTTCTTTCCGTGCAAGTCCATTATTTCATTAATAGTAATATTAATTATAATATTCAAATTTTTTCAGTTAATAATTTGCTTATATTTATATTTAAAATGTTGACGTTTTTTTGACAATGCAAAATAAGATTTATTATGAGTCTTAACAAAAATAAAATGTATATATTCGCGCTCTTTTTAAATAACATTTGACTGCAGCGCCACCTTCACTTGTCTAAATAATTTTGAAAACACCCTTCTATTAAGATTTTACATTCTCATTGCCCATTATTTACTTCGATACTTTTCGATACATTCGACCTTTCCACTCCATGTCTTTTTTAAGAAAGGATTGAATAAGGATTTTCAAGTATACAGACTTATTCTACAGAGTTATAGTCGTTTGTTTTTGGACAGTGTTCAGCATTCTTGTATAATATTATTTGTTTATATGTTACTTGATTCCATAGAAGTTCTATATATAATTATATTTTCTTTTTAAATATTTTGATGTATTCGAGTAGAGCAACGTCAGTTGAAATGAAAAAACTGACGGCAAGGAAATGTTATTAATGATAATAAATTTCAAGCGAATCCAATACATTTTTAAAAAGTCATCTGCAAAATGAGAAAGCAAAATGTCCACTGTCTATCAAGCTTTCCTAATAATGATATTGTATAAGCTTGCGGTGAAAGGTTCTCTCAATCTTGATATGAAATATTCATACAAGACTGGAGGAATTAATTGGTGTAAGCTTAAATAGTAATTTAAGGTTTTTACAAGTTTGCCATCAAAAAAATTGTTACAAACTTACTAGTATATGTTGCTGAATGATTGCTACAAATTTCGTGCAAGATAGTTGCAGACTTGCAGCACACTTACTTGGATCTTTTTTTTACTTTAACAGAAGGTTGTAACTGTATATAGCAAGCTTTCCTTGAAAGGATGTTGGAAGCTTGGGGTGAAAGGTTCCTGCAATCTTGACATGAAAGAATGCTACAAGAATTGAAGAAGTGGTTGATGAAAGCTTATTACGCAAGGTGTTTATAAGCTTACGATGAAAGATTGCTACAAGCAATGGTTTGATCGGCTCGTTACGTCACACGATCTCACGCTAATGATCCCAACAAGGCGCCGGATATCTTTGATCAGAGAGGAGGACCGTCCTTTCACAGGAATGTGAACGCTCCTATCGAGAGTGTATATGGAATTAAACATTGTCGATATCATGTATGGGAAAATAAAACCTTGATTTATGTATGTATATAGTTTTAGAAGATCATGGACGTAATGATAGTTTATCAATGGAAACTTGGTTTAGATCTCGTCGATAAGTTATGGAATGAGTTTAATAGTCGCATCATCTTGATTGTATAATGTTGTATAATTTGATTTGTATCATTATGTGAATATTATTCATCTATTGGGATTATTTTTGCCTATACTTATCATAAACTAATGTTGCTGTTAGTTGCTGTTAATCAGTGTGTTTCTGATACATTTGTGCTGTTTTTAGTCTTACTTTTGGAACACAAGAGGCAAACAGATGTGCTGCGAATTTCCGAAAAAAGATTGGATATAATAATAAAAATGCTGCTGTAAAAATATTATAGTAAATGCAATATAAACTTATTTCTTTAGTAGTAGATATGAAAAGCAATATGCTTTTTAGTGATATACTTATGTATTAGCTTTTACTACATAATCTACAAGTAAAAATCCCGCAAGATTTCAATTTTTTTATGTCCGATCGGTATACTGCCGTACTAAGGAAAAAATTACATAACTAACAATTTTGTAGAATTTTAGTTTTTGGTATCAATCAACTCGGAAAGAAAAACTGCATTTAACTGTGTTAATAAAAATCAAATATAATAATTAATGACTGCAAAAAACGATAATTAAAAATCGAGGAATATTAAGAAAATTAAAAAATACTTGATAAAAAGTGATACGAAGTACTTTGCGTGCTCTGAAAATCGTACGAATCATCGAACTCGAGTATCAAATTCGTAGGAAAAACTTACACAAAGTGATATATGTTCTTTTTCAATCGAACACATGGTCGAGGACAACGGTCGCGTACGAAATAAAAACCACGCATCTGCATTACTCGAAACATGTGTAAGTTCTTCTATCGTAAAGTTGGCCGAGGCACCACGTAACTGCACTTCGGTTACATTCGGCATTATTTGTCGGGTATGTTCAGAGAGGTACAATGGTATAACTACTCCCCACCAAGCGACATAGAAAATGTGTAAGTTTTTAATTCTGATCATCGTGCCTAGCTCGAGTGCCCGTGCGAGAGAAACAACGCAAGTGACGATGTGTAAGTTTTTCCTTCGTATTTTTAAAAAGTAGACATCGTAAGTCACATTTTGCATAGAATTTGTTTAAATAATTAATTTTTTTTGCAAAATTAAAATCAGCACATACACTTTCATTAGAGAAGTGTCATTTAATTATTAAATTTTTATTTGTAAAACGGAGTTTTTGAAGCAAACAGTTTTTCTCTATTTTCTCAGTTTGACAGGGATTGCACTTATGTAAGTTTTTCCTTAGAACGGCAGTATAGTAATAAAGCTTTTACAGTAAAGCTCTACAAGAAGTACGTTCTAAAAATTACTTCAGTGGTAGGTTCAAGAAGCAGTTAGCAGCATTATTTAACACTCCTAAAGCTAATAGCAAACAAGTAAAAGTGCTCACAGATTTTGATTTTAGTATACGTGACTGATTTAAATCTTTGATTTACTGGAAAGCTTTCCAAATAAAATTCTTTAATCGAGCCCAAAAATAGAAAACTAACACTCCCTTATTCAGTAAACTAACAATTATTAATGGTATATTTTATCAGGTCAAAATTATCCCAAACCATAAAGCAAACATTATCTGAAAACTTTCCATAATGGTCATACCCAAATCTGAATCAGAATACAAGAAGAGAATTTGCATTATTCACAAGACGTGATATTGCATAAGAAATTGTGGGGAAAGAATCGTTTGTCGCACAAATTACGAAAGCAATTCGACCTTTTTTAGTGTGTTTTTATCTTTCTTTCTTTCTTTTTTTTTGAAGGAAATCAAAAGCGATCTTGTTTAAAGAATGCGTCGTCACGTGAGATCTCTGGTGAGTAGGATGCATCCACAGAAGAAAACAAACGATGACAATGAAGAGAAGGATGAAAGAAAAAAGAGATCCGAAGATGAGATGGAATGGAAGAGAGTGCAATGGTTAAAAAAAAGAAGAAAAAAGCAATAGTTGTCCTGCAGCCATAGTGTAGTCTACAAAAATGTATGCCGCTGCTGTTGCTGCCGTACAGCATCGAACACCGTCTGTCCTTGGCTAGTATTGTCTGCCTCTTTCTACTTCTACTTGTTTCTTCTTTCTCTTTCTTCTTTTTTTTCTCCTCTCCATCTACTTCTTTCTCACTATTCTTTTTTCCATCGCTTTACTTTTTTTGCTCCTTCTCGCCTTTTTATCACCTTTATTCTCATTTCTCTAAATCACTATTCTTTATGCTTTTCTTTTACTTTAAAGTTTGTTTATTGTTTTTCAATACTTTTCTTTTCATACAAAAAGTGAGTTTATTTATTATTATAAGTAGTTACATAATCAGGAAAACACTTCTACGACTATAGATACATATTCAGAACTACACTGGAAAAATTTAAAGACAGATGCTGTCCTTGTAGATAGCGCTGCTTTCTTTTACGCGTGACAGCAGTGCACTTCTATCTCTTTTTAGGGTTAACTGCTAGCCCGAAAAAGAGAGATGCTCGCTTTTTGCGGTTAACTGATAACCTTTATGGTAGAGCGCGCTGCTGTCTCGCATTGAAAGTAGCAGGGCGCTTTAAATTTTTTCAGTTTATGTATATTTAACCAAGAAGTCTAGTCAAACATACAAACTCCTAATATTTATTTTTTTTCCAAAAGTGTTTGTAACGTCATGTCTAGAGGAGACGGAAAAAATTGTCTAAAGAAACTTTTGTTGAAATTCAATTAAAGAATTGAATTGAAAACAAATTAGAAAATTTTTCAACAAAAATCATTTCTCCCTCATTGGAATTTCTGCGTGAAACCGAATCTCACCATATCAAGCAAATGAAGTGTATCCTTAAAGGATTTATATGGAAAAAGGAGACGCTTTCTCTTTTGAAAAAGCTCATGACTTAAAAGATTATTCTTATTCCGAAGGGAGGAGTGGGAGGTTATCTTTTCTCGAAATCAGTAATGCGTATATGTACCAGTCAAGATTCATTTCACAAATCTAAAAAAAACATTTTCAACTTCTTTTTTTGAAATGCAGAAAGCAGCAGAGATATATACATACTGATGAAAGAACATGTTATATATAGCTAAATTGCGAACTCCGTCCTAAACCTGAACCATTACACTTAAGGAGAAAGCTCTTGTTCTTAAAGAAGAAGAAGACAACATCCAAATGGGATAATTTCTCTAAGTTATTGATATTCCCCCAAGTGTATGTATATACTCTGGAATTTATCTACGAAATAGAATTTTATTTAATGTCTAGATTTTATGGAAGAAACAGTATTATTTTATGTAAGAAATTGAATTTTAAGTTTTTAAACTTGATAAAGTGAATAAGTATTCTATATGTACAAGTTTGAGATGGAAATAGTCGCAGCCTACATAAATAGAAAGCTATTGATACAGTTAGAAAGTTTTTGAAATAAAACACAAGAATTCGCCAAACATTTTAGATTACATTTTGAATATTGAAAATTTCTTGATCATGATGAACATTAAAAGTTACTTCAGCTTCGAATGTAGATTTGGGTTATATCAACAATCGTATTAATTGCAATTTATTTATGTCTAAGATTAAGAAAAAGATAAATGATTTAAAACCTGTTTCATATAAAAAAGAAAAGGATTTTTATAGAAAAATGTTTTTTAACCATTATTGACTGTCAAAAAGCTTTTATTACTTACATAACTTTTTATTATTATAGCAAAAAAACTAGAATTTCTAAACAATTAGTTAAATAATAAACAGTTTAGACAAGTGCTGATGTAATTATTTCAGTAAATAAAAAGTACAGAATAACAGAAACTGTAAATTGTTAAAAAAACATCCGGTAGATGATTATTTTTTCAATTATGTACGTAGGTAAAAAAGTAACAAGATTAAATATTCAATTAATAAAAATTCCAATATGAAACTTATTGTAAATTTTGAAAATATGTACAATTTACAAGCATCGATTTTGCATGTGTGCATAGCATAAATTATTTTTCATTCCACACTTTCTGCTGGAAATAAACTTACCAAATGAAACTTCCAAGGAATTTCAATACTACACAGAAAAAAAAGAATAGTTAGGCTAACTGAATAAATAGTTAGACTTACTATTTGGCGTAGTAAAATATGGGAGCACTAAGCAGCGTAGTGACATGTACTACTCCGTCTAGTGACACACGGAGAGAAGTTTGAACCTTGTTTGTTTGTTTTGTAACCTAAAATCACGGTGTGATCAGAGTTTTAGACGATGATTGGAAACTCAACCTAGTTTTCGACAAGATGTAGCGCTCTCTGACGGTGACTGTCACCGCCACTTGCGATTCGTGAATGGAAAAACTCGGTGAAATCACTAAGGGCGGTATTCATAGTCCCGACTTAAGCAAGGACTTAAGCTTTGCTTGATCAAGTCGGTCTTATTCGAATGAGTCGAGCTTAAGACCGTATGTATTCATAGTCAAAAATAAGCAACTGCTTGGTAAAGGAAATGCACCTTAAGAATTGCTTGACCAAGCAAATGCTTAAGATGATCTTATTGAGCGTTCGGCTTTTTCCGTCAATATTCTCTTGTATCTACCAATAAGCGATGGTAGATAGCTTATATTCATTAGAAAAAATGACGCTAATGCACATAAAATATCTTATAATGGAGAGGAGGGGGGTAAAAAAAACTTAAAAATATGCATAATATTTTAATATTTTTAGAAAAAAAGTTATAAAGTAAAAGGATACAAAAAATGACTACCAGAATGATGAAAAATTGAAATATTCTTTATTCCTAACGAAATATTATATTTTATTGTATTACTTCCTTATAGAGGAAGTATTGTAATACCGAAATTTTTCGAGTTCGATTTTTTGACATATCTTTATGTTATTTGACCTCAGGAGTTCAAAAATGACATTTTTAAAAAATGTCATTCCGTATGTGTGTGTGTGTGTGTGTGTGTGTAAACATCACATTTTCATAAATATCTCGAAATCATGAAGAGCTTTTGGGTTGAATTTTTTTTTAAATTGTAGATCTCACCTGCGAACATAAAGCGAGAGTACTTTCTGATATATTAATAAAGTTTAACTAAATTTTTTTTTGATTTTTAATTTTGCAAAAAAACGTTTTTTTTCCCATAACTTTAAAAAAATGTTAAAACACCTATAAATGTTTTTTCATAATTTTGTAGAGTTTTTTTAGACGCATCTTTTGAGCCCTAATTGAACATTTTTCGTCCATATTAACCGGAGTTATTAAACTTTTAAAAATCAAAAATTTTGGAAAATAAGACTTTTTTGAAAATTTCGTTAAAAAACGTAGAAGTAACTTTAAAATTATCGTTATCAACTTGTAGAGCATTAAAAAACGCTTCGATTGACCTATTTTTGAACCTAATTCGATAATAAATTTCAAAATTATTGGTATTTTAAAAACCAAAAATTGTGAAAAATGACATTTTCTCAACTTTTTTGATTGAAAATTTTTATTTAACTATTAAATTATTGTAACTATCTTGTAGTGTATTTAAAAATACATTGATTGACTCAAAATTCAATCACTTTTACCATATTTATAAAAAGTCATTCATATATTTCTATTATTTTTATCTCTATGAGGAAGTAAAGTGTTCATGAAATGAGCACCAAAATTATATAAAAAAAAATACAACTTGGCAGCGGTTTTTATAATCGAAATGAAAAAAAAAATTTTATTTGGTCATTGTCTCTATTAAACGCCAACAAACGACAGAAAAAATTTTGTTTAAAAAAAGTTATTGTAAAAAGAATTTTTTGCAACTTTTTGAACAAAATCTTTTTTTCCTAAACCAATGAATCAAGAGTGCATACAAAAGGGGTGAAACAATTAACTTTCGTTTGGAACTACAAAATTTTTAAAAATATTTTTTTAATAATTATTTAATATTAACAGTTTTATTTCCTAATATAGGGTGTCGATTTTCTAAAAATCAATTATTTTTACAAATTTTCAAGTATAGTGTATATAAATATTTCAACATGGGGAACAAATTCTCCAGATGTATGTGTGTGGATGCATTTATTTGGTAGACACATTCTTAAGGCCAAATCGAAATGTTTTTTCAACATTTCGATGAAAAAAAATTCTTTTTATTTCTCGTGAAAATTTGATAAATTTTGAACCTTTTTTTTAAATTATTAAATTTTAATTATTATTAAATTGTTTTTAATCACAAATCTTTTTATTTTTATTATAAATATTTATAAAAAGACAATAAGTAATTGCTTAAGTCATGTAAAACGTTGACTTAAAATCATAACCTCAATTCGTTCAAATAAGTTCACCGGCAATGTCAAATAAGTTCATCTTATTTGACTATGAATACTTGGCGTTCTTAAGATGGGACTGTGCATCTCAAAATCGAACAATTTACTTTTCCAAGCAAATGCTTAAGTTGCGGCTTAAGGCAATGCTCATTGCACGACTATGAATCTAGGTGGCAGCTTAAGTCCCTGCTTAAGAAATAAGTATCGACTATGCATACCGCCCTAAGATTTACCGTGATCTTCCCCCTCTTTTAACCTTCTGAATTAGACACTGTCTTTTATGGTTCAAAGTTCTCTCCGTGCAGTGGGTTTTGTGAGCCTAACTAACTGGCGTAGTAAAACATACTACGCCATTATTTTAGTTATACTACGATGGGTAGTAAAGAACACTACGCCTTTTAGTAACTCTTACTAAATATCGAGGTGAGTCTTACTGAAAGGTGCAATAAAACATACTATTGTGCTCGGTCAATTTGACTACGACTCTTAATTAAAAACACTACGCTGCTTACTTAGTATTACTAATTAACGTAGTTCGAGCTACTGAGTTTTTAGTTTAATGCTTCCAAATAATATAGTTAAATATACTACTTATGTAGTATTCACCATAGCAGGTGAAATAAAACATGGTACATTGTGTAAATAATAAAAGCATATTTATATTAATCACGTATTTTGAAAAAGAATAACTTAGCAATCCATTATTTAAATTTAATTTAAACCATTTTCACAAAATTCATAATACACACACTTTTAATTGCTTCACAAATAAAAACATAGTCTGTAGAAAAACTTTTCTTCTTTAGCAGAAATAAATAGACACTATACTTTGAATAATATTTCTCTCCAAATTTGAACTAATTAGAAATAACTAACTTGATTGGAAAAATCTCACAGTCAATGATTCAAATATAGTAATGTTTTACTAATAAAATACTTAATAGTAATTAATTATTAGTAAATTAGTTGAATTTACACTTTCACATTAAAACACTGGTAATATTATAAATTTATTAAAGCTTAAATATACTTTGCAACTATTCACTGTGAAAAATAAGACTTGAATCTTCGCACCACTGAGGTTTAAAATATAATCCCACATAGCACAATAGTATGAGGTAAGGTTATGTTGAATACTAATCGTAAGGCACATAAGGTTACACGATATTGTTGTGGTAGACCTAAGGTGAACTAAAAACTTCCGCCATGGAGGTAACGTTACACGTTATGGTTGAGGTAACGTTACATGTTAAGGTTGAGGTAAGCTTACATGTCAAGGTTGAGGTAAGGTAATTATTAAGTTGTTTGGTTGAGGTAAGGTTAAGGTAAGGTTGTGATAAGTTTACCAGTTATGGAAAATATTGACAAAATAATTAATAATATAATAAATAAATATTAAATTAGAAAGTTAAGCTTGTTGCTCTTCTCTATTTTGGAAACCTGACATAAAGCAGAAAATTTTGAAAACAAATTTGGGGGGACTGGGATTCGAACCCGGGATCGACGCGCATAAACCTATCATTTTAACTAACTGAGCTAACCCTGGTAAAAATTTCGGACTAATTCCGGATTAAATACGGACAGATTATTACGGATTAATTCGAAAATTGTACGAAAATGATCCGCGCTAGTCTGATCTTAATCCGAACGAAAACCTGAATCCGAAAACACTCCGGGGTAATCCTGAATTTCTACGAATTCAGTCCGTAATTAGTCCGCAACAATCCGAATTTATGACCGGTGAAGAATTCTTCTAAAATAAGTACGGAATTATCCGAAATCAATGTGTAAAGAATACGGAATCAGTCCGCAACAATCCGAATTTAATCTAGTTAAAAAAACTTAATCCGTAAAATGTCCGAAGCAATCCGAACTCTGTAAGCAAGAAATCCGATATTAGTCCGCAACAATTTGAAATTAAGTGTTGCAAAATCCTATTCCGAAACAAGTACGAAACAATCCGAAAACTGTATGCAACGAATCCGGAAAATGTCTGCAACAATTGGGATTTAATCCAATTGAAAGACATAATCAGAAACAATCTGAAATATGTATGCTAAGAATCCGAAAATTAGCTGAAATAATCTGGACTTAATCCAATTAAAAGGCATAATTCAAAACAAATACGAAATAATCTGAAATCTGTACGCAAATAATCCGATATTAGTCCGTTTCAATTTGGAATTAGTGTGGTAATCCAAGCGAAATTGTGAATCCTAAATCAGTCTGGAGTAATCATGAATGTCTATGAATTAAGTCCGTAATTATTACGCAACAATCCGAAATTATGTCCGTTAAAAAATTCATCTAAAATAAATACGGAATAATCCAAAATCAACATGTAAAGAATACGAAATCAGTCAGCAATAATCCGAAAGTAATCCAGTTGAAAGATTTAATCCGAAACAAGTATGGAATAATCCAAAATCTGTATGCAAAGAATCCGGTAATAGTCAACGGCAATTCGAATAATATCCGATAAAAACACCCCAGTCCGAAAATAAGTCTTATAATAATTTGGATTTTGTAAATATATACAATCCACAGACAGTCCAAAACAATCCATATTCAATCCAATTCAAAGACTTAATCTGGAATGATTTTGGTATATTGAATTTGTATATTAAAAACAATTTGTATTAAATTTAGATAAATTCAAAATAATTATAATTTCGTATGACAAAAACTTGACCATATCCAGATTAATTCCGGACTTAATCGGACTAATTCTGGATTCACTGGTTATACACAAACCGTATTGATTTCAGATTTATCCGGACTAATTCAGAGTGACAAAAACCTGACCATAAGCAGACTGTTTCGTATTAGCTTCGGATTGATATGTGATTGTATATGATCTGACTAACTTCGGACTAAACCGGACTAATTACGGATTCAATAGATATAAAAAAACTGTATTGATTTTAAACTTAATTTAGGGTGAAAAAACTCTACAATTATAAATAATTTCTTCAAACAGTTCCATGGTCCCACTCTGATTTTTACATGGCTCATATGAAAAAAGATAAGCTTTCGATTAGGATAGGTTACAAAAAAATAAAAAACACCGATTTTGAGATACAGTAGAACTTGGTTAATACGATTCTGTAGGGACCGCACTAAGAATGCGTCTTATGCGGGAAAACGTATTAGGTGGGATATAAAATGTATGTCTTGAATTGCAGGAACCACCATAAATGAGCGTCTTAAGCGGGAAATCGTATTAAACGGGATCGTATTAACTGGGTTCTACTGTATATTGAAATTAAGAATTTGATCTTGAATTTCAAGGTCAAATTGAAAGAAAACAATTTTTTTCCATCACCAGCTTATAGCCCGTGAAAACCCCTTCGAAAATCACTATTTATACTTTTAATTTGATTAATTTTACTTATCAATATAGTAAATCGAAAAGGAGATATTTTCAAAAAAATCAAAATTTTGAAACTCCATAACACAAAAAATATTTTATCAAATTAAAAAAAAATTAATATTTACACTTCTACTAATAATAGTAACATTTTAGTAAAGTTTAGAGAAAATTCATTTTTTTACTTGGGCAGTTAAGGAATTTTGCCCCATATATTCGTAATATGTGGTTACGTTTTATTTTTTTACTCCGAATCCCTTTGAGATCCCAAGATGAAACTCACAGGACATGTAAAGCACATTTGCCCTAACATTTAGTAAAATTTCGAAAAAAATCGAAGATGATGTTTTTTCAAAAACGGATTTTTAATTTTTCAAAATTTCAAAAACAAAAATTAAAAAAATTTTTTTTTATATTAATTTTATCTTAAAATATACTTAAAACCAAAGAAATCCTATTTTTAAAATCCAAAATCGGTTAATTAGAACAAAAGTTATAGCACTTTAAAAAAAGACAAAAATTTTAAAAATGCCATAGTTTTGGTAATTTTTAAAATTTTGAAAAAATATTTGGTAGAGTTGTTTATCACAATAAAAGTAATAAATTTACAAAAGTACGGCCAAATCCCAACAAGTCATGAAAATTAGTGTGTTGAACTGACGTGGAACATTTTGCTGCCACAGCAAACCTTGTTCGTTGAAATAGGGACAGCGAACAAGTTCGCTGTGAGATCAAACAAGTTCGCTATGACAGTAAACTCGACTAAATTTTTACTAATGTTTGCTGTCACAGCTAACATGTTCGCTGCCACTGCAAACTTCTTAGCTGTGGTAGCTAATTTTCAGAGATTTTACAGCAAACATCTGTTTACTGCTGCAGCTAATTTCTTTTTTTCCGTGTAATTGAAGAACATGTGATGTAACTGGTGACTCACAGGGGACTCACTGGGTACGCAAAATGTCGTAGTCAGAAGGTTGTCACAGTTAAGTAACAGATCTGTAACATGGTGACGAAGATACTTGTCACAGTTCTAGAACAGTTACAAATTTCTGTTACTCATATCTGTCATTAAAAAATATTTTAATTAAAATTAAAAAAATATTCCACGCTGTTCTCGCATGTCATACATACCCGGAATATTTATACATGTCGAAGAAAATTTGTTTTGCTATTTATTTAAATATTTACAACCACGAGGTCTCGAACGCAAGACGCAGCTAGGAGTGGATTAGAAATCAAACGCTCTACCAACTGCGCCACGGAGGCTCATGAAAGGAAGTTTAGAATTTACATATATAACGAAGGAACTATGAAAATGTGCTTTGTAACTTGAGAAAGGATACTGTATTTGCAACAATAGTATAATTATGTTATGTATAATATACATTATATTTAATAATGTTAATTGAAAAATGTAAATTTTCAAAGTTACAAGTATAAGGAAAGGCTTAAAAATTACTTTTTAAATGAAAGATTAAAGCAATAAATTTAAGCTTAATTAATGAAATTTCTACATTTTTATAACAAATTTATATTATATAATTTTTCATTTAAATATAAATAGATTTTACAAAATTCTTTGTCAAATTAATTTATCAACAAAATTTGCTATTACGAATAATAATAATGTCAACCAATTAACGAATAATTACATTCTCGATTACATTACATGCACCTTTAAAACATTTATGAGACTTTTATACATAATAATATTGTTTAAATAGTCACTAGAAGAATAATAAAACTGAAGAAAATTTAAAGATAGAGTAAAAAATGCTACTGATAGTAGTATAAAAGAAATAAGAAAGCAATTTGTTGTCAATAATTACTATATGAGTGATTCTCCACAAAGTGGTAACTTTTGAATATGTTAAAATTTTCTTTTTTAATTAAATTTTTTGGAAATTTTTTATTTAGATCTTTTTAATAAAGCTTGAAAATAATTATTTTATAGATATTTGAGTTTAATTCTTTCTTTAGTTTTATATACAAACAATTTAAAAATTTGTAATTTAAAGGTTAAATAATTTATTTGAAAAAGTTAATTTTCGACTGTGAATAATTATAAATAGTGTAAATAAGCAAATAATTACTTTAAACTGCTTTAATAAATAAATAAATAATATTTTTACTCATACCTGTTATTGAAATTACTTGTTTTGATACAGGTTAATCGAGGTTAATAATATTTATTCAAGAAAACAAAACACTTCCATTACGCGAAACGAAATTAGGAACTGGAGTTTACTGGAACTGGAGTTTACAAATCAAAGAAAAAAATTCATTGAAACCGTAAAAATTCATAAAAATAAACAATTTTTGCAGATTATTAAAGAGATTTGCTTACTCTAAATCACTATTATTTTTATTTTTTTTTTATACATTTAGAATTCGGCAATTTTGTCGGGTATGGAGTTACATACCATTAAAATACGCTATAAAATAATAGTAACTTTTCTAGTTTTAAATCTAAAAATTATATTTCTTTTTGCAAATTTAACATAAATACAACTTATTAACTTCATAATATTAATGGCAAATAAAATCGCACTAAAAAAGGGAATAAAATTAATGAAAATCAATGAAATTGTAAACTCCAGTTCTAAATAAAAAAAGATTGGGGAAAATATTAAAAAAATATTTTTACACAGATTTTTTAATGGAAATTAGAAAACGACACACTAAAACTTAGTTTTTGAGATGAACTTTCGAATAGAATAAATAAAAAAACGTTTAAAATAAAGTTTGTGCAAAATAAAACATATTTTAATATGTTTTATTTTGCAAAAATAAAAAGAAAGAAGTTGAAGTTTACTTCATGATTCATGTGTGGAGAAACGACAAATGTGCATTTTTTGAACATTTGCAATTGAATTACAACTTTTGTTTTAATTAAAAAAATTTTTTCGATTATGATATTACTAAAAAACATATTGAAGATTAATTATGCAAAAGTTTGAAGTAGATTAGATAACAATTTTTCAAGTTATTAAATAGGAAACAGAGGGGAAGCAAAAGTGACCACTTAATGAAGAATCACCCATATAGGTATTTTTTATAAATTATTACGAATTATATTATATTATATTAAAAATAATATGAACTACACCAAATTTGTTAGAAGAGTTTAACATCCCAGATAACAATTTGAGATTTATATGCGTCTCATATCTCTCGCATGTATGAGGTTTCTTTTCGCACTCGTGCCTTCACTGATGCAGACAGATGCGTCCTCATATGAGACGCATTACGCTCGCATGTCATAAAGGAGCATGATACGAGTCTCGTGCGTTTTTTAAGGATTATTTATGATAAATATATTGTAAAAAATTAAATACAAAAAACTAAGGTTAAATTTAAAAATATTTCATTAAAATTTTTTATTTCAATAATATAAACATGGCATTAATATTGAACATTTTTCTCTTTAGTCTTGAACATACATAACCTCCTAAATAACCTATAATAAACAGCTGAGATCATAATTCGTAATAAATATAAACTTTTCAACACAAGTTCAACAAAAGTCAACTGTATAACATAATAAATTAAACAATTTGGACTGCGTCTAAGAGCCTTTCTATTCGAAGCAAAATAACTTTAAATGCTCTTGTTCGATATGACCGTTATATTTTTTAATTTTTTAATTTAAAAACGAGTTTAAACAAAAACAAATATTTATAAAACATAAAAGAAACAAAACTGTGATTCGCACACGCACTTTTTATAAATAACAAACAATCACGACATTCACCCAACGATAAAAACACATGCTCAGAGCGAAACTGGACGTCATGTGACTCGAGACGGACATCAACAAGTACATTTTCGGCCATATTGGGAAAATTGGCTGCGCACATGCGCATCGGTGAGACCGCGAATATTAAAAAATTATAAAGTCAAATATTTTACTGCCTTTATTATTAACTTTAGATAAATAAATGAAAATAACGTTCTACAGTAAAGTTTTATTTTTTTAAGTAAAAATTTTTTGTAGTAATTTCAAAACATTTAGTAATTTATTATTATTTAAATTAAATTATAAATTACAATCTATAATAAATATTATATATGTATATGAGTCATTCTATTATATTGTGACTAAAGTCTTTGCCGACTAATTTTAAAAAATTATAATATTTTGCAGGAATGATTTTAAAGATATATTAGGATCATCGAACAAAAAGAATTCTTTAAATATTTTTTATATTTATTGTAAAATAAGCATCTAAAGTATATAAAGTCGTAAAAACTGTCTATTAGAAAATATTAAAGAAAACACATAATTTACTATGAAAACTAGAGCTGTGCAAAATTCGAACCAAACCGAGTTTAGTTCGGTTTTGGGGCGCCGAAATGTCGAATGTCGAATATTCGACATCCGAACTGGGCTAGTTCGAATGTCGAAAAACCGACATTCGAACTAAGCTAACTCGAATGTCAAATTTTCGACATTCGAACTAGGCGAAAAAATTCGAACAGTTCGGTTCGAATTATTTTGCACAGCTCTAATGAAAACGTAAAAAAATTATTAGAATTTATTATGAATGAATTATTTTATTATTATAAATTGATACAAACAATTATTATTAGGAAATATTAAATAAACAATTATTTTAAAGTTCACCTGGCAAATAACCTATTTTTGCAAATTTCATTCGCTAAATGTGAGAAAGAGAAATCATTAAGTTGAATAAAACCTTATGAAATATAAAGAAACTTTTGATAACTTTTAGTTTTTCTTATCACTTTCTTCCTTTTTTCTTCACAAATGTTAAAAAATAAGCAATTAAAACTGGCACTTTGTTTATTTTCACGATTTTAAAACAGGCCTGTTTTAAAATGTAAATAACTTCTGCCCAGAAAAAAGAAAAACTACGAAAATTGGGCAATAAGAATAAAATGATTATTTTACAATAAATATAAAAAATATTTAAAAAATTCTTTTTGTTCGATGATCCTAATATCTTTAAAATTATTCCTGCAAAATATTATATTTTTTTACAATTAGTCGGCAACGACTTTAGTCGAAATATAATGGAATGCTTCATATGCATTTTATATAAATTAATAAAATATAAATTGTAAATTATTAAATAATTCAATTTTAAAAATTTCTATAAGTTATCATTAAAGTAATTTTCATAAATTTATAAATTTTATTAACTTTAATGTAATATAAAATTATTTGAGGGGCTGATATAAAGTGGTTTAAAAAAACATTGGGAGATAAGTGACTTGGTAGCAAAAATGGTTGAAAACAATTAAAATATTTATCAATAAGTTTATTACACGAATGATTTGCAAAATATTAAAGTTTTTCTTTACTATTTTAAATATTTTTTTATCATTAATTATAATTAATTTATCCATAAACTAGCTCCTCCGACGGCCGCAAGCGGCCGTCTACGGTGCTAGTTTTTATATGTCGATTGTCCAAGTCCATTATTTCATTAATAATAATATTCAAATTTTTTTAGTTAATAATTTGCTTATTTATATTTGAAATGTTGACGTTTTTTTTTTGACAATGCAAAATAAGATTTATTATGAGTACTTTCTCTTAACAAAATTAAATTTATATATTCGCGCTCTTTTTAAATAACATACGACTGCAGCGCCACCTTCACATGTACAAACAATTTTAAAAACACCCTTCTATTAAGATTTTACATTCTCATTGCCCATTCTTTACTTCGATACTTTTCGATACATTCGACCTTTCCACTCCATGTCTTTTTTAAGGTTGATTACAAAATCATTTTAGCCCGTATTTGCGCCCAAGTCACTTATCCCACTTTTGCTCCTAATTACCACTTTTACTATCAACCCCTCATTTCAAAGTATTACGTTTATGCCCTTACGCATGCTACAAAATTATCACGAGCGACAGCAAAATGTGTCTCATTAAGCAAGCACGGTGCGACTCGCACGTCATGTGCCTAAAGTGCAACAAAATCAGAACGAGTGACTGCTAAATGCGTCTCATTATGCACGCACCGCGTGACTCGCATGTCCTGCGCCCGAAGTGCGACAAAGTGCGACGCATGATTGTTATCTGGGATTGTTCGGACAATGTTAAACTGTATATTACAGAACTGCATTGCAACAGATGTTTAGACCAATTACACAACAATGTTCATACACAGTTATAGAACAAGGTTGGAACAACAGTTACAGAAAATTTGCGACATTAAAGTTATGTAACTCTTACATCACATTGTGATAGAACTGTGACATAAGCATAATACAGAACTATTCTGTAACTAACTTGTAACTATGTTCTAGAACTCTGTTACAATGAGGTTCTATCACAGATCTATAACTAGTTAGGAACAAATTTTCTATAACACTGTAACCTCACTGTTATAGAATACTTATATAACGTGTTTGCTGGGCACCCACTAAAAAAGGTTTTCTTCCACATTTTCTTTTTAATTGAAGTTCATTACAAGAATATATGTCCATTTTGTTTAAAAAGTAACTTATTTAAATTGTTATAAACATTATTAATTAACTAATAGTTCTCTATTTGTTAATTAATAATTTTTATAGCAATTTAAGTAATTCACTTTTTAAACAAAAGGGACATATATTCTTTAAATGAACTTAAATTAAAAAGAAATTGTGGAGAAAAACATTTTTTAGTAGAGAAATTTTACAAGAGACTCAAAAAACTGTTTATTTAAAATAGCATTAATTAAAAGAGTTTAGCTTGTTTTCGTAGAATTGTCTAAATTTTCTTCTGTAATTGTAGAATAAATTTTTATTTTCTAATAAAAACCGAGATTATCGTTCGGTGTCGATCGATATTTCAGTACGATACGATATATAAAAAAACAAATGAATGAACGATATTTACTTTTTTAACATTTTTTGAAAACGATCAATATAAAGTGAGATATTTGAAAATCTCGTATCGTTATGCATCACGTTAACAAAATTGAAAAAGTCGAAACAGGAGCGTATGTTTTAAGTGTTCCTTTGATAAATATTCGTTACGTTTAAGTATGGTAGTTTCGTTATTGTGGTTTTTTTAAAATAAAAGTTATTAATTATTATCCGACATCTTCTAGATGCATAAAAAAATAAAATATATTAGAATGTGTATTAAAATATGCATTGTACAAATAGACACATTTTTATTATTCAATGTATAATCCTAAGTGTTTTCAGTTCTCAACGCCAGGGGTGGCGTCAAGAACGAATGCCATAGAGAGGGCTAAAAGACTCGGACTCTACTCTCTATAGAGTCTCCAGTGTACTGGCTATATTTCAACTAAGTCCTTAAGCTAGAAAAATTAGTTACTGCAACTAAATGGAGCAGTTTCTATGACTGAATATAAGAAGAATGTCCTCAAGTGCAATACCAGTCATCGTAGCGTGCGAGCGTGGTTAGGTGGTTAGGTTATCGGTTTGCGAATGTTAGGGTCGTGCGTTCAATCTCCGGCGTTTGGGGATTTTTCTCTGTTAGGAATATAGGCAATAAATATATCAAGTATATATAAAAAAGTAGGCGCCTATAGGAACTATGAAAATTTAGTTACTACAACTAAATGAAGCAGTTAGTATGACTAACAGCAAATAGTTAAGATAACTTTTTTAGTAGTTAAATTTACTGTAAAAAATGGTATTTATTACTACATTTAACAGTTAGACTAACTATTTTGTCATAGTTCTATTTACTAAATAATGTTACGGACGCCTATAGGAACTACAGGAAATAGTAAAAAAAGTAGTAAAATTTACCAGGTTTTTTTGTGTGTACTTAAATTAATTTTTGTGTGATTTTCGGTTATTTTTTTTTTTTTTTTTTTTTATTAAAAAAATTATTGTTAATTATTGTTTTTATTTTACGAAGCATGAGAAAAGACGTAAAAGATAGGCAATGGCTAGAATCATTTTTTCTAAACTTTTTTACTTTTTTATAGAATTTGATACATTTTCTGAACTATGGGAAGAGTCTAGCAAAGTATGGGTGACGGCTAGAATCTTTTTTCCAAAATTTTTTACTTTTTCATCAAATTTTATACATTTTCCGAACTATGCGAAGAGTTTAGCAAAGTATTGGGCAACAGTTAGAATCGCATTTTTTCCGAAAACTTTTACTTTTCTATCAAATTTAATACACTTTTCGAATTATTGGAAACCGTATAATATACTTTCGGTTGTTTATTCTTCGTATATTTATTTTGAAATGTTAATTTTCTACACGGAGAGAAGAGAATAGTGAAGGCGACTATCGGTTCAGTTCCGATAACTAAACAGTCTTGTTAATTTTCGACGGACAAATTTAACAGTCGCATCTACTATACTATATAGTAGGAACGACTGTCAGTTTAGTCAGGGAAACTAAACAGGAACTAAACCGCCAGGGGCGCTACAATCGCTCTCCATGTGTTTCTGCTACTAAACGCGTTTTGTTGTCACGACAATAACTCTTCTCTCAGTGTACTCTTGGGTTTTTGGGTTCGCTGGTTAGGAATCCAAGTTTAGTTTTTAAAAATTCAAAATGGCATGTCCAATATGGTGGACAAGTTTTGCAAAAAAGTATCCAATCTCATATTTGTAACCAGCGATTTTACAATATTGGGACAGTACTGACTAAAGATTTAGTTATTTAACCCCCTGCGGTCACTAATGAGCGTTATCATCAGAAATCGTCAGATTGGACGCCTGGTATATAATTCACTGGTTTACAGTGAAATTGCCAATTGAACAAAACATTTTTTTTTCGAATAGTAGGTGTTTGTTGAGTAAGAAAATCATAGTTTTAATTTTTTTCCCTCGTGAAGTTTTTCTGTAGCTTCAAATTTTGCATTTTCGAGGTGCGACGCCACTTAAACTTACCTGTAGGAAAATTAGCTTGTCAAAATATAATAAATGAGGTATCATTGGAAAGGTTATTAAATTACCTTTCGATCCATAGGTCACAGAATAAAATTCAACAAAAATTTAGAGAGTTACAGTCGATTAAAGATGAAATTTCATGCCAATTTTATGATTTTTAGACCTTTGAGTAACTTCTACTATTTTTTTCTACATCAAACAGGAAAGAATGTTTAGGTTTTAATTTTTTTATTGATAGACTATATCATTACACAAATTTTGAGTCCTTGTGGACCTCGATTGGATTAAAAATGACAATTCTACACTAAATTTAGTGAACGAAACTACATTCTTCATTTTTAGTATCCATTAAACATTTGCACCAAAAATTCAAGTAATAAAATTTGGTAAAGCGCTAAAGTTACTGAAATCACTAATCAAGAGTTTCTGAAGTCGTAGATTTCGAATGCAATATTAGTTTTGCAAATTTCAAAATGGCGGATCCAATATGGTGGACAAGTTTTCAAAAATCGATGAAATTCGTCTCAAATTCGTTACTCGGGGGTTTTCGGGATCGCTGATTACGAATCTGATGTCAGATTTCGAAAATTAAAAATGATGGACTCATAATGGTGAACGAGTTTTTTAAAATCCATCGAATTCGCACCTATTGCATCCGCCATTTTTAATTCTTGAAATCTGACATCGGGTTCGTAATCAGCGACCCCGAAAACCCCCGAGTAACGAATTTGAGACGAATTTCATCGATTTTTGAAAACTTGTCCACCATATTGGATCCGCCATTTTGAAATTTGCAAAACTAATATTGCATTTGAAATCTACGACTTCAGAAACTCTTGATTAGTGATTTCAGTAACTTTAGCGCTTTACCAAATTTTATTACTTGAATTTTTGGTGCAAATGTTTAAGAGATACTAAAAATGAAGAATGTAGTTTCGTTCACTAAATTTAGTGTAGAATTGTCATTTTTAATCCAATCGAGGTCCACAAGGACTCAAAATTTGTGTAATGATATAGTCTATCAATAAAAAAATTAAAACCTAAACATTCTTTCCTGTTTGATGTAGAAAAAAATAGTAGAAGTTACTCAAAGGTCTAAAAATCATAAAATTGGCATGAAATTTCATCTTTAATCGACTGTAACTCTCTAAATTTTTGTTGAATTTTATTCTGTGACCTATGGATCGAAAGGTAATTTAATAACTTTTCCAATGATACCTCATTTATTATATTTTGACCAGCTAATTTTCCTACAGGTAAGTTTAAGTGGCGTCGCACCTCGAAAATGCAAAATTTGAAGCTACAGAAAAACTGCACGAGGGAAAAAAATTAAAACTATGATTTTCTTACTCAATAAACACCTACTATTCGAAAAAAAAATGTTTTGTTCGATTGTCAAAAAAAAGTTTTTAATTTGTAAACCTGTGTAAGAATTTACGTTCTATAGGCGATAGAGTAAGGATAAATTTACAAACGCCAGAGCGTTAATACACAGCAAAAACAAAAATCCTTGTAGTATTCTCGTCATTATAGATATCTATCAATAAATTGTAAATGGATGTCATTGGAACATTTGCATAGACTATAAAATGAAACTAAATGTGATGTGTTATTTAGATCAGAACTAGTTTAGTATTTCAAGGAGGGGTAGTATGGTGTTTCAAGAGAAGTGTGCAAGTGACTTTTAGTGCCACTGGAGTTTGCGTGTTCACAACCGATGATGATGAGAAAAAAAGGGTCTTCAGAAATCGACTTTACCCTCCAGTATTCCCCCGAGTCGTGGGTCGATGTATCAGGACATACGTATACGTAATCAATAAACACAATACATTTTCTGGGCGGGTATTATGTACCAGCATCTTAGAAGGAGACAAGTTGGTGATTATAAGGACATCACGTACATATAGGTACTATTCCTCTCTTTTTCTCTTACTCGAATCGAGTAACTCTTAGGGTATATAAACATTCGAGTCTTATTATAGTCCCAGAGGTTACCAGTTGAGAGGAGGGAGTATTCAACATATACGGAATCGTTGATTACCGTCACTACGTGGGCTTGTTATGGTTTTCCGGCTCGACAATAATGTCTCATTGAAAATGATTCAAACCGTAAACCATGAAATACGTTGCAATCAGACGTGAATATATGTGACGATGAGACATCGACACGTGAGGAAATTGAGACTTCATGTTTCGCGAGTCAAAAGAAAATTCCATAGAAAGAAAAGCAAGTATCAATCACGAGCATACAATTTCATGTTTTAGAGTTGTTGTTGTTGTTGTTGTTGTTGTTGTTGTTGTAAAAGGAAGAGACCGAAGAGGACGTGATGAGTTTGACGACTCGGCGATTTCAACGGTTCGAATGTCAGGGACGAAAGTTTCAAACCAGTCGTCGAGCGATTTATTGGCTTTAAAAGGAGCTGAGGTCTGCGGTCCTACTTGAAAGAAGACCATTGGACCCAAGGACTTACTCTCTGTATGCAATTAACCCTTTCATTGTGGAAAGAGGTCAACTTTTAACATTATGATGCCTCTTTTCTCATGCTTTTTAAGAAAGTAAATTGGATTGTTGTAGAATTGTACTTGCTGCATTATGACAGGCGCAAATATTTTTCATCTATACACTCTGTATATCACTGTAAAAATAAGTGTCTTTTTTATCTCTTATAACGAGATGTAAGATAGAAAAATTGTATCTCACATCTTTAACCCTTTAACGACCAAATGTGCTGATTTTTAACTTCTATTTCAAGCTCTTAATATTAGAAGAAAAAAATTATTAAAAATTCTGCAATCACATATCCATATGTTTTTGGGGTCGCTCTTTCGAATGGCATTGTCAAAATTTTCAATAAGTGACATTTACAATTTATTTTTTTCCGAAATACTAAAAAAATACAAAATTTTGGAAAGTAATTCTTTTTCAAATCCAATTTTAGTTGTGATATTGATTTTTCCAGGTCACCTAAAGTATACAAAACGTGTTCTCGATAGTTTTAGTTTGAAATTATGCTTTGTATTTTAAGATTTTTTGTTTTTTTTTAATTCAAAATGGCGCCTGAAAATAAATTTTTTTTCAAAATTTAACACAGGATGGATAAAATTTTCAAAAGTTGTTGAATTCGATTGAAACTTGTTACTCGGAGGTTTTTGGGGTCGCTGATTACGAATCTGAAGTCAGATTTTCAAAATTCAAAATGGCGGATCCAATATGGCGGACATGAAAATTAAAAATCGACTGCATTCGCTTTAAACTTGTTACTCGGGGTTTTTTGGGATCTCCAATTAAGAATCTAAATTCAGATTTACAAAATTCAAAATGGCGGATCCATTATAGCAGACATGAAATCTAAAAATCGACTGAATTCGCTTAAAACTCGTGACTCGGGGTTTTTTTTTGGGTTGCTGATTGTGAATCTGAAGTCAGATTTTCAAAATGGGGAGTATTCTGATTCTCACCGCGAGAAGGTGTACGAATTTGAGAAAAGCTCGTTACATTACTGTGACAGTTGTTTTAATATTGCAATATTTTTAATATTGCAACATTTGAACTAAATTTTAATTAAAAAATGTTAAGGGGCCATCCATAAACCACGTAGCCTCTTGAGGGGGAGGGGGGGTCAAGCAATTGACTACGACAAGAGGAAAAAATGGCGCTAATACATGTAATAGCGTACTACATGGGGGGAGGGGGGGGGGTCAAAATTCCCAAAAATGGGGCTACGTGGTTTATGGACGGCCCCTTAAGAATTGAGAGAGATAATGAGATTTTCTTTAGGCGACTCCAAGAAAAAAATTGATTTGTGGTGTACGCTCTAACTCGAACAGTACACGGAGAAAAAGGAATAGTTGACACATCCAGATACATGGATATCACAGCCATATTATATTGAAAAATACGGGATATCCATAGTTAAGGTTGCTGCATCCATATTCTATGGCTGGCTGTATATTGTTGTAGCAGCAAAAGATCTATGGTTGGGTGATCCATAGTAATGGAAATGGGAAACAAAAAAATTTGAATCACTCAATTAATTAAATTCCATGTCACTTCAGATATTTTATACACATTTTTGTTAATTAATACACACCACTTATTGAATAACCGCATATTTACGAAATAAATTATTAGCCGATGGGGGAGACACGAACCCTAGACCTAACGCATATTTGAGCATATAATATTCCTTATATACTCTACACATATTTCATGAAAATGAATTTACATAAACACTAATAGACAATAACGATAATAAATAATAAACAATTATAACACTACTTATACACAATAAACTCACAACGCGATTATACAGACGTGACAGGAAACCGACGCGACGGACAAATTGAGACGACCATTTTTAAATGGATGCCATGATAATGAATTGCGCGCAACATGTATCGAAATTTTGAACTAAGTATGGATCTCCCAACCAAAGTTTATATGGATGAGGCAGCCATATGTGAAAATCCATAGCATGAATTGTAAGCCCAACCATGCCTATGGATGTCACATCCATATTTGATTCAACAATATAATATGGCTCCCTCATCCATTGAATATGGATTGTGCTTCCATTCTGAAAGTTGTCTCTTCCATTGAATTGGATAATACAACAATATTCTGCTCAACAATATTTTTATGGATATCTCTTCCAGACCTTTTCTTTCCGTGTATCATCCAAAACCAAAAAATCAAAGTGCATTTGTTAAAGGAGATGTTTTTTGAGGTAACGCTGGGAGATTTTTTTTCAATTACCAATTTTACAATAACAAATTAATCGATTTTTTTATAGCGAAAATTGACTTTTTACACGGAGAAAAATGGTGCTGAGTTTCTAGTACCCGCAGGCGTGAAAGACCAATGCTGACGATAAATTAAAGCTTGATTGAGTCTTGAACGCTCAGTGTGGGTAACCCACAGTAGAAGCAGTCTTTACATCACTGTCACTCAATATTAGTTCAATATTGGTTCAACATTGGGCCCAATGCTCATCCCATGCTCGATTCAAGACTCGGTCAATCTTTATGAGTGAAGCTCGAACATCTAATCTTGATTCAAGCTTGAATCAATCTTTACACAATATTCAGTTTATCTTTATTTATTACCGTGTTCACTTCATTAAAGAATATTATAATAATTATAATTATAATAATTGTTTCAAATAATAACAATAATTAACATTAAGTTATCAACTGATAAATAAATATTTATATTTATTTAGTATAAATATATTATTAATTGTAACATTCATATTTAAAGAAAGTTAAATGGAAATTTTTTTTTATAAATGTTTTCAAAATTATTATAGATAATTAACCCCTTGACTGTGGATGACGTGTATACACGTCATGAAAAAAACTGGCCCAAACAGTGGATGACGTGTATACACGTCATGGCCCAAACAAGAAAACATCTTAACGTACATTCGCAAAAAAATTTACTCGGGGGTTTTTGGGGTCGCTGATCACGATTCTGAAGTCAGATTTTCAAAATAAATAATTTTTCATCCAAAATGGCCGCCAAAAATTTTGAAAAATTTTAAAAGTCGATAAATTCTTTTGAAAATTCTTACTCGGGGGTTTTTAAGGTCGCTGATCACGATTCTAAAGTCATATTTTCAAAATAAATAATTTTTTATCTAAAATGGCCGCCAAAAATTTTAAAAAATTTCAAAAGTGGATAAATTCTTTTAAAAATTCTTACTCGGGGGTATTTGGGGTCGCTGATCACGATTCTGAAGTCATATTTTCAGAATACATAATTTTTCATCTAAAATGGCCGCCAAAAATTTTAAAAAATTTCAAAATTGGATAAACTCTTTTAAAAATTCTTACTCGGGGGGTTTTTGGGGTCGCTGATCACGATTCTGAAGTCATATTTTCAGAATACATAATTTTTCATCCAAAATGGCCGCCAAAAATTTTGAAATAGTTCAAAAGTGGATAAATTCTTTTAAAAATTCTTACTCAGGGATTTTTGGGGTCGCTGATCACGATTCTGAAGTAAGATTTTCAAAATGAGTAATTTTTCATACAAAATGGCCGCCAAAAATTTTGAAAAATTTCAAAAGTTGATAAATTCTTTTCATAATTCTTACCATTTAAACTTTGAAAAACTAATAACAGATTCGTAATCAGCGACCCCAAAAACCCTCGAGTAACAAATTTTAAACGAATCCAATGAATTTTTCAAAACCATGACCGACATATTGGATCCGCCATTTAAAATTTTAAAAAACTAACACCGGAATCGTAATCAGCGACCCCAAACACCCCCGACTAACAAATTTTAAGCGTATGCAATGAATTTTTCATAATCGTGTCCGCCATTTTGGATCCGCCATTTTGAATTTTAGAAAACTAATGTCAGATTCGTAATCAGCGACCACGAAAATCCCCGAGTAACGATTTTTAAGCGAATCCAATGAATTTTTCAAAATCGTGTCCGCCATATTGGATCCGCCATTTTGAATTTTTGAAAACTAACACCGGAATCGTAATCAGCGACCCCAAAAACCCCTTAGTACCTAGTGTCATGAAAATTTATTCACAAGAAGGTCTTACACATTTTGGGACCATTTTGTTATATTTTAGCTACACACTGAAGGGGTTGATAAATAATAATTAAAATGTGCAATAAATATTCCTGACACTGCATCATATTCAATAATTTTTTTAATTTTGTTAATTTTTAATATTAATTTAATTAATTATTATTTATTTATTTATTAATTATTATAATTATTAATAATTATTATTCAATTAATAAATATTATTATAATTAATAATAATTATAATATACTCCAAAGTTTTATATATTAAAATGTACAATTCTAGCTTTGTATAAAATTATTTATAACATTTATTGAAATAATTCTTTTTTATTTTGTACAAAATCAGAATATGAAATCTGAGAATAATAATCTAATAATTTTAATAATTAAATTAAGTAATTTTAAATTAATAATACTGTATTTTATTATTATTATTATTCTTGCATTATTATTAATGTTTATATTTTAATTCAGTAGCTTATGTAAATATAGTAAAATTCCAGTAATGTTAAAGTACATTTTTCAGAGCAAAATTAATTTAAAATTACAATAATATTGAACGAGCATGTAAAGTAAATAAAAATGGCTGTGAAATGAATATCTACCCAGGCGGAAATTTCCCACTGGCAGGGTACCGCGCCTGTACAGACGTCGGTAAGACTGTACTGGCATGGGTCCGCCTGACGACCGGAGCGTTACAGGATATCTACTGGAACCTGACAATGTGTTCTAGTGACTGCGTGCCTGGCTCGGTACAGATTTTACAACCAGCGTTGTACAGGCATTCGTCCGTCTGGCAACCAGGACGGGCCAAATTTTGTTCCGAAAGATGACTCGGTCCAGCGGGACTGGCGTTCTACTGGCATTCGTCCGCCTAGCAAGCGAAGCGGGCCAAATTATATTCTCGCTTGCAGATGTGAGCATAACAACTCTAATATACAATACCGCTAAACAACAACTTATATATAAAGTGAATAATAATTTTTACTCAGATATTTTTCAATATTTTAGCATTTTATTTATATTATGCAAATAAATTTAAAGTTTTATTATATCGACGGTTTAGAGTGCAAACCTGCTAAATCCACTTTTTATCAAATTTGAGATTCTTTTTGTATTTGATAGATAAAGAGGTGATACATCAGCCAAGTAAAACAATTTGACGAAATTATGTCTCTAAATTGCTAAAAAAGTGTTGTGAGTAAAACAGCTAACTCCATACCTGTCAAATTGCACTGCTATAACTCTACATAATATATTGTATTGTATTGTATTGAAATGTGTCTATATTTTGAGTGTAAGAGATATCAATTAAAATATATTTCAAAAGAAAGTACTTTTTATTATTAATTAGCATTGTGTTGTTCTGTTAATAAAACAAATATACTGAAAGTTTTGTTCTATAAGAATATAACCTAAAAATTCTTTTGAATAGTTTCAATGTTTTTAATATTTATCTTTATTTTATTATTTAGGAATAATTAGTTGAACACTTCACTTTATAACTATTCGAAATCAATACAAAATTAACTAAAATAAACATTTGTAACTTACTGCGTTTCATTTATACTTTATAACTGTTTTTAAAAAAGAGAAAAAGATGAATGTAATTAATTTGAAAGAAATATTAATTAACACTCACCTTGCATAGTTAATTAAACATTTCTTTTATTTTAATTTTTAATAAAGAATATAATTTGGCCCGCGCTGGTTGCTAGACGGACGAATGCCAGTACAACGCCGGTTGCGAGGTGGTATAAATTTTTATCCGGCGGTAGGATCAAATCTTGTACCGCGCCTGTACTGCCAACAGTAGAAAGACTGTACCGAAAGTCGGATCCGACTTTGTACCGCGCCAGCAGACATTCTCATCCGAATCGGTACAGACTGCCTGCACTGGCATTGACTCTCCAATTCAACCGGCGCGGGAAATTATTTTTTCTTGTTTTTAGCATTTTTTAAAAGTTCACGAATTTTTCGTTAACTTTGACGAAAATTTCGGAAACCGTACTATGTTTCTAGTGAAGGAGTTGATGAAATTTTGACGAACTGTGTTTGTTGATTTTCAAGAATTTTGTGTCCCATCCAAAAGTGATATACTAGTTCACGAGAGATTCGTGAACTTTTTTTTCCGTGTAGACGGTTGGACGATCCGGTATTCATCCGACTTTTCCGCCTGGGTAATGAATAAACAAGAATTTTTTTTTATATTATCGTTAGAAAATAAACTTTTTTTCATTTTTTTCTTAAGTATGTAATATTACAGTGATGTTACAGAAATTTTACCGCATAATATTACTGTAATATTGATGGGTAATCTTACCATCAGGCGGGCATTTTAATATGACCATAATATTACAGTAATTTTACCGGGTAATATTACTGTAATGTTACGTGCTACATGGGAAAGGGATATATGCAAGTAACCGAAATTTTATTCCATAGCGATTGCGTAGCCGAGAAGCTTAGTGTAAATGCGTGCGATTTTAGGTTGCGTTACATATAAGTTAGGTAGGATTCGAATCTGTATAGATGTTGAGATTTTCTTATATGTTAAGTTGTTAATTGTAAGTATGAATATGATAAAAGAGTGAAGCTTGTGAATAATGAATAATAATACACATGTAGAGTGTTAATTACTTGAAAAAATATTTTTTGAACGCATTGATTATTTTATTTTATTAAAATAAAACGACATTAATATCCCCAGTAGCACGTAATGTTGGAAACATTCCAGCAACATTGAGGCAATCTTGGTAATGTTAAGGCAGTGTTCTCAATATTGCTGTAATATTACGTGCTACTGGGGATAGTAATTAAAGAAAGTATTGTATTTATAGATTTTCTTCGTATAAGAAAATATTTAAAGATTGCAGTAAGCTTGCTGCAAATTTATTATATTGAATTAGTATATACCCAAAAAGTACGAAAATTTACAGTTAGTTTGTGGAAAATTTACCATGTAATATTACCAAGCTTGCAGAACAAGATGACAGCTTGCGGCAAAAGGTTTCTTCATTCTTGACATAAAATATTGCTACAAGTCTTTTTTTTATTTATACCTTTCTTGCTGCAATTTGGTACTAATGATGTCATATTTCTTTTATTGTAAAATTGTTGAAACCTTACGATGTAAGCTTGCAGCAATCATTTCTTGAATACTTTATACAATCTTTCATGTCAAGATTGCAGGAACCTTTCACCATAAGCTTAAAACATCCTTTCAAAGAAAGCTTGCTATATATAGTAGATTTTTTGTATTTGCTGCAATTTATTAAAAAAAATTCTTAATCTTAGGAGAACACACCTCTTTTTAGATCATTTTTCAATGCTCAACCAATTTCGAACTGTTCATCTGATTAACCTAAGGATTTTTTAAAAATATAGTTTAAACTCTGTAAAATAAGTCTGTATACTTTAAAATCCTTATAAAAAATATTAAACAATAGATAAAAAGCTTTTCGTAAAAAAATGTGGGGTTAGAATGATCCCATGTGTTCTTGGAAGTTTAAATTAAAAAAAAATTTATTTTTAGTTTTTAATTTTTTCAATTCAAAAATCTTTTCTGATGTTCATTCTTATCAATTATGCTGCAAGTTTGCTGAAATTTTCAAAATATTTCTTAAATTAAAATACATTTTATTTTCAGTTTTTTCAATTTAAGAAATATTATTGATAAATTGCAGCAACCTTGCTGCAAGTTTTCGACAATCTTGTAGAAAATTTAAAGCAGATTTTCAGCAAAATTTTGTAATTATAGCGTATGGAAACCTTATTGTGTAGAAAGCTTGCAGAAAACTTTCACTGTAAGCTTACTCCTTTTCAATGAAAGATTTACACGACAAGTGAAATTTGTTTTTTATTAATCTATATTTTTTGTCTACAAGAATTAAGAAAGTTTAATGTTTATTGATGTAAAAATGTTAAGTTTGCTTAAAGAATAGTCTAATAGAGAAAATGACGTCGTGATGTATATATTCTTAATTACAGTAATGCTTTTCACATATTTTTAGAACAGAAAGTTATTATTGACTGCATAATTCGATGACAGTGGAGTATTTCCGGTTTGACCTTATATGTTGTATATTTGAGGTCTTGGAGTAATTTTATGTAAACAAATGGCTGCTCCCTATTTCTCTCTCTCTCTCTCTCTCTCTCTCTCTCTCTCTCTCTCTCTCTCTCTGGTGAACGTACTGGTTCAACATTGGCAACAAGTGTGCTCTGACAGTATTTCTTATTTTGCAATTAGCTAATTGGTTGTTAGTGTCAAAAGTTGCTAAACAATTATTTGTTTAAACAATTTCTGAATTGTTTAAGTCATAAAATCCAAAAGTACTTTGGACTTTTGTCCAAAGTACGAAAAGTCCAAAGAAAAAATGTCTAAAGTCAAAAAGTCTAGGATAAATAAAAATGTCCAAAATAAATAATGAATCTTGTATATTTAAATGTTAATATTGTGTCCCAATAATTTAATGTACTGTAATTTATTTTCTTCAGCGACGGAAAAAATAAATTTAGCAGATTTTACAAAACTGTTACGGAGTAGCGGATACAGCTTTTTACGAAACTGAGATTTATAAAATGTAAGGAATATTTTAGGATAAAGTACAGAACTTTCGTAGTTTATACTGAATATTTTTGAAGTTTATCCTGAAATATTCCTTTCATTTTACAAAACTCAGTTTCGTAAAAAGCTGTATCCGCTACCCCGTAACAGTTTCGTAAAATCTACTAAATTTATTTTTTCCGTGTGGTAAGTTTTTACAATTGCAAAAATTTGACCATCCATACTCCTTTGTTTCTCGGATGCTGGAGTCGTTTTTATCGCCATATTGTCGTTGCAGATCCTCTGCCTAAATTTTACGGTAAATATTTTGACTCAAGTGAAATAAACACAATTTCATAATATCCGCGGTGAAATTAATTTTTATGGCATTGATGATTTCTAATTCGAAATCAGACATAATGGTTGATGGATGTTTTACAGTAATACCAATGCTGCCAGCATATGACAATATGACTTCCAAAACTTTTGTATATGCTTCCTCCTTCTTGATTTCCAACAGGGCGTAAACAAAAGGAAAAGCTATTTTTCGTTCTATACCCTTCTTAACTTGATTAACAGATCCCATTACTGTAAACAGCTGAAAGAAAATGGTAGGATCCGTTTAAAAAGTGCCATCCAGGTACCAAATTTCCGACTTTAAAAGATTTTTAAAATTTTCTCACGTTCCAAATACTAAAATTTTCCCACAGCTCAAATTGTACTCTTCATCACTATGTGAGTCATAAATTAAACAATTTTCACTGACCAAAGTTTTCGTATATGTATCAGGCAAATCTTCCAGATTTTCGATGTTTGCAGGGTTAGGAGGCATTAATCGCTAGCGTTCTCGTCGAATCGTCTTATGTATATTAGGCATCTCAGGCAACTGTGCCTGCACAGCTTCTGGGACATTTTGCACTTACCGCGCTACTGCAGAAGGTGGTCATTCAGGCTGAGTCTGTGCTGCTCCCCGTGTGGAAAAATTTTAGGGCGCTGACCAAGCGCTTAATAGACTGTCTAACGTCTTTTTAGACCCATGGCAGACGGTCTTATCGAGCGGCTGTTCAGAATTGAAACGAAGCTTCCACGCTATCGTCTAGAGTAGACCAGCGTTTCTAGTCTGATCAGCAGTGCTAGTAAATTCTTATCTACGTCTATTCAAAATTTATCATTATATGTTATGACAACTATTCTTAAAATGATAAGACTTAATTATATTTGAAATAATTTTAATGACTTTTTTTACATAAAAAGTATAAAAAAATATTTTAACTTTCTGTATTTTTCACTTCAACTTTCTTTAAGCGTAAGGCTTTGTGTCCCTCCCAATCTTTGGCATTGGAGATAGTAGTCTTTTTGTAAAATAAAATTTACTGCAAATCAAAACGGCCGGATGAACACTGTAAAAAGAAAGGTACTAATTTAGTACCAAAATTGGTACTAAATCGTAATTTGGTTCTATTTTAGTACCAAAATCAGCTCTAATTTAGAACCGATGATGGTTTTTTAAATCATTAAGTATTTCTAAATTTGAAGGAGAGGCATATTGGTAGATGACGCCTAAACATTGATGCTGAGTACGACTGCTAGCTTCAGCCGACTAATCAAAACACATAGAAACACATCAAAATCTATTTTTTCCAGTGCACATTTAAAATTAAATTATACAGAAAACAGCAACAACATAGCACATTATTATTCACATAAAATAGAAACCACAACGAATACAAAAATTCACAAAGAAAATGTACCATACACTGACTGATCTAACGACGCCATTAGGCGCCATGTTACTTAACAGCTGGGCATACATCGACGCATGCGCATATAACATCCTAGACCAAATCTAGACGGTCTTAATAACACCGTACTAGACGGACATATTTGACTTAGATTTTTTCTAATAAGCCCATCTGTTAAGTAACTGATTCGGGACTTGATGGCCCGTCTAGAATTAGACGGACTTGATGATTGCTAATCGGGAAATCATTGGACTCTAGACTGCCACAATATTTTTCCACACGGGTCGCTGCACGTAAAAATTTTTTTACAAACTAAATAAAAAAATTCCTTTATTTCAATATTTTTTTACTGTATCCACATTTCTATTTTACATTTAGTATGAATTTACCTTTATTCTTGACATAACGCGAAAAGCTTCGACCTCTCCGGGGTTAGGTCCATGACCGATATGAGACTCGGCTGAACCACCCTTCCTAATCAACAAATTTCGCCCTGTATTTATAGTGATGAAGCGTGCTGAACAACTTTTATTATTTTTGCACTTCCCGTACTTCACATTACCTTTGCTATGAGACCCCACATACAAGAAGCCTTGAAAATGTCCATAAACGTTTCGACCTTTCATAATAATTTCTAATTGTTCTAAATCCATGTTATTTACAAATTTTGAAAATTATATACTTTAATTAAATTTGTACTTAATAATTTTGCTACTAGAAATGAATGTGTAATGAATAAATGTTACTAGATATATATTAAAATGACATAAAATTATAAACAAAAAAAAGACAATCATTAAAATTAAAACAACAATTTCATTCAACGTAACTGTTTAAATTTTTTTTTTATTTTTGGATTTTTGTCATTTTTTTGGTCTTTTTGACCAGGACAAAAAGTCCAAGAAAAGAAGTCCAAAGTTGAGCAATTTTTTTTTATTTTGGATTTCATTTACTTTGGATTTTTCGGCTTGGACATTTTATTTTTGACTTTTTTGACCGGATACCAATATTTTTATTTCATGCTTTTCAGATTAGTTAATTGCAAAATTAAACAGTTAACTATTCAGAGAATCAGGCTAACACTCAAAACCTAGCCTTCTAAGTTAGACTCTCCAGTTTTCTCAATGTGGGCCATCCCTGCTGGGGCCCACCAAGAACCTGGGAAGCCCACCTTGTACCCACCGTGGGCCCACATTACTTTTTCACATGGGTGTTATATACTACTGCGCCAGTTGTTAATTTTTGCTTGAGTAGTAATACCTTATTTTGACACATAAACTTTTTTTAATTTATAAAAAAAATTTTATAATTTCTTTTAATACTGCATGAGATATAAATTACAATTGAAAAATCCCGTCATAAAGAAAATGAAGATAATTAAAAACTTGTCTTTATAACTATACACGTATATATAAGAGCGTATATACAACAGAAACACTAATGATGTTTCCCTTGTGTATTAAATTTGAATTGATCATTACAATTTGTTTTTCTTTACGGCAATTATTTCTCTCGTTATCCGACAGAAATAAAAAAAACCTACTGCAAATGTATCTACACGCAAGAAAATGTAAAGTTTCGACGTGATTTATAATCGATATACATATATAGATATTTGTTGTTGGAGTGGAAGAAACACACTGTAAATGGGCAATAGACCGCTATGTAACACCTTTATATTGTTATATAGAAACAAGTGAGTGGAATAAAGGCGTTCCTTTATCCTTCTTGGCATAAAGTTTCATCGATTCAAATAAGTTCAAGCCTAAGTTCACTGTGACGCAGCATAATCGGTAGAGCGGTGCTCCATTTCCCGTGAAGCAAAAGCGTCGCAGGATGCGAAAAATTTATAACAAGAGAGAGAGAGAGAGAGAGAGAGAGAGAGAGAGAGAGAGAGAGAGAGAGAGAGAGAGAGGAGGCTCCTATTACATGGTTTGCCGTTCTTGAAACTAGAGTAATGTAAGAACAGAGTTCATCAGGTCGGGTCAAGTTGGTCGCGACTGACACTGCGTCTAAATGCAACGGTTGTCAACCTTTTCAACCGAGAAACCGATTAGACACTTTTGCCCTATCTCACATCAACTTCCCAGAATCCGTTACAATCAACCATCAGCATCACCCACATTATAATTTTTTATTATCGCCTGGTATATATATATAAAAACATTTTTTAAACTAATTTTAATAAATCGTTAGATGGGGTACACAAATGAAGCAAAAGAAAAGAGAAATAAGAGAAGTTAAGAAAACTACTACCATCTTGCCCGCACCAACGAAATTGAATAAAACGGTTAATTACTACAATTTACGATTCAACAAAAAAAAAAAAAATATGCTTCCCTTCTTCTGTAACCCTTGCCAGTTATAAAAAATTTTATATAGTTCATTAACTGTTATTATTAAATAATAAACACCTCCTAAAAATAGTGAAAAAATCACAAGAAAATCGTCGAAAACAGTTTTTTTAGTAAAACATATAAAAAATTTGTTCTCATGGATTTTAGGTTTTGTAAACAAGAAACTATCGTCTCAGTGCAGTATTATGTGAAATATAATCGTGATTGGTTAATTCGTTTGTTAAATAGGGCCGGTACCCCGTCTTGCCCCACTCACCCCTACCAGTCGGAGAGCAGTGAGAGCCACGGTGGTCCTAAGAACACTCGAACCCAAAAGTTTCTTCACTTTAAAATTTGTTCCATATCTCGAATCTGGACACTTTTCTGAGTATTTTGAGTAAAAATTCAAAATATTTTATCGAGCCGTTTTTAAGAAAATCGATTTTTAAATAAAAAAATGAATTTTTCGTTTTTATAAAAAATATTGTGTAATACTCAGGTATTGTACAAAAACCTAAATCTATATAAAAATAATAAGTATTAGGGTCAGTGAGGGTAAATCGGGACAGGGGATAAATCAGGACAAGAGATGTTGGAGCTTAATTTACAAATTAAAAATTAAGTTCTACGTCAACATTTCAAGCTCATATCACCTACAAGAGATTCTGAGTATTGACAAATTTTTATTTATGACAATTGGCAACAGGATAATTAAAGTTGTCGCTTAATGCAAAAAAAGTTGACAATCAATGTTCAGACTAGTTCAGTATTTCATCTCGCATTTGAAAAATAAGAAACTTAAAAATCATACAAATATTTTTTATTATTTGAAAAATTCACTGGGATTTTTGATTTTTGTCAATTCAGTTAATAATGAAAAGCTGTACTATTTTATCCCAAAAATTTTAAAACTCGCACAAATACTTTTTGCGTGAATGATTTCTTAACCTTTATGATACCATACACTACCGGTCAAAATTTTCAGGTGAATGAAAAAGGTTTTAAAACATAAAATTTATTGAAACTAAAATTATTTTCTATTTAGTTTTTGAAAGATAATACAATTTTGAAAAGAACAAGATATTTCAGAAGTCGTTTGCCAAATAATTTACTTAAATAATTTTTAAAAAAAATCGTCATTTTCAATGTTTTACAAAAATTTGAATAACTTCTAAAATAATGAACGCTTTTTAATCATCTTAGGCTTATTTAAAAGGTCATTTGCTATACTATAAGAATTACTTATAGGCATTAACGTGTAATTTTTTACTTATCCCAGTCAAAAAAATATTCTATAAAGCAATCTATACAATATTTTGTATATGTAATTAATTTAAAAAAATATTTTTTTTGAATTTCTGCACGAATTCTATAGAATTTGAAAAGAATTATTTTATACAATTAGTGCAAAAATTTAAAAATATATTTTTAGATAAATTCTACAAAATATTCTAAAGAATGCTCTACAGAATATTCTATAGAATACTCTATAGAATGTTCTATAGAGACATTCTATAGAATCATTCTATAGAACTTTTTTGACTAGAAAAAAATGCAAGCCGCCAAACTTGAACCAAAAAAATTCAAAAAATTTCGAGATCTCAGACCATATCAATCTTTTTTTTGATGCAGAAATAAAATCTGAAGAAGTTCTATGGAGTTTGAAAAAGTGCAGGGAAGGTAAATCTTCAGGGCCGGATAGAATCCCTTATGAATTTTTAAAAACTTACCCGATTCTTGCATTCTTTACCTAGTTGACTTATTTAATAATATCATGGAAAAACAAGAATTACCAAGTTCATGGGGTGACACTTTTCTCAGAATGATATTTAAAAAGGGAGACAAAATTGACCTGGCGAATTATCGACCTATAGCATTGATGAACTGCATTTTAAAAATTCTTATGCAAATACTTACGTACCGTTTGGGAAGGTGGTTGGAGAGTGGAGCCTTATTACCAGAGTGGCAGGCGGGATTTAGAAAAAATCGAAGTTGCCTTGATAATATATTCTCGCTAAACGCATTAATACAATCTTGCCTGTCTCTCGAAAGGAGAAAACTCTTTGTCCTTTTTATAGACTTTCGTAGTGCCTTTCCTTCGGTTGCTCATAATTTGTTTTGGAAAAAATTACATCAAATTGGAACCGGTAGTAAATTGATTAGTATATTAATAAATCTATATGAAAAGGCAAATATCTCAGTCAAAAATTCGCGAGGTATATCGAGGGAAACACAGGTAACCAGGGGGTCTTGCAGGGGGAGGTCATGAGTCCTTTGTTATTTGCCGTATTTATAGCTCAATTAAAACAGTTTTTGAAGGACGAAGGAATCAGGGGTGTCTCGATAAACCACTTGGTGGAAATTATCTTGCTGGCATATGCTGACGACATCGCGATTCCTGCGGACTCTTGTATTAACATGAAAAAAACCTTGAAAGCAATTAAAGAATATTGTGTTAAGAATAGTCTTGATATAAATATTAAAAAAACTAAAATAGTCATTTTTAAAAAGGGAGGACATATGCTTATAACTATAAATACGGTCGCTTTACATATGGAAACAACCAGGAGGTGAAGGTAGTTTCTAGTTACGAATATCTTGGTGTACCCTTCGCAAATTCAGCAACTTTTAAAACTGCTACAGATTCTGCTGTGAGCAAAACTAATTTAGCTGTGGGTGCGACGTCGTTCTATTGATCAATAGATTAAATCTTAAGACTTGGGAACCGGTGGACAAATTGTTTGTATCTTTGGTCACGAGCACATTGTTTTACGCAATTTCTGTCTGGGATTGAGATATATAAAAGAAATAGAAAAATTACAAACCTCGTTACATAAAAAAATATTATTGTTACCGCAAAATACCGCTGGTTATGCGCTAAGATTCGAATTAGGAGCAACAAAAATATCTGCCACCGTTTTTAGATTAACTTTAGGTTTAATAGAAAAAATCCTCTTAATGGACGACGATCGATACCCGAAAATATGTTTCTTGCGTCCAAAAAGTCTAGCCAATGGTAAAAAATCTCACAATACATATAATTGGTGCGAACAAGTCGGATATTTGTTTGAACTTATAGAAGAAAGTGTGAACGGTTGTTTAATTTAATTAACAAATTAAATGATCATTTAAAATGCCACTTTTCGTCCCGTATTTATCGAATAGAAAAATCATTGATATTGATAATTTTAACATTAACCTTTAGATTTCTCTACAATAAATAACAAATAAGTTATTAATAATTACCACACCAACTATATATTATATCAATTAATATATGATAATATATTACTATATATTAACATATATTAATCTAGAATTAATATAGTTGTATATAATTCTTAATATAGGAAACTTACATTGTTGTTGTTCATGTGAAGAAATCTAAATATTAGTTGAGTTTCATTCAACTTTTTTTCTTAAAATATTAACTATAATATTATTTTACATAGGTTTAGGGCTAACGAGTACTTGCGACTTTCTCCATTTTCCTTTCACTTTTCACCATCCCCTTTTTACGACCTAGGCGTTCAACCCTAGACGTGTACATCCAATTACCTGCCGCCTTCCACCTTTCTACCTACACTTTTCCAGCTTCTAGCAAGAATGCCTGGGCCCAAATTTTCCTTTACCTCCTCGCACGTCCTAGTCGCCGGATACTTTTTGGCCAACAAATTGTTATTTAACTTCGGAATTAGTTATTAAAAAAGAGCTGTAAGTACTTTTTAAGTAGTTTTTAATCCTATCGCTACGAGCGCTTTTTATATTTTCTTGCAATTATCTTCGCCAATCTTGTGTATAAAAGTATTGATGCGAGACCACCCAAGTTGTCATTCGATCAACACCCTCGCTCGTGGACAGATCTACTTTCTTTAGAAATAAAGTACTCTTTATATCTCAGAAAATATCTTTTACTCTCACCACGGTGAGTCTCCTGGGTCAACCCATTTCTTTTCAGCCGGTTCAAACTTTGCCGCAGTGTTGCGCCGTGTGAAAAGACGAACCACCATATTGCATAGCCGAGTTCAAAACCATGAAGTAAAACTAAGGAGTATCATCTCTGGGAGTGGGGGTAACCCTGAAAATTTCCGAAAGTTCGAGACTGCACGCCAGATGCATGAATTGGGGATTCGAGTGTGACATGCGCATAACTCATTTTCTGTGTAGGCAAATTTGAAATAAATGATAGTCTCTTTTGAAAGTTACTCTCAGTAACTTTTAAAAATATTTATATCAACGAAGAATTTTAATTTCTGATTCCCAAATAGATATTTATAAATAATTTTTTTATTTACATTATAAACTTTTCTTTATACTTATTTTTTCTTATTATATACTCTTTTTTTCTTAACTGCTATTTCTTACGATGGTAAACATGGTTGAGCCCTACGTTTTTCTATTCTTTCATTACAATTTGAGACGGTCAGTTTCGCTAATTTTCTACTCTCTTGAGCCTTTAATTTTTCTATATTGTCATTAATATTGCTTTGTTTACAAATAAAATGCATTCTCGTTGTTAGAAAGAATGAAATTACTTTTCTAGTTACTTCAACATTGTGCTTGTTGCAACCAACAAGAGTATTGCAGGTAATTGTTCAATAGCCGCAGTTGCATGAAAAAGAGTTTCTGCATTAATATTGCCAAATTTAACCGTTTTCATAAGACCTTCTTCTAAGCGTGATATTAAGTTTAATAAGGAAACTGACGGATGTGTTAATAAACCTCCCCACATAGCACAATAGTATGAGGTAAGGTTATGTTGAATACTAATCGTAAGGCTCATAAGGTTACACGATATTGCTGTGGTAGACCTAAGGTGAACTAAAAACTTCCGCCATGGAGGTAAGGTTACATGTTAGAGTGTTGTAAGTATATATGATAAGGCTATGGTAACCTTACACGTTAAGGTTGAGATAACCTTACACGTTAAGGTTGATGTAACCTTACACGTTAAGGTTGAGGTAACGTTACACGTTAAGGTTGAGGTAACGTTACATGTTAAGGTTGAGGTAAGGTTATATGTCAAGGTTGAGGTAAGGTAATTAATAAGTGGTAAGGTTAAGGTAATTAATAAGTTGTAAGGTTAAGGTAAGGTTGTAATAAGTTTACCAGTTATGGAAAATATTGACAAAATAATTAATAATATAATTAATAAATAAATATTAAATTAAAAAGTTAAGTTTGTTACTCTTCTCTATTTTGGAAACCTGACATGAAGCAGAAAAATTTGAAAACAAATTTGGGGGGACTGGGATTCGAACCCGGGATCGACGCGCATAAACCAATCATTCTAACTAACTGAGCTAAGTACAGAACTGTCAGAAGGAAAACAATTTTGCCTTTAAGGTGAACCAAGAATATGATTAACTCCTTAAAGGCAAAATTAATTTTCTTGCTACCAGTTCTCCACTTAGCTCAGTTAGTTAGGATGTTAGGTTTATGCGCGTCGATCCCGGGTTCAAATCTTAGTCCCCCCAAATTTGTTTTCAAAATTTTCTGCTTCATGTCAGGTTTCCAAAATAGAGAAGAGCAACAAACTTAACTTTCTAATTTAATATTTATTTATTATATTATTAATTATTTTGTTAATATTTTCCATAACTGGTAAACTTATCACAACCTTACCTTAACCTTACCTCAACCTTACAACTTAATAATTACCTTACCTTAACCTTGACATATAACCTTTACTCAACCTTAACGTGTAACGTTACCTCAACCTTAACGTGTAAGGTTACATCAACCTTAACGTGTAAGGTTACCATAGCCTTATCATATATACTTACCACACTCTAACATGTAACCTTACCTCCAAGGCGGAAGTTTTTAGTTCACCTCAGGTCTACCACAGCAATATCGTGTAACCTTATGAGCCTTACGATTAGTACTCAACATAACCTTACCTCATACTGTTGTGCTATGTGGGGATCTAGACCTTAAAGTTATTAATTTATGAGTTTCGGGTACATCTGTGTTGATATCGAGAATGAAACTCTTATAGCAGTCATCACAAGAAGTAGATTTTTTTTATATATGTAATTTGAAAATCTTCTAGCTTTATTCGCTACAAATCCGGCAACATACGCGTCTGCAATTTCATTGCAGTTTTGCCCTTTTTGGATGATTTTATTTATTATACATAACCATTTCTCTTCTTTATCGTTTTTATTTGTGATATTCTTTAACTGCAAAATAGCATTCATAATTTCACCACTTGAAATGTTACATCCTGGAGGTGGTTTAACCAATAAATAAGTCGAAACCAAACGAAACATTTGAAGAAAAAGAGTAGAATCAGGGTGGTCGTTTGAACCACATACCTCTCTCATCAATCCAGAAAATCTCTAAATATAGATTAGAATACTAATTAGTATTATAGGAATAAAATAATTAATAGAAATATCATTCAAAATATATTGCAGGGTGAACACTTTTTTCATAAAAGAAAATTCACGGTCATTTCCCGGTCATAAAAAACAACTTTGAAAATAAATTATTCCATAGATATTAAGATTTTAAAAATAATTCAAATTTTAAATCCTTTAAAATAGAATAATTTTTAAGAATTGCTGCTGAAACTTATTTAAAATTATTTTTAAAATTTTAATTAAATTATTTTCTAGAATTTTTAACTAAAATATTTCTAAAATCCACTTGCTAACAAGACAATTTCATAAAATTTTGAATAATTTGAAAGTTTTTCAATTAAATATCATATATTTAAAAATATAATTAATTTGAAAAAATGTGAATAAAAATATTTCAAAAAACTAACTTATTCAGAATTACTAATTAAAATCTTTTACAATTCAACTTTTCTAAAACTTGAATTTGAAACTTTTTAAAATTCAATTTATATTAATATTAGTAATATTAATTTAACATTTCTATTTTATCTCACAAAATAATAAGGGTTTTAAAAAAGATTCCAAAATCTCGGTCAAGATCAAAATTTACTGTCTTTTCCCGGTCCAAAAAAATTCCCTGTCATTTCCCGGTTTCACGGTCCAATGGCCACCCTGTATTGTCTAGGTAATATTTTTAAATATAAATGTACCTCTAAATTGTCCTGGTTTAAACGTAAAGTCATTAGGAAGTCAAAACCGCATTTTTCCTTTAAGAATTCGCACAATTCAAGTGCTGCTCGTAGTGAAATTTTTAACCCGTATGAAGTGGAATTACTCAAAAATTCATAATTTTTTTCCTTTGCAACATTTTCTCATTCCAAAATGTAATAAAGGAAAGTTTCTATGGACTATATAATAAATTACATTTATAAAACATGTGAAAACATTAAATTAATAATATTATAAATATAACTTAAAAAAGGCAGAAACTTTATGTTTTGTCGAATAGATATGACTTTTACTAATTTTAGATAATTTTTCAAATTTGCGACTACTGCGCATGTCACACTCAAATCCCAAATACTTGCCTGTACCGTGCTGCCTCGAACTATTGGAAACTTTTAGTTCCACCTAAACTGTACCCCCACTCCCTAAGATGATACTCCTTAGAGCGGTATTCATAGTCGATACTTATTTCTTAAGCAGCGACTTAAGCTGCCACCTAGATTCATAGTCGTGCAATGAGCATTGCTTTAAGCCGCAACTTAAGCATTTGCTTGGAAAAGTAAATTGTTCGATTTTGAGATGCATAGTCCCATCTTAAGAACGCCAAGTATTCATAGGATTCATAGTCAAATAAGATGAACTTATTTGACATTGCTGGTGAACTTATTTGAACGAATTGAGGTTATGATTTTAAGTCAACGTTTTACATGACTTAAGTAATTACTTATTGTCTTTTTATAAATATTTATAATAAAAATAAAAAGATTTTTGATTAAAAACAATTTAATAATAATTGAAATTTAATAATTTAAAAAAAAGGTTCAAAATTTATAAAATTTTCACGAGAAATAAAAAGTATTTTTTTTCATCGAAATGTTGAAAAAACATTTCGATTTGGCCTTAAGAATGTGTCTACCAAATAAATGAATCTGTTCCCCATGTTGAAATATTTATATACACTATACTTGAAAATTTGTAAAAATAATTGATTCTTAGAAAATCGACACCGTATATGAGGAAATAAAACTGTTAATATTAAATAATTATTAAAAAAATATTATTTTTAAAAATTTTGTAGTTCCAAACGAAAGTTAATTGTTTCACCCCTTTTGTATGCACTCTTGATTCATTGATTTAGAAAAAAAAGATTTTGTTCAAAAAGTTGCAAAAAATTCATTTTACAATAACTTTTTTAAACAAAATTTTTTCTGTCGTTTGTTGGCGTTTAAGAGAGACAATGGCCAAATAAAAATGTTTTTTTTCATTTCGATTATAAAAATACTCCTTATTTTTTGTAAAATTTCACTGATTCTGACTCAGAATAATTTTTTTAGAAACAATATAATAATAGTTGAAATAATTTTTTCTACCTTTTAATATAGAAAAATTTAGAATCTAAATATAATTTTTCGTCAGGAATAAAGAATATTTCAATTTTTCATCATTCTGGTAGTCATTTTTTGTATCCTTTTACTTTATAACTTTTTTTCTAAAAATATTAAAATATTATGCATATTTTTAAGTTTTTTTTACCCCCCTCCTCTCCATTATAAGATATTTTATGTGCATTAGCGTCATTTTTTCTAATGAATATAAGCTATCTACCATCGCTTATTGGTAGATACAAGAGAATATTGACGGAAAAAGCCGAACGCTCAATAAGATCATCTTAAGCATTTGCTTGGTCAAGCAATTCTTAAGGTGCATTTCCTTTACCAAGCAGTTGCTTATTTTTGACTATGAATACATATGGTCTTAAGCTCGACTCATTCGAATAAGACCGACTTGATCAAGCAAAGCTTAAGTCCTTGCTTAAGTCGGGACTATGAATACCGCCCTTAGTCTTACTTTATGTTCAAAACTCTGCCGCGGTCCTGCCTTGCGAAGAGGGAACTGTCAGCCGCCTTGGCTTCTGCTCGGCCACGTCACGTACGCACACAGTGCCGCCTCCGGTATACTCAGGCCGGGACTTATGTCCTTTGGTACCCCAAAAATACACACGAGTTGGAACGGAGCGTATGTACGTTACGCTTAGTAGAAGCAGGTTGCTACACACTACGTGTTGGCCTCTTCCCTTGACTACGTCACGTGCACTCTGTGCCGTTAATCGTGCCACTCGGCCGGGGCTCTTGCCCTCCGGCAACCGAACGTACGAATAACTCGGAACGGAACGTACCACACGTTACGTCAGGTAAAGAACCAACCGTGATTTCTATTTCTAACAATGAACTCTGCTGTAGATGGACCCGCCTAGCCGACCAAAGAGTGAGAAGAAACGTTTGCGAGACAAGGAAGAGCACGTCGTCGCCGAGAAGAAGGCAGAGCTTTTGCCGTTTTGCACCCTTTGACCGCGTCATCTGCACCGTGGCCGGTATCAAAAGAAATGAATGGGATACTCTTACACTGGATAATTTGCAAATGAAAAGAAAGAAATGGATAGAAAAATATGAGCAGTTTTTGTTTACGGAAGATTTGAGTAGAATATGTGAGTCCCAGTCATTACAGATCCTACCACAACTAAATTTATATAAAGGTCCACAAAAATATTTTAAATTAAAAATTTCATTAGACATTATTCAAGTATTCGCTCAAATTCGTCTTTTGAACAAATTTTGCTCAAGATTGTCAATTCAAAAGAAAATGTATAAATTCGGAACGTCACACGGAAAAAATAAATTTAGCAGATTTTACAAAACTGTTACAGAGTAGCAGATACAGCTTTTTACGAAACTGAGTTTTGTAAAATGTAAGGAATATTTCAGGATAAAGTACAGAACTTTTTTAGTTTATACTGGATATTTTTGAACTTTATCCTGAAATATTCTTTACATTTTACAAAACTCAGTTTCGTAAAAAGCTGTATCCGCTACTCCGTAACAGTCTCGTAAAATCTGCTAAATTTATTTTTTCCGTGTAGGCTTCTGTGGTGACTGTGGAAGAGAGATGACAGATTTGTTTTATCATCTAGTAATGAAATGCCCTATTCCCAAGTAGAAATGTAATACTGGCATAGTACTGACCCAGTACTGACTGCCAGTATAGCAGTACTGACTCCAGTACTAAATCAGTATTGGGAAATCCCTGGCTGGTAACGCTGTTCAGTACTGATTTTTTACCGGCAGTCAGTACTAAGTCAGTATTAAAATATCACTGGCATAACACCGCCTAATTACTGATCCGCAGGTAAAATTTAACAAATTTGGAAAATGCTGTAACGCGTTCTCTAAAACAAAATTTACCTTTAGAAGCTTATATTAATTTGTTATTTGATTATTAAAGAAAAGGGAGTAATATATTGAATACTAATAATTATTATTAATATTTCTGTAGTAAATAAACTTTTATGGGTAACAATAAAAATGTAAATAATTAGCAAAATTGCTTTTATTGAAAGAAGTTTAAAAAAAATTTTTTTTTTATTAATTTATACAATCTTATTTATTTTAATTAATTACTAAATTATTATTATTGTTGTTTATAATTATTTAAATTTATATTTTATGTAACACTGTTGAGAATTATGCACTAAACACTAAGAACTAAGACGGAAAAAAATCGCACGCACGGGGGATCGAACCCTAGACCTCGAGGACGCAAGTCAAATACACTAACCGCACAGCCACGCAAGCTTGGAAATGATTTTACTTAAACTTCCTTTTGAATTATGGGAAGGATATATACAGAGCTATAATAATGAATTCACTGTATATTATATTTATTTAAAGAAAAATTATTATAAATATATGTTTTATATATAACTATTTTAATTATTTTAACTCTACAAAAAATTTGTACGCATTCATGAAAACCGTTCTAGAAGAAAAAAAATCAGAAACTTAGCTATGTAACTTTGTAATTTAAATTAATCATTATTACTGCGACAAACTCTTTTTATTAGCTCATTAGCCACGAAACAAATAAATAAATCTATTTAATGTTTTATATATTTTCTAGAATAGTTTTTGTACAAAAAAATTGTTCGAAATTTTTTGAATTTTTTTGGTCAAAGTTTGACGGCCTGCAATTTCTAAGATAAAAATTACACGTTAATGCTTATAACATTTTGAGCTTAACATTACACAACTACCCGACTGGTATTAGCGCATGCGTTCGAGCGCTCAGCGAGTTCTTCTTCCCTGCTCCTCAATTCCAGATTTTACGAAAAAAATAACAATTAAATTTTTTAAAAGTTTTGAACGTTCAAATAAATGACATATTTTTTTGTGCTCCAATACCAATAGTTTTAAAAATTGCTAATCTGAAATGAAAAAATATTGCAATTGAATATTTGTTTAGCTCAAAAATATTTTTTAATTTTAAGAAACAATTTTTATTGTAACTAAAATTGAGCTTAAAAGAAGTAAGAAAAATATCGTCGTTTAGTTGAACGTTCGAAATTTTAGAGAGATACAATTAATATATATAAAAAACATATAATATGAAGATAATAATCGGAGAGAAAATATATATTAAATTTTGTAAAAGTATTTTACAATTTGGGTAAAAAGTGCAACAAACCGAAATTTTGACATAGAAAATACTAAACACAAAACGAAATAATATGAAGTTTAGTAAAGTTATATTAAAATTTAACTAAAATTCTTAGCTTTGATATAATTATACTAAATTTCACATCAGTTTTTTTTATTAAAATTCAGTATTTGTTATAACAGAATTTTGCATTTTTCCCCAAATTGTGAAATACTTAATTACAAAATTTAATATAATTTTCTCTCTGTGTATTATTCAAGAATTTTTAAAAATTTGACATTACCCAAAGGGAAATTAACCAGCCCAGTAAAAAAGGATTTTTTAATATAGCATTTTGGACGATTGAGCAAGCCGTCTGCTCAATTGTCCAAACGGCATTTGGACAATTGGACTGGTTGCTCAATTATCCGATGCATTAGGTCCAATCATCCCAAATGTTTTTCGTGGCTGAAAAACTGCTGAATTAAGAAAAAATGTACTGAAATGTTACATAAACTTTAGAGAATTCTTAATTCCAGACAAATACAGAAAAATTAGGTATAAAAATACCTCGAGCAAGGAAAAAGAACAAGATTTCTAAAATATCACTTTTTAACTGACAGTGCAATGCTGTACTTGGAATTTAGTTGGCAAAGAAGCGAGGATTCTGATAAAGAGAAACACTTCATTATCCACTCTCAATACTCCTCATGTGGTAATATATTGTGGATTTCGGTTTCTTATTTTAAAAAAGAGATAATTCAGCAAAATAAAATGTTATTGTTAATACACTATTATTGAAAATCTACAATTATATATTACCACATGAGGAGTATTGAGAGTGGATAATGAAGTGTTTCTCTTTATCAGAATCCGCACTTCTTTGCCAACTAAATTCCAAGTACAGCATTGCACTGTCAGTTAAAAAGTGATATTTTAGAAATCTTGTTCTTTTTCCTCACTCGAGGTATTTTTTTTTATTTTAGGTATATACCTAATTTTTCTGTATTTGTCTGGAATTAAGAATTGTCTAAAGTTTCTGTAACATTTTAGTACTTTTTTCTTAATTCAGCAGTTTTTTAGCTACGAAAAACATTTGGGATGATTGGACTTAATGCATCGGATAATTGAGCAACCAGTCCAATTGTCCAAATGCCGTTTGGACAATTGAGCAGACGGCTTGCTCAATCGTCCAAAATGTTATATTAAAAAATCCTTTTTTACTGGGAGTGGCGCAATAATGGTCCTATATTGGGAGCCAGCAGTACCAATGATGGTGCAATAATAGCAACAAATATTGGTCCACTATTGCCAGAGTCTTGGGATGATCACGACTTTGCCAAGCATTGGCAGCCAATATTGGATCACTATTGGCTGCCAAGGAAAATGCCGGACTTTCCAAGCCTTGGATATTCATTGGCAACAAAGATTAGACCAATATTAATGACCAATTAATTACCAATGCTTTAAAATTAAATTCATGCTTATTTATTTATTGGTTACCAATACTGGACCAACGTTTGAAATCAATATTTTACAAATACCAACATATAGCAAAAATTTTACAAAAAAATTAAATTACTAATCTAAGGAAAGAAAAATAATTAATTTAATTAGAACACTCTGTTAAAAACAGAATGTGATAAAAATCAGACAAGGATAATATTTGTCTAAGTTTGAGAATGCAAGCGTCTCTTCTTATATAGAACTGGTGAAACAACTTGCTAACGAGAGGAAGAAATTTTAACGCACCCTGGTGGCACTTATCCAAAGTAATTTCGAGCATATACTTTGAAGCAACGCGGGACATTTCAAAATCGAACACCAGGGTGCGCCAGAACTTCCTTCACTCACTAGCAAGTTGTATTACCAGTTCTATATAAGAAGAGACGCTTGCATTCTGAAACTTAGACAAATATTGTCTTTGTCTGATTTTTATCACATTCTGTTTTTAACAGAGTGTTCTAATTAAATTAATTATTTTCCATAGATTAGTAATTCAATTTTTTTTTAAATTTTGCTGTGTTGGTATTTGTAAAATACACTGTAAAAAATTTAGGGAGTTAACGGACTCGGGAGTTGAGAGTGAAATTTTTCGAGTTAAAAATCAACTCCAAAAGAGAGTTAATTTCTAACTCCCTTCATTCAACACCCGCGCGAGTTATTTTTTCCTTGGGGAGTTAGCATTTGGGTGTGAAGTTTTAACTCTCTTTATTTAACTCCCCAATGGGTGCGACTTTTATAGAATCCCCTGGGGAGTTAAAATTTAACTCCCTTTTTTACAGTGTATTGATTTCAAACGTTGGTTCAGTAATTCCTTTCAAAAAATTGATTCAGTATAACGATCTTTTAATGAAAACGCTTTCTGAATTCTAAATTGTTGATTTTTATATTCAATAATTTAAATGTAAAAATTCAAATTATTGAATTTGATTAGCTGACGGAAATACGTCATTACGCGCAGACGCAGAACGCAGAAATATTTGAATATTTTTTAATTTATTTACCGTTTTCCAATTTCCAAATAAATACATTAGGGGAGAGGTACGCACATTGAGACGGGTTCTGTTTTTCAGTTATAATTTTTGTAACGAGGCATTTATTGCTCTCGTTATAATTCGTTTCCTGATTGTTGCTGCCATCTAGTTTCGTTTGGGTTTATTAGAGATTTTGCGTTGGTTCGTGTGTTTGGCCCCGAGGCCTTCCGGTTCCTTCCGATTTTCTTTACAGGTGTCGCGGCCCATAGGAGTGACGGAGAGGAGTGAGGCCATAATTACCGTGAGAGTGAGAGAGTGGCGAATAGGAAGAAGCCGCCGGTGCCTTTCGTACGAGCAGTTGTAATTTGTCGATCGTTTCGATTAGGTGGTTTCTCTTTTGTCATTTTGATTTGCTTTTTGTTAAGTTAATTTTCTAATTACCAAATTCGAGTTTATTGAAAAAAGGTCTATCAAGTTAATTGTTTGGTGTTTAGTTATTTGTGCTGTGTCAATTATCTGTCGATTTTTCCCGATCATCGTTAGTAAGTCCAGTTTGATTTTTTCCAAGTCGTTTCTGTCTCACCGTCAAGCATCAGTCGGTTGGCCGTCGCGGAATTTCCCCTTTGATTTCTCATTTGTATATTTATGTGTTTATTGCTTTTTGTCTTGTGCAGAAGATGCATTAAATTAGTTTAATTTAAATAATCTGTCACAAATTTGGCGCCCAACGTGGGGCAAAGCGTTGGCTGCGAGACAGAGACGAATTGTTTAATGACAAATGCGAATTTAGTTGCTCTCGGGTAACTTATTTGGGTTACGTTTTGGACAAGGATGGTTTACGGCCCGATTCCGAAAAAGTGGCACCGGTCTTGGAGTACGCCGCATCCCAGGATATTAAGCAGCTTCGGCGTTTTCCTTGGAATTGTAGGTTGGTACTCTTGTTTCATAGAGAATGACAGTGAGATTAAGGTGCCACTCTTGAGGCTTCTCCAAAAAGGAAGAGTTTGGGAATGGACAGCCGAACATGAGGAGGCTTTCCAACTTTGAAGAAAAAGTTGATTTCGGCCCCGGTTTTGGCTCGTCCGGCTTTTATGAAGCCATTCACCGTCCAATGTGACGCAAGTGACTCAGCGATTGGAGCGGTTTGGTGTGATAGGTTGAGCAGGTTGGACGCTCTTAGGGACCTGGTCGCGAGATTCATTGATGAGAAGCGCGAGAAGCAAAGTAGGTATTATAATCGGAATAAACGGAAAGCAACCTTTCATGTAGGAGATCAAGTTTTGTGGCGCACCCACAAACTGTCGAATGCTGCTAACAGATTCTCGGCAAAATTGGCTCCGAAATTCGAAGGGCCTTATGAAATTGTTAAGCAATTGTCGCCATCCGTTTATGAATTGGGGTCAGAAAATAAGCGTCGCGTGGCAAAAGTTCATGTATTTGATCTTAAACGTTATGTACCTCCTCGCGTTAAACTTTAATAGTTATTAATTTTTGAATTGTTTACAGACTAATCCATGGCATCCACTACTAAGGGAAAATCTGTCAGCCGCTCGGTCATTAGAAGGGGGCCCTGTGCAGGAAATGTGGAGGTCTGTTGTTACTCCAAGGCGGAACATGGGTAACCTTAACACCACTGAGCGAGCGATGTCTTTGGAGAAAATGGTCTCTCGTGTTGAGACTGATCACAGGAACGGACCAACTTTACGCGACCAATTGGAGGCCTCTGGTTCGAATGTCGTTCGACCTGATGAGCCCTCAGTGGAGGCGGAGCCCCTGGAGGAGTGCGAACTATTGGAGGATGTGTCCGACTCGTCGTCAAATGGTTCGGAGATTTTGGCCACTAGTGCAAGAGGCCGTGAAATTACTTTTGGTTCGGTTGAACGCGGCCGAGAGAGACCAGGTGGTAATGTGGTTGGGCCCGTTTTAGGAAAAAGATCGGCCTTGGTTCGTCGCAAGGGTGAAAGTGTTGAGTGGGAAAGTCGTTGTGCTGTGGCTGAATTGGATAAGACCGTGCAAGAAGCACCACGTCTTGAGGTCGTCGCGATGGAGGTCGGGGTTGAGCCACCTGACCGTGAGTTACCTTCGGGTTTGGTCCGGTCTGGTGTGCCAGCGGCTGTTGTCGTGGCCTGGCCCACCGATGGATTGGCATTGGATGCTTTGCCTGTCCTTCCCCCAATTACTGCCAGACGATTTTTCCGGGGACTGACTCTTATAAGGACGGATCCTGAAATTGACCCACCTTATGGAGTCTGCTTTAATTGTTGGAGCTACGATCATAAGTTGGCCCGTTGTCCGGAGCGAATGGGTTGCTTCTGCAAGAATTGTGGCCGTTGGGGAGTGAGGATTGAAGATTGCCCTCGTTGTTCGCGGGTATATTTTGCTCGTTTTGGACATCTTCCTCGGGCCTTGACTAGAGGAGGTTCTAAAAGGTCTTTTGCCTCGGTTGAAGTGGAAGACGTTGTGTTTGAGCCTGCAGAAGCTCCGGAACGAGTTCAGGAGGTTCAGGTGATGTTGGAGAGGGCCATTTTTGTCCCTGATCCACCTGGTTACTGCGGCCCGTACGGCTTTTTGGAGAGAGCGCCAGCTCCGTGGCCCTCAGTGATTATTTTTCTTTTTGGTTTTAGGACAATTGTTTGTTCCATGTTTATTTTTGTCTGACATTATTTTACAATATTATTAATATTAATTGTTTAATGAAGTATTAATTTCTCTTAAGGAAATGAGGGAAAACCAAAAAAACTACGTTTAGTTAATTTTTAAGAAGTAAGAAGTTTTGTTTATTTTATTTAGTATTTCGTTAATTGAACAATTGTTAATTTTTTATTAATTACTTATCTTTTAAATAAATTTATTAATTTTTTCTATTTGGCCTTTGTTTTTCTTTTTTATATTTGGTATTATTTTGGATCGGCAACAATTTTAATGTTATTGTTGGCCTAGGGGAGGGGATTGTAACGAGGCATTAATTGCTCTCGTTATAGTTCGTTTCCTGATTGTTGCTGCCATTTAGTTTCGTTTGGGTTTATTAGAGATTTTGCGTTGGTTCATGTGTTTGGCTCCGAGGCCTTCCGGTTCCTTCCGATTTTCTTTACAGGTGTCGCGGCCCATAGGAGTGACGGAGAGGAGTGAGGCCATGATTACCGTGAGAATGAGAGAGTGGCGAATAGGAAGAAGCCGCCGGTGCCTTTCGTACGAGCAGTTGTAATTTGTCGATCGTTTCGATTAAGTATTTTCTCTTTTGTCATTTTGATTTGCTTTTTGTTAAGTTAATTTTCTAATTACCAAATTCGAGTTTATTCAATAAAGGTCTATCAAGTTAATTGTTTGGTGTATAGTTATTTGTGCTGTATCAATTATCTGTCGATTTTTCCCGATCATCGTTGGTAAGTCCAGTTTGATTTTTTCCAAGTCGTTTCTGTCTCACCGTCAAGCATCAGTCGGTTGGCCGTCGCGGAATTTCCCCTTTGATTTCTCATTTGTATATTTATGTGTTTATTGCTTTTTGTCTTGTGCAGAAGATGCATTAAATTAGTTTAATTTAAATAATCTGTCACATTTTTAATAAACAAAATTTAGCGAAAAATTCGAAATGCTTTCTTAAAAGTATTGTCCAGGGCTACAACATTGCAAAAGAAAGTTTTTTTTCGACAAAAGTAAAAAAATTATAAATGATTTTTTAAACATGTTATTTTTGATGAAAAAAGTGGAACGCACGTTGAGACACATATAATAATTTATTTTAAATTGAAACAAAATGAATAATTACGTCAGATTCTAATTGTTTGTTGTTTATTTACTGATTTTGATGGTCTTAGCCAAAAGAAAAAAATTAAAACATTAAAAATTAACTTAAAGAAGATAATCAAAAAATAAAATTTTATTTTGTACAAAAATTAATCTAAATCTTTATATTCGCAATTTTTACAGGTAAAGAACATGTAAAACGCTTAAAAATTGTAGATTAAAAATCAATTTTAATGACAGTACTATTTTCACACCGAGAGCGTTTTAACCTGCGTACCACAGTGTGTCTCAACGTGCAGACCTCGCCGCTATTTTTTTCTGCCACTAAAGAATACACTTTAATACACTAAACTGAAATCCTGAAAAACACTTTTTTAACTAAAAAATTGGTTCGCTCTAGTTCTACATAAAACAAGATGTTCATTTCATGACCATTTAGCTTCCACAATATATGAATAGTATATCATAATATAAAATAAATTATGAAAAAAATACAAAATTTGAATTTTTTGGGAAAAATAAGAAAAATATTTATTAATTTTATAAATTTTGATAAAATATATACTTTGTATACATCAGTCAATTCGTCTTCATGTCAGGAACGTAATTTTAAAAATAATTAATGAAAATATTAACAATTAAAAAAATTATTTCAAAACATACAAAAAAATTTTTTTTCTGAATTTAAAAAAATTGTATAAAAAAAATTTTGTAGATATTTTTGTAAATCCTTGTGTCAGATTTTAGGTATTAATGTCTGCAATAAGCCTGCAAAATTTCAGGACAATCCATCAAAATTTGTTTGAGATAATTTGTACACAATTTTTTGTGACATACACACACACATACATCTAGACATTTGCTCAGAATTGAATATACATAATATGTTCTAGTTATCGCGCTTCTATTGAATAAAAAGTTTGGCATTAATGATACGACAAAATGCTAATAAACTTTTTGGTATTATCGAAGTTAATTATAATATCTTAGTGTCTCAACGTGCGGAACGTCTCAACGTGTGTGCCTCTCCCCTACTTTTTTTGGAAAATAAATAAAAAAATTTTTTTAATTAATTAATTTAATAAATATGAATTTCAATGTATTATAATTAATCTATTATATAAAATAGATGAAGCGAAATCTTTATAATCAATACAAAATAGTATGTTAAGCAACAAGGGTATAAAGGCAGCCATTTGTTTGCGGTGATTTTTGTGACACGAGTGGAGGTCGAGGGTGCCCTGAGATCTCCTTTATTCCCATGTTACTTACGATATTTTTTATTCCTAATGCACAAAAGTGGCGATTTCAGATAGCAGACGACAGGGAATAAAAGTCAGTCACTTGTTCGACACATGAAATGGACGCTATTTTCATATGGTCGAACAAATGAGTGACTTTACTCCCTGTCGTCAGCTATCTAAAAGCGCCATTTTTGTGCATGTGGGATAAAACAATATTTTATTATAATGATTAGGCTCATTTGAGCTGATTGGAAACAGCTTGTGTCACCTTGATTACAAAGAAAATGCAAATATGATTCGTTTACAATTACTCCTTATTTCTTATTACCCTATGTTCTAAAATATATATATTAAAAAATATAAAGTTGAATAAATAAATTAAAGAATATTCTTAGAAAAATAAATTGCATCCTCTTGGCAGGAGGGTTGCTGTACTGTGCTGTACTCTGCCGTACTGCCGACAGAACCGCGTAACGTGCGGTGATATGTCCTGCTGGCAGGACGCAGCCGCCTGTCCAAGCGTCCTGCCGGAAGACCCTTCCGGCAGTATAGGCGCTTGGACGATCTATCATTAAGTACCCCGTCTTGCCCCACTCTCCCCTATTAGAGAGTTCGTTCACGCGCTTAGCGAGTTCTTTTTCCCGGCTCCTCAATTATCAAAGTTTTTATTATTTATTTTATTTATTTATTCTTACATTAATAAAAAGTTTAAACGATTTAATAAATTTAAGAAAATTAAAAGAAATTATCATATTAAATCGTACAGAATTTATTAATATTATATAGCTGTTTTAAATTCTTATATATTAGTTTAATCAGTGATTGACTCATATAAGTTATAAAAATTGTCCACTTAAAAAATTTTATTTTATTCAAATAACCGTTTTCTTGATTGTTATTCTTAAGTAAATATTTACTTGAATCAAATTAGTTTTATTGAAATCAAATATCATTTAATATAGACTTAAATAAAAATTATATGATAACAAAAAAATATTTTTTTTGATAATAGTCAAGTTATCGTTTATCTGAATGAAATAAATATTTTTTTTAAGTGTGCGTGAAGATTGAGATATTAACCCTCCGTCACACACCTAGGGAGGGATTCCATCTACGGTTTCAGTATTTTTTAAATAACTTTTGTTTTCCTCATTGCAAAATAAAATCAGTTTCTATACCTTTCGACAATTTACTCCTCAACACATTTCTAAGAAAACATTTAATTTAAAACATAATTAATATTTAATTATGAAGCTTCAAAGCTAGAAAAAACTCGAAAAAGTGAGGTTATGTTAAATAAAAAAATCAAGTTTTCAAAACATTTTTTGTTCCACTGTTGGTTAATGACAAAATTATATTATAAATATAATTAAAATAAATTGTTTAATGATTTTTTTGCTTATTTGTTAATGTTACATTATACCAAAAAAGAGTTAACCTGCAGAAAGTTCGAGACCTGTAAATATTATTTTTAAATAACAAATTAATAAATTTCCTTCTAATAATACTAATAAACTCGTAATAAAAAAAATTAATTTTTTTCAGTAAAATTTTTGAAAGTCAGTAAAGTCAATTGGTATTAAAACAAAAAATTATGCACAGTCATTTAAAGTAAGTGAACTTATTTGAGTTAATTAAAGACAATCAAAACAGTTGCAGTCATTAAAGTCATCTCAAGAAATTTGCAGTAAAAGTTAAAGTTAATTACATGCAATTAACTTTTAATTTTTGTTGTAAAAGTCATTTGACATAATTAAAATTGCTTTCAGAGAAGCGATCATTCCAATTTATTGAAATCACTGCCTTTAAAATTACTTTTAGTTATATTTAAAGCCGCGTGCGCAATTTTATATATATATATATATATATATATATATATATATATATAGGGTAGAGCGGGGCTAGTTGAGCATAGGGGTAAGTTGAGCAACCGAAATATCTCAGGCTCTATAAATTGGCCGCTAATTTTTTCAATGCCAGGAAGAAGCAGGCTCAGGAGGGAAAATAACTGCGCAAGTGCCTGCTTCTTTCTGGCATTAAAACAATTTAGCGGACAATTTATAGAGCCTGAGATATTTCGGTTGCTCAACTTACCCCTATGCTCAACTAGCCCCACTCTACCCCTATATATATATATGTATATATATATATATATATACATGGGACATTCCACGTCAACACAGACAGAGCTGTAATCAAAAATTGCTTTGATGGATTTAAACGTTCTAGGGCTTAAAAGATTTCTACGTTCATGTACTTTAAGATGCCGATGGGCGTTTTTTGAAAAATTCCATTTCCGATGCTAATAGAACTGTCAAAAGTCAAAAGGTCCAAAAATCTCAAAATACTTTTATGAATTTGTAACGATAGCGTACGCGCATTGAAAATGCAGCGGTACCAGTGCACTCGGTAGTGTGAGGGAGAGATACGTACGCGCACAAGCCTTGCGTCGCTGACTCCCCTTCCCGCACCGTCACCGATCTCTCGGCAGCCGTCTTTCTATATCTCTCGTTGCACGATTCTCAATTTTCAGTTCGCGGCTCGACGCCTCGAGGAGCACTTCGGTCAAGGAGCTTCGAACTCACTCCTCCTAAATACATCGATACCTTCACTCAAGGGGCTCTTGGTGAAGCTATCGACGAGAAAGGTTAAGTACACCTGGTTATAGAAGCACCCATGCTAAGGTGAACACCTTCACTCTCTCGACCTGGTCTCTGCAACTTCCCTGCGGGAGCTCTCACGAGAAGATGCGGAGACCAATGCACTCTACTACTTGGACCTCCCTGCGGGAGCTCTCACGAGAGGACCTCGTGGTAGAGGGTGACACCTGTAACCTGAAACTCTGCCCCCAGGTGTATATAAGAGCTCATATTACACCTGAGGCTAAGCGACGGAGACGATTTCTTCCCTCAGGGAGCACCCTGGATAAGAGGTCGTCCGTTGAGTTTCCTTATGTAACCCCTGCGCGTCAAGCAAGAATGTTGGCAGCGTACCGACATTGGAGTTGGTCACTCGGTTACCAGTCAGGCCACCCCCTCAGAGTGCACGTACTTTGTCACGTTGGGCAATGGGGCGAATTCTAGAATAGTTCCGCGTAGGGAAATTCAATATCTTGAGCTTAGCTAAGCAATGGTTTCTTTTATTTTATTTTATTTTCAGGCGAGAGAACTTGGGTGTAAAACCTGCAGGTCAGGGGAAAGTCACTTCGGGGTAAAGCGACACGAGGCGAGACTTTTGTTATTATTATTTTCTTATTTTATTGTTATTCTTTTACAACGATTATTATTTTATATTTTAGTTCTTTGTTTTATATTCTTTATATTTAGGCTACGATACTATTTTGTTATTTTACATTTATTTTATTCTTATTTCATTTTTACTTTGTTAATTTTGTTTTAAAACTTTTATTCTTTATTTTGTTACAATATATTTATCTTTCGAAGGTTTAATTGAATGTCTCATTATTGACTACACCTTTCCTCGAAATTACAGCAAATCTATTCATAGATGGCGCTTCACGCCAATAACTATGGTTAATTATTTATTTGTTTAATATTTAAGGGGACCCGGACTCCATTCGGCGAGCGAATTCCCAGCAAATAAAAACCCTATCATTACATGGCGCCCGAACAGGGACTAGTTTCAAAAGAAAAAAAGTAATTATGAAAGGAAAAAGAATTGAAAGAAAGTATAATTTTTTTTTATTATTTCTAGTTTAACAAATTTTGCTGTGGTTTGGTGGAGAACTCGTGTCGCTGCCATCGGAAATGGTGGGAGAAGAAATAAAAAGGGAAGGGGTAAAGAGTATGGGTAAAGCGGTTTATTATATAAGACCGCGTCCCAATAAATTTCTTTCTAATCGATCAGTACCACTCATCGAAAAATCACCTGTGAATCAAGAAAGAAGATTTCATCATGCCCTTCTCAAACAACCGAGTTTTTTGGATTTTAGAGAAAATTGGATATTCTTTTCCATCTGTGAGTTTGTGGGAACTCATGCAGAGAGTTATGATAGTGAAAAGGGAGAAAAATATTTCGGATCAGCATATTTTGGAGGTTTTTCCGGAAATGATTTTGGAGAATAAACTGCTTTAGGACCAGGAGTACCATCAGGTAGTGCCTCAGCTGGACTTACCCAACAAATCAACCAGACTACACATGCTCCTATTAATGCACCAAGGGCAAATTCTACGCTTTTGCCTATTGTCAGTGACACCTTCGTATTAGAGTGCATGATAAAATGGAATTGTTGCTTCGATGGAAAGGATCCTTATGCATTCTTGGAACGTGTGGAGGAACTTCAGGCGGCATATGGTTTCACCGATCTTCAACTACTGCGAGGATTCCCTGAATTGTTAAGAGGGGATGCCCTCTTGTGGTACCGTAACGGAATCAGGTCAATTACTTTTCTTGAACAATTGACTCTGTCTCTAAGGCGGTATTATTTATCTTCGGGGGAATTAAGGAACTTGGAGTTGCAGATAGCCAACAAACATCAAGCTAAGGGTGAAAATATCAGGAGTTTTGTAAATTGCATTAGGACTCTAATGAGGAAACATGGAGCCTACAATTTAATTAGAGAACTCGACATGATTTATTGGAATATGCAACCAGTGTTCCGTCTGCACATTAGGAGAGAAGAGATTTATAGTGTAAGCACGTTGATACAACGAGCTGAGGAAATCTCGGAAACTCTTAATGCAATCAACAAGGAAGAGCAGGGAGCGAAGAAGTCAGCTGTAGAGGTTGCTGAGGTTCAGGAGCCTTATAACCCCAAGACTCATTGCTGGAGATGTGGGGTGAAAGGTCATCGTCGTCCATTTTGCAGAAACAGACCTAAGAAGTTCTGTTCATATTGCGGAAAAGAGGGAATTTTAACTAAGGATTGCCCTTGCCATCCTACGGGAAACGGACGGAAGGTCGAACAAAAGGAGTAAGTTCGACCTCATCTCTTCCGGACTCCAGAATTTTCATAAATTCTAGCTGCGAGAATGTAACTTTTCAAGCACTCATCGACACGGGAGCAGCTAGCTCTTTCATCGACATGCATACAGCAAGAAGATTGGCTGCCCTAGGAGGAGTTACACAACTAGAAGACATCGTCGTTGCTCTAGCGAATGGATCAAGATTCGAGGTCAAGACCAGCTTTTTAATGAAAATATCTGTGGGAAAAACAAAAATTAAACATAAATTTTTTGTTTTACCGAATTTATCTCATCCGATGCTAATTGGGATTGATCTTCTTAATAAATTAAATTTTTCTTTAAATTTAAAGAATAAGAATATTAAATTGTTTAAAAATTCGTTCAAAATAGACATCTGTGAAGTTGGTCAAGTTGGTCTTACGACTCTAGATAAAGATCAAGAAGAAAGTTTGAACAATTTACTAGATAAAGAAAAATTATTATTTACTGAGATTAAGGGTTGAACACCCTTATTAAAACATAAAATAAGATTGGACGATTCAACTCCGATAAAACAACGTTACCATCCGAGAAATCCAGGCACTCAGGAACAAGGCAGATGTTGAAACAAGGAGTCATCAGGAAATCTCGAAGCGCGTGGAGCTCACCTATCGTCCTAATTAAAAGAAAAAATGGTAAATTAAGATTTTGCATTGATTTTAGAAGATTGAACAAAGTAACAAAGAAAGATGCGTATCCAATTCCTCGAATTAATAGTATATTAGATCAGTTAAAAGGAGCTAGATACTTGTCAGCACTAGATTTGAAAAATGGTTATTGGCAAGTACAATTAACTGAAGAGAGTGTACCTCTCACAGCATTCACCGTACCTGGACTAGGATTGTTCGAGTTTGTAGTTATGCCGTTTGGTCTTCACTCAGCACCTGCAACGTTTCAGCGATTGATTGATTCAGTTATACCTCCAGAATTAGCACCAAGAGTTTTCTCTTATTTGGATGACATCGTTGTAACATCAGTGACCTTCGAAGAACATCTTCAACTCCTACAAGAAGTTTTCAATAGATTACGTGATGCTAAATTAATACCTAATTGGGAAAAATGTTACTTTGCTAGAAAACAACTTACCTATCTCGGACATCTCGTGGATGAACAACGACTTCACCCGGATCCTGAGAAAGTGAACGCTATCTTGAATATTCAACCTCCTACTTGTTTGAAAGAACTAAGATCTTTTATCGGTATGATATCTTGGTACCGTCGTTTTGTGAAAAATATTTCACAACTTACAACTCCGCTTATTCACCTTTTAAAAAAGGATACGAAATGGCATTGGGGAGAGTTAGAACAATCAGCTTTTGATAACATTAAGAAGAAATTTACTGAGTCTCCAGTGTTATCCTGCCCGGATTGGTCACAGGTATTTTATTTACAAACTGATGCCAGTTTGGAAGGTTTAGGGGTAGTTTTAACACAACATAGGGAGGATTCTGAAGTTGTTATAGCCTATGCGAGTCGTTCTTTAAAGCCTGCAGAGAAAAATTATTCAGTTACTGAATTAGAATGCCTTGCTGTTAAATGGGTCATTTGGAAAATGCGAGATTATTTAGAAGGATATCACTTTGTGGTTATCACGGATCATCAAGCTCTTAAGTGGTTAAATAGCATTGAAACGCCTTCTGGACGTTGGATAATGGAACTTTCACAATGGGACTTCGAAGTTCAATACAAGAAAGGTATTGAAAATAGACTACCAGATTATTTATCTCGTCAACCACTTGATGAGATTGCTGCTAAACCATCTTGCCCTTGGTATTTACGTCAATGGAAACTAACAGAGGAACATCCTGAACGGAATCCAGATTTTAGAATTGAAAATGGGAAATTATATCATCATGTACTACACACATTGGATTATAAGGAATCGCCCTACGAAGAACAATGGAAGCTGTGTATACCTAAGGAGGAGAGATCTTCGATTCTTCATAAAGTACATGACGAACCAATTTCAGGACATCTTGGAGTAGCGAAAACACTCGCTCGTTTAGGAGAATTTTTCTTTTGGCCCGGCATGTTAAGAGATGGAACGGAATACGTGAGAAATTGTGTAAACTGTCAAAAAAATAAAAGCTCGCAACAACCTCAGACAAATCTTCTCCATTCAACTAATGTTCAACATCCATGGGAGATGATTTCGATCGATTTTGTGGGACCATTACCAAGGACAACTAAGGGTAACACTATCTTGTGTGTTATCCAAGATAGATTTTCTAAATGGGTAGAATTAAAATCTTTAAGAAAAGCTACTTCTTTACTAGTTATTTCTACTTTAAAATAAATTTTTTATCGCTTTGGTTGTCCGAAAATTATAGTTTCGGATAATGGTAGACAGTTTATAAGTAATGATTTCAAAATTTTTCTCGAAGATTTTGGAATTATTCATCGTTTGACACCAACGTACTCGCCACAATGCAATCCAGTAGAACGAGTAAATAAAGTAGTCAAAACTATGATTCGTCAGTACATCGACAAGAAGGAACCGGACTGGGACTGCCATCTATTGGAATTACAGTTCGCCTACAATACAGCTAAGCACACGGCTACAGGTTACACACCAGCCTACCTTACCACCGGACGCGAATTTATTCCACCTGGGTTTCAAGACGCTCATATCGACAGTCACACTCCTTCTTCGTTATTTTTTCGTATTAAAGAATTGCATAATGCATTGGATCTTGTAAGAATTAATCTAGCTAAGAATTTTAAAACTCAACAAAAAATTTAAAATTTACGAAAAAGAGAATGGAAACCAGAAATTGGTGAAAAAGTTTTAAAAAGAAAATTTCATCTTTCTAATAAATTGCAAAAGAAAATTGCAAAATTATTTGAAAAATTTAGTGGCCCTTTTATTGTTAAGAAAAAAATTTCACCGGTAATTTATGATTTGGTGAATGAAGATGGTAAAAGATTTCTACATGTCCATTTAAAAGATATCAAGAAGTTGGTAGACACACAGTCTGACCAATAACAATCCCGTCTCGTATCCCACCTCGGAGATAAGGAAATCCCTCCTAGTCTTTAACCTATATTAATTCTAAGAATTTCTCAGTCGCTTCTTGGAAGTCGTTTATCATGGACAGAATTGGAAAGAAAATGGAGAGAAATATGCTCAAACAGATCGAAATAGTTAAGCGAAGAATTATTTAAGAAAATCCCATTGTTTGGAATGAACTCGCAGAGGTTGATCAGGAGAGTGAGGAAGCATTCCAACGTGCATTTTTATGGGAACCTCGTATTAATGATCAACTTATTGATATTAATTTTACTGACCCTTTAGTGGAAAGAAACAAATCTTTAACGAAAGTTTTTACTCCTCCTTTAAAATCATCTTTTTCGGTTTTGAATAATGCTGTTTTAGAAGAAAAAGTCGAGAAGAAGAATGAAGAAAAAGAAATTGAAATTATAGAGGAGAATTTGGTTAAAAATAATCCAGTTTTTTAATTTAAATAAAGTTAAGCTTTCTACAATAGGGATAGAAATAGCAATAGGGAAAATTACAAAACAAATGGAATCGTCAAAGTCATCAGTGAATATAAATAGTTCTAAGAGAGTATCGTCGATGAAAACCGCTGCCTCGTCCGTTTCGACCGCTGCAAGGAAAATAGTAGAGAAGAGAAATTTGCCGAGAATTATGGAAGAATGTATTGTTGTTGATCCCGTCAAAATTATTAAAAGTGGTGTTAGGAACAGTGTTCCTAATTCTTTCGAAAAATTGGTTGCTGATTTACAATTAACAATTGATGACACAGACTCAACTCCGAAAATTTTGCCAAATTCTGCATGAAATCCAATTCCGCTTCCGGAAAATTTACGTCAGTTCTCCAGTACGGTTGCGAAACTTCCGGGAGGACCATGGGTGGAAATTCCTGTGGGTCCTGATCGCTATCGTCTTTGGGTGGACGATGGAAAGTGGGCACTGCGGCTGGATCAACGCAATGGACATATTCGTCATGCGAAAAAAACATTGTAAGTGGTACTGCATTTTTGTTTTTTTTTGTATTTCATTCCCAAGAACGCTCAATAGATTTCGCTAGTTAAGCGGGGGGATGTAACGATAGCGTACGCGCATTGAAAATACAGCGGTACTAGTGCACTCGGTAGCGTGAGGGAGAGACACGTACGCGCACAAGCCTTGCGTCGCTGACTCCCCTTCCCGCACCGTCACCGCTCTCTCGGCAGCCGTCTTTCTATATCTCTCGTTGCACGATTCTCAATTTTCAGTTCGCGGCTCGACGCCTCGAGGAGTACTTCGGGCAAGGAGCTTCAAACTCACTCCTCCTAAATACATCGATACCTTCACTCAAGGGGCTCTTGGTGAAGCTATCGATGAGAAAGGTTAAGTACACCTGGTTATGGGAGCACCCATGCTAAGGTGAACACCTTCACTCTCTCGACCTGGTCTCTGCGACTTCCCTGCGGGAGCTCTCACGAGAAGATGCGGAGACCAATGCACTCTACTACTTGGACCTCCCTGCGGGAGCTCTCACGAGAGGACCTCGGGGTAGAGTGTGACACCTGTAACCTGAAACTCTGCCCCCAGGTGTATATAGGAGCTCATATTACACCTGAGGCTAAGCGACGGAGACGATTTCTTCCCTCAGGGAGCACCCTGGATAAGAGGTCGTCCGTTGAGTTTCCTTATGCAACCCCTGCGCGTCAAGCAAGAATGTCGGCAGCGTACCGACATTGGAGTTGGTCACTCGGTTACCAGTCAGGCCACCCCCTCAGAGTGCACGTACTTTGTCACGTTGGGCAATGGGGCGAATTCTAGAATAGTTCCGCGTAGGGAAATTCAATATCTTGAGCTTAGCTAAGCAATGGTTTCTTTTATTTTATTTTATTTTCAGGCGAGAGAACTTGGGTGTAAAACCTGCAGGTCAGGGGAAAGTCACTTCGGGGTAAAGCGACACGAGGCGAGACTTTTGTTATTATTATTTTCTTATTTTATTGTTATTCTTTTACAACGATTATTATTTTATATTTTAGTTCTTTGTTTTATATTCTTTATATTTAGGCTACCATACTATTTTGTTATTTTACATTTATTTTATTCTTATTTCATTTTTACTTTGTTAATTTTGTTTTAAAACTTTTATTCTTTATTTTGTTACAATATATTTATCTTTCGAAGGTTTAATTGAATGTCTCATTATTGACTACACCTTTCCTCGAAATTACAGCAAATCTATTCATAGATGGCGCTTTACGCCAATAACTATGGTTAATTATTTATTTGTTTAATATTTAAGGGGACCCGGACTCCATCCGGCGAGCGAATTCCCAGCAAATAAAAACCCTATCATTACAAATTAATAGCAAAAAACGAGGTAAATAATTCTGTAACTCATTCTTTATCAGTTTTTAGGGTTCCCGAATATAAATCTAAAGTTTTTTTTTAAATCCAAAATGGCGAATTCAATATGGCGGACAAAATTCAAATTTGATCAGATTCGATTAAAACTTGTTACTCGGGGGTTTTTAGGGTCACTGATTACGAATCTGAAGTCACTTTTTAAAAATTTAAAATGGCGGATCCAATATGGCAGAAAAAATCTTCAAATTTGATCCGATTCCCTTAGAACGTGTTACTCGGGGGCTTTTGGGGTCGCAGATTATGAATATGAAGTTACTTTGTAGAAATTTGAAATGGCGGATCAAATTTTTTAATTTGATCAGATTTAATTAAAAAGTGTTACTCGGTGGTTTTTAGCGTATCTGATTATGAATTTGAAGTCTCAAACACAAAGTAACTTCAAGGTAGGTCCATCGTCAGAAACAAGTTATATTTGACCTAAATTCAGGTCAATTTAAGAGTAGTTTTAACCTACAGGTCAAAATTACTCAAAATTTAGGTCAATTTTAAGGGCAGATTCAACCTATAGGTAAAAAACTAACAAACTAACCCCTCTGCCCTCAAAATTTAAGTCAATTTTAAGAGTAGTTATGACTTAAAGTTAAAAATTGACAAACTTTTCGCTCTGCTTTCAAAATTTAGTTTAATTTTAAGGGCAGTTTTGACCTAAGCGTTAAAAATTGCGTTTTACTCTGCCCGTAAAATTTATGTCAATTTTAAGGGCAGATTTAACCTACAGGTAAAAAATTGACAAACAATTCCCTCTGCCCTCAAAATGTAGGTCAATTTTAAGGGCAGTTTTGACCTAAACGTCAAAAATTCACAAATAATTCCCTCTGTCAATTTTAAGGGCAGTTTTAATCTACAGGTAAAAAATTAACAAACATTAGATATTAAATTAAATAGATTAAAAAAGGATATTAGAGATTTTTTTTATGAATTTTTATATAGGGAACGGTGGTCTAGTAACAATCTAGTAACTTTGATCTATTCTCTCCCTCCATTTTGTTTTTTCCACTCTTTCTAACCTGTTAATTGAAGAGAGAGAAGGAAAGAAAATTGGAGGGGAGAATAACAAAGAACAGGTCGCCACCAGATGGCGTATTGCTGTTTAGCCGTTCCCTATATAGTGAAAAATCTTGTATTGTAAAAATGTTAGAAATAAAAGAAAAATACTATTTAGAGCGAATATATTTATAAAACATTAAAGTTACATAGTGCATACGTGTTCCGACTATGTCAGATGGCAATTATCTAATCTCTTTGGTAAGACTGACAAGTCAGAGATGCGACAGGAGAATATAAACACAATCTTCAAGTGGGCGGTTCTTAGAAAGTTGCGGCTTAAACGCTACAGAGAGAAATGCACAGTCCCTGGCAAAGTCATCTGCATTCGGTAATTTACCGGTACTTTCTGCATATTACATAATACGAGTTCATCACTGTAATTGTAACCGATAGTTCTCTGCAGATGCACATTTTTTTTTTATTTAATTTCTAGGCAACGAAGTCATAGAACTTTTTTAATTTTTCAATATTGCAGAAATTCTTATTCTCAATAAAAAATTATTAAGGCTATAATCGACGCCAATATTCACCCAACATTCAGCCAAGACTTGAAGCTAAGCTTCGAATTCAACAACTGGAACAATATTGTGCCAAGTATAAAGTACTGGCAGTGTTCTGTTTGTCCTAATGTCGAATATATTGGGGAATTATCATTGCTAGTTGCAAATTATAGTAATGGGCTATATCGCGACCCAAAAATAGCACATTCACATTCACCCTGGCAAAACTCTGGCTAAAAATACCATGGTCTGTACCCAGGTAGAACCTTGGCTACTCAGTTAGAAAAATTTAATGGAAGTCTAGATACATACTAGCGCCATCACTGGAATTTTCATGGCAGTTTATCTCGCCGACGTCTCACAGTGAGGCCAAATGTACTTTTTGTGTCAAAATCAGTCTAGAGGTCACATTTTTCATTCAAATTAGGCAATTTTTTTTAAATCTTCGTTACTACACGGAAAAAATTCCGGGACATTAGATGCGCCGAGGACAGTGTCAACAGCAATACATTTCATTTTGCACGTCTGAGGTGCCATTTCGAGATATCAGACGTACATGTTGCTATAAAATAAAGTTTTTAACATTTAAAAATTTTTTAAGTACATTAGAAATCATGTTTTAGTATTCCTGAAGAAAAGTTTTTTATATAATTACACTTTTATTGAATAAACAATACGCTAATTAATTAAATTTTGGAAAAAAGAACATGATTGAAAAAATTCAATTTGTAGTATATTTCTTCGAGTTTTTTTAACCAAAATTTAATGGGTAATTAACCTATGAACATTCAGTATTAATTTAACCCCTTCGCAGTCAAGACCAAAATCTCATAAGTGGGCTCAAAATGTCGACAACTTTTTAGAAAACTAAAATTTGCGCAAACGAGCATACTATTGTATTTGAAGTCGCTGATTACGAAACCGATTTCAGATTTTAAAAATTCAAAATGGCGGATCCAATATGGCGAATGAAATTTTCTAAAATTTATCGGATTCATTTGAAACTCGTTACTAGAGGGTTTTCGCTGATTACGAAAAACTTTTAAAACGATAATAAATACAAAATTTTCCCCCGCAGTCAGTTGTTAAATATACTACTTTACTTACGACCCCAGAGTTTACCACGTGGAGGTATGCGGTCGGATTTTACACTCCTTTATTTATTTTCTTTTTTATATTTTTTTGTTTGTTTTTATATTAGATCCGCCATTTTTAAAACCGATTTTACATTTTTAATCTACGACATCAATAAATCCCAAATAACAACTTTTAAGTTCATCTGATAAATTTTTTAAAATGGCGCCATCCATATTCGAAATGCCACATTGTATTTTAAAAATCTTATGCTACATTCGTAATCAGCAACCCCGAAAACCGCCGAGTAACAAGTTTTAAATGAATCAGTCGAGTTTTTGAAAATTTCATTCGCCATATTGGATCCGCCATTTTGAATTTTTAAAATCTGAAATCGGTTTCGTAATCAGCGACCCTGAAAACCCCGAGTAAATAGTCTCAAGTGAATCCGATGAATTTTAGAAAATGTCGTCCGCCATATTGGATCTGCCATTTTGAATTTTCAAAATCTGATATTGGATTCGTAATCAGCGACCCCGAAAACCCCTGAGTAACAAGTTTCAAGTGAATCCGCTGAATTTTTGAAAATGTCGTCCGCCATATTGGATCCACCATTTTGAATTTTTAAAATCTGAAAACGGATTCGTAATCAGCGACCCCGAAAACCCCCGAGTATAAATTTGTGGTCAAATCTGTTTGTTTTTGTAGCCAAAAATCTGCTTGCGTCTATACACGTCATATCGACAGTTTGAGCCCACCTGAACCATGACGTGTATACACGTCATCGACTGCCAAGGGGTTAATAAATTTTTAAAATGTTTAAACAATTTTTTATTGTTAATTGTAACTTTTTTTCAACATTATCCGGTGTTTTAATCATTCTTCCAATTTTCCAGCAATTTTAATTGAGACTTGTACTCTTTCCAATTTGTTACCAAATCGTTTGGAATTTTATCATCCCAGTCCAAATTCAAACGCCATAATTCTTGCAACATTATTTTTGCAAGAATAATCACTGGAGCTACCAGGCCCAATGGATCGTAAAGTTGAGCTGTTTTTTAAAGAATGACTCTTTTTGTGATGATCTTGTCTTCTTCAACTTCTGGAACCTATCGTACCGTAATGAATCATCTTTTGGATTCCAGCAAACTCCAAGTGTACTTCCCGTGCAGAAAATGCCCCACTTTGCCCTATTTAAAACAGGGTTCTGGTCGGGGCCTCGACAGTTTTCCTTGTTTAAATAAAGTGTAAAAAAATTAAATCTCTAAAATTACTTTTAATAAAAAATAATGAACAATTGAAGAATACAATTAAAGGGAGTAATTATACTATCGTTTTAATAATTTTTTTATTTTGTGGGTTTGACCAGAATTTCTTGCCAAAACCCCAAGTGAGGTGTTCACTAGATATGAAATAGGGTTCTGATCAGAGCCTCGACAGTTTTCCTCGTTTGAATAAAGTGTGAATGAATTAAGTTTTTTTAATTAGTTTCCATAATAAAATTATAAACAATTGAAGAAATTAATTAAACGGAGTAATTATACTACATTTTTGAGAATTTTTTTATCCTATGGGTTTGACCAGAAATTCTGGCCAAAACTCTAAGTGGGGTGTTCACTATATATGAAATAGGGCTCTGATCAGGGCCTCGACAGTTTTCCTCGTTTTAAAAGCATGTAAATAAATTTAATTTTTAAAATTAACTTTTTTAAAACAGTTATTTAAGTTAAAAAAGCGTGTTCTTTTAAAACACTTTATAAAATAATTATAGTAATATATTTAAAAAACAAAAATACATATAATTTTTTTTCTTTAAGTACAATATTATAATAAAGTTTATTGATTAATAATAACAACTAAATTATAAACAACGAATAATAATAGTTATTAAATAATTAATTATTATACATTTATTTAAAAATGAAAATTATGAATTTAAAAAAAAATAATTAATAAACAATTATTAAAAAATTATACTTAATGAATTTTAATAATTATTAATTTATAGGATAAATTTATCATTTGGTTTGTATATATATTATATTAATAATAATAATTATTTTATATTATATTAGCTTAAAGTTAGAAAATGATTCGGAGAGATTGTTAAATTTAACACCTTCAATATTTGATAACTATTTTTTAAACATAATTAATAAATTTGAATAAAATATTTATTAAATAAATATTAATTATTACTTATACATTTGAAAACAAAAATTATAACCTTTATTAATATTATAAAATTAAGGAGGCAGAAAGGAGCGACAACCTCCAAAAGAAGAATGAATTAATCATAAAACCAAAAATTATATTTTTCAAAATTTTTTAAGTTTTTCTATTCTTGAAATTATATTTTGCTTCCTCATAAAGGAAGCCTTATAGTGATGTCGATTTCCGAATTTTTTAGAACCAATTATTTTTACAAATTTTCAAGTGTAGTATACATAATTCGTCGAGAGGAACAAATGTCCGGATGTATGTGTGTATGTATGTGTGTGTGTGTGTGTATGTCACCGATTCTTGTGGACAAATTTTCTCTTACACGTCTTGACGGATTTTGATAAAATTTTGTAGGTGTATTACGGTCACGAATACCAAAAATCAGACAAAAGGATTTTCAAAAATATCTAAAAAAAAAAATTTTTTTAACAATTTTTTAATTTTTGAAAAAATTAATTTTTGGATTTTTTGAAATAACTTTTTCTATATTAAAATTTTTATTAATTCTTATCAAAATTGCATTCCTGACATAAAAACGAATCGATTCATGTATATAAAGTATATATTTTATCAAAATTTATAGAATTAATAAATATTTTTAATTTTCCCAAAAAATTGAAATTTTGTATTTTTTGACAATTTATCTTAACACTTTAAAATAATTATTCTAAAATAAAAAATTAAACAATTGGTATATATTATATTGAGGAAGCTTAATGATCATGAAATGAACAAATTGTTTTTTATCATTTTCACTTTTAAATTAGCCAAAATGACTATAATACCTCATTATGTTATGTATAAATATGTTGTATATATAATGAATATGCTCATTATGTTTCTAATATATAATAATATTTTTAATTACAGTAATTTTATTGTAATTTCTTTTGAATAAAATTAACCTTACAAAATAGGGCAATTTTAAGAAAAACTGACGAGGCTCTGACCAGTTTTTCCCTAAGTAGGGCATTGATCGGGAACAGCGTCACACACTAGTCGGGCACTGGTCAGTTTCTTTACCCAGAGCCACACCAGAGATCGGGAAAACTGTCCAGTACCCTATCAGGCCCACATTTTAATTTCTGCACGGGTTGTTGTTTTTTCTGGGTCGATTTTTACTTTCGGATTGCATTCAGATTCCTCCACGTGATCCACCAATTCAGAATGATTCGAATGCCATTTTGTCAGCTTCAATCCTGCTCTTTCAGTCAATTGTATTAATTCGTTCTTTATTTTTTTCACTTCTTTTACGCTTTCTTCACAAGTTAATAGATCGTCCATGTAAAAGTCATTTTCTAATATTTCTGCTGCTCGAGAAGATAAAGAACGTTTGTCACCCACACAGCACATGATATTTCCTGAATACTTCCTGAATATTTCACTGAAAGATTGAAATATTTCATTGCAAGATTCAGGAAATATTTCTGCAAACAGGAAAATGTCCGCTTATGTGGGAATATTGACGCGAAAGTTGAGAAAATATTTCATTGAAATATTTTGGAAATATTCAACTGAAATGATGCGCACTGGTCGAACTCAGTTTCTATGGCCTGTAGAGTTGCGCAGTAGTTTTTGGCTTACTATATCCTATGGGTTTTAAAATATTTCAGAAAATTCCTATTGATTTGAGGTGTTTAACAAATTTTTCCATTTTTTGAAATATTTTCACAATATTGCAGAATCTTTATGTGTAATATTGCAGAAATATTTCAATGAAATATTTTCTCAATTTTCGCGTCAATATTCCTACATAAGCGGACATTTTCCTGTTTGCAGAAATATTTCCTGAATCTTGCAATGAAATATTTCAATCTTTCAGTGAAATATTCAGGAAGTATTCAGGAAATATCATGTGCTGTGTGGGTCATTGGCTAGTTGCTTTAAGCATCTTGTCGCAAGAAACGGCGCCGCTGGCGTGCCGTAAGTGACAGTCGTTAATTGATATGTTTTGAGAGGTTCTGAATTTGTTTTTCTCCACAGAATTTTTTGAAAACTCGATCATCCTGATGCATCAAAAATTGGCGGTACATTTTTAGCATGTCTCCAGTCAAGACAACAGCATAATTCCTGAATCAATTGAAATATCCCATCTTGAATCGTTGCCCCTATCATGAGGGTGTCATTTAGTGAAACTCCACTGCTTGTCCTGAACGAAGCGTCGAAGACCACTCTTAACCAGGTTGTTATACTGAACTCTCGAATTACTGCATGATGAGACATATAATATCCCTCCTCTGGTCCACTTGATGTTCGCTTCATATGTCCTAAATTCTCATATTCTTGCATGAATTTTACGTAATCCTTTTTCATCTCTTCGTTTCTATCCAATTTTCTCTTCAGAGTAAAAAATCTTCTCCTTGCGTTTTCATAGCTCTGCCCAAGGTCTTGTTTTTTCTCGTTGAATGGTAGCTTTACCACATATTGACCAGAACTGGTGCGAGTTGTATGATTTTTGAAGTGTTCCTCACATGCAATCTCTTCCCTTGAATAATAAATTTTTTGATCTGTTTCTTCGAGTCTCCAAAATTTCTCGAAATTATTATCAATAGCGTTTCGAACTAAGTGGCACTTTACCTTGGTTTGATTCCAGGTTCCGCCTAGTTTTCCTGTAACGATTCACCCCAGTCTCGTGTTTTGCAGCATTGTTTCGGTTTGACTCAATTTTATTTTTCCCTCCATCAAAAGTTCATAAAAAACTTCTGCTCCGATGAGAGCTTCAAATTGGTCTTGGTCAGTTGAAATCAGGATCCGCCAATGATATATGTTTCGGTATATTGAATTCCTTCTTGTTGACGATAATAGTAGGCACATTTCCAGTGATCTGAGGTAAAATCAAAAAATCAAGTTCTGTTTCGTAATTTGAATTTTTTGACCTAACGCGTACGGTGACCCACTCCTCACAAGGTGTTTCCAAATTGTTTACTGAGAGCCACTGTCAAGAAGGATACGACAAGCGTGCACACTACCCCTATCATCGATGATTTCAATTAAAGCGGTTGATAACAATACTCTACATGCATTATACAGTCAGGTCCCCATACTGTTAGATTCCAAACTGTTATGTCCTCAGTAGTGTTATGTTTTGCATAACCTCCAAATTCAGAAGTGTTAGGTGAGGTCACGTTACGTCACCAATTTTCAGGGCCGTATTCTTAAGATCAAACAAAAAGGGGACAAACTTGAAGTGTATATATTTACGTTCCTGAAAGGTGCGCAGTAGGCATACTTTGAGCACATAACAGAGCTGAGTCTGGAGGAGTGGGAAATTTCTGGAAATGTAACAGTATGGGGACCCGACTGTAGATATGAAAAGTTTTGACATTTGATACATTTTCTACTATTACATTTTTCTCTTCTTTTTTGTTTTCTTTTGAATTAACATGCAATAGTGTGTTATGCCGACGATTACACAGAGTACAACTTCTGGATTTGCATTTATTTACTAAATGTTTACTTCTAAGAAAATTAAAACACAATCCTTTTTTCTTTAAAACTTCTAAACGTTGAGGAATACTAAATTTTATAAATTCAGGACAAGATTGAATTTAGTGATTATTTTGACAAACTGGGCAAGTTATTGTTGTTTGTGTGTTTAAAAATTTTTTTGCACTTGTGTTTTTATTTACATAAGATCGATTGTTTGTCGGTTTCGAATTTGTATCGTGTTTTGATTTTCAATTACGTTAAAATTTATGGTTTCTAAAATTTGACATTTTTCTCGCAAAAAATTACTTAATTTATCAAAAGTCAATGCTTCTACACCCATCATCGATTTTTCCCATTCTTTTTTCGTTTCTTTGTCTAATTTTGATACAACCAAATATATTAGTGGTGTATCCCATTTTTCAGTAGGTTCGTCTAACACAGTTAATGCACGTAAATGACGCAAAACATTATCTAACAAATTTCTTAAATCAGCAGAAGATTCCTTGGAAACAGAATTCAACTAAAAAATTGCTTACATATGATTTTTTATTATTACTCGTTCATTATTATATCTTTCTTTTAATAGATTCCAAGCAATTTTATAATTTTTGTCCACTGTTTCCAAGTTATCTATAACTCGTGCTGACTCGTCCTTTAAATAAGCGCGCAAGTATCTCAATTTTTGTATTTTTGGTATATTCTCATCTTCATGAATAATAGCCCCGAACGCGTCTCTAAACCCGAGCTAATCCTCATAATTTCCGGTAAAGATCGGAAGATTTAATTTTGGTAATGGAAAATGTGATCTACTTTGTTCATTTGCAGTAGAACGCGATGCCGCTAATTCCCTTAAATTTGCCACCTCTGCTTCACGCTGCGCACGCAATTCATTTTCGAGTTCTAAAATACGTCTGTTTTGTGATTCAAATTGTTGTTTATTATTTTCTATCACCGGAGCTTGAGGTTCTCTTTCTTTTCTAATTTTTTTGCGAATGCTAAATATTTATAATAATTTTCCTTAAATTCAATTCTTTCTGCCTCAATTTCCGGAGAAGGAATTGCAATTTCTAAACTTGTTTGCGCGCTATCAAATTCTTGCCATACAATTTCTATTTTTTCAATACGAAAATTTTTTTATTCTATGGAAACTGGTTCTTTTGATACAAGACTAGCATAGTTTTCTAACAAAGTTTTAAATTTAGTTAACCTTGTTTTACAAATTCTTTTAACTTGCTTTAATCTTTTTTGTCTTTTTCAGCTAATGACATTTTACTAATTATTCTTAATAATCACAAATTTAAATAGTACAATATAATTTTCAATATTTTCAAATTTTCTAATTTAATTGATATTTTTCTTTGATGGATAATTTAATTAAATTTTATTATTACATTTGATTACTTACAATTGTTGACGATTCGAAGTTATAGCAATTTACAGACCTTGAATTTGTGATTATAATACTTGCTGCTGTTGATGTTTTTCCAAATGATTTTGACGACCTCTACTGCCTTCGGGTACAATTTTCTCGATGATGAATTCTCTGTTCGGTTCCTTGGTTGCGATGATATTAATTGAACAGCCTTTATAATTTCAATATTTCTTCGGTTTTGGTAATTTATTCGCCTTCGTTGTTTTCTCTAATTAGAGCCTCGTTTTCAGTTTTCTTTCCATGGAAAGCCTTGTCAATTTGTGAATTACGAAAAATCTATAGTTGAGTTCCTGACGTCACTTATTCACTTGTAAATTGTTTATTTAACTTTATATCCTTTATCCGGCTCGAAGGACCATGTTAAACCCTTATTTTAATTTTTAATGATTAAATAAGGGTGGCTGAATGATTTAAAGAAATAACTACAAATTCACTTTAGTTTGTTTTTTACTTTATTGTATAATTGTCACTAGTTAAAAAATGTTTAAGCACTCCACTTAATATAACAATTTAATTTATCGTCTCTTTTTTTTAGACACAATTTTGCTTTGAAATAAATGCTACAAAATTTTCTCTTAATTTAATTTTATATATAAAGTAAATATACGTGTTATTTGTTTGCTTTTCAGTCAGGAACTGATTCATACATATTTTTTTTATTTCTATAGTAATTTTCATGTTCCTTCTTCCCTTTTCTTATAATTTAATCTTTATTTTGATTTTCTATTTCTCGCGATGCGACAGTAATTATAAAAAAAATTTAACTTTAGGAATACTAAAAAATGATTTCTAATGTACTTAAAAAATATTTAAATATTAAAAACTTTATTTTATAGCAACATATTAATTTTTTCATACTTTGTTATAAACAAATAAATATAATTAAACAAAAATTAAAAAATCGGCCTGGAGGAATCGATAAAGAATTTAGTAACGAAGATTTAAAAAAAAATTGCTTAATTTGAATGAAAATGGTGACCTCTAGACTGATTTTGACACAAAAAGTACATTTGGCCAAAAAAAATCATTAAAAAAAAAAAAAAAATCATTAAAATCATTAATGATCAAATTGATGTTTATTTAGATAAAAAGTTTATAGTTAGAAGCAACGGACGCTTTGCAAGCCTAGTAGTGCTCACGTACCGCAAAGACGGTAGGCCTAGAGTATGCATGGACTTTCGAATGTTAAACAAAAACACCAAAAAGTCAGCATACCCTTTGCCACGTATGGATACCATACTTGATGCGCTATCTGAGGCCAACATTATTAGCACTATCGATTTGACCGACGCGTTTCACCACATACCAATTGACCCGAAATCGCGTGAATATACCGCCTTCGTTGTCCCTGGTCGTGGACAGTTTGAATGGGTCAGAATGCCCTTCGGACTTACAAATGCGCCGGCAACCTTCCAAGCTCTAACTGATAGATTGAAAGAAAAGTTAGTAGAACATATTCGCGCTAAAAATCTGCCCGAACATTATTGCGAACAAGTTCACGCGTATCTCGACGATTGGATAATAATATCCAAAACTTTCGAAGAGCATATTCTGCTTCTCGATGTAGTCCTTACCATTCTACAGGAAGCAGGATTGTCCATCAACCGCGATAAATCCTATTTCGCGAAATCGTCGGTAGAATATTTAGGTTTCATCCTCGACAAAGACGGTTTAAAACAAAACGCAAAGCGCGTCGAACCATTCCTCGAACGAGCTACTCCTCGTAATCGAAAAGAATTACGCCGGTTCAACGGCTCAGTGAACTGGTACCATTGGCACCTGCGCAATATTGCAAAAGTGCAAGGACCGCTAAATAAATTAGCGAGTCCAAAAGTACCTTGGAACTGGACCGAAGAACACGAGGCCGCATTCAACGAAGTTAAAGAATCCTTAAAAAAGCGCTTTAACTTTAGTCGCACCTAGGCCCGGTTTACCCTATTACTTGTATACCGATGCAAGCGATACCGGTATCTGTGTTATCTTGACACAGCAAGATGGAGAAAAAGAATACTTAATCACATGCTTAAGCAGACCTTTAAAAGGTGCTGAATTAAATTACACCACCACTGAAAAGGAATGCTTAGCTGTGATTTTCGCTATTAAAATGCTCCGCTGCTACCTCGAATGCGCTGAATTTATTGTGATAACGGATCATTCCAGTTTAATTTGGTTGCAAGGTCTCAAAGACCCAAAAGATAGACTTGCGCGATGGGCTCTCGAGCTGTCCGCAAATAACGTCAAGATTGAACACAGAAAAGGTACAACTAATGAAGCGCCGGATACGCTTTCGCGACTTTACTAAGACGATACTAACGATACGCACGTTACCGAACTAAATTCTGTTAAAAGTCAAAGTTGGCACGACCAGATGTTAGAAAAAGTTCGTAAAGATCCCTCGCGGTACGGAAGATATAAAGTTGATTCGAACAATCAACTATACTATTATAAACCAAATATGGTTAAAGAAACCATCGGCGACAATAACGCCTGGAAAAAGATTCTTAAAGAAAACGAAATTTTACCGATAATTACCGAACATCATTGCACTGCTCAATCCGCGCACCAAGGTATCAATAAAACTTATCTCTCGATAATTAATCATTTTTATTGGCCCGGTATGCGCGAAGATATCAAGCGTTACGTTAATGAATGCGAGATTTGCCTCAAGTGTAAACCGAAAAATACACCCCCACAAGGCTTAATCTACCCACGCAAAATTACAGAACCCTGGGAAACAGTGTCACTCGATATAGTAGGTCCCCTACCTCGGTCGAAATCTGGTAAAAATTACATTCTAGTTTGTGAAGACACATATACTCGTTATATAGACTGCTTCGCGCTATCCAAAGCGGATGGCCCCAAGATTGTAAAATCCTTAAACTCTCTTGTCAACTGCTGGGGAGCGCCAATAATTGTCATCACCGACAACGGTACCGAGTTCGTAAATCGCAATGTTACATCGTTTTTACAAAAAATCGGTTCAGTACAACGGACTACACCCGTGTATCATCCTCAGGCTAACCCTGTCGAGCGCGTGAATCGTAATTTAAAAACAATGTTAGCGAGTCTTCTCGGCAAGAACCAACGCGAATGGGATATTCTTCTCGAAGATATTCAGTTCGCTTATAACACCACAGTTCACACTTCTCTTGGAGTCACACCAGCCATTTTGAATTTCGCTCAGGAACCAAGACGAACAGGTGAACACCACGCGACACAAATACTAACACTGCTACAGACGAAACAATTGACACTTGGTTAGATCGTTTAAAACATATAGATGCGCTTCGCGCAAAAGTTGAACAATTCATGATTAAAGCTAGCAAGAAACAAGGCAAATCTTATAACAAAAATCTGAAGAATGACATTAATTTCCAACCTGGAGATCTCGTATTCTATCCTAATAATACTCTGTCAAATGCCGCGCGAGGTTACAGTTCCAAACTGGCGCCACGTTTCAAAGGCCCGGCGACAATAAAAGAAAAATTGTCACCCATGATAGTCGTTATCTGCGATGCGTATGGTAAAAAGCTAGGAAAATATCATGTAAACGATCTAAAAGTAGCTAGGAAAAACCTCAGGTCGCGTATCAATTTGTAAAATCGTTTTCAGGACGACAACGCTAAGATGGAAGACGCTTCCCACGTCAACAACAACAATTCTACAACCAGAACAGTCCCAGAAATTGTAGCCTTACATCCGTCGTCACCTCCAGATGACCGTTACGCAACAGGAGACAACGTAGAATTCGATCTGATCCCCACAGGACTGATTGCGCTCACCAAATCGGCTTACGATATTCTCCTCGCCGAACGAGAAACCTTACAAGGTCAACTGGACCAAGCTGAAATGGTCATCGATGAACTGCGCAAAGAAGCTCGTTCAACCCCTGTTATTATTCAACAAGAAATCGTTGAACAATACCGCGCTATAGTTCGACTTCAACAAGAACAGCGCAAATTAACAGAGAAACTGTCCACAGCAGAAGAGAAAACCAAGGCAAACGAAGAGACCAACGCCGCTGTAGCTCGACTTCAACAAGAACAGCGTGAATTAACAGAAAAACTATCTGTAGCAGAAGAGAAAACCAAGTCAATCAAAGAGACCAACGCCGAACTCAAAGCAGGCTACGACTCCTACGAAGTGGATTACAACTATCTTCTAATAGACTACAATTCCTTAGAAGAAACCTATAATCGTCTAAGGAAGTTGTTCAAGGATAGAATCCAGGAAGTCTACCGTGCCCAAGCAGAGCTACGTGAAGCTAAACTCCGACCAAAGGCCCCGAACGGTTGCTTAAATTGTGGTGAGCCAGGCCATGGTTATCGCTCCTGTCAAAAGAAATATTCCGGAAAATTTTGCCAGATCTGCGCGCACCCGGACTTCTCTACTAAGGAATGCCCTTGGCCGCATTACTCTGAGTGGCCACATCAGCTACCCGAACGCTTGCGCTGCAAATGCTGTTGGAGACCCCATAACCTCCCTGATGTCAACTGCTATACTTGTCGCAAGCGTATGATTGAGACAGCTACCATCGATCGGAACAAGCTCGCTATAGAGTTAGAAGTACAACACACTCTTCGTCAATCAGAGCAAAATCAAAGTTCAGCCGCTCCAGAGACCGAGCCACACCAAAAACAAAACCCTTCCATTTGTGAGGATCACGTCGACGAATCCGATTTTGCTAAAACAAATGCGCTAAAAAAACTCTCCTCCTATGACTCCGACGCTGTCAACGCTATACTCTGGGAAAGTCTGGCCCAAGTCCATATACTCAATGTCGAACAGGGCGAAGAAGAGGACTAAGCCCACTCGCCAATGCCGTGATGCTCAACGCCATTCCAAAGTGTACTTTTTGTTTTTTTTACGCGTTCAGCTCCTATTTTATCTTTTCCTTTTAGTTACTGTCAACCAATAATTAAGTGTAATAAGCACTCTTAGTTAAACGCCGTTGCAAAAAATTATTTTATTATATTGTTATCTATCATAAGATGCTAATGTTAAGCTTATTTTCGTTCATTAATTTTATGCGCCGTTGCGCTTCAATCTCACTATCTTATATCGACGAGAAACAAAAAAAATTTATATTTTTCGTTAATTTCCTTTTAGTTTACTTAGTTCAGGAGTATTATTACAACATTAGTATTCTACGACCAGTATTGTAATGTATTACGCAGAACGTTCGAATAGGATACTGTAGAACTAGTCTACCAAAGGAGTGCCATTATTTCTACCTCATCGGTAAGACTTTGATAAAAGAAATTGCGCTTACTATTAAAATAAGACGAGCAGTGAGATATTAGATGAGTAAAAAGTTCAGATTCTTTTCCTTCTTTTCATTAAAATTTTCTTGTTTAAATTTTTGGATACCCTTTATTGATAATAACAAAACTTATAATTTGTTTCTTTTGCAAGCCAAGTATCAAATGGAGAACTCTTGCAAACTAGATAAATCCAGGGTAGTAGCAACGATCTGGAAGAGGGGTTTTTAATGATCAAAATCATTATTATCTGAATATATCGTTGCCACTACCCGAATTACACTAATTACTATTAATATTTCATTTTTTGTAAATCGCGCCATAGCGTCAACTTTTGCCACCAGACGCCGTACGCACCGCAAGTAGCAGACGACAAAAGCACATGTTGCTTTTGTGCGTAATATCAGACAGATTGGTTGCGAATCTCGTGCGAACTATGTGAACAGCTAATTTTCTTGCCCTTGGGAGAACACGGCCGCCATTTTCATACGGTCGAAGAAATGAATGACTTTCCTCCCTGTCGTCTGCTATCAGAAAGCGCCATTTTTGTGCATGTGCATGGGAAAAATTGCATGGTTGGGACAACCATATATATTAAAAAATACGGGATATCCATTTTTAAGGTTATCACATCCATTTTTATGGATACCACATTCATTTTGATTGATACCACATCCATTTCTTTAGTTGACACATCCATAGAAATGGATGTGATAACCTTAAAAATGGATATCCCGTATTTTTCAATATATGATAATATGGTTGTCCCAACCTTGCAGTTTTTCCGTGTGGGATAAAAATTTCATTTAAAAATTATTATTTCGGTAATTTATGGAAATTTTCGCGATAATTCATAAAAATATGTAAAATTAAAATAATTATTAAAAATTTTGAATTTGGTAATTTATGGAAATTTATAGAAAGTTGTGCGGCAATGAACAGTAAATTGTTGCAAAATATAAAACAGAAAAAACAATTTTTTAATTAATTTCTTTTTTAGTAATTTACTTAGGAGAGTTTATTAATGCTTTTTATTAATGTAAAGTAATTTTTCGATTTGATTCTTTATGTAAATTATTCAATTTTACAAAGTGATTAGACCATGACGCGAAAACGGGGGACAAGAAATATCTACAAAAATATTAAAAAATAAATTTTTTTCCACAAGTGTTTTGTTTTTTTTAATTCTACTAACTTAGACAATAAGAAAATGTCAATATTCATTATATTTATTATTATATTTTACTGAAAAAATAACATTTTATATATGAAATGGTAGTGGGGACTGATTAGACCATGACGTTTTGGAATCTTAAAACAGATTTTTAAGTAAAATTATAAACTTTTAAATGAAAACGACTATGGACTTTTATTTGTTATCATGAAAATAAGGTATCCACGTTTAATTTATTAGAACCCAGTGAGAAATTCCCAATAAACAATATTCGGTCCAATATCGGACCAATATTTGTTGCCAAGTTGGCAGCCGATTGACTCCTAATATTAGACCAATATTGGCTGGTGCTTGGCATGTAACGGGTTCGCCAAGCATCGGTTGTTAATATTGGTCCAATATTGGCAACCAAGAGAAAAAACATTTTTTTTAAATAAATTTTTTTAATTAAATAATAATAATAATAAATTAATGTTTATAATTTTTGTTTAATTATATTTATTTGTTTAATTATTTATTTTTAATAATTTATATAAATAAAAAATTCTTTATAAATTATAATTGCTTTTAAAATGCAGCACTGCTAGGGTAAATGCACCAGTGAATGAACAGTTAGTGATTTTCCTAACTTTGTCTATTTTTTACTTTTAAATACTAGTTCCATTGCACTTCTTCGAGACAGTGCTCTTTGATGTATTATTCTCGGGGTTTGCTGAATATTAATCTGAAATCAGATATGCAAATTAAAAATGATGAATCCAATATGGCGGACATTGACATAAAAATTTACCAGTTATTCAACAGCTGAAAACTTTTAATGATATTAATATTTTGTTTTAAAAAATTTTTTAAATAAAACTTTGAAGGTTCAAAATTTTTTTGATACCATATTTTGCATATTTTATTAAATAATTTTATGTAAACTATACGTTTTAATTTTAGATGCACTCTCTATCGTGTAATTAGAATTCTTACCCTAGATCACAAAAAACAGCAAAGTCCTTTAAAATTTATTTTATTATAAAAAAATTGTAATTAGACAATAGTTTTTAACCTCAGTTATTTATTTTTTTCGCTAAGTGTTCATTCACTGTTGAGTGTTCATTCACTGGTGCATTCACCCTATTAGGAAGTAGCATTCTGCAAAAAAATTCTATCATTAAAAAATCAATGATAGGCGAAAGATATCCGCGGCACTAAAGATATTTACAGATTACAGATATACTCTGCTCTTGCAACGAATCTCTTGATACTTATACACTTGAGTCGCCGTGTCAGTTGCGAGAAAGGTTACAGCGTCCCTCTTGCAGCAGAGAATGCAATTGTCACGCATCCCATTACCGACGGCCTTATTATACACGCAGTTTACGTGATAATTCTTATCTCTGCCGTAAGGAGACGCTGTATGTTTTCTCTTCAAATGCGACGGTATTAAAATATGTGAGTAAACGAGATAGTGATATGATGTGATTTGACGCCAACATGGGACTCCACCTTTAAGATGCTTCCGGAAATATTAGAAACCTTGGAAACTAACGCTAAAAAGTGGTTTCCCGCTTGTCTTCTCGTTTTTAAGTAAGAAAAGATATCGAGCTGAGATTTTTTGATTTAATTAGAGAAGAACTTACTGATAGAGAACATCTTCATATTGATAAGTACTTTTTTAAAAAATATTGAAAAACAAAGTTAAAAAGTTGCTTTTTGACGAAAATTACAGACAATAATGGCGGCGAGCACACAGACAATTGAATCTATTTGTCGTTGTTCAGAAGGTGGCGCCAATTCGAGCAAGTGCCCGCAGCTGATCTAAAAACATTACCCAACATCATATTACTCCACATTATTTCTTTATTTTTCTACACTTTTTCGCCAAATTCATACCCTGACCCCCCTGCAGGGTCACTTCCTCTATTAATTCTAAAAAATTCCAACCCAAAATATTTTTTCTTTGTAAATTTGGTAAGTGTATTCTACGAAACTACTAGTTTTTCCCGGATGACATTACACTGAGAAAACATTATACTTAATTCAAATAGAAACATAATTTTAATAGTGATTTTGTTTAATTGAAATTAGTTTGTAAGCTTAATCCCAATATATAAATAATATCTGCTGCTTTAATTCAAAAATATTATTTGTTTCACTGAGAGAAGTCCGGGAACTAATACGTCCCGTGCGAGCCTTGAGTTGTACTTTTGAATGTTTTTATGTGAACCCTCGAATCGGAATGTCTTAAGCCCCGATGCGAAACGTGGAACGTTCTGAAGCGAGATTACACAGAACTTTTAGTGTTTGCCACCAGTTGTTTTCTCACATGCGAGAACAATGTTTGACTGGATCGGGGAGTCTCAGCACCCGATTCGGAACAACTCAAACACGACAAGCAGAGTAGCTCATAGCGACGTCTAGCGGGAACTATTACGTCTCGGTCTTCTCTCAGTGTTGAATAATTATGTTTAATTTAAATACATTTCCTATTTTGATTTAAACAGAAATTATGTTTAAAATTTTTATCTTTAATTCAAACTTAAAAGTTGATTATAAAATAATTTAAAATCAACCATAATTTATGTTTGAATTAAATATATTATTTCTTTAAATGAACCAAAAAATATGTTTTATTAAACTTAAATATGTTTAAATGTATAAGGTGTAGTTTCAATTTCTTAAAACTAAACAAGATCTCACAAACTATTTATTTTGCCGCTCGAAGGAATTGTACAATTTTAAACAATTAATTCTATTAAATAAATGAGATTCACCATTTTTATTATTAATTAATTTAGTTTTCTTTTAACTAAATATTAATTATTTTTGGTGACATTTTATGTTTGATTTTTAGTTTTGTTATTTTTTTCTTATTATGTTATGTAACATGTCCAGTCAAATTAGCATTTTTAGACTTTTTATCTCAGAACCGAAATTTATTTTCGCTTAAACCCTTCATTTTGGGACCAAAATAAAGTGCCTAAATTTGATACTTCGAACTCCTTCGGGAAAGCAAAAAATTTTTGCAAAATAGTTGAAAAAATCAGTTTTTTGATAATTACCGCTTCACAGTAAAAAAGGATTTTTTAATATAGCATTTTGGACGATTGAGCAAGCCGTCTGCTCAATTGTCCAAACGGCATTTGGACAATTGAACTGGTTGCTCAATTATCCGATGCATTAGGTCCAATCATCCCAAATGTTTTTCATAGCTAAAAAACTGCTGAATTAAGAAAAAAAGTACTGAAATGTTACAGAAACTTTAGAGAATTCTTAATTCCAGACAAATACAGAAAAATTAGGTATAAAAATACCTCGAGTGAGGAAAAAGAACAAGATTTCTAAAATATCACTTTTTAACTGACAGTGCAATGCTGTACTTGGAATTTAGTTGGCAAAGAAGTGCGGATTCTGATGAAGAGAAACACTTCATTATCCACTCTCAATACTCCTCATGTGGTAATATATAATTGTAGATTTTCAATAATAGTGTATTAACAATAACATTTTATTTTGCTGAATTCTCTCTTTTTTAAAATGAGAAACCGAAATCTACAATATATTACCACATGAGGAGTATTGAGAGTGGATAATGAAGTGTTTCTCTTTATCAGAATCCTCGCTTCTTTGCCAACTAAATTCCAAGTACAGCATTGCACTGTCAGTTAAAAAGTAATATTTTAGAAATCTTGTTCTTTTTCCTCACTCAAGGTATTTTTATGCTTAATTTTTCTGTATTTGTCTGGAATTAAAAATTCTCTTAAGTTTCTGTAACATTTCAGTACTTTTTTTCTTAATTCAGCAGTTTTTTAGCCACGAAAAACATTTGGGATGATTGGACCTAATGCATCGGATAATTGAGCAACCACTTCAATTGTCCAAATGCCGTTTGGACAATTGAGCAGACGGCTTGCTCAATCGTCCAAAATGCTATATTAAAAAATCCTTTTTTACTGGGTTTCCATTACATTTAAGGGTAGAAGTAGTTATTATTAAAAAGAAAGTTTATAAAATTCTGAGTAATTTAAAAAAAGTGAACCTTGTAGCTCAAAAATTGACCGAGATATGCTCTCCGCAAAAAACCCGTTTTTTCGTGATTTTAGCCAAAATTCGTTATTTTTCAGTTTAACTACTTCTAAAATAATGATTTTTTTTAAATGACTAACAGAGGACTTAAAGCTGAATAAATTCCTGACAATTTGCGACAAAGAAAAATAAAATAGCTTTAATAGTTTAAGAGATACAGTCCCTCAAAGTTGACCCTTTTTGAGGTAAAATAGCAAAAATTCTGTTTTTCGCAAATAACTATAAGTTTTTGTTATGTTTTTAATCTAAACATACAAAAGTTATATTTGTATTTCATTGTTTGTATATAAAAGTGTGACTAAGACTTTAAGATGTTTTTTTCTTCTGCAAAAATATTAGAAAAGATTACAAATTTTTTTTTAAGAATATTAAAAATCATATAACACGAAAACCAAAAATTAAATTTAACATACTGAGCAGTTTCAAGACATAAATATAATAATATTTTTTTATTTTTATAATTATTTCTTTAAATTTTCAGTTTGCTTGTAAACTGTATTATTTCAAGAATTCGTTATAAGCGAAGAAAATTTGAAAGTCGGTTACAAAACATACTTTTTAAACTCGTATAAACTATGCTATATTAGTTTAGTTTAGTCAAGCGATAGAAAAACTTTATATAAATTCATTACACATTAGAAGAATTATTTTATTGAAGTATTCTTCCTTCTTTGTCAAAAGATGACACCGAGATTTATTGCTAGTCATGATATAAGCCGCGGTATAAACTTAGGGGCCGTCCATAAACCACGAGGACAATTTTTCACCAATCTTTGACCACCCCCCATCTAATATGGAACAACAATTTTTACTTTATGCAATTGACCTTAATTTTGTCACTTGGTGGTTTCTAAGGTCGCTGATTACGAATTTTATGTAAGTTTTCATAAATTTAAAATGGCGGAATTTTCTTTTTAATTTATGCAATTGACCTTAATTTTGTTACTCGGGAGTTCTAATACCAGTCAGGTAGGTGTAAATGTCCTAGGAGCGCTCACTGACAATTGACTTCTGTTTTAGAACTTGCACCGACTCATAACCAGCGAGCGTGCATAGAAATTTTTTTTTAATTTCTCTTCCCTATATTATATTAGCCGCTTTGAATTTTTAAAAACAAACATCGTATTCGTAATCAGCGACCTTAAAAACCACCGAGTGACAAAATTAGGATCAATTGCATAAAGTAAAAATTTTGTTCCATAATGGATCCGCCATTTTGACTTATTGGAAACTAAAATCGAATTCGTAATAAGCGTAATCAAAATTTAAAAATTCAAAATGGCGATCGACAAATTTCAAAGTTTACTGACTTTAAATTTTTTCGTTGGCTATTTTGGAGCCGTTATTTTGAATTTTTAATATTTCATTTACTACCGAGATTTTCCTTTTAGATGCCACTATAGCGGTCATACACATTGGTGGCACGAATTATTTTTGCCCCTATAGACGACATACACTGGGGAGGGATTAAAGCGTAAAAAAATTATTAAACTTAAAAAAATGAAATTTTTTTGTGTTTTTGAAATTATAACCGCTATATTTAATTTTCGAGTTGAACGAAATTCTAATTTTTTAAATTCAATATTTTCAGTCTTTTCAATTACATATATTTCCAAAAATTAATATACATGGTGGATATCACGTCAAAACTCCACCCAAAAAAAAATGTTGTCCAATTATTCCCAGATTTTTTTTTTATGATATGCCCTATAGGTTAGTAATTTATCATATAAATTTTTTTGAATTTTATAAAAAATTGTCCAAGGGGGAGGGGGTAGAAGTTCTGAACTTTTGCGTGACGCGCTCCACTTTGATTATTTCTTATAATTAGAGGAAAAAATTTTTAAAAAAATTAGAATATGGGTTTTTTTAGATTTTTTCATGGGCTTTCGAATGGCAAAGTCTATTTTCAAAAATTTTTTTATTTTGACATAAATTCTGAAAAAATAAAAATAAATTTTCACTTTTCGCATCTTTGGGTTCATTTTTTCTTTTTTCTTTTATTTTTAAATGAAAGCTGAGCTTTTTTCTGATGAAATACTTGTTTTTCAAAAAAACCGTTTTTTTTTTGTTTTCGAGAAATGAATTTTTGAATATAGCGCATCACGTCGTCGCGCCGCAATTTAATTTATAAAACGTTACAATGAACTATTTTCTGCATTTTACAGAGTTGAGACTGACATTAGAACAATATAATGCCTGCATTATAGTTTTTTTTTTTTTAAATTAAAAAAAATATTTATTTTTTAAAATTTTTAACAAAATTTAAAAAAAAATTTTTTAGACTTTTATTTTTAATTTAATGCCTACAATTTATTTATTTTCATTTCTAAAGTAAAAAAAAGCGAACAGAAAAATAAAATACAGGCATTAAATTAAAAATAAAATTGCAAAAAAATTTTGTTAAAAATTTAAAAAAATAAATATTTTTTTTAATTTAAAAAAATAAAAAAAAACTATAATGCAGGCATTATATTGTTCTAATGTCAGTCTCAACCCTGTAAAATGCAGAAAATAGTTCATTGTAACGTTTTATAAATTAAATTGTGGCGCGACGACGTGATGCGCTATATTCAAAAATTCATTTCTCGAAAACAAAAAAAACGGTTTTTTGGAAAACAAGTATTTCATCAGAAAAAAGCTCAGCTTTCATTCAAAAATAAAAGAAAAAAGAAAAAATGAACCCAAAGATGCGAAAAGTGAAAATTTATTTTTATTTTTTCAAAATTTATGTCAAAATAAAAAAATTTTTGAAAATAGACTTTGCCATTCGAAAGCCCATGAAAAAATCTAAAAAACCCATATTCTAATTTTTTTTAAAATTTTGTCCTCTAATTATAAGAAATAATCAAAGTGGAGCGCGTCACGCAAAAGTTCAGAACTTCTACCCCCTCCCCCTTGGACAATTTTTTATAAAATTCAAAAAAATTTATATGATAAATTACTAACCTATAGGGCATATCATAAAAAAAATTTGGGAATAATTGGACAACATTTTTTTTGGGTGGAGTTTTGACGTGATATCCACCACATATAAGAATAATATTTCAGAATTATTTTTAAGGGGCACACCTAGTGTGAGCGCCTAAAAAAACGGTGATTTTTAGGAATTTTTTTTTTAAGAATGTATTGCGTCAAATGTTTTGAATTTTTTTACCTTTATTTGTCTATAAATAAGTTATTAATTTTTTATTTTTGTAAAGAAAAATACATATTTTTTTAAAAGTTATGTCCCATCTCGCAAGTGTAAAAAAAAAGTTGTCCCACTGCTGCAGTGATTGCGGCCTTCTGAGTGACTGAAATAAAAAAAAAACAAAAAGATTATTAAACTAGAAGACATTTGCCGTACTATGAAATTCGATAGTTTTTGGCATCCAAAAATTTTATTTTTTATCCAAAAAAAAATTGGAGCCTCATAGAACGGCAAATATCTTCTAGTTTAATAATCTTTTTGGTTTTTTTGATTTCAGTCACTCAGAAGGCCGCAATAACTGCAGCAGTGGAGAAACTGGTTTTTTTTATATATAGCGAATAACTCTTTAAATAATAGATATTTTTCTTTGCAAAAATTAAATTGACCCGTCTCTATTACAAAAAATAATTTTTTTGCCATCATTTCTCCGTCTATACTCCGGATAATTTTTTGATTCATAATTTGTTTTTGGAGAAAATGGTTTAGGATAATTTTTTCGTGCATAATTTTGTTTCAGGATTCATACAAGGAGAATATACATTTTGCTTTCCACAAGGTCCATGAACTTGAAACTGCTTCACAATTTTATAAAGTTCTTAATTCTTTTTCTCATCAGGAATTTCTGCACATATTATTTTATCTACAGTTTCTGCATCACGAATAGCAAACTTTTTATCTAAAAAAAATATTGAATGTACATGAGGCAATCCACGCTTTTGAAATTCTATTACATATACATAAGCAATGACTGGACCAAAAATTTGTTTATCTTTTATTTCACACATTAATTCTTTTACTTTCTTTTGGAAAACTCGGGCAACAATATCTGGTCGGTCAGATGCAGTTTCCGAATCCAACAAATTTTCCATAATCTCAGGCCATTTTGGATTACATGTCATTGTAATAAATAAATCTGGTTTTCCAAATTCTTGAACTAATCGCATAGCGTCCATAAAACATTGTTGATAAGCACGTGGTCCTCCAGTAAATGTAGAAGGTAAAATAATCATTTTTCCTGGTCGAATATTTTCTTCTGTTGCTTTATTATTGATATAATCCATTAATCCACAGTACATTTCTGCTCGAAGTTTTTTCTGTTCATAACAAATATATTTTAAACGCTCACCTTCTACTTTTGACCAACTATCAACAATAAATTGTTGAGTTAATTTACCCATTTGTAAACATGGATTAAATGTTCCTCTATAAGACAAGCGATACATATAAAATTGTAAAGGAGTAATATTACGAACACCATCAGTATGTTTCATATTTACAGTCCATCCTGGATCACCTGACGGAAACATTAAAGGATATGTCATAGGATCAGCATGTGTGCTAAGACTACTAATTGGAATACTTTTAGAACCCCTTGGGTGAATACATATATCACGTTCAATTGGAGGTTCACCATCTTCGCTACAAATATGACTGCTACTTCATTGCAAGACGGAACATTATATTTGCTTTGAGAAAATTTTCTATCACGTTTAAACCACATTTGAATACTTCTCGGACACTCATTCATTAATTTTGCCCTTGCTTCTTCTTCCAATTCCAATTCTTTCATCATTTTAAATGACTTTGCATAAATATTAATATCTCTTAGTAAAATATCTATTTCAGTCATTAGTAATTGCAAACACTTTTTATTACATTAATTATTCAATCGTTCCATCACCGCTTCGTCAGTATCAAGAATATACAATTGACCATATTTTCGGTTATCTCCATCATCAGGATGAAGCGTGTATGTATTATGATACACTTGTCCATGTATACGAAAAACATAAGGAACATATCCTTTTGTAACTTCTAATTTAGCTCCCATGCTAGCAAATGCACACGAACTATTATAAGAACGAATATTTTCCTTATAATGCTTACTTTTAAAGTTATTATCAAATAATAAATTTTTCAAATACAAAGGATAAGGATTTAAATCATACAATTTTACTTTTCCTTTATGACAACAACTACTAAATTTTTTATCCGGTGGCCTTTCACACAAAAATGTAACGCGTCACAAAATATACATTTGACATTCATTAAACCTAAATAATTTTGGAACACTCTATTTTTATCAAAATCTTCAGATAAGATAATTCCAACTCCTAAAGTTTCCATAATTTTCCTATTTTTTAATCAATTTTACTTGTTAAATCCTGTTTTTTGCGCTGCTCTTTTCCTAATTTTGTTTCCAATAACAATTTCTTTTTTTTACTTTCTAAATTATTATTTTGTTGTTTTTTTTATCATCGTCTGTTTCTAAAGATAATTCTTTTCTTTTATGATTTAAATTGTTTTGTTTCATTATTTGTTTTTCATCTACATTTTTCGCTTTTCTGTAATTATGTTTTCTTAATCTATCAATCTCTAGTCTTATTTTTTTCTGTTCATCTGTTTCTTCAAACCTTGCCTTCCTTTTCCTCTCCTTGTCCTTGTCCTTGTCTGATTCTTTTCTCAGCAGTTTTTCAAATTCAGTAATATGATTGTCATTTAACTTTTTTCCTTCAGTATTTAAAATTTTATAATCTTCATCACTTAAATTTTGTGGATCTTTTGTTTCATTTTCTATTTCTAGAGCTACTTTAATTTTTTTACCTTTTAAATTGTTTTGCTTCATTACTTTCTCTTTATCTATATTTATAGTTTTTTTGGTAATTACGTTTTCTCAGTCTATCATTTTCTAGTCTGATTATTTTCTGTTCATCTGTTTCTTTGAGCCTTTCCTCCCTTTTCCTCTCCTTATCTTTTATTGCTCGATGTCTCTTTTTCTCATAGTTTTCATTTTTATTAAGCTTCTCCTCTGAATATTCTGTAGATATACCTCTATTCACATTATTATTACTAACAATGATACTAGTTTCACAAATGGAAGACGAGTTTGGTATTTCTATGAGTTTTGTAGCTCCATCCGTTAAAAGACGTTTTCAATCATACTCAACAAAAAAAGGTCTAATAACATTGGTCAATTCCACAGAAGGAAATGAAATTAAACGATTATTTTTAAACATAAAAATTAGATGTCGTCTCATTTCACTATGAATATAATTAACAGTATTTGGCAATTCATTGTAATACAGAGATGTTGCAAACGCTATTGCATATATGCCACAGTTAATTCCATTCGGCTGTAGAATAACATGAAAAAACTACCGGTGGTTTGAAAGGATATTATCTAAGTAAATGGGTGATTCTCCAAAAAACCTCATTTTGCATGTAATCAAGATTTTCTAAATAATTATAATCATTTGGGAAAATACCAAGTCATATTTCCCTATTTTATCACTTTTTCTAAATGTTCTGCAAGAAAAAGTTGTAAAATTTTATTGTTTAATACATTTTAAAAATATTTTACCACCTCAAAATCGATTTTCTAACCTGTCATCTAGGTGCTTTTCATTTTTTCAATAGGTAAAACAATTATTTAAAACATGAAAATTGGTACTTTATTAATTTTTTCTAAAAGTTATGATATTTAAGAATAATTTTCAAAAATATAAATAAAATATGTCGTGTAGTTTTTTTAAATATAGAAAATGAAATTTGTTATGTAGTACCGCGTCATTGCTCTCACTCGTTGAATATTATCCAATATTTTTGCTGTGGGTAGAGATATTGATTAATTATTGTGATTAATATTTAAATTAACATCTCTAATATTAATTTCTTAAGTTACTTTTTAAAAAATGTCATTATTTTGCGTTAAAAAAATTAAAATTGAGACATAAGCAGAGATTCACAACCTAAAGCGTCATTCCTCTCACCCCTAATAAAAACAATATTAATATATATAAATTGATCGCAAATTTTTTTCACATAAAGTTATCCTTTATAAACATGATAGGGCATTATAAGCTGGAGAAAAATTATTTGTCAATTAAATAAAATTAAAAAATGTTGAAATCGTCATTCCTCTCACTTTTTTGAATAAAAATTAAAAATTGATATGATTGTCGGTTGTTTACAAACTGCCAGTGAAAAGTGAACCTAAAATGTATGAAAAATAATTTTTGACAATTGTTTAAAGAGATTTTTGATAACTGTAAGTATTTCAAAATCTATAAAATTTATAGATGATATTAATAAATTATAATTTTTAAATAATTTTTTGTAAACAGAAAAATATATATAATAAAAAACGCCGGCGCCAAATTTTAACCTCTTAATTTTTTTGTAAATTTTAATTTAAAATATATACTTCAAAAGCTAAAAGTTAGCATGATCATGCTATAGAGGTGGTAGATTTTTGAAAGCTCAATATAATTGACTGCATTATTCCATAAATAATAATTTTTTTTCTTTTCTGTTTGTAACTCACAAAAAGGAGTATTTCGGGAGAATCACCCAAATATTTTTTTTGCTCTTTATTTAAGTATCCCTTATTAAGACTGTTATAAATATATAGCCTTAATCCATCATAATAAGTACAAATCCAATGACCAGATTTGCAAGCACCACTAAAAAGTATTTGAATGTGCTTCTGATTTTTATCAATCGGAATAATGAATTCAGGCGTAATTAAATATAAAGTACTTTGCATGTTAAATGCTAAATTTGATTCTCTTCTCAACAGCTTTTCGAATTCAGTAATATGATTGTCATTTAACATTTTTCCTTCAGTATGTAGAACTCTATGATCTTTATCACTTAAATAAACCTTTTCTTCTTTGTTAGACATGATTTTTTAATAAAATGAACAAATAATAGAATATTTTTCAAAAACTTATTTTTATAAAACAGGTTTAAACTTAAAACTTCTAAATCATAACTAAATAAATGAAAATAATGAATAAATATAAATAAATTTTTATAATTTATTTTATATTTTATTTTTTATATAAACATTTTTTTACATTTAAATTTATTTTGTTTATTATATATTTTAATTTTAATAATAAATAGTCATCTAACTTCTTATAAATCTCATATTTATCTCATAAATCATAAATTCGCATAAATAACATAAGTCACATAAATCTCATTTTTGTCCCATATAAATCAAATAATTTTCATAATTACTGTAAAAAGATTGGTACTAATTTAGTACTAATTTTAGTACTGAATCTTCATTTGGTTCTATTTTAATACCAATAATCAGCTCTAATTTAGAACCATTTATTTACAGTGATAAGTCACATAAGCACATATAACTCACGAATCTCAAATGAATTATAAACACCTACAATTTATAAAGCTGATATAAATCATAAGCACATAATCTCATATAAATCATAGGCACATAAGTACAATTAAATATATTAAAAATTGCAATACCTTACATTTCATATTTCGTATTTTGGCTTGAAAGTAAAATTCCCCACTTTTCCTTCCTCCATCAAATTCTGTTCCTCTCTTTCTACCTGACCCGAAAAATGGAGAAAACATGATACCCCCTTCTAAACTCAAAAAGTGGGCATTACTTTCTTAACTATTCGTCTCTCTTTCGCTCCCACTCTAAACTAAAAGGAGGGACAATACCTCCCTCCCTCTCTTTCTCTCTCACTGTAAACAGAATATATAAGGAAAGACTAACTTAATATATATAGATATAATAATAATATTTGCCTCTCTTTCGCTCCTACTCTAAACTAAAAGGAGAGGCGATATACTTCCCTCTCTTTCTCTCTATCAACCTTTCTCTCTCACTGTGGACAGAATGTACACGATCTGGACAGACTGAATGAAAGAATACGAAGTTTATTATAGTTAATAATGTATAGTTATTTGCGAAAAACAGAATTTTTTCAATTTAACCTTAAAAAGAATCAACTTTGAGGGACTGTATCTTTAAAACTATTAAAGCCTTTTTATTTTTCTTTGTCGCAAATTGTCAGGAATTTATTCAGCTTTAAGTCCTCTGTTGGTCATTTTTAAAAAAAATCATTATTTTAGAAGTAGTTCTGAAAGAACTGAAAAATAATGGAAATACAGCCCTGACTGTCAACACGTGGTTATAATAGGTCTCTCGTTTTTAGAGTTTTTTATGTGTTTCGGCTAATTTGATAAAATATTTGCCTATACCTAGTTACGGACATTATAGGTGTCTATATTTTCTAGAGTTTATTTTTCCTTTCTTGTGACTTTTTTCGACGTTTTTAGGATTCCGTACACCGTAGGTGTACTGACGGAACCCTTATGAAATCACTCGTGTGTCCGTCCCAGCCACGCAAAATGGGCTGTCCCCCCCCTTAACTTCTACAAATCTCAACCTGGTGAGCTGAAATTCGGTAGGGATCTTCAGTTTTAAGTGCAGATTACAGGAAAAATATAGCGAACCCAATTGATCGACATATTTGCGAACTAGGAGGGAAAGAAATTGAATTTTTTCGAAAAAATTGCAAAAAATGCCCCTGTCCCCCCTTATTAATTTTTACAAATCTCAAACTGGTGAGTTAAAATTCGGTAAGGATTTTCATATCTATTTATATATATTTTTATTATTATATAATAATATATATATTTATATTTTTTTCTGTTATTTGTAAATAAAACATAAGAATCGAATATGGATTTTTGTAGTTTTTTCTTGTAATCTGCATGTAAAAATATACATATGTATACCAAATTTCAGCTCAATAGGTTTATATATATGTTAATTTTAATCAATCATATTTCTTCTATATGTACCTATATTTTTATAAAAAATGAGTTTTGTTTTGGTGTACGTAACCCTCGATCTTAGTGCGAGTGCAACTCGCACTTGTCCGATTTTTTTTATTCTCTTTTGCTCATGTGAGTGATACTATTAATTCTAAATACATTTATCCTTTAGTGTATCACGCAAAAAATGCCACCAAGAATTTATCTTGAGGTTCCAAAGGAGATAATATGTAGATTTTGCATAGGAAATGTGGTTATCTCTACCTCTTGCCCAGGATGTAATGCACCCTACCGCCCAAGTTGTTCAAAAAAACAGTTCTCATTACTGGCGTTGGTTTTACTAAGTGCTGTGGCCCTGATGCTTCCCGGCCTTCTACTCCCACCGAGACACCTACAGATGAAAACAGTGCCATGCTTTCTCTGTCAACACCAGCTATTTCCATAGAAGCGCTCTCTATTCAAATGGCAACAATAGCGACAACACTAATGGACAGATTAAATAAAATAGAAACTTCTATAACATCACTAAATAATGATTTTTCCGAATTTGGACGTAGGATTGACAAAATTGAATCCAATTTAAACATTTTAAATAACAATACTACAACTATTTCTGATAGAGTTGATGTTAATGAATCAAAAATTGCCAACTTAGAAACCATCACATCTCAATTCGAAACTTATGACACAATATTTGGTGAGTTCGAGGACAGATTGAGAAGAAAACTGAATTTTCTTATTTTTTGCATGTCTGAATCTACTAACCACTCTGGATCTTTTGATCAAGAGCATGACTCTATCACAGTAATTTCTAAAAAACCGCTGCCAAGTTGTACATTTTTATAATTTTGGTGTTTTTTTTTTTTTTTTTTTTAATTGTTTATACTCCTGCCCTATTGGCCTTACGCACTTTGACAAGAGTCCCCGAGAAATACTTTTTTGGATTAAGCATAACCATTCTACTTTAGAAATTTTCTATATATTAACCTAATTTTGCGTCTACAGCCGACTTTATTAGGAGTACTTGCATTACGCCTGGACCACCCGTCAATGGGTTTTCTCGCCAGAGAAGAGGGAAACTGTAGAAAACCTCTCTGAGTACAACCGGTTTATCGACAGTCGAGTTCTAATGGTGTGTACCGGACAATAATCGACGGTGCACATCATTATACCTCGACGTCAAACCTCCCGCTCAGATTGTCTCACGTGCCGGAAAAATACCAAGCCAAGTGGGCGCGAACCAAGGGTACTTATACCCTTGGTCCTTAAACGACCACCAACGCCAGGCATCTATCCGACTGAGCCAATCTGTCGGTTAATTTTGGTGTTTATTTCATGAACACTTTGCTTCCTCATAGAAATAATAATAATAATTGAAATATACACGGAGAAAATTTGTTCCTTACATTTTACCGAATTTTTCAATAAAGTTGGGATATAGTAGCATAATCGTAATTTTTAATAATTTTTATATTATTTTTTCGGCAACAATATTTAAAATCTAATGTGATATCTTTATTCCTTAAGAACTAGTACTGTAAAAGTTGAAAAAAATTGAAACTGAACGTTTAATGTAAATTAAATAAATACCTCCTTGATGGGAACTAACGTTTCAGGAATAGTTCGGTAAAACTTTCTTGACTTGCTTAAAGTGTTAGTTTTCAGGAATAGTTCGGTAAAACTTTCTTGACTTGCTTAAAGTGTTAGTTTGCAGGAATAGTTCGGTAAAACTTCCTTGACTTGCCTAAAGTTTTAGTTTTCTGGATTGAAATACTTTATTTCAAGTGTCCCGCAGTCAAATGAAAGACTTTCACACTAATAGTTGATTTTCCAACTTATTTAGACTTAATTAATAATCATTTTATTATTATTTAAATTAAAATTCAATTAATTAATTATTTTAAACACTTATTAATTGCCAAATATGTAATAAATGCTTTTAAATCATGTAAAAAGAAAATATAAAATGGCAATAACATACTTATTTTTTTAACATATAATTTATTCATTTTAATTAAATATGAATAATAGTAAGTAAGTAAGCAACCAATCAAGAAAGCAAGTAAGCAAGTAAACATAAGTAAGTAAGCAAAAAGGAAATAAATAAGTAAGCAATTAAACATATAAGTAAGTATGTAAGTAAGTAAATAAGTAGGTAAGCAAGTAAGCAAAAAGGAAATAACTTGCTTGTTTACTAGCTTACTTTCTTATTTGCATACTTACTTGCTTATTTCTTTCTTGCTTACTTTGCTTACTTATTGCTTACCTACTTATTTGCTTACTTCCTAATTTCCTTCTTGCTTACTTGCTTGTTTTCTTTCTACTTACTTACTTCCTTATATGCTTACTTGCTTATTTTCTTTTCGCTTTTTAATACCTCACAATTATTATTTAATTCTTGCACTTTTAATATGTATATTTTTAATTTTAAACACAAAAATTTGAGAATAATAAGGATTTTCATAAATTATTGTTTTATTCCATTAAATACAAATTTAAACATTTTTCTTTATAATAATAAAAACATAATTTAAAAATATTTCATAAATTGACCTTGAATATAGTTAGAAATGAGTCATTAATATAAATAATTTTTAATTTTGTACAACGATAGTTTATTAATTTGAATCTTTCTCACAAGCGGTGAAATAAAATTGAGATTAATATATAAGGACAGTTGAAATTTTCTGAAGCATTAATGTAAAGCGTGCGATGTGTGTATTAGTGTATGCGTTTAGAATGTACTGTAGGCAGGTGTATCAATTAGTATTTGTTCGTAAACAATTGTAGGGGGTTTAGGTAGTGATTAAAGTAGGTAAATTGAGAGTTACGGCAGTATTAATATAGATCTACTGAAGTAACATTATTTTTTATTTTTGTTCTTCAAGTTTTACCGAACTTTCAGTAAATTGCAACTCGTCAGTTTTTACCGAAGACTTTATCTTACGTTTTACCGAACTTTCAATAAATATGAATGTAGCGAGCACTTGGCTTACGTTTTACCGAACTGTAAGTGAAGCGCTAATACATGTATCGTGAGCTTTATGATTTTTACATTATTTTTCAATGCAATTTCTTTTACAGTCTAGTTCTTGAAAAATTACTGTTTTGACACTTCATCCCAGATTTACCGAACTAAATTCAGTAAAATTTCAGGAATAAATTTTCTCTGTGTAAGAATTAATTTTTATAAAAGAGTTAAAAATTATTAAATCTTGGTCCAAAAAATATTTTTTTATATATTCTATAAGATGGTTATAATAGTTTAATAATTACACAAGAATGTTAATAAACAAGAATGTTGAAAAAATTATATTTTCCACAATTTTTTATTTTTCAAATACCAATAATTTAATAATTTTTGACCGAATCAGGTTTAAAAATAGGTCAATCGAAGCCTTTTTTAATGCTCTACAAGTTGGTAATGATACTTTTAAAGTTACTTTTATATTTTTGAACAAAATTTTCAAAAAATTGTTAATTTCGAAAAATTTAGATTTTTAAAACTTTAATATCTCTGGCTAATATAGACGAAAAATGTTCAATGAAAGCTCAAAAGATGCGTCTGAAAAAACTCTACAAAACTAAAGAAAAACATTTATAGGTGTCCTAACATTTTTTTAAGTTATAGCCAAAAAACGTTTTATTACAAAATGAAAAATGGAAAAAATATAGTCAAACTTTATAAATGAGGCAGAAAATACTCTTACTTTATGTCCCCGGAAAGACCTACAATTTAAAAAAAATTGAGGCCTTTAGCTCTTTCTCGTTCTGAGATATTGAGGCAAATGTAATGTTAGTACACACACACACATACATCGGGACATTTTTTTAAAATCCGTTTATTGGACTTCTGAGATAAAATTACATCAAAATATTTTTTTTATTTATTTATAACATTTATACGGGCAATGCCTATTCGTGCATAAAGTACTAAAAGATTAGGTCACGGTAGTCTTCAAGCACTTTTAGGTGTACCTAAAATGAGTCAAAATTGTGCTAACGCAGTTTTATCTGGAATCGTCCCAAGATTCCAAATTTTCATTTCCGAAAATCGTAGCTGATTCTTTTTTCGAAAAAACATATATGGGCAATTCCACGTGAGATTTTAGTCGACCTCTTAAAATCGGCCAAAAATATTTTTTTTCTATTCTGTATCGAAAAAAACAGATACGTATTTTTTTATTTTTGTTTAATTGTCCAAATTTTCGAGTTATGAATTTTCGAAATTTTGGACTTGTAATTGTAGACCTATATTCAGTAGCTTATAAGTCCATTTCGGGACTTTTTGGAAAATCTCCTCTATATTATAAGGTATAAATAAATTTAAAAAAATCCGACCAAAAGTTAAAAAAAATTAATTTGTTTATATAAAAAAAATTTTTTGTTTATATTTCTTAAAAGTCGAAAGAAAACTAAAAGTTTCATTTTTTGACAACATTTTCCTAAACTCAATATTTTCGGACTTATAAGCTACTGAATATAGGTCTACAATTACAAGTCAAAAATTTCGAAAATTCATAACTCGAAAATTCGGACAATTAAACAAAAAAAATACGTTTCTAATTTGTTTCGATACAGAATAGAAAAAAAAATATTTTTGGCCGATTTTAAGAGGTCGACCAAAATCTCACGTGGAATTGCCCATATGTATGTTTTTTTCGAAAAAAGAATCAGCTACGATTTTCGGAAATGAAAATTTGGAATCTTGGGACGATTCCAGATAAAACTGCGTTAGCACAATTTTGACTCATTTTAGGTAAACCTAAAAGTGCTTGAAGACCACAGTGAGGTATAATGAAAAAAAGTTTATAAATATGTCAAAAAAGCACAATCGAAAATTTTGCTAATACAATCCTTCCTCTATGAGAAAGCAATTAAGTCAATCCTTTCTGAATTCTCCACGATATATACTGACTCATTCAAAACTATAAGATTAGGTAAATTCTCTCAGGCACGTATGTTTCCTAGGCCCATTAAAGTGATATGCGATTCAGCAGAATCAGTGACAATATTTCTATCCATGGTGAGGAAACTAAGGGCGGTATTCATAGTCGATACTTATTTCTTAAGCAGCGACTTAAGCTGCCACCTAGATTCATAGTCGTGCAATAAACATTGCCTTAAGCCGCAACTTAGGGTACGGTCCCATGTTGAGCAGAAAACACAATGCAAAGCAGAATTTCGTTAGAGTGGAAAGGATAGTGATATCTGACTATCTCTCTTGCACTCACGAAATTATGCTTTGCATTCTGTTTTCTGCTCAGCATGGAACTGCACCCTTAAGCTTATGCTTGACAAAGTAAATGCTTCGATTTTGAGATGCATAGTCCCATCTTAAAAATGCCAAGTATTCATAGTCAAATAAGATGATCTTATTTGCCATTGCCGGTGAACTTATTTGAACGAATTGAGGTTATGATTTTAAGTCAACGTTTTACATGACTTAAGCATAATTACTTATTGTCTTTTATTACAAATATTTATAATAAAAATAAAAAGATTTTTGATTAAAAACAATTTAATAATAATTATAATTTAATAATTTAAAAAAAAGGTTCAAAATTTATAAAATTTTCACGAGAAATAAAAAGTATTTTTTTTCATCGAAATGTTGAAAAAACATTTCGATATGCATCCACACACATACATCCGGAGAATATGTTCCCCATGTTGAAATATTTATATACACTATACTTGAAAATTTGTAAAAATAATTGATTCTAAGGAAATCGACACCTTATGAGGAAATAAAACTGTTAATCAAGATTCGCGGTAGAGAATCGCCGCCAAGTAAAAAGCAAAAACCGCGAATATATAATAATATATAATAATATAATTTATTATAAATATTTATAATAAAAATAAAAAGATTTTTGATTAAAAACAATTTAATAATAATTATAATTTAATAATTTAAAAAAAAGGTTCAAAATTTATAAAATTTTCACGAGAAATAAAAAGTATTTTTTTTCATCGAAATGTTGAAAAAACATTTCGATATGCATCCACACACATACATCCGGAGAATATGTTCCCCATGTTGAAATATTTATATACACTATACTTGAAAATTTGTAAAAATAATTGATTCTAAGGAAATCGACACCTTATGAGGAAATAAAACTGTTAATCAAGATTCGCGGTAGAGAATCGCCGCCAAGTAAAAAGCAAAAACCGCGAATATATATTCTCGAAATATCGGCTGTTTTTCGATAAAATTGAATAACTCGAGTAAATCTTAACCGATTTGGCTCATTCTTTTTTCGTTAGCTAAAGAATCAAAAAAGAAAAAATTCTGTTAAGTTTATTCAATATTTTATATACCGTCAACCGGGGCTATTTTGTGCACCAAATAGCTTTTTTTTATTCAAAGATTTATTTAAATTCAGAATTAAGAGAATAAAAAAAAATCACCTTTTGATATATGTTGTGGACATCCTTCTGAAGCTTTCCTATAAATTTGGCAAAGAAAAAAATTTTTTTGTCTTAGTTATAGTCATTGAAAGTCGTGCACACAATAACTCCCGGGATGGGGCTATTTTGTGCATCGAACTTTGTTTTCCTATAATGTTGCGTAAACATTTTTTTAATCGTTTCTGCTTCATAAAATCTTTTGTGTATATATTTGAGGTAAGTTAAGAAAAGAATGACCTAGTAAAATTTTTTTTGTAGATATATTATACAAAAAATGTAAAATAAAGCACTAAAATTTTGCTAAAATCTGAATTTACTAAAAATTAACAATCTTTCTTTAAATTGTATATTACGCAGATAGTAAATAACATTTTTTTCTTTTTTAATATGGGCAATTCTACGTGAGATTTCAGTCGACCTCTTAAAATCGGCCAAAAATATTTTTTTTCTATTCTGTATTGAAAAAAAACAGATACGTATTTTTTTATTATTTTTTTGGAGGCCAAATTTTTGAGTTATGAATTTTCAAAATTTTCGCTTTTTAAATGTAGCTATATTTTTAATGTCAGATAACTCAAAAAATATTGCTTCTTTTCATTTTTTGACAAGAAAAAAAAAGTTTTGTTTTTCTCTCTACTTTTGAATAATCAAAACAAAAAAATTTTTTTTTTCATTTTTTATTAAAAAAATAAAAAAAATTTATAAACAAATTAATTTTTTTTAACTTTGGGTATGATAAAATTTTAATTTTCTTTTTCTAAAACATACCTGGAAATGATAAGAAGGTTTTGCAAAAAGTTTCAGAGTGGGCCTGACAAATTTGATGGGTCCAAAAAAAAAATTAAGCTGTCCGTGCAGGTCGCACGCACGTGGCACAATGGGATTTTTTTACAATTTATTATTAAAAATTGTCTAGAGCCTACAAATTTTATCGGATTTTGATTATTATTGAATTTTTAGGCTCTAAACAATTTTTAATAATAAATTGTAAAAAAATCCCATTGTGCCACGTGCGTGTGACCTGCACGGAGAGCTTAATTATTTTTTTGGACCCATCAAATTTGTCAGGCCCACTCTGAAACTTTTTGCAAAACCTTCTTATCATTTCCAGGTATGTTTTAGAAAAAGAAAATTAAAAATTTATCATACCCAAAGTTCAAAAAAATTAATTTGTTTATAAAATTTTTTTATTTTTTTAATAAAAAATGAAAAAAAATTTTTTTTGTTATGATTATTCAAAAGTAGAGAAAAAAACAAAACTTTTTTTCTCTTGTCAAAAAATGAAAAGAAGCAATATTTTTTAAGTTATCTGACATTAAAAATATATCTTCATTTAAAAAACGAAAATTTTGAAAATTCATAACTCAAAAATTTGGCCTCCAAAAAAATAATAAAAAAATACGTATCTGTTTTTTTTCAATACAGAATAGAAAAAAAATATTTTTGGCCGATTTTAAGAGGTCGACTGAAATCTCACGTGGAATTGCCCATATATATTTTATAATAATATACTAATATAATTATAAAATGATCGTTTAAACACTTATAAATAACTTTAAAACATCATTTCAATAGGAGCTTTTTTAATAGTTTTGAATGATATTTTTAAAAAACTTGAAATAAATATTTTTAAGGTTAAATAGATAACAATTTAATATCTAATATGCTTTTCAAGTTATTTTAAGAGAAACGAGAAAATAGTTTTAAAACTAATTTGAAAAACTTATAAATATTAATTAATGTTCATTTTTTGAGGTTACGTTGTGCACCGATTGAGCTTTTAATCGTTTTAATGATTTTAATTAACGTATTTACAGTTTTTTACAGAAAAGTGAGACAAAAATGTATTAAAATGATAAACTGAATCTTCTTTACTTACTAAATAAAACATTTATAAAAAATATTTGATGTTTTTAAGTGCACAACATAGCCCCATGGAATCCTGGTTTTTCAGTTTCTTCCACTTTTCTCTTAAAATATTGAATAAAAAATTAGCGCATTACGTATGTATCATCACAACACAATTAACAACAAATATCTAACTCAGTTTATGAGACACATTAAAACTCTAGAAGATCTGGTATAATTTTTCCGAACTTTCAAAATTATTTAAACAATTTTTCCGTTTTTAGGAATTTTTTTCTCTTAATTGACAAAGAATTAAATAATAACATTTAGTGCTCTCTATTGCCATGTAATCAAACTTTCATTTTACAAAATAGCAGATTAAAATAATTCATTTTAATAATTTTTTTCATTAAAAAACTCGCGTGCACAAAATAGCCCCCGGATGCACAAAATAGCCCCAGTTGACGGTAGTTTTATAAAATTTAGGCTAGGAAAACCGAAAAAATAGCGATTTTTTTGAGATTTAGACAAACGTGGAGCGTTAAATCTTAAATGGATTTCTGAAATATTCTAGAATATTATTAATTAGGTTAAAATCTCGATATACATTTCAGGAAATTTTAATACACTTAAAATTTTTTTAAAAATTTTGATTTTTTAAAAAAAAATTGAATTTTTTGACATTTAGACAAACGCAGAGACTAAACTTCTAAACGATTATGTGAAACATTCTAGAATATTGTTGATTGGGTTAAAACCTTGATATATATTCCAGGAAATTTTAATACATTCCGTATTTTTTGACAAATTTTGATTTTTCTCAAAAAAATTTAATTTTTTGACATTTAGACAAACGCAGAGACTGAACTAATTGTTCTGGTAAAATTAAAATTAGAAAAAAGGATATAGTAAATATAAATAACATGTTAATTATAAAATTTACAAAATTTTATGACGTTAATGAAAGTAACACAAATTTTAAACAAAAAAAAATAATGCAACAAATAAAAGTATAAAAATATTGAATAAAAAATTAGCTCTACTTGTGCAATATTTAATTCGGATTCTACACAAAATAATTTTTATATTTTATTAAAAAATAAAAAATCTAAATGCTACAAAATTGAACAAGATAAAAAAATATTAACTAAATGGCCCAGAGCATAAAGAAGAATTAATATGTTATTTTTAGAGTGTATAGAATAAAAATTCTAAAAATTATGTAAAAATTTCTGTAAAGAATCATATCTTAAATGAATTATTTTTTAAAACTTAATTGTATTTTATTTTAAATTATTAGATCAAAGACCAGCATATTTTTACAATTAATTATTTAATTTATTAAAAAGTTGAGTTGACGCAAGAAGTTTTAAAACCCCAACAAAAACATCTTTGATGCAAAAAGTTCTGCCAAGTAAAAGATTTTGTGACTGTCCAAACAATTAGTGAAATAAAAATTTACCAAGTAAAATTTGTAATTAAAATTTTAATAATGATTGAATTTGAATATTTTCTCTCCTACACAACTCGAAGTACATATTGCAATTGAAAAAAATAACCCGAGCTTAGATGTTGTTATTGTACATTGCGGCTTAATTACACTTTCGAATTAAGTCAATGTTCTTCATTGCATTTTGAATTGTAACAAATAAAATTTAACTTCATAATTAACATTCACAAAAAACGGAATCTAATTACTCGTCATAATAAAAAATTTCTATTTCAGCAATTTAAAAATCTTGGCGTCAATAATGCTTCTAACTTGTAATTAATGAAAGTATAAGACCATAAGACCATAATCATGTCCGTAAAGTAAAATTCTCTTTTAGTGCTCTCTTTTAATATTTCATGTTATAATTTACACTAACTTATTATTATTACTACACATTCGTATTAAGGGAACATGATTTGATAATTAAAATTAAAATAAATATAAAAAATAGTTAGGGGGTTGGCGCGCGAAGCCCCCCTAGTGTATATATATGTTGCGGTTAATGTGCAAAGTTGGTGAATGTGCACATTACCCGAATTGGGCGTTAGTTGGATGGTGAATGTGGCAGGGTAGTGCAGGTATAGTCGGACAGTACTGGTGGTCGGACACTTTCATGTTTTTTGTCAAATAAATAATAATGCATTGCAATAATTACTTTAAAGTAATATACTAGACGAATATATGAAGCATGTATTTTATGAAAATAGTGTTATTTTACAAAATAATTAAACAAGAAATATTTTATTCATTATTTTAAAAATCATGCCTGTCCGAATGTAGCTGCAACCATTTTCGAGTAGCGCAATGAGTAGCACAAAGTTTTGTTAATAATTAATCGTAAATATTAAAAATATAGGACTCATATATTATATTATTAACTTCTAAGAAGCTCTAATTCAATTTTACAGTAGGAAGCAATTACAAAATTATTTTTTACTGTATAAATCCAAAATATCTGACAGATGTCACTGCAGAATGCAAACTAGAATAATAGCTGACGTTTAGAAAATAAACATTCAACTGTTACAAATTTATTGTATTTGTAAAAGTTTTATTCTTAAACAATTGACATTTCAATTTCCATTTGTTACATTTGTATTTCTATATATTATTCGTTCCATTTATGCCTTTATTTCTTTTTTAAAATTTATATTATTTAATTACTTATATTAAGAATAAATTTATTTATAATAATTCTTTACATTATCATATTTTATAATAATTATAATTATTGAACAAATTACTTGCTTTCAATTTCTACATTTACCAACTAACGTTGGTCAATGTGTACAATCACCAATTTATTTACTTGGGAAATGTACATAATTTCTTTTGAGAATGATAGATTATTCACATTTACCAAAAAGCCCGGTAAATGTGGACATTCGCCGGACTTCGCACTTTAACCGTAACATATATACATATATATAGACATGATAAACTAGACAAAAGAGAATATCAAGTTCTTGTAGCGGTCAAAGGTACATTCTATGTTTGTGAAATTCCAATAACATTCCCTAATTAATATATTTGAGGAGCAAATTTTCAAAAGCTGATAAATCCATTTTTAAAAAAATTGAGATATAGACATAAATTTAATATTTTAAAGGCCTCACAAATCGACCTATCACTGTTAAATGTAAGAAAAAAATTTTATTACTAACGAATTTTCAATTTAAAAACTTTTTGACGTAACTAAGTTGACTTATAATTTTCATGTTTTTTATTAGAAAAAATTACCAAAACCTTTAAATCACTTAATATATACTAGCGACATAAACCTCACTCGCTAACGCTCGCTCGGTTGTATTTATAATTATTTGTACCAAATATGAATTACTTAAGTAAAAATATGCAATAATTAAATATAATATTACTTATTATTAAATATAATAATCAATAATTCATTCATTCTGTTTGTCCACATCTGAAGTTTGACTTTTGCGTATGGTTTTGTTTTTTTCTTTAGAAAATATTGTTTGACAAATAGAAAATATGCAGGTATGTTTCATGATTTATAATAAAATAATAGTTGAAATTGGAAAATTAAAAAATTTTTTAAAAGTTATGATTAACAAATAAATTTTGTTTTTTATATACGCTTTTTATAAGAAACTTCGTTTGACTGATCTAAATTATACAAATTTGTATGCGTTTTATTTATAAAAAATATTAAAAAATTGTTAATTGTTAAGAATTATGATTAAGAAATAAGAAATATATATCCATTTTATGCATAATTTTTATTTCTCAATGGGTCAGAATTTCTCAAACGGATCACCTAAAACTAAAAAATTTTTTTTGAACCAAAATAGTTTTTTTTTGACTCTTAATATTGTTAAGAAGAATCCCTGAAAATATTAAGGCAAAAAATAATTTTTTGTAAAAGTTATTAACAATTGAATTTTTTAGTACTGCTTAATTCACAAATTTTTTTCTCGAGTTCCAGTTGACGGATTTTAAAATTAAAATATGGGTTTTTTTCGTCTTGGATTGTACTATTTGAATATATTTTTTGTTTTTAAATTTTTTTATTTTTTATAATTTGTTTATAAAATGTTAATAAACAAATATGTTCTTCACGTCCTAACAAAAAAATTAAAATTTTATTTTATTCCTTAAATGTCTCCGAGTGTAAAACCGTTTCGAGAAAAAAAAACCTCAATTAGAAAAATGTTATTAATTGAAAACTGCAGCTTTCTAGAGCTTTATATGATGACGTTAAACTCGCCCCGCGCACATTGGAATTTTTTACAATTTACTGTTTAAAATTGTCTGGAACCTACAAATTTTATCGGATTTTCATGGATTTGGTCTTAAATTGAAGGGAATAAAATTTCTAAGAGATTCCTCTAAACCAATTTTTGAATTTTAAATTGTTTATATTTTCTTTGTTATTCAAAGTTAATAATTTACAATATTTTTAGAAAAATTCATGTTAATTTTTTTATTTTTTCGTTGCAGATGATTGGAATCAATTTAAATTAGTCTAGCATGACCACCAGACAAATAATAATGTATAATACAATTTATTTAAATTGTTGCAAACAATGTTAATTAACAAATAGATAACTATTGTACTTTTTTATAAAAATTTTTTTTTTTTTGCAGACAAATTTATGTTTATTTAAGTAATCTATGTCGATTTTGGTAAAATTTATTTTGAATTTAACAATTACCATTGTTATTAACAATTACATGAACAATAATCTAGTTATCAATAATCAAGTAGAGCCATTTATTTGTTTAAAAAGTAAATAATTATTAATTGTTTGTGCTAATAAATTTTTAAAGTTTTTGAAAGAATGTACATATTATATAAACATTTTATGTTTAAAAAATACATAAAATCTTTACAAATGTCAAAGAAACTTGATTATTGTTCATGTAATTGTTCATAACAATGGTAATTGTTAAATTAAAAATAATTTTTATCAAAATCGACATATATTACTTAAATAAACAAAAATTTGTGTGAAAAAAAAATTTTGTATAAAAAAAATTTCTATTTGTTAATTAGTCTGAATTGGCATCTTTCTGCACCCAACCGACGATATATTGATAAATGTAACTAATTTTAAGAAGAATTTGAACTATTAAAATTTTGAAAAGTTTTAAAGTTTCTAAATACATTCATTAAAAATTGAAAGTTTATGAAATTTCAAATTAAAGCCTTTTGAAGTTCATCTATTTTTGAAAATTGTAATCTCAATTCTTTTAAATGGCAATTAATATTGAAATATTTAAATAAAATTATTCAATAAATAATTAATAAATAACAATAATTGTATGATTGTTTTTTAAGAATGAAGTTATTTAAAAAGAAATATTACTGTCGGAAATAGAAAACTTTGAAAGTTTTGTATTAAAATTCTCGGTGATTTCATAGCAAAAAAGAAACCATTTTTGATTTTTTAGGTCAAAAAATTGAGAGTTTTCGGGCAGCGATTTTTTTTGAAATTGTGTAGGATGATTAGGAGACTCACTAGGAGTCATTTCCAAAAATAAAATCCTTGGTCAATTCATAACTCTAATTTTTACATTTATGTTGTTGTCAAGTTGGTCTAGTTTGCATACATATTGTTGATATTTTAAGTTTGTAAAAAAATGTAATTTTTTATGATTTTGAGTTTTGATATTTGCTTTCTGTTGTGTTTGTGACTTTTTTTTTATATCTGTTATATTAGTTAAATCTTCTATTTAAAAAAATATTTTTTTTCGTTGATAAACGTTGTGGGCTTCAACCTCGTTAAAAATTCAGAATTTTCTTAGGAATTCATATGTGTGAGTAATTAACGTATTGTTGGAAGGGGTATAATTATTATACCCCTTTCATTATCAATTTTTCAAACTTGGAAGGGGTTGTAAAAAAAACCCTTAAAATCGTCTTAAAATATGGATTTTTAAGTGAAAATTAGTATATATATAATATATTATATAAATTATATATATATATATATATATATATATATATATATATATATATATATATATATATATATATATATTATATATATAATATATATTTTTTTTTTAGTATTCATATATTGCTGAAAACGTTGAACGAAAAATTTTTGGTGGACGAAGGAAGCATTTTAATATAATATAAGATATATATATAGAATTTGCAATTATCAGTCTCTCAAACTTTGTTAAAAAAATTTCCTTCGTTTTTTAACAATTTTCATAAAAATTAGAAGTCACGTGACAATGGGAGGGGGTGGGGGTCATAAAATGTATCACGGTTGATCACTTGGGGGTGGGGGGTCAGAAATTGCCCGAAAACCAGTCACGTGATTTATGGACGCCCCCTAAATCTAATATTATTCTCCTAGTCAATTTGACTATTTTTTCCTGATTACATCGACTAATTTTCCTGGTCACTTTAACTATGCTTGAATCTTATTACTTTGACCAGGATTCTATAGTTGGCTCCTCTCGTAACTAGGAAACCTAGTCAATTCCTAGTATACGGGTCCTAGGCATTTTTTCGGTGTAGAAATAGTAGGGTGATGTGGGGTGATGTGAAACAAGGGGTGATGTGCAACACCGTCGATTTCTGATCTACAGTTCGATATTGAACAGAGCCAAGTATTGCCATTTGTTTGTGTCCTCAGTAGCTTGTTTTTGATATAAAACTCACGAAACATAGCTCGCAGCTAGGTTTGCTGTACGGAAGTTGACTTAAATTTCTCGACTCTCTAAATCTGAATCAGCGATAAGTATACCACTGATTTCAATTAGCGTATATTAGCTGAAAAATCAGTGAAATTTCACTGATTCATCAGTATATATACGCTGAAAGAAATCAGTGGTATACTTATAGCTGGAAATCAGCGAGATTTCGCTGATTCAGATTTAGAGAGGAGAAGGAAATATTTCTCGCGCTTTACATATTTCTAGTCGTTTCGTGAAGGATTTTAATTTATTTTGTAGATAAGAATGTGTTTATTGTTGGTTTTTTAAGTGTTTTTAAATTTCTGTTTATATTTTGTGTTTCCATTGCATTGTATTGCGTACAAATCATTTTTCGCAAAATATCATATTTGGGGTGATGTGCAACACTTTTTTTTGGGTGGACGTAACTACTTTTTACGTGCCATAACTGCGATTCACATGATAAATAAAAAATTCTTAGTTATATTCCTTTAATTATATTCCTTACTAGCTGTCGTACCCGTCTTCGACGGGTTTTAGTTTAACTACTAACATATTTGAAGAGTTGACTACCAATCGGGAATTTAATTTGACTGGGAAAAACTAATAATTAGTTACTATAAACTATTTAATTAGGAAAATATTACTATTTGAATCAGTAAATGACTTTTTCTATCAAATACAATTTTTAACTAATTTAGATTTACAGAACAGTATTTGTCAATGTGTAGTACTTTATGCGTTTGTAGAATTTCAATTAATGTATTAATAATTAATCCTAATTTTCCACCAGCGTTTGGAGTTATGTAGAGTCCAAATTTTATCGCAAGTAGACCCCACGTTACGACTACTAAAATGTAAAATAATACCTATATTGTAGGCTGAAATTAGGTCTTAAATTTTGACAAAGGGAGCGTTCATAAATGATGTCACGCAATTTTTCGGGATTTTAGACCCCCTCCTCCCCCTGTCACGGAATTTTACATGTAAAAATAAATTATGTCACGTTTAGTAGAGACCCCCCTACCCCTAAAAACGTAACATCATTTGTAAACGCTCCCAAATAAAAATATTACATCAATAGAAATTAAAGCAATTTTTTAAAAACGAATTAATATAATAAAACTTTTTTTAATTAGATAAGAAAATTTCCGATTATTCCTGGTCGAATTTAAAGTTAGACTAATACCTAAGAGACTGTTAAATTTCGTTTTAATCGGTCAAGTAGTCTTTGTGTTTATCCCGGACAAAATATTGCGGACAGACAGACATACATACACACATACATACATAATTTTTTGTATTGTCATTTTTGGAATTCTTACTACAGGAATAGAAAAACTAAACATGAATTTTCAAATTCTATGCAATTTACAGACAAAACTCTATCTTATTTATAAAGATTCAGTTATGAATAAATAAAAAATTAAACAAAAAAAATTTTTCTTTCCTGTGGTAAAATCTCTCCACTTTTTAGAGGTCAACTATACTTCAGTAAATTTTTTTGGGCAGATTTCGATTAGTTTGCATTGAAAAAGCCTAAAATTAATAATTAAAGAGATTTTCATCGATATTTATGCATTACATACCTGAATTTTACTGGTGTTGCACATCACCCCAACTTTTTTGGAAAATGCAAAAACAGAATTTTTGAAAAAGCGAAAAATTTGTAGAAAAAATGTAAAATTCTGAAAATCTAACAATAAAGAAATATTCTGATGATAATTTATTTTTACGAGACCTATTACCGAAAATAGAATTTTTCTGAAAAAATTTAATCTCCGAACTCTCATGGTGGGAGCTCTAACCAATTGAGCTACACGGGAGACAGAAACTCAATTTAATCAGAAACTTCTTGAAAGCGACAATTTGCATCGCCATCTGTTGTTATTTTTGGTCAGCATTTTAATTGACTGATTATCTGTCGATAATTTTACGTTCGGTTTTATTATTTGATGATAATTTATTTTTACGAGACCTATTACCGAAAATAGAATTTTTCTGAAAAAATTGAATCTCCGAACTCTCATGGAATTCTATTTTCGGTAATAGGTCTCGTAAAAATAAATTATCATCAAATAATAAAACCGAACGTAAAATTATCGACTGATAATCAATCAAAGAAATATTCTATTATAATGCCTCTAAGTGATTCAATTTTGATATATTTAAAAATTTAATTATTTGACATGTTTTTCGTCCAACGGAAAAAAACGTTGCACATCACCCCCACAACACCCTAACTGTACTTTCTACGCTGTATTTCTACTAATTTTGTATTATTACAATGTCACTACATTGCTAAAATCACGAAAAAACGTGTTTTTTGCGGAGCGCATATCTTGGTCAATTTTTGAGCTACACGGTTAACTTTTTTTTAAATTGCTCAGAATTTTATACACATTCTTTTTAATGATAACTACTTTTATATCCTTAAATGTAATAAAAAGCAGTAATTTTCAAAAAACTGTTTTTTTGCACCTATTTTGCAAAAATTGTTTGCTTTCCTGACGGCGTTGAAAGTACCAAATTTAGGCACTTTATTTTAACCCTAAAATGAAGAGTTTAAGCAAAAAAATTGCGGTCCTGAGATAAAACGTGATATGCTTTCTTTTTCGACTAATTTGACTGGACTAATAGAATATTTTTAGTGACCAGCTTTCCAATTTTATCTTATTTTCATGCCGTTCCGCAACACGTGCTACTGGGAAATATTCAAAATAATACAAAATAATGTCGTAGACGATTGTTAACGTCAAATATTTAATTAATAAATATGAAGAACAATAAAATAGCTCCATTTATCGTAAATTGTAAGATTAACTTTAATGTAAAATTGTAAAAATTCAAAACTGTCATTCATTATCAAAATTTAGAGAAAATATGCGATTTTGCAACGCCCAAAACACAATAGTGGCATCCAGTAGCCAAAAGGTCGGAGTCGAACGTCCAACCACAGGATCTTACAGCCAAGAAGTTGGATCCGTGCATCCAATTTGGTTCGGATCAAACACCCAAAGTGTTCACTCTAAATCTGAATCAATGAAAACACTTATTTCAATTCAGTTTCTTTGATGAATCAGTGGAATTTTACTGACAATCAGTGGTTTTTACTGATTCTCAGTGAAATTCCACTGATGAATTATAGAAAACTGGGCCACTGAATAAGTGAAATTTTCACTGATTCAGATTTAGAGTGCATGTGGAATCAAACATTCAATGTGTAGCTAAGCGGTAGTAGACAGCCAAATGCAGAGTAGTTTGTCTCCAGATATCTAGTTGTACAGTAATTGATCTCGAGACATTTAGTTGTAGTTGTTCTCCAGATAACCAGTTCCAATAATCGTTCCATCGGCATCATCGGTATTTTACATAGTTATCCATGAATCGCTCATAAAAAAGGAATAACAAAAAGGCAGTAAGCAATAAATGAAAAATAATAATTTTTACGTCATCGCAGACAAGTCGTGGAGCAGAAAATTTTCTAAAGTGTCCAAAAGGTATAGGATTCCTTTATTAATTTAAATTTTACTGCAGGAAAATTTCAACTCAGCTAAATACTGAGGGGAGTAATGGCAGCTAAATCCAAAAACTCTAAATAGTTCGAATTGTTCTAAGAAAGAAAAAAAGCATACCAAAAAATTGGATTGATCCCGAGACAAATCCAATCTATAATTAGAGTGATTAAACTTTGGATAATTACATGATGTTAAATAAAGCTTCAAACTGAGTATTTTCTTGGAAAAAGTTTGAGTATATACAAGAAAAGACGAAAAAGCCTAGATCAGTCTGCACGATGAGAAATGTATACATATATATCTATATAATAGCCGAGGAGTTGGACGATTCGCGGCACATCTACCTCTCTGGCAGAAACGTGTCCTTAAATATAAATAGGAGCCAAGGGATAAAGGAAGGCGAAGGTAAAGGTTTCTCGTGACGGCAGCATCGAGAGTGCCGTCAGGGGTCAACAGATCTTTTTTTTTTCTCTCTCTCTCTCAACGTATATACAGTCGCAACCTAAGTAGGCGCACTCTTCATCGAGACTCTCTCGATTCTCGAATCCCAAGTACTCTCGATAAGTATTCATTACAAGACCCAAGGGGTCGGATAGAAATAGTCGACGTGGAAACTATTAAGCCATGGCGGAGGATCCATCGCGGTTGGAGGTTCGGGTATTCGAAAAGTTTAAACCACACACACACGAGAGGATGAAAGAGAGAGAGAGAGAGAGAGGATCAAGATGAATCGAGCCCAGTTGGGAAATACTACTAAGGTACACGCCATAAATCCTTCTGCAAATGGTGGAGAGAACCCCACTGGAGAACACGCGAAAACCGTCCTTCTCTGTCACAGAACTCGATTCTTCTCTCCATATGACTTTCTGTCTCTGTCTTTTCTCTCTTCCCTTTGGAGAACTTGTGCTTCACTCTTTCCAGTAGCGGGAATATGACAAGTTCATTATGGTTATGTAGTATGAGCACGAGCCGACCAATGCCAAGTGACCAATGCGTTGTTTCAGTAACGAAGAATAAGTCATTCACTTACATGAATTTATGAGTTCGGAGTGTTGACATAGAAACGTTTCTGCATCAACGCTATCAGAAGTTTTAGGGATTAGGGTAAGTCCGGGGGAGATGGCCATAGGTTTTTTAAAGGACTGTAAAAATGATAAAAAAGCGGTTTTTGTCTAAACTTTTATTGATAATTAAACATTGAATACTTAACTTTAAAGTAACGAAAAATAAAATATTTTTATAGAAACAATCTCAAAATTTACTTTTTTTAAAAAGTGCATTTTTGACTTTTAGCTTAAACTTAATTTTTAATCGTTCAAATTACTTTTCTCTTATTCTGGTCGCATTTTGAATCATTTATCATGGGATTCAGTGCAGTTTTCATGTAGCCAAAAATTTCAAATACTGCACTGAATCCATGAATGACAGAATCCAATCTTTAATTAATGTCGTTTGATTGTAACTTTCGCCTTAACCTACAAATAGATCTCCTTCCCTGGTGTCAATTAGATCAATTATTTTGTTCTCAGACATTTTTAATTTGTTTTCCTTTAATATTTCTTTAGTATCTAACATTAACATAACCAATTTTAAATAAAAGTCATTAATGGACATCTCACCCAATAATACATGACAAAAGTAAACATCAAAATATTAAATAAGTAAAATAATTTTTTTTTCATCTTTTGTTTATATCTAAGCGTGGGTGGCGGAATCGCTCGAACCGCCAATCGTCTTGAAACTTAGTTTCCTTACGTAATTTTGTGTCCTGATAACGAAAATCATAATGAAAATTGGCGACTAGGTCATCTTCATGGTAAAAACCATAAAAGAACACACGGAAAAAATTAGTTCAGTCCATTTTACGAAACTAATTTTGGAATAGCGGATATGGAGAGGAGTTTAGTATAAGTTAAAACAGAATCAATAATAATATATAAAGAATGCGTTTCACAAAAACTCGAAAAACTTCTGTGGAAATCACAAATGTTATCAATCTAAGTTCTGCAGTGGTCGGTTGGATGTTTTGATTCAAGAGTTTTGTAAAATGTGTAGCCTGAAGCGCATGCGCACACGGAGAAAAATATTCAAGGAGAAAAAAACGAATGAAGCAGACATAGCAGAAAAAAGAATTTCTTAAAGCACCAATGGAGCTCTTAAGACCATTTTTTCTCTTCTTCTATAGGAGATAGATAATTGGTTCGACACATGTGACTACACTCTACAACGCAATGGTTCGCTTTGATTGGCTTATTTTATTCTAACACTAACTTAACGGAAATACGCATACATATAAACGAACTCTGACGCAACGCATATACAATATAACTCGCACTGTAGATGAAAGAATTGAGTTTCTTTATATACTAATTGAGCAGATTAAACTGCGCTTGTGAGAAATATCAATATACTTAATATTAATTTTTAAAAAAATCATTTTTTTAAAAGTTATACAAAATATTTTATAGTTTTTAAAAATAAAATTTTTGAATTATAATTAGTTATAAAATCTCTATAAAATTCTTATATTTTTAAAAATAAATTTTTTTCTTAATTTTAAATTATATATAAATAATTGATAAAAAAATTTCAAAATTTAATTCAAACTTGATAGACTAAAATTTACTGGAATGTAAATTAAAAGAAATTAATAATTAAAACTTTCGATTACAGAACATAAAAAAAACTTGAAACAACTTAACAACGTAAGGTGAAATAGTTAAAAGAAGACAATATGATCCAAACGTTACCGGCAGGTAAAGCAGTTCTCTTTTTTCTTTCATATATTGATCATCCGTATACTAAGCAGACAAGTTAATACCGAGGCGATGAGACAAGCTTCAAGGTATCTATCTATAACGCGACTTTTGGTACACCCTGTATAGAATTTTACAAAACTCTGTTCTAGAATTCACAGCATACAGCGAAGTGAAGACTCAAACCACGTGTTATTTAGATTGTACGAAACATTTTTCACCATTTTCTCATAAAATATTCCTCAGAAAATACGAAACATTATTCTACATTTAAACTTATTTTAGAAATTATAAACAGTTTCTCCAAAATTGTTCTGCTTAAAGTAGTGAAAGTTTCTGAGTTTATAGAAAACTTCGACAAGGAATCTTAAATATCCGCTAGTGCGAAATTAGTTTCGTAAAATGTACTGAACTAATTTTTTACGTGCACCATAAAATTGTGGTTTTTTTGCGTTTAACTCGTTGGATTGGATTAATCATAATATTTTGTGTTTAAAAATATTTGTAAATTTTTCTCTGCTTTTATATGGAGAAGGAAAGAGTCATTCACCTTGGGTTGGAATTTTTTTTTATCAAAATTTAATTGATTGGAGAGATAATTGTGATATTTTTTTCTATTTAATTCTGAAAAACCCAAGGTGGATGACTCCTACCTCCTCCAAATAAAAGCAGAAAAAAATTCACAATTATTTTTAAACACAAAAAATTATGATTAATCCAATCCAACGAGTTAAACGCAAAAAGCCACAATTTTATGGTGTTCTTTTATGGTTTTTACCAAGAAGATGACCTAGTTGCCAATTTTCTTGATGATTTTCGTAATCAGGGCACAAAATTACGTAAGGAAACTAAGTTTCAAGACGATTGTCGGTTCAAGCGATTCGGAAGTACACCCGTAATTTATTTATGAGCATAACTCTAGAACCTTTAACTTTTCAATAAGAAAAAATTTGTTTATTTTTTTTTAACACAGTATGGAAACTCTGTCTACACATATTTTTAGAAATAAGCTTTCAAAATATGCAAGTGGACAGATAAAATGATATGTCTTCAAAAAGTTATAATCTATTTAAAATTGCGAATTATTTTTAACGTGCAACAAAAAAATATTTAACAGGTGTTACTTTTTTAGAATCGAAAACAGTTGAAAGTAATTAACTAAGGGGTTATAATTTATAATAATAATTATATTATTTTCTTTATTAACAGTTTCTTTAAAAAAGTGAGAACAACTTCATACTTACCAATTTCTTTTCTAAAAACTTTTGCTCGATTACGGTCGACCGCAATCGACAAATATATTATCTGTTATTTAAATTACAACAGTTTTTTGAAGACATTTAAGGTACAATTTGTGATTTTTGATTCAAGTGGAATTAGTGATATTTCCTTTAAGAACGTTGGATGGTCTCTGAATTTTGTAGGTTATGTGAGACTTCCGATTATCGCCCAACAGAATACGACACTGCCTGGTTTAAATGACGTGAAATGGTATACAAACATTTTTAAACTAATTTTCCTCTAAATACAAACACTTTTTACAAAATATGCCAACGTCCAATGGGCAAACATCTTCTAAATTAAAATAATCCGGAAAATTTTTTTAATCTATGCAGAAACGCGCACTGAGAGAAGTCCGGGAACTAATACGTCCTGTGCGAGGCTTGAGTGATAATTTTGAATGTTTTTATGTGAACCCTCGATCGGGACGTCTCAAGCCCCGATAGTTCCGAAGTGGGATTACTTACAACTTTTAGTTTCGGCCACGAGTTTTTCTCTCACATGCGGGAACAATGTTTGACGGACTCGGGGCGTCTGAGCCCTAGATTCGAAACATCTCAAACGCAACAAGAACAGTAGCTTATAGCGACGTCTAGCGGGGACTATTATACCCTGGACTTCTCTCAGTGCGGTTTAAGAATTGGAAATACAAAAGCAATGTGGTGACAGGCGGCAAGACGTGTACTACAGCCATTTGACATTAGAGGGCAGAAGCATGCAGGCGAGTATAAAGACACAGCTGTCAACATGATTCGCATTACATTGCTATAGTATTTTCCATTTTGCAATCGCGTTTCTGCATGTATTAAAAAAATCTTCCGGATTATTGTAATTTAGAAGATGCTTACCCATTATACGTTGACATATTTTGTAAAAAGTGTTCCTGGTTAAAAAACCGAACAGATTTCGGACTAATCCGAAATTTGTCCAAAACAGTGTGGTTTATGGTCAGGTTTTTGTCACCCGAAATTAATCCGGATAAATCCGAACTCTATACTGTTTGTGAACAACTAGTGAATCCGGAGTTGGTCCGATAAAGTCCGAAATTAATCAGTTAATTTGACTAGTAAATCCGGAATTTATCCGAAACAGTGCGATTTATTGTCCGGTTTTTGTCATTCGGAATTAGTCCGGATAATTTAGTGAATGTTAATAAAAGAACAATTATACAAGTTACACATATTAATTATTATTACTTTAGGGTATATTCAACATATTTTTCGATATACCTATCGCAATTATATTTACATTATCTTAAAATTTCTAACGCATGGGGATTCGAACCTACACCTATCTAACATCACAACGCACCGAAATCGAATACACTATAACCACTATACCACGCTCGCATGGGAGTTTAAATTCCTAATAGAATTTATTAACTGCCTCAAAATGAAATGACAAAAAAATAACACATCAGTGTTAATTATAATATTGAAACAAGAATTTATCTGAATTAAATACAAATTGTTTTTAATATACAAATTCAATATTATACCAAAATCATTCTGGATTAACTCTTTGAATTGGATTGATTATAGATTGTTTTGGACTGACCGTAGATTGTACATATTTACAAATTCCATATCATAAAACTTATTTTCGAACTGGGGTGTTTTGATCGGATATTATTTGGATTGTTGCAAGCTATTTCTGAATTTTTGACATACAGATTTCAGATTGTTCCATACTTATTTTGGATTAAATCTTTTAATTTATAATAATCACGGACTTAATTCATAGACATTCAAGATTACTCTAGACTGACTTAGGATTCATAATTGAGGCTCCGGATCTTAAAAGGGCACTTTCACCATGTAAAGTCTATGCGGAAAGTGCCCTTTTAAGATCCGGAGCCTCAATTTTGCTCGGATTGATGTTAGATTAACGTGGATCATTTTCGGATATTTTTTGTTGCGGACTAATTACGGACTGAATTCGTAGACATTCAGGATTACTCCGGAGTGTTTTCGGATTCAGGTTTTCGTTCGGATTGATATCAGACTAATGCGTATCATTTTCGAAACTTTTTCGTACAATTTTCAGACTATTCCGTACTAATCTGTCCGTATTTAATCCGGAATTAGTCCGAAATTTTCACAAGGGGTCTGTGTTTAGAAAAAAAATAGTTCGAAAATGATTGTTTACCAATTTTACGTCATTTCAACCGGTCAGTGCTGTATTTGCTGGGTAATAACTGTTCGTTGCCCATAGTCTAGAAATTTAAGAGACCATCGAACATCGTTAAGGTGCAATTTGTGATTTTTTTCTTTAGATAGAGTTGGTGAATTTTTATATTCTTTAATTTTTCCATGTGAATCAATTGGTTAATTTTTTGTGATTTGAGTTTAAAGTGCAATAGTTTAAAAAAAAAATTGTGTTTTACAAGTTTCTTTTATAAATTTATTTTTATGTTACTGTTAATGGTCGTCTCCGACATTTTTGAATATTTTTTAATTAAATTTTTTTTAAAGTTAAATACATGTATTTTTAATCTATAATTGAGGCTCCGGATCTTGAAAGGGCACTTTCAGAATTGATTTTAAATGGAAAAAGTGACCTTTTAAGATCCGGAGCCTTAATTATTAAAAAGTTGTATTTTTAATAGTTTTGTGAAAATTTATTTTTGAAATACCGTCCAATTTTTACGGGTTTAAGGTGAAGTAACCTCTTAAGGGGGCAGGATGGTTTGCAATTTCAAAAAAAGCATTTTTTCGATAATTTTTTATATAAAAGTACAACATCTCAGGAATAGCCTGTAAAAATTTCATGTCGATCACACTAAACCTCACTGAGATACAGATTATCTCGTAATCGTGCTCAAGACAGGTATGCGGCTGGAGGCAGGTATTCGGCGGCAGCTGTTTGTCTCCAAGCTCTATTCCACGGGAACCATCAAAATTTTAAAAAAATAAATTTTTCTCTATTGCTCACGTCGATTTGCAGATAGAAAGAATCCAAATTTTCTATTTTTCTTAATGCGCAAAGTTTTGTGGTATTAAAAGTTCTTGAAAAAAAATATAGAGTTCTATTCTTTTGAATTGACTGGATTGACTTCTAACGATTCTAGGTTAGTCAATTCAAAAGAATAGAATGTTCGACGAGTAAATCTAAAATGTTTATTTTTCTCAATAGACTGCTTCGAATTTCAGAAGCGCATTAAAAGGAATACAACTTTTAACAAACAATTTGGAAAAGCCTAATCTTTCCAATTGTCTGTAGGAGCTTCTCTAGTTATTGTCTTAAAATAAAACGCAGTGACAGTTATGTTTCGCGTCGTGTGAATTTCATTGTAATTTCAGTGCTAAACTAAAATTAAATATAATATTAAAACTAGTGAAATCTTAAAATAAAACGCAGTGACAGTTATGTTTTGCGTCGTGTGAATTTCATTGTAATTTCAGTGCTAAACTAAAATTAAATATTAAAACTAGTGAAAATATGGTTAAAAAACCGCAAAGTGCTTACGATAAAATATAAAATGCTCTTACTGAAAGGAATTTTTATATGTTCAATGTTTAACGTCAAGTTTTGAAACCTAACCTCACTTTCTAGTGGAATCTTGAGTGGTAGAGAGTCAATTCAGTGGAATAGAAATTTCTAATGATTTGCTGTAGATTCTGATTCTTTTGAATGCGCGTTTCATATTTTTGTAAAGTCAATTCAGAATAATAGATTTTTTTCAAATTTTGGTGGTTCCTGTGGAATAGAGCTCCGAGGTAAATTCGCCTATTAAGAAGAATACAACTTTTGAATTCTTTTCAATTCTACGCTTCTTACCGGGCACCGTCAATCCCGTCCTCTTGAATCTTTCAATTTCACGTTTATTGACTCGATTTGGCATTTTAATCAAAAAGACTGATTGATTCAATGTGTAAAAATGCTGATAACGAACAGGAAATATAAAATTTTGTTAAAATGTAAATAAATGAAATGTGACAAACTGTTGGTCTATTACCATATGATTTAGGGTATTTTCTAGATAAGCGCTGTGACTTATACTCACAGCGCCCCTAGTGCGAACGTCGAAAGCTCCCTAAATCATGAGGTAATAGATCAACAGTACACACTCAAGTCGAGTCAATGAACGTGAAATCGAAAGATTCAAGAGGACAGTATTGACGGTGAAAAAGCAGGATTGGAAGAATGCCCCCAATACAGTTTTCACGCGAAAACGTATTGGCAGAAACTCAGTGCCAATGCTATTCGCACTCTTCCAATACTTTTTTTACTGGGTCCTTTTTATAATAAATACTTGCGGATGAACGACCACTTTTATAAAAAAAATTTTTTTTACTATTTTTACAGGCAATAATAGGCTGTTTTTATGTAAAAATGGTACCTCAGAATTTAAAACCGTGCCAAAAATTAAAAATCGCATGTTTTTTCAATATACTTTCGTTCATCCGCACAAAAAACTATTATATTAAATAAATCATTTCAATTTTTTTATTTTAGATAACACTGTGAGGCCAGGTTTTACGCACCGCAAGACGACACTTTTTGGGTAATTATGCAGAAGAAGGACTTTTCCCAATTTTAAAGATAAATGGTTAATTCTTTTTGGAATAGCTTTCATTTGGCTAGTTTTTGAAGAATTAAAGAATTCTTCTAAAATAAGTACGGAATTATACGATATCAATATGTAAAGAATACGGAATCAGTCCGCAAAAATCCGAGTTTAATCTAGTTAAAAGAACTTAATCCGCAAAATGTCCGGAGCAATCCGAACTCTGTAAGCTAGAAATCCGGTATTAGTCCGCAACAATTTGAAATTAAGTGTGGCAAAATCCTATTCCGAAAGTTGGATTATCAATAAAGAAAAGTATTAAATTCACTTTAAAGTTCACTTTTATTAATTAAACTCTATTTAATACAAATCTTGTAATCCCTTTCCCAAACGAGCCAAAGCTAAGATTTTACCATTTTTTATTATTTTACAGTTGTCGTTCTTGAAGTTAAGATTTAATAATTTAATAAATTTGATCCGAAGGATGGAACGGAAAGCACGTTTTGCACTTTCACTTCATTTACTTGATTTTTGACAACACATTTTATTATCCCTGAACCTATTCCTTTCACTTCACTTCTTTCATTACTGTCCGCTAACTGCACAAATCCTGTAAAATTGACGTTAAAGTCTGTAAAAAAATTCCCTTGAGGCTAACATATTCATATATTGTCTTTACATGACTTCCACTTTTTATATTCAAAACACTCTTTCTTAAAATGTCCCGTTCTTTTGCAAAAATAACATTCTTTCTTTTTGTCTGTATTGTTGAAATTTGTTTTTAATGCTGTTTCACTGTTTTCGGAACCTTGAGTTTCTTTTCTTCTTTTATATTCGTCGATCACTCTTCCTTTAACAAAATCGAGAGTAAAATCATCTTCACTTCTGCTCTCTAAACTTGTGATCAAACCACTATTTAAGTCTGGTAACTGCTTAACAATAAAGAAGCTTTTATATAATACGTGTATACAAAGTGTCGTTTACGACGCATGGAAAGAGTGCTGTAAATCGCGTATTATAGCAGCCGATGCTATAAATAAGCGATAATGGCCAGCGCGCATGCGCAATTAATGCTAGTTACTTTATATCACACTTTTATAACAGGATAGTTACATTATGACACACTTTTTAGAACTTTTATAACACACTAGTGACATTATACCACACTATTTGACTCGTGTATTTTACACATTGCTTCCGACGCGCCATCTGCCGAGAGGAATCTATTTCTCAAACTGTTCTGCAGATTAGGTTTCTTGTCTATTTAGAATTTCCTACACGGAAAAAAAAGTACGTGAATTTTTTATTGACTCGGTACTTGACTTTTGGATACGACACAAAATACTAAAAACAGCTCCCTGCTGGAAGTAAATAGATAGAAACCTTTTCTCTTTTAATCCCTTCTATTGCTAACCCTACTAAAAAAATAATGACAAAACATCAGAAAAATAATCAGAATTTCTGGTGTTTTTGAGCAGTTTTTCTTACAATTGCAGCTCAAAAACATGAAAAAGAAATAGAGCCCTTCAAAATACTGCCAAGAATCATGAAAACTTTTATGACTGCCACCGAATTTTTTTATAGCACAGCAAAAAATCTTTTTTGGGGATGTATTCTTGTTCCTTTATGTAAAAGGGTCGTCACGCCTTTTAAAACTTAGGTATACCATCGAGAAACTATTATACATTTTTTAATGTTTAAAATCATTTTTGTTTATTTCAACATTATATTTAATGTATATAAACTCAGATTATTTTGAAGACTGTTTTACGTATACCTTATACTGTCTTGGATTAAAATTCAAAAATGATATCAGTTTTTACATATCAGTTATAGTTCACGAGATAGCTTATAATTTCTTCAAAATGAAGGTTTCGAGAATAAATTTTAGATATTTGGAAACATGAATTATCACAGATTCTAAATTTTTAAATTATAAACTTCCATTAGTTAAATTGCTCAAGTTTCAAGTAATAAAATTTTTGTTTAAACAATCATAAATCTTCAGAACAATGCCTTTTTTTGCCCACTCGACACAACTCAGTCACAATGACCAATTCGCTACGCACCTTTCTGTAACAATAGATTTCCGAGTCTTTTGTGATGATTTTAAGACAAGAATTTTATAACTTAAAACTTTTGAATTTTAACTAATGCAACTTTGTAACATAAAAATTTTAAATCTATGGTATTTTACGATTCCAAATATCTAAAATTTATTTTAAAAATCATTTTTTTAATTACCACCCAAACCTTATAATTTATTTTAATAAATGTTTTTTAAAATAAATTTTAGATATTTGGAATCGTAAAATACCATAGATTCTAAATTTTTATGTTACAAAGTTGAATTAGTTAAAATGCAGAATTTTAAAGTTATAAAATTCTTGTTTTTAAATCTTCACATTCACATTCGGAAAATCTATTGTTAAAGAAAGGTGCATAGCGAATTGGTCATTGGGACTGAGTTGAGTCGAGTGGGCAAAAAAAGGCATTGTTCTGAAGGTTTATGATTTTTTAAACAAAAATTTTATGACTTGAAATTTGTTTAATTTAACTAATTGAAGTTTATAATTTAAAAATTCAGAATCTGTGATATTTCATGATTCCAAATATCTAAAATTTATTCTAAGAAACTTTATTTTGAAGAAATTAAAAGATACGCTTCAAGTATGGTCAGCTTGGTTTGTGAAGTGAAGTGAGAAGCTGATAGAGTTCTCACAAAACGCATCAAATCCATTCTAAAAATTCTGTCAGAAATAATCTGAAAAATGACAAATCATCAGAGTCAAGAAGAAGCTTCAGAAAATCTGACGAATAATCAGAACTCTGATGTTTTGTCATGATTCCTCATTATTTTTTTAGTAGGGAATATAGAGCCTGTTTACACCGCGTCGCATAAATGTATTCCTCCGCGCGCATAAACGTATATTCCTCCAGGAGAATAAACTCGCGTCTGCGCAAAGTGCTTCCCAGCTGTGTTGTGAAGAGTTAGAAACCGCTGTGAAGCACTTTGCGCAGACGCGAGTTTATTCTCCTGGAGGAATATACGTTTTTATGCGCGCGGAGGAATACATTTATGCGACGCGGTGTAAACAGGCTCATAGAAAGAGATATGAATATTGTATAACTTTTAATCTCTTACCTATACTTCTTTATGCCTTCCTATTCCTACCTTTATCAACTTGTTCGCTATTTCTTTTAATCACCTTTTTTGAATAACTTTTAATAGCCTTTTTAAACCCTTCTTTTTTTTATATACAATCTTATTGCAACTTTTTGTTATCCCTTTCAATCACCTTTTCTCTATTACTTTTAAAATCCTGTCTATTTCCTTGTATCTCTTTCAATGTTAGACCTTATAGACACTATTCTTTATACTTATTAATAACCTATTCTCAATACCTTTTAATAACCTGTCTATAAACTTTTATCTCTTTTTATGACAGAAGTTCTTGATAATCTTCTTTGTCCACATTTATAACCTTTTCTTAATAACTATTGATATCATATTTATACCCTTCCATCGCTTTTTATGTAGGACCTTATTAACACTTATTTATTCCCATTATTAAGATAGAAATGTGAAACTGCAAAACTTTAAACTTTTTCTATTCCTTTTTATCATTCTTCTTTTCCGAATGGTATTCTTTTTATCTTTTTTCAATCCCATATTATATCTCCTTACTTCATTTAGAAGAGATATATAGGGATAGACAAGAATATGGGGATTTGAGGAGATATAATAAGTTTATCTCTTCTAATCTACTATTGGGAATGGCTAAACTGCGATACGCTATCTGGTGGCAGAACTTTAAATTAATCGAAGTAGGTGAAAAACTCAACAATCCCATTAGAAAGGTTGGGATTTTTGTGTTGTAGAGTATTTTCTCAGTTATATTTTTAAAAATTTAATTTAATTATACGAGATATGGAGAAGGAAGAAACCGAAGTGTCGTTATTTACAAAAAAATCGTCGGCAAGCAAAATATTTTGGTGTTTTTATGGGTGTAATGGTACACCGCAAAAAATATCCCAACCTCAGTTTCCACTACTTTCCAAAAAAATCCAAAATAAAGTTAATAAAAAAAAAAAAATCTGGGAAAATTCAAGTTAATAATGTTAGCAAAATAGAAATTATAGGACGAAATAATAGACAGGAGAATGTTATGAGAAATATATCATTTAAATAATACTTTTTTGATACATATGAATATTTCCCACACAGCACATGATATTTCCTAAATATTTCCTGAATATTTCACTGAAAGATTGAAATATTTCAGTGCAAAGTTCTAGAAATATTTCTGCAAACAGGAAAATGTCCGCTTATGTGGGAATATTGACGCGAAAGTTGAGAAAATATTTCATTGAAATATTTTGGAAATATTCAACTGAAATGATGCGCACTGGTCGAACTCAGTTTCTATGGCCTGTAGAGTTGCGCAGTAGTTTTTGGCTTACTATATCCTATGGGTTTTAAAATATTTCAGAAAATTCCTATTGGTTTGAGGTGTTTAACAAATTTTTCCATTTTGTGAAATATTTTCACAATATTGCAGAATCTTTATGTGTAATATTGCAGGAATATTTCAATGAAATATTTTCTCAACTTTCGCGTCAATATTCCCACATAAGCGGACATTTTCCTGTTTGCAGAAATATTTCTAGAACTTTGCACTGAAATATTTCAATCTTTCAGTGAAATATTCAGGAAATATTTAGGAAATATCATGTGCTGTGTGGGTTGTAAACATAACCTAAAAAACGGAATAACAATTTTTCACTTAATCCAGCTTTACAGTAACAATTAATTTGTATAATGTTGCCTGTTGATGAAATTGAACCGTCAATTTCATGTGGGCAGCAAGTCATATTTGATTTTTGTAAGCAAAATACAAAAAACGTAATCGAATTCCCATTGCCGGTGTCATTTCCTCGCCTACAAAACATAATGTGACCGGCGATTAGAACTTTTTTACCCTTCACAAAATTTCTACACGCGGGTGTCGATTTCGTAAAAGAACAAATTTCACTTAAAGTGAGAAAATTTTTAACTTTTTCTTTATTTAAATTGCAAAAAACACACGTGTCCCTTGCTTTAGTAACAAAAATTACCTACTTCGTCAGCCATATTTGCTTCGTGACGTCACAACCGCCAATCCCAATAGTATATCCCTTTCTATATACATACTCATATATAAAGATATACGCGCATGCGTCGATTTTCCCAGCTGTTATGTGTCATGGCGTCGGGTCAGTAGATCCGTAGATCAGAAAGCGTGTGTTATGCACTGTGCGATTTTACGTTTTTGTTTGAGTTTAACTTTCATATTTTTGTAGTTTATTGTAAATATATTTAACCAATAAATGCTTATCAGTAATAGACAACCAAAATTAGTTTTAAACTCACACAGCCCTACTAAAAAAATAATGAGGAATCATGACAAAACATCACAGTTCTGATTATTCGTCAGATTTTCTGATGCTTCTTCTTGACTCTAATGATTTGTAATTTTTCAGATTATTTCTGACAGAATTTTTAGAATGGATTTGATGTTTTGTGAGAACTCTATCAGCTTCTCACTTCACTTTACAAACCAAGCTGACCATACTTGAAGCGTATCTTTTATTTTCTTCAAAATGAAGTTTCTTAGAATAAATTTTAGATATTTGGAATCATGAAATATCACAGATTCTGAATTTTTCAATTATAAACTTCAATTAGTTAAATTAAACAAATTTCAAGTTATAAAATTTTTGTTTAAAAAATCATAAACCTTCAGAACAATGCATTTTTTGCCCACTCGACTCAACTCAGTCACAATGACCAATTTGATACGCACCTTTCTTTAACAATAGATTTTCCGAAACTATTGTGATGATTTAAAAACAAGAATTTTATAACTTTAAAATTCTGCATTTTAACTAATTCAACTTTGTAACATAAAAATTTAGAATCTATGGTATTTTACGATTCCAAATATCTAAAATTTATTTCAAAAAACATTTATTAAAATAAATTATAAGGTTTGGGTGATAATTAAAAAAATGATTTTTAAAATAAATTTTAGATATTTGGAATCGTAAAATACCATAGATTCAAAATTTTTATGTTACAAAGTTGCATTAGTTAAAATGCAAAAGTTTTAAGTTATAAAATTCTTGTTTTAAAATCATCACAAAAGACTCGGAAATCTATTGTTAAAGAAAGGTGCGTAGCGAATTGGTCATTGTGACTGAGTTGAGTCGAGTGGGCAAAAAAAGGCATTGTTCTGAAGGTTTATGATTGTTTAAACAAAAATTTTATTACTTGAAACTTGATCAATTTAACTAATCGAAGTTTATAATTTAAAAATTTAGAATCTGTGATATTTCATGTTTCCAAATATCTAAAATTTATTCTCAAAACCTTTATTTTGAAGAAATTATAAGCTATCTCGTGAACTATAACTGATATGTAAAAACTGATATCATTTTTAAATTTTAAGCCAAGAGAGTATAAGGTATACGTAACACAGTCTTCAAAATAATCTGAGTTTATAAACATTAAATATAATGTTGAAATAAACAAAAATGATTTTAAACATTAAAAAATGTATAATGGTTTTTCGATTTTCTACCCAAGTTATAAAAGGCGTGACGACCTTTTTACATAAAGGAACAAGAATACATCCCCAAAAAAGATTTTTGCTATGCTATAACAAAATTCGGTGGCAGTCATAAAAGTTTTCATGATTCTTGGCAGTATTTTGAAGGGTTCTATTTCTTTTTCATGTTTTTGAGCTGCAATTGTAAGAAAAACTGCTCAAAAACACCAGAAATTCTGATTATTTTTCTGATGTTTTGTCATTATTTTTTTAGTAGGGAGCACCGAAACTTTTCTAAAAATATATTAAAGATTTACTTGCAAATTTTTTATAGTTAATAGTAATGAATTAGAACAACACGATTAAGAAACTCAATTAACAACAATAGAGAAAGTTTTTAATTAAAATAAATCGATTTCTTCTATAAGGGATATCTCTGTTTTTACTTTCCTGTGGATTAGAAAGGATGTGAAAATGGATAGAGATAGAAAAGTTCTATCTTCTTTAATTCACCACTTTGCATCCCCAATTTTTTATCTCTTTTTATATATTTTTTTCTATATATTTCTATATCTGAAACTGTATATAAAGAGATTAGAAGGGATAAAAAGATATATAAATATAAGGTTATAGAAAGAGATAAACAATTTGTATCTCTTTTAAGTATCCATTTTGCATCTCCAAACTATTATACCTTTTAATCTTTTTTTATCCCCTTTTTTTAATCTCTTTGTATCTCTTTACTTCCAGCAGGGAGTCTAGTACTTTTGCATGAGAGTTTCAAAAGCAGTCAATGAAAATTTCTAGTACCTTGCTTGAGAATTTCATTGACTTTCAAAAAAACTGTAAAATAAAAAAAATAATTTCCACTTGTTCACACCGTTTTTCTGAAATTCACTCATTCATTCACATACTTGGATAATTAATCACACAAACAAAGAACAATTATTGTATCACTTTTCGACGTTCGTCAACACTTATGAACTAACCTATAACACACACACATATATTCGCGTATAACTTAAATATAAACACACACTTAACACTTAAAAGTACGTATCGAATTGTTCTTATATACCACATGGTGAAATTTTTCACGACTTCTGAGACATGCTATTTCACTGAAAACTGAGACTTACATAACATTCTGTTTTGTGAGAAACACAAAACAAAAAATATTTTTTTGAAAGTCAATTCTTGAAGACAAATATATATTAACACTATTTGTTTTTCATAAAATAATAGTATATTCACATCTGAAATTAACACAAACGGAAACAGACGATCAGCTGGCATTTACCTTGGGTAGAAACGCGCAACGCACACTGCGCATGCTCTACAGAATTTTCAAGCGCAGTCAACTAATCTTTCACGTACTTTATAAAACTGAACAAATGACTTTTCGTTAAAATTTAAAAAACACTGTTGCCCATACTAGTACTAAAATAACTCTAGGACTTTTCTATATTTTCTAATAAAAAGTATATGATACAGCCTTGTACTTTGTGTTCTATCCAAAAATCAAGCACTTTCAAGGAAGGATTCACGTACTTTTTTTTTCCGTGTATGACACCTTATGCTATTACATGTATGTATTACAATTGATTTCTATTTCTTATTAAATAATACAGTATTTTTTATTTTAACATATATACGCCATTTTGTTGCGGGGGGCTTCGCCCCCCTAAGCGTCCTGTGGCTTGGGGCCTCATAACATGCCCTTCTTGAAAATCTTAGTTGATTTAATTATTATTTTGAGTTTGGTTTTTTTGTGGTCGGGGGCTTCGCCCCCCGAACCCCCCGACCGGGGCGCTGACCCTGGACTCCGTCGGGGGGAGACCCCTGAACCCCCCCGCGCGACAAAACGTTTTAGTACGTTTGAATGTATATCGGTTCGGATCGTCTGTGACAAAGTGTCTCCCCCCTCTCAGATAACCTCTAAACCACACTTTTTGCTCAGTTTTTGTAAAAACTATGCACTTATTATATAAAATAGTGTATGATACTCGTTCCCGAAAGCGGAGTTTATAGAAAAGCGACGTTATTGCGCCACTCATCTTCAGCTCGTGCAACAGTCACCACTCGCTTTCGATTCGTGGCGCTAACGTCGCCTTTCTATAAACTCCGCTTTCTCGAACTTGTATCATAATGTACTATTAATTTATCTTTAAGTTCTTCTCCCAAGGCAGCAAGTTTATTAGTTAGAGTTCCCTGGTTAAAAAACCAGACAGATTTCGGACTAATCCGAAATTTGTCCGAAACAATGCGGTTTATGGTCAGGTTTTTGTCACCCGAAATTAATCCGGAAAAATCCGAACTCTGTACGGTTTGTGAAGAACTAGTGAATCCAGGAGTTGGTCCGATGAAGTCTGAAATTAATATCAGTTAATTTTAACTAGTGAATCCGGAATTAGTCCAAAGCAATCAAAAATTAGTCCGGACAATTTAGTGAATGTTAATAAAAAATAAACTCCGCTTTCGAGAACGAGTGTCATATGCTACTTTATATAATAAATGCATAAAAAGTCAAAGAAATTGCACGTATATACATAATAATAATATAATAATAATAATAATAATAATAATAATAATAATAATAATAATAATAATAATAATAATAATAATAATAATAATGATAATAATAATAATAATAATAATAATAATACATCAAGAGACCGGACGCGTCGGGGGGCAAAGCCCCCCGAAACCTAGTCACGTACTTAGACGTATCAATAAAAAGTATGATAAAAGAATAAAAACAGAATTTTTCACGCGAGCGATTTCATCAAGAAGGTTAGAAACTCTCAGAAAATGGCGCGAGTCGTGTAGACTTTTTTACCGACATGCATTCTAATTTGATTTTCTTCTCACAGATGGCGCATTTTTAGTTGTGCTTAATAAATGTTGTGCTTAAATAGCAAGTCACTACAACGTTTCTGATTGGCTGTTAAATCAAAACTGTGAAATAAAAGTGTGAAATAAAGTGAAAAGTGTAAAATAAAGAGACTAGGAACAATATACGCATGCGCGGAAACATTTATATGATCTTTCGCTATAAAACGCCCTTTCTCGCACATTTTCCTTGCACCAGAAGTGGGACTTTTTATGCATGTATTATATAAATTATTATTAGGGGAGTCAGAATTCCTGAAAGGAGCCACCCAAAACCTTTTAATTTTCTTTTTCGTAGTAATGTGGTTATTTTAATAGTATTTTATATAAGAAATCATAATACCAAAGGATTTTGCAAAAAAAAATTTTTTGTTAATGTTATTAACTATTGAAAATTTTGAACGTATTTAATTAAAAAATTAATTTCTCAAAAACTTATTGATCGATTTTAATGTTTCAAGTTGCATTTTATTTGTCTTGAAATGAAGTATAACTGACATTATTTTCAAATAAAAATATTTAATTTTAGTGAAAAAAGCAATTGTTTATTTATAAACAATTGAAAATAAATAGTGTTCTGGATGATTTTTAAGTTGAAAAAATTACTAAAATGTTCTTTATAAACCAGTGAAAAATATCCCGTTAAAAAGAATGGCACGAAGTTTTAAATTGTTTAAACTTAGGCATTTGTACCGCGGTGCAGGGCGCGACTCTGGTCCTTATTGAGCGTACCGCGCGCGTGACATGGGAAACACGTTCGTATTTTCTCACAGTATAAGGACTGCTTCTAAAACACTGCTTTTACCATTTTTATTCAAATGTTTAATTTTTTTTCTAAAATTATTTCACACATACGGACACAGTATTTTCTACCAAAATATTACAGTCGTAAAAATAAAATTTGGATTGTTTAACTGTTTCTTTAATTGAAAAATTTACAATTAAATTAATGTGAATTAAAATTAATTTTATATTCTTATATACTCACTCACGATTTATTTTCTTGTAGGAATTAAAGCACACGTTCGGTCCTGGTATTTTTAAATAAATATAAACCGATCAAAAATATTTTTTCTGGAAAACATATAGAAATAAGTAACATTAAAATTTTCCATACCCGTATACTAATAACTTTTTCTAAAGAATAGTTTTAAAAAATATTTAAATCCAATTTGAATTTTAATACTTGTCCTCACATTAACTTATTGTAAATGTCTGAAAATAATAAACAATAGAAACCAAAATTGTATTGGTATTAGGTACTGTAATTTTTTTAGTGGAAAATACTTGTACCGTAAATAAAATGTGTAATAATAATAATCTATATTTTCTTATTCAGAGAAATTGAAACAAATAGCTTTCCTCACATAACCACTGCCTACAGTTAATTTTAAAATAGAAAATTTTTAATAATTTTTTTTATTACAATGTTTTTATGTTTAAGGTGTACTGTTTGGAATGAAACTTTACCAAATTATTAAGTGATTTAAAGGTTATGGTGATTTTTCTATCAAAAAGCATAAAAATTATAATTCGACTTGGTTATTTTAAAAAGTATTTAAATTAAAAATTCGTTTTTAGTAAATTATTTTCATAAATTTAAAAGTGTCATGTTGATTTGTGAGGTTCTCAAAATATTAACTTCAAGTTTATTTACATTTTTTTTTAAATTGATTATCAGATTTTGAAAACTTGCTCCTCAATGAAAAATTTTAACAAACTACGTAAAACATCTGTATTTACCAATCAATAAGAAGAATGAATTAAATATTCCATTAAATAAAATTAATTAAAAAATTATTTAAATAAATGAAGTGTTTAAGAAGCGCAGTCCTTACAGCGAGCAGGAACGATAACACGCGCGCGGTACGCTCAATAAGGACCAGAGTCGCGCCCTGCACCGCGGTACAAATGCCTAAGTTTAAACAATTTAAAACTTCGTGCCATTCTTTTTTCAACGGGATATTTTTCACTGGTTTATAAAGAACATTTTAGTAATTTTTTCAACTTAAAAATCATCCAGAACACTATTTATTTTCAATTGTTTATAAATAAACAATTGCTTTTTTCACTAAAATTAAATATTTTTATTTGAAAATAATGTCAGTTATACTTCATTTCAAGACAAATAAAATGCAACTTGAAACATTAAAATCGATCAATAAGTTTTTGAGAAATTAATTTTTTAATTAAATACGTTCAAAATTTTCAATAGTTAATAACATTAACAAAAATTTTTTTTTTGCAAAATCCTTTGGTATTATGATTTCTTATATAAAATACTATTAAAATAACCACATTACTACGAAAAAGAAAATTAAAAGGTTTTGGGTGGCTCCTTTCAGGAATTCTGACTCAGGGGAGAGTCTCCAGTTATGAGACAGTCAATTTTTTTTAACATGCAATATTAAAAAACCGATTGGTTTATATAAAAACATTACTTTTTATATGAGCCAACTTTTTCGTGTACGCCGAAGCGGATATATAAACTGTTTTTGTTAAATACCAACACTGTGTGTGATAATCGACTAAAAAGCGTTTTTTCAATAAATGCAAAGTACTTTTTTTCCTAGTTAATTAATTGAAAAAGGTAAATGTAATGCATTTTCTTTTAGTGTTTTCCTTATATTTTGTGATGCAATATTGCATTGTTCCAATCTACGATTGAAAATAATTTAATTTTCCATTTTCAAAATAGCGCCAATTTCTGGGTGTGAGACACAGCATATCACCAGTTGTGAGACGGTGTCAACACCCATCTGGGCAGCATAAAAAATACGACTTTGCAGGCATACTATTTAAATGTTGTTTTGATTTCTTTTCTAGTATTTTTGGGCATGTCAAGTAGAAAAAAGCCAATTGATTCAGAAGAAATCAATTTTAATGCTCTTGTTGAAGTTATTAAATTGTGTTTATTTGATAGTCATATTTTGGCGAATAAATATTATTATTTAGTATATAATAATATATATTATTAATATATTTAATTATTTCTACTAAACATAACGTTTTATGTCAAACTTATTAAATTTTAGCAATTTTTAATGAGTGTCTCACAACTGGAGACATTTTTTTTTTTTGAAAAAAGCGATGTGCTCGGAAAATGTATCGTAAAATTTTTTGAGTTCATCGAAACACTACACTTTTTTTAATAAAAGTTGCGTATTTCGTTTACCCGTTTACAATTTACGGGTCAAAAATAAAACCCGTCTCACAACTGGAGCCTCTCCCCTACTTTATGGTACATTTAACATATTTTTCGATTTACCTATCGCAATTTTATTTACATTAACTTAAAATTTCTAACGCTTGAGGATTCAAACCTACACCTATCTAACATTATATCGCACCGAAATCGAATACACTAACCACTATACCACGCTTGCATGGGAGTTCAATTTCATAATAGAATTTATAGAGTATCACGAAAGGAAATGACAAGAAACTAACACATAATCAGTGTCTATTTTAATATTGAAACAAGATAATTAATAATACTAGTAAATTTGTAAAAACAAATTACGACTGCATATTTTATTTACCATAAGTAAATACCCTGAATAAAAAGTAGGACCGATTTCGGACTAATCTGGAATTTGTCCGCAACAGTAAGGTTTATTGTGGAGTTTTTTCACCATGAATTAAGTTTGAAATCAATACCGTTTTTTATAACTATTGAATCCGTAATTAGCCCGGTTTGGTCTGTAGTTAGTCAGATCATATGCAAGTTGCATAATGCAACTATTAAATGTAGAAGTAATCCGGTTGGTTTAACCAGTGAATCCGCAGCTAATCCGAAACAGTCTGCTTATGGACAGGTTTTTGTTCTAAAATCATTCCGGATTAAGTCTTTGAATTGGATTGAATATGGATTGTATATATTTACAAATTCTTTTAATAATAAGACTTATTTTCGGACAGGGGTGTTTTGATCGGGTATTATTCGGATTGACGCTGACTATTACCGGATTCTTTGCATACAGGTTTTGGATTGTTTCATACTTGTTTCGGATTAAATCTTTTAACTGGACTAAATTAGGAATATTGCGGACTGATTTCGTATTATTTACATATTTATTTCGGATTATTTCGTATTTATTTTAGATGAGTTTTATGACGGACATAATTTCGGATTGTTGCGTAATAATTACGGATTTAATTCAGACATTTAAGATTATTCCAGACTGATTTAGGATTCACAATTTCACTCAGATTGATGTTAGATTAAAGCGGATAATTTTCGTACAATTATCGGACTAATCCACACTAATATACCCGGACTTAATCCGGATTAGTCCGAAATTTTTACCAGGGATATATGATTCAGGTAACCGTCTATTACTGGATTCTTAGCATACATATTTCGGATTATTTCGTATTTGTTTCGGAATATGATTTTACCACACTAATTCCGAATTGAAGCGGACTAATGTCGGATTCTTTGTGCACAGATTTCAGATTATTTCGTATTTGTTTCGGATTATACCTTTTACTTGGATTAAATCCGAATTGTTGCAGAAAATTTTTGGATTCTTAGCATACAGATTTCGGATTGTTTCGAACTTCTTTCGGAATAGGATTTCTAGCTTACAGAGTTCGGATTGCTCCGGACATTTTGCGGATTAAGTTTTTTTAACTAGATTAAACTCGGATTGTTACGGACTGATTCCGTATTCTTTACATATTGATTCCGTACTTATTTTACCCAGTAAAAAAAGAAGTATTGAGTGTAGCGTTTAGGAATTGAGTGAAGCTCTGAGCCAATACGGATTCGAGTAAAAACCGTATTGGGACGTTTGACTCAATCTTTTTTTCATCCGCCGAATACGGTCTTATTTTAGCATTAAAATTAAAATCACATGACCAGAGTACACATTATAAATTGAAAGCACAATTGTCCTGGAATGTAAAAATGCCGATTTCGATAAGAAACAGTGAATATTTGTTAAAAATTGGTAACAGCAAAGTTTAACAAGCGCGACTGAATTTACCATGTGAATAAATGAATTGGTAAGTTTAAATGGACGAAAAGAAATCTACTGTTACCGACAGAAAGTTCCTAAAGAATTGTAAAACAATGAAATTTCATTGTTTTGTTGAATTTACTACAATTCTCTAGGAACTTTCTGTCGGTAACAGTAAATTTCTTTTAGTCCATTTCGTCCATTTAAACTTACCACTTCATTTATTCACATGGTAAATTCAGTCACGCTTATAAAACTTTGCTTTTACCAATTTTTAACAAATATTCATTGCTTCTTATCGAAATCGGCATTTTTACATTCCAGGACAATTGTGCTTTCAATTTATAATGTGTACTCTGCCCTGTCGAAAATATCTTGGGCAAAGCGTGTTTAAATAGTGTTTTATAGAATGTTTATTGTGTGTCGATTATGTGTTTGTGAACACAATAAAGTGTGTCTAATCCGTGTATTTTGGAACGCTTTGAGTGTTTGGAAAACACTGAATTGTGTGTCAGAAGTGTGTTTATAGAACACACAATGTTCAGGTAAAAATACTCTTAAAACACTCTTTTCACATTCATGAAACCCTGATCTACTAATTAAACACACACTTAACATTATCTTTACAACCTTTTTAAAGTTTTATGTTTTTATAGTAATCTGCCATTAAAAAAATATTTAAATTACAGTAAAAAAATATTCCATTCTGTTCTCGCATGTCATACATACTTGGAATGTTTATACCTGTCGACGAAAATTTGTTTCGCTATTTATCTAAATATTTACAATCACGAGGTCTCGAACGCAAGACGCAGCTAGGAGTGGATTAGAAATCACACGCTCTACCAACTGCGCCACGGAGGCTCATGAAAGGAAGTTTAGAATTTACATATGTAACGAAGGAACTATGAAAATGTGCTATGTAACTTGAAGAAAGGATACTGTATTTGCAACAATAGAATAATTATTTTATGTATAATATACATTATATTTAATATGTTATGTTATTGAAGAATGTTAATTTTCAAAGTTAAAAGTATAAGGAAAGGCTTAAGGTATTAGTCGCGCTGCTGGCTCTGGCCAAAATTTTACTGGGCCGCTTACTAGAGTGGGGCATCAGTGAGAGTGAGAGAGACAGTTTAACTCCCCACTCTATTCGTTCGTATGAAATTTCATATAATTTAACTATTTTTTTACCTTTCTGTCAATATATTTATAGTTTGGTGCGGTCAAAAAATGTCATGTTTTTTTTATGCATTTGTTTTATCTAATTGAATACTTTGGCAGTTTTATTTCAAAATCTGACGATTAGTTATCATATAAATAATTATTAAACAAATTTAATACATGCATTGAGTACTCTCTCCATGCAAAACGTATGAACTTTAAATTCATTTTTTGAAGCTTTGAAACGGTCAAAATTAATTAAATTGGTCTCATTCGGTAGATAAATACTTCAGGAATAAGTATGTAAAATTTTTAAAAAAATCTGACGAAAACCATTTTACGCGACTAATACCTTAAAAGTTAATTTTTAAATGAAATATTAAAGCAATAAATTTAAGCTTAATTAATGAATTTATAACAAGTGTCCTATAACACTGTGACCACTTCGGTGACCACACTGTTATGGAATACTTATAGAACGTGTTTGCTGGGATAATAATATACGAATGAAACATACACACAGAAAGAAAGTTATTATCAAATTTTATAAAAGTATTTTACAAGTATAGGACAAAATGCGATAAAGGTAAATTTTGATATCAGAAACACTTAACTTTAAAAAAACTTATAAAATTTAGTAAAGTTATATTAAAATTTGTTACAAGTTTATGATACTTGATATAACTTTACTAAATATCATATAAGTTTTTATAAAGTTTAATACTTCTGATATAAATATTTACCTTTGTCGCATTTTGTCCAACACTTGTAAAATATTTTTATAAAATTTGAAAATAACTTTCTTTCTGTGTTCATACTTGTTCAGATAGTGTTCTCTAAACATACTATAAACATACAACTTGAGTGATTCATTGTTTTCCAAAGCATGTGAAATCATTGTTTAGTAATACTGAACAAACATACAAATGTTTGTCAAAAGATAGTTTCAAGTATGTTCATTGTAAAATATACAATAGTTTGTGAACTTAGTGTTTTCAAAACATGGTATGAACCCTGATATGTATGTCAAGAAAATGTCTTATGACTGTTTACTCTTAATGTGAGTAACATGTTTAAATAGTGTTGAATGAATGATTTATTTACTATAAAAAGTATGTCAGAAGTGTGTTCAAAATATGTTTAAATATAGAAGTGTGTTTCAAGATACTGAGATCTGTGTTTGAGCAAAATAATACTATTTTCAAACATCATGAAACCCACATTTGTTGGTGAAATTTTCGACAGGGTGGTCTTGTGATTTTAATTTTAATGCTAAAATAAGATCGTATTCGGCGGATGAAAAAAAGATTGAGTCAAACGTCCCAATACGGTTTTTACTCGAATCCGTATTGGCTCAGAGCTTCACTCAATTCCTTAACGCTCCACTCAATACTTCTTTTTTTACTGGGTAGATAAATTCTTCACCGATAATAAATTTGAATTGTTGCGGACTGAATTCGTAGACATTCAGGATTACTCCAGAGTGTTTTCGGATTTAGGTTTTCGTTTGGATTGATATCAGACTAGCGCGGATCATTTTCGGACCTTTTTCGTACAATTTTCGGACTAATCCGTACTAATCTGTTCGCATTTAATCCGGAATTAGTCCGAAATTTTTACCAGGGTTAACATTTCGGAGTATCAGTTTTAAGAAACATGTAAAGTAAAATCTGTTTTTTCTAACTTCTATAGAATTTAGAAAGATTCAATCTCTTTAAAACTATTGACCAAACGATTCATAGTATTGTTTACTTTTTTCTTTTTACATTTCCGTTAAATGTATGATATATATTTAAATTTTTGAGGAATATTTAAGAACTACTTACTGCATACGCAGACACATTTTTGTAGAAAAATTATTTTTCTAATTTATCAGTTTTTAAATTTAAATCAGTAAAAATAAACTAATTATTACTCTTTCAATTTAAGTAAGTGAAAATTTATTTAGAAAAGCTATGTCAAAAATCTTTCACGTAAAAAAGTACGTGTATGTAGACTTATTTATAAACGATTTTTTATTTATTTTTAAATATATACCTACATATACATATTTATTATCTTACGTGGAATGCTTTTGATGTATTCTAAGTGAATTTTCACTTTTTTTTAGATTTAAAGAGTAGTATATAAATACACATATCGGATTTTTTTAGTATTAGTGAAAAAAACGTTGACTAATAATTACAAATTAAATGTGAAAAAAATAATTTATTGTTATACTTAACAAATGGTTAGAAAAGTCAAATTTCGAATACTAGTTAACAGACAATTTTTACTGATTTCTGCTTTCAACCCAGCAAACACGTTATATAAGTATTCTATAACAGTGAGGTCACAGTGTTATAGAACATTTGTTCCTAACTAGTTATAGATCTGTGATATAACCTGATTGTAACAGAGTTCTAGAACATAGTTACAAGTTAGTTACAGAATAGTTCTGTATTATGCTTATGTCACAGTTCTATCACAATGTGATGTAAGAGTTACATAACTTTAATGTCACAAATTTTCTGTAACTGTTGTTCCAACCTTGTTCTATAACTGTGTAGGAACATTGTTGTGTAACTGGTCTAAACATATGTTACAATGCAGTTCTGTAATATACAGTTTAACATTGTCCGAACAATGTTGAACTCTTCTAAAAAATTTGGTGTAGTTCATATAATTTTTAATATAATATAATATAATTCGTAATAATTTATAAAAAATACCTATATAGTAATTATTGACAACAAATTGCTTTCTTATTTCTTTTATACTACTATTAGTAGCATTTTTTACTCTATCTTTAAATTTTCTTCAGTTTTATTATTCTTCTAGTGACTATTTAAACAATATTATTATGTATAAAAGTCTCATAAAATGTTTTAAAGGTGCATGCAATGTAATCGAGGGGGTATTTATTTGTGAATTAGCGTGTACGCTCCTCGCGTATTAGTCACGTAATAGAGTGTAATAGAGCATTATTACGTCAGTCTAATACCACATAATATAAAGGTAATATTCTGTAATAATCAGTAATACCCTGTAATAGTTCTGTAATACCCTATAATACTAGATAATACGCATAATAGCAGAAAAATGTAGTGTATTAGAGTGTACACCATTTTAAACATTTTAACCATTTTAACCCCCTTGAATGTAATTATTCGTTAATTGGTTGACATTATTATTATTCGTAATAGCAAATTTTGTTGATAAATTAATTTGACAAAGAATTTTGTAAAATCTATTTATATTTAAATGAAAAATTATATAATATAAATTTGTTCTAAAAATTTAGAAATTTCATTAATTAAGCTTAAATTAATTGCTTTAATCTTTCATTTAAAAAGTAATTTTTAAGCCTTTCCTTATACTTGTAACTTTGAAAATTTACATTTTTCAATTAACATTATTAAATATAATGTATATTATACATAACATAATTATACTATTGTTGTAAATACAGTATACTTTTTCAAGTTACAAAGCACATTTTCATAGTTCCTTCGTTATATATGTAAATTCTAAACTTCCTTTCATGAGCCTCCGTGGCGCAGTTGGTAGAGCGTTTGATTTATAATCCACTCCTAGCTGCGTCTTGCGTTCGAGACCTCGTGATTGTAAATATTTAAATAAATATCAAAACAAATTTTCTTCGACATGTATAAACATTCCGGGTATGTATGACATGCGAGAACAGCGTGGAATATTTTTTTAATTTTAATTTAAATATTTTTTAATGACAGATATGAGTAACAGATATTTGTAACTGTTCTAGAACTGTGACAAGTATCTTCGTCACCATGTTACAGATCTGTTACTTAACTGTGACATCCCCCTGACTACGACATTTTGCGTACCCAGTGAGTCCCCTGTGAGTCACCAGTTACAGAACATGTTCTTCAATTATTTGTCACAGTTCTGTAACAGATCTGTAACAGTGTTTGCTGGGAAAGTTCCAATTAAGTATTGGGAGAACTGTTCTTTTACTTCGCTTCAGAAATATTTCATAATAATACTGGTAAAATATCCACTATCTTTGGAAACATTACAAAAAATTATGGAATAATTTCCGACTTTTGTCGGAAAAATTATTTTTCCATTTAACTTTGGAAATTGTTATAATAAAACTGGTAAAAAATCCGCGATCTTTTGATACTTTGCCGAAAATAAAGGAATAATTTCCGGTTTTTATGCGACTAGTATTTTTCCACCTACTTTCAGAAATATTTTCTATTAAATATTCGGAAAAACTGATTTCCCCCTAATTTCGGAAAAATTTCAGTTCATATTATCGGATAAAATTCAGAAATTTTTTACAGTGTAGGGGAGACCGAGGAGGAAAGTAACAAAAATCAGTTTTTTCATTGTAGCGTTCAAACTATTTAACGAATAATTTTTGTTAATACCTTAATTGAAAGCTTGGACTTTCACCTGTTAAATAAAATTTGAATTAAACATTTTTTAGATTAAAAAACCAGTTCACAGCATGGCTTTTTCACGACCTCTGCATTTGTTACTTTCCTCCTAACCCCCGAAGAGTAAAGTAACGTTTTAGAATTATGGTTATAATATTACAATTTGAAGACTATTATTAATTTAAAATATTTTTATTATCAACTTAGGAAAATAAAAAGATACTTCAAGTACAAATTGTATACATTTAATACATATTTAACACATTTTGGTACATTATAGTGTCTTATAGATAAAGCATACACGGTGGGCTTGAACCAACTTTTAAAAAAACGTCTTTGCGAAATGGGATTTTTTTGTGGATTCCAACACTGGAGACCTCCAGTGTATTTTGCAACAAAATAATCAAATAATAATCAGATAAAGGACCAGAAAGATAAAGTTTAAAATCATCAGCATATTTATGAAATTTACAGAATTTAAAATCGCTACCGAGATCAGAAATAAATAAGTTAAAGAATATAGAGAAGAAAGTGATGCGCCCTGTGGAACACCACACTTAACTTGGCCCCAATTCGAAATGTTGCCATTACCGTCAATAACTCTTTGTTTTCTTTCCTCCTCGGTCTCGCCCTATCCTATCTTACAATACAAATTAACTTATTCTCTAATTTATATATAATGGTTATGTTTAACTTACAAAAAGAAGAGGCAATTTGGAGTAAAAGAAATTAATGCTTCTTTAAATTTTAAAGTATAAGTCCAGACAGCTAATCAGAAATAAAAATAATTTTATCATCATACTTTTATGTAATTGAATAGTTATTAGTAAATACTTTATAATTATATAAAACGGAAGCTAATCATTATAGAAATAATTAATGGATTATTATAAGTCGAATGCAAGAAGATGCAAAAGCAGGAAAAAATAAATAAAATATTAAAACAGAATCAAAAAAAGATCATCGCTGTAAAGAATCTTATTCAATAAATGTAATTTAGGCAAACCAAAGTCCAGGAAGCAAAAATAAATTCTCTCCCGTATGTAATTATCTGGCTCCTGTGCAATTGCTTATCGGACATAAAATCAAATATACACTACCGTCCGTGAGTGTCAGGACGCCCCTTTTTTCATGAGTGGAAAAATGTTTAAAACAGCCGCGAAGGAACGAATTATTTTCCGGGGGGGCAAACTACATATATAGATATATTTAACAATGTAATATGTATATAAATATTTAGTAAATTCTTCCACAGTTATTTAATAAATTAATTTTTTCGATTTTTGGAAGACGTATATAAAAGGTAAAAGAAAAACACTCTTTTACTTTTTTATAAAATAGACGACGTTTCGGTGGTCAGGTTCGCCACCATCATCAGGTCACTAGTTAAAGTCAATAAAATAAACATCACGTCAATAAATTAAAAACATAAATAAACGCAATACAACAAAAAAATAAAATATTTAAATTTACAAATCACAAAAAAAAAAATTTACAAAAAAATCACAAATATGTTTGTGATTTGTAAATTTAAATATTTTATTTTTTTGTTGTATTGCGTTTATTTATGTTTTTAATTTATTGACGTGATGTTTATTTAGTGACCTGATGATGGTGGCGAACCTGACCACCGAAACGTCGTCTATTTTATAAAAAAGTAAAAGAGTGTTTTTCTTTTACCTTTTATATACGTCTTCCAAAAATCGAAAAAATTAATTTATTAATATGTATATAACTGTGGGGGCAACTGCCACCCTTGCCCCCCCCCGGTTCCTACGCCACTGGTTTAAAACGTAGAAAATAAGAATGACAAAAATTTTTTGCATTTTTTTCCTGAAAGCTAATGAAATTATGAAAAGACTGACACCTGATCGAAGAATTTTCGTTGACTATTCTGTCAGATACAGAAAAAATACTGGATTTTGCATGCTTTTCGTAATTTTTTAATTTCTCGAAAACTAATTAACTTTTTTTAGCGTTCTTGGTCTTGTTTCAATCTCTATTCAATGTAGAATCTAAATTAATTAATGATATTGTGATATATAAATTTTTCCAAAAAAATTTGAAACTGTGAAAGTCGGATAAAAAAGTTTTGAAAAACAGATTGACACTTTTTCAACAAAAAAAAAAATTTTTTTAATTAAATAATTAAGTAATTAAAAAGTTCTTTTGAATTTTAGGATATCTATTAAATGAACATATTTTACATTGACCTTTTTGACACTTTAATATTCATGATAATTTTTTGAATTTTTTTAATCCTACACGGAAAAACTTTGAATACCAATTGCTGTTAAACTCACAATGTATTGTTAGTAGATTGACTACTAAAGTGGGGAAAAAGTGGTCAAAAGACGAAATTTCTTATTTAATAGAAGTTTCGATAATAATACATGTTCTCTTTTTTTTCAATATTTAGTAGTCAAGTTAAGAGAAACTCGTTTATGATGTACGAGAAAAAAAAGTTGTTGAAAAAGTGAATGTCGAAATTTTATTTTCTATATTCGTAAGATTGATATTTTCTTCGCGCTGCGTTTACAATTTAGTAGTCAAAATATCAGAACTGCACGCATACAAACGAATACCGCTGTTCGTGTAGTCACACATAACCACTTAATCTCGTGTTCGAGTTAAATGGCCGCCGTCATTCCACCTGGTTCTCTTTTATCAGTAAATGTTAGGTTATGTTTGAACAAGTCTTTTAAACTTGAACAAAATGTTTATATATTTCATTGTCACAGAATCGACCTTTAATATTTTTCTCAGTGTAATTGTTTTTTTAATTAAAATTTGAAATTAAATTAAAATTTTTTAAATATTTGAATTAGATTTAAAAAGATTTTTCTAAATTTCTTAATAAATATTTATATGATTATTTTTAATTAATTGAAAAAATTTTAAATGATTTCTATTAATGTAAAATTTTTTTTTATATTAAAAAAATAATAGTTAAATTATTTAATTAAATTAATTAATTAAATAAACAATTTTACGAAATAATAATGACATTATATTTTATTTTTCTATATGTCAAACATTTTTATAATTTATTACAAGAATCCTGTTTGATGAAAATTAATTCTGTTCATTTCAAAAATAGACCTTATTAATTTTAAGTAATTAATTGATTTTATCAATTTTGTATAACAAACAAATATTGTTTAAAACGGCATTCAACATATGCATACAAATTTTCTCCCAAGTGGAAATACAGTTGTTGGATTAGTATATAAGAACACTGACTTATTTTCTCTATATGAATTGTATATGCGTTCCGTCGATTACAGTGTGCGTTACTTTATCTGTATGTAAAGGCCTTTCTCCAATAGGTTTCAAAAAGTGTGCGAATGACTGCGTTGCGTTGATTTTAGCATGTGTTGCTATAGCAACCGACGCAGACGCAGTCATTCGCACACTTTTTAAAACCTATTGGAGAAAGGCCTTAAAATCAACGCAGTCATTCGCATACTTGTGGTAACCTATTGGAGAAAGGCCTTTAGGGAATTAGATTATAGGTTGCGTTAAAATTAAGTTATCAAACGACATTAGGTAAAATAGATTTCTTCCTTACTCATTAGTATGAGTGGCGACATTCTGTATACCTGTCACTGACATTCGACATTGTTTTTTTAGCGAAATCGTGAATTTTAAATGTTAATCAACTGACTACTAAATTTTCAAACTCTTTTTCTGTGTTTAATAGTCAGACTACGAAATATTGATACCGTTGCAGTTTTTTCCCACTTTAGTAGTCAATTTACTAAGAACACATGGTGAGTTTAACAGAAACTAGTATACAAAGTTTCTCCGTGTACTTTTACGGTTTCAATTTTTTTTAGAAAAATTTATTTCACAATACCAGTTAATAATTAAGATTCTACATTAAATAGAGATTAAAACAAGACCAAGGGCGCTAATAAAAAGTTAATTAGTTTTCGAGAAATTAAAAAATTACGAAAAGCATGCAAAATCCAGTATTTTTTCTGTATCTGACAGAATAGTCAACGAAAATTCTTCGATCAGGTGTCAGTCTTTTCAAAATTTCATTAGTATTCAGGAAAAAAATACGAAAAATTTTTGTCATTCTTATTTTATACGTTTCAAGCATTTTTCCACTCATGAAAAAAGGGGTGTCCTGATACTCACGGACGGTAGTATATATATATATATATATATATATATATATATATATATATATATATGTATATATATATATATATATATATATATATATATATGTATATATATATATATATATATATTTAGTGATGCCGAACGACCAAACGATGAAGTACGGAATTACACGAACGACAAACGATGAAACAACAGCGAATATCTTAATATTATAGGAGATATAAAATGGTCTGTTAAAAAATAATTTAAAACAATATTCAAATTAACGAAAAATTGTGTTTCTTACTAAAATTATTTTCTAATAGAGTAAACGTTCCAATTGTCAAGGGTCTATCCATTTATCGAGTCAACAAATTTTGTTCTTGACTTAAACATAGAATTACAATTTAAATGCAAAAAATAATTAGTATTATGCTTATAAAGTGTTATAAAAGTAAAAATAATTAACTGTATTACCCTTCATACTCATTCTGTCTGTCACAGTATGAGAGAGAAAGCATGATGAAGAGAAAGAGAGGGAGGTATTGTCTCTCCTTTTAGTTTAGCGTAGGGAGGAAAGAGAGACGAATAGGTAAGATAGTAACGCCTATTTCTTTGGTTTACAAGAAGAGCATAATGTTTTCTCCATTTTCCGTGTTAGGTAGAAAGAGAGGAACAGAAATTGGGAGGGGAAGGAAAAGTAGGGAATTTCACTTTCAAGCCAAAATACGAAAAGGGCGTCTTATTTCCTTATTGGCTAATTATTTTTCTTTTCTCACTCACAGATAGATTAAGGAGTGAAATAGAGGGAGATCGAGAACGAGGTAAGAGTAAGGGGTATAAATTTTATCGGTATTCCATGTACTAAATGGACATTTTTCACAAATTTCTGACCCCCCCCCCGCCTCCGGTTGTGGACAATCGTGAACATTTGGCAGACCCTCTTCCCTTTACACTTATCCACGTGGACAATGCACATTTGAAAAGTATGTAAGTATTTTTTTAATATTACTCCTGCATTTTTAAAAGTAATAAAGCTCATTTTTAAACATATTTCAAAGGACGAAATTACGAAAATGATTAACGATTAAAATAATAAATGAACACTATAATTTAATTAAGGGGTTACACCACTGTAAATGCCTCAAAAACAACGTTTTTTCAGGAATTTTTTTTAATGGAAGGAAATGGCATATAGTTATAATGTTTTAGGAAGTTATTGACTGTATATTCAAGTAAAAAATTACAAATTTTTATTAATAAATATTCCAAAATGGCGGCACAGGAACCATTTTAATAATGCATATTTTTTCCCAGGAGCTCTACGGCAAGCAGTATAAGTAATGTAAATTTCAGTCTAGAAACAAATAAATTTCTTTCCTTCATCTACATGAGAATAGCTACAGAAATACGTAGGAGATTTTAAAAATATTGATTTTTGTGTGATTGGCAAGCATTTGAAGAAAAAACTCATTTTTCGACCAAAAAAACGACTTTTAATTGTTTATAACAATTGTGTAAATGAACTTATCAAAAAACCCCTAAGTATTTCTGTTTAAAATTTAATTTTAGAAATGTAATAAAAAAAACCCGATTGAAAATATTGAAAATTGTTTGAGTTATACTGCTTGCAGATTTTAAAAACTGTGTTTTGAGAAAAACGCGTTAAAAGAGCAACACTACTACAGCAGGCTGTAAGAAGCATTTGTTCAATAATTTTTTTTTAGTGTAAGGAAAGGAAATACAGTAACAATATTTTAAGCAGTTATTAACTTATATATTCAACTTAAAAATTACAAATTTTAATTAATAAATATTCCAAAATGTCCTCACTGGAGCCATTTTTCTAATGCATGTTTTATGTAAGTTAAAATTCTTCTCCGGTAAAAAAGCTTGAAATTTCAATGAAATCGATTTCAGACATGTATAAATCCTTTTTTTCCTTATTCTAGAAGGTTCAAAAAATTTTTTAATGTCTACAGTGGTGTAACCCCTTAAACACTTTATTTTTTAATTATTATATTGTTATATTAACACCATAGTTAGGTAAACAACATTTTTTCAGTAATGTCAGTGAAATGTCAATAAAATATTTTTTTTCAGGGAAAGTAAGAAAATTGAGACATTTTTTTGACTTATAAACAAATCTTTTAAATTAATAAAAATTAGCATCTAATTTTTTTCAAATGCAATATTTTCAGTATTTATAATTACATATTTTCAAAAATCCAAATATGTACGAAAATAATATTTTAGAATTATTTTTAACATTTTGGAGAAAACATTTTTTTTCAAAATTTTTAATTAAAATTCATCAAATAATTAATTAGTTTTTTTAAATTATACAAAAATCTATTAAGAAATTTAATTCTATTTTTTAAAAATTGCATTAAATTTTTAAAAAATCTAATTTGTTAAATTGTTTTATAATTAAGATTTAATTATCTTCGAACAATGTTAATAAAAATTTTTGAATATTTACTTTTTGGAGTTATTGAAATTTTTCTTAAATTATAGTCCTGTTAATAATTAAAATTCTCAAAGAATTTAATCATTTTTATTAATATTTTTTACTAATTCTATTATTTTTAAAAGATTTTTACAAATTTTAATTGTTTTTGAAGATAATTGAATCTTAAATAATCATTATAAAACAATTATACTGCCGTCCAGTTTAAAAAAGGCACTACCTACATATTTTATGAAAAATGAGTTTTTTATACCGTTGAATTCGTATTGAAAAGACGAATCTAATAGTCGTATTCGTAATTGAAAATTTTAATTAGATTAGAAGATAATTAGCGGTCAATTAAACTATCTACAGAGATTTTTGAGAAATATTTTTTAAAGTGTCACTATCTGAAGAAGGAGACGACCTATCTACAAAATTTTCAGGATTTTCAACCCACTTGACCCCTGAAATCCTGATTCACGAGCACTATGTACATAGGTTAGTCAGTAAACTGGTCTCAAAAGTCACAAAAGTAGATAACTATGTACATAGTGACGTTTTTCGTACATATTTTTCTCGAACTTTGGTTAACTTTCCGCGAGAGAGAGAGAGCACTATCTACAAGTTTAATTATGCAAATAAAATAAAAATAATACAATAATTTGCAAATAAAGCTTTTATTTTGTATTAACACATATATTTAATGCAAATTAAAAGCAATTTTAATTATTCTTCTTGTAAAGTTAACATTTAATTTAATAAAATTTTCATGCAGAACATAATAATCAAATAAAATAAAGTTATAACTTATAATGGCAAATAAAATTTATGTATTGAGGGGCTGATAGTAAAAATGGTTTAAAATAATAACGAGAGCAAAAGTAGAATAAGTGAGTTAGAAGCAAAAACAGATTAAAATGATTGTGTAATTTCTTGATAAATTAATTATAATAATTACAAAATATTAATTCAAATAAAATAAGTTTTTTTATTATTGACAATATTTTTTAAGCATTAATATAATTAATTTATCATGAAATTACATAATCATTTTCACCCGTTTTTGCTCTCAAGTCACTTATTCTACTTTTGCTTCCATTATTATTATTATAAACCATTTTTACTATCAGCCCCTCTAATGTTCGTCATTTTTCGTTCGGTATTTTCAAAATGAAAAAATATAATTATAAATAAAATAAAATATAAAATAATAATAAAAATATAACAGAAATAAAGGATTGTGTTAGAAAATAATGTAGATGGTGACGCTTTAAACAGGAAAGTGGACCGACAAAGTAATTTTAAACGTACTATCTACCACATAGTGCACTTTTCATGTATTCTCCATAATTTTTGGATAAAAAATGTGCACTATCTACAGTTTTATTAATAAATAATTAATATTAATAATTTTTTTGCACCAATGAAAAGAGCGTGTCCGAATTAGTCAAGAACATAAGTTTGTTTACAAAATTTTTAATTTTATTAAGAGATCCAGATGCAAACGCGTTTCCTTCAATATCTCCGATTGAGCTAAAATATAGATAGTGTCTTTTTTAAAAAGGACGGCAGTATACTAATTACTCTTTAAAAATATGTTAATGTAATTTGTCTAAAATAATTGAATTATGTAACAGAGCTTTTGCATAACTTAAAAAAACTTATTAATTTTTTGATGAATTTCAATTAAAAATCTTGAATATAAATGTTTTTCTCAAAATGTTGAAAATTATTCTGAAATATTACTTTTGTATGTATTTAGATTTTTGGAAATAGACTCTACCATCGGGAATTATCGGTACGGCTGCACACGCACGGCCCAAAAACATACCAATCTTTAAATCACGATTTTTTTGTAAATACAAATGTCAGAAAATTAACAAATATACCATTCGAAAGATTATTAAATTCTACGATTAATGGTACATAACTGAAAATTTTAATAATTTATACAAAGATTGCAGCAATCGACAAATTGGACAAAAAAAATTTTAAAAATACAATTTTTTTGGAATTTTTTTCAACCCCTGCACATTTTTTAAAAATTGTAGAAAAAATTTGAAACTTACATAAGTGTGATCATTCAAGTCTCATCTTTCATTTAAGACCAAAAGAGTTTAAAAATCTTATTCGGTTCGTGAGATATCATTATATACGTCCGAGCATGTTTTTTGACAAATGCATTGAATTAGTCGATTTTGAACGGTTTTTGGCTGAAAATGCTCGGCCGTTTATAATGATATCTCGCCAACCGATTAAGATTTTTAAACTCTTTTGGTCTTAAATTAAAGATGAGACTTGAATGATCACACTTATGTAAGTTTCAAATTTTTTCTACAATTTTTAAAAAATGTGCAGGGGTTGAAAAAAATTCCAAAAAAATTGTATTTTTAAAATTTTGTTGTCAAATTTGTCGATTGCTGCAATCTTTGTATAAATTATTGAAATTTTCAGTTATGTACCATTAATCGTAGAATTTAATAATCTTTCGAATGGTATATTTGTTAATTTTCTGACATTTGTATTTACAAAAAAATCGTGATTTAAAGATTGGTATGTTTTTGGGCCGTGCGCGTGCAGCCGTACCGATAATTCTCGACGGTAGTGTATGTAATTGAAAACACTGAAAATATTGAATTTTAAAAATTATAAGCTAATTTTTATTAAATTTTTATTTTTAAATTTAATTTAAACAATTTTCAAAAATTTTAATAAAATGCTTAAAATAACTAAATTATTTTTCAATTAAATTTTACAAAATTTCAACTATTCAAAAAGATTTTTATTATAGATATATTTCAAAAATTGAATTATGTCTTAAAAAAATTATTCAAAAACAATTTTTGAATGATTTGTTTATAGTTACTTTTCGCATTATCAAAATAACTTGCACGTTTTCAGTAAAAATTGTAGTTTTTTATGTATTGTCTCAATTTTTTTAATTTTCATGAAAAAAATTTTTTTTTTACATTTCCCTGACTATGGTGTTAATATAATATTATAATAATTATAAAAAAATAAAGATTTTAATCAAATCATAGTGTTTACTTACTATGTTAATGATTAACTCATTAACGCCTGAAAAAAGAAAATTCTTATCAAATTTTATTTTATTTTATCGATTCCAGTGTGAAAAAAAGAATTTCGTTGAACCCAAAAATTAAATATAGCGGTTATAATTTCAAAAACACAAACATTTTTTTTTAAGTTTGATAATTTTTTTACCCTTTAACCCCTTCCCAGTGTATGACGTCTATAGAGGCAAAAATAATTCGTGCCACCAGTTTGTATGATCGCTATAGTGGCATCTAAAATGAAAATCTCGGTAATAAATGAAATATGAATTTCAATGAATATTCTAAAGTTTGGGGTCGCTTAAAACTTTGAAAATTGTCGATCGCCATTTTGAAGCCGCCATTTTGAATTTTTAAATTTTGATTACTCTGATTACGAATTCGATTTTAGTTTCCAATAAGTCAAAATAGCGGATCCAATATGGAACACAATTTTTACTCTATGCAATTGATCTTAATTTTGTCACTCGGTGGTTTTTAAGGTCGCTGATTACGTATACGATGTTTGTTTCCAAAAATTCAAAGCGGCTAATATAATATGGGGAAGAGAAATTAAGAAAAATTTCTATCCACGCTCGCTGGTTGTAAGTCGGTGCAAGTGCTAAAACAGAAGTCAATTGTCAGTGAGCGCTCCTAGGACATTTACACCTACTTGACTGGTATTAGAACTCCCGAGTAACAAAATTAAGGTCAATTGCATAAATTAAAAAGAAAGTTCCGCCATTTTTAATTTATGAAAACTTACATCAAATTCGTAATCAGCGACCCTAGAAACCACCAAGTGACAAAATTAAGGTCAATTGCATAAAGTAAAAATTTTTGTTCCATATTGGATGGGGGGTGGTCAAAGATTGGTAAAAAATTGTCCTCGTGGTTTATGGACGGCCACTAAGCTTATACCGCGGTTTATATAATGACTATCACAGGCCGACAAAATTTCATCAATTGCATGTTGCCTAAAATGTTATTGCCGATTCTTATAGGATTTTGTCCGTAGAATCCAAATTTGACCTTGAAAATATTGGATTGGCTCTAGTTTTCAAGCAACTTACGTTTCAATACGCAAAATATGCATTTTTGGCATTTTTTGAATGAATGTAAAACCAAATACCGAAACAGTAAATTTGTCCCCATAGGACCAAATTAAAGCTTAAATACTGCTCTTTAATATCCAAAAACAAAAAATTTAATTTATATACAATTTAACCTTTAATGTCCTATGGGACATGCGCTGTTCCATAAACGTATTCAAAATAACATTACTTTTGACCAGGTAAGGCAATTTAAGTAAAAATTAGTCTCTCTGGAGGTTTTTGTGGTCGCTGCTTATAAATCTGCCATGAAATATAAAAATTAAAAATTTCGGACTAATTTTTAAAAATAGTTTACACCTTTATGATAAAAATGTCAAATAAAAAAAAAAATTCGCCATGTTAAATCCGCCATTTTGAATATTAAAATCTGAATACAGATTTCTAAGCAGCGACTACAAATACCCCCAGAGAGACAAATTTTTACTTAAATTGTCTTACCTGGTCAAAAGTAATGTTATTTTCAATATGTTTATGAAACAGCGTATGTTCCATTGGACATTAAAGGTTAAAGTGTATATAAATTAAATTTTTTGTTTTTGGATATTAAAGAGCAGTATTTAAGCTGTAATTTGGTCCTATGCAGACAGATTTACTGTTTCGGTATTTGGTTTTACATTCATTCAAAAAATGCCAAATATGCGTATTTTGCGTATTGAAACGTAAGTTGCTTGAAAACTAGAGCCAATCCAATATTTTCAAGGTCAAATTCGGATTCTACGGACAAAATCTTATAAGAATTGGCTTCCATTGGTTGGGCAACAAAATTTTGTTGGCCTCTATCAATAAATCTCGATGTCAATCTTTTGACAAAGAAGGAAGAATACTTCAATAAAATAATTCTTCTAATGTGTGATGAATTTATATAAAGTTTTTCTATCGCTTGACTAAACTAGAAACTAAAAATTTAAGTAAATAATTATAAAAATAAAAAATATTATATTTATGTTGTAAAACTGCTCAGTATGTTAAATTTAATTTTTGGTTTTCGTTTTTTTATGTTTTTTAAAAATTCTTCAAAAACATTTGTAATCTTTTTCTAATATTTCCGAAAATGAAAAAAACATCTTAAAGTCTTAGTCACATTTTTATATACACACAATGAAATAAGGTCTTAAGTGTCATAAGACAAAAGCAGAAATATCGAGTGCGCTTTAGCGCGCGTAGCTCTGCTAGTATATTACTATTTACTATTAGGGTAAACCAGACAGTAGTCGGACACTTTTCAATTTTGAATAGCTATAAAACCGTATAAGATAAAAATATTTTCATTAGAAACATTAGGAACAATTACATATGAAAGAAATTTTAATTGTAATTTTACAGTAATCATTAAAAAGATTTTCTTAAGTGGCCGACTACTGTCTGGTTTACCCTATATCCATAAATAAATTAAACATTTTAGGTATAATATTTTTGGTTATTACCATGGTAACATCGACAAATGGAACAGACATGGCAATTGGTACACTTACCCTATTATCAGCTATTATTATTTCAAATTATATTTATTGTTAATAACACAGGCACACAAAAAAATGTCGTGGCCGAGACACTACACTAGTATATTTCTATGTATTTTTTCCCGCTGAATCCGCATTCGAAGTCAGAATTGACAGATGTGCTCAAAATTTTGAGCTAAACTCAAAAAAACGACTCAAAAAACCGAATTAAAATGACGAAAATGAAAAATTTCTTCTGTGACACTGCAAAAGTATATTCCTATGTATTTTTTCACGCTGAATTCGAATTCGAAGTCAAAATTGACAGATTTGCTCAAAATTTTGAGATAAGCTCAAAAAATTGATTAAAAAAAGTGATTTAAAATAAAGAAATGGAAATTTTTTGCTTTGACACTATACCCTACAGTATTTTCACATATTTTTGCACTCGGATCTTGCAATTAAAGTCAGAATTGACAGATTACTGGCTGATTTGCTCAAAATTTTAAAATAAGCTCAAAAAATTGATTAAAATGCAATTTAAAATGAAAAAAGGAAATTTTTAGCTATGACACTACACTAGTGTATTCCCATTTATTTTTTCACTCTGATTCCGAAGTCAGAATTTTCAAAGTGGCTCAAAATTTTGGGTTTCATTAAAAGTGCTCAAAAACAGCATGTAAAAGAGAATTTTCGTCGAAACCTTATGTTATAATAATGGAGGGTTTTGGTATTCAGTACGAATCTAGAGTTACCTCACTCAAAAGCAAGAAAAGTAGAGTTTCTTGACTTTAATTTTTGTAACTTAACAGATTTTCTTGTGTCTAAAAATTTTGAGCTATTTGAATAATTCTGACTTCAAATGCGAGATCCGAGTGTAAAAATATATGAAAATACTGTAGTGTAGTGTCATAGGTGGATTCAACGTCAGTTCAACACACTTATTTTCATGACTTGTTGGGATTTGGCTGTACTTTTGTAAATTTATTACTTTCATAGTGATAAACAACTCCACCAAATATTTTTTTTTAATTTTTGAAAATTACCAAAAATATGGCATTTTCAAAATTTTTGTCTTTTTTTTTAAAGTGCTATAACTTTGGTTCTAATTAACCGATTTTGAATTTTAAAAAAAGGATTTCTTTGGTTTTAAGTATATTTTAAGTTGAAATTAAAAAAAAAAAATAAAAAAATTTTTTTTTTTAAATTTTGAAAAATTAAAAATCCGTTTTTGAAAAAACGGCAAATGTGCTTTACATGTCCTGTAAGTTTCATTTTGGGATCTCAAAGGGATTCGGAGTAAAAAAAATAAAACGTAACCACAAATTACGAACATATGGGGCAAAATTCCTCAACTGCCCAGGTAAACAAATGAATTTTCTCTAAACTTTGCTAAAATGTTACTATTATTAGTAGAAGTGTAAATATTAATTTTTTTTAATTTGATAAAATATTTTTTGAGTTATGGAGTTTCAAAATTTTGATTTTTTTGAAAATATCTTTTTTTCGATTTAATATATTTATAAGTAAAATTAATCAAATTTAAAGTATGAATAGTGATTTTTAAAGGGGTTCTCACGGGCTATAAGCTGGTGACCTTTTTTTTATGAGCCATGTTAAAAATCAGAGTGGGACCATGAGAATTTTTGAGGAAAATAATAATTTATCATTATTTTACATAGAAAATGATGATTTATAATTAATTTCTTCAAAAAGTTCCATGGTCCCACTCTGATTTTAACATGGCTTATATGAAAAAAGGTAAGCTTTCGATTGGGATAGGTTACAAAAAAATAAAAAACATCAATTTTGAGATACAGTAGAACTTGGTTAATACGATTCTGTAGGGACCGCACTAAGAATGCGTCTTATGCCCGTGAAAACCCCTTTAAAAATCACTATTCATACTTTAAATTTGGTTAATTTTACTTAAAAATATATTAAATCGAAAAAAAGATATTTTCAAAAAAATCAAAATTTTGAAGCTCTATAACTCCAAAAATATTTTATCAAATTAAAAAAAAATTAATATTTACACTTCTACTAATAATAGTAACATTTTAGCAAAGTTTAGATGTTATGTTTGAATTCGATTGTTTATGATTTAATTATTATTAATTTGAGAGATTTTATAATTTAATCGAATTCGGACTTAACTGTATTAAAAAGAATTTTTAATAGTCTTAAATCAATAAAACACTCAGTATTTTATAGTGAGAAATGGATGTTAAATTTATTTCGAAATAAAGACTGTTATTAAAAATTTAGGATCCCCCCTTCAAGTACGTTATTTGTTCAACGTCTCCGATTAGACGGTATTTTAGTTGAAAGAAAAAAAGGAAAAGGTGGCAATAGTAAGGTAGAATTTCAATAAAAACACTGAATAATATGTGTAATATGATGTTACAAGAGTCTATTTATTCAATACTTTTAAAAAGATTAATGTTAATTTTATTACAATTGATATTGTCTTATCATTATTACAATGTGCACCCTTTTTAATTTATGATAATTTATGTCTTAAAAAACATACCCTTTATAAAATTACATTTGATAAAATAAAGTCCAATACTTAGAATTATTAATTATTAATTAACTCACTAATTATAACTTATTAAAATTTATATCTCTTTTTTAAAGACAGAAAAGTCTCTTATTTCTATGTTTTCCAGTTACACCTGTAGTAGTATTCACGTATTCACTTTTACTTCTCCTTTTTAGTTTATCTCTTATATTCTTTCTTTTAATGGTCTTTTAATAAATTCCTTTTTTTATCTTTAGAAAAACTCAAAAAGATCAAAATTGATTTTAATATTTAAAATTTTGGGGTCACCAAATTTTAAATTTGTAATCAATTCTGAAGTTCTTTATTATACGTAGAATGAAAGAAACAAATCTTCAAACCACAAAAAAACGAGGTTCAATATTTTATTACTTTTCTTTGCTTTTAAAATTCTCTTTTTTAGGGTTTCGTGGCCAAGGGCCAAAACCCTTATAGCGAGACTCTGGTGTCCGTCCGTAGTTCTTAAGTCTTAAATTTTAAGTCTTATGGCTTAAGTCTTAAGTCTTAAGTCTTGAGTCTTATGTCTTAAGTCTTATGTCTTAAGTCTTAAGGCCTTACGTCTTAAGTCTAACGTAATGGTTTCCATAGCAACCGTTGCTAAAATAATGGTTGTCATAGCAACCGTCGCCATGGCAACCGTCGCTATGGTAATGGTTGTTATAACAACCGTCGCCATAGTAATCGTTGCTATGTTATTTGTTGCCATGTTAATGGTTGTCATAACAACGGTTGCTAGGGTAATGGTTGGGCTTCGTCCATAAATTACGTCACACTTTTTAGGGGGGAGGGGGTCTATGAAAATGTGACTAATTGTGACCAGGGGGGGGACCTTTTCTTTTGTTATGTCACACTTTGTACTGTATACACGTGTCGAAAAGTTGGGTTCACTTTTTCCACTAATAGACTTTTCGACCTTTAGCCACCTATCGACAACCCGGATGCAGAAGTGTGACTTAACCTTTAGTTTTGTTATTGAGTTTTCATTGTTGCCAGTACTGATTTCAATCGTTCAACTAGTTTTAACTTGCTTGAAGTGCAAATATCTCGTGCAAACGATTTTCTTCATGATTCGAATAAAATGTCGCAAAGTAAAGAAAACCTCTATTTAAAATTTTATGAAGCTTATAAATGTGGTCATCCAGATATACCGGGTCAAAAATTGCAAAATGAGGCCAATAAGATTTGGAGGAATTTGAAAGAAAAACATGCAGACGATAAAGACTCAACTTTTTTTAAACAAACAGTTCAAGAAGAAATAGAAGAGTTGAAAATACTTGCTACAAAAAGAAAAACTAAAAGTCTAAGTCATATAGCAAAGTTATTCGAGAGGCTATAAAGCATTTTAATGAATTTAATTTGGATGCTTTATACATTGTCACCAATGCTCCTGGTCGAAGTGCATATAACAGGTAAATATGTACACAATTTAAAATTAAAAAAAATTTCTATTACTAATAGTATCCTTTACTATTAATAATAGAAATAATTTTTTAAATAAAAAATTATACTTCCTGTACTAAGAATGTTTCATTATTAATTTATTTTATTTGTAGAGCGGAACGACGGATGGCACCACTCAGTCGACTATTGTCCGGACTTATCTTACCACACGACCATTTTGGCAATCATTTAGATTCTGCGGGTAAAACGGTTGATAGGATATTAGAAGTGAAAAATTTCCAAAAAGCAGGAGAAATTCTTGCTGAAGTTTGGAATGAACTGGTTATTAACAATTATCCTGTTGTTGCTGAATTCATTGCACCTTCTGAAGAACCTGTGGAACTCGTTAAAGATCGTTTACCAGAAGGCCTTAGACAAGATTGGTATACTGCTCATGTTAGAGAATCGCAGTATCTCTTGCAGGTAAAAATATTTATTTTACATAATATTTATTTTTTATTTACATCCTTATTTAAAAATGCATCTTGTAGTACTTTCTTGTATAATTTTAAACTAAGATCTAAAAATTGACAGTTTTACCTACCGAGAAAAAAATCATCACTCGCCGACTAATGTTATTTTAAAAATTTTTTGTTTATAAATAATAATCTCTAAAATAGAATTAAAATAATTGTTTCTTAAAAATTGATTTCCTATTAGATCGTGAAATGTGATTTACTTAAATGCTGTGGACCAACAAGATCCGACCTTCGATTGATTTTACCAAACAGATTTCTTCAGCCACCAATGAGAGTAAAGCAAACAACATCCGGTCATTTTGAAGCGACAGATCTTAAATCTAACGACGGAAAATTTTTAACTCTTCTTCAACGTTCTACGCTCAAATTAGAACCTCCTATGGCGACTGAATATAAGGATATGCCTTATGATATGTATTGCCCTTCAGTACATGATCAACTTTATAGTCGAATCTGTAAGGATTGCGGGCTGTATTTCGCTTCACAAAAGTCCATGAAAGAACATGCGAAAATTGAACATCTACGAATCTCTAAGGCTACAAATCCTTTTAAATCTGTAACGACTCCATTACGTATGCAGTCCACTAGAATTGCTGCTCGACGTGCTAATGAAAAATTACGTATTATTTGCCACAAAGAAACCGGAGATGAAGATGCGGAATGGACTTCGAATGAAGATGAGACTGATTCACAAGATTGTGATAAATCTGGTACTTTACCAGTAGAAAATATATTAAAATGGATTACATGTCCATGGGAAACCGAGACTGGTCAGTAAATTTTAAGAATTTATTTACTTTTTATTTTCTAATTAAGGTAGAACTTAATCAAAATGGACCAAATGTTTATGGTATTACAAAATATGTTACACATTATAATAAGAAAATTGTATGAATAAAAATATCAAATATATTTCTTGTTTTCAAAATATTAAAAAATGTACTTTATTTATGTAAAATTAGATATTGACAGTGATTCATTTTGGAAAAATTTCTTAAAGGGGGGTTTACGAATTGTGACGTAATTTAGAGGGAGGGGGTTCCTTCAGATGTTACGCAGTGTGACAAAGGGGGGGAGGGGGTCAAAAATGGGCTAATAACATGTGACGTAATTTATGGACGAAGCCTTGTTCATTAAAAAAAATTTATTAAATTATTATTTATTTATAATTTTACGCCACGAAACCCTATGATGTAGGCGCATTGCGCCTGCTTCTCCGACTGATTTTTTTGTTAATAATCCTTATTAATTTATTCTTTTCTTCACACAAACCGTTTTTTTTAAATATTTTCCACTTTTAATTCTATTTATCTCGAATAACTTCTTTAATATTTCCTTTTATCTTTATATTTTCAAATAAATCACTTTGTTTCAATTATAATCTTCTATAATCAACTTTAAATAATCATTACTTCACTCAATATTATACATTTTCACAATAGCCTTTTTGCGGGAAAAAATCACAAAATATAAAAAATTGGTAACGTCCGCTCTGCAGGAAATACTCATTAAGACTCCTCGATTAATTATCGTGGACAATCGGTCACACCCTGGAAAATCGACTAAAATCGGTAAAGTGGGAGAATCCGTTGCACACGGCCCACCAAACCTTGCTGTTGCCAAGCAAGCTTTTAGCAAACTTGCAAATTCCTCAAGAATGGCGTGATATAGTTTGATACTTTGTATCCTGTTTCGCTAATATGCATTCAATTTAGGTATTCTCCACAATATTATTTAAGAAAAGAAACTCCTTTCTTTAGAGAAATATCTTTTTAATTTAAGGGAGTCGATAAATTACCAAGGGTTGTAGACGATTTCCATACTTGATAACATTTATTTTGTATTTCCCAATCACTCAATATTTAGGTAAAAACCATTAAAAAAAATATTTAATTTCGAATTTTCTCAAATTCAGGTATAATAAATAAAATATTTGATAAATTCAAGTAAATAATTGATGAGAGAATCATATAAAGAATTCTTTTTACCCCTTTTTTATGTGTATGTGTTATTTAATTTAAATTAACAAGCTTACCCATTTATTAGATTCTATATAATCTTAATAAAATTAAAATGTATTAATAAAAAAATTAAAGTAGTTGCGTTTTGAACGTAACATTAGAGAAAATTCATTTGTTTACCTGGGCAGTTGAGGAATTTTGCCCCATATGTTCGTAATTTGTGGTTACGTTTTATTTTATTACTCCGAATCCCTTTGAGATCCCAAGATGAAACTTACAGGACATGTAAAGCACATTTGCCCTAACATTTAGTAAAATTTTGAAAAAAATCGAAGATGATGTTTTTTCAAAAACGGATTTTTAATTTTTCAAAATTTCAAAAAAAAAATTTTTGTGAATTTTTTTTTATATTAATTTTGACTTCAAATATACTTAAAACCAAAGAAATCCTTTTTTTAAAATCCAAAATCGGTTAATTAGAACCAAAGTTATAGCACTTTAAAAAAAAGACAAAAATTTTGAAAATGCCATATTTTTAGTAATTTTTAAAATTTTGAAAAAATATTTGGTGGAGTTGTTTATCACTATAAAAGAAATAAATTTATAAAAGTACAGCCAAATTCCAACAAGTCATGAAAATAAGTGTGTTGAACTGACGTGGAATCCACCCATAACAAAAAATTTCCATTTCTTTATTTTAAATCGCTTTTTTATCAATTTTTTGAGCTTATCTCAAAATTTAAAGAAAATCTGTCAATTCTGACTGCGAATTCGGATTCAGCGTGAAAAAATACATGGAAATATGCTATTGTTAAGTCACAAAATTTAAAGAAATTTTTTTGGTTCAAATTCGTGTTTTTAGTCGTTTTTTGAGTATAACTAAAAAAAAGAACCAATTTGAGCATTCGGACTTCGGATTCAGCAGCAAAAAATACATGGGAATATACTAGTGTAGTGTCTCGGCTACGACACTTTTTTTGTGTGCCTGTGTAATATATTATTTATATGAATGTAGTATAATTATTATAATAGTAACTTATATTGTCATTAAATATATACATATGTATATATGTACAAAAATAATAACAATAATATTTATTATAATTATTAAATAAATTATTATTTAATTACTGAATGAACGTGAGGAACGAGTACATTTGGGACGAATCCTCAATCAAGCATCGTAAAGTATAAACTCAGCGTCAGTTCTCACCTGGGAAGGCAAATGTCAGGAAAACTCGTAAGGCCCTGGCAAGTTTTGTCTTAAGTAGGGTGAATGTCTGCGAAACCGTTTCAAACCACTACTTGGCCCATACTAGTTCACCATCCCAGGCCCATGCCAGAAATTGGGTAAACTGACTAGGGCCATGCGAGGCCCACATTCAAATTTCTGCACCGGGGGTTAAAGATTTTCCTATACATTTTTTGGTCACTAACGTTATACTAACGTCAGCATCATTAGCTAACGTTAACTTTTCCACCTAGGGTACGTCAAAAACGTCAATAGTTCCAGATTCCAAATTTTACGTTAATTCCCGCCTAGAAATTGAAACTAGGATTTGGTAAGATCCTGAATAGATGCCCTTTTGTTTAGTGAGGCGCAAACTAGAAAAATTAGTCAAAACCCGTCTAATTTCGTCACGCTTGAAATATCAAGTGATTGTGTGGAAAGATAGAGAGATTCTAACTAGATCGCCCTGTCACTGCCTGAATAACTAACAGTAACTTGCACGATATGAATCTACTTTCTCATCGTCCTTATATACTAAACAGAACATTTCTTTACCGCTTGCTAGAAATAGTGCAATATTTTGAAATTTAAAAACCTTAAATATTTTTGCCCAACTAGTTTTCCTACTTTAAATAGTATTTTAATATGTGTTTAGAACTATTTTCTGATTTATTTCATTGTTTACTATTTATAAATTGGCATTTGTCAATGAAATTAAAAATTAATATAAGTACCTAATGAGGGCATAAATAAATACCAGATAGATTTCCCTATTTAGACAAAAAGGGCATCCTAGTCAGAGCCTGATTGAAATATTTAATAGGGGCATAAATAGACTCAGTTAGATTACCCTAATTGGAAAAAGAAGGCATTCTAGTCAGTGCCATATTATCACATATCTAAACATTACTAGTGTGGTTGGCATCACTAATTCTTCATCAGTGCCCTTCTTCAAATAAGGCGAAGTCGATCAATTTCCACACAGGATGAAATATCCAAAATAAAGTAATTCAAAGAAACTTCTTTTTCATTCTTCTCCAAAATTGACTCGATTCGATAATTACATAAAATAGAAAAGAGAATACATAAATTTCTTACAAATAATTAACTCTAATTTTTGGAATGTTCAGAATATCGAATTATGAGACTATTAATAAAAAGACGAAATAATTAAATTAATCTTCAAACAATTTTTTAGAAAATTATTCAATTTATTAGAATTTTGTGACTTGGAAAAATAATTTGGACTTGAATTGTAGGTTCGATTTAGATTTTCGCAGTCTTAAAGTATGTACATAGTTACAACATTGATACATTTAGACCCTATTTTGATTTCAAAAAGAAGCAAAAAAGGACCCCGCACAGAATACATTGACAAAAAGTTTCGAAGAATCTCCTGAACAAAAAATGCTAAAGACAAAACTCCCAAAAATCAATAGTTTTTTAGCTACATCCTGTTAAGCCTTAAAAAATGTGTCCAAAATAGCAAAGCTTGCTCAAGGCTCAAGGCTTTTTAATAGCTCAAGACTTGATTATTGCTTAAGGCTTGAACATGGATCAAGGCTCGATTATGGCTCAAGGTTTGATTATGGATCAAGGCTTGGTTATGGCTCAAGGCTCGATCATGGCTCAAAGCTTGATTATAGATCAAGGCGATAATCGAGCCTTGAGCCATAATCAGGCCTTGAGTCATAATCGAGCTTTGAGTTTAAAGAAAGACTTGAGCCATAACCAAGCCTTGATCCATGATCAAATCTTGAGTCATAACCAAGCCTTGAACCATCATTAAGCCTTGAGCCATAATCAAGCCATGATCCATGATCAAGCCTTGAGCCGTAACCAAGCCTTGGTCCATGATCAAGTCTTGAGCCATAACTAAGCCTTTAGCCATATCAATGACTTGATCCATCATTAAGCCTTGATCCATAATCGAGCCTTGATCCATGATCAGGCCTTGAGCCATAACCAAGTCTTGATCCATAATCAAGCCTTGAGCCATAATCGAGCCTTGAGCAAAGCTTTGCTATTTTGGACACATTGTTTAAGGCTTAACAGGATGTAGCTAAAAAACTATTGATTTTTGGGAGTTTTCCATTAGCATTTTTTGTTCAGGAGATTATCAGCTACACTGTAAAAAGAAAGATACTAATTTAGTACCAATTTTGGGTACTAAATCGTCATTTTGTTCAATTTTAATACCGAAAATCAGCTCTAATTTGGAACCTTTAATTTACAGTGTACAAAACTACGAAGTTTAAACAATTTTGACCGAAACGTTTCTTCAATGTATTCTGTTTTGGGCCCTTTATAAATTTGACACGTTTAAACCTTACATTCAGAATCAAAGTAGGGCTTCAATTTCGACTCTAGTATTTTGAGTAACTGAAGTCGATGTAACTTATTTGTCATTATTTTAATGTAAATGTGTTGATTATTTTTTTCAAAAAATTCAAAAAAAGGAGTTGTCTTAAAAATGGTTCTACCGATTTTTTTGACTTTTGGCACAAAATTATCAGAAGGCATTCTAGAAACACTTCAAAAAAGAAACCCAGATGCGCAAGAAATTCTCCTCGATTGTATTCATCTTTGAGAGAAGAAAATATAATATTGCACGCGGTTCCCGTATTCATCTTATATTCGTGGGGGTCTATATTCGATTCCAAATGGAGTAGATGTGGATAAGGAAAAAAGGAACATTCTGTTAATTTTAACCAAGGAACAACAAGCCTCACGGCTAAATCAAGAATCGATCTAATATTTCGTTCCAAGGTTTTACGAATATTATCGGAGGCAATTTTCGAATCTGATTATAGTTATGACTATGAGTAATGGCCACAAATCGTGCCGGTGAGGTCGTGGCTTCGTTGAATCATACACATACACAGACACAATGAGGGTGAGAGGGGGTTGAAGTAGGGGATCTAAGATGCAGATATACACTGTTGCTGAACTTGTCTTGGACAACCTGTTTGTCCGTTATGCATTATACTTGTTCACGAATGGTCGTGCTACGCGATATGCGCTACTACCAATGAACAGCGTGTTTTTGATGATGTTTTGACGTGTTATGTATATCGATTCCTTCCGAAGAAGAAGAACAAGAAGATGATGATGATGAGAATAGAGCGGGTAAACGACCTAACACCGCATGATCTGTGCTCTCTTCACGAATTTTGAGATTATTAAGTTTGATAATAATTATTCGATTAAAGCATCTTTTGTTCTATTTCATATACATGTATGAGAGACGGTATTAAAACTAGTAGACGGTTATAAATATACATACATAATATATAGGTGGAAGATGATGATAACTCAATAGATTTGGTGTGAACTAATAATGATAATTATCTTAATTGAGAAAGCGAATTGAACACGATATAGGGTAAGTGATAGTAAGTTCGGCCACCCCCCCGGTGGTCGGCCACTTTATCTTATTTTCCGTGAAATTAAAACAAATCACTAATGTCGAAAGGTGAAATTTTTTTTTAATTTTCCTGATAACCTAAAGTTCTGCGATAAACAAAAATATTGCATAGTAAAAACTTTTAAGTGCTTTAAAATAATTCGAGAAAATAAAATTTCACGTTATGGTACATTTGACAGGTGCTTAGTAAGCGACGAGACTTAGTGTATACATCTGACATAACCTATAATGCGTGACTTTAAACACGTAATAATAAAAGAATACAACAACGTTTCTTTCAAAATAATATTTATTTTTAACAAAAAGACTCTAGATTTTACGTTCTAATATCAATTTAAATAAAAAACTTCGTAGATTAGCTAATATTTATTAATATTTATGGTATCTGTTGTGTCCGACTATTGTATCAATGGCCGACTATAGATGTTTTCTACTTTTTGTGAAATTATTGTTTTATTTCGTTGCATAATGATCATTCGTTAAAGAAAATTAGCAAATTTTTATCGCAAAAGTTCCACGAACTCATAACAAATAGTTAAAAATTCGAAAAGTTGACCATTTTTTGGAAAAAAAATAAAATGTTTCGGTCTGTCCTTAAGTGGCCGTAGACTGTATCACTTACCCTATGTCTTGCTGAAAAAATATTTAATACAAATTACTTTTTTTTAATTATTACAAATTTGTATGATAAAATTAAATTACAAAAAATATTTTTTTATTAATACTTGCACTGAGAAAACTGGAGTATTGAACTAAACATCTGGAGGGACAAATCGTTGATATTTGAGAGTTAGCTATTGGATAACGATCTAAATGTTCAAATACACCATTGACAGATATTCGTGCCATTTCTCTTGGAGGGAAAATGAGTTTATAACAGAGGGACAAATTAACCATCTTGAGAAATCCCTTCCTTATCCGGCGCGAAATGGATAAATATGGCAACCTAACCCCTAAATTAAATACATAAAATGTCAAAAAAATAATTTCGCGCGCATCAGATCGTACACATTTTCTGTGCAACTTTTAACCCTCAGATATAATGGGAGAGAATATACAAGTAGATTTCCATTATCAATTCAAAATTTATTTTAGAAGGACTATTTAACTCTCTTCATAAGCAAAGGAAACATACACTTTTTGAACCTCTGAATTTGACTCGCCAGTTTTCTCAGTGTGATTTATATTTTCTTAGCGATATTATAATCTTACTTGAGGAAAAATTTTCTCTTGATTCAAACGATAATTTTTCTATATTTTTTCTTTCTTAATTTTTAAGCTTGAGACCTCAATTAGTTAAAAATATTTAAATTGATATAGAAAAAGATAATTGAGTCATTCCATTATATTTCGACTAAAGTAGTTGCCGACTAATTTTAAAAAATTGTAATATTTTGCAGAAATGATTTTGAAGATATTAGAATCACCGAACAAAAAGAATTTTTTAAATATTTTTTAAATTTTTTGTAAAATAAGCATCTAAAGTATATGAAGTCGTAAAAACTGTCACATTTTTATCTTTTAAAAAATATTAAAGAAAACACATAATTTATTATAAAAACGTAAAAAAATTATAAGAATTTATTAAGAATTAATTGTTTTATTCTTATAAATTGATAGAAACAATTATTAATGAGAAATATTAAATAAAAAATTATTTTAAAGTTCACCTGGCAAATAACCTATTTTTGCAAATTTCAATCACTAAATATGAGAAATAGAAATCATTAAATTGAATAAAACCTTATGAAATATAAAGTACCTGTGATTAACTTTTAGATTTTCTTATCACTTTCTTCCTTTTTTCTTCATAAATGTTAAAAAATAAGCAATTAAAACTGGCACTTTCCTTATTTTCACGATTTTAAAATGTAAATAACTTCTGCCCAGAAAATTGAAAAATTACGAAAATTGGGCAATAATTCATTGATCACTAGATACACTCACTGTAAAAAGATTTTCTTTGGTCCCGAAGCTATTTTCCGAATTAATTAACTTTAAACTTTTTACTATTTTTATCAGGTTAATACATGTGTTTTTTAAAGGACGAAGTTAGCTCCTCTTGTTTAATCGTTTTGAACCAACTTCAGTTTTAAAAAAATCACGTGTATTAACCTGATAAAAATAGTAAAAAGTTTAAAGTTAATTAATTCGGAAAATAGCTTCGGGACCAAAGAAAATCTTTTTCCAGTGAGTGTATCTAGTGATCAATTAATTATTGCCCAATTTTCGTAAATTTTCAATTTTCTGGGCAGAAGTTATTTACATTTTAAAATCGTGAAAATAAGCAAAGTGACAGTTTTAATTGCTTATTTTTTAAAATTTATGAAGAAAAATGGAAGAAAGTGATAAGAAAATCTAAAAGTTAATCACAGGTACTTTATATTTCATAAGGTTTTATTCAATTTAATGATATCTATTTCTCATATTTAGTGATTGAAATTTGCAAAAATAGGTTATTTGCCAGGTGAACTTTAAAATAATTTTTTATTTAATACATATCCTTAATATGAAACGAGTAGATATGCAAATTAGGTAAAGAGAGACAGTCTAATGTTACTTATCCTCGAAAGAGAAAGAAAGCAATAGCGTTAGATTTTCTGCGTTATAAACAGAGACCGATTTATGTTATTTATTTAGAAAGAAGAAGACAGAAAGATATTTGAAATACATATATATATATATATATATATATATATATATATATATATATAAAATTTAAAGAGAAACGAAAGGTCTGCTCGAGTACCTGGCCTATTGTTTGAAGGGTTTCTTTCAACCAGTAGGCAGTCTATTGAGTGACCAGTGAGCAGAGAGAGAGAGAGGGAGTTGCATTGGTAGTCTATTTTATACTTGAGTATATATACACTGTAAAAAATTTAGGGAGTTAACGGACTTGGGAGTTTGGAGTGAAATTTTTCAAGTTAAAAATCAACTCCAAAAGAGAGTTAATTTCTAACTCCCTTTATTTAACACCCGCGCGAGTTATTTTTTCATTAGGGAGTTAGCATTTGGGTGTGAAGTTTTAACTCTCTTTATTTAACTCCTCAATGGGTGCGACTTTTATAGAATCCCCTGGGGAGTTAAAATTTAACTTTCTTTTTTTACAGTGTAGTTACAGTTTATTAACAGATTTTTGCAGTATATAATACAGAAAAATAAAAGTGCAATGTGAAAAACACTTTTTATTCTTTTTTCAAAATTAAAAAAAAAATAAGACGAAAAAAATTTTTGTGATTAAAAATAAGGATAAGGAGGTAAGTTTTTAAAAATTGTGTAAGATACTACTTTTTAATGATATAAAATGATTTTTCTTTTTTGTAATTAAGAAATGCAAGTAATAAATTAACAACTTTCCCGTCTAAGTCACTAACATTATCTACTTTTTCAACAATTAAACTTGTAAAGAAATTTAAATAACTTTCTAGAATCATTTAAAAAATGCTTGATCTCGTCCTTGAGTTTGCCTTGTTTTATTAAAAAAATAATATAATTTCAGAAATACTTTACATAGTTTAATATTTTTTTAATAAATCTTAAACAAGTACCAAGTTTTTTATTATAAAAAAGTTTATGTTGTCTTAAACGAAAAAAGAATATTTTTTATTTCAGTTCAAAATTAGAGTCTTGAAGGTAATAAACAGGTGCCATAATAATAAGGTGCCAGTTTTAGAATCATGTTTTTGACTTATTTTGAAAGTAATTTTGATTAGTGATTTTTAACTTTAAATTCTTAAAAATTGGTAAAAATTTAAAGCTTAGAGTGACCATCTGTACTGTTAATTTCAAAGTATTTTTATAATAGTATTTAATGTTAAAATACTTAAATATAACTAAAAATTACTTAAGGGGGAAAACCACATTAGACGTCTGAAAAAATCGATTTTTTCTTTTTTGCATAAATTGTTCGTTAAGGTATTCAAAAATAGGCTAACAAAGTTTTTAGAGCAAAATTCGAAGTCCTCGCTGTACTAGCGATGAACGGAGCGCGCTCTAGGTTACCGTAGATTAGTAGAATAAGCGTAGCACTTTTTAGACTAAGGAGAGCAGAAAGTCACGAAAAGAGGAATTATTAGACTTACATGCTACTTATGAAGCACATGAAAGGATATATGAGGCATTTTACGTGAAATGTCCTAAGTTGAAATTTCAACTTCTTGAAAAAAATTGAAACTCGAGGAATTTGTTGTTCTATCAAGTAGAAATGTGACCCAAAAAATATTTTTGATTTTTTCGAAAAATTGGAGGGGGTAGAGGAGGGTTAATTTGACCAATTTTGTCAACACCGGCTACTTTGTGAATTTTTTCTGAACATACTTGTAATGGGAAAAATTTTTTAGAATATGTTTCTGAAAGGTTTTTTCGTCCTCTTTCCAATGGTGTATTTTATTTTTTAATATTTTAAAAATTTACCCTAATTTTTGATAATTAATAATTAATTTTCAATTTCCCAAAAATCGGTCCGTTTTTTTAAAATAAGTTATTGCAAACGAAAGCTGAGGGTTTTTCCTATCGGCATGTAAATTTTCAGAATGCCCTTTTTTTGTTTTTGAGTTATTAAATTTCAAAGAATAAATTGCGGCGCGCTGCGTCGCGGTTGCACTGAGCCGCGTGGTAACCGGCGTGAGACGAGGCGCCCGGGACGCAATTTATTCTTTGAAATTTAATAACTCAAAAACAAAAAAAAGGGCATTCTGAAAATTTACATGCCGATAGGAAAAAACCTCAGCTTTCGTTTGCAATAATTTATTTAAAAAAAACGGACCGATTTTTGGGAAATTGAAAATTAATTATTAATTATCAAAAATTAGGGTAAATTTTTTAAATATTAAAAAATAAAATACACCATTAGAAAGAGGACGAAAAAACCTTTCAGAAACATATTCTAAAAAATTTCTCCCATTACAAGTATGTTCACAAAAAATTCACAAAGTAGCCGGTGTTGGCAAAAATTGGTCAAATTGACCCCTCTCTACCCCCTCCAATTTTTTGAAAAAATCAAAAATATTTTTTGGGTCACATTTCTACTTGATAGAACAACAAATTCATTGAGTTTCAATTTTTTTTAAGAAGTTGAAATTTCAACTTAGGACATTTCACGTAAAATGCCTCATTTATAGTGTTGGAATAGCCGATTAAAGTGTAATCACTTTAAAAAAATTTTTTTTATAAATATCAATTTTTGATACTATTTTTTTAAATGCGTTTTTCTCAAAACAGGATTTTTAAAATTGCCGTGGAGTGTAGCTCAAAAAGTTATTGACCGATTTTAAAATGAAAAATTGGAAATTGTTCGTTATTTAATTTATTATTAAGTGAACTAAACTTAAAAGGAAAAAAATTGTTAGTACCTTTTTTAAAATAAAAAAGTTGCAAAAAAGTAGGCAAAAAATCGAATTTTTTTTAAAGTAGTGTCAATTTTTCAATTTTTAATATTTTCACTTAAAAGTTAGTTCACTTAATAATAAAATATTTATAGAATATGAATAAACTTGATTTTTTGCTTTCAAACAAAATTTGTGGGCTCAGGACTGCACGGCAGTCATGAACTCCGGCGGAGCAGCTCTATATGCAATAGCTCCAAATTTGGAAGATTTTTTATATAAACGCTTATAAAAAATATGAGTTACAGTTAAATACAAATGAACAACATAGTGGAAATGTTTTATTTCATTCAAAAAAATTCTTACTTAAAAAAAAAATTCGCGAAAAACGGCAAAAAAACAGCGTTCTAGTGTGGTTTTCCCCCTTAACTGATTAATATTCAATTTTTTTTATTTTATAAAAATTTTGTATTTTTTTATAAATTTAAATTTTAAAATAAATTAATATAAATAATATAATTTTTTAATTTTTAAACTTTTTTAAAAAAATGTTTTTTGTTTAAAAAAATTAGGTAGGATAGTGTTGTATTATTATAATTACTATGAGTAAAAATGAAAAATTTAAAAAAATTTTATATTGTAAATGTTTTGAAAAAGACAATTTTTGTTTTAGCTTGATACTTTTTTAACCAGAAATGGCCAAGCATTTAAGTTAGGATAATACATAAAATTCTGTCATGTTTGGCTTTTTTATTTACATATTTACTTGTAGATTTTAATGTTAAATACTATTAGCATTAATTAATACTATTAACATTAATTGTATTAAAATAAACTGAATGCTTATTTCAGCTTTATCCAAAGAACATTAAAACATGTAAAGTATTTCCAAAATTATATTAATTTTATTAAACAAGACAAAGTCAAGAAATTTTTTAATGATTTTGGAAAGTTAATTAAATTTTACTTTTAAGTTTACTTTTTGAATACTTATATTGAGTTTTAGTGTCTTAGACGGGAAAAATGTTAATTAATACATTTTGCAAAATAAAAAAATTATTTATAGCACTAAAATGTAGCATTTACATAATTTTTGCAGATAGTGTACAATTAATTAAAATTGATTTAATAAATGGTAATAAATCATTAATTAGAGAATACAGTCGGGCCGCAGAATTGCACGGTACCCCAGAAATAACCCCTCCACTTGATTTCAAACTGAACGCTGACGAACTCATCCCTACTATCTAATTCTCATGACCGTACTTGGATATTTATCCTCTGGGATTAAAATTGAGTTCATAGAATTTTAAAATATACGGCACTGAATTTAGTAGCGCCACCGTTCACTGTGGAGTACTTAGAAACTAAAGCCAGCGTGCAGTTTGGCGACAGCGTTCAGTTTCAAAGCGTACAGTTTGGAGGCCTGACTGTAATTTAATCCCAACAAAAACATCTTTGATGTTTTAACCCTTAAACCGCACACTTCCGAATCCATCCTTAAACCGCACACTGGGTGTGCGACACCCGGGGACTTTAATGTGTGTTCTCCAAGCTGAAAAAGGATATTATGGTTCAGAAAAATTATCTTCTGTAGCTCAGTTTATCTATTTTGAAGGAAAATAAGTTTCATAATGATTTATTTAATCTTAATAATTAAAAAAATGTTTTTTAAAACTATTGAAATCACCTTAAACCGAAAACTGGGTATCAGCCACCCAGAAATTTTTCGCTGTTAATTTCATAAAGTTATCAAATACACAAAGACACTTGGAAGACTAATGTCCCTCACGAAACATAAAGTTAAGTACAAAATGTGTCATTTAATAGCGACATATGATCAATTTTTACGACTTTAAACGAAATATTAGAGTAAAAAGCTAGAATATGGGTGTCGCACACCCAGGGTGCGGTTTAAGGGTTAATATAATGGGTTTTGACCCAATAAGAAAAAAAAATTTTTCCTAAGAAGGAAACCTTTTTAAAAAAAAAAAATTTATTATTAAAGTAATTTGGTGTTAAAGTTTTAGATCATTTTATTTTCATGTTATTATTACTTTGAAACAAATAAAGAAACCGCTGCCAAGTTGTATATTTTTTATAATTTTGGTGCGCTCATTTCATGAACACTTTGCTTCCTCATAGAGATAATAATAATAATAATAATAATAATAATAATAATAATAGGAAGATATATGAATAACTTTTTATAAATATGGTAAAAGTGATTGAATCTTGGGTCAATCAATGTATTTTTAAATACTCTACAATATAGTTTAATAGTTAAACAAAAATTTTTAGACAAAAAATTTGAGAAAATGTTATTTTCCACAATTTTTGGTTTTTAAAATACCAATAATTTCGAAATTTATTATCGAATTAGGTTCAAAAATAGATCAATCGAATCATTTTATAATGCTCTACAAGTTGGTAACGATAATTTTAAGATTACTTCTACATTTTTTAACAAAATTTTCAAAAAAAATTTTTTTTTAAATTTATGATTTTTAAAAGTTTAATATCTCCGGTTAATATGGACGAAAAATGTTAAATTAGGACTTAAAAGATGCGTTTAAAAAACTCTACAAAATTATGGAAAAACATTTATAGGTGTCCTAACATTTTTTTAAAGTTATGGGCAAAAAACGTGTTTTTGGAAAATTAAAAATCTAAAAAAAATTTAGTTAAACTTTATTAATCTGTCACAAAGTACTTTCACTTTATGTCCGCAACTCCTGAGGTCAAATAACATAAATAAAAAGTTTAATAAAGTAATTAATAATTATAAGTTTAATAAAGTAATTTTTTTTAATTAAAGCTTAAAGTCTATACTTTAACGATAAAATAAAGGGATTGTTAAAAAATGAAATTTTAAAATTGTTATTAACAATTCTTTAAAACAATTGCAAATTCAAGAATGTTCTCAATATTTTGGGAAAATTAAATTACCCTGTATTGATGTGCAAAACTCCAAGTATTAATTTAAAAAAAATTTCGCCTGTATTTTGGCAGAAAAATCTACACAATTTTTATAATATAGAAGGTTACTGATTTTTTTTTAAATTAATCCCCGGAGTTTGTACATAATTTTTCAAGTCATTTGATCAATATTTTATTTAGACATTTTTAAAAAATTATAATTTTTAATGTTTTACAAAAATTTTAATGACTTCTAAAATACTGAATGCTTTTTAATGATTTTAGGCTTATTTTAAAGGTGATTTTCTCTAGGATGAGAATTTTTTATAGGCATTAACGTGTAATATTTTATAGAAAATTTAATTCGTCAAACTTAGATTAAAAAAAATAAAAAATGTTAAACAATCTTATTAACAGAAAAATAATTTTTAAAATATAAACATATGTTTTTATTAAATTAAGATTTAATTTAAAGTTACATTAAGGTTTTATTTTGTGTGTTAAAGGACCAGGAGTGGGCGCGCAACGCGCGCCCTTTTTGTTCTAGTTTCTCATTAATAATTGTTTCTATCAATTTATAAGAATAAAACAATTAATTCTTAATAAATTCTTATAATTTTTTTACGTTTTTATAATAAATTATGTGTTTTCTTTAATATTTTCTAAAAGATGAAAATGTGACAGTTTTTACGACTTCATATACTTTAGATGCTTATTTTACAATATAAAAAATTTTAAAAAAATTCTTTTTGTTCGGTGATCCTAATATCTTTAAAATTATTCCTGCAAAATATTACATTTTTTAAAAATTAACCGGCAACGACTTTAGTCGAAATATAATGGAATGACTCATTATTTATTTAAATGGCGATATTTCTATGTAGTTATAAAAATTATTGTAGTTTATCGGAGTAATTAGTGTACAAAAATTCCAATTTTTTCATTTTCTAAATTAAAAAATTATATATTTTAATACGAACGAGTGATAAAGTCATATTACCAAAAAATTATATATGTGACGCTCTAGGGTGAAAAGTACTTATCGCATCAAAAAATGTAAGGTTATACTTGTTAATTTTCTAAGGATAAAATGCAGTACTTGCATCCGTAACAAATAACGCACATGCCCCTAATTAAAATAATTCATAAATTAATTTTTAACTAAATTTTCTTTGACTAACTTATATAAATTGCAAATTAAGTTCTACTCACATACTTTGAAGTTTCGCAGTGTAATAATAATTAATTTATCATCAACTCACCTGAAATAAAATAAAGTTTAATTAGATTATGAATTAAAAATAAAAAAATTTATTTTTTAACCTATTATAAATCTTTGATAATAATTAATTGCAACTTAAAAATGTTTATTAAACAATTTCTAAAATTTGATGTAAAAGTTAACTGAACATTGCATGAGAGTTGAAGAAATTTTAAACTTTCATGCAATGTTCAGTCAAACTTCGCGTCAAACATTGAAAAGCAGTCGAAATTTAAAGAGTTACTTCAACTTTAAAGAGCCTCGTAACTAAAGATTCCGAACATTGCAGTCAAGGTTATTTCAACATTTAGAAAATCAAGAATCAAAATCGAAAAATACACTTTTCATTTTGATTTTCATTTAGATAACAGAATCAAAAGTGAATTCTGATTCTGTTTAGACTTAAAAATGAGAATCATAATACATTTTGAAAATTCGTTCTCTTTCGTTATAACCCGAGACCCAAAGAAAGTTAAAAAATCGTAAATAAAAAAATTATCTTCCAAAAGAAATATACTGGCATGAAAGTAAGTTTCGCTATACATTAAATCAATACAAAAAACTCTGTAAGCTTAATATATGTAAAAGAGGTAAAAGATCAAAAGAAAATAAATAAAGAATTAAAAAGAGGAATGACAAGGAGGCCCAACTCGGGTAGTTGGGGTGCAGGATAATTTGGTTTCCTGAAGTAGGCAGATAAGTTGCGAGTCGCAGTAGTCTGCTGCGCATATTGCCTACAGGTGGTAATAAAAGAAATAAATATTTATTTTACTGAGGCTTATATGTAACAATGGCAGCCATTTGTTTCTGTGTTAGTTACGATATTTTTTATTCCTAATGCACAAAAGTGGTGAATTCAGATTGCAGACGACAGGGAGTTGGACTTGTAAGAATATGACGTTAATAAAATTTTATCACATGGTCAAAAATAACGCATGGGACCAGCTGTTTTTAATTATTCCCGTACATTTTCTGGTCAAAGCTGGTCCCATGCGTTATTTTTGACCATGTGATAAAATTTTATTAACGTCATATTCTTACAAGTCCAACTCCCTGTCGTCTGCAATCTGAATTCACCACTTTTATGCATTAGAAATAAAAAATATCGTAACCAAGACGGAAACAAATGGCTGCCATTTTTCATAAATTTTTTAAGACACGGAAATAAAGTAAACAAAGTTTGGTTTTGAGGTATTTATTTGTTAACTTTTTAAGTTTACAAAAATATATTTATGCGTAAAAAAGTTCTAATTTGTTGCCTATTTGTTGCTAACACCTCGAGCTATTAAAAAACACACTCGCACAAAAACAGTGATAACTCCGTCAAAAATGAAGCTAGATGCTTTTTTTAGATTGCAATGGAAAGCTTATTAAATTTCCAATAAAATGATACTCATTTCATTGGTATTGCATAAAGAGGAAGCGAGATATCATGTTATAAACACACAAAAATAATTCTTTTTTTTTCATTTCTTACCCTGACTTTGACTCCTTGCAAAATTTAGAAAAGTTGATGAAAAAAATAGTTAATAGTTGCTTTCACAGACTATTCCTTATAATCTAAGCTTTAAATAGAGACCAAAAACAGCAAAAAATATAAACGGGTTCCGGAAATTTAATAAGCTTTCCATTGCAATTTAAAAGAAGCATCTAGCTTCATTTTTGACGGAGTTATCACTGTTTTTGTGCGGGTGTTTTTTTTAATAACTCGAGGTATTAGCGGTCGCACGTTTTCGAGGCGCACGATTATTCCCCGAATGTCATTTTAACGAATTGCATTTATTTAAACTGTTATTTTAACGAAATGTCACTTTTGCGAATCGACATTTTTACGAATTGCCACATTTACGAAGTCATTTTTGCGAAATATCATTTTTACGAATCGTTATTGTTCCGAAAAGTCATTTTTTCGAATTGTCATTTTTACGAAATATCATTTTTACGAATTGTCACTTTTGCGAAAAGTTATTTTTGCGAATTGTCATTTTTGCGAATTGTCATTGATGCGAACTGACATTTTTTCAAATTGTCATTTTTATAAAATGTTACTTTTGCGAAAAGTAATTTTTGCGAAATATCATTTTTACGCAAAAATAACAATTCGCAACAGTGAAATTTCACAAAAATGGCAATTCGAAAAAATGACTTTTCGCAAAAGTGACAATTGGTAAAAATAGCAATTCGCAAAAATGATATTTCGTAAAAATGACAATTCGAAAAAATTACATTTCGGAACAATATCTATTCGTAAAAATGACAATTCGTAAAAATGATATTTCGCAAAAAAGACTTTTCGCAAAAGTGACAATTCGTAAGAATGGTGATTCACAAAAGTGACATTTCGTAAAAATAAAAATTCGAAAAAATGACATTTCGGAACAATAACGATTCGTAAGAATGACAATTAGTAAAAATTATATTTCGCAAAAATGACTTTTCGCAAAAGTGTCAATTATTGACTTCTGTTTTAGCACTTGCACCGACTCACAACCAGCGAGCGTGGATAGAATTTTTTCTTAATTTCTCTTCCCCATATTATATTAGCCGCTTTGAATTTTTGGAAACAAACATCGTATACGTAATCAGCGACCTTAAAAACCACCGAGTGACAAAATTAAGATCAATTGCATAGAGTAAAAATTGAGTTCCATATTGGATCCGCTATTTTGACTTATTGGAAACTAAAATCGAATTCGTAATCAGCGTAATCAAAATTTAAAAATTCAAAAATACAATATTTTCTTGTAAAACTCAATATAATTGAGGAATAAATAAACTTAATGTCAATATTCTTACTCAATTTAAAGAGTAATCAATTCTTCTAGAAGGGTCAAATACTCTAAATAAATTAGTTATCATTTAATAGCTCATTTACTTACCAAAACTTAATCTTTTTTAATTTTTGTTAAATAAATTTGAAAAAAAATCCTCTCATTAAATTTATATAATAAATTCATAAAATTCATAAATACATTATTAAAAATAATCAATATATAGGCTTTCTCTGAGGAATTAACTAAGAGTATTAAAAATATTACTATAAATAATTTAAAAAATTATTACTTTATACTTAAGTTACTTAATTAAACTAAAATTATCCTCCTATTTTTATTCTTCAATAAATTCTTCTATATAATCTATAAAATCTTCTACCTCCCTCCCTTCAACAACAATAGGTATAAATCTATGAGCTATCCCACAAATTTCTGAACATTGCCCCAAATGAAAACCGGGTAAATATATATTAACCCTCCCTTGATTTAGTCGACCAGGAACAGCATCAACTTTAATCCCTACTGAAGGAACCGCAAATGAATGAATTAAATCCTCAGAAGAAATTAAAAATCGAATTTGTACATCTATTGGTATTACTAAATTTTCTGTTCTATCTAATGAACGAAATCTCCTTAAAGAAACATGTGACTGTTCACGAGAAAACACGGCTTAGCTCCCAAACGTGTATTTCACAGGGCGAGCGATTGAAGTACTACGATTGAAGTTAACTACGCTTGACATACCCATCTTTAAAACGATATATAGTCGAAAGTAATTGATATTTTTAACTTTTGACTTTTGCATTTGAAAAAGCAACATAAAATCTGTTGATTACCATAAAAAACTCAAATTGATTTTTTTAACCTAAGCCGTGTTTTGTCGTGGACAGTCAACGATTGAAGTTAACTACGCTTAACATACCCATCTTTAAAACGATATATTGTCAAAAGTAATTGATATTTTTAACTTTTAACTTTTGCATTTAAAAAAGCAACATAAAATCTGTCGATTACCATAAAAAACTCAAAATTAATTTTTTGGACCTAAGCCGTGTTTTCTCGTGGACAGTCACATCCTTTACTATATAAGAATCAACCCTTTTCCTTATAAAATCAGAATATTCATAAGACCAATACCATTGGTATCCCACCACTTTAACTGTTAAAAAAGGGGAATAAACCTCATCTAATATATATAAAATTTTTATAGAAGGGACCCCTAAAATCACTAAAGAAAAAATAGGAATAATAGTTCAAATAATTTTAATCTCTTGACTTTCTACTATTAAGACAATAAATTTATTTAAAGAAACATTTATAATAACTCATAAAATTAAAACTACAATAATTAAATTAATTAATAAAGTAAAATCATGAAATATTATTATTCATTCTATTATTGGAGAAGCTGAATCTTGTAATATTAAAATAAATCATTCTTTCATTTTTTTACTTAATTTGTAATGAACCTTCTAAGTAAGAATGCCCTAAAGGAGGAGCTAAATGTAGTCACTCTACTGATACTATTAAATAACTTTAAAATAATACTAATTGTTGAACTATAAAAGACTCCCAAATAATATAAATTAATATAAGTATCCTTACAATTGAAATTAATGACCCAATAGATGACACTATATTCCATATCAAATATCTATCAGGGTAGTCTGAATATCGTCGAGGTATCCCTCTTAATCCTAGAAAATGCTGCGGGAAAAAAGTTATATTAACCCCAATAAACATTACAAAAAATTGAATAATTAACCATTTTGAATTTGAAGTGAATCCAGTAATTAAAGGGAATCAAAAAATTAAACCTCCAATAATAGAAAACACAGCTCCTATTGATAAAACATAATGAAAATGAGCTACAACATAATAAGTATCATAAATAACCATATCTAAAAAAGAATTTGATAAAGTAACCCCTGTCATCCCTCCCAAAGAAAATAAAAAAATAAACCCAATAACTCACATTATTACCACTCTAAAATCTACTTTAACCCCCATTATTGTAGCTAATCACCTAAATACTTTAATCCCTGTGGGAACCGCAATAATTATTGTTACTGATGTGTAATAAGCTCGAGTATCAACATCTATCCCAACTGTAAATATATGATGTCCTCATACAATAAACCCTAACCCTCAAATTAAAATTATAGCATATATTATACCTAACCTTCCAAATGAACCTTTTTTCCCACATTCAGTAAAAAATATATGAGAAACTATGCCAAATCCAGGTAAAATTAAAGTATAAACTTCAGGATGACCAAAAAATCAAAATAAATGTTGATACAAAATTGGATCCCCCCCTCCCACAGGATCATAAAAAGAAGTATTTAAATTTCGATCAAATAATAATATTGTAATTCCTTCTGCTAAAACAGGTAATGACAATAATAAAAGAATAGTCGTTAAAAAAATTGCTCACACAAATAATGTAATTTTATCTGTTGATATTAAATAAGGTCGTATATTAATAATTGTAGAAATAAAATTAATTGACCCTAAAATTGAAGATACCCCCCTTAAATGTAATGAAAAAATTACTAAATCAGTTGAAACCCCAGGATGTCTGTCTCTAAGAGATAAAGGAAAAAATTCGCCCTGTACCTGACCCTTGATTAATTATAATTCTTGCCAATATTAAAATTATAGAAGGAAATAAAAGTCATAAACTTATGTTATTTAAACGTGGAAATGCTATATCTGGAACTGTAAGTATTAATGGAACCAAATAATTTCCAAACCCCCTAACTATAATTGGCATCACCATAAAAAAATTATAATAAACGCATGAGCTGTAACAATAGAATTATAAATTTGATAATTATTAATTAATTGCCCAGGCATCCCTAATTCTATCCGAACAATTAACCTCAACCCTGCCCCTACTAACTTTGATCAAATTCCAAATATAAAATATATTACCCCAATATCTTTACAATTAGAGGAAAAAAATCACTTATTAATATATTGACACAATTAATTTTAATTAAAAAATTATTTTTTTATTGTAAATGAAGTATTTTAAATTAAATTAAAAATTAAAGTAATATGTCTGATTAAAGAAATAAATTGTAAATTTATCTAAAAATATGAAACTATTTAATTACTATTTTATTACTATTTTATTACTATTTTAAAACATAAATAAAATATGAATAAAAATAAATATTAATAAATATTAATTTAACTTTATTTTTTTCTATACTTAACTTAAGAATTCTTTTAGGTTCAAGAACCAATATACTATTATTTCTTTGATTAATAATTGAAATAAATATAATTTCATTCATCCCAATTTTATACTTTTTAGACACCCCTTCTAATAAAGATATTTTTATAAAATATTTTTTAATCCAAAGATTTAGATCATCTTTAATATTAATATCCATACTTTTTTTTCTCTCTAATAAATTATTCAACCCTATTTCTAATAATAATTTTATTAGCTATTTTAATAAAAATAGGAACTTGACCATTTTTATGATGATACATACATTTATTAATTAATATAGATTGATTAAGAAATTTTTTATTAATAAATTCACAAAAAATATTACCTTTCTATTTAATTCATAACATTAATTCAATTAAAAAAATCTCATATTTAATTAATTTAATTTACTTAATTTTAATTTTAAATCTAACTTTTAGATTCTTTATAATTCTAGCCACCAATTTATTAAAACTTATTATTAGTTCCTCATCTATAAATCAAATAACCTGATTCTTAAAGGCCGTAGCAGTATAAGCATGTAAAAATGGCCCCCTCTTGGATTGGGTCCATATTTAGGAAATAATTTTGACCTATTATGAGACTTATTTTCACCAAGTTTTAACTCGAAAAAAATTTTGTTTTTGAGTTATACAATTTTTTTGAAAAATTCAAAAAAATTAAAAAAAATTTTTTCCCTCCGAAATGGTTGAACCGATTTTCATGAAAAATTTTTTTTTGTACAATACGCTGTTTGATTTTTGATAACAATAACAATTTAATTCAATAATCTATCATTCTTCGCATTATGGTTGTTAACTTGATTTTGTAATACTTAATACTATAGTACTTATGTACGAATGGGCACTGCCCGTAAAAATATTATAAATAAATTAAATACAATATGAACAGTTAATAAAAAAAAATTTTTCGACCAAATTCTAACAAAGAAAGTCAGTAAAAAGTCAGTAAAAAAATTTTTTTTTAATTTTTTTTTAAAAAACATTTTTTTTATTGGAATTTTTTTTGCACAACCGCCATTTTTTTCTATAAAATAATAGTCATTTCAAGAGTAACATATATTTTTTGCAAGATGATTGAAAGGGTACTTCATACTTTAAAAAATAAAAAACCGATTTTTGGCCCCTAAATAGTACAGTTTTCTATATAAACGAGGGGCCATCATTTTTTAAAATTACATTAAAAATTAATTAATACTTAAATTTCTAAAAAAGTTAATAATATATGCCTGTTTATTGTAAATATTGATTTTTTAGTATGTACAAGGTTTATTAAAAAAGTAAATGGACGTACACTACTGTTACGTCCGTAACTTATTAATATTCTTGAATTACTTACGTATATTCTTATTAATATTCCTGATATACTTATATAATTCTTATAATATTTACATGTGTATATGTATGTGTGTATGTGTATGCCATATATCATTGCATTATATTCAGTACATTTTCTATGAATATGATATTTGTTATTATATAGTTTCTATGTATTTCCAACAAATGAATAAGTTATAACAAATCCAAGAAAGAGAAGTTATATTTCAAATAATGTAAAAGGAATAACGATTACGCATCAATTTGACAACCTTCTGCAAACTAGACCACACATAAGGAAAGAAGAATGCACTCCGAAAGAGAGAGAAACGACACATACCAGAATCAAGTCCGGTGAGACCTTTCCAAATACATGGCGAATGAAGAAAACCCTATTGATATTAGTCCGGTGAGGTATCGCTGCACCTACCTGCACGTGTAGCATTTCGGCACATGTAATATTCGTGAACCACCTTGCATTAGAAATTTGATATAAAAAGGGGTAGCATCTTCGATAGAGCAGAGAGTATTTTTTTGGAAATCAACCCAATAACATCTTTGAAAGAGAGTATTTTTCTGAACATCAACCATAACACATCGAAGTCAACTTAAGTGCAATCCCAGTATACAGTTTAGAAGTTAACTAAACTACATCCCCAAGTATATTTATGAGACCAAGTTCGGTACAACAATTAATAAATTCACTTGTTTAACTACGAGCAATAAGTGATAACCCAAGAAGAACTAAATTATTGTTTTCACGTTTCAAAATCAAATATTGAAACAGTATTTCTAATTTCTAAACATCGAGATTTGCTTTGGAGGCGACAGTCTGGAAGAAGATAAAAATCCCCAAGAATACAATACACTAAATCCCATTAGTGTAAACAACAAGGCTAATATACAACCATTAAGGACACCAACCACAGGCTCCTTTGTGTCTACTTCTCATAACCACTTCAGATCGGAAATCGAGATAACAATCACCAGTTTTCAACACCTGCAATAACACAGCCACACAAAAAAAAAAAAGTTCTGATCTGGGGGTCTCACTATGTAGACTTTATGTTTTTTGGGTCGCTGAATCCGAATCCGAGGTCCATTTAACCCCATCAGATCAGGATTTTGACATAACCTCAAAAAACCAATATGGCGGACACATTTTTGAAAAGTTCATCGGATTCGCTTGAAATTCGTTACTCGGGGGTTTTTGGGGTCGCTGATTACGAATTTGAAGTCTGATTTCAAAAATTCAAAATGGCGGATCCAATATGGCGGACAAGTTTTTGAAAAATTCATCGGATTCGCTTGAAATTCGTTACTCTGGGGTTTTTGGGGTCGCTGATTACGAAATTGATGTCGGTTTTTCAAAATTTTGAATTTGAAAAAATTTTGAAAAAAAAAAAAATTTGAATTTTGAAAAACCGACATCATTTTCGTAATCAGCGACCCCAAAAACCCCAGAGTAATGAATTTCAAGCGAATCCGATGAATTTTTCAAAAACTTGTCCGCCATATTGGATCCGCCATTTTGAATTTTTGAAATCAGACTTCAAATTCGTAATCAGCGACCCCAAAAACCCCCGAGTAACGAATTTCAAGCGAATCCGATGAACTTTTCAAAAATGTGTCCGCCATATTGGTTTTTTAAGGTTATGTCAAAATCCTGATCTGATGGGGTTAAATGGACCCCGGATTCGGATTCAGCGACCCAAAAAACATAAAGTCTACATAGTGAGACCCCCAGATCAGAACTATTTTTTTTTTTGTGTGGCTGTGTAATCGTTATTCCAAAAATAAGATTTTTATACTCATTGTATTTTTGTACTATTGTCAATTCTTTTCTTTCTTGGTTGGTTTTAAATAAATATTCTCTCACAACATTTAGTAGGCTCATTGACTTATCCTCATCCCAAATTTGATTCAATTTCTGAAACTAATTTAAAACGAGGAATGTTAGGTATATTTAAAAAGGTTTCAGTTTTGACGTAACACTACCGTCGGAAATTACCGGTACGGCTGCACGCGCACGGCCCAAAAACATGTCAATCACTGAGAAAACGATTTATTTTATTCAAAAAAATTTTGTTTAAATCAAACTTAAAATATCTTTGCTATACAGTCAAACAAATTTCAGTTTAATTCAAACATATTTTTTGGTTCATTTATAGAAATAATATATTCAATTCAAACAAAATTTATGGTTGATTTTAAATTATTTCTAATCAACATTTAAGTTTAAATCAAACATAACATTTTTAAACATATTCTTTGTTTAAACCAAAACAGAAAATATATTTGAATTAAACACAATTATTCAAACAAATATTATTTTTGAATCAAAGCAGTAGATATTTTCTATACATATTGGGATCTCACGAACCGATTAAGATTTTTAAACTCTTTTGGTCTTAAGTTAAAAATAAAACTTAAACCTATGTAAATTTCAAATTTTTTCTACAATTATTAAAAAATATGCCAAAGTTGAAAAAACTTCAAAAATAATTTTTTTTTGTAAATTTTTTTGAAAAGTTGACTAAAAAATCAATATTTACAATAAACAGGCATATATTATTAACTTTTTTAGAAATTTAAGTATTAATTAATTTTTAATGTAATTTTAAAAAATGATGGCCCCTCGTTTATATAGAAAACTGTACTATTTAGGGGCCAAAAATCGGTTTTTTATTTTTTAAAGTATGAAGTACCCTTTCAATCATCTTGCAAAAAATATATGTTACTCTTGAAATAACTATTATTTTATAGAAAAAAAATGGCGGTTGTGCAAAAAAAATTTCAATAAAAAAATGTTTTTTAAAAAAAATTAAAAAAAAATTTTTTTTTACTGACTTTTTACTGACTTTCTTTGTTAGAATTTGGTCGAAAAATTTTTTTTTATTAACTGTTCATATTGTATTGTACAAAAAAAATTTTTTCATGAAAATCGGTTCAACCATTTCTGAGGGAAAAAAATTTTTTTAATTTTTTTGAATTTTTAAAAATAATTGTATAACTCAAAAACAAAATTTTTTTCGAGTTAAAACTTGGTAAAAATAAGTCTCATAATAGGTCAAAATTATTTCCTAAATATGGACCCAATCGAAGAGGGGGCCATTTTTACATGCTTATACTGCTACGGCCTTTATTAACTTGAGATTGTTCAATATGATCTAATTACTTTATAATTTACTCCATTATTTCATTTATTGCTACATCTATATTTAATTTTTTTAACCTTACCTTCATTCATGACATCCATTTTATCCCATTTTATTACAAAATTTCAATTTTAATTTTAATAATCTTTTTTATTATATTACCTCCAACAATTAATTTTTATTTAAAAGTTTTATCAATTAAAATTTTTAATTACCCCGACCGCAAAAAAACTAACTTAAAAGAATAATAATAATTTTTGACATTTCAAAGAACCGCATTTAATAATACTCCAAGCCACCGGACGCGTCGGGGCGCGAAGCCCCCCGAAACCTAGCCGTGTGCTTCGACGTATTAATAAAAATAATATCATCAAAGAACAAAAACAGAATTTTTTACACGAGCGATCGCGAATCTTAGGTTAGGTTAGTTGACAGTAGAGTTGGTTGAATGCGAATGCAAATGCGCATGCATTTGGTGAGAGTCCCTGGGAACTGTGCGTCTGACAGCATCTAGTTACATTATATCCAACTATTGTACAGAAATAGTAACATTATAACCCGGTTATTGGGTCTATAATGTAACTAACACGAAATAAAGTGTACTCCCCTCCAGCATTATTTGCACCGAGCTATGATAAGTAACTTACAACCTGCAAAACAGGTGGCGTAAAGTGCGTATTACAGTGCTGTGTTGTATAAATACACTTTCCAGTATATTTACTTTGTTACGACTTACTTAATTTTAAATAAATTTAACTATTTATTAATAAACTAAATTGACGGGCACTTTGTACATATTTTAAAATTGAATCAAATTAACTAATTAATTAATTTTACCTTTAAATCCTATTTATAAATATAATTTAAATATACTTTTTATGAATTACGAATTTATAGTTATTCAATTAAACCTTATCTTTAAATTACATATTGATTTAAATAATTTTTTATAATAAAAAAATTTTTTTAAATAAAAATATATAAATACAAAAATTTATAAGTATTTCTTATTGTGGAATATCAATTTAACCCCTTAACTGTTTGAGGAGAATACAACATGATTGTCCCAAACTGCCCAGCGGAATCTGATACTTTTTCAAATAGTATAATATATTTAAATTATAACTAATTATTCAATTATTTTCTAAAATATCATTAATGACCCTTATAATTTCGTATAATATTGATATAAAGAAAAATATCTATCAATTTATATACAAATTATATTTATTTCGAGTAATAGTGAACACGACCCACGGGTGGGTCGGAAACAGGCAACAGGTTAATCATCAAATTCCTCTAAATTAATATTTTAATTATAAACTTACATAATAGGGTATCTAATCCTAATTTTAATAAAATTAAATCTTTACAACATTAAATTTTATATAAATAAATTAAATTAAATTAAATAAATTATTTCACTATCCCATTTAGTAACCCGAATTAAATTTATCATTTAAATGATTTTACTTTAATATTTAATTTAATTAATTTTATATATAAAGTGTAACCGCTATTTCTGGCACTTTAATTAATCGATAATAAAAATTTCACAAATTAAAAATTTCTTTAAATTTTAATACTTTAAATTAAATGACTAAATAATATTAATAAAATATTAACTTTTATCAAAATTTTATATATTTAAATAAATTTATAAATTAATATAAAATATAAATTTACTTAAAAGTTTTATTTAACCTAAATTCTTTGAATTTGTAATTTAAAATTTTTTATAAACTATAAAACTAGGGGAGACTGGGGCGAAAAGTTAAATTTTGCATAAATGATTTTTTTTGGCAATATAAGTCGCTTAGATACAAATATTTGTATATCAATATTGTAGAGCAACTTATCCTCTACAACTTTCAATAAAAAAGTTCCTGATATTTTTGCAAAAAATACTTGTTTTGTCCTTTTTTGAAAATTTTGTTTTTTTTAACTTTTCGCCCCATGCTGGGGCAAAAAGTTAAATTCTATTTTTAGCCTACTAAAACTATTTTCTAATAGGTGATAAGTAGTGGATAAGTTAAAGTATACGTAAATAAGTAATTTAGTAAATAAAAGATCTTTGTTTATTTGACAAAAGCTTTAGAATAGTTGTAAAGTTAAAAAATTGAAATTTCAAAAAAAAAAATTTTCTTGGTTTATTTCACGTTAACCGGCTTATTTTTAACAAATATAAAAAATCTGACTAAAGATATTTAGCAAATACCTTCAGGTATCTCTTTAAGGGACCCAAATAAGGATCTAAAAAAATCGCGATGAAAATAAATTCAAAAAATATACTTAAAAGTTAATATTTTCTTTTTCGAGAAAATTTTCAAAAGTAGTTTGAAAAAAAATTTCAATATCGACACCACAAAAATAAACAGAATTGCACGCAACTCCGGACATTTATTTACGGTGATAACACCCTTCTATAATTAAAATTGCAATGCTCTAACTATTTTCGTTCGAAAGATAATGAATTTTAACGGTTTTGGCAGTTTAACTTTTCGCCCTAGTCTCCCCTATTCTATAATCAAATTTCAATTTTTCAACAACATAATTTAAAAAAAATATACAAAATACAATACAGATAAGATTTGCCTAATTTCTATATAAGGATACTCAATAGGTGTTATACCAATTCATTTCTATAAAATATAAAAATTAATAAATAATCAATATAAAATCTGATTAAGGGGTTACACCACTTTGACCCGTTCAAAACATAAGCTTTTTCAACAATTTTTATTGAAGAATAGAAATTTTTTAGGAAAATTAAATTACAGTAGAGTATTGTACTATACTCTTGAACTACAAAAAATCATATATAAATTTCTTTTTTTTTTAAATTGTCGGTTTGACAGATGATATGTTAAAGTCCTTTAAAAATGTATCGCCATATGGTGGACACTATAACTCGGTCCAGAATTAAGCTAGACCAAAAAGTAAAAATGCTTTAGTTTCTGTAGCTCAAAATCTAGCGAAATACGTATCCGTTTTAAAAAAAATTTATTTTTCGCAAAATGGCATCGATTTGAAGGAAAAAGTCCGTATTTTTTGCCTAAATTTCATTATTTAAAGTTGTCTAGAAAATTTAAATATTAATATTTCGAAAAATCCGTACGTATTTCGCTAGATAATTATATCACAAACAAAATAAAAAAAGAATTAAGAGAATCGATTGAAAATTGTGGCAGCTAGAGTGTCCACCGATTTTTAAAATACAGTTTTGAGAAAAACGAGTTTAAAGTTTTCATTACAATGTAAACGTTAGCGCGCGACCCTGCTTGAACAGTTCGAAAATTGTCTTTTTACTTAAGATATTGATATATAACTAAGGACATATCATTTTGGTGTCCACAAAGAGTATTTTACGCAAAAAAATTTTTTTCAATTTTTTGAAAATTTCAAAGTGGTGTAACCCCTTAAATGGGTAATTAACTTCTCTTATAAACTCCCCCTCCAAAAAAGGGTAAAACTAATAAAATTAACACAGAAGCCCCTAAGGCTACAACCCCCCCCCCCAACTTCCTAGAAATAGATCGTAAAATTGCATAAGCAAAGAGAAAATATCATTCAGGCTGAATATGAATTGGGGTAACTATAGGATTAGCCAAAATAAAATTTTTAGGATCCCCTAAAACATAAGGATTTAAACAATTAATTAATAATAATCTAATAACCATAACTAATAAAACCAATAAATCTTTAATAAGAAAATATTTATGAAAAGGGATTTTATTTAAATCTCTAGAAACTCCTAAATGGTTTCTAGACCCATACATATGAAGGGAAAATAAATGAACTAAAACAATAACTAAAATAACTAAAGGTAAAATAAAATGAAACCTATAAAACCGTCTTAAAGTAGTGGCCCCTACCCTAAATCCTCCTCACAACCAAACAACAATATCATTCCTAATAAAAGGAATAGCTGACTCTAAATTTGTAATTACAGTTGCCCCCCAAAAAGATATTTGTCCTCAAGGTAAAACATACCCTAAAAATGCAGCTCCTATAATTATTAAAAATATAACACTCCCTCTTAATCAAGGATATATTATTTTGTAAGATCTTATATATAACCCTCGCCCAATATGCATAAATAAACAAATAAAAAAAGAAGCTCCATTTATATGAATTAATCGAATGACCCATCCATAATTAACATCATGAATAATATGAATAACCCTGTCAAATGCTAAATCAACTCTAGAATTATAATATATTGTTAAAAAATTACTCTTAAAATTTGAATCCTTAAACATATCCCTAATAAAAATCCAAAATTCCATATTAAATTAATATTAATTGGGGTAGGTAAATATAATAATTCTTTTTTTAAATTACTCTTATAAAAAATTATTTTCATTATAATATTTGTCGTATAGATTTAGGTTTAAATAAAAATAAGATTTTTACAACTATAACCAAAAGATATAAAAGATATAACAAAATAAAAATTATTATTAAATTAAATTTAATATAAATTTATTTAAAGGAATCAAAATTCCTTTCTAAAACAAAATTTTTTATCTCAATAATTGAATCATTCCTCCTAACTAACCTTTTAAAATAATCTATTTTTGATACAATAACATAAATTAAACATAAAGTAAGAAGCTTATTCAATGTATTTAATAAATCAAAATATCTAATAAAAATCACCTCATCTGTGGCAAACCTATTAAAATAAAAAAATAAAATTAAAATCCCCTAAATTATAACTATATAAAAAATTATTGAATAAACCCTTATTTTATTAATAACTCTTATTACTAAAATTACTATTATAGTAATTATAATTATAGTTAATTAATTATAATATCAATTCTTACTAACCTAACAAGAATTAAAAGAATAATAAAAATTAAAATTAAATAAAAATTATACATCATTCAAAAAATAGTTTAAATTAAAACTTTAATTTTGGAGATTAAAAATATAAATTTTTATTTTTTTAAAATAGCTAAAAAATTCTTAATTTAATTTTAATTTACAAAATTTAAGTTTTATATAAACTACTTAGCTAAATACCTATTTAAATTTTTTCCCTATTTTAATTTTAATAATCTATCTAACTTCAATTTTTTTTAGTCACAAATTTATACCCTCATTTACTATTAATCCTAATGTCTTTAGAAATTATAGTAATCTCCTTAATCTTAACTATATTTTATATTTTACTATTAATTAATTTTGAATACTTTATTATAATTATTATCCCCATTATTATTTGTGAAGGAATTTTAGGATTAACAATTTTAATTATAATTATTCAATTTAAAGGGAAAGGAGCCTTAAATTCAATAAATATAATAATTTAAATTACATGAAATTAATTTTTATCCTAACCTTTTGCCCTATTACTTTTTTTACCCCTTTAATATTTTTATCCTTATTAAATTGAACCCCTTTTTTATCTTTTTTATTTTTAGTGAATTACACTACTCCATATTCCTCAATAAAAATTATATGAATAATTTTTATTGAACAAGATTCATTTTATTTAACTTTACTAACTATTTGAATTTTTAGATTAATAATTTTAATTTAATCTAATATACACTACCGGTCAAAATTGAGAGACCACCCATTTTCAGATGATTGGAAAACATTTTAAAACATAAAATGTATGGAAACTAAAATTTTTTTCTTTTTATTTTTTGAAAGATGTTAAAATTTTGAAACGAACAAGATCTTTCGGAAGTCATTTGGCCAATATTTTATTTATATATTTTTAAAAAATTGTAATTTTCAATGTATTACAAAAATTTGAATAACTTCTAAAATAATGAACGCTTTTCAATGATATTAGGCTTATTTTAAAGGTCATTTATTACACTATAAGAATTACTTATAGGCATTAACGTGTAATTTTTTTCTTAGAAAATGCAGGCCGTCAAACTTGAACCAAAAAAATTGAGAACAATTTTTCTGTACTAAAAACTATTGTAGAAAATATATAAAACATCATATAGTGTAGATTTTTTAAGAAAATTAAAAAAAATACGTTTGAATTTTAAAAATTATTTTTTTGTTAATAAGAATGTTCCTAATTTTTTGAATTGTTTTGGTTCAAGTTTAACGGCCTGCATTTTCTAAGAAAAAAATTAAACGTTAATGCCTATAAGTAATTCTTATAGTTTAACAAATGACCTTTAAAATAAGCCTAAGATCATTATAAAGCGTTCATTATTTTAGAAGTTATTCAAATTTTTGTAATACATTGAAAATTACGATTTTTTAAAAATATCTAAATGAATTATTGGCCAAACGACTTCTAAAATATCTTGTTCTTTTCAAAATTTTATCATCTATCAAGAAATGAATAGAAAAAAATTTTAGTTTCAATAAATCTTATGTTTTAAAACGTTTTTCATTTGCCTGAAAATGGGTGGTCTTTTAATTTTGACCGGTAGTGTAAATTTTAAAAAAATTTATTTAACTTTATTAATTACTTTAATAATTTTCTTAACTCTATCATTCTTGTCTATAAGTTACTTTACTTTTTATATTTTCTTTAAGCAAGAATAATCCCAACATTATTTTTAATTTTAGGATGGGGGGCTCAGTTTGAACGTATTGAAGCAGGAATTTACATACTTATTTACACCTTATTTGCTTCTTTACCTTTAATAATTATTCTAATTAAATTATATTATATATAACTAATTTCATGAACATCATTTTATTAATAAATTTAAATTTTTTAAAAAATATTTATTTCTACCTATATATATATATATATATATATTACTCCCATTTTTAGTTAAACTCCCAATTTTTTTTACACCTTTGATTTTACCTAAAGCTCATGTAGAAGCCCCGGTATCAGGGTCAATAATTTTAGCTGCCATTATATTAAAATTAGGAGGATACGGTATTTTACGAATAATATTTATCTCAGAACATTTAAACTCAATTTACAACTTCTTTGTTTCTACACTAAGACTTTTAGGAGCATTATTAACCTCTTTAATTTGTATAAATCAAATTGATATAAAAAATTAGTAGCCTACTCATATGTAGTTCATATATGCCTAATAGTTACTGGTTTAATTTCTATAATATTAACAGGAATCCTAGGAAGCTTAATCATAATAATTAGCCATGGTTTATGTTCATTTGCTCTATTTTTTTAGTAAACATTTCTTATAGACGTCTAAAATCAAGAAGGATACTTTTAAATAAAGGCTTAACCGAAATGCATGTTACCGACCTATCATGTAACAGAATTGTCAATTGACCGACCCGTCATTTAACCGACCTGTCATTTGACCGACCCGTCAAATAGCCGACCTGTCATTTGACCGACCCGTCATGTAACCGAATTGTCATTAAACTGACCTGTCATTTAACCGACCTGTCATTTGACCGACTCGTCATTTAACCGACTTGTCATGTAACAGAAGTGCCATTTAACCGACCTATCATGTAACAGAATTGTCATTTGACCGACCCGTCATGTAACAGAATTGTCATTTGACCGACCCGCCATGTAACAGAATTGTCATTTGACCGCATAGAGTTATTAGAATAGAGTGCGCGAGTTATACCTTTTACCGTAAAAGGCATTCTTAGGCGCATAGATAGAGACAAAAGCATGAAAGTAGACCCCTTTTCTTACTTTGTTTACTGGCGCATGTGCAAGAATGAAAGTTTTTGGTTAGGTTTTTGTCTAAAAAGATCGCATGAAAAATTGTTTTAAATATTATAAATGTTTTATTTTAATTTTAAATTTATTTTAAATTATTTATTTGTCATGTAAATAAAAAAATATATAATTGCAAGCAAGCAACAGTTGTTTCGATACATCAGCTGTTTCATTATCGCGCATGCGTTATTAGAGAAAGAAAGGAAAGGGGTTTTCTTTTCGTATGGCTGTCTCCGTCTACATATGCGCCCAAGAAACATTTTGGTCGCTTGCGCACTCTATTCTAATAATTTTATGTTTGATCGACCCGTCATGTAACAGAACTGTTTCGTAACAACCTATTTCTTGGAAATTTACAGTAATTCAAAGAAATTCATAAAAATTTTTATGAAAAAGGTTGTTACAAGACAGTTCTGTTAAATGGTGAGTCGATGAAATGACAGTTCTGTTAAATAGCGAGTCGGTCAAATGACAATTCTGTTACATGGCGGGTCGTTCAAATGAAAATTTTATTACATGACGGATCGGTCAAATGACAATTCTGTTACATGACAGGTCGGTTAAATGACAATTTTGTTACATTACGGGTCGGTTAAATAACAATTCTGTTAAATAACGGGTCGGTTAAATGCCAATTCTGTTACATGACAGGTCGGTTACATGCATTTCGGTTAAATGACAGTTAGGTTATTTGTCATTTGGGAAATATTCATGCGTCTGCTCCATATTATATTAGCCATTTTGAATTTTTAAAAGCAAACATCGTATTCGTAATCAGCGACCTTAATAACTACCGAGTGACAAAATTAAGATCAATTGCATTAAGAAAAATTTTTGTTCCATATTGGATCCGCCATTTTGACTTATTGGAAACTAAAATCGAATTCGTAATCAGCGTAATCAAAATTTAAAAATTCAAAATGGCGATCGAAAGATTTCAAAGTTTACGGATTTAAAATTTTTTCGTTGGCCATATTGGAGCCGCTATTTTGAATTTTTTAATTTTGACTAAAGATTGGGATTTAGAAACCTCAAAATCCCCCGAATCAGCATTTTCAGCGACCCCAAAAACTTTAGAATATTCATTGATATTCATATTTCATTTATTACAGAGATTTCCATTTTAGATGGCACTATTGCGGTCATACACATTGGTGGCACGAATTATTTTTGCCTCTATAGACGTTATACACTAGAAAGGGGTTATTATAATATTATATTAACACTATAGTCAGGGAAATGTCAGGAAAATTTTTTTTTATGGAAATTAAGAAAATTGAGACAATCAATAAAAAAACCACAATTTTTAGTAAAAAAGTGCAAGTTATTCTGATTTTGATAATGCAAAAAGTAACTATAAACGAATCATTCAAAAATTGTTTTTTAATCATTTTTTAAGACATACCTAATTAAATTTTTGAAATATATCTATAATAAAAATCTTTTTGAATAGTTGAAATTTTGTAAAATTCAATTGAAAAATAATTTATTTATTTGAAGTATTTTGTTACAATTTTTGAAAATCAGTTTTTGAAGAATAAACAATCTTTAAAAGCAAAATTAAAAATAAAAATTAATGAAAATTTGCTTCTAATTTTTTAAATTTCAATATTTTCAGTGTTTTCAATATATATATTTCCAAAAAATACATATATATTAAAAAAAAAAAAAATACATATATAAAAATTACATATATTAAATACATATATTTTACATATATATTTCCAAAAATCTAAATACATACAAAAATAATAATTCAGAATTATTTTTAACATTTTAAAAAATACATTAATATTCAAGATTTTTAATTGAAATTCATCAAAAAATTAATTAGTTTTTTTAAATTACATAGAAACTTTCTTAAAGAATTCAATTATTTTCGAAAAATTACATTAAAATATTTTTAAAAACTAATTAGTATAATTGTTTTATAATGACTATTTAAGATTCAATTATCTTCAAAAAATTAAAATTTGGTAAAATCTTTTGAAAATAATAGAATTAGTAAAAAATATTAATGAAAATGATTAAATTTTTTGAGAATTTTAATTATTAACAGGACCATAATTTGTCAAAACAAAAATTTCAATAAGTCCAAAAAGTAAATATTCAAAAAATTTTATTTACATTGTTCGAAGATAATTAAATCTTAAATAATAATTATTATATAACAATTATACGAATTAGTTTTAAAAAAAATTTAATGCAATTTTTTGAAAATAGGATTGAATTCCTTAATAGATTTTTTGTATAATTTAAATAAACTGATTAATTATTTAATGAATTTTAATTAAAAATTTTGAATATAAATGTTTTCTCCAAAATGTTAAAAATAATTCTGAAATATTATTTTCGTATGTATTTGGATTTTTGGAAATATGTGTAATTATAAATACTGAAAATATTGCATTTTAAAAAATTAGATGCTAATTTTTATTAATTTGAAAGATTTGTTTATAAGTCGAAAAAAGTCTCAATTTTCTTACTTTCCCTGAAAAAAATTTTTTTATTGACATTTCCTTGACTTTACTAAAAAAGTTTTGTTCCCCTGACTATGATGTTAATATTTATTTATTTATTTATTTATTTAGAAATATACAGGCTGATGCCCTTACATTAAAATTATAATCAGAACAATTGTCTAATACATTCAATCAATTAGGTTTATATCATTGTAACGACCTGGCTAACAATAACACAGGCCAACAAAATTTGATTCAATTTACTTTCCAAGAATCAGACAATACTTTTCCGAAGGATTTCGATGTGCTGAATCCGAATCAGGCCTTAAAATAGACCCATCACGTCAGGTTTTCGAGATATTTTAACCTAAAAGTGCAAAAAACCTGTTTTTAGTTATATTTGATGTCATGTAATATCAAGAGCTAATTTTTTATTTAAAAAGTCAATATTGCTTCTAAAAGTGCTACTCTTTCCCTTTAATATCCATTTTGAAAATTTAAAAAATCTTCATTTGTCTCTGAATAATCGTTCATTAAATTTTTTGAGTTTAACGAATTCTTCGAAAACTGACTAGAAACAGACAAAACTTCGATAATAAAGCAGATTTTAACTACAAACATCTAAATTTTAAATAGTTCTAAGGATTTTCGAGATAACTGAATACGAATTCGATATCAGATTGACAGAATTCAAAATGGCATATTTGAGAAAAATACAATCAATTTTAAATAAATCGTCTGCCATATTGTATGCGCCATTTTGAATTTTGTGAATCTAATATCGAATTCGTATTCAGTTATATCGAAAATCCTTAAAACTAATTAAAATTTAGATGTTTGTAGTTAAAATCTGCTTTATTATCGAAGTTTTGTCTGTTTCTACTCAGTTTTCGAAGAATTCGTCAAACTCAAAAATTTCAATGAACGATTACTCAGAGACAAATAAAGATTTTTTTAATTTTCAAAATGTATATTAAAGGGGAAGAGTAGCACTTTTAGACACAATATTGAGTTTTTAAATAAAAAATTATCTCTTGATGTTACATGACATCAAATATAACTAAAAACAGGTTTTTTGCACTTTTAGGTTAAAATATCTCGAAAACCTGACGTGATGGGTCTATTTTAAGGCCGGATTCGGATACAGCACGTCGAAAACCTTCGGAAAAGTATTATCTGATTCTTGGAAAGTAAATCTTGTTGGCCTGTGTAATTTGAGAAGAGAATTCTCCGCAACTGTAACTTAAAGCTAAATTCGGAAGTATTAAAAAAGTCAATATCATAATTCTTTACAACATTATTTCCCTCTTTACACAGCCTATAAAAACAGCATTTAGACCATAATTGGTTCTATGAAATTTTAAGTCAAAAAAGAGCAATTTCTTGTAGACCTAATTGGAACTGCGAATTTAATGCTTGATAAAATCAAAGGACAATCAATTTTCCTATTAAGAATATTATATAAAAACAATAAATCAATGTATAAGAATCTGGATTTAATTGTTGGTATGTTCAAAATCTCACGCAAGTTGGTATAGTCATGCCCAAAGTAATCATAGGGGAGTCTCAGTCTCCGTGCTGCAAATCTCAAAAACCTGTTCTGTACTCTTTCAATTCTGACCCAATCCATCCAATATAACAATATAATAATTAAAAAAAAATAAGCGTTTAATTAAATTATAGTGTTTATTTATTATTTTAATCGTTAATCGTTTTCGTAATTTCGTGCTTTAAAATATGTTCAAAAATGAGCTTTATTACTTTTTAAAATGCAGGTGTAACATAAAAGAAGAAACTTACATATTTTTGAAATGTGCATTGTCTACATGGACACGTGTAAAGGGGGGGGGGTCCAAATGTTCACGATTGTCTACAACCAGAGGCGGGGGGGTAAAAAATTAGTGAAAAATTGTCCATTTGGTTTATGGAATACCGATAAAATTTAAACCTCTCACTCTTACCTCGTTCTTGATCTCCCTCTCTTTCACTCCTTAATCTATCTGTGAGTGAGAAAGGAAAAATAATTAGCCAATAAGTAAATATGACGCCCTTTTCGTATTTTGGCTTGAAAGTGAAATTCCCCACTGTTCCTTTCACTACCAATTTCTGTTTCTCTCTTTCTACCTAACACGGAGAATGGAGTAAACATTATGCTCTTCTGTAAACCAAAGAAATAGGCGTTACTATCTTACCTATTCGTCTCTCTTTCCTTCCTACACTAAACTAAAACGAGAGACAATACCTTCCTCTCTTTCTCTTTATCATGCTTTCTCTCTCATACTGTGACAGACAGAAAGAGTATGAAGATTCATATAGTTAATAATAATAATTAATAATTCCACACATTTTTGCATAAAGTAAATCGAATCTTATCAGAATTTTCTTCGTGTTATAATTAAAATTTTAGTTAATTTTATGCGTAAACGTGATCGACATAACCTCCCCGAGTTCGGCTTGGAGCAGAGGCGTCAACGTTAATCCATTCCTGGTAATGGAGAAGGAAAGGTTACTCTTTTCTTCATGGGACAGAATTGATGATCACCCGAATCGGAGAGATGCAACATTAATGCTTGAAGATAATATAGAAAGAGAGGTTGAAAAGTAACATAAAGAGGAGAAGGAAAGGGGCGGGGAACGAGAAAAGATGAGAAGAGAGTAAGAGAAGGAAATAATGTGATCGTGAGTCTTTTCCATGGAGAATAGACTACAGGAGACCAATCTAGTGTATATTAAAATGAGTGAATTCTTGTCGTAAGCTCTTACTTATAAAACATCCCGTGCGCGGCGCAGCAATCGCATACATACTTGAAGTTTTAAAGTGAACATGTGTTTCTTGATTAATTTTTTGTTTTGCTTTGAATTTACAAAATATTTGTTATTTATAATCGAGTATAATAATTTATTTTGAGAATTTTTATTAAAATAATTGATATACAAATTATTATTGAATTAAGTAAAACTTTTGAAAATAATTGAAATTTTGCCATGATTTTTATTAAAATTTTTGAAAATATTTTAATTTTTTGTGATAGATACTATTATTTACGAAAATAATTGAATTTTGCAATGAATTTTAGTGAAATTCCTCAAAATAATTGAACTTTGTTGAAGATTATTGTTATTTATTTCTAAAGATAATTGAATTGTTGACCACAATTTTTAAAAATTTTTGAAAATAATTGAATATCTGCAAAAATTTAGTTTATTTTTAAAATAACTGAATTCTTGTGCGGTGAATATTGTTATTTGTGAATGTTAGATATGAATTTAATTATTTATTTGATAATTTAATAAATCTTATTTCAAACAAATTCCGCTTTTGATATATTGAAAGATTACTTTCTTCAAATCAAAGAGCAAAACAAATCAATAATCAAATATCTCAAAGTAAACGTATTGCCCTTCGGAATAAAAATATTTCGAGGTAGTGGATCCTTTTCTTAAGTCCACTATTATTCAATGGCTCCGGTTAGACGGTATTTATACGAATGTAAATAAAAAGGTATATTGTAACAGGTGTAAGATTGCAATAAAACACCTTTCCATACAGTTAAAATAATATATGGTTTATTATAAAAATATTGTATATTATCTTAAACAGACTGACATTCCCGATTGTATATGTTTATTATTAATTACAAATTAATAATGATAATCTATTTTTTATGCGCAATATCAAGCAAATCAAGATGACTGTGTAGTTGTATAGAGTGTGTAGTATGTTGGACAGTATTAATTCAACTCACCAGAACAATTTTATTACGTTTAACTTATTTCAGAAAAGTATCCGTTTACTTCCTCTGGTGAAACGTTTAGTATACACCTGTTTGTGATTAATATTTCAATATTCCAATTTATTTCCTTGGTCGCCTTCTTATTTAGATATCACTTTTTATATATTTATATTATTTGAAAATTCCACAATGAAAAATAAATTCCTTTTTCTATATTCACTGATTTTGTATGATTGAACAAATATTTAAGAATCGGGGTCACCGTACTTAAATTTTATTCAATTGATCTCTTTTACTTCTATTTTAATTCCGCGTATCTCTTTAATTAATCACCTTTAATACAAATTGAATTTTATCAAATAATGCATAAAACAAACTCGAAATATCAGTTAAAAAAAATGGAAATATCTCAAGAAACTTCACAAAATATATATATATTATTTTATATAATCAAAAAAAACTCTCAATTCCCGCGAACAACAAAGTAAATATACACAACTTTGTTGCGGGAGGAACCAAGTCAAACTCAATCGTTAAATCGATCGAAATCACGGATCACACCTTGAAATTTCATAACAACGCTAATAGTGGGGAGGCTGTTGCACACAGCTCATTGAACTTATTTGTTGCCAGGCAAGCTTTTCACAAGCTTGCAAATTCCATAAGTTGGCCAACACTTGTTCAATGATCTAAATCCACTATACCTTTAATATGTATTTTACTTTTCTTTGTATTTAAACCAATACATTTAGAGTCTTTCATTGGAAAATGACTCTTTCAAAATTAATAAATTTTATTTCGAAATATGGGTGTTGTCCGTGACTTTTGTAATAATTCTATATAATTTCAATATCCAAATTCTAATGAAACCAAAGAAATTTAATAAGGGTTACTAATTTTATATAGAATTAAAATTAATAATCTTGTATCAATGCTGAGTTGTTTTGTCTGTCCTTTAAGGTTTGTGATTATGTGTGCTTAACCTAATTACAAGATTCCCAATTTTTATGAAGCTATATAATATAAATAATTTTTAATTAATAAAAAAATTAAAAATCGTTACGATTTCATACGTAACAGTGAAAATAATTGCAATTCCGGCGAAGAATTTTTATATTTATAAAGATAACACAGGCACACAAAAAAATAAAGTCAAAACCCAGAGGTCACACCCCCCTATCCCATGTTTTTGGGGTCGCTGAAACCGAATATGACCATGAAATTTTTTTTTCATCGGCCATTTTCCCGCTACCACCCCCTTACACCTGCTCCCGGGGGTTGGAATTTAAGTTTAAAAAAAAGTAGAGTAGGGTGTCTGTTCCTATGTTTTTTGGGTCGCTGAAACCAAAAAAGACTACCAAAATCAAATTTTTTCCTCCCTTAACCCCCTACAACCCCCTTAACAACCCCGGGGTGATAAGTCGAAATTCGAATTTTCACGAAAAGTCGATCACGGTGTCTAAACCTACGTTTTTTGGGCCGCTGAAACCAAAAAAGACTACCAAAATCAAATCCTTTCCACCCTCGACCCCCTACAACCCCCTGCAATAATTTTTGATAATTAATATTTAATTTTCAATTTCCCAAAAATCGGTTCGTTTTATTTGAAAAAAATTATTGCAGGGGGTTGTAGGGGGTCGGGGGTGGAAAGGATTTGATTTTGGTAGTCTTTTTTGGTTTCAGCGGCCCAAAAAACGTAGGTTTAGACACCGTAATCGACTTTTCGTGAAAATTCGAATTTCGACTTATCACCCCGGGGTTGTTAAAGGGGTTGTAGGGGGTTAAGGGAGGGAAAAATTTGTTTTTGGTAGTCTTTTTTGGTTTCAGCGACCCAAAAAACATAGGAACAGACACCCTACTCCACTTTTTTTTAAACTTAAATTCCAACCCCCGGGAGCAGGTGTAAGGGGGTGGTAGCGGGAAAATGGCCGATGATAAAAATTTTTCATGGTCATATTCGGTTTCAGCGACCCCAAAAACATGGGGATAAGGGGGTGTAACCTCTGGGTTTTGACTTTTTTATTTTTTTGTGTGCCTGTGTAATTGAAATATTGAAGAGAATTCAACTTTAAACGTCAAGAAAATAAATCTCATTTTAAAGAATTTTAATTTTTCAAAGTTTTGTTATAAAATTCAAGATTATTATACATGGTTCCTTTTTTAACTGTTTTAACTGTTTTTTGATGATGTTATGTACATAATTTTTAATAACAAGGAATACAGTTAACTCCAAGTTATGCAGGCAGTTATGTAATTCAAATTCCTGTTCATGTGTTTAAATATTATCACTTCACTAAATTATTTTCATTATTTAAATCAACATTAAATAATGTTATGATCATTTGTAACTTAAAAAGCTTAAAATTACAGTTAGACTTAGGTTATGTTTCTTTACGTTCATAGAAAATAATTGACATAAACTGCTAGGGGTATGTATGCGATTCTTTCGCCACCTATAGGGATGTTTAGTGTACTAGCGATGAACTTCCGACAAATCGCAGCGCACCTTTTGTGAAGTACATGCATGGGAGATTGGTCTCCTGTAGTCTATTCTCTATGGTCTTTTCTGTTGAGGGTGTAAGGGCTCGACGAAGGCGATTCATTAGTCGAACAACACGGAAGTGTTTCGAACAACACGCCTGTTTCTTGACATATGTGACCGGGACTGAGAAAAGGGACCTACTTACCAAAAAATCGATTTTTTTTATGATGGTTTCTTATAATTTAAGGTCCTAGAAATACAATGCAATCAGTCCAGATCGTTAAAAAATTTTTTTGCAATTGTTTAAACAAATTTAAAAAAAAAAATTTTTTTTTAATTTTTTTTATGAAATATAAGTAATTTTAAGACAAAAATTACTCTTGGTTGTCTAAGTGTCAAGAATATATCCCCTAAATCTTGAATTGAATGCCTGAACCATTTACAAAAAATTCGACTTAATTCCTCGAAGATGATCCCCAAGTATACCCCGTTATCGGAAACCTGGTTGTGCAAGTCAAAAAATAACTATGGATTATTGTAGAGTTCAGAATTATTCATTATTGTATCAGTTCTGAACTTGCATAAAAAATTTCAGACCTCTAGGACATCCGGAAGTCTTTTAAATTAATTTTGAAAATTCCATAATTTGACTTTTGCAAAATAAATTGTTTATAACAATTACAGGGTTGTTTGAACAATTATTTAACCATGAAAATCGGATTCAGCATAAAAAAATACATAAAGAACACTCATCGTGTTAATTTAAAATGTAAAATGTTTCAAGAAATCTAATTTATTTGGATAGAAAACATTAAACGCGTTTTTCTCGAAAAGTTGATTTTGGTAAGTAGGTCCCTTTTCTCAGTCCCGGTCACAATGTGTCTACCAATGTGCGCTGCGCTCTCACACACATTTATGTTTATGGCTCATTTCATTTAAAAGGTAAAATATAGTCTGCAGGAAAGTTAAAATGTGAATTTTCGATTTTGTATTTGTAATAAAGTTTTCTATATTATTTAATGTTCTAAAAAATCGAAAGGAATAGTGGCTATGACATTAGACGTAAATATTTTTTTAATGGCAGACAGTTTTTTGTCAGAATATGATCACTATTGTTTGGTTTTCGTTCAACTTAATTTTTTTAAATAAATAAATTTTCTTCTTTTGTGTAAATGTTAAGATGCGTTCATATAAATAAATATTAATTCTATTGCGTGGATAACAAACTTTTTTTGTTTTTATACAAAAAATGAGAGAAGATTCGTTACGATACTTCGGGACAGTAGGGGATATTTGAAAAAGAAACAGTATATAAAAAAGAACAAATATTATATCAAGAATATCTGTAGGGGAGACTGGGGTAAACCCGCACACAGGGTAAACCCGCTCACTAGCGATTTTACGCCATGAACTCAACTTAAGATGAAGATATTGGTACTGTGAATAGTACTTGACATTCAACTTATATTAACGAACTTTCGTTTAGTTTCATGAACTCAACATAGAATCAGAGACGATCAAATGTTTTTAGAGGTGTCAGAAAAAAACGTATTTTGGATTTTTAAGTTTTTCGATCATTATTTTTGAGTCTTAATTTATCTGGCAAATTTTTTTTGTTGCTATTGGATGTCCTTCTTCGAAGTACATATATAGTTTTGTCTTATTTTAAAAAGATTTAATTAAATTTATTCTGAAATGTGAGGAATACACTCGGGGTAAAGTCGCTCACGTGAAGTCGGGGTAAAGCCGCTCACTTAGTTTTAAATTTAAAATTTAGAATAAAATAATTTCACGTATTATATTTCAACAATAACACAATTTATGACTTATTAAAACCAAAATTGTAACTACATTTCACTTTCTCTTAATAAAATATAACACTATTTAAATCCATAGTTGTAATTCATGAAATCTATGTTCATTATTTATTAAACCAATTTGTTGTTTATAGAATTGTTTATAAAACTCATAAATTATCAATAATAATTCATACTTAAGGGGATGTCAAAGTCGATTGGATTTTTGCATTGAGCTTCAATGGGAAAATCGCATCGACTTTGACATCCCCTTAAGACGGGAATAAGACGGACTTTAATATTTAAAAAATAAAACTCTTCCGTCTTGAAAAGATAAGGTGAGCGGGTTTACCCTGGAAAATTGTGATTTCGAAATTTGGTATATTATGTTTATTAAAAAGTTTCTCTAAGTAAAACTAAAAAATATAAATCAAAAACTCTTTTTAATTTTTTTAGTAGAAATCATAAGCTTTCAAATGATATAAATTAACTTGGATTTAGAGAATAATTTCCTAGACTTTAGCCGATCTGAAAAAAAGTGAGCGGGGTTACCCCAGTCTCCCCTACTATATTCATATAAATAACTTCTTATCATATAAAACCAAGTTTCTGTTTTTTATACATTGAATTTAAAAACTCTTACCTACATAATAAGAATAAAGCTATTATACGGGACAGTAGGGGACATTTAATACACGGGGACAGTAGGGGACATTTTGCTCTTTTCTTGATTCACAGCATAAGTATGTTATTTAGAATGCAACGGAAGCTGTCAGATTTCTTAAAGAATTAAAACTTTTTGCTAATAATTGAGTTATAAGAGATTTAAAGTATTTACTTACCATTTTACAGACGGGACAGTAGTGGACAACTATGTTACAACCGTTAATCAATTATTTTTCTGCTCCACTATATAATTTGTAGGATAGAGACCAGAACATTCTAATTGCTTTGATGTTTTGAGGTTATTCATTTATTATTGTAGTATCGGTAAAACAGTGAGTGTAAGCGCGTAACCTATTCGTAGTGAGTGTGCAAAAATAAATTCATTTTGGCAGAATATAAAATATGAAAATAAGTGAAATGTTTTTAATTATTTCTTAAAATGATATTCTTCAATTTTATAGGAAGTAATTAATGAATTTTAAAATATAAGGCTTAGAGATTATAAAGAATTTTTGTTTAATCTAATACAAAAGAATGTATATATTAATTATTAGAGGCAATGTAGTGAAAGTGCCTCGAGGACAAAGACAGTAGGGGACATTTAGTCTGCTTTTTAGTCAGTTATTTCGTTTTAAAGCACCTCAAAGTTCTTCTATAAGTTAATAAAAATTAGAGTATGTTAGATATTAATCAAATAAACCAAACAATATTCATTTGCTAGCTAAAAACTTTTTTTTTTGACCAAGAGACATAGATTTTACATTTTAAATGAAATGAGCCTTATACACCCATATAGAAACATTTTCACATCGAGAAGTATAAATGTGTGTTTGACAACTCCATGCACCAATATGTGCAAAAATTTTTTCTTCCGTCTTAATGTGTATGTGTGTAAACATTTTTCCTTTTTATCGTCTGAATATTTATACACATTGCCTAAATGATTCTCCACCTTTCCTGTATGTTTCTCCACATTGCTTGAGTGTTCATTCACATATCTTAAATATTCCTCTATATTTTCGTATGCCTCTTCACATTATCTGTGTATAAACCTTCATGATACTATTGGTAAATATCCTTTTAAAGAAGAATAAGAAACGTAACTAGAATCGCAATCGTAAACGGAAAAATCAAATAGAGAAAGATAAATAATATATCTGTCCTTCTCTAACTCAATCTTCGGTTTGCAATTATGATTTCGGTTAAGGTACGGTATCACCTTGGCTGTCTGCATGGTAACACCTAAGAGTAAAAGAGTCAGACAATTCAAATTTTATGTTTTCTCTCTGTTACTCCAGTTGCGGCTGCCTGCGCTTCGGCCTTTACCTTCCGATTCTTCTTTCTTCACTGTTCTGGAAACGATCGTGCAGTCCGCTAAACGGAATAACTGTGTGAATACTGAGGCTGTGTTTACATGCTAGCGTTTTGCGTTAAGCAGTGAGTGTAAGATGGACAGAAGTAAATGTCTTTTTTTCTCTATCTCATTATTCAACGCAAAACGCAGCGTTCGAACGCAAACATGTAAACACCGCCTTATAATAGTGTCTCTGTAGGTGAAAATGCGAAATAAATTGTCATAAATCCTTGAAAACCATATGCTACTGTCGCGCAGTGGGTCAAAATGTAGTAAGAGGCGTCAAAATTCTGTAACCACGTCAATTTTTAATGAAAATGAATGCACTTTGGTGGCATGAAGCTTCAAGTATCACAGAATTTGAAAACCTTGCCGCATTTCCAAAATTTAAAATGGCGTCTGTGCTGTAAGGGCCTAAATCTGGTTATTTTCGTATTTTTTAAAAGTTATGAACATTTAAACTGAAACAATTTGCACAAATAAATTCTAGAAATGTTGCTAAATGTATATTTTGGGACTGAGGTCTAAACTCGTTAAGAATCTGCATTGCAACTTTCAAAATTCAAAATGGCCGATCCAATATGGTGGTCGAAATATGGAAATTTAGGCAAATCATCCTGATACTCAGTATTCCAACAGTTTTCGAGTCGCTGATTACCAATCTGAGGTCAGATTTTAAAAATGTCCGATCCAATATGGCGGTCGATATTATGAAAAATTAGGCAAATCTCAGTATTCCAACAGTTTTCTAGTCGCTGATTAAGAATCTGTAGTCAGATTTTGAAAATTCAAAATGGCCAATCCAATATGTCTGTCGAAATTATGAAAAATTAGGCAAATGATTCTGATTCTCAGTATTCCATCAGTTTTCGAGTCGCTGATCACGAATCTGAAGTCGGACTTTCAAAATTCAAAATGGTCGTTAGAACATGAAGGAAGGATTTGTTGAGTATTGATATTTGTTTCTAAGAATCAGTTTCTGCACTAATGGAGGTTGTCGAGCAGATCTTTGTTAAGTTGTTTGAGTACATCATTTTTATTCGTTGTATGAATAACAAAAATGATAGATTCAAAATTCTCAGAGCTGTATACAGATAATTTTATATTCTAATTTTTCCATCAAAATATCTTTCGATATTTTTTATTTTGAATTTAAAAATCAAAATAGATACAATAAAAAGCAAGCAATAAACATTGAGAAGCTTCAATTTAAAAATAAAACAATTTCGAACATAATATGATGTGAAGGAACAAAGTAATAAATATTAACAAAAAATAATTGAAGATAGGTTGTAATTAAGAAATAGCATAAATGAGAAAATGGAGAATAAAATTTAAAAACGTCAACAGCATCAACGAAGTCCACTTAAGTTTAAAAAAAGACTGTCTGAATACATGAAGTTTCGTACAAATAGAAAATATCTATCTAGACATTATTTTTTACACTTATTTTGTTACCATGGTAAAGAGTTAAATAAAATTGTCAATCGTCAGTTTGTAATTACTGAGTATCAGAATCATTTGCCTAATTTTTCATAATTTCAACAAACATATTGGATTGGCTATTTTGAATTTTCAAAATCTGACTGCAGATTCGTAATCAGCGACTGGAAAACTGTTAGCACACTGAGTATCAGAATGATTTGCCTAATTTTTCATAAGTTTTACCGCCATATTGGATCGGTCATTTTGAAAATCTGACCTCAGATTCGTAATCAGCGACTCGAAAACTGTTGGAATACATAGTATCGGAATGATTTGCCTAATTTTTCATAATTTTGACCGCCATATTGGATCGGACATTTTGAATTTTGTAAATGCGGCAAGGGTTTCAAATTCTGTGATACTTGAAGCTTCATGCCACCAAAGTGCATTCATTTTCATTAAATTTTGACGTGGTTACAGAATTTTGACGCCTCTTACTACATTTTGCCCCACTGTGGGTCAGATCAAATCCTGTACCGCGCCTGTACTGCCGACAGTAGAAAGACTGTACCGAAAGTCGGATCCGACTTTGTACCGCGCTCGCAGACATTTAACATCCGAATCGGTACAGACTGCCTGCACTGGCATTGACTCTCCAATTCAACCGGCGCGGATTCTAGACGGTTGGACGATCCGGTATTCGTCCGACTTTTCTTCCTGGGATGTATAGCTTAACTCTCTGCTGATGCTACCCAGTGGGCACAGGGACGTCTAAAAGACGTCTTAAAGACGTCCCTTCTTGTCCGCGGACGATTCGGGGACAATGATGGCAATGTCTCTGAGTCATCAAAAAGACAGCTAAAAGACGTCTAAAAGACGTTCTATGTCTGGTCCAAAAGACGTCCAAAAGACTTCTAAAAGACATAAAAAAGGACGTCTAAAGTACGTCTAAAAGACGTCTTTTGGACGTCTAAAAGACATAAAAGGGACGTCTAAAAGACGTCTTTAAGACGTCTTTTGGACGTCCTTTTTACATTCCTTCAGATCTTAAATAAACATTTCTTTTATAACATTTTCTAATTTGAAATTCAGTAATATTGTATTAAATTTATTTTAAGTTTAATTTTATTTTTTCTAAAATGTGGAGAAATAATGAAAAAATTCCTACGAAGCTGGGATCGAACTCGGATACCTTGGGCTTGAAACACTGCGCCTTAAGCACCTCAGCCGTTCAAGACAGATATGAACCTCTACAAAGTTAACGATCTCACTTGTCAATGAAATGAATTTAACTTAGAAAAATTCCAATGAATTTCACATTCAAAAATTTCTAAGTCCAAGTTGCACTTAGAAAATAATATTTTCTATTTATGAAAATTTTTCTATTTTCAAATGTTGAATGAAAAAGACGTCTTTTAGACACCTTAAAGACATCTAATGGCCAAGACATAGAACATGAATAGGACGTCTTTAAGACGTCTTAAAGACGTCTTTTTGTACAAGTCCAAAAGACGTCCGCAAAAAGACATCCTTAGGACGTCTATTGAACAAGGGTGCCCACTGGGTAACGACCGTTATCGTCAAAAATCGTCATTCTGGACGCCTGGTGGGGACTATGGGAGTTACGTTCTTTGGCGATAGAGTGGGGATAAGTTAGCGTCAGCAGAGGGTTAAATAAAAAATTACAAATTCTCCTAAATATCACAAAATTTTGGCTAGATTAGGTATACTATTCCTCCTTAAACTTATAATTACCACCAGATTTTGAGCGGAATTTTTAGAAAAAATTTATAAAAAATTCGTCAGGAATTTGCCCGAATTTCGTGCAGAATTTTTTCGGAATACCTAGTGGTCGGAAATTATTTTTAAAAATTTTTTAGGAATTATTTCGTGCGGAATTACTACTGGATTCCTAGCGGAATTCTACAAAACATTCTCCATAGATTTTACTATCAGAATTCCGATCGGATTTCGGTGTGGAATGTTTTTTTTTATTTTTTTTGTATCCGTTTTTCCACACCGAAAAAACGTTATTCTAAATTTAAGAATATCTTCTTGGCTCCTATTAAAGTATATTGTATACTTAAATTAAGTATTATGCTATTCTTAAAATGTGAATATATTTTTATTTTAAGAAAATATATTTTAGTATATATTTTTCTTAAAATATATTTTCTTAAAATAAGAATATATTTTCATTTTAAGAATAGCATAATACTTAATTTAAGTATACAATATACTTAAATAGGAGCCAAGAATATATTCTTAAATTTAGATTAAAGTTTTTTCTGTGCACCTGGAATTCGCACGAGAAACGTTCCAAAACGCCACACGAATTCCTATCGGAATCTAATCCAATTTCTGAACGAATTCTGAACAAAATTCGTACGAATCATTTTCACCTACGGGTTCGAATCCCCAAGCGTTAGAAATTTTAAGTTATAATGTAAATAAAATTGCAATAGGTATATCGAAAAATATGTTAAATGTACCATAAAGTAATAATAATTGTTATGTGTAACTTGTATAATTATTTTTTATTAACATTCACTAAATTGTCTGGACTTGTTGTTGACTGTTTCGGATTATTTCCGGATTTACTAGTTAAAATTAACTGATTAATTTCGGACTTCATCAGACCAACTCCTGATTTATTAGTTGTTCACATATAGAGTTCGGATTTAACCGGATTAATTTCGGGTGACAAAAACTTGACCGTAAACCGCACTGTTTCGGATTAGTCCGAAATCTGTCCTGGTTTTTAACCAGGGATTACACTTATAATTAAGTTGAATTTCACTTATTTAAAGTGTATATGCTCTTATTTTATGAAGTGGAAAAGTTTTGACTTATTCAGATTTAGAGAGTGTTTCACAACTTTTATTAAGCTTTACGGACTGATTTTCAAATACACTTTCCGTTTTATATCCCCTCCCTTTTTATTTCTACATATGCAATGGTGACTAAATATCAATTAACCCTCGAAACACATAACAGGGTCTGTGTGACCCTGTCTTTTAGTTTAAACTTAAATTTCTTTAAAAGATTGTAACAAGTAGAGGTCCTATGACCTGAAACTAATTGTTTTAGGTTCTAATAACACGTTTCAATGCTCCACGAGCATAATGCTCTAGTCAGTTGTGACCTACAACTCGTCAAAAAATAAAAATCACCTCCAACTTGACAAAAATGCTTTTTTTACAAACTACAGTAAAGATTATATTTTTATTTTACTGTACCACTATTCAAGTATACAAATGTAAAATATTAGTTAAAAATATTAAAAATTACAAGAACTACAATTTTAAAAAATCTCATTTTTGTCGTTTTTTTGAAAAATTGTCTACTTTTAGTGTTAGCCATACAAAACACACAGAGAGAAAAGAATAGTAAACACATCCAGATACATGGATATCACAGCCATATTATATTGAAAAATGCGGGATATCTTTAGTTAAGGTTTCTGCATCCATATTCTATGGCTGGCTGTATATTGTTGGAGCAGAAAAAGATCTATGGTTGGGTGATCCATAGTAAATCCATAGTAAAACGCGACAGGAGACCGACGCGATAGACAAATTGAGACGGCCATTTTTAAAAGGATGACATGATAATGAATTGCGCGCAACATGTTTTGAAATTTTGAACTAACTATGGATCTCCCAACCAAAGTTTATGTGGATGAAACAGCCATATGTGAAAAGCCATATAGTATGAATAGTAGCCCAACCATGCCTATGGAATCCACTCTCTAAATCTGAATCAGCGAAATCTCGCTGATTTCCAGCTATAAGTATACCACTGATTTCTTTCAGCGTATATATACTGATGAATCAGTGAAATTTCACTGATTTTTCAGCTAATATACGCTAATTGAAATCAGTGGTATACTTATCGCTGATTCAGATTTAGAGAGCATAGTTAAGGTTGCTGCATTAGGGTGGTCCAAAAAAAGTAAAATCGGAATTTTAATGCTCTCACCCCCTAGGATTGTTCTATATGGAGAAAAAAAATACCCCCATTTTTTTTGAAAATAAAAAAATATTTAGAGGTCGCTCAAAGCGCTCAAAGTTTCCCATGTAAAATGCATTGGAAAAAAACACTTTTTCGTAGAATTGGTATAGAATCCTTGAAAATCAATATTTTTCATTCAGCAAACTCTGTTTCTCTTCAGATGAAGACTTCAAAGAATAGTACTAAATTATTTATTTAATCATTTTTTTAAATTAACTTTTTTTTGTAGTACCCCAAAAAAACCCCATAAATTTCAAAATTACAAAAAAATCGATAAAAAATATTTTTTATTATTTTTATCAAAGTTTTTTCCTAAATTATGAATAAATAACACAAATATTGATTTTTAAACATTATTCCATGTAATTGCTAATTTGTTTAAACAAATTATTATTGTTTATTTACAACTTTTTATCAAATTGAGCTAAAGAGTTTCGATTTTTTCTCAATTTTGCAACTTTTTAGGCCGAATGTAACCAGTCACTATCAACTAACTAAGAATATTAATTTTACCAATTGTTTAAACAAATTACTATTGATTAATTTTATCTTTTTATCAAAATGAGCTAGAGTTGCAACTTTTTTTTAATTGTAGGGGAGAGGTACGCACGTTGAGACGGTCCGCACGTTGAGACACTAAGATATTATAACCTGTGTAACTGATAATACCAAAAAGTTTATTGGCATTTTGTCGTATCATTAATACAAAACTTTTTATTCAATAGAAGCGCGATAACTCCTGTTTTTTTTCGGTAGAACTAAAGCGAACCAATTTTTTAGTTAAAAAAAGTGTTTTTTCAGAATTTCTGTTTAGATTAGATTAGATTTCTTTATTTTGTTCCAGGAAACCATGAGAACAACCACAAAAATACAATAAATTCAAAAATATACATAATATAAAATATACAAATTCATGATACAATTCAATTAAGAGTTTTTTAACAATAATTAAATTGAAGTATAAAGTATAATCAAAATAATGAACAAATAATTAAAAAATATATCTATAAAAGAGACTCTACAACTTCAGACGCTCAGTGTAGTACAAAATAGTATATATGCATTTTGTCACAATCATACAATAAAACAAAATGTTAATAAATATATTAAGCAATGACAAAATTAAACTATAATAGAAGAACCTTACAAACATTTAATTATTAAGTGCTAACAAATATCTAAAAAGTTTTAATTTAAAAATACCAATACTTTCTGCATTCGTTATTGAACTAGGAAGAGAGTTCCAAAATGTTACAGCAGTGACAATAAAAGAATTCCTATATTGTTCAGTTCTACAAAAAGGTACCCTGAACAAATCAGGGCTTCTTACTTCTCTCAAAGTAATTTCACTTCTAAAAGTAAACTTGTTATACAGATAAAGAGGCCTTCTTGTATTCAGTGTAACATATGTCAAACATCCAATGAACAATAGACGTCTATTTTTAACATTCAGCCATCCCAGTCTCTGACGATAAGGAGATATATGTTCGTCCCTTTTTAAATTAAATATAAATCTTATACACGAATTGAGGAGCTTCTCCAGTTTATAGTTGAGTTCATCTGTAAGATCATTATAAACAGCACAACAATAGTCAAAATGAGGCAATATTAACGAGGAGACAAGCTGTGTTTTTAACTTAACCGAGAGAGCCTTTCTATTTGATTTAAACTGTTGCAATGTTGCATACACATTTCTACAAATTTGTCCAACATGTTTTTCCCAAGAAAGAATTGGATTAAAAGTAACTCCCAAGTTCTTAACAGATTGCACATAAGGTATCACAATATTATTTATTTTAATTGGAGGGCACTTATTTAAATCCAAATTATTTATGTTCCATGAGGAACCAATAATCATTGCATAGCTTTTATTAAGATTAATTTTAAGTTGATTTTCCTCCGCCCATTTGTAAACAGCCATAACATCCCTATTAATTAGTTCTAAACTATTATTTAATTCATTAAGACTTGTGTGTATGTAGATCTGCAGATCATCAACATAATACATATACTTAGAATATTGAAGAGAACTCCTCAAATCATTTGTAAAAACTGTGAACAAAAAAGGACCCAATACCGAACCCTGAGGGACACCTGTTCCAACAGGACCCCACTCAGATCCCTCACCATGTGGACCATAAACAGATTGCCTTCTGCAAGACAAGTAAGATGCAATCCATGTCAAAGCAGATGCTGACAAACCAAACGACTTTAATTTTAATAATAAGAGATTATGGGGAACCATGTCAAAAGCTTTGCTAAAATCAAAGAAAACAATTATAGTTACCTTCTTGTTGTCAATAGCATTAAGTATGTCATCAGTAATTTTAAGTAAAAGAGTTTGAGTACTGAATCCTTTTCTATAGCCAGATTGAAAAGGATCGAGAATATTATTAGACTCAACATATTTATTCAACTGATTACACACACATTTCTCAAGAACCTTTGACAGACCACACAAAATGGCAACCGGTCTATGATCCCCAGGGTGTTGAGGAATTTTAACTTTATTAACTGGTTTAATAAGAACACTTCTCCACTCATCAGGAAAAACTGAGGTTTGCAAAGACAGGTTAAAAAGATGTAACACATACGGTAATAAAACAGGCATTGACTTTTTAATAACACTTATAGAAATACCATCAAATCCCTGTGCTTCAGTCTTTATGCCTTCTAAGGCCTTTAATATGTCAGAAGGACCAATGTCTTCAAAATAAAAAAGACTATCATTAAATCCAACATCATGAAGAAGCTCAGAGAGGAACTGAGGCGTTATATTAAAGGATGGATTTCCACAAATAGTTAAAAAGTAATCATTGATTTCATTCACAGAAAACGTGAGAGGAGAATCATCAATTTTATTGCTAATAATTCCAAGACGCCTCAGTTCCCTCCAGAGCTCCCCCTGATCCGTTATTCCCTGCAGCCTATTTGCATTATAACTGTCACGTGCTTCTCTTACTAAAAACTTTACTTTATTTCGCAGCATTTTATATTTATTCTTAATTAAAATATTTCCTACTCTCTTCCATGCTCGAAAAGTAGAGTCTCTTTGTCTTATAAGATCCCTAATCTCCAAACTCATCCAAGGACACAAATTAGGTTTCTTTCTCTTGTAGGCACATAAAGGGGCATGCTCATCTAAAGCTATATCAATTACATTACAAATAAAAGTTAATTTATCATCAACTGTACACAATTGTAAAAAATCATTCCAGTCAACATTACTAAGAGTCGTTAAGAAATCCTCATCATTAATTCCCCTTAAATTTCGACAAAACCTTACAGAACACTCCTGTACATTAGGTTTCCATTTGTAAATTATTTCAATGAGTTCATGCCCTGCGACAAAAGGAACATGAGATTGAGAAAAAGACATTAATTTATTCTCATCATCAACCACACATAAATCAAGCCATGTATTAGAATTGCCAGTATGGTGAGTAGCAGCATACGGAACAACAAAAAAATTAAAAGATTCAAAAAAGGACTTAAGATAATTAGTTTCAGGTGAGTTTTTGTTCAGATCATAATTAAAATCACCACATATTATGATATTATCATATCCATTAATAAACCTTCCAAAATGGTATTCAAAACTATCAAGATTATTACCCCTAGGCCTTCGATAAACTACACTGAACAGAATTGGTTTAACACCCTGATTATAAATTTCTATAATAATATACTCTGGCTTATTATCAAATTTACCCGGAGATAAGTAAAGAACCTTAAAATTGAGATCACTTCTAAAATATGCCGCAACACCACCACCACGCTTCTCCTCTCTATCTCTACGTATTAAGTTATAATTGTTAATGTTTATCATACCATCTCTAACTTTCTCAGTTAACCATGTTTCACTTAGAGCCACAACATGAAATTCATTCGACGATAAATGAGCCCTTAAAAGATTAATATTCGATCTAAGTGAATTTATGTTGATATGGCAAATCCTTAAAGATGAAATCTCTGTAGATCCTGAAGAACCAGAGCCTAATGATGTCACATTTGTAGAGAAAGATTGGGAAGGCTCAGGCGATAGTCATTCTTTCAATAAGTCCAGATCCTCCATTGAGTTAATCTTAATAACTTCCTCCTTATCAGCCCTTCTTACAAATATCGTACTCTCCTTATGCCAAACATACCTATATTGCAAAAGTTTTGCCTTACTTCTAACTTTTTTAAGTAAATTATAAAAATCAGATGGCAAGTAGGCATTTATATAGAGACGACTCTTCTGTAAAGATGAGCTAATTTCGGTAGATAAAAGGGACTTCTTAACCTTCATAGCTGATATAAATTCACTACCAGGTCTAGATGAAGAAAAACGAGTCAACACAGAACGACAACCAACTACCGGAGGTTCTGCCGATGTTCCTGCATTGCTTTTGGCATTTATTCTAAAAATATCAGTAATCTCAACCGGAGAAAGCGCGACTTTCAAAACAGAAGCAATCGAACAAATAAGCTCCCTCAAATCCTCATCACTGCTTTCAGGTAAACCCGAAATTATAAATGAGTTCGCACATTGCTTAACCTCAGTCTTCATTAAGCGCAAATTAAACTTTTCCCGTTCACTCTGGAGCTGTGACACCTGCACTTTTAAAGATTCATTTACTTCAGAGATCTGCATAACTTTAGTGCTTAATTCTTTCGTTTGATGAGCAATGTCATTCAGTTTCTCAGAATTCTCATCCATTTTTCTCTGCAACTCAGGAAGACACTCAACTTTCAATTTAATGTCCGAAAGATTAGTATTTAAATTTTCCTGATCTTTACGAAGAGCCATGACCTGAGAATTGCAACTTGAAATAGCATGCATAATCTGTTCAAACTGCGATTGAGAATTTGACTCAGCGTTCTCTGTGGTATCCATTTGTTCCTCCTGATATACCGATAAGTCTTTTAAATTAACTTTCACTAACCGTTCACTACAAACTACAAGTTCGTTCCTTTTATTATAAACTTTATGTGTATGACATGTTACATTTTGATGAAAATATTTGTCACATCTTCGACAATAAGCTGCAATTTTTATAATGTCCTTTTTGCAGAACATACACAGTTCTGGCATCTTCACAACAAACAAGGAAACACAACAAAATATTTAGCCCCATTGATTGGGCAACCAAAATTGCTTGAAAGCAAATATACACTTAATCCTATTAATAGGCAACCCAATATACAACACTGAAAATTTGATAAAGTAGACTGCAACTGTAATGTTCTAATGATAACTCAAGATCCACTAAGCAGTGTTTTTAAATATTCAAAGATGGTGTTATCAGCAAATATTATTGTGACGTCACTGGTCTCTTGGCAATAATAAAATAAAACAGCAAACACTGATAGAATAAATAACTAAAATTATTAAAACAGTGTACAAAACACTTCTACCAGACCATAGAGACAAATTAAGATTATATAAAATAACCTCTCTAAAAACAATAATGTTAAAACGAGTTGCACTAAGTACACAGAGACAGCATACACAAGTTCATTGACAGATATCACAAATATCCATATTCCAGCAATATTCCAAGGGTGAAATGCACAAAAACACTCCAGCAAACAACAGAGATGCAGATGTCCATGTCAAACAATTAAAATATCCCAAAAAGAGAAACTATAAAAATATATAAGCAAACTTAATAAAAGCACTTAAAAAAGCGTCCGTCACAACTCAGTCGGTACTATTTTTCGTTTAGTGTATTTATTGTATTTTTTAGTGTCAGAAAAAAGTGCGGATAACATTTACATATCAATTTTGGTTCTACTTTAATGTTCCGAGAAAAATTTAGACATACGTTAACATTTACAAATAATTTCAAAGCTTTAAAAAAATAAAGGCGAGGTATGCACGTTGAGACACACTGTGGTACGCAGGTTAAAACGCTCACGATGTGAAAATAGTACTGCCATTAAAATTGGTTTTGAATCCACAATTTTTAAGCGTTTTACATGTTCTTCACCTGTAAAAATTGCGAAAATAAAAATTTCGATTAATTATTTTTGTGAAAAATAAAATTTAATTTTTTGATTATCTTCTTTAAGTTAATTTTTAATGTTTTAATTTTTTTCTTTGCGCTAACACCACCAAAAAAGTAAATAAACAACAAACAATTAGAATCTGACGTAATTATTCATTTTATTTCAATTTAAAATAAATTATTATGGGTGTCTCAACGTGCGTACCACTTTTTTTTGGGTCAAAAATAACATGTTTAAAAAATCGTCTATAAATTTTTCATTTTTGTCCAAAAAAATAACTTTCTTTGTCAATGTTGTAGCCCTGGACAATACTTTTAACCCCTTCGCTGTGAAAAGAAAAATCTATAAAGTGGGTCCAAAATGTTAAGAAATTTTTTGGCAACCAAAATTTGTGAGATTCAGTACACTTAAGTTTTGGGGGTCGCTGATGACGAATCTGAAGTCAGATTTTCAAAATTCAAAATGGCGGATCCAAAATAGCGGACGTATTTTTTTGAATTCATCGGATTCGCTTGAAACTTGTTACTCGGGGGTTTTCAGAGGGTCGCTGATAACGAATTTGAAGTTCATTTTTAAAAATTCAAAATGGCGGATACAATATGGCGAACATATATTTTTTAATTTCTCGGATTAGCTTGAAACTCGTTACTGTAACTAACACGTGTAATAAACAAACGAAAGGTAAACACTTAGAAGTCGGATTAATACCTATTGTTTCTCGAATCAATTTGAGTAAATTAAATCCAATGAATATTATAAATGTAGGAGTGTCCAAAATTTTAATAAGACGAATATACGATAATAAGACGATTTTATTATAGAAAAGTTGATTAATGTAAAATATCAAAACAAAAGACGATATGCAATCTCTGCTTTTATAAAAAAAGAAAGACTCAACTTAGGTATTCATTTATTTATCATGTATTTTTTAAAAAATTCTTATTTATTTTGTTTTTTTACGATCGATTTCAAGCGTAACGACTAGTTTCAAGCGAATCCGATAAATCCAAAAAAAAACGATCGCCATATTAGATTCGTTATTTTAAAATTTTAAAAATCTAACTTCATATTCGTAATTAGCGACCTCGAAAGCTCCCGTAGTAACGAGTTTTAAGCAAATCCGAGAAATTAAAAACATGTGTTCGCCATTTTGGATCCGCCATTTTGAATTTTGAAAATCTGACTTCAGATTCGTCATCAGCGACCTGAAAAACCCGCGAGTAACGAATTTCAATCGAATCCGAGAAATTTAAAAAAATATGTCTGCCATATTGGATCCGCCATTTTGAATTTTTAAAATCTGAGCTTAGATTCGTTATCAACGACCTTGTAAACCCCCGAGTAACAAGTTTCAAGCGAATACCATGAATTCAAAAAAATACGTCCGCCATTTTTGACCCGCCATTTTAAATTTCGAAAATCTAACTTCATATTTCGAATCAGCGACTTTGAAAACCCCCGAGTAACAAGTTTTAAGCGAATCCGATGAATTCAAAAAAATATGTCCGCCATTTTGGATCCGCCATTTTGAATTTCGAAAATCTAACTTCATATTCGAAATCGGCGACCTCGAAAACCCTCGAGTAACAAGTTTCAAGCGAATTCAATGAATTAAAAAAAAAATTAGTCCGTCATCAAAATTCAAAATGGCGGATCCAAATCCGCCATTTTGAATTTCGAAAATCTAACTTCATATTCGTAACCAGCGACGTCGAAAACATTTTGATATAATTATGTTAGATATTATTTTGATATGATAATGTATGCTGCCTGAGATTTAATATAATAAAAGTATCATTCAAAACAGTCTTCTTTTGAGCAGCCATATTGGATTTTGGTTTTCGAATTTTCGAAATTTGACTTCAGATTCGAATTCAGCGTCGAAAATACCATAAGTAACGTATGTGTGACGTAAATTTACTTGTTTTTTCTGCCTTTTATCAATTTTTTTGTATGTACGTCTATAGACGTACCTCACACTGGAAGCCCACTTTCAAATGTACGTCTATAGACGTACCCTCACAGTCAAGGGGTTAAGAAAGCATTTCGAATTTTTCGCTAAATTTTGTTTGTTAAAAATTATAACTGAAAAACAGAAACCGTTTCAACGTGCGTACCTCTCCTCTACATTTTATTTTTTTGTGATTTAATGTAAGACTTAATTTTCGAGTAAAAATTGTGAACAATAAATTTATTATTATAAAAATGATAAGTACAAAAATTTCTATTTACGTCATTGAAATTACTAATGCGATAGCTTCAAATTTAAAATAACAATTTGTTTAAACAATTGGTAAAATTGTAATTCTTAGATTGTTGTTAGTAACTTTAGTTTCATTTAGCTTGGAAAAATACAAAATTGAGAAAAAAATTGCGACTCTGCAGCTCAGTTTGATAAAAAGATAAAATTAAACAATAGTAATTTGTTTAAACAATTGGTAAAATTAATATTCGTAATTAGTTGATAGTGACTGGTTATACATTCGGCCTAAAAAGTTGCAAAATTGAGAAAAAATCGAAACTTTTTAGCTCAATTTGATAAAAAGTTGTAAATAAACAATAATAATTTGTTTAAACAAATTAGAAATTACATGGAATAATGTTTAAAAATCAATATTTGTGTTATTTATTCAAAATCTAGGAAAAAACTGTAATAAAAATAGAGCGGCTGGATCGTAGAAGGGCTCGTAAATTTTTCTCTGCCGAAATCTAAGTCCCCTGAACACTCAAAATTCAACTTTTGATTTTAAATATTTTAAATACACATCCTTATAGAAAATTTCATTCCGCATCTTTTTTTTCTTATGAAATTTTTTTCTATCTATTTCCGTTTTCGAAATATTTGGGAAAAACTGTTTTTTCGAAAACTGTAAATTTAATGACATTTTTCACTTCAACTCGCGATATTTAAGACAATTTTAAAAATTTTTCAATGAAACAAAAAAGAAAATACGTCTTAAGGTATTCTACGAATGATAAAAAAAGAAAAAAGTGGTTTTGTTTATAAACAAAATTGTTATTAATTTTTCTCTTTATTAATGTAAAAATCACGAACTACAATCTTCACGGCTCTCGTTTAACGGGCGAATTTTGAGTAACAGAGAACTTTCAGTGAGAAAGTTGTTCATTATGATCCAAAAAAGTTTTCTGGAAAATCATAAGGCAAATAAATAATTAGTGTCAAAATGGTGAATGTTTAAAGTTGGTAGCAGCCAAACGTGTAGCACGCGCCACTGGCCATAACCTATGAAACAACACTCCCAAGCACGTCCCAGGTGCGATTTTTTGGTCGCACCATAGTTGGGCCAACTTTTACAAGGTCGGTCTAACTTCTCGTGCCAGAGGTTGGGCCAACCATACAGATGATAACGGCGGCCGTCTAATGGCGACGATGGTTGGCCCAACTTAAAATGCATATGTTGTGCCAACTATACATTTCAATGGTTGGTCCAAAGACTGACGCCAAAGTTGGCACAACTTTAGATGCGTAAGTTGGGCCAACCCACTGATCTCTATAATTATATAACTGGATGGGCGACTGTATCTAAAACTGCAAAATATTAGAAGACCGGAAACGCCACATTTTAGATGCCCACTTTTACACAAATGGCGGAAATTTTTAAATTTAAAAGTGAGATTGTTATACGTTTTGCTGTATAGAAAAGTACTTAACTGATTAGCAAATTTTTTAAATTTAATAATTAATTAACCGTCAATTACTTTCTTAATTAAATAATTTATTAATCACGTATTTTATTTTAAAAACTGATTAATTAATATAGTAACAGAACTTTTAGTATTCAAACATTATATAAACTCAAATATTATTGAAATAATATTTTTATTTTTAAATAATAATTGATTAAAAACAATATTTTTTTAATTTGGTAAGGAAACTAAAATTATTTAGCATTACACTAATATTAACAATACGCAAAAGTGTGTAAAATATTCTACGCAAAAAGGAAACAAAATATAACCTAAAAATATACACTTTAATAATATGTATTTACTGTTTAAATATGTACTTTCATGTGAAAAGAAACACCCTTTGCTTTTTTTTTTCCACAATATAAACAAATTAACACCTTGTCTGTGTTTTATATCAAAAAAGTTAAATTAAAATTATTAAAGCACTTAAGATGTCAAAACATTGGAAACACACACACAAACTATATCAAAAGCACACTCATACGGCAACTAACACAAACGAAGCCGCTCTACGCTGCTTCCCCGGCATCTAAAATATGACGACGAAGGTTTCAATTATTTTCACACCGGAAGCCACTTTTCTACAGCAATCGCCCATCCAGTTAATATAGAGATCAGTGGGCCAACCACAATTTTCAAAGTTTGGCCAACTTCAACAGCCAAAGGTAAAAAATTATTAAAAAACTAAATTATTTAAACAATTAACACGTTATTAGTAGCGGGAACATCAGACATAACCTTTACTTATTATTATTAAACACAATCTCATACATACATTTTCGAAAATATCTAACGCTCGCTGGGATCGAACCCCTAACCTAACGCACCGAAGACTTATACACTGACCACTACGCTACGCTCACATGGGAGTGCATAACGCAAAATGTATATTTAAGCTGCAACAGTCGGGCCAACCGTGGCCCAGAGTTCGGCCGACCAAGAAAGTTTAAGTCATTTAAACTGCATTTGACATAGTTTTGCCAACCGTCGGGCCAACTGTGGCCCAGAAGTTCGGCCAACCTAGAAAAATCAAGTCAATTAAACTGCGTTTCACAAAGTTTTGCCCACCGTCGGGCCAACCGTGGCCCAGAGTTCGGTCAACCAAGAAATTTTAAGTCATTTAAACTGCATTTGACATAGTTTTGCCAACCGTCGGGCCAACCGTGGTCCAGAGTTTGGCCGACCAAGAAAGTTTAAGTCAATTATACTGCTTTTCTTGAGTTTTTCCAACCCTCGGGCCAACCGTGGCCCAGAGTTGGGCCAACCGAAACTGAAAGTCTTTTAAACTACGTTTGGATGAGTTGTGCCAACCTTTGTCGCCAAAGTTGGCCCGACGGTTGGTAAAACTCTGCATTTAATGGTTGGCTTGCAAAGTCGGGCCAACTGTGGTCACTAGTACTTGCCAAAGTTGGGCAAACTCTAGCAACCAAAACTTCGCTTGCCAAAGTTAGGCCAACCTTGGGCCAACCTTCAAACTCTGGCGGCCAACCTTAATTCGCACCTGGGGTATGGCGAGTGACGCGTGCTACACGTTTGGCTGCTACCAACTTTAAACATTCACCATTTTGACACTAATTATTTATTTGCCTTATGATTTTCCAGAAAACTTTTTTGGATCATAATGAACAACTTTCTCACTGAAAGTTCTCTGTTACTCAAAATTCGCCCGTTAAACGAGAGCCGTGAAGATTGTAGTTCGTGATTTTTACATTAATAAAGAAAAAAATTAATAACAATTTTGTTTATAAACAAAACCACTTTTTTCTTTTTTTATCATTCGTAGAATACCTTAAGACGTATTTTCTTTTTTATTTTATTGAAAAATTTTTAAAATAGTCTTAAATATCGCGAGTTGAAGTGAAAAATGTCATTAAATTTACAGTTTTCAAAAAAACAGTTTTTCACAAATATTTTGAAAGCGGAAATAGATAGAAAAAAATTTCATAAAAAAAAAGATGCGGAATGAAATTTTCTATAAGGATGTGTATTTAAAATATTTAAAATCAGAAGTTGAATTTTGAGTGTTCAGGGGACTTAGATTTCGGCCGAGAAAAATTTACGTGCCCTTCTACGATCCAGCCGCTCAATAGTAAAAAATATTTTTTAATGGTTTTTTTTGTAATTTTGAAATTTATGGGGTTTTTTTGGGGCATTATAAAAAATAGTTAACTTGAAAAATTATTAAATGAACAATTTAGCACTATTCTTTGAAGTCTTCTGAAGAGAAACAGAGTTTGCTGAATGAAAAATATTGATTTTCAAGGATTCTATACCAATTCTATGAAAAAGTGTTTTTTTTCCCTTGCATTTTACATGGAAAACTTCCAGCGCTTTGAGCGACCTCTAAATATTTTTTTATTTTAAAAAAATAGGGTTTTTTTTCTCCATATAGAACATTCCTAGGGGGTAAGAACATTAAAATTCCGATTTTATTTTTTTCCCATGTATTTTTGGACCACCCTAAGGACCACTCTTAAGCTGTCCAGTAGCCTGGCCATTTTTGTGATATTATTTAATATCAATGAGTGCCAGGCTGAAAAAGTTTCCTTTTTATCTAAAAAACGAATACAAAAATAATAAAGTGAATGTGTAAATAATTAATGGACACAAAAACTGATTGAATGTAAAAAAGAGATTTTATTGAATTTTTGCAGTAATTTTCAATGTTTGTTTTAATAAAATGGTTCTTTTCTGTATAGCTATACCAAATATATATATATATATATATATATACTAGGGGGGCTTCGCCCCCCTGCGCGCTTTGCGCGCCAACCCCCTATCTCTATTTTTATATTTGTTTTAATTTTTATAAATTTAAAGTAATTTTTTCTTAATATCAATGCATAAATTGCATACAATACATGACAATATACACATAGACTTTGACGTAATGTAACAATCGTTATGGACCTTTTTTATCTATATGTCAAAAAGTAGATTAAACTTTGACATATATTTTGACCGATTTTAACCTGTAGGTTAAAAAGACGTTAAATTTTAAATAGATTTTGACGTATCCTAGATACGTTTATTGTCCTTTATTGTCCCTTTTTAAGTTGTAGTTAAATAAAAGTCAAATTCCACATAGATTATGACGTAACTAAATGAGGGAGTAAAAATAAAACGTCAAAATTAGGTCAAAATGATAGGTGTAAGAGCAAACACAATTTTAAAATTACCTTACATTGTTAGGTCAGATGGCAAACTTCACCTCATCATTAAGTCTGCGCGCGAAAATTGTTTGACAAATTTTGACGTCTATGTCAAAGCTGGCCTCAAACTTGAGCTAAATTTTGAGGGTAGCGTTAATTCTTTGTCAAATTTTGACGTCTAGGTCAAAACTGCCCTCAAAATTGACCTAAATTTTGAAGGGAAGCGGGAATTCTCTGTCAAATTTTGATGTGTAGGTCAAAACAGCCCTTAAAATTGACCTACATTTTAAGAGAAATTTTGACGTCTATGTCAAAACTGCCCTCAAAATTGACCTAAATTTTGAGGGTAGTGGAAATTGTTTGTCAAATTTTGACGTCTAGGTCAAAACTGCCCTCAAAGTTGACTTAAATTAAAATTAAAAAAAATTAAAATTAATTAATTAATTATTATTAATTATTATTATTTATTAATTAATTAATTAATTAAAATTTAGGTCAACTTTGAGGGCAGTTTTGACCTAGACGTCAAAATTTGACAAACAATTCCCACTACCCTTAAAATTTAGGTCAATTTTGAGGGCAGTTTTGACCTACGCATCAAAAATTGACAAAGAATTCCAGTTACCTTCAAAATTTAGGTTAATTTTGAGGGCAGTTTTGAACTAGACGTCAAAATTTGACAAACAATTTCTGCTACCCTCAAAATGTAGGTCAATTTTGAGGGCAGTTTTGACCTAGACGTCAAAATTTGACAAAGAATTAACGCTACCCTAAAAATTTAGGTCAATTTTGAGGGCAGTTTTGACATAGACGTCAAAATTTCTCTTAAAATTTAGGTAAATTTTAAGGGCAGTTTGGACCTAGACGTCACAATTTGACAGAAAATTCCCGCTTCCCTCAAAATTTAGGTCAATTTTGAAGGCAGTTTTGACCTAAACATCAAAATTTGACAAAGAATTCCCGCTACCCTAAAAATTTAGGTCAATTTTGAGGGCAGTTTTGAACTAGACGTCAAAATTTGACAAACAATTTCTGCTACCCTCAAAATGTAGGTCAATTTTGAGGGCAGTTTTGACCTAGACGTCAAAATTTGACAAAGAATTAACGCTACCCTTAAAATTTAGGTCAATTTTGAGGGCAGTTTTGACATAGACGTCAAAATTTCTCTTAAAATTTAGGTAAATTTTAAGGGCAGTTTGGACCTAGACGTCACAATTTGACAGAAAATTCCCGCTTCCCTCAAAATTTAGGTCAATTTTGAAGGCAGTTTTGACCTAAACATCAAAATTTGACAAAGAATTCCCGCTACCCTCAAAATTTAGGTCAAGTTTGAGGCCAGCTTTGACATAGACGTCAAAATTTGTCAAACAATTTCCGCGCGCAGACTTAATGATGAGGTGAAGTTTGCCATCTGACCTAACAATGTAAGGTAATTTTAAAATTGTGTTTGCTCTTACACCTATCATTTTGACCTAATTTTTACGTTTTATTTTTACTCCCTCATTTAGTTACGTCATAATCTATGTGGAATTTGACTTTTATTTAACTACAACTTAAAAAGGGACAATAAAGGACAATAAACGTATCTATGATACGTCAAAATCTATGTAAAATTTGACGCCTTTTTAACCTATAGGTTAAAATGGGTCAAAATATATGTCAAAGTTTAATCTAATTTTTGACATATAGATAAAAAAGGTCCATAACGATTGTTACATTACGTCAAAATCTATGTGTATTTTGTCATGTATTGTATGCAATTTATTAAGATGCATTGATATTAAGAAAAAATTACTTTAAATTTATAAAAATTAAAATAAATATAAAAGTAGTGATAGGGGGTTGGCGCGCAGGGGGGCGTAGCCCCCCTAGTATATATATATATATATATATATATATATATATATGTGTGTGTGTGTGTGTGTGTGTAGGGGAGACCGGGGCTAAACCGGACGGATTTGGTCTTTGACCAGAAAACTCAAAGAGAGATTAAAGAGAGAGACACAAATTTTCGTTTTCTTTGTAGAAAATTCAAATCAATTCTTTGTTTATTTATTTGTAGATAGTTCTATATAAAGAATATAATATAAAATGCAAAATAGGTAATTAATACAATATAAAATAAATTATAGTTTTCAGACTTGTTTGATTTCAGCAACTCGCTTGCTAATTCGTGTTTTAAAATAAATTCTTTATTTATTGATAAAGTGGTTCTATGCAAAAAATATAATATAAAATAGTTCATTAATATAAAATAAATTATAGTTATTCGCAAATTTGATTGTTTTTTATCACGACGTCCGATTTAGCCCCACACCGTCATCTAATAATTAATAACCTGCAATAAATTTCTTCTTCTTAACGTTTTCCATTAAATTTTTTTCTACTACTCTCAGTACACCTTCAGCTAATAAAAAAATTGCCATATGATATGTGCACTTTAATTATAACGATATAAACCCAAAAAAATGAGAAAATTTTTTTTTACTTTTACTGCGAAAAAACGACATTTTCATATATTAACGGCAACTATTATTACAAGAAAAATGACAGGTCCCTGAAACCTCATGCAACATATGCATCACGAAATAGTGCGTTCACAGGTTATTTACATTATTTGAAATTTTTCATGGTTTCGGAAATATTTGACTTGTCCTGTTTAGCCCCGTGTCCGGTTTAGCTCCAGTCTCCCCTATATAAAAGACTTCTTTCCCTAAATTTTTTTTTAAATTAAAAATTGTTAAAGATACGCCATTTTAAATTTTAATATTAATTTTATACAATTTTGAATATCTCGGAATATTGATTGTGGATTTTTATAAAATTTACACATTTTTCAGGTAAAAATTTGTAATTTGAAATAAAAATAAAGTTAATAAAAAAAATTAATTTTTAAATAAAAAATTTTAGGTATATCTCCGGCTGCTACTCTGGAAAAAATTGATTTTCAATAGATTTTCTTCAAATTTTGAGAAAATGTTTCTTTGTAAATATTTAAAAACAATTTTTTCAAGAGTAGCAGCATTCGGAGGATTCGAATTTTTTTTAGCAGCAACAAAGATTTTCTATGGTAAAATCCAAAGAAAATTACAGTAGAGCCTTAAAAATTTTTATTATTTGTTTATAATTTTTTTTTAATTATAAATTAAAGTAACAATAAAATTTAAAAAAAATAATATTTAACATTTTCTATAGACATAATAATAAATTTTTATAATTTTTATTTAAACAGGTTATATGGTAAATCAAAAATTAAAAATATAAATTACATTCTATGATAGAAAAAATTCAAGTATTAATTTTCATATGTGTTTACTATTTAAATGATTTTTAAATATTTCAAAAAATAAAAACACTTACTTTTAAGAAGAACATCTTATCTTAAAAATGCTGACAATTAAGGGTAAGTCCAAGGTGTGAAATGTAAACAAACCAAAAGGTAAACAAACCCAACACAAAAATCACACTTTTGTAATAGCCATTTCTCCTACAAAAATTAACATTCTTACACCCAAGTGCGAAATGCCAAGACTGCAAAAACGGCCCATCATTGGTCTAGTAATGTCTGCCGAGAATTGTCAGTAGTTACTGGGCCATTACTGGTGATCGAAACGTCCCATTGATGGGCCAATGATGGCGCCGATGGTCAGATTTTCAAATTTTTTAGGACTGGGCCAGCTCTTGGCCCAATAATGGCACATTCACGGCAAAGTTGATCAATCTTTAATGGCAAAATTCAATTGCCAGTGATGTGACGATGATCGGCCCATTAATGGCACTTTAATGGCAAAAATTTTGTGTCTTTAATGGCAAATTATAATTGCCAGAATTGGAGCGTAGCTTGGCCCAATAACGGCACATTATTGGCAAAGTTGATAAATATTTAAAGGAAAAATTCAATTACCAGTGATGTGACGAAGATCGGCCCATTAATGACACATTAGTGGCACTTTAATGGCAAACATTTTGTATCTTTGATGACAAATTATAATTGCCAGTATTAGGGCGTAGCTTGGCTCAATAATGGCACATTCACGGCAAAGTTGCTCAATATTTAATGGCAAAAGACAATTGCCAATGATGTGACGAAGATCGGCCCATTTTGTTTTCTTGATGGCAAATTATAATTGCAAGAATTGGGACGTAGCTTGGCCCAGGAATGGCACATTAATGTCTATCGTTTTGTATCTATGATGGAAAATTATAATTGCCAATATTGGGACGTAGCTCGGCCCAATAATGGCACAGTATCGGCCAGTGTAGTGTAGCTTATAAGAACCCTTTTGCTTCCTCGACTTCAAGTCAGAGTAGCAGAGTGGTCAGAGTGTTAGGCTGTGGTGCGTCAGGTTCAGGTATCGATCCCCGCGAGAGGTAAGAATTTTTCAAATATTTGTAAGTTTGCGATTAATTTAGGGAAATAAGCTGTATAAATATTATAAATTAATTAGCTAATTAAATAAAAAAAAATTTTTTTTAAATTTTGTTAACACTGGGGAGTAATGGCAGCCAATAATGGGCCATTAATGTTTACCGAGAATCGGCCGATGATTGGCTGCCGACGGCCTACCGCGGTTAACCTCCCGACAGTCGGGCCACTATTGTCTGCCAAGAGTAGGCACTGACAATGCCGTCACTGGGCCAGTTTTGGGCCGTTTTTAATTTCGCACTTGGGCACTTTCTTTACAAAAATGGAAAATTAGATTTTCCAAATGTCCAAAAAAATCATTTTTGGCTATGAGCAATAAAAGGCAATTAGTAAAATAACTAATTAAAATGACCTGTAAAATGGCATTTTTGACGCGTCGCGAAAATAAAACTGTTTGACTATATCAACCGCACGGATGATGAAGAAGTCTTATGTCAGCGATTGGACCTTCAATATGTGTAAAGGGAAATTTTTCCCTTTCCTCCTTGAAATTACAAGAGAAAGGGTAAAACCTTCTTCATCGTCCGTGCGGTTGATATAGTCAAACACTTTATTTTTTCGCGACCTGAGACTTTGTTGCTCTCTGCGCAAGCGCAGAGCGTACTAAGAATGCATTGACAGCACCATGTGGAAGTGCACATTTTGTTTTGAATGATACTCAGTGGTTTTCTCATTTTTTTCAGCTATGCAAGGCGCACGGAAAAAAATTAATCTCTAAATTAGAGATTAAATCTGAGATTTAGGCATAAACTATCACTGGAATCGGACGTAAGATGTAAGCAGATCACTAAAACTGAAATTTGGTATTATATCTAATCTGAATATTAGTATTGTGAAGAACATGTATTTTTTATGCCTAAAAATGATATTAGGAATCTCAAATTTTATGACATGGAACATATGTTCTAAACTATCAACTTATTTGAATAAATTCAAATCTAATATATTATTTGAATAAACAATATTAAAAATTTTAGTCGTATATTTAAAAACTCGATGTAATAGGAATTTATAATTTAGCACAATTTAGAGTGAGAATTATTCACAAAATATTTATATTGTTTTCCCTGTATGAACTATACATTGACAAGCATAAAAAGGTAGTTGGATATTTTTAAAACACAATACGAATTTTATATTTTTATTTCATTTTTTTGTTTTAATCAAATTGTCATAACATCACACATTATAGACATTCTTTTACCATTTCTTAATAAAAAAACATGTTTTAGTAAAAATTTTTATAGGTTAGGTTTTCAGGTGTCAAAAGAAAATCATATACTTATTATAAGTTTAACAAATACAGGGAAGTACTCTATTAAATTTCACTTAATCAAAAAGATGTAATAAAATCATCAGCCATTGAGATACATAAGTCTAATAAATAAAAATATATGTTCCACGTGATGACGCGAAAAACATTCATAAAATACGGAAAATGAAAACTGAAAGAAACTGCAGAAAAGGAGTCATATATTTAAAATTCCCTTTGGAACGTAAGGATTAGCTTTTATTTGGATATTTAAAAATAAAATTAATACTTAATTAATTAAAATGGTTTAAATCTTTTTTGTCACTAATTAACTTAATAAAACACAATGTACCTAATTCATATAAAAGAAGTTGTGAAATTAACAAATCTCTAAATCAGAGATGTGAATTTATGGCGTTTTCTGTTATAAAGTTTGACAGAATCAAACACAACTTATCACAGTAATTGTGACTATAATGTTTAATTTAGATACACTTATATTTCATTATGTGGAAATCTGCCCAAGTTAGCCCAGTTAAAAACTGGGAGCCAGCTGGGCCCCACCTGGGCTTCCCATTTTCATAAAAATATTAACATTATAATAGAAAAAGTCTGAAAATTAAATATAACTATTTACAATAAATCATTCTACAATTAATTCATAATAATAATAATCATTTTTATTTTAAACAATTTATTATTGTCAATAATTATAAACTTTTATTGTACTACACTAACAGACATTTAGTTTTACCGAAATTTTAAAGTTGTTCCAGCTGAATTTATTTATTTAATAATTAACTCATCAAGGTATAACGGTTTTTAATACATTTTAATAATTGTTTAAACAAATAATTGTTAAATTAATTTTTTCGATTTTTGGAAGACGTATATAAAAGGTAAAAGAAAAACACTCTTTTACTTTTTTATAAAATAGACGACGTTTCGGTGGTCAGGTTCGCCACCATCATCAGGTCACTTTAATAGAAAAATTTTTTTAAAAAAATTAATACAACAAAATTTTGAAAATTTAAATTTAAACAAAAAATAAAAAACAATTTTTACCTAGTTAAAGTCAATAAATAAACATCACGTCAATAAATTAAAAACATAAATAAACGCAATACAACAAAAAAATAAAATATTTAAATTTACAAATCACAAACATATTAAAACGAGTGATTAGTCAAACTGACTGAGCCGGTGACAATTTTCGCGTTATATACAGTCGATGGGGTCAATGACCCGCAATCGAAATATTATGAATTATAACCAATATTTCAATTTATTAAGCAAAGGAAAATAGGAATTACTAAGAAACTGTATATCTTCCTTCTTGTTAATAGTAAAATTATTGCATTTAATATAAATCATCTCAGAAATTAATCGTTTTTTATAAGAAGTTTCATAATCTAAAATTTCTGCATCGTCAAAATTAAAAGAATGATTATATTCAGTTTGATGTTTGTTCACAACGGATTCGAGGTTTTTGTTTTTATGCTCGCTAATTCTTTTTTTCAAAGTACGCTTTGATTCACCAATATATGTTGCAGGGCAACTATTACAATTAAATTTATAAACAATATTATTCCGATCCCACTTTTTTGTCAAGTCCTTTCCTAATTTTATTACAGAGCTTAAGCTTTTTTCCACAATAAGAATAGAAAGTAAATTATATTTATTTAAAATATTAGATAATTGATAATAAATATCATTGAAAGGAATACAGATTTTAGGTAGTTGTTGATAAATACTAACGACATTGTTAGTTTGTTTTTTATCTATTGTTTTATGAATTAATGTATGTTTTCGTTTTTTAATATTTTTTTGTATAAATTCTAAAGGGTAATCGTTGTTTTGCAAAATTTTAAAGATTCGTTTAATGTTTTCATTATGAAAGGACTTGTGAGACAATAAAATTGCTCTATCATATAAATTGTAAACAATGTTTTTCTTTTGTTGAATTGGATGACGTGAAAAATAATTTATCAATCTATTAGAAAAAATGGATTTTTGATACCAATTAGTGATGAGTTGATTGTTATTTTTTATTAATGTCATATCTAGAAAATTAATTTTATTATCCATTTCTAGTTCATGAGTAAATTTTAAATTAATATTAAACGAATTAAAAGTGTCAATGAAAAGTTCGACTTGATCTTTATGGACGCACAAAAGTGTGTCGTCCACATATCTATAATAAAATAGAGAAACACAATTAAAATTGTTTTTAAGCAAATTGTTATTATTTATTATTGTTGTTATTTATTAACTTTTGATACACATAACTTAGAAACTTGCAATTTTTTTCCTAATTTTGCAATTAAGTAATACGAACGACATAAAATAAAGATAATTTATGGTTTTAACAATTCAGAAATTGTTTAAACAAATTATTGTTGTTATTTATTAACTTTTGATACACATAACTTAGAAACTTGCAGTTTTTTCCTAATTTTGCAATTAACTAATGTAAATAGTAAATCATTCGGATGTTTTATGATTTTAATTTTAACAATTTATCAAATGTTTAAACAAATAATTGTTGTTATTTACTATCTCTTGACACATAGCATCTAGAAAAATGAAGTTTTTTCTTATTTTGCAATTAGTTAATCAGAGTAGTAGTAATTGTAAAATTAGAAAGAAACTGCAAGTTTCTGGATTGTTTGTATCAAAAGTTAATAAACAATAACAATTATTTGTTTAAACAATTTCTGAACTGTTTAAATCATAAAATACTGTTATTTCATACTTTTCAGATTAGTTAAATGTAAAATTAAAAAGAAACTGCATTTTTTTAGGTGCTTTGTGTCAAAAATGAGTAAATAACAACAATCATTTGTTTAAACAGTTTTTGAATTGTTAAAACCTTAAATTATTTTTATTTCATGTGGTTCGAATTAGTTAATTGCAAAATTAGAAAAAAACTGCATCTTTCTGGAAGCTAGTGTCAGGAGTTGCTAACTAACAACAATTATTTATTTAAACAATAACGACTGCAATATAACATTAGTAAAATTTATTATATATAATAACAAAAATCGTTTACAGTGAAAATTATTAATTAGTTTAGTTTTTCTTTAACATTTAATAATAAAACTTTGATGTAATTATAGTCATCTTCGTACATGAATTGACAATTGTTATAAATAAACAATAAAAAATATATAATTGTTAACATGTTAACATTTTACGGAAGCATTTTAGAGTTTGTCTAATGACCCACTCACGGTGGGTTCCGGTCAGGCGAAATAATATTATTAGTGGGCGTGAGCTGGGCCCTACCTGGGCTTCCCAGTTTTTGAGGACCCACATCAATAATTATATAAGCAAAAATTTCTAAGTCCAAACCTAAAAATTTTTTTTTCAACAAAAAATTAATGTTTATAATGACTTAGATTAAGAAAAAACGTGTTTTTAACAAAAATGTATTCACAATATTTTTTTTTCTGTAATGTCCACATAATTAATTAGTAAAAATTTCTAAGTCCAAACAACTAAAAAAAAATTTTTTTTAGACCAACAAATTAATGTTTATAATGATTGTAAACAATAAAAAACACATTTTTAATAAAAATGTATTGATATATTTTTTTCATAATAATATGAATATTATTTTAAGAATATTTATCGTTTATTATTACATTATTAATATTGTTATTATTATTATTAAACTATTTATTTGTTACGGTGTATTCGTGTCAGTAAGTGCTTTATTGAATCATTACAGCAGATCAACAAGTCACTGACAATAAAACGTCGGTGTTCAGTAGTTAGTCTCCGTAGTATAGTGGTTAGGGCGTTAGTCTAGTAGTCCGTAGGTCGTAGGTTCAATCCCCGCGTGCGTTAAATTTTATTTGTTTCTTAGGTTTGCGTTTATTCCGATTTTTCTGCATTGTATTCGTATAAGTATGCAATTTAGTGATTATATATACTATTTAATAATTTAATTAACAAATTTCTAATTTTTTTATAAATTTTTAATTTATAAATGAAAGGATATATATTAATTCCCACATATATGCTAACATTATTTATGAATTTGCTTTTGGTCACAATTTCATTAAAAAAAGTAAAAATCGTTAAATAATATAGTTATTTATTTATAATTCGACTTATTTGTTATTAATAAACAATTTATTCTTTAATTTGAATGAAAACTAAATCTATGGGCCCCAGCTGGATTTTTCCTAGGTGGGCTGTGGCTGGATTCACCGTTACAAGCCAAGGAATCGCCCACCTGGGCAATCCCTGCTGGGACCCACCTAGAACCTGGGAAGCCCACCTGGGACCCACCGTGGGCCCACCTCACTTTTCCACACGGATTGGATTTGAAATTAATATTATTTCAAGTTTAGAGATTAATTTTTTTCCGTGCGTAGTAACCAAATTCAATACGTCAGTTCATTATTTTTAAAAGGAAAATGTGAATTTATATTTATGTACGAAAATGAGACGTTGTGCAAAAATGCTTCACTATTCGCTATTTTGAAGCATTTTTGCACGACGTCTTATTTTTCGTACATAAATAGAAATTCACATTTTCTTTTTAAAAATGATGAACTGACGTATTGAATTTAGTTGCTACGCCTTGCATAGCTAAAAAAATGAGAAAACCACTGAGTATCATTCAAAACAAAATGTGCACTTCCACATGGTGCTCTGCCCTACAACGGAAAAAGACACATAAGCGACATTTTGGTGAAAAATAAGTTTTTAGTATCAATGGATTCGTAATCAAAAACTGCATCTAACTATCGTAATTAAAATAAAAAATTTAAATTATTTATAGTAAAAAATTAAGTTTGAAAATATTGGAATTCGCGAAAAATGAGAAATTGCAATGGAAAAAGACACATGAGGTACTTTGCGTTGTCCAGAATCTGCAAAAGGCATGAACTACGTCACAAAATACAGTGTGAAAATACACACAAAGTCGTTTGCGTTCTTCTTCCATTGTAAATACTGCAGAGCTGGGCTTCGTTTGCGAAACCACATCTGCAAGGGCGCATATGTATTTTTTTAGTTTGTAAACTCAGTGAGTAGAGCAAAGATGTCCAGCGGAAACTATACGCAAGCGACATCGGTTTAAATCGGAACTGCTTTGCGTATGTTTCTTCGCTGGACATCTTTGCTCCGCTCGATGAATTTACAACGAAAAACTCCGCAAGCGACTTTGTGTTCTTTTTACGTTGTATTTGCGATGAAAAAACTTCACAAGTGCATTTATTAACAGAGATTGTTTAAATAATTAATTTTTTTTACTCAATTAGAAAAAGCACATGCTATTTACCTTAGTAAGGATATTTTTATTCATGAAAAATGAGCTCTAAATGAAGTTTTTAACGCAAACGGTTTTTCTCAAATATCTCCGTTGGACCTATTTATCGCTTGTGTCTTTTTCCGTTGTAGGGCAGTGCTGTCAATGCATTCTTAGTTCACGCTTGCGCAGAGAGCAACAATGACTCAGGTCGCGAAAAAATAAAGTGTTTGACTATATCAACCGCACGGACGATGAAGAAGTTTTTACCGTTTCTCTTGTAATTTCAAGGAGGAAAGGGAAAAATTTCCCTTTCCACATATTGAAGGTCCAATCGCTGACATAAGATTTCTTCATCAACCGTGCGGTTGATATAGTCAAACAGTTTTATTTTCGCGACGCGTCAAAAATGCCATTTTACAGGTCATTTTAATTAGTTATTTTACTAATTGCCTTTTATTGCTCATAGCCAAAAATGATTTTTTTGGACATTTTGAAAATCTAATTTTCCATTTTTGTAAAGAAAGTGTAAGAATGTTAATTTTTGTAGGAGAAATGGCTGTTACAAAAGTGCGATTTTTGTGTTGGGTTTGTTTACCTTTTGGTTTGTTTACATTTTACACCTTGGACATACCCTTAAGAATGTTGTGAGAGAAAAATTGCACGCTGCACTGTTTTATGCTTTAAGTCTGACTGGACACAGACTTTATCTACTTGAGCATTGATTCTCAGTAAGATTTTCAAAGTTAAGCTTTTATTTCATTGCACTCCCAACACTGCATTTTAGATACAGACAATTTTTTTTATTTTATTTGTATTACGTAGAAAATAATAATTGCTGTAATGTTTCTAACTCATTTCTTTTCAACAATATTTTTATGTGTTTTTATACTATTTTTATTCATTTCCTTATTGTATCTAAATGTTCAAGAAAATAAATTTTCTCTACTTGGAGATATAAATTTTGTACATTTTTAAATATATTTATATAAAAAATATCAAAAGTTATTTAAATTATTATTATTATAATAATAATTATTATTATAACAGTAACAATAATAATAGTAATAATTATTATTATTATTGTTATTGTTATGATAATTATTATTATAATAGTTATTATTATAACTAACAAATAGCCAGTTTTCCTAATTCCTGTCTAGGTCAATATTAGAGCCCTAATTTAAATAGGACAGAAGTGAAGAAATTCTAGACGAACTACTTTGTTTTATTTGAAATAGGGGTTTGACAAGAAACTGTCTAGTTTTTCTCTTTTCGATCAATGTTTTTATTAATAATATATTTTGTTATGAAAAATAGAGAAGCAAGACCTCTATGAGTATAGTACAAAAAATGAGTATTTTTATCCTTTTCGAAATATTGAGTCAATTTCAAACGATCTTTTCTTTTTTTTAAACAAAGCATTCCACGCCAAGTCGGAAATCATTTTGCTTTGCATCTCAAATTTTTTTTAAACATTTTTTTTCTTTTAGTACTTTTCGAAATGAGCTACCTTGATATTTTTCAAATTTTTTCATAAAGCGGTTTAGGAGACACAGATTCCCGTGTAGAAATCCCCCCACTATGACCATATTAGGAAATGAAACACACGGCCCGACCCACAGTGGTCCAAAATGCAAAAAGGTGGCCAAAATTATTGAATAAAACGAATAAAAGTTAACTTGAAATTAGGTTTATTAAATGAAAAGTAATCATAAGAAAAATACGATGACTGTCTCAGTCACGCTACACATTAAGACTAAAGATAATACGACTTGTAGAGTCGAAGTCAAGATCGATATATCGTAACAGCGATCGATATACGATGTCGATATTTTAAAAGTAAAATAAGCACATATTTCAATACTATCCCTGCTTATGTACCTTTTAATGCAACAGTCATACCCAAAGTTTCACGCAAATAATAAAAACGATTTTTCTGCAGAGGCTTTGTAAATATGTCAGCCTTTTGTTCACTAGAACTTACGTACTTTACAGTTAGCTCTCCTTCGTGTACTTTTTCGCGAATGAAATGAAATTTTACACTAATGTGTTTTGTGCGCTTGTGAAATTCTGGATTTTTTACAAGTTTTATTGCACTTTGATTGTCTACGCTTAATGAAATAGGATCATCACAATTTCGAAGATCATTCCACAATTTCTTCAACCACACAGCTTCTTTCGCTGCACAAGCCGCTGCCACATATTCTGCTACTGTGGTACTTAATGTGACAAGTTTCTGTCGTTGTGAACACCAAGTCACTGCCCCACCCGCCAAGCAAAAAACAAAACCTGAGGTTGATCTTCTCGTCTCTACGTCTCCAGCAAAGTCTGAGTCTGAAAAACCGGTCAGAAAAAAATTGTTCTCACTCGCTTGATACAAAATTCCAAAATTGACAGAACCAGCTAAGTATTTCAAAATTCGTTTAACAGCGCGCCAGTGATTTTCGTCATGTTTGTTTAAATATCTACTTACAATATTCAAAGCGAAAGCAAGATCCGGTCTCGAAACAATGGTTAAAAACATTAGTTTCCCCGTTTCCCGACTACTTCCCGATAAGGAATATTTTGAAGGACATGCTCATCATCCTCTACTGGTACTAAAACCACATTTGGATCAGCCGGAATTGATACCGTTTTTTCGTTTAGCACACAAAACTCTTTGATCACATCAGTCGCGTATTTTGTTTGATGAATAAACATACTCTTTCGCTCGCGGTCACGCTCAATTTGCAAGCCCACGAAATTACATGAATCACCCAATTTTATTTCAAAACTATGACACAACTCATTCAATACAATTTCAATGGCAGCTTGAGAATTTGATGCGACAAGCCTATCATCCACAAACAATGCAAGCAATACTTCATAACCTTTTACAATTCCACGAAATATGCACTGATCACCTTCACACTGCTCTAAATTTAAAAATTGAATAGCACTTTTGAACTTGTTATTGAAACAACGTGCAGCCTGCTTTAAACCATACCACGATTTTAACAATTTACACACCGTTGTTTTCTTGTCGATGTTGCTCACTAGTCCTTCCGGAATTTCCATTGTGATATCTTCTTGTAATTCTCCGTATAGAAATGCTGCATTGATGTCGAATTGAACTAACTCCATATCAAGCTGCGTCACAATTGCAAGAAAAATTCTCAAAGAGTCATATCTTATGACAGGAGAATACGTTTCCGTGTAATCTAGACCTTCAATTTGACTGAAACCCCTCGCGCAAAGTCTTGCCTTATAACGCATAGGTTTTCCTTCCTTGTCACGAACGATTTTAAAAATCCACTTCGAATCAATTGTTCTCATTTCTGGTTCTCTTCTCACCAATATCCACGTCTCATTTTTCTTGTGAGCTATTAGTTCCTGCTCAATTGCTGATCTCCAAATTTCAGCATCCGGTCCAGTAATTGCTTCATTGAACGTCAAAGGTGTATATTCAGCTATGTTTGCTTGATATCTTAAAGGTTTCTTAATATCATCACGATTTCTTAAAGAGTAAGATATGTCATTTGCATTTTCGTTGTTTTCATCGTTCTTCTCAATCTCGTCGCTCATCTCGTCATCTGTCTTCTCATCTTCATTTTCATTCACCGACTGAAACTCAAATTCTTCATCCTCTTCTACCACTTCGTTGTCAACTGGATTACTGGGTAATAGAATGTCGACAAATTCTTCGTTGATGGGTTTGTTGAAGTAACACTCGTTAAAAGATACATTTCTTGAAACTGTCACAGTCTTGGAATCCTGATGAAAAAGACGATAATTTTCGGAGTCACTCTGATAACCAACGAAAATCACTTTCTTGGATTTAGCATCTAACTTGTGACGAAATTGTTTTGGGATGTGAACGTAAGCATCGGAACCAAAAATTTTTAAATGTTTGACGTTTGGTTTTACTCCATTCCAAATTTCAAATAACATGCGGTAAATTCCATTTTCTTGTTTAACCCCTTCAGCAACTTTTTGTTTATCCAAGAAAAAATTCACATTTGCACCACAAAAACGAACATCATAACCTTGTGACGTACAAACTCCAACAGAAAAAAGATTTTTCTTTAGTTTTGGAACAAAAAGCACATTTTTAATACTTGACGTACACCACTCATTGTTTACTAATTTTTTTACTTGTATAGTCCCAGAACCGAGCACGTCACAAGAACCATCATCACCTAGCACAACCTGTTCACCGACAGAAGACGTAAATTCCGAAAACCAATCGCGTCGATATGTTATGTGTCGCGATGTCCCGCTGTCAGTGAGCCACACATCACCGGTACTTATTTTGAGAATCATCCCGATCGATGACATGTTATCGAATTTGGACGATTTATCATTCGCGTTCGTTAGAAAAAAAGCACAATTTTTCGATGAATCAACTGATTCCTTTTTGTTCTTTTTCTGTGGACATTCCCATGCAAAATGTCCTTTTTTATGGCACGAATAACACTCAACATTAGCTTTATTTTTACCATTTTTAGATTTTTTAGATCCTGCCTTATTAACACTTAAAGCTGCAAAAGCGGTCGCTGCTTCATCATCAGCAGCGAGTCTTGCTTCTTCTTTTATGAGGCGTTCTTGAAGACAATCGACTGTCTGTTTCTCTAAATCGACACTATCCCATGCTGTTTTCAGTGCGTTGAATTTTGACGGTAAACTTGCTCAAATTTTGGCCATCACTGCCACATTAGAGACATTTTCTCCAACGTCAGCTAACTGACCAGCCATGTTCTGAACTTTAGCTATGTGTTGCACGACCGAATCACTCAAGTCCATTTTATATTCATGAAAACGTTGTGTTAAAAGAAGTTTGTTACTTTCGGATTTTTGTTGATGTATACTAGACAATTTATTCCACATATCGCGCCCACTTTCGCATGTCAACACACACTCAACATGTTTCATGTTCATTGCAGACGATATAAGAAATTTAACTTTAGCATCATCCTTTTTCCATGCCTTTAGATTAACAACTTCGGTTTCCGGAGGCTTTGCTCTCGTTCCGTCGATAATATCATCGATACCACAAGCAACAAATATAGCGTTCATTTGGAACTTCCATAACTGAAAATTAGTTCCATCAAATGTGGTCACATTCTTTGTCGAAATCAAATCCGACATGATTCACTTCTCGAAAAAAATTTTCTCACAAAAAATACTTTTGTTCAGGTTTACTTCACTTCTTACGAATAAAAATGGCCGATCACGAGCCACGCCCGAACAATACTTGAGTCTTATTCACAAACAATTTCAAGTCTTCCAAAACTTTATTTGGTAAATAAAATTTACTTCAAATAGGCAAACGTGGCTGGGCCCATAACCTATTGAATAAAACGAATGAAAGTTAACTTGAAATTAGGTTTATTAAATGAAAAGTAATCATAAGAAAAATACGATGACTGTCTCAGTCACGCTACACATTAAGACTAAAGATAATACGACTTGTAGAGTCGAAGTCAAGATCGATATATCGTTACAGCGATCGATATACGATGTCGATATTTTAAAAGTAAAATAAGCACATATTTCAATAAAAATAAAAAATTAAGTAGGGTAGGGTGGGGCATTACTATTCTTGTTTGGATTTTTTAGTCTAAAAATGTATTTAAAAAAAATAAAAAAATGAGTATGACCGTTTGAAAACTTGACTTCTTAGCTACAATTTTGCCAGGTATTATTTTGTTGTGACTCGATTCTGTTCCGAACTACAGCGATTTTACGAATTTTTTTTTTTTTTTTTTGATGTCGAAAAAAACGAGGGGCGAAATTATTCTTGCAGCTATTAATGATATAATACTAAAAAAAAATTTAAATTAATTTGTTAATTGGAGGAGTTTTTCTCTTCCAATTTTTTACCATTCTAACCTTAAAACAAGCACACAAAAGAAATACACTATTTCGTAGTTTTCGCTGTCAGCAGTGGGCGAATAGTTTCGCCCCAACCACACATTTTTTGAAAAAACACTTGTAAAATTTTTGAACAATAGAATATCAAAAATCCATTATGATATTCGTGTTCAGCACTAAATTTGACTTTAGAAATAAATTTTCCGACCGTTTATCACTATTTTCAATGGCAGACTAAATGAGTAAAAACAAGTAAGCGAGTATATCAAAATCACATTAGAGTACCTAACTCCTATGATAGATGACGCCAGAAGCTCAAATGTGGCGTACAATGTTCATTTCACATGACAAGTATACAGTGTAAAAGGGACTTCAATCGGATTAATAGTTTTCTCTTTAGGACTATAGAATAGTTTCGCCCCGCAAATAGTAATGCCCCACCCTACCCTAATTAAAAATTTTTTTTTTACTTTTAATTTAAATTTTTAATCTTTTAAATTCTGTTGATTATGACAGTCCAAAATATATTTGAAATTAAAACATATATATCATTTGACTATATATTTCAAATATAATAAAGTTAACACTGAAGTTAGCATCTTAAACAAACAAACCTCTACTGTTTATGTCAAATTAATAAAGAAACTTTAGAAATTGTGGACAAAAAGTATATTTGTACTGCATTGTTCAGTTAAATAATTTATTGTGATTTTATTTTCCATATATTCATTTCGACGCCTCCCGTTCATAAAATGCTAACTCAAAAGTCAATGCAAGACAATTCTATTTGAAAAATAAGTGCAATATGAAGTTAACTAAAAAAATCATGCAAGAAAATTCTATTTCAATATTTAGTGCAAGACAATTCTATGTGAAAATTTTGTGCAAAATATTATTAAGTAAAGCTGCGTATAAAACAATTCTATCTAACATTGAATGAAAGATTTATTTAACTATTATTATTTATTTCATTATCTTACATGTAAAAGTTAGATATAATTGATTTATACGCAGCTTTACCTAGTAATATTTTGCACAAAATTTTCAGATAGAATTGTCTTGCACTGAATATTGAAATAGAATTTTCTTGCATGATTTTTTTAGTTAACTTCTTATTGCACTTATTTTCCAAATAGAATTGTCTTGCATTGACTTTTGAGTTAGCATTTTATGAACGGGAGGCGTCGATTTAACAAATGAAAAAATATTCAGCTGCCCATAGCTGCCTCTACGATATTTTTTTACTTTTGAAAGATTTTTAGTGTCATAAAATGGACTCAAATGCAAAAGGTAAGTAAAATTTAAAGTTTTATTTCAAACACGAGAAAAAACAGTGAATATTAATTACAAAACAGTTTATATATTTTTATAAAATAAAATGGAATTTTAACCTTATAATTTATGTTTTATAACAAAAAGTGAAATACGGTATTGGTTAGAAAAAAGAATTTTAAAAAAGGGTCCATTTTTACCCCCCTATATAAGCTAGAAGTAAATCTGGAGTAAATTCTTATAGGTTTTGAGCCCAGAAATCGAATTGTAACCTTCATTTACCCTCATACCCTCGGGAAAGTGGTGAAAATGAGGAAAAACCATGAAAACTCCGAAAAATAAAAATTAAGTTGGAATAAGACTAAAAGGGATAAAAATATATCAAAATATTTTAAAATATTGTCTTGTCTACAAATAACTGCTACATGCTTGGTTATTGTCGGAAAAGTCGGAAAATTTATAAAAAAATCCTTGGAAAATGTAACAAATTGTTTTTAAGTGGTCAGAATCGATTTAGGGTAGAGTAAAATTAACTTAGATTAATTCCAAAACAATTTTACATCTACAATGATATCCAGATTTTTCCCTGATGTCCGAGAAATGTGTGAAAATCTCGGAAAACTCAGGAAAAGTCAAAATAATAAAAATAATCTATTGATGTTAATTCAGAACTAACAGAAGTAATTCAAATTATTTTCTAAATTATTTTTTGGACTAGGAATAACTATTGTAAACTTAAAATATTGACGGGAAAGTCGGAAAATCTATGAAAAATTATGAAAATTGTAACAAATTGAGCTTTGGTAGCCAGAGTCAATTTAAAGTTGAATAAGGTTTTCTTCTTTCAGTTTTTTCTTCAAATTCTTTTGTAAATTATTTGTCGGACTAGAAATAACTGTTGTAGGTCTTTTATTGACAGGAAAGTCGGAAAATCTATGAAAAAATTATACCTAACAAATTCAGCTTTAGTAGTTAAAATCAGTTTAGAGTTGAACAAAGTTAACTGAGTTTAGTTTTAAAATATTTTTAGATCTATCATCATATCTAGATTTTTCTTTAATATCGGAAAATGTGTGAAAATCGTAGAAAACTCAGAAAAAGTCAAAATAATGTGTTGATGTTGCTTTAGAATTGACAAATGTTATTTAAATTTATTTCCAAATTATTTTTTGGTCCCTGATCTGTTGTAGGTTTTTATATTGACGGGGAAGTTAAAGAAAATCTATTCAGGGCATCTGTACAAAATTCCCACAGATTTTCCTACTTTTCCGTTAGTTATAACATTTGTCAATTCTGAAACAACATTAATACATTATTATGATTTTTTTTTAGTTTTCCACTATTTTCAAACATTTTCCGATATTAAAGAAGTAGATCTAAAAATATTTTAGAACTAAATTCTAAGTAAAAATTCCTGAAGTGGCCCCCCTATTTTCGCAAAGTTGAAAAACTTGAAATAAGTATTTGTATTTGAAAGTACTAGTATCTAGTAATATTTTCACGGAGTATTTAAAAAATAGGTATTTAAATTATTTATATTTTTTATTGTTAATTAAAGATTTTTTAATCCTTTTAATAAAATAATTTTAACCTCTTGGCTGTCAACGAGATTTCCAGTGTTTGGGCCAAAAGTGTGTTGAAAAATTTTTTAATGGATTTTTATGAAACTTGGTACCCTAAGGTTTCTGGGGTCGCTGATTACGAATCTGACATCAGTTTTTCGAAATTCAAAATGGCGGATTCAAGATAGCGTAAATTTTGTCAAAATTCGTCGAATTTGCTTTAAACTTGTTACTCGGGGGTTTTAAGGGTCGCTGATTACGAATCTAACATTAGTTTTCCAAAATTCAAAATGGCGGATCCAATATGGCGGACAACGAAATAAAAAATTGATCAGATTGACTTGAAACTGAATACTTGGGGATTTTCAGGGTCGCTGATTACGAATCTGAAATCAGTTTTTCAAAATTCAAAATATCTGGTTCAATATGGCGGAAAATTATATTATATTATATTCCTTATTCAGTTATAAAACAATAAAAAATTAAACAAAAAATTTTTTTTTCTTTGGTGAAATATCCACTTTTTCAGAGGTTAACTATACCTCACAAGTAACACTACCCAATCATGAATCGCGGATCGCATTCTATTATGGATCATTTTTTAGATAATCGAAAAATGTTTGATACGTATTTTTTTATTTCGGCTGACATGCAATTTTAGGGGTTGAAAATAGGGGTTGAAAATACCGATTTTTATGTAATGTGTAAGGATCATATGTGTAAACCAGTAGAAATATTAAGATAATTAATGATACAATAAAAGCATAATGTTAAACTATGATTCTTATAAGATACCAGTTTTTAAAATTCTAAAACAATAATTGTTTAAACAATAATTTTTTAAACAATAATTGTTTAAACAATAATTGTTTTAAAAAGGAAATTGCACAAGAAAATAATAGCGCCATGAAATTTACTATAAGTACATAAATCTAATTAAATTTATTTTCAAAATACAAATTGTTATAAAAAAATTAATAAACAAAACTGGCCCAAACTGTTATTGACGCATATTTGCGCAACTTCAAAAACAAGTTGTAAATCCAGATGTTCATTACATGAACATTTTGCTTCCTCTTTACGATCAGCAAAAAAAATTTGCTTCCTCGTGAAGGAAGCATTAACGATAAATACATTATTTCATTTTTAAATCATTTTTAATACAATTTAACATTTATAAAATAAAGTTCATTTGTCTTAATAGAAAGAATAAAATTTTCTTATACAGTAATATGAATCTAAATAAACAAAAAAATTTTTAGTTAAAAAGTGAATTTTTCAACTTTAATTGTAATTAATTCTATAATTTTCAATAGAATATATACTTTATATACATCAATTGATTCGTCTTGATGCAAAGAATAAGATTTTTGATTTATTTTTTAATAAATAATAACATTCTATTGTACAGCAACATGATTTTTAAGAAAAAATGAATTTTTATTAAAAGTGCAAATTTTTTGTCTATAATTGGTTTTAATTCTATAAATTTAAGTAAAACATATACTTTATATATACCAATCGATCCGCCTTGGCGTAATGAATAAGATTTTAGAAATAAATGAGTAAGATTTTCTTACACAGCAACATAATTTTGCGGAAAGAACTCATTTTTTTGATAAAAATGCGATTTTTTCAGCTTTAATTGTGATTAACTCTATAAATTCTCATACAATTTATACTTCTTATATACCAATCGATTCGTCTTGATGCAAAGAATAAGATTTTATTATATATTAACTTTAATAAACAACTTAAAAAAATTTTTTTGAAAAAAAAATTTTTTTAGAAAAAAGTCAAAAAAAAATTTTTTTTTGAGAATTTTTTAAAGTCTATCAATCCATTTCGAGATATTTTTATGATAAATATGCCTGGTAAATTTTAGCCAAATTCGTTAAAACCTCTTCGAGTTATCGTGTTCACAAGAATCGGGATCCACACACACACACACACACATCCGGACAATCGTTCAGGGTCTTATATAACATAGTCCCATATAGAAGAAAATTTGTTAAAAGGATTTTTAAAAATTTTGTAAATTAAACGACTACAAAGCTTCCTCACGAGGAAGCAAAAACAAAAAAAAATTTAAAAAACAACAAAAAACCCCAAAAAATTAAAAAAACAACAAAAAACAAAAAAAAAATTTAAAAAAAAGAAGGGAATATACACTCGCCACCTCCAAGTTGGTTATTCTCGGGTACGGCAGAGAGCGAGTAAATTGAAACATTTAGGGTAACTGCACCAATTGCCGAGGGTGCACCAATTGTCGAGGATCATAATTTTCTTTTTTAGATAAATAGTATAATATATAATATTTAAGAACAAAAAAAATTTCTAAATAATCTTTGTATTTTCAACTGTATATTTATATATTCAAATTTCGTAGCAATTCTACTAAAATAATTATTTAATTAATATTATAATTCACTGCTGTGAAATTTACGCAAATCTCCATTTTCTTAATACTTCAGGTTGATTAAAACAGATTTTTAGAAATGCAAATTAAACGTATTTATAATGACTTTTTGTGTACAAAATTATTATTATAATTTTGTACAAGAACTAAATTAATTTTGTATGCATTTTTTTTTGTTAAAAAAAATATTTAATATTTTTTAAAAGCAAATCATCGGTATTTGGTTCCTTTTTTTACAGTTCCATTTTTCGAGGTAATGACTCGAAAATTGGTGTAGTCACTTTTTTCGCTGATGCACCATTTATCGATGGTTAAGTGTTTATTTACTAAACGTCAAACATAAATGCCAAACATTTATAGGTACAGAGAAATTTACAGTTCGTAATAAAAGTTTATTTTATTCGTTTACAAATTTAATGTGACTTAAATTAATTTATTTTTTTAATTAATGTCTGATTAATAAAATTGATTAAATTTAATTAACTTATTTATAAAAGTTTAAAAAACAGTTAAATAATTTTCTGTCCTGTATCATCTACTATAAAAATGTTTTATATCGATATTATAAATTATTCAATTATAGTTAAATAAATAATTTGTTTTCTGGTAATGTTCTATAATATTTTTATCGAAAAAATAAATATCTACTCGATTTTCAAATATCTGTGCAGGTTAATTGTTAGGTTATTTTGGGTTATATGTTTAAAAATGTCATACCCTCGACAATTGGAACAGACCCTCGAGAAATTAGCACAAGACCATCGACAAATGGTGCTTTTGATCGATTGACTTTTAAATATATTTTTTGCTTAACAATTTAGATTATATTAAAAAAATAAATATGAATATTAAACATTATTAGATCCTTCGTTTAAATATACAAAAATCAAATTTTAAAGTGCATTTACTTCCGAGAAAAAAAATGTCAAAGTCACATGTTGCCTAAAACCCTCGACAATTGGTACAGTTACCCTATGTGTTTTTATAACTATTTTTTATAATAGAGTTACAATTTTTATTTTCAAAGACTATTAACTTTTAAGGAAACAGACAATAATAACAAAAATTGATTTGAAACAAAATAAAATTCTCGTCTTTTCTTAACTTACAACACTTTTTCCTAACACATAAAAATAACAGTTTAAGAATTAAACTGGTTTAAAGGTTAACCCTTTGGCTGTCAACGAGATTTCCACTGTTTTGGCCAAAAGTGTTTGAAAAAAATTTGTATAGGTTTGTTTGAAACTGGGGGTTTCGGAGTCGCGAATAACAAATCTGACATCAATTTTTTAAAATTCCAAATGGCGGATACAATTTTGCATTTTAAAAAATGAACCTCGAATTCGTAATCAACGACTTCCAAAACCCCCGAGAACGATTTGTAGACGTATCGGATGAATTTTTAAACAAATCTTTCGCCACATTGGATCTGCTATTCTGAATTTTGAAAAACTAACACCAAATTCGTACTCAGCGACTCCAAAAACCCCCGAGTAACCAATTTCAAGCGAATTGAAAGAATTGTTGAAAAATTGTCCGCCATATTGGATCCGCCATTTTGAATTTTGAAAAACTGATGTCAGATTCGTGATCAGCGACCCCGAAAACCTAAGAGTAACCAGTTTCAGAGATTTTTAAAGAGTTTTGAATCATTTTTTTGAAGTTGCGCAAATATGCGTCAATAATAGTTTGGGCCAGTTTTGTTTATTAATTTTTTTTATAACAATTTGTATTTTGAAAATAAATTTAATTAGATTTATGTACTTATAGTAAATTTCATGGCGCTATTATTTTCTTGTGCAATTTCCTTTTTAAAACAATTATTGTTTAAACAATTATTGTTTAAAAAATTATTGTTTAAACAATTATTGTTTAAACAATTATTGTTTTAGAATTTTAAAAACTGGTATCTTATAAGAATCATAGTTTAACATTATGCTTTTATTGTATCATTAATTATCTTAATATTTCTACTGGTTTACACATATGATCCTTACACATTACATAAAAATCGGTATTTTCAACCCCTATTTTCAACCCCTAAAATAGCCGAAATAAAAAAATATGTATCAAATATTTTTCGATTATCTAAAAAATGATCCATAATAGAATGCGATCCGCGATTCATGATTGGGTAGTGTTACTTGTCAGTAAATTTTTTTTGGTGCAGATTTCGATTAATTTGCATAGAAAAAGCCTAAAATAATTAATTAAAGAGATTTTTATCAATATTTATTCATTACATACCTGAATTTTACTGGTGTTGCACATCACCCCAACTTTTTTGGAAAATGCAAAAACAGACGTTTTTGAAAATACGAAAAATTTGTAGAAAAAATTTAAAATTCTGAAAATCTAATAATTCAGAAATATTCTATTATAATGTTCAGGGGACCCAAATAATGAAGTAAAAAAGTATGGAAATGTTAAAACATACAAAGAATTACATAAAAAATTGTGTTATTTATAAAATAATTCAAACTAATAAATAATAATGCATTACATAAGTTTAAAAATAAACCATGACAAAAATTGAAACACATTACACAAATAAAGGTTTGTTCTATCCTATTCTCTCTCATTCTCTCCTATTATCTCTTATTCTCTCTTATTATAGTGTTGTATTTGTTAGAAATAACTTTCTCATTTATATTATTAGAAATATTATTGAAATTTCTGCTGTTTCTATTTACCCGGAATTTCCAGTTTTTAGGGGTATATAGAAACAGTCTCCTATTTTTTATTAAAGTTTGCAAAATGAAAAAATCAAAGTTGATTTTTATTGTAGTATTAAGAAGAGATAATTATAAATTTTAGTATGAATTTTTAGTATATTTTTTTCCAAATGCGAGTCAAAAAAGTGAAAGGATGTCTTCTTTGATTTTCACTTTTTTATGCAATAGGAAATATTTTTGTATATACTGCTGCTAATTGATGAACGGAAAATGGGAAAATACTTAGAACTTGTTGGGGGTGATATAAGCTTCAATATGTAAGGCTGTATTTATTTTTAAAATTTTTGATTTAACTTAAATAACTACTAAGAGTAGAGATGATTCTATCACTCAGTCGGATTGTTTGCAGATATTGTCATGGATGACCTTGAAACGGTTTGTAATGATAAATTACACAGGCACACAAAAAATAAAAAAGTCAAAACCCAGAGGTCACACCCCCCTATCCCCATGTTTTTGGGGTCGCTGAAACCGAATATGACCATTAAAAATTTTTTTCATCGGCCATTTTCTCGCTACCACCCCCTTACACCTGCTCCCGGGGGTTGGAATTTCAGTTTAAAAAAAGTGAAGAGGGTGTCTATTCCTATGTTTTTTGGGTCGCTAAAACCAAAAAAGACTACCAAAAACAAATTCTTCCCTCCCTTAACCCCCTACAACCCCCTTAACAACCCCGGGGTGAGGGGTCGAAATTCGAATTTTCACGAAAAGTCGATTACGGTGTCTAAACCTACGTTTTTTGGGTCGCTGAAACCAAAAAAGACTACCAAAATCAAATCCTTTTATTTCCACCCTCGACCCCCTACAACCCCCTGCAATATTTTTTTCAAATAAAACGAACTGATTTTTGGGAAATTGAAAATTAAATATTAATTATCAAAAATTATTGCAGGGGGTTGTAGGGGGTCGAGGGTGGAAAGGATTTGATTTTGGTAGTCTTTTTTGGTTTCAGCGACCCAAAAAACGTAGGTTTAGACACCGTAATCGACTTTTCGTGAAAATTCGAATTTCGACCCCTCACCCCGGGGTTGTTAAGGGGGTTGTAGGGGGTTAAGGGAGGGAAGAATTTGTTTTTGGTAGTCTTTTTTGGTTTTAGCGACCCAAAAAACATAGGAATAGACACCCTACTTCACTTTTTTTAAACTGAAATTCCAACCCCGGGAGCAGGTGTAAGGGGGTGGTAGCGAGAAAATGGCCGATGAAAAAAATTTTTAATGGTCATATTCGGTTTCAGCGACCCCAAAAACATGGGGATAGGGGGGTGTGACCTCTGGGTTTTGACTTTTTTATTTTTTTGTGTGCCTGTGTTATCGTTTAAACCGATTTCTTTTTTAGGTACGTTGACGACATTATTGCTTGCATACCGGAAAATGAAGTTCATGAGATGATTGACACGTTTAATAATTATGATGAGAGACTACAATTGACATACGAAACTGAAACAAATAATACAATTAATTCTTAGATGTTCTTATAATTAAAGAAAATAATAAACTTATAACTGACTGGTATAAAAAACTAACTTTCTCCGGACGAACAATTAACTATGAATCAAAACATCCTTTTTCTCAAAAAATTGCCATAGTATTAAATCTTGTCGATAGGGCAATAAAACTTTCGAATAAAAAATTCCATAAGAAAAACATTGAATTTTGAACAAAAGTAATTCGGTTTACAAAATGTTACCGAAAGTTTTCTTGCCTTATGTTCCCAATCTTTATAAAAAAACTTCATCTTTCCTAAATAAGTACAGTATTCTAACTATCCCAACCAATAATAAGAACATGAATCATAACTTGGTAATTAAAGGAAAAGATATAAGTAAAAAATCAGAAATCACAAACTCGGTATATAAAATAGGATGCAAAAACTGTTCTGCATCTTAGGTTGGACAAACGAAAAGAATGGTGGGTGTTCGTATTAATGAGCACAAAATTTCAAAAACAAATGTTGTTGCTAAACATATCAATTCACTTGGTCATGATTTTGATTAGGATGGATTTTTAGTACTAGATAAAGAAGGTTCATTTAAAAAACGCTTAATTTCTGAAATGATCTACATTAACTTACAAAAAAATTCAATTAATAAAAAAGATTACACATCAAAACTTAGTAGTTATTATACTCATTTTCTTAATAAAAAGGATTTATAATCAGCTGTCTTTTCAGTTTACCTTGACATTTCTCTTTCTTAGTTTTGTTTATCGATGGAGCATTGACCCTGAAAAATTGTACATCGTTCACTCGTACTTGTCTGTATATTTGTTTAGTGTCATATTGTAATCGAAGCGACAAAGATGTACCTATCTTAATTTATAATTTTAATTTTTCTAATTTCCTTTTTTTCGGTAAATATTTTATTTTTAATTTTTTATTGTTAATCAAAAAACTGTAAAAAATTGTAAAAAATCTTTTTTTAATATTTTGTTTTTATAATAAATTATAGTTCTGAAGAGGACAGCTGTGCTGCCGAAACGTAAAAAGAGTTGAATTTCTTTTATTTTTATTTTTCTTGACTCGGAGTATTTGTTAATTTTTACTATTTATTAAATAACTACTGTTTCGATCTACCCCTCGTTTCTATTTACCCCATCGGACCCTATTTTCTTTTACGAAAAAATTTTCAAAAGTAGGGTGAAAAAAAATTTAAATATAGACACCACAAAAATTAGCAGAATGTCACATAACTCTGGACATTTATTTAGGGTGGACATTTATGAAGGGTGTTATTACACCCTTCTATAATTAAAATTGCAATGCTCTAACTATTTCCGTTCGAAAGATAATGAATTTTAACTGTTTTCACAATTTAACTTTTCGCTCCAGTCTCCCCTATTAATTAACATTTTTCCCGTCTAAGGCATTAAAACTCAATATAATTATTTAAAAATTATACTTAAAGGTAAAATTTAACTAACTTTCTAAAATCATTAAAAAGATACTTGAGTTTGTCTTGTTTTAATAAAATTAATATAATTTTAGAAATACTTTACACGTGTTTATGTTCTTTGGATAAAGCTGAAATATGCATTCAGTTTATTTGAATACAATTAATGATTTTTAAAGATAGTATTTAACATTAAAATTTACAAGTAAATATGTAAATAAAAAAGCCGAACGAAGACAGAACTTTATGTAGAAACCTAACTTCTATGCTTGGCCATTTCTGGTTGAAAAAATATCTAGCTAAAACAAAAATTGTGTTTTTTTTAAAACATTTACAATATAAATTTTTTTTAATTTCTCATTTTAACTCATAGTTATCATAGTAATACAACACTATCCTACCTAATTTTTTTACACAAAAACATTTTTATAATAAAGTTCAAAAATTTAGAAATTAAAAAATTATATTATTTTATTATTATTTTATTATTATATTATTTATATTAATTTATTTTTATATTTATAAGAAAATACAAAATTTTTATAAATTAAAAGAAATTTAAATTTTGTCAGTTAAGTAATTTTTAGTTTTATTCAAGTATTTCAACATTAAATACTATTATAAAAATACTTTAAAATGAACAGTACAGATGGTCACTTTAAGCTTTAATTTTTTACCAATTTTTAAGAATTTAAAATTAAAAATCAGTAATCAAAATTACTTCTAAAATAAGTCAAAAACATGATTCTGAAACTGGCACCTTATTATTATGGCACCTGTTTATTATCTTCAAGACTCTAATATTTTGAACTAAAATTAAAAATATTCTTTTTTTTAAGACAACATAAATTTTTTTATAATAAAAAACTGGGTACTTGTTTAAGATTCATTAAAAAAATATTAAACCATGTAAAGTATTATTCTGAAATTATATTAAGTTTTTAATAAAACAAGGCAAACTCAAGGATGAGCTCAAGGATTTTTTAACTGATTCTAGAAAGTTATTTAAATTTCTTTACAAGTTTAATTGTTGAAAAAGTAGATAATGTTAGTGACTTAGACGGGAAAAATGTTAATTTATTAATTGCAATTCTTAATTACAAAAAAGAAAAATTAGTTTATATAATTAAAAAGTAGTATTTTACACAATTTTTCAAAACTGACCTCCTTATCCTCATTTTTAATCACAAAATTTTTTTTGTCTTATTTTTTTTTAATTTTGAAGAGAGAAAAAACGTGTTCTTAACTTTGCACTTTTATTTTTCTGTATTATATACTGTAAAAATCTGTTAATAAACTGTAACTACTGTTGAAGCTCTTGTAAACAAAAAAAATACACCAATAGCAAGCGTCTCCGCTACGATTTCTGACCAATAGCGACCGTCATCATCGGTTTTCAGCCAATAGCGACCGTCATCATCGTCTTTCAACCAATCGCGCCCGTCACCATGATATTTTCAACCAACAGCGACAGACATCATGAAATTTTAGCCAATAGCGGCTGTCATCATCAGATTTTAACCAATCACGACCGTCATCACCGTATTTCAACCACTCGCGACCGTCATCATGTCATTTTCACAACCAATCACGACCGTCACTCTCAAACTCCAGCCAAAAAAATAGCTGTTTTTCTAATAAGGAAACTTACTGCAATATGTTTAAAAAATAATATGCAAGCTTTACAAGTAAAACAATAGGCAAATTGGTTTTTAGAGGCCAAAAGTAAACATTTCTTTGCCTGATATTTTTTAAATAATTAATAGACCTTTATATTTAACAAAGTAAATTTTTTAATATCAATTCTATGAGGATTAAGCTTTAAAAAACTGCTTTGGTTGTCCACATTTAGTGTATACTTTTTTAATAAAGTGTTTTATTGTAAAAAATGCACCTGTTGTGCAGTTGTTACAAGTGATAATGAGAACGGATATTTTTTCCAAAATTCAGCAGATTCGTTTTAAATGTAAAATATTTGTCAAAAATTTAATCACACTCATTTTTTATGAAAAATCTCATGGTTTTTCTAAATTCATCTTCAAAATTAATGAAAAAATTTTTTTTAAGTTTCTTTCATTTCGAAACAATATTAATGCTGCCATCTCTATGAAACTTTCACGTACTATTACGTTGAGCCAAAAATTATAAATAATTAATAAAAATGGTTATAAAAAATTATTTGTCTTCATTTAGAAATGTTATATAGATGATTCTTGGTATTGTAACAACCGACATTCACTTTGTGCAGTTGTTACAATTTACACGCTGTCACTCAAATGCTTCTAGTTAATTAAATAATAGATATAGAGGTAAATATCAATTATGGCCTTTTGAAACTAGATAATATACCTTTGATTTAATCGTTTGACCAAACAAATTGGAGTTAAACTTTTATCACAGTAACAGTTTTTATCAAAATTGTAACAACTGCAACCTAGTCTCCCTTATACTAAAAGAAAAAAAATGTTTAAGAAAAATTTGAGATGCAAAAGTTTTTTGCGGTTCAATAAATAGTTGCCACTGCAAAATTTCAATGACAATGTCTATATATATATATGTTTATTTTTCAAACTATGGGAATACATCTCATTCCACATAGAATCCGATGGGTCTGTGGTCTCTCGTGCCAGTAAACAATTGTTGGGAATGAATGGTTCTTTTAAGGAGAAAGAATGTAACGTCTTTAAACAGTCGTGTTAAGGTCTCACGAAGCTTAAAGCAACGTGGAATAGTTCTAAAATCCCGGTGTTTAATAAGAAAAATGGTCAGTAACTTATTCCAAGAACGACTTCTTTATAGGAGAAGCAAAAATGACATAAAAATAGATATAAAACATTTTCATTTTACAATAAAATAATAATGTTTGTTATGAATGTAAATAATAACATTTATAAATAATTAATAATACGTCAATTTATATTAATTTATTTATTTATAATAATTTTTAATCTACTTAGAAGTTATTTAATTCCATACTTATAAATACCCAATGGGAAAAAAACCATTGGCGCATTAATGGTCCAATAATGGGAGCCAGGCATGCCAATATTGGCAGCCATCATTGGCACATTAATGGCTGTCAATAAAACGCCACTAATAAAAATTTTTTAAATTAACAAAAATTATTAATTAAAATTATATTTATTTAATTATAGAAATTAAAAATTGTTTATTAATTTTTTTTAATTATTATATTTGTAAAAGAAAAAAGTCATCACAGTAATTAGTGAGATTTCTCTCTTTCAAAAAATTTTCTCACATCCTGTGCAAAAATAGGAGAGGCAGGGGGCAGAATTATATTTTACGAATGGACCTGAGGAGTTCAGCCTTTATATGTACGGGCTGGAGTAACTCAGATGCGAGTAGAACTGATGTTTGCTTGCCCTATGCGGCACGGTTGGAACTAAATTCTAAAGGCAACGCGCACGTGCTCTCACTTTCACAATTTAGTTCCAACCGTGCCGCATAGGGCGAGCAAACATCAGTTCTACTCGCATCTGAGTTACTCCAGCCCGTACATATAAAGGCTGAACTCCTCAGGTCCATTCGTAGAATATAATTCTGCCTTTTGCCTCTCCTATTTTTGCACAGGATGTGAGGAAACTTTTTGAAAGAGAGAGAGATCTCACTAATTACTGTGATGACTTTTTTCTTTTACAAATATAATAATTAAAAAAAATTGAGGAGCCGGGAAGAAGAACTCGCCGAGCGCGGGAACGTATTCTCTAATATCAGTCGGGGAGCAGTAAACGCCTCTGGGCCTGTCACTGCTAACCGGCTGATATTAACGCATGCGTTGAAGCGTTCGGCAAGTTCTTCATCCAGACTCCTCAATTAATAAACAATTTTTAATTTTTATAATTGAATAATTAAAATTTTAATTAATAATTTTTGTTAATTTAAAAAATGTTTATTATTGGCGTTTTATTGTCAGCCATTAATGTGCCAATGATGGCTGCCAATTATTGGCAACGTCGTAGTCAGCCTATGACTTTACCACTATTGGTCCATTAATGGGTGCTAATAATATACCTATAGAAAATCAATGGCTCCCAATATTGGGCCATTAATGCGCCAATGGTGACTCTTGGCAGTTTCTCATTGGGTAGTATCTAGCTAATAAATACTAACCTTCTAATTTCTGATTAGCAGTGAGGTCCTGTTTAAATTTTTAACTTCAGATTTGTAACTAGGGACCCCAAAAACACCTTGATACGAAGTTTCATAAAAATTAATTTATTTTAAAATTTGCATGGACGCCATATTGCATCCGCTATTTTAAATTTATGAAATCTGACTTCAGATTTGTAATCAGGTACCCCTAAAACCCCCTAATACAAAGTTTCCTAGAAATTAATTAATTTTAAAATTTTCATGGCCGCCATATTGAATCCGCTATTTTGAATTTTTGAAATATGACTTCAGTTTCGTAATCAGCGACCTCAAAACAATAGAAACCATGATTAGCAATTTAAATTTCTTGTTTTTTTATAATTAATATTTTTTGCCAATAATAGCCTATTTTGGTTTTTTTAGGTCAACTTTTGGGTCCTGTAAAAAAAAGTTTACTTAACAAATTTCATATTTAAAAAATTGTATATTATTCTTTGAACATTTATGAAGAGAAACAGAGTAGTCCAGTCAAAAAATATTAATTTTCAACGATTTTATAGGAAATCTACGAAAAAAAAAGTTTTTTTCCTATGCAAAATACATGCAAAATTTCAATAGGCTACAGGCACCACTAAATATTAATTCAAAAAAAAAATAAAAAATACGTATCTAAAATGAGACCCGGAAATGGACAAAATTCCAAAATGTCGTTTTTAACGGCCACCCTAATATACAGCAACATATCAAAAAAGAATTTCTACTTTAAGATGCGTCAGAAATTTTATTCAACCTTGAATGTTAATCTTAATTTTAAACTTTAATTAACCCACAATGTTAAAAAATTGGAATAAATATAAATACCAATCTGAATTTTAATTAAATCTTTATTAATCTTGCATTTAACCCCTTCGCAGTCAATACTAAAATCTTGAAAATGGGCTCAAAATGTCAAGAAGTTTCTAACAGACCAAGATTTGTGAAATCCCGTTTAGAAATTGCCTTAAATAAATTCTATTTGTGGTTTGGCCCTGATCAGAATTGACTTATTCACGGCCACTCTTCAGGCCCTGATCAGGGCTTGATCATGTTCCAAGTTACTTCAAAAAGGGGTTATATAATTTATTGTCAACACAATTAGGCCACATTCAATTATTTAAAAATCATTTTACGTCAGTTTAAGCAAAAAAGAAAAAGTTCCAGTAAAAATAATTAATAATTACCTATATTAAATAATAATAACAAATTGAATTTTTTAAAGCGGATTCTAATGAAACTGGAAAATACGTTTTTTCTGAATATAATATTCTAATTCTAAACAAGAAAATAATATAACTTGACATTTTGTTGAAAAATTGTAATTAATTAAAAAAATATAAATTTTTTCCTGTTTAAAAAAACCAGAATTTAAAAAAAAATTATGATTTGAAAATAGGAATGATGGAAATAATTTTCTTTTTTTGATAAAATTTACTTAATTTTCTATATTTATTTAGAAATAGAGAGAGGAAAATTTGCATAATTTTGATTTGTCAAACATTTTTTAACAAAATTTTAGTTTTTTATTGAAATTACATTTTTTGTTAGCTTAAATTTTTTTAAACTTATAGGGCCCTGATTTACAACCTTATTTGGACTTTTTTTTAAACACTACTTCAGGGCCTGATCAGAAAAAGTGTTTCATTTCCAATTCAGGGCCCTATTTAACCTGATCAGGGCCGAATGACTACCATGTTTCAATTTCTACACGGGATTGTGTATACTAAGGTTTTTGGAGTTACTGATTACAAATCTGAAATCCGATTTCAAAAATTCAATATGGTAAATACTTTTTCAAAATTCAAAACTTTAAAAATAATTTTCAAAAATTTAAAAATTAATTGGATTTAATTAAAACCAGTTACGCTTATTACGAATCTGAAGTTACATTTCAAAAATCCAAAATATTGGTTAAAATATGTTGACTATAATCTCAAAAATTGTCCAAAAAGTCGATATTTTAAAAATGTCATTCAGTAAATGCGTCCTAAAATTTTAAATGCGTTTTTCTCAAAACTACATTTTTCAAAACTGCGTACACTGTAATAACTCGCTCAATTTTTGTCGGATTCATTTGAAATTTTAACTGTAACTTCTCAGATAAATTATCTAGGGAAACAAACGCTTTTCAAGATTCATAAATAATTAAGATTGTTATTAACAATTTAAAGTCGATTTTTCGTTATAAAAATAAAAAAAAATGTTAAAACTGATGCTAATTTGCGAATTTTTTATAAAAATATATAATCGTTCTTACTTCTTTAGCAAAATTAATGTAGATTAACGACAAATTTTGTTTTTTGCTCTTGGTGCTGTTCGCAGAATGTTATGTTGTACGCAGATTCACTTCTCGAAAAAAACTCATTTTCCATTTATCATTAGTCAATGCCTTATTTTGCATCAAAACTTATAAAGAAAAATTTTTTTCAATACTTCTGAACGAGTATAATAAAGCCTCAAAATTTTATTTTGATCCATAGAATACTTTCCAAGAAAAAAATTCCCAAAAAACCGTTAATTTTTCAGTGCGCCTGGGTAGTATAACCCTTTAATTACAAGCAGATGAAACATTACAATATGTCTTTTTTATTTTAAAAGCTAAATACTTAGGGGTCGTCCATATACCACGTGGACACTTTTGGGGGGAGGGGGGGTTAAAAAAAGTTTGAAAATGTCCACGATCCCATGTATTTTTGTGTCCACAAGGGGGGAGGGGGGGTCAAAAATCTTTGAAAAACTGTCCACGTGGTATATGGACGGCCCCTTATTAATAATTGTTTATAAGTTTTTAACTTAAATACCGCATTAAATTTATTGTCATAAATTGTTAGAAAATTTATAACTTATGTATATTTGTATATATAGTTTGATATTAATGTATATATATGTTACCGGCAAAACCCGAAGACCAGTCATTTTGCGAAATGCCTAAGATTTTAGGAAATACCCGAATTTCCTAGAGATTTGCAGGCAGTTCTCGAATTGCCTAGGCATTTCGAGAAATGCCGGGACCGTTTTAGGCAAATTAGCAATTTGCCTAAGGGGCCGTCCATATACCACGTGGACAGTTTTTCAAAGATTTTTGCCCCCCCCCTCCCCCCTTGTGGACACAAAAATACATGGGATCGTGGACATTTTCAAACTTTTTTTAACCCCCCCTCCCCCAAAAGTGTGTCCACGTGGTATATGGACGACCCCTAAAAAGGCTTCGTCATTTCGCGAATTATTTAGTCAATTCAAGAAATTGATTAAATAATGGAGTGTATAGGTAGACTTAACTTATATTTTTATATTTTTTGAATAATCCTAAGTTTATTAATTTGGAGTAAGAATTTTTGAAACGTGCCACCTATAATATTAAAAAAATTTATTTTTCGCTAAAATGTTGTTTTTCCTATAGTGTTTTATATAAAAAAACACTATAACAAAGGATTTGACAAAAACAATTTTTTTGTTATTATTATGAACAATTAATTTTTTTAGATTTTTTTTTTAAATTAATTGAAAAAAACTTGTTAACCAATGTTAATGATCTAAGAGGCATTCTTTTCTATTTGAGTCTTAATAAGAATTTATTCCTCTTTAATTTAAAACAAAGAACACTGAAATCGATTAAAAATTGTAAGCCATAGATATTTTTGAACAGTAAATTGTAAAAAAATCCCACTCCAATGGGATTTTTTTTGTTATTAATTTTTTTCTTAAATGATGCAAGAATTTGTTATTATAAAAAAAAGTATTAAAATTAAAAATTTTTAAAAACGGTTTAAAGTGTTTTTTGGATTGTTGTGAATTACAGATTTTTATAAATGTTTTGACTTTTCCAATAATCTAAAAAAAAATTATTCACGGTTGACGCGTTTTGACCCAGTTTAGATACTAATAATAGTAAGAAATATAATTGAGTAATGAAGGAAATTTGGATTATTTCTTTTGTCTATTAATGGCTCAGATAATCCATTTCTCAATTTGCCTAAAATGACGAATTCTTTTTAGGCAAATTGCCAATTTGCCTAAAACGGCCTCGGCATTTCGCGAATCGCCTAGTCAATTCTCGAAATGCCTAGGCAATTCGAAAACTGCCTGTAAATCTCTAGGAAATTCGGGTATTTCCTAAAATCTTAGGCATTTCGCAAAATGACTAGTCTTCGGGTTTTGCCGGTAACATATATATATATATATATATATATATATATATATATAAAGATTTTTTTGTTCTTAGCCTATTGGCCAATAGGCCACAAAAACAAAAAAATCTTTACTCTATTACAAATTAATATAAAAAACCAGAAAGATAATAGGTCATTCGATTTGCTTTTAAATTGTCTATAAAATTGATAAAAATATTAAAACTTAAATAACAATTTAGGATTAAAACACTTTTGGAACTTACCCAACTTATAAATTCTCCCGAAATTAAAAAAAAAATTAAAATAAATGCAAAATCAATTTTTTTCTTTCACAAAATGACAGAGGATGACAACAAAATAAAATTTTAATAGTTTATACTCCACATTGATTACACTGAGAAAAAAAATTATTTGATTCAAACAAATTTTGTTTAAATCAAACTTAAAAATATCTTTGCTATACAGTCAAACATATTTAAGTTTAATCCAAAGATATTTTCTGGTTCAGTTTAAGAGATTATATATTGAAATCAAACATAAATTGTGATTGATTTTAAATTATCTGTAGTCAACTTTTAAGTTTGATTCAAACATAAAATTTTTAAACATAATTTTTGTTTAAACCGTAAACAGAAAATATGTTTAAATTAAATATAATTATTTAAACAAATAATACTTTTGAATCAATGCAATAGATATTTTCTATATATTGAGATTAAACTTACAAACTAATTTCAATTAAACAAAATCGTCTAACATTATTTTTGTGTTTCATTTAAGTATAATGTTTTCTCAGTGTAAGAAGTCACCTCCTTAACGCAAAAAGTACCTCGAAAAAAATAAGAAATTAATAAAAATTAAAATAAATGCAAGACCTTATTTTTTTCTTCTAAATGGCAAAAAATGACAAAATAAAAGTTTTCAACAGTTTATACCCACTGCTCCCTTTCGGAGCTCACCCCCTAAACTCAGAAAGTGTTTTTTGGTCTTTCCATATGAAAAATTAGTCACAACTTTCTCAATTTTTAACCGTACAAGGAAATAAACGAAATTCAGTACTAAATACACTGTAAAAAAGGGAGTTAAATTTTAACTCCCCAGGGGATTTTATAAAAGTCGCACCCGTTGGGAAGTTAATGCCAGGGGAGTTAGATAAAGAGAGTTAAAACTTTACACCCAAATGATAACTCCCCAAGGAATTAATAACTCGCGTTGGTGTTGATGAAGGGAGTTAGTAAATTAACTCTCTTTTGGAGTTGATTATTAACTTAAAAAATTTCACTCCCAACTCCCGATTCTGTTAACTCCCTAAATTTTTTACAGTGTATGGTATGGACTTCTAAAATTTCAGTCTTTATTTAAGTCTGTTAAAGAGATAGTCTGAGATGGTTAGTTTTCTAGTCATTAAAGAAATTTATTAGAAGAAGAGTTCAAAAGAAATAAATATGGTTAGCTAATTACATACCTACAAATATAGGAAAAAATTCTAATATTTTAAAATTCACAAAACTCTATAAATTTTCATTCTATTTTAAACAAAAAATTAAATGTACTTTCAAAACTATTTCCAAGATCGAATAATATTCCAAAATTTTCGTTAAGGTAGTACGCTCGTGATCGCACTTTTCTATAGAATTTCATGAAATTTGAAATCAGAATAGTTAGTAACAAGATCTATGTATTTGCAAAATATTAAAAAAATTGACCGTTTCTAAAACAAGATATTTAAGTTCAAAGTTTGTTATTTAACATGGTTAACCTATGAAAAGTGCATGTAAACGGCACATTTCTTCTAATAACTTCTAAAATTTTCTATAGATTGTTTTAAAAAACTAATATATTATAAATGAATGTTTGAGAAATTTATAACAAAAAGATTGAACAATATTAACCGTTTTAGTTAAAAGATATAATATAATATAATATTCTAATCTGACTAGTATACTTGTGTGTGAGTGTGTCTGTACATAGGGCTGACTATGTATTCAGTACAGTCCAAGCAAAAAATATGCTACAGTAACTGCACCATACTATAGCATTTTATTAAAATTTACTTTTGAGAGTGACTGTCGCGAGCGTACTACCTTAAATTTAAAAAAATGAAAAAAATTTTTTTAATTTTATCAACTACAGTCTCATCAATTTTTATATTGACTTAACGAACAATTCTTTTTTAATTTGCATTTTGGGATGTTTAACCCCTTTTATGAAATTTGTTACTCGGGGGTAACCAAAATTTTAAAAAACCTAACATCTCTTCTAGAAAATTGTTTCTTATGGGTTTTTCGGGTCACTAAAGCCAAATTCGGGTTACCTGTCATTTTCGCGAATGTCTAAAATCCCGAATACCTTTTTCCCGAATCCAATTTCCCGAAGGTCTATGTAGCCAAAAAAAAATTTTTTTATTAAAAAATGGATATATATTATTGCTTCTACTACATTCTTACATTTATAAATATTATATTAAATAATAAATATAATTAAAAATAATGTTGAATTACAAATTGACTGATCAACAACTTTTATATCTTTTAAATGTTGTATGTTCTCAGGTCCTAATTACTATGAACCATATTTCTTATATATATATATATATATATATATATATATATATATATATATATATATATATATATATATATATATATATATATATATATATATATATATATATATATATATATGGGACGTTCCACGTCAACAGAAACAGAGCTGTGGCCAAAAATTGGCGCAATGAAAAAAAAACGTTAAAGGGCTTAAAAAATTCTTACACTCGTGTACTTTCAATAACAGGTGGGCGTTTTTGAAAATCCAAAATGGCGGCCTAATTACAAGCGAAGAAAGTCAACAAACTCACAAACCGACAAATAATATCGTTAATAGAAATTGCAAAATTAAAGAAAAATAATTGAACGAAACTTTTTTAAACGTTTTTGGGGTCGCTTAATACAAATATTAACTCAGATTTTGATTAGAGTCTGAAAATTCAAAATGGCGGAACCAAAATGGTAGACAATTTTTAAAACTCTTTAAAATCGCTCAAAACTTGTTACTCGGGGGTTTTCGGGGTCGCTGATTACGAATATGACATCGGATTTCAAAAATTCAAAATGGCGGATGTAACATGGCCGACATTTTTCTTTAAATTTATTGTATTCGCTCAAAACTTTTTACTCGGGAGTTTTCGGGGTCGCTGATTACAAATATGCCATCAGAGTTAAAAAATTCAAAATGGCGGATCCAACATGGCCGACATTTTGTTGAAAAATTCATCGATTTCGCTTGAAACTTGCTACTCAGGGGTTTTCGAGGTCGCTGATTACGAATATGACCTTAGTTTTTAAAAATTCAAAATGGTGGATCCAACATGGCCGACATTCGAATTTAATATTTTTTAGAAGCAATAAAAAGCTGATTGTAGAGAGTTAAAGTTTTGTTCTTTCTAGTGGCTGAAGCAAATTCTAGTAGCGTTTAAGTATCGTAATATTTTAACCGTTTTATTTGGTTCAATTGAGGCCGTGGATCCAATAACTCGCCCTTCGAGCGTCGGGCGAGTTATTGGATCTAAGGCCTCAATTATAAATCCATGCTAAAGACAATCGAAAAAAAATATCATATATAACAAACAAAAATATTTGACAGAATTATAGCAAAAACACTATCGCATGTTACAATTGGTTGTACATTGATGTAACGAAGCCTGATAAAAAATCAGTGAGAGAAGCAGGCGCATTGCGCCTACTAAAAGACAAAGAAAAAATCATAAAATCTATCAGGAGCTTCACATAATGATTTCAATAACAAGCGTTGCTATGACAATTATTGCCATAGCAACTGTAAACAAAGCAACCATTACCATAGCAACCATTACCATAACAACCAGTACCATAGTAACGGTTTCCATGGCAACGGTTGTTAGGGAAAACTGCGGACGGACACCAGAGTTTCGCTATAAGGGATTCAGTCCTTGCCCGAGTAGAAATTTAACCATGGCCCAAATCGGGGCCAGATCTTTTGATCATTGTGTAGGCCATAACATGGCATGAAACACCTTCCCAGATCTGGCCCAAGTCTGGCCAGACTTGGGCCCGATCTGGGGAGGTGCTTCATGCCATGTTATGGCCTAAATATGGAAATTTCTACACGGGTGGCCACGAAACCCTAAAAACACAATAGTCAAGAACGAACACAATTCTTTGACAGAACCAGAACAAAAAAAACTACCCCATATCACAATTGGTTTTTATCTCTAATCCTGTCACGGATTTATAATTGAACCAAATAAAAAGGTTAAAATATTACGATACTCAAACGCTACTAGAATTTGCTTCAGCTACTAGAAAGGCCAAAGTTTAACTCTCTACAAACAGCTTTTTATTTCTTATAAAAAAATATTAAATTGGAATACCGATTATATTGGATCTGACATTTTGAATTTTTTAAAACTAAGGTCATTTTTGTATTCAGCGACCCCGAAAACCCCTGAGTAACAAGTTTCAAACGAATTCGATGAATTTTTCAACAAAATGTCGGCCATGTTGGATCCGACATTTTGAATTTTAAAAACTAAGGTCATATTTGTAATCAGCGACCCTAAAAACCCCCAAGTAACAAGTTTTGAGCGAATACGATGAAGTTAAGAAAAGAATGTTTACCATGTTGGATCCGCCATTTTGAATTTTTTAAATCTGATGGCATATTTGTAATCAGCGACCCCAAAAACCCCAGAGTAACAAGTTTTGAGCGAATACAATGAATTTGAAGAAAAATGTCGGCCATGTTGGATCGGCCATTTTGAATTTTTGAAATCGGATGTCATATTCGTAATCAGCGACTCCGAAAACTCCCGAGTAACAAATTTTGAGCGATTTTAAAGAGTTTTAAAATTTGTCCACCATTGTGCTATCGCCATTTTTAATCTTTTAACTCTAATCAAAATCTGAGTTAAGATTTGTATTAAGCGACCCCAAAAACGTTAAAAAAAATTTCGTTTAATTTTTTTCCATGCATTTTGTCATTTTTATTTATGATATTATTTCTGGGTTCATGATTTTGTTGACTTTGTTCGCTTATAATTAAGCCGCCATTTTGGATTTTCAAAAACGCCCACCTGTTATTGAAAGTACACGAGTGTAAGAATTTTTTAAGCCCTTTAACGTTTTTTTTCATTGCGCCAATTTTTGGCCACAGCTCTGTTTCTGTTGACGTGGAACGTCCCTTGCGGATGGGTGAACTACGAAATTACGACGAATTCGTCGTCACTTCGTATTTCGTTATAATATTTTACAAATTAGATGAAAACAGTTTAAAAAAACTATTGAAATGAATAAATAAATATCTTAGGATGAAATTAATCTATTTTTTAGGATAAATTAAAGTTAAATTATTGAGAAATTAATGTTTAAAGTAGGAAATGTCAGTTTTAGTGTAGGATGTATGTGTGTGTAAGATCGATATTAGAATAAACTGTTGATATGTCGCCGCGCGTTTTGCGCGACAGATGGCGTAAGTGACATTTGTCCATGGCTTTAAATTACATGGTTTATTACAGAAAAATAAAAAAAGGAAACATAATAAGAAAGATTATTAAGATTGAAAATTTTTATACAATAATAGAAATAAAAATTGCAGAATATTTTTTAGGAAGTTAATTTTATTTATTTTAAGGTTTTATTTAAAAAAATTAAGTGTTAGACTTTAAATAGTGGAAAAAAGTTCATTAAAAAAACTAAAAATGTTAGAAAAAGCTCTTATAATTAATAAATTAACTATTCTATAGTCGATTTATTCATTATTTAAGTTGAATTAAATCGTAAATTGTGCAATTATTAATGATAAATATGCGAACTGTGAGACCTGTCAATGTATTGGTAACATGCGTGATACTTGTAGCAGACTACGATTGACTACAATCATATTCTGAACGGCGGAACGAAAGAAACTGATTTGGATAAACGCGCGAAGTTTCAAAATGATGTGTAAATATAGTAAACATTGAAAAAAATTGCTTTCTTTGATTTAAGAGATATTACTAATAAATCATATCTTTTACTTTTAAAAAATGTTTTTTAAACAATGTGATCAAAAATTAGAAATTTAGCAAAACTTTTTGGATTATTAAAATAAATTAATTTATTTAAATAAATATTATTCATAGCTAAAAATCAGTATTTTACTTAGAAAAATAAATTTAAATAAAAATTTCTTAAACAATTTCATGTAAAAAATAAATAACATGAACAATTAATTTTGATTGAAAATTAATTATTAGGTATTATATTCAGTAGAATATAAAAAATAACTCCTCCTACTTTAAGAAAGCAATTTTTTTATTCGTTGGTTCAACAGTACAAAAAGGGAGTGAATATTTAATTTTTAAAAAGTTACAATTAGTCTTAACTCATTAAGAAAAAAAAGCTTCTGGCCAATAAAAATAAGCACCTCCTATTTTCAAACTGCAATTTTTTATTTGTTGGTTGAGTTAAAGAAAATGGAGAAAGTAATTAATATTTGAAAAATAACATACACATATTACCAACCCCCAAAGAAAAAATGGACGATTTAGACCAATAAAAATAGTAAACAAACTCCTCCCATTTTTAAAATCAATTTTTCTATTTGTTGGTTGAGTTAAACAAAATGGAGAAAAAATTAATATTTGAAAAATAAATCATATAATTCCAACCCCCCAAAAAATAGGATGATTTAGACCAATTAAAATAAAATTTAAACTCCTCCTTCTTATAGAAAAATATTTTTTATTTGTTGGTTCAATAGAACAAAATGGAGAAAATATTAAACTTTAAAAAAGATAAAATTTAGTCCCAACCCCCAAAAGATAAAATGGATGTTTAAAACCAATTAAATTAAAATTTAAACTCCTCCCTTTTAATAAAAACTATTTTTCATTCGTGGGTTCAAAAGAACGAAATGGAGAAAATATTAAACTTTAAAAAATATAAGTCTCAACCCCTCACGAAAAAAACTGCTATTAGCCAATAAAAAAATCATACTCCTAAATTTTTATTCATTGGTTCAGTTAAACAAAAAGGAGAAAAATTTATTTTTTAAGAAATAAAACATATAATTCCAACCCCCAAAAGAAAAAATGGATGTTCTAGAACAAGTAAAATAAAATTTAAACTCCTCCTTCTTAATCAAAGCTTTTTTTCTATTTGTTGGTTGAGCTAAACAAAATGGAGAAAAAATTAAATATTTAAATTTAAAACATACTATTCCAACCCCCAAAAGAAAAAATGGATGTTCTAGACCAATTAAAATAAAATTTAAACTCCTCCTTCTTAAAGAAACCTTTTTTCTATTTGCTGGTTCAATAGAACAAAATGGAGAAAATATTAAACTTTAAAAAATTTAAAATTTAGTCCCAACCCTCGTAAGATACAATGGATGTTTAAGACCAATTAAATTAAAATTTAAACTCCTCCCTTTTAATAAAAACTATTTTTCATTCGTGGGTTCAAAAGAACGAAATGGAGAAAATATTAAACTTTAAAAAATATAAGTCTCAACCCCTCACGAAAAAAACTGCTATTAGCCAATAAAAAAATCAAACTCCTCCTGAATTTTTATTTCGTTCTTTTGAACCCACGAATAAAAAATAGTTTTTATTAAAAGGGAGGAGTTTAAATTTTAATTTAATTGGTCTTAAACATCCATTTTATCTTTTGGGGGTTGGGAATAAATTATATATTTTTTAACGTTTAATATTTTCTCTATTTTGTTCTATTGAACCAACAAATAGAAAAAAGGTTTCTTTAAGAAGGAGGAGTTTAAATTTTATTTTAATTGGTCTAAATCATCCATTTTTCTTTTTGGGGGTTGGAATTATATGTTTTATTTCTTTAATAATAAATTTTTCTCCATTTTGTTTAACTGAACCAATGAATATAAATTTAGGAGGAGTTTGATTTTCTTATTGGCTAATAGCAGTTTTTTTTCTTGAGGGGTTGAGACTTATATTTTTTAAATTTTAATATTTTCTCCATTTCGTTCTTTTAAACCCACGAATGAAAAATAGTTTTTATTAAAAGGGAGGAGTTTAAATTTTAATTTAATTGGTTTTAAACATCCATTTTATCTTTTGGGGGTTGGAATTATATGTTTTATTTCTTAAATAATAAATTTTTCTCCATTTTGTTTAACTGAACCAATGAATATAAGTTTAGGAGGAGTTTGATTTTCTTATTGGCTAATAGCAGTTTTTTTTCTTGAGGGGTTGAGACTTATATTTTTTAAAGTTTAATATTTTCTCCATTTCGTTCTTTTGAACCCACGAATGAAAAATAGTTTTTATTAAAAGGGAGGAGTTTAAATTTTAATTTAATTGGTTTTAAACATCCATTTTATCTTTTGGGGGTTGGGACTAAATTTTATCTTTTTTAAAGTTTAATATTTTCTCCATTTTGTTCTATTGAACTAACAAATAAAAAATATTTTTCTATAAGAAGGAGGAGTTTAAATTTTATTTTAATTGGTCTAAATCATCCATTTTTTTGGGGGGTTGGAATTATATGATTTATTTTTCAAATATTAATTTTTCTCCATTTTGTTTAACTCAACCAACAAATAGAAAAATTGATTTTAAAAATGGGAGGAGTTTGTTTACTATTTTTATTGGTCTAAATCGTCCATTTTTTCTTTGGGGGTTGGTAATATGTGTATGTTATTTTTCAAATATTAATTACTTTCTCCATTTTCTTTAACTCAACCAACAAATAAAAAATTGCAGTTTGAAAATAGGAGGTGCTTATTTTTATTGGCCAGAAGCTTTTTTTTCTTAATGAGTTAAGACTAATTGTAACTTTTTAAAAATTAAATATTTACTCCCTTTTTGTACTGTTGAACCAACGAATAAAAAAATTGCTTTCTTAAAGTAGGAGGAGTTATTTTTTATATTCTACTGAATATAATACCTAATAATTAATTTTCAATCAAAATTAATTGTTCATGTTATTTATTTTTTACATGAAATTGTTTAAGAAATTTTTATTTAAATTTATTTTTCTAAGTAAAATACTGATTTTTAGCTATGAATAATATTTATTTAAATAAATTAATTTATTTTAATAATCCAAAAAGTTTTGCTAAATTTCTAATTTTTGATCACATTGTTTAAAAAACATTTTTTAAAAGTAAAAGATATGATTTATTAGTAATATCTCTTAAATCAAAGAAAGCAATTTTTTTCAATGTTTACTATATTTACACATCATTTTGAAACTTCGCGCGTTTATCCAAATCAGTTTCTTTCGTTCCGCCGTTCAGAATATGATTGTAGTCAATCGTAGTCTGCTACAAGTATCACGCATGTTACCAATACATTGACAGGTCTCACAGTTCGCATATTTATCATTAATAATTGCACAATTTACGATTTAATTCAACTTAAATAATGAATAAATCGACTATAGAATAGTTAATTTATTAATTATAAGAGCTTTTTCTAACATTTTTAGTTTTTTTTAATGAACTTTTTTCCACTATTTAAAGTCTAACACTTAATATTTTTTTAAATAAAACCTTAAAATAAATAAAATTAACTTCCTAAAAAATATTCTGCAATTTTTATTTCTATTATTGTATAAAAATTTTCAATCTTAATAATCTTTCTTATTATGTTTCCTTTTTTTATTTTTCTGTAATAAACCATGTAATTTAAAGCCATGGACAAATGTCACTTACGCCATCTGTCGCGCAAAACGCGCGGCGACATATCAACAGTTTATTCTAATATCGATCTTACACACACATACATCCTACACTAAAACTGACATTTCCTACTTTAAACATTAATTTCTCAATAATTTAACTTTAATTTATCCTAAAAAATAGATTAATTTCATCCTAAGATATTCATTTATTCATTTCAATAGTTTTTTTAAACTGTTTTCATCTAATTTGTAAAATATTATAACGAAATACGAAGTGACGACGAAGTGACGACGAATTCGTCGTAATTTCGTAGTTCACCCATCCGCAAGGGGTCCCATATATATATATATATATATATATATATATATATATATATATATATATATCCTTATTAATAAAATCAGACTTTTGTCTGTACATTGCATAGAATTCAAAATTTCTATTATATTCCTTCTTTTTACACTCTAAGGAATGCGAAAATACTATTAAGAAAATTATGTGTGTATGTGTGTATGTGTGTATGTGTGTATGTGTGTATGTATGTCCGCAAATTTTCGACCGCGTATCACGGAAAAACGGTTCGATCGTTTGAAGTAAAACTTGGCAGTCTTTTAGGCATTAGCCTAACTTAAAATCCTAGCGATAGTAGATTAAAAAATATTAATATGGACGAAAGTTATGCCATTTTTTCAAAAATTCGAAGATTCGAAATTTTTAGTTTTTTCATATACTGTAGTGAATTGTACTTAAACTTGGTACAGGGTTAATTTTAGTGTTTCTTATTAAGATTTAATCTTCAGAATAATAAAATTTTGAATAACAAATAAAAAGTGTTAGATTTAAATATTGAAAAATTAAAAGTTTAAAAATTGAAATTTTTTGTAATTAATTTTTATATGGTTGTATTTCTTAGGTCAACAATAAAAATTTGTTGTTGAAATCATAAGTTTACTTTCTTAAAAGAATTCTATTAGGTCAGAATATTAACAATATCCATATAATTAATATGAGACTTTTGTCAGTATATTGCACAGAATTCAAAATTGCTATTATATTATATTAATTAATGATCAAAAAATGAAAAACTCAAATTTCCTTCTGATGACTAAATTGTAATAAAAAATACTAAAATTAACCCTGTATCAAATTTAAGTAAAATTAATGTCAATAATTATTTAAAAAGATTAATTTTGAATTTTAAAAATTTTGAAAATATATAGCACTAGCTGTCGTACCCGTCTTCGACGGGTTTTAGTTTCTACCAATACATTTAACAATGTATTTCTACCAATCTGGAAAATCAAAAATACCCGGGAATTTAATTTCACCAGAAAATTAATAATTAGTTACCATTAGCTATTTCGGTAGTATGATTATACTATTTGAATAGTCTCCACCCTTTAACAAAAAATCAAAAATTATCAAAAATTCGAGAAACCGAATTTCTTAAAATTTAACATTTTTTTCTTCTCTTTTATATCATTAAGCTTCATTATTTTTGTACTCTTCAAAAATACTTTACTTATATTTAATAGTCTCCACCCTTTGGTAAAAAATCTAAAATTATGGAAAATTAGCAAAAATTCAAAAAACCGAATTTCTTAAAATTCAACATTTTTTCTTCTCTTTTATGGCTTTTGGCTTTATTATTTTTGGGCTCTTCAAAAATACTTTACCTAATTTGTTATCTCCACCCTTTGGTAAAAAATCTAAAATTATGGAAAAATAGCGAAAATGCAAAAAAATGAATTTCTTAAAATTCAACATTTTTCCTTCTTTTTATGGCATTTAGCTTTATTATTTTTGTGCTCTTAAAAAATACTTTACTTATTCAATAGTCTCCACCCTTCGGTAAAAAATCTAAAATTATATGGAAAATTAGCAAAAATTCAAAAAACCGAATTTCTTAAAATTCAACATTTTTCCTTCTTTTTTATGGCATTTAGCTTAATTCTTTTTGTTTAATGTAGCAAATTTCTTACTTTACATACTGATCTTTAAATAAAAAACTTTAATAATTTTTCCTAAAAAGCTTGCTTAAAGATTAAAAATCACTATTTTCTTAGAAAAAAGTTGATCTAAAAAAACGAAAAAAAATTTCAAAATACGTCTTTTTTAAAAATTTTATTGTAGAAATGGGTTGTATTTATTTAAAAAAGTTAGCTAAGGATAGTTTTGCATTCATTTTACAAAAGATAAAAAATTTGCATTTTTTTGATTTTTCGAATTTTTTGGAAAAATGTCATAACTTTCGTTCAAGTTAATATTTTTTAATCGGATAAGGCTATGATTGTAAGTTACGTTAATACCTAATAGACTGCCAAATTTCACTTTAATTGGTTGAACCGTTTTCAATTGATGCGCGAACAAAGTTTTGCATACAGACAGAGACAGACAGACAGAAATTTTTTTTTACATTTTTAAAATTCTAATGTCTCAAAACGAAAAAATATATAAAAATTTTCAAGTTTGGAGCAATGTACAGATAGTAATCTGATTTTATTAATATAGATAATGTTCGTTCACATTAATAACTTTTAGTTTACTATAGCTACACTAAAAAAAGTTATATGATTCAAGTAATTATAATTATTTGAAAAATAATATCTTATTTAAAAAGTTTTTATTTCGATCTAATAAGAATTTATTTCGTTTAAATAATTTTATTTAGTTAAATCAAATAAATCTTAATTGGATTAATTAAATAAATACTTGACTCTAATAAATGAATTTATTTAACACAAATAATTTCTAAATTTTATATTTTTTCATGGATTGCTTCTAAACTTTCTATAGTTGAGTATTACATGTTATTTATTAACATTTTAGCATAATTTTGCAAAAAATAATACTTTATAACTAAAATGGAAATATAAAAATATGGATAGCTTTTAAACGTTATATAATTGAATATTACATGTTATTTAGTCACATTTTAGCATAATTTTTCAAAAATACTTTCTTATAACGAAGATGTAAGTATAAAAATGTTTTGAATATCAAAAAAACTGAAAAAATTATAATTGATACCAATTGCTATGAAGCTTAATTCAGTAGTATTTGTGGGCTCTCTGATTTAACTTTTAGAAATATCTTGATCAATGTAAAGACAAAAGTTAAACACGGTGTTTATTTTGGTTTAAAACAATTTCCGGCTTTATCCAAATTTTTCCTGGTTTATTCGACGGGTTTTTTTAATAATACATTTAACAGGGTGTCTACCAACCAGAAAAGACGTAAAATATCAGGGAATTTAATGTAACCGAGAAAAGCTGGATCTACTTGCTATACAATTAGTTCGAATTAGACTGTACTATAACTCAAAAAACTGGAGGAAATTTTAGATTGATTTTAATACATTATTTTGATTGAAGTACTACAAATTGAGAAATATTGTTTTCTGCATTTGAATTAGTTAAAAATAACTAATTTGATAATAAAAAGTCGGTCACTGTTTCAAATGGTATTATTTTCCTAATGAAATAGACAATAGTAACTAACTATTATTTTTTCCCTGTCAAATCAAATTCCCGGCTATTTTCCGGTTTTCTAGGTTGGTAGATACACTGTTAAGTGTATTATCAGAAACTACAACCCGTCGAAGACGGGTACGACAGCTGGTATATATATATATATATATATATATATATATATATATATATATATATATATATATATATATATATATATATATATATATATATATATATATATATATATATGTCGTAGGCAGATAGCATAATCCGGTAGTATGCAAACTGCCTAGGCAGTTTGTAAACCGCGGGCAGTTAGTAAAATGCCTAAATTTGAATGTATAAAAACAGGTAATAAGCAAAGTACCTAGTAAGTTTACATACCCAATGGGAAATGCCAGTGTAGTGCCGATGTTCACCACTGGCTTAGTACTCAGACGATTGTTCGGCGTAGTCTAGCCGAGCCTCGACAATTAGTGCTGGCGCAGTACAGAATTTTTGTTTCGCCAGAGCTTGGACAAGCCACGGCGGCAAGTGCTGGCTGAGTATAGAAAAATTGTTCACGACGCTCTTTGCCAACATTGCTTTTTTGACATAAACTTGAAAAAAATTATAAAAAAAGTTTATGAATGTTTATAAATATAAATTTATTGAAAAAAATTAATATTTTACTTTTCAGTTGTTCATTTTTTATTCTTGTCAAATTTAATAATAACAATTTAACACAATTGTCTAATTTTGTAAATAATAAATTATTTAAACAAATTAAAATTATAAACAAAATTTAAACTTTAATCTCAATAATAATTTGGTTCCTATTAAAATACTATTATACTTCTTACTATGAATAAAAAATTATTAAAAAATTACCACGTAATTTAAGAATTACGTAAAATGTTAAATGCAATAAATAAAATAATTTAATTTAATTATTAAAAATTTAGTTTAACTTATTTTACTTCAATTTATTATTTCTAACGTATCCCTATTTTTTTCTCATCTTTGACTCAATAATTGTATGTCTGAATGATACTGAGATATTAATACTTTACTGTACACATGTGTCGTTAGCATAGTGGTTAGAGCGTTAGTCTGTTAGTCCGTAGGTCGTAGGTTCGATTCCCCTCGTCAGCAATTTTGTTTATTTTCATAGGTTTGCGATATTTCTAGATTCCAATCGTTAGGTACTAAAATATGAAAATCTAATGCACACTTACTGTAATTGTTTATTATTTAATTTTTAAATGTTATAAACAATTTTTTTCTACTTAATTTACTATATCCATTGTTAGTCTCCATCTTTAATACAATTTCTTTAAGAAGAGAAATATTTTATGAATAATAACTATTTATTAATATTATTTACCACTTTGTTGTTAAATTATTTATAATTATGAATTTACGACTAATTAATAAAAATACGGCATTTATTGCGGCAATATTCTCAGCCAGCACTGGTCCAGTGCTGCGCCAGCGCTGTCTGGCAGCACTGACAGACAGTACTTCGGCAGCGCCGGACGGCGTTATCATCCCAGTGCCATGCCAGTGCTGGCTCTCAGCCTTGCCGCCAGTGCTGCCAGTGCTGGCGCAGTACTACGCCAGTTGTAAATTTCCCATTGGGTACTGCCAAAGACGTTTCAGGCAATTAGAAAAATGTATTGAAAGTAGCAATGGGGTGAAAATTTCTCAACAGGCCACCTGAAATGGACTTTTCAAATTTCAAATATTTTTTCCATAATCTTTTGTAGTAAGCCTAACTAAAAACTTTTTTGATATGCGTTTTCAAAAAAATTAATTTTTTAATTATTTTTTAAAAATTGAAGTTTTTATTGCCTGTCTAGAGGTTACAAATATTATTCGTTTTGAATAAACTTTTTTTAAAATGAAAGTTTATTAAATTGAGGCCTTGGATCGAATAACTCGCCCGACGCTCGGAGGAACGCGCAACTGCCAGTCAGTGAGCAGTGAGCGCCTCTGGGCCACTCACTGCTACCCAACTGGTATTAGCGAGTGTCTTCGAGCGTCGGTCGAGTTATTCGATTTAAGGCCTCAATTGTTCAGCGACCTGTGGAGGTAGAATTTTGAAAACTGTTTACAAATTTTTTTATTTAATCATATATTTCAACAAAAAAAAAAAAATTTTTTATGGGAGTATATTTTTTATTAAAATGTATTTCTATTAATCTATGCTACTTTAATTGAAACAAGAGTTCCAGATAAACATTATTTATAAGTGTAGAATAAATAAAAAATTTATTTGTTTAAAAGTATTCATTCAAATTTTTTTAAGTTTTGATTTCAACAAAAATTATGTTTAAAAATTCTGTTTGATTTAAACTTAAAAGTTGATTATAAATAATTCTTAAATTAACCAAAAAAATTTGTTTCAATTAAACTCAAATATGTTTCAGATTAAAAAAAAATTTACAAGATAGTATAGTTGTATGAAGTTATGCCACAGAAAAAATTTTGTGACTTTCAATACATTTTTCTAATTACCTGAAACGTCTTTGGCAGTATGTAAACTGCCTAGGTATTTTGCTTATTACCTGTTTTTATACATTCAAATTTAGGCATTTTACTAACTGCTCGCGGTTTACAAACTGCCTAGGCAGTTTGCATACTACCGAATTATGCTATCTGCCTACGACATATATATATATATATATATATATATATATATATATATATATATATATATATATATATATATATATATATATATATTAGTGGGTATAAACTGTTGAAAACTTTTATTTTGTCATTTTTTGCCATTTAGAAGAAAAAAAATAAGGTCTTGCATTTATTTTAACACAAAAATAATGTTAGACGATTTTGTTTAATTGAAATTAGTTTGCAAGTTTAATCTCAATATATAGAAAATATCTATTGCATTGATTCAAAAGTATTATTTCTTTGAATAATTATATTTAATTCAAACATATTTTCTGATTACGGTTTAAACAAAAATTATGTTTAAAAATTTTATGTTTGAATCAAACTTAAAAGTTGACTACAGATAATTTAAAATCAATCACAATTTATGTTTGATTTCAATATATAATCTCTTAAACTGAACCAGAAAATATCTTTGGATTAAACTTAATTATGTTTGACTGTATAGCAAAGATATTTTAAGTTTGATTTAAACAAAATTTGTTTGAATCAAATAATTTTTTTTCTCAGTGTAATCAATGTGGAGTATAAACTATTAAAATTTTATTTTGTTGTCATCCTCTGTCATTTTGTGAAAGAAAAAAAATTGATTTTGCATTTATTTTAATTTTTTTTTAAATTTCGGGAGAATTTATAAGTTGGGTAAGTTCCAAAAGTGTTTTAATCCTAAATTGTTATTTAAGTTTTAATATTTTTATCAATTTTATAGACAATTTAAAAATAAATCGAATGACCTATTATCTTTCTGGTTTTTTTATATTAATTTGTAATAGAGTAAAGATTTTTTTGTTTTTGTGGCCTATTGGCCAATAGGCTAAGAACAAAAAAATCTTTACTCTATTATATATAGCTTAAAATAAAGGAGTATATACACTTCATATGTTATTAATTTGTAATGATATATGGTACGTAATAATGCAATTTACTATATTCATAAAATAAAAGTCTTCACGAAATAAATACAAAAATTTTAGCTTCAACTTTGCAGCGGTTTATTATTTATTAATGTTTTCTTGAATTTGTTGATTTTTTATTTATTTAATAAGAATTGTCAAATGTCTTTGAAGTTAACGTAATGTCAATAATTCTCAATAGTTAAAATTAAAATTATTATTGTACTATGTTTAAGCCCTAATTGATTCAAATCTCAGTTAACTTTTAATTGTTATATAGCCACAAGAAATAACATGCGATAAATTTATCAGATACTTATATCAGGAGGTGGATCAAATGGGCCTTAGTTAGTTTTCAGCAAAAAAAGTTAGGACTACTAAACAGGAGTAATACAAATTATATTAAATAATAATAAAAATTAGTGAATATTCTTGCTGATGAGAATTAGTGGTTCAATATTTCAAAATTTAAAGGAATAATTAAAAATTCTCATACCGATTGCAGTGTCGTTTTAATTCACGTCTAATACTGTTTCGCGTGCGAATAAAACGAAGAGCACCACTGCCCAATGTACACACACGTTTTTCCTCCTTATCATTAAGCGAACGTAATGAGAACCACTGCTCTAAAGGGGGACCATTCCGCACCGCGTCATTTATTTCTTTTCGATACATCCTTCTATGGCGTGTGTGTAGCTTTTGAACAAAAAAAGTAAATAACTTCAAATTTTTTTTTTTCCTATTATTTTATTCCCTGTGAAGTTGCAAGTGTCCGAAGACGAAAGCAGAGCAATATTCTCAAAGCCAGATTAAAGATAATCATGACGATCTGTATTCTTCACCCTCTCGCGCACTTTAACTTCATAACGGATCATATATATAGTCTTAGAATTTGATACCGTCGATCAACAATCGCGATGGATTTTGAAGGTCAAAAGTTCTCCACATCATCATCGTAATAATAATCATCATCTAGTCTCTTGCTAGTCTATCCACCCACTTTCTGTCGCATATTAATGTAAATTTTTCTATTTGATTAAAAAGAAAATAAAATTTATTCAATTTCCGTCTAGTGAAGAATATTTCCGGAGATATTGTTTATGGAGTCGCGTGTGCGTGGGGTGAAGAACATTACGTAACACTATCGTACGCACGAGACACGCACTGGTGAGCGAACATGCATATAGAGTCTTCCCTCTTGGACCGGTCTTCTCGTTTGAATCCAAGAACCAAAAGAAGAGGATTCTCTCATGCAAACATACACTTTGATTCAACGCTTCGATTTCCGTTTATCAAGTCCTTCTCAGGTACTCTCCAAAACTTGAAACCAAGACCTTAGGAGGTTTTTTTCTCCTCTTTTTTTGTCGTCGAAGAACTGCAAGTTATTCGAGAGTCAATTTTTTTGTTACAGTTTCTAGCTTCTGTGAACGATAGTTTTGAAAATGAAATTCAATCAAGCATAAAAGAGGGTCCGCAACAGCACTAAGATTGAAAAACGCCTTTTCGAGTTACTTCACTGGTTGTTAATATTCGCGAGGGTCGCACGTTTTATTCCAGGTTGGATTCGGTCTGTTGCTCCTGCTTCCGGAACACATTATTGCACCAGGTTCAAGTTGAAGAACCAAGTTCCGCGCGTGAGACATACACACACATTATAGTGTTTTTCAGTCACCTTCCTCAATATAAAAATGAAAATTATTTCTCAAATTAATCCAATTGAAATGATCATACACATTATGTAACTATTCACCAGAACTGAATATAAAAAAGAGGGGAAAAATTTTTTCAAATAACGACAAAAAAGTTTTCTTCATTAATTTCAATTGAAGATGAAAAGTAAAGTTTTGTGAAAAATTTTACAAAAATTAATTTTCATCATTGGTAATGATGATAAACACTAGGAGACAGGTACCACTTGTATATGAAAATCGGCGTCGCGCCGGATAATAAAAGCACGTAGGGCCTGCACGACGCGCCGAGAAGGACTGCCCGGTTTTCTCTCTTCTCTCTGACTTTGCTAACCGATCTCGGGGATGAGTTCCTCCTTGTAGAGTTCGCTTTCTTACGAACTCTCAGGCTTCTACAAACGTGACTATACACTAGGGTGTCCGTTATTTACCAAGTTGTTAATATTTCTTGCGACGCCCCCTTAATTATTAGTTTACCATCTAAAACAAAATGTCAGACCAAAATAAACCCTTAATATTCATAATAAACCTTGCCCCAAAGACGATACATTTCCCATTCAAAATACATGGGATTTTGCTACTTTTTACAAATTAATTTTTTTTCGTTAAATATTTCATTTTACATTAATGAAAAATATATATTCTTATAGGAAATTTAACGCTCTAAAAAAAAGTTTTCATATGATTTTTTGATAAATTATCTCCTTTAAGAGTTATTTAAAGTTAAAGTTCAACACTGTGTAAATTTTTAGATTTTAGTACTTTTACGGCAAAATTATTATGAAAGGATCCATATCAAATCATGCAGGCATTCCGACGATATAAATTGCAAATTATTTTCGCAATGACATATGTTATCCTACTCAAAAAATAATAAAATGCGTATTTTTTTAATTTTGAATAGGATTCTGTTTGCACTTTTTACGAATATTTTAAGATTTTATCAAAAAAATTACTTTTTTGTATTTTCTTCTATAAAATTGCGCAATTTTCATATTTTTTTATACTCTCGGGGCTCATTTTTACCTTTTATATACTCTTTTATGTAAAATTACGCAAAATAAAAAAAATAATAAAAAACAAATGATACAATTTCAATTAAAAAAAAACTTTCTAAAAAAGGACATCTTTTTTATCTCTTTATTTTCAGGATTTATTAATACTCATGTATAGTATTTAACATAAAAATACCATTCTACTTATTTTTTTTATATTGGAATGTATAAATACAATTTTTATGTTACTTTTTTAAGTTTTTTAAAAAATATCCTTTTTTAATAACATTACAATTTTTTGTTTCTTAGGAATTATTTTATTATATATTTACATTTATTTCAGAGGCAATATCTATAAAAGAGAAAAAAATTTCTATTTATAGTTGAAATTTTTCTTTTAATCAATCGACTCAATCAGGTACCGTCAACCGGGGCTATTTTGTGCACCAAATAGCTTTTTTTTACTCAAAGATTTATTAAAATTCAGAATTAAAAGAATACAGAAAATCAACTTTTGATATATGAGCCGTTCGCTAGAAAAACGACTTAAGTCGACTTAAGCGGTTTTTAAAAATTTTGTTATCAGTGTATTCTACAAGACATATAGATTACATATATCAAGTTTCTAAAGTTGTAGGTCACTATTTATGAATTAATTGAGGTGTTTAAACTTCCTGGGTCCCGAAATTGAAGCACTTAGGCAAGCGCGCGTTCACGTCCTCTGCTACCGCGTACAGTGGGAAGAAATGCAGTGTTTTGGACAAAATTCTGCCGACAATACAAATCTCCACCGATTTCAATTTTCTTTTTTTTTAAATACTAAAGAAGGTTTTTCCTACAAGCCTTCATTGCTATAAATTTGAAATTTTTAAAAATTTTGGATTATTAAAAAAGCAAGTAATTTTTTCATTTTGTTAACTAAACTTGTGCATTATAATGTTGATATTTAATTGAATATTACTAAAAAATATATCGTAAGAGTTTTTAGAATAATAAATATGTTTTAATACATTAAAATAAAAGTGTTCTTTCATAAAATACTTAATTTTGTTTCATTTTTAGTGGTTCGCTGGAAAAACGACTTAAGTCATTTGTTATAAAATAATGTTATTAAAATAGCAAAACATTGTTTACTCGACCTTCTTTTCTTTTAAAGAATTCTTTGATAATACCTTTGTATTGGGAAAAATGATCGATATAATTAATACGTAAATTATATTAGTAATTCGTTTCCGAATCTTTAATTTAATTTTTTCTTCAAAAACTTAAGTCGACTTAGGTCGTTTTTCTAGCGAACGGCTCATATGTTGTGGACATCCTTCTAAAGGTTTCCTATAAATTTGGCAAAGAAAAAAAATTTTTTGTCTTAGTTGTAGTCATTGAAAGTTGTGCACACAATAATTCCCGAGATGGGGCTATTTTGTGCATCGAACTTTGTCTTTCTATAATGTTGCGTAAACATTTTTTTAATCGTTTCTGCTTCATTAAATCTTTTGTGTATATATTTGAGAGTAAATTAAAAAAAGAATAACCTAGTAAAATTTTTTTTTTGTAGATATTATACAAAAAAATGTAAAATAAAACACTAAGATTTTGCTAAAATCTGGATTTACTAAAAATTAATAATCTTTCTTTAAATTGTATATTACGCAGATATTAAATAACATTTTTTTCTTTTTTAATATATATATATTTTATAATAATATATTAATATAATTATAAATTGATCGTTTAAACACTTATAAATAACTTTAAAACATCATTTCAATAGGAGCTTTTTTAATGGTTTTGAATGATATTTTTAAAAAACTTGAAATAAATATTTTCAAGGTTAAATAGATAACAATTTAATATCTAATATGATTTTTAAGTTATTTTAAGAGAAACGAGAAAATAGTTTTAAAACTAATTTGAAAACCTTATAAATATTAATTAAAGTTCATTTTTTAAGGTCACGTTGCGCACCGGTTGAGGTTTTAATCGTTTTAATGATTTTAATTAACGTACTTACAGTCTTTTGACAGAAAAGTAAGATAAAAATGTATAAAAATGATACACAGAATCTTCTTTACTTACTAAATAAAACATTTATAAAAAATATTTGATTTTTTTAAGTGCACAAAATAGCCCCATGGAATCCTGGTTTTTCAGTTTTTTCCACTTTTCTCTTAAAATAATGAATAAAAAGTTAGCGCATTACATATGTGTCATCACAACACAATTGACAACAAATATCTAACTCAGTTTATGAGATACATTAAAACTCTAGAAGATCTAGTATAATTTTTCCGAACTTTCAAAATTTTTGACACGAATTTTCCGTTTTTAGGAATTTTTTTCTCTTAATTGACAAAGAATTAAATAATAACATTTAGTGCTCTCTATTGTCATGTAATATAACTTTCATTTTACAAAATAGCAGATTAAAATAATTCATTTTAATAATTTTATTCATTAAAAAACTCGCGTGCACAAAATAGCCCCCGGATGCACAAAATAGCCCCAGTTGACGGTAATAATATTCTCGCATAATAAGTTATGTTGAATTTTATTGACAAAAAATTTTAACCTTCGTTTAAAAAATTTGAACGTCTTAAATAAACTAACCGGGATAAATAACATTTTCGAACATCATCATTATCATAAAGATAATTAACATAATTTTCGGACATAATGTTAATTATCAATATTCTTTACTATTGACAAGATTTTTCAAACTGATGTTAAAATTTAAAAAAATAAGCGACGGTACGAAAATAGAAACCTGAAAAGTTGCGAAATTTTTGAATTTTTAGTAAAAAATTGAAAATAATTTTTTCTCTTAATAGATAAACAAAAAAATACAAAATGGTATTTTTATGTTAAATACTACACATGAGTACCAATAAATCCTAAAAATAAAGAGAGAAAAAAGATGTCCTTTTTTAGAAATTTTTTTTTAAATTGAATTTATATCACTTGTTTTTTATTATTTTTTATTTTGCGTAATTTTACATAAAATAGTATATAAAAGGAAAAAATAAGCCCCAAGAGCAACAAAAAATATAAAAATTACGCAATTTTATAGAAGAAAATACAAAAAAGTAATTTTTTGCTAAAATCTTAAAATATTACTAAAAAGTGCAAACAGAATCCTATTCAAAATTAAAAAATACGCATTTTATTATTTTTTGAGTAGGATAACATATGTCATTGCGAAAATAATTCGCAATTTATATCGTCGAAATGCCTGCATGATTTAATATGGATCCTTTCATAATAATTTTGCCGTAAAAGTACAAAAATCTTAAAATTTACGGTGTTGAACTTTAACTTTAAATAACTCTTAAAGGAGATAATTTATCAAAAAATCATTGGAAAACTTTTTTTTAAAGCGTTAAATTTCCTATAAGAATATATATATTTCATTGATGTAAAATGAAATATTTAACGAAAAAAAAATTAATTTGTAAAAATTAGCAAAATCCCATGTATTTTAAATGGGAAATGTATCGTCTTTGGGGCAAGGTTTATTATAAATATTAAGGGTTTATTTTGGTTTGACATTTTGTTTTAGATGGTAAACTAATAATTTAGGGGGCGTCGCAAGAAATATTAACAATTTGGTAAATAACGGACACCCTACTATACACCGTGGTTAGGTTGTGCCACCATTACCGAGTGGACGGCTACAACAAGTCGGACCTTTTGCTTATTATGGTACTGCGAGATTCGCGCACGTTTCTCAGTCAGGCAAAAAAACAATGAAAAAAAAGTGAAACGCGCCATTTCAATAGGTGTATTATCGTTAAACTGCTTTGACCAGTAATATCAATGATGTTTCAAAAAATATTCTTTCAAAGTGTTTGGAATGTCGTTAGAATAAAATTTAACCCTTATAGAAAAAAGGTGAAACCTAGTTTTAGTGGAAATTAAAAATTGGCCTTAACTTGATAATTACTATTTTTCCTCTTCATTAACGATTTGTTTAAGGAATATGAGACAAGTCACACCCAGAAAGTCTCCCCCGGACAAGTCTCCACAGAGACATAAATCCCCATGGGACAAGTCTTCCCATGGACAGCTCCTCCCAAAGGACAAGTCTTCCCAGGGACATCTCTCCCCAAATGTAAATATTAAATGTAAATAATGCCATGAGTGGACAAGTCTCCCCGGGACATCTCTCCCCATTAAAAAATAATTTATTAAAATCGTGACAAATTCAGGACAAGTCTCCCCGGGACATCTCTCCCCAGTAAAAAATTGTTTATTAAAACAGTGCCAAATTCAGGACAAGTCTCCCCAGGACAAGTCTCCCTGGGACATCTCTCCCCAGTAAAAAATTGTTTATTAAAACAGTGCCAAATTCAGGACAAGTCTCCCCAGGACAAGTCTCCCTGGGACATCTCTCCCCAGTAAAAAATTGTTTATTAAAACAGTGCCAAATTCAGGACAAGTCTCCCCAGGACAAGTCTCTCCGGGACATCTCTCCCCAGTAAAAAATTGTTTATTAAAACAGTGCCAAATTCAGGACAAGTCTCCCCAGGACATCTCTCCCCAAGAAAAAAATTGTTTATTAAAACAGTGACAAATTCAGGACAAGTCTCCCCGGGACATCTCTCCCCAGTAAAAAATTGTTTATTAAAACAGTGCCAAATTCAGGACAAGTCTCCCCAGGACAAGTCTCCCTGGGACATCTCTCCCCAGTAAAAAATTGTTTATTAAAACAGTGCCAAATTCAGGACAAGTCTCCCCAGGACAAGTCTCTCCGGGACATCTCTCCCCAGTAAAAAATTGTTTATTAAAACAGTGCCAAATTCAGGACAAGTCTCCCCAGGACATCTCTCCCCAAGAAAAAAATTGTTTATTAAAACAGTGACAAATTCAGGACAAGTCTCCCCGGGACATCTCTCCCCAGTAAAAAATTGTTTATTAAAACAGTGCCAAATTCAGGACAAGTCTCCCCAGGACAAGTCTCCCTGGGACATCTCTCCCCAGTAAAAAATTGTTTATTAAAACAGTGCCAAATTCAGGACAAGTCTCCCCAGGACAAGTCTCTCCGGGACATCTCTCCCCAGTAAAAAATTGTTTATTAAAACAGTGCCAAATTCAGGACAAGTCTCCCCAGGACAAGTCTCTCCGGGACATCTCTCCCCAGTAAAAAATTGTTTATTAAAACAGTGCCAAATTCAGGACAAGTCTCCCCAGGACATCTCTCCCCAAGAAAAAAATTGTTTATTAAAACAGTGACAAATTCAGGACAAGTCTCCCCGGGACATCTCTCCCCAGTAAAAATAATTTATTAAAATCGTGACAAATTCAGGACAAGTCGCCCCAGGACAAGTCTCCCTGGGACATCTCTCCCCAGTAAAAAATTGTTTATTAAAACAGTGCCAAATTCAGGACAAGTCTCCCCAGGACAAGTCTCTCCGGGACATCTCTCCCCAGTAAAAAATTGTTTATTAAAACAGTGCCAAATTCAGGACAAGTCTCCCCAGGACATCTCTCCCCAAGAAAAAAATTGTTTATTAAAACAGTGCCAAATTCAGGACAAGTCTCCCCAGGACATCTCTCCCCAAGAAAAAAATTGTTTATTAAAACAGTGACAAATTCAGGACAAGTCTCCCCGGGACATCTCTCCCCAGTAAAAAATTGTTTATTAAAACAGTGCCAAATTCAGGACAAGTCTCCCCAGGACATCTCTCCCCAAGAAAAAAATTGTTTATTAAAACAGTGACAAATTCAGGACAAGTCTTCCTGGGACATCTCTCCCCAGTAAAAATAATTTATTAAAATCGTGACAAATTCAGGACAAGTCTCTCCGGGACATCTCTCCCCAGTAAAAAATTGTTTATTAAAACAGTGCCAAATTCAGGACAAGTCTCCCCAGGACAAGTCTCTCCGGGACATCTCTCCCCAGTAAAAAATTGTTTATTAAAACAGTGCCAAATTCAGGACAAGTCTCCCCAGGACAAGTCTCTCCGGGACATCTCTCCCCAGTAAAAAATTGTTTATTAAAACAGTGCCAAATTCAGGACAAGTCTCCCCAGGACATCTCTCCCCAAGAAAAAAATTGTTTATTAAAACAGTGACAAATTCAGGACAAGTCTCCCCGGGACATCTCTCCCCAGTAAAAAATTGTTTATTAAAACAGTGCCAAATTCAGGACAAGTCTCCCCAGGACAAGTCTCCCTGGGACATCTCTCCCCAGTAAAAAATTGTTTATTAAAACAGTGCCAAATTCAGGACAAGTCTCCCCAGGACAAGTCTCTCCGGGACATCTCTCCCCAGTAAAAAATTGTTTATTAAAACAGTGCCAAATTCAGGACAAGTCTCCCCAGGACAAGTCTCTCCGGGACATCTCTCCCCAGTAAAAAATTGTTTATTAAAACAGTGCCAAATTCAGGACAAGTCTCCCCAGGACATCTCTCCCCAAGAAAAAAATTGTTTATTAAAACAGTGACAAATTCAGGACAAGTCTCCCCGGGACATCTCTCCCCAGTAAAAATAATTTATTAAAATCGTGACAAATTCAGGACAAGTCGCCCCAGGACAAGTCTCCCTGGGACATCTCTCCCCAGTAAAAAATTGTTTATTAAAACAGTGCCAAATTCAGGACAAGTCTCCCCAGGACAAGTCTCTCCGGGACATCTCTCCCCAGTAAAAAATTGTTTATTAAAACAGTGCCAAATTCAGGACAAGTCTCCCCAGGACATCTCTCCCCAAGAAAAAAATTGTTTATTAAAACAGTGCCAAATTCAGGACAAGTCTCCCCAGGACATCTCTCCCCAAGAAAAAAATTGTTTATTAAAACAGTGACAAATTCAGGACAAGTCTCCCCGGGACATCTCTCCCCAGTAAAAAATTGTTTATTAAAACAGTGCCAAATTCAGGACAAGTCTCCCCAGGACATCTCTCCCCAAGAAAAAAATTGTTTATTAAAACAGTGACAAATTCAGGACAAGTCTTCCTGGGACATCTCTCCCCAGTAAAAATAATTTATTAAAATCGTGACAAATTCAGGACAAGTCTCTCCGGGACATCTCTCCCCAGTAAAAAATTGTTTATTAAAACAGTGCCAAATTCAGGACAAGTCTCCCCAGGACAAGTCTCTCCGGGACATCTCTCCCCAGTAAAAAATTGTTTATTAAAACAGTGCCAAATTCAGGACAAGTCTCCCCAGGACATCTCTCCCCAAGAAAAAAATTGTTTATTAAAACAGTGACAAATTCAGGACAAGTCTCCCCGGGACATCTCTCCCCAGTAAAAATAATTTATTAAAATCGTGACAAATTCAGGACAAGTCGCCCCAGGACAAGTCTCCCTGGGACATCTCTCCCCAGTAAAAAATTGTTTATTAAAACAGTGCCAAATTCAGGACAAGTCTCCCCAGGACAAGTCTCTCCGGGACATCTCTCCCCAGTAAAAAATTGTTTATTAAAACAGTGCCAAATTCAGGACAAGTCTCCCCAGGACAAGTCTCCCCGGGACATCTCTCCCCAGTAAAAATAATTTATTAAAATCGTGCCAAATTCAGGACAAGTCTCCCCAGGACAAGTCTCCCCGGGACATCTCTCCCCAGTAAAAAATTGTTTATTAAATCAGTGCCAAATTCAGGACAAGTCTCCCCAGGACATCTCTCCCCAAGAAAAAAATTGTTTATTAAAACAGTGCCAAATTCAGGACAAGTCTCTCCGGGACATCTCTTCCCAGTAAAAATTATTTTTTAAGGGGGAAGTCTACTGTGACAAGGAAAAGAATAGGCCGATTTTTGCAGATTTTTTTTCTAATAAAATACGACTTCGACATTAAATTAAATTAAAGCGTCCTATATTATATATTCAAGTATTTGTAAAAAATTTTTTAATTCTAAATATTTAAAATTGTCGTGGTGGCACTCCTTTAAGCGCAATTTTATTCTTTTTTAGGTGCACTAACCCATTAACGCCTGAAACTTCAGAAATTTTGCGTTTAATTAAAGATTTAATTTTATATACTAAAAATGCTTTATGCAAGTAACTGAAGTGTTTCTTTATGTTTTCGGGGTCGCTCAAAATAATGATTAATTATTAAAATAAATAATTATTTCTTACTGAAAACTTTTTTTCAAACGAATACATGTGTCACAATTTGGCACAAACTTATTGAAGTTTCAAAATTTACAAAAGCGAAAATGAAAAAATAAAATGGCTCCAAAATGGCGTTAATTTTAGGAAAAAATTATTCAATTTTTTTATGGTGCTGCGATATTTACCATGGCTATGAAATCTAACAGAACTTAGTGTTTATATGTTTTTGAGGTCGCTCATGACGAATATAATCGTATTTTCAAAATTAAAAATGGCGGATCAAATATGTCCGACAAAATTTTTTGAAATTTACTTGATTGGCTTAAATTTTGTTACTCAGGAGTTTTTGAGGTCGCAGATTATGAATCTGCTATCGGATTTTTAAAATTAAAAATGGCGGATCCAATATAACGGACAAAAATTATTTAAATTTTCTAGATTCGATTGATACTTATTTCAAATGGTTTTTGAGGTCGCTGATTATGAATCTGCAATTGTATTTTCAGAATACAAAATGGCTGATCCAATATGACGGACAAAAATTATTTAAATTTACTAGATGCACTTGAAGATTTCCTATCTGTCATCTCAAATTGTTTCATCAACATTTTCACGTTTTAAGTTTAAAAATATTAAGTCTTATGATAGAACAGTGTTAAAAGAAATTTTCAAAGCTAAGCCAGTTAGATTTGGAACAACAATTTTTTGATTGTGTTCTTCTGATGGATTTTCTTTGTATTTTGCCTTATTCTGACTATTCTGCCTAATAAATGGTCATCATTTTAAAATTTCAGGCGAATAGAATTGATAAAATAATTTTTGTCCGACATATTGGATCCGCCATTTTGTAATTAGAAAATCTAATTGCAAATTCATAGTCTGCGACCCCAAAAACCCCTGGGTAACAAAAATTAAGCGAATCGAGTAAATTTTAAAAAAATTTGGCGGCCATATTGGATTCGCCATTTTGAATTTTGAAAATACGATTATATTTGTCATGAGCGACCTTAAAAACATATAAACACTAAGTTCTGTTAGATTTCATAGCCATGGTAAATATCGGTGCACCATAAAAAAATTAAATAATTTTTTCCTTAAATTAGCGCCATTTTGGAGCCGCCATTTTATTTTTTTATTTTCGCTTTTGTAAATTTTGAAACTTCAATAAGTTTGTGCCAAATTGTGACACATGTATTCGTGTGAAAAAATGTTTTCAGTAAGAAATAATTATTTATTTTAATAATTAATCATTATTTTGAGCGACCCCGAAAACATAAAGAAACACTTCAGTTACTTGCATGAAGCATTTTTAGTATATGAAATTAAATCTTTAATTAAACGCAAAATTTCTAAAGTTTCAGGCGTTAATGGGTTAGTGCACCTAAAAAAGAATAAAATTGTGCTTAAAGGAGTGCCACCACGGCAATTTTAAATATTAAGAATTACAAATTTTTTTACAAATACTTGAATATATAATATAGGACGGTTTAATTTAATTTAATGTCGAAGTCGTATTTTATTAGAAAAAAAATCTCCAAAAATCGGCCTATTCTTTTCCTTGTCACAGTAGACTTCGGGGCTGTCCATAAATTACGTAAGACATTTTTTGGGTAAATTTGACCCCCCCTCCCCCCTTCGTAAGATTTTTTACATACATTAGCGCCATTTTTCCTATTGTTCGTAAGATCTTTCTGACCCCCCCCCTCCCCCCTAAATGTCTTACGTAATTTATGGACGGCCCCTTCCCCCTTAAAAAATAATTTTTACTGGGGAGACTTGTCCTATGGAGACTTGTCCTGAATTTGGCACTGTTTTAATAAACAATTTTTTTCTTGGGGAGAGATGTCCCGGGGAGACTTGTCCTGGGGAGACTTGTCCTGAATTTGTCACTGTTTTAATAAACAATCTTTTAATGGGGAGAGATGTCCCGGGGAGACTTGTCCTGGGGAGACTTGTCCTGAAATTGGCACTGTTTTAATAAACAATTTTTTACTGGGGAGAGATGTTCCGGGGAGACTTGTCCTGAATTTGTCACTGCTTTAATAAACAATTTTTTACTGGGGAGAGATGTCCCGGGGAGACTTGTCCTGAATTTGTCACTGCTTTAATAAACAATTTTTTACTGGGGAGAGATGTCCCGGGGAGACTTGTCCTGAATTTGTCACTGTTTTAATAAACAATTTTTTACTGGGGAGAGATGTCCCGGGGAGACTTGTCCTGGGGAGACTTGTCCTGAATTTGTTACTGTTTTAATAAACAATTTTTTACTGGGGAGAGGTGTCCCGGGGAGACTTGTCCTGAATTTGTCACTGCTTTAATAAACAATTTTTTTACTGGGAAGAGATGTCCCGGGGAGACTTGTCCTGGAGAGAATTGTCCTGAATTTCCCACGGTTTTGAAAAATTATTTTTACTAGGGAGAGATGTCCCGGGGAGACTTGTCCTGGGGAGACTTGTCCTGAATTTGTCACTGTTTTAATAAACAATTTTTTACTGGGGAGAGATGTCCCGGGGAGACTTGTCCTGGGGAGACTTGTCCTGAATTTGTTACTGTTTTAATAAACAATTTTTTACTGGGGAGAGGTGTCCCGGGGAGACTTGTCCTGAATTTGTCACTGCTTTAATAAACAATTTTTTACTGGGAAGAGATGTCCCGGGGAGACTTGTCCTGGAGAGAATTGTTCTGAATTTCCCACGGTTTTGAAAAATTATTTTTACTAGGGAGAGATGTCCCGGGGAGACTTGTCCTGAATTTGGCACTGTTTTATTATACAATTTTTTACTGGGGAGAGATGTCCCGGGGAGACTTGTCCTGAATTTGTCACTGTTTTAATAAACAATTTTTTAATGGGGAGAGATGTCCCGGGGAGACTTGTCCACTCATGGCATTATTTACATTTAATATTTACATTTGGGGAGAGATGTCCCTGGGAAGACTTGTCCTCTGGGAGGAGCTGTCCATGGGAAGACTTGTCCCATGGGGAGTTATGTCTCTGTGGAGACTTGTCCTGGGAGGACTTGTCCGGGGGAGACTTTCTGGGTGTGACTTGTCCTAACCCCGAATAATTTGGGTATAGATTAAAATGTTGGTATTTTGTAAACAGTATTTAGGCCCTGAAATGTTTATTTTTCATGAAATAAAAATAATATTAATTAAATTGTGAAACCCTGCACTAGTTTCGATTATGAAACGATGGTTTCCTGTATGTACGGGTGTTTCAAAATGAATGTCCCAATTATTATGATTATGTCTTTCAATTGGATTAAATCTCAATCGTTGCAGACAATTTCCGAATTCGTTGCATACAGTTTTCGGATTGTTTCATACTTGTCTCGGAATAAGATTTTGCAACACTTAATTTTAAATTGTTGCGGACTAATATCGGATTTCTTGCTTACAAAGTTCGGATTGCTTTGGACATTTTACGGATTAAGTTTTTTTAACTAGATTAAATTCGGCTTGTTGCGGACTGATTCCGTATTCTTTACATATTGATTTCTGATAATTTCGTACTTATTTTAGAAGAATTCTTCATCGGTCATAAATTCGGATTGTTGAGGACTAATTACGGATTGAGTTCGTAGACATTCAGGATTACATCGGAGTGTTTTCGGATTCAGGTTTTTATTCGGATTAATATCAGACTAACGCGAATCATTTTCGAACCTTTTTCGTACAGTTTTCGGACTAATCCGTACTAATCTGTACGTATTTAATCCGGAATTAGTCCGAAATTTTTACCAGGGATATCTGTTTTTAGCGTCCAACAATAGTCCGCTAACATATTCTTACTCCATTTCCCTTATTAGTGTTTCCCCATATCCTTGATATCTTGGTGAAATCTCTCGCCTTGTTCCTCGCGAGAAATCACCAAGATTTTCAGGAAATTCATCTAAATGTCAATCCAAAAAGTGAATTTTATAACTCATCAAACATCCCAGCTTTTTAAAATTCTGTACCATTTTTCCTACAATTTCTCTATATATGAGGCATTTTACGTGAAATGTCCTAAGTTGAAATTTCAACTTCTTGAAAAAAATTGAAACTCAGGGAATTTGTTGTTCTATCAAGTAAAAATATGCCCCAAAAAATATTTTTGATTTTTTCGAAATTTTGGAGGGGGGTAGAGGGGGGTCAATTTGACCAATTTTGCTAACACCGTCTACTTTGTGAATTTTTTCTGAACATACTTGTAATGGGAAAAAATTTTTAGAATATGTTTCTGAAAGGTTTTTTCGTCCTCTTTCCAATGGTGTATTTTATTTTTTAATAATTTTAAAATTTACCCTAATTTTTGATAATTAATATTTAATTTTCAATTTCCCAAAAATCGGTCCGTTTTTTTTTAAAATAAATTATTGCAAACGAAAGCTGAGGTTTTTTCCTATCTTCATGTAAATTATCAGAATGCCATTTTTTTGTTTCCGAGTTATTAAATTTCAAAGAATAAATTGCGTCCCGGGCGCCTCGTCTCACGCCGGTTGCCACGTGCTATACGTTTGGCTGCTAGCAAGTTTAAACATTCACCATTTCGACACTAATTATTTATTTGCCTTATGATTTTCCAGAAAACTTTTTTGGATCATAATGAACAACTTTCTAACTGAAAGTTCTCTGTTACTCAAAATTCGCCCGTTAAACGAGAGCCGTAAAGATTGTAGTTCGTGATTTTTACATTAATAAAGAAAAAAATTAATAACAATTTTGTTTATAAACAAAACCACTTTTTTCTTTTTTTATCATTCGTAGAATACATTAAGACGTATTTTCTTTTTTGTTTCATTGAAAAATATTTAAAATCATCTGAATTATCGCGAGTTGAAGTGAAAAATGTCATTAAATTTGCAGTTTTCAAAAAATCAATTTTTCTCAATTATTTCGAAAACGGTAATAGATAGAAAAAAATTTCATAAGAAAAAAATATGCAGAATGAAATTTTCTATAAGGATGTGTATTTAAAATATTTAAAATCAGAAGTTGAATTTTGAGTGTTCAGGGGACTTAGATTTCGGCCGAGAAAAATTTACGTGCCCTTCTACGATCCAGCCGCTCATATGTGGCTTTTTTTATTTCCTAGAAATTCCAAGCAAACTTTTTTAAAACTTGTCCAGGCTGCTTTTTCTTTGAGCCTTATCGTTTGTACAAATTTTTCGTCATATAACAACTTACGTATATCTGAGGCCCATCGAACACGCCTTCTTTGATTTTAGCGTCAGACAGTTTCGGAAACTTCTTCGATAAATACTCAAAACATTTACCATTTTTGTCCAAGGCTTTTACAAATCGACGATACTGAGGTATCCCTCCTCTGCATCGTAAACTTCTTTCCTTCTTTTGCCATAAAGGCATAATTTTAACCTAGAAACTTAGCCGAGAGAATGAGTTTAGTTCGAGCAGTCATGCATTAAAGACGTGTTTTAACGTCGTTCTTGTTTTCGACACATGTCAGTTTAAATTGGCTTAAATAAATAAAGTTGGTTTTGAAATAATTAAATTATAATAATATTTTTGAGAAAATAATTTTTGATACAGTGCTAAGACTAAAGGAATTGCAAATTTAATAAACAATTACCGTTTACCCCACATGGTCGGAGATTTTATATAACAACATTCTCAAAAAGGCAAATTGGAACCGGTAATAAAAGCATCTTATAAGGACTAAAATGAATCAAAGGACTGAAAAGCATCGATTGATTGTTAATCCTTCTATTTCCACTCCATCTACAACTATATGATCCTCCAATATTAAATTAAAACCAAAGTAAGGAAGTTCAATATTACAAAATAAAATATAAAAGAAAAATTTAACCGGTAAGTCTCTATGTATATAAATAAAGCTAAAGGTCCAAACTGACCTTCAAATCAAAATAATATAAATTAAAAGACTAACAAACATTCTATTTAAGCCAAACAGCTTATTTTGAATAAAATTCAGAAAACTAAATTAGAAAAAAAAGAAAAATTTTATATTCGAAATGCATGAGTTAATATATTAAATTATAATCCTGCCGGGTACTAAATCATGTCACTTAAAGAGAATTGAAATATATGAATTTTAATGTTTTATTTATTTATGAAATAAAATATTTCTTTAAGTTAAGCAAAAATCTAAATTATATATTAAATAAATTTATGATTCACAGGTGACGGGTCACAAAACTGGTAGAAATCTAGACCAAGTGGAGTTTGCAATCACCAAGAGTTGTCCAAGTTTTGGTTGAAATTTTTTAGTTTCCATACACGATTAATAAAATTCTCTAAACGAGTTTACGAAGGTTCGGTTTTTTTTAAAAAGCAGTACGAGTGTTGTTGGATAATTAAATATTAAAATTTTTATAAAAGGAGTTTTTTAAGGATTGTCGATGGTGATCTCAATTTCTCCCATTCATTACTATAAAATCTCAATTTAAGATAATAGACTTCTGTCTCATATGTCATTGATACATGATTGCAAAACTTCCAAACATTCAATCGGGTCTACGTCACTATCTCTGGAATCTAACATTGATTCTCTTTCTTTAATCTCTAATGAAATTAAAATTACTACTGAATTGAGTTTTTTAAAAATTATAAACAACATGAATACACAAGAAGAACATTCGCCGGATCAACAAAATTTATATCCAGACGAATTTCTCGTCTGGAATAACCCTACCTTGCGTCCTTCTCCGTCGTATGAAGAAAAACCTCATCCGCCTTATATATTGTTGATGGAATGTCAAACCAACACACTTAATATCGGGAAATTTAACCCAATAGCCATCGCGGATCTGATAGAAACCATCATCAAAGGTAAAAGAAAAATCCAACGCAGTAGTATAAACAGGGTCAAAATTACTTGTGAATCTCGTAAGGACGCGAATTGTCTGATTAATTCAACCGTACTTTCCTCTAGGTTCTACAAGGTATATATACCGAATACTCTTCTATACTCAAAGTGTGTCATTAAGGATCTAGACTGTTCTCTGTCAGTTGCGGAATTTATTACTAGATTGTCTCCAGACGTAATCCAGGAAATCGAATCAGTTAGACGTAGGATTACCTTTAATAAACATTTGCTCGAATCATTAGAGATTAGATTCTTTGGTAAAGACCCACCATCTAGTATTTTGGTCTCATCCTTTGAGTTTCCAGTAACCCCTATTACTAACAAGCCTATTAGGTGTTTTTTTTGCCAGCGATTTCGCCACGTCGAATCCCAATGTAGATCCAGGTATCCGAGATGTTTATATTGTGAGGACTCTCATGATGATCCCAACAAATGCGAGAATGGCTTGAGGAGAGCAGTTTGTTGCAACTGTCAAGGTAGACACCCTGCTTCCTCTACTACTTGTCCTATATATATTAGGGAATTCGAGATTCAGAAAATCAGGGCAGACTACGGCGTGGGTTATCAGGAAGCTGAAGAGATCTTACAATTGACTGAAAAAAACAAACCCAAAAATAATCCTACCGAGAATCATCAAGGCATTTCAGATCACAGTTCTAGACTTAGTTCACTTGACAGTAAATTGGAAACACTAGAAGATCTAACAATTATTTTTAACCCACGAAATAATCAAAACTCTCAAACAACAGAAACAAGTTCCCTAATGGACACTTCACAAAATCTTAGTATGAGTCCTGAAAATGAATCACAGAAAGGTACACAAGCTTCATTATCAGCGTTATCAAGCTATGCTACAAATCTGAGGTCCTTGAATAAAAATCAGGAAATAAATCGTCCAACTCTTGTTCCTTTGCCCACGAATTTCAATTCTGCAAAAGAAACTGTTTTCTACAGAATGCCTTCTGCTTCGAGCTCTCCGGAAGAGGTCAAAAATGCAATGAAGAGATTTAGAACTAAGTCACCTAGTACATGAATTTAAAGTCAAGGAGGTATTTCACAAAATGTTTTCTTACCTTTTTTATATACTTTTGTGAATTATAATAAGAGCAGTTTTAGTTTGATTAAATTGTATTTAAATCCTTCATTATTCAGGGTCACTCCACCCCCCCATAAGATTCGTCATATGAGCAGGGTGGTTTTGGTCCCTTAACATACAAATGTATATATTGATTAATTCCCCATATTTCTGGGTTGGCTCTGGTGTGTGGAGCCACTTTTAGAATCAAAGAAGAGATTTGGATATTAATTTAATTTTGATTAACGTAAATAGTTAACATTAAAACTGCGTCAATGATTTTTCATATTTAAAGGAATCAAGCACAGTCGATCTTAGGGAAGCAGCCAATATGAATTATTTCTTCACCAATATGAAAATTTAAAATAGGGGTTATTCATAACTTTAATTACAAAATTTATGCCTCTTAGTTTGAATCACATAAGTCTCTCATTTGACATTTTTCGGGGCCGAAAGAATATACCTAACTAAAACAAATATGTCTAATTAAAATATTATAAGAAGAAAGATTTATTGGATTGTTTAGTGAGCTATCGTACAAGCTCCTTCATTTAATTTAATTTTAAGTACTAGTTACTTTGAATTTCTAACTAAATAAAGACAAATTTAATGGTCGATCTTAGTGGAGCAGCTAGTCTTATATTAGTTCTAAATATGGGTTGAAGTAAATTTACCTTTATCTACTATTTTAATGAGAATAAAATTACGGTCGATCTCAGTGAAGCAGCCAAATTATATTTAATTTAAAGTTTTTTTTCTTCTCATCCAAAATGTTAAGCTCTTAAGAAGCAATGGTTATTAATCTGGCAGGATTATTCATCTAAAATACTCAAAATAAAATACGAATTTAGTAAACAAAATTTTAGAAATTTAAGAGACTAAACAAATTTTGATTAAAGCAAATATGACAGTAAACTCAATTAAAATCATTAACTGGAATGCCCATAGTGTCATTAACAAAAAGACCGACATTGAGACAATGATCTCTCAAATACAACCTCATATATTCTGTATAACAGAAACTTGGCTTGGACCAAATATCCCTTTTAACATTTACGGATATAACATACATCGCAAAGATCGTGAAAGAGGTAGGGGTGGAGGAGTCCTAATAGGAGTAGATAGAAACATAGTAACTTCAGCACTTGATATTTCAATTTCTGATTGGGGAGATATTCATGCCTCAGAAATATACGGATTAAATATTCATATAGAGCAGGGTTTATTTGAAATTATTGCGGTATACTCACCCTCAAATTCTCTTCCTGAAGTGGTCACCTGGAAGGAAATATTAACTTCATCACAGAATATTTACAGAATAGTTTGTGAAGACTTTAACGCTCACTCTCCTTCCTGGGGTTCTATTCATGCTAATCAAAAGGGAAACCTCCTCTCTCAAGCCATGGAGGATTGCGACGTCGTCTCAGTTAACAATAGGAGATCTATATTTATTCCTAGATTAGGAGAAATCTTAAATAATCTCGATCTTTTTCTTGTGCCGGTTTTCTTAATTAATCGTACTCATATTACGATAGAGGAGGATTCGTATGTTTCTGACCACTTGCCGGTCATTTGTGATATATCAATCAGGCCTTCGGGTGTAAATTCAAATTCTACTCATTATAATTTGCAAAAAGTTGATTGGTTTCTATTTTAACAATTAATGGAAAATGAGATAATTGAATTGAAAGAGGAATACGAACATAAGACTCCAGACTTGACCTTACAAAGCATGACTCAGACTATTCAGGACAATTTAATTCGAGCCGGTGCATACTCACCTATGAACAATTCCGGAAAAAGAAAACCCCAGCCCCTTTGGTGGAATCACGATTGTATGGAATTAATTGAGAGTAGGAAACATGCGTTGAGAATTTATTTGCAGGATCAAAACGAGCGAAATTTAATCGAATTTAAACGGGTCAATAATAAAATAAAAAGAGACTTACGGAAAATTAAAAGGGCTTCATTCGAAAAATTTTGTACAGATCTGGATTTTACAAAAGGCATGTCAAATATTTGGCGTACTGTTAAGGGACTTATGTCTAGGATAGGGGTAGTAACAAAAAACATACATACATCAGAAGACACTGCTGAAATCAAAAGGTTAAAGGAGGGACTTATTCGAAGAGAAGTTCCTGTTAGATTTCATAGCCTCATGGTGGTTGAAGATATACTAATAACCCGATGAACTAACCTTTTTCTGAATCCGAGTATTTATCCTCTTTATCTTTTTGTTATATCAGGTCTTCTCCAGGTCTGGATAGGATCTCTTACGAAGTAATCAGGAAATCATCCCAACCGGTTCAGGATTTAATACTTAAAATTTTTCACAAAATGTATATGACAGGATCATTTCCCGAGACCTGGAGGAGAACTCTTGTTAAATTTATTCCTAAAAACAGTAGCGGTTATAGGCCTATATCCCTTACTTCTTGTATGTCAAAATTGTTTAAACGTTTGATTCAGGGTCGCTTGGAGTATTTATCTGAGACATTGGGATGGCTTCCGGGCTTCCAATATGGCTTCCGAAGAGGGAGGTCGGTGGAGGATGCGGTTGCCTCTCTCGCCTCGGATATTAGTGAGAACTTTTCCCAGAATAGATCTACGGTAATTCTTGCCCTCGATATTAAGGGAGCTTTCAGTTCAATTCTTCCAGACTTTATCATTGCTGAACAAGGTGGAGTTCTATCCCCTTTTTTGTTTAGTCTAGCACTCAGAAACATCAGGGAGGTAGTTGACGAAGAGATCAAACTGATTATGTACGCAGACGATATTCTTTTATACACATCGCAGGAGACTCTAGAAGATTCTATCAAGGGAATTGAAGGAGCTTTTAAGCATGTCTCTACCTGGTTGTTGGATAGAGGATTAGAGATTTCGATTCCTAAAACCCAATTCATGGTAATTTCTAAAGAAAGAAAGGTAATCAATTCAAATCACTCTATTAATCTAATGGGACCGAATCAAGTTCAGCCTCAAATTTTAAATAATTCAAAGTCGGTCAAATATTTGGGGGTTATTCTTGATCAGAAGTTATCTCGGCATCCTCACATAGATTATTCAATACAGAAAGTGGCAAGGGCCAATAACGTAATTCGTACAATTTCTCGGGTAAACTGGGGGCCCTCACCTTCATCATTATTACATGTTTGTAAAGGTCTGATGGAGGCTATTTCTAAGTGGGGATCATTGTTTGTGTGGAAGGCTAGTGATACTCATTTAAAAGGCATTGATAGAGCCCTTTTTTAGCTTACAGAGCGCCCCTAGGACTGCTGAGAACGGTTCCGATCCCGATTTTGTTGTCTGAGGCAGGGACTCCTCATCCCGCCTACGCCAGGGCTGTAAGTTCACAGCAAGCATCTCTTAGAAGTTCGAGATGGTTGGAAAGTCCATCTATCAATAAACTCAATTCATTAGATCAAATATCTCGTATACTGCCTAAGAAAATTAACCCTGAAAAAATTGGCCTTTTGTCATCATTTCGTGCTACAGAGGGACTCAGAAGTTTGTTAATTACCACAAGTAAACCCTCTTACTTTGATTTATCATGAAAACAAATTTTAATGACCAACAACACCGACGTCACTTTAGGACATGATTTAAAAAAGGAGTCAAATCCAATATAAATATTGAACTTCAGAACTATATTGAGAATAAATATAATGATAGCATATGCATATATGCAGTGACATATATGACATATACGACATATATGACAGTGACGCTTCACACAACCCGATCACTCAAAGATCAGCTATTTCCTTTTATATACCAGCCATCAATTTGAGGTATGGTGTTCGGGTTTCATCTTTTCATTCGATCTTGTCATTAGAACTACTTGCCATTTCGTCCGCCATACAATTTGCTTCTTTTCACACTATTAAGAATATAATTATATTAACAGATTCTAAAAAATCGGTAAACTTGTTATCACACCCTATATACGGACAACATAAATCATTGGTACATATCCATTTAATAACGAAGTTAATCGATGAGTATACTAGCCTTGGACTCAGTAAAGTAACTTTTGTGTGGATACCAGGTCACTCTGAAATTTTAGGAAATGAGATCGCAGATAAACTGGCGAAGACTGCTACCGAATTCCCTTTGGTTCAAAGAAATAAAATCGCTTATGAGGATTTGAAAGTTATAGTAAAATTTGATCATGATTCTTGGACTAAGTTATGTTGGCCTTTTGGTACAATATCTGGATCTACTAATATTTATTATCAAAATATTAATGTTAAATCTAAAAGGCCATGGTTTAAAGAGTACAAAAGTCTTGATAGAAGCTCAATTAACTTGATTACCTCTTTAAGGACCGGCCATACTCGTACTGCAGAACATTTTGCCAGGGTCAATTGGAATTGTTTAATTAATTGTAAATGCGGTTTTCGACAAATGACTATTCGACATCTCTTATGTGATTGCACACTCTTCTCCACAGGGAGACCGAGAATACTAGAATACTTGTCCCGATTCCCTTCAGACACTACAGATCCAGTAGTAAACCTCAGAAAAGCCGCACTACTTTTATGGGATGGCATGCATATCGAATTGATAAAATTTTTTAAACAATCAAAAATATCAATTTAATTCTCTAGAAATCTCTTCTTTTTCTTTTAATTAACAAAAGCACTAGCATAATAATAATTAATACATTTAGCAATGATTCTTGATTTTCTTTAGGAACAAGTTACAAATCCTTTAATTTATTATCCTTAAAGGCAAAACAGAACATTTCCTAAAATCACTGCCAAATTTATTGAATACCAATAAAAACAATCAACAAATTACACCGAATCTCAGGAATCATTAACGCAAATAAACAAATTTATTATGAAAGGAAATAATGAATTTAAAACGTTCACAGAAAATTAAAAAAAAAAATTTTTTATCCCACATGCACAAAAATGGCGCTTTTATATAGCTGACGACAGGGAGTAAAGTCATTCATTTGTTCGACCGTATGAAAATGGCGACTTTTTTTTCCCCAAGGGCAAAAAAACAGCTGGTCCCATGCTTTTTTTTGCCCAAGGTAAAAAAAAGGCCGCCATTTTCATACAAGTCGAACAAGTGAATGACTTTTACTCCCTGTCGTCTGCTATCTGAAATCGCCACTTTTGTGCATTAGGAATAAAAAATATCGTAAGTAACACGGGAATAAAGGCAGCCAGTTTGTTTACGATGATTTTTGTGACACTTGTTCCGGTCTCGGGGCGCCTACGGCGCCCTCGACCTCCACTCGTGTCACAAAAATCACCGTAAACAAATGGCTGCCTTTATACCCTTGTTGCTTAATATACTATTTTGGCGTTCATCTTTAAGGAAAGGACAAATACATCTTTTCATCAATTCAGTCTTATCAAGAAATAAAACACGAACTACAAGTCAACAGTATTAAAGGGAAGATTCTACAGATTGCATTCAAAATCTCCCGCCAATTTATACAACTATATAAAGGCGCTAGCACAGCTCCTACTGCCCGCCTGCCTGCCTGCAGGTTGACATGGTAACACATAAGAGTAAGAGAGTCAGAAAATTCAAATTAAATGTTTTTTCTTTCTCACTCTTATGGCGCCTGCCTGCGCAGGCAGGCAGGCAGTGAGGTGAGAGTGTACCTTAATCAGTCAGATTTAAATTCAGTTCATACAGTCATGGCTATTTGACCCACGGGGACAACAGGCCAATAATCAAAACCAACCAACCTTAGCCAAGAATTCGTTGCCCGCCTTCACCACGGGGAGGTGTTCTAGTCGCAAAAATAGAAAAAAAGAAAATAAATAAACACGAAAACTAATTTTACATAGGTCAAAATTTTTGACATTGTAGTATCACAGAAATGCGATTAAATTTTAGTAAAACATTTACAGTAAACCATTTCTGGATTATAAAAAATTCAAATTTAAAATTAGCGACTAGAGGAAACACCCAAGTACCAAGAACCAAGAAAATCTGAGAACAATTTCATCGTAAGTCGTATTGGATACACCATTTTGAATTTTTAAAATCCAACATCAGATTTGTATTCGGCGACCTCGAAAATCCCCACGGAGTAGCAAGTTTCATCTTTTAAAATATTTTAACAATATATATAATTTTATAAACAAAAAATCTGTTTAAAGTATTTAAAAGTATAAATAAAAAATAAAGATAGAAAATAAAACATGAACGTACTATAGGTACATAGAGAATTATAGGTTTATTTTTGTTTTTTTTGGTTCTGTTTTTTAGAAATTTTTAAGACAGTAAAAAAATAGGTTGAGCAATACAAAATTTTTATATTAAATCAATTTTAACTTAAATGATCGAAATGTGCCGAAATACTTCTCAGCTGTTCGCTTGTGTATAGTCACTATTCTCTTTCACGAGAAGGCACTCGACAGCAGTGGAGGACTTTATAATATTATTTTTCTAGAATTTTACGTTCAAATTATAATTATAATTGTGCAAAGAGAGCATTAGATATTATAGATTCTAGTAAAAATGGTCAAATGTAGTAAACAAATTTATTCCCTTTAATATAATCGAAATTATAGAAAAGTGGACGGAAACCGGTGCAAGCACGTTATAAGATTTCGGAAAATTTATATTAGTTAGACATTTCAAATTTTCAAAACTTGACTTTAAACTCATAATCAGCAATCAGTCTTTTAAAATTTTCAAAATCTGATTTTATGTTCGAAATTAGTGACGCTAAAAACTTACGTGTAAGATTTTGCAGGACAATCCGATGAATTAAAAATTTTCCGTTCGCCATATTGGATCCGCAATTTTTAATTTTCTTAATCTGACTTTAAATTAGCAATCAGCGGCCTTCAAAAGCCTCTGAGTGAAAAGTGTCAGGATAATTCGACGGATTTAAAATCTTGCGTTTGCCGTATTGAATCCGCTATTTTGAATTTTTGAAATCTATCTTCAGATTCTTTGAAAGGTAACACATTTTTTTAAAGATTAACTCTTTATTAAAAATTTTAGTTCGAACTCAAGTTAATACATCGTCTTATTATTATATTCGATCAAAAATAATGAGTTACATAAATAAAAGAGAGTTATTTGAAAGGTTGTATGAATGTAGTTTTTGTTATTTAGATCACAAAACGTCATAGCGGATTTATAAGGAAAATGTGCAGACAGCTTTACAGAAACCATAAATGGCTGATTCTATTTCAATTCATGTAGGGCAAATAGGTTAAAAATTTTAAATCAAGTTAAAGGTAATTTTTCTTGTTCTTTAGGACAAATGAAGAGACACGTATTTTTTTATTTAGCGAAAAAAAATTTTTTTAGCTGAGTTCTGAGTGTTTGAAAATTTTAGGACATATCGTGATTTTAGACCTTAACAGCTGACAAATTATTTACAAATCTTTTTAGTTTTTGCAAAAATAAATATTTTTCAATTTTTTTTCTTGATTTTAGTAGTGTTTTTGATACTTTTTCTTTGCAAACTTGAAAATTTGAAAAACTTTGAAAATTAACAAAATGGCGGCCATTTTTCGATAAATCAAAAAAGTCAATTTTCTCAAAAAGATCAATTTTTATTTTTCTTAAAATTTTTGTGTGATTACTAGATGAAAAAAGGAACTTTTTCCAAAAGGTTTTAAGTCCGCTAAAACTGTTTGGAAGTCGCTATAATTTTTTTCAGAAAATAACAAATCTCATTATTTTCTCTCAAAATCTGAATCAGTGAAATTCCACTGAAAATCAGTGAAATTTGACTGAGAATCAGTGACTCTATTCTCTTGATTTGAATCATTGGAATTTCACTGAAAATCAGTTAATTTTGGTACTTTTTATTTGCAAACTTGAAACTTTTGAAAATTAACAAAATGGCGACCGTTAAATTTTTTTGGTCGCCATTTTGAATTATAAAATTTTAACCAAATATTCTAACTCAATGACCCCAAAAACCTCTAAATGAATATTTTTATTCAATTATTTTTAGTATTTTTAGTTTTCGATTTTTTGAAAAATGGCCGCCATTTTGTTAATTTTCAAAATTTTCAAGTTTGCAAATAAAAAGTAGGTAGCAAAAACACTACTAATCATCGAAAAACATAAACATGCAAAATATATATATGCCGATACATTACTGAAAATAATAAGATTTGTTATTTTCTGAAAAAAATTATTGCGACTTCCAAACAGTTTTAGCGGACTTAAAACCTTTTGGAAAAAGTTCCTTTTTTCATCTAGTAATCACACAAAAATTTTAAGAAAAATAAAAAATTATGTTTTTTGAGAAAATTAACTTCTTTGATTTTTAGAAAAATGGCCGCTATTTTGTTAATTTTTAAAATTTTGCAACTTATCAAGTTTGCAAAGAAAAAGTATCAAAAACACTACTAAAATCAAGAAAAAAAATTAAAAAATATTTATTTTTGCAAAAACTAAAAAGATTTGAAAATAATTTGTCAGCTGTTTAGCTATAAATTCACGATATGTCCTAAAACTTTCAAACACTCATAACTCAACTAAAAATTTTTTTTCGCTAAATTAAAAAATACGTGTCTCTTTATTTGTCCTAAAGAACAAGAAAAATTACTTTTAACTTGATTTAGAATTTTTAACCTATTCGCCCTGCATGAATTGAGATAGAATCAGCCAAATATTAATCTGATATTGAAGAACAATATTTATCAGTCTAAATAATTCAACAATCGAAATTTACGATATTGATTATAGCATATTCGAATATAATTATGTTAAATTTCACATGATAAATTAAACGATACTCGTTATTTGTACAATATTTTAGCAGGGAAAAAAGAACTTATTTATTAAAACAATACCCGAGTCGAAATTTAAGCCCTACTTTCACCCTGAATTTTCAGGGTCTATTGAGTGTTAGGAGCAGTAAAGTAGGGTCTAATTCTAATACAATTAGACCCTACTTTGACTCCCAAAACAGGCGGAAATTTGACAATCTTCCATTTGGAGCAGCAAAGGAGGGTCTACTTCTAAGAAACCTATACCGTACTTTTAAACCTCGTAGACCCTACTTTCATACTCCTAGACCCTACAATTAGAAAAAGAAAATTTTGAATTATTTTTTAATGCATTACTTGAAACACTGCAAATGCAAAAAGTTAGAGGTGTGCATTTAATCGAGTCGAATCGAAAATTATTCGACTCGACAACAGAAAATTCGAATCGAAAGTAAATTCGAATCGAAATACCAATTCGAAGTTTCGAATTTCGAATTGGCCGATTCGAATCGAAAGAAAATTCGAATCGAACTACCAATTCGAAATTCGAAGTTTCGATTCGAAAATCGGAGTTTCGAATTGTACAACTCAACTCGGTTATTTTATTTGCACAATTATTTTGACAGAAATCCTAACCTAAAATTAGTAGGCTGGTATTCATAATACAGCGAAAATAATTCTTTTTTAAAAATATGAGTCGCTTATGCCATAAAATACAAAAAAAAATTGAAATTTATGTTACAAAAATGAAAAAATTCCTTTTTTAAAAAAAAATATTTCAAATTTTTTTCCAACTTCTGCATTTTTTTATTTTAACACAAAATCAAGGAAAACAATTGAAGATTAAAGTATTTTTTTATCCAATAAACCTAATTCCCTCGTAATGAAAAATCGTGTAATGTTTCTTTGATAACTTTAAATCGATTATTCTTAATAATTTTCAAAAAAGTTTTTTGAGAATTTTCAAATCCATTACTCTCTAAATCTGAATCAGCGATAAGTATGCCACAATTTCAATTAGCGTATATGGTCAAAATCGCGGAGCATGTAACGTAACAGTCTTTTTGTTTTGTCCATAACTTTTAACAAACAAGGAATTAATAAATTTTTATGTTTGCATCTTAAAATATATTTTTTTTAACAATATTGCATAGGAATATAAATTTTTTTGTATTTACCAATTAAAAGTTATAAACGTTTTAAAAATACTGTTACGTTACAAAAGTTTCGTTTTTCGCGATTTTGACCATATGCGCTGTGAATTAGTGAAATTTCACTAAATAATCAGTGAAACTTCACTGATTAATTAGTGCATATACGCTGTTTTAAAATAGTGGCATACTTATCGCTGAGAATCAGTGAAATTTCGCTGATTCAGATTTAGAGAGTAGTTTACAATATTCAATTTTACGAAATTTCAAATATTCCTAAATTCTTCAATTAAATAAATATTAAAAAATAAAAACTTAAAATAATATTTACAAAATTCAATTAAACTTTTCCAAAATTGAATTATTTTTAAAAATTAACGCTATATTGCTTTTAATATTTAATTGTGGTATAAAATTTTAACTGAAATTAATTTATAAATCAATTTTTGTTAGAAAATTCTACGAGAATTCAATTATTTAAATACAAAAATAAATAATTTCTTAAATAATTGAATGTTTCTTAAAATTCAATTCCAATAAAAAATCATTGTCAACAAATTGTAATAAAATTATTAAGAATAATGATATTTTTCGAGAAATTTGATTAAAATTGCATTAAAAATAATTGAAATTCTGCAATGAGTTTTATTATTTGCGAAAATAATTGAATCCCTAAGAAGAATTTTATTATTTATAAGAATAATTGGATTTCTGTAAATTTATTATTTATACGAAAATATTTTATTTTCTGCAAAGATGAATTTTATTATTTTAAGTAACAACACAAATGTTGAATTTCTGTAAAGTATTTTATCATTCATGAATATAATTGAATTTTCGAAAAGAATTTCATTCAAATTTAAGACAATAAATAAATTCCTTAGAGAAATTTTGTAAAATATTTTAAAAATAATTGAATTACTGCGAAGTCTTTTACTAAAATTTGTGACTATAATTAAATTCTTTTCAAAATTTCAATTAAAATAGTATTGAAAAGTTGCATATGCAAAGAATTTTATTAAAATTTAAAAAAAATGAATTCCTGAGAAGAATTTTATTATTTATGAAAATAATTGAATTCTTGCAAAGAATTGAATTATTTTCAATATTTTCAATATTTCCGAAAATTCAAATACATACACAAACTAATTAAAAAATTTAAATTAAAACAATTAAAATTTTTAAGAATTATAATCATACCTATTTATAAATTAAAATTCCACAAAAAATAATTTTTTCAAATTATACAAAAATTCTTCAATTTTTCTTGAACAAACTACAAACAATAAGCAAAATATTTTCTTCACTTTCAACACATTATTGATATTTGTATGTTATTTATATATTAAAATTATAGAATAATTGTGCGAATAAAGTAACCGAGTTGAGTTGTACAATTCGAAACTCCAATTTTCGAATTTGCTAGTTCGATTCGAATTTACTTTCAATTCGAATTTTGCACACCTCTACAAAAAGTACTCCAAATTCATAAATACTGCGTCTATATACACTTCGTGTATATAGACGCTATAAAACACATAAAATTCCACTTTTACTCATCCCAAGTGCTTCAATTGAATCTGAGCAAATCTTCAAATTTTTCTTTTTCTAATTGTAGGGTCTAGGAGTATGAAAGTAGGGTCTACGAGGTTTAAAAGTACGGTATAGGTTTCTTAGAAGTAGACCCTCCTTTGCTGCTCCAAATGGAAGATTGTCAAATTTCCGCCTGTTTTGGGAGTCAAAGTAGGGTCTAATTGTATTAGAATTAGACCCTACTTTACTGCTCCTAACACTCAATAGACCCTGAAAATTCAGGGTGAAAGTAGGGCTTAAATTTCGACTCGGGTACCCTACACCCAATAGACCCTGAAAATTCAGGGTGAAAGTAGGGCTTAAATTTCGACTCGGGTAAATTTCAATTTTTAACCATAAATATATTATTCCCTGCTTAAGAGTTATAACACTTCACCATTCGCGGATTTCATCCCCTAAACATCGCAAAAGCAATGTATATATTCAGGTTTAGAATGATCTAAAGAGACCTATATAAATAGGATAGAACTATTAACCTTTTTCTTTTTAAATAAACATTTATTTGCATACAAATAAATTCGTGCATATCAAAAACTTTAATAAACATTTCAAGAAATATAAAATTAAAAAAAAAATTTCTCGCACTTATTGCAATTATAAAGGATTATAATTGATCGAATGATATACAATATGTACTAACGGTCTAGAAACTCCTTCTCCTTTTAAATAGGTTAGTTTATATAAAAAATACGTACATGAAACATTGATGCGCTAATGAAAAATATTTATGACCGTTAGTGCATAGAACTAGTAATTACATACAGTTGTTAATTGTTTCTAGTTATTAGTACCGTTTTAATATCAATATCAGATTAAAATTGTTATAGATGTAAATGCAAATCTTGTCTGACTGAAATGAAAAAGGTTATAGTGAAGAAAAAATTGCAAGAAGAATTTCAAGTGACTGAAGACTATTAACCCTTCCCAGGTAGAAAAGTTAACGTTAGCTAATGCTACTAACGTTAACTAACATTAGGCTAACGACATTTTTTGATCACTAATATTAGATTAAAACGTTAGTTAACATTAGTCTAACGTTAGTTAACGTTAATTAACGTTAGTCTAACGTTAGTAACATTAGCTAACGTTAACTTTTCCACCTGGGTTTCTTTGAGGACCCGTGTTGCTTTCAGGCAACATGAACATTTTTTTATTAACTCGTGCATAAATTTCTTAATTTTCAATACTGTATATTGAAACAATAATTTTCACATAGTCTGAAAAATTTCGTATGACAGACACTGGTCTTCAAATAAAAAACTTTAATAACTTTCCCTGAAAAGTTTGCTTAAAAATAAAAAATCGCGATTTTTTAAGAAAAAATTTGGTCCTCAAAGGGTTAATCTATCGTTAAAAGTACTCGCTTATTTTCACCTTCGGAGACCTTAAATTGTATCTGCGAAAGTAACGCGTGCCTTTTAAAAGAATTAGAAGAAGAAGTAGAAGTAGACGAAGGAGATAAGGAGTCCCTACTAAAAATCCCTGTATAAGATCTTGTACAAGAAAATGCACACGTTCAGCAGCTGAACTTGTACAAGTTCTGGTAAGAACATGTACAATTTCTTGTACCAGGATTTGGAACAAGTTCTTGTATTAGAACTTGTACAAGAAAATGTACGAGTACTTGTACAAGAAAATAAAGTTGCACATGAACCCGTACAAGATTTTGTACAAGATCTTGTACAAGATCTTGTACGGGTTCATGTGCAAGTACTTGTACATTTTCTTTAAACATTATTTTTAAGTTGTAAAAATTAAAAACATTAAAGGTTGCGCAGTAGTTTTTATAAGCTTTTAGAGCTGCGCAATAGTTTTTGGCTTGCCTAAAGTGGAAAGTCTTAATGCTTATAAGTTATTAAAATGCTAATTTAAAAAAAAATTTATTTATTAATTTACTTAATCCAATTTTCTAAAAAAAAATTATTTATAAATATACTTGTGCAAGAACATGAACGTGTTCATGTACAAATACTTATACTTGAACTTTTACAAGTTCTTGTACAAGTTTATTTTCTTGTACAAGTACTCGTACATTTTCTTGTACAAGTTCTAATACAAGAACTTGTTCCAAATCCTGGTACAAGAAATTGTACATGTTCTTACCAGAACTTGTACAAGTTCAGCTGCTGAACGTGTGCATTTTCTTGTACAAGATCTTATAGAGGGATTTTTAGTAGGGGTGGGAGGAGTTGAAGTAGAAGACGAAGAAGAAAAGAACAAAATGGACCAAAGAGCATGAGTTCGATGGCAAAGACAGTTGAGTAACGACTGACATGGGCTGTGATTGCAGCTGCAATGGAGATCGAACGACGAGTTACGCTTGCGAGCAAGGCCGCCATCACAATTCTACGTAAGGAAGTTTAAAGTATGTACGAACTAAAGAGTTGCGAATTTCTTGGTATAGAAGAGGCCTGCTACCAATCGTTGCTACACGCGAGGTACAATGTTGCCATCATTCCAATGGTGGTACCAGTCAACGAATTAATCCTACAATCCGGTTATTCAAAATTAGAAGCCATGAAACTTATTCAACAAACATTGCACGATGAGGGGGAGAAAAAGCTATAACTTCCTCCATTCAAGTACCTTTGATTCTTAAGTACACTTCAATTTATAATTTTTTTATGTCTATACTGAAAACAATTTAGGATTTGTTTATATTTTTCAACTAAAATATCTTCTGAATATATCAGACATTTATATATTGTTAGGACGCTCCTAAAATTGAAATTCAAGAAATTGTCCTTAAGATGGAAAACATTTGCAGTCGCCGAACATCGAACCTTAACCTTTGCTGACGTTAGAAGGTAAAAAAATCATATTTCCGTTCTAGGGTTAATGTGATATTTGCTGAAACAACAAAAATTAGGAAACCATGTACAGTAGTAGAACCTCGATAAGTCGAAGTTGAAGGGAAACGCTGAAAACTTCGAGTTAAAGAGGTTTCGACTCATAGAGGGTTTCGAGTTATAGAGGTTTCTGAAAATATAATTCAACATATAGAGGTTTTCACATACTGTATATTTCCTTAATAGAAAAACAGCTATTTTTTTTGGCTGGAGTTTGAGAGTGACGGTCTTGATTGGTTGTGAAAATGACATGATGACGGTCGCGAGTGGTTGAAATACGGTGATGACGGTCGTGATTGGTTAAAATCCGATGATGACGGTCGCTAATGGCTAAAATTTCATGATGTCGGTCGCTGTTGGTTGAAAATATCATGGTGACGGTCGCGATTGGTTGAAAGACGATGATGACGGTCGCTATTGGCTAAAAACCGATGATGACGGTCGCTATTGGTCAGAAATCCTAGCAGAGACGCTTGCTATTGGTATATTTTCTTTGTTTACAAGAGCTTCAACAGTAGTTACAGTTTACAGTAGTTACAGTTTATTATAGATTTTTACAGTATATAATACAGAAAAATAAAAGTGCAAAGTTAAGAACACGTTTTTTTCTCTCTTCAAAATTAAAAAAAAATAAAACAAAAAAATTTTGTGATTAAAAATAAGGATAAGGAGGTCAGTTTTAAAAAATTGTGTAAAATACTACTTTTTAATTATATAAAATAATTTTTTTTTTGTAATTAAGAATTGCAATTAATAAATTAATATCTTTCCCGTCTAAGTCACTAACATTATCTACTTTTTCAACAATTAAACTTGTAAAGAAATTTAAATAACTTTCTAGAATCAGTTAAAAAATCCTTGAGCTCATTCTTGAGTTTGCCTTGTTTTATTAAAAACTTAATATAATTTCAGAATAATACTTTACATGGTTTAATATTTTTTAAATGAATCTTAAACAAGTACCCAGTTTTTTATTATAAAAAAATTTATGTTGTTAAAAAAAAGAATATTTTTTACTTCAGTTCAAAATTAGAGTGTTGAAGGTAATAAACAAGTGCCATAATATTAAGGTGCCAGTTTCAGAATCATGTTATTGACTTATTTTAGAAGTAATTTTAATTACTGATTTTTAACCCTCCGTCACACACCTAGGGAGGGATTCCCTCTACAGTTTTAGTATTTTTTAAATAAATTTTGTTTTCCTCATTGCAAAATAAAATCAATTTCTATACCTTTCGACAATTTACTCCTGAACACATTTCTAAAAAAACATTTAGTTTAAACATAATTAATATTTAATTATGAAGCTTTAAAGCCAGAAAAAACTCGAAAAAGTGAGGTTATGTTAAATAAAAAAATCAAGTTTTCAAAACATTTTTTGTTCCACTGTCGGTTAATGACAAAATTATATTATAAATATAATTAAAATGAATTGCTTAATGATTCTTTTGCTTATTTGTTAATGTTACCTACATTATTTTTACATGTCAAGTGGAATTCCTTCGAAGATGTGCATTCGTGTAATTAATTTTTATTTTTAAGACCGAAAATTAATTTTATTAATTTTATAATTCAGAATAATGTACTACATATTTGTAAGTTTGTGTTAAAACTAAATTTTTGTTGATTCCTTTGTTTATGTTGTAATGTTGCTTATTTTACAATGTGGTGAGGAATTCCCTCTAAACGTGTGTAAAGTCGTAATTTTTTCTCATGTGTGTGACGGAGGGTTAACTTTAAATTCTTAAAAATTGGTAAAAAATTAAAGCTTAAAGTGACCATCTGTACTGTTCATTTTGAATTATTTTTAACTGACTAAAATTTAAATTTCTTTAATTTATAAAAATTTTGTATTTTCTTATAAATATAAAAATAAAGTAATATAAATAATATAATAATAATATAATAATAAAATAATATAATTTTTTAATTTCTAAATTTTTGAACTTTATTATAAAAATGTTTTTGTGTAAAAAAATTAGGTAGGATAGTGTTGTATTACTATGATTACTATGAGTTGAAATAGTTAAAGCATTGCAATTTTAATTATAGAAGGGTGTTATCACCCTAAATAAATACCCTAAATAAATACACCACAAAAATTAGCAGAAGGTCTAGACCTTCTGCTAATTTTTGTGGTGTCCATATTTAAATTTTTTTTTCACCCTACTTTTGAAAATTTTTTCGTAAAAGAAAATATCAACTTTTAAGTATATTTTTTGCATTTATTCTCACCGAGATTTTTTAACTTAATTATTTAGGTCCCCTGAAGAGAAACCTAAAGGTATTTGCTAAATATCTTTAGTCAGATTCTTTATATTTGTTGTTAAAGCCAAAAACGCACCCTGGGGCGAAAAGTTAAATGTATTTTTACATGCACTGAGAAAAAAATGCTATTGAATCTATAGCACGCATATTCACATACGTTCAAAAGCAGATGTTATTAACTTAATGCGAAATGTAATTCATTTTATAGCATCGCTATTGAATCAAAGAAGTCATTTTTTTATTTAAAAGCAGTGCTATAAAATAGACTACATATCACATCAAGTTAATGACATCTGCTTTTGAACGTATGCGAATATGCGTGCTATAGATTCAATAGCATTTTTTTCTCAGTGTGTTGTTAAATTTTTTTTTATTTTTCGTTTTTTTGGGCTTATTTGTTTAAAAATGATTTATTTGACATTAGGGAATTACTCTGTCAAAAAATAAAACCGTTCACGTAAAATAAACCAAAATTTTTTTTTTGAAAAAATGTTTTTTTAACTTTATAACTGTTCTAAAGCTTTTGTTCAATAAACACTATCTTTTATTAACCCTTTAACTGCCGGCTGAAAAACACTAAATGTGCCCAGAATGCCAAAAAATAAAAAAACGTCCAATTTGTCTGAAACTTGTTACTCAGGGGTTTTCGGGGTCGCTGATTACGAATCTGATGTCGGTTTTTCAAAATTCAAAATGGCGGATCCAATATGGCGGACGGTTTTTAAAAAATTAATCCAAATGACCTGAAATTCGTTACTTGGGGGTTTTTGGGGTCGCTGATTACAAATCTGATGTCGGTTTTTCGAAATTCAAAATGGTGGATCCAATATGGCGGACGGATTTTTATAAATTGATCCAAATTAAAAATTGCGGATCCAATAAGGTGTAAATTTTTTTTTAAATTTGGATTCACTTGAAACTTGTCACTTGGGGATTTTCGGGGTCGCTGATGACGATTTCGATGTCACTTTTTCAAAATTCAAAATGGCGGATATGTTTTAAAAAAAAATTTTGATTCTCTTGAAAATTCTCACTCAGGGGTTCTCGAGGTCGCTGATGACGAATCCGATGTCTGTTTTTAAAAATTAAAAATAGCGGATCCAATATGGCGGACATTTTTTTTTTAAATTATTTTTATAATAAAAGTAGAACAAATTTTACAAATGCCGGTTTCATAGAACAGCTATAAAGAGAGAGCAAAAATTGAAATTCCATTGAAATGTCCTAACGCATTTAACCTTTTTAATAAGTTCATGGGTGAAGTGGATCTCCACGGTATGCTATATTGGATCCGCCATTTTGAATTTTGAAAAACTGACATCGGCTTCGTTATCAGCGACCCCAAAAACCCTCGAGTGACAAGTTTCAAGCGAATCCAGTTTGAAAAAAAATGTCCGCCATATTGGATCCGCCATTTTGAATTTTGAAAAACCATCATCATATTCGTAATCAGCGACCTCGAAAACCCCCGAGTAACAAATTTCAGATAAATTAAATCAATTTTTTAAAAAGTTATCCACCATTTTGGTTCCGCCATTTTGAATTTTGAAAAACTGACATCATATTCGTAATCAGCGACCTCGAAAACTCCCGAGTAACAAATTTCAGGTAATTTGGATCAATTTTTAAAAAAGTCGTTCGCCATATTGGATCCGCCATTTTGAATTTTAAAAAACCGACATCATATTCGTAATCAGCGACCCCGAAAACCCCCGAGTAATAGATTTTAGGCGTTTTTAGACATTTTTAAAATAAAAATCCATTGTTATTGTCCATGGCAAAGATTTAAAAAAATTTTCTAAAAGTGTTGTTTTTAAAAATTTATAACATTTTTATAATTTATTGAATTTATAAACAGAAATGTGCGTCACATTCTGCATAGCGTTGACTTTTTAGAAATCATTTTATTTTTAGTTTTCAGACATTTTTGCCTTTTTTACATCAATTTTTATCATGGCAAAGATTGTCAGTTTTCCGGTAGTCCGAGCAAAGTCCGAAATGGCAAAGATCTTTGCCATCGGCAGTCAAGGGGTTAACTAAATTACTTTATTATGAATACTTTAACTTATCTACTACTTAACACCTATCAGAAAACAGTTTTAGTAGGCTAGAAATAGAATTTAACATTTCGCCACAGTCTCCCCTACATTTTGCAAAATGAAAAAATTATTTATAGCACTAACATGTAGTATTTACACAATTTTCGCAGATAGTGTACAATTAATTAAAATTAATTTAATAAATGGTAATAAATCATTTATCAGAGAATAATTTATTCCCATCAAAAACATCTTTGATGTTTTAATATAATGGGTCATAATGAGTGAAACAATTTTTAAAAAAATTTATTATTAAAGTAATTTGGTGTTGAAGTTCTGGATCATTTTATTTTCAAGTTATTATTACTTTGAAACAAATAATGATAATAAAGTAATTTCTTTTAAATAAAGCTTAATGTCTATAGTTTAATGATAAAATAAAAAGATTGTTAAAAAATTAAAATTTAAAATTGTTATTAACAATTCTTATAAACAATTGCAAATTCAAGATTGTTCTTAATATTTTGGGAAAATTAAATTACATCAATATGTTTTGCACATTAATATGTGCAAAACTCTAAGTATTAATTTAAAAAAATTGTCGCCTGTATTTTGGCAGAAAAATCTACACAATTTCTATAATATAGAAGGTTACTGATTTTTCTTTCTTTAAATAATCGATCCTTGGAGTTTTGCCATAATTTTTCAAGTGTCCGGTTTCAATTATTTTGGCCCTAATATAAGTAAAAATATTATAAACTAATGGAAAATATCTGTAGCGTTTTTACTTTGTAATTTCCATATTATGAACACAATTAGTTTTGTAATATATATATATCTATCCCTATAATATAAAATCATTTCGCCGCCGCCGCCGCTGATTCAGTCATTTCTAAGGGCCCCTTAGAAAAGGAACATAGTCAAGGTTGGTCCACTGTTAATATATGCCAAAATATAGGTCAATTTTGAGGCCAGTTTTGACCTAGACGTCAAAATTTGACAAAGAATTCCCGCTACCCTCAAAATTTAGGTCAATTTTGAGGGAAGTTTTGACCTAGACGTCAAAATTTGACAAACAATTTCCACTACCCTCAAAATTTAGGTCAATTTTGAGGGCAGTTGTGACCTTCGCATCAAAATTTGACAAAGAATTCCTGCTACTTTCAAAATTTAGGTCAATTTTGAGGGCAGTTGTGACCTTCGCATCAAAATTTGACAAAGAATTCCCGCTACTTTCAAAATTTAGGTCAATTTTGAAGGCAGTTTTGACCTAGACGTCAAAATTTGACAAAGAATTCCCTCTACCCTCAAAATTTAGGTCAATTTTGAAGGCAGTTTTGATCTAGACATCAAAATTTGACAAAAAATATCCGCTAACCCCAAAATTTAGGTCAATTTTAAGGGCAGTTTTGACCTAGACGTCAAAATTTGACAAACAATTTCAGCTACCCTCAAAATTTAGGTCAATTTTGAGGGCAGTTGTGACCTACGCATCAAAATTTGACAAAGAATTCCCGCTACCTTCAAAATTAAGGTCAAGCTTAAGGGCAGTTTTGACCTAGACGTCAAAATTTGTCAAACAATTTCCGCGCGCAGACTTAATGATGAGGTGAAGTTTGCCATCTGACCTAACAATGTAAGGTAATTTTTAAATTGTGTTTGCTCTTACACCTATCATTTTGACCTAATTTTGACGTTTTTTTTTACTCTGTTATTTAGTTACGTGATAATCTATGTGTAATTTGACTTTTATTTAACTACAACTTAAAAAGGGAAAATAAAGGACAATAAACGTATCTAGGATACGTCAAAATCTATTTAAAATTTAACGTCTTTTTAACCTACAGTGTAAAATCGGTCAAAATATATGTCAAAGTTTAATCTAATTTTTGACATATAGATAAAAAAAGGTCCATAACGATTGTTACATTACGTCAAAATCTATGTGTATTTTGTCATATATGTATTGTATGTAATTTATTGAGATGCATTCATATTAAGAAAAAATTACTTTAAATTTATAAAAATTAAAATAAATATAAAAATAGAGGAGGGGGGTTGGCGCGCGAAGCGCGCAGGGGGGCAAAGCCCCCCTAGTATATATATATATATATATATATATATATATATATATATATATATATATATATATATATATATATATATATATTATTTCAATATTAAATATAAGAAAAAACTCTAATAAAAATATAATATACACTACCAGTTAAAATTAAGAGACCATACCCAGTAAAAAAAATTCGATACACGGACCGCGGAGTTCGTATACGAGCTAGGAAGCTCGTATGAGAAATATGAGAAAACTCTTATACGAGCCTTTTCTGTAATGAGAAGTGTATAGATGCTTGTATACGAGGTGACTTTTAAAGCATTTTTCTTAATATAACACTATTTTAAAGTAAATGTAGATAATAGAAATGAATTTTCAAAGTAAAACGAAGCTTAATTTATAAAGGAAATGAAATTTTAAGAAAAAAAGAATAATTTTGTTCAAAAAATTTATTCACACTGAAAAAGGTTAGAATTTGAAAATTCCTTGTTACTCTAACTAACCGACATTAGATATTTCTCGTATACGGTAAGCAGATTTTGTATTAAATTTAATTATTTTATATAAGAACATTTATATAATTAATAAATAATAATATATTATTAATTAGCAATGAAGAAAAACTTATTTATTCTACCGCCAATACAAAATCGTGCTTACCGCATCCGAGAAATATCTAATGTCGGTAAGTTAGAGTAACAAGGAATTATCAAATTCTAACCTTTTTTCAGTGTGAATAAATTTTTTGAACAAAATTATCCTTTTTTTCTCTTAAAACTTCATTTCCTTTATAAATTTAGCTTCGTTTTACTTTGAAAATTCATTTCTCTTATCTATATTTACTTTAAAATAGTGTTATATTAAGAAAAATGCTTTAAAAGTCACCTCGTATACAAGCATCTATACACTTCTCATTACGGAAAAGGCTCGTATGAGAGTTTTCTCATATTTCTCATACGAGCTACCAAGCTCGTATACGAACTCCGCGGTCCGTGTATCGAATTTTTTTTACTGGGTATCATGTACGGAAACTAAAATTTTTGTATCTTTTAAGTTTTAAAATATGTTTAAATTTTGAATAGATCAAGATCTTTTAGAAGTCATTTGATCAATATTTTATTTAGACATTTTAAAAAAATGATAATTTTAAATGTTTTACAAAAATTTTAATAACTTCTAAAATACTGAATGCTTATTTTAAAGGTGATTTTCTCCAGAATGAGAATTTTTTATAGGCATTAACGTATAATTTTTTTTAGAAAATTCAATTTGTCAAACTTACATTTGAAAAATTAAAAAACTTTTAAACAATATTATTAACAGTGAAATAATTTTTAAAATATAAACATATGTTTTTATTTAATAAAGATTTAATTTAAAGTTATATTAAGGTTTTTGTCATGGGAAAGGACCAGAAGTGGGCGCGCAACGCGCGCCCTCTTGGTTCTAGTATACACAAATAGAAAAGTTTCTATACGTACGTTTGTTATTATATTATTATTAACATTATTATTAATAATAATAATAATTTTAAATTCAATACAGGAACGACTGTTTGATAACAATTGTATTGTATTAGCTTCGAGATATAGAGGTTGCGAACAATAAAACCTTCAAGTTATAGAGGTTGCAAAACTGAACTTCGAATTATACAGGTTTAAATACATGGAAAAGTTGTTAAAGGAAAATTAAAATTACTTCGAGTTATAGAGGTTGCAAAGTTCGAGTTACAGAGGTTTTTGGGCTTCTAGGGAAGGGAATGGACATTTTCTTCGACTTATAGAGGTTTTCGACTTATCGAGGTTCTACTGTATTTAAAAGACGAGACTGAATTTTTATTATGAAATTAATTATGTCGACATAATTAATTCATAATATTTGTTGAAATGTCAAAACGAGTGTATATAAAATGTAGTTGAACTTAAATTGTTTCAGCGTGGCTTTTTTATATACTGTAAAAAAGATTTGTTCCTTGTATTAACTATACACTCAACATAAATGAATGTACTAAAATTCATATTAATTACTCTGTAGGATTTTATTTTTCGTTGGTCGTTACCCAATGGGAAACTGCCAAGAGTCACCATTGGCGTATTAATGGCCCAATATTGGGAGCCATTGATTTTCTATTGGTATATTATTGGCACCCATTAATGGACCAATAGTGGTAAAGTAATGGGCTGACTACGTCGTTGCCAATAATTGGCAGCCATCATTGGCACATTAATGGCTGCTAATGAAACGCCAATAATAAAAATTTTTTAAATTAACAAAAATTATTTATTAAAATTATAATTATTTAATTATAAAAATTAAAAATTGTTTATTAATTTTTTTTTAATTATATTTGTAATAGAAAAAAGTTATCACAGTAATTAGTGAGATCTTTTCTCTTTCAAAAAAATTGCCTCACATCCTGTACAAAAATAGGAGAGGCAGGGGGCAGAATTATTATATTCTACGAATGGACCTAAGGAGTTCAGCCTTTATATACACGGGCTGGAGTAACTTCGATGCGAGTAGAACTGATGTTTGCTCGCCCTATGCGGCACGGTTGGAACTAACTTCCAAGTGCAACGCGCACACGTGTTCACGCATGCGGGAAGATTTGAATAATTTTCAATTATTTGCCTATTAATTCCAAATCTATTCTATTCTAATAAAATAAATAATAAAATAAAAAGTAGAAATAAAATAAATAATAAATTAATAATATCTATTATTTTGAATTGTCTTATAAAATAAAACAAATTTTCATTTCTTTTCAAGTATTTCTATAACCCAAAAGAAAAAAAAATACTGAGTATTCTTTGAAAATAATATTTTAACTTGTATTTATAAAAATCTATTATTATTCATAAATTGTGATTTATAAATAGAAATAATGTCCACTTTTTATTTATTAAAAATAATAAATAGAATTTTGTTAAAAATCGAAATTAAAAAATAGTTTTACAATTTATTTTTTTAACTCACATTCTAAAAAGTAATTGGGATTTTTTTTTTTAATAAAAGAAATTGATAACTTTTTTAATTTTAAAATTAATTTTGAATTTAATAATATTTTCAAATTTGAAATTTAATGAATTTGTCAATTTCTTAAATTTTGAAATTTATTAAATTAAACAATTTTGAAATTCATTCAATTTTTTTACTCAAAACGAAAATTAAACAAATATCGTATAATGTAATACTAATAAAAACATTTTGACAAATAAAGAATGAACATTATTGACAAGTTTCGAAAAACAGCGATATTTTATAAATTTTATGCAAAATTAGTTAAATTTTCATTTTGAATAAAAAAAATTTAATGAATATGAAAATTTACTAATTTAATAAATATCAAAATTACATTTTTCAACAAGATTGTCAAAAAAGTATTATTTCCAAAAATTTTACAATTTGAAAAGTTTAATTTCTTCTGTTAATATTAACATAATTTCTACTTAATAATCGTAATTTATTATTAAGAATAATAATTTTTTTTTAATTAAAATTTGAATATATTAAAAGAATACTCAATATTTTTCTTTGCTTCTTGATTTTAGTAAAAGAAATATTTGAAAAGAAAATTAATTTTATTTTATAAGATAATTGAAAACAATAGATATTAGTCAATTTTAAAATTCATTAAATTTTTTTTACTCATTCATAAAGAAAATTCAATAAATTTCGCATATTTATAAAATATCACTATTTTTAGAAATTTGTCAATTACTTTCATTGTTTATATGTCAAAATATTTTTAGTAGTATTAAATTATACGATATTTGTTGAATTTTCGTTTTGAGTAAAAAAAAAATTAAATGAATTTCAAAATTGTAAAAATTGGCTAATTTAATAAATTAAGAAATTGGCAAATTCATTAAATTTCAAATTTGAAAATATTATTTATTATAAATTATTTTTAATAAATAAAAAGTGGACATTATTTCTATTTATAAATCACAATTTATGAATAATAATAGATTTTTATAAATATACAAGTTTGAATATTATTTTCAAAGAATACTCAGCATTTTTTTTCTTTTGGGTTATAGAAATACTTGAAAAGAAATGAAATTTTTTTATTTTATAAGACAATTCAAAATAGTAGATATTATTAATTTATTATTTATTTTATTTATACTTTTCATTTTATTATTTATTTTATTAGAATAGAATAGATTTGGAATCAATAGGCAAATAATTGAAAATTATTCAAATCTTCCCGCATGCGTGAACATGTGTGCGCATTGTGCTTGGAAGTTAGTTCCAACCGTGCCGCATAGGGCGAGCAAACATGAGTTCTACTCGCATCGAAGTTACTCCAGCCCGTGTATATAAAGGCTGAACTCCTCAGGTCCATTCGTAGAATATAATAATTCTGCCCCCTGCCTCTCCTATTTTTGCACAGGATGTGAGGCAATTTTTTTGAAAGAGAAAAGATCTCACTAATTACTGTGATGACTTTTTTCTATTACAAATATAATAATTAAAAAAAAAATTAATAAACAATTTTTAATTTTTATAATTAATTAATTATAATTTTAATAAATAATTTTTGTTAATTTAAAAAAATTTTATTATTGGCGTTTCATTGGCAGCCATTAATGTGCCAATGATGGCTGCCAATTATTGGCAACGACGTAGTCAGCCCATTACTTTACCACTATTGGTCCATTAATGGGTGCCATTAATGGTATGCCTGGCTCCCATTATTGGGCCATTAATGCGCCAATGGTTTTTTTCCCATTGGGTATTTATTTTTATAGCGACGAATCTGAATATATGCCGTATGTGAGAGGAAAGAAATGAGTTTCATTAGAATCTACAGACAATCCTCTTTGAGTTTTAAAAACGTCACTCAGATTCAAAAGAAATCGCCGATAATCTTTTGTCAGAGGATAAATCGCAGCCTTTTACATATCAACACTAGGGTGTCCGTTATTTCCGAAGTTAGCTATTTTCATTTGCGTATCGTCAAAATCGTTTCTTTTTGACCTAAAAACAATTCTAGAAACTATAAAAAAATTTTACGATGCCGTTTAACCCTGCCTAAATAACAATACTTTTCCCATTTAATTAACATGGGATTTTTGCACTTTTTAGAAAATAATTTTTATTTCGTTTATAATACTCTTTGACTAACCAACAATGCTTGATTTTGCTTCTATTATGATTCCTTTAGATAGAGAAATTTTCATATTATCGCGAAAAACTTATTACACAAGTTTTAAAAAGGTCAATTTCATTTTTATTGATTTTTCTGATTATTTTGCTAAATCTACTTATTAATTAATTTTTTTTCGGTATTTCATTGAAAGTTTCTTGTTTTATGCATCTAATTGGGCCATAACAATAATTTCAATTTATAAATTATCCAAGAATCACACAGTAGACTGAATCCATTTCAAATCAGGCATGTCGACTAACATCATGTTATAGAAAAAAAATTGTTTTGGTTGTCATTTTTTTTCTTTTGAGTATAATTTAATTTTCTTTCTTGGGTCTTATATAGATGGTCTTGTCCTCTTCACAATCCAGTTTGAAATTTAAAAAAATATTTAAAATTATAAAAATAGAGGATGATTTTCTGAAAATAAATAAGATCAATTTTCTCAAAAACACCACTTTTTTGTTATCAAATTTTTACTACAAATTCTTAAAATATTTATAAACAATTCCTATGAATTTCAAGCGGGCTAAAGCATTCTGGCAATTAGGAGAATTTTTTTTTGAAAAATTTATTTTTGCAAATTTTCAAATTGTTAACGTTCACGTCAACAATGTTATAACGATTAATTTGTTTTTAAAAATGCAAGTTAACAATTTAAAAATTTGCAAAAATAAATATTTAAAAAAAATTCTCTTGATTGACAGAATGTTTTAGCCCGCTTGAAATTTATAGGAAATGTTCATAATTATTTTAAGAATTTGTAGTAAAAATTTGATAACAAAAAAAGGTATAATGTTTTTGAGACCATCTACAAGACCCAAGAAAGAAGATTCAATTATACTCAAAAGAAAAAAAATGACAAGCAAAACAACTTTTTTTCTATAACATGAAGTAAGTCGACATGCCTGATTTGAAATGGATTCAGTCTACTGTGTGATTCTTGGATAATTTATAAATTGAAATTATTGTTATGGCCCAATTGGATGCATAAAACAAGAAACTTTCAATGAAATACCGAAAAAAAATTAATTAATAAGTAGATTTAGCAAAATAATCAGAAAATTCAATAAAAATGAAATTGACCTTTTTAAAATTTGTGTAATAAGTTTTTCGCGATAATATGAAAATTTCTCTATCTAAAGGAATCATAATAGAAGCAAAATCAAGCATTGTTGGTTAGTCAAAGAGTATTATAAACGAAATAAAAATTATTTTCTAAAAAGTGCAAAAATCCCATGTTAATTAAATGGGAAAAGTATTGTTATTTAGGCAGAGTTAAACGGCATCGTAAAATTTTTTTATAGTTTCTAGAATTGTTTTTAGGTCAAAAAGAAACGATTTTGACGATACCCAAATGAAAATAGCTAACTTCGGAAATAACGGACACCCTAATCAACACGTTATCAATATATTCAAAACTGAAAAATGGACAATAGTCTGCCAAATAAAGTTAAAGGTATACATAAACCGCCCAAAGTCTTAGCATTCAATATTTAACGATTATACTTATTCGCAACAGAAAAAACCTTTCAGATTAAAAAATGATTAAATAAATTCACCAATTATGAAATTTTTGTAAATTATTTTCTTTCTTTAGAAAAATGATGTAAAAAGTACACAAGTATCTAAAAAATTCTGACATGATGGAGTAATTACGATAGCATTTTTGGATTCAGTGTAAAAAATAACGTAGAAAATAACTATTCTTGTTTCTGGGTTTGAAATTTGTAGGTCTAGGTTTATACAAGGTAAAACAATTTTAAATATAGTTTATAAGTTTTTGATTTTTAAGTAACTTTCCAATGGGCTTATTAATTTGTAAGATATAACCTGTCACCACACTGCTTTATTAATATTTTTATACCAATTCAGAATTTCTTTTTTAAATTAGTTTAGTTGAGCGCCTGGCTGCTCCTTTAGAGTAATAAGAAAAGAAAATAAACAATTAAAAGAGGACTTCACGTCCACATGGCGGTCGAAGAATCTTGGAGATGTTAATTTCGACAGCGTTACAAGATGTCCTAAGAATGTCTTTTTTCGGACTTCTTTGGGACAAAAGACGTCTTACTTACTTGAAACTGCTGAAGATATAAGTTATTAGAATTATTTAATTTGAATTCATTTCATTGACAAGTGAAATCGTAAACTTTGTAGAGGTTTCATATCCAAATGTATATTTAAAAAAATCTGTAGTGATGTGACAAGAACGTCTTTTGGACCAGACATAGAATGTCTTATAGACGTCTTTTAGTTGTCTTTATAATGTCTCCTTGACAATACCATTATTGTCCACGGACAAAAACCAATTCCTAAAACGTTCCTGTGCCCACAGAGTTTTATTACAGCACATCACAAATTAGAATTATTTAAGAAAAAAATTGTATTCAAACAAAAATGCGAAGAGAGAAGAAGAAATAAAAAAGATTCTTGTCAGAGAAAGTAGAGCGATAAACGGAAAAGAGTGACAAATACTGAATGTACTTTTAATTACAGTTTCAGTATATAGCAAGCAACGAGACATATTCCAGGCTTCATGACTTAATTCAGTGAAACAGGCTCTCAGTGAGGCATATTACTGGTCCGGGCGATCATCGATTCCATCCTGTGAGGAGAAGAGTAGACTTCCCCTCTCCATTACCAGGAATGGATTCACGTCCGTGCTTCAAGCTGAACTGGGACTGCATCGGACTGACACTGCGATCGAGTTGTCGCATAAAACTGCCTATAATTGACGTAAATTAGCACAGCCAACATTTCTAGGGCACATCATATTTTTTTATTTCAAACTCCCACTTATTATCATTATCATTATTAACATAAAATCAACTCAATGGTCAGGTTTACTGCAGAAAGCCATATTAGCTAGTATTACAAGTATTTCTTCCCGCAGAAACTTGCGAACTATCTATCTTTACATCAATGCAATTAAAAATTGTTAAATAAAATAGCATCTAAAGTTATCTATGTATTAGGCAAGACCAGGTGCACTGCGAGATATAAATTGTAATGGATTTTATTTTATAATCAAAATACACAAGAATGGTTTGTTGAGCGCCAGTCATTCACATTCAAAATTAAAATAATACTAAGGTATCTAAGTCGAGGAATTAATAAAAAATTTAGTATTAAGCACATAGTAATTCTTGATGCAAAGACTCTCTTCGCGACTTTACTCTTCTTAATTAAAAAAAATAAATTATTTTTTTACATCTTCCAATATGGTAAATCATAAATAACAAATTAACGTCTATTACCATCAATAATTATTGGCCAGCAATAAGAAAAAGGTGCCTAACAAGGTAGCTATGTGAGGTAACAGGAGAAGATAAAGAGAGAATTTTAAATAAATTTAACCCTCCGTCACACATCCAGTTAGGGATTCCCTCCCCAGTTCCAATATTTTTTAAGGGGAGATTCCACTGATTTTTTTTCAAAAAATCGAAATTTCTTTTTTGGTTAGTATAATTATCTAAGAACACGGGAAAAATAGTCTGAAACGATAAAAATAGTCTCGCGAGCAGGAGGGTAGAAAAAACACCCCCCTTCCACCTCGAAAATTGGTGTTTTTTTATTAACTAACTAACTGTAATTTGTTTATTTTTAAATTAACAGTTTTTCTTGTGCATCGCTTAAAAGAGTAGTTCTTAAACTATAAGAAATGTCTATTGTAACATAACAAAGGTTATGTATATAACTTTAAGTTAAATTTTTGTATATTTGGTCCTTCAAACTTTAAACGTGTTTTTCTCAAAACTTCATATCTTCAACTATATGTGGACGTTCACATGAAAAGGGCCCATTTTGGCACTATTGGAGTTATCTATATGGGCGTATTCCTGGCAAAATTTTGAAAATTTTGAGTAGTCTTAGAACTTTTTTGGTTAAAAATTCGCTGAGTTACGGAATTTCAAAGTTTAGAACGCCAAAAACCTCATTTCGAGAAAAACGGAATTAAAGATTGCGACACCAACTAATTGTTATATCTCTGGTTCTTCTTGGAAGTTATTCAGATAAAAATTGTTTCTGGTTCAGGGCACCTTGAAGATAAAAAACCAACAGTTTTTTAATTTTTAACACCATTCCCCCCCTCTTAATTTTGAAAATACGAAAAGTCGACAATATGAGCCCTTTTCTAAAAAGGACAGTTTTTCTATTAAAAAACCATATTTTTACAAGATTAATGATTAGGTACAATTTTATTGTGTCATTTGAAGAAAAAGAATAGATATTAAACTAATTTAAAATTTTTTTACAGTCTCTATTATGAAAAAAATTGACGCAATATCCAAATTTTCATTTCGCCAATTACGAAAAAAATACTCTAACATCAATATCTCTGGTTCTTCTGGGAAGTTATTCAGATAAAAATTGTTTACAGTCCAGGACACCTTGAAGACGAAAAATCAAGAGGTTTTAAATTTTTCCACACCCCCATTTTTAAAATACGGATTACTTTTGCAAATGACCGACAAAATGGGCCCTTTTCATTTCACTAAAGAACCAATGAAATCAAACAGTTTTATCGATAAATTAATGAAAACCTCATGATTCGACTTGTTAAAACATGTAGATTGATAATAAAAAAAAAATTAAGATTTTGCACCAAAATTACTAAATTGCGATTATCTTGAAAACTAGAACCGACAATATAAGCCCTTTTCATGTAGACGTCCACATATGTTTACACTCTTATTTTGACACTTTTCAACGATATAACTTGAAATTTGGACAGCAAGTTCCTTGATCGTGTAGTTTTCTTGTAAACTAGGATTTTTAAGATCCACTATTATTTAAAAAAGTTATAGCCAAAATGGTACAGATTAAGAAACTTTTCTTTCGGATTAACCGTAAAAGAAAAAGTGTTAACAACTTTTAGAGAGGACCACTTTGGTAGTGGTAACTTTGCTAACAGTTCGGAAATAATTTAATAATAAAATTAAAAATTTCAATTGGGGTAATTGGGTAATTTCGGCAACACGTGGTCTAATATAAAACACCAAAAGGAGGAAAATTTTCAATCACTAATTAAATAAATAATTATGTAATAGTTTATTAATTTTTTTTATGAAGAAAATATGAAAATTAAGATAAAATTGTAACTAATGAAATTAAAAGAAAAAGGTTTCTTGATCCACTACAAAGCCAGTTGAGCAAAAATAAATTTTTTATCATTAATAAGGGAGCATTTTCAAATGACGTCACGAAATTTTTTGAGATTTTCAACCCCCCTGTCACGCAATTTCATGCAATTTTACATGTAAAAAATACATTCTGTCACGTTTTGTAGAGATCCCCCCTACCCCCATAAACGGTTACTCGGGGGTTTTCGAGGTCGCTGATTACGAATATGACATTCGTTTTCCAAAATTCAAAATGGCGGATCCAATATGGCGGACAACAAAATAAAAAATTGATCAGATTGACTTGAAACGTAGTACTCGGGGGGTTTTTGGGGTCGCTGATTACGAACCTAACATTAGTTTTCCAAATTTTAAAATGGCGGATCCAATATGGCGGACGACAAATTAAAAAATTAATTATAATGGCTTAAAACTGAATACTCGGGGGTTTTTATGGTCGCTGATTACGAATCTGACATTAGTTTTTCAGGGTATTTAATGAAATTTGATTTCACCAAAAATTATCATGATAATTTTAAATCAGTATGCATACTGATATCAGATTAACCAGTTTCAAACAAATTCAATAAATTTTAAAAATTTTTTCGCCATATTGAACCAGATATTTTGAACTTTAAAAAACTAATTTCAGATTCGTAATCAGCGACCCTGAAAATCCCTAAGTATTCAGTTTCAAGCCAATCTGATCAATTTTTTATTTCGTTGTCCGACATATTGGATCCGCCATTTTGAATTTTAGAAAACTAATGTTAGATTCGTATTCAGCGACCCTTAAAACCACCGAGTAGCAAGTTTCAATCAAATTCGACGAATTTTGAAAAAAATTTCGCCATCTTGAATCCGCCATTTTGAATTTCGAAAAACTGATGTCAGATTCGCAATCAGCGTCCCCAGAAACCTTAGGGTACCAAGTTTCATAAAAATCCATTAAAAATTTGTTCAACACACTTTTGGCCCAAACAGTGGAAATCTCGTTGACAGCCAAGGGGTTAAGGAAATAACTTAAAAATAAGCTTTTGATTAAAAAAACTTTCAAAAATGCGTCCGATTATATTGAAGGCAGGAGAACAAATGAGAAAAATCAAGATGATTTTCAGGATGCTATACCTCGCTAACCCTTCTCCGCCTCTCCCTGATGCCGCTAGCCTCAAGTATCTTTGTATACTTAAAGGAGCATTCAGACTGCCTGCCTGTGCAGACAGAAGATTGTTCACACCTCACTTTTCTCGTTGAAAAATGGGGGAAGATTTAAATATCTATTAAAATTCAAATCTTCCCTCATTTTTCAACGGGAAAAGTGAGGTGTGAACGATCTACTGCCTGCGCAGGCAGGCAGCCTGCAGAGGTCTGAATGCTCCTTTACTCTAAAATAAGGAGCGCAGTTTCTTCCGGAAAATTTTTCTCTCAACTCCATAATAAGTTTAGACCATGTGTACAAGACGAGATAAATAACCATGTGGAAAATAGTCATGGCGCTATAAATAACAATACTGACTAGTTATTCTGGATACAATACTGGGGCGACATAGATAATCAGAACAGAAACTATCTAAAAGTGTAACGATTTGATGAACAAGTTTCTAGGTAGTTTCACTATACCGCTTAACTAGACATAAACTAGACCGTAAATCTAGAATTATTTAGTAAACCTATATATTTACTAGATTTAAAACTGTATTATTGTTTTAAATAGTATATTAAGCAACAGGGGTATAAAGGCAGCCATTTGTTTACGGTGATTTTTGTTACACGAGTGGAGGTCGAGGGCGCCCTCGACACTCAGTCACTTGTTTGACTTATATGAAAATGGCGGCCGTTTTCTCTCTTGGGCAAAAATAACGCATGGGATCAACGGTTATGTTTGCACATGGGAGAAAATGGACGCCATTTTCATATGGTCGAACAAATGAGTGACTTTACTCCCTGTCGTCAGCTATCTAAAAACGCCATTTTTGTGCATGTGGGATGAAAATATTATTAATTATATTGGAAATAAAAAGTCACGTATTTGAACATATTAAATTTATTAAGTAAAGAAATTTTAAGAGAGAATACAGATTCCATTAACAATTCAAAATAAAATATTGTAGTTTTTTTAACAAAATAAACATTTGAAAGAAGATTTTATTATTTAGAGAATTAAACTCAAATTATACGGTTTCCATTTCTGTTGTTTCTGTAACATCCTCAAATTCATCCAAAACAATTTTTTTTTCCTATAAGAACGATGTTCATCCCAGTCGGTGACATAAAATGACATAAAAATGTGTGGTTAATAAAAAAAATTATTTGGTTATCTGAAATAAATTAGTAAAAATACAAAAGCAAAAATATAAACGAATTAAACATTTACTCGAATAAAACAAGTTGTTTGTTTCGACATTAATGCCGAAATTCGCACCATTTTTAAAAATGAAAAATAAAAAAAGATTCTTGTCAAAGATGTTTATTAATTGTCAAAGATGTTTATTAATTGTCAAAGAACTGATCAATATAATCATTATTTTCAAATCGAGCTTTCGCCTCTACGAAGTAGGGCCTTTTCAAGAATAAATTACACTGAAAATTATAGATATAAATATTTAAAATAAAATTGTACCAAAAAGAAAAGACGCATACAAACATGAATCCTAACCTGTTAATAACACGTGTTGACATTCTTAGTATTCTCCTAAAATTTGGAGTAATACATATATGAAAACATTAAACAAAAAATAATGCGTCAAATAAAATTTGTATGCGTCTTTTCTTTTTGGTACAATTTTATTTTAAATATTTATATCTATAATTTTCAGTGTAATTTATTCTTGAAAAGGCTCTACTTCGTAGAGGCGAAAGCTCGATTTGAAAATAATGATTATATTGATCAGTTCTTTGACAATTAATAAACATCTTTGACAATAATTTGACTCTGATCAACAATAAATTCTTACATCTTCTATATAAAAAAAGATTCTATTTTTAATTTAATATTCGTCACCACTTTTTAGTGAGTGTCAATTTTAAGAAATTAATTGAGAGGTTGAATTTTATAAGAGTATACGCGCCATGTTAAGTAATAAATAAATAAATAATAATAAAAAAAATAAATAAATAAAGCCCCTCATTTGTTACTTAATAGACAATACCTATGTTTTGGTAAAGAAAATTAAATAAATTGAATAAATTAATTAGATTTTTGTTCAAATAAAAGAAAACAATTTGTTTTTTTTGTTCAAATAAATAGTAGTGAATTTAATAATTTTGTTAAATTAACCAAACATTTGATAAGCAATGCATTTATTTGCTTGTTTTAATAAAACTTTGGTTGTTTCAAACAATCTTACCTAACATACACTTGTAAAATTCGGTTTTCTTGAAAACTTGCTGTTTTGCTTCGGTTTTTTCGATGCATTGAATAGTAGAATAACGTCTCGCGCAAAATACATTTTTAGAATGTTAATAAAACTTCGAGATAGCGATATATTTTTGTCAATAAGACTACTCTAAGTCTGTTTCTGTAAAGCAACGATATATTAATTTATTTTGTTAACTATATTTTATGAGTCTTATTCTAGGGTGTCTACTAACCGAGACACCCGTCAAGTAGCAGATTTGTTCATATTTTAAATAATTTTTTAAATCTGAATCGATAAAAAATTTAGGTCATATGTAATTATTAGTAGAGAATCACTAATTAATAGTAAATAAATAACTTCCCTCACAGCATGGGATATCCCAGGGATATTCATTGGATATCCCTGGGATGTCCCTAAGATATCCACGGGATATGCAAATTTTTCTTTTGTGGGGTATCCCGCGTGGGATATCCCTGAAGTATCTTGCGTGGGATATATGTCAGCGCATATGCATTAAACGGAATACGATCGTTCCAAGTGTCAAAAGATTGTGTGGAATTATATTTACAAATTAAAGTCAAAAAAGTTTCATTCAATATTTGTTGCATCAAATATTGGTAGATAATATATTAAATTATTCAAATATTTATTCTAACTACATTCTAAACAACCCAGTAAAAAAAGAAGTATTGAGTGGAGCGTTTAGGAATTGAGTGAAGCTCTGAGCCAATACGGATTCGAGTAAAAACCGTATTGGGACGTTTGACTCAATCTTTTTTTCATCCGCCGAATACGGTCTTATTTTAACATTAAAATTAAAATCACATGAGCAGAGTACACATTATAAATTGAAAGCACAATTGTCCTGGAATGTAAAAATGCCGATTTAGATAAGAAACTGTGAATATTTTTTATTTTTTGTTAAAAATTGGTAAAAGCAAATTTTGACAAGCGCGACTGATTTTACCATGTGAATAAATGAAGTGGCAAGTTTAAATGGACTAAAAGAAATCTTCTGTTACCGACAAAAAGTTCCTAGAAAACAATGAAATTTCATTGTTTTGTTGAATTTACCACAATTCTCTAGGAACTTTCTGTCGGTAAAAGTAGATTTCTTTTAGTCCATTTCGTCCATTTAAACTTACCAGTTCATTTATTCACATGGTAAATTCAGTTGCGCTTATCAAACTTTGCTTTTACCAATTTTTAACAAAAAATAAAAAATATTCACAGTTTCTTATCTAAATCGACATTTTTACATTCCAGGACAATTGTGCTTTCAATTTATAATGTGTACTCTGCTCATGTGATTTTAATTTTAATGCTAAAATAAGACCGTATTCGGCGGATGAAAAAAAGATTGAGTCAAACGTCCCAATACGGTTTTTACTCGAATCCGTATTGGCTCAGTGCTTCACTCAATTCCTAAACGCTCCACTCAATACTTCTTTTTTTACTGGGAAATAATGCATGAATTACTAGATTAATTACTGAAAATCCAGTATATTTTTCCCTTCAAACAAGAAAGAAATAAAATTTTATATGTGTGTACTCATATAATCTTACACGCGCAGGCGTCGACCTTCCCAGCTGTTGAGTGTCATGGCCAGGGCCGGCGCAGCCAATATTTTTGAGGTATGGAGTTTTATTCTCCATGGTGGGGGGATGAAGGGAGGGGATTTTAGGTGAAAAAAGTATTTATTTATATTATAATGTATATAGTTTATTTTTAGTATTATTATACTATTAATTATTAAATACTTTATTTACTTTAAAAACAAACACACAGTCATGTAACCAAAGCTCGTAAAAAATATGTGTGCTTTTGCACATGCGCTGCTGGTTTCATTAAGAACCCGCCAATTAGGTAGTTCAAGTTGGGTGGGGAAAATCCAATATGGCTGACATCAGCTGATTTACCGGAGGACAAACAATGCATTGAATTCAATGGGACAAATCAGTTTTTTAACCATAACTTTTTAAAAATTTATTTTTAAACCATAGTGTAATGGAAAATTATTCTTTATTTATCGAAATCTATTTTTTAAAACAATAAAATTTAATTTTTTCATTTTATTGTTTTAAAAAATAGATTTCGATAAATAAAGAATAATTTTCCATTACACTATGGTTTAAAAATGAATTTTTAAAAAGTTATGGTTAAAAAACTGATTTGTCCCATTGAATTCAATGCATTGTTTGTCCTCCGGTAAATCAGCTGCGATGTCAGCCATATTGGATTTTCCCCACCCAACTTGAACTACCTAATGTTTAAGTTATTACTTATAATTAGATGAAATATTTTTTAAAATGTGGAACGAAAATATTAAAATATTATCACATTAGAATATTCATGGGCTATTCATGGCCATTTCAGATAGCTTTCCAAGTTCGATGAGGTATGGAATTCCATACCTGAGTTTATTTCATGTATGGAGTTATCCATACCATCCATACTGCTTCCGCCGCCCCTGGTCATGGCGACCATGGCGTCGCGTTCATGGGCTATTCATGGCCATTTCAGATAGCTTTCCAAGTTCGATGAGGTATGGAATTCCATACCTGAGTTTATTTCATGTATGGAGTTATCCATACCATCCATACTGCTTCCGCCGCCCCTGGTCATGGCGACCATGGCGTCGCGTCATTAGATCAGAAGCGTGTGTTTTGCAGTGTGTGATTATAAGTGTTGCTGTTTAATATGTTTAACTTTCACATTTTTTTAGTTTCTTGTAAATATCTTTAACCAATAAATATTTATCAGTAATAGACAAAATGAATTGACTAAAATTAGTTTAAACCCACACAAAATAAATGTTTAGCGTTAAAAAGACATTTTATTGAATTCAACTAATGTTTATTAAATCACAAAAAAATAACTTTGTTATTAGTCAAATATAATCTTTTATTTTTGAAATAATTTTTTTCTCATTCTAGTTATAATTTAATAATGGTTTTTAACTCTTTAAAGCTCTTATTATTTTTCAACATATTACTATTTCTCACGTAGCATATCCCGCGCGAGTCTCCCATGGGATGGAAATTTGGATATCTCAGGGATATCTTTGAGACGTCACAGATATCCCAGGCATGTCCCTGGGATATCCCAATATCCCGCGAGATATCTCAGGGATATCCTTTTGCTCAGAGGATTAGGCTCCGCACAGGGCCGGCTCTTTCTGTACGCAAACTACGCATTTGCCTAGGGCGACAAATATTGGGGGGGCGGCATTTTGTGGAACAAGATATTGAAAAATATGTAATTTTTCTCAGTTTCACTCTGTAATTGTTATAGTTTTCTATGGTTGGTTGGTTCGAGTCAGTTTAAAGGCGCTTACACACTTCACAATGGTATGAAGAATAAATTAATTTTAAGTTCATTATAATTAACAATTTAAATTTATTCACCATTCATTCTTTATACCATTATATTTTCCAGAAATATTTCAGATAGTGTATCCTAACCTGTTTTCAGTAAAAAACTTTAAAAAATAATTCTTTAATTCATGCTCTTTTAACACAACAATCTCGAGAATGTGAACAAAAATTTGTTTGAAAATCTGTTGCACACCAGTCACGTTAAAGTATCTAAATATATTACTAAATATAGATAATTTATAATTATATCCTTTCTTAAAAAAGACATGGAGTGGAAAGGTCGAATGTATCGAAAAGTATCGAAGTAAAGAATGGGCAATGAGAATGTAAAATCTTAATAGAAGGGTGTTTTTAATATTATTTGTACATGTGAAGGTGGCGCTGCAGTAGTATGTTATTTAAAAGGAGCGCGAATATATAAATATTCGACAGGCACGCGAAAAGTAATAGCCTCATGTTCACTGATAACAGCGCCGCCAAACGGGAGGAATAAGTGCAATTTTACATTTTAAGTATTTTTATCTTTGACAGCTGATTGATGTTTAAGGTTAGAGGATCCTCTGAGTGTTGTATTGTAAAATAGATGAACAGAGTTAATTGTTTTATACGTTATATAAATAGAAAGGACTCCAAATAAACAACCAAAAATTCTTTGCATTAAATTCATAAATGTCTGTTGGTAAAAGTATAAAAACTTTTACCCTTACAAAATAGTATATTAAATAAACTTATCATTCTCGGTGCTTTGAAAAAACACTATTTTCAGAAGCATTTTTATTTGCTTTATAACTAGACATGCCATTTTTTTATAAAACAATTGATATTACTATTATTTTATTGTTATTATCAACTTGGTACATAACCAAAAAATTACGTAAACAAAACTTTTATCATGGACAGCATGAAGGGTATATATTTTCTCCTATAGGGGCGCTAATATCAGTGAACAAATTTCCGGTATGCCAATTTGCGTGCATGGCGATTTTACGCAGTCAAGTACAGTCAAAAGGGATACATATACATACTTCTCCTTATACTCCTTCATGTTATAAACAAAATATTCGTGTGCTGTAAATCTTTTATCATTTATCGTTGTTTATGTTTTTCATTTATATAAATTACTGAAATGCTTAGGGTTCTAACAATATTACCAAAACATAGCACACAGGATTAAACCATCTGGGGCGCAAAATCGAAAACAAAAAGCAGAAAAAGAGTTATCGCAGTTGAAAGGTTCATTTGATAAGTATCTCAAATGCTGAAATAACGAAGACCTGGATCATATAGTCGAAGTGAAGGAAAATAATAACTCTAATAACGAAATTGTTGGAAGGTTAAGTGAGAAACACACAGTTTAGAAAAAGAACACTTTAGTTTGGTTTATTAAACGTTAATTAGAAAAAATACACTTCCCCAATGGGAAATTTACAACTGGCGTAGTACTGCGCCAGCACTGGCAGCACTGGCGGCAAGGCTGAGAGCCAGCACTGGGATGATAACGCCGTCTGGCGCTGCCGAAGTACTGTCTGTCAGTGCTGCCAGACAGCGCTGGCTGGAAATATTGACGCAATAAATGCCGTATTGTTATTAATTAGTCGTAAATTAATAATTATAAATAATTTAACAACAAAATGGTAAATAATATCGACGGTTTAGAGTGCAAACCTGCTAACTCCACTTTTTATCAAATTTGAGATTCTTTTTGTATTTGATAGATAAAGAGGTGATACATCAGCCAAGTAAAACAGTTTGACGAAATTATGTCTCTAAATTGCTAAAAAAGTGTTGTGAGTAAAACATCTAACTCCATACCTGTCAAATTGCACTGCTATAACTCCACATAATATATTGTATTGTATTGAAATGTGTCTATATTTTGAGTGTAAGAGATATCAATTAAAATATATTTCAAAAGGAAGTACTTATTATTATTAAGTAGCATTGTGTTATTCTATTAATAAAACAAATATAATGAAAGTTTTCTTCCATAAGAATATAACCTAAAAATACGTTTGAAAAGTTTTTTGACTCTCCTGAAAAATTTCATAAATGTGAGTTAGCAGGTTTGCACTCTAAACCGTCGATATTAATAAATAGTTATTATTCATAAAATATTTCTCTTCTTAAAGAAATTGTATTAAAGATCGAGACTAACAATGGATATAGTAAATGAAGTAGAAAAAAATTGTTTATAACATTTAAAAATTAAATAATGAACAATTACAGTAAGTGTGCATTAGATTTTCATATTTTAGTACCTAACGATTGGAATCTAGAAATATCGCAAACCTATGAAAATAAACAAAATTGCTGACGAGGGGATTCGAACCTACGACCTACGGACTTACAGACTAACGCTCTAACCACTATGCTAACGACACATGTGTACAGAAAAGTATTAATATCTCAGTATCATTCAGACATACAATTATTGAGTCAAAAATGAGAAAAAATAGGGATACGTTAGAAATAATAAATTAAACTAAATTTTTAATAATTAAATTAAATTACTTTATTCATAGTAAGAAGTATAATAGTATTTTAATAGGAACCAAATTATTATTGAGATTAAAGTTTAAATTTTGTTTATAATTTTAATTTGTTTTAAATAATTTATTATTTACAAAGTTAGACAATTGTGTTAAATTGTTATTATTAAATTTAATAAGAATAAAAAATGAACAACTGAAAAGTAATAAAATATTAATTTTTTCAATAAATTTATATTTATAAACATTTATAAACTTTTTTTAATATTTTTTTCAAGTTTATGTCAAAAAAGCAATGTTGGCAAAGAGCGTTGTGAACAATTTTTCTATACTCAGCCAGCACTTGCCGCCGTGGCTTGTCCAAGCTTTGGCGAAACAAAAGTTCTGTACTGCGCCAGTACTAATTGTCGAGGCTCGGCTACACTACGCCGAACAATCGTCTGAGTACTAAGCCAGTGGTGAACATCGGCACTACACTGGCATTTCCCATTGGGTCTTTATTATATCGAAGATATAGTCTTCTTCTTCTTCTTTACTACAGAGAAGCTGTAATTTGCTAAAACTTTTGGCTGCGTATAAAACAGGCCAATTCAAAACACAATATATAATCTTTAACGGTGGTTCATTCGCTTCTGCTAGTAAAATTGGTATAGGGGTGGTGCGCATGCAACCTAGCGCGAACCTCAGCGCCTGGTATTGAATCCTGTCCAATTTTTTGAGATGACTGACTGTTGCACCTGCAAAGAGAGGTGCACCTCATTCGAGGTGTGCTCTAATTAGTCCCTTGTATACTTGTAATAAGACTTCCGGATTGGCGCCCCATGAAACTTTGCCCAGCGTTCTCAATACGTTGATTGCCGTCAGTGCTTTAGCACCTATGTGTTCAACATGATTTTTCCAAGACAATTTTGTATCCAGCATGATACCTAGATATAACAGGGACGGGCTTGCTTTGACTGTTATATTTTCAACTTGGAGCGAGACTTCAGAGTGATCCAAGCGCCTTCTGTCGAGAATACAAAGTTGGCACTTCTTTGGAGCTATTTCAAGTCCAAATTCTTGAAGGTATATTTTAAGTTTCCTGGTCGCCTTCTCCAGTAGTGTAATTGCTTTGTCAATCTCTTTGAATCTGTAATAAAGCAGGATATCATCAGCATATTGGAGTAATTTAATGTCTGTAGGTAGATATTTATTAATTTTTCGCAGAACCAAATTTAACAGGATCGGAGAGAGAACTCCGCCTTGCGGAACTCCTGTGGAACAGGGCTTTGGAGAACTGAAGGCATCTCCAAAAACAAGTTTCCTGCTTGTGATCATGTGAGTTACGAAGTTAAAAATTCTAGTTGGTACTTCACAGTCCCTTAATTCCTCCACTATTTTTTTGGGTAACAGGGCAGTGAATGCACCTTTGAGGTCGATGGCGAGAACCGCTGTTCCCAAACCCTTTTTGGAACCCTGTCAAAGTGTCAGTCACCAAAACCGTGGTACAATCAATTGTCGAGCGATTCCTTCTGAATCCGAATTGAGTTGGTGGTATGAGCCTTCTGTTTTCTGTAAAATGTTCTAGTCGCCTTTGTATAATCCTCTCCATGAGTTTCCCCATATTTGAAGTCAGGGAGATGGGTCTGTACCCTTTGCCTCCAGGTTTTGGGATAAATTTGACCAAAGATGTTTTCCATTCTTCAGGAAAAAGAGAGGATTTAAAGCAGTCATTAAATATCTCGATCAAAAATTCCTTAGCTATTATAGGTAATTTGTTGATTGCCTCGTAGCTGATTTGGTCCAAGCTAGGGGCTGATTCCTTTTTACAAGCGTCCAACGCTGTGTAGAATTCCTGCTTCGTAAATGGTTTGTTGTATGAGTCCTGTTCGGATCTTTCATTCATCTCCACTATATCCGTTTGGAAAGGTTGAATGTCGCTTCGAATTAATTCCTCCTTCAGTTCGGCAAAGTCCTTTGCGTTTGCGTCGTTGGATGCATTTATGGAGAGGTTGAACTTTCCTTGAAAGGCTCTGACTAGGCCCCAGATCCTTTTCGTCCCCATACCTGGGTTAATCGATTCGCAGAGTTTTTTGAATGACTCTCTTTTGCACTCGGCAAGGGTAATATTAGCCTCCTTCTCTGCCGTCGTATACAAATCAAGATTATCCCTTGTACTATCCATGAGGTATCGTTTTCGTGCTGATTTTTTAGCATTTAGTGTTTCCTCACATTCCATCGTCCACCAAAGGGGTTTAATGGGTGAATTCTTTCCGTTTTTGCTTTGGATGTAGGCTCCAGCCTTTTTTAAGTATTCAATAAATACCTCGGTAAACTTGTTATATTTTATGATCGGAGATGTATTTTGTGGGTAGTATACACCTTCCACGTATTCCTTGAACAGTTGAGCAAACAGAGTCCAATCTACTTTGTGTAGCCTCAATCTGTTTGAGCAGTCGCAGATGTCTGAGATTCTCACTTGTATTGACAAGAAGACCGGTAAGTGATCACTGCCGAATGAATCATCTGACGTCCACCCCTCGGAAATGCTGCCAATTTGTGGGGATACCAGGATGAGATCCAGAACGCTTCCATGATCCATAAATTCGCCGAAAGTTGGTTGGCCATCGTTCATGATGATCAGGTTTTTGTCCTCCAGTAAATCCAGCAATGCTTTCCCTGATATATTGGTGTTGTATGGTTTGAAGTGTGGAATATGCGCATTGAGATCACCCATAATGATTAACTTAGCATCCATTGGGATGTTTTCCAGCAGGTCCATCCAGTGTTGCACTGTGACCTTCTTTGTAGGTGCAATGTATACCGAGAATATATATAAGGATCCAGCCGATGTTTCCGTTTTAATTCCCACTGCTTCAATGACTTCAGACCAAGGACCTTTCAATACGAGTTTCTCAGTGATAATTGTTCTTTTGACCAAGAGCATTGATCCTCCTCCGGCGTCTTCTCCGGGTCTGTCGAATCTGTAAGAATTGTATCCCTTTAAGTGCCACCCTGTATTGTTTGGAGAAAGCCAAGTTTCGGTGATAGAAATAATGTCCAAGTTGTGTTGGAAAGCCATGCATTCTAGGTTCTTTTTTTATTATTAACACTTCTCGCGTTCCATGAAGCGCATCTGAGTATTGAATTTAATTGTTCTGACATATTGGGTTTTTTGGTTCAAATTCGATGTGGGTTATCCAAGAATATAACCAGTGGGACCGAAGGAGAGATTTTGTTATATTTATATTTTAATTTAAAACAATAAACTTAAATCTATGAGGCCTAACCAGCATTATATTACTAAGTAATAAAGTAGGGAAATTGTTATGGCCCTATTTAAATTTTATTTATATTTTAGATCAATGACTTAATTCTATGGAATTTATCTAAAACTATATTACTAAATAATAATAAATAATAATAATAAATAATAAAGTAGGGAGGTTATTTCGACCCGGACTTAAAAGAGAAATAAAGGAAATTTTTTTTTTATTAAGTAAGTAGAATAATTGAATAAAACCAAGAATCCAACTTCCTATGTTTAAATAAACTAATAATTTGAAAATTAGGTGAAATAATTACAAGACACTAGTTGATGGGGTATTTTTATACTCCCTGATTTCCAATTTAAATTGTTGAATCAGTTTTGTTGTTGTTGTCTTTGGGTGGGTTAATTGTGGGATCCAAATTTGCAGATTGTTGATCGGGTTGGCCAGCTTCGTTCTTATTGTCGGTGGTCGGATCTCTTTGGAAGAGAAGACCCAAATCATTCATTGAGGCTGTTTCCATGTCATCGCTGGAGTGGTTTGACTCTTCGTCTTCAGCATCATCCAGAGGGTCTCTTCTTCTTAGAGGGAAATTATTATTATTGTTTCTGGTAGGGCTCTTATTCTTTTCTGAGCCACTGTCAAATTCGCTTAATGATGTATTGGTTATAGAGCACCTTCTTGGGTTTGTCCAGCCCATGTTGTAGAGTTTGATGTGTGCATCTCTTTTCGAAAGATTTTCGATGTATCGATGTTTCATAGTTTCAAATTCGAATTTGTAGACCAGACAGTCTCTCGAAGAAGCCTTATGTGACTCAGCGCAGTTGTAACATTTACTGGTGGGAAGCGGATTGTTGCATGAATTTGTGTGGTGTTTTCCAGCACAGTGTTCGCAGTTCGGAGAAGATGCTCTGCACTGTAAAGATACATGTCCAAAATGCTGACAAGTGGTGCATCTTTTTGGTATTTGGATGCTAGGTGTGACGAAGATTCTCACACTCCATGTGAAAATGTATCTAGGAATATATGAAGTGTTGAAGGTTAGGTCAATGATGTCTGAAAATTGGTTATCTCTTCTGTTGATTCTCCTTCTCGCAGATATGATCAATTCTTTTTGATCAGGGTCCATATTTTCTACTACCTCGACCACTGTGTGTTCCGGTTGTATGCGAATGAAGCCTTTCTTGTATACCATTGAGTCTGGGAGATAGGCTCGATAACCTTTATCCCTTAGAGCTTCGGAGGCAAAGAGTATATTTGCGTCGTTTCTATCCTCACACCAAATTTTAATCTGATTTCTCCCGCTGGTAAAAATCCTCCTTTTCCCTTGAATTATTCCTCCAATTAGTTTGCCTACTGCTACTGGATCGTATCTGCCTAGGTTTCTGTCCTGAACGGTTGATTCCATTAACACCAAGAATGGTGCTTCGTTATGTTCATTATACTGAATAAGGGGTGGACCCTGGTTGGCAAACCATTCTTGGTGTAGATTTGGAGAAGACCTGATTCCTTGTTGAGTTGCAGAATGAGCAGCTGGAGATAGGGGGGGGGGATCTCAGTAGTAGTTGATTTTGTTCTGTGTGTGCTTTATTTAACGAGAGGGTTTGTGTCTCGTTCGGGGGATGTGTTTCTTTAGTTATCATTATATTGTTGTTTGTGTAGTGTGAAGTGTTGGCCTTAGTTGAGCCATTATTGTTGTGATCATGTGGGTTTCCAGTGTTCTTTATCCTTTTTCTTGTGTTTTTCTGTATGAGTGGAGAGATTCCTGAATTATTATGGGATCCCGAAAAGTTCCTTTTGTTATTGAAGTTCGGTGACGTCATTTGGATATCCTGATGTTGGTTTTCTTTAGCTGTATCCTGAATCTGTTTTAATTTGTCATCCTGTGTCTTTGATGCAATTTGTAGTCTTTCGGCAGATGTTAGGATCGAGGAGCAAAACATCGAGGTACCAGGGCTGGGTGATGATAATTCCGAATTCTGTGAATTTTGCGAAGATGGTCTGCTGTAGCCTCTTCCTCTAGGTCCACGCGAGTATGTTGATTTATTTTCACCAAGCATATGTGTGTCCGGCATTATTTCTTGATTTTTAGTTTGTGTTGTTTCCATTTTATTTGTTGTTGGTGTTATTGTTATATAGTATATTTGGGATTTGTTGTTTTCTAAAAATTTGCGAAATTAGAAAAAGCGCGTATAGGTGAGAGTGATTCAATTAAAGAAATTGGCTTTTCTCAGGGTAGACTAATAGTTTAATTTATAGGCCGAGTGGGTTTTATATATAAAAAGGGAAGGAGTAGAGAACAAAATCAAACTCTTATAACTTCCTCATAGAGGAAGTATTGTAATACCGAAATTTTTCGAGTTCGATTTTTTGACATCTTTATGTTATTTGACCTCAGGAGTTCAAAAATGACATTTTTAAAAAATTTCATTCCGTATGTGTGTGTGTGTAAACATCACATTTTTATAAATATCTCGAAATCATGAAGAGCTTTTGGGTTGAATTTTTTTTAAATTGTAGATCTCACCTGCGGACATAAAATGAGAGTACTTCGAGATAGATTAATAAAGTTTAACTAAATTTTTTTTAGATTTTTAATTTTGCAAAAAAACGTTTTTTGCCCATAACTTTAAAAAAATGTTAGGACACCTATAAATGTTTTTCCATAATTTTGTAAAGTTTTTTTAGACGCATCTTTTGAGCCCTAATTGAACATTTTTCGTCTATATTAATCGGAGTTATTAAACTTTTAAAAATTCAAAATTTTGGAAAATAAGACTTTTTTGAAAACTTTGTTGAGAAATGTAGAAGTAATCTTAAAATTATCGTTACCGACTTGTAGAGCTTCAAAAACGCTTCGATTGACCTATTTTTGAACCTAATTCGATACTAAATTTCGAAATTATTGGTATTTTAAAAACCAAAAATAGTGGAAAATGACATTTTCTCAACTTTTTTGTTTGAAAAACTTTTGTTTAACTATTAAACTATTATAACTATATTGTAGAGTATTTAAAAATACATTGATTAACCCAAAATTCAATCTTTTTTACCATATTTATAAAAAGTTATTCATATATTTTCCTATTATTATTATTATTATTATTATTATTATTATTATTATTATTATTATTATTATTATTATTATTATTATTATTATTATTATTTTTTTTTTTTTTTTGCTTAGGGACTTTTGGGAAATCTGCTTACAGATACCTTGGATTCCGCACTCCAAGGTTATGTGGGGTTGGTATGAAAATTAAAAAAAAGAAAAATAAATGTAAATTTAATAAACTGGCGACCTACTGCCAGCCCGACCCACTAAAACCCGTAACCCTTCTTCTGGAGCCCTTTACCCTCCCTCGGAACTGTCGTAAGACTCTAGCCTTCGAGGGTGGCGCTCCAACTCTGTCGCTATTGCGACTTTCTGCTTTTCTCTGCGGTTATCCTGCGTTAATAGTTAAAAATTTTGAAACTATTTCAATATAAAAGCGGAATTAACAGCACAACAATAATTAAAAATAACAAATGTGTAATTAAGTGTAAAAAGTCAAAAGATAAAATTATAAACGGATATATAAAAAAAGAAAAAATAAACGCGTATAAAATATTGAAAACACAAAACTGTACAAAGATGAATAAAAAACACAAACAAATTAAAAAATGTATAAGGACAAATAAATCACAAAATAAATTAATAAAAAACAAACGAATAAATTAAAAGCTGTTTAAATTACGCTTTTTGGCGGCCGTCGAGATCCTTCCTCGACATAACCGAGATTATGAAGTTCTCGACTTGCCGCCAATTCTCCTCTGACTGGGTCATCAGCGATACCATGTTCTCCGGTGTAACTTGACTGTTTACACCTTCGAACATGGCCCGCCTCTCCAAGTTCCATTTCTTGCATGAGAAGAGGGTGTGCTCCGCGTTGTCCTCAGGGAACTGGCAATATGCACACACCTCGTTCTCGCGTAATTTAAAGCGACACAGGTACGAGTTAAAACACCCGTGACCTGTGAACGCCTGAGTCAAGTAATAGGAAACCTGACCGTGTTTCCTATTTATCCAGGTGGCGAGTGCCGGGATAAGGCGATAAGTCCATCGACCTTTTTCCTCACCATCCCATCTTTCTTGCCATCTTTCTATGAGCCTGTGCCTCGCTTCTTTGCGGATCAGGCCCTTGCTTGGTCTTAATTCCTCATTCAAGGAACTGCTTTCTTTAGAAAAGAGAAACATTTCTTCCCTTTCCCTCGCCAAAAGATCTGCTGGCGGGACACTTGCAAGGACCTGCACAGCACTCGTAGATACCGTCTTATATGCAGAGATGATACGCGTTGTTATCGATCTCTGCGCAGACAGTATCTTTTCACAGATGGTCACACATCTTTTACTCCTCAGGGATGTGGCCCACGCTGGTGCTGCATAGAGCATTTTAGCGTGGGCGACACTCGCCACCAGTCTTCTTTTTTGTTCACGGGGTCCGCCAACATTTGGCATTAGCCGTGAAAGATTAGCCGCACACTCGATCGCCTTATTTGACGCCGTAGCCATGTGGTGGTGGAAGTTAAATTTCCCATCTAACTCCACACCAAGATATTTAATTTGCTTACTCCACTTGACCTCGAATCCGTCTATCACGATTCGTGGGAGCTCATAACCACGTCTGTCTGTGACCAGCAGTGCCTCGGTCTTTTCCAGGGCCATTTCAAGACCTCTGGTATCCAGCCAGCTTTTAGCTAGTCGCAGACATTCGTTCACCAATGTCCCAAGAGCCTCCTCACTTTCGGCAGTGCACACGAATAACGCGTCGTCCGCAAAGCCGATGATCACTGCACCTTCGGGCAGATCCATTCGCAGAAAATCATCGTAAGATACATTCCATACAAATGGACCCACCCTCGAGCCTTGAGGAGCCCCACGCTGCATCTCTTCCTTGAGAGTGCAGGTGTCTCCCTCATATATAACCCACCTGTCGCTAAGATAATTATCCATTATCCGCAACAAGTAGGGCGGCATGTTTTTCTTTTCCATCGACTCGATGAGATCTTTCCATCTTGCGGAATTAAACGCGTTGCGTATGTCAATTGCTACCAACGCGCAGAAGCTCTTCTTTTTCCCAGGTCCCAATTTGTTTTTTCCTGCTTTGGCTATGTCCACAACTGCCTGGATGGCATCAACCGTGGACTTGCCTTTACGGAAACCAAATTGGTGATCTGATAGACGATTCTCTTCGGTCAAGTGGCTTTGCATTCTCTGCAGAACCATATCCTCTAGAAGTTTACCCATCGTATCTAGCAGGCATATAGGCCTGTACGATGAAACCTTATCTATAGGTTTTTCACCTTTCCTTAGGAGGACTAACCTCTGTCGCTTCCAGTCGCGGAAGAACTCTCCTCTCTCAAGGCAAAGATTGAAGCATCGAAGCAGAATCTGGGGTGAAGTGTCGATTACCAACTTTAGGATCTCGTTACTTATCCCATCGATTCCAGGCGCCTTGCCTGTTTTTAATCTTTTGCCTGCTTTTTGCAGTTCACTAAGTGTGAAGAGTTCTTCCTCTTCGACTTTGCAAAAACTCCAGTCCCTTCTAAGGTATGGTTCCGCAGGAGGAAACAAAGAATTTATTATCTTTCTGACCCAATCGGGATTGTCCAGGCCGGGGGTCTTTTGCCTCGTCGCTAATTTCTTAGTAACAATTTTAAAAGCCAGACCCCATGGGTCCTTATCGACTTCCTCGATTAGGTCCTTCCAGCTACGGCGTCGCGACTTGCGGATCTCTTTCTTGAGGTTCTTTTTTGCCTCCTTGAAAGCCTCTTTCAGCAAGGGATCTCCCTTAGATCGGGTATATGTCCTTCTTGCTTTGAGGCATTCCTTCCTCAAGGAGGCTAGCTCCTCTGACCACCAGTGCAAGGATTTTCTTACGGGAATGGCGCCTTTGAGTGGCATTGACGCATTGCAAGCAGTGACTATCATGTTTCTCACCGCTCGCACCTTCCCATCCAGACTGCTCGGCCTTTTCACCCAGCCCAAGTCCTCAATCAAAAGGGATTCTCTTAGGGACCGGCCGAACTTTTCCTTGTCGAGTCTCTTCATATTCCACGAGGAGGTTTTGCGACTAGGAACATCCTGTCTTTTTTCTCCTCGTGTGCCTCCCATCGAGACTGAGAACTCAATGTACTGGTGGTCACTTGCGGTATATTCCTCTGAGACCCGCCAGTCGCTTATGCGGCTAAATAGTTTAGACGATGCGATCGTTAGATCTATAATTGATCCGATCGCACCTCGTCTAAAAGTCCATGTATTGCCTCGGTTCACAGCTAATAAGTCGTTTCTGGAGATCATTTCTCCAATACGAATTCCTCTCTTGTCGAGTCTCGTCTCACCCCACTCTGGCGACTTTGCGTTAAAATCGCCAGTGATGATGACATCCAGCCTGGATTCTGTGAGGCTGGCTATCTATTTGGCTCCCTCCAAAATCCTTGGAGCCATCTGCACCGACTATCGGGGCTTGCACCCGATCAGAATCGGTGGTGGGATTACCCTCTTTCTTTCTTGGATGGGCCCTAAACCGCCTCCGTTAGTTACATAAACGTTATAGCATTGCCGGAGCATTGATGCGACGTCTATGATATCCAAGGGCACGTGAACATGTATGTTCGGACGTGGAGGTCGATGTGTCTCTCCAAGATAGCAGGAAGTTTCCGCAAAGGGAGTGCATCCTGGTATCTCTTCACAGAGTTTACCCTCATTATTATTATTATTATTATTATTATTATTATTATTATTATTATTATTATTATTATTATTATTATTATTATTATTATTATTATTATTATTATTATTATTATTATTATTATTATTATTTTTTTTGTAGTCGGAAGTGGAAAATCTGCGAATTCAGATACCTGGGTAATGAATTCCAGGTTATGTGGGGGTGACCGCTCTTGTTCTGGTCTACCCACTAAAAACCACTCCCGTCTTGTTTTGGGACATTTGCTCCACATGCGGTACTACCGTCAGGCCTTGAACTTCGCAAGTGGTTGTCCCCTTGACCTACTCCTTAACGTGCTTTTAATCCGCCCATACAATGTGGGAGCGCGGGTGAGAGGAAAAACTAGTTGCCTTCCTCCCCCCACGCTCCCACACCGATGAGCATTTGATTCCTCCGGTCAACCTCGTCTTCCGTCTCTATCTTTTTCCCCATTATTTTTATAATGAAAGTTTCAATATGCCTCCAGGAGTCCACGTTTTGAACCATGGTAGACACCATGTTATCGACGTTGATTTCAAAGCCAACTGCCGTGAACATAGCCATTCTATCATGGTTCCAATGCCCGCAATGAAAGAGAGTATGCTCCGCGTCATCTACTGAAGCGTCACAGTAGGCGCATTTTGCTTCTCTCTTAATCTTGAACCTATGAAGGTACTGTCGGAAACATCCGTGACCTGACAACACTTGGGTCAGGTAGTAGCCAACTTCTCCGTGCTTTCTGTCTAGCCAAGTGGCGAGGTTGGGGATCAGGCGGTATGTCCACCTTCCTTTAGGATCCCCATCCCATCTCTCTTGCCATCTTTCAACGAGTCTACATCTCGCCTCTTTTCGGATAACCGCTTTGAGGAGATTATTACTCTGTTGTTCTTGCGAGGAAGCTCGATGTTTATTGAGTTGGAAGACCTCCTGTCTTTCCCTCGCCAGTAAATCTACTGGCGGAAGGCTCGCAAGAACCAAAGCAGCGCTCGTTGAAACTGTTCTGTAGGCTGAAACTACTCTCCGCGCACAACCACCCTGCACAGAGAGTAGCTCATCAGAGATGCCGCGGTTCTTTAGGGACTCAGCCCATGCAGGTGCAGCGTAAAGCTGCTTTGCCTGAACCACGGTCGCCACTAATCGGCGTTTCTTTTCCCTGGGGCCACCGACATTGGGCATCATCCTAGATAGGTTTCCCATACAGTCGGCGGCATTCAGTGACGTGATCTTAGCATGTTGGTCGAACTTTAATTTTCGATCCAACGTAACTCCCAGGTACTTCAGACTGTTTCCACAGGAGACTTCAGTTTGTCCTATACGAATCTTTGGGACTGTAAAGGATCTCTTACCCGTCACGAGCAAAGCTTCTGTCTTCTCTATAGCCATTTGCAGGCCGTTGAGATCTAACCAGAACTTCGCTCGTCTCAGACTGTCGTTGATCCTTATTTCCAGAATCTCAGGACTCTCCGCGCCACACACTATAATAACGTCGTCCGCAAAGCCAACCATTATCGTATCTTCTGGTAAATCCATTCTAAGGAAGTCATGGTACATGACGTTCCATATGAATGGACCTACCTTTGATCCTTGGGGAGCTCCGCATGTCATTTCATGTTTGAGATGACATGCATCGCTCTTGTATTCAACCCATCTGCTGCTAAGATAGTTGTCTATAATTCGCAACAGATTGGTACCCCTTTACGACGCATCGCCTCGATGCAATTGTCCCACCTTGCGGAATTAAACGCATTACGTATGTCGATGGAGACAAGCGCGCAGAATCCTTTCTTCTTGTCCTCTTTGACTTTCTTTGCCTGGTTTACAACAGTGAGTATTGCATCGACTGTTGACCGGCCTTTCCGAAAGCCAAATTGATTCTCCGATAGGCTATTTTCGCCTAACAGGATTTCCTGAAGTCTCTGTAGAACCATTCCCTCTAGAAATTTTCCCATCGTATCCAATAAACAAATTGGTCTGAACGATGTGACCTTATCCAGAGGTTTATCGCCTTTCCTGAGAAGGACCAACTTCTGCGTTTTCCAGTCATCGAAGAACTCTCCGGCTTTCAAGCACGTATTAAATACGTCAAGAAGCAACTGTGGATCCACTGCGACAACCTCTTTTAAGCTTTCGCTCGGGATGCCATCATTGCCCGGCGCTTTGCCGTTTCTTAACGTCTTTGCCACTTTTTTTAATTCTTCAATCGTGAAGAGCTCCTCGTCTCGTACTACGCAGTGAGTATAGTCCTCTCTGGGGCTAGGTTCCACATAGGGAAACAGTGCCTTTATAATTTCTAGGACCCAAATCGGATCATCCAAACCAGGGGTTTTATGCCTTGTCATTAATTTCTTAGCGACAATCTTAAAGGCCAAACCCCACGGATCCTTCTCGGAATCTCCGATCAGGTCCTTCCAGCAACGGCGTTGGCTACTTTTCACGGCCTGCTTAAAAGTCCGCCTGGCTTTATGCCATGTTTCCCGCAGCTGGAGGTTTCCCTTAGAATGGGTAAACTTCCTCCTAGCTGCGTGGCAGTCTCTCTTAAGACAGGCTAGTTCTTCATTCCACCAGTACATAGATCCCTTTCCAGTTTTTCTTTTCTGCCGGCGAGGCATAGAGTGATTGCAAGCTTATACAATCACTCGCCTTGCCTCTCGCACTATACCCTTTAAAGAAGCTGGTTTCCTCACCCAGTTTAGTTCTCGAATAAATCTCGACTCTTCCAGGGATTCCACCAGCTTCTCCCTGTTTAGCCTCCTGAGGTTCCAAGAGGGGCTCTTGCTACCATATTTAGGAGCGACGCGCCCTCTGGAATTCTCCTCGAAGACTAAAAACTCTATGTACTGGTGGTCACTCATTGTTTCCTCGTCCAGTACCCTCCATTCACTTGTTCTGCGGGCTAGTCGGGGAGACGCAATTGTTTTTGACAGATGCCCATAGCAAAGACACCTGAAGCATCTGTCCACCTCGATTCTAGGCCGGATCCTGCAATTAATCCAGCCGACCTTCACCCTGGCCGTTTTCAGTAGCGCATCCGCGTCTGCTTCCTGGAGTTGCACAATGGCAAGTTTTTCTCCACGGCTCAGGGGAATAAGTCGACAAGACATTTCCAAGTCGGCCCTGCCCAAAGTTTGTCGGACCGCCTGGGTTACCTCCTCAACACTCGTTGCCTCGTCTAGGTTTCTAATCTCTAGAGACCTTTTCGTCACAATATGTGAGACGTCCGCCTTATCCTTAAGGGCGTCAGCCACTTTTCTACTAAAATTAGAGACCTCTTGATTTCTTCGAAGAACGACAAGCATCTCTTGCTTTCTAGACCTCTTGATTGACAGGATTTCTGTCCCAGTGTCAGCTGGATTGACGGACGCCTTCATATGAGCAAGGATTTTTTCGTAAGACTCATTACATGTCACCCTTATTCTGATTGCCTCCGTATTTCTCTTTTTTACTTTAGAAGTCGAATTCGTCATCTTCTCTTTCTGTGTCTCCTTTTCATTTTTTTTCTTTTTCTTCTTTTTGGAGACTTTTCTCCACTCTTTCTCAGCACTAACAGTCTGAGGCCCATTTGAGGAAGAACTTTTATCCTCCTTCAGGACTTCGTCAGACTGTTTTTTCTTCGGCACTCTGTCTTCCGGCGACGACGAAGCTTCTCTTTTCTGAGCTTGTGCCGAAGAAGTCTGTCCCTTTGATTTGGGGTTTGGCGTCTCTGAATTGCGTTTTAGAGTATTTAACGCTCTTGCAGGACTAGCCATGCGGAATACTCCAGGCGTCTCCAATGTTTTTTGGAGCTTATCAGCTGACGCCTGAAGAGTTAAGCCTGAGCTTCTTACGGTTCCGAAAACTTCCTTAGCGATGTTTACTCTAACCTTGAGTTCATTTGGGGTGTTTTTTATGTACGCCCCTTCAATCGCTAGGATCGCCTTCTCCAAAGCTTCAGTCTGCTTCTTTTGCTCCGCTACCACTTCCATCAGCACTCTGCAAGGCGCTGCCCACGGGGGTGTGAAGGAACCTCTCCTTTGATGTGTAGCTCCTTTCTGTAACTGCACTTCGGCAGCAGGAGCTACAGCTATATGTTTATCTTCCTTTTTTGTGGAAGGAAACTCATACACCTCGACAAAAAACCTCAATTTCTTGAGGCGTCTCAACGCAGGTTTTAAGAGACACTATTTCTCCGGTTCCAATTTTCTCTTCACCTTCTTCAATAAACTCAATTATGTCCATATTTTCTATTTTATTATTCTCCATGTAATCATTTTACCAGCGCATCGTCTGTGGAGGGGCGGGTCGGTATAGTTGGGAACGGGTGTACCCTCGGACGTATCCTACCCCAGTTCCCTGAGGCCCAACCACCGCTTAGCCGGTCCCGGAATACACGGACGGACCGGACTCGCCCGGAGCAATATGGATTCCGACCTCCATATTCACCACAGACTCTCCTGATCAGGGTCCCGAAGGGGCTCGCTCCTGATTCCTTACCTCGGATGACACATCGGCAGAGCGAGCTCACATCAACCCCTACGCCCCGTCCACCGAAAGCAAATGAACGAATTTCGGGGTACTCCCAGTGGTCCGAGGAAGGAAACAATCATATGGGTGTGATAAGTGTATTGTGAATATGTGTGAATAGATGTGTAAGTGATGTAATTGTGTGTAACCCATATATGTGTAGAGAAGTGTATGTGTAGAGTGTACTGTTTGGTTGCCCTTTGGTGGAAAGCCCCGCCACCACTGCAAGGTCCACCGAACATATCCAAAATGACACTCGAGACTGGCAGCGGACAGGCATCCCGCCCCGGTGAACCAACGCCGTCAAGAATGGCAGTAATGTCTGGACTAAGGATATGCATCCAGACCCAGCACACCCATGCCATCAAAGACGGCAGCCGCGTCCGGGAGAGGATAATCATCCGCTTCTCTTAGAACATCAAAGACATCACCGATGCTCGGCAGTGGACAACCAGCGGACAACCATTATTATTATTATTATTATTATTATTATTATTATTATTATTATTATTATTATTATTATTATTATTATTATTATTATTATTATTATTATTGTTATTATTATTATTATTATTATTATTATTATTATTATTATTATTATTATTATTATTATTATTATTATTATTATTATTATTATTTTTTTTTTTTTTTTTTTTTTTTTTTTTTTGCTTAGGGAATTTTGGGAAATCTGTTTACAGATACCTTGGATTCCGCACTCCAAGGTTATGTGGGGTTGGTAAAATAAAAAAAAAGGGAATTTAAAAAAAAGGATAAATAAATAAATGTTATAATAAATTTAATAAACTGGCGACCTACTACCAGCCCGACCCACTAAAACCCGTAACCCTTCTTTTGGAGCCCTTTACCCTCCCTCGGAACTGTCGTAAGACTTTAGCCTTCGAGGGAGGCGCTCCAACTCTATCGCTGCTGCGACTTTGTTCTGTGTCTGCGGTTCTCCTGCGTCAATAGTTAAAAAATTTAAAACTATTTCAATATAAAAGCGGAATTAACAGCACAACAACAATAAAAAACAAAAATTTTAAGAATTTTAAAAAGTCAAAAGATAAAATTATAAACGGATATATAAAAAAAATAAAAATAAACGCGTATAAAATATTGAAAACATAAAATTGTACAAAGATGAATAAAAAAAACAAAACAAATTAAAAAAATGTATAGGGACAAATAAATCACAAAATAAATTAATAAAAAACAAACAAACAAATTAAAAGCTGTTTAAATTACGCTTTTTGGCGGCCGTCGAGATCCTTCCTCGACATAACCGAGATTATGAAGTTCTCGACTTGCCGCCAATTCTCTTCTGACTGGGTCATCAGCGATACCATATTCTTCGGTGTAACTTGACTGTTTACACCTTCGAACATGGCCCGCCTCTCCAAGTCCCATTTTTTGCATGAGAAGAGGGTGTGTTCCGCGTTGTCCTCAGGGAACTGGCAATATGCACACACCTCGTTCTCGCGTAATTTAAAGCGACACAGGTACGAGTTAAAACACCCGTGACCTGTGAGCGCCTGAGTCAAATAATAGGAAACCTGACCGTGTTTCCTATTTATCCAGGTGGCGAGTGCCGGGATAAGGCGATAGGTCCATCGACCTTTTCCCTCACCATCCCATCTTTCCTGCCATCTTTCTATGAGCCTGTGCCTCGCTTCTTTGCGGATCAGGCCCTTGCTTGGTCTTAATTCCTCATCCCAGGAACTGCTTTCTTTAGAAAAGAGAAACATTTCTTCCCTTTCCCTCGCCAAGAGATCTGCTGGCGGGACACTTGCAAGGACCTGCACAGCACTCGTAGATACCGTCTTATATGCAGAGATGATACGCGTTGTTATCGATCTCTGCGCCGACAGTATCTTTTCACAGATGGTAACACATCTTTTACTCCTCAGGGATGGGGCCCACGCTGGTGCTGCATAGAGCATTTTAGCGTGGGCGACACTCGCCACCAGTCTTCTTTTTTGTTCACGGGGTCCGCCAACATTTGGCATTAACCGTGAAAGATTAGCCGCACACTCGATCGCCTTATTCGACGCCGTAGCCATGTGGTGGTGGAAGTTTAACCTTCCATCCAACTCCACACCAAGGTATTTAATTTGTTTACTCCACTTGACCTCGAATCCGTCTATCACGATTCGTGGGAGCTCATAACCACGTCTGTCTGTGACTAGCAGTGCCTCGGTCTTTTCCAGGGCCATTTCAAGACCTCTGGTATCCAGCCAGCTTTTTGCTAGTCGCAGACATTCGTTCACCAATGTCCCAAGAGCCTCCTCACTCTCGGCAGTGCACACGAACAACGCGTCGTCCGCAAAGCCGATGATCATCGCACCTTTGGGCAGATCCATTCGCAGAAAATCATCGTAAGATACATTCCATACAAATGGACCCACCCTCGAGCCTTGAGGAGCCCCACGCTGCATCTCTTCCCTGAGAGTGCAGGTGTCTCCCTCATATATAACCCACCTATCGCTAAGATAATTATCCATTATCTGCAACAAGTAGGGCGGCATGTTTTTTTTTTCCATCGACTCGATGAGATCTTTCCATCTTGCGGAATTAAACGCGTTGCGTATGTCAATTGCTACCAACGCGCAGAAGCTCTTCTTTTTCCCAGGTCCCAATTTGTTTTTTCCTGCTTTGGCTATGTCCACAACAGCCTGGATGGCATCAACTGTGGACTTGCCTTTACGGAAACCAAATTGGTAATCGGATAGACGATTCTCTTCGGTCAAGTGGCTTTGCATTCTCTGCAGAACCATATCCTCTAGAAGTTTACCCATCGTATCTAGCAGGCATATAGGCCTGTACGATGAAACCTTATCTAGAGGTTTTTCACCTTTCCTTAGGAGGGCTAACCTCTGTCGCTTCCAGTCGCGGAAGAACTCTCCTCTCTCAAGGCAAAGATTGAAGCATCGAAGCAGAATCTGGGGTGAAGTGTCGATTACCAACTTTAGGATCTCGTTACTTATCCCATCGATTCCAGGCGCCTTGCCTGTTTTCAATCTTTTGCCTGCTTTTTGCAGTTCACTAAGTGTGAAGAGTTCTTCCTCTTCGACTTTGCAAAAACTCCAGTCCCTTCTAAGGTATGGTTCTGCAGGAGGAAACAAAGAACTTATTATCTTTCTGACCCAATCGGGATTGTCCAGGCCGGGGGTCTTTTGCCTCGTCACTAATTTCTTAGTTACGATTTTAAAAGCCAGACCCCATGGGTCCTTATCGACTTCCTCGATTAGGTCCTTCCAGCTACGGCGTCGCGACTTGCGGATCTCTTTCTTGAGGTCCTTTTTCGCCTCCTTGAAAGCCTCTTTCAGCAAGGGATCTCCCTTAGATCGGGTGTATGTCCTTCTTGCTTTGAGGCATTCCTTTCTCAAGGAGGCCAGCTTCTCTGACCACCAGTGCAAGGATTTTTTCCTTGGAAAGGCTCCTTTGCGACATGGCATCGACGCATTGCAAGCGGTGACGATTATATCTCGCACCGCTCGCACCTTTCCATTTAGACTTTTCGGCCTCCTCACCCAACCAGAATCCTCAATTAAGATAGATTCTTCTAGGGACCGGCTGAACTTCTCCTTGTCGAGTTTCTTAATGTTCCACGAGAAGGTTTTGCGACTAGGAGCTTCCTGCCTTTTTCCTCCTCGTGTGTCTCCCATTGAGACTGAGAACTCAATGTACTGGTGGTCACTTGCGGTATATTCCTCAGAGACCCGCCAGTCGCTTATGCGGCTAAATATATTAGACGATGCGATCGTTAGATCTATAATCGATCCGATCGCACCTCGTCTAAACGTCCATGTTTTTCCCCGGTTTACAACTAATAAATCGTTCTTGGAGATCATTTCTCCAATCAGAATTCCTCTCTTGTCGAGCCTCGTCTCACCCCACTCTGGCGACTTTGCATTAAAATCGCCAGTGATGATGACATCCAGCTTGGATTCTATGAGGCTCGATTCTAGGTCTTCTATATTGGCTTCGAAGGTGGTCAGCGGGTCGTTGGGTGAGAAGTAGCAGCTATACATACGTATGTTAGCCACCTCTATCCACACAAACCCGCTGCTTGTCTCCAAGAACTTGTCAACCCGCAATTCTGGGTTGCACAGCTTGATGGCGGCTCTCTTCGCCTTATCCTGATACCAAGGTGCGAGGTCGCTTCCTTGATACTGCTCACTGCAGAACAGGATATCGACCTCATTTTCCCTAGCTGTTTGCATCAGGAGCACCTGTGCATCCTTACTTGTATACAGGTTGACTTGAAGGAGCTTTAAGGATTTGCCCTTTTAAGTTTCTCCAGTTCCTCCTTGTAAACCGGGCAGGAAATTCTTCCAGGGATATGGTTGACTTCCGTTTTTCCCAAATCTGTACACGTTATGCACTTTGGCTTGTGATTAGTACACTTTTTGGAGAAGTGTCCCGCTTTGCCGCATCTCCGACAGTTTTTTGTTCTGTCGGGGCCCTTGCAAATTCGGGTCACGTGTCCATAGGCTAGGCACTTTTGACATCTTGTCACTTCTAAGTGCGTTCGGATGGATGCATTTATCCAGCCAATACGCACTTTGCCCAGCTTAAGCAGACTCTCGCTGTCCGTTTCACTCAAGCGTACTAGTGCCACTTTCGTACCACCAAAACGTGTCAGAAGTCGGCAAGTCACCTCTAATTCGGGCTTTTGCAACTTCTGCTTTAAGACGGTTAAAACGTCCTCCTCTAAAGTTGTTTCGTCAAGATCCCGAATTTCGAGGGTCTTTTTACTGACAAGAGCCGTAACCTCGGCCTTGTCCAGAAGAACGGAGGTAAGATTCTGAGCGAACTTTGAAGTTTCACCCCCCTTTTTCACAACAACAAGAACCTCTCTTTTAAGAGTTCTCCTAATTTTCACAATCTCTGTTCCAGTTTCCTCTGGCTTTACCGAAGTTGTTGCCAGTTTTATGAGATCATGGTAGGTCTCTGGATTCCGGGCCACAATTTTTATTGCCTCCGTTGTTCTAATTTTGGGGGGGCGCTTCTGAAGTCGCTCCCTCTCCTCCGCTTTCTTCAAGGCCTTTTTCTTACGGGCCTCCCGTTTCCTATTGGAGACGGTTTCAAAGTCTTTTTCGTTTTCGGGCTTATTTGCCACAGTTGCCTCCGAATAAGAAGCAACCCTGGCCGAAGCAGCCTTACTCACCTCCGTCTCGATAACAGTAGGGTTTGCCTTGGTCTCCTTGCTCTTAACCCTCTTACCCTTGGGAGTGGTCACAGAAGAATCAGTCTCCGGACCTTCAAACTCTCTAGGGCGCTTCCTTGGGTCGATGGACTTGCTCTCGCTGGATGTGGCGTGCGACATCGATCTAGGAGTTTCAGGATTCGACCTTGGTTTGCTTGGGCTAATGAAGGGCTTAGGTATAAATCGCAGGTTTCTGCAAAGCACCTCGTGCACCTTCTCCATTGCCACCATTCCATCCTTAACATCCTTGCTAATGTTTTTTTGCTTTTTGCAAGCACGCCACATACTATCCAGTATTATTGGGATCAGATCGACCTGTTCTAAAACATTTTCTTCGAATCTGCTAAGTCCCACATCCTCAGAATTTTTTATTTGGCTCCCTCCAAAATCCTTGGAGCCGTCTGCACCGACTACCGGGGCTTGAACCCGATCAGAATCGGTGACGGGATTACCCTCATTTGAGGTACCCGCTTGGAGTAATTTATTTGAATCTTTATCCATTTCATTCATTTTTTTTGGTTTTAGAATCAGGGAACCACCCTGTTGGTTGCTCTTTAGTGAAAAGCCCCGCCACCACGGCAAGGTCTACCGAACATATCCATGATGTCAATCATGTCTGGCAGTGGATAAGCATCCACTTCTCCCAGCACATCAAAGACATCGATGATGTTCGGTATAATATTATTATTATTATTATTATTATTATTATTATTATTATTATTATTTTTTTTTTTTTTTTTTTTTGTTTTACGAAGGAAGTTGGAAATCTGTTCATCAGATCCCTCGTGGCGGGCCACGAGTTTTGCAGGGTTGAACATTGAGCCGCATGTAGCATAGGCTAAACTAAGTTTAGCTTAGGCTCTATCGACCTACTAAAACCAACTCCCTATTTCCAGGACTCTATTTCCACTTGCGGAACTACCTAATGGCTTTACTTCGCAAGTGGAAGTCCTCTCTCTTACTCCTCTCTGTCCATTGTTAAAAAACAATCTTTTCATTAACCACCGGGGGGGAGTCGCGGGAGTGGGAGGAGGAACGAGAATTAGTTCCTCCTCCCCCTCCCGCGAATCGACCCCAGTGATTACTCCAGGTCAACCTCTTCTTCCGTCCACATCTTTGGTCTTCATTACCGAAGTAATGAAGAACTCGATGTGACGCCAAGAGTCCGCGCTTTGGAGCATAGTTGAGACCATGTCATCAGCGGTGAATTGAGTTTTCACCGCGTCAAACATGGCCCGTCTTAGCTCACTCCATTGCCCGCAGGAGAAGAGAGTGTGTTCCGCGTCGTCTATTTCAGCGCCGCAATACACACATTTCGCCTCTTCTCTGATCTTAAATCTATGAAGGTACTGACCGAAGCAGCCGTGACCAGTCATCGCTTGCGTGAGGTAATAGCCAACCTCGCCGTGCTTTCTTTCTAACCAGGTGGCGAGATGAGGAATCAGGCGGTATGTCCACCTTCCTTTGGATTCCCCATCCCATCTTGCCTGCCAACTATCGACTAGTCTGATTCTTGCCGATTTGCGGATAGCCATCTTTAGGCTACCGCCGCTCTGTTGTTCCTGCGAGACAGCTCGTTCTTTGTTGAGCTGAAAGACTTCCTGTCTTTCTTTTGCCAACAAATCTGTTGGCGGTGTACTCGCAAGAACTAGAGCAGCGCAATCAGACACCGTCCTGTAAGCTGAGATTACTCTCCGTGCGCTTCCTGTCTGCACAGAGAGCAACCTGTCCAAGATGGCGTGGGTCTTAAGGGCATCAGCCCATACAGGGGCAGCATAAAGCTGCTTTGCTAGACCCACGGTCGCCACCAAGCGCCGCTTCTTTTCCCTGGGACCACCAATGTTGGGCATTAACCTAGATAGGTTACCCATACATTCGGCGGCCTTGAGTGCTGTGATGTTCACGTGCGGACCGAAGTTTAACCTTCGATCCAACGTCACTCCCAGGTACTTAAGTTGATTTCCCCATGAGACTTCAGTTCCTCCTATTTTCACCTTTGGGGCTTCAAAAACTCGCCGGACTGTAACAAGCAGAGCCTCGGTCTTCTCTAAGGCCATTTGCAGGCCATGACGAGACATCCAACGCTCTACTCGTCGCAGTCCTTCATCGAGTTTTATCTCGAGGAATTTGGTTTCCTGCGCTGTACACACCAGAAGTACGTCATCCGCAAAGGCTTTCAGGGTTGTGCCTTCGGGCAGCTCCATTCTCAGAAGATCGTCGTACATGACGTTCCATATGAATGGACCCACCTTAGACCCCTGTGGTGCCCCGCAGGTCATCTCTTCCTTGAGATGGAACACATTGCCTTCGTACACGACCCATCTGTCGCTGAGATAGTTGTCTATCATTCGCAACAGATATGTCGGCACTCCTTTGCGTCTCATTGACTCAATGCAGATGTCCCATCTCGCGGAATTGAACGCATTCCGGATGTCGATGGAAACAAGAGCACAGAAACCCTTCCTCTTCCCCTGATTGACTTCCTTTGCCAGTTTCACAACAGAGAGTATTGCATCAACTGTTGACCGGCCTTTCCGGAAGCCAAACTGGTTCTCTGATAGGCTATTTTCGCCTACCAGGATTCTCTGAAGTCTTTCTAGAACCATCCCCTCTAGAAGTTTGCCCATCGTGTCCAATAAACAAATTGGTCTGAACGATGAGACTTTATCCAGAGGTTTATCGCCTTTCCTAAGGAGGACCAACTTTTGCACTTTCCAGTCACTGAGGAACTCTCCGGCTTTTAAACACGCATTAAAGACGTTGAGAAGCAGCTCTGGGTATACCGCGACGACTTCTTTTAGGATCTCGCCTGGTATTCCATCCCTGCCTGGCGCCTTGCCATTTTTCAACGCCCTTGCCGCCTTTTTTAGTTCTTCAAGCGTGAAGAGCTCCTCCATCTGTACTACGCAAGTATAGTCCTCCCTGGGGCTCGGTTCCACATGGGGAAACAGCGCTCTTATGATTTTTTGGGCCCAAATCGGATTCCCTAGACCCGGGGTTTTTTGTCTTGAAACTAATTTCTTAGTAACAATTTTAAACGCCAAACCCCATGGATCATTCTCGGTCTTCCCGATTAGGTCCTTCCAGCACTTTCGTTGGCTACTCCTTATAGCCCGCTTGAAGATTCGCCTGGCTTTATGCCAATCTTTTTGCAGCGTGAAGTCTCCCTTCGAGTGGGTATATTTCCTTCTCGCTGCATTGCAATCTTTCCTTAAGCGGGCTAATTCATCGCTCCACCAGTACAGAGCACCCTTCCTAGCTTTTGTTTGGTGCCGGCGAGGCATAGAGTGGTTGCAAGCATCCACTATTATTTGCCTCGCCTCTCGCACTATACCCTTTATAGAAGTTGGCTGCCTATGCCAGTTGAGTCTCTTAATAAGGCGAGCCTCAACTAAGGACTTTGCCAACTTCTCCCTATCGAGTCTCCTAAGGTTCCAGGAGGGTTTCTTTTTGTCCTTTTGTGGGCAATTGTACCCTCCCGTATTCTCCTCGGAGACTGAAAACTCAATGTACTGGTGGTCGCTCATGGTCACCTGATCCAATACCTTCCAATTTCTTATTCTGCGGGCCAGGCGGGGAGATGCAAAAGTCAGGTCAAGAATTGACCCTGACGCTCCCCGTCTAAAAGTGAGCTCTTTTCCCCGGTTCATCACCACCAAATCATTCGCCGAGACCATATCGGTAACCAAGATTCCCCTCCTGTCCTGGCGGGTCTCTCCCCATTCCGGGGACTTACTATTGAAGTCCCCCGCAATGAGGACATCCCCGTCGAAAGCTTTTATGCTTTCTTCAAGAGAGCGAATCTCGGCATCGAACTTTTTAAGGGGGTCGTTTGGGGAGAAGTAGCAGCTGTAGATACGAACACCCGCCACCTCTACCCAAACAAAGCCCTTATCTGTCTCCAGGAAATCACCAATAGCGATGTCCGGGTTACACACTTGTATTCCGGACCTTCCCGATGCGTCCTGAAACCAGACAGAGAATTCTGGCTTTCTACACTGCTCACTGAAGATCAGTATATCAGCCTTCCTCTGTCTAGCAGTCTGCATCAGAAGGTCCAGCGCGGCTCTTCCCTTTCCGAGGTTAACCTGGAGGACCCCGTATTTTGTCTTTTAGACCTGAGAGGATTCCCCAATAAACTGGGCAAGCCCTGCTTCCTGGAAGGTGGTTTGTCTCCTTTGACCCCTTATCGGAGCAAGTCATGCAACGAGCAGAACCCTTACATGACCTGCTTTTGTGGCCCAGACCACCACACTTCCAACAAGCATCTTTTCTGTCTGGGCCAGTGCAGCCTCGTGCCAAGTGGCCGTAGCACAGGCATCTGAAACACCTGTCTACTTCCACCCTGACTCGGACTCTGCAATTGACCCAGCCGATTCTGACCTTTCCGGTCTTTAATAGCAACTCCGCGTCCGCATCTGGCAGACGCAGAATCGCCATCTGCGTACCTCCATACCGGGTGACTAGTTGGCAAGGCGTTTCCAACTCGGGCTTGCCCAGACAACCCCGTATTGCCTTCTGTACGTCTGCCACGACTATAGTCTCATCGAGGTCTACGATTTCTAGTGACCTCGTCGAGACTACTGTCTTGACCTCTGCTTTTCCATCCAGGGCAGTGGTCAGCGCACTGCTGAATCCAGTGAGATCCTGCCCCTTCTTAAGAACCAGGAGGATTTCTTTCTTCCTGGATCTTCGGACCGACAGGATCTCGACTTTGTTTTCATCAGGGCTGACCTTTGAGAACATATCGTCCAATATCCCATCATAATCTTTTCCTTCCCCTACGCTTATTCTAATTGCGTCTGTCTCCCTTTTCTTTCTCTTTCGGGAGGGTTTTCTTGTTTCCCCTTTAGGGTCATCCCCAGTCCTTTCTTTTACTTTTTTCTTTTTCCCCTGGACTTTTTTCCAAGGCCCGCCATCAGCTTGAGTGGCTGTCCGAGCCTCCTCAGCGTTGGCTTCCTCAGCTGTCTGATTGGGAGACACGGACGCCTTCCCTTTCTTCGACTTTCTTTCTTTGGGCGTAGTTGAGGCCCCCCTCTTCTTACTACCAGAGGTGGGGGTTCCCCCGGGAGTTCCTCCTACGCGTCTGACTTGTCGTCTCGCTATGAGAGGAGGAGGATAATTTTCTAATTTTTTAGTAAATTCTCTCCCCTCTTCCATTAGGTCCCTGGCGATGCCAACGAGGCTCTCACCATAATGGAAAGCCTCTACTGCACTATCCTTGACCGGCTTCGGATTGTTCTTTAATATCCCCTCTTTTACGATTCGAAGAGACTTAAACAATTCCTCCGACACTTCGGACTGCTTCTCCATGAGTCGAAGCATGGTCTTCCATCCCTCAACCCATAGGGATGCTGGAACCGTTTCACTACTGAGGGCAGAGGCTTCTGCAGCCTCCGTCTCCATTTTTGGGTCACCGTTATGGTCAGAAGGACCAGTGTGCTGTTGGCCACCCCCAAAATCCGTGGGCCTTGCGTCGACCACCGGGGCTTTCACCCGATCGGAATCGACGGCAGGATTACCCTCTGTCGAGGTACCTGCTTGGGGTATAATGTTATTTACATCACACATTTCCATTTTAAACTTGAAAAAAAAAAAAGATTGATTAATATGGGTGTGATTAGTGTATCGTGTGTATTGTGTTGTGATTAATGTGTAGGTGTTGTAATTGTGTGTAACCCATATATGTGTTAGAGTAGTGTACATTTGTTGTGTACTGTGTCTGACGGATCAGAACGACCATGCACATCCCCCGTCTCTCATGCGTATCTCACATTCACGGGGGTAGCGCGTTTATAGCACCCCCCCCCACATGCAGAAAAAAGGAAGAAACCTCCGCAAAGTGTTCCTCTTTCATTCCACATACACTTTCATACATCAGTCTCAATTCCATTGAGACAAACCGGATGCCGCCAAGGCTGGCCTATTGGACAGACTTCCCGGATCCATAGTGTCATCAATAGAAAAGAGACTGCCCAATCGTGGAAGCGGCCGTCTATAGGCTACTCTGGTTCCGCATTTAGGGCAGGGGCCGTTTATAGGCTACTCTCCTGCCCACATGTACTCCTTCATACACATTCGTGGAAGCGGCCGTTCATAGGCTACTCTGCTTTCCATTCAAGGAAGGGGCCGTTTATAGGCTACTCTCCTTCCCATTCATGCTCCGAACATACCGAACACTTTGGTTCGGATTCTCCTTTGCCCAAACAAAGGGATAAACGCGTTTATAGCGCACCCTACGTTCATACTGTACCATTCACACAGACGAGGAATATACACGGACGCACCAGTCCGACAAACTACCCTCCTCCTCCTCCAAACTACTTCACCCATGTACACGCATATACGTAAAAAAAAATAATACATAAATGAGTATAAATGCGTATAAAAGATGGAGTCCCGGGCTTGGGACACGGTTCTAAGCGGAGTAATTATTATTATTATTATTATTATTATTATTATTATTATTATTATTATTATTATTATTATTATTATTATTATTATTATTATTATTATTATTATTATTATTATTATTATTATTATTATTTTTTTTTTTTTTTTTGCTTAGGGACTTTTGGGAAATCTGCTTACAGATACCTTGGATTCCGCACTCCAAGGTTATGTGGGGTTGGTGTGATAAAACAAAAGGAAATAAAAAAAAATAAAAAAAATAAATATATAAAATAGTAAATTTAACAAACTGGCGACCTACTACCAGCCCGACCCACTAAAACCCGTTACCCTTCTTTTGGAGACCTTTACCCTCCCTCGGAACTGTCGTAAGACTTTAGCCTTCGAGGGAGGCGCTCCAACTCTATCGCTGCTGCGACTTTGTTCTGTGTCTGCGGTTCTCCTGCGTCAATAGTTAAAAAATTTTAAACTATTTCAATATAAAAGCGAAATTAACAGCACAACAACAATAAAAAACAAAAATTTTTAAGAAGTTTAAAAAGTCAAAAGATAAAATTATAAACGGATATATATAAAAAAAGAAAAAATAAACGCGTATAAAATATTGAAAACATAAAACTGTACAAAGATGAATAAAAAACACAAAACAAATTAAAAAATGTATAGGGACAAATAAATCACAAAATAAATTAATAAAAAAACAAACAAACAAATTAAAAGCTGTTTAAATTACGCTTTTTGGCGGCCGTCGAGATCTTTCCTCGACATAACCGAGATTATAAAGTTCTCGACTTGCCGCCAATTCTCCTCTGACTGGGTCATCAGCGATACCATGTTCTCCGGTGTAACTTGACTGTTTACACCTTCGAACATGGCCCGCCTCTCCAAGTCCCATTTCTTGCATGAGAAGAGGGTGTGCTCCGCGTTGTCCTCAGGGAACTGGCAATATGCACACACCTCGTTCTCGCGTAATTTAAAGCGACACAGGTACGAGTTAAAACACCCGTGACCTGTGAGCGCCTGAGTCAAATAATAGGAAACCTGACCGTGTTTCCTATTTATCCAGGTGGCGAGTGCCGGGATAAGGCGATAGGTCCATCGACCTTTTCCCTCACCATCACATCTTTCCTGCCATCTTTCTATGAGCCTGTGCCTCGCTTCTTTGCGGATCAGGCCCTTGCTTGGTCTTAATTCCTCATCCCAGGAACTGCTTTCTTTAGAAAAGAGAAACATTTCTTCCCTTTCCCTCGCCAAGAGATCTGCTGGCGGGACACTTGCAAGGACCTGCACAGCACTCGTAGATACCGTCTTATATGCAGAGATGATACGCGTTGTTATCGATCTCTGCGCCGACAGTATCTTTTCACAGATGGTAACACATCTTTTACTCCTCAGGGATGGGGCCCACGCTGGTGCTGCATAGAGCATTTTAGCGTGGGCGACACTCGCCACCAGTCTTCTTTTTTGTTCACGGGGTCCGCCAACATTTGGCATTAACCGCGAAAGATTAGCCGCACACTCGATCGCCTTATTCGACGCCGTAGCCATGTGGTGGTGGAAGTTTAACCTTCCATCCAACTCCACACCAAGGTATTTAATTTGTTTACTCCACTTGACCTCGAATCCGTCTATCACGATTCGTGGGAGATCATAACCACGTCTGTCTGTGACTAGCAGTGCCTCGGTCTTTTCCAGGGCCATTTCAAGACCTCTGGCATCCAGCCAGCCTTTTGCTAGTCGCAGACATTCGTTCACCAATGTCCCAAGAGCCTCCTCACTCTCGGCAGTGCACACGAACAACGCGTCGTCCGCAAAGCCGATGATCATCGCACCTTCAGGCAGATCCATACAAATGGACCCACCCTCGAGCCTTGAGGAGCCCCACGCTGCATCTCTTCCCTGAGAGTGCAGGTGTCTCCCTCATATATAACCCACCTGTCGCTAAGATAATTATCCATTATCCGCAACAAGTAGGGCGGCATGTTTTTCTTTTCCATCGACTCGATGAGATCTTTCCATCTTGCGGAATTAAACGCGTTGCGTATGTCAATTGCTACCAACGCGCAGAAGCTCTTCTTTTTCTCAGGTCCCAATTTGTTTTTTCCTGCTTTGGCCATGTCCACAACTGCCTGGATGGCATCAACTGTGGACTTGCCTTTACGGAAGCCAAATTGGTAATCGGATAGACGATTCTCTTCGGTCAAGTGGCTTTGCATTCTCTGCAGAACCATATCCTCTAGAAGTTTACCCATCGTATCTAGCAGGCATATAGGCCTGTACGATGAAACCTTATCTAGAGGTTTTTCACCTTTCCTTAGGAGGGCTAACCTCTGTCGCTTCCAGTCGCGGAAGAACTCTCCTCTCTCAAGGCAAAGATTGAAGCATCGAAGCAGAATCTGGGGTGAAGTGTCGATTACCAACTTTAGGATCTCGTTACTTATCCCATCGATTCCAGGCGCCTTGCCTGTTTTCAATCTTTTGCCTGCTTTTTGCAGTTCACTAAGTGTGAAGAGTTCTTCCTCTTCGACTTTGCAAAAACTCCAGTCCCTTCTAAGGTATGGTTCTGCAGGAGGAAACAAAGAACTTATTATCTTTCTGACCCAATCGGGATTGTCCAGGCCGGGGGTCTTTTGCCTCGTCACTAATTTCTTAGTTACGATTTTAAAAGCCAGACCCCATGGGTCCTTATCGACTTCCTCGATTAGGTCCTTCCAGCTACGGCGTCGCGACTTGCGGATCTCTTTCTTGAGGTCCTTTTTCGCCTCCTTGAAAGCCTCTTTCAGCAAGGGATCTCCCTTAGATCGGGTGTATGTCCTTCTTGCTTTGAGGCATTCCTTTCTCAAGGAGGCCAGCTTCTCTGACCACCAGTGCAAGGATTTTTTCCTTGGAAAGGCTCCTTTGCGACGTGGCATCGACGCATTGCAAGCGGTGACGATTATATCTCGCACCGCTCGCACCTCTCCATTTAGACTTTTCGGCCTCCTCACCCAACCAGAATCCTCAATTAAGATAGATTCTTCTAGGGACCGGCTGAACTTCTCCTTGTCGAGTTTCTTAATGTTCCACGAGAAGGTTTTGCGACTAGGAGCTTCCTGCCTTTTTCCTCCTCGTGTGTCTCCCATTGAGACTGAGAACTCAATGTACTGGTGGTCACTTGCGGTATATTCCTCAGAGACCCGCCAGTCGCTTATGCGGCTAAATATATTAGACGATGCGATCGTTAGATCTATAATCGATCCGATCGCACCTCGTCTAAACGTCCATGTTTTTCCCTGGTTTACAACTAATAAATCGTTCTTGGAGATCATTTCTCCAATCAGAATTCCTCTCTTGTCGAGCCTCGTCTCACCCCACTCTGGCGACTTTGCATTAAAATCGCCAGTGATGATGACATCCAGCTTGGATTCTATGAGGCTCGATTCTAGGTCTTCTATATTGGCTTCGAAGGTGGTCAGCGGGTCGTTGGGTGAGAAGTAGCAGCTATACATACGTATGTTAGCCACCTCTATCCACACAAACCCGCTGCTTGTCTCCAAGAACTTGTCAACCCGCAATTCTGGGTTGCACAGCTTGATGGCGGCTCTCTTCGCCTTATCCTGATACCAAGGTGCGAGGTCGCTTCCTTGATACTGCTCACTGCAGAACAGGATATCGACCTCATTTTCCCTAGCTGTTTGCATCAGGAGCACCTGTGCATCCTTACTTGTATGCAGGTTGACTTGAAGGAGCTTTAAGGATTTGCCCTTTTAAGTTTCTCCAGTTCCTCCTTGTAAACCGGGCAGGAAATTCTTCCAGGGATATGGTTGACTTCCGTTTTTCCCAAATCTGTACACGTTATGCACTTTGGCTTGTGATTAGTACACTTTTTGGAGAAGTGTCCCGCTTCGCCGCATCTCCGACAGTTTTTTGTTCTGTCGGGGCCCTTGCAAATTCGGGTCACGTGTCCATAGGCTAGGCACTTTTGACATCTTGTCACTTCTAAGTGCGTTCGGATGGATGCATTTATCCAGCCAATACGCACTTTGCCCAGCTTAAGCAGACTCTCGCTGTCCGTTTCACTCAAGCGTACTAGTGCCACTTTCGTACCACCAAAACGTGTCAGAAGTCGGCAAGTCACCTCTAATTCGGGCTTTTGCAACTTCTGCTTTAAGACGGTTAAAACGTCCTCCTCTAAAGTTGTTTCGTCAAGATCCCGAATTTCGAGGGTCTTTTTACTGACAAGAGCCGTAACCTCGGCCTTGTCCAGAAGAACGGAGGTAAGATTCTGAGCGAACTTTGAAGTTTCACCCCCCTTTTTCACAACAACAAGAACCTCTCTTTTAAGAGTTCTCCTAATTTTCACAATCTCTGTTCCAGTTTCCTCTGGCTTTACCGAAGTTGTTGCCAGTTTTATGAGATCATGGTAGGTCTCTGGATTCCGGGCCACAATTTTTATTGCCTCCGTTGTTCTAATTTTGGGGGGGCGCTTCTGAAGTCGCTCCCTCTCCTCCGCTTTCTTCAAGGCCTTTTTCTTACGGGCCTCCCGTTTCCTATTGGAGACGGTTTCAAAGTCTTTTTCGTTTTCAGGCTTATTTGCCACAGTTGCCTCCGAATAAGAAGCAACCCTGGCCGAAGCAGCCTTACTCACCTCCGTCTCCATAACAGTAGAGTTTGCCTTGGTCTCCTTGCTCTTAACCCTCTTACCCTTGGGAGTGGTCACAGAAGAATCAGTCTCCGGACCTTCAAACTCTCTAGGGCGCTTCCTTGGGTCGATGGACTTGCTCTCGCTGGATGTGGCGTGCGACATCGATCTAGGATTTTCAGGATTCGACCTTGGTTTGCTTGGGCTAATGAAGGGCTTAGGTATAAATCGCAGGTTTCTGCAAAGCACCTCGTGCACCTTCTCCATTGCCACCATTCCATCCTTAACATCCTTGCTAATGTTTTTTTGCTTTCTGCAAGCACGCCACATACTATATAGTATTATTGGGATCAGATCGACCTGTTCTAAAACATTTTGTTCGAATCTGCTAAGTCCCACATCCTCAGAATTTTTTATTTGGCTCCCTCCAAAATCCTTGGAGCCGTCTGCACCGACTACCGGGGCTTGAACCCGATCAGAATCGGTGACGGGATTACCCTCATTTGAGGTACCCGCTTGGAGTAATTTATTTGAATCTTTATCCATTTCATTCATTTTTTTTTGGTTTTAGAATCAGGGAACCACCCTGTTGGTTGCCCTTTAGTGAAAAGCCCCGCCACCACGACAAGGTCTACCGAACATATCCATCATGTCTATTATGTCTGGCAGTGGATAAGCATCCACTTCTCCCAGCACGTCAAAGACATCGATGATGTTCGGTAGTGGACAACCATCGGCGGAGATTATTATTATTATTATTATTATTATTATTATTATTATTATTATTATTATTATTATTATTATTATTATTATTATTATTATTATTATTATTATTATTATTATTATTATTATTATTATTATTATTATTATTATTATTATTATTATTATTATTATTATTATTATTATTATTATTATTATTATTATTATTATTATTATTATTATTATTATTATTATTATTATTATTATTATTATTATTATTATTATTATTATTATTATTATTATTATTATTATTATTATTATTATTATTATTATTATTATTATTATTATTATTATTATTATTATTATTATTATTATTATTATTATTATTATTATTATTATTATTATTATTATTATTATTATTATTATTATTATTATTATTATTATTATTATTATTATTATTATTATTATTATTATTATTATTATTATTATTATTATTATTATTATTATTATTATTATTATTATTATTATTATTATTATTATTATTATTATTATTATTATTATTATTATTATTATTATTATTATTATTATTATTATTATTATTATTATTATTATTATTATTATTATTATTATTATTATTATTATTATTATTATTATTATTATTATTATTATTATTATTATTATTATTATATTATTATTATTATTATTATTATTATTATTATTATTATTATTATTATTATTATTATTATTATTATTATTATTATTATTATTTTTTTTTTTTTTTTTTTTTTTGTTTTACGAAGGAAGTTGGAAATCTGTTCATCAGATCCCTCGTGGCCCGGGCCACGAGTTTTGCAGGGTTGAACATTGAGCCGCATGTAGCATAGGCTAAACTAAGTTTAGCTTAGGCTCTATCGACCTACTAAAACCAACTCCCTATTTCCAGGACTCTATTTCCACTTGCGGAACTACCTAATGGCTTTACTTCGCAAGTGGAAGTCCTCTCTCTTACTCCTCTCTGTCCATTGTTAAAAAACAATCTTTTCATTAACCACCGGGGGGGGAGTCGCGGGAGTGGGAGGAGGAACGAGAATTAGTTCCTCCTCCCCCTCCCGCGAATCGACCCCAGTGATTACTCCAGGTCAACCTCTTCTTCCGTCCACATCTTTTGTCTTCATTACCGAAGTAATGAAGAACTCGATGTGACGCCAAGAGTCCGCGCTTTGGAGCATAGTTGAGACCATGTCATCAGCGGTGAATTGAGTTTTCACCGCGTCAAACATGGCCCGTCTTAGCTCACTCCATTGCCCGCAGGAGAAGAGAGTGTGTTCCGCGTCGTCTATTTCAGCGCCGCAATACACACATTTCGCCTCTTCTCTGATCTTAAATCTATGAAGGTACTGACCGAAGCAGCCGTGACCAGTCATCGCTTGCGTGAGGTAATAGCCAACCTCGCCGTGCTTTCTTTCTAACCAGGTGGCGAGATGAGGAATCAGGCGGTATGTCCACCTTCCTTTGGATTCCCCATCCCATCTTGCCTGCCAACTATCGACTAGTCTGATTCTTGCCGATTTGCGGATAGCCATCTTTAGGCTACCGCCGCTCTGTTGTTCCTGCGAGACAGCTCGTTCTTTGTTGAGCTGAAAGACTTCCTGTCTTTCTTTTGCCAACAAATCTGTTGGCGGTGTACTCGCAAGAACTAGAGCAGCGCAATCAGACACCGTCCTGTAAGCTGAGATTACTCTCCGTGCGCTTCCTGTCTGCACAGAGAGCAACCTGTCCAAGATGGCGTGGGTCTTAAGGGCATCAGCCCATACAGGGGCAGCATAAAGCTGCTTTGCTAGACCCACGGTCGCCACCAAGCGCCGCTTCTTTTCCCTGGGACCACCAATGTTGGGCATTAACCTAGATAGGTTACCCATACATTCGGCGGCCTTGAGTGCTGTGATGTTCACGTGCGGACCGAAGTTTAACCTTCGATCCAACGTCACTCCCAGGTACTTAAGTTGATTTCCCCATGAGACTTCAGTTCCTCCTATTTTCACCTTTGGGGCTTCAAAAACTCGCCGGACTGTAACAAGCAGAGCCTCGGTCTTCTCTAAGGCCATTTGCAGGCCATGACGAGACAACCAACGCTCTACTCGTCGCAGTCCTTCATCGAGTTTTATCTCGAGGAATTTGGTTTCCTGCGCTCTACACACCAGAAGTACATCATCCGCAAAGGCTTTCAGGATCGTGTCTTCGGGCAGCTCCATTCTCAGGAGATCGTCGTACATGACGTTCCATATGAATGGACCCACCTTAGACCCCTGTGGTGCCCCGCAGGTCATCTCTTCCTTGAGATGGAACACATTGCCTTCGTACACGACCCATCTGTCACTGAGATAGTTGTCTATCATTCGCAACAGATAAGTCGGCACTCCTTTGCGTCTCATTGACTCAATGCAGATGTCCCATCTCGCGGAATTGAACGCATTCCGGATGTCGATGGAAACAAGAGCACAGAAACCCTTCCTCTTCCCCTGATTGACTTCCTTTGCCAGTTTTACAACAGAGAGTATTGCATCAACTGTTGACCGGCCTTTCCGGAAGCCAAACTGGTTCTCTGATAGGCTATTTTCGCCTACCAGGATTCCCTGAAGTCTTTCTAGAACCATCCCCTCTAGAAGTTTGCCCATCGTGTCCAATAAACAAATTGGTCTGAACGATGAGACTTTATCCAGAGGTTTATCGCCTTTCCTAAGGAGAACCAACTTTTGCACTTTCCAGTCACTGAGGAACTCTCCGGCTTTTAAACACGCATTAAAGACGTTGAGAAGCAACTCTGGGTATACCGCGACGACCTCTTTTACGATCTCGCTTGGTATTCCATCCCTGCCTGGCGCCTTGCCATTTTTCAACGCCCTTGCCGCCTTTTTTAGTTCTTCAAGCGTGAAAAGCTCCTCCATCTGTACTACGCAAGTATAGTCCTCCCTGGGGCTCGGTTCCACATGGGGAAACAGCGCTCTTATGATTTTTTGGACCCAAATCGGATTGCCTAGACCCGGGGTTTTTTGTCTTGAAACTAATTTCTTAGTAACAATTTTAAACGCCAAACCCCATGGATCATTCTCGGTCTTCCCGATTAGGTCCTTCCAGCACTTTCGTTGGCTACTCCTTATAGCCCGCTTGAAGATTCGCCTGGCTTTATGCCAATCTTCTTGCAGCGTGAGGTCTCCCTTCGAGTGGGTATATTTCCTCCTCGCTGCATTGCATTCTCTCCTTAAGCGGGCTAATTCATCGCTCCACCAGTACAGAGCACCCTTCCTAGCTTTTGTTTGGCGCCGGCGAGGCATGGAGCAGTTGCAAGCATCCGCTATAATCTGCCTCGCCTCTCGCGCTATACCCTTTGCAGAAGTTGGCTCCTTTTGCCAGCTGGACCTCTTGATGAGGCGAGCTTCGGCCAGGGACTTTACCAACTTCTCCCTATCAAGTCTCCTAAGGTTCCAGGAGGGTTTCTTTTTGTCCTTTTGTGGGCAATTGTACCCTCCCATATTCTCCTCGGAGACTGAAAACTCAATGTACTGGTGGTCGCTCATGGTCACCTGATCCAATACCTTCCAATTTCTGATTCTACGGGCCAGGTGGGGAGTTGCAAATGTCAGGTCAAGAATTGACCCTGACGCTCCCCGCCTAAAAGTGAGCTTTTTTCCCCGGTTCATCACCACCAGGTCATTCGCAGAGACCATATCGGTGACCAAGATTCCCCTCCTGTCCTGACGGGTCTCTCCCCACTCGGGGGACTTACTATTGAAATCCCCCGCAATGAGGACATCCCCGTCGAAAGCTCTTATGCTTTCTTCAAGAGAGCGAATCTCGGCATCGAACTTTTTAAGGGGGTCGTTTGGGGAGAAGTAGCAGCTGTAGATACGAACACCCGCCACCTCTACCCAAACAAAGCCCTTATCTGTCTCCAGGAAATCACCAATAACGATGTCCGGGTTACACACTTGTATTCCGGACCTTCCCGATGCGTCCTGGAACCAGACAGAGAATTCTGGCTTTCTACACTGCTCACTGAAGATCAGTATATCAGCCTTCCTCTGTCTAGCAGTCTGCATCAGAAGGTCCAGCGCGGCTCTTCCTTTTCCGAGGTTAACCTGAAGTACCCCGAATTTTAGATTTTAACTCTGACAGGATTCCCCAATAAACTGGGCAAGCCCTGCTTCCTGGAAGGTGGTTTACTTCCTTCGACCCCTTGTCGGAGCAAGTCATGCAACGAGCAGAACCCTTACACGACTTGCTTTTGTGGTCCAAACCACCACACTTCCAACAAGCGTTTCTTCTGTCTGGGCCACTGCAGCCCCGTGCCAGGTGTCCGTAACACAGGCATTTAAAGCATCTGTCCACTTCAACTCTGGCCCGGACTCTGCAGTTCACCCAGCCGATCTTAATACGACCGGTCTTAAGCAGCAATTCCGCGTCCAAGTCTGGCAGACGCAGAATCGCCATCTGCGTACCTCCATATCGTCGGACTAGTTGGCAGGGCACGTCCAACTCGGGCTTGCCCAGAAGACCCCGTACGGCCTCCAACACCTTTGCGACGACTACAGTCTCGTCGAGGTCTACAATTTCTATCGACCTCGTCGAGACGGCAGTCGCGACATCCGCTTTTCCTGTTAGGGCAGTGGTCAGCGCACTGCTGAAACTAGTGAGATCCTGTCCCTTCTTGAGTACCAGGAGGATCTCCTGCTTCCTGGATCTACGAACAGACAGGACCTCGACTTTGTTTTCCTCAGGGCTGACCCTTTTAAACATGTAGTCTAAGATCTCCTCCGTTTTCTCACCTTCTCTTGCGCTTATTTTTATCGCGTCTGTCTCCCTTTTCTTTTTCTTACGCGGGGATTTTTTTATTTCCCCTGTTGGGTCATCCCCAGTCTTTTTTTCTCCTTTTTTCTTTTTCTTCTTTTTGCCCTTCTTACTCTTCACCTCCTCCCAGGGCTCATCAACTTGAGTGGATGGTCCGGCCTCCTCAGCAGAAACTTCTACATTATTCGGCCGAGGAGACGCGGACACCTTTCCCTTTTTGGACTGCCTGTCCTTGGGCGTAGTTGAGGCCCCCCTCTTCTTACTTTCAGAAGTGGGAGTCCTACTAGGATTTTCCCCTAACCTTTTATTTTGTCGTCTTGCAACGAGCTGTGAGGGGTTGGACTGTAGGCTTTTGACGAATTCCCCCCCTTCTTCCCGTAGGTCTTTAGCAATGCCGCTGAGACTTTCGCTATAGAGCAATGCCTCAACGGCACTGTCCTTTACGGGTTTTGGGTTATTCTTCAATATTCCCTCGTTAACTATACGGAGGGCCTTAACCAGGCCCTCTGTTACTTCACACTGCTTCTCCATGAGTTGTAGCATGGCATTCCAGCCCTTAACCCACGGAGGTGCAGGTTCCTCCTTTCTAACGGGGGCAGAGGTTTCTAACACCTCTGTCTCCATTGCTTGTTCGCTGTTCACCTTTTCCAATTCGTTTTCAATTCTGAAGATGGTATCCATAAATTCGTTTCTACCAGCGCATCGTCTGTGGAGGGGCGGGTCGGTATAGTTGGGAACGGGTATACCCTCGGACGTATCCTACCCCAGTTCCCTGAGGCCCAACCACCGCTTAGCCGGTCCCGGAATACACGGACGGACCGGACTCGCCCGGAGCAATATGGATTCCGACCTCCATATCCACCACAGACTCTCCTGATCAGGGTCCCGAAGGGGCTGGCTCCTGATTCCTTACCTCGGCTGGCACATCGGCAGAGCAAGCTCACATCAACCCCTAGGCCTCGAACACCGAAAACGAGTGAACGAAGATTCAGGGTACTCCCAGTGGGCCGAGGAAGGAAACAATCATATGGGTGTGATAAGTGTATTGTGAGGATGTGTGTTGTGATGAATGTATAGGTGTTGTAATTGTGTGTAACCCATATATGTGTTAAAATAGTGTACATTTGATGTGTACTGTGTCTGACGGACTAGAACGACCATGCACATCCCCCGTCACTCATGCGTATCTCACATTCACGGGGGTAGCGCGTTTATAGCACTCCCCCACATACAGAAAGAAAAGGAAGAAACCTCCGCAAAGGGTTCCTCTTACATTCCACATACACTTTCATACATCAGTCTCAATTCCATTGAGACAAGCCGGATACCGCCAAGGCTGGCCTATTGGACAGACTTCCCGGATCCATAGCGTCATCAATAGAAAAGAGACTGCCCAATCGTGGAAGCGGCCGTCTATAGGCTACTCTGGTTCCGCATTTAGGGCAGGGGCCGTTTATAGGCTACTCTCCTGCCCACATGTACTCCTTCATACACATTCGCGGAAGCGGCCGTTCATAGGCTACTCTGCTTCCCATTCATGGAAGGGGCCGTTTATAGGCTACTCTCCTTCCCATTCATGCTCCGAACATACCGAACACTTTGGTTCGGATTCTCCTTCGCCCAAACAAAGGGATAAACGCGTTTATAGCGCACCCTACGTTCATACTGTACCATTCACACAGACGAGGAATATACACCGACGCACCAGTCCGACAAACTACCCTCCTCCTCCTCCAAACTACTTCACCCATGTACACGCACATACGTAAAAAAAAAATAATACATAAATGAGTATAGATGCGTATAGAAGATGGAGTCCCGGGCTTGGGACACGGTTCTAAGCGGAGTTATTATTATTATTATTATTATTATTATTATTATTATTATTATTATTATTATTATTATTATTATTATTATTATTATTATTATTATTATTATTATTATTATTATTATTATTATTATTATTATTATTATTATTATTATTATTATTATTATTATTATTATTATTATTATTATTATTATTATTATTATTATTATTATTATTATTATTATTATTATTATTATTATTATTATTATTATTATTATTATTATTATTATTATTATTATTATTATTATTATTATTATTATTATTATTATTATTATTATTATTATTATTATTATTATTATTATTATTATTATTATTATTATTATTATTATTATTATTATTATTATTATTATTATTATTATTATTATTATTATTATTATTATTATTATTATTATTATTATTATTATTATTATTATTATTATTATTATTATTATTATTATTATTATTATTATTATTATTATTATTATTATTATTATTATTATTATTATTATTATTATTATTATTATTATTATTATTATTATTATTATTATTATTATTATTATTATTATTATTATTATTATTATTATTATTATTATTATTATTATTATTATTATTATTATTATTATTATTATTATTATTATTATTATTATTATTATTATTATTATTATTATTATTATTATTATTATTATTATTATTATTATTATTATTATTTTTTTTTTTTTTTTTTTTTTCTTTTTTTGCTTAGGGACTTTTGGGAAATCTGCCTACAGATACCTTGGATTCCGCACTCCAAGGTTATGTGGGGTTGGTAAAATAAGAAAAAAAAGGGAATATAAAAAAAAAAGATAAATAAAGAAATGTTATAAGAAATTTAATTAACTGGCGACCTACTACCAGCCCGACCCACTAAAACCCGTAACCCTTCTTTTGGAGCCCTTTACCCTCCCTCGGAACTGTCGTAAGACTTTAGCCTTCGAGGGAGGCGCTCCAACTCTATCGCTGCTGCGACTTTGTTCTGTGTCTGCGGTTCTCCTGCGTCAATAGTTAAAAAATTTAAAACTATTTCAATATAAAAGCGGAATTAACAGCACAACAACAATAAAAAACAAAATTTTTTAAGAAGTTTAAAAAGTCAAAAGATAGAATTATAAACGGATATATAAAAAAAAGAAAAAATAAACGCGTATAAAATATTGAAAACAAAACTGTACAAACATGAATAAAAAAAAAACACACACAATTAAAAAATGTATATGGACAAATAAATCACAAAATAAATTAATAAAAAACAAATAAACAAATTAAAAGCTGTTTAAATTACGCTTTTTGGCGGCCGTCGAGATCCTTCCTCGACATAACCGAGATTATGAAGTTCTCGACTTTCCGCCAATTATCTGCTGACTGGGTCATCAGCGATACCATGTTCTCCGGTGTAACTTGACTGTTTACACCTTCGAACATGGCCCGCCTCTCCAAGTCCCATTTCTTGCATGAGAAGAGGGTGTGCTCCGCGTTGTCCTCAGGGAACTGGCAATATGCACACACCTCGTCCTCGCGTAATTTAAAGCGACACAGGTACGAGTTAAAACACCCGTGACCTGTGAACGCCTGAGTCAAATAATAGGAGACTTCTCCATGTTTTCGGTTTATCCAGGTGGTGAGTGTTGGAATCAGACGATAGGTCCATCTACCCTTTTCCTCCCTATCCCATCTGTCCTGCCATGTCTCGATAAGTCTGTTTCTCGCGTATTTGCGGATGTAGTCCTTGCTAGGTCTTTTCTCTTCTGGGTACTCGGGATTATTTCTTCTTTTAAAAAGAAGAAATACTTCCTCCCTTTCCCTTGCCATAAGATCTGCCGGCGGGACACTTGCAAGGACTTGCACAGCGCTCGTCGAGACCGTCTTATACGCAGAAACGATACGGGTAGTAACACATCTCTGCGCAGACAGCATATTATCGCAAATGGTTTTGCTTCTTGTTTTAAGTGAGGGAGCCCACGCTGCTGCTGCGTAAAACAGCTTAGCGTGGGCAACACTAACCACCAGTCTCCTTTTCCTTTCACGTGGTCCGCGAACGTTTGGCATAAGTCGTGCCAAGTCTGACGCACACTTTATCGCCTTATTCAAGGCCGTCGCTATATGGTAATGGAAGTTTAACCTTCCATCGAGCTCCACTCCTAAATACTTAATATGTTTACTCCACTTGACCTCGAATTCATCTATCACGATTCGTGGGAAACTATAACCACGTCTGTCTGTGACGAGCAGAGCTTCGGTTTTTTCCAAGGCCATTTGAAGACCTCTGGCATCCAACCAGCTTTTAACTCGCCGCAGACATTCGTTCACCAATGTCCCAAGGGCTTCCTCGCTTTCGGCTGAGCACACGACCAACGCATCGTCCGCAAAGCCGATGATGACCGCGCCTTCAGGTAGACCCATTCGCAGGAAGTTATCATAGGATACATTCCACACGAATGGTCCCACCCTCGAGCCTTGGGGGGCACCACTTTGCATCTCTTCCTTCAGAGTCCAGTTGTCCCCCTCATAGATTACCCACCTGTCGCTAAGATAATCATTCATTATCCGCAACAAGTAGGGCGGTATTCTCTTCTACATCATCGACTGGATGAGATCTTTCCATCGTGCGGAGTTAAACGCGTTACGTATGTCAATAGCCACCAATGCGCAGAAGCCCTTCTTCTTCTTTGGTCCCAATTTGTTTTTTCCCGCTTTGGCTATGTCCACAACTGCCTGAATGGCATCAACCGTGGACCTGCCTTTGCGGAAACCAAATTGGTAATCGGATAGACTATTCTCTCCGGTCAAATGGGTTTGCATTCTCTGCAGAACCATATCCTCTAGAAGTTTACCCATCGTATCTAACAGGCAAATAGGCCTGTACGACGAGACTTTATCCAGAGGTTTTTTCGCCTTTTCTTAGGAGGACTAGCCTCTGCCGCTTCCAGTCGCGGAAGAACTCTCCTTTCTCAAGGCAAAGATTGAAACATCGGAGCAGAATCTGGGGTGAAGTGTCGATAACCAATTTTAGGATCTCGTTACTTATCCCATCGATTCCAGGCGCCTTGCCTGTTTTCAATCTTCTACCTGCATTTCTCAATTCTGTAAGAGTGAAGAGTTCCTCCTCACCGACTTCGCAGGTACTCCAGTCCTTCCTAACCCACGGTTCTGCAGGAGGAAATAGAGCTTTTATAATCCTTCTGACCCAATCGGGATTGTCCAGGCCGGGGGTCTTTTGCCTCGTTCCTAATTTCTTAGTAACGATTTTAAAAGCCAGACCCCATGGGTCCTTCTCGACATCATCAATTAGGTCTTTCCAGCAACGGCGTTGTGACGCTTGAATCTCTTTTTTCAGGCTTTTCTTGGCCTCCTTAAATACTTCCTTTAGCAAAGGATCTCCCTTAGAACGGGTATAATTCCTTCTAGCTTTGAAGCACGCTTTCCGCAAGGAGGCCAGAGCATCCGACCACCAGTGCACCGAGCTTTTTCGTGAAGCGGTACACCTGCGACGCGGCATAGATGCATCGCAGGCAGCGGTGATGGTTTTCCTCACCGCTCGTACCTCTGCATCCAGGGTATTTGGCCTCTGCACCCAACCCAATTCCTCAATGAGGCGGGATTCTTCCAGGGATCGGACAAATTTCTCCTTATCGATTTTCTTCACATTCCAGGAGAGGCGTTTTCGACACGGTGCTTCCTGTCTTCCACCATTTCCTGTGTCTCCCACTGAGACTGAAAACTCTATGTACTGGTGGTCACTTGCGGTATACTCCTCAGAGACTCGCCATTCGTTAATGCGTCTGAATAGAGGAGATGATGCAATCGTAAGATCAATGATCGATCCAATTGCACCCCTCCTAAACGTCCATGTCCTTCCCCGGTTCACAATCGTTAAATTGCTCCTGGAGATCATTTCTCCGATCACTCTGCCTCTTTTATCGAGCCTTGACTCGCCCCACTCCGGCGACTTAGCATTAAAATCCCCGGTGACGAGTACATCCAGCTTGGATTCTCTAAGGCTCGACTCGAGTTCCTGAATGTCATCTTCGAAGTCCGTCAGTGCATCGTTTGGCGAGAAGTAGCAGCTGTACATACGTATGCCCGCAGCCTCTACCCAAACGAATCCACTGCTCGTCTCCAGATACCTTGCAACCCGCAGCTCAGGATTGCACACTTGAACAGCGGCCCTACCTGATTTATCCTGGTACCAGGGAGCGAGATCGTTTTTCCTGTGTTGCTCGCTGCAGAACAGGATGTCGATCCCTTTTTCCTTGACCGTCTGCATCAGGAGGGCCTGCGCCGTCCTGCAGGTGTGCAGGTTGACCTGCAGAAACTTTAAGGGTTTGCCTTTTTATGCCTCTGCAGCAATTCCCTGTAAACCGGACAAGAGCTTTTCCCGGATATATGGACAATATCTGTCTTTCCTAAATCTGTGCATGTTAAACACTTAGGTTGTTCGACGGAACAGTTCTTTGCCATGTGACCCTCACCGCCGCATCTCCGACAGTTTTTAGTTCTGTCGGGGCCTTTGCATGATCGGGTCACGTGTCCATATGTAAGGCACTTTAGGCACCTCATTATTATTATTATTATTATTATTATTATTATTATTATTATTATTATTATTATTATTATTATTATTATTATTATTATTATTATTATTATTATTATTATTATTATTATTATTATTATTATTATTATTATTTTTTTTTTTTTTTTTTTTTTTTTTTTTTGTAGTCGGAAGTGGAAAATCTGTGAATTCAGATACCTGGGTAATGAATTCCAGGTTATGTGGGGATGACCACTCTTGTTCTGATCGACCCACTAAAAACCACTCCCGTCTTAATTTGGACTATTCTTCAACCCACGGAACTACCTATTGGCTTTTAACTTCGTGAAGTGAAGATCCCATTATGTCGCTTACGCGACTCTTCCGTGCCGCTCTTGTTCTGGCCTTATTTCCTCCTTGTCCTTGACAGAGTCTTCTTTGCCTCCTCGAGGGCAGTTCTGAAGACTCTGCATCTCCCTGATCCAGCGACATGTTGGATGTTTTCCTTTTCGCTGAATTTCGCCTTGCATAAGAAGCAGCATGGGCTCTTCTTACAATCTGCTGCCTTATGGCCGGCTTCTCCGCACTTGAAGCACACAGCCGACCTATCGACCGCTTGGCAATCTCTGCCTATATGGCCATAGTCAAGGCACCTGTGACACCTTGTGACCATAACTCTCCTACTATTTTTGCAGGACACAAAACCGATTTTAATGTGCCCTATCTTCTCCAGCTTGTTAGCGTCCTCTTGGGAGGTGACCACGACAGCGAGCTTAATACCTCGCTTATTTGGTCCGAGGACCGTCACCTTCCTGCTTCCTGCTGGCACCGTAGATAGTTTGTCCAGGGCTTCTTTGACATCCTCCTGTTCGGTAAGGGTGTCCATGTCGCGAATCTCCAGCACAGTCTGCCGATCCGCCATCTGCACCTTACCTAGATCGCCGATCACCTTTGTCACCTCTTCGGTGAACAACTTCTTGTTCGAAGACCCCCCAATTTTAATGAGGAGGTCTCCCTTTTTAGTGGGTACAGCTCCCACAACCCTTGTCTGGCTGGCCTCCAAGTCAGCCTCTTTTCGAACCTTCGCTAGCACTTCGGCAAAGGTAGATCCTTCAGCCACTTTGACGACCATTGTGGCTCTTCCCTTCTTATCTGAAATTGGCTTTGGTGCCGTTTTCATCTCCTTGCCTTTGGACCTTTTAGAAGGTCCCTCCTCCCTTTTCCTTTTTGGATCCTTCGCAAGCTCAGGATCACTTCTCTTTCGTTTCTGAGCATCCAAGACAACGTTTCTCAACATGATCGCGTTACAACGGTCTCGTCTAACTCTACGATCCTGTCTGGCCTCTTCCGACCAAGTCAATCCCTGGTAGAGATTCTCATCCTTTTTCGTAGCTGCTGCGTGCTTCTCCTTGATCTCCTGTATGAGCGATTTCATGCCTTTGAGTCCATCCTTGATTGTCATATTGACATTCTTTTGGACCTCGCAGGACTTCATCATCTTGTTAACCGCTTCCTCCATTGCTAGAATGCATGTTGCCTCTTCCTCTCGCAGCTTAATACATTCATCTCGATCTTGGTTGCAGCTTGCAATGTCCTTTGCCGAAGCATTACTGAAGACAGAAATGCCACTGACCTGGCTTGTCACGCTGCTTGTACTTCCTCTTCTTTCTACCCTATCCACGATGATCTGTGGAACTCCCAACGCGTTGTTGCCCTCCTGCATCCATGGGCCACTGGCCACCGCCCTCACGCTCGAAAGCGCTTGACGATCGGAACCAGTGAGGGATTTAGCCGAAGCATTACCCCGCAGGTACTCCTCGTTTTTACAATCGCTCATACTTAATGTTTGTCCCGTATCGAGGGAACGATCGAGCCTAAACAGGGTACTACCATCTGGCCAAGATGGGCCCTGAACCGCCTCCGTTAGTTACATAGACGTTATAGCATTGCCGGAGCATTGATGCGACGTCTATGATATCCAAGGGCACGTGAACATGTATGTTCGGACGTGGAGGTCGATGTGTCTCTCCAAGATAGCAGGAAGTTTCCGCAAAGGGAGTGCATCCTGGTATCTCTTCACAGAGTTTACCCTCATTATTATTATTATTATTATTATTATTATTATTATTATTATTATTATTATTATTATTATTATTATTATTATTATTATTATTATTATTATTATTATTATTATTATTATTATTATTATTATTATTATTATTATTATTATTATTATTATTATTATTATTATTATTATTATTATTATTATTATTATTATTATTATTATTATTATTATTATTATTATTATTATTATTATTATTATTATTATTATTATTATTATTATTATTATTATTATTATTATTATTATTATTATTATTATTATTATTATTATTATTATTATTATTATTATTATTATTATTATTATTATTATTATTATTATTATTATTATTATTATTATTATTATTATTATTATTATTATTATTATTATTATTATTATTATTATTATTATTATTATTATTATTATTATTATTATTTTTTTTTTTTTTTTTTTTTTTTTTTTTTTTTTTTTTGCTTAGGGACTTTTGGGAAATCTGCTTACAGATACCTTGGATTCCGCACTCCAAGGTTATGTGGGGTTGGTATGAAAATTAAAAAAAAGAAAAATAAATGTAAATTTAATAAACTGGCGACTTACTGCCAGCCCGACCCACTAAAACCCGTAACCCTTCTTCTGGAGCCCTTTACCCTCCCTCGGAACTGTCGTTAGACTCTAGCCTTCGAGGGTGGCGCTCCAACTCTGTCGCTACTGCGACTTTCTGCTTTTCTCTGCGGTTATCCTGCGTTAATAGTTAAAAATTTTGAAACTATTTCAATATAAAAGCGGAATTAACAGCACAACAATAATTAAAAATAACAAATGTGTAATTAAGTGTAAAAAGTCAAAAGATAAAATTATAAACGGATATATAAAAAAAGAAAAAATAAACGCGTATAAAATATTGAAAACACAAAACTGTACAAAGATGAATAAAAAACACAAACAAATTAAAAAATGTATAAGGACAAATAAATCACAAAATAAATTAATAAAAAACAAACGAATAAATCAAAAGCTGTTTAAATTACGCTTTTTGGCGGCCGTCGAGATCCTTCCTCGACATAACCGAGATTATGAAGTTCTCGACTTGCCGCCAATTCTCCTCTGACTGGGTCATCAGCGATACCATGTTCTCCGGTGTAACTTGACTGTTTACACCTTCGAACATGGCCCGCCTCTCCAAGTTCCATTTCTTGCATGAGAAGAGGGTGTGCTCCGCGTTGTCCTCAGGGAACTGGCAATATGCACACACCTCGTTCTCGCGTAATTTAAAGCGACACAGGTACGAGTTAAAACACCCGTGACCTGTGAACGCCTGAGTCAAGTAATAGGAAACCTGACCGTGTTTCCTATTTATCCAGGTGGCGAGTGCCGGGATAAGGCGATAAGTCCATCGACCTTTTTCCTCACCATCCCATCTTTCTTGCCATCTTTCTATGAGCCTGTGCCTCGCTTCTTTGCGGATCAGGCCCTTGCTTGGTCTTAATTCCTCATTCAAGGAACTGCTTTCTTTAGAAAAGAGAAACATTTCTTTCCTTTCCCTCGCCAAAAGATCTGCTGGCGGGACACTTGCAAGGACCTGCACAGCACTCGTAGATACCGTCTTATATGCAGAGATGATACGCGTTGTTATCGATCTCTGCGCAGACAGTATCTTTTCACAGATGGTCACACATCTTTTACTCCTCAGGGATGTGGCCCACGCTGGTGCTGCATAGAGCATTTTAGCGTGGGCGACACTCGCCACCAGTCTTCTTTTTTGTTCACGGGGTCCGCCAACATTTGGCATTAGCCGTGAAAGATTAGCCGCACACTCGATCGCCTTATTTGACGCCGTAGCCATTATTATTATTATTATTATTATTATTATTATTATTATTATTATTATTATTATTATTATTATTATTATTATTATTATTATTATTATTATTATTATTATTATTATTATTATTATTATTATTATTATTATTATTATTATTATTATTATTATTATTATTATTATTATTATTATTATTATTATTATTATTATTATTATTATTATTATTATTATTATTATTATTATTATTATTATTATTATTATTATTATTATTATTATTATTATTATTATTATTATTATTATTATTATTATTATTATTATTATTATTATTATTATTATTATTATTATTATTATTATTATTATTATTATTATTATTATTATTATTATTATTATTATTATTATTATTATTATTATTATTATTATTATTATTATTATTATTATTATTATTATTATTATTATTATTATTATTATTATTATTATTATTATTATTATTATTATTATTATTATTATTATTATTATTATTATTATTATTATTATTATTATTATTATTATTATTATTATTATTATTATTATTATTATTATTATTATTATTATTATTATTATTATTATTATTATTATTATTATTATTATTATTATTATTATTATTATTATTATTATTATTATTATTATTATTATTATTATTATTATTATTATTATTATTATTATTATTATTATTATTATTATTATTATTATTATTATTATTATTATTATTATTATTATTATTATTATTATTATTATTATTATTATTATTATTATTATTATTTTTATTATTATTATTTTTTTTTTTTTTGCTTAGGGAATTTTGGGAAATCTGTTTACAGATACCTTGGATTCCGCACTCCAAGGTTATGTGGGGTTGGTAAAATAAAAAAAAGGGAATTTAAAAAAAAAAGGATAAATAAATAAATGTTATAATAAATTTAATAAACTGGCGACCTACTACCAGCCCGACCCACTAAAACCCGTAACCCTTCTTTTGGAGCCCTTTACCCTCCCTCGGAACTGTCGTAAGACTTTAGCCTTCGAGGGAGGCGCTCCAACTCTATCGCTGCTGCGACTTTGTTCTGTGTCTGCGGTTCTCCTGCGTCAATAGTTAAAAAATTTAAAACTATTTCAATATAAAAGCGGAATTAACAGCACAACAACAATAAAAAACAAAAATTTTAAGAAGTTTAAAAAGTCAAAAGATAAAATTATAAACGGATATATAAAAAAAAATAAAAATAAACGCGTATAAAATATTGAAAACATAAAATTGTACAAAGATGAATAAAAAAAAACAAAACAAATTAAAAAAAAATGTATAGGGACAAATAAATCACAAAATAAATTAATAAAAAACAAACAAACAAATTAAAAGCTGTTTAAATTACGCTTTTTGGCGGCCGTCGAGATCCTTCCTCGACATAACCGAGATTATGAAGTTCTCGACTTGCCGCCAATTCTCTTCCGACTGGGTCATCAGCGATACCATATTCTCCGGTGTAACTTGACTGTTTACACCTTCGAACATGGCCCGCCTCTCCAAGTCCCATTTTTTGCATGAGAAGAGGGTGTGCTCCGCGTTGTCCTCAGGGAACTGGCAATATGCACACACCTCGTTCTCGCGTAATTTAAAGCGACACAGGTACGAGTTAAAACACCCGTGACCTGTGAGCGCCTGAGTCAAATAATAGGAAACCTGACCGTGTTTCCTATTTATCCAGGTGGCGAGTGCCGGGATAAGGCGATAGGTCCATCGACCTTTTCCCTCACCATCCCATCTTTCCTGCCATCTTTCTATGAGCCTGTGCCTCGCTTCTTTGCGGATCAGGCCCTTGCTTGGTCTTAATTCCTCATCCCAGGAACTGCTTTCTTTAGAAAAGAGAAACATTTCTTCCCTTTCCCTCGCCAAGAGATCTGCTGGCGGGACACTTGCAAGGACCTGCACAGCACTCGTAGATACCGTCTTATATGCAGAGATGATACGCGTTGTTATCGATCTCTGCGCCGACAGTATCTTTTCACAGATGGTAACACATCTTTTACTCCTCAGGGATGGGGCCCACGCTGGTGCTGCATAGAGCATTTTAGCGTGGGCGACACTCGCCACCAGTCTTCTTTTTTGTTCACGGGGTCCGCCAACATTTGGCATTAACCGTGAAAGATTAGCCGCACACTCGATCGCCTTATTCGACGCCGTAGCCATGTGGTGGTGGAAGTTTAACCTTCCATCCAACTCCACACCAAGGTATTTAATTTGTTTACTCCACTTGACCTCGAATCCGTCTATCACGATTCGTGGGAGCTCATAACCACGTCTGTCTGTGACTAGCAGTGCCTCGGTCTTTTCCAGGGCCATTTCAAGACCTCTGGTATCCAGCCAGCTTTTTGCTAGTCGCAGACATTCGTTCACCAATGTCCCAAGAGCCTCCTCACTCTCGGCAGTGCACACGAACAACGCGTCGTCCGCAAAGCCGATGATCATCGCACCTTCGGGCAGATCCATTCGCAGAAAATCATCGTAAGATACATTCCATACAAATGGACCCACCCTCGAGCCTTGAGGAGCCCCACGCTGCATCTCTTCCCTGAGAGTGCAGGTGTCTCCCTCATATATAACCCACCTATCGCTAAGATAATTATCCATTATCCGCAACAAGTAGGGCGGCATGTTTTTCTTTTCCATCGACTCGATGAGATCTTTCCATCTTGCGGAATTAAACGCGTTGCGTATGTCAATTGCTACCAACGCGCAGAAGCTCTTCTTTTTCCCAGGTCCCAATTTGTTTTTTCCTGCTTTGGCTATGTCCACAACTGCCTGGATGGCATCAACTGTGGACTTGCCTTTACGGAAACCAAATTGGTAATCGGATAGACGATTCTCTTCGGTCAAGTGGCCCTGCATTCTCTGGAGAACCATATCCTCTAGAAGTTTACCCATCGTATCTAGCAGGCATATAGGCCTGTACGATGAAACCTTATCTAGAGGTTTTTCACCTTTCCTTAGGAGGACTAACCTCTGTCGCTTCCAGTCGCGGAAGAACTCTCCTCTCTCAAGGCAAAGATTGAAGCATCGAAGCAGAATCTGGGGTGAAGTGTCGATTACCAACTTTAGGATCTCGTTACTTATCCCATCGATTCCAGGCGCCTTGCCTGTTTTTAATCTTTTGCCTGCTTTTTTCAGTTCACTAAGTGTGAAGAGTTCTTCCTCTTCGACTTTGCAAAAACTCCAGTCCCTTCTAAGGTATGGTTCTGCAGGAGGAAACAAAGAACTTATTATCTTTCTGACCCAATCGGGATTGTCCAGGCCGGGGGTCTTTTGCCTCGTCACTAATTTCTTAGTTACGATTTTAAAAGCCAGACCCCATGGGTCCTTATCGACTTCCTCGATTAGGTCCTTCCAGCTACGGCGTCGCGACTTGCGGATCTCTTTCTTGAGGTCCTTTTTCGCCTCCTTGAAAGCCTCTTTCAGCAAGGGATCTCCCTTAGAACGGGTATATGTCCTTCTTGCTTTGAGGCATTCCTTTCTCAAGGAGGCCAGTTTTTCTGACCACCAGTGCAAGGATTTTTTCCTTGGAAAGGCGCCTTTGCGACGTGGCATCGACGCATTGCAAGCGGTGACGATTATATTTCGCACCGCTCGCACCTCTCCATTTAGACTTTTCGGTCTTCTCACCCAACCAGAATCCTCAATTAAGATAGATTCTTTTAGGGACCGGCCGAACTTCTCCTTGTTGAGTTTCTTAACGTTCCACGAGAAGGTTTTGCGACTAGGAGCTTCCTGTCTTTTTCCTCCTCGTGTGTCTCCCATTGAGACTGAGAACTCAATGTACTGGTGGTCACTTGCTGTATATTCCTCAGAGACCCGCCAGTCGATTATGCGGCTAAATATATTAGACGATGCGATCGTTAGATCTATAATCGATCCGATCGCACCTCGTCTAAATGTCCATGTTTTTCCCCGGTTTACAACTAATAAATCGTTCTTGGAGATCATTTCTCCAATCAGAATTCCTCTCTTGTCGAGCCTCGTCTCACCCCACTCTGGCGACTTTGCATTAAAATCGCCAGTGATGATGACATCCAGCTTGGATTCTATGAGGCTCGATTCTAGGTCTTCTATATTGGCTTCGAAGGTGGTCAGCGGGTCGTTGGGTGAGAAGTAGCAGCTATACATACGTATGTTAGCCACCTCTATCCACACAAACCCGCTGCTTGTCTCCAAGAACTTGTCAACCCGCAATTCTGGGTTGCACAGCTTGATGGCGGCTCTCTTCGCCTTATCCTGATACCAAGGGGCGAGGTCGCTTCCTTGATACTGCTCACTGCAGAACAGGATATCGACCTCATTTTCCCTAGCTGTTTGCATCAGGAGCACCTGTGCATCCTTACTTGTATGCAGGTTGACTTGAAGGAGCTTTAGGGATTTGCCCTTTTAAGTTTCTCCAGTTCCTCCTTGTAAATTATTATTATTATTATTATTATTATTATTATTATTATTATTATTATTATTATTATTATTATTATTATTATTATTATTATTATTATTATTATTATTATTATTATTATTATTATTATTATTATTATTATTATTATTATTATTATTATTATTATTATTATTATTATTATTATTATTATTATTATTATTATTATTATTATTATTATTATTATTATTATTATTATTATTATTATTATTATTATTATTATTATTATTATTATTATTATTATTATTATTATTATTATTATTATTATTATTATTATTATTATTATTATTATTATTATTATTATTATTATTATTATTATTATTATTATTATTATTATTATTATTATTATTATTATTATTATTATTATTATTATTATTATTATTATTATTATTATTATTATTATTATTATTATTATTATTATTATTATTATTATTATTATTATTATTATTATTATTATTATTATTATTATTATTATTATTATTATTATTATTATTATTATTATTATTATTATTATTATTATTATTATTATTATTATTATTATTATTATTATTATTATTATTATTATTATTATTATTATTATTATTATTATTATTATTATTATTATTATTATTATTATTATTATTATTATTATTATTATTATTATTATTATTATTATTATTATTATTATTATTATTATTATTATTATTATTATTATTATTATTATTATTATTATTATTATTATTATTATTATTATTATTATTATTATTATTATTATTATTATTATTATTATTATTATTATTATTATTATTATTATTATTATTATTATTATTATTATTATTATTATTATTATTATTATTATTATTATTATTATTATTATTATTATTATTATTATTATTATTATTATTATTATTATTATTATTATTATTATTATTATTATTATTATTATTATTATTATTATTATTATTATTATTATTATTATTATTATTATTATTATTATTATTATTATTATTATTATTTTTTTTTTTTTTTTTTTTTTTTTTTTTTTTTTTTTTTTTTTTTTGTAGTCGGAAGTGGAAAATCTGCGAATTCAGATACCTGGGTAATGAATTCCAGGTTATGTGGGGATGACCGCTCTTGTTCTGGTCTACCCACTAAAAACCACTCCCGTCTTAATTTGGGACACTTGATCCACCTGCGGAACTACCGTCAGGCCTTCAACTTCGCAAGTGGTGGTCCCCTTGTCCTACTCCTTAACTGGGCCTTAATCCGCTCTAGCTATGTGGGAACGTGGGTGGGAGGAAAACTAAATGATTCCCTCCCCCCCACGCTCACACACAGCCGAGCACTGGATTCCTCCGGTCAACCTCGTCTTCCGTCTCTATCTTTTTCTTTCATTACTTTAATAATGAAGGATTCAATATGCCTCCACGAGTCCACGTTCTGAACCATGGTAGACACCATGTTATCGGCGTTGATTTCAAAGCCAACTGCCGTAAACATGGCCATTCTATCATGGCTCCAGTGCCCGCAATAAAAGAGAGTATGCTCCGCGTCATCTACTGCAGCGTCACAGTAGGCGCATTTTGCTACTCTCTTAATCTTAAACCTATGAAGGTACTGTCGGAAACATCCGTGACCTGACAACACTTGTGTCAGGTAGTAGCCAACTTCACCGTGCTTTCTTCCTAGCCAAGTGGCGAGGTTGGGGATCAGGCGATATGTCCACCTTCCTTTAAGATCCCCATCCCATCTCTCTTGCCATTGTTCAAGGAGTCTACATCTCGCCTCTTTGCGGATAGCCGCTTTGGCGAGATTTCTACTCTGCTCTTGCGAGGTAACTAGATCTTTGTTACGCTGAAAGACTTCCTGTCTTTCCCTCGCCAGTAAGTCCACTGGCGGGAGACTCGCAAGAACTAAAGCAGCGCTCGTTGAAACTGTTCTGTAGGCTGAAACTACTCTCCGCGCACAACCACCCTGTGCGGAGAGTAGCTCGTCAGAGATGCCGCGGTTCTTTAGGGACTCAGCCCATGCAGGGGCAGCATAGAGTTGCTTTGCTTGAACCACGGTCGCCACTAATCGGCGTTTCTTTTCCCTGGGGCCACCGACATTGGGCATCATCCTAGAAAGGTTTCCCATGCAGTCGGCGGCATTCAGTGACGTGATCTTAGAATGTTGGTCGAACTTTAATTTTCGATCCAACGTCACTCCCAGGTACTTTAAACTGTTTCCCCAGGAGACTTCAGTCTGTCCTATCCGAATCTTCGGGACCTCAAAGGATCTTTTACTTGTGACAAGCAAAGCTTCTGTCTTCTCTGTGGCCATTTGTAGGCCGTTGAGATCTAACCAGAGCTTTGCTCGTCTCAAGCTTTCGTTGACCCTTATTTCTAGAATCCGAGAAGTCCGCGCGCCACACACTATAATGACGTCATCCGCAAAGCCAACCATTATCGTATCTTCAGGTAACTCAATTCTAAGGAAGTCATCGTACATGACGTTCCATATGAATGGACCTACCTTTGATCCTTGGGGAGCTCCGCATGTCATTTCATGTTTGAGATGACATGCATCGCTCTTGTATTCAACCCATCTGTCGCTGAGATAGTTGTCTATCATTCGCAACAGATAGGTTGGTACCCCTTTACGACGCATCGCCTTGATGCAATTGTCCCACTTTGCGGAGTTAAATGCATTACGTATGTCGATGGAAATAAGCGCGCAGAATCCCTTCTTCTTGTCCTCTTTGACTTTCCTCGCATGGTTTACAACAGTGAGTATTGCGTCAACTGTTGACCGGCCTTTACGAAAGCCAAATTGATTCTCCGATAGGCTATTTTCACCTATCAGGATTTCCTGAAGTCTCTGCAGAACCATTCCCTCTAGAAATTTGCCCATCGTATCCAATAAACAAATTGGTCTGAACGATGTGACCTTATCCAGAGGTTTATCACCTTTCCTGAGAAGGACCAACTTCTGCGTTTTCCAGTCACCGAAGAACTCTCCGTCTGTCAAGCACGTATTAAAGACGTCAAGAAGCAACTCAGGATCCACTGCGACAATCTCTTTTAAGATTTCGCTCGGTATCCCATCATTGCCCGGCGCTTTGCCGTTTCTTAACGTCTTTGCCACCTTTTTTAATTCCTCAATCGTGAAGAGCTCCTCGTCTCGTACTACGCAGTGAGTGTAGTCCTCTCTGGGGCTAGGTTCCGCATAGGGAAACAGTGCCTTTATGATTTTCAGGACCCAAATCGGATCATCCAAACCAGGGGTTTTATGCCTTGTCACTAATTTCTTAGCGACAATCTTAAAGGCCAAACCCCACGGATCCTTCTCGGAATCTCCGATTAGGTCCCTCCAGCAACGGCGTTGGCTACTTTTCACGGCCTGCTTAAAAGTACGTCTGGCTTTATGCCATGTTTCCCGCAGCTGGAGGTTTCCCTTCGAGTGGGTAAAATGCCTCCTTGCTGCGTGGCACTCTCTCTTAAGGCAGGCCAGTTCTTCATTCCACCAGTACATAGATCCCTTTCCCGTTTTTCTTTTCTGCCGGCGAGGCATAGAGTGATTGCAAGCTTGAACAATCACCCGCCTCGCCTCTCGCACTACACCCTTTAAAGAAGCTGGTTTCCTCACCCAGTTTGACTTGCGAATAAGTCGCGACTCTTCTAGGGACTCCGCCAGCTTCTCCCTGTTTAGTCTCCTGAGGTTCCAAGAGGCTCCCTTGCTACCATTTTTTGGTGCGGTTCGTCCTCGAAGTTTTCCCTCAGAGGCTAAAAACTCTATGTACTGGTGGTCACTCAATGTTTCCTCATCCAGTACCCTCCATTCTCTTATTCTGCGGGCTAGGCGAGGAGAATTATTATTATTATTATTATTATTATTATTATTATTATTATTATTATTATTATTATTATTATTATTATTATTATTATTATTATTATTATTATTATTATTATTATTATTATTATTATTATTATTATTATTATTATTTTTTTTTTTTTTTTTTTTTTTTTTTTTTTTTTTTTTTTTTTTTTTTTTTTTTTTTTTTTTTTTGTAGTCGGAAGTGGAAAATCTGTGAATTCAGATACCTGGGTAATGAATTCCAGGTTATGTGGGGATGACCGCTCTTGTTCTGGTCGACCCACTAAAAAACCACTCCCGTCCTAATTTGGACTATTCTTCAACCCACGGAACTACCTATTGGCTTTTAACTTCGTGAAGTGAAGGTCCCATTATGTCGCTTACGCGACTCTTCCGTGCCGCTCTTGTTCTGGCCTTATTTTCTCCTTGTCCTTGACAGAGTCTTCTTTGCCTCCTCGAGGGCAGTTCTGAAGACTCTGCATCTCCCTGATCCAGCGACATGTTGGATGTTTTCCTTTTCGCTGAATTTCGCCTTGCATAAGAAGCAGCATGGGCTCTTCTTACAATCTGCTGCCTTATGGCCGGCTTCTCCGCACTTGAAGCACGCAGCCGACCTATCTACCGCTTGGCAATCTCTGCCTATATGGCCATAGTCAAGGCACCTGTGACACCTTGTGACCATAACTCTCCTACTAATTTTGCAGGACACAAAACCGATTTTAATGTGCCCTATCTTCTCCAGCTTGTTAGCGTCCTCTTGGGAGGTGACCACGACAGCGAGCTTAATACCTCGCTTATTTGGTCCGAGGACCGTCACCTTCCTGCTTCCTGCTGGCACCGTAGATAGTTTGTCCAGGGCTTCTTTGACATCCTCCTGTTCGGTAAGGGTGTCCATGTCGCGGATCTCCAGCACAGTCTGCCGATCCGCCATCTGCACCTTACCTAGATCGCCGATCACCTTTGTCACCTCTTCGGTGAACAACTTCTTGTTCGAAGACCCCCCAATTTTAATGAGGAGGTCTCCCTTTTTAGTGGGTACAGCTCCCACAACCCTTGTCTGGCTGGCCTCCAAGTCAGCCTCTTTTCGAACCTTCGCTAGCACTTCGGCAAAGGTAGATCCTTCAGCCACTTTGACGACCATTGTGGCTCTTTCCTTCTTATCTGAAATTGGCTTTGGTGCCGTTTTCATCTCCTTGCCTTTGGACCTTTTAGAAGGTCCCTCCTCCCTTTTCCTTTTTGGATCCTTCGCAAGCTCAGGATCACTTCTCTTTCGTTTCTGAGCATCCAAGACAACGTTTCTCAACATGATCGCGTTACAACGATCTCGTCTAACTCTACGATCCTGTCTGGCCTCTTCCGACCAAGTCAATCCCTGGTAGAGATTCTCATCCTTTTTCGTAGCAGCTGCGTGCTTCTCCTTGATCTCCTGTATGAGCGATTTCATGCCTTTGAGTCCATCCTTGATTGTCATATTGACATTCTTTTGGACCTCGCAGGACTTCATCATCTTGTTAACCGCTTCCTCCATTGCTAGAATGCATGTTGCCTCTTCTTCTCGCAGCTTAATACATTCATCTCGATCTTGGTTGCAGCTTGCAATGTCCTTTGCCGAAGCATTACTGAAGACAGAAATGCCACTGACCTGGCTTGTCACGCTGCTTGTACTTCCTCTTCTTTCTACCCTATCCACGATGATCTGTGGAACTCCCAACGCGTTGTTGCCCTCCTGCATCCATGGGCCACTGGCCACCGCCCTCACGCTCGAAAGCGCTTGACGATCGGAACCAGTGAGGGATTTAGCCGAAGCATTACCCCGCAGGTACTCCTCGTTTTTACAATCGCTCATACTTAATGTTTGTCCCGTATCGAGGGAACGATCGAGCCTAAACAGGGTACTACCATCTGGCCAAGATGGGCCCTGAACCGCCTCCGTTAGTTACATAGACGTTATAGCATTGCCGAAGCATTGATGCGACGTCTATGATATCCAAGGGCACGTGAACATGTATGTTCGGACGTGGAGGTCGATGTGTCTCTCCAAGATAGCAGGAAGTTTCCGCAAAGGGAGTGCATCCTGGTATCTCTTCACAGAGTTTACCCTCATTATTATTATTATTATTATTATTATTATTATTATTATTATTATTATTATTATTATTATTATTATTATTATTATTATTATTATTATTATTATTATTATTATTATTATTATTATTATTATTATTATTATTATTATTATTATTATTATTATTATTATTATTATTATTATTATTATTATTATTATTATTATTATTATTATTATTATTATTATTATTATTATTATTATTATTATTATTATTATTATTATTATTATTATTATTATTATTATTATTATTATTATTATTATTATTATTATTATTATTATTATTATTATTATTATTATTATTATTATTATTATTATTATTATTATTATTATTATTATTATTATTATTATTATTATTATTATTATTATTATTATTATTATTATTATTATTATTATTATTATTATTATTATTATTATTATTATTATTATTATTATTATTATTATTATTATTATTATTATTATTATTATTATTATTATTATTATTATTATTATTATTATTATTATTATTATTATTATTATTATTATTATTATTATTATTATTATTATTATTATTATTATTATTATTATTATTATTATTATTATTATTATTATTATTATTATTATTATTATTATTATTATTATTATTATTATTATTATTATTATTATTATTATTATTATTATTATTATTATTATTATTATTATTATTATTATTATTATTATTATTCTCCGCCGCTGGTTGTCCACTGCCGAACATCATCGATGTCTTCGATGTGCTGGGAGAAGTGGATGCATATCCACTGCCAGACATGATTGACATCATGGATATGTTCGGTAGACCTTGTCGTGGTGGCGGGGCTTTCAACTAAAGGACAACCAAACAGCAAGAAAAAATGAATTCAAAAAATTCTGAGAAGGTACCCCATGTGAGCAGGCCGGAAACGGGAAATCTCACCATCGGTCCCAGGACCGATGCTCAAGTGCGCGCGGATTGTGGGGGCGCACAATTTCTTGCAGTTCCACGAGTGATCGTGGAAAGGGTAGATCCACAGAACATCGTGGAAAATAATAAAACGAGGAAAGGAAGCACGTCGAGAAAGGAGGAGGCGACTTGTCTCGAAAGAATGGAGTTGGAGGTCGCAAAGATGATAAAATCTTGCGACATTCAGAAGACCGTCAATAGGACGGTAAAGGATGGACTCAAGGTCATCGACGTCCTGCTAAAGGAGGCAAGGGCAAAGCATGCCGCGGCCGATGAGTCGGACTTCGATTTGGCATGCGTTCTGAGCGGTGCGGAATGCAACCGCAAGGACCGTAAGAAAGAGAGAGAGCGTTTCTATAGGCGTAATCTCAAAAGCGTCTTAAGAGATGCTCAGAAACGGAAGAGAGAGGGTGACAGTCCAGAAAAGACTCGAACCAAAACCGATAAGAGGAAGAAGGAGGAAGCTCCTCCAATGGAAACGGAAGTACCAGATTCAAAGATTCCTCAATTGGAAAGAATTGGGTCACAAAGATCCACAGTTCTAATCCGAGTCGGTGAAGGATTGACGTATGCTGACGTTCTGGGTAAGCTTCGCAAAGAGGTCAACCCAGAGGACAGTCATACGAGAATAGTAGCAGCAAAAGCTACAAACAAGGGGGACCTTCTGATTAAGTTCAGAGGAGACTCCGATAAGGACGCTTTCACCGCTGAGGTCACCAAGGCGGTTGGAAGCATGGGTAAGGTGCAGTCATTGGATCGAAGAGTTACACTCGAGATCCGTGATTTGGATTGCCTTACCCAAGAAGCTGAGGTGCAACAAGTGTTGTCTGAAGCAATGGGTAAGCCAGTAAACAGGAGAGTGACGGTCTTAGGACCCAACCGCCGAGGGATGAAGCTCGCGGTTGTAGTCACCAACCTGGAAGAGGCGAACAGGCTGGAGAAATTGGGACACGTAAAAATTGGTTTTATGTGTTGCCCAATCAAAAGAAGAGTAATGGTCGTCCGGTGTCATCGATGCCTGGGATACGGCCATATTGGAGCCAAATACCAGAAGGAGGACAGATCGGCTGCGTGCTTTAAGTGCGGTGAGGCCGGTCACAGGTTCTCCAACTGTAAAAACAACTCAAGTTGCTTTTTGTGCAAGGAAAAGATTGGCAATAAGGTGTCAACCACCCATATTGCAGGCAGCGGAGGATGCGGAGTCTTCATGACGGCCCTTGAGGAGGCGAAGAAGACTCTCGCAAGAACTAAAAGCAAATAAGAAGTATTAAAAGGAGCCAAAAAGCGTGATTTAAACAGCTTTTAATTTGTTTGTTTGTTTTTTATTAATTTATTTTGTGATTTATTTGTCCTTATACATTTTTTTTTTGTTTAATTTGTTTTGTGTTTTTTATTCGTCTTTAAACAGTTTTATCTTTTCAACATTATATACGTGTTTACTTTTTTTTTCTTTTCTTTCTTATATCCGTTTGCAATTTTATCTTTTGACTTTTTACACTTCTTAAAATATTTTTTTTTTTCTTTTTTGTGCTGTGAATTCCGCTTGGACTTTGTAATAGTTTTAATCATTTTTTTTAACTACGGACGCAGGAGGACCGCAGAGAAAGGGAGAAGGTCGCATTAGCGACAGAGTTGGAGCGCCACCCTCGAAGGCTAAAGTCTTGCGACAGTTCCGAGGGAGGGTAAAGGGCTCCAGAAGAAGGGTTACGGGTTTTAGTGGGTCGGGCTGGTAGTAGGTCGCCAGTTTATTAAATTTATTATAACATTTATGTATTTATCTTTTTTTTTTTTTAATATTTCCTTTTGTTTCATTGTACCAACCCCACATAACCTTGGAGTGCGGAATCCAAGGTATCTGTAGGCAGATTTCCCAAAAGTCCCTAAGCAAAAAAAAAAAAAAAAAAAAATTATTATTATTATTATTATTATTATTATTATTATTATCTCTATGTGGAAGTAAAGTGTTCATGAAATGAGCACCAAAATTATAAAAAAATATACAACTTAGCAGCGGTTTTTTAACTCTCTTGTCTTTAGGAATGGTAGTGGGTATTATATATATATTATAAAATTGTAATTATCCCCATCAAATAGTGTCCCGTGAGAAAATTAAACAACCATGGTATTTACGTATATATCACACTTGCGATTTTAACAAGTAAAAGGAGAACAGAGATAAGCAGTTTACTTTTCAAAGTTGTAAAATAATTGCTGACTAAGACTATCATAAAGTAATCGAGAGTTTCCGCCTGAATAATTTGTGTGAAAGAGATAAAGTTTAGGCAAGCATTACATCTAGACAAAAACAGGCATAACTTCAAAATAGAATATACTGTGTGTCTAAGTAGGATTAGAGATGCGAAGAGGTAATATTACCCGGAGAACGGGAACGAGAACGAGAATATAACCGACTAAAATTCTCCAAGAGAATTTATGAGAATTTTTGTGCTTGTGTACGAAACATATAATTCGTTGGTGTACCACACTTTTGTCTGCTATTTTTATATGATTAGTATTATAATTATTAGTATTAATTAATAATAATTACTTTTAAAAGATATTAAACTATTTTATTGAAATAGAACTTAAGTTATGATTACAATATTCTTACAACAACAAAACTAATACGAGAATGTGATCCACACATAACCTAAAAATCTAAATTTATCAATCATATCTTAGAAACATTATTTATTTCATTCAAATTACTTTAAGTATTTTATACCAATTTAACTTTTATTTTATACAATATTATTGAAATTATGGTTTTTTCAGTTGCACGGGAACACAGGGTTTTTATTTTCAAAAATATTAAGTCATTTATTTATTCTAACGAAATTATATTGGTACGGAATTATTTATTTTATTTATTAATATTATGTAATGTTAATTATTTCATTAATTATTATCAATTTTAATTTATACAATTTTTTTTATTTTAAAACAGATAAGTGTACGCATGCATTTAAATGTAGAGAAAATTCTCTTAAATTCTCCGGAAGGAGAATATTCTCGGTCATATTCTCGAGAATATAACCGGATTTTAAATTACCGAGAATTTTGCATCTCTAAGTAGGATTATATAAATTAAATAGTCTTTGAATTCCTAACAAAATATTCTATAGAATTATCATAAACAATAATTTCTTTATCCATTTAAAGCAATACAAAATTAAAATCATTTAAAGCAATACAAAATCAAAAGATTTACATGCAAAAGCAGCGCAAAACACAGCAGAGCGAAAAAAAGGCTACCAGTACCTCATGATTAAGAAGCATATTTAAATACCTTGATAACTTTTATTGAATATTGAGATTTACGTTTTCACTGCAGTCCGAGCCCCACCAAAATCATACGAAGAAGAGGGAAGATTAGGTGGAATTTCCTCTAGAAGTACGTGTAGACTCATCAGTTTTCATCAAATGGTCTTGAGGAATTATATGGTTCCGCGGTAAGGCAAGTAGATGACCATTCAGAGTTGGGTAATTCTTAGCCATGAGGTGTCCTGGTTCTGTTGGATAAATTTCTAGATTAATTTATATATATGTGTATATATTAAATACAACTTCCTTGTCTGCATTTGTTGTATGAGTGGAGCGTGCAATGAATATAAATTAAAAGAAAATTATTCTATTGAAATTTATGTCTGAGTTGTATTTCTCTAGCATAAATTTATATTTCGAAATCACTTTAAATTGTGAGACAAAATTATTTGTTAGGCATAGAGTTATTATTTGTATTATTTTGTATCAAAGTCAACATTAGGGATAGCCTTTCGTTCCTTATTGGGACAATAAGAAAGGAGGGTAAAGGAGTATTGTCTGAATCTCACCTCTATAGAGGTTATGTTTGTTTACCTCTTATATTTGCGCGGCTTTGCAGCGTGGTTCTTCCAAAATGATTTTGAAATTACTTACAGAGAGCTGATGTATTCTTAACTATGACTTCTTTTTTTTCTTCTTTTTTTAAAATAGTTGAAATTGTTCTGTATGAATAATTCGGCATGGATGATCCACTCAGGTTAAAATCTTGCTTGCACGTGGGAGACCGTTGAATATCGAGGTATTAGCGTCCTTGGCTGTTCCTAACCAACTTTTGTGAATAGATAAGTTCTGGTTTATGGAATTGCAACTTAATGTTTAGTTATCACTATCACACATTTCACTTTTGCTCGTTTGCTAAATTGTTTAGAGTTTTGTATCGTAATTAATAAGTATCACTTTTTATGAGTAGGCGGAGAGTTTCCATTTACACCTTTCCAAATAGTCGCGTGTATACCCATCGGCGTCTACGCACCGAATCCTTCGAAGATATAGTGAGATACTTTTAAGGCCTTTCTCCAATAGGTTTTAAAAAGTGTGCGAATGACTGCGTCTGCGTCAGTTGCTATAGCAACACATGCTAAAATCAACGCAACGCAGTCATTCGCACACTTGTGGTAACCTATTGGAGAAAGGCCTTTAGGTTTCGAAGGAACGATCACACGAGGTAAGAGCAATGAGACGCTACGACACATCACGTGATCGGCGAAGCGCAGCCTAGTGGCGCTAGAATACACTAACAGAGAAAAGGGCGGGCGTTTCAAACTTCTAACACTCCCTCCCGATCGCCTCTTTTCTTCTCCTTTAAATAAACTTAGTCCTTTGGTAAATGAAAATAAATATGTTTACTGATAAATCTCTCCTTATGTTCCTCATCATCATTAGTTAATATCTGAAACATCAAAAGTATTATTAATTGTTTAAATTTATTATTTTATTAACAAGATTTTTATGTAAATCAAAAGACAAAGGTTTCGTGAATATGTCAGCAATTTGTTCTTTGGATTTTATCCATTTAATGTTTATCAGATTTCTTTTAACACATTTTTTCACATGGTGTTCCTTTACTTCAATTCAGCACCTGGATCGTAGAAGGGCACGTAAATTTTTCTCGGACGAAATCGAAGTCCCCTAGACACTTAAAATTCAATTTCTGAATTTTAATATTTTAAATATACATCTTTATAGAAAATTTCATTGCGCATATTTTTTTCTTATGAAATTTTTTTGTATCTATTACCGTTTTCGAAATAGTTGAGAAAAATTGATTTTTTGAAAACTGCAAATTTAATGACATTTTTCACTTCAACTCGCGATAATTCAGATGATTTTAAATATTTTTCAATGTACCAAAAAAGAAAATACGTCTAAAGATATTCTACGAATGATAAAAAAGGAAAATAGTATACTTCGATACAAGTGGCCAAGAGAGCGTTTTGCGAATTGCGAGTGGAGCGCAGGCGCGAGAACTCGAGGCGAGACGAAGCCGAGCTTCGAGTTCGAGCGACTGTGCTCCACGAGCAATGAGCAAATCGCTCTCGCGGCCACGAGTGTCAAACACTATTTTTCTTTATAAATACATGCAAAATCCGAGAAATACTGACAATTAAACCGATATACTATCAAGAACGCTGAAGCGTCTTGTCGCGCGGGGGGGTTCGGGGGGTCTCCCCCCAAAGGAGTTCAGGGGCAGCGCGTCGGGGGGGTTCGGGGGGCGAAGCCCCCCGACCACAAAAAACCTTGAAAGGTTAATTATTAAGTTTAATTATTTTTCATATTTTAATATACCGGCAACATGAATGAAGAGAGCGAAAAACAAATAACTCGAACAAACACAAACTACCTAACCTGAAATATGTCACCGCCAAAGTCGCCAACCCTCACAAAACGAAAGTGCGTTGGTAGAACTGCGCGAGTTGATTTGAAATCTTTTTAAAAAAAATAGTTTATAATATTTAAAATATTGTTATTTTAAGACAAATAAGATTAACAAAATATATTTTATGTAAATATAACGGATATATAGATTTTAAACATAAAATTAATTAAACATAAAATATTAAATTTCAAATCAACGCGGATATTTCGATCAATTTCCGTAAACGCATGCGCAGAGCAGGTCAAGTAATATGCACATTAGTTTGGTAACAGCTGATGGCATTTTGCTAACCGGTGAGAGCATTTTGCTCACCGGTGAAAGCATTTTGCTCACCGGTATTGACATTTTGCTCACCGCCTTTCGTCACAGTGAGGAAATCGGCCATTTTGGATAGCTGTGAACGATTAGCAAACGAGGATTTTGCATGTATGTATAAAGAAAAAGTTATTTTCTTTATAAACAAAATTGTTGTTAATTTTTTTCTTTATTAATGTAAAAATCACGAACTACAATCTTCACGGCTCTCGTTTAAACGGACGAATTTTAAGTAACAAAGAACTTTCAGTGAGAAAGTTGTTCATTATGGACCAAAGAAGTTTTCTGGAAAATCACAGGGTTAATAATTTATTAGTGTTGAAATGGTAAATGTTTAAAGTTGATACTGTCGGAATGTGTAGCACGCGTCACTCGCCACAGGTTAGCAATGGCAAATTTCTGAAACTTATTCTTTTGAAAGTTTCAATGGAAACTTTCAATTGAAACTTTCAATAATAATGAAACTTTGACTTTTTAAATAATTTTACGTACATTTTTATTATAGAAATAAATAAATAAATAAAATATTACTCTACATAATAAAAAGAAATTCGTATGAATGTATAAATTTTTTATCATTTTCTTTTTAAAATAAAAAATTATAAGCCTAAATTAATTTTTCTGTGACGTCTAAAATCGCGCCAAATTCAAACTTCATATTAATAGTATTTTTCAAAGGTTAAATAATTTAAATCAATTTGTTATTTAGAAATAATAAAACATTTTTATTTCAATTTATTTTTTTAATTTAACAAGAGAATAATGTTTAGAAAATGAATAACTAAGAAGAACCTGAATCTTCTTCTGATTCAGTTCTATCTTCTGTTGATGTCGAGGGAACAATAATTTTTTCTTTATGTGTGAGCTTCCAATTATGTGCTATATAGCAAAGTTTTTTTGCTGATGAGAAATTTAGCCTATTTCTCGCTTTAGTATGAATTCTACCGAACGTACTGAATGATCGTTCAGTAGCAGCAGACGTTGCTGGCATACTCAAGATTCGAAGAGCAACTTTTGAGATTTCTGTTCCCTTAAAAAAGGTTTTCCACCATTGAATCGGATGAATTTTATTAATTACGCCCCAAGGGTAAATTGTTGCCCAAGCACCTAATTTACAAGTATACTCTGTTACTTGAATAAGTGTTTGAGCAGCGTCGACATTATCCAAATAAGCTGCAACTTTAGTAATAAATTTAATTGCTTTGGCATTTTCATCAGCTGACAGAAGTGGTTTAGATAATAAGCTGCCATCATCAAAATCATTTTCAATATTAGTTGGATCTAATAAAAATGCAGCAAATTGAACCTCCTTTAGAGCGAATTTATTTCGATATTGAACCGACTCGAGAATATACTCTTTTTCTTCCTGGTGGAGAAAACAATTTGTCAGAATTTGTTCTAACATAATTTTGATGTCGTGGAAAGCTACATACACTTTGTGCAATTTTGGCTCGTCTCCCTCCAAAGTATAAATCCATTTGACAATGGGTCTCAAAATTTTGCTAATATCTTCAAGATTTTTCCAGAAGCTGTTAAACAGTAGCAAATCTTGTAGTGCTTCTGGCACTTGGGCATTCACATCTACAGCCAGCATTCGAAGATTTGACTTGTTTTTTAACAAACTGTCTGCTGACCTTAAATGTGAACCCCATTGTGTCTTTCCCGGATGCTGAAAAACAGATTTCGCTTGCATTTCGATTGGTTGGGCTAAGTCAATGCTTTTCAATTTCGCACTTAGACGTTCTGAATTTTTTACTGTCGACATGATATACGTTACATCTTGGAACAATTCCTTTACCGAAATACAATTCGCAATGTCTCCAATTAATAATTGGAAGGTATGAGCCGCACAACCAATCGAATTTAAATGAGGATGGATATTTTTCACTAATCGGCATGCTTTTTGCATATTAGCTGCGTTATCAGCTACAATTAATAAAAAATTTTCTGGGCCATATTCTTCTGATATATTGTTGATTATAGAAGAGATAAATTCGCCTGTGTGGCTATTGCCCTTCGTAGCTATCGATTCGACAAAAAGAGGTTCAGGAGTATTGATAATAATATTTATTACCCCTTCCTTTCTGTAACAATAAATTATCTTTAGTTAATTTTTTATTTTAGATACAAATATTTTTAATAAAATTTATAAAACTATGTAACAAATTTTAACAATAATTCCTATTTCATGGAATTTTTCATGTCAAAGTGAACATTTGATCAATACATTTTATTATTAGTGAAGATGATGAAGCAGAATTTATTTTTTAAATTTCTTTTTTATTTAGTAGTGTAAGTAATTTATTATTATTACACATAATTAATTTAATGATAATTTAACGATTTTTAATTAATTAATTAATTAATTAATTAATTAGTAAATGAAACTTCTAAGAAAAATTTAATTTAATCGAATAGAACTTATAAAAAAATTGTTACATGAAAATTCAGTCAATAGAATTGTCGCATCATTTATAAATATACCTAATATTGCTCCATCCATCCAATTGTAAAGCGAAATTTTTGGCATTATTTAAAAGCTCTAAAAACTTTTGATTGAGTTACTTTATATTCCTCGTCTAAAAGTCTTCCTGGTAAAATTTTTCGACTGGGTAATTTCAATTCGGGCCTGATTTTTTTGAACACGTCTTTCCATAATGGATGTTCTAATAAGTTTAATGTTCTCCCGGTTACAAAAATTGCTTTTGCAATTAACTTCTCAAAACTTTCCTGTAAACGAAAAGCAGCACAATTAAAATACATTACATAAAAAAACTGTATAATAAAATCTTAACTGAAATATAATATCTAAGCAAATAATAATTTTAAATTAAAATGGTAAGAAAATCTATAAATTGCATTTGGTTTTTATTTATTTTGAATTTATGGCTTAATTCAATAAAATTTAATTATATATTTAAATTTGAGTTAAAAAATTAAATACTTGTTCTTCGCCGTCAACGATATCTAGAAATCTGGTAATTGGCTTTTCCACGCGGAAATTATTGTCTTTAGAAAAAGATTGGCTGCTGCTGATATTCATTTCTTCCAAACTTGTAGAGAGGTTATTCACAGTTACATCAGAATCATCGTCGCTATCATTTGGAACATTTCTTCCAACACTCTATGCATTTTAATTATTAAAAAATATTTGTTATATATGTTATAAATTAAATATTTAAATTTGATATTTACCTTATTGGACTTTTCCTTTTTTTTAAAAAAATTTTTCATTTCTTGTTTAACTTTTCGATCACATTGTTTACATTTTTTCCCTAAATGTTCCAACATACGTGTCGGGTTTTTATAAAATTCTTTTTTACAAAAATTGCAAATGACGTACTCTTGAATTTTGTCAGCTGTTCTTTTCCTAACTAGTTTAAAGTATTGCCAAATACTTGACTTAGTTTTTCCCATTTTTGTTGACACTTTTGATTATTTCTGCTTACAATGTATTACACATTTTACACATTTTGACAAGTAATAAAACAAATGACGATCGTATTCAAAAGGATAAATTTTGCCAACTTAATAATAATTTACTAGGCTAGGGACCAAAAATACCAACATTTCATACTTTCAATAGTTATAGTTTCAGTGGGAAAGTTTCACGCTATTATAAGTTTCATTATTTTGAAAGTTTCCGCTGAAAGTTTCAAAATGAAACTTTCAGTAGGCCATTGCTACCACAGGTGCTTGGGAGTGTCGTTTCATAGGTTATGGCCATCGCGCGTGCCACACGTTCGGACGGTATCAACTTTAAACATTCACCATTTCAACACTAATTAATTATTAACCCTGTGATTTTTCAGAAAACTTCTTTGGTCCATAATGAACAACTTTCTCACTGAAAGTTCTTTGTTACTTAAAATTCGCCCGTTAAACGAGAGCCGAGAAGATTGTATTTTATGTTTTTTACATTAATAAAGAAAAAAATTAATAATTAATATCATTCGTAGAATATCTTTAGACGTATTTTCTTTTTTTGGACATTGAAATATATTTAAAATTATCTAAATTATCGCGAGTTGAAGTGAAAAATGTCATTAAATTTGCAGTTTTCAAAAAATCAATTTTTCTCAAATATTTCGAAAACGGTAATAGATAGAAAAAAATTTCATAAGAAAAAAATATGCGCAATGAAATTTTCTATAAAGATGTATATTTAAAATATCTAAATTCAGAAGTTGAATTTTAAGTGTCCAGGGGATTTCGATTTCGGCCGAGAAAAATTTACGTGCCCTTCTACGATCCAGGTGCTCAATTATGTGTCTCAATTTATCCCCACCATTTGTTTGAACACTTATACTCGCCGCTTTGTTGTCACACCACAATGTCATGGGAATTAAAGATTTTGTTATGATTAGTTTTAGAGAATTATACATTGATAACAATTCCTGACTCGCCTCACTCATCGCTACATATTCAGCATGACACGTAGACAATGAAACATAAGTTTGTTTATGTGTTCACTAAGCTATTGTGCCTCCAAAGAATTTAATTAAGAAACCACTAGTCGTCAACAGTGGCGGAACTACCATAGGGCAAACCGGGCGAAATCCCGGGGCCCCGCGACTTTGGGGGCCCCGTGATTAAGACGATTTAAATATGAAACTTAGATTATTATTAATTTTTTAAATTATTTTATTTATTTATTATATTTATTATTATTTTTCATTTTATTAAATTAATAAATTATTATTGACATTTAATATGAACATATTTAAAACTAAAAAATCTTGTTTAAATAAATTCTAAAGATAAAATTTTTACTTTAATAAATATTGTAATCATTCTATTGTCAAATTGTTATAATAAATTATACTAAAATTTTTATTTATGACTTTGAGTAAATATACTTTAAGCTTGTTATCTAGTCTCAACATTCTTCCATAAATATTTCTTACGACTAGAAAAACTTAATAAATGTTTTGAAAGAGAATCAGGAGTAATTTTATTATTGCTGTAAGGTATTTGGTATTTCCCACTGTTAATCAAATTAGTGGGAAATAAGTGGGACTAATAAGTGGAAACTAGTGGGCCCCAAGGCTTTACTCGCCCCAGGGCCCCGACCTCTCTTGTTACGCTACTGGTCGTCAATGAATTTTTGCAGTCACCAAAGCTGGCATAAGAGTATGCTTGCAAATTATCAATCTCACCTAAGTATGTTAGACACAATTTTTTTGTACCGTTTAAGTATCTAAAAACTCTTTTTACCATCTTCCAATCATCTTCAGTCGGATTTATTTGTTGTCTGCTTAACACATTTACTGCGTAAGCAATATCTGGTCTTGTCGCACCTGCCAAATATAATAGACTTTCGACTGCTTGTCGATAAGGGAAATTAACACTCGTCTCTGTTTTGTTTAATATTTCATCGCTGATCTCTTCTTCTCTCACCTTTTTTCCCTATTTGTAGCTTATGGAGTATTCATTGGAGTTCTTTGAGGAAAAAGTCCAACGCACAATTGGTTCGTGAAAGTCGTTCGCGAACGAGACGCATGAGATAGACAAGGACACAAATATATCTCTGTCCTTTTCTAACTCATGCTTTGCGTTCGCGAACGACTTTCGCGAAGCTATTGTGCTTAGGCCTTAAGATTGATCAAAACCGAATTTATACAAAATTTTATTTATGAATTTCTCTTGATGTAATTCCATGATTTTATTTACTTTGCCACGTTTAATTTGAATACTTAAGAATTCTTTTGGTTCTCCAAGGCAAACTATCTCAAATTCTTTACTTAATTTATCTTTAACTTTTTGCAGTTTTTCCTCATCATTACTTGCCATTATATATCATCAACATAAAGAAGCAAGATTAAAAATTTATCAAATTTTCGCCAGGTAAATAAACACGGTTTTTCTAGATTAGAATTTCCTAGTCCTACACTTAACGCGACTTTAGTAAATTTATCATTCCATCTTTTAGGACATACGCAATCCATACAACGCTCGTTCTAATTTACACACCTTTTCTTTTCTTTCTTTCGCATCATGTCTTGTTCCTTCTGGTATCTCCAAACATACCCTGCCAGATTTGGATTTACTATATGTCCACTTTTAAAGTGGACAAATGGTAGACATATGGTAGACATACGGTAAAAGTGGAAATAAACTATTCAGAAGGTGTTATATAGCAAAAGGAAGTATTGATAATGTACAATGGATATTTAGAGATTCGATTTAATCAAAAATTGCAATAAATAAATCTCTAAATAATTAATAATTACTTAAAATTCCTAACAGATTCGATAAACATAAATGTACATAGGCGGTTAGACTTTAAATAGTGGAAAAAAGTTCATCAAAAAACTAAAAATGTTAGAAAAAGCTCTTATAATTAATAAATTAACTATTCTACAGTCGATTTATCCATTATTTAAGTTGAATTAAATCGTAAATTGTTCAATTATTAATGATAAATATGCGAACTATGAGACCTGTCAATGTATTGGTAACATGCGTGATACTTGTAGCAGACTACGATTCACTACGATCATATTCTAAACAGCGGAACGAAAGGAACTGATTTGGATAAACGCGCGAAGTTTCAAAATGATGTGTAAATATAGTAAACATTGAAAAAATTGCTTTCTTTGATTTAAGAGATATTACTAATAAAACATAGCTTTCACCTTTAGAAAACGTTTTTTTACAACAATGTGATCAAAAATTAGAAATTTAGCAAAACTTTTTCGATTATTAAAATAAATGAATTTATTTAAATAAATATTATTCAAAGCTAACAATCAGTATTTTACTTAGAAAAATAAATTTGAATAAAAATTTTTTAAACAATTTCATGTAAAAAATAAATAACATGAACAATTAATTTTGATTGGAAATTAATTATTATTATTATATTTAGTAGAATATAAAAAATAAAAAAAGCAGAAAATAAATAGAAAAAATGCTACAATCAATTAAACTAAGAAAGATAAAATAGACAATATTTTCCCGTTTTTCTAAAATTATTAGAAAATTTACTTTTCAGATCAATTAAAATGAGATTCTAACTCCTGCTACTTTAAGAAAGCAATTTTTTTATTCGTTGGTTCAACAATACAAAAAGGGAGAAAATATTTAATTTTTAAAAAGTTACATTTAGTCTTAACTCATTAAGAAAAAAAAGACTTCTGGCCAATAAAAATAAGCTCCTCCTATTTTCAAAGTGCAATTTTTTATTTGTTGGTTGAGTTAAAGAAAATGGAGAAAGTAATTAATATTTAAAAAATAACACATATATTACCAACCCCCAAAGAAAAAAAGGATGATTTAGACCAATAAAAATAATAAACAAACTCCTCACGGAAAAAAATTTCCTGTGAAAATTACAAGATTTCCTGTGCCATCTATGAACGGCGGTTGTAGTATCCACAAACGGCTGAGTTTGGGAAATACCAGGAAGGAAGAGTAAGCAGACCGAACTCTGTGTAGAAAGCGCTTTAAAAATCTCAGAAAAATATGCACAAAAAGTGCCAGGCTCACTGCGTTCTAGTCGACCTCCAATTAAGTTGATCATGCGCATAAGCTGTGTTGTGTCTCTGTTTCTCGTAAAAATTGTGCGAGTGAGATGTAAGATCTAATGTTTACATTTAGCCGGTCTTAGTGAGATACATACATATACAATACATTTCGTTTTAATAATTATTTATTTATTTTATTAAAAAAATGTCGTGTTGTGTGCCAGGATGTAAAGAAAGAAAAAGAGTCTAAAAACATTAGTCTCTTCTATCCTTCTACGGTATGTAAATATACTCTAGTTATAAACACAATTCTTCTTAACCATTTTCGCAAAATTTTTCCCTTTTCATAAATATTAAAGTGACCATATGGAAATAGTGTCAATGCGGGACACCCGATTATTTATATGATTTAATAAACAAAAAAAAGGTCATTTGTCACAAGAAAGAACAACCAGGGAATTTGTAGGAGTCAATTGGAGCGGAATTGAAACAAAGGCGCGTCTTATGACATTTACATATTTATATTATGCTTATTTTGTAACATTGAATCACATATGTTTCTGACAATTGAATTTTTTTTAAAATATCACGAAGTCTATCTCTCTCACACTTATATACGCGCTACTGTGCTAACCTGTAGATGCAAGATATTCTTAACTATTTTCCGGGATATGCAGGACATTTTATGTCAAATGCAGGACGTTTTGCGGGACGCTAGCCTTTGCGGGACAAAGGGGAAAAATCCGGGACAGTCCCGCACAATCCGGGACGTATAGGCACTTTAATAAATATATTATTAAATTATTTTGAAAATCTAAATAATATCACAATTGCAAATAAATAAATTTGCTTTTAAAATTAACACTGTTTAAACTATGTAATATTTATCTTGGGCGGCTTCCATAAATGATGTCACAGGTTTAGGGGAGGGGGGGGGTTTATGAAAGTGTGACAGTTTGTGACAAGGAGGGAGGGGGGTATTTTTAAAGCTGTGACATCACAAATTTAATTTAAAAGTAATTCTATTTTAACGCAAAAAATAATTTTTGTTATTACTGGAATTTTAAATACACTGAAACCCCACTTATTTGAACATGGCCCACGCAATTCGACACGAAGTGTCGCGTTTATTTGTATTTTGGTCGACATAACCTATGTTGGTGACGTAATTCGATAAATTGACATGATTGGTTGGTTTTGTTTGAACTCAACCAATGGGAATGTAAGTATCTTTCCATTGGTCGCGTACTGCGCATGAGCAAAAATAAGTGAGGTTAGGGCTGATTCTAACTAAAAATAACTGAAGCAAAAACGGGTTCAAATAAACGCGACTTTAAGTAAACGAGACTTTAAATAAGTGGGGTTTCAGTGTATCTTAATTGCATTTTTTTACATTAAGAATACTTAAGAAATAATTATATTCATTGATTGACAGATATATAAAATAATTAAATTTTTATCGGAAATGAATCTCTAATTTAATTTTCCATAAATTACAACTAGATTTAGAAATGTGACGTGACAAGAGGGAGGGGGGGGGCTCTGGCGAAGTGTGACAAATTGTGACAAGGGGGAGGGGGGGGGGTAAAAATTGTCCGAAAAAACTGTGACATCATTTATGGAAGCCGCCTTGACATAACCACACTTTTCATCTATGTCAACACTGAACTTTAGTTCAATGCGCATGATCGACTTAATTGGTGATCAATTAGAACACAGTGAGTCTGGCACTTTTCGTACATATTTCTCAGACATTTGTAGAAGCAGAGTTCGGTCCCCTTACTCTTCCTTCCTGGGAAATACACAAACCAGAATGAGTCTTGTCACAAACTTCAGTTTATGATTCAACAGCTTAAACAGTCACGCAGCAGACGACAAGCAGACGTTCACTTGAATTTTCTTGCGCATGCGTGGATTTCTTGGTGTTATAACAGATTGGTTTGTGGTACACACAAACCAGCTTGTTGGAAACACAAAACTCGCCTGCATAAAGCACAACTTAACCTATTTGTATATTTTACGAAAAAGTTTGTGTTTTCTATAAGAAATTTTTTTCCGTGCTCCCATTTTCAAAATCAACTTTTCTATTTGTTGGTTGAGATAAATAAAATGGAGAAAAAATTAATATTTAAAAAATAAATCATATAATTCCAACCCCCAAAAAGAAAAATGGATGATTTAGATGTTTAAGACCAATTAAATTAAAATTTAAACTCCTCCTTCTTAAAGAAAAATATTTTTTATGTGTTGCTTCAATAGAACAAAATGGAGAAAATATTAATATTTAAAAAATATAAAATTTAGTCTCAACCCCCAAAAGATAAAATGGATGATTTAGACCAATTAAAATAAAATTTAAACTCCTCCTTCTTAAAGAAAAATATTTTTTATGTGTTGCTTCGATAGAACAAAATGGAGAAAATATTAATATTTAAAAAATATAAAATTTAGTCTTAACCCCCAAAAGATAAAATGATGTTTAAGACCAATTAAATTAAAATTTAAACTCCTTCCTTTTAATAAAAACTATTTTTCATTCGTGGGTTCAAAAGAACGAAATAAAAATTTAGGAGGAGTTTAATTTTTTTATTGGCTAATAGCAGTTTTTTTCGTGAGAGGTTGAGACTTATATTTTTTTAAGTTTAATATTTTCTCCATTTCGTTCTTTTGAACCCACGAATGAAAAATAGTTTTTATTAAAAGGGACGAGTTTAAATTTTAATTTAATTGGTCTTAAACATCCACTTTTTCTTTTGGGGGTTGGAATAGTATGTTTTAAATTTAAATATTTAATTTTTTCTCCATTTTGTTTAGCTCAACCAAAAAATAGAAAAAAAGCTTTAATTAAGAAGGAAGAGTTTAAATTTTATTTTACTTGGTCTAGAACATTTATTTTTTCTTTTGGGGGTTAGAATTATATGTTTTATTTCTTAAATAATAAATTTTTTTCCATTTTGTTTAACTTAACCAATGAATAAAAATATAGGAGGAGTTTAATTTTTTTATTGGCTAATAGCAGTTTTTTGTGAGGGGTTGAGACTTATATTTTTTAAAGTTTAATATTTTTTCCATTTTGTTCTTTTGATCCCACGAATAAAAAATAGTTTTTATAAAAAGGGAAAAGTTTAAATTTTAATTTAAATGGTCTTAAACATCTATTTTATCTTTTAAGGTTTGGGACTAAATTTTATATTTTTTAAATATTAATATTTTCTCCATTTTGTTCTATTTAAGCCACAAATAAAAAATATTTTTCTTTAAGAAGGAGGAGTTTAAATTTTATTTTTATTGGTCTAAATCATCCATTTTTCTTTTTGGGGGTTGGAATTATATGATTTATTTTTTAAATATTAATTTTTTCTCCATTTTGTTTAACTCAACCAACAAATAGAAAAGTTGATTTTGAAAATGAGAGGATTTTGTTTATTATTTTTATTGGTCTATTATTATTAAGAAGAGGGTTGTGGACTTAGGACCTTGCAGGTCAACGCCACTAACGCTTGGGTAATCCCTTTACGTTCCCCATAACCACCCCTATATCCGAAGTCCTTTTCACATCAGGAGGACTTCGGCCAGGTTTCTGGTAGCAATAACGGTCTCCCCCAGAAAGAAGTAGCCCGTAATGTGTTCCCGCTCCTTCACAAGTGCAGGGCAGTGACACAAGATGTGTATCGGGGTTTCATATTCCTCTCCACACCTACGGCACTTCGGGTCGTCTAGGATCCCCATTTTGTCCCTATGATAGCGCAGATCACCATGGCCAGTTAATAGCCCTGTTATGATATTTGCCTCTTTTCTATTTAATTTGCGGAATTCTGTTTTCCTCATAGGGTTAATACTACTTCCCATGAGTACCTTGGCTTGTCTACAGCCCTTAGTTACCTGCCATTCCCTTTGGTGTTCCGCAGCTATCCACTGTTTAATTTCCAGTGTCAGGCATTTATTGGAAACACCAATGGGAGGTTCAGGTCCAATAAGTTGTTTTCTAGCCCCTTCTTTGGCTAGCTCATCCGCCCTATCGTTTCCCGCGAATCCACTGTGACCAGGGATCCACAGGAGGGTAACGCGGTTCGTTTCAGCTAGTTTGTTAAGTGTTTCATGACAATCACCGACCAGCCGTGATATTTCAAGGAGAAAATGGCCGCCTTGCTATCCAAAAGGATAAAAATATCTTTGTTGTGACAATTTTTCAAGGCTTCAACAGCACCATAAAATATTGCCACAATTTCGGCTTGTAACACAGTAACAGTGGTCCCCAACTTAAAGGAGTGTCCCACTTGGGAGGTCACATGATAGTTTCCTGCACCAACTCCATTCCCGCCTTTTGATCCATCTGTGTACCAGACTTTACAGTTAGCTGGAATACTTGTCAGTCCATTTATCCAATCTTCTCTACTAGGTATATTAATCCTATACTTTTTGTCGAAGAGGTACAAAGGGACAGTTCTGTCCCTAATCATACTTAGAAGGGGGATTCTCACCAATTTCTTTGGGAGACGCCATCTGCCCACCTCCCTGCGGCCCACAGGACCACTCAACCGCCGCTGCTTTAATTGTAAGGTGTAAGGGTTCTAGCCCCAAGAGGGCACCAAGGGCAGCAGTAGGAGTTGTACGCACCTCCCCCGTTATGCCTCTAAGTACCATCCCCCTTACCCTCTCCAATTCTGTTTGTGCTGTTTTTAGCTCAACTCTACTCCACCAGACCACACAAGCATAGGTCAGCCTAGGGAGCAGAATTGCTTCATAGATCCACAATAGTGTATCCGGTTTGAGACCCCAGATACCACCAATGGTCCTTCTACATTGACAAAGAGCAGCTGTAAGTTTCTTATATTTTTCCTCTAAATGCTTTTTCCAAAGCAGTTTGCTATCCAGGATTACTCCTAGATATTTTGCCTGCTCTGTGTATTTGATCTCTTTTCCGGACATCGTAAGTGAGCACGAGGCTTTCCACTTGTACCGTCTGGTAAAGATAACCGCTTCCGTTTTCCCCGGATTTACAGATAAACCCACCTTCTCACACCATTTATCTACCTGGTTTAACGCCTTTTGGGCCACTTCGAGTATAACTTCAAGGTGGGGACCGCGAACGATTAACAAAATGTCATCCGCATAACCAATTACATGGTATCCTGCTTCGGTCAGAATACTCAGTAGTTTATCCACCACCAAGGACCAGAGCAAGGGTGAAAGAACACCTCCTTGGGGGCATCCAGAGTTGACTGTCCCTTTCAGGACTAAGTCTCCTTTAGTTGATAAGAGGTTCCTGTTTTTTAACATATGACAGGTCCAATCAACCACTCCTGTAGGAATATTAAAAGCTGTCATAGCTCTTTTTATGGATTCCGGAGAGGCCTGACTAAAAGCTCCTTATATGTCCATAAAAACACCCACAGAAAAGACCTGATTTTGCAGTTGCCCATCAATTAGGTCTACTGCTCTAGCCAGAGCTGTTTCCGTAAAGCATCCCGCTCTATACGCATATTGATCCTTTTGTAGCGGGAACCGCTCCAAAATCTCACTGCGAATATATCTATCCACCAACCTTTCAACTAATTTTAGGATAAAGGATGTAAGGCTAATAGGACGGAAATCCTTCGGTGAGGTATAACCGTTCTTGCCCGCTTTAGGTATGAATACAACTTTTGTACCCCTCCACGCTATCGGGACATATCCCAGAGTCAGACTCGCCCTAGCAAGCCTTACCAATGGTCCAACAGCCTCATCTATCGCTCTTTGCAAGAGGACAGGGTAGACGCCATCAGGACCCGGAGACTTGTAAGGGCTGAAAGATTCCGTGGCCCATTTGATCCTCTCGGCAGTCACAATCCTGTTAGCCAACTGCCTCCGCGACCCGTAATCAGCCTGCGGAAGGTTTGTTGGCGGCTCAGGATCGGATCCGCCCTCCCCAGACCTCGAAAAGCCCGGAAAGTGTTCCTGGACCAGACAAGCCAAGGTTCCATCGTCCGACTCAGAGAAAGTCCCGTCCGGCAACATTAAAGTGCCCAGAATTGCATCAGGGTTCTTAGCGAGCAGCTTGTCCAATCTGGCCGCCTCTTTCCCTTTTTCGATGCTAGAGCAGAAAGCATTCCAACTGTCTTGTTTTGCTTTTCTTACTTTATTTCTATAGTCGTCTCTCATATTCGTAAAATCAGACCAACCATTAGTCGTGCGCCTTTTCTTGGCACGCTTAAAGAGTCTCCTGGTTTTTCTCCTGAGATGTTCTAATCTCTCGTTCCACCAGCACACCTCTTTTCCCGAGAATACTTTTGTCGGTTTGCAGCTACTTTCATAAGCTGCCTTAATAGCCTTTGTAAAATCATTGGCCGCCTCATCCAGGGTCTGATAATCTCTTATCTTACCCGGTAAACCAGAAAGTGTCCTTCGAAGTTCTGAGATATAACTAGCCCTGTCCTCTCTGGTTGTCCTTTGAGCTCCCCCACACCGTATGTTGTGAGTTTGCATCGCAGCCCAGCAGCAGAGGAAGTCCCTTTTCCATACAGTAGTTCACCAACCTACGAACTTCAATTGGCGGATTATTTTTATTATCATATGGAAAATATGCCGATCCTACGACCGTCTTACCTATACCCTCCAGGTTAATTACCACTACCATTAGGTCCCCTGAACACAGATCCAATAGTGGAGTTGCGTTGACACCCTTAGTAAGAATGCACGCTCTGGGTTTGGCAGCTCTGCAGTCCCTGTAACAAACTAGACCAGCCCCACCAAACCCCCTAATGACACCTCTTACTAACCATGGTTCTTGGATTAGTGAGATGCCTGTGTGCAACTTAGCCATGCTCCTCGTCAGTACTGATGAGGCGCCTTTGCTATGATGCAAGTTAATCTGAATAGCGGAGAGCTTGCAAACAGTGAATTATGTTTGCTCTTCTCCCTCCTCTACATTGCTTGTACCGTCACGATCAGGGTCAGTTACCTTAAAGGTTATCCGCCCGAAGTGATAGTGAGGCTTAAAATCGAGGGCCTCTATAGCCCTCGCCTGACTTTCAGGGACTTGAGCGACAAGAAGAAAACTCTTGTCACCCCTGTTCACCACCAGAGACCCATCAACATTCAGCAAACGCCAAGTCGATGTCTTCAACGTGGGGTTGAAAGCCTCCAAATGTCGCAAGACCGTCCGCGCGTCCGCCGTTTCTCCCGGGAACCACGCAATAGCCTTTACCATTCTTTGGAGCATCTTCACCCCACCAATTTCCAACCTCGCTCCCTCCCAGGGCTTATGGTCAGCTACACATTTTGTCAGCCATTCCAAACGCGGCGACCTTTCGACCGGCTCCTCACAGGCAAGCATCACAACGGTCTTCCTAAGAAGTCCAAACTGCTCATCTGCAAGCGCCACATCTGGGTAGCCCTCGCCATAGACCACCATCGTTAGAGGATTTGTCCTTTGGGCCATTGTTAGCCCAACATTGTACCCCTCTCTCCTGGTACTCTGTTGGACCGACTTTGGCCTTTTTACACCCTCTTTTTTTCCAAAGGTGATGCATCCTGGCCACTCTTTCTCTTCGACCCAGTAGCAACACCCGAGGAAACCGAGTTGTTTACACCGGCTGCTAGCCGTTCTTTCCTTAACCGTTTCTTTTCAGAACCGGTAAGGCGCTTTCTTCTGATTGGGGCTATTTCTACAGCCTCCGAATCTCCTTCCCCACCTAAGACCACATTACCATTAGATCCCGAAAAGCCCGAAGGAGCAGACAAAGAGGAGGGGGGAGACTGACCCACGACTTCAGGGTTGGGGTTCTTAGTTGGGGCCCTGCAGGCAGTACACCCCTCCGCTTCCAGTGGTGATCATTTCTGATCGCCCAAAGGTTGCTTCCTCACCATTCTTACCCTCTACTCTATGGAGCTGGTCTATTGGGCGGTCCCTCCCTTATGAGGGGCAGGCCGACGCAAACGACCAACGAGGGAAAGAACAGGGTCCAGAGGTACTCCCCGATTAGGCCTTTAAGCCACCCCACCAGCTGCAAGGTCCTACGATCCCTAGGGGCAGTTTATTGGTCTAAATCATCCATTTTTTCTTTGGGGGTTGGTAATATATGTGTTATTTTTCAAATATTCATTACTTTCTTCATTTTCTTTAACTCAACCAACAAATAAAAAATTGCACTTTGAAAATAGGAGGAGCTTATTTTTATTGGACAGAAGTCTTTTTTTTTCTTAATGAGTTAGGACTAAATGTAACTTTTTAAAAATTAAATATTTTCTCCCTTTTTGTATTGTTGAACCAACGAATAAAAAAATTGCTATCTTAAAGTAGCAGGAGTTAGAATCTCATTTTAATTGATCTGAAAAGTAAATTTTCTTATAATTTTAGAAAAACTGGAAAATATTGTCTATTTTATCTTTCTTAGTATAATTGATTGTACACAGAAAAAAAATGCGAATGGTAAAAAAACCACATTTGTGTAGTTAGAAAAAAAGTAGTTAATACTACTGAAGGAAGCAGATTAAAATTCATTATTTCCATTCTACACTGAAGGGCAGAGTCCCACGACAGCGTGGCAAAACAGAAATAAATGCTAAATAAATGTTCAGACTGATCAAACACATTTAACAAAATTAGTAACAGATTAATATATAACACTGAAAGGCAGAATCTCACGACAGTGTGGCACATTAGATGTGAAATATAATAAAGAATAACCAACACTGAAGAGCAGAACCTGACGACAGTGCGGCACATTGCATGTTAATTAATCAAAATTATAACCAACATTGAAGAACAGAATCTCACGACAATGTGGCATACAAAATGTTAAATAAATATAAGAATAACTAACACTGAAGGGCAGAAACTCACAACAGTGTAACAAATAAGAAGAAATAAAAGAATGAAATATAATAATACAAACAATTAGATGATGATGAGAAAAAAACACTTAATACTTATTCCAAAAATAAGCACATCCGCAATGGTTGAAAGGTAGTCCCAAACTGAGCCTCCTACTCGTCAGGTCAGTGACCCATTAGAAAAATAGAGTGGGGCAGCTACCACCTATTGTGAATCCAAAGTAATTGAAAAATAGGGTTGACTTTAATAACCGAACCTTACACTACTATATTGAGCAGCATATTAACTACACTTCCTCAGTTAGTGGAACCAAAATGAAGTAGTTGGTTTTATGCAGTTAAAATTACTACTCTACGTAGTTGAAATAACTAACAGATGCTTGTAAATGGCTCAACTATAGTGTAGTAGTAAAAACTATTGTTAAAAATAGTTCATTTTACTATTGTGGTAGCAAAAATAACTATTTTGTATTAGTTGCAAACAAAATGAGACTTACTGTTTTTATATAGTAAATACAACCTCTGAAAGTTGTTACTTTTATGATTTATGTAGTTAAAACAACTATTTCTTACTAGTTGCAGAGAAAGAAAGAAACTTACTGTTTTCATATAGTAAAATCAATTGTTCAAAATAGTTATTTTTACTACTTATGCAGTTGAAAAGATCATTTTTTTCTACAGAGAAAAAACGTGAGTGGTAAATACATCCACATATGTGCAGTTAAAAAAATGTAGTTAAAACTACCATATTCAGCATCATTTTAACTAAACTTCCATAGTTAGTGGAACTAAAATTGAATAGTAGGTTTTATGTAGTTAAAATTACTACTACACGTTATGATTGTGAATAACTCAACAATAGTGCAGTAGTTAAAAGTACTGTTAAAAGTAGTTATTTTCGAAATTTCTGTAGTAGAAATATCCATTTCTTGCTATTTGCAAAATCAATTAAAATTTACTGTTCCAAAGAGTAAAAACAACCGCTGGAATTTGTTATTTTTGTGTTTAATGTAGTTAAAAGAACCAATTCTTACTAGCTTTTAATAATTTATCTCTATGGTGGTAAGAAACATTTATTTTTATAACTACAAAAGTCATAAAAGTAACAATTTCTATGTTATTTTTACTATATGAAAATAGTAAGTTTAATTTTTTTATAACTAGTAAAAAGTGGATAATTTTACTACAGAAATTCTGAAAATAACTATTTTCAACAGTACTTTTAACTACTGCACTATCGTTGAGTCATTTAAAATCATATGCTGGCTACATTTCAACTAAGTCCTTGAGCTTAAAATAGTACATTTCGTAACTAGTGTGAACTGATGGCGTTTTTGAAACGAGCGCAATGTTTTTGAAACGAGTTGATTTTTTTTGTTGTCAATTTAAAGGTAAACAATTCATTTCAGTATTAATGTTGAAAAACCTTTGGTGTGGCCTACAAAGGGAAGGGTACTTCGGGGGGCGAAGCCCCCCGTTCTCAAATAACCATCTCCAAATCATAGGCTCCAAATATTAATTATTCTGACAGTTGATAAAAAAGTGAGGATATGTTGAGGAAATGTTTTGACAATGATAGCGAAATCATAGAGATTTTTAAATTTCTAGCGAATCTTAGGTTGGTAGTGCTGTCCATAACTATTGCTATATATATATATATATATATATATCTACGCCTGCGCAAATGAGTTAATCGCGACGCGTTTTTGCAGTAGTCTGTGTGCTACTATTCTCGATAAAAACGTCAACTCATTCTGTCCTTCTTACTTGGTTCATCGCAGTCGTTACATTATTTTTCTTTTTCGTACTCTGGGGTTGTCTTATTTGCACTCCGTACGAATAAGAGCTCTTAAGACGCGCTGTTCAAGAAAAGGCAGTTTTCTACTTATCTCCGGAGTACCAAAAAACGCCGTTTTTATGACTGAGTTATAAAAAATTAGTTACTGCAACTAAACGGAGTAGTTATTATGACTGAATCTAAGAAGAATGTCCTCAAGTACAATGCCAGTCATCGTAGCGTGCGAGCGTGGTTAGGTGGTTAGGTTATCGGTTTGCGAATGTTAGGGTCGTGCGTTCAATCCCCGGCGTTTGGGGATTTTTCTCTGTTAGGTGTATAAGAATTTACTATATAAATTATATATGAACAAAAATAGGTAAGAGAAAATATAAAAAAATGGACCTCAATAATAAAAAAAACAAATAAATAATTTCATTTTACTACTTTAAATAGTTAATTTAACTATTTTTTACAGTTGTTACAACTACAATTTGTTATGGGCGCCTATAGGAACTATGAAAATTTAGTTACTGCAACTAAATGAAGCAGTTAGTATGACTAACAACGAATAGTTAAGATAACTGTTTTAGTAGTTAAATTTACTGTAAAAATGGTATTTATTACTACATTTTACAGTTAGACTAACTATTCTGTCATAGTTTATTTTACTAAATAATGTTACGGGCGCCTATAGGAACTACAGGAAATAGTAAAAAAGTAGTCAAATTTACCATATTTTTTTGTGTGTAAATGTGAGTTAGCAGGTTTGCACTCTAAACCGTCGACATGTAAAAATTTCGTTTTTTCCTTTACTATATTTTTATAAGATTAATGAATTTTGAAACTTTAATTTACCTACTAATGTTTTTAATAAGTTATAAACAATTGTTGTAAACAAATTACTTTTTAACAACAATTGAATATAAAAAAATAGTTTCTTCTTTGTCATTTTCTATGTCATTTCTATGTGAGAGTATTGCCAATACTAGCACTTTACCTTCAGTTATTGTAAATAAATAATTTGTTTACAAGAATTGTTTATAACTTTGTTAAAAATATTTAGAATTTAATTTAAGTTTCAAGATATATGAACCCTATAGAAAAAAGGATATTAAAAGAAAAAACTGTTATTTTATATTCAATTGTTGTTAAAGTGTAATTTGTTTACAACAATTGTTTATAACTTAATTGAAAAATATTAGTAGGTAAATTAAAGTTTTAAGATTCATTAATTCTATTGAAGAAAATAGTAAAAGAAAAATAGTATATTAAGCAACAAGGGTATTCCTAATGCACAAAAGTGGCGATTTCAGATAGCAGACGACAAGGAATAAAAGTCAGTCACTTGTTCGACTTATATGAAAATGGCGGCCGTTTTCTCCCTTGGGCAAAAATAACGCATGGGATAAGCGGTTATGTTTGCAAATGGGAGAAAATGGACGCCATTTTCATATGGTCGGACAAATGAGTGACTTTACTCCCTGTCGTCAGCTATCTAATAGAGCCATTTTTGTGCATGTGGGATAAAAACGAAATTTTTACATGTTTACTTGTTGTGAATTTGAAATATGTTTATAAAGTTGTTAAATAATTGTGGTCAATAATTTTCTTCTCAAAAATGCATTAAGAGACTATAACAGTAAAATAGTCGGTGGAAGAAGAAATAAAAATTTCTAATAATGGTTGAATGAAAGGTTATACATTTTGGACGCTACATTTTGTCATTCCAAATTTTTCCTTAAGCGATTTCCAATCAAAAATATAGTTTTAATAAAACAAAAACCAAAAAATTTTGAGTTTTTTTTGTTTAAACAACCATAAGTTTTAATCCTTAAGTCAAAAGTTTAATTTTTTCCAGATTCTGAAAGAGGACGAAAAAATACAAAAGAAACACCATATACAACTTTTTTTAGCCCATCATCTTTGAAAATGGTAAGTAGGGCAGATCATTAAAGTGACCTAAGGCGGTAAGATTTATAAATTCAGCACTGTCCCTGATGTTACCTCATTTGTCACCCTACTAAGTACTCTTTTTATTATAGCTGGACAATAATTATTGATAATTAAAAGTGTACTAATTTGATATTTAATTTTATGTCTGTTGTGATTAAGCGTCGTATTTTAGTATTTTGTAAATTATTTCTAGTACACTACCGTCGGGATTTATCGGTACGGCTGCACGCGCACGGCCTAAAAACATACTAATCTATAAATCACGATATTTTTGTAAATACAAAAGTCAGAAAATTAACAAATATACCATTCGAAAGATTTTTAAATTCTACTATTAATAATACATAACTGAAAATTTTAAAAATTTATACAAAGATTGACTGCTCAGTCGGTAATGCAGATTTTTACTTTATCAGTAGTAGGCAAAATAGGGATCTGACAGAAATTTTGACTCGATCGATAAAATAGGAATCTGTTTTTATCGACCGAGTTAGTTTTGGGTTAGACCGCTACATGACGATACCAGCAAATCCAAATCCGCTTTGCGGGAAATTTAAATTTTTATTTTAATAGCTTTTAATGTGTTAAAAAAAGGGTGCTCTGTTTTACCGACTGGGTTCAAGGTCAACCTAATAGATGGCGCCACTTTAATTTTTAAATTTCGCGGGCGTTGCTATCTACCATTTTGCTTTACCGACAGGGTTCAAGGATAAACGAATAGATGGCGCCACTTTAATTTTTAAATTTCGCGGATGTTGCTTTCCACTATTTGTTTTACCGACAGGGTTCAAGGTCAACCTAATAGATGGCGCCACAAAAATTAGTGAAAAGATTTATAATTGGTATATATAGAATTTATAAGACTTTTTGAATTTCGCGGGCATTGCTCTCTACTATATTTTTCTACCTAGTTTAAGGCAACCTAATAGATGGGTCCACTAAAATTTAATTTTACACGGAGAGAAGATTTAACAGCAAAATACTGTGTACAGTCTAGCAGACTGAAAGAGTGTCAAGAGCATCAAGAAAGTCAGTGCGCCCTCTGTGAATTATTCTGTACAAACATCAAAAAAAATGTGTCGGCACAAAGATTTCATGTGAGTGACACCGTATTTTCCAGTGTAATTGTTCATGCGCAGTCTAGTGCTCCTCTGACACGTTGATTTGCTGTGCATACACAGCATTTTGCCGTGCGTACACAGTATTTTGCTGTTGAATCTATTCTCCGTGTACAAGAGTTGCAAACTACTATCTTGATTTTTAAATTTCCCGGGCATTGCTTGTAATTAAAATAAGTTTAGAGTTCTACAATTAAAACTGATGTAATGTTTACTAATGCAATTAAAATTTATTGAATAAACAATAAGCTGTTTGAATTCAAATTGAATTACACCAGATCAATAATGCAGATTTTTACTTTTTCATAAAAAAATATAAAAATATAAAAATACAAAAATATAAAATATAAAAATGTATAAATATAAATATAATAAATAAAATTTAAAAATAAAATAAAATATAAAAATAAAATATAATATAAATATATATATTATATTATATATATTTTATATTGTATCAGTATACGAATAGATCCTCAATAGCCTATATTTTTGAATCCCTTTTTTTCGTCAGGATCTCATTTCAATTTCGCATTTCGAGCGTACGAAAAATCATTATACGATCAAGTTGCACGAAAAGAAAATGATAAGTAAGGCACTGGGAAAGAAGTGTCGTGTATTTGCTGCTATATATATAAAGTAGGAATAAACGATATATTGATTAGACACCAAATTAGCATAAAATCGAGCGGTTGTGCGTGCCTCCGTGCTATTCATCACTGTGGGTGTGAGAGTGAATGAGCTGATGCGATAAAAGCAGTAAAAACAATAAAAGTGGGACACTATTTTGCGAAAAAAAGATTTACGAAATTTATAAAACACGCCCCATGTGTATAAGATTGTAGTCTTCGTCGTCTTTGGTGATCTGAATGACTCTTCTTCTTCTTTTTCCACTACTTCTTGTGGTTAACGACGTAGTTAAAAGAGAGAAGAAAACAATCTTTCTCTTTAGCTTATGTACTCTCTTTGCGAAAAATTTTAAATTAAAAAATTTAATAAGGGGCCGTTCATAAACTACGTTACCAAATTTTTAGACTTTTTAGACCCCCTCCCCCCTCGTTAACATTGCGTTACATGTAAAAATTTCAATTTTTGGACTCCCTCCCCCCTAAAATGGTAACGTAGCCCTGGTTAAAAAAACCGGACAGATTTCGGACTAATCCGAAATTTGTCCGAAACAATGCGGTTTATGGTCAGGTTTTTGTCACCCGCAATTAATCCGGAAAAATCCGAATTCTATACGGTTTGTGAACAACTAGTGAAACCGAAGTTGGTCTGATGAAGTCCGAAATTAATCTGTTAATTTTAACTAGAGAATCCGGAATTAGTCCGAAACAGTCAAAAGTTAGTCCAGACAATTTAGTGAATGTTAATAAAAAAATAATTATACAGGTTTTACATATTAATTATTATTACTTTATGCTACATTCATCATATTTTTCGATTTACCTATCGCAATTTTATTCACATTAACTTAAAATTTCTAACGCTTGGGGATTCGAACCTACACTTATCTAACATTATATCGCACTGAAATCGAATACACTAACCACTGTACCTCGCTCGCATGGAAGTTCAAATTCATAATAGAATTTATGAAGTGCCACAAAAAGAAATGACAAGAAACTAACACATCAGTGTTAATTTTAATATTGAAACAAGATAACTAATAATACCTACTAGTAAATTTGTAAAAACAAACTGACTGCAGAATTAAATATTTTATTTACCGTAAGTAAATACCTTGAATAAAAAGTGGGACCGATTTCAGACTAATCCGGAATTTGTCCGCAACAATGCGGTTTATTGTGGAGTTTTTTCAAAATGAATTAAGTTTAAAATCAATACCGTTTTTAATAACTATGGAATCCGTAATTAGTCCGGTTTAGTCTGCAGTTAGTTAGATCATATGCAACTAGTAAACGCAGAATAATCCGGTTGGTTTAACCAGTGAATCCGCAGCTAATCCGAAACAGTCTGCTTATGAAAAGGTTTTTGTCGCTCGAAATTTGTCCGGATAAATTTAAACTCAATGTGGTTTGTGTATAACCAGTGAATCCGGAATTAGTCCGATCTAGTCCGAAGTTAGTCTGATAATACGCAACTTGCAAATGTGAAATTATTAAATCATGAATTAATCTGGTTTTGGTCAGGTTTTTGTCATACGAAATTATAATTAAAGTTTAAATTTATCTGCATTTAATAGAAATTGTTTTTAATATACCAATTCAATATTATAACAAAATCATTCCGGATTAAGTCTTTGAATTGGATTGAATATGGATTGTTTTGAACTGTCTGTGGATTGTACATATTTACAAATTCTTATAATAATAAAACTTATTTTCGGACTGGAGTCTTTTGATCGGATATTATTCGGATTGACGCTGAATATTACCGGATTCTTTGCATACAGGTTTTGGATTGTTCCATACTTGTTTCGGATTAAATCTTTTAACTGCATTAAATTTGGATTATTGCGGACTGATTTCGTATTCTTTACATATTGATGTCGGATTATTTCGTATTTGTTTCGGATTATACCATTTAGTTGGATTAAATCCGGATTGTTGCAGACAATTTTCGGATTCTTAGCATACAGATTTCGGATTGTTTCGTACTTCTTTCGGAATAGGATTTTGCCACACTTAGTTTCAAATTGTTGCAGACTAATACTGGATTTCTTGCTTACAGAGTTCGGATTGCTCCGGACATTTTGCGGATTAAGTTTTATTAACTGGATTAAACTCGGATTGTTGCGGACTGATTCCGTATTCTTTACATATTGTAAATCACTGAGAATAATGGGTTTTGTTATGCGTAATTCCAAGGTTTTCCATAAGTTATCTACACTAAGAATACTCTATTTTTCCTTAATTCGGTCTGTTATTGAATATTGTTCGTTAATTTGGTTCCCATTTGCTAGTGTTCACGTTCTTAGACTTGAACGAGTACAGAATCGTTTTCTGCGTTTTTTAGCCAAACAACTTAATGTTCCCTTTGATTTTTATACACATGATTATATTAGTTTAAGAACTCAGTTTAAAATTCCCAAGATTGAATCTAGATTTTTGTTTGCTGACCTACTTTTTTTTCAAGGTAATTAATGGTTTAATCATGTGTCCCTCAGTATTGTCACTAATCAATTTCTCTGCTCCTGTGCGACGCTTGCGATATGTTACTCCATTTTTCCAATCATTTCATAAAACGAACTATGGCAATAATTTTGTTTTTAGTAGACTTTGTTTTGAGGGTAACTTATACTCGGATGATTTGGATTTCTTTCATAATAATGTTACATCTTTTGTGACTAAATTGCGTTCATTGCTTTATACTGAAAATGTTTGATATGCATCTATGGCTCTGTAATTTTGGTTAAGTTACTTGTAATATTGAAGGGTCCTTATTGTTACCCGTATATGTCATAAATAAATAAATAAATAAATATTGATATCAGATAATTCCGTACTTATTTTAGAAGAATTCTTCACCGGTCATAAATTCGGATTGTTGCGGAATAATTACGGACTGAATTCGTAGACATTCAGGATTACTCCGAAGTGTTTTCGGATTCAGGTTTTCGTTCGGATTGATATCAGACTATCGCGGATCATTTTCGGACATTTTTCGTACAATTTTCGGACTAATCCGTACTAATCTGTCCGTATTTTTTTCATCCACATAAATTTGTATACAAATAAATCTCAAGAATGTTATCCAAACCAATGATAACACTATCTATTCAATCTTTATTAATACATTCTTAATTCAAAATTTAATCAATCACTATTTATCTTAACTCTTTTATCCAAATTTATTCTGGTTTTTTCTTTGTTAATCTTTTATAATCCATTGTATTTCACATCCATACGAATCATTTAAATTTTATCTTAATCTATAATTTCTTTACCTGTTTCAATCGAAGAGAAAACCAATTTTTCTTAATCGTAGTTTTTATCAAACCTAATCTATTTTAAATAATCTTCAATATTTTCTATCTCATGATCTAATTAGAGTTTTATATCTATATAAATTTCTGGAATTAAATCTCAAACTATTTTTTTCATGCTTTCTTATTTTTTATACGTTCTAATTTATTTCAATCTTTATTTTCAATTTTTTAATTGTAAGGGAAGTGTTCCGGTTGTGGGCACCCTTTTGTTTTTGCCTCATAACATTTGTCCATGTGCATATTATACAAATGTATGTGTACGAATTTAAAGCTGGAGGTCTAAGGTGACTGTCAGTGAAGGAATTAAATTGATTCCTTTAAATAAAAAAGTTTTATTAGAAATTTAGTGAAATGGAAATTTTTTGACAAAAAAATTTTTGTACCCGGTTGTGGGCACCCTTGAAAAATCCGCTAAAAATGAAAAAATATTAAAGGAAACCAACACAAATAAAGAATAAATGAAAGTTTCTTTATTTTAAGAGACTTTGCCGGGATAAAGAACAAAAATGATGACACGTTTTCACACTATGCTCATCGCTAACAAAAGCATAATGCTTGCATGTGAAGTAGCTAGTACGCATACCATAACGCACTTCTAATGCACTGAACGGCTATATTCATCGCATTTAATGGAGTTTGCGGCTGTCACTTTCCTTGGCAGAAAGTTAAGATAGATGAGACAGTAGTCCACATCATTGTCAGATGGTAGAGCCTCCTTAACATAAAGGTGCCCACAACCGGGAATGACAGTCATTTTTTAAAAAGACCAACACATTTTGTGATGCAGAATTTTGGTTAAACACGAAGGTATATCACAAAATATAATAACAATACTGCAAAAAAAAATTAAACCCTTTTTTTCTGAACGAATCTACACCCATATGTTGCTCTTCGAAAACAATACAAAATTACTTTTTTATTTATTTAATGCAAATTTTCTTTATTATGCGCACAGCTATTACACAAATGCATATATTTGTTTCGTTATTAATACGAAAAGTCCGTATTGTCAACGAACACGACTTGCAATACTTAGATCAGTAAAATCTGCTTGCTGTCAAAGTTTACGTAGGGTTGCCCACAACCGGGGGGTGCCCACAACCGGCGCACTTCCCCTAAATAGGCTAATTTTATTTAATTATAGTAGTGTGGAACTAAATATATCTTTGACTTTCAAACATGATGGTATCCAAATCTATCTATTATGATTGTTTCTAGTTGTTAATTTTACTATCAATCGAATAACATATAGATAACTTGCAAACTAAAATTTATATCAGCCATATAAAAATATTGAAAATTTTTTTGAACTGTATTAATTTTTATTTAAATCAATTAATTCAACCATGTGGTTGAATTATATTATATAACAATACTCAACGGTATTTGACAACTCTATTTACCTAAATTATTACAACAAATATTTAAGAAATAATTTGTTATAGTCCTTCCCAGTAAAAAAAGAAGTATTGAGTGGAGCGTTTAGGAATTGAGTGAAGCTCTGAGCCAATACGGATTCGAGTAAAAACCGTATTGGGACGTTTGACTCAATCTTTTTTTCATCCGCCGAATACGGTCTTATTTTAGCATTAAAATTAAAATCACATGACCAGAGTACACATTATAAATTAAAAGCACAATTGTCCTGGAATGTAAAAATGCCGATTTCGATAAGAAGCAATGAATATTTGTTAAAAATTGGTAAAAGCAAAGTCTTATAAGCGCGACTGAATTTACCATGTGAATAAATGAAGTGGTAAGTTTAAATGGACGAAATGGACTAAAAGAAATCTACTGTTACCGACAGAAAGTTCCTAGAGAATTGTGGTAAATTCAACAAAACAATGAAATTTTATTGTTTTACAATTCTTTAGGAACTTTCTGTCGGTACAAGTAGATTTCTTTTCGTCTATTTAAACTTACTAATTCATTTATTCACATGGTAAATTCAGTCGCGCTTGTCAAACTTTGCTTTTACCAATTTTTAACAAATATTCACTGTTTCTTATCGAATTCGGCATTTTTACATTCCAGGACAATTGTGCTTTCAATTTATAATGTGTACTCTGGTTATGTGATTTTAATTTTAATGCTAAAATAAGACCGTATTCGGCGGATGAAAAAAAGATTGAGTCAAACGTCCCAATACGGTTTTTACTCGAATCCGTATTGGCTCAGAGCTTCACTCAATTCCTAAACGCTCCACTCAATACTTCTTTTTTTACTGGGTTAAAAAAATATATATATTATATGCATATATTCCATTTCTTAATAATATTTAAATTTATTTTATTACATATCTGAATAAAATATCTTAAAAGCAGAACCCAGTAAAAAAGGATTTTTTGATATAGCATTTTGGACAGTTGAGCAAGCCGTCTGCTCAATTGTCCAAACGGCATTTGGACAATTGGACTGGTTGCACTATTATCCAATACATTGGGTCCAATCATCCCAAATGTTTTTCGTGGCTAAAAAAATGCTGAATTAAGAAAAAAAGTACTGAAATGTTACAGAAACTTTAGAGAATTCTTAATTCCAGACAAATACAGAAAAATCAGTCATAAAAATACCTTGAGTGAGGAAAAAGAACTAGATTTCTAAAATATCACTTTCTAACTGACAGTGCAATGCTGTACTTGGAATTTAGTTGGCAAAGAAGTGAGGATTCTGATAAAGAGAAACACTTCATTATCCACTCTCGATACTCCTCATGTGGTAATATATGTATAATTGTAGATTTTTAATAATAGTGTATTGACAATAATATTTTATTTTGCTGAATTATCTCTTTTTTAAAATGAGACACCGAAATGTACAATATATTACCACATGAGGAGTATTGAGAGTGGATAATGAAGTGTTTCTCTTTATCAGAATCCTCACTTCTTGCCAACTAAATTCCAAGTACAGCATTGCACTGTCAGTTAGAAAGTGATATTTTTGAAATCTTGTTCTTTTTCCTCACTCAAGGTATTTTTATGACTGATTTTTCTGTATTTGTCTGGAATTAAGAATTCTCTAAAGTTTCTGTAACATTTCAGTATTTTTTTTCTTAATTCAGCAGTTTTTTAGTCACGAAAAACATTTGGGATGATTGGACCCAATGCATCGGATAATAGAGCAACCAGTCCAATTGTCCAAATGCCGTTTGGACAATTGAGCAGACGGCTTGCTCAATTGTCCAAAATGATAGCAAAAAATCCTTTTTTACTGGGAATTATAAAGCGCATGAAAGTTGGCATCACTGACGTCAGCGTTGTCAGCTGATCATAGCGTCCGACATTTTGAGATTCATTCGTTCAGTTACGTTCGTTGAGAGAAGTTAAAGGCTTTGCGCCAGACCATGTGCAGTAATAATGTACATATCCCTGGTAAAAATTTCGGACTAATTCCGGATTAAATACGGACAGATTAGTATGGATTAGTCCGAAAATTGTACGAATAAGGTCCGAAAATGATCCGCGCTAGTCTGATATCAATCCAAACGAAAACCTGAATCCGAAAACACTCTGGAGTAATCCTGAATGTCTACGAATTCAGTCCGTAACTAGTCCGCAATAATCTGAATTTATGGCCCGTGAAGAATACTTCTGAAATAAGAACGGAATTATCCGAAATCAATATGTAAAGAATACGGAATCAGTCCGCAACTTAATCCGCAAAATGTCTGAAGCAATCCGAACTCTGTAAGCAAGAAATACGGTATTAGTCCGCAACAATTTGAAATTAAGTGTGGCAAAATCCTATTCCAAAAGAAGTACAAAAGAATCCGAAAGCTGTATGTAACGAATCCGAAAATTGTCTGCAACAATTGGTATTAAATCCAATTGAAAGACATAATCCGAAACAAATACGAAATAATCCGAAATCTGTACACAAAAAATCTGACATTAGTCCGCTTCAATTCGGAATTACCCTGCCGGAAGAATGGACTAAAAAAGTACTGAAATTGTACTGGCCACCAGTACAATTTCAGTCCGTTTTTTTAATGTTTCGGTATGGGATTATAATTTTATGGCTTAAAAAGTTTACAATTTAAATCATTAAATTTTCAAAACAAAAAAATTTGAATCTGTGATGTTTTATGATTACAAATATCTAAAATTCATTATAAAAAATGTTTAATTAAAAAAGTTATAAACTACCTAGTAAAAAAAATTCGATACACGGACCGCGGAGTGCGTATACGAGCTCGGTAGCTCGTATGAGAAATATGAGAAATCTCTCATACGAGCCTTTTCCGTAATGAGAAGTGTATAGATGCTTGTATACGAGGTGACTTTTAAAGCATTTTTATTAATGTAACACTATTTTAAAGTAAATGTAGATAATAGAAATGAATTTTCTCATCTAAAACAAAGCTAAATTCATAAGAGAAATAAAGTTTTAAGAAAAAAAGGATAATTTTGTTCAAAAAATTTATTCACACTGAAAAAAGGTTAGAATTTGATAATTCCTTGTTACTCTTACTTACCGACATTAGATATTTCTCGGATGCAGTAAGCACGATTTTGTATTAGCGGTAGAATAAATAAGTTTTCCTTCATTACTAATTAATAATATATTATTATTTATTTATTATAAAAATGATCTTATATAAAATAATTAAATTTAATACAAAATCGTGCTTACCGCATCCGAGAAATATCTAATGTCGGTAAGTAAGAGTAACAAGGAATTATCGAATTCTAACCTTTTTTCAGTGTGAATAAATTTTTTGAACAAAATTATTCTTTTTTTCTTAAAACTTCATTTCCCGGTAGGGGGACACTTTTCCCAAAACAAGTTTCCCAACGATTTCTTTTCCCAAAAATATTTTTTCCCAAAAAAACTTTTCCCAAAAAAATATGACTTTCCCAAAACTTTTTCCTAAACAAATAAAAATTGTTTCATAGAAATTATTCATATTCGGAAACATGAAATTTAAATTTTGTTTCATTATTTGTTTGTCAGTTATCTTTTTTGAAAGATTGTCAAAATTCGTAGTATTTTATAAATTGAAATTTTTATTAAATATGGACAAAGCTTGGTCAACGTACACTACCGTTCTTGGTCTTGTTTCAATCTCTATTCAATGTAGAATCTAAATTAATTAATGATATTGTGATATAAATTTTTCCAAAAAAATTTGAAACTGTGAAAGTCGGATAAAAAAATTTTGAAAAACAGATTGACACTTTTTAAAAAAAAAATATTTTTTTTAAATTAAATAATTAAGTAATTAAAAAGCTTTTTTGAATTTTAGTATATCTATTAAATTAACATATTTTACATTGACCTTTTTGACACTTTAATATTCATGATAATTTTTTGAATTTTTTTAATCATACTTTTACGGTTTCAAATTTTTTTGGAAAAATTTATTTCAAAAATAAGTAATTAAATTATTCAAACTTTTTGGAAAAATTGTCTTTGGGAAAAGTTTTTTTAGGAAAAAAGATTTTTGGGAAAAGAAATCGTTGGGAAACTTGTTTTGGGAAAAGTGTCCTACAATCCATTTCCCCTATGAATTTAGCTTTGTTTTAGATCAGATAATTCATTTCTATCATCTACATTTACTTTAAAATAGTGTTACATTAATAAAAATGCTTTAAAAGTCACCTCGTATACAAGCATCTATACACTTCTCATTACGGAAAAGGCTCGTATGAGAGATTTCTCATACGAGCTACCGAGCTCGTATAAGCACTCCGCGGTCCGTGTATCGAATTTTTTTTACTGGGTATCTCGCAAACTCTAATTGTTACGTAAAAACGGATATTTTTTTTAAATTTAGATTACAAGAATATTTAGCATACCTAATAAATACTTGTAAAGAATCTGAGTTCATGAAAAACAAATATAATGTTAAAATATAAATAAAAATTATTTTTAACATTAACAAAGAAATATTCGTCCTTCAACTTAATGACGGTCAGGCCATAAACATCACCGATAGCGACCCTTTTGCAGGTAATTTTTCCCAGTACAATTTCAGTGCTGAAACGCAGCAAATTTTCACTGAAATAGCACTGAGCTCTCAGTACTAATTCCCCAGTACAATTTCAGTCCATTCTTCCGGCAGGGTAGTGTGGTAAAATCCTATTCCAAAACAAATACGAAACAATCCGAAATATGTGTGCTAAGAATCCGGTAATACACGGCCACCCGAATCATATTATATCCCTGGTAAAAATTTCGGACTAATCCGGATTAAATGCTGGTATATTAGTGCGGATTAGTCCGATAATTGTACGAAAATGATCCGCGTTAATCTAACATTAACTTGGATGAGAATCCAACTTAGAAGTTGGAAATCTATGATTTCACTTGGATAAGTGAAATTGTGAATCCTAAATCAGTCTGGAGTAATCTTAAATGTCTATAAATTAAGTCCGTAATTATTACGCAACAATCCGAAATTATGTCTGTCAAAAAACTCACCGAAAATAAATACGAAATAATCCGAAATCAATATGTAAAGAATACGAAATCAGTCCGCAATAATCCGAATTTAATCCAGTTAAAAGATTTAATCTGAAACAAGTATTGAACAATCCAAAATCTGTATGCAAAGAATCCGGTAATAGTCAGCGTCAATCCGAATAATATCCTACCAAAACACCTTAGTCCGAAAATAAGTCTTATTATTTTAAGAATTTGTAAATATATACAATCCACAGACAAGTTAAAAACAATCTAAATTCAATCCAATTCAAAGACTTAATCCATAATGATTTTGGTATAATATTGAATTTGTATATTAAAAACAATTTGTATTAAATGCAGATAAATTCAAACTATAATTCTAATTTCGTAGAACAAAAACCTGACAAAAACCAGATTAATTCCGGATTTAATAATTTCATATTTGCAAGTTGCGTATTATCAGACTAACTTCAGATTAGATCGGACTAATTCCGGATTCACTGGTTATATACAAACCGCATTGAGTTTTAATTTATCCGGACAAATTCTGAGCGACAAAAACCTCTCCATAAGCAGACTGTTTCGGATTAGCTGCGGATTCACTGGTTAAATCAATCGGATTACTTCTGCATTTACTAGTTGCATATAATCTGATTAACTGTAGACTAAATCGGACTAATTACCGATTCAATAGCTATAAAAACCGGTATTAATTTCAAACATTCATAGTGAAAAAAGTCCACAATAAACCGTACTGTTGCAGACAAATTCCGGATTAGTCCGAAATCGGTCCTATGGTAAATAAAATATTTAATTTTGCAGTCAATTTGTTATTACAAATTTACTAGTAGGTATTATTAGTTATCTTGTTTCAATATTAAAATTAACACTGATGAGTTAGTTTCTTGTCATTTCTTTTCGTGGCACTTCATAAATTCTATTATGAATTTGAACTCCCATGCGAGCGTTGTATAATGGTTAGTGTATTCGATTTCAGTGCGTTATAATGTGTAGTGTAAGTTGCGGTAGTGTAAATGGAAGGTATGTTTGTATAGAGTATAGTGAATGTATGAGTGAAAAAAAATAAAAAAAGAGAAGTGTGTTTTGTGAGGTTAGGTTGCTTGAAGTGAGAGAGACGAGAGAGAGACAATGGAAAAAGTTTGAGCATTTGAATGATAAGGTAGATTTCTGGAATGGCTGAGTTTGATTCAAGTAGTGTATGCAAGAATGAGAAAAAGGCGCAAGTGTTTGAAAGGGGAATAGGAAAGAATGGAAAAAAGATGACGTGTGAGGATTGCATGGATTTGTTGGAATTAGTATGGATGTTGAAGGATGCGATGGATGAAGGAGCTAAGAGAATGAAGGGAAATTTGATGGATGGGGAAACAAGGGACAAAGAGATAGAGGAAATTAAAGAGAGGTTGAAAATGTTGAAAGAATAAGATGGTAAGTGGAAAAAGGAAAAGGAAAGCATGTGGAGAAGAATAAATGGATTGGAAAAATTTATAAAGGAAGTGAATGTGGGGACTGAGAAAGTTGAGGGAAGTGAATATGAGAGGTTAAAGTGGAAAATGAGAGATTTGTCAAGGCAAGTGGATGTAGTAGAAAATGAAAAAAGGAAAAAGAATGTAGTGGTCAGAGGTATAAATGTAGGTGTGTTGGAGGGTAAAAGAGCAGTGGAAAAAGTGGGTGGGGGTAAATGTCTCAGTTAAAATGGTACAAGCGTTAGGAAGGGGTGAATATCGTCGCTTGGGTGAAAAACCATACTATTTCAGCTTTGCGCTGAAAACCATTCTTTTTCAAATAAGCACTGAAAAACATACCATTTCGCGAGTGTGCTACAAAACATTCATTTTCAAAAGACAGTTGAAAAACATACAATTTCAACAGAGTTTTGAAGATAATTTCATTTCGAGAACATACAATTTTTTCCAGGTTGACAACTTTAACAAGATATTAATAAGGTTAAGAGATCTTAAAGTAACTTGCAAATCACTTGATATGTATATAATTTTTATCATTTTATATGTAACCTACAATATTTTTTTTAATTCATTAAAATAAAATACATTCCTAAAAGTCAAAGTACTGCTTGAATTCTAAATATTATCCAAAATTAAAATAAAATTGATTATTTTGCAGAATCAAATTATCTAATTGTTAAAAATTTAAAAATATAAATGTTTAATTTAAAAGACTGTTTTATACTGTTATTTTTAAAAAAATTTAATATTTTAAAAATAACAACTATTATTAAACAATTTTTAATTTCTTAACAATCGATTATAAATTTGCAATTATTAATTAATTAGTCCGAAACAGTCAAAAATTAGACCGGACAATTTATTGAATGTTAATAAAAAAAAAAATTATTATTACACATGAGGCATTCCATTTCAAATCGTTCCACCGACAAAAAACAATCGCAAGGAGAGCGATTTTCTAATAAATATAATTATTTAAAAATTTAATTATTTGTAACATATTATACACTGAATCGAAAGAGAATTTCATGAACTTTATAATGCTATTTTTATTTTTTAAAATTTTTCTCAATTTCGTAGAGAAATTCCTGTTTGAAAGTTTAAACTCTTAATATCTCAAAACACCCCACCGTCGATTTTTATCAAAATTATATGAAAATAAAGCTTAACTTTTCTAGTTTCCATTCCCGTATAATATATTATGGACATTTAATGGGATTAATAGAAAAAAAATTGTTTAAAAAATGTGTTTTTGAAAAATTTGACAAATTTGATTTGTCTCGTTTTTATGCAAGGCAAATCGGTAGGCAATATTCTGGTTAGACCGTTTAATCGAAGAGAAAAATTCAAAGTTTTTCTGAATCTGTGATAGATTTAGCTTTCGAGTACGTAAGATATTTTAAAAATATTAATTTTTGTGTATTTGGCAGCTGTTTGATGAAAAAAGTCGATTTTTTGGGCGAAATTTTTTCAAATTATCTATTGCCAAAAAACCAAACAAACCAAAAAAATCCGCTACGTACTGGAAAGCATTAGTAAATGACGAACAAAAAAAACTTTGGCCGAAGTCAATTCGATTAAAACTGTTCTAACTAGACTGCCCACCGTTTTGAAAAATGTCATTTCGAGAAAAACGCATTTATACTTATGTAATGTGAAAACATGAAAAATAAAACCACTGTTAACCTACGATGCCTGCACCATATAAGTGACTTTCTACATTAATATTTCCTTCATTTCCATCCTTTAGAGCAATTTGAAGCTGTCTTCAGTATTCTTGAGCTGCTATGATAAAAGAAAAAATAGCCAATGGCGCTAAAAAGAACTCAAAGCGCTCTTGGACACCTTTTACAGATATCGATTTTTTCACATAAAATAACTTCGAAATTACTTTTCATGACATAATTCCTATTCTACACCTAATAAAGCATCGTTTAAGCAAAAAAAAATAAAATCAATTTTTTTCGGGTCAAAGGTGTCACTCCCAAAAATTTTTAAAAAAATTTTAAATAATTTACGATAAGATTTTAAAATTTTTAAAATAAAATTTCATTTTTAACAATGTATGTATTGATCAATTTTTTTCAAAATTTTTTGTAAGAAACTTGCACTAAATTAACCATTTTTAAGCCTTGTCCGATCGTGGAAAAACGATGGGATCTATTTCTTTAAAAAATTTTAATTTTTATATACACAGTGAAAACGGTAGGCATAACTTGGAATTTGACCAAATCACAATTTCACAGAAAAAGAAAGTTAAGTTTGGAGAGACTTAGTCTGAAAACACATTTGCTGTGAAAAATTTGTGTGATTTTGTCAAATGGCAAGTTAGTCATTTGGTCACCACTGTGTATATAAAAATTAAAATTTTTTAAAGAAATAGATCCCATCGTTTGCCCATGATCAGACAAGGCTTAAAAATTGTTAATTTAGTGCTAGTTTCTTACAGAAAATTTTGAAAAAAATTGATCGATACATATATTGTTAAAAATGAAATTTTATTTAAAAAATTTTAAAATCTTATCGTAAATTATATTAAATTTTTTTTAAATATTCTTATTAAAAACAACGCGTAAAAACAAAACTTTTTATTAAAAAAACGTCTAATTTGATCAATTTTTGACCGAGTTATAAGCATTTAAAAAAAAATTACGTAAAAATCAAGGTAGCTTATTTCAAAGAGTACTAAAAGAAAAAAAATGTTTAAAAAAATTTGAGATGCAGAAGCAAAATAATTTCCAATTTGGCCTGGAATGCCCCATAAATAAGAATAAAACAAAAAATAGAACAATTTGAATTATTACAATTAATTATTTCTTGGTTTTAACGTAATAATACTTTTTCTCAAAAAGGAATTACTGTTACATATATTTTTTATTGTGTTAAATTAATTTAATTAAAGATTCTATAGATGAATCTCAAACTGAAAATTCCCCTAATGAAACTTATAATGAAGATGAAGAATATTCCAAAAATGAGGTCACATCAAATAGTTCAGAGAGTGAAGAATCAGATTTTAAAAATGAAAATTTTATCAAGATAGAAAAATTGCGTTAAAGGGCAGTTAGAAATAAAATTTGTCTAGCTCCAATAGACGAAATAATAAATGAATGAATTATTATTAATTAATTAATTAATAATGAAATAAAATTTAATTATTAACATAAGCAATTAAAGGAATGGTTTGGAAATTTTTTTTACTATATTAAGAAAGTGATTTAAATCTTCCATAAAATTATTTTTATATTAACTTTCAGGCCTCGAATCGAATTTAACCATAAAAAAGTCATTGGATTAAAAATAGAAAAAAGTCGAAAAAGTTGTTTATTTAATTTAGTGATGTCAACTTCTAAAATTTAATAATTTCGAAAATTCAATTATTTTTTACAATTTTTAATAAATTTTATCTCTAAATCAATTATGGGTATTAATTTTGAATAATTTTTCCAAAGTTTTTCGAGAATTCAATTCTTAAAATGGTGGATTCCACGTCAGTTTAACACACTCGTTTTCATGAATTGTTGGGATTTGGCTCTAATTTTGTAAATTTATTACTTTTATAGTGATAAACAACTCCAGCCAATATTTTTTTAAAATTTTAAAAATTACCAAAAATATGGCATTTTTAAAATTTTTGTCTTTTTTTGAAAGTGCTATAACTTAAAAAAATAATTGAGTTTTCGAAAATTTTAATGAATAATCTTGAAGTGTAAATTCAATAAAAATGAAAATTAAGGAAAATGTTCTAAAAATATTAAAATCCTAGTTTTGAAAAAAGTAATTCTCCGAAATATTTCGTTTAATTTTTTAAAATTCAATTATTTTCTCGAAATGGATTGATAAACTTTAAAAAATTCTCAAAAAAAAATTTTTTTTTGACTTTTTTCTAAAAAATTTTTTTTAAAAAAAAATTTTTTTAAGTTGTTTATTGAAGTTAATATATAATAAAATCTTATTCTTTGCATCAAGACGAATCGATTGGTATATAAGAAGTATAAATTGTATGAGAATTTATAGAGTTAATCACAATTAAAGCTGAAAAAATCGCATTTTTATCAAAAAATTGAGTTCTTTCCGCAAAATTATGTTGCTGTGTAAGAAAATCTGACTCATTTATTTCTAAACTCTTATTCATTACACCAAGACGGATCGATTGGTATATATAAAGTATATGTTTTACTTAAATTTATAGAATTAAAACCAATTATAGACAAAAAATTTGCACTTTTAATAAAAATTCATTTTTTCTTAAAAATCATGTTGTTGTACAATAGAATGTTATTATTTATTAAAAAATAAATCAAAAATCTTATTCTTTGCATCAAGACGAATCGATTGATGTATATAAAGTATATATTCTATTGAAAATTATAGAATTAATTACAATTAAAGTTGAAAAATTCACTTTTTAACTAAAAATTTTTTTGTTTATTTAGATTCATATTACTGTATAAGAAAATTTTATTCTTTCTATTAAGACGAATGAACTTTATTTTATAAATGTTAAATTGTATTAAAAATGATTTAAAAATGAAATATATTTATCGTTAATGCTTCCTTCACGAGGAAGCAAATTTTTTTTGCTGATCGTAAAGAGGAAGCAAAATGTTCATGTAATGAACATCTGGATTTACAAATAGTTTAAAAGATTTTACCAAATTTCAATTTTTGGACATTTTTAAATTGTATGTAAGGGGCCGTTTAAAAAATACGTAACGCTATTTTTCGGAAATGTGGACCCCCCTCCCCCCATGTAACGCAATGTTGTATACATTAGCGCCATTTTTTCTGCTGACCGTAACAAATCACGGTGCGCCTGAAATTGGTTTTTATAAAAAGTTCCTGCACTCGAAATTTTCTTGTCAATTTTGAATCTGTGAAGTTTAAAGAGTATTTTAAGACCAAAAAGAAAATAATCGCTAGAGCCCTTTTTGAGAAAATTAACTTTAAATATATTTTTTAATTTTATATTTTTAAATTTTTTAAAAAATCGACTTTGATTCCATAGAAACAGTGTGTTTATACATATTGCTAAGGTCAGTCTGTAGAGAAAAAGTCTTGAAAGGTACTTAAGAGGCAAACAAATTATAGGTTAGGTTGGAGTTAGATTTATCTTGATAAACAGTTTATTTCTAATTATTTGAATTTCAAACAAATTTTCATTTAATATTTTTTATTTTATAAAGATTTAAAGATCAATAATTATTAATTAGTAATTGATTTTCCATCCGTATTTTTACTCAAAAAATTGGAAAACATAACCTCAAATTTTTTGCTTCTTAGGTACCTTTCTTCGGAGCGTGACATACATATGTTAAAAATACATATCACAAATTTTGATGAAAACTTCTTTGACCATATCAAGTTACTTACTTACTAATTTTCGGCATCTTAAAATTACACTCGACTCTCGGATCTTTTACACTCTCGATTCTTTTGCAATTTTTCTCTCGCACCTTTTACCTTTTCATTAAATAAATAAATGACTATCAGAGTGTCAAAATATATTTATATCACGATAACTTAGGTTATCTAAAGTGGATTATAGCAGTTCCTCCATTATGTGATTAAAATTACATTAAAATTTTAATTACTATAAATGTAAATATTAAAACTAAAACATAAATACTGTCATTAATTTATATATTTGGTTATACATATTGTATTGTTTTGCGTTACCATGGCATTTGTTTTGGTAAAAAATATGAGAGGATTTGGTCCCATAAGTGCAAAAGATCCGAGAGTCGAGTGTACTTGAAAGACCGTAAGAACACAAAATTAATTAATCAAAAATTAACATTAAATTTTCAAGACTTTTTCTCTACAGACTGATCTTAGCAATATGTATAAACACACTGTTTCTATGGAATCAAAGTCGATTTTTTAAACAATTTAAAAATATAAAATTAAAAAATATATTTAAAGTTAATTTTCTCAAAAAGGGCTCTAGCGATTATTTTCTTTTTGGTCTTAAAATACTCTTTAAACTTCACAGATTCAAAATTGACAAGAAAATTTCGAGTGCAGTAACTTTTTATAAAAACCCATTTCAGGCGCACCGTAAAATAGCTTCTATTGTCTTTAGAAAATAATTTAGAAATATTTGTGAAAAGTTAATTTTAGGAACTTCTTTATTAAAATTTTTGAAAATATTCTATTAAGAGAAATAGACGGTATCAATTATTATGTAATGATCTTAAAATTTGCCAAAAGGATTTGCTCGCCGGATGGAGTCCGGGTTCTTAGTTTAGTTAAATTCTATCAATTTATCAAAACAATATTTATCTTTAGGACCGTTTTATACCATGATTTGGAATAAGGTGTAGTCATTAATAAGGCATTAATTAAACCTTCGTAAGAAAGTATATTTTAGTAACAAATAAAATACAAAAAATACAAAATAACAAAATAGTATAAATTTAGAAAAATAGAATGAACGTAGAACTTTAAATAGTAAAATATAGTTCGCTAGTTAACCTTCGAGATTAACGAGTAATAATTTTACCAATACAATAACTTTTAACCCTAGTGAATTTACTTAGTTTACGTTATACTTTTGAACGTTTCACTTATTACATATTTACCGAGTTTTACATTACGTTACGTTACTTACTTTTACTAACGAGTTACGCTTTACTAGATTTAATTAAATAATGAATGTTCTGACGCTTATACTCGCGAGGGGTGGTTTCTAGAATTAACCCCCTAGATAACGTTAGGGACGAAAACCGAGATTGTGCACGCGAGACAGTTTAATATCTTAAACTGGAAACTAGATATCAAATTACGTTTGATATTCTTATCCTGCCCGAAACTAGTGTGAGTATTATGATGTCACAGGTTGCATCTCCACCAAGTGGCCCCTTAGTGTGGAGAATTCACCCGGTGCGTCATCTTCGTCGAGAGAGTTGCCCCTCAACTCGACGAGGAATGGTACAACCACGTGTGTGTGTGTGTGTGTAAGAGAGCAAAGGGTGTTACCCTGGTCACGGTTGCCCCCGTGCCCCTTGGTACATCTCCTTCTAGGAATTCTTACACAGAGCTACTGGTAGCGGTAGCCCCCACATTTCACCTGCCCTGTGCAAAAGGTAAAAGGGTTTAGGAAGAGAGAGTGTAAGACAGTGGCGTAAGAACCGGGGGGCAAGGGGGTCAGTTGCCCCCCTCCAGTTATATACATATTACATTGTTAAATATATCTATATATGTAGTTTGCCCCCCCGGAAAATAATTCGTTCCTACGCGGCTGGTGTAAGAGTGAGTTGCTGTCGGTCTACCTCGGAGCAAGCCCCGAGTCAGTTCGACGGCGAACTGAGGAAATTCGCACTGCAAGCAAGGTATATGTGACGCTCCACGGTGAAAGGGACCTTACGTGACAAAAAATTAATTTTGAGTTATTTATATCATTCTATAATTTTTGAGTTGCTCTTTCATATACAAAATGCAAAAATAATTTCTACTTACAGGTTTTTTTGTTATTAATGTTTAAAAATGAGCTTGTTGTGTGTTTACACGTGCTTGTTCAGAAAATCAGCCCCCCTACTTTTCAATACTACTACACTGGTCATGTACGTACAATTCGTGCACTACGTGTAACACGGACAACTATCAATGTGTAGTGAGTAGTGGGGCTGATTTTCGCTAAAGCATCTCAACCAATCGGAACGCTCGACTTTAAATGCTTTTCCTGAAAAATCAGCATTTGTCACGTAAGGTCCCTTTCACCGTGGAGCGTCACATATAGAGGTCTGGTCTCTATCCAGGTAAGTCTCGCGGTGGGGAGCGTGACGTTGCCGCGACGCGCGGTGTGTGCTAGAGATGGGAATCGGAATAGAATAATCGAATATCGAATATTCGATTTAATATTTTAATGCTCCAGAAAGAAATCGATTAATCGACTCCAGAATTCGAATATATTCGATTTAAGTCGAATTTTTCTAAAATTTAAAAATAATAATGAATTGCATTATAAGAAACAAGTTTTTTAAAAATATTTTTTAATTATAAGAACATTTATTTCATTTACTGATACATTTTTTATATATTTTATATTTTTTATTATTATTGTATTATTATTTATATATATTATTGTTATTATTTATATTTTTACAATTTTCAATATTCAATTGTAGGAATTAAAAAAAAAAGCTTTAAATATGAATAAATAATGAATATTCGCTAAAACGACAAAAATTCCTTTAAAAAACTTACATTTTTTTAAGTCAATAGAAAAAGTTGATTTTAGAATATAAATATACTTTGATTTTTCAAAGTAAAAATATATTTTTGTATTTGGTGGATTTCACGTCACTTCAACACACTTATTTTCATGACTTGTTGGGATTTGGTTGTAATTTTGTAAATTTATTACTTTTATAGTGATAAACAACTCTACCAAATATTTTTTCAAAATTTTAAAAATTACCAAAAATATGGCATTTTCAAAATTTTTGTCTTTTTTTTAAGTGCTATAACTTTGGTTCTAATTAAACGATTTTGGATTTAAAAAAAGGATTTCTTCAGTTTTGAGTATATTTTAAGTTAAAATTAATATAAAAAAAAATTCAAAAATTTTTTTTTGAAATTTTGAAAAATTAAAAATCCGTTTTTCAAAAAACATCATCTTCGATTTTTTCCAAAATTTTACTAAATGTTAGGGCAAATGTCCTGTAAATTTTATCTTGGGATCTCAAAGGGATTCGGAGTAAAATAATAAAACGTAACCACAAATTGGGATCTGAAATACTACGATACGCCATCTAGTGAGAGCCTTGTTGTGGTAGCCATCTTTCGTTTCGTCTCTTTCTGATATACGTTCAAGAAAAAGATAAAATCCAAGATGGTTGCCACAAAAAGGCTAAGGGGTGGGTCAGTTTCACGTGATTTCAGATCCCAATTACGAACATATAGCGGTACATATGCTGTACCATAAAGAAATAAAAAACCTATCTTCAAATAGGGTTAATATATTTAATTACAAAATGATATCTAGGGGTTTTCCGGATCGCTGATTACGAATCTGATGTCAGATTTTTAAAATTCAAAATGGCGGATCCAATATGGCGGACAAAAATTTAAAATTCGATGGATTTTCATAGAACTTGGTATCTAGGGGTTTTCGTGGTCGCTGATTATGAATCTGATGTCTGATTTTGAAAATTCAAAATGGCGAATCCAATATGGCAGACGAAAATTTAAAATTCGATGGATTTTCATGGAACTTGGTATCTAGGATTTTCGAGGTCGCTGATTACGAATCTGATGTCGGATTTTGAAAATTCAAAATGGCGAATCCAATATGGCAGACAAAAATTTAAAATTCGATGGATTTTCATGGAACTTGGTATCTAGGATTTTCGAGGTCGCTGATTACGAATCTGATGTCGGATTTTGAAAATTCAAAATGGTGAATCCAATATGGAGGATCGAAAATTTAAAATTCGATGAATTTTCATGAAACTTGGTATCTAGGGGTTTTCGTGGTCGCTGATTGTGAATCTGATGTCTGATTTTGAAAATTCAAAATGGCGAATCCAATATGGCAGACGAAAATTTAAAATTCGATGGATTTTCATGGAACTTGGTATCTAGAGGTTTTCGTGGTCGCTGATTATGAATCTGATGTCTGATTTTAAAAATTCAAAATGGCGAATCCAATATGGCAGACGAAAATTTAAAATTCGATGGATTTTCATGGAACTTGGTATCTAGGGGTTTTCAAGGTCGCTGATTACGAATCTGATGTCGGATTTTGAAAATTCAAAATGGTGAATCTAATGTCGGATTTTGAAAATTCAAAATGGTGAATCTGATGCCGGATTTTGAAAATTCAAAATGTTGAATCCAATATGGCGGATCGAAAAATTTAAAATTTGATGGATTTTTATGAAACTTGGTATGAAGGGGTTTTCGTGGTAGCTGATTACGAATCTGATGTCAGATTTCGAAAATTCAAAACGCCAAATTCAATATGGCGGACCTAAAATTTAAAATTCATGAATTTTTATGGAGCTTTGAATCTAGGGGTTTTCGATGTCACTGATTACGAATTTGATGTTATATTTTCAATATTCAAAATATCGCATTTAAAGATAATGGATAAGTTTTAGAAACTGTGTTAGGTCTTTAATAATTTTTAAATACGAAACCAACTTACACTTTGCGTGACCCAGAACTAACGAAGTGGACGTGGTAAGCTACTAGTTCCAAGCTACATCGGATTTATAATCAGCTACCACGAAAACCCCTATATACAAAGTTTCATAAAAATGCAACGAATTTTAAATTTTAGGTTCGCCATATTGGATCCGCCATTTTGAATTCTTAAAATCTGACTTAAAATTCATAATTAGCGACCCCGAAAACTCCTAGATACCAAGTGTCATAAATTTTGAATGGAAAAAAATTTGGACGTTAAAGAGTTAAAAATAGATTTACATTTAAAAAACGAAAATTTTGAAAATTCATAACTCAAAAATTTGTCCTAGAAAAAAATACCTTTCTGTTTTTTTCAATATAGAAAAGAAAAAAGTATGTTTTGCCGATTTTAAAGGTTGACTGAAATTTTACGTGGAATTGCCCATATACAAAGAATTATAGTTGTTTTCAAAAAGTTTTATAATAAATCGTGCATAAATGTTATTCATGAATATTAAATCAATATTTTCTATCGTTGACTCTTTAGTTTTCTTAATAATTTTGTCTATTTTAATGGTATTTAATTAAATTGTAAATTAAATATTCAGACAAGGAAATCGTGAGTATTGCCACCTAGCGTGTGTTGAGCGCGGCTACCTTTCTCTACACTCCATGTTATCGACACTTTACGTTGGAAGAAAAAATTATTATTTTAATTAATGTTTTTATTGTTAATATGCAACAATTAACAAAACTATATAATGAATTAAATACATTAAATATCAAAGAATATATATTGATTGCTTTTTTTAGCATTCTATTCTTATTTTCATTACAAATTAATAAATTTCACACACTATTTCAACTGTCACATTAGCACTTTTACACTTTACACATTAATATTCAATTATTTACAACCTAATTTACCTTAAATGTTAGAAAAATTTACACTTTAATACTCCATTTATTATTTTCAATAGTTTATTTCAACATTCTATGCTTTTTTATTGAATTTTTCGACCAATTACCGAACGTATACCGAACGTCTACCGAATTCAGTAGATGTTCAGTGAAACCCGCCCGCCAGGGACTTGAGGCATTTCACGTCAGAAATATCACAATTTGCAAAGGGTATGCCAATTTGCGCAAAACTTCGTGGGATTATAGTTCTATATATAAGAGACTTCTATTCCCCAAATTTAAAAAAAAATTCGAAATTGTTGAAGATACGCCATTTTTAATTTTAATATTATAAAATTTTGAATATCTCGGAATATTGCTCATGGATTTTTATGCAATTTACACATTTTTTAGGTAAAAGTATGTAGGGTCATTTGGGGTAAATGTAAACGGAATATCTAGTTTTCACGAAAAACATTAGTTTTTTTTAAAAGGTAAAACGGACGGATTTCTTTTGCATGAGCTTGTTACTAGAGTTCCCTAGAAAAATTTTATGATGTACAAAAAATATTGATGCACCTGAATCGCCTAAAACTGACTGTTTACATTTACCCCGAGATTTTGAAATTTTCATAAAATTCGGGGTAAATGTAAACACCACTGTAGTTAAGCGAGGTTTCGGAAACAAGTTATTTCAAGTATACTACTGTTTTAAGGGATAGAAAACTAAAAAAAAAATTCTTCGTAGTTGTTTAGTAAATCAACCAGTTGACTGATAATGTATCATATAAAATAAACAATCAACCATTACAAAATTAGTAATGTAAAAACTTGAATAGCTTGAACAAATTTTAATAGATTTTCATTCAAATTGGTAAAAAAAAGTTTTTTTTTATTTTGCTGAATACGAATTTAACGTCAAATTTTAAATTTTCAAAATGGCGGATCCAATATGGCGGATAAAACTAAAAATATTTTTAAAAATTGATCAAATTAAAAAAAAAAATTTTTTTGATCAAATTTTTTTTAAAGAAGACCTAATTTCCTTTTCTATGTAATTTTACATTGCCAAAGTAATGAAATTGTGAAGTAGAAGCAAATTTATTTAATTATTTTCTTTTGAAATGTAGTTCAAGTTCTGTTTACATTTACCCCGACTTTTCGAATTCTCGGGGTAAATGTAAACACTTAATTATTTACTAACTTAATTGACGAAAATCAAAAATCAAAGTCAATTTTTTTAGGGCATTCATAAGGAAGAATTACATATTTTTGTTTGATTTTTAAATTTATTTTTATGCAAATACTAAAACAGTAAAACTTTGATTTTCAATCTTTTTTGCATCAAAAGATGACTTACACTATGGCATTGCCAATTGTCAAAATAAAATATTGGCAATACTCAGAACATCTTATAGGTGAGCTGAGGTAAAAATATTGACGTCGTACTTATTTTTCAATTTGTAAATTTAGCTGAAACATCTACTGTTTACATTTACCCTAAATGACTCTACTTCAAAATACAAATAAATTTCATAAAAAAAATTAATTTTTAAATAAAAAAAATTTTTTTGAACAATTTTTTGTTTATTTACTTCTCTCTGAGAAAAATGTTATTAACATGTTTGGATTTTGTATGAATTCACCTTTAATTTCATAAAAAAATTGATGCAGACTCAACTGGGTCCAGAGATATTGAAGTTTTTGTAAAAAAATAAGCGTAGTTGTAGCAGCAATGCACGACTACGGTAACGTACCACGCGACTTGTGCAGCATGCTGCCCTATAATGGAAAAACTGCGGTAAGTGACATTTTTATCAAAAATGAGTTTTTGGTATCAATGGAATCGTAATGAAAATTCGCATCTAATAAAAATTGTAAAAAGTAAAAATTTGATAAATTTTTAATAAAAAATTAATGTTTTAGTTTGTACAATTAGTGAAAAATGACGAATTATAGTGGGATAAATTAGGTAAGCGACTTTGCGCTTGCTAAATATTGAAACTTCTGTGAAATACGTCACAAGATATAGAATAGAAAAGTGAGTAAAGTGCTTTGCGTACTTTTCGTTTGGGAAAAGTTGTCGAGATCTGAGCTCCGTACAAATGATAAGTTCGCATGTGCTTATGCGGAGTTTTTCCATTTGTAAACCGATGGAGTTGAACTAAGAAATACAGTAAAACAGTGCGCAAACAGTAAATAAGCACTTCGGCTGAGTTCGGGAGAGTGTTCGTAGAGATGCCAACGACCGTCCCCAGACGGTCGTTGGGGCAATTGCGCTTGCGCTACAAAAATGCTCTTTTTGGTTGAATAAACAATATTTTTCATTTAATAACATTATTTTTAAAATCATTTTTTTATTTGAAAATAACTTTCTGTTACGTAAGATAAACATTTAAAAACTTAATTTTTATCCTATTTCTATATCTGCAGAAATAAAAATATTTACTAAAAAATGTAAGAAAAGTTTAATATTTATAATTAGTAAAGTTGTTAAAAAAATAATAATAATTAATAGAAAAACTATGGAAATTCAACTCCTACCACGTATTAAAGAATGCTATGCGTAGTTCTTTCGCTGTATCGTGAGCCGGTCCTCGAGACTTTTACAGCGCAAGGTACTTTACTTACTTTTAAAATGGGAATTCGCTTATAAAAAACTCGCATGTCCATTTTTTATTATAGATTGTTTAAATAATTAATTTTTTTTTTGCAGAAATGAAAAGAGCGTATTCGTTTTGTTAAGAACACATTTTAATATTGTTCATAATATAACGTTATATACAAGTAATTTTGATAAACAGTTTTCTTTAAATATCTCGTTTCAACACAAACTGCACATGCCGCAGTTATTCCATTGTAGGGCAGTATGGTGCTTTGGTGCGGCGACGCTTTTTTACAAAAACTTTAATATCTCTGGACCCAGTTCTAATCTAATCTAATCTAATACCGAGATCGAGCTGGATTTTCCTCAAGAGGGGAAAGTAAGCACCTAGGTTATAGAACCCATTGTACCAGACTCCAGCTCGCTCGTTTATAGCAACCCCTTAGAGTCCTGTTCTTCTCCAGAAGTCCAGTATCTCTTCTATCGATAGGTTGCTCACCTGCTTAGGGTCAATAATTGCTTGACCCCAGCTAGATAGCCTGATCCTAGCTAACGCTGGGCATTCAGATAATATGTGAGTTGAAGTTTCGTTACTTTCCCCACACAGTCTGCACATAGGTGAAACTTGTCTGCCTATTTTATGCTGATGGTAGTTTAATAGTCCATGACCCGTAAGTAGACGAACTACGGTTCTAACTCTGATCTTATCGAGTTTTAGGAGATCGCTCGCTCGCCTCTTGTTGAGTGCTAACCCCAACAGAGTTTTCGCTTGCCTTCCCATCCCAACGTTCGCCCAATACTTCTCATGTTCCTTTTCACCCCATCTTTCTATGGCTCCCTTAACCAAGCATGGCATTATTGCCACTGCTGGTTCAGGACCTATAAATTTCGTCTCGGAACCGGTTTTCGCCAAGACGTCTACTCTTTCATTACCCTTGATTCCCGAGTGACCCGGTACCCAAATCAATGAAAGTCTATTTGTTGAACCCAACTCATCTAGTACGCTGCGGCATTCCCCGACGAGTTTTGATTCTATTGTGGGATTTTTCAGAGCCCCTAAGGCCGCTTGACTGTCCACACAAATACTAATCCTCTTGCCCTTTGTTCCATTTCGAATGGATATTTGGGCGCAAGTTAAAATCGCACAGACCTCTGCCTGCCAGACCGTGGCATGTTGTCCTAATGACTCAGCCACTTTAATGCAGCCAGTTTTCCGATAAATTCCGAAGCCTGCACCGCAGTCCATCTTGGAGCCGTCTGTATACCAGACTTCGTCCCCAAGTGGAAAACCTTTCTTCCAGTCCATTCTGGAAGGTGTAATGATCTTAAAGCGGGGTTTAAATTTCACCCTCTTGATCATTCTATCTTGCACCATACTTAATTCTGGTATTGATAGAATTGAGCGTGGTAATACCCCTGAAAATCATTGCTTGCAGTTGGCCCAGTTTCTCTTTAACCGTTATCAGTTGAGTCCTGGACCACCAGACAACCACCGCGTGAAGAAGCCTTGGTTTTAAGATCATCTGATAGAGCCAGTTGACCATATTAGGCCTTAGTCCCCATGATGACCCTATCGCCCTTCTACACGCCCAAAACGCGGTACAAAACCTGCTATACTGATATTCGAAATGTTCCCTCCAAACCAGCTTTTTATCCAGGATTACTCCCAGATACTTAGCCGATTCAGAAAAGGAAATCTCTTTTCCATAAAATATCGGTTTCTTCAAACTCGGTACCTTATATTTTCTTGTGAAAACTACTATATTCGTTTTCTCTGGGTTTACAGAAAGTCCAGTCAGATTGCACCAATCCTTGACAATCTTAAGCGCACGTTCCGTAAGTTCGAAGAGGGTCTCAATTGAGTGCCCTCTTATAATTATAAGGAAATCATCCGCATAACTTTGCGTATAATATCCCTGGCTATTGAGGTTTCTAATTAACTCATCTGCCACTAAGCACCACAATAAAAGAGAGAGAACTCCTCCCTGTGGGCACCCTTTTGAGACAAGGCCGGTTACCTTGGCCTCACCATACTCTGCCTCCAGGGCCCTTTCGCGAAGCATGCTGTCGATCCACTTAACTAGCGGCTCGGGCACACCTCGCATTCTGGCTGCCCTGCAGATAGTTTTGCTAGAGGTGTTAGGGAAGGCACCTTCGATATCAAGAAAGGTACCAACCGCATAACCACCACTGCTAATTTGTCCCTCTATTCTACCTACTGCCGAATGAAGGGCTGTTTCTACTGAGAAGCCTGCTCTATATGCATGCTGTCCCTGATGTAGGGGAAAATCTCTAAGACATTCCTGTCTAATAAACTTATCCACCAGTTTCTCTAACGTCTTTAATATAAAGGAAGTTAGGCTGATTGGCCTGAAGTCCTTCGCCGCAGTATAGCCTGACCGACCGGCCTTCGGAATAAACACAACCCTCGTCTTTTTCCAAGACTCCGGTGTATAACCAAGAGCTATACATGCTCTCATAATTTTACACAGGGGTACTCTAATACAATCCAATCCCTTTTGCAAAAGAACCGGATATATACCGTCCCCCCCTGAAGCCTTAAATGGTTTGAAAGTGCTTATTGCCCAATCAATCCCTTCCGGAGTTACAACCCTGGCTGCTAGTTTCCAGTGTTCCCGATATCCTCGGTTCCTACCTGGTCCTATGCCCTGGCTGTTCTCCAAACCTTCTCTAAAGTCCGGGAAGTTTACTTCCATCAGGTGCTTTAGACACTCCCTTTTATCCTGGGCATACTGCCCATTAGGCAGCTTAATAGTAGTTAATTTTGCCATTGGGTCTCGAGCTAGTACTTTATGAAGTCTTGAAGCTTCTGGTACCCTCTCGATTCCCTCGCAAAAACTTCTCCAGCTGACACCCCTTGCCCTATCTACTTCTTTCTTATAAGAATCGCGAGCGGTATGATATTCATCCCATGCTCGCTGATGCCTACGTTTCTTGGCTTTATTAAAAAGCTTTCTTACAGTTTTCCTATGTTCCTCCAAACGGGGGGTCCACCATTTACCGCCCCAATTGAAGCCCATTTTCTTAACTACACAGTTCCTTTCAAAGGAACAGATAATAGAATCTCGCAGATATTCCGCTGCAAGCTCTAACTCCTCCATCGTTCCATAGAAAGTGGGGAAGCATGCCATGGAGGCCTTGAGGTCTTCACTATATGAAGCCCAGTCGGTACTCCTAGGATTACGTCCCCACTCCTGTTCCCGATCCTTCGATTCCAATCTAAACGTAATAAGCCTCTGGTCCGAGAGGGAATCTTCATCAGACACCCTCCAGTCCCTCACGCCATCACAAAAAGACTTGGAACAGATCGTAATATCCAACACCTCTTTTCTGTTAACAGTAACGAAAGTCGGCTCATTACCCTGATTTAAAATATCTAAATCTGTATCTAACAGAAAATCTAAAAGTCTTCTGCCTCTATCGTTAATGTCAGTGCTGCCCCATACGACATGGTGCGCATTGGCATCACAACCTATTATTAATGGGAGACCTTGCCGTTGACAGTAATCTACCAACTTCTCCACCTCTGCAGGTGGTGCGGGGTCATCCCCCGATCCCGGAAAATATGCGGAAGCTACTACAACCTCCCTTTTATTTCCGTTCTTTTCTAGGTACTTAGCCTTAACAACAACTAAGTCCCTGGTAGTTAATTCCAATAGAGGGAAAGCATCTAGACCTTTATAGATCAGACAAGCCCTTGGAACTGGTTCCTGTGGTGAACTGACTAGCACCCCACCGCCACTTAGACCTCTAATCTTACCCTTGTAAACCCAAGGTTCTTGAACAAAGGCTATAGCTGCCTGCATCCTTGCAAAGTTCTTGGCTAAAATCGCCGAAGCGCCCTTACAATGATGCAAGTTAATCTGCATACAGTGGATCCCGGAAGCAGCCATATTTAAGACTGACTCACGGTCCCCTCTGTCGCGTCCACACCTTGATCGCCAGCATCGTGATCCCCCAAAAGGGCTCTTCGACGCTCACGTGTGTGGTTTTATTTTTATTAGTTTCTGTAGTATCCATTATGGTCCCACGAGAAAAGAGGAAAGAAAGGTCATTCCTTAAAGAGCCTCTATTTAAGGAAAAGGCTAAATTACATCTGAAAGTTCGCCTGGTATCTCAGAGTCTCGTTCAAGATACCTCCATTCAAGCCCCACCCCGGGGACGGGTCGTCCAGAAGACGGGCCCTTCCTGTAACACAACCGTTCCCGAGCTTTACGGTTTACGGTTAATTGTGCCCAGCGAAGGTCGTCCCCCGTCCAACCCCCTCCCCACGGAAGAACCCGACGGATTTGTTAACCCTAGTATCATTCATCCATGGACACGAGTTCATCACGGATTGGGTGGCAGAGACTCGCGCCTCAATCACCATGGCACAGCCAACGTAACCATGGAAGGGTTTCTTCTAGGTCAGACTTCCACCAGTAGGAAGTCTTCGGAATGGACCCGCGGTTAAGCCTCTGTCCATCCCGTCTCTCTCGATATCCCTCTAAATCCCCGTGCCCTGAGACACTGCCCAGCGAAACACAGAAGATTCGGTTTCTGTAGCGGCCGACCCATTTTGAAGGGTTCGCCCCCTCAGTCCCCACGAGAGATATCGAGAAGTAGCCTCCCACTGGGTAAAAGCCCCTCGTGCACCTCCCACCAACGGCAAGGTCTTGAAACCCCTAGGGAGGGTGGACCCAGTTGAGTCTCTATCAATTTTTTTTATGAAATTAAAGGTGAATTCATAAGGAATCCAAATATGTTAATAATATTTTTCTCAGAAAAGAGTAAATAAACAAAAAATTGTTTTAAAAATTTTTTTTAAATTTTTTTATTTAAAAATTAATTTTTTTTTATGAACTTTATTTGCATTTTGAAGTACATACTTTTACCTAAAAAATGTGTAAATTTCATAAAAATCCATGATCAATATTCCGAGATATTCAAAATTATATAATATTAAAATTAAAAATGGCGTATCTTCAACAATTTTGAACTTTTTTTTGAAAAAATTTGGGGAAAAGAAGTCTTTTATATAGAACTATAATCCAACGAAGTTTTGCGCAAATCGGCATACCCTTTGCAAATCGTGATATTTCTGACGTGAAATGCCTCTAAAGTTATATGAAAATGCATAATATGAGATTTTATTTTAATTTCATGGTTCCTTTCTCATTCCCAAGTGTCATTATATCATTTAAAGGTCATTTTTAATCATTTACCTAAATATTTCATTCATTTTCAATCGCGAAATTCGTTCTGCAGGGGAAGTTTTAAAGAAAAGTCAAAACTATGCGCGGAAAGACTTTGTGTTTCAAAATTTAACATGATCATGTCAAACAGGGGAAAACTATGTTTTTATGTTATTTAATCGTATTAACGAATCAACTATTAATATGGTTTATACTAAAGATTGGCACGGACCATACTAATTTTTTGTATTACTTTGTTAAAAGCTGATACGTTCGTACGATTAAATAACATAAAAACATCGTTTTCCCCTGTTTCAAATTCATCATATTAAAGTTTGAAACTCTTGTCGAAGTGCGTAAGGCCAATAGGGCAGGAGTATAAACAATAAAAAAAAAGAAGAAAGAAAAAAGAAATTTTCAATGATAAAAAGCGCCACGAGATGGCAGCTGTTGATGGACCATTAAAAAAATATTTATTCAAAAGTAAACTATTGAAGTTAATTTTTCCACATAATAAGATGGGAAAATAATAGAAATAACTAATAATATTAATTATTAATTAATTTTTTAGTAACGAATCATTTAAAATTTATTTAATAATAACTAATGACATTAATTAACAAAAATAACTTTAAATTATTTTGTAATAAATGATTATTTTTATCACTGAAAAATTAAATGCAAAATTTAATAAAAGGAAACAGAAAAAAAAATTTCAACCGACCCGGGAGTCGTACGCAAACTTCAAATTTACAATTCTGTTATGGTCGCCACTGAGCCATCTCAAGTGATGTCAACCTTTGCAGTGATAAAATATTTATGTGAAATTCATTTTGACAGACCAAAAAAAAATTGATCCTGATATTAATCCACGGATTAATTTCAGGATCAATTTTTTTTAAATTTATTAATAAACTGAAATTAAAAGGAAATTAAAATTCTTGTTTTTATTAATTAAATAATTTTAATAAAAAATAATTGTTCCTAATGAAGAAATAGATTTGCAATGAAAAAAAGCGCCGCGAGATGGCAGCTGCTGATGGACCATTAGAAAAATATTTGTTTATGAGTATGATATTGTAATTAATTTTTCAACATAATTAATTAATAATAGAGAATTTGTAGAATTAATAAATAATTAAATTAATTAAAAATAATCCTTATTAATAAAATCAGATGTCTGTCTGTACATTGCTTAAAACTTCAAAATGTTAACATGATTAGTTATTATGGACATCAGAGATTCCAAAAATGTTCTTAAAAAATTTAATGTATGTATGTATGTATGTATGTATGTATGTATGTATGTTTGTCTGTCACAAAAACTTTGTACCCCAATCACACAAAAACATGTGAATCGATTTAAGTCCAACTTGGTAGGTTATTAGGTATTGACCCAAGGAAGGTTTATAAATTTACAGATTTAAAAAATATTAATTAGAACGTGAGATATTTAATTTTTTCAAAAAATTCAAAAAATCGAAAATTTCAAAATTTTTTATTTTTCATGGATTGCTTTTGAAGTTTATATACTTGAGTATTATATGTTATTTAGTCACATTATAGCATAACTTTGCAAAAAATAAAGTCCTATAACTAATATGTAAGTATAAAAATGTTTTCAAAAAATCGAAAATTTCAAAATTTTACATTTTTTTATGGATTGCTTTTAAACTTTCTATATTTGAGTATTACATGTTATTTGGTCACATTTTAGCATAATTTATCAAAAAATACTATTCTACAACTAAGATGTAAATATAAAAATATTTTCAAAAACTTGAAAAATGGAAAATTTCCAAATTTCACAATTTTTAATGGATAGCTTTTAAACTTTCTAAAAATGAATATTATATGTTATTTAGTCAGATTTTATCATAATTTTGCAAAAAATACTATCCTACAAGAAATATAAAAAAATTTTCAATATATCAAAAAATCGATACTAATTACTATATGAAGTATAATTCAGTAGTATTTTTGGAGTCTCTGATTAATATTTTGATGTCAAAATAGTGCAATTTAAAATTATTTATCAAATCAATCTAATATTTTCAAGAAGTTCAGAAATATTGAAAATGGAAATTTTTTATGATTAAAATGATTTCGCAGGATGTCAAGAATTGTAAGTCACCTGTGATACAATACAAGCATATTATGCCACTACACTGAGAGAAGTCCGGGAACTAATACGTCCCGTGCGAGCCTTGAGTTGTACTTTTGAATGTTTTTATGTGAACCCTCGAATCGGGATGTCTCAAGCCCCGATGCGAAACGTGGAACGTCCTGAAGCGAGATTACGCAGAACTTTCAGTGTTTGCCACCAGTTGTTTTCTCACATGCGAGAACAATGTTTGACTGGATCGGGGAGTCTCAGCACCCGATTCGGAACAACTCAAACACGACAAGCAGAGTAGCTCATAGCGACGTCTAGCGGGAACTATTACGTATCGGTCTTCTCTCAGTGTAGGCAAAAACTTACATGTTAAAACGTTTTTTTCATTTTAACTCTAGATTTAACTTTAAGAGATGTTTTGAGCAATGTAAAGACAAAAGTTAACACGGTGTCTATTTTTGTTTAACAAAATTCCCTGCTTTGTCCAAACTTTTCACGGTTTATCTCTTTTTTGTCAAATTTAAATTTACTTGATTTTATCCATAAATAAATCTACAAATGGCTATAAAAATTTACTTATTTTATGAAAATACTGTTTCTTAAGTTCATATAAATATAGATTGTATTACTTGCTGTCGTACAGTTTTCTGTTTATACTAATACATTTAACTGGGTATCTACCAAACGGGAAAAACTGTAAAAAGCTGGGAATATGCCGAACCGGGAATTTTCCTATCAAATTAAGAAAAAGTTTCATTATATTAATTCGCTTTTAAAAAATTGCTTTTTACTTCAATTTTTATTGATGTATAATATTTATGAAAACAGACCCGAGTCAAAATTTAAGCCCTACTTTCAGCCTAAAATTTAGGTCTTATGTTAGGTTTTAGCAGTCGTAACGTAGGGTCTACTTGCGATACAATTAGTTCCAATTAGACTCTACTATAACTCCAAAAACTGTATGGAAAATTTAATTTTTTTAATACATTAATTAAAGTACTACAAATTGATAAATATTGTTCTCTGCATTTGAATTGGTTAAAATAACTAATTTGATAACAAAAAGTCAATCACTGATTCAAATAGTAATATTTTCCTACTAAAATAGCTATAATGGTAACTAATTATTATTTTTTTCCGGTCAAATTAAATTCCCTAGCTATTTCCTGATTTTCTAGATTGGTAGAAACTTAAATGTATTGGTAGAAACTAAAACCCGTCGAAGACGGGTACGACAGCTAGTTATTAAATATTAAATTAATTAATAAATTTTTTTGTTGAATTATTTAATTGTTTAATTATTTATTCGAATTAATTAATTTTTTTGTTTATTCAAATAATGGTTTAATTATGTATTCTAATTATTTAAATTGATATTTATTAAAGAAAAAATAAATTTGTCATATTAAGAAGCGCTACGAGATGGCAGCTGTTGATGCAGTATTTAAAAAAATATTTATTCAAAAATAAACTATTGAATTTTTTTTTAATTTAATTTACTAGAAAGTAATTCAATTTACTAATATTATTTAATTTTTTTTATTTACTGTTTATAAATAATTTCTTTTTAAATTAGAAAATATAATGAATTAATAATTAATTAGTAACTAATAAAAAATTTCTTTAGATTTAAATGTTTTTAAAAATGTGTTGTTTACAATTTGTTAACCTCAAATTTTGACATGATTTTATCAATTTTCCATTTATCTTTTTGTGATGGAATAATACGTCCATTTGATTTTCTTGCTTATTTGTTTCACATTGAACTTAATATTATTGCATTATTTCTTTTGGAAATATTGCTTTTAATGATTTTTTCACTATTATATAAACTTTTGTTTAGACTGTACTAAAATATTTTCAAACTAATTTCATTGTCGTGTTATTTAAATTTGCCGATTGTCTTTTTTTTCAGTGAGACTTACGTTCGTAACGCAAATTCCAGTCGCCATATTACTTCTCTCTCATTGGATAAATTATTTCAATTTCAATTTCATTTCATTTAAAATCTATTTATTTTTTTACAATAATTCGAGAAAACGCTATCTTAGAATTTTCCCAATTTTATATACTTTCTCGGTGTAATACTTTTTTTGTATATAAATTGAGTGAAACATATGCACCAGTATCGAGATTACCATTGGTGAGAGCTGTGTTAGCCATTACAAACAAATTTGACTTAAAGATGTATCAATTCGATGTAAAAACGTCATTTTTAAATGGCGAAATTAATGAGGAGATACCCTGCCAGATTTGGATTTACTATATGTCCACTTTTAAAGTGGACAAATGGTAGACATACGGTAAAAGTAGAAATAAACTATTTAGAAGGTGTTATATAGCAAAAGGAAGTATTGATAATGTAAAATGGATATTTAGAGATTCGATTTAATCAAAAATTGCAATAAATAAATCTCTAAATAATTAATAATTACTTGAAATTCCTAACAGATTCGATAAACATAAATGTACATAGGTGGTTATATAGACTTTAAATAGTGGAAAAAAATTCATAAAAAAAAACTAAAAATGTTAGAAAAAGCTCTTATAATTAATAAATTAACTATTCTACAGTCGATTTATCCATTATTTAAGTTAAATTAAATCGTAAATTGCTCAATTATTAATGAGAAATATGCGACCTGTGAGACCTGTCAATGTATTGGTAACATGCGTGATACTTGTAGCAGACTACGATTCACTACGATCATATTCTGAACGGCGGAACAAAAGGAACTGCCCAATGGGAAATTTACAACTGGCGTAGTACTGCGCCAGCACTGGCAGCACTGGCGGCAAGGCTGAGAGCCAGCACTGTCATGGCACTGGGATGATAACGCCGTCTGGCGCTGCCGAAGTACTGTCTGTCAGTGCTGCCAGACAGCACTGGCGCAGCACTGGACCAGTGCTGGCTGAGAATATTGCCGCAATAAATGCCGTATTGTTATTAATTAGTCGTAAATTAATAATTATAAATAATTTAACAACAAAATGGTAAATAATATTAATAAATAGTTTATTATTCATAAAATATTTCTCTTCTTAAAGAAATTGTATTAAAGATGGAGACTAACAATGGATATAGTAAATGAAGTAGAAAAAAATTGTTTATAACATTTAAAAATTAAATAATAAACAATTACAGTAAGCGTGCATTAGATTTTCATATTTTAGTACCTAACGATTGGAATCTAGAAATATCGCAAACCTACACTGTAAAAAAAGGGAGTTAAATTTTAACTCCCCCGGGGAGTCTATAAAAGTCGCACCCATTGGAGAGTTAATGCCAGGGGAGTTAAATAAAGAGAGTTAAAATTTAACACCCAAATGCTAACTCCCCATGGAAAAAATAACTAGCGCGGGTGTTGAATGAAGGGAGTTAGAAATTAACTCTCTTTTGGAGTTAATTTTTAACTCGAAAAATTTAACTCCCAACTCCTGAGTCCGTTAACTCCCTAAATTTTTTACAGTGTATGAAAATAAACAAAATTGCTGACGAGGGGAATCGAACCTACGACCTACGTACTAACAGACTAACGCTCCAACCACTATGCTAACGACATATGTGTACAGTAAAGTATTAATATCTCAGTATCATTCAGACATACAATTATTGAGTCAAAGATGAGAAAAAAATTGGGATACGTTAGAAATAAGAAATTGAAATGAAATAAATTAAACTAAGTAATTAAATTAAATTACTTTACTTATTGCATTTAACATTTTACGTAATTCTTAAATTACGTGGTAATTTTTTAATAATTTTTTATTCATAGTAAGAAGTATAATAGTATTTTAATAGGAACCAAATTATTCTTGAGATTAAAGTTTAAATTTTGTTTATAATTTTAATTTGTTTAAATAATTTATTATTTACAAAATTAGACAATTGTGTTAAATTGTTATTATTAAATTTAATAAGAATAAAAAATGAACAACTGAAAAGTAAAATATTAATTTTTTTCAATAAATTTATATTTATAAACATTCATAAACTTTTTTTATAATTTTTTTCAAGTTTATGTCAAAAAAGCAATGTTGGCAAAGAGCGTTGTGAACAATTTTTCTATACTCAGCCAGCACTTGCCGCCGTGGCTTGTCCAAGCTTTGGCGAAACAAAAGTTCTGTACTGCGCCAGTACTAATTGTCGAGGCTCGGCTAGACTACGCCGAACAATCGTCTGAGTACTAAGCCAGTTGTGAACAATTTCATGTAAAAAATAAATAACATGAAAAATTAATTTTGATTGAAAATTAATTATTATTATTATATTTAGTAGAATATAAAAAACAAAAAAGCAGAAAATAAATAGAAATAAATGCTACACACAAAAAAAATATGGTAAATTTGACTACTTTTTTACTATTTCCTGTAGTTCCTATAGGCGCCCGTAACATTATTTAGTAAAATGAACTATGAGAGAATAGTTAGTCTAACTGTAAAATGTAGTAATAAATACCATTTTTACAGTAAATTTAACTACTAAAACAGTTATCTTAACTATTTGTTGTTAGTCATACTAACTGCTTCATTTAGTTGCAGTAACTAAATTTTCATAGTTTCTATAGGCGCCCGTAACAAATTGTAGTTGTACAACTGTAAAAAATAGTTAAATTAACTATTTAAAGTAGTAAAATGAAATTATTTATTTGTTTTTTATTATTATTGAGGTCCATTTTTTTATATTTTCTCTTACCTATTTTTGTTCATATATAAATTTATATATTAAATTCTTATACACCTAACAGAAAAAAATCCCCAAACGCCGGGGATTGAACGCACGACCCTAACATTCGCAAACCGATAACCTAACCACCTAACCACGCTCGCACGCTACGATGACTGGCATTGTACTTGAGGACATTCTTCTTAGATTCAGTCATAATAACTACTCCGTTTAGTTGCAGTAACTAATTTTTTAAGCTCAAGGACTTAGTTGAAATGTAGCCAGCATATGATTTTAAATGACTCAACGATAGTGCAGTAGTTAAAAGTACTGTTGAAAATAGTTATTTTCAGAATTTCTGTAGTAAAATTATCCACTTTTTACTAGTTATAAAAAAATTAAACTTACTATTTTCATATAGTAAAAATAACATAGAAATTGTTACTTTTATGACTTTTGTAGTTATAAAAATAAATGTTTCTTACCACCATACAGATAAATTATTAAAAGCTAGTAAGAATTGGTTCTTTTAACTACATTAAACACAAAAATAACAAATTCCAGCGGTTGTTTTTACTCTTTGGAACAGTAAATTTTAATTTATTTTGCAAATAGCAAGAAATGGATATTTCTACTACAGAAATTTCGAAAATAACTATTTTTAACAGTACTTTTAACTACTGCACTATTGTTGAGTTATTCACAATCATAACGTGTAGTAGTAATTTTAACTACATAAAACCTACTATTCAATTTTAGTTCCACTAACTATGGAAGTTTAGTTAAAATGTTGCTGAATATGGTAGTTTTAACTACATTTTTTTAACTGCACATATGTGGATGTTTTTACCACTCACGTTTTTTCTCTGTAGAAAAAATTGATCTTTTCAACTGCATAAATAGTAAAAATAACTATTTTCAACAATTGATTTTACTATATGAAAACAGTAAATTTCTTTCTTTCTCTGCAACTAGTAAGAAATAGTTGTTTTAACTACATAAATCATAAAAGTAACAACTTTCAGAGGTTGTATTTACTATATAAAAACAGTAAGTCTCATTTTGTTTGCAACTAATACAAAATAGTTATTTTTGCTACCACAATAGTAAAATGAACTATTTTTAACAATATTTTTTACTACTACACTATAGTTGAGCCATTTACAAGCATCTGTTAGTTATTTCAACTACGTAATGTAGTTATTTTAACTACATAAAACCAACTACTTCATTTTGGTTCCACTAACTGAGGAAGTGTAGTTAAAATTCTGCTGAATATGTTAGTTTTAACTACTTTTTTTCTAACTACACAAATGTGGTTGTTTTTACCATTCGCATTTTTTTCTGTGAAATGTCCGGAGCAATCCGAACTCTGTAAGCAAGAAATCCGGTGATAGTCCGCAACAATTAAACGATCAAACGAACTTACCTAAAAGTGAAGTTCGATCGTAATTATATGAATAAGCCTCGTTCAAGAGATTACAACTGTAGTACTTCCTTCGGTACTGCAAGAGGCCACTACGTTTATTTTTTTCTTCTTAAATGACTTGAGGCTTGGCCAACTGTCAGAACACACACTCTTATATACCAACTTGATTTTGCGTTTCTACAGAACGACTTTGAGGTTAGGAGTACTCGCATTTGCCTGGACCACCCGTCTAATGGGTTTTCTCGCCAGTGGAGAGGGAAACTGTAGAAAACCTCTCCGAGTACAACCGGTTTATCGACAGTCGAATTCTGATGGTGTGTACCGGACAATAATCGACGGTGCACATCATTATACTTCGACGTCAAACCTCCCGCTCAGATTATCTCACCGGCGCACTTCCCCTACAAATTCAATATTATACCAAAATTATTCCGGATTAAGTCTTCGAATTGGATTGAATATGGATTGTTTTGAACTGTCTGTGGATTGTATATATTTATAAATTCTTTTAATAATAAGACTTATTTTCGAACTGGGGTGTTTTGATTAGATATTATTCAGATTGACGGTGACTATTACCGGATTCTTTGCACACTGAATTTGGATTGTTCCATACTTGTTTCGGATTAAATCTTTTAACTGGATTAAATTCGGATTTTTGCGGACTGATTTTCTATGCTTTACATATTGATTTCGGATTATTTCGTATTTATTTTAGATGAGTTTTTTGACGGACATAATTTCGGATTGTTGCATAATAATTACGGATTTAATTCATAGACATTTAAGATTACTCCAGACTGATTTAGGTTTCCCAATTTCACTCGGATTTATGTTAGATTGACGCGGATCATTTTTGTACAATTATCGGACTAATCCACACTAATATACCCGGATTTAATCCGGATTAGTCTCAAATTTTTACTAGGGATATAATATGATTCGGGTGACCGTCTATTACCGGATTCTTAGCCTACATATTTCAGATTGTTTCGTATTTGTTTCGGAATATGATTTTACCACACTAATTCCGAATTGAAGCGGACTAATGTCGGATTCTTTGCATAAAAATTTCGGATTATTTCGTATTTGTTTTCCGGATTATACCTTTTAATTGGATTAAATCCGGATTGTTGCAGACAATTTTCGGATTCTTAGCATACAGACTTCGGATTGTTTCGTACTTCTTTCGGAATAGGATTTTGCCACACTTAATTTTAAATTATATTTCATTTGCCTCGTTCCTTCGATTACAACTGTAGTACTTCCTTCGGTACTGCAAGAGGCCACTACGTTTATAGAAAGAGTATACCTGGGTATACCTGAATTTGAAAATTTTTCCCCACAGCGTCCCGCTGTGCTCCCCTCTTCCGCTTGATCCTCATATTTTCAGAGTGTTTAAAATTGTTAATTATTATGGGAGATTTAGGGAGAAGGAAATGGAATTTTCTGTTGGGTGGGAAAGTAATCTCTTGAACGAGGCTTATTCATATAATTACGATCGAACTTCACTTTTAGGTAAGTTCGTTTGATCGTTTAATTATATTTCATTTGCCTCGTTCCTTCGATTACAACTGTAGTTGTTTAGAGATACAGCAATTTTAAACTTTTTAATATTAAGTTTTATTGTTTTAGAACACATTTTGAAGTTTTAACAATCACAATAATTATATCACAATAACAATTGCTCAAGAAAAATCGACATTATTTGCGATTATTGGCATGTTATAAAATTCAGCAAAGATGGAGGAACTGTTTGTCCATTTTGCCGTTTTCTAATTGTTGACAAATCAACTCCCCTTAGCAAAGCTGCGGACGTTACCGCAGGACTAGTAGGGTAAGATGAGAATATAGTGGTGTCTATGCCACTTTTGGTTTATGTGTTTTTTGCCTATCTACTAATGGTCTGGGATGTAACTGGCTTATGCTACTTTTCAATCGAGATACATTATTTGTCTATATCATTTCCTAACGTCCTAGTATTTTCTATATAATTCGAAATAACTGATGCAATACATAACGAAAGGTCTTGTTGAAACCTTGAAAAAATTAACAAAGGCTGATATCGCCCTGGCCCTGATGTCTTTATAATATCGGAAATTTTTATTTGTAAGCTTTATGGTGTCATTTTGATATTACTTATGTTTATTGATGCTAATGTTTGTGGTCTATGGGCCGTAGATAAGGCTAATACCGTTACTGTATTTTCTGTTAAAAGTTTTGAATTAAGATGCTGAGAATTTAATGTTCGTAAATTATTTAATACAACTGAAACGTCCCAGGTGTAGTTATATTTTGGTGTAATTGGTTTTAGTCTATATACACCCTTTAGGAATCGCCGATTCTCGCCTATTTTATTTTTTGAAATTAATGAAACAGCAGATCTATATGTATTTATTGTGCTATATGAGTCACCCTTTTTAAAACGCTTAGTAAGGAAATTAAGTAGAGGTAATATCAATCGATTCCAAGGGAATGTTTTTTATTCAGAAACGCATTCTTGAGATTTTGTAATCCATCAAAGACAGATTCTGAGCCTGAGGGTGTATTTTTCTACTGCAAGGAGACAATAATAAATTATTATTTAGTTTAAAATAAATCAGTTTTTCTTACAAGGAATTCTATTAGGAGTGGATACCACGTTTGGTTTGGTCCATTAGGTATAACAATAATTGCCGTTAATTCGTCTTTCTTTATTTTTACAAGCGTTCTTAATATTCAACTGAAAGGGAAGGCATAATATTTTATATCCGTCCAGTTGACAGTGAATTCATCTACCTGTAAGGTACAAGTGCTAGGTTTTGCACTATTATTTCGAAGTAATTTTGTATTTAATTCCCATTTAGTATCGTTATTTTTTATTCTAGGTAGAAAGTCTGCCTGTCTGTTATTTGCTGATGCTATATAAGATGCAAAGACGAATATTTTTCTTTTTTATCACTTTCCTTATATCTTTGGCTAATTTATTATACAGGGAGTAACAGGTACCACCCATTTTGTGTAACTGGTAAATTTTTTAAATTTGATAAGACATTTTTTTGGAACTAATATTTTTCTATTGTAATCAGAGTTGTTCCATATTGAAGCGATTGTTTTTCTCTTTCTAGTTGCCTAGTGTACATTAGATCGCATTCAACTGCAGGGCATGCTGCAGTTAATTTTCCTACAAGCGACGCGAATTTTTTATTTTATTTTTATCAATACATAAGATGTTATCTAAATAAATGACTGAGGTTAGGCCCTTGTATCTTAATTAATTTACTACGAGTTTCATAATTTTAGTAAAAATTAACGAACTTAAGCTTAGGCCGAAAAGTAGACAGGTAAATTGATATAGGGTCTTCATGAATTCAAATCTTAAATATTTTTGGCTTTGTTTATAAATGGGAATTAGAATAAAAAAGCGTCTTTTGAAACAATTATTCCCATGTAAAGTTACGGAATATTAATTTTTGCTGCAGTTTGAATGCCCTCTATTTTAAAGTGACTAGTTTTGATACATTTATTAAATCAAAAGGAACCATTAGGTTTAAGAGCTTAACTTTCTCGATTGCTCCTTTCTGAAATAAGTTATTAATTGCCTGTTTATGATCTTTATTTCTTTTGAAGAATTAAGCCTAACAACTGGTGCTCTTTTTTGTAACACATTTCTAAAAAATTATATTTGATAGCCATTGAGACAATTTAGTATAAATTTATGTCAGTTGGTTCGGATTTCGGTTGGTTTGGTCCTGAATTGCAGATGCTGCATTGTCTGGAAGCCCTGTGGAGGTCCTGGTATCACTGACGATGGTTAACTTGCATACTGTCTGTTGAAGTTTAAAGATCTTTAGAAGTTAAAGGTTTTTTGAGTCTTATCAACACCCGCAAGAATAAAGGTTATTCTCGACTTTGTTTGGCAGTGCAAAATGTTGATGAGTATTTTTCCTGTGTCATTAAGGGTGTTTTCGGCATGTCCACGGATCATGATCCGGAATACTCAGTAACCAATCACAGCATTCGAAAAAGTGATCTGGATCACTTAAGTAACCAATGCTATCGAATTCTTCCATTATAGTTGACATGGCTGAACCATAGGCGGCCAATGCTGCACAGAATAGCCTTTGCCTATTTGCCTATTTGTCTCTAGTTTTTGAGTGCTTTTGAAGCGTTTGGATTTGATACAAAGATATCAACAAAGTATTCATTAATAGAAGGTGCACTATCATTTGTATCCTGCGCGGCAGGGGGATTAATGATTTCTGAAAATGCAATGGACGATTGCTATGTATTTTGATTACGTCTTGAGAGCGTATTTATTTATTTATTTATTTATTATTATTATTTTTTTTTTTTTTGAAAATGCAATGAACGATTGCTTTATTTTTGATTATGTCTTGCGAGCATAATAATTTTTGTTTTGTTTTTTGAAAATGCAATGAACGACTGCTTTGTATTTTCATTACATCTTGTGAGCGTAATTTTTTTTTTTTTTTTTTTGAAAATGCAATTAACGATTGCTTTATATTTTGATTACCACTTGAAGGCGTTTTTTATTTATTTATTTATTTATTTTTTTTATTTTTTTTTCTTTTGTAAATGTAATGTACGATTGTTTTACATTATGGTTACGTCTTGTGATCGTATTTTTTATTTATTTATTATTTTTCAAAAAGGCAATGAACGATTGCTTTGTATTTTGATTACGTCTTGTGAGCGCGTTTTTGAAATGCAATGAACGATTACTTTGTATTTTGATTACGTCTTGAGAGCGTAATATTTTTTTTTTTTTGTTTTGTTTTTTGTTTGTTTGTTTGTTTTTTTTATATGTAATAAATGACTGCTTCGTATTTTGATTACGTCTTTCGAGCGTAATTATTTATTTATTGATTTATTTTTTATTTATTTTTTGAAAATGCAATGAACGATTGCTTTATGTATTTATTTATATATTTATTTATTATTTTGAAAATGCAATGAACGATTGCTTTGTATTTATTTATTATTTTTAAAAATGCAATGAATGATCGCTTTGTATTTTGATTACGTCTTGCGAGCGTATTTTGAAATGCAATGAACGATTGCTTTGAATTTTAATTACGTCTTGCGAGCGTATATTTCTTTTGATATTTCGACTAAAAAATTTTTATTCATATATATATATATATATATACATGCATACACACATATACATGTACAGTAAGAAAAAACTACCAGCCAGTCACAGGAAAACATGCGTTTTGCATAAATCTGTCTCATTCCAACTCATGGGCTGTGACTGACATAGCAGCTTCTCTCAACGCACATGCGGAGCACATATATATACATACATATATCGCACATACACAATTAGATATATCTGTATATAGAGTAGATGAGTAATTTCTAATAGGTAAAGAGACACGTTTCGCGGCGTGTTTATAAATTTTGTCTTGGACAATAGTTCAAAGGTGACTCTTAGGTCGTTCAAGCCTGAAGATAATAGGCATTGTATTATATTTATTATTATGACCCTTATCACTAGAGGGAATTTAGTTTATTCTTCAGGTAAATTTCATTTTAATTTTTCATTTAATTTAATTTAATTTTTTTTTTTTTGTCAATATAATATTATTTTTTGCAAGAAAGGAAAACAATTTTTTGTTTTTACTTACTCTCTGATGTTGATTGATGATCAGGATTCCTTTGGTTTTGGGTATTCTTTGTCCTAGTCACCCATCTTTTCTGTTGAACTACCGAGTTCGTATCTTCATTTTCACTCAATAATTCACTCCCGTTATTTTAAGTATTACACTTTAACATTTTTTAATTTTCTTTTAACATTGTTATTTGAAATATTAGAAAAAACGCGTGTGACCTCAAGCGCACTACGAAAGAATATGAGGATCAAGCGGATGAGGGGAGCACAGCGGGACGCAGTGGGGAAAAATTTTCAAATTCAGGTATACCCAGGTATACTCTTTCTATAAACGTAGTGGCCTCTTGCAGTACCGAAGGAAGTACTACAGTTGTAATCGAAGGAACGAGGCAAATGAAATATAATTTAAAATTAAGTGTGGCAAAATCCTATTCCGAAAGAAGTACGAAACAATCCGAAGTCTGTATGCTAAGAATCCGAAAATTGTCTGCAACAATCCGGATTTAATCCAATTAAAAGGTATAATCCGGAAAACAAATACGAAATAATCCGAAATTTTTATGCAAAGAATCCGACATTAGTCCGCTTCAATTCGGAATTAGTGTGGTAAAATCATATTCCGAAACAAATACGAAACAATCTGAAATATGTAGGCTAAGAATCCGGTAATAGACGGTCACCCGAATCATATTATATCCCTAGTAAAAATTTGAGACTAATCCGGATTAAATCCGGGTATATTAGTGTGGATTAGTCCGATAATTGTACAAAAATGATCCGCGTCAATCTAACATAAATCCGAGTGAAATTGGGAAACCTAAATCAGTCTGGAGTAATCTTAAATGTCTATGAATTAAATCCGTAATTATTATGCAACAATCCGAAATTATGTCCGTCAAAAAACTCATCTAAAATAAATACGAAATAATCCGAAATCAATATGTAAAGCATAGAAAATCAGTCCGCAAAAATCCGAATTTAATCCAGTTAAAAGATTTAATCCGAAACAAGTATGGAACAATCCAAATTCAGTGTGCAAAGAATCCGGTAATAGTCACCGTCAATCTGAATAATATCTAATCAAAACACCCCAGTTCGAAAATAAGTCTTATTATTAAAAGAATTTATAAATATATACAATCCACAGACAGTTCAAAACAATCCATATTCAATCCAATTCGAAGACTTAATCCGGAATAATTTTGGTATAATATTGAATTTGTAGGGGAAGTGCGCCGGTTGTGGGCACCCCTACGTAAACTTTGACAGCAAGCAGATTTTACTGATCTAAGTATTGCAAGTCGTGTTCGTTGACAATACGGACTTTTCGTATTGATAACGAAACAAATATATGCATTTGTGTAATAGCTGTGAGCATAATAAAGAAAATTTGCATTAAATAAATAAAAAAGTAATTTTGTATTGTTTTCGAAGAGCAACATATGGGTGTAGATTCGTTCAGAAAAAAAGGGTTTAATTTTTTTTTTGTAGTATTGTTATTATATTTTGTGATATACCTTCGTGTTTAACCAAAATTCTGCATCACAAAATGTGTTGGTCTTTTTAAGAAATGACTGTCATTACCGGTTGTGGGCACCTTTATGTTAAGGAGGCTCTACCATCTGACAATGATGTGGACTACTGTCTCATCTATCTAAACTATCTGCCAAGGAAAGTGACAGCCGCAAACTCCATTAAATGCGATGAATATAGCCGTTCAGTGCATTAGAAGTGCGTTATGGTATGCGTACTAGCTACTTCACATGCAAGCATTATGCTTTTGTTAGCGATGAGCATAGTGTGAAAACGTGTCATCATTTTTGTTCTTTATCCCGGCAAAGTCTCTTAAAATAAAGAAACTTTCATTTCTTCTTTATTTGTGTTAATTTCCTTTAATATTTTTTCATTTTTAGCGGATTCTTCAAGGGTGCCCACAACCGGGTACAAAAATTTTTTTGTCAAAAAATTTCCATTTCACTAAATTTCTAATAAAACTTTTTTATTTAAAGGAATCAATTTAATTCCTTCACTGACAGTAACCTTAGACCTCCAGCTTTAAATTCGTACACATACATTTGTATAATATGCACATGGACAAATGTTATGAGGCAAAAACAAAAGGGTGCCCACAACCGGAACACTTCCCTTACACTACCGTCGGGAATTATCGGTACGGCTGCATACGCACGGCCCAAAAACAAATGAATCTTTAAATCACGATTATTTTGTAAATACAAATGTCAGAAAATTAACAAATATACCATTCGAAAGATTATTAAATTCTACGATTAATGATACATATCTGAAAATTTTAATAATTTATACAAAGACTGCAGCAATCGACAAATTTGACAAAAAAATTTAAAAAATAAAATTTTTTTGGAAATTTTTTCAACCCCTGCACATTTTTTAAAAATTATATAGAAAAAATTTAAAACTTAAATAAGTGTGATCATTCAAATCTTATGTTTAATTTAAGACCAAAAGAGTTTAAAAATCTTATTCGGTTCGTGAGATATCATTATAAACGTCCGAGCATGTTTTTTGAAAAATGCATTGAATTAGTCGATTTTGAACGGTATTTGGCTAAAAATGCTCGGCCGTTTATAATGATATCTCGCTAACCGATTAAGATATTTGAACTCTTTTGGTCTTAAATTAAAGATGAGACTTGAATGATCACACCTATATAAGTTTCAAATTTTTTCTACAATTTTTAAAAAATGTACAAGGGACGACACTTTTCCTGATTTTTCGTGTCTGCCTCTGTTTCAAATAAAAAATTATATATCGTCGGGTTAGCGCAATATAATACTTATTTGATAAACAAGGCAAGAACATACTTATTCAGAAAAGAGGCAAGAACATGCTTTTTCAAAATATAAAGTAAAAACAAACGAATTCGCAAATTAACCTTTTTAGTCAGACTTTAAATTATCAAGAATATTATAATTTTATTTCAATAATACTTTTCATATTAAAAAAACAAAATATTAAAAAAATTATTCTCAATGAAACTAAATAAAAGTTATTATTCAAAAAACAATTGTACAAAAGTAAAATTTAAAATCTGATTAAAAAGGTTAATTTGCGAATTCGTCTGTTTTTACTTTATATTTTGAATAAGCATGTTCTTGCCTATTTTCTGAATAAGTATGTTCTTGCCTTGTTTGTCGAATAAGTATGATATTGCGCTAACCCGACGATATATGGTTGTATTTAATAATAAAATGAAATTTATTTTAAGAGCGAAAAAAAATAAAATTGAATTGTATATAATTTATAATAATAATAATTTTTTATAATAATTTTTTTTATAATTTATATTGAAACTTAAATTTTTTTGACTTTTACACCCTATATTTAATAACTTCAGTGACTTAACGATTCAAGAAGATTGAAGACTTGCAGAATTGGCCATGTTATTCCTTGACCTGTTGGCTTTTTAGTTTAAAAATAACAGCAATGAATTTAAGGCTGCTTTCAAATTTTGCGAGGGTTGAAAAATATTTTAAACAGACCTCAATTTTAAACAGATCGCTATTCAAAGACATGTCGAATATTTTGCATTTGTAGCTCTTTGATTATGACAATATTTTTCATTTAACTCTAAAAGAAATTCAATATGACAACTGTATCATTAAAAACACAAGTATATTTTTTTAATTTCACCTTTAAAAATAAAAAAGTTATTTATTTTTAAGATTTGATAAAACTTAATCAAACTTTGACTCCTTATAGATGGCAACTTGGGAGAATACCGTGCTCTCTTGGTCCCGTGTAGAAAAATTTCGGGGCAGTCTGGAGTCCAGAGATTGACCCAACTAGACGCATCTGGACGGTCTAATCTGGACGGTCTAACTGTGTGCTATATGGGATTTTTCTGGACGGTCTAATTTAGACTTTCTAACTGTATGCTATATGAAACTTTATTGGCATCACTAGAATTCAAAATTTTTAAAGTACAAATCAAAGTACAATCAAGACTTTAGTGCCCGATTTGTCGGTCTTCTTTGAATTTATACATAGATTGTCACTTCAAAATTCAATGGAATAATTTAGTCAATCTAAAGAATCGTTCAAAAATAAATATTGTAGGTTTATATGAATTATTATAAATAAAATTTTCAATAAGTTTAATTAAAAATTCTAAAGATCTTAGATTTTTGAAAAATGCCTAATAATTCAAATTCTCCTGAAATTAGATAAATTTTTTAACATATTGTATTTGTTTAATTATTAAAAATAATTTATCTGTAGAAGAATTTTAGTTAAAAACACTATAAACAATTGAGTGTTAAAGAAGTTACAGATTATTGTAGAAATTTAATTATTTTCAAAAGTAACAAAATTCTACACAGAAATTCAATTATGTTCAAAAATTTTTTTAAATTCTCATCAAAATTTCAATTATCTTTATAAATAATAAAATCGTTCTCTGAAATTCAATTATTTTCCAAATTTTTAACTAGATTCTTGGCAAAATAAAATGTAAGCAAAAATTTAATTACTTTCATAAATAAAAAACCTTTCACAAAAGTTCAATAAGTATTTACAAATTTTTTATAAGTTTCTTCTCAATAATTCAATTATTTTTATAAATAATAAAATTCTCAGAATTTTTTTATTATTCAAAATTTCTTAGTTAATTTCAGAATTGTTTAATGATTATAATTGTAGTAAGAATTATTTATTTAAATATTTATGTATAATAATTAAAATAATTCGGGATTATTATGTGTAATAATTTTAGTCATAGTTTTCACTTCGTCCTTATAAGCAACGGAATATATGACACAGGCATTGATATAGTTAGTTAGGAGAGTTCACACTCAGACTTCAGTGGCCGTGCGGTTTAAATGCTTCGAGTCGGGTCGTCAAGGGTGGGGGGCGTGAGTTCTATCTCACATTCGAGCGGATATTTTTCATTGTAAGTATTATATAAAATAATAAAATTACTATATTTAATCTGTATAAGTGTTATAAATTAAAATTGTAAACTTGTTTGTAAATAATGTTAAATGCCTGTTAAAGAATGAATTTAAAAAATGTACCAATTAACACAAATTGTTTTTTTTATTAAAATTATTTTTCAATATTACTATTTTAAATGATATTTACTGCTAGTGCAGTATATTATTTATTTGAAAATAATATAATTATTATTATAATAAGTTATTGTCATTAAATACATATACACACATATATATGAATAACAATAATATTTATTATTATTAATAATTCATATTTTCACATTACATTGAATAAACGTGAGAACCGAGTAAATTTGGGGAAATTATTTAAAATTAAAAAACTGAAATATTGAAATCGAACCTAAAATTTTAAATATTAGCACTGCTCATTAGCCCTGATTAGCACGTCCAGTCTGGACCAACGCGTGGTTCGATCGTCACTAGTCTGATTAGCCCATGGTCAGACAGTCTTTTCAGCGCCCACTTAGAGAATAGACTGTCTTTCTGGCACCACACTAGAACCCAACAATTTTTCTACACGGGGTTGCATAAATATAGGAACTCTATGAAGTTGATTTTGATTAAACCATAATTTAAATTCATTTTTATTTCTTTAAATTTGATTCTATTTTTAAATTTTCGATTTCTATTTTATTTAGAAAATTTTTTTGATGAAATTTAAAAAATAAAAATTTTTTGTATTCATTTCAATGTCAATATTTTTAGCTTTTTGGTACAATTTAATAAATATTTTTTTTAGTTAAAAGAAGAGAAACGAATCAAGTCAAAATCAAGATTTAGATAATAAAAATTTTTTACATAACTTTATCATGAAATGGTATTAAAGGTCAAACTAAAAGTTGGACACCATGAGAAAGGAAAGTTGTGTCTTTCGATTATACACATACCTATATACATATATGTATAGCATTTAGCAAATGTCTTTTGTCTCCAAGGCTCAGGAGATCAAGATGTAGTACGAATCGTCATAGAAAATCAAGTTTTGCACTGCTTATATATATTTATATACAATATAAGAGAGCAAAAGCCATTGTCAAGAGGTCTCTTCTTTAAAGTTTGGTATATATGTATATATGTAAGTGCAAAATATGATAAAGTTTTCGCTCCCGCGCCCCCAGGGCGGGCGAAAGTACGACTTTGAACCCTTTTAATGCTCGCGAATGCAGACACTCACGGATGCTTTGTTACGATGATTTATGTTGCTTTAGATGTATATTCTCTGACCTAAGAAGATCCTGGCACATTCGCGTCACGAGTTCTCATTTCCGGGATGTCGTGAATCAAAATATCACGCCAGGAAGATCATAAAATCTCGTTCATCTCAAAGTGTGTGACTAATAAGAAGAGAATTCAACAATTTTCGCTAGAAAAAATGTGTTTGAATTGAATAAACTGTCTATGATTTGTAAAAGTACAGATGTTATAATTTTTATTGTAGGGGAGACTGGGGTAAACCCGCTCACAAGCGATTTGACGCTATATGAACTCAACTTAAGATGGAGATATTGGTACTGTGAAATACTGCCGTCCAGTTTAAAAAAGGCACTATCTACATATTTTATGAAAAATGAGTTTTTTATACCGTTGGATTCGTATTGAAAAGACGAATCTCATTGTTCTATTCGTAATTGAAAATTTTAATTAGATTAGAAGATAATTAGCGGTCAATTAAACTATCTACAGAGATTTTCGAGAAATATTTTTTAAAGTGTCACTATCTGCAGAAGGAGACGACCTATCTACAAAATTTTCAGGATTTTCAACCCACTTGACCCCTGAAATCCTGATTCACGAGCACTATGTACATAGGTTAGTCAGTAAACTGGTCTCAAAAGTCACAAAAGTAGAGAACTATGTACATAGTGACGTTTTTCGTACATATTTTTCTCGAACTTTGGTTAACTTTCTGCGAGAGAGAGCACTATCTACAAGTTTAATTATGCAAATAAAATAAAAATAATACAATAATTTGCAAATAAAGCTTTTATTTTGTATTAACACATATATTTAATGCAAATTAAAAAACAATTTTAATTATTTTTTTTGTAAAGTTAACATTTAATTTAATAAAAATTTCATGCAGAACATAATAATCAAATAAAATAAAGTTATAACTTATAATGGTAAATAAAATTTATGTATTGAGGGGCTGATAGTAAAAATGGTTTAAAATAATAACGAGAGCAAAAGTAGAATAAGTGAGTTAGAAGCAAAAACAGATTAAAATGATTGTGTAATTTCTTGATAAATTAATTATAATAATTACAAAATATGAATTCAAATAAAATAAGTTTTTTTTATTATTGACAATATTTTTTAAGCATTAATATAATTAATTTATCAAGAAATTACATAATCATTTTCACCCGTTTTTGCTCTCAAGTCACTTGTTCTACTTTTGCTTCCATTATTATTATTATTATAAACCATTTTTACTATCAGCCCCTCTATTGTTCGTCATTTTTCGTTCGGTATTTTCAAAATTAAAAAATATAATATAATTATAAATAAAATAAAATATAAAATAATAATAAAAATATAACAGAAATAAAGGATTGTGTTAGAAAATAATGTAGATGGTGACGCTTTAAACAGGAAAGTGGACCGACAAAGCAATTTTAAACGTACTATCTACCACATAGTGCACTTTTCATGTATTCTCCATAATTTTTGGATTAAAAATGTGCACTATCTACAGTTTTATTAATAAATAATTAAAATTAATAATTTTTTTTTGCACCAATGAAAAGAGCGTGTCCGAATTAGTCAAGAACATAAGTTTGTTTACAAAATTTTTAATTTTATTAAGAGATCCAGATGCAAACGCGTTTCCTTCAATATCTCCGATTGAGCTAAAATGTAGATAGTGTCTTTTTTAAAAAGGACGGCAGAATAGTACTTAACATTCAACTTTTATTAACGAACTTTCGTTTAGAGATGCAAAATTCTCGGTAATTTAAAATCCGGTTATATTCTCGAGAATATGACCATGGTATTCTTGTGACAAAGCTCGGAGCTATGGGGTTTTCCCATGACCTTCAAAGCTGGTTTATGTCATACTTGGCTAACAGAGAGTTAGTGGTGCGTGTCGAACAAAACCTTTCGACAACTTTTATTCCCACTTCGGGAGTTCCCCAGGGATCGAACCTTGGTCCTCTGCTTTTCATAATTTTTATTAATGATATTTCTAAAATATTTTACTATTCTTTTAAGTCCTTATTTGCTGATGACCTAAAATTATTCAAAGTAATAAAATCACAGGAAGATTCGGCTGGCCTTCAAGATGATTTAAAGAAATTAGTAAAATGGTCTATCTTAAATAAACTTCCATTAAATATTAACAAATGTTCAGTCATAACTTTTTCAAAGTCAACTTCACCACAGATATTTCATTATAAAATTCATAACACTCCGTTAACAAGACTATCAAGTGTTCGAGACCTGGGAGTTACTCTTCAGTCGAATATTAGTTTCCATAGTCACTACTCTGATTCATCAGAAAAGGCATTGAGAAGTCTTGGTTTTGTCACAAGAAATATTACTACGTTTAATAACATTCACGCCATTAAATCTTTGTTTTTTTCACTTGTGAGGCCAGCGCTGTTGTTTGCATCTGTTGTCTGTGCTCCTTACTATCAGGATCATCTTGATAGATACGAAAAAATTCAAAATAGATTTTTGCGATTCGCTGCATGGAAGTTACACATTCCATATGACCGTAATAGCCATGATTACAGTGAACTTAGAAAAGTTCTTAATATTCCCACTCTATCTTCGAGGTTTATATTTAACGATTTACTGTTTTTATATAAAGTAATTCATGGAATTGTAAATTGTTCCGAACTTTTGTCAAATATTAATTTCTCTGCACCAACTATATCATTGAGAAATGTATCTCTATTTAGGTTGAGACACCACAGAACGGTGTATGGTGAAAACTCTCCTATAAATAGGATTTGTCGAGAAGCGAATGCATTTAGTAAACAGCTTGATTTTTTTGCTATGCCTCTGGACAAATTTAAAGCCTCACTACGAATAGTTAACACTTTTGAAAATTAAATTGTTTATTTGAGCGCATTTATAGTTGTTATTTTTATATTATAAATTTTTATTGTTATAATTTGTTAAATACTTTGTTAAGTACAATGTACGAAAGGGCTTCAAGCCCGTAAAAGTGAAATAAATAAATAAATAAATAAATAAATATGACCGAGAATATTCTCCTTCCGGAGAATTTAAGAGAATTTTCTCTACATTGAAATGCATGCGTGCACTTATCTGTTTTAAAATAAAAAAATTGTATAAATTAAAATTGATAAAATAATTAATGAAATAATTAACATTACATAATATTAATAAATAAAATAAATAATTCCGTGACAATACCCACACAGCACATGATATTTCCTGAATACTTCCTGAATATTTCACTGAAAGATTGAAATATTTCATTGCAAGATTCAGGAAATATTTCTGCAAACAGGAAAATGTCCGCTTATGTGGGAATATTGACGCGAAAGTTGAGAAAATATTTCATTGAAATATTTTGGAAATATTCAACTGAAATGATGCGCACTGGTCGAACTCAGTTTCTATGGCCTGTAGAGTTGCGCAGTAGTTTTTGGCTTACTATATCCTATGGGTTTTAAAATATTTCAGAAAATTCCTATTGATTTGAGGTGTTTAACAAATTTTTCCATTTTTTGAAATATTTTCACAATATTGCAGAATCTTTATGTGTAATATTGCAGGAATATTTCAATGAAATATTTTCTCAATTTTCGCGTCAATATTCCTACATAAGCGGACATTTTCCTGTTTGCAGAAATATTTCCTGAATCTTGCAATGAAATATTTCAATCTTTCAGTGAAATATTCAGGAAGTATTCAGGAAATATCATGTGCTGTGTGGGTATAATTTCGTTAGAATAAATAAATAACTTAACGGTGTTCGACGGTCTCTGAAATTTCTAGATTACATTCGACAAACCGCTATCACCCAACAAATACGGCACTGCCTGGTTTAAATGACGTGAAATTGGTAAACAATCATTTTCGAACGAGTTTTTCTCTGCACACAAGCACTTTTTGCAAAATCTGAATCCGAACCATTGACACAAATCTTCTTAATTACCTAAATCCAAAATATTTTTTTAATCCTTGAAGAAACGCGGTTGCAAAATGGGAAAGGCCAGAGTAATGTAATGCGAATCATTTTGACAGCTGAGCCTTTACGCTCCCTGCATGCTTCTGCCCTCTAATGGCAAATGGTTGGAACAAACGTCTTGTCGCCTGTCATTACATTACTTTTGTTGCTTTTGCATTTACCATTTTGCAACCGCGTTTCTTCATGGATTAAAAAAATATTTTGGATTTAGGTAATTAAGAAGATTTGTGTCATTGATTCGGATTCCGATTTTGCAAGAAGTGCTTGTGTGCAGAGAAAAACTCGTTCGAAAATGATTGTTTACCAATTTCACGTCATTTAAACCAGGCAGTACCGTTTTTGTAGGGCGAAAAGTGTAGGTCGCTCATAACCAACAAATTTCAGAGACCATCGAACGCTCTTATAATGTTTTTGAAAATAAAAAACCTATGTTCCCGTGCAACTGAAAAAACCATAATTTCAATAATATTGTATAAAATAAATGTTAAATTGGTATAAACTACTTAAAGTAATTTGAATGAAATAAATAATGTTTTTAAGATATGATTGATAAATTTAGATTTTTAGGTTATGTCTGGATCACATTTTCGTATTAGTTTTCTTATTGTAAGAATATTGTAATCATATCTTAAGTTCTATTTCAATCGAACAGTTTAATATCTTTTAAAAGTAATTATTATTAATTAATACTAATAATTATAATACTAATCATATAAAAATAGCACACAAAAGTGTGGTACACCAACGAATTATCCAATCAGATAGACCAGTTAAACTATAGAAACGATAAAAACTATGTTTCGTACACAAGCACAAAAATTCTCATAAATTCTCTTGGAGAATTTTGGTCGGTTATATTCTCGGTTATATTCTCGTTCTCGTTCCCGTTCTCCGGGTAATATTACCTCTTCGCATCTCTACTTTCGTTTACTTTCATGAATTCACCATATAATCAGAGGCGATCAAATGTTTTTAAGGAGGAATGGTATACCTAATCGGGCCAAAAGTTTGTGACATTTAGGGGAATTTGTAATTTTGTTATTTAAGCTACATATAGCAGTTTTTCTTATTGAAATCATAAAAGTAAACATCAATGAATATTAAAAAGTATATATTAAATAGGGAAAAGATATAAAATTAATCAAATTAATTTTTTTTATAAAAGCAGAAAATAATTTTTGTAACTGTCTGTACGAATTTAAAACCTAAGAAAATAAAAGTTACTGAAATTCTCTCAAGATTATTTTCGGATTTATCGAGTGTTCCATTGCAAACTTTGAAAAAAATGCTATTATTACATATATATGTGTCCTATTATGCTGTAATATTAATGTTATTAATTATAAACATTGTCAAATAACAATTTGTCATGAGCGTTTAATCGTGACAACGTCGCAATGCAAGTAGTTTGTTTTTTGATCGTTGGTAACAGTGTCAAGTGTTATGATTTGCATTTGTGTGGTTAAAAATAATGAAAATTTGTCATTTTTGGTACCTTTGGCGCCATCTCTTGGTTCTATGTACCACTAAACAGCTGTCACATGTGAGACTTTATATACAGTGTTGCCACGTTTTCCCTGTTTGTCTGTCATAAAATTAGTTTTCTTCCAGAAACTAATTAATTACTTTTAAACTAATTAGTGAATAAAAAAGAACCTTCGTGATTAATAAAGCTTAAATCTTGACCTTCAAGATACAATTTTTACAAAAAATTCTGATTGTTTTAAGTATAAAATTTTTAATGATAAACATGCAAATTCGTGCTTTCTCCATAAGAGGTAATGTTAAATTAAATAATTTATAACTTGTAAACTATTTAGTGAAAAATTCTGAAATTTGGTGGGTCATTTTATTATATAAAAGCAAATCATTTCCCAAAATATCAAAAGATTCTGAATGTTTTGAATTTCTATACCATTCCTCCTTAAAGGTGTCAGAAAAGAACGTTTTTTTGGATTTTTAAGTTTTTCGATCATTATTTTTGAGTCTTAATTTATTTGGCAAATTTTTGTTGTTGCTATTGGATGTCCTTCTTCGACGTACATATATAGTTTTGCCTTATTTCAAAAAGATTCAATTAAATTTATTCTAAAATGTGAGGAATACACTCGGAGTAAAGCCGCTCACTTAGTTTTAAATTTTAAATTTAGAATAAAATAATTTCACGTATTATATTTTAACAATAACAAAGTTTATGACTTGTTAAAACCAAAATTATAACTACAATTCACTTTCTTTTAATAAAATATAACACTATTTAAATCCATAGTTGTAATTCATGAAATCTATGTTCATTATTTATTAAACCAATTTGTTGTTTATAGAATTGTTTATAGAACTCATAGTTTATCGAAAATAAATTATACTTAAGACGGGAATAAAACGAATTTTAATATTTTAAAAATAAAACTGTTCCGTCTTGAAAAGATAAAGTGAACGGATTTATCCTGGAAAATTGTGATTTCGAAATTTGGTATATGTGTATTAAAAAGTTTCTCTAAGTAAAACTAAAGAAGATGAATCAAAAACTCTTTTTTATTTTTTTAGTAGAAATCATAAGCTTTCAAATGATACACGGAAAAAATAAGTTCAGCAGATTTTACGAAACTAATTTCGCACTAGCGGATATTTAAGATTCCTTGACGAAGTTTTTCAAAAACCCAGAAACTTTCACTACTTTAAGCAGAACAATTTTCGAGAAACTGCAACCAGTGTTGTAATTTATAAAACAAGCTTGAATGTAGAAATGTTTCAGGTCTGTGAAGCTGGCCGAACCACTTTCATAAAAATGAATTTAAATTATACCATTAATTAGTGCTCAATTAGTGCTATTTTTGTACCATATTGCCGAATTTAGTGCTCAATGTTTATTTAAAAAAAACAATGGTTCTGCTGAGTGAACGTTCCGCTGGCAGGACCATAACCAAAAACGCTTTAAAAACGCCAACAGAATATTTATAAATAGCCTATTATTTAGTGCTCAATTAGTGCTAAAAGATTAACAAAATAAAAAATTTTTTTATTCATTATTTATTTAAAAAAAAAATTTTTCGAATGAGTGAGTAATCCGCTAGCCAGACCATAACGAAAAACGCACTAAAAACACCAACAAAATATTTATCGATAGCCTATTATTTATTGCTCAATTAGTGCTCAAAGATAAACAAAATAAAAAATTTTTTTATTAATTATTTATTTAAAAAAAAAAATTTTTCGATTGAGTGAGTAATCCGCCAACTGCACCATTACAACAGACACGTCAAAAACAACAACAAAATATTTATCAAGAGCCTAAAATTTAGTGCTCAATTAGTGCTTAAATATTAACACAATAAAAAATTGTTTATTAATTATTTATTTATAAAAAACATTTCCTCGAAAGAGTGAACACCTTAAAAATGTTTTAAATTCGTTTTATAATTCGTTTTCTTAGCCTATAATTTAGTGCTCAAATAGTGTTCGCAGATTAACAAAATAAAAAATTTTTTTTATTAATTATTTATTTAAATGAAAAAATTATTCAAATGAGTGAGCGAACCGCTATCCGCACCATTACGAAAAACACATTAAAAACGCCAACAAAATAGTTATGAATAGCCTATTATTTAGTGCTCAATTAGTGCTCAAAGATTAACACAATTCAAAATTTGTTTATTAATTATTTATTTAAAAAACTAACTTATTCGTCTGACTGAGCGATCCGCTGGCCGGACATAACGAAAAACACGCTAAAAACGCCAACAGAATATTTACAATTAGCCTATTATTTAGTGCTCAATTAGTGCTCAAAGATTAACACAATTCAAAATTTGTTTATTAATTATTCATTTAAAAAAAAACATTTCTTCAATAGTTCTAGAGTTTCTGATAGTTTTTAGAAATAGTTCCGGCGATTAAATAGTAAAAAATAAGTTTTTCCATAATAGGGGGCCAACTTCACGCAGTCCCCCACTATTGAAAAAGTGGATTTATAATTAGAGTTTTGAGTGGTTTTAATAGGGTTCTAGAGTTCCCTACATTTTATTCGAATAGTTCTGATAATCCGAAGTCATAAAAAAATAATTGAAAACACGAGAATTTTTCAAAAAATCTAAAATGTTACGTTACAAAAGTTCTGATTAGAGTTCCGTTAGCCCCCCATCTAGATCGATAAAAAACTCTTATAACAATTTTTTCAAAACCTAAAAACTACAAAACTATACAAGACTTTTATGTTTTAAAAGAAATTTTTTTTTCAATTGAAAGTTCTATGAGTTCTAATCAGATTTCTGTGAGCCCCCAATACTGTTCGATAAAATAACTATAATAACAATTTTCTTAAGACACAAAAACTACTGAATTACAAGACTTTAAAGTTTAAAAAAAATTCATTTTTTTGTTAAATTTAGAGTTCTAAGAGTTCTGATGAGAGTTCTGCAAGCCCCCAATAGTGTTCGATAAAAACCCTGAAACCAATTTTTTTAAAACCTAAAAACTATTAAACTACAAGACTTTTATGTTTCAAAAGAAATTTGTTTTTTTTTAAATTGAAAGTTCTATGAGTTCTAATCAGAGTTTTGTTAACCCCCAATAGTGTTTGATAAAAAACCCTAATAAGAATTTTTTCAAAACCTAAAAACTACTGAACTACAAGACATTGAAGATTCAAAAAAATTTGTTTTTTTTAAATTAAGATTTCTTGTAGTTCTGATCAGAGTTCTGTGAGCCACCCATGGAGTTCGAGAAAAAACCCTAATAACAATTTTCTCAAAACCCAAAAACTACTGAATTACAAGACTTTAAGGTTTGAAATGAATTTGTTTTTAAATAATTGAATAAGTTCAAACACTCAGTCATGTAAAGTTGGCACTACTTTTTAAAAAAATCAAAATTTTAACAAGAGTTCTGGGCACTTTAGCAATAGTTCTCGAGTTCTATAACTATTATTATTTAAATAGTTCTGATGATTGACAAAAAAAAGCGACAATGAAAAAACTTGGTGTTACATCAATCTGGAAAGCGAAGGATATGTCCATAAGACTGTGAATCATTCCGAAGAATTCGTCAATCACGAAAACGGTGCCCACACCCAAAACATAGAGTCCTCTTGGAGGTGGATGCGGCGTTCTCTTAGTCGTGGAGGAGTTCGCAAGAGCAATTTGGCTGATCACTTGTGTGAATTTCTTTGGCGTCGAAGAAACAGCAAGCTGTCAGTAGATCCCTTTCTTCAAATACTAAAAGATATCAAGCTTTGTTATCCAGGTCACACAGGTTAAGCATATTTAAAGTTTATAAAAACTGAAATTCTATCAATCAGCCCTTTTAAGGGCTACACTGCAAAAACTGGTATCTCACTCGTGTCTTAAAATAAGTTGCTTTAAGTGTTTAACCCATTAACGCCTAAAACCTTTGAAATGTTGTGTTTACTTTAAGATATAATTTTATATACTAAACATGCTCCCTGAAAATAACTGAAGCGTTTCTTTATGTTTTCGGGGTCGCTCTACAAGATTCCGTGCTCAGATTTTAAATTTATCGCATAGAAAATTAAATATGGCGAATTTTGTGCACCAAATTGCGAAAAAAATGAAAAATTTTTTTTTTAAATAATTATTTCTTACTGAAAACATTTTTTTCAAATGAATACAAGTGTCACAAATTGGCACAAACTTATTAAACTTTCAAAATATGCAATAGCGGAAATAAAAAAAACAAAATGGCGGCTTCAAAATGGCGCTAATTTGAGAAAAAATTAATTAATTTCTTTTATAGTGCACCGATTCAGGCAATAGCTATGAAATGTAATAGAACTTAGTGTTTACATGTTTTTGAGGTCTCTCATCACGAATATGTACTCGGAATTTCAAAATTCAAAATGGCGGATCCAATATGGCCGACGAAAATTTTAAAAATTTACTCGATTCGATTGAATTTTGTTACTCAGGGGTTTTTGAGGTCGCTGATTATGAATCTGCAAACGGATTTTCAAAATTCAAAATGGCGGATCCAATATGGCCGACGAAAATTTTATAAATTCACTCTATTCGCTTGAAACTTGTTACTCAGGGGTTTTTGGGGTCGCTGATTATGAATCTGCTATTGGATTTTCAAAATACAAAATGGCGGATCCAATATGGACGACAGAAATTATTTAAAACAATTCTCGTTGCTTGAAATTTGTAAAGTGATGACCATCTATTTGCCGTCAGAATAAGGCAAAATACAAATCAATTCCCTTAGAAGTACACAACGAAAGAATTATTGGTCTAAATCTAATTGGCTTAGATAAATTGTTTTAACACAATCTTAGCATAAGACTTAATATTGCAAAACTTATAACCTGACATTGTTGGTGAAACAATTTGCGATGACAGATAAGGAGTTGACCAATATTATCGAATTTTAGCTTTAATATCATTAGAATAAACTTTTTCATCCATGATCCAGTGGTGAGAGTTGGTAAACGTCTTATTCTGACGGCAAATAGATGGTCATCATTTTACAAATTTCAAGCGACGAGAATTGATTTAAATAATTTCTGTCAACCATATTGGATCCGCCATTTTGTATTTTGAAAATCCAATAGCAGATTCATAATCAGCGACCCCAAAAACCCCTGAGTAACAAGTTTCAAGCGAATCTGGTAAATTTAAATAATTTCTGTCGGCCATATTGGATCCGCCATTTTGTATTTTGAAAATCCAATAGCAGATTCATAATCAGCGACCCCAGAAACTCCTAAGTAACAAGTTTCAAGCGAATCTAGTAAATTTAAATAATTTTTGTCGGCCATATTGGATCCGCCATTTTGTATTTTGAAAATCCAATAGCAGATTCATAATCAGCGACCCCAAAAACCCCTGAGTAACAAAGTTCAAGCGAATAGAGTGAATTTATAAAATTTTCGTCGGCCATATTGGATCCGCCATTTTGAATTTTGAAAATCCGATTGCAGATTCATAATCAGCGACCTCAAAAACCCCTGAGTAACAAAATTCAAGCGAATCGAGTAAATTTTTAAAATTTTCGTCGGCCATATTGGATCCGCCATTTTGAATTTTGAAATTCCGAGAACATATTCGTGATAAGAGACCTCAAAAACATGTAAACACTAAGTTCTATTACATTTCATAGCTATTGCCTGAATCGGTGCACTATAAAAAAAAATAATTAATTTTTTCTCAAATTAGCGCCATTTTGAAGCCGCCATTTTGTTTTTTTTATTTCCGCTATTGCATATTTTGAAAGTTTAATAAGTTTGTGCCAATTTGTGACACTTGTATTCATTTGAAAAAAAATGTTTTCAGTAAGAAATAATTATTAAAAAAAAAAAATTTTCATTTTTTTCGCAATTTGGTGCACAAAATTCGCCATATTTAATTTTCTATGCGATAAATTTAAAATCTGAGCACGGAATCTTGTAGAGCGACCCCGAAAACATAAAGAAACGCTTCAGTTATTTTCAGGGAGCATGTTTAGTATATAAAATTATATCTTAAAGTAAACACAAAATTTCAAAGGTTTCAGGCGTTAATGGGTTAAACTATTGAGATACAAAATCTGTTTTATATTGAGACATTTAATTACTTCTCGTGTCTCATTTTAAGACATTAAAGGTAACTCAATGCATATAAGACACGTAAAACGACTTCTTAGGGTGAGACGGATACTCGAAACACATTTCGTGTCTCAAAATGCATTGCTAAATGTGTAAGACACTTTGAAACGTCTTAAATTGAGACACATATCTGTTTCAAATATGTGGACTAAGACATCTTATGTGTTTCAAATATGGGACAAAACGTCTCAAAATGAGACACTTGTTTTTGCAGTGTAATACACTCGCCATTAGACCTTTTTTGGACTAATACACTTTCAATCAGCCCTTTTCAGGGCTAATGCACTCACAATCAGCCCTTTTGAGGGTTAATAATTTGAAATTTTGCGTTTTTTACGAGTTTAATGTACAAAACACAATTTTATGGTGTTTTTTATGGTTTTTAACCACTTTTTATGGTTTTTTGCATTTTTCTCGAAAACTATCAAATTTAGGAAAAAATAGTGAAAACAAAAAATGTGTATTTTTGTAAAATGTATATCTTTTGTATGAAACATTTTTCAAAATTTTGCGTTTTTTACGAATTAAATGCAAAAAAACACAATTTTATGGTGTTTTTTATGGTTTTTACCATGAAAATCAAATTTGCGCAAGTTTTCACTATCATTTTCGTAATCAGCGCACAAAATTACGTAAGTATACGTAATTTCATTAAAATCCGACGGGGGTGCTATACGAAACTCCACCCGAAATTCCTAAAACTACACCAATTTTATTGTTGTACTAAAATAACATTACTTTTTTCTGTGTATATTTTCTTTACAAAAATTTCATTACGGAATTCTAGAGAAACCACATTTTAATTACGCATAAAAATATATTCTATAAAATAATTGTTGCAAACAATGAATATGAGACAAGTCACACCCAGAAAGTCTCCCCCGGACAAGTCCTCCCAGAACAAGTCTCCACAGAGACATAACTCCCCATGGGACAAGTCTTCCCAGGGACATCTCTCCCCAAATGTAAATATTAAATGTAAATAATGCCATGAGTGGACAAGTCTCCCCAGGACATCTCTCCCCAGTAAAAAATTGTTTATTAAAACAGTGACAAATTCAGGACAAGTCTCCCCAGGACAAATCTCCCCGGGACATCTCTCCCCAGTAAAAAATTGTTTATTAAAATCGTGCCAAATTCAGGACAAGTCTCCCCAGGACAAGTCTCCCCGGGACATCTCTCCCCAGTAAAAAATTGTCTATTAAAACAGTGACAAAATCAGGACAAGTCTCCCCAGGACAAGTCTCACCGGGACATCTCTTCCCAGTAAAAATAATTTACTAAAATTGTGCCAAATTTAGGACAAGTCTCCCCGGGACATCTCTCCGCAGTAAAAAATTGTTTATTAAAATCGTGCCAAATTCGGGACAAGTCTCCCCAGGACAAGTCTCCCCGGGACATCTCTCCCCAGTAATAAATTGTTTATTTAAACAGTGCCAAATTCAGGACAAGCCTCCCCAGGACAAGTCTTACCGGGACATCTCTCCCCAGTAAAAATAATTTATTAAAATCGTGACAAATTCTGGACAAGTCTCCCCAAGACAAGTCTCTTCGGGACATCTCTCCCCAGTAATAAATTGTTTATTTAAACAGTGCCAAATTCAGGACAAGCCTCCCCAGGACAAGTCTTACCGGGACATCTCTCCCCAGTAAAAATAATTTATTAAAATCGTGACAAATTCTGGACAAGTCTCCTCGGGACATCTCTCCCCAGTAAAAAATTGTTTATTAAAACAGTGACAAAATCAGGACAAGTCTACCCAGGACATCTCTCCCCAGTAAAAAATTGTTTATTAAAACAGTGCCAAATTCAGGACAAGTCTCTCCAGGACAAGTCTCCCCGGGACATCTCTCCCCAGTAAAAAATTGTTTATTAAAACAGTGCCAAATTCAGGACAAGTCTCTCCAGGACAAGTCTCCCCGGGACATCTCTCCCCAGTAAAAAATTGTTTATTAAAACAGTGATAAATTAAGGACAAGTATTCCCAGGACAAGTCTCCCCGGGACATCTCTCCCCAGTAAAAAATTGTTTATTTAAACAGTGCCAAATTCAGGACAAGTCTCCCTGGGACATCTCTCCCCATTAAAAAATTGTTTATTAAAACAGTGACAAATTCAGGACAAGTCTCCTTAGGACAAGTCTCCCCGGGACATCTCTCCCCAATAAAAAATTGTTTATTAAAACAGTGCCAAATTCAGGACAAGTCTCTTCAGGACAAGTCTCCCCGGGACATCTCTCCCCAGTAAAAATTATTTTTTAATGGGGAAGTCTACTGTGACAAGGAAAAGAATAGGCCGATTTTTGCAGATTTTTTTTCTAACAAAATACGACTTCGACATTAAATTAAATTAAACCGTCGTATATTATATGTGACGCTCCACGAGAAAAGGGACCTTAGCTGCAAAAAAATTAATTTTGAGTTATTTATATCATTCCGTACTTTTTGAGTTGCTCTTTCAATTTTGTTTTTTTTAGGTGCACTAACCCATTAACGCCTGAAACTTCGGAAATTTTGCGTTTAATTAAAGATTTAATTTCATATACTAGAAATGCTTCATGCAAGTAACTGAAGTGTTTCTTTATGTTTTCTGGGTCGCTCAAAATAATGATTAATTATTAAAATAAATAATTATTTCTTACTGAAAACGTTTTTTTCACACGAATACATGTGTCACAATTTGGCACAAACTTATTGAAGTTTCAAAATATACAAAAGCGAAAATAAAAAAATAAAATGGCGGCTCCAAAATGGCGCTAATTAAAGGAAAAAATTATTCAATTTTTTTATGGTGCACCGATATTTACCATGGCTATGAAATCTAACAGAACTTAGTGTTTATATGTTTTTGAGGTCGCTCATGATGAATATAATCGTATTTTCAAAATTAAAAATGGCGGATCAAATATGTCCGACAAAATTTTTTGAAATTTACTTGATTAGCTTAAATTTTGTTACTCAGGAGTTTTTGAGGTCGCAGATTATGAATCTGCAATTGTATTTTTAAAATACAAAATGGCAGATCCAATATGACGGACAAAAATTATTTAAATTTACTAGATGCACTTGAAGATTTCCTATCTGTCATCTCAAATTGTTTCATCAACATTTTCACGTTTTAAGTTTAAAAATATTAAGTCTTATAATAGAACAGTGTTAAAAGAAATTTTCAAAGCTAAGCCAGTTAGATTTGGAACAACAATTTTTTGATTGTGTTCTTCTGATGGATTTTCTTTGTATTTTGCCTTATTCTGACTATTCTGACTAATAGATGGTCATCATTTTAAAATTTCAGGCGAATAGAATTGATAAAATAATTTTTGTCCGACATATTGGATCCGCCATTTTGTAATTAGAAAATCCAGTTGCAAATTCATAATCTGCGACCCCAAAAACCCCTAAGTAACAAAAATTAAGCGAATCGAGTAAATTTTTAAAAAATTTAGCGGCCATATTGAATCCGCCATTTTGAATTTTGAAAATCCGATTATATATTCGTCATGAGCGACCTCAAAAACATATAAACATTATGTTCTGTTAGATTTCATAGCCATGGTAAATATCGGTGCACCATAAAAAGAATTGAATAATTTTTTCCTTAAATTAGCGCCATTTTGGAACCGCCATTTTGTTTTTGAATTTCCACTTTTGCATAGTTTGAAAGTTGAATAAGTTTTTGCCAAATTGTGACACTTGTATACGTGTGAAACAAATGGTTTCAGTAAGAAATAATTATTTAAAATAATTTTTAAATTTTTTTTTGCAATTTGATGCACAAAATTCGCCATATTTAATTTTCTTTGCAAAAAATTTAAGATCTGAGCCCGGAATCTTGTACAGCGACTTCGAAAACATAAAGAAACACTTCAGTTACTTGCACAGAGGATTTTCTGTATATGAAATTAAATCCTTAATTAAACACAAATTTTTTGAGGTTTTAGGCGTTAATAGGTTAAATAAAAAAGATATCAACAAAATCCTTTATCAGACGAGAGTCAATACTATGTAGATGACAACCATATTTTGTTTTTTTGGTTTAGATCACCAAGACGTGAGATTTCATGTACACGGTTAGTGCACCTAAAAAAGGACAAAATTGCGCTTGAAGGAGTGCCACCACGGCAATTTTGAATATTTAGACTTAAAATTTTTTTTACAAATACTTCAATAAATAATATAGGACGATTTAATTTAATGTCGAAGTCGTATTTAGTTAGAAAAAAAATCCGCAAAAATAGGCCTATTCTTTCCCTTATCACAGTAGACTTCCCCTTAATAAATAATTTTTACTGGGGAGAGATGTCCGGGAGAGACTTGTCCAGAATTTGTCACAGTTTTAATAAACAATTTTTTACTGGGGAGAGATGTCCCGGGGAGACTTGTCCAGAATTTGCCACGATTTTAATAAATTATTTTTACTGGGGAGAGATGTCCCGGGAAGACTTGTCCTGAATTTGTTACTGTTTTAATAAACAATTTTTTAATGGGGAGAGATGTCCTGGGGAGACTTGTCCTGAATTTGTCACTGTTTTAATAAACAATTTTTTACTGGGGAGAGATGTCCTGGGGAGACTTGTCCACTCATGGCATTATTTACATTTAATATTTACATTTGGGGAGAGATGTCCCTGGGAAGACTTGTCTATGGGAAGACTTGTCCCATGGGGAGTTATGTCTCTGTGGAGACTTGTCCGGGGGAGACTTTCTGGGTGTGACTTGTCCCAACCCCCAAACAATTATTTTATACTACCCAAGTAGCACGTAATATTGGGAACATTCCAGCAATATGCCACAACATTGAGGCAATATTGGTAATGTTAAGGCAATGTTCCCAATATCGCTGTAATATTACGTGCTACTGGGGTATTATTATTTTTCTTATCCAAAAATACATTAAATATTAAATTAAAAAAAAATTTAATATGGATACAGCGCTGTTTCCAGCGCTGGATCCAGCGTACGTTCGCGATCTGGTCCCAAATTCCAGTGTTAGTCCCAGCGTAGGATCCAGTGTTAAATCCAGCGCTGGAATCTACGCTGGTTTCGTCGTTTTTTTCCACCGTTTGAATAAACGTTGGATACAGCTATGGAACCAACGCTGATTTTTTTGATAGGGGCAAGGCTTTTGCCACCATTTCGACGCTTTCTTGAAGGTTGGTTATCTGGGATAGTGGAAGGTGGAAAATCAGCAGAAATTACGGCAGGATCTTGGCTATTTTTTATAAAGAGACAAAACATAAAATAACAAAAAACACCCCAAGTTATGTTTTAATTAATTTTTAAGTGATAGGTTATAAAAATAAAAATTTTTTACACAATTTAGTTTATTTGAATCTATATACAAATAATTTATTCATTAACCTTGTTGATGGAATATTTTCTTCTAGTGGTACATTTTCAACATTTTCTTCTAATTCTTCTTTACTTTTTTTACCATTTCTCGACATCTTAAAAACCTTTTTATACACTGAGGAATTTGACAGCTAATGTTACATTCAAACGAATTTAAATGTCAAATCGATCGAATGTAAACAACGAGACGAGACGATTAAAAACAAATGATCTACGAGTTTTCTCGATCGCCACAACTTTTTAAGAACCGAGAGAAGTGGACCGAGTTTAACGATTTTCTCGGCTCGAATGAAACACTAATTTATTTAAAAATAAAAATTATGAATTTAAAAAAAATAATTAATAAACAATTATTAATAAATTATACTTAATGAATTTTAATAATTATTAATTTATAGGATGAATTTATCATTTGGTTTGTATATATATTATATTAATAATAATTATTATTTTATATTAAATTAGCTTAAAGTGAGAAAATGATTCGGAGAGATTGTTAAATTTAACACCTTCAATATTTAATAACTATTTTTTAAACATAATTAATAAATTTGAATAAAATATTTATTAAATAAATATTAATTATTACTTATACATTTGAAAACAAAAATTATAACCTTTATTAATATTATAAAATTAAGGAGGCAGAAAGGAGCGACAACCTCCAAAAGAAAAATGAATTAATCATAAAACCAAAAATTATATTTTTCAAAATTTTTTAAGTTTTTCTATACTTGAAATTATATTATTTTTATCATTTTCACTTTCAAATTAATCAAAATGACTATAATACCTCATTATGTTATGTATAAATATGTTGTATATATAATAAATATGCTCATTATTTTTTTAATATATAATAATATTTTTAATTACAGTAATTTTATTGTAATTTCTTTTGAATAAAATTAACCTTACAAAATAGGTCAATTTTAAGAAAAACTGACGAGGCCCTGACCAGTTTTTCCCTAAGTAGGGCATTGATCGGGAACAGCGTCACACACTAGTCAGGCACTGGTCAGTTTCTCTACCCAGAGCCACACCAGAGATCGGGAAAACTGTCCTATCAGGCCCACATTTTAATTTCTGCACGGGTAGCATACAGATTTCGGATTGTTTCGTACTTCTTTCGGATTAAGATTTTGCCACACTTAGTTTCAAATTGTTGCGGACTGATTCCGTATTCTTTACGTATTGATATCGGATAATTCCGTACTTATTTTAGAAGAATTCTTCACCGGTCATAAATTCGGATTGTTGCGGACTAATTACGGACTGAATTCGCAGACATTCAGGATTACTCCGGAGTGTTTTCGGATTCAGGTTTTCGTTCGGATTGATATCAGACTATCGCGGATCATTTTCGGACCTTTTTCGTACAATTTTCGGACTAATCCGTACTAATCTGTCCGTATTTAATCCGGAATTAGTCCGAAATTTTTACTAGGGAACGAGTGTATTGAAATCGATTGAAATGGATTACAAGTATAGCTGAATTCTTGAAATCATTTTAATCCAAACGAATGACATTATTTTGTCCATCAATAAATTTATTCTAATCACAGTAATCTATTTGAACACACTTAAATTCAGTTGAATTCCTGTTAACATTTCAAATCTGTTAAAATGATGAAAAATGATATCAATTTAATCCAGTTTAATGCTTTTTGGAAATTTTAAAAAGTGAAATTATTTGAATCCTTTCTTGAACATAAACATTTGTTGACATTTTAATTTTTTTGGATTAAAATAGATTAAACTGATTACAAATTGCTATGAATTCTCAATCATTTTAATCCAAACCAATGTCGTTTTCGTCCTTTTTGTGATATCATTTTAATTCATTTTAATACACACCTTCTTACCGGGACCTTTACGTGTAACCATACCTCAACCTTAAGGTGTAACCTTACCTCAACCGTAAGGTGTAACCTAACTACAACCTTTACGTGTAACGTTACTAGCATGGCGGAACTTTTTAGCTCTCCATAAGTTCACTTCAAGTTTTCTTCGTAACCTTACAAAACCAAACTTACCATAGCGTTACAGTGTTATGTTGTGCTATGTGGGTGAACTAAAATAATAATTTTTAACCTGTTTTTTAAACAATTTTAGTTGCAAAAGAAGGGTTAAAAAAGTATAAGTCCGACATTTTGTTATTTTTCAATGAAAATTTTTTATTTTAGTTCCGGCTGTAACCACTTATCTATATTTTAATAATCCGTTTGAATTTTGTGATTCCGATTGTTTTGACTGAAGATATCATGTCAACCAGATTTTCGAGTTTTTTTCAAGTCACTATTTCTTCGCTATTAACAACAAAAAAAATAGAAAAAAATTTTTTTATTTAGTTTAATATATGTGTAACAATATGTAAAAATTTTAAAATGTTTAAATAAATTTCACTATGAAAAAAAAATTCTTCGAAATACGTGCTAAAGACCCAGACTGTCCCCTTAATTTAGTTATCGATATCTTCATGTTTTATAGTTATGAAAAATTTAATTTGTAGTTTTATGTAAAATGTTTTTTATTTGATTCGGACTGGTTACCCAGTGGGCACAGGGACGTCTAAAAGACGTCTTAAAGACGTCCCTTCTTGTCCGCGGACGATTCGGGAACAATGATGGCAATGTCTCTGAGTCATCAAAAAGACAGCTAAAAGACGTCTAAAAGACGTTCTATGTCTGGTCCAAAAGACGTCCAAAAGACTTCTAAAAGACATAAAAAAGGACGTCTAAAGTACGTCTAAAAGACGTCTTTTGGACGTCTAAAAGACATAAAAGGGACGTCTAAAAGACGTCTTTAAGACGTCTTTTGGACGTCCTTTTTACATTCCTTCAGATCTTAAATAAACATTTCTTTTATAACATTTTCTAATTTGAAATTCAGTAATATTGTATTAAATTTATTTTAAGACTGAATCCATTTCAAATCAGGCAGGTCGACTAACTTCAAGTTATAGATTTTGCTGTCGCTAAAATATGTTATTGTACATGAAAAATAAAGAGACACGTATTTTTTTATTTTTCAAAAAAGATAAATTTAAAGAAGTTACGCACATTTGAACTTTGAGTGGTAAAACTCGAATGAATAGTGAAAAAAAATTTTTTGCTTGTCATTTTTTTTCTTTTGAGTATAATTTAATTTTCTTTCTTGGGTCTTGTAGATGGTCTTGTTTTCTTCAAAATCCAGTTTGAAATTTGAAAAAATATTTAAAATTATAAAAATAGGGGATGATTTTCTGAAAATAAATAAGATCAATTTTCTCAAAAACACCACCTTTTTTTCTATCCAAATTTTTACTACAAGTTCTTAAAATAATTATGAACATTTCCTGTGAATTTCAAGCGGGCTAAACCATTCTGGCAATCAGGAGAATTTTTTTTTTGAAATATCTATTTTTGCAAATTTTTAAATTGTTAACGTTCACGCCAACAATGTTATAGCGATTCATTTGTTTTTAAAAATGCAAGTTAACAATTTGAAAATTTGCTAAAATAGATATTTAAAAAAAAAATTCTCCTGATTGCCAGAATGGTTTAGCCCGCTTGAAATTCACAGGAAATGTTCATAATTATTTTAAGAACTTGTAGTAAAAATTTGGATAGAAAAAAAGGTGGTGTTTTTGAGAAAATTGATCTTATTTATTTTCAGAAAATCATCCCCTATTTCTATAATTTTAAATATTTTTTCAAATTTCAAACTGAATTTTGAAGAGGACAAGACTATCTACAAGACCCAAGAAAGAAAATTAAATTATACTCAAAAGAAAAAAATGACAAGCAAAACAATTTTTTTCACTATTTATTCGAGTTTTACCACTCAAAGTTCAAATGTGCGTAACTTCTTTAAATTTATCTTTTTTGAAAAATAAAAAAATACGTGTCTCTTTATTTTTCATGTACAATAACATATTTTAGCGACAGCAAAATCTATAACTTGAAGTTAGTCGACCTGCCTGATTTGAAATGGATTCAGTCTTAAGTTTAATTTTATTTTTTCTAAAATGTGGAGAAATAATGAAAAAATTCCTACGAAGCTGGGATCGAACTCGGATACCTTGGGCTTGAAACACTGCGCCTTAAGCACCTCAGCCGTTCAAGACAGATATGAACCTCTACAAAGTTAACGATCTCACTTGTCAATGAAATGAATTTAACTTAGAAAAATTCCAATGAATTTCACATTCAAAAATTTCTAAGTCCAAGTTGCACTTAGAAAATAATATTTTCTATTTTCAAATGTTGAATGAAAAAGACGTCTTTTAGACACCTTAAAGACATCTAATGGCCAAGACATAGAACATGAATAGGACGTCTTTAAGACGTCTTAAAGACGTCTTTTTGTACAAGTCCAAAAGACGTCCGCAAAAAGACATCCTTAGGACGTCTTTTGAACAAGGGTGCCCACTGGGTATATTTTTGTCAGTAATTGGTCCGTAAAGTCCGCATTTTTAAATACTTTCACTGGTTCGAACTTCTATTATTTATTTTCAAACACCAGAAAATATTCCCAATAATGTTATAAATAGGTATATTATATATCAATTTCTAGAACATTGTTTCATTTGAATATTAAACAATTTTTGAAAAATAAAAAAAATCTCCCACAGAGCCATCTGTTAACAATGTTTAGAAGTTGCAAGCGACTTTCCGAACGGTTACTGTTTCATTTATCTGAAATTTTCAATAAATATTTTTACTGTTCCGACTCTTTTAGTCTTTTATTCTCGCGGTACAAACATTTTTTGTCATATTATTAAATAATTAATTACTTTTTAAATAAAATTAACAAAAGAGAATATTAATGCAAGTAATTTCCCGCCCAATTTGTGAATCTATCGGAAGTGTTGTCGGTTGTCGGTCAATTCTCCAATCTCCAGTAAAAAAAACATGGTGTCAATATAATCACCCGCGAATTTCAGCTCTCAAATTTCTTTCATAATCTTAAAAAGAAGTACTAATTTATCAAAAAGTTTACTCACTGAACAATTCAGTACATTTATCGGTTACTTTAATCAATAAATATCAAAAGAATTATTTTACTTTAAGCAAATTTCGAAAAGATTTTAGTTAACGTGGTGTGAATGTTTTTTTCATTGCCGGCTCAAATTATTTTCTCGTCCACGTGCGTTTACTATATTATTCTCTGTTTCAATCAGAACAAGATTTTCAAGTATAAGCAGCAAGTTTACGTGAAAAGGTAAGAAATTTTTTTTTTATCTTTAATATTAAGAATAACCAAAAAACTGTCATATTCCATTTTCTCCCCTTCTCCACCCCTTTGTCCTTGAAATTTTTCTTAATAACGAATTTTTCAAAATACTTATTTCTAAAATGATAATATTGAAATCGGTATTTAATTTTGAATGTTGAAAAATTATTGTCATAGGCATAATTTAATTAAAGATTTATTTTTTATTTTTTTTTAATTTTCTAATTATAGAGAATTCTATAATTTTAATTTTCTATAAATAAAGAAAACAACAAATTTATGGATAACTGTTCTATTTTACTTGATGGTATGTTTTGTTACATCAGCTTAAATACTTTGTTTTCAAAGTCTTCGATCCCCTTGGCAATGCTGAGACATGAAATATTGTTTCTTTTATCTAAGAAAATTGTCACTATACAAAATGGATATTACGATCTATATTTAAAACGAAGGAGGGGATGATTATCACAAAATTGTCGCGACGATTTTTCTTTTCTTTTTTTTTGTCAGATTTTTACGAAAATCTGTTATAGCTGTTAATTATTTAATTATCGCAATTTTATATAATGGTATTCGATAATTAGCTTGATGTATAATTATATTTATATATGTATACATTTTATACTATTGTAATAACGCTGCAGTACTGAAAAATGTTTCAATTTCCCTAAATTATTAACTCCAAGTATATAATCAATTACTTTACAAAGTGCAATTTTAGAAGCTTTTGCATGTACTTTTTTTTAAAAGTGAATAATTCCCAATTTTCATTTTTTTTTCTTTTGGAAAATATATATGTTTCGCTTAATAATTAAAGCATACACGTTTTTTTTTAATTTTAGGAAAAACATTCAGCAATTTATTTTATTGAAATGTGATGATAGGTAATATATCATAAAAAGAATCTCCGTGATATTTATCCTTCTATATTAACTATTGCAATTATCAATTTTTAACAATTAATGAAGTAAATAATTATTTACATCAATTACAATTTTCCATCAATCACGGTTCAATAGATACTAATTAATATACATACAATTCTTATCCGCCATGTATAATAGTTAACGTGATGTTTATTACAATTATCATTATTCTTATAAGATAATTATTCAATGCCAACAAGTTTGAGATTAATAATTCTCGGTGAATGTCTTCTTAAAATTCAAGTTAAATTTTCAAGTTAAATTTTCAAGTCTACATTCAGGTCTAGCGTGTGTTTCCAAATATTGAATTTCTGCTTTTTTTTATAAATAAAAATTTTTTTTTACATGAAAAGAAAAATATTGCACAAAATGCTGCAAACTTTAATAGAAATTTAATTCTTTTTCTTAATTTCTAACAACATTTCATTAAAAAATATTATTCACGTTTGAAAAAAATTAATTTGTTAAAAAAGATTTACATTGATTTCTTAGAATTAAATTAATTCATTAAAATTGTTAAAAAATTAATTTGACTAAATTAAAATTTAGTCAAAATAATGAATTTTCACTAAAATAAAAATCAACGATAAATCTAGCTCTTTTTTTAAAAATAACCAGATTTAATAAATAGATTTTCAAAGGAGAAAAGAATTTAAAAAAAATTTCAAAGAACGTTAAATATAATTTAAAAAAAATAAATTTATAAAAATTGACTATTCTAAAAATATTAAAAGTTTTTTGTGCCTCTTTGGACGAGATAGTTAAAAACGTTCGTGTCGTAAAATAATCGCAAATTAAAAAAAAATAACTTATAATTGGTGGATTCCACGTCAGTTCAACACACTTATTTTCATGACTTGTTGGGATTTGGCTGTAATTTTGTAAATTCATTACTTTTATAGTGATAAACAACTGCACCAAATATTTTTTCAAAATTTTGAAAATTACCAAAAATATGGCATTTTCAAAATTTTTGTCTTCTTTTTTTGAAAGTGCTATAACTTTGGTTCTAATTAACCGATTTTGGATTTTAAAAAAAGGATTTCTTTGGTTTTAAGTATATTTTAAGTTAAAATTAAAATAAAATAAAAAAATTCAAAAATTTTTTTTTTTTTTTGAAATTTTGAAAAATTAAAAATCCGTTTTTGAAAAAACATCATCTTCGATTTTTTTCAAAATTTTACTAAATGTTAGAGCAAATGTGCTTTACATGTCCTGTAAGTTTTATCTTGGGATCTCAAAGGGATTCGGAGTAAAAAAATAAAACGTAACCACAAATTACGAACATATGGGGCAAAATTCCTCACCTGCCCAGGTAAAAAAATGAATTTTCTCTAAACTTTGCTAGAATGTTATTATTATTATTAGTAGAAGTGTAAATATAAATTTTTTTTGAATTTGATAAAATATTTTTTGAGTTATGGAGTTTCAAAATTTTGATTTTTTTGAAAATATATTTTTTTTCGATTTAATACCTATATTTATAAGTAAAATTAATCAAATTTAAAGTATGAATAGTGGTTTTTAAAGGGGTTTTCACGGGCTATAAGCTGGTGATGAAAAAAAAGTTGTTTTCTGTCAATTTGACCTTGAAATTCAAGGTCAAATTCTTAATTTCAATATACAGTAGAACCTGGTTAATACGATCCCGTTTAATACGATTTCCCGCTTAAAGGGATGTCAAAGTCGATGTGATTTTCCCATTGAAGCTCAATGCAAAAATCCAATCCACTTTGACACCGCCTTAAGACGCTCATTTATGGTGGTCCCTGCAATTAAAGACATACATTTTATATCCCACCTAATACTTTTTCCCGCATAAGACGCATTCTTAGTGCGGTCCCTACAGAATCGTATTAACCAAGTTCTACTGTATCTCAAAATCGGTGTTTTTTAATTTTTTCTAACCTATCCCAATCGAAAGCTTACCTTTTTTCATATGAGCCATGTAAAACTCAGAGTGGGACCATAGATCTTTTTGAAGAAATTAATTATAAATCATCATTTTCTATGTAAAATAAAGATAAATTATTATTTTCCTCAAAAATTCTCATGGTCCCACTCTGATTCTTACATGGCTCATAGAAAAAAGGTCACCAGCTTATAGCCCGTGAAAACCCCTTTAAAAACCACTATTCATACTTTAAATTTGATTAATTTTACTTATAAATATATTAAATCAAAAAAAATATATTTTCAAAAAAATCAAAATTTTGAAACTCCATAACTCAAAAAATATTTTATCAAATTCAAAAAAAATTTATATTTACACTTCTACTAATAATAATAATAACATTCTAGCAAAGTTTAGAGAAAATTCATTTTTTTACCTGGGCAGGTGAGGAATTTTGCCCCATATGTTCGTAATTTGTGGTTACGTTTTATTTTTTTACTCCGAATCCCTTTGAGATCCCAAGATAAAACTTACAGGACATGTAAAGCACATTTGCCCTAACATTTAGTAAAATTTTGAAAAAAATCGAAGATGATGTTTTTTCAAAAACGGATTTTTAATTTTTCAAAATTTCAAAAAAAAAATTTTTGAATTTTTTTATTTTATTTTAATTTTAACTTAAAATATACTTAAAACCAAAGAAATCCTTTTTTTAAGATCCAAAATCGGTTAATTAGAACCAAAGTTATAGCACTTTCAAAAAAAGAAGACAAAAATTTTGAAAATGCCATATTTTTGGTAATTTTCAAAATTTTGAAAAAATATTTGGTGCAGTTGTTTATCACTATAAAAGTAATGAATTTACAAAATTACAGCCAAATCCCAACAAGTCATGAAAATAAGTGTGTTGAACTGACGTGGAATCCACCAATTTCAAGAGCCGTACAAAAAAAAAATTTTCTATAAATTCGTTTAAAAATTTAAAAAAAACGTAATTTTTGAAAAAAAGACTGGCGTTATTGCAGATTTTCAATTTTTGCAGATAATACTTAGTCACTTATTCAATATTGTATTCAGTACGTGTACAATATGTTGTTACAAAATACAGAATACAGTCATGAACTCGTTAATCTTAAGCGCTATTTACAATTCCATGTAAAATCTAGCTCAATAATTAATCATTCCTAATATTTAGCTAAATTACTTATTACAGGATAATTATTTATACATAGTATAAGTATGCGCTAATGATGGAATTTCCGTCGTTTTTTTTTTCTTTTTCTTTTTTTTATCATAAAAAATAAAAATACTGGGTCGTTTAATTCAAATCGAATCACCGTTTTCTTTTATTTCACATTTTTTCTTTCTATTTCATAAATAAAAATTATTACTTCATTCCAAAGCAAACCACTTGTATGTATCACAAATATAAATGATAACTTCAGACACGATTTGAATTAATTATCCAGTTTTATCACTAAACAGTGGAAAATCCTTCATTGGATTTTTATTATTCCTGCTCAAAGAATGTGCAAGTAATAAGAAAATATCACGCTAAAAACTAATTTATAAATTATTCGTTTTTTTCTAAAAAATAAGAAAAAAGAGAAATTATTTTTACGCCGGAAATATTAAAACCGATTGTGAAATGGAGAAAAGAGAAATCTAACGTCTAAATTAATTAAAAAGAATAAATTTACATTAAAAAAAACAAAAATGTACAGATCTCACTCTTACAAATTGTAGATATTAGAGATAAACGATTGGAATGAATATAATAATGCATCGAACACATTTAGGTACATTCTAAAAATAGTGAAAGAACAGTGTTTAGTGAAACACTTTTTTTTTTAATAATACAATGTGTAAACTTATAAAATGTGAAATTCGCTAGTAAAAAGAATACTTATTCATTCCAATCGTAATGTGAAACAATCGTTAATGATTTTACGTTCTTGGAAAGACTTTCAACAACTAAAATCATTTTGATTATATAACTTAAATAAATTCTAAGCTAAATTATATATAACTTGTTCCAATTTTGTGGAATTCTTTTCTCTTTAAATTTCGTAGCTCTGCTACGTTTTACCTAGAAGAAAGATGCCTTGTTAATTACAATTTTGGGATAACTTAATTGTTAAGAATGAGACAAATCAATTGTTGAAATTGACTCATTTCCCAAAAGCAAGCGTAGCCTTTTAACAGGCGGTGGAGGAGGATTAAAATCAAGTCCACGTCTTTTGTGTCGCCTTTCACGATTTCGAGTTTTATGCTTTTTTCGTCGCCTTGTATTTTCAACACCTTCAAGTTCAACGACTTCGTACTCGGGCTCATAACTATCTTCACTGAGACTTGTTCCTGATTCCATATTGTCATCGACAACTGGCGATCGTTTCACGCGTAATGTTAATTTTAATCTTCCGCTTGTTTTCTCCGGTGTTGTCGGATACACTGGACAATTCGTATTTCCATTTTGCCACTGATAATTTGGCAATGCTGGAACCTTGAGAAAACTCTTCTCATTATGAATGATCATCCTAGAAAAGAGAAATTAAGATAAATTCACAAATGTTTTTAATAAAATTTCAAATTATACTATTTGCTCTCCAACAATTTTCATTTTTCTCTCATTTTTTGTTTTACAATTTTTAAATTTTTAATGACCTTAAGGAAAGAGTTTGACTACATTTTTAACTAGGTATATAAAGAAAATGATTTACATCTTCCATAAAATTATTTTTATAATAATTTTTAGAGAGGAAATCAATGGTCAGAAAATATTCTGATCCTTTTTCTTATTTTTATTTTTATAAATTTATTTTTATTTTATTTTTATAAATTTATAGATTTTAAAATCCATCTGTAATTTTGTAGAAAATATTCTTTTTTTATTCACAAAAAAATTGCCGGATGAAAAAAAATTATTTTTATTATTTTTCAAGTATTTTTTTTTTAAAGACTTTGTTTTTAGGTTGAAAATTGTAAAAAAACCATTGTTATTCAATTTTTTTATATGGAAATTTACGTGTTCATTTTTCTAACTTATTTTAAATCATAAAAATAATTGAGTAATAATGGTTTTTTAAGCATTTTCAAAATAAAAAACAATGTTTTTTTCAAAAAAATGCTTCACAAATAATAAAAATCATTTTTTTCATTCGGCAATTTTTTGTGAATACAAAAACATATTTTCTACAAAATTACGGATGGATTTTAAAAAATCTATCACTTTTTAAGAAAAATAAAAATCCAAAAAGGGACAGCATTTTTTTTACCGTTTTTATTTTCCGACCATTGATTTCCTCTCTAAAAATTACTATAAAAATAATTTTATGGAACATTTAAATCATTTTCTTGATATAGTTAAAAATGTTGTCAAAGTCTCACCTTAAAGTTTTCAACGAAATTTATTTTCCCACTTAAATATTTTCAAAAATTACTGTACTAAATTAAAAAATAAATAAAAAATTTTTACTTAGTTTCAATTTTACGTTGGTAAAGTTCACAAAGTTTATAATCAACGATTTATATAAAAATATATTTTTCTGTTCAAATTTTTATATATTTATGTATAAAAAATGTTTTTCATAATTTTTTGTTCAATAATTGGAAAAAAAATGTCTAAACAATTTTATTGTTTTTGTCAAGAAATTATAGAAATAGTTGATCATGAACGTTGTGAATTTCACTGACGTTAACCCTTTGAGGACCAAATTTTTTCTTAAAAAATCGCGATTTTTGATTTTTAAGGAAACTTTTCAGGGACAGTTATTGAAGTTTTTATTTGAAGACCAGTGTCTGTCATACGAAATTTTTCAGACTATGTGAAAATTATTGTTTCAATATTCAGTTTTGAAAATTAAATAATTTATGCACGAGTTAATAAAAAAATGTTCATGTTGCCTGAAAGCAACACTGGTCCTCAAAGGGTTAAATTTTTGAATATAGAAAAAATTATATTTTGTACTAAAATTCAAATTGAACGAAGTAATAACAAAATTTCCGTTCCTTTAAATGTTCAAATATATTAGAAAATTAAAGAAGTTAAGTCCAAAATGTTGATCAACGAAAAAAAATTTGCTGAATTTATTCGAATATTTTTTTCAAGAAATATACAACAATTATTATTGAAAATATCAGTAGAAATCTGCAATTTTTTATATATATTTTTTTAATAATACACTTATTGAAATTCTTTTTTCGATGATTAATTTCGTTGTAAAAATTAATATTAGAATAGTTTTGTAAAAATTGAAAAAAAATTGAAAACTATGTATTGAAATAAGTTAAAATTGAAATATTTATACTTTTAAATTATTCAAATATATGTCTTTCAGATTTTTTACATATATTTATTTATTTATTTACAGAAAAATAATGAAACCGAAGTTTCGCAACGTTTCTAAAAATTGAAAATTAGAAAAGAATTTTTTTCAAAATTAAATCATATTCAATTTTTATGTTTCTAAATTTTTAAAGAATCAACTTTTTCTTGGTGGACAGTTATTTATAAATAATAAAAATGTAATGCCAAAGAATAAATATCGTCTCATCATTTTTCGCTTTTAAAAACGTTGAAGAATTCTGCCACATAAAAAATATTTGGTCCACAGAGTTAAAAAATTTGTATTCAAAATTATTAAAAAATATCTATTTCAAAATATTTGAAAACTTGTAAATTCAAATTTATTTGAAAATTAATTATATCTGAATTTATTTTTTACTGAAGTATTTTCTCCAAAGAATAACAAATTTGTATTCAAAGTTATTAGAAAATATTTATCTCAGTTTATTTAAGTATTCAAAATTATTAGAAAATATCTATTTCAAAGTATTTAGAAATTTGTAAATTCAAATTTATTTGTAATTTAATTATTTGAATTTATTTTTTACTGAAAAGTATTTTTTCCAAAGAACAAAAAATTTGTATTCAGTTATTGAAAAATTTTTTTCTACGAAGAATTTAAAAACAGTTATAAGTGGATTGCATTTAAATTCGATTTTTTAATACAGAAAAACGAAATGAAAAATATTTTTACTAGAATTCGATTTGCTGAAAGAAAATAAAGCAGGAAAAATAATAGAACAAAAAAGTAGCGAATTTTCTTGAAGCTGAATTAAATTTAATGAATTTAATTTTAAAAAAATTGTGTAATATTTAAATTTTGAAGAATACAATTCTCATTTTCCAAATAAAATTTTTCAAAATTGATGTAATTGATAATTTACCCATTTGGCTTCTCTTCGACTTTAATGGAACTTTTTCTCGACTGATTACTGCTATTAAAGTTATAACTTTTATCTTGTGTTGAGCTCTTAGTCCATTGATCATCAGAAATTAAATTCTCGGTTTTAATTTCCTCCTTAATATTCACTTTCGTCTCCTCTGGTATTCCCACATCTTCCCGTAAATTCGTCTCCTGAATTGGAGAACGTCTTTCAAATTTATGTCTCATCACCGATGACAAACTAACACTCTCAAGATTACTGTCCTTCTCGCTAAATTCATAAATATCGCCTTGAATTCCCGAATCATCATCGGCCGCGCCAACAACTGCTGTATTGATAATTTTATCGACATCCTTTTTTTGACTTCTCGTTAATCGACCACTTGGATTGGCAACATGCGCAAGTTTCTTTTTACTAGACGTTGTTCCTGTTGTTAAGCGACTTCGTGATTTTTTATTTCTTGATTTCGTTGATTTTCGACTTGATTTTGTTTTTTGCTCTTTACGTGGACGCAGTGAAACATCAAAATATTCACTACGTCTTGACAGTGATCTCTTTAATGTTAAATTTCGATTATCTTCCGATGTTTTAGTATTTATTGAATCGGAAATATTTGTTTCATCACAATTATCAATTCCAATTTCTGATTCTGATTCGGATAATCGATGAAGTTTTGCCTTTGATAATTCATTGTTTGTTTCAATGGGATTTATTTCGTGAAAACCCTCGGCAATCGATGGTTCCATTGAATTTGGGGAATTTTTCTCTTGCTCATACTTAACAAGTTCATCGCTGAATGTCTCCATTGTTAGGCCTAGAGAATTTTTCATATGAAAATCATCATTTGTTTCGTTAATATAAGTGGAAGTTTTTGGTGCTTTTCCATGTACGGGCGATTTTCGACAATTTGGATCAAGTGGAATTGAATTGTGTTTGGTGATTGTTTTATCGTAGAAAAATTGATTTAATGTTTCATCGGGTCGCGATGGTGATGAGGAATCCTTGAGTCTATTTACGTTTAGCACTTGATGATCACAGCGTTCAATTTTACATGTACTGACACAGAGATAGCCATTTTTTGTTTGTAAAACAGAATCATTTTTATCAATATTTTGTGAATTGTAAAGTTTTGAATGAGCAAAATTTTTACTCTCTTCAAATGAATGATGATGTTCTTTTTCGTATGAGGAATGTTCGGTGCTTTTGTTTTTTGTTTCTGAATTTGAGGGGCGGCAGTGAGCTGACAATCTGTCGTTGTAATTATTGCATCCACGTTGTTTTGGAATGTAATTTCCAGTGGCAGCTGATCTTAAATTTGGAATTTGTGTTTCATCGTTACGAATTGAATTTTCAATGTGATGATTGTGAGAATGAAATGTACAGTCACGTTCTTTTGATACTCGATCGGAATCTTCTTTCCTGTGTGACGCCTCAATTTCACTGTGATCCTCTGTCAAATCATCAAGTAATGAAGATGAGCTTTTATTTTGATTTGTTCGGCCTCTTTTCTTTTGAAGTCGTGAAGCACTAAAACGCTTCATATTATTTCTATTATTATTTCGTTCAGTCTTATTAACTTGCTTATTACGGAGATTTCTCGTTGCCGAACCAGCGACAGCGTTATTATTTTGTTGTCCTTGATTTTCCTGTGAATTCTCCTCATTATTCAACAAAAGTGGCTGTTGTTGAGCAATGTCCGAAAATCGACAGCCTTGTGCTATAAGTTCGGCATCGTATTTTGTTAAACCTTTTCTTCTTTCTTTCATGCATAAAGATTGAGGCGTTACCGCAGCATTACCAACTAGTAATTCATTTTTCTCAGTGAGAGTGCTTTCTATTTGCTGTTGTTTGTTTCTGTTCAAAGGCTGTTGTCGATGTTTTGTCCGGTTAATACGATTATCAGTTTCACGCAGTCGATAACCTGAAAAATGTTTTATTCAACCTCTATTTTTCAATTTAAAGAAAAAAACTATTTCAGTACAAAAATACTTAATTGAAAGTATTTCAAATTTTTTTTTAATTTCAATTTTCTTTAACGTTTGACACTTATTTCATTGCAAATATTTGTGATTAATTTTCTAATTACACTCACCAGACGATTGATCATCTCCAAGTTTCTGACTGGCGAATGCGCCTGTTCCACGCCTTTCACATGTTTCGCATTCACAATAGCAGTTTCCGTCGCCAAAAAAATCTTCGCCATAAAAACAAGTGATTTCTTCGCCTGCTTCGATATCTCGTAAGGCTTTAACGCAAGCTGTATCCCGACCAGTTGCAACAAACTGAAATAAAGTTACATTTCTCACTTTTCGAAAAATTTAATTTCTGTCTAATCCCTACTTTTATTTTTAGAAATAAAGTTTTATTCTGATTGTGATATTTTTTTTTTTAAACTTGTATTTTTCTCTTATTTTTTCTTTCCGTCTTTTTTAAGAAAAGGATTTTTTAAAGAAAAATTATTCAAACAAAAAAAGGTTGCCACAAAAATTTAATTTTGTTTTTCAAAAAAAAATTCAAAATTTAATTTTTTTTTTGTTTTTTTTTGTTTTTAATTTTTGTTTTTTTTTTGTTTTTTTTTTAATTTTTTTTTCCAGACAAAATTTTGACTTTTTCTCTGACCTTAAAGAATATTCTGATTCACTTTAAAAAATGAGTAGATTGATAACCCAGGTGGAAATATTCCCAGGAATATTTCCACAGTAAACAAATTTCTTTAATTGTCGAATTATTCCAAAAGCTCAATAATTTTATTAAAAATAAATACTTAATCTAGTATTTTTCAATAGAAATTAAGATTTTCAAAAAATTTCAAATTCATATCTTTTTCAAGTTCAACAACATATAATAATTAAAGATGAACGAGTGTTATCACTCGTTCATTAAAAATCATTATTTTATATTATAAGAATATTGTTATTGTAAGTTCTTCAAAATTATTTTCATCATTTCAATTAAACTATTATTTTCTAGAATTTGTAACTTAAATTCTTCTTTAAATCACTTATTTTTAATAATTTTTTAAAAGGATCTTTAAGAATTTTCAAATCCATTTGTTTACAATTAAATTTTACAAAATTTCAATTATTCGTAAATTCTTCAATTAAATATAATATTAGGAAATAAACACTTGAAATAATTTTAAAAAAAATTCAATTAAACTTTTTCAAAAAAAATTAGTTCTGCAGAATTGTTAGTTAAAAGTATAAAAAATTCAAATTTTCAAAATTTGAAACCTTTTCAAAATCCAATTATTTCTAAAAATTCATGCTATAATGCTTTTAATATTCAATTATTATCTACAATTTTAAATAAAAATGATTTTTAAATCAATTTTTATTCGAAAGTTCTACGAAAATTCAATTATTTAGGTAAATATAAAATTAAATAATTAATTGAATAATTGAATGCTTCTTAAAATTGAATTTTCATAAAGAATGTTATCAAGAAATTTTTGATTAATTGAATTCTTTTGACTAATTTTAATAAAAGTTTTATTAACATCGAGAAATTCTATTAAAATTGTATTAAAAATAATTTAAATTCTGCGATGAGTTTTATTATTTATAAAAATAATTAAATTTTATTAACAACACTTTTTTTAAATAATTGAATTCTTTTGTAAAATTTTATTAAAATAGTAGATATTGAAAATTTTTGAAAATAATTGAAATTTTGCCAAGAAATTTATTGAAATTTTTAATGATAATTGAATTTTGGAGAAGAATTTTATTATTTATAATAAAGATAATTGACATTTTGACGAAATTTTTTTTTAATTTTTGAACATACACTGAACTCTTGCTGTAATGTACTAGTTTCATGATGAGTTGGTAAGCGGGAAACGGGGGCCCTTAATGTTATTGTGACCTTGCTTCAAGGGTACTCTTGCTGTAATGGACAGCACATTCGAGTCCATTACAGCGAGAGTTCAGTGTAATTGAATTTCTGCGAAGAATTTTATTACTTTTGAAAATAATTGAATTTTTGCAATCATTTGTAACTTCTACAAAATTCAATTTCGTTTTTTAGTGTTTTAAACTAAAATTCTTCTATAAATTAGAGCTGTGCAAAATTCGATTCGAACTGAGTTTTGTTCGGTTTTGGGGCGCCGAAATGTCGAATGTCGAAAATTCAACATTTGAATCTCCTAGTTCGAATGTCGGATGTCGGAAACTAGCCTAATTCGAATGTCGGTTTTTCGACATTCGAACTGGACTGACTCGAATGTCGAATATTCGACAATGTCGAACTAGGCGATTAAAATGTCGAATTTTAGAATTCGACATTTTAGCGTTCCAAAACCGAACAAAACTCGGTTCGGCTCGAATTTTGTAGTAATTCGAATGTCGAATATTCGACATTCGAATTGGGCGAAAATTGTAAACGAACATTTTTTAGAATTTATTTAATTTTGGAATTTTTAACTTAAATTATTCTTTAAATAACACAAACCTGCAAAAAAATAAAAATTTCCGTTGTCTGAGATCAAAAAGTCATTTCCGCAGTATTTAGTGCGCTCAATCCGAATCTGGCAACAAAAACCTTCCATCACGTCAGGTTTTTAAGAAAAGTGGGGGTGAATTACCAAAAATCATGTTTTTTGATGTTTTTGGAATTTTCTACCGGGCAAATCTGACGTGCTAGAGACTTGTCATAGGACATTGTCTGTCAACTTTTATGCTTGACAACTGTTAAAAAAATCTTTTTTGACGGCTAATTTAGTTTGTTGTTAGCAATATCGCTATATCTTCGTAAAGTAGAGGCTTAAAGCTTTAATTTGACTCCTATGACAAGTTTCTAGCACAACGGATTTACACTGTATAAATTTTTAAAGAAAGCGAAAAACATGATTTTTGGGAATTTACCCCCACTTTTCTCAAAATCCTAACGTGATGGGAGGTTTTCGTTGCCAGATTCGGATCCAGCGCACAAAAAACTGCGGGAAATGACTTCTCGATCTCAGACAACGGAAATTTTTATTTTTTTACAGGCTTGTGTAATTTATAAGTAATATTTTTATGATAGTTCTTCAAAAATGAAGTTATTTAAAAAGAAATCATTGTCAGAAATAGAAAAAATTAAAGGTAATTATATATGTGATTAATAATTATCAATGAATCCAAGTCAGGCAAAAAAATAAAATAAAAATTTATGAAGCAGAAAAAAAAGACATAAAAATTCATAATTTTCTTATGAATTCTAAAAATTTTATTTTTTCCAGTACAGGGTGGCCACCGGACCTTGAAAACCTTGAAATGGGCGTAAATTTTGTGAAACCTTGAAAAAACCGTGAATTGGACGTGAATTTTTTTAAAAACCTTGAATTTTAGTATTATATATTATTAAAACTAAAAAAAAATTTGTTGACCATTTTCAAAATTTTATTTTTTGAAAAAATTAAAATTTTTTAAAATCTATACGATTGATTGTTCAGAATCGTAAAAAAAGCCTATAAAAAATTCGGCAATGAAAAATAATAAAAAATGTAGAAGCAGTTAATTTTTTTAAGTATTACTATAGTAAAATTTGAACCAATAAAAAAAACCTTGAAAATTTTTTAGAAACCTCGAAAAAACCGGGAGATAGACGTGAATTTTATTCACGAGTTTTGGTGGCCACCCTGCAGTACTTTTAAGAAAAATCCCTTGACTTTTCCCTGATTTCCCTGACTTCTCTGACAAGTGGCAACCCTGCAAAATTATTTTTCTTAATGAAAATAATTACTTTGCAATTTGCTCTGCAATCGTGATTAATGTAAGCTGCTGGACCGAGCCAAAGTTGAGCACAATTTTTCCTGCAGCTGAACATGACTGAAAAGTCATTTTTCCCCGGATGTAATAAAGCAGCTTCCTCCTAAAGAAAAAATAGGGCGAAATTAGTTTCTCGAAATTTCTCCTTGATAAATTTTAATTTTTGATGACAATTATTTTAATTATTTTTTTTATTGAACCTTTTCGGATAATTCTGCTATGCATCCGACGAGACAAGGAATTTCATCGTGTTTCAACCATTTACGAGTTGCACTTATTTTTGCTCCTTTTTGACCCTCCAAGGAATATCTGTAGCAAGCCTCAATGGCAAATCCAGAATCTTTATCGAAAACCCTTAAATATCGGTATATCTAGAAAGAAAATTAATTCACAAAAAATTGTAGGTTTTAAAAAAGTTTGTTTTAAAAGAATTGATAAAACATTACACTTAGCCACTTACATGTTCCTTTAGATTTCCCTGTTGTTGTTTAGATTTTGTATGTGGTAGACGAGCTCCCCAATCACCACCAATTAACTTCTTGTAGGTCTTCTCATAATTTTGGGTTTGAATGAACTCCTTGATAATTTTCCGTAGCTCTTCCTTGTTCGCTTTTAAAGGTCTATACCTATTTTTGAAATTTGAAAATATTATTAAAATTTCAATCGACACAATGTATTTTTGTAGAATTAAAAAAAGATGCTTTTCGATGAAAATTGTATAAAATCTTACCTGACATTCATTTTGTGAGTGGTGAATCCTAAATAAGGATCCAATACGAGGGAAGTGGCTAGGTCGTCATTATCAGAAAGTTCTTTGGGTGTCATCCCACCACCATTTGTACCTACATTTGGCTGCATTTTGGAATTGACAGAAGTGCCTAATCTTCTCTCCTGCTTCCTCGCTACAGCTATCGAGCCCTGAACTGACAAACAATCTACCACCATTCTGCAATTTGTGCCTTCACTAAACAAAACAAACGACAAACAATTACATTGGAAATCGTTAAAATTAATTATTTATATTGTAATCAATTATGCGAACATGCTAACTTAAACTCATTATCAACGAGGTTATAATGACTTATCACATTTTTAATCCGTTAAAATTAAGTCTCATTTTCAAATCGTTCTAATTAAATTAATACAAAAATTCAACAGTCAAATGTTAAATCATCTACTAAAAAATTATTGACACGATTTCATTTGTTCGACATAAAAAAAGAAACTTGCTGATAATTTGTATTTGAAATTCATTCTAGAGCGAAAATGTCAAATATTTTTATATAAAATCACAAAAGAAATTATTGAGAAAATTTCTGAAGTTGACTATAATTTTAAAATATAAATTCCAAATTGTTTTTGTGTTTTATTATTAAATACCTAATTGAATATTATTGTGAATAATACATTTTTCAGTGCTGTGCAAAAAGAATATTTTTACAGCTATTTCAGTATATCATACTTGAGACTTTCTCACATGACAAGCTGACAAAATGCTATACACATCAAATTTCCGTTAACTTTATTTAAAATATAAATTTATATAATAGCACAATTTTCCACAATTAGTTAATAAATAAAAAAAATCAAGTTCGTCGTTGTTCCAGGGTCAAGTTCTGAGCAACCACAAGATACATACTTGACACTTGAAAAAAAATCCAATTATTTCAGGGTGTGTTGGTTGTTTTTGTTTCAACACAAATTAAACCGATTAATCATTTTAAGAACGTAAAATAACTTTCTCATCATATGGACACTATTTTGTAAAAACGTAAAACTACTTTTTTATTTTTGGCAATTTGACACAAGAGTTCTTGGCGATTTACAGAAATGGCCGCAAACGAAGCCAAACGATCCAATAAAATGACTGTTACAGAAAAAAAATCCATTTGCTTCTTATTATATTTCTAATTCACCAATTACAATTGAAAATAATTGACTGTCAATGAATTTCATGCTCACCGTAATTATCTGCTCCGAAAAGCACAAATTTTGCATTTTGCTAAATAATTTACAGACTTTTTTTCTCACTGTAAAGAAGACGCGTTCTGATCTATCATGGCAGATTGACCAAATCGCACACTTCCCTTATTTCCTGCTTAATTTATTAAATCCTATTGAATTATGCGTGAAATCAACATATGCAAATTAGAGTATTGGGGGAAACTATTACACTAATACTTAACAAAGAAATGGAATCACTTTAAACCGACAATTGAGAAAAGAAATATTGTTTTGGGCCTACACAACTTCGCGTACGATTCTATCGTGTGCATTCCGTTCTAGTCACAAATGTGGGTTTTGGCTCCATTAAGTCTGGAGGAATTTACACTCGATAATTGTTAAGTAAACCTAATAAAATTAAAGTATTAAAGTTATTTTTTCTTTTAAATGCGAAACAAATTTTTAGAAACGATATTTACAACTTGTTAAGTAGTAAAAATTTATTATAGCAGTACTTTTTTTTACAAGTACACTTGTTACTAGAAGTATCTAGTTTCTTTTTCCTCTATTGGTCATAATGGGTTTCCATGACGACGCACAAGTGTTGTTTACATATAAGCGCGAATAGTGTCCGAAAGCATTGTAGTAATCTGGAATTTAATTAGTATTTTTCATAACTTTTCAATAATAATTGTCCTTTTTTAGATATTGAAAGTAACTATTGTTAGTTATTTCACTTTATACAGTGTTATTGTGATATAATCATCATAACAGTGAATTAAGAATTCTAACCTCAAAATTGATTGTCACTTCAGCGATTGTTGGATTCAACGTACTTGAAATATTTGGTAAATTATATTTTGAAATATTTTACTGTTTATTATTACTCGAAAAGTGTAAAAAATTAAATTAAAATAAAATTCAATATTTAATTATTTTCTTAAATTTATCGTCTTGTTAGGAAACTTAGTTTATTGCGTAAAAAATAACGCAGAAAGTTTTTATAAAAAAATGTCTTATTGTTTAATTTTTCAAATCGATAATTACTACTTTTTAGACTTTTTTACCTAATATTGACACTTTTTTGGTGTGATAAAATTGTAAATATTTTGATTTTTATAAACTGTGGAAATCTAAATATAGTAAAATCTTTCAGAAATAACGTTTAAATAAGCTTTTTAAGATAATTAAATTTTTCAAATATACATATAATTGAGGGTCTGGAACGGACAACTGCCATACGCATGGTTGAAAGAGACTATACCAGACAGGTAGCAGCAGGGATGGGTGCGTATAATACATGATGTATAATACGTGATTTTAAGGCGGTTCCAGAATAGGTGCAAAAGGCAAGGTGGAAGTACAAGTGCAAGTGCGATTCCTATACATTTAGCATTGGTTCGCACTTGCACTTGTACTTCCACCTTGCCTTTTGCACCTATTCTGGAACCGCCTTTATACATGTAAAGGCGGTTCCAGAATAGGTGCAAAAGGCAATGTGGAAGTACAAGTGCAAGTGCGAACCAATGCTAAATGTATAGGAATCGCACTTGCACTTGTACTTCCACCTTGCCTTTTGCACCTATTCTGGAACCGCCTTATAATACTACGTATATTACGTCCTAGGTTACATCCTAGGGTTACATGTGATGACGTAACTCAGTAACTGAAAGGTGGTATTTTGAAATTTCTTAGTTTTTAAATTAACAAAATTTTTATCGTTTTGTTAATAGTAAAATAAAATGTTTATTAATTAAAATCTTTACATATTTAATTTCTTTTATTTAGAAATTTAATCATAGCCGTCACAGTAATATAATTATGTATAAATAAGCATACAACATAACCTATATTCACTAGTGTCATAGTAGTGCAAAACTTTTTTTATGAATTAAATTTTGTTTGAAAATTTAAATATAGGAATAATGGGAATATAAATAATAAATAACAAACATTTGAGGTTATGGTAAAGAGGGTTAATATGTCAAAATAAGTCTGCCATCATGGTTATGTATTTTACCTAGTTTTATACTAGGGATGGACGATACCTAAAAAAAGTATCGATTCTCAGGAATCGATTCTCCAAAAGTATCGATTCCAAAGAATCGATTCCCCTTGCGGATGGGTGAACTACGAAATTACGACGAATTCGTCGTCACTTCGTCGTCACTTCGTATTTCGCACGGAGTAATAATAAGGAGACTGCTCTCCAGCGTATCCCCTAGTCAGACTGGTGCCAGAATTCTGCCTTGGTTCACTGAGTAGTAATGACTTTTCAAAAATAACGCGCATGTGCAGTTTGCAACTATCTTCGTCACTCTTGAAAGAACGATGAGAGAGATCATTATTTTGACGTGCGAGTTGGAAAGTGTGGTTATGTTTTACTGTTGACAATATATATTATACTATTAAATGATATTAATAAATTGTAATATAGGAAATGTGTAAGTAGATATTAATTATATTAGCATTATAGCGATTATAGCATTATATTATATTGTATTCATTCACTTTATCATACAAAGAAAAGAATTACTCCGGTTCGACAAAAATAATCTTTTTATTAATATCTACTCACACCTATATTACAATTTATTAATATTATAATATATTGTACTTACTCTTCTCTTTGCAGTTTGTTAATTAATGTTTTTTCTTATTTAAATCTTGATTTTTCCCGTATAGTTGCTGTTGTCAACAATAAAACATAACCACACTTTCTAACTCGCACGTCAAAATAATGATCTCTCTCATCGTTCTTTCAAGAGTGACGAAGATAGTTGCAAATTGCGCATGCGCTTTATTTTTGAGAAGTCTTTACTACTCAGTGAACCAAGGCAGACATTTGGCACGGTATCTCACTGGTAGTACAGTCTCCTTATTATTACTCCGTGGTATTTCGTTATAATATTTTACAAATTAGATGAAAACAGTTTAAAAAAACTATTGAAATGAATAAATGAATATCTTAGGATGAAATTAATCTATTTTTTAGGATAAATTAAAGTTAAATTATTGAGAAATTAATGTTTAAAGTAGGAAATGTCAGTTTTAGTGTAGGATGTATGTGTGTGTAAGATCGATATTAGAATAAACTGTTGATATGTCGCCGCGCGTTTTGCGCGACAGATGGCGTAAGTGACATTTGTCCATGGCTTTAAATTACATGGTTTATTACAGAAAAATAAAAAAAGGAAACATAATAAGAAAGATTATTAAGATTGAAAATTTTTATACAATAATAGAAATAAAAATTGCAGAATATTTTTTAGGAAGTTAATTTTATTTATTTTAAGGTTTTATTTAAAAAAATTAAGTGTTAGACTTTAAATAGTGGAAAAAAGTTCATTAAAAAAACTAAAAATGTTAGAAAAAGCTCTTATAATTAATAAATTAACTATTCTATAGTCGATTTATTCATTATTTAAGTTGAATTAAATCGTAAATTGTGCAATTATTAATGATAAATATGCGAACTGTGAGACCTGTCAATGTATTGGTAACATGCGTGATACTTGTAGCAGACTACGATTGACTACAATCATATTCTGAACGGCGGAACGAAAGAAACTGATTTGGATAAACGCGCGAAGTTTCAAAATGATGTGTAAATATAGTAAACATTGAAAAAAATTGCTTTCTTTGATTTAAGAGATATTACTAATAAATCATATCTTTTACTTTTAAAAAATGTTTTTTAAACAATGTGATCAAAAATTAGAAATTTAGCAAAACTTTTTGGATTATTAAAATAAATTAATTTATTTAAATAAATATTATTCATAGCTAAAAATCAGTATTTTACTTAGAAAAATAAATTTAAATAAAAATTTCTTAAACAATTTCATGTAAAAAATAAATAACATGAACAATTAATTTTGATTGAAAATTAATTATTAGGTATTATATTCAGTAGAATATAAAAAATAACTCCTACTTTAAGAAAGCAATTTTTTTATTCGTTGGTTCAACAGTACAAAAAGGGAGTGAATATTTAATTTTTAAAAAGTTACAATTAGTCTTAACTCATTAAGAAAAAAAAGCTTCTGGCCAATAAAAATAAGCACCTCCTATTTTCAAACTGCAATTTTTTATTTGTTGGTTGAGTTAAAGAAAATGGAAAAAGTAATTAATATTTGAAAAATAACATACACATATTACCAACCCCCAAAGAAAAAATGGACGATTTAGACCAATAAAAATAGTAAACAAACTCCTCCCATTTTTAAAATCAATTTTTCTATTTGTTGGTTGAGTTAAACAAAATGGAGAAAAATTAATATTTGAAAAATAAATCATATAATTCCAACCCCCCAAAAAAATGGATGATTTAGACCAATTAAAATAAAATTTAAACTCCTCCTTCTTATAGAAAAATATTTTTTATTTGTTGGTTCAATAGAACAAAATGGAGAAAATATTAAACTTTAAAAAAGATAAAATTTAGTCCCAACCCCCAAAAGATAAAATGGATGTTTAAGACCAATTAAATTAAAATTTAAACTCCTCCCTTTTAATAAAAACTATTTTTCATTCGTGGGTTTAAAAGAACGAAATGGAGAAAATATTAAAATTTAAAAAATATAAGTCTCAACCCCTCAAGAAAAAAAACTGCTATTAGCCAATAAAAAAATCAAACTCCTCCTAAATTTTTATTTCGTTCTTTTGAACCCACGAATAAAAAATAGTTTTTATTAAAAGGGAGGAGTTTAAATTTTAATTTAATTGGTCCTTAACATCCATTTTATCTTTTGGGGGTTGGAATAGTATGTTTTAAATTTAAATATTTAATTTTTTCTCCATTTTGTTTAGCTCAACCAACAAATAGAAAAAAAGCTTTGATTAAGAAGGAGGAGTTTAAATTTTATTTTACTTGTTCTAGAACATCCATTTTTTCTTTTGGGGGTTGGAATTATATGTTTTATTTCTTAAAAAATAAATTTTTCTCCTTTTTGTTTAACTGAACCAATGGATAAAAATTTAGGAGGAGTTTGATTTTTTTATTGGCTAATAGCAGTTTTTTTCGTGAGGGGTTGAGACTTATATTTTTTAAAGTTTAATATTTTCTCCATTTCGTTCTTTTGAACCCACGAATGAAAAATAGTTTTTATTAAAAGGGAGGAGTTTAAATTTTAATTTAATTGGTCTTAAACATCCATTTTATCTTTTGGGGGTTGGGACTAAATTTTATCTTTTTTAAAGTTTAATATTTTCTCCATTTTGTTCTATTGAACCAACAAATAAAAAATATTTTTCTATAAGAAGGAGGAGTTTAAATTTTATTTTAATTGGTCTAAATCATCCATTTTTTTGGGGGTTGGAATTATATGATTTATTTTTCAAATATTAATTTTTTCTCCATTTTGTTTAACTCAACCAACAAATAGAAAAATTGATTTTAAAAATGGGAGGAGTTTGTTTACTATTTTTATTGGTCTAAATCGTCCATTTTTTCTTTGGGGGTTGGTAATATGTGTATGTTATTTTTCAAATATTAATTACTTTCTCCATTTTCTTTAACTCAACCAACAAATAAAAAATTGCAGTTTGAAAATAGGAGGTGCTTATTTTTATTGGCCAGAAGCTTTTTTTTCTTAATGAGTTAAGACTAATTGTAACTTTTTAAAAATTAAATATTCACTCCCTTTTTGTACTGTTGAACCAACGAATAAAAAAATTGCTTTCTTAAAGTAGGAGGAGTTATTTTTTATATTCTACTGAATATAATACCTAATAATTAATTTTCAATCAAAATTAATTGTTCATGTTATTTATTTTTTACATGAAATTGTTTAAGAAATTTTTATTTAAATTTATTTTTCTAAGTAAAATACTGATTTTTAGCTATGAATAATATTTATTTAAATAAATTAATTTATTTTAATAATCCAAAAAGTTTTGCTAAATTTCTAATTTTTGATCACATTGTTTAAAAAACATTTTTTAAAAGTAAAAGATATGATTTATTAGTAATATCTCTTAAATCAAAGAAAGCAATTTTTTTCAATGTTTACTATATTTACACATCATTTTGAAACTTCGCGCGTTTATCCAAATCAGTTTCTTTCGTTCCGCCGTTCAGAATATGATTGTAGTCAATCGTAGTCTGCTACAAGTATCACGCATGTTACCAATACATTGACAGGTCTCACAGTTCGCATATTTATCATTAATAATTGCACAATTTACGATTTAATTCAACTTAAATAATGAATAAATCGACTATAGAATAGTTAATTTATTAATTATAAGAGCTTTTTCTAACATTTTTAGTTTTTTTAATGAACTTTTTTCCACTATTTAAAGTCTAACACTTAATTTTTTTAAATAAAACCTTAAAATAAATAAAATTAACTTCCTAAAAAATATTCTGCAATTTTTATTTCTATTATTGTATAAAAATTTTCAATCTTAATAATCTTTCTTATTATGTTTCCTTTTTTTATTTTTCTGTAATAAACCATGTAATTTAAAGCCATGGACAAATGTCACTTACGCCATCTGTCGCGCAAAACGCGCGGCGACATATCAACAGTTTATTCTAATATCGATCTTACACACACATACATCCTACACTAAAACTGACATTTCCTACTTTAAACATTAATTTCTCAATAATTTAACTTTAATTTATCCTAAAAAATAGATTAATTTCATCCTAAGATATTCATTTATTCATTTCAATAGTTTTTTTAAACTGTTTTCATCTAATTTGTAAAATATTATAACGAAATACGAAGTGACGACGAAGTGACGACGAATTCGTCGTAATTTCGTAGTTCACCCATCCGCAAGGGTCTTTTTGAAAAGTATCGAGGAATCGAGTACAATACTAATAGCGTTCTTTTTAAATATAAAAAAAAATAATAATAAACAATAGCAATTAGACATAATAATAAAATGATATTAATATTAATTTAAAATCTTAAATAATTGTAAAGAATGAAAGCATTTTTAATAAATTGAAAAGTATACATTTCTTTACAAGATTTCAAACCAAATTTTTATAGGTTATATGATGTGTTGCAAAAGATTTTATTTCATGAAAAATGTTAACACTAATGCAATTACTAATTTCTTAGCTACTATTGCACAGTTTTCATTCTTCACATTTATTAATTAAGTGGAAAAAAGGACTCAAAATCGAAAAAAGTTAAAATCGTTAAAATTAAAAACACGTTATTCGATTCTCCCACAAATAAGTATCGATACCAAAAGAATCGATGCTGTCAAGAATCGAAAAAAGTATCGATTCTCAAGATGGAATCGGGGCGATTCCAAACAGCATCGAGTAGAATCGTCCATCCCTATTTTATACAGTTTTATACGTATAATACGTCGAAAATGTATTATACGTATAAAACCTCGAGTGACGCGTCAAAACCCATCCCTGGGTAGCAGTGAGTGCCTCTATAGACCTGTAGTTTTTTATGTAGTTTTTCGAAAGTAATTGAAAAATGTTTAAAAAAATTTTGGACAATTTTAATTAAAAAATTTGAAAATGATTTTTTGCTACAAAATTGTAATAATAATTCTAAATGCATTTGGAAATATTAAAAATAATTTAATTTAAAAAAATTTAAATAAAGAAATTCTAAGAAATACTTTATTAAAAAATATTTTAATACAATTTTTAGTAGCTAATTTTCGTTAATTATTATCAGTGGAAGATTTCTCATTAGAATTTTTGATAATTTAATTATTTTCAAAAATTCGCAATAAAAATTGTAGAGAATATAAGATTTTCAAAATTTCTAATTATTTAAAAACTCTTTAATTTAGGGTCTGGAACAGATAACAATATTTAAAAAAGACTAATTCCTAGAATTTTGTATAATAATTTTTTTAAATTCAATCAGCTTAAAAAAATTAAAATTTTGGAAAAATCGTGTATTCTTCTTGAATTGTTCAAAAAAATTGGATTATTTTTTAACACTATCCAAAAATTCTTCTAAAAAATTCAATTATTTTTAAAAAATTTAACTAAATTTCAATTATTTAATAATTTTTCAAGTATTCACCTAAATGGATATTATAGGGGAGACTGGAGCGAAAGGTTAAGGGGGAGTGACACCTTTGACCCGAAAAAAAAATCGAATTTTTTTTTTATTAAACGATACTTTATAATGTGTATAGAATAGAAATTATATCGTCATTAGAGATGATTTCGAAGTTATTTTATATGAAAAAAATCAAAATCTGCAAAAGGTGTCCAAGAGCGCTTCAAGTGCTTTCAAAACTTTAAACGCGTTTTTCTCGAAATGACGTTTTTCAAAACGGTGGGCAGTCTAGCTAGAACAGTTTTGATCGGATTGACTTCGGACAAAGTTTTTTTTTATCGTCATTTACTAATGCTTTCGAGTACGTAGCGGATTTTTTTTGGTTTCTTTGTTTTTTTTTGGCAACAGATTTTTTGACAAATTTTCGCTCTAAAAATCGACTTTTTACTTCAAACAACTGCCAAATACACAAAAATTAATATTTTTAAAATATCCTACGTAGTCGAAAGCTAAATCTATCTCAGATTCAGAAAAACTTTAAATTTTTGATTTAGATTAAACGGTCTAACCGAAATCTTGCCCACACGGAGAGAAATCTGCTGCTAATATTACTCGAAAGAGCACATTACTTAAATTGCTTAACGTTTATTCTCCTATATTTTTAGCATATATTCATATACTTATTGTAAAAATACTTTCAATGCAATAAGCATAAGAGACAGTAGCTAATTTTGCACGAAATATTTATTATAAATACAAAGAGAACGTGCTATAAAAGTATTAGATTCTTATAAGAATCGCTCGAACTCCGAATGATTTTCAGGCGGACTTTATACAACACAATCTTACCTGTGTATACGCACATATAACTCACACACACGTATATTTCTCTCTCTCTATATATTTGATATTTCTCTGTCCTGTAAAACATTATATATTATATGTAGTATTTAATACTTGTTGCTGTTATAAAAAGATAATATTTATTTAATAGTAAGTATATTAGTTAAAAATTATTGCATTTTTATTCGTGTTTGAATGTATAAGCAACATGTGAAAATTGTTAGGTTATGTTATTGCAAACGTCACCGAGTTGTACGCGTTCCGTTCCTCGAAACCATCCAGAGAAATATATGTGTGTGTGAGTTATATGTGCGTACACTCAAGTAAGATTGTGTTGTATAAAGTCCGCCTGAAAATCAGTCGGAGTTCGAGCTATTCTTAGAAGAATCTATAATACTTTTATAGCACGTTCTCTTTATATTTATAATAAAGATTTCGTGCAAAATTAGCAGCTGCTTTTTGTTTTTATTGAATCGAACTCTCCATTACATTAAATAGATGATTTTGTACCCAGTAAAAAAAGAAGTATTGAGTGGAACGTTTAGGAATTGAGTGAAGCTCTGAGCCAATACGGATTCGAGTAAAAAACGTATTGGGACGTTTGACTCAATCTTTTTTTCATCCGCCGAATACGGTCTTATTTTAGCATTAAAATTAAAATCACATGACCAGAGTACACATTATAAATTGAAAGCACAATTGTCCTGGAATGTAAAAATGCCGATTTCGATAAGAAACAGTGAATATTTGTTAAAAATTGGTTGGTTGGTTGGTGTTGGTTAGTGGCCTGTTGTCCCCTAGGGTCAAATAGCCATGACTGTTTCTGTTGATGCCGGTATTGAGGTTTCTGATTGGTTGCTGTTTGACTGAGATGTTTGTAGTTCTCTTTGTAGCAAAATAATTAAGATTCACTGAATTTCAAGACTATTCGTTGTTGGTATTCGAATTTGAAGATTTTTATGTGTCCTTGGTGATTATATCACTTGGTATCTTGTCGTAAAGCGATTTGAGGTTGGGAAATTATATGATTTTGGAAAGTAGAGGTATATTCTTATAGCGGGCTGATAGCAGGTATATGGAAGTATTTATAGGTGGCGGGAAAATTTAAAAGTTCAAAACATTTCAGCATGACGTAAAATACTATAATTATTGTTAGCTTTTTGGTCTAAATAAAGTAAATATTTTAAATATTCGTTTGTTTTGCTTCCGCGTATTGATACCGGAAAATTAATAATAATTAATTTGTTAAATATTGATGTTTGACTGACCAAAGAACCTTGAAACCTCGATGTGGAATCTTCCCCACATCAATGTTACTGCTCTTCCAAGATTAACAACTGGATCAATTGTATCTGAGTTTGGATTCAATAAAAATTCAAGAAAACGCTGTCTACCGCGAGCCAAGAGAGGACATACACACAATAAATGTCTAAGGTCCATGGTAGTTCCACCGCAGGAACATGCCTTGGAGCCTCCAAAATTAAATCTATTTAAGTATTCCGCGGTCCGGACATGACCGGTTCTCAATCTAGTGATAAGGCTAGTCGATTTCCTGTCGAGCTTTATGTCAGAAAACCAGGGTCTTTTCGATTTGACATTGATTAAATTATAATATTTGTTAGAAGATTCCGTAGTTGAACCGTAGGGCCACATAAGTTTACCCCAATCCTGATGATCATGTTTGATCAAGAGTTTGGCATCTTCATGTGATAATTCGCAGTGCAGGGCTACCGGGAACTCCGTCGCTACCTTCGCCAGTCTGTCAGCCTCTCGGTTACCCCTAATACCCATATGGCCCGGAATCCAAATAAATTGGATTAATCCCAAGCCAGCCGACCGGTATTCCCCGATGAGCCGAAAGACCGAACGTAGATGCACCGAAGTTTTGTGTCTACCGACTAAGGGACTTGATAGTTCAACTATGGCTTTCCTAGAGTCAGACAGTATGATTATGTTACTGATTTCATAAGATATAGCAGTTTTGATGGCCAAAAAAATGGCAAGAAGCTCTAGAGAATAGATCGAGTGAAATTCGGAAGTTCTGATCCCGTAGTGAATATCATTGATTGGGATATAAAAGGATACGGCTGATCTTGAGTTGTTCGGATTAGAAGATGCGTCAGTATATATGCAGCTGAATTGGGGAAATTTTTCTTGTAGAAATGTTTGTAGATCTTGATCGGCGTTTGCAGATTTTTGAAGGTCTAGTCCAGTGGAGATGTCGGTGTTATTTTCAAGATTTATGTTTTCCCATGATAGATCAAAATATGACGGAAGGTTTGAGGTTGCAATGATGTTTTTAACCCCATTGGCTGTGAATAATGCAGATGCTATACCGATTTTATCCAGGAATTTTTCTTTTTTGTTGTTAATAAGATCATCGGTCAACCGATTAAGTCTATTGTTCATTGGGTTACTTGTCCACTGGTAGTTTCTGATGATAAATTGTGCGGCTTGTTCGGCTCTAGCGATTTGAGGAGATACAAATCCTGATTCTGAAAGAAGGATAGGGATGGGAACTGTAGGTAGAATGCCCATCGCGATTCTGATCGAGGAGTAAAGAGCTCTGTCTAGACCTTTAAGGTGTGTAGTGCTCGCTTTCCAAGTGAGTTGGACTCCCCATTTTAATATTGCATCTGTGAGGGACCTGCATACTATTAAAAGAGAAGATGAAGAAGGACCCCGATTAGTTCCTGTTAGAATTTTTAGAACATTATTAGCTCTGGATGCCCTCTTAATTATATAGTCTAGGTGCTGATGCCAAAGAAGTTTTTGGTCTAGATAAATCCCCAAATATTTGATAGATTTCAGACCTTGAGTAGTCTGATCTTTTAAGATAAGAGAGTGATTTTCAGATTTTGTTTTTTGAAGCCTAGAGAATATGATGAATTGAGTTTTAGGTATAGATATCTCGAGACCATAAAGATTGAGCCATTCAGATATGCTGCTAAAAGCACCTGTGATCTTTTCCTTTGCCTGTTCTAGGTCTTCCGAGGTGGTATATAGCAATATATCGTCCGCGTACATTATGAGTTCCACGTCTTCATCCAAAACGTTCTTAATAGACCTAAGAGCTAGGCTAAAAAGAAAAGGAGAGAGAACTCCTCCTTGAGGAACCCCCACTCCAGAGACCCGAGGATGCACATCGTTGATAGAAAAGAACAAATTCTTTTGAAATATCATATGACCTATAAAGTTAATGATTCTAGATGGAGCTTTGACGTTTAACAATTCCTCCATTATTGTGTGGGGATATATGGCACTGAAAGCTCCCTTTATGTCCCTTAAGGCTAAGGCTACCAAGTGTTTACCTTGAGAAAAGACATTGTATATTCCTGAGATGAAATGAGCGACTGCATCCAAGGCAGATCTACCCCTACGGAATCCGAATTGAAATTCGGGAAGCCATCCTAAAGATTCGGAGAGATATTCCATTCTTGAGTGGACTATTCTTTCAAACAATTTTGAGAGACATGACGTTAAAGAAATGGGTCGATATCCTCCACTGGCTTTAGGTAGGAATTTTACTAAAGTGTTTCTCCAAGATTCTGGGAATTGACTCTTGAGAAACATTTCGTTGAAAATAGCCAAGATTTTGTCCAGAATTGTTTTAGGGAGCCTTCTGATAAATTCATATGTGATGGAATCAAGTCCAGGAGAGGATTTGATATTGGAGGAATTCAATGCCACTAAGAATTCTGAGGAAGAAAAGGGCTGGTTCATATTGTGGTTTGGATCATCAAGCAGTAGAGGTTGAAATATTCGTGGAGGGATGTCGTCCCTGACTAAGCCGTCTTGAAGAGCTATAATTTCTGCTGTTTTTTCGGATGTGTAAACCTCCTTAGATACCACGCCTGTTCTGGAAATCAATCCCTTGACAGTTTTCCATATGTTTGACATACCCCTGGAAAAGTCCAGTCCATCACAAAACGTTTTAAACGATTCAGATTTAATTTTTCGTAACTCCCTTTTTATTTTATTGCTTTCCCTTTTAAAAGTAGTGTAATTCGTTTCCGTTTGATTTTGCAAGTAGTATTTTAGTTTTTCTCTCCTTCTCTTCAGCAAATTTTCGCAGTCCGAATTCCACCAGAGTGGTTGGGTGTTAAAAATTGGTAAAAGAAAAGTTTGACAAGCGCGACTGAATTTACCATGTGAATAAATGAATTGGTAAGTTTAAATGGACGAAAAGAAATCTACTGTTACCGACAAAAAGTTCCTAAAGAATTGTAAAACAATGAAATTTCATTGTTTGTTAAATTTACCACAATTCTCTAGGAACTTTCGCCTACAGTTTCCTTTCTTAAAAAAGACATGGAGTGGAAAGGTCGAATGTATCGAAAAGTATCGAAGTAAAGAATGGGCAATGAGAATGTAAAATCTTAATAGAAGGGTGTTTTTAAAATTGTTTGTACATGTGAAAGTGGCGCTGCAGTCGTATGTTATTTAAAAAGAGCGCGAATATATAAATTTTATTTTTGTTAAGAGAAAGTACTCATAATAAATCTTATTTTGCATTGTCAAAAAAAACGTCAACATTTTAAATATAAATAAGCAAATTATTAACTGAAAAAAATTGAATATTATTATTAATGAAATAATGGACTTGGACAATGGACATATAAAAACTAGCACCGAAGACGGCCGCTTGCGGCCGTCGGAGGATCTAGTGTTCTAAAAAAAGTACTCTGGTCTTGTGATTTTAATTTTAACCTTTAAAGTGCTAAGTGTTGAAAAATCACGCTCAGTGCTAACCCCGGTCTGTCAGACCGCTATTCCCTTTTGACAGTTTTTTAGTCATTTAAAATTTTTAAAAGACAACTATTATAAATATTTTTTACTTTTTAACAAAAAAAGTCATTTCTGTATTATGCATTTATTTATTTTATAAATGCAGTCTATGAGAACAGTCAGTAGAACTAGCTGCGCGTCAAGCTGCGCAGACGATACTCATGGGAATATACTGGAATATACTTTCACTTAAAGCTAACCCCGGTCTCACAGACCGCTATACTTCAAATATTTATTTATATTACAAAATTTAACGAATAAAAATTTTTGAAAAAATTGTCTCCTAACAGATTTTCATAAAATATGAAGCTACTAAAAAGTTCAAGTTCTTATTATACTTTGAAAAAAAGTTACAAGCAAAGAAAATTTTAATAGCGGTCTGTCAGACCGGCATAGCACTTTAAAGGTTAATGCTAAAATAAGACCGTATTCGGCGGATGAAAAAAAGATTGAGTCAAACGTCCCAATACGGTTTTTACTCGAATCCGTATTGGCTCAGAGCTTCACTCAATTCCTAAACGCTCCACTCAATACTTCTTTTTTTACTGGGTATATAAATTATTATAACCTCAAGCTAAAATTCTATTCAGCAATGACTAATAAAATTTGTAAAGATTCTGCAAGCAATAATAGCAACAGATTTCTCTCCGTGCACTGATTTGCTCTGCAGAGAAAAAAGACCAACTTCGGCGCCCTCTATATAGGCAACAAATTTAAACTTTTTTTACGTATAAATATATTTTTGTAAACTTAAAAAGTTAACAAATAAATCCCTCAAAACCAAATTTTGTTTACTTTATTCCCGTGTCTTAAAAAAATTTATGAAAAATAGGTTCAAAAGAGGCCTCAAAGGTGTCACTCCCCCTGAAACTGTCAAAACAGTTAAAATTCATTATCTTTTGAACGGAAATAGTTAGAGCATTGCAATTTTAATTATAGAAGGCTGTTATCACCCTAAATAAATGTCCGGACCCAATGGGAAATTGCCAATGCTCACCATTGGCTAAATAATGGACCAATATTGGCTGCCAACAGTTTTTTCGTGGTCAAACATTGGCAACTAATATCGGGCTATTATTGCCAGAGTCTTGGGATGTTCACGACTTTGCCAAGCATTGGCAGCCAATATTGGATCACTATTGGCTGCCAAGGCAAATGCCGGACTTTCCAAGCCATGGTTATCAATTGGCAACAAAGATTGGACCAATATTAATGACCAATTAATTACCAACGCTTTAAAATTAAATTAATGCTTGGTTATTTATTGGTTACCAATATTGAACCATCGTTTGAAATCGATTTTTTACAAATACCAACACAGCAAAAATTTTTCAAAAAAAAAAAAAATTTAATTACTAATCTAAAGAAAAAAAAATTAATTTAATTAGAACACTCTGTAAAAAACAGAATGTGATAAAAATCAGATAAAGACAAAATTTGTCTAAGTTTGAGAAAGCAAGCGTCTCTCCTTATATAGAACTGGTAACACCACTTACTCGTGAGTGAAAGAAACTCTGGCGCGCCCTGGTGTTCGATTTTGAAATGTCCCGCGCTGCTTCTAAGTATATGCTCGAAATTACTTTGGATAAGTGCCACCAGGGTGCGCCAAAGTTTCTTCCTCTCGTTAGCAAGTGGTGTTACCAGTTCTATATAAGGGGAGACGCTTGCATTCTCAAACTTAGACAAATATTATCTTTGTCTGATTTTTATCACATTCTGTTTTTAACAGAGTGTTCTAATTAAATTAATTATTTTTCTTTCTTTAGATTAGTAATTTAATTTTTTTTTTTTTTTTTTGGAAAAATTTTTGCTATGTGTTGGTATTTGTAAAAAATCGATTTCAAACGATGGTTCAATATTGGTAACAAATAAATAACCAAGCATTAATTTAATTTTAAAGCGTTGGTAATTAATTGGTTATTAATATTGGTCCAATATTTGTTGCCAATGAATATCCAAGGCTTGGAAAGTCCGGCATTTGTCTTGGCAGCCAATAGTGATCCAATATTGGCTGCCAATGCTTGGCAAAGTCGTGATCATCCCAAGACTCTGGCAATAGTGGTCCAATATTGGTTGCTATTATTGCACCATCATTGGTACTGCTGGCTCCCAATATTGGACCATTATTGCGCCAATGGTTAATTTCCCATTGGGGAGTTATGTGACATTCTGTTCATTTTTGTGGTGTCCATATTTAAATTTTTTTTCACCCTACTTTTGAAAATTTTTTCGTAAAAGAAAATATCAACTTTTAAGTATATTTTTTTAAGTATATATTCTCACCGCGATTTTTTTAGTTCATTATTTGCAGTGTTGCCAGAGTGAGCGCCCTCAACTTCCCGTAATAGAACTAAGAAATTCCCGATTTTTCTCGGATGAGTTTCTTAAATTTCCATGAAATTTCCCGCAATGTAATCTTATGTATATATATATATAAGCCCTAACATAAGATTATTATTTTTTTAAATATTATTATTATCATTATTAATATTGGGATTATAAATTTTTATGTATTCTAATTTAAAAAATTAGAATTAAATTTCAAATTTATTTAGGGGAGTACACCAGTTGTAACGTTAAAAAGAAGTGTCTTTTTCAAGAATTTTTTCCTAAAAAAAAAAAACTTTTTTAAAAATACTGTTTATTATCTAAAAGTACATATATATATATATATATATATATATATATATATATATATATATATATATATATATATATATATATATATATATATATATAAGGCTTTAATTAATGTAGGAAATTATTTGCTGATTAAGAATTTTAATTAAGGAAGATTTCGACCAAAAATTAAATTCAAAAATATAATTATTTACCGACAACCATATCGGAATAATTATCTTAAGAGTAACACCTGACTCTAAACCAAAGAGTTCAATTGACGTCTAATAGATGTCACTAATTGCTGATATAGTCGAAATCTTCCTTAATTAAAATTCTTAATCAGCAAATAATTTCCTACATTAACTATACAGCTCTTCGACTAGTGTATGGGCTTGATCTGAGATTATAAGAAACGTGAACGTCCAGGCTGTGTTGGCATGGTGCATTGGTAGGCGTTAGTCCCGCGAAAGGCAGCTATTAACTGGGGTTCGAGTCCTCACAGATGCACAGTGCAGTCGTTCACGCAGCTTATTTTTTCAGACCAAAAATTAAATTCAAAAATATAATTATTTACCGACAACCATATCGGAATAATTATCTTAAGAGTAACACCTGACTCTAAACCAAAGAGTTCAATTGACGTCTAATAGATGTCACTAATTGCTGATATAGTCGAAATCTTCCTTAATTATAAGGCTTTAATTTAAGATGAAAAATTTTTTTCATCCAAAACTTTCTGAAATATGAGCCATTTAAATGGCGCCTTCGGAAAAAAACATGAATTGCGGTGGCAAGCATTCCGTAAGTATAGTTCGTCTAAAATGCAAAAATAAAATAAAATTACATTTATTATAAGATTATCTAGTTTCCGATCGAAGGATTTCTTTTTTTATGAAAAACTTTTATTCCTACAGCTGAAAATCGACTTTTATTTTTAATCAAAATCATTCTCATGACTTTGACACTTCTTTTTAACGTTACAACTGGTGTGCCCCCCCTTAAAACTCTTAATTTAATATTTAAAAAATTAGAATTAAATTTTAAATTTACTTAAAATTCTTAATCGCTCAACTGAGGCATTCGAGAAGGGCAAAACCAAAAGGAGTCGGATAACTATCTTTAAATTATTAAATATTTTTGTGTTTGATGCATTTGCTAATTGGAAAACTTTACACCAGTAATCTTTACAGACCAGTCGACGGATATATTTATACACATGCCGATAAAACAAATTTGATTGGTTTTGCCAATAAAAGTTTCTAAAATTTGATTTTAGTTATACATCATTAAAATTTGTGATCTATTAAAGAATTTCCCGTAATTTATCCATTTCCCGTAAAATTTACCATTATAGTCGAAATTTCCCGTATTCCGGGAAATTTCCATGTCGTAGGCAACACTGATTATTTGGGTCCCCTGAAGAGATACCTAAAGGTATTTGCTAAATATCTTTAGTCAGATTTTTTATATTTGTCGTTCAAGCCAAAAACGCACCCTGTGGCGAAATGTCAAAAAATGAGTGGGGCGAAAAGTTAAATGTATTTTTACATTTTTCGCTTTTTGGGTTTATTTGTTTAAAACTTATTTATTTGACATTGGGCAAGTACTCTGTTAAAAAACAAGACCGTTCACGTAAAATAAACCAAAATTTTTTTTTTTGAAATTTTATTTTTTTAACTTTACAACTATTCTAAAGCTTTTGTTAAATAAACACAGATCTTTTATTAACTAAATTACTTGTTTACGTATACTTTAACTTATCTACTACTTAACACCTATCAAAAAATAGTTTTAGTAGGCTAGAAATAGAATTTAACATTTTGCCCCAGCATGGGGCGAAAAGTTAAAGAAAAATAAAATTTTCAAAGAAGGACAAAACATGTATATTATGCGAAAATATTTTTAAAAAATGTCATTCCGTATATATGCGTGTGTGTAAACATCACATTTTCATAAATATGTATCTCGAGATCATTTATTTGACATTTATAAAAAAACAAAAAAGCATGCAACAACTTCAAACCAAAAAAACGACAATAAAACAATTCATACGATTATTTTCAAATTTATTATTTTCTATTAATAATTTTCTCTGGACTTTTTAAGTTATTGGAACTTTCACATTGGACATTTTGCCCATTTTGGACTTTTTAAGTGTTGGACTTTTCGTCCTTTTGGACCTTCTAAGTCTTGGATCATTTGCCCTCTGGAACTTCTAAGTTTTCGGACTTTTCGGATTGGTTTTTTTACTTTGGATCTTTTGTACCCCAATCCATGAAGAGCTTTAGGGATGAATTTTTTTAACCCTTTCGCGCCTCCAGTACATAAATGTACCACTTACAAAATTTAATAAAACTCTTATAATTTTAAACCTATTAACAATTAATATAGCTTTTTTTAATCACCAACGTAACTACAATATATAAAAAATTACATAGTACTATTATAATTATTATAAACAATAGGTCTAATATTGTTAAAAAAATAGCAAAATTTCACTGTAAAAAAAAGAGCGTCGACGGTTTAAGACGTTTACGTGGTCACAATTTAGACGTTTATAAGCGTCTTATTTGCCTTCTATAATGCATGTATTTGGAGGTTATGTTTTTCATTTAAGACGCTCAAATAAGACGCATATAATTTACATAAGACGTTTATAAACGTCTAAACGTCTTATTTTTAGACGCCATTTTTTGCAGTGTTCCCACCCGGTAAGAAGCGTAGAATTGAAAAGAATTCAAAAGTTGTATTCTTCTTAATAGGCGAATTTACCTCGGAGCTCTATTCCACGGGAACCACCAAAATTTGAAAAAAATCTATTATTCTGAATTGACTTTACAAAAATATGAAACGCGCATTCAAAAGAATCAGAATCTACAGCAAATCATTAGAAATTTCTATTCCACTGAATTGACTCACTACCACTCAAGATTCCACTAGAAAGTGAGGTTAGGTTTCAAAACTTGACGTTAAACCAGGGAGTAAGACTAAGGAGACTGAACTGAGTGTGTGAAGCACGGAGTAATAATAAGGAGACTGTACTACCAGTGAGATACCGTGCCAAATGTCTGCCTTGGTTCACTGAGTAGTAAAGACTTCTCAAAAATAAAGCGCATGCGCAATTTGCAACTATCTTCGTCACTCTTGAAAGAACGATGAGAGAGATCATTATTTTGACGTGCGAGTTAGAAAGTGTGGTTATGTTTTATTGTTGTCAACAGCAACTATACGGGAAAATCAAGATTTAAATAAGAAAAAACATTAATTAACAAACTGCAAAGAGAAGAGTAAGTACAATATATTATAATATTAATAAATTGTAATATAGGTGTGAGTAGATATTAATAAAAAGATTATTTTTGTCGAACCGGAGTAATTCTTTTCTTTGTATGATAAAGTGAATGAATACAATATAATATAATGCTATAATCGCTATAATGCTAATATAATTAATATCTACTTACACATTTCCTATATTACAATTTATTAATATCATTTAATAGTATAATATATATTGTCAACAGTAAAACATAACCACACTTTCCAACTCGCACGTCAAAATAATGATCTCTCTCATCGTTCTTTCAAGAGTGACGAAGATAGTTGCAAACTGCACATGCGCGTTATTTTTGAAAAGTCATTACTACTCAGTGAACCAAGGCAGAATTCTGGCACCAGTCTGACTAGGGGATACGCTAGAGAGCAGTCTCCTTATTATTACTCCGTGGTGTGAAGTCCTTTCTAAAAAAAGACATGGGATAAAAGAATCGAATGCACTCGAAAGTGTAACTCGAAAAGTATCGAAAAGATTAAGCATCGGTAATATGAATAGAAGGGCGAACTCATGATTCCAAATGAAATTGTAGTACATTAAAAATTCACATATACTTAAGAGATGGAGCTACAGTCTGAAATATTATTCTTTTACTACTAAATAAATAATAATATAAATAGTAAATAACATATAATTTGTAATTAAAAATATAATTAAATTAATAGAAAATTTTACACTTAAGCAAAAAAATATTTTAAGTAAAATAGAATTTTATTTAAAAAATTATTAAATTGAAAAAATTAACATTAAAACTTTTAAAAATTGAACAAAAATGAACATGGAATAGAAGCAACGAAGACGGCCGAAGGCCGTCTGAGGCGCTAGTCTCTCAAAAATGAAACCTTTTTCTGTAGGGGAACTATACTCGCAGAATGACAAAACTTATGCTCCGCGCGCATGCGCAGTATATGCGCATATTGCCCTCTCTTTTTATATCGTAAAATATGAGCAAGTGAGAAAACAAAAACATATCAATAGGTTATGGTTGTGTTTTGACCAGCCCCGTCCGACTCTCTCAATTTTCTATAGGACGTCTCGGCAAATATATGACCACTACTTGAGTAGTATTAACTTCTACCACCGGACTGCGCCGCTGCGCTTCGGCCTGTCCTTTTCGTTGATATTAATAATAAACATACAAGAAAATTGTTTAAATAAAAAGATTTTGATACAAAAAATGACAATTTTACACTATAAATTTAATAATACAATAATTAAATAATATAATAAGAATTTAACAGACTTTAAAATAAAATTAATGACATTTCGAAAAGATAAACAAAAGTAATAAAACGCATATTAGTTATAGCTGTACTAATTAATTTATAATTATTATAAATTAATTAAACAAATACTAGTAATTCTTTTTCAAAAATACTTTTATAATAGTAAACTAAAACACGATTTGAAATTAAATTTACCTAAAAATAAAGCATAAATGTTGTAAAAGGTTCAGACTCAATATTTTCAAATTTTAACTATAAGCCTAGAAAATATCACACTATACTGTATTTGATTGACAATATTTTAAGAACAAATTTTTTTGAATAACTGTAATAAAATTGATAAAAGTAACTGAAAAATAAAAGTAAATTTCTCTTTATTAAAAATTTTTAGAATCATGTAATAATCCCTGTCAGTGCAGTGTGATATGTATATCTTATATCTTTCTGTGACAGGCTGCTTATTATTTATAACTATTAATTCAAATATTTTGTAAATACACGGTATATGATTTTTTCAACAATTTGCACAAAGATTCACTGTCTATTTAGTATTTTACTCATTTTATTTCGCATATAACCTAAAATACACATACAATATAAAGTATATGGGACAATGACACTTGTCACACTTATATTGAGATATAATTTAATTGTTTGTAAAAACACTTGAATAAAAATGAATCCAAATAAATCTACTAAAAAATAATAAACCAAAACTAAAATAAATACAAACGCACTTGTATAGTCTATATAAAAGATATAATAACAACAAAACAAATAATGACAGGTCTTGTGCATTTTTTAAAGTTTATAAATTTCACACTTTATTCTTCACTCCAGTAAAATAATTAACTTTTTATAAATGTCTTTTTGTACCTTTAACACTAATATTGGCCATTAAAAATATCAAACAATTTTAAAAAATAAATAAATTAATAATTTTTGTATACAATACTGTGATAAACTAAGGCCGATGCGCAGCAACGCCAACTGGCGATAAATGCTATCACTACTCAAGTGGTGGTCATATATTTTCCAAACAAATTGTGGGAGACGGATAGGGCTGGTTTTGACACATGATTCTTAAAATAAAATTACAAAATTATGGTTTGTTGTATCCCAGGATGCAAAACATCATATTACAATGATCGACAAACGAATAAATTAACATATTGATAAGTCTTATGTGACATTTAAAGTTGTTTATTTATAAAGTATATAATTAAAGTAAAATACAAATTTCGTAAATATTATTTATTTATAAATTGTTCAATTGTTTCCACAAAGAATAAAACACTTTGTAGTTATATACCACAAAAATTTATTCTGAACATTTATAAATATTTCATTATATTATTAATATATTACTTATCACTGAAAAATATACCCTCTTTAGTATATATTTTTGTATACACATATATATTTATTAAATTAATTTTTTTTCAGTTTATTAATAGTTATTATTAATAATATTCCTGAAACGCACAACATTATTTACGAAATTTGTATTTTACTTTAATTATATACTTTATAAATAAACAACTTTAAATGTCACATAAGACTTATCAATAAGTTAATTTATTCGTTTGTCGATCATTGTAATATGATGTTTTGCATCCTGGGATACAACAAACCATAATTTTGTAATTTTATTTTAAGAATCATGTGTCAAAACACAACCATAACCTATTGATATGTTTTTTGTTTTCTCACTTGCTCATATTTTACGATATAAAAAGAGAGGGCAATATGCGCATGTACTGCGCATGCGCGCGGAGCATAAGTTTTGTCATTCTGCGAGTATAGTTCCCCTACAGAAAAAGGTTTCATTTTTGAGAGACTTCACACACTCAGTTCAGTCTCCTTAGTCTTACTCCCTGCATTGAACATATAAAAATTCCTTTCAGTAAGAGCATTTTATATTTTATCGTAAGCACTTTGACACTTTGCGGTTTTTTAACCACTAGCGCCTCAGACGGCCTTCGGCCGTCTTCGTTGCTTCCATTCCTTCTTCATTTTTGTTTAATTTTTAAAAGATCTAATGTTCAGTTTTTTAATTTAATAATTTTTTTATATAAAACCAGAGCCCTCGTCGACCGCTTGGCGGTCGACTTTGTTGCTGCTTTATTCTTAATTCTATTTTAATTTTTAATTAAATTCTATTTTATATTTTTAATTATTATATTTTTATTATTTGATATCCTTCTTTTTTTTATTTATGATTTCATTTTATTTATAAATTTTTCTTGAGATAAACCAGACAAACCCAAGACAGCTCCATCTATTTCGTTTACATTTAGAGTGTGAGGTGCGCTTTCTATGTTCTTTTTTATTCTCTATGCTTATTTCTTGCTTCGATACTTTTCGAGTTCGACTTTTTTCAATTCGAGCTTTTTCTGCTTTGCATTTTTTTAGAAAGGATATTTTCACTAGTTTTAATATTTAATTTTAGTTTAGCACTGAAATTAGAATGAAATTCACACGACGCGAAACATAACTGTCACTGCGTTTTATTTTAAGACAATAACTAGAGAAGCTCCTACAGACAATTGGAAAGATTAGGCTTTTCCAAATTGTTTGTTAAAAGTTGTATTCCTTTTAATGCGCTTCTGAAATTCGAAGCAGTCTATTGAGAAAAATAAACATTTCAGATTTACTCGTCGAACATTCTATTCTTTTGAATTGACTACCTAGAATCGTTAGAAGTCAATCCAGTCAATTCAAAAGAATAGAACTCTATATTTTTTTTCAAGAACTTTTAATACCACAAAACTTTGCGCATTAAGAAAAATAGAAAATTTGGATTCTTTCTATCTGCAAATCGACGTGAGCAATAGAGAAAAATTTATTTTTCTAAAATTTTGATGGTTCACGTGGAATAGAGCTTGGAGGTAAATTCGCGTATTCAGAATAATTCAAAATTCTCGTTTTTAAGCATATTTTCTGAAAATTGAATTCCTTTCTATTCTACGCTTCTTACCAGGCGTGTAGAAATTTAACCACGGCCCAAATCGGGGCCAGATCTTTTGATCATTGTGTAGGCCATAGCATGGCAATTTCTACACAGGAATTTTTCAAAATTTGCTATAATTCGCTTAAAACTTCTTACTCAGGGGTTTACGGGATCGCTGATTATGAATTTAAAGTCAGTTTTTCAAAATTTTCAAAATTCAAGTTGATGGACATTTTTTTCAAAATTGCTCATATCCCATAGTAAAAAAACGAATTCAAACGGATTGAAATGAATTAAGATTTTTGGTAGAAAGCGGCATTCATTCAAGCTCTTTGTATATATTCGATTCAATTTGCCTGAAGTTGTACAAACGAATTTGCATTCGTAAGAAATGACCAAAGCATGCATTGAATTCGTGCTGACGAATTAAAAAAAATTAAAGGCCCCAAAACTTGTCCATTAAATTAGTATGAATAGAAGGTTTGGAAGTTCAATACAGTAGTTTGACGAATTCTGGAAAATTGCAACATAACTCCAATTCATATTTGTCACAAAGCGGGATTCACTAAAACTCTTTGTGAATTCTTTTTAATTTATTTCAATTAGTTTTTGTTTACTGGGATTCGCTTGAAACTTGTTACTCGGGGTTTTTCGGGGTTACCATTTTGAATTTCAAAAATCTGACTTCAGATTCGTAATCAACGACCCCGAAAACCTCCGAGTAACAAATTTTATGCAAATTTGAACAATTTTGGAAAAAAATTCCGCCATATTGGATCCGCCATTTTGAATTTTGAAAATCTGACTTAAAATTCGTAATCAGGAAAAAAACTTTTTTTGCCCATAACTTTAAAAAAATGTTAGGACACCTACACTGAAAAAAGTGCTGTTAAATCAAATAGCTCCATGCTATTGAATTTCTCATCATTGATTTAATTACCCATTTATTAATCGAAAAGTATATATTGCTTAAAACGAAAAAATGAAACTGTTTAAATTAAAAGTACGGTACTGTAGAATTAATGATATTGTGCAAATTGTTTCTATAGTTCATCTATATATAGCAACAGAATAATTTATTGCTTCTTTGACATTATTCATTTGAAGCATCTATAATAGATAAATTTGAAGAAAATGCGTGTAAATTTAAATCAAATAAAAAATTGTTTGCTCCAAAGAAACGCGCTCTGGAAAACGAAAGCATATGCTTTCGTTTAAGAAGACTAGAAACAGGAGGAGCAACTTCGATATATTCCTGTAGAGTGCGGTGGCAGAAAATGTGAGGGCAATGGAGGTGGTACTTGAAAATGTAGTTCGTGCAATAGGCCAAAATTAGGTTTCTGCGCATATTGAACATTCAAACGATTCAGATTCAAACACGCGCTACAAGAAATCTTTTTCCACGTGCTGCACATTATCATTGTGTGATATTGTGTTTACCGCAAAGTTTTTATGAAAACAATTTAAGTTGTTTTTAATTACCTACTACGTATTACAACTAATTTTCCAAGGTTATTTTTTAAAGTTATGAAATAAACGTCCACCTTCTATCAATATAATATGAATACAAACTAAGGTTTTTTTTGAGGTTATGAAATAAACATCCAACTTTTATCAATACAATTATTAATAATTTCTAATATTTTTTCGACATTAGTTTGGGATTGGAATTTATCAAATTTCTTTCAGTTTACTACCTTATTATGACGATGAATTTCAAAGTCAAAGAATCATAATCGTTAAAATAACCTCTTCATAATATAATATATGACATTTCTATGTTTTGACGTCTCTCTCTCATCTCTTTCCACTACTTGCGCAGTAACCTATTTTGCGTTTCTGCACCAACTACATTTCTATATTACTACTTCCCCCATTGTCCTCATCTACCAAGCCATCCCCACTACCCGAGTTATCCCTCCTGTCTCTAGTCTTCTTGCTTTCGTTTCAATGAGTGGTGCTTTAAGGCCAACGCAGAATAGATCTGTAACCGTAGAGATGCGAAGAGGTAATATTACCCGGAGAACGGGAACGAGAACGAGAATATAACCGAGAATATAACCGACCAAAATTCTCCAAGAGAATTTATGAGAATTTTTGTGCTTGTGTACGAAACATAGTTTCTATCGTTTCTATAGTTTAACTGGTCTATCTGATTGGATAATTCGTTGGTGTACCACACTTTTGTGTGCTATTTTTATATGATTAGTATTATAATTATTAGTATTAATTAATAATAATTACTTTTAAAAGATATTAAACTGTTCGATTGAAATAGAACTTAAGATATGATTACAATATTCTTACAATAAGAAAACTAATACGAAAATGTGATCCAGACATAACCTAAAAATCTAAATTTATCAATCATATCTTAAAAACATTATTTATTTCATTCAAATTACTTTAAGTAGTTTATACCAATTTAACATTTATTTTATACAATATTATTGAAATTATGGTTTTTTCAGTTGCACGGGAACATAGGTTTTTTATTTTCAAAAACATTAAGAGCGTTCGATGGTCTCTGAAATTTGTTGGTTATGAGCGACCTACACTTTTCGCCCTACAAAAACGGTACTGCCTGGTTTAAATGACGTGAAATTGGTAAACAATCATTTTCGAACGAGTTTTTCTCTGCACACAAGCACTTCTTGCAAAATCGGAATCCGAATCAATGACACAAATCTTCTTAATTACCTAAATCCAAAATATTTTTTTAATCCATGAAGAAACGCGGTTGCAAAATGGTAAATGCAAAAGCAACAAAAGTAATGTAATGACAGGCGACAAGACGTTTGTTCCAACCATTTGCCATTAGAGGGCAGAAGCATGCAGGGAGCGTAAAGGCTCAGCTGTCAAAATGATTCGCATTACATTACTCTGGCCTTTCCCATTTTGCAACCGCGTTTCTTCAAGGATTAAAAAAATATTTTGGATTTAGGTAATTAAGAAGATTTGTGTCAATGGTTCGGATTCAGATTTTGCAAAAAGTGCTTGTGTGCAGAGAAAAACTCGTTCGAAAATGATTGTTTACCAATTTCACGTCATTTAAACCAGGCAGTGCCGTATTTGTTGGGTGATAGCGGTTTGTCGAATGTAATCTAGAAATTTCAGAGACCGTCGAACACCGTTAAGTTATTTATTTATTCTAACGAAATTATATTGTCACGGAATTATTTATTTTATTTATTAATATTATGTAATGTTAATTATTTCATTAATTATTTTATCAATTTTAATTTATACAATTTTTTTATTTTAAAACAGATAAGTGCACGCATGCATTTCAATGTAGAGAAAATTCTCTTAAATTCTCCGGAAGGAGAATATTCTCGGTCATATTCTCGAGAATATAACCGGATTTTAAATTACCGAGAATTTTGCATCTCTAACAAAAATGTGACGAGCGACTGCCATCTCGCTCGTTAACTTTTCGATATATCGATTAACGAGTTATCGAAGCGCGAAACAATAAAATTTCGTTAATAATCTAATTATTTTAGGATTTTCTTACGACTTTTGACAAATATTGACGAGACTAAACAAGAAAGTTTGACTATTGTAAAATATAATACTTCACGGTTTAATAGTTTCCAAATTCCGAAAATGTATTTGAAAATCAACATTTCTTAGAATTGTCATAAATCAAGTAGAATAGCGAAAGAAAATGTAATCTCTAGTTTCTTTAGAGTCATAAAACCGAGAAACCCTCGAAAGAATATAAAAAATATCTCAAGTGTCCTTTTCCATAGGACAATGCAACATGTGTTTACCATACTTGTGACCACAGAAATGGCTTCGAAAAGTCACGTACACATAGACTTTCATTATGCGACGAACCTTCCCTGTTTAAAAAAATTATTAAAATGGATAGGATTTGATAGAATTTTCTTCCTTCACTCCTTGAAATTCGAATCCAATTTAATGAAATATTGAAAATCCAATCCACTTCTATCCAAAGTAGAAAATTAAATCCATTCCTATCATAAGTTTTGATGTATTATCTATCAAAGTTAATAATATACTAAAATTCAATATTTTACTATCAAGAGTTTGGGTACGAATTCTATCAAATTCTATGAGTCGGAAATTCTTATAGTTTGCTATCCATGAGTTTTGATTGAATATCTATCAAATTTTTTCCAAATGAAAATCTAATATTTCTCTATCCAAGATTTGGATACGAATTCTATTAAATTCTATGAGTCGGAAATTCTTATAGTTTGCTATCCATGAGTTTTGATTGAATATCTATCAAATTCTTTCCAAATGAAAATCTAATATTTCTCTATCCAAGATTTGGATACAAATTCTATTAAATTCTATGAGTCGAATATTCTTATAGTTTGCTATCCATGAGTTTTGATTGAATATCTATTAAATTCTTTCCACATGAAAATCCATTATTTCTCTATCAAAAGGTTTGGATACAAATTTTATCAAATTTTATGATTATTCCCCAAATGTCATTTTACCGAACTGCACTTTTGCGAATAGTCATTTTTACGAATTGCCATTTTTGCGAATTGTCATTTTTGAGAAATGTCATTTTTGCGAATTGTCACTTTTGCGAATCGCCATTTTTACGAATCGCTAATATTATGAATTGTCATTTTTGCAAAAAGTCATTTTTACGAATTGCCATTTTTGCGAAAAGCTATTTTTGCGAATTGTCATTTTTGCGAATCGCCATTTTTACGAATTATCAATTTTCCGAAAAGTCATTTTTGCGAATTGTCATTTTTGCGAAAATTCCTATAGTAAATCTGCTTGTATGCATATATAGATTCATTATAGGAATTTTCGCAAAAATGACTTTTCGGAAATTCGACAATTCGTAAAAATAACGATTCGCAAAAATGACAATTCGCAAAAGTGATATTTCGCAAAATTGGCTTTTCGCAAAAATAAGTATTCGCAAAAGTGCAGTTCGATAAAATGACATTTCGGAAAAATGACATTTGGGGAATAATCATGCGCCCCTTTATTGTTTTGTTGTGAACTACAGATTTTCATAAAAGTTTTAACATTTTAGAAAATCAACGAAATTTTTTTAACACAGTTGAGCTGTGTTTTTTATTTTTTTATTTCGTTTGATGTTATTTTTTGCAAATATTTGCAAAAAATTACAAAGCGGTCAAATGACATTTAAGCAAAAATTTATTAAATATTTAATTAATATTTTTAACATAATAGCATATATTGCAAATCTCTATAAATATTTTAATTTCTGCTTGTATTTTTATAGGTACTTACAAAAATTATAATATTTTACATAAACTTACGTTTTTCAAAGTTGCAGTTTATATAGACAGGTCGAAAAATATTTCTCACGTCGATTCGGTAGCCGCGGTCGTTAAGCGTTTAGATAGATAGGTCATAGGTGCGGGGTTCGATTCCCATAGGGTACAAATTTTAATTTAATTCTTCCAGTTTAATTCAAATGTTTGTATGTTTGGAGTGTGCTAAGAATATAATGTTATTAATGGTCATAAGAATCTTTTATTATTTTTTCCACAAATATTTTTTTTCAAAGCGTATGTTTTCAATTGTAACCACCTTGGATACAATAGGAAAGAACTTTCTGTCATTTTTCGATATAGGATTTGATAGAATTTAAATCAAAAAATCTTATTGGATTGGAAACAATTTTTAATAATCAATTTTGATAGAATTTGATAGGACTTTCTTTGAAATCAGTGGGACAACATGGGACAATTTTCGGATAGACAAAGTATTGATTTGGATAGACTTTCTATTAAAAGTATGTGATAGAAACTTATTGTAATTTTTGAAAATTTTTGATTCAAAAACAGGATTGAAATGGAAAGAAATTTTTTTCTTTCCATTTCTATCAAATTTTTTAAACAGGGTTAATTATCAATTGTATAATATGATCGTTATGAATAATTAACAACAATATTATATTGTTGCTAATTGTGCAGTATGAATGTATTATTTGAAAATGATATTATTAGTAAACTTTATCTGATTTATTGTTGTAATATTATAGTATAGGATATATGCATGTATATATATATATATATATATATATATATATATATATATATATATATATATATATATATATATATGTGTGTATATGTATGTATTTGTAACGTATTAATATAATAATAATAATATTATATTATGATATATTATCAAATTGGTTATCGTTGTAATTGTTGTTTATATTTAAATATGATGAGTGCAGTATAAGAGATTTATTATTACTAGATATGATGTAAATAATTAATAATTGTGTAATTAGTGTGAATGCAAAAGGGTTATGTTCACTTGTTGTGATACATGTTTTCAATACATAGAGTATGTTTATACGTGTATTAGTGCAGTGCAGTGTTAGTGTTGTGATTCTAAAAACTTCATAGACTTTACAAACTCTATAACAGGGCATGCGCAAAGATTCTGCCATGGACCAAGGGATAAATGCTCCCTCACGAATTCAGTTCTACTTTGGAGTTCTTTCGTAATGTACTTCAGAGTAGTCCCAAAAATAGTTATAAGAATAACTTCGACTTGTGTAATGTTTTTGACTTTAATAAATGTATTGGGTTTACTCGCGAATTTAGTTGGATTAATGATTAATTAATATTATTAATTGATCCTTCTTATTCGTGAGGTTTTTCCCTCCGTTTTAACGGAAATTAACTTGTTTTATTTGAATATTTCCGCCTTCCTTTTCAAAGGATTAAACCAAGATTAGGTTTGTTTTCGTTGCCTGCACTTCTTACACTTTAACACCTAACCTGCACTATGCTGTTCTCTTTACCGGATGTGACGCAATTTTACCATACATTTCGCTACACTTTCTGCACCTACTCTTGAGGTGGTGTAAAAGTTACACTTAGTGTAGGCAACGAAAACGTACCTATTGAACATTAAATCAAATCGCGGATCTTACGCCTGCGCGTAAATAACGTAACTCCGCACGTAACACCGTGTGTAGCGCAGCGCTTGCGCATAATTTTTTCCCGTTTATGTATTTGGAACATTTACAGGTACTAAATTTATTGAAATACTTACCCACGTATATTTATATGTTTATTAAACCTGTCGTTTTTGAGATTCCAATATAAAAAAGTATTATTTAAATTCTTTTAATTAATTAATTACTAGTTAAATATAAATTCCCTTATATATACGAGAAAAATCTCGAGCACGGTATTTAACCACAAAGTAAGTGCTCAATGTTGAGAAGCGAATGTATTACATTCTACATTGCAGCGCGGCGGTTCTCGTCTATCACGGAAGTTAAGCGACGTTGGTCGCGGTTACTACATGAATGGGTGACCGCTTGGGAATAGCCGTATTTTTCTGACTCAAAAAGATAAAGCGTGTTTGAATGTGTATGTGCGTGTGTTAAAGGTCTGAGAATTAATTATAGTATATAAAAAATATGTGAACAAAAATTTCCTTTTTTCAATTTATCGTTGGTATATCTTTAACCACATAAAAGAATTGAATTAACAGCATGGTAAGCGATGTAGGCCAGTCGGTGAGTGCAAAAAGTGCACATAAGTGCAACCTGAAAAGTCGAAGCAGTTTCTTGTAGTTTGAGGGCCCCAAATAAAAGCCCCATAGTTTGCACCACATTTCCGGTTGCGAAAAATGGTGTAAACAATCGCCAAAGTTCGAAAAACATGGTTTTTCCGGTTAAATTTCAGGGAAAAAAGTTGTGATTAAAAGTTATAAAGCTTGGAAATAGCTTTCAAATGATTGGTCGCAAGTTAAAAAAGCTTAATTAGTTTAGTTGCAAATGAATTTAAACCATTAAAATTAGCACTTTTTTAATTGTTTAATAACTTTGTTAATGATTATCGAATTTGTTTCTAACTTCCCAGAAATATTCCCCTTGCGAGGCTGAATAAATCCCAAAAAAAATCAACTTGATTGGGTAAATAGTTTATGCATAATTCCATTTGTTAACTAAAAACATGAAATTTTTCAACAGAATTTCCCCACTTTTGGACCTGCGAATTTCGTTTTTTTTTCTTCGAGAGTATAGTTTAGGAGTCAAACTTTCATTCCATTTAAATGGGAAATTGATTTTTTTATTTAAGTGCATAATAATAGACGTTAAGAAAGGGTATGTTTTTTTGACATAAACAAATGGAATATCTCGGGACATTTTTCACTTTATCGATTTCGTGTGAAGGGCATTTGATTTCATTTGTTTTCACAAAACTTTTCAAAAAAAAAAATCCGACCTAACTTCAAGGGGTGGGGAGTTAACTTTTAAAAAAAAAAATTCCTGACAAGGTAATAAGGTTGTGTGCATTTATTTTTTATTTACATCAAGTAAAAGTAAATGTATCCTTTTTCCAACCTCTGAACATCGGAGTAGGGGTACTCGGAGGAGCGTGATTCTCGCCGCCACAACTGAATTCAGCCGTTCAAATTTGCAAAAATGGTCATAACTTCGTTAATTATTTAGCGATTTTAATCATTCATTTTTTAATTTGATGTATTTTTTTACGCTGAATCCAAAAATGATTTTATATGTTTTCAAAATACAATATTTTTAATAATAAAAAAGAAAATTTTTTTAAAAACAAATTTTTAATTATTATTTATTATATTTGTCAAAAAATTCTTTTCGTACATATAACTCCATTGAATTTAAAATAATATTATGACATAAAAAAATTCAAATTATTTACTTTTAAGTGTGTAGCATTGTTGTATTGATAGTTGAACAGGCATGCATATGTAAACCTGATTCTACAAGCTTATATATAATTCATTTGAATTTTTTTATGTCATAATATTATTTTAAATTCAATGGAATTATATGTACGAAAAGAATTTTTTGTCAAATATGATAAATAATAATTAAAAATTTGTCGTTAAAAAAATTTTCTTTTTTATTATTAAAAATATTGTAATTTGAAAACATATAAAATCATTTTTGGATTCAGCGTAAAAAAATACATCAAATTAAAAAAAGAAAGATAAAAATCGGTAAATAATTAACGAAGTTATGACAATTTTTGCAAATTTGAACGGCTGAATTGAGTTGTGGCGGCGAGAATCACGCTCCTCCGAGTACCCCCACTCCGCCGTTCAGAGGTTAAAAAATGGATACATTTACTTTTACTTGTTATAAATTAAAAATAAATGCACAAAACCTTAAGTTTAATTTTTTTACATTAAATACATGTATCAAACTGTAAGTGGTGCGAATTTTAATAAAAAACATTAATAATTAACTTGTCAGGAATTTTTTTTTTTTTAAGTTAACTCCCCACCCCTTGAAGTTAAGTCGGATTTTTTTTTTGAAAAGTTTTGTGAAAACAAATGAAATCAAATGCCCTTTACACAAAATCGATAAAGTGAAAAATGTCCGAGTTATTCCATTTGTTAATGTCAAAAAAACATACCCTTTTTTAATGTCTATTATTATGCACTTAAATAAAAAAAATCAATTTCCTATTTAAATGGAATTAAAGTTAGCCTCCTTGACTGTACTCTCCAAGAAAAAAAACAAAATTTGCAGGTTTAAAAGTGGGGAAATTCCGTTGAAAAATTTCATGTTTTTAGTTAACAAATGGAATTATGCATAAACTATTTACCCGATCAAGTTGATTTTTTTTGGGATTTATTCAGCCTCGCAAGGGGAATATTTCTGGGAAGTTAGAAACAAATTCGATAATCATTAACAAAGTTATTAAACAATTAAAAAAGTGCTATTTTTAATGGTTTAAATTCATTTGCAACTAAACTAATTAAGCTTTTTTAACTTGCGACCAATCATTTGAAAGCTATTTCCAAGCTCTATAACTTTTAATCACAACTTTTTTCCCTCAAATTTAACCGGAAAAACCACACTGAGAAAACTGGAGAGTCAAATTCAGAGGTTCAAAAAGTGTATGTTTCCTTTGCTTATGAAGAGAGTTAAATAGTCCTTCTAAAATAAATTTTGAATTGATAATGGAAATCTACTTGTATATTCTCTCCCATTATATCTGAGGGTTAAAAGTGGCGCAGAAAATGTGTACGATCTGATGCGCGCGAAATTATTTTTCTGACATTTTATGTATTTAATTTAGGGGTTAGGTTGCCATATTTATTCATTTCGCGCCGGATAATCAAGGGATTTCTCAAGATGGTTAATTTGTCCCTCTGTTATAAACTCATTTTCGCTCCAAGAGAAATGGCACGAATATCTGTCAATGGTGTATTTGAACATTTAGATTGTTATCCAATAGCTAACTCTCAAATATGAACAATTTGTCCCTCCAGATGTTTAGTCCAATACTCCAGTTTTCTCAGTGCATGTTTTTCGAACTTTGGCGATTGTTTACACCATTTTTCGCAACCGGAAATGTGGTGCAAACTATGGGGCTCTTATTTGGGGCCCTCAAACTACAAGAAACTGCTTCGACTTTTCAGGTTGCACTTATGTGCACTTTTTGCACTCACCGACTGGCCTAATGATTGAATAACAATTCAATCGATAGCAACAACTAAAAAAATTAAAAGTACAAATTTTTGAATCATAAAAATGATGCTTTTAAATTTAAAAACTATAGTCATTGACTCAAAAGCATACACTGTAAATTAAAAAATTGTGTTCATTGATTCAAAAAAAATACCTTCAAATTAACATAGTATGCTGTCAATTTGAGAAATACGCTTTTGTTTTAATGAAAGTGATACTATCGAATCATTAGAATTGGTGCTTTCAAAACAACAGGATATCGACGGTTTAGAGTGCAAACCTGCTAACTCACATTTATGAAATTTTTCAGGAGAGTCAAAAAACTTTTCAAACGTTTTTTTAGGTTATATTCTTATGGAAGAAAACTTTCAGTATATTTGTTTTATTAATAGAATAACACAATGCTACTTAATAATAATAAGTACTTCCTTTTGAAATATATTTTAATTGATATCTCTTACACTCAAAATATAGACACATTTCAAAACAATACAATATATTATGTGGAGTTATAGCAGTGCAATTTGACAGGTATGGAGTTAGCTGTTTTACTCACAACACTTTTTTTTAGCAATTTAGAGACATAATTTCGTCAAACTGTTTTACTTGGCTGATGTGTATCACCTCTTCATTTATCAAATACAAAAAGAATCTCAAATTTGATAAAAAGTGGACTTCCCTGTAAAAAAAGAAGAATTAGGTGGTCCGGGATTTCGAATTGGGATGTCGTTTCTTGAATTCGAGAAAACGACTTTTTCGAATTGGACTGATTTCTGAATTCAGAAATGTATGGTTCCGCGATCAACCCAATTCGACAGATATTTTAAAGATGAAAATAACGAGTTTTACACTTCACTGGACTTTGAACAGTAGTTAATTGAGACGGTGCACGTTATTCACGTAGGTGAATACATTTCTTTAAGCAATAATGTTAATTTTTAATAAAATAAAGAGAATTAAAAATTTGATATGGTCTTTGTTTACAATAGAAAAAGTTTTCTACTTTTAGGGTTATTAAAACAGCTTACTTACCGACAGCTGAGAAGTATTATGATAACAAATCAAATGATGATTTCTACACGAAAGTATCATTTACGTCGGTAATTGAATATTAATAAATTAATTTTAAATTTTTTTAACGGATTTAAAATTTTTTATTAAGAATATTTAAAAAAAATTTACAATAATTACTGTAATTAATATTATTTTCAAAATATAATCATATTTTTGTTATAAAAATAATAATTTTAAAACAATTTTTTTGAATCAAAAAATATAATTTCTTTTCTTGATTTTCATAATTAAAACGTTTTTAAATTATATATTTTTCAATTTTATAAATTAGGATTAAATTAAGTATAAGTAAATAATGTTAAAATATTTCGATTATATTTAAAATCTTGTTAAACAATTAAAATAACGTTTTTTATATAAATTTTAAAAAAATTTCTGGATAAAATATAAATTCATAAATTTTCTCCTTCTGGTTCCTGTGACACTGAAGTTTTGAAAAAATATGTAAATAAAAATTGGTAACTAATATTTTACACATTTATTAATAACATTACAAAATTAATAAAATTTTAACATTAATTTGTTAAATTATAATTAAAAAACAAATATTCTAACTACTTTTAACATTTTTAAATCCTACTTTTAATTTAATATCAACTGACAGTCTTTTAAACTCATTTTTTTATTAATTAATTTTTTTCAATTAAATTAAAATTTACTTTAATTTAGAAAATTTTAAATGAATATTAAGAGCATTAATAATTTAAAAAAAATATGTTCAACAAATCTACTATGTTTTAAAATACTAAAACTGGAAATGAAATTAATTCCAAGTTTGATTACAAAATTATATACTTAAAATCATTAAAAACTGAAATCAAGTTTTTAATTATATTATATAAAATTTTATTGTAATTCTCTACAATTTACTTTTAAACACATTTAAAAAATTTAAAATTAATTTAATTATATTCAATTACTGACGTAAATGATACTTCCGTGTAGAAATCATCATTTGATTTGCTATCATAATACTTCTCAGCTGTCGGTAAGTAAGCTGTTTTAATAACCCTAAAAGTAGAAAACTTTTTCTATTGTAAACAAAGACCATATCAAATTTTTAAATCTCTTTATTTTATTGAAAATTAAAATTATTGCTTAAGGAGGAATGGTATAGAAATTCAAAACATTCAGAATCTTTTGATATTTTGGGAAATGATTTGCTTTTATATAATAAAATGACCCACCAAATTTCAGAATTTTTCACTAAATAGTTTACAAGTTATAAATTATTTAATTTAACATTACCTCTTATGGAGAAAGCACGAATTTGCATGTTTATCATTAAAAATTTTATACTTAAAACAATCAGAATTTTTTGTAAAAATTGTATCTTGAAGGTCAAGATTTAAGCTTTATTAATCACGAAGGTTCTTTTTTATTCACTAATTAGTTTAAAAGTAATTAATTAGTTTCTGGAAGAAAACTAATTTTATGACAGACAAACAGGGAAAACGTGGCAACACTGTATATAAAGTCTCACATGTGACAGCTGTTTAGTGGTACATAGAACCAAGAGATGGCGCCAAAGGTACCAAAAATGACAAATTTTCATTATTTTTAACCACACAAATGCAAATCATAACACTTGACACTGTTACCAACGATCAAAAAACAAACTACTTGCATTGCGACGTTGTCACGATTAAACGCTCATGACAAATTGTTATTTGACAATGTTTATAATTAATAACATTAATATTACAGCATAATAAGACACATATATATGTAATAATAGCATTTTTTCAAAGTTTGCAATGGAACACTCGATAAATCCGAAAATAATCTTGAGAGAATTTCAGTAACTTTTATTTTCTTAGGTTTTAAATTCGTACAGACAGTTACAAAAATTATTTTCTGCTTTTATAAAAAAAATTAATTTGATTAATTTTATATCTTTTCCCTATTTAATATATACTTTTTAATATTCATTGATGTTTACTTTTATGATTTCAATAAGAAAAACTGCTATATGTAGCTTAAATAACAAAATTACAAATTCCCCTAAATGTCACAAACTTTTGGCCCGATTAGGTATACCATTCCTCCTTAAAGAAATGTATTCACCTACGTGAATAACGTGCACCGTCTCAATTAACTACTGTTTTAAAGTCCAGTGAAGTGTAAAACTCTTTATTTTCATCTTTAAAATATCTGTCGAATTGGGTTGATCGCGGAACCATACATTTCTGAATTCAGAAATCAGTCCAATTCGAAAAAGTCGTTTTCTCGAATTCAAGAAACGACATCCCAATTCGAAATCCCGGACCACCCAATTCTTCTTTTTTTACAGGGTTAGCAGGTTTGCACTCTAAACCGTCGATATATACGTTAGGCAGCCCGTTATGACACTATTTAATGAATCAAACCCATATGTCATTGATTCAACAATTAATTAAAAATTTCAGAAAATAATTAAATTTTGGTTACCAGTTACAATTTGGTTGTAAACTATTTTTTTTGTGAAGATTTTAGTTTAAAAATGTGTCTTGAAGTTAGTGTCGATGCTAAGCGGCAAAAAGCCTTTTTTCTCAAAAATGAAAAAAATAAAACAATTTTTTTTAAGGTTTCAGGTTAAAAAAAAGTGCCTTGAACATATTTTTCACTTTCGAGGTGAATGAAAGAAGTAAAATTAGTAACATTTTCATCTCTAAAAAGTCCAAAAAATAGTTTTTCGATGCTAAGTGTCGACGCTAACTTTTGGGACATAAATAAAATAAACGTCTTTTTTTGTATTTTAAAGTCGATTCGAGGCCTGTTTCTAAATTCGTAAATTGTACATTTTGAAATAATAATTATTTTTACAGTCTGAATGAATTGCAAACTTTGAAATTAATTTAATTGCTCAATTAAAATTAAGTTTAATACACCGAAAAAAATGCCTAGGACCCGTATACCAGGAATTGACTAGGTTTCCTAGTTACGAGAGGAGCCAACTATAGAATCCTGGTCAAAGTAATAAGATTCAAGCATAGTTAAAGTGACCAGGAAAATTAGTCGATAATGTAATCAGGAAAAAATAGTCAAATTGACTAGGAGAATAATATTAGATTTACACTGTGTATCATAATTATTTAAAATTGCTAATCAAATTCTTATCAAATAAAAGAGAAAAAGTAATTAAAAGAAAAAAGGGGTAAAGAAAAAAAATTTAAATTTTTTTTTTTTTTTTTTTAATTTTTTAATTTTTAATTTTAAAAATTTTTTTAAAAAAAAATTTTTTTCGATAGAATTTTAAAGCTAATAAAGTTCTCAAACTTAGTACTGACAGATATTTTCTAAAAAATAATTTTAACCTGAGCTAATTAAAAATTAATTATTGTATTTGAACATATTTATATTTGACTTTGTATTTATATTCCTTGAAATTAATTTAAACTTATGAAATAAATATTTGACGCAGGGGGGACGCGAATACCTGAACCTAACGAATACGCACTTTGAAACCCGGAACGATAACCACTACACTAAACACGACTTGGTATTTTAATTTTTTAATAGACACTAGATTATCGAGTCAAAATACAATACTTAATCAGATGATGTTTTACACATTTCAAGTACACAATTTTATACACTTGTCAAAAACTATTTATTTTTAATTATTTATGCCCATATGCCATTCAAATGAAAATAAATTTAAATACACAAATTATTGCAAAGGTAAATTTTCAAACACACTGCGCGATTAAAATAGTAAAAATGTTGTCACCACGTGCGTAAAAATTTCGACAATTTATATTGAAACCTAACCAAAAAAGTCTGAAAGAATTGACTAATATAATTAAATAGTTTACTTTCTAAAACATGGACTATCTATATTTCCAGAGGTTTCGAGAAACCAGCAATTTTGATAGGTAGGTAAACCTACAAGTACCACTTTCACAAAAAAATTTTTCTTCTATACCAGAATTAAGAACTAATTTAGTGCTAATTTAGTACCATATTTAAAAATTTAGAGCTGCTAAACTTTTTAAAAAAACATATGGTACTGCCAGCTTGACGTATAGCTACAAGTACCATACCCTAAAAAATAACAATTTTTAAAAAACTTTTCCACAGGAATTTAGAACTAATTTAGTGCTCTAACATAGCATTAAAAAGAATTTTCCAAAAACTACCCTTAATCTTAAAAACTACCTAACGAAAAAAAATATTTTTTCAAAATTTTTTTCATTAAAATTTAGAATTAATTTAGTGCTCTCACATAGAATTAAAAGGAGTATTTTAAAAAAAACTACACTTAACCTCAAAAACTACCTAATAAAAATTAAGAAACAAATTTTAAAAAAAATTTTTTTCGATAGAATTTTAAAGCTAATAAAGTTCTCAAACTTAGTACTGAAAGATATTTTCCAAAAACTAATTTTAACCTGAGCTAATTTAGTGCTCAAACAATGCACAAGAAAAATTTTCAACAAAACTACCTTTTACCTCAAACACTACAAGAAAATAAAGACATAATTATTTCTTAAAAATTTTTTCAGAGCAATTTAGAGATAATTTTGTGCTCAAGAATAGAAATTAAAAGTAATTCACAAAAACTACCTTTTACCTCAAAAACTATCTACAGAAATTAAAAAGGCACATATTTCCAAAATTCTTTTCATAGGATTTTAGAACTAATTTAGTGCTCTAACATAGCATTAAAAAGAATTTCCCAAAAACTACCTAACGAAAAAAAAATATTTTTTCAAAATTTTTTTCATAGAAATTTAGAACTAATTTAGTGCTCTCACATAGAATTAAAAGGAGTATTTTACAAAAATTAAACCCTTAACCCTTTACTCTTAACCTCAAAAACTACCTAGCAAACATAAAAATGTATATTTTTTCAAAACTTTTTTCAAAGGAATTTAGAGCTAATTTAGTGCTTTAACAGAGCATTAAAAAGAATTTTCTAAAAAATACCCCTAACCTAAAAAAGTAGACAAAGGAAATAAAAAAGGCATTTTTTAAAATTCTTTCTTCACAACAATTTAGAACTAATTAAGTGCTAATTTAGTACCATTATAAAAATTAAGAGCTGTTAAACTTCTTAAGGAAACGTATGGTACTACATATGCTTGACGTATAGCTCCAAGTACCATACCCTAAAAAATAAGAATTTTTAAAAAACGCTTTCACAGGAATTTAGAACTAATTTAATGCTAATTTAGTACCATATATAAAAATTTAAAGCAGTTAAACTATTTAAGAAAACGTATGGTACTACAGGCTTCACGAATAGCTACAAGTACCATACCCTTAAAAATAACAATTTTTAAAAAACTTTTCCACAGGAATTTAGAACTAATTTAGTGCTTATCTAGTACCATATATAAAAATTTAGAGCTGTTAAACTTCTTAAGGAAACGTATGGTACTACAGGCTTGACGTATATAGCTATAAGTTCCTTACACTAAAAAGTAAGAATTTTTAAAAATCTCTTTCACCGGAATTGAGAATTAATTTAGTGCTTATTTAGTACCATATAAAAATTTAAAGCAGTTAAACTATTTAAGAAAACGTATGGTACACTAAAAAGTAAGAATTTTTAAAAATCTCTTTCACAGGAATTGAGGATTAATTTAGTGCTCTAACATATCATTAAGAAGAATTTTGCAAAAAACTATCCTTAACCTCAAAAACTACCTAACACAAATAAAAAGGCATATTTTTCAAAAACTTTTTCCATAGGAAAAATATTTTTTGCAACACTAACCTGTAAAATTGAATTTTACAAACTGAAAACAGTGTGTAAAGTGATTTTCAGTGCGTAAAATGATTACTTTACGCATTCTAGTGACTGTTTGATGTGAAACAATGACATAAAGCTTTGAAACAACAATTTACAATCACATTTTTTTTATTTTAGCTTCAAGAAAACATAATTCACAGTTCCCCCAGTAATTATTTGTTTCGAAAATTCTCAATAATTAAATAAACGAAATATTATTTCAATATAAATATTTTTAAAAATTCTGAAGTGTAGTAAAAGTTATAAACGTTAGTTAAATATGTAGAAAAGCAAAAATTATTTTTTAATACAGAACATAATATTACACAGAATTAGAAATTTCTATACTAAATAGAAAATATGGAAACGTTTACTAATTCAATAGAACAATTTGCTAATTTCTAGTATAAACCTACTCAATTAACACTAGAAACTTAGTAATTTTATAGATTAAAACCAATTATACGTATACCATACAATAAACTGCATACAAGCAAATTTTAATAATAAAATTATTAAATTTAATATGAAAACTGTATAAATCTAAACTGCATACCGTTAAACTGCACATAGGTAAACTGCACAAAAGTCTAATTTTCTATTAAATTTATAAATAATTAATATTAAAAAAACTCTACACAGTTAAAGTGTACATTGGTAAACTGCATACAAACTAAATTTAAAAAATTAAATTAAAAATTTATTTATTGTTCAATTGCACACCGTTAAACTAAACATTGCTGAACTGCATACAAAATAAATAAACAAATTTAAAAAATTTAATGTATCGTCATCGGTAAACTGCATACATATCGAATATATTCATAGAAGAGAACTTAGCTGTATACAGTTGATATGTATGCAGTTTACCGATGTGCAATTTGACGATACATTAAATTTTTTAAATTTTTTTGTTTATTTTGTATGCAGTTCAGCAATGTTCAGTTTAACGGTGTGCAGTTGAACAATAAATAAATTTTTAATTTAATTTTTTAAATTTAGTTTGTATGCAGTTTACCAATGTACACACAAAAAAAATATGGTAAATTTGACTACTTTTTTACTATTTCCTGTAGTTCCTATAGGCGCCCGTAACATTATTTAGTAAAATGAACTATGACAGAATAGTTAGTCTAACTGTAAAATGTAGTAATAAATACCATTTTTACAGTAAATTTAACTACTAAAACAGTTATCTTAACTATTTGTTGTTAGTCATACTAACTGCTTCATTTAGTTGCAGTTACTAAATTTTCATAGTTCCTATAGGCGCCCGTAACAAATTGTAGTTGTAACAACTGTAAAAAAAAGTTAAATTAACTATTTAAAGTAGTAAAATGAAATTATTTATTTGTTTTTTATTATTATTGAGGTCCATTTTTTTATATTTTCTCTTACCTATTTTTGTTCATATATAATGCATATATTAAATTCTTATGCACCTAACAGAGAAAAATCCCCAAACGCCGGGGATTGAACGCACGACTCTAACATTCGCAAACCGATAACCTAACCACCTAACCACGCTCGCACGCTACGATGACTGGCATTGTACTTGAGGACATTCTTCTTAGATTCAGTCATAATAACTACTCCGTTTAGTTGCAGTAACTAATTTTTTAAGCTCAAGGACTTAGTTGAAATGTAGCCAGCATATGATTTTAAATGACTCAACGATAGTGCAGTAGTTAAAAGTACTGTTGAAAATAGTTATTTTCAGAATTTCTGTAGTAAAATTATCCACTTTTTACTAGTTATAAAAAAATTAAACTTACTATTTTCATATAGTAAAAATAACATAGAAATTGTTACTTTTATGACTTTTGTAGTTATAAAAATAAATGTTTCTTACCACCATAGAGATAAATTATTAAAAGCTAGTAAGAATTGGTTCTTTTAACTACATTAAACACAAAAATAACAAATTCCAGCGGTTGTTTTTACTCTTCGGAACAGTAAATTTTAATTTATTTTGCAAATAGCAAGAAATGGATATTTCTACTACAGAAATTTCGAAAATAACTATTTTTAACAGTACTTTTAACTACTGCACTATTGTTGAGTTATTCACAATCATAACGTGTAGTAGTAATTTTAACTACATAAAACCTACTATTCAATTTTAGTTCCACTAACTATGGAAGTTTAGTTAAAATGCTGCTGAATATGGTAGTTTTAACTACATTTTTTTTAACTGCACATATGTGGATGTTTTTACCACTCACGTTTTTTCTCTGTAGAAAAAATGATCTTTTCAACTGCATAAATAGTAAAAATAACTATTTTCAACAATTGATTTTACTATATAAAAACAGTAAATTTCTTTCTTTCTCTGCAACTAGTAAGAAATAGTTGTTTTAACTACATAAATCATAAAAGTAACAACTTTCAGAGGTTGTATTTACTATATAAAAACAGTAAGTCTCATTTTGTTTGCAACTAATACAAAATAGTTATTTTTGCTACCACAATAGTAAAATTAACTATTTTTAACAATAGTTTTTACTACTACACTATAGTTGAACCATTTACAAGCATCTGTTAGTTATTTCAACTACGTGAAGTAGTTATTTTAACTACATAAAACCAACTACTTCATTTTGGTTCCACTAACTGAGGAAGTGTAGTTAAAATGCTGCTGGAATATGGTAGTTTTAACTACTTTTTTTCTAACTACACAAATGTGGTTGTTTTTACCATTCGCATTTTTTTCTGTGTATCTTTATAGTAGATCATTGTATCACGTATTGATCAAAATAATTTTTCCAAACATTTTTAAACATAATTATTTTGTTAAATTATAAATAATTACACATTTCACAAACGAGCAGCAATTGAAGCATCCGCAGCAAATTGGAAGTTGTAAATAATTAATCTTTTTATTATCTTAGCTTACTAAAAAAACGAAATTCTTCTATTAATTACATTTTTCAACATTTATTTGGACAGTTTTTTTTTCTTGAGAACAAGTGTAAAACAGTTGCAAAAACCCAATTTTTTTTGACAAAATCTTAACCCTGTCATAAATAATACTACGAACTTCTCCAAAATCAACTCAGAACAAAGCTTAGAATTTTTTTCACATAGGCTATACAGTGCATGCCAGATTTTTATTTATGACAGGGTTAAAATTTTGTCGAAAAAAATTGTGTTTTCGCAATCGTTTTACACTTGTTCTCAAGAAAAAAAAACTGTCCAAATAAATGTTGAAAAATGTAATTAATAAAAGAATTTCGTTTTTCTTAATGAGCTAAGATAATAAAAAGATTAATTATTTACAACTTCCATTTTGATTTATTTCAATTAGACTATTAGAACCAGAGATAACATTGTCTCCTATTATTGTTAATAAATACAATAATAATTAAGATTTTTTAATAATTATAAAGCAAATTCGTTTAGACAGATTCAGTTAATAAATAGTTCTTTTTTCGAATTTTTTGAATAATCGCTTCCGTGTAAAATCTTGTACCAAAGTCGACCATTTTTGAAAATGTCGAAAAATGGGGTACACTGTGATGTAATTCTGCACCTGTACGGTGCAAAATTTTTTTTCCAATATTGGCCTTTGTATACAAACATATAAGATTCCACGCTTTCCAAAAATATTTCTCATTTTTTTCAAATAATTTTTTAACAGAGATATTTCAAGTCAAATTCGAACATTTTTCAGGGGCCTATCATTTTCTCGCGGATAGTATAGGTAGTTTTTGAGGATGAGAATAGTTTTTGGAAAATTCTTCTTAACCCAGGCGCGAAGTGACGCCGAGTTCAGGCTTTATAAAGATTGGCCGAGCATTGGTCAACATTGATTGAGCATGAGTGAATCAGCGAGAGCAGGAATGATCGAAGCTTTAATGTAACACCGATTCCAGACTGCAGCGCGAGCCTTGATTCAGCATTGGACACCAATGCTCAATCAATGCTGCGGACGTCTAATGCAGGACTGAAACAAGGACTGCTTCCACTGTTCCCAAATTTACTCGTTTCTCACGTTTATTCAATATAATGTGAATATATGAATTATTAATAATAATAATAAATATTATTGTTATTATTTTAATTCATGTATGTGTGTATATATACATTTAATGACAATAAGTTATTATTTGTAATAATTATATTATTTTCATATAAATAAGAATATATTACTAACAATAAATATCATTTGAATAGTAATTTAAAAAAAAATAATTTTAGTAAAAAAAGACAATTTTTCTGTTAATCGTTACATTTTTTTCTTGATTTTTAACATACTTTTAACATTATTTATAAACATGTTCACATTTTTTATTCACGACACAACACACAATTTTATTTTTTTATATAAACGCTTATAACAAAGAATGAAAAATATTCGCTCGCATGTGGGATCGAAACTCACGCACCCCGCCCCTAACGTATACCGGAAGTTCTCAACGCACGCATTTAAACCGCTTTTTTTTTTTTTTTTTTTTAATTTATTTAATAACAACAATATATATGATTTTACAACAATAACGCTATAAATAAATTTAAAAGAGCGCAAATAAAAATTGATTTATTTTAATTGGCATCGAGCAGACATAGTCATTTCGTCGACAATATTTTTGCTTTGTTTTTGTTAGTAACTCGTGGTATACTGTGGCCTTGTATTCATTGTACTGCTACTTTGAGCATTTCCTTTACTTATCATACATTGTGCTTCAGAAAAATTTTACCAAAAACTGATGCGACCTTTTGACTCCAAAAAAGAAAAAAACGGGATACATTATTTCAGATCATTCGTAGAAAAAAAAAATACAATATTATTTTTTAATTCAATTTATATATATATATAGTTATGCACTTTTTTATATTTTTCTTTTTTGTGAAATAGTTTGACGAATTTACCATTATTGAATGCGATTTTGTGGCTTACTTTAAATCTTTCGCGAAAAAATACATTATTCCTTATTTTTTATTCAATTTGCATATATACAGTTATATACCCCTTTATCATTTCCTGAGGATTCAGTTTGATGAATTTAACATTATTGAATAAGATTTTGTGGATAATTGCAGAATCATTCACAATGTCACTCATACAGCCGTCTCTCGATGATAATATCTCTATATACATTAGTCTTTTTCCGCCTATTCTTTTCTCATTCAATTATCAACAGAATATATACACATAGTGCGATTCGATTTTTTGTATAGATTTAGCATTGGTCATGAATGTAGTTCGATAATCAACTTCCAAAAATGAGAAGGGATTAACATTTAAGGAAGTGATATCTCACCGCATTATGGCCCCGCTAATTTAATTATGTTTTCTCAACATGTCAAACAGGACTACGCTTATTGATATTTGTTCATTCATCACACCTGCTCTCTCGTATCCTCACACTCGCATTCCCGCGCCCCATTCCCCCCCCCTTCCTGAAAATCCCAAGAGGTGACGAAAAGTAGACAGGGGATGACAGAGCCCCCCGACTGAGGGTCACTGCTAGAGTCGTATATAGGACAGTTCAAAAATGTAAATGAAAAGAATCCATTGAGCGATACAACCAAATAAACAGAGAAAAGTGAAAAGGTAAAAATGAAAATAGTGAGTAGGGGAGAGTGCATGATCAGGAAACAGTTCATGCTCCCCTCCCCCCTCCTATTCCGTATTCAGCCACCAGTATTTAAAAGCCAATTTCGTTTTGTTCATGGATCTCACATCTCTATCTGGTAATTTTGTGGAGTATCTAACTTCTATTAAATTGTTATTGAAATCATTTTGATTATATTGAATTTTTCTATCTCTCGCCTGCCTCAACAAATGATATATTATGGGTACTCCTTCCTCATTAATAATGAAACCCCCCCTATCTAGATGTATGAATGTTTCAGGTGCCAGATTGCCGCTAGTTATCAATTTTATCAACTCCTCCTCACCTTGCCTGAAGGGCGCCGCTATAAGAGGGTTGATATTGTTTTTTGTTGCCCTTGAAATGTGGTCTCTTATGAGGCCAATTATGAAGATATCAATTCTCGGGATATTTGCCAAATTATATAATTTCTGGTTTGATATGTGCTTTTCAAAGTCTGACCCCGCATCCCGGAAAACTCCCAAGCAGGTGCGGAGGCAGTTTCTTTCGAAAATTCTAATTTTTTCCATATAGGATGGGGAGATTCCGTACCAAATCTGGCACCCGTACGTAATGATTGGACGAATTAACAGCTGATAACAAATTATTTTAACCCTCGCGTTGAGTTTTGCTGATAAAAAAATATTTTTGTAATGAAAGAATGCTTTTCTTGCTTTTTCCAATGTGGTATTTACATGATCATTAAATTTCAATCTATCATCTATGTGTATCTATGTGTCCCTATTTTTTTTTGTCATTTCGTCAATTAGAGGTCTAAATAAAATGGACTCACATTTACTGTAATTACATGACAATTTCCAGGCACCGAAGAAGTCGCAGACCCCGTGGAAGGCATCCTGGAGACCATTTTTTGCTTTTACTACATTCTTACTACTACGATAGATCACGAGATCATCTGCGAATCCGATGCCCTTCAGCAGGGGGGAGCCATTGATTCCGTACATTTTTAAAACATCACTCAAAAGTATATTGAATAGTAACGGAGAGCTGACTGCCCCCTGCTGAAGGCCACCCCTCAGGTTATACACCTTGCTATTCGTTGTGTTATTTATGGAAACAAACATTCTCTTGTCCTTCAGCATACTCCATATCATTTTTATTATGTAATCAGGGACCCCTTTTTTGAGCAGACGGTAGATAAGGCTCTCGATCCATGCCGTATCGAAGGCCTTCTCTAGGTCGATAAGGCACGCGGCCTTATTGACCACCACTCGGTCAATCTTGTTACAATATTCAGTTCCTTTATTGCCGTGTGCACTGTACAATATTAAATATAAATATTTATAAATTATTTAATATTAAAATATTTTTTCTGATAATTTTATAAGTTAAATTGTATATTATTTTTTTTCTCGCACAGTGTCAAATTATTATTTTCAAAGTTCAAGAGTTTCGTTTATCTGTAAAATTTTCAGTGAAAAAATGTTCATTAGGTAGTAGTAAATATTTATGCCTAGTAGTTTTACACTAGGATTAACTGTTTACTGAATATTATCAAAAATATTTTTTTCGTCAAACGCGCGCGACTAAACACAAATAACCTTGAGACTTTACAGCGTGACGTTGCGATTGTCGTGCTCCCACCATCCCATCTACTCAATGCACTCCCCGCCTGTGACGTCATGAGGGGAAAGCATTGAGTAGATGGGATGGTGGGAGCACGACAATCGCAACGTCTCAAGGTTATATTTTTGATAATATTCAGTAAACAGTTAAACCTAGTGTAAAACTACTAGGCATAAATATTTATTACTACCTAATGAGCATTTTTTTCACTAAAAATTTTTCAGATAAACGAAACTCTTGAACTTTGAAATAATAATTTGACTCTGCAAGAAAAAAAATAATATATAATAATTTAACTTTATTGATATGAATCTTATGTAATTAATATAAATATTATACACTAAATAAATATTAATATTTATTAATCAATTGATATCTTAATAACAATAATAATAATACTTATTATATTATTTAATAATAATTAATAATAATAATTTTTAAATAGTATAATAAATTACTAAAAATTATCAGAAATAATATTTTAATATTAAATAATTTATAAGTATTTATATCTAATATTGTTAAGTGCACACGGTAATAAATAAACTATCAAAATTGATTCAAGCTTGAATAAAGACTGGATGTTGAAGCTCCACTCACGAAGATTGACCGAGTCTTGAATCGAGCATGGGACGAACATTGGTGTCCCATGCTGAACCAATATTGAGTGACAATGATATAAAGACTGCTTCAACTCTGGGTTACCCACGCTGGGCGTTCAAGACTCAGTCAAGTTTCAACCCATCGTCAGCACTGGTCTTTCGCGCCTGGGAATGCTATGTTAGAGCACTAAATTAATTCTCAATTCCGGTGAAAGAGATTTTTAAAAATTCTTACTTTTTAGTGTAAGGAACTTATAGCCTGTAGTACCATACGTTTTCTTAAATAGTTTAACTGCTTCAAATTTTTATATATGGTAGGGGAAAAGGTTCGGTTGTGGGCATGGTTCGGTTGTGGACACCCCCGCAGAACTTTTGACAGAAATGAGATTTTTCTAATCTGACAAATGTCACGTGTGTGTTATGACCAAACGTAGTTATCGATGCGAATACAAAAGTGATTAGACAACTGTGCTTTTTACTATATATAAATTAATTTTTCGACACATTGAATATAACAAAAATGTATTTTTAAACATTGTTAAATATTCGACAAATCGAATTGAATTAATTAAAATGATAAGTTCAATGCGTATTTAAACAGTAAATATGTTATATTTTGTGCTCCAATACCAAATATCACAACCATGTTCACAAGCAAATTTTTTTTCATGATGTTTCAAAATGATGGTAAAGTTTGGTTGTGGGCACCTAAATTGATTCGGTTGTGAACACCACTCTTATTCTTGGCAAATCGTGAAATATCGTAGTCGATATAATCATAAGTAATTCCTTACAACATTTAATAGTGTTTTATGAATTGTAAAAGTTTCGTAGTTTAGCACGGAAATTAATATGACAAGACTTTGATTTTTATGCGTCGTTCGTAACTAGTGACTATGCTGCTGAGGTTGAGTGTTAGAAATTTTATATGTCCTTACATGGGGAGGAAGTAATGTCAAAATTAGATAAAATCATCCTTACGTAGTTAATGAATGGTTACTGAGTTAATTTTTTTGCATTTTTATTTGATTTTTCAAGAGTGCCCACAACCGAACCAAAATTTTCTTTGTTAGAAAAATGCCTACTTTATTGAATTTTTAATAAAATTTTTCTAGTCAATGGAATCAATTTAGTTTCTTCATCAGTAGTTAGCTAAGGTCCCTATGTTTAAATACATATACATATGTTTGCTTATTATCTACAAGGACACAAATTATGAGTCAAAAACGAAACTATGCCCACAACCGAACCTCTTCCCCTACTAAATTAGCACTAAATTAGTTCTAAATTCCTGTGAAAGCGTTTTTTAAAAATTCTTTTTTTTTAGGGTATGGTACTTGGAGCTATACGTCAAGCATATGTAGTACCATACGTTTCCTTAAGAAGTTTAACAGCTCTTAATTTTTATATATGGTACTAAATTAGCACTAAATTAGTTCTAAATTCCTGTGAAAGCGTTTTTTAAAAATTCTTATTTTTTAGGGTATAGTACTTGGAGCTATACGTCAAGCATATGTAGTACCATACGTTTCCTTAAGAAGTTTAACAGCTCTTAATTTTTATATATGGTACTAAATTAGCACTTAATTAGTTCTAAATTGTTGTGAAGAAAGAATTTTAAAAAATGCCTTTTTATTTCCTTTGTCTACTTTTTTAGGTTAGGGGTATTTTTTAGAAAATTCTTTTTAATGCTCTGTTAAAGCACTAAATTAGCTCTAAATTCCTTTGAAAAAAGTTTTGAAAAAATATACATTTTTATGTTTGCTAGGTAGTTTTTGAGGTTAAGAGTAAAGGGTTAAGGGTTTAATTTTTGTAAAATACTCCTTTTAATTCTATGTGAGAGCACTAAATTAGTTCTAAATTTCTATGAAAAAAATTTTGAAAAAATATTTTTTTTTCGTTAGGTAGTTTTTGGGAAATTCTTTTTAATGCTATGTTAGAGCACTAAATTAGTTCTAAAATCCTATGAAAAGAATTTTGAAAATATGTGCCTTTTTAATTTCTGTAGATAGTTTTTGAGGTAAAAAGGTAGTTTTTGTGAATTACTTTTAATTTCTATTCTTGAGCACAAAATTATCTCTAAATTGCTCTGAAAAAATTTTTAAGAAATAATTATGTCTTTATTTTCTTGTAGTGTTTGAGGTAAAAGGTAGTTTTGTTGAAAATTTTTCTTGTGCATTGTTTGAGCACTAAATTAGCTCAGGTTAAAATTAGTTTTTGGAAAATATCTTTCAGTACTAAGTTTGAGAACTTTATTAGCTTTAAAATTCTATCGAAAAAATTTTTTTTTTAAATTTGTTTCTTAATTTTTATTAGGTAGTTTTTGAGGTTAAGGGTAGTTTTTTTTTAAAATACTGCTTTTCATTCTATGTGAGAGCAATAAATTAATTCTAAATTTCTATGAAAAAAATTTTGAAAAAATATTTTTTTTTATGTTAGGTAGTTTTTGAGATTAAGGGTAGTTTTTGGAAAATTCTTTTTAATGCTATGTTAGAGCACTAAATTAGTTCTAAATTCCTGTGGAAAAGTTTTTTGAAAATTGTTATTTTTTAGGGTATGGTACTTGTAGCAATACGTCAAGCTGGCAGTACCATAGGTTTTTTTAAAAAGTTTAGCAGCTCTAAATTTTTAAATATGGTACTAAATTAGCACTAAATTAGTTTTAAATTCTGGTATAGAAGAAAATTTTTTTTGTAAAAGTCGTACTTGTAGGTTGACCTACCTATTTTGATGTATGTAAGAACTTCATTTTATGTACAAAAAATAGACGCGAGTAATGATAAAAAATCGTTTTACGAAATCACGATAAATGACGCGAAAGATATAAAGGTAAACACTGTCAGAACAGAAGCAGACGCGTGCGCATTATGGAAATAGGCAAAATTACTAAAATCCTAGTCAATTTGACTATGATTTGCAGGGTTGTTGTTGCCAGTCTTGAATTTGTGGAATCAACCTAGCGATCCTAACCATAATGATTAGGAATCTTTATTACTTTTACTAGATTAAGGACGCTGCACGGTGGAAAATATTTAAAAGTACGCATAGGCGTAGCGAGCGATTTCTCCTCAACTTCCACTCTTTTCCCCTCGTTTCACCTCTCTTGGTGCAATTTTTTGACTTTGATAATTAATTAAAAAAAATCCAGATTGAAAATGAAAAAAAGGGCGATTTAAGGAAAAATAATATTTAATAGTGAATATAAAACAAGTTTTCTTATGACGATTAGATGTTTCTATAGGCGTGAATATCAATCCGCGTTTTACAAAACATAGCAAACTGACAGCTCAATATGGGAGGTTAGTCATGGCCGACTATATAGGAGAGTCTACAATAGGTGCCAATGTAGGTGCAAGTGCCAGTGCCAAACCCATTTAAAATGTATTGGAGATTGGCACTGGCACTTGCACCTACATTGGCACCTATTGTAGACTCTCCTTAAATGGGTTTGGCACTGGCACTGGCACTTGCACAAGCATATTGGCACCTATTGTAGACTCTCCTTATCAGGTTGCACCGTTTGCGTAGTACAGTAGGAATGAACGTGAAGGCCTTTCTCCAATAGGTTTTAAAAAGTGTGCGAATGACTGCGTTGCGTTGATTTTAGCACGTGTTGCTATAGCAACCGACGCAGACGCAATCATTCGCACACTTTTTAAAACCTATTGGAGAAAGGCCTCAAAGGTACTCGCACACCTCGGCTGTCTGTCTGCCTGCGCAGGCAGAAGATCGTTCACACCTCACTTTTCCCGTTGAAAAATGAGGGAAGATTTGAATATCTATTAAAATTCAAATCTTCCCTCATTTTTTAACGGGAAAAGTGAGGTGTGAACGATCTTCTGCCTGCGCAGGCAGACAGACAGCCAAGGTGTGCGAGTACCTTGAGGAACAAAAATATTAAATATCAATTACTCTTATTGTTTTCTATTATATTTATTATTTGTTTATTTATTTATTATTGTTATTATATCTATTATTATTTATTATTATACTTACTTTTTAAAAATATTTTTATGAAAAAGTATTAAAACAATAAAGGAAAATTTTTTATGAAAATATTATTAAACCTAAATTTAGTAAACAAAAAAAATAAAAAATTATGAAGTGCATAATTTTTTAAATTTTTTATTGTTATTTTTATTATTGATATTTTTAAGTAGGTATAAGAAAAATATAATTTAAATATTCCACAAAATTAGTTTTAAAGTAATTTTTTGTAAGGAATTCAACGGTCATAAAATAAAAGCGGACAGAAAATATTTTGACCCTTTTTCAATTTTCATTTTTCTTAAAAATTGGTGGATTTCGAAACACACGCGTAATTTGGTAGAAAATATGTTTTTAAATCCATAAAAAAATTCCAAATGAAATCGATGATTTTCATAATTACCTAAAAAAGTATTGTTTTGAAAAAATCTTTGTTTTATTAAACTGAAAATTCTAAAAATAACATTGTTATTCAATTTTTCTATATGGAAAATTATTTGTTTATTTATTTAATTTCTGATCAAAATTTGATCTTAATTTTTCTGTATTTTCTATTTTTCATCAATAAAAATTATGATATGAAATTATTTAGAAAAATAAATTTCAAAAAATGCCCTTTGGGGTCGTCCATATACCACGTGGACACTTTTGGGGGGAGGGGGGGGGGTTAAAAAAAGTTTGAAAATGTCCACGATCCCATGTATTTTTGTGTCCACAAGGGGGGAGGGGGGGTCAAAATTTTTTGAAAAACTGTCCACGTGGTATATGGACGACCCCTTTTTAATAAAAAAAAAGCAGTAATATGTTGAAAAAAGACGAAAATTTAATAATCGACTTCAGAAATTGTTAGAAAAAATTTGCAAACATCAACGTCGTTTTCTCAAGACAAAAATGGTTTTCGTAATTGGAAATAAATTCCGAGTACCTCTGTGTTTCGGAAAAAGGACTTTTTTCATAAAAAATTTACATTACTTTTTTATACTTTTCCATGATAACATTTCTAAAAAATAAGAATAATATTAAATAATAATAGATAAATAAACAAATAAATATAATTATTTATATAATATTAAATAATAAAAGTAATGACTTATTATTTTTGTTGATCATCTATGTCCCTACATTACCATAGCGTAAACACTTTCAACACGAAAACGGTGCAACCTGTTATGGTCGGCCATGTCCTACTTCGAGCTGTTGCTTTGTTTTCTAAAACGCGGATTCATATTTACGCTCCTAGAAACATCTAATCGTCATAAGTAAGTTTGAATTATATTCTCTAATAACCCAGTAAAAAAAGAAGTATTGAGTGGAGCGTTTAGGAATTGAGTGAAGCTCTGATGAGCCAATACGGATTCGAGTAAAAACCGTATTGGGACGTTTGACTCAATCTTTTTTTCATCCGCCGAATACGGTCTTATTTTAGCATTAAAATTAAAATCACATGAGCAGAGTACACATTATAAATTGAAAGCACAATTGTCCTGGAATGTAAAAATGCCGATTTAGATAAGAAACTGTGAATATTTTTTATTTTTTGTTAAAAATTGGTAAAAGCAAATTTTGACAAGCGCGACTGATTTTACCATGTGAATAAATGAAGTGGCAAGTTTAAATGGACTAAAAGAAATCTTCTGTTACCGACAGAAATTTCCTAGAAAACAATGAAATTTCATTGTTTTGTTGAATTTACCACAATTCTCTAGGAACTTTCTGTCGGTAAAAGTAGATTTCTTTTAGTCCATTTCGTCCATTAAAACTTAACACTTCATTTATTCACATGGTAAATTCAGTTGCGCTTGTCAAACTTTGCTTTTACCAATTTTTAACAAAAAATAAAAAATATTCACAGTTTCTTATCTAAATCGGCATTTTTACATTCCAGGACAATTGTGCTTTCAATTTATAATGTATACTCTGCTCATATGATTTTAATTTAAATGCTAAAATAAGACCGTATTAGGCGGATGAAAAAAAGATTGAGTCAAACGTCTCAATACGGTTTTTACTCGAATCCGTATTGGCTCAGAGCTTTACTCAATTCCTAAACGCTTCACTCAATACTTCTTTTTTTACTGGGAAATATTATTTTTCCTTAAATCGCCCTTTTTTCATTTTCTGTCTGAATTTTTCAAAATTCATTATCAAAGTCGAAAACTTCCCCTCTTTTGGTGTAATTTTTGACTTTGATAATAAATTTTTAAAAATCAAGACAGAAAATGAAAAAAAGGTCGATTTAGGGAAAAATAATATTTAATAGAGAATATAAAACAATCTTTCTTATGACGATTAGATGTTTCTATGGGCGTAAATATCAATCCGCGTTTTACGAAACATATCAAACCGATAGCTCAATATGAGAAGTTGGACATGGCGGACCATAACAGGTTGCTCCGTTTGCGTGGTACAGTAGGAATGAACGTGAGGAACAAAAATATCAAATGTCAATTACTCTTATTGTTTACTATTATATTTATTATTTGTTTACTTATTTATTATTGTTATTATATCTATTATTATTTATTATTATACTTACTTTTTAAAAAAAGTTTTTTATAACAATTTTTTTAAACAAAATTATTTTAAATACCAAGATTACATTTTTCTATAGACAATTTGAAAATTATTACACTAGGAATAATATTGACACATTTAGAAAAATTACATTTTAATGGATAATTTTTTCTTTATTCTTCATCAACTATAGTTTATTCCTAAAAAGACTATTTTTAGAAAAAAAATTGGTTTTTTTATTTCTAATGGTTTAAAATTTGATATGCTTCTTTTCCCAAATTTTTCACTTTGATAATTTATTTTAAAAAATCCTGAAACTTTTTTAAAAGAATTGGCTTTTAGAAATAAACTACAGTCAATAAACATTCTAAGAAAATGTTTTCTTTAATTATTTAATGTTTCTATGACACTCAATATGAATCCGGGTTTTACAAAGCAATACAAATAAATTGCTGTCTCTATATAGAAAACGTCCTTATATTTTAATTATCACTTCAATGTAAACGATAGTAAACAGACATAGGATAAGTGCGCTAATTATTGCTGCGGATGCTTAAATTTCTGCGCGTTTGTGAAATAAGTCATTATTTATCACTTAAGAAAATATTAATGTTTTAAAAATGTTGAAAAAATTATTTTAAACAATTCTTAATACAATTGTCTTTAAAGATATACATTTAAAATAAAAGTACTTTATTTTAAGTTGCTGCGGACAAAATGATATCTAAATGCATATTATTTTGGCCTCAGAAACTGAAGGCGCTCGCACAGCTCTACTGCCTGCAGGTCGTCATGGTAACACATAAGAGTAAGAGAGTCAGAAAATTCAAATTAAATGTTTTTTCTCCCTTACTCTCATTGCTCCTGCCTGCGCAGGCAGGCAGGCAGTAGAGGTGAGAGAGCAGAGCTGGGTAAAATGGTTCTTCATATCTATTTAAAATAAAAAACGCCAAATAGGTTCATAAAATCTAAAAAAAAAAAAAAAAAAAAAAAAAAAAAAAATAAAATCATAAAATAAAATAAAAAATAAAAATAAAATAAAAATAAATAAATTAAAAAATAAATAAATAAATAAAATAAATTCATAAAATCTATTTAAAATGAAAAATGATTTTGTTTATGTCAAATGAGAATTACGTTAAATGCCTTTTATGCCAAATAAAATTAATGTCAAATGAATTTTATAGCAAAGAAAATTTACGTTAAATGAATTTTATGTCAAAAGAAATTTATGTTAAATGATTTTTATGTGAATAGAAATTTATGTTACATAATTTGTATGTCAAATGGAATTAAGTTATCAGAGTTTTATGTAACATAATATTTCTGTTTAATGAATTCTATGACAAATGATATTTATGTTAAATGGTTCTTGTGTGCAATGAAATTTATGTCAAATAATGTGCATATTTTATATCAAATAACTATTTGGTCAAATAAGATTTCGGTAATAAGCATGCGTCTCATTTTTTTGTACAAGAAGTATTCTAGAAAATATATAAAACATGATGATATAATGTAGATTTTTCAAGAAAATTTAATAAAAAATATGATTGAATTTAAAAATTTATTTTTTTGTTCAAAAGATTGTTTCAAATTTTTTAAATATTTTGGTCTAACTTAAACGACCTGCATTTTCAAAAAAAAATTATACGTTAATGACTATAAATAATCCTCATTCTGTAAAAAATGACCTTTAAAATAAGCTTAATATCATTAAAAAGCGTTCATTACATTAGAAGTTATTCAAATTTTTTTAAAACATTGAAAATTATTATTTTTTAAAAATATTTAAATAAAATACTGGCCAAATTACTTCTGTAAGGTCTTATTATTTTCAAAATTTTATTATCTTTCAAACCATATGGCGAAACAAATTTTAGTTCTCATAAATGTTATTTTTAAAAACTTGTTTTATTTCCTTAAAAATGGATGGACTTACAATTTTGACCTTGGTACGGTATTTTATTTCGAAACTGTCAACATAATACAGATTTTATAATAAAAATTAAAAAAACCATTTTGCATTTTATGTTAATCTATTTTAAATACACATTTTGCATTTTTCATTTTAAATAAGAAACAAAATCATTTTTCATTTTAAATAGATTTTATGAACCTATTTGGCGTTTTTTATTTTAAATAGATATGAAGAACCATTTTACCCAGCTCTGCTCTCTCACCTCTACTGCCTGCCTGCCTGCGCAGGCAGGAGCAATGAGAGTAAGGGAGAAAAAACATTTAATTTGAATTTTCTGACTCTCTTACTCTTATGTGTTACCATGACGACCTGCAGGCAGTAGAGCTGTGCGAGCGCCTTCAGTTTCTGAGGCCAAAATAATATGCATTTAGATATCATTTTGTCCGCAGCAACTTAAAATAAAGTACTTTTATTTTAAATGTATATCTTTAAAGACAATTGTATTAAGAATTGTTTAAAATAATTTTTTCAACATTTTTAAAACATTAATATTTTCTTAAGTGATAAATAATGACTTATTTCACAAACGCGCAGAAATTTAAGCATCCGCAGCAATAATTAGCGCACTTATCCTATGTCTGTTTACTATCGTTTACATTGAAGTGATAATTAAAATATAAGGACGTTTTCTATATAGAGACAGCAATTTATTTGTATTGCTTTGTAAAACCCGGATTCATATTGAGTGTCATAGAAACATTAAATAATTAAAGAAAACATTTTCTTAGAATGTTTATTGACTGTAGTTTATTTCTAAAAGCCAATTCTTTTAAAAAAGTTTCAGGATTTTTTAAAATAAATTATCAAAGTGAAAAATTTGGGAAAAGAAGCATATCAAATTTTAAACCATTAGAAATAAAAAAACCAATTTTTTTTCTAAAAATAGTCTTTTTAGGAATAAACTATAGTTGATGAAGAATAAAGAAAAAATTATCCATTAAAATGTAATTTTTCTAAATGTGTCAATATTATTCCTAGTGTAATAATTTTCAAATTGTCTATAGAAAAATGTAATCTTGGTATTTAAAATAATTTTGTTTAAAAAAATTGTTATAAAAAACTTTTTTTAAAAAGTAAGTATAATAATAAATAATAATAGATATAATAACAATAATAAATAAGTAAACAAATAATAAATATAATAGTAAACAATAAGAACCGACAGATTGGCTCAGTCGGATAGATGCCTGGCGTTGGTGGTCGTTTAAGGACCAAGGGTATAAGTACCCTTGGTTCGCGCCCACTTGGCTTGGTATTTTTCCGGCACGTGAGACAATCTGAGCGGGAGGTTTGACGTCGAGGTATAATGATGTGCACCGTCGATTATTGTCCGGTACACACCATTAGAACTCGACTGTCTATAAACCGGTTGTACTCAGAGAGGTTTTCTACAGTTTTCCCTCTTCTCTGGCGAGAAAACCCATTGACGGGTGGTCCAGGCGTAATGCGAGTACTCCTAATAAAGTCGGCTGTAGACGCAAAATTAGGTTAATATATAGAAAATTTTTAAAGTAGAATGGTCATGCTTAATCCAAAAAAAGTATTTCTCGGGGACTCTTGTCGAAGTGCGTAAGGCCAATAGGGCAGGAGTATAAACAATAAAAAAAAAAAAAAAATAAGAGTAATTGACATTTGATATTTTTGTTCTTCACGTTCATTCCTACTGTACCACGCAAACGGAGCAACCTGTTATGGTCCGCCATGTCCAACTTCTCATATTGAGCTATCGGTTTGATATGTTTCGTAAAACGCGGATTGATATTTACGCCCATAGAAACATCTAATCGTCATAAGAAAGATTGTTTTATATTCTCTATTAAATATTATTTTTCCCTAAATCGACCTTTTTTTCATTTTCTGTCTTGATTTTTAAAAATTTATTATCAAAGTCAAAAATTACACCAAAAGAGGGGAAGTTTTCGACTTTGATAATGAATTTTGAAAAATTCAGACAGAAAATGAAAAAAGGGCGATTTAAGGAAAAATAATATTTCCCAGTAAAAAAAGAAGTATTGAGTGAAGCGTTTAGGAATTGAGTAAAGCTCTGAGCCAATACGGATTCGAGTAAAAACCGTATTGAGACGTTTGACTCAATCTTTTTTTCATCCGCCTAATACGGTCTTATTTTAGCATTTAAATTAAAATCATATGAGCAGAGTATACATTATAAATTGAAAGCACAATTGTCCTGGAATGTAAAAATGCCGATTTAGATAAGAAACTGTGAATATTTTTTATTTTTTGTTAAAAATTGGTAAAAGCAAAGTTTGACAAGCGCAACTGAATTTACCATGTGAATAAATGAAGTGTTAAGTTTTAATGGACGAAATGGACTAAAAGAAATCTACTTTTACCGACAGAAAGTTCCTAGAGAATTGTGGTAAATTCAACAAAACAATGAAATTTCATTGTTTTCTAGGAAATTTCTGTCGGTAACAGAAGATTTCTTTTAGTCCATTTAAACTTGCCACTTCATTTATTCACATGGTAAAATCAGTCGCGCTTGTCAAAATTTGCTTTTACCAATTTTTAACAAAAAATAAAAAATATTCACAGTTTCTTATCTAAATCGGCATTTTTACATTCCAGGACAATTGTGCTTTCAATTTATAATGTGTACTCTGCTCATGTGATTTTAATTTTAATGCTAAAATAAGACCGTATTCGGCGGATGAAAAAAAGATTGAGTCAAACGTCCCAATACGGTTTTTACTCGAATCCGTATTGGCTCATCAGAGCTTCACTCAATTCCTAAACGCTCCACTCAATACTTCTTTTTTTACTGGGTTATTAGAGAATATAATTCAAACTTACTTATGACGATTAGATGTTTCTAGGAGCGTAAATATGAATCCGCGTTTTAGAAAACAAAGCAACAGCTCGAAGTAGGACATGGCCGACCATAAAGGCGGTTCCAGAATAGGTGCAAAAGGCAAGGTGGAAGTACAAGTGCAAGTGCGATTCCTATACATTTAGCATTGGTTCGCACTTGCACTTGTACTTCCACATTGCCTTTTGCACCTATTCTGGAACCGCCTTAACAGGTTGCACCGTTTTCGTGTTGAAAGTGTTTACGCTATGGTAATGTAGGGACATAGATGATCAACAAAAATAATAAGTCATTACTTTTATTATTTAATATTATATAAATAATTATATTTATTTGTTTATTAATCTATTATTATTTAATATTATTCTTATTTTTTAGAAATGTTATCATGGAAAAGTATAAAAAAAGTAATGTAAATTTTTTATGAAAAAGTCCTTTTTCCGAAACACAGAGGTACTCAGAATTTATTTCCAATTACGAAAACCATTTTTGTCTTGAGAAAATGACGTTGATGTTTGCAAATTTTTTCTAACAATTTCTGAAGTCGATTATTAAATTTTCGTCTTTTTTCAACATATTACTGCTTTTTTTTTTATTAAAAAGGGCATTTTTTGAAATTTATTTTTCTAAATAATTTCATATCATAATTTTTATTGATGAAAAATAGAAAATACAGAAAAATTAAGATCAAATTTTGATCAGAAATTAAATAAATAAACAAATAATTTTCCATATAGAAAAATTGAATAACAATGTTATTTTTAGAATTTTCAGTTTAATAAAACAAAGATTTTTTCAAAACAATACTTTTTTAGGTAATTATGAAAATCATCGATTTCATTTGGAATTTTTTTATGGATTTAAAAACATATTTTCTACCAAATTACGCGTGTGTTTCGAAATCCACCAATTTTTAAGAAAAATGAAAATTGAAAAAGGGTCAAAATATTTTCTGTCCGCTTTTATTTTATGACCGTTGAATTCCTTACAAAAAATTACTTTAAAACTAATTTTGTGGAATATTTAAATTATATTTTTCTTATACCTACTTAAAAATATCAATAATAAAAATAACAATAAAAAATTTAAAAAATTATGCACTTCATAATTTTTTATTATTTATTTTTTTTGTTCAATGGGACAAATCAGTTTTTTAACCATAACTTTTTAAATATTCATTTTTGAACCATAGTGTAATGGAAAATTATTCTTTATTTATCGAAATCTATTTTTTAAAACAATAAAACCAAAAAATTTAATTTTATTGTTTTAAAAAATAGATTTCGATAAATAAAGAATAATTTTCCATTACACTATGGTTCAAAAATGAATATTTAAAAAGTTATGGTTAAAAAACTGATTTGTCCCATTGAATTCAATGCATTGTTTGTCCTCCGGTAAATCAGCTGATGTCAGCCATATTGCATTTCCCCCACCCAACTTGGACTACCTTATGCGTACTTTTAAATATTTCCCACCGTGCAGCGTCCTTAAGATTAACTATAGGGTCATAGTTAATAATACCATCGAGATTTTTATCGGTGTACATTAATATACTTTATTTTGTTATTAGTATGAAATACAGTGAAAAAAGTATAAAATAAAATAAAGTAGTTAATTAAAATATTTCAGGTAAACCACGTTTTCTGTTTTTTTCTGTAATTGAGGAGCTGGATCGAAGAGCCGGTTCTTCGATCCAGCTCCTTAATTATTATAGTGACGTTGGTGGAGTTTACAACGTTTGTAATCAACGATTTAGAAGAAAAAGTATTTTTCTATTTATATTTTTATATAAAAAATGATTTGCATAATTTTTTGTTTATTAATTTGAAAAAGAAAAATTTGTACATAAAACATTTTGTTATTTTTGTCAGAAAAAATATTTTTCTTCGTTCAATCGTTGATCATAAACATTTGTGAACTTCACCGAAGTTTATAATGTTTGCCTGCTTTCTACATTAATTTTATTTATTTATACACTCCACTTGTCTTTTGCCTTAATACTAGCGTTACAAGTGTCCCCGTGGAATTTTTCTTACATTCTACTTATACTAAATTTTTGCGTCTACAGAACGGCTTGAAATTAGGAGTACTCGCATTTGCCTGGACCACCCGTCTAATAGGTTTTCTCCCCAGTGGAAAGGAAAACTGTAGAAAACCTCTCCGAGTACAACCGGTTTATCGACAGTCGAGTTCTAATGGTGTGTACCCCAGGTAGAAATTGACGACCGGGATGGTACCGGCCCGGTACAAACGGCGGATTATAAGTGCCGGGGCGGTACCGGCATAAGACCGTCATTTTCACCGGCTTGGTACCGGCAAATTGCCGGATGATAACTACGGCAGGTATCCGGCAAACGTACCGGGCCGGTACCGAATAATCCACCGGGGCGGTACTGGCCCGGTTAATATTTGTAGACATTTAGTGCCGCTTTAATACCGGCACACTACCGGCAGGTAACTGGCCCAGTACCGGCATAAGACCGTCATTTTCACCGGCTTGGTACCGGTAAATTGCCGGATGATAACTACGGCAGGTATCCGGCATTCGTACCGGGCCGGTACCGAATAATCCACCGGGGCAGTACTGGCCCGGTTATTGTTGGAAGGCATTTGGTGCCGGTTTATTACCGGCTGCACAACCGGCTAGGTACCGGGCCGGTTAAAAAAAATTATATTTCAGTCTGATTAATTATTTAATTATTATTATTATTATCAATGTTATTATTAATTTTAAATTGGAAACAGTAAATATATTAAATGCTGAAACAGAGAAACATAAACAATCATAGAAAAATCTGAAGACTCGAGGAATTGAACTCCGGACCCTGAGGCTGCAAAGTCGACACCACATCCGCTAACCTAAACCTGCATATGGAAAGCAAATGCAAAGTGAGCTTATAAAGTCCAACCGACATTACAGCTGGCAGCAGTACCGGGCCGGCACTAATATTCAACCGGTGCGGTACCGGGCCAGTATTTGTATTTTTTAATTTATTTTAATTCAATTTAAATTATTATAAATAAATAAGAATAGTAAATATAAATAATAATAACCGCCCCATTCACCGGCTAGATACCGGGCAGGCACCAATAAGCAACCTACTCGGTAATAATATAATTGCCGGCACAACTAACTAATTAATTTATTATTAATAATTAAATTAATAAATTAATTAATAAATTAATTTTCAAATTTTTTTTCTTTTCTTTAATTCTTTCTCTGATAGTTTAACATTGGCAAACAACCGAAAGGACACTAGGTTAGTACTAATATTTTTGTCGGCAAAACTTCTGTGCCAGTAGAAAGCATTAAGTACATTTTTGTGCTGGGCCGGTGCTGGGCCGGCACAAATATTATCACCGGAAAATCTCCTTCGGCAGTATAAGACAGAGCGAAATGACAGTACCGGGCCGGTGATACGCCAGTGCTGGGCCGGTACAAATATTGTCACCGGCATATCTCCTTCGGCGGTATAAACCAGAGCGAAATGACAGTACCGGGCCGGTGATACACCGGTGCTGGCCCGGTACAAATATTATCACCGGCAAATCTACGTCGGCGGTATAAAAACAGAAGCAAATTTTAGTACCGGGCCGGTGATACGCCGGTGCTGGGCCGGTTAAAATATAATCACCGGCAAATCTCCTTCGGCGGTATAAAAACAGAAGTAAATTATAGTACCGGGCCGATGATACGCCGGTGCTGGGCCGGTACAAATATTGTCACAGGCAAATCTCCTTCGGCGGTATAAAAACAGAAGTAAATTATAGTACCGGGCCGGTGATACGCCGGTGCTGGGCCGGTAAAAATATTATTACCAGAAAATCTCCGTCAGCGGTATAAGACAGAGCGAAGTGACAGTACCGGGCCGGTGATACGCCGGTGCTGGGCCGGTACAAATATTATCACCGGCAAATCTACGTCGGCGGTATAAAAACAGAAGTAAATTTTAGTACCGGGCCGGTGATACGCCGGTGCTGGGCCGGTTAAAATATAATCACCGGCAAATCTCCTTCGGCGGTATAAAAACAGAAGTAAATTATAGTACCGGGCCGATGATACGCCGGTGCTGGGCCGGTACAAATATTGTCACAGGCAAATCTCCTTCGGCGGTATAAAAACAGAAGTAAATTATAGTACCGGGCCGGTGATACGCCGGTGCTGGGCCGGTAAAAATATTATCACCGGCAAATCTACGTCGGCGGTATAAAAACAGAAGTAAATTTTAGTACCGGGCCGGTGATACGCCGGTGCTGGGCCGGTTAAAATATTATCACCGGCAAATATCCTTCGGCGGTATAAAAACAGAAGTAAATTATAGTACCGGGCCGGTGATACGCCGGTGCTGGGCCGGTAAAAATATTATCACCGGCAAATCTACGTCGGCGGTATAAAAACAGAAGTAAATTTTAGTACCGGGCCGGTGATACGCCGGTGCTGGGCCGGTTAAAATATTATCACCGGCAAATCTCCGTCAGCGGTATAAGACAGAGCGGAATGACAGTACCGGGCCGGTGATACGCCGGTGCTGGGCCGGTAAAAATGTTATCACCGGCAAATCTCCGTCAGCGGTATAAGACAGAGCGGAATGACAATACCGGGCCGGTGATACGCCGGTGCTGGCCCGGTAAAAATATTATCTTCGGCAAATCTCCGTCGACGGTATAAAAACAGAAGTAAATTTTAGTACCGGGCCGGTGATACGCCGATGCTGGGCCGGTAAAAATATTATCACCGGCAAATCTCCTTCGGCGGTATAAGACAGAGCGAAATGGCAGTACCGGGCCGGTGATACGCCAGTGCTGGGCCGGTACAAATATTGTCACCGGCATATCTCCTTCGGCGGTATAAAACAGAAGTAAATTATAGTACCGGGCCGGTGATACGCCGGTGCTGGGCCGGTAAAAATATTATCACCGGCAAATCTCCGTCGGCGGTATAAAAGAAGAAGTAATTTATAGTACCGGGCCGGTGCTGGGCCAGATATTTTTAATTAACCGGCCCGGTACACTCTACCAGTACCGGTAGAAATCCACATTTACCACCGGGCCGGTACTGGGCCGGTATTTATTTCATATCCGGCCCGGTACCTTTTTGCCGGTACCGGCATATGTCCGACTTTACAACCGGTTCGGTACCATGCCGGTCGTTAGTGCTGGCACACCTCCAACTTTTCTGCCTGGGACCAGACAATAATCGACGGTGCACATCATTATACCTCGACGTCAATCCTCCCGCTCAGATTATCTCACGTGCTGGAAAAATCCCAGGCCAATGGGCAGACCGCAAAGCTCGTTCACTACATTAGTCGATTGCCGGCTTCCTACATTAATTAATAATTTTGCATTTTTAAATGCCATCGAAATAGTTTCGACAATATTAACAATAATTGAAACTTTTTATTAAAATGTTATTTATTTTTTTATGAAAACTTTCTATTTGTGCTTAAAAATATACAAATATTTAAACTGTAAAAATGCTTAATTTATTTTAAAACAAATTTTTTAAATGCAATTGAATTTTACGAGAAATAATATTCGTTTTGAACATTTCAACTCTTTATAAACATATTATTTAACATTTAACAGTTTTCTTAAATAATTCTCTCGATATTTTTCACATTGTTCGTCATCATCCTCATGTGAGTTCCATTCACGATGGCAAAGCTGAAAAGCAAGAAATAATTTTTTATATATCTGAAATTCTGAAGTAAAATAATTAGCATAAATTATTTAAAAAAATAGACTTACCGCAACTGGTGTATAGCCAAGAATTTTGAGTTGTCTACATCTCATTGCTAAAAGCCCACTATATTCTTCACTGCCATTAAGCCTCATTCGCCAATTAGTTACGATCAATGACAACCATTTGTAGTTTTTCGCCTCTTCAGGAATACGTTTCACAATACCTTTTGGGTATTGTGATAAAAATGGTTCCGGCGAAATTTGATTATCATTTTCATCATAACAAAGCACAATATCTTCGGTATAATAGTGAGGCATAATTTTAGTAAAATAAGCCGGTTTTTTGAATATTCTCTGTAAATAAAAATTTTATTATATTGTTTAGAGATTGTCACTTATTTTCAATCGAAGGAAAGAAAGAAAATTAATACACACAAAGTACACAAAAATTGTTAGTTTATTATTAATTATTAAAGATATAACATCACTGATCTTAGATTTTAGGATAACACATATAGGTAGATGATAACACAGTGGTGATAATGATAACTTTACGAGAGAGCGATAACCTTTAGCGAATGATAACCGTTTAGAAAGAGTGATAACTATTAAGAGTCCCTTGCAAGGATAACTCAAAAACTCAGAAGCGCTTGCAAGGAAGAAACTTATCAATTGTGAGAGACTCTTTGAGAAATGATAACACTCTGGAAGTTCTGTTAAGGGTCCCTTGCAGGGAGAACACAACTCATAAGGGCCTGCAAGAGAGAGACTTTCACATTAAGACTCATCCAGAATGTTATCCACTTTTTTTATGAGGAGGTTTTTACTTGAGTTTGATACTATGCAAAAGCGAACTTAAAACTTTAAAAGAAAACTCTCTTAGATTTTACTATGCGTTTTTAGAATTAAATACTTTTGCGAGGTCTCGACGAAATTGTAGGCAAAAGCGAACTGAACTACCCGTTTTAAGAAAAAGGGCCTTATCCTTTACTTCAAGTACCGATCTTAGAAAAAGAGGGGAGAAAAGCAATGTTTTTCTATATTTTCCATTGCATGTTTTTGGAAAAGTCTTTTTAGTTAAAAATGAGATTCGCCAGCCAGGGTCGAGCGCAGGCCATGTCATAAAAAAAGGGTGGACTCGGCTCTGGCTAGCACATGTTAGCACACGTTTTGCAGTTTTCTTTTACCTGTTTTTTTTCTATACTTTTCATAAAAAAAGTGAAAGTTCGAAGATTCAAGAAACCGTGAGAAAATACGTTTTTACTTAAATTTTGAACTCATCTTTAAACATATATCAATAATAATAATATCTGTATGTATAGATAAATGTGATAATTACTTCATATATTTTAAGGACTTCTGCCATAATATTATTTACACTGTTTTCCGTCAGCTCATGGGATTTAAATTTCTGAAATCATATTAATATAGTAAGCGCAAAAAATATTTTTTAAATAAATAATTTATTTTCATGTAAATAATAGATAATTAATTCACCTTTGAAAAATGCGTTTGTAATTTCTCGCTTAATAAATGTCCTGAATAATTAGGGCGCTCAATAATCAGAGAGTTATATATGAAATAATGACAATCAATCATTGCATACGGACTCTTATATTTTTTATCTATATATTTTTGATCCATGATTTTTGATATTAAATTCTCCGGATAGATATTAACGTAAACCAAACTCTGTAGAATACGAATAAATGCTCTCGTGTGACTAAAATAATGTAAAAAAATAAACATTGCAGATAAAGTATTTACACTGAAAAAAAGTATTGAACCAAGAAAATTTTTCTTGGTTGAAGCAAATCGTGGGATTGAATACAGTCATCCCCCGCAACCTGCATAATTCGCAACTTGCATATCCTCGTAACCTGACCAGTAATGGGGCGTCAACGTGCCTCGCTACTTGACTTCCCTCTCTACGCGATACAATGATGTACGTAGTGTACTGTGCATAGAGATATTATAAATAGAGTGGGGAAGGTATAGGCGGCAGCGTGTGGGGGAAGTGTCCTGCCATAAACAGAATGGGTTGGAGGGAGAAAGAAGATTTAACACCAGTATCTGTCCTTCAATGAGCTCCAGCGCAAGAGAGACACCTACTGGTGCTAAATCTTCTTTCTCTTTCTATCAAGCGGACGCATACATGCAAACCATCCCCACTCTATTTATATTATCTCTATGGTACTGTGCCAAATTTTTCCGGAATCTGTATGTCTTGCATTCTCTTATTGCCCAGCACAGCCCTAAAAACTGTGACGTGAAGTGGTGGGGTGGCTATTTCCTCGATGGTCAGGTAACGAATTTAAGAGAAGGGGAAAATTCTCAAATTTGTGCAGGTTGCGGGAGATGACTGTACGGCCAAGACTATTAAAGTATTGATTCAAGAAAACGATTTTCTTGACATAGGATATTTGGGAGAAGATTATACCCAGGCGCGAAAGACCAGTGCTGACGATGGGTTGAAACTTGACTCAGTCTTGAACGCCCAGCGTGGGTAACCCAGAGTCTTTATATCATTGCTACTCAATATTGGTTCAGCATGGGACACCAATGTTCGTCCCATGCTCGATTTAACACTCGGTCAATCTTCGTGAGTGGAGCTTCAACATCCAGTCTTTATTCAAGCTTGAATCAATTTTGATAGTTTATTTATTACCGTGTGCACTTAACAATATTAGATATAAATATTTATAAATTATTTAATATTAAAATATTATTAGTGATATTTTTTAGTAATTTTTTATACTATTTAAAAATTATTATTCTTATTATTAATTATTATTAAATAATATAATAAGTATTATTATTATTATTATTAAGATATCAATTGGTAAATAAATATTAATATCTATTTAGTGTATAATATTTATATTAATTATATAAGATTCATATCAATAAAGTTAAATTATTATATATTATTTTTTTTTCTTGCACAGTGTCAAATTATTATTTCAAAGTTCAAGAGTTTCGTTTATCTGAAAAATTTTCAGTGAAAAAAATGTTCATTAGGTAGTAATAAATATTTATGCCTAGTAGTTTTACACTAGGTTTAATTGTTTACTGAATATTATCAAAAATATATTTTTCGTCAAACGCGCGCGACTAAACACAAATAACCTTGAGACTTTACAGCGCGACGTTGCGATTGTCGTGCTCCCACCATCCCATCTACTCAATGCTTTCCCCTCATGACGTCACAGGCGGGGAGTGCATTGAGTAGATGGGATGGTGGGAGCACGACAATCGCAACGTCTCAAGGTTATTTCGACGCCTCCCGTTCATAAAATGCTAACTGAAAAGTCAATGCAAGACAATTCTATTTGGAAAATAAGTGCAATAAGAAGTTAACTAAAAAAATCATGCAAGAAAATTCTATTTCAATATTCAGTGCAAGACAATTCTATCTGAAAATTTTGTGCAAAATATTACTAGGTAAAGCTGCGTATAAAACAATTATATCTAACTTTTACATGTAAGATAATGAAATAAATAATAATAGTTAAATAAATCTTTCATTCAATGTTAGGTAGAATTGTTTTATACGCAGCTTTACTTAATAATATTTTGCACAAAATTTTCAGATAGAATTGTCTTGCACTGAATATTGAAATAGAATTTTCTTGCATGATTTTTTTAGTTAACTTCATATTGCACTTATTTTTCAAATAGAATTGTCTTGCATTGACTTTTGAGTTAGCATTTTATGAACGGGAGGCGTCGATTTGTGTTTAGTCGCGCGCGTTTGACGAAAAATATATTTTTGATAATATTCAGTAAACAGTTAATCCTAGTGTAAAACTACTAGGCATAAATATTTATTACTACCTAATGAACATTTTTTTCACTGAAAATTTTTCAGATAAACGAAACTCTTGAACTTTGAAAATAATAATTTGACACTGTGCGAGAAAAAAAATAATATATAATTTAACTTATAAAATTATCAGAAAAAATATTTTAATATTAAATAATTTATAAATATTTATAGATAATATTGTACAGTGCACACGGTAATAAAGAAATTAAATATTGTATCAAGATTGACCGAGTCTTGAATCGAGCATGGGACGAACATTGGTATCCCATGTTGAGTGACGGCACTGGCATTGATATAGTAGATTAGGCGAGAAGCCTTCCAGCCTTCTGTGGCCGAGCGGTTTAAATGCGTGCGTTGAGAACTTCCGGTATGCGTTAGGGGCAGGGTGCGTGAGTTTCGATCCCACATGCGAGCGAATATTTTTCATTCTTTGTTATAAGCGTTTATATAAAATAATAAAATTGTGTGTTGTGTTGTGAATAAAAAATGTGAACATGTTTATAAATAATGTTAAAAATCAAGAAAAAAATGTAACGATTAACAGAAAAATTGTCTTTTTTTACTAAAATTATTTTTTTAAAATTACTATTCAAATGATATTTAATGTTAGTAATATATTATTATTTATATCAAAATAATATAATTATTACAAATAATAACTTATTGTCATTAAATATATATGTATATATACACACATACATGAATTAAAATAATAACAATAATATTTATTATTATTATTAATAATTCATATATTCACATTATATTGAATAAACGTGAGAAACGAGTAAATTTGGGAACAGTGGAAGCAGTCTTATTTCAGTCCTGCATTAGGCGTCAGCAGCATTGATTGAGCATTGGTGTCCACCCAGTGAGAAATTGCCAATAGACTTTAATCGGTCCAATATCGGTCCAATATTGGTTGCCGTGCTGGGCGCCGATTGACTCCCAATATTGGACCAATATGGGCTGATGCTTGGGATGTAACGGGATCGCCAAGCATCGGTTGTTAATATTGGTCCAATATTGGCCGAATATTGGCAACCAAGAGAAAAAAAATTTTTTAAATAAATTTTTTTTAATTAAATAATAATAATAAAAAATTAATGTTTATAATTTTTGTTTAATATATTTATTTGTTTAATTATTTATTTTTAATAATTCATGTAAATAATAAATAATTTATTATTTATAAATTATAATTATTTAAAAATGCAGCAGCTATTAGAAAATAGCATTCTGCAAAAAAATTCTATCATTGAAAAATCAATGATAGGCGAGAGAAATCCGCGTCTTTAAATAGATTCGCAGATGATAGACAAGAGATATCCGCGTCATTAAACGGATTCGCAGATATACTCTGGTCTCGCGACGAATCTCTCGATACTTATATACACTGGAGTCGCCGTGTCAGTTGCGAGAACGGTTACAGCGTCCCTCTTGCGGCAGAGATAAGAATTGTCACGTAAACTGCTAAATCGCTTTACCGACCGCCTTATTATACCCGCAGTTTACGTGACAATTCTTATCTCCGCCGAAAGAGGGACGCTGTAACCGTTCTCGCAACTGACACGGCGACTCCAGTGTATATAAGTATCGAGAGATTCGTCGCGAGACCAGAGTATATCTGCGATTCCGTTTAATGACGCGGATATCTCTTGTCTATCATCTGCGAATCTATTTAAAGACGCGGATTTCTCTCGCCTATCATTGATTTTTCAATGATAGAATTTTTTTGCAGAATGCTATTTTCTAATAGCTGCTGCATTTTTAAATTATTATAATTTATAAATAATAAATTATTTATTATTTACATGAATTATTAAAAATAAATAATTAAACAAATAAATATATTAAACAAAAAAATTATAAACATTAATTTTTTATTATTATTATTTAATTAAAAAAATTTATTTTAAAAATTTTTTCTCTTGGTTGCCAATATTCGGCCAATATTGGACCAATATTAACAACCGATGCTTGGCGATCCCGTTACATCCCAAGCATCAGCCCATATTGGTCCAATATTGGGAGCCTTTATTGGACCGATGATCGGTCTCTTGGCTCCCAATATTGGACCGATATTGGACCGGTGAGAAATTTCTCACTGGGCAATGCTGAATCAAGGCTCGCGCTGCAGTCTGGAATCGGTGTTACATTAAAGCTTCGATCATTCCTGCTCTCGCTGATTCACTCATGCTCAATTAATGTTGACCAATGCTCGGCCAATCTTTATAAAGCCTGAACTCGGCGTCACTTCGCGCCTGGGTATATTCTTGATCCAAGAAAATATGGAATTCGACCAAGAAGTTAATCGACTTGTACGAAATATAAAATGTATTAAATAAATAAAATATTTTCTTGTTCTAAGAATATATATAGATAATTGAATTGAATTTTTTGTAACATTCGTTCAAGTAATTCAAGATTTAAATGAAGAAAACATTTATTTTGTGAGAAGAACAGATATTCTTGATCCAAGAAAATATGTAATTCGACCAAGAAGTTAAGTAGCATGTAAGAAATGCAGAATATATTAATTTAAAATCATTTATGTATCAAATCAAGAAAGTATGTTCTCTGTCCGAGAAAATATTTTCTTGATTTGAGAAAATTTATAGATTTCAATCAAAAAAATACTTTCTCAATACAAGTAAATTATTTACTTAAATTACCCCCCCCCCCTTACCCCCATCCCATCTTTTCTAATACTTAGGTCAAACATTTTTATTATTTAATTAATTAACATTTATATTTTTTATTTATATAATTAAATAATTGTTATTTTACATACATATTTACATTTAATTAATACTTAACACAAATACAACAAATATAACTTGAAAGAAAATTTTCCACGGTTGGAGGAATTGAACTCGGGTTGCACGCACCAGAAGCCGTCACGCTACCACTATAGGCCTAAGCACAATAGGTTCGCGAAAGTCGTTCGCGAATGCAAAGCATGAGTTAGAAAAGGACAGTGATATATTTGTGTCCTTGTCTATCTCATACGTCTCGTTCGCGAACGACATTCGCGAACCTATTGTGCGTTGGACTTATGCCATCCTAGCCTCAATGGACAGTTTTCAAAAACTGATATTTAAGTTGCATATACATTTGAAGAAAAATATTTTCTTGGATCAAGAACATTGGCATTGTGTTAAGTAAAAAAAAGTTTCAAAGCAAATAAATAAAATGATTCGATTCAAGAAACATGAATTCTCCAGACAATACTTTATTATTTCGCTTAAGAACATGATATTCTAGATTCAATACTTTTTGGTACTTCGGAAAAGTAAAATATTTGGTTGAAATAATTACATATTTAGTTCCGCCAAATACTAAATTGTTAATTCAAGAATTCTGTTTAATGCTAATAATTACTTGACACAAGAAAATGAATTTCTTTCTTCAAATAAATATGGGATTAATTGAATGTAATTTTTAATAAACTTGAAACAAATATTTACTTATATTAACCTTCGTATTTTCTTGAATCAGGATTATATGAGCGTTGAATTAAGTAAAAACTTTTTTAAAGGAAACAAAATTTTAAAAATTTTATGACTAATTCAACTAAAAAAATAAATTTTTTAATTCAAGAGAAATATAATATTATTTTAAGAAATTAAATGTTTTTGAAACATGGTAATATAGCGAAGTGCTTCAAGTACAAGAAATGATTAGATTAATTAATATTTCTTTGAAACAAAATAATTTTTAATTGAGTTGAAACAATTATTAACTTATATTAATCTTCATATTTTCTTAGCTCAAGACTATGGGTGTTAGATTGAGTAAAATATTGTTTTAAAGGAATCAAAAAAATGATTTAGTTTAAGATCTTACACTTAATTGAATTGAATAAATAAAATATTTCATTTCAGAAAATATAACATTCTCGCAAGAAATTAATGATTTTGAAACATGAGAATATAGAAATGCTTCAAGTAAAAGAAATGCTTAGATTAATTAATATTTCTTTGAAACAAAATAATTTTTAATTGAGTTGAAACAATTATTAACTTGTATTAATCTTCCCATTTTCTTGGCTCAAGACTATGGGTGTTGGATGAAATAAATAGTTGCTTTAAAGGAAATAAAAAAATGATTTGACTCAAGGTAAATTACTTGACGTGAGAACATGATATTCTTGATTCAATACTTTTTCGAGACTTGGCGCATGTAAAACAGTTCGTTTGAAACAGTAAGATATTTACTTATGTCAAACCCATATTTTCTTATTTCAATAACTTTGATCAATGCTCAAAATTACTTGACACAAGAAAATAAATTTCTTCCAATAAGAAAATATGGGTTTGTTTCAAATAAATCAGGTCAAGAAAATGCATTTACTTGGTTCAATGAACTTTTTTTTCAGTGTGAATATATATGTATGTATGTATACCTACTCTTGATATCTATAATTATGTCGATTTTTTCTTTTACCGAAACTTACTTTGAAATCTCCTCCTGTCGACTCGGATTATTTAATTCGTTCAAAACATCATTATAAAAAGGATGATTGGCGTAATTAAATACTGACATGTTACAAGAAATTCTTTCGATATCTGTCAGTGTTAAATTGTGCATTTCACTCGCAAACCTATTTCGAGAATTTAAATTAATTTAAATCATTTATTAATATGTGATTAAAAAGTTGCATATATCATTTTCGATAAATTTTGAACGTTCAAATGATGGAAATATTTTATCACTATATATATAAATATTTTTAAAAATTACTGACTGTGATAATAATTAAAAAAGTAGGGGAGACTGGGGCGAAAAGTTAAATTGTGAAAACAGTTAAAATTCATTATCTTTCGAACGGAAATAGTTAGAGCATTGCAATTTTAATTATAGAAGGGTGTTATCACCCTAAATAAATGTCCGGAGTTATGTGACATTCTGTTCATTTTTGTGGTGTCCATATTTAAATTTTTTTCACCCTACTTTTGAAAATTTTTTCGTAAAAGAAAATATCAACTTTTAAGTTGCATTTATTTATTTATTTTGCATTTATTCTCACCGCGATTTTTTTAGTTCATTATTTGGGTCCCCTGAAGAGATACCTAAAGGTATTTGCTAAATATCTTTAGTCAGATTTTTTATATTTGTTGTTAAAGCCAAAAACGCACCCTGGGGCGAAATGTCAAAAAATGAGTGGGGCGAAAAATTAAATGTACTTTTACATGTTGTTAAAAATATTTTTTACATTTTTCGCTTTTTTGGGTTTATTTGTTTAAAACTTATTTATTTGACATTGGGCAAGTACTCTGTTAAAAAACAAGACCGTTCACGTAAAATAAACAAAAAAATTTTTTTTTGAAATTTTATTTTTTTAACTTTACAACTAATCTAAAGCTTTTGTTAAATAAACACAGATCTTTTATTAACTAAATTACTTGTTTACGTATACTTTAACTTATCTACTACTTAACACCTATCAGAAAATAGTTTTAGTAGGCTAGAAAAATAATTTAACATTTTGCCCCAGCATGGGGCGAAAAGTTAAAAAAAAACAAAATTTTCAAAGAAGGACAAAACATGTATTTTATGCGAAAATATCAGAAACTTTTTTATTGAAAGTTGTAAGGGACAAGTTGCCCTACAATATTGATGTATAAATATTTGCATCTAAGCGGATTATATTGTCTAAAAAAAATCATTTATGCAAAATTTAACTTTTCGCCCCAGTCTCTCCTATATTAAACACGCTTGTTCACATTCTACATTGATTATTAAAAGAATACAATTAATCATTAATTATTAAAGTTTATGTTTATCGTTTATTTTTATTATTAAATTTAAAAAAATAATTAAAGAAGAAATTCATTAACATTAACAATTAATTAACGTAGAACAACAAAATATGGTGATTATCAAATAAAAATTATGTCAATTTTTTTCATTTATTTGTAACAAATCAGATTTTTTTTAGAAATCGTGATTAAAAAATGAGAAATTATGTAAATTAAAAACTTTTTCATAATTTCGAATTGTCAAACACAATTTTTTAACAAAACTTTTAGTTTTTTATAGAGGCAAATGATAAAAAAATGATATGATTTTAATTTGTCAATTACAATTTTTATATTATTACAAAATTATAATTTTTTTATCTAAATAAAAAAATTGCAAAATTTTCTTTATCATTTCAAAATTTGGCACAACAAAGCAAAAAAAAATTAATGAATAAAATCAAAAATTTTTATAAATTAACAAAATTTTTTTTAATTAAAAAAATAATATATTACAGTGGAACATAAGCGCGCCAAAGCTAGCGTGTAGATTCTAGATCAATTATTAAGAAAATACTAAATAATTAATTCTTTATAATTAATAATCTCAACTTATTAAAAAACTAAAATTCTAATTTTGGTAAAAAATTGTGATAAAAAAATAGAAAATCTTTACTATTTTATAAAAATCTTTTAAAACTGTCAGTTTTATTTTCAATTAAAAATTGTGATGAGAAATATATATGATCCAAATTTGTTTCTTTAAAAAAAATAAAGACATGATTTTGTATAAAACTTGAGATTATTCAAAAAATTTTCCAATTTCTAAAAAAAATATAATTCCTTGTAAAATTGTGATTCACAGAAATTTTTTTTCCATAAGAAACTAAAAATTTACTAATTAAGACAATTTTTTTTCTTTTTTTTATAAGATTCTTTTGATATTCTCAATTTTATTTTCAATTAAAATTTATATTATTAACAATAACAATTAACAAATTTATAAAAAAAAATTCTTTATTTCTAGAAAGATAACTTGAAATTTCGTTATAAACTTGTAATTTGGAAATAGAAATGGTACAAATTATATCATTTAAAAAAACATACACTGAGAAAACTGGAGAGTCAAATTCAGAGGTTCAAAAAGTGTATGTTTTCTTTGCTTATGAAGAGAGTTAAATAGTCCTTCTAAAATAAATTTTGAATTGATAATGGAAATCTACTTGTATATTCTCTCCCATTATATCTGAGGGTTAAAAGTGGCGCAGAAAATGTGTACGATCTGATGCGCGCGAAATTATTTTTCTGACATTTTATGTATTTAATTTAGGGGTTAGGTTGCCATATTTATTCATTTCGCGCCGGATAATCAAGGGATTTCTCAAGATGGTTAATTTGTCCCTCTGTTATAAACTCATTTTCGCTCCAAGAGAAATGGCACGAATATCTGTCAATGGTGTATTTGAACATTTAGATTGTTATCCAATAGCTAACTCTCAAATATGAACAATTTGTCCCTCCAGATGTTTAGTCCAATACTCCAGTTTTCTCAGTGTAGGGTGACTGGACTAAATAGGAATTATGCAAATTGTTTCTTTCCAAACAGAAACTTATTATTTTGTGTAGGGGAATATAGTCGAGGTCGGACCACCTTTTGACTTTTGTTTATAACTTTTTTTTAAAAATGAATTTGGCTAATTGAAGTATATTGTTGGAAAGTCCTGTTTAATAGGAATATTTTTTCTGTACAAAGTAAATTGATTAATTTTAAAATGAAAAAGTTATAAAGATTTAAAAAAAAAAAAATAATTTGTAGTCCAGGTTGGCCCTTATGGCGCTCGCACAGCAATACTTCCTGCATGAGAGTAAGAGAGAAAAAACATTGATTTTGAATTTTCTGACTTATTTACTCTCATGTGTTCCCATGACAACTATGCATGCATTGGCAGGTTTGCAGAGCTGTGAGAGCGTCTTTACAGTCAAGGTCGGACAATGTTTGAAATTCAAAGGGCATTACCGTTAAAAAATAAAATAACATTTTTAGCGTTACCAAAAATGTATCCTTTATTGTTTACAACTTGTAAAGAGTTACAAATACAAAAAACAAACTAACTTAATTAAAAAAGTATCTGTCAAATTCATGTATTATAAATGGTGGTCCGACCTTGACAAAATGCACCATTGTCGAATTGTTCTAACCAAGAAGAGATACGTTTCCGGATTCAATTTTTCACTTTATTTTTATTTTTAATCATGAATCCAACAATACATCTGCATGCTTGCCTTGACGATTCCATGTTTTTTTTATATTTTATTAATGGTTTTTCACATGATGCACAAAAATTTTTTTGAGCTTTTTTTGGACCGAGGTCATAAAAACACTACATTTAATACTCCAAAAATGGAATATAACAAAAAGTTAGGTGTTACTAAGACAAGCTTTGACAATCATGCGCGTAGGTGGCGGTAGTGAACTTGTTCAAAAAATCGAGAATGGTCTACCTTGACAGTGGTCCAACCTCGACTATACTCCCCTACAAAATTGTTATTGAAAAATAAGTATATTAAATATAAGAAAATGAAAAATTTTTTCATTTCTTAATCATAAATTTTTAATTATTTTCTAAGATTCTAAGATTTTTTATAAATAAATAAATAAAAAATCCCTATATACTTTCGATTTATCAAACAATGTTTTTTATAGAAAAAAAAACAAAAACTAACTTCAGAATGCGGACAGAATGAATGAGAGAATACCTACAAAAATTGTTATTTGGAAAATAAAATAAAATGGTAGTAATAATAAAAGAAAGTAATAATTTTTTAATACGTCACGCAATATAATTCCAGTAAAATTTGAATTTATAAAGGAAATAAAATGAATTCCGTTCATTTTAACGTTCAGAACGTTTAAATTCAGAATTTGAATTTAATTAGAAGATCTTACCTTTCCGTAATATAAGCAATTAATACTTCATCACGGATAGTAACAGATGCTGCTAGATTAAGAATGTTAGACAAATTCCTCAAAGAAAGTTCGCCCAATCTTGGTTGAATGGCTTTTAATATTCTTTGAATAATTTCATCAAAATTGTCAGTTATTTTATACAGAAGACTAAAAAAACAACCGAATAATTAGTATAAAATTTTTAAAATATGTTTTTAAAACAAATCACACATACCTTAAATATTGGAAAACAGTATTTATATGTGCAGTGTCAATTTCGTTTATATTCTTTAGAATAAATTGATAAATATATTCTCTCATGTTTTTATTTCTAATTTTGTATTCGTTTCTTAAAAATCCATAAAATATGTACAAAATTTGATTAATTTCAAAGGTGTCCCATTTTTTTTCAATAGCGTATTCAATATTGTAAAAGTTTAATGGAAGATTACTACAATATGCAATTAATTGCATAAATTTGGATATTTCCAGTGGAGTTAATTTTTTCATTTTACCATTCATGCGATATATTGCTTTCAAAACAAAAGGACTTTTTTTCGCAAGAGCAACGTGTTTGTATGATTGACAGAGTAATTGTAGATCATTAAAATTTAATTCTTTTAATCTCTTTATTAATTCAATATTAAAATTTGATAATATTTGTTGTTTTAATTTTAAAACATTTTCTGATTCATTTTTCCAAGAAGCTGTATGCCTAAAGATGAAAATTATTTCGTTGGTTGAAAATTTAGAAGTGAGTAATGAAATTCCTTGTAGAAGATTATCAAAATTGATATTTAGTAAATCATTCGTTTGTCTAATATACAAATAGAGATTTCCAAAATTATAAATGAATTCTTCTGTTGTAATTTTTGTCCAATCTAAATTTAATAATTTTTCAATGTCTCCATTAGTAATTTCTGTATTTTGCAATTTTATTGGTTCAGATTCGAGAAAATTCTCATCTCTTGCAGTTGCAATGTTAGTGCAAAATCTTTGAGTATTCTCTGAAAGAGAATTCAGTGGATAATTATCTGTTTTTATGTATTTACTGGTTATACTTAGGCATCTACAATGTGTGAAATTATTATTTCTGAAAGTAGAACATTTAGTTTTATCAAAATATCTTCGCAGAACAAATTGTTTTTCACTAATTTTTCTAAATATGTTTGGTAACATTTTTCTCCTTTTTATTTTTCACTCTTGTAAATTTCTTTGATTCTGAAAATTATAAATTATAATATATTAAATAAAAAATAAAATCTGGTATAATACATTGTAATAAGAAACCCAAAATTAATTAAATTCATATAATATATTATAAAAGCTATAAACATTTATTGTTTTTTCATTCGTTTCTTTTATTATGATGCAAGGAAAACTACACATTTTCTTTGCCCTTATTACTTTCCAAAATTTGGTTTTTGAAATTTAATGAAAATTTTTCATTTTTTAAAATACATCATTTTTCTAACAATTTTTCTTTATATTTAATTATTTGAACAACTCGTATAGAAATCGGAAGATATTTCTATAACAGCAAATTGAATGTAAGATATTTTTGATTGAATAATTGAACCTTCGAGTACCACTGGAACTATCCTGGTAATAAGTTTATTCTAAATTTTTTTTAAATTCAATTATTTTCCAAATTTGCAATTAGAATTCTTCAAAAATACGATTATATTTCAAAATAATTTTTAAAAGTAAAGAAATAAAATTTATTTTAATGAAATTTGACAAAATTTTCAATTGTTTCAATTTATTAAAATTATTTTCGGAAATACAATTTATTATTTTTAAAAAATTTTAATTACATTTTTTCAAGAAATAAATTTTTTCGAAATTTGTAAATGTTCCTGTTTTTTGTAAACTCATAAAATAATGTTTTTTTTTCAAAAATACAATTATATTTATAGATAATTTTTACAGATGAAAAAATAAAATTCAATGTAAAATAGAGCTGTGCAAAATTCGATTCGAATCGAGTTTATTTTGGTTTTAGGGCGCCGAAATATGTCGCAAAAATTCGACATTTGAATCTCCTAGTTCGAATGTCGAATGTCGGAAACTAGGCTAACTCGATTGTTGGTTTTTCGACATTTGAACTAAACTGACTTGAATGTCGAAAATTCGACATTCAAACTAGGCGATTGAAATGTCGAATTTTGGAAATTCGACATTTTAGCGTTCCGTAACCGAACAAATTCGGTTCGGTTCGAATTTTGTAGTAATAGGCAATTCGATTGTCGAATTTTCGACATTCGAACTAGGCGAAAAAATTCGAACAGTTCGGTTCGAATTATTTTGCACAGCTCTTATGTAAAACCACTGGACAAATTTTTTATGAAAATTTGAACTGAATTTTTGAATAATATTATTAAAAACTTTTAATTTTTAAGGAAGCTAAGAAATTATTAATTTTTTATATTTAAATATTATGATACTTCTACACTAATTAGAATTTTAAAGATTTGGCAATTCAAAAACTTTTTGAAATTTAATTATTTCTAAAGAATCCTACTTTAGCACTTCTATATTATTTCCTAAAGTTTTGACAAACATTCTTTTTTAAATCAGTTCTTATCAGAATTCAATTAAGTATTTAAATAAAAAAATAAATAATTCATAGATTAATTAATTATTTTTAAAAATTGCAACTATACCTCTTTATTGAGTTTTTGAAATTGGGGTTAAATCGAGGGTTAAATCTTCTTACTCCACTTATTACTAATTAACTTTCAAACTTTTGACATAACAATTCGAACTATATATAAAACAAAAAATTGGAATAAAACACTAACTTCACGTGAGGACAGATTATGTCGATTATTATATAATTAACTATAATAATCGTCGTATTCATTCATTCATTCTGTCCAGTCTGTCCACACCTGTAGTTAGTCATGGTTATTCTTTTGTTTTTTATTCGTTTTGATAAAAAATAGAAATAAAATATGAAATAACGATTTTTTAAAAAAATTCATGCTTTTGTTTTTTTATATGTTTTGATAGATAATTAATAGATAATTAGATAATTAGATAGATAATTCAAAAATATTTTTATTAATCTAAAAAAATTATTAATATTATTATATTATTCATTATTTCCTTTGTTTCTAAAAAATTAGCATTTTGTAACAAACAGTTTAAAAAATTAACAAATGTAAAACCTGTGAAATATTTTCTTTTTTTTTAATATGAAAAACTTTGTTACTTGACAAAATTTTGATTTCTTCCTTGACTCTAAAGAATATTCTGATTAACTCTAAAAATGATTAGATACTCCAAAAAATGTTCCATTAAATTTATTTACGAATTTCTTTAATTCTAAAATTATTTGAAAACATCAATAACTTCTTTTCTAAATAAATTTTAATCATTATTATTTTCCCACAGGAATAAATTATTTTTAATAATTTTTGAAAAAAGTTCTTTGAGAATTTTAAAATCCATTTGTTTACGAAATTTAAATTATTCAGAAATTCTTCAACTAAATACGAATTAAAAAATAAATACTTTAAATAATTTCAGAAAAAAATTCAATTAAACTTTTTTAAAATAATTAATTCTACAGAATTGTTAGTTATAAGTATGAAAAATACAAATTTTTAAAGAATTTGATTTGAAACCATTTTAAAATTTAATTATTTCTTAAAATCCATGCTATAATGCTTTTAATATTCAATTATTATGTAGAACTTTAACTGAAATTCATTTTTAAATAAATTTTTATTAGATAATTCAATAATTTAAATGCAGAAAAAAATAATTTATTGAATACACTGCAAAAAGAAGTATCTTAATTTAAGATGTTTTGGTAGTCATTTCTAAGATGTTTTGGTAGACACTTTTTAGTTACTTGAAACATCTTAATTTAAGATGTTAAAAGTATCTTCGTACACATTTTCTGTATATTTTTGGGGTAAAAAGTTTTGAGGTTAACTATGGGCTCTTATGGAAAACACTTTATGTATCTTAGTTTTTAGTAACTTACACTTATGGCGCATCTTACGATTCTCAAGTAACTTATCGCTATAAACATCTTATTCCAACAGAAACATCTTAATTTAAGATACTTTAAAAAACTTACAGAAGTATCTTACTTTTTTAAGATAGAAGAAATATCTAAGACGTATAAAACATCTTAAAAATCAGTAAGATACTTTAGAAAACATCTTATTTTAAGATGTAAGATACCATTTTTCCATCTTACATCTTATTTTAAGATATCAAAAAAGACACCTATTTTTGCAGTGTAATTACAATTTCTTAAAATTTAAGTCTGATAAAGAATTTTATCAAAACATTTTTAAATTCATTTTTTGAAGGCACAAATATGAAATTTTATGCAAAGTTAGCAAAGCAGTGATATATATTTTGTAAATTTCAATTTTTAACGAAATTTTTTTTAATTTTTGAATTATTTTTGTGATTAAGTAGTTAAGTGATTTTAAGTACCAGTTTTTATTGTTAATAGGCATTATTATTAATTATCTATTAATACTAGGAGAAACTACACGCGCGCGTTTTTTTAGCTGTCACCTGTATAATAATTTCAAAAGATAACATTTTTGTAATTTTTCATAAATTTTTCGAAGAATTTTTTATTGAAATTTTGTAAAGATAATCGAATTTCTTTTGAGTAATGATAATAATAAATTAAATACTTTGTTTGGCGGGCGTGACATTTACTACTTATTTATATTATTTATAAAAAAATTTTAAATACAAATTTCATAAAATTCAATTATTTTTTTAATTTTTAAATAAAAAATTATTCCAAAATAATTAATAAAAAATAATTTTTTCTCGATAGTTTTTTAAAAATCAAATTATTTAAGAAAATCAATTTTAAATCTGCGAAGTCTAATTATTGTTAAAAACAGGAAGAGTTTGAAATATATAAAATCTTTTCGATGCTGAACAATAACATTCAGAATTTTCTTATGAATTCTTGAAATTGAATATTATTCCAGCACTTTTGACAAAATTTTCTGACTTTTTCCTGATTTCCCTGAATAAATTTAGAAAAATAGTGATTTTGTGTAGAATTCTTCTGAATAATTGAATTTTTGAATGTTAATGACATGAAAATAATATTAATTAATTTTGGCTAGAAAACTATTAGAAACAAAATAATAAATAAATAATTAATTGTAATTAAATGTAATTTATTTTTGATAATTAATAAGTCAAAAATAATGTAATGAACATATTTTTCATTATCGTCTTATTGGCATTCACGCTTTCATTAATTTTCATGTGACATGTAATGTAAAAATTACATTATTGTTATATATATATATATATATATATATATATATATATATATATATATATATATATATATCTGTTAAAAGTGAAACAAGAAACTTCACGCGCGCTTTAGCGCGCGTTATTTGTGCTAGTATAATAATAATTCACTCGTCCGTCAACTGGCAAAATAAGAGAAATAGTTTATTTTGCCCGTCAGTGAAAATGCATGGGAAAAAAGACGGGCGAAATAAGAGAAATATAGTTTATTTCGCCAGTCAGTAAAAATATATGATTACTATTTAAAAATATTTGTAAATTTTTCTCTTTCTATTTTGGGGAAGAAGGAGTTATCCACCTTGTGTTTTTTAGAATTAAAAATAAAAATAAAAAACAAAAAATATCACAATTATCCCTCCTATCAATTATATTTTGATAATAAAAAAAATTTCCAACCCAAGGTGAATGACTCCTTCCTCCTCAAAATAAAAACAGAAAAATTTACAAATATTTTTAATTAGTAATCATATATTTTTACTGACGGGCGAAATAAACTATTTCTCTTATTTAGCCCACTGATCTCTATATATAACTGGATGGGCGACTGTATCTAAAACTGCAAAATATTAGAAGACCGGAAACGCCACATTTTAGATGCCCACTTTTACACAAATGGCGGAAATTTTTAAATATAAAAGTGAGATTGATATACGTTTTGCTGTATAGAAAAGTACTTAACTGATTAGCAAATTTTTTACATTTAATAATTAATTAACCGTCAATTACTTTCTTAATTAAATAATTTATTAATCACGTATTTTATTTTAAAAACTGATTAATTAATATAGTAACAGAACTTTTAGTATTCAAACATTATATAAACTCAAATATTATTGAAATAATATTTTTATTTTTAAATAATAATTGATTAAAAACAATATTTTTTTAATTTGGTAAGGAAACTAAAATTATTTAGCATTACACTAATATTAACAATACGCAAAAGTGTGTAAAATATTCTACGCAAAAAGGAAACAAAATATAACCTAAAAATATACACTTCAATAATATGTATTTACTGTTTAAATATGTACTTTCATGTGAAAAGTACATATTTGCTTTGCTTTTTTTTTCCACAATATAAACAAATTAACACCTTGTCTGTGTTTTATATCAAAAAAGTTAAATTAAAATTATTAAAGCACTTAAGATGTCAAAACATTGGAAACACACACACACACTATATCAAAAGCACACTCATACGGCAACTAACACAAACGAAGCCGCTCTACGCTGCTTCTCCGGCATCTAAAATATGACGACGAAGGTTTCAATTATTTTCACACCGGAAGCCACTTTTCTACAGCAATCGCCTATCCAGTTAATATACAGATCAGTGATTTAGCCCGTCTTTTTTTCCCGCATGCATTTTCACTGACGGGCGAAGTAAACCATTTCTCTTATTTCGCCCGTCTTTTTTTCCCTTGCATTTTCACTGACTATTCTTATTTAAATTTTATATTTCTATTCTTAATTACCTTGATTAACATCTGTTTAAACTATGTTTACATACAGGTTTACAACAATTGTTTTTATAGTCGGTTTATTTGGTGCTTGCAATGTTTGCTTGCGGTTTATTATTTTGTGCAATTTAAAGGTTAGGTTTCTAGTCCTGTCCTGTTGGTCATGTTGGTAGAATTGCGAATGATTAAAATTTTCTTTTGTTTAGAGTGGTATTTCTGTCCGAAGAAAATATTGGAAAATATAACCAAAAATACAGTTTTCATTTTAAGTTTTCAGCACAGTTTTTTCGAATTTTCTCTTTCGTGTTGTAATATTTATTTAAAAATTTAATATATGTAATTAAATAATTTTTTAAAATTAAAAGTTCATTTTTTTATTTAAAAATCGGGAGTGTTATAAGTAGTTTTCATGCAAACAAATTTTAAGAGTTTTTTTTCGTAACACCCATTATTTAATTTTAAAAATTTATTGCTTTAATAATTAAAATAATTTTTAAGTAGGTTAAAAAGAAAATAATTAATTATAAGTATGGGACCATTCAAGTATTACGTAAGCATTTAAGGGGGAGGGGGGGTCTAGCTATTGCTTATTTACATTAGAAAAAATGGCGCTAATGCATATAAAAAATCTTACATGGGGAGGGGTCTAAAAACCTGAAAAATATGCTTACGTAATACTTGAATGGCCCCTATTTTGTAAGTGCATTTAAGAGCGTTCGATATGGTCTCTGAAATTTGTAGGTTATGAGCGACATACACTTTTCGCCCTACAAAAACGGTACTGCCTGGTTTAAATGACGTGAAATTGGTAAACAATCATTTTCGAACGAGTTTTTCTCTGCACACAAGCACTTTTTGCAAAATCTGAATCCGAACCAATGACACAAATCTTCTTAATTATCTAAATCCAAAATATTTTTTTAATCCATGCAGAAACGCAGTTGCAAAATGGTAAATGCGAAAGCAACAAAAGTAATGTAATGACAGGCGGCAAGACGTTTGTTCCAACCATTTGCCATTAGAGGGCAGAAGCATGCAGGGAGCGTAAAGGCTTAGCTGTCAAAATGATTCGCATTACATTACTCCGGCCTTTCCCATTTTGCAATCGCGTTTCTTCAAGAATTAAAATAATATTTTGGATTTAGGTAATTAAGAAGATTTTTGTCAATGGTTCGGATTCAGATTTTGCAAAAAGTGCTTGTGTGCAGAGAAAAACTCGTTCGAAAATGATTGTTTACCAATTTCACGTCATTTAAACCATGCAGTGCCGTATTTGTTGGGTGATAGCGGTTTGTCGAATGTAATCTAGAAATTTCAGAGACCATCGAACACCGTTAAGGTAAAAATAATAATAATAAATAATAATTTTTGTAGCTGGAAGAAAGTTAAACAAAACTGAAAAACACTTTATTATTTTTATCATATGGATATGGGATTAGTAACAATTAGTAACTAAACAATTGCTTTGTAGATGAATTAATAGAATAATAATTTTTTAAAATATTTTATTAATTTTTTTAGATTAACAGGCAGGATGATACCAGAAAATACAACTTGCCCCACTAGTCATCATGACTGTGAAAACAATCTACAGTCGGTGAGTACTTATAATTTTATTTTTTCAAACAATATAGTTTATTATCTATTATTTTGTTTTATTTATTTTTTTTAAAATATGGCGCGAAAAATTGTCCAATCAAATATTACGCTGCTGCTGCGTGTCGGGGATACAATTTTTTTAAGGCCTTTCTCCAATAGGTTTTAAAAAGTGTGCGAATGACTGCGTTTGCGTCGGTTGCTATAGCAACACATGCTAAAATCAACGCAACGCAGTCATTCGCACACTTGTGGTAACCTATTGGAGAAAGGCCTTTAAGGCCTTTCTCCAATAGGTTTTAAAAAGTGTGCGAATGACTGCGTCTGCGTCGGTTGCTATAGCAACACATGCTAAAATCAACGCAACGCAGTCATTCGCACACTTGTGGTAACCTATTGGAGAAAGGCCTTTATAGATTGCGTAAATTGACGCAATTTTATATATACTGTATAATACGTGGAATCGGTAAAAGTTGTAATCTGACGTATCGCAACTGTCGCTATCGTCCGACCGTCGTTATTTTAAAGTTGTTTGTGATTTGTGTCGGTTACAAAATTTGTGGATATTTTTATGAAAAACAATGAATTCTAGAAGACGCCGTAGTGGCGATTTTACATCTTCATTATTGGAATATAATCGTAAGTTAATAAATTTTTATTAAACCTTTTTATTTATTTTGTAAAAAAGAATTTTCTATATACAAAAAATACAAAAGCATGTCCTAACCTCAATTAAATAATTTTTTAAAATTGTAAACCTTGTAAACTATTGATTTTATCAGATATAATTTATTCACTTTAATATTTTAATTAGTTTTCATTGACAGCAAAAAGTATTTTTAATTTATTTTTGCGAGATTAATTTATTAAAATTTAAACAATTTTCAAATTCGCATTTCAATTGCAGTATATATTTTCTAATTCGTATTATTTTTTTCAAGGTACAATAGAAGCGGAGAATACAGAGATAGATATTTATGAATTAAATTCTATGGAAATAGAATTAGAAAAGAAGAAAATGGTTAATATAAAATCAAATGAAACAATAAGTGCAGATACTACTATTTTTCAAAAAGTTATTGAATTGAGATCTCAATTAAAGACTCAACAGCAAAATTCGCCGAAAATTATAAAAACATATAAAAATCAGGGAAAAATAGAAAGCATATCACCAATAAGTAATGTTTTGAATAAAATCAGTAAAACCTTAGAATTGAAACAAGAAAAGGATAATGTTCAATCTCGAATTGAAACATGTCGTCAAGAACCAAGTAAATTATGGAATGCCCTCACAAATTTTAATAGAAGTTTAAATTCAGACAAAAGTGGTGTACAATCACATCAAAAAGTATTGAGTAGACTTTCCCAAGAATTTCATTTGTCACCAGCAAAATTTGCTGAAAAATTGGTGACAATAATAGAAGAATCTGTAATGCCATCAATATCTGATCCAAAAGATTATTCCGGTGTCAGTGTACATCGAATGACGCAGGAATTTCGCAAATTATGTAAATTCATTGAAGATGAGTCAATGCCAGAATGGCTAATAACGTCAGATATTCAAGAAGAACAAATAGAAAATCAAACTATCGAATTTGCTGATGAGACTTGTTTGGAGGAATTGGAGAGATTTTCGTCAACACCAATTAATAGAGAGAATGGAATTAGGGAAATCGAAACTTACCAAGAAACACCTAAAGGTATTTTTAAATTTGATTCCACGCCGAAATCTGATAAGAAACAATTTAATAAAGCCACGAAAAATTGTCGAATTAATGATACAAATAATTCATTCGAATATTGGGAAACAATGTGTAATGGTGTATTTTTACCCCAGCGAGGTTCACCACAAAAATTAAGAAGAAGTTTATCATTACCTGATTCACCAGTCACAAGATTCAACAATATTAAATCAACCTGCGATCGTCAAATGGCTTCTTTAGATGACACTGCAATCAATGAGAGTCGAATTGGTTATAAGTCTCGAAATTACAGGGATATAACGTTCAGTCCAAAAAAATTAATAAAGGAAAAAAAATGTCAACCAATTGAGAAAAAATCAATATTTCATCAAAATGAAGCCAACAATGAATATAGTTTCAATTGTGAAGACGACATGGATAAGAGTTTTTTGGCAGAACTTGCACAGAGAAGGCAAAGATGTTTCGAAACAGCGAAAATAATGATGGAAATTGACAAAAATGATCCCACAGTTACCAATAATTCAGAAGTAAAGAAAACAGCGGAACTTATCGCAAAATTAGCAAGTCCTAATAAATCTCTCTCCTTACCATCAAATAATCTCGATTTTCTAAATACAATCAATCACTGCATGGAGTATCAAGATTTTCTATTGAAAAAGAGAAAATCCATTTTTCACATTCTTAAAAATCCAGTATCTTTTGATTCAAAATTAGAAAATAGTCCCGAATTGAAGAAGACAGAAACTCCTATTTCATCAGGTAAAAAAGCTTCTTTAATTTTCACTATTCTATTTTTTTATCCTTAATTCTTTATTCTAATTCTTTTATTTCCGTCTATTTTCAGTGAAATTGAAAGCTCCCATCGACACGAAAGTAAAGATTATGGAAAAGAAAGAGACAACAGTGCCAAAAAGAAAATTCTTCTTCACACCAGGAAAAAGTCCACGAAATGACGATGTAAAACAGAAAAAAGAATATTTTCCACAAGTGGAAAGTATTTACAATTCACAAACAATGGCAAATAGTTTAAAGAGTCCTCGAGCTCCAGATGTGAGGAAAAATTTGTATGATTATGTAAAATCGCCAATTGCTGAATATATAAGAGGTACCGATACAAAATTAGTCAAGAATGTTCAAGGAAAAAATAATGAATGGTTATTAACGCCGCAACCATTAGGAGTTTCAAATGAATCTAAAGGAAATCGTCTTACACCATTGAAAAGTTTTCAAGAATCTTCGGCACTTAAATTCAATTTGTCTCCATTAAATAAAAAGCATCAAGATGAAAATAATCCTAGGAAGGAATTTCAATTTCCTAAAGTTGATTATAAACCTTCTTCAATTCAAATGGTATGTATTTAAATGTATGTTTTTAATTTATTACAGGCCTCAAATTTTTCTACTTTTTTCAATTATCAAAATACGACTTTTTTCAGTATAAATTGAAACTTAATTCGATTTTTATAGTATGAAAAGTAATTATAGTCAAATCTTTCAAAACGTATAATTGAATAATTTTTGTGAGATAATTAAATTTTTGACATTTACTATAATTACAAAAATGAGAATTGGTAAATATCAGTATTTCCAAGTCAGGAAAACAAATCAATATTTTTTACGTTTCAACAGCACAGCTGTTGCCTTCAAAAATGAAAAAATATTATTTTCTTTTCCTGACTTCGAAGGATTGATATTTACCAAATCTCATCTAGTTTTACACAGAGTGATAAATTCTCTCAATTGTTTATATAATTACAAAGTTTTTAAAATAATTGAAATTTTGTAAAATTTATTTAAGAATACTAATTGTTTTTTGAAGAATTTTAATCGCAAATTTTTAAAGTAATTGAATTCTTAAAAATTTTAATAAAAGATCTTAAAAAGAAAATTTGTTAATAAAAATTAATGGAAATTACCTTTAAAAAATTGTATTCAAATATTTTTAAAAAAAGTAATGCTTAGAAGTTTTTTATATTTTTCAAAATTCAATTTCTTTCAATATTTTCAATGACATATTTTCAAAACTTCGAATATCTACAAAAAAAAATAACACTAAAATTTGTTTAGAAATTTAATTTTTGAGAATTATTAAAATTTTGGGGAATAAATCGTTTTCAAAGGATTTGATTAACCCGTGCCTCAAAACTCACAAATTTTCCATGTATTTTAAATTTGAAAAAACGATTTTTCGTTAGTTTAATAAAAAATCTAGAGAAAAATTTTTTTTTCCAGTCGGTCCAGGATGTTTCTCTTTTAAAGTGTTCAAGGAATGTAATCCTCTTATATATTTAACAATTTTTTAAATTTTTATATATTTTATAGATTTTTGAAAAATCCTCAACAAAACAAAAAACGGTAATTTATTATTTTTTATTAGTTATTATCATTTTTTCTCACCTATTGTAATACAATTGGCTTTATGAATCTATCAAAAAATAATAAATATAAATTCATTAATCCAATTGAATTACAATCGATGAGAAAAAATGATAATAACTAATAACAAATAATAAATTACCGTTTTTTGCTTTTTTGAGGATTTTTCAAAAATCTATAAAAAATTTATAAAATATCTAGAAGTATTTCATTATTTGAACAATTTAAAAAAGAAATATCCTGGACCTACTGGAAAAAAAATTTCCTCTAGATTTTATATTAAATTTACGAAAAATCGTTTTTTCCCCATTTAAAATACATGGGAAATTTGAAGGGAAACAAGGGTATTTTTTTCTATAAACTTTAATCCTAGGGGGTGAGAGCAAAAAAATTCCGACCTTGTTTTTTTAGACCACCCTAAGGTACATTCAATTTCGAACACCCGTACATACAAAAATTCATCGTTCCGTAATTGGTACAGTGCAGAATTCCAAAATTTAATTAATATTATTCTTCTATTTTATTTCATAAAAAATAATCATTTAAGGGTCTAAATACTACTAATAAAATACCAATCTTTTAATTATGTACCCTAATTATTCATATAAACACTTCTAATTCCAAGATATTTATCATAGAAATTTAGTTATATTATTTGTAGTTAAAGTTCTTCAAGAATCTTGATTATTTTTTATATTTTCCAAAGATTTTTTAAAAATATTTTCCAAAAATTCTTTTAACATTTTTACTAAATATCAATTCAAAAATCTATTATCTTTAAAAAATTATTTTTCAATATTTTTAAAGAACTAATTTTAAGAATTTAAAAATTATTTTCAATATTTTCGGTTACATGTTTCCAATAATTCATCTCAATAACTTTTAATAAGAAAACATGATAAGTTAAAATGAAAATTATTTATAGAAAATAGAATTCTTGTATTTAAATAATCAATTTAGAGAAGAAGTTTAATAAATAATTCTACAAAATAATTGAATTTTGAAAAGGTTATAGACGCAATTTTTAGACCTATTTCAACTATTTTTCAATTTTTTCAATCCAAACTTAATTTTGGAAGACTTGCAGTTCAAATTTTCATAAAAAATTTTTTCAATCGTTTTACATTAAAAGTATTTCGAAATTTTAAGTAAATATAAAGAATAACAAGTATTTAAATATTTATTAATTTACAAAAATGATTGGAATTTGAAAGATTTAAATTGAAAATTCTGAAAAAATTAGGTTTTTAAAAAATAGTTATTAAAATTTTTTGAAGATATACTTGAATTCCTGAAAATAATTTTAAAAAATTGAAACTTACTCGATTCTCGTTATAACGACGATCTCGGGACTTCAAAATCTCGATATTACGACGGAAGGAGAGGATCCTACTTCACGTTCTATTCAAAGGCATGAATTTATCCGTGATTAACAGTACAAAACGTCAAATACGTGCAAAAATTTTCGTAAAGTATGTTTATTTATATTAAAAGTTTCTGAATTATGGAATCAGTTTAAAGAAAAAGTAAGTACATAGTTTTAATAATAATCCGATCACTAGATTCTTTAGGTTAAATAAAGTTAAGGGTTGATTAACTTTGTCTTTTTTTTGAGTTAACCAAAATTTTTGTTAAATTAAATTCTTAAATTCGTTCGTGTTTTTTTTGGCGTTGTATCGAGAGTTTTAATGTTCGTTATAACGAGAGAACGTTGTAACGAGATTCGTTATATAACAAGAATCGAGTGCAATTCGATTCCAGAAAACCGCTGCCAAGTTGTACATTTTTATAATTTTGGTGTTCATTTCATGAACACTTTGCTTCCTCATAGAAATAATAATAATTGAAGTATAAGAATTAATTTTTATAAAAGAGTTAATAATCATTAAATCTTGGTCCAAAAAGTATGTTTGATTTTTCAAATACCAATAATTTGATAATTTTTTAACGAATCAGGTTCAAAAATAGGTCAATCGAAGCCTTTTTTAATGCTCTACAAGTTGGTAATGATTCTTTTAAAGTTACTTTTATATTTTTCAACAAAATTTTCAAAAAAGTGTTATTTTTGAAAAATTTAGATTTTTAAAACTTTAATATCTCTGGCTAATGTAGACGAAAAATGTTCAATGAAGGCTCAAAAGATGCGTCTAAAAAAACTCTACAAAACTAAAGAAAAACATTTATAGGTGTACTAACATTTTTTTAAGTTATGGCTAAAAAACTTTTTTTTACAAAATGAAAAATGCAAAAAAAAATATAGTTAAACATTATGAATCGGGCTGAAAATAGTCTCATTTTATGTCCCCCGGGGAGACTTACAATTTAAAAAAAATTGATCTTTCTCGTTCTGAAATATTAAGGCAAATGTAATGTTAGTACAAGGTAAGAATTCCTGAAGTGGGCAACGGATTTTCCAAGGTTTGCAATTTCTATAATAAACTTTATAAAAATAAAGTACTAATAGAGGGACAAACAGTCTCCAAGTTTTATTTGAAAATATTCATTTGTTTATTTTTTATAAACAATTTAATTTTAATGTAACATTTTTTTAAAACATTTATATCTCAGAACTGGATTATCGGATTTTGATGAAAATTTTTGGACACAATTAATGAAGATTTCAGCTTTTTAAGGAAAATTATTTCAATGTTGAAAAAAATTATTTATTGTAAAAAATAATTGTTAATAATAAACAAATGAATAATTATTTGTGTTCTGGACCTTTTTCGTAAAATTTTTTTTCAGAACCTTAAACTATATAAATCAAGGATTAAATAACTGAAAGAAAAAGTTGGTAGATCGAAATAGTTTATTAACTTTGAATTTTTTTGTGAGCGCGGTCGCGTTGTCCGTGCGACGCGGCTTGACGTGGAGCTCCATAAGTTCATTGCACACTCACCACGAACACAGAGTATTCTTAAAAACTGAAATACAGAATAATTATCTAAAATTTAAGATTATTAGTAGAATTATTTTACCACATTATTGTTTATACTAGTGACTATAATATGTAAAAATAATTATTTTATTAAGGTATTTTTAAGAAATGTAGCTTATTTTCAATTAAATAAATTTCACTTTGTTGGTGTTTAACTAGTCTTTTTGTTTCAATTTTCGACTAAATTTGTAAGTAAATAAAAAATGTTTTTGTTAAATAAGTAAAAAGTTCACAGTAAAAAAATTTTCTTTAGATTAAAATTTTTGTTATGAATTTTTATTGAAACTGGTAAAATTTCGTCTAAAGCAGAGAATTCAAATTTCCTTGTGTTAGATTAATAAAACAAATTATACAATATTTCTCGAACAAAAAATTAAAATTGAAAACATTCCAAGTGTAAAATATTGTCTTCTTAGTAATAAACAGTTTTTTTTCTTCAAATTGTCGTTGATGATATTAAAAAAATAAATCCAACATAAGCAAATTTAAAATCTTTGCTTTAGACGAAATTTTACCAGTTTCAATAAAATTCCATAACACAAATTTAAATTTTTACTTTTAACTAAAACATTTTTTATTTATTTACAAATTCAGTAGAAAATTAAAACAAAAATACTAGTTAAACACCAACAAAGTGAAATTTATTTAATTAAAAGTAAATTACATTTCTTAAAAATACCTGAATGAAAAAATTATTTTTGCATATTATTGTCACTAGTATAAACAATAATGTGGTAAAATAATTCTACTAATAATCTTAAATTTTAGATACTTATTCTGTATTTCAGTTTTTAAGAATACTTGGTGTTCGTGGTGAGTGTGCAATGAACTTATGGGGCTCCACGTCAAGCCGCGTCGCACGGACAACGCGACCGCGCTCACAAAAAAATTCACAGTTAATAAACTATTTCGATCTACCAACTTTTTCTTTCAGTTATTTAATCCTTGATTTATATAGTTTAAGTTTCTGAAAAAAAATTTTACGAAAAAGGTCCAGAACACAATTAATTATTCATTTGTTTATTATTAACAATTATTTTTTACAATAAATAATTTTTTTCAACATTGAAATAATTTTCCTTAAAAAGCTGAAATCTTCATTAATTGTGTCCAAAAATTTTCATCAAAATCCGATAATCCAGTTCTGAGATATAAATGTTTTAAAAAAATGTTACATTAAAATTAAATTGTTTATAAAAAATAAACAAATGAATATTTTCAAATAAAACTTAGTGACTGTTTGTCCCTCTATTAGTACTTTATTTTTATAAAGTTTATTATAGAAATTGCAAACCTTGGAAAATCCGTTGCCCACTTCAGGAATTCTTACCCTACACACACATCGGGACATTTTTTTAAAATCCGTTTTTTGGACTTCTGAGATAAAATTACATCAAAAAAATTTTTTATTTATTTATAACATTTATACGGGCAATGCCCATTCGTGCATAAAGTACTGAAAGATTATGTATAATGAAAAAAAGTTTATAAATATGTCAAAAAAGCACAATCGAAAATTTTGCTAATACAATCCTTCCTTTATGAGGAAGCAATATTGTAAAATTTTATATTTTGAAGAATTTTATTTATTCATCTTTAAAAATCTGTTGCTGTTAGAATTATCTTAGCGATTTCTATACGAGTTGTTCAAATAATTAAATTTAAACAGAAACTGTTAGAAAAATTATATTTTTTAAAAAATGAAGAATTTTCATTAAATTTCAAAAAGCAAATTTTGTTAGTTTTTATAATAATTTCCAAAACATTAATCATTTCAAATTTTTATTGTATATTCAATTTTTCTAAATTTTAATGTATTCACAAATTTTAATTATTTCTAGTTCTAAATTCAAATTTTAAACAATGTAGATTTCAAATTTTAATCTTAGTCTCAAATTCAATCGTTCTAAATTTCAATATTGGTGTACTTTTTTATTTGTTTATACAGTACAACCTCGGTTATCCGAGCTTCGATTATTCGAGACTCCGGGTTATCCAAGGCACTAAACATGTTCGGATAATGCGGAATAACTCGAATAAAACGGATAGATCGACCAAGTCTTAAAAATAATTAAACTTTTTAAAATTTTCATTAGTTCATATTATCCGAGTTTTCAATTATCCGTAGCACCACTTCCCCAAATTACCTCGGATAATCGAGGTTCTACTGTATTTGAGAAACAATTTAACAAAACTTGAAATATATCAAAAAACATTTTTTCAAAACTAAATCTATCAATTTTTATAAATTTGCTCTTTATTTCAAAAAATTTTAAATTGACTTAATAAAGATTTTAATTTGTCATGATTTATAAATTGTAATAAATTTAATTTAAATTTAAATTTATTGTTAAATGACTAAATAAATCAATAATTTTTATTGATAAAAAATTTTAATGGTGAAAATTTGAGTCTAATCTTTGGAAACATTAATTTAAATTTTAATTCGTTATAAATTAAATCATCTTAGAACGACCTTTTAAGTTTCAATTATTGAGAGAGAAGGAAATTTAATCAAAATTTTATTAGATATAAATTATTTATTGTGTATATATTAATTTATTTTGTTTAACTTCTTTTGTTATCTTTTTGTAACATATTTTTAAAAAATATGTTACATCTTCAAATATTTAAGTCTAAAAAACAGTTTGTATTCTGCATTTGACATAAAACAACATTTTAAACTCAAGAAATGAAATTTCTACTCATTAAAATGTAAGAAAAAAAAATTTATTTTCGAATATTTCTGAAAACTTATAGGGTCATTTGGGGTAAATGTAAACGGAATATCTATTTTTCACGAAAAACATTAGATTTTTTATTAAAAGGTAAAACGGACGGATTTCTTTTGTATGAACTTGTTGCTAGTGTTCCCTAGAAAAATTTTATGAGGTACAAAGAAATATTGATGCACCTGAATCGCCTAAAACTGACTGTTTACATTTAAACCGACATTTTGAAATTTTCCTAAAATTTGGGGTAAATGTAAACACCACTGTAGTTAAGCGAGGTTTAAGAAACAAGTTATTTCAAGTATACTACTGTTTTAAGGGATGGAAAAACTGAAAAAAAATTCTTCGTAGATGTAGAATAGTAAATTACAACCAGTTGACTGATAATGTATCATATAAAATAAACAATCAATCATTACAAAACTAGTAATGTAAAAACTTGAACAAATTTTAATAGATTTTCATTCAACTTGGTAAAAAGAAATTTTTAAAGTTGCTGAATAAGAATCTAAAATCGAATTTTTAAATTTCAAAATGGTGGATCCAATATGGCGGTCAAACATAAACTATGACTAACTGACTAACACGAAGAACGACTAACATGAAAGAAGACCTAATTTCTTTTTCTATGTAATTTTACATTGCCAAAGTAATGAAATTGTCAAATAGAAGCAAAGTTATTCAATTATTTTCTTTTAAAATGTAGTTCAAGTTCTGTTTACATTTACCCCGAGTTTTCGAATTCTCGGGGTAAAAAAAATTAAATGTAAAACAAAATTAAATTAAATGTAAACACTTAATTATTTATTAACTAAATTGACGAAAATCAAAAATCAAAGTCAATTTTTGTTAAGGCATTAATAAGGAAGAATTATAAATTTTAGTTTGATTTTTTAATTTATTTTTATGCAAATGCGAGACAAAATACTGAAACAGTAAAACTTTAATTTTCAATCTTTTTTGCATTAAAAGATAACTTACACTATGGCATTGCCAATTGTCAAAATAAAATGTTGTCAATACTCAGAACATCTAGTAGGTGAGCTGAGGTAAAAATATTGACGTCGTACTTATTTTTTAATTTGTAAATTTAGATGAAACATCTACTGTTTACATTTACCCCAAATGACCCTAATTATTATTGAGTTATATTTTTTAAAATTTTTTTCTGAATTTAAATCTTAAGAATTTTTATAACAACTTTTTTTTCTTATTTAACTCAAAAATTTTTCCAAGCGCTGAGCTCTAAACAATAGTTTTAAAAAGGGACACATTTTTTTGATCATTCAAAAAATGACTAATTTGGAACAATTTTACGATGTATAATTAATGAACGATCAAAGATAAAATTATTTTTCACACGGAAAACAATGAAAATCTTCTGTTTAAAATTTTTCTTTTTAAATAGTTGATCAGAAAATACGTAAAAAATTTTTCATAATTAATTAATTAACATAATTAATTAACATAATTTTATGAATAAATATTTTTTGCACCTTAAAGACAATATGAGGCCTGTTATTATTATTTTATTTTTTATTTCTTTTATTATTATTATTATTATTATTATTATTATTATTATTATTATTATTATTATTATTATTATTATTATTATTATTATTATTATTATTATTATTATTATTATTATTATTATTATTATTATTATTATTATTATTATTATTATTATTATTATTATTATTATTATTATTATTATTATTATTATTATTATTATTATTATTATTATTATTATTATTATTATTATTATTATTATTATTATTATTATTATTATTATTATTATTATTATTATTATTATTATTATTATTATTATTATTATTATTATTATTATTATTATTATTATTATTATTATTATTATTATTATTATTATTATTATTATTATTATTATTATTATTATTATTATTATTATTATTATTATTATTATTATTATTATTATTATTATTATTATTATTATTATTATTATTATTATTATTATTATTATTATTATTATTATTATTATTATTATTATTATTATTATTATTATTATTATTATTATTATTATTATTATTATTATTATTATTATTATTATTATTATTATTATTATTATTATTATTATTATTATTATTATTATTATTATTATTATTATTATTATTATTATTATTATTATTATTATTATTATTATTATTATTATTATTATTATTATTATTATTATTATTATTATTATTATTATTATTATTATTATTATTATTATTATTATTATTATTATTATTATTATTATTATTATTATTATTATTATTATTATTATTATTATTATTATTATTATTATTATTATTATTATTATTATTATTATTATTATTATTATTATTATTATTATTATTATTATTATTATTATTATTATTATTATTATTATTATTATTATTATTATTATTATTATTATTATTATTATTATTATTATTATTATTATTATTATTATTATTATTATTATTATTATTATTATTATTATTATTATTATTATTATTATTATTATTATTATTATTATTATTATTATTATTATTATTATTATTATTATTATTATTATTATTATTATTATTATTATTATTATTATTATTATTATTATTATTATTATTATTATTATTATTATTATTATTATTATTATTATTATTATTATTATTATTATTATTATTATTATTATTATTATTATTATTATTATTATTATTATTATTATTATTATTATTATTATTATTATTATTATTATTATTATTATTATTATTATTATTATTATTATTATTATTATTATTATTATTATTATTATTATTATTATTATTATTATTATTATTATTATTATTATTATTTTATTATTATTATTATTATTATTATTATTATTATTATTATTATTATTATTATTATTATTATTATTATTATTATAGAGAATAATAGTAAATTACTAACAAATTAATAAAAATTGTTATTAAATACATTTGAATTTCTTTACAGATAAATGATGATTGCGAGATAACGTCTAAAAATTCAGGGAAAAGAATGAAGAATTTATTGAAATCGTGTGAGAAAAAAATTGTAATTAGACACGAGGGACGTGTGGGTGTTGCAAGTCCAAGAAATATAAATGATAATGGCTCGGGTACTTTAGTGGACACTTCAATACAAGTAAAAACAATAGCAAAAAAAACTGATTCCATTAGATCACGAAATGTTCGATAATAATTAAAAATCAAAGTTTTTTCGATATTTTATACACGTAGCATTTATATTTAAGCGTAAAAGGTTTGTTTTTTAGGATACTAAGTTTATTTTTCATATAATTTTATTTACATTTTTTTTCTACAATTTAAACTTCAATCAGATTGTAAATAATCAAAAAATTTTGCTTCACTTATCTTTAAGTGGTTAGCAAAGATATTTTTTTTCTATTAATATAGTAAGGTAATACATTTTTGAATAATTTACTATATGTTTAAATGATGATTAATTATATTGCATTAATGCAAATAATTTTTTTGCTTGTACTTTCTTTTCATTTGTAAATCGTCTTCTAGTATTTAAAACTTATTATTGAATTTAACGAATAATTTTCTAATCTAAATACATGTTTCTGATTTTTTAAAAGGGTTATTTATTTAATCTATTTTTTTAACAAATTATTTTTAATTTAGTTGTTTACAATTCTAAGTGATTAAAAATTTTTATCTAGATTATTATTAATATATTCGAAATATGAAGCACGTAAAAAATAATAATTATTACCTAATATTTATTAATTATTAATGGTAATTAATTTATTAAGAAACAATTTTTCTGTTTTAAATCTTTTTAAATAATAGAATAATTATTATTATTATAAATTATAAATATGTAAAAAGTAAATAAATTAATAATTATTATAGTTTTTAGACGTGATTAATATTTCATATACAATTATTTTATTATTTGAATTAAAAATTTGCAATTACATTCACCTTCAAGAAAAAAATTAAAAAAATTTTTCGTTTCACTCGACAAAATAGGAGAAATGCATTTTTTTTTTGCTTTGTCATTCTTAGTTTTGTGAAAGAAGCCGACAAGGCACCCATAAAGAAATTGGCCGCTTGAAATCTCCTGCCGAGTTTTTATTTTGTGGAATAATATTTCCCTGGGCCCTAATGTAATTAGGTGACTTTTTCCAAACTCACTTGAGAACATTTTTGGCTCATAATATTTTGAGCTGGATATGTTTCATAAACAAAAAAAATATTGAATATAACTTTTCTATTTTGAAAAGAAATCATGAAAGAAACTTGTTTTTTTTCATTATAGATCGCAACATCGAATTTTAATTTCATTGATGACTTTTACTTCTTTACAAATATTTCATAGAAAGAAAAATAAGGGAATAGAAATTTTTAATTCTACTTATCCTTTGAATCTTTTTATATTTTCTTGAAATCGAAATTCTATTAGTTTTCCTTTTCTTTAGAGGACGATATTAAAAATTTTAAAATCTTAAGAATTACAGTACAGAAATTATAGTAAAAAGAAAGAAAGTAAAGAAAGTAAAAACAAATATAAATTAAAAATAGAAAAAAATTAGAATAGTGTTAAAAAATATTTTTTATTCACATCAGTTATAAAATAAATATTTAAATAAAGTCCATCTAATTATTCGTTTTTGAAATAACTTATAAATTTTAATGATTTATCGGCTGAAGAAATATGAAAGGATAGAAATCAAGGCAACTGTTTTATCAGTGAACAGTTGATAAAAAGTTTAAAAATTTCAAAAAAACTTATTTGATATAGAGCAATTTTATCATCAGAGCAAAATAATTGTTATTCAAAAAAATTTACAAAATTTTTTTTTTGTTTCTCTGCAAGAAATTTAGTTCATTCAAATAAAGTTTTTTGTTGGAATGTTCTATATTGTGAGAACATATAATTGTTTCGTTGAAAATTTTTGTCCCAACAAAAAAGTATTTTTTGCAAATAAAATAATTTTTTTAAACAAATTTCTGAAATTTTTACAAAAATTCTGCCTTTTGGTCTCCAAATTTGAAAAATATAAAAAAAACCTTTATTTCTTCTTTGGGATTTTTTTCACCTTAAAAACTTTTGAATCGCTATAAATTTTAAAATGATTCCTTAAATTTTTCTTATTTCTTTAAATAATTACATTTTTTTAAATAATTAAATTCTAGAATGACTATCTTAAAGTTAAATAATTATATTTAACTTAAAAAAAATTTTAGTCGAAAAAGTTTCAATTTTCAAAAATAATTTCATAAGATTTTAAACAAAAATTCTTAAAAATTGCAATTGCTATAAAGAAATTAATAATTATTTTATTAAATATTGATATTAAAAATTATTCAAGTTTTAAATAATTATAAGTAAATAATATTTTAAAATTGTATAAAAATTGTATTTCTAAGAGATTTTAATTCAATTGTTTACACGGAGAAAAATGGTTGGATAATGTATACAATTTTTATTGGATAAAATCAAATTAGTTGCATTATCTATCAAAAATGTTTGATCAGCTAACTGGGATGGCCACTACAACATTTAAAAATTTTAATCTGTAGTTGGATATTCCATCACGATAACTGGTTATTTTATCCAACGTGTTGGATAAAGTATCCAATTCGCAAGTATACCGGGTCAGTCACGTGACGCGCAAGCGCTGTGTACAAAAAACTAATGGATGTCACATGGTTCTTGTCGTGAAGGCGTCTTTGACATTGCGTTTTCGTGGTTTTCGTGAATTGTTTTCGCTTTACTAGCGCCTCAGACGGCCTTCGGCCGTCTTCGTTGCTTCTATTCCATGTTAATTTTTGTTAAATTTTTAAAAGTTTTAATGTTAATTTTTTCAATTTAATAATTTTTTAAATAAAATTCTATTTTACTTAAAATATTTTTTTGCTTAAGTGTAAAATTTTCTATTAATTTAATTATATTTTTAGTTACAAATTATATGTTATTTATTATTTATATTATTATTATTTATTTAGTAGTAAAAGAATAATTTCAGACTGCAGCTCCATCTCTTAAGTATTATGTGAATTTTTAATGTACTACAATTTCATTTGGAAACATGAGTTCGCCCTTCTATTCATATTACCGATGCTTAATCTTTTCGATACTTTTCGAGTTAAGGCGCTTGCACACTTCCAAATTTTTAGGCGAGCAGCGAATTTTCACGGCCTTGAAATGCACATTACTAAATATGATTGGCTCTGACAAAGTACATTTTCACGCAGCTTTTTGTAGAGCCAATCATATTTAGTAATATGAGTTTCAAGGCCATGAAAATTCGCTGCTCGCCTAAAAATTTGGAAGTGTGCAAGCGCCTTTACACTTTCCAGTGCATTCGATTCTTTTATCCCATGTCTTTTTTTAGAAAGGATATAAAGGGACGAAAACACTGAAAGTTTTATTCGAATGGCTGTTCCAGTCAATGCCGAAGTTTTTATTGCTTCATTTAAAGGGTAGTTTATACATATATATATTTATTTTATTTGCAGTTTATTAGTTATTGAAACTTTTAGAAGGAGACTCATTATTTTTTAAATTTTATTTAAAAATAAGTTATGTTTGAAAAGCAGAATGTAAGTTTTTTGCCTACTTGAAATTAACGTAGTAGTGATGAAAGAGTTTTTCAGTTACTTCTCAGATACTCAATATATTCAATATTATTAATATTATTAAATAAAAAGGTAGATATTCTACCAGTGAAAAATAGATGAATTAACTAACTCGAAAGTAAATGTGCACTAGAGAATTGGACAAAGCAACCAAGAGAATGTTTCTCCTAGCTATTGGAATTGGTTAAAATATCAAACTTTTAAGGATCCAATAAAATTGGTCGCACTATCCAACTAATCGGATCGCGCTCCAGAGTCTATCAAAAATAGATACATGTGACGCGATCTGAAGAAAGGGACCTTAGAAGCAAAAAATTATAGGTTATGTTTGCAATTTTTTAAATGAAAATACAAAAAAAGTATCAACTGTCAATATAAATCATTAAAGTTTAAGTCTTCATTAAAACTAAAATATTTAATAAACACTGATTTTAATTCGAAATAAGTAAAAAGAAACTTTCAAACAAGAAAAAAGTAACTCTAACCCAACCTTAAAATGATTTGCTTCTAAGGTCCCTTTCTTCAGATCGCGTCACACATTATCCAACACTTAGTATAATCTATCCAATTATTTTTCTCCGTGTAGAGATACTTGAATTTTTAAAAAACTTTTTTTTTGAATTATCAAATTAATTGAAATTTTTGTGAAATTCTTTTAAAAATATTACAATTTGTTAATAAAATATTCCATTTAAAAATGATTCAAGTTTTCAATAATTTTATTGAAAATTATGCAAAAAAGTTTGTTTTTTAAATAAAGTTTATTTCAATTGTTTACGGACACTTGAATTTTTATAGAATCTTTGTTAAAAATTATCAAATTATCTAAAATTTTGTGAAATTTTATTAAAAATAATACAATCGATTAAGAAAATAATTCAATTGACTTTTACAGAGTCACAATTAAATGTTTTTATATGTTTGTTAATATATAAAAAGCAGCAATAAAGTTTCTAAATTGTATCTGAAATAATTTAATTACGAAAGAGTTACATTTTTTTTAAATAAATAGGTTTTGGCAACCCTGAAGTTGAAAAATAGAAAACTACAATTTCTGTATTGTCTAGATACATCTTTTGTGTTTTTTTCAGAAACACCCGGAAGAAAGATATATTTCACTCAGAGCCTGCTAAACATTTTATTGTTTCAAATAAAAATTTTATTTATTTTTGTGAAATAAAATTTTTATTTAAAAGAAATAATTTAGTAGAATCTGAGACAAATATACTTAACTTAAATAGTTTATATTTGCGGTTTCAAATAAAATTTTTCTCTGGATGAAAGAATTTTGGTAGTATGATAATTTTCTTTCTAAATAAAAATAAATATAAGTATAATGAGACTTGATAAAAGGTTGATATAGGTAACATACATGACTGCAAAAAGTGAGGATGGGAGATGTAGGAAAAATATTTTAGTGGGGGAATTTCTACCTTGGTGCGCAGGCCGCAGAGCTCGTTCACTACATTAGTCGATTGCCGGCTCTGTTAGACGCGCAAACTCGTCCTATCACAAACTGTACTGATACCAATAGAAAACTATCATCATCATCTTTGCCTGAAATTTATCTGCTTTTCTCATTAAAGCAAATAACAAGAAAAAAGGATAATTTTTTTTCATTCCTATTCGACATAAAAACGCGAGTGATCCATCATCTTTGTTGTTTCAGTTATTATTTTTGATATTTCATTAATAATAAATAAAGTGCATCGATAAATATTTGTGAGTGTCTTTCTAGATCCGACTAGATTTTTATATATATATATTATATATAAATATATATACATAGGAAAATAAAAAATAGGAGATGAGTACACCGGTGAAGAAGGTGCCGATCCATCTGCAGGTGAGATTAGAGAAGAATTTTTTACAATATCGAAGGGCGGTTTTATTGAAGGAGGTTTTTAACCCTGAGGGTTAAAATTGTTGCGCAATTGCTGTCAACCCCTTATGAGAGCTTTCAAGCTTGTAGATTAGTGAGTCAACCCCCATAGACTATGATTCTTGTCATTTCATCGGTTTTCATCCCTTTTTGAACAATTATTGCCAGGGATCAATGATTTACTATAGTTTTAAGTATTTGAAACTTAATTTATTCTCTGTGGTCATGTTATTTATGGTTATTTTTAATATCAGTCGACATAAATTAATATACACGGTTGTTCTGGACGGGTTTATTGATTGGTTCACATATTACAAGATAGATTTTTATAAAAAGTAAACGTAGAAATTTTTCTCTAATTTCTACAATTTTTGGATGACGAATGATAATTTATATAAAACTAGTTTGTTTATAAATATGGTTTTTAAATAAATAAATATAAATTTTCTAGAAAATACAAATAATTTAAATATTTAAAGATTTTTTGGAATCGAATAACGTTTTCCTAATAAAGTTTTAAACCTTCAAATAAGCAAAATTTTTTTTCTGTTTCAATTGTATTAAAAGTTACTATACACTATGAAATGATTACACTTTATAAATCAAATAAACCTTTCTGAATCAATCTAAAGTTCTTTATTTTTTACATTTTTAAAAATTGTGTTTACATTTCTTTTAATCCAAAAGATATTCAATATTTAATTAGATACAATAAATTAATTTTTTAAATATTGAAAACAAATTTTTGTAGTAAAATTTAAATTGAAATATGTATCGAAAAAAAATATTTTATCTTTATTTGATTTAAAGAAACTTTATTTGATTCACAAAAGTTTTTTTTGATTAAAAAAACTGTTAATGATTTAAAAAGTTTAATTTGATCCAAAGAAATATGTTTTTTTGATGTTTCTGAAGTTCTCAGTTTTTCTAAAGATATCAAATTGAGACAAAAAACGAATCAAAACGTTGCTTCTTTAAAATAAATAAATTCGTTTAATAAAAATGAAATTTTTTAAATCAAGCAAAAAACTATAATTTTATAAATCAAATAAACCTTCTTGAATTATTTTAAAATTCTTTACAACTAAAGTTTTTGTGAACCAAATAAAGAATCTTTAATTGAAGTAAACTTTGTTTGACAAAAAAGACTTTTATCAAATAACATTTTTCCATACAAATAAAGTTACTTTATATAGTAAAAACAACTTTTGAATGAAATGAAAGCACCTTTATGAATTTATGAAAAAATTTTATTTTTAATCCAGCTTTGTTGAACTATTGAAAACTTCCTGAAAGTACAAAGAAGTTTTTTTGAGTAAGATAAATTACATTCGAATCAATAATGTACTTATTATTTAACTGAAATTTCTCAAAAGAAATTTATAACAATGCATTTTTTTAGATATATAATAATCTAAAAGAATTTATTTAAAAATTATAATAATATTATAATCATTACTACTATTATTATTATTATTATTATTATTATTATTATTATTATTATTATTATTATTATTATTATTATTATTATTATTATTATTATTATTATTATTATTATTATTATTATTATTATTATTATTATTATTATTATTATTATTATTATTATTATTATTTTATAAATAATATAAAAATACTATATTTATTTAAATAAAGACTTATTAAAAAAATTACTATAATTAACTACTCTACTTATATATATTAATAATGAATGTCTGAAAGTTTATATATTGATTCATTATAATATATTAATTCATAAAATAGTTTCAAATTATAAAAATACATTTTTAATTGGTGACTGTTTTAAAGAATGGTACACGGAAAAAAATAGTGTGCTAAAAACACACATGGCGAACTGTTGCGTATATTGCACGCACACTACCATGCGTGATTTGCTTGGAATCCATCCTATTTTCGCATGGTGTTGTAGTAAAAGCCATGGCTCATGTGGATTTCGCTAAGGCACCATGCGAAAATAGGATGGATTCCAAGCAAATCACGCATGGTAGTGTGCGTGAATATACCCAACGTGCGTGCGATATACACAAGTTTTAATTATGTGAGTATTATTTTTGATTTTAAAGAAAGTGTTAAAAAAATATGAAATTAAATAATAGCATACACTCTCTAAATCTGAATTACATTGTGAAAAAAAACAAATCTCGTTGTCCTTCAAAAAATACTGTATATATGTTATTTTTGGCATATATAAGGGAAAATTCGATTCTTCGTTGTCATAGCATCGGAAAATTTATGTTCAATAAAACAGTACCACATGTGGAATATAGAATCAGACTTGTTCATATTCTATTCTTAGAACGCAAGCATTTACATCGTAGAGTGTAGACAATTGAGTACATATTTTTTTCTAACAAATCTTGAGTAATTCATTATTATTTTCATTGAAGAAAAAATCCGCATTTTAAAATATTTCCAATGATTCTTTCAGTACTAAAAACATTTTTTTCAGTTTAAATTTAAACAATTATTTCCCTTTAACTTTAATAAACATTGAGCTATCGCCTTTTTTCTGATTTTGGCAATTTGCCAGTTCATTCTGACGAACAACAATGCTCGCAACAATGAATCAAAATATATGTCAATATTGATTTTACGTCTAATATATTTAACAAATTTCGATATATAAATACTTTTCATAGTCAGAAAAAGAAATAATTTTTCTACAGTAAGATTCATTTATTGTTAAATAATTATCTTTTAAATTGTTAAATAATTTTTTTGACACAAAGTGAAAATATTTTTCTTTCATATTATTTCCGTTTGGAGTGTAAATCATTTCTCTTGTGATTATATGCCTCAATTTTTTCCAGACAGAGTTTCATTGACGTAAAATTAAGTGTCAGTTGCTTTCGCAGCGAAAACTTGTTTTTCATTAATGCTATATTATTCTTTATTAAAGCGCATTTCCGCGAGTAATTAGGACATTACAATGAATGCATCATATGTTTCACGTTGCACCAAGCGTTTCAATGACATATTTAGCCTTGACTTTGCGTCTGTGCTCCTTGTTATATTATATACATTTCTATTCATGGTGGATTCCACAAAAGATCAACACACTTATTTTCATGACTTGTTGGGATTTGGCTGTACTTTTGTAAATTTATTACTTTTATAGTGATAACAACTCCACCAAATATTTTTTCAAAATTTTGAAAATTACCAAAAATATGGCATTTTCAAAATTTTTGTCTTTTTTTGAAAGTGCTATAACGTTGGTTCTTATTAACCGATTTTGGATTTTAAAAAAAGGATTTCTTTGGTTTTAAGTATATTTTAAGTTACAAATAATATAAAAAAGAAAAATTCAAAAAAAATTTTTTTTGAAATTTGGAAAAAATTAAAAATCCGTTTTTGAAAAAACATCATCTTCGATTTTTTTCAAAATTTTACTAAATGTTAGGACAAATGTGCTTTACATGTCCTGTAAGTTTCATCTTGGGATCTCAAAGGGTTTCGGAGTAAAAAAATAAAACGTAACCACAAATTACGAACATATATGGGGCAAAATTCCTCAACTGCCCAGGTAAAAAATGAATTTTCTCTAAACTTTGCTAAAATGTTACTATTATTAGTAGAAGTGTAAATATTAATTTTTTTTTAATTTGATAGAATATTTTTTGAGTTATGGAGTTTCAAAATTTTGATAATATCTTTTTTTTCGATTTAATATATTGATAAGCTATAAGCTATAAGCTGGTGACCTTTTTTCTATGAGCCATGTAAAAATCAGAGTGGGACCATGAGAATTTTTGAGGAAAATAATAATTTATCATTATTTTACATAGAAAATGATGATTTATAATTAATTTCTTCAAAAAGTTCCATGGTCCCACTCTGATTTTTGGATGGCTCATATGAAAAAAGGTAAGCTTTCGATTGCGGGATAGGTTACAAAAAAATAAAAAACACCGATTTTGAGATATACAGTAGAACTTGGCTAATACGATTCTGTAGGGACCGCACTAAGAATGCATCTTATGCGGGAAAACGTAATAGGTGGGATATAAAATTTTATATCGTACATTTAAATGTATGTCTTTAATTGCAGGGACTACCATAACTGAGCGTCTTAAGCGGCAAATCGTATTAAACGGGATCGTATTAACCGGGTTCTACTGTATATTGAAATTAAGAATTTAACCTTGAATTTCAAGGTCAAATTGACAGAAAACAACTTTTTTTTCATCACCAGCTTATAGCTCGTGAAAACCCCTTTAAAAATCACTATTCATACTTTAAATTTGATTAATTTTACTTATCAATATATTAAATAAAAAAAAAATATTTTCAAAAAAATCAAAATTTTAATTTTGAAACTCCATAACTCAAAAAATATTTTATCAAATTAAAAAAAAAATTAATATTTACACTTCTACTAATAATAGTAACATTTTAGCAAAGTTTAGAGAAAATTCATTTTTTTACCTGGGCAGTTGAGGAATTTTGCCCCATATATGTTCGTAATTTGTGGTTACGTTTTATTTTTTTACTCCGAATCCCTTTGAGATTCCAAGATGAAACTTACAGGACATGTAAAGCACATTTGCCCTAACATTTAGTAAAATTTTGAAAAAAATCGAAGATGATGTTTTTTCAAAAACGGATTTTTAATTTTTCAAAATTTCAAAAAAAAATTTTTTTGAATTTTTCTTTTTTATATTAATTGTAACTTAAAATATACTTAAAACCAAAGAAATCCTTTTTTTAAAATCCAAAATCGGTTAATTAGAACCAAAGTTATAGCACACGGAAAAAAAGTACGTGAAATTTTCGTTGACTCGGTACTTGACTTTTGGATACGACACAAAATACTAAAAACAGTCTAGTACTTTTGCATGAGAGTTTCAAAAGCAGTCAATGAAAATTTCTAGTACCTTGCTTGAGGATTTCATTGACTTTCAAAAAAATTGTAAAATAAAAAAAATAATTTCCACTTGTTCACACAGTTTTTCTGAAATTCACTCATTCATTCACATATTTGGATAATTAATCACACAAACAAACAACAATTATTGTATCACTTTTCGACGTTCATCAACACTTATGGAACTAACGTATAACACACACATATATTCGCGTATAACTTAAATATAAACACACACTTAACACTTAAAAGTACGTATCGAATACGTTTGTTCTTATATACCACATGGTGAAATTTTTTACGACTTCTGAGACATGCTATTTCACTGAAAACTGAGACTTACATAACATTCTGTTTTGTGAGAAACACAAAATAAAAAATATTTTTTTGAAAGTCAATTCTTGAAGACAAATACATATTAACACTATTTGTTTTTCATAAAATAATAGTATATTCACATCTGAAATTAACACAAACGGAAACAGACGATCAGCTGGCATTTACCTTGGGTAGAAACGCGCAACGCACACTGCGCATGCTCTACAGAATTTTCAAGCGCAGTCAACTAATCTTTCACGTACTTTATAAAACTGAACAAATGCCTTTTCGTTAAAATTTAAAAAACACTGTTGCCCATACTAGCACTAGAATAACTCTAGGACTTTTCTATATTTTCTAATAAAAAGTATATGCTATATGATACAGCCTTGTACTTTGTGTCCTATCCAAAAGTCAAGCATTTTCAAGGAAGGATTCACGTACTTTTTTTTCCGTGCACTTTAAAAAAAAGACAAAAATTTTGAAAATGCCATATTTTTGGTAATTTTCAAAATTTTGAAAAAATATTTGGTGGAGTTGTTTATCACTATAAAAGTAATAAATTTACAAAAGTACAGCCAAATCCCAACAAGTCATGAAAATAAGTGTGTTGAACTGACGTGGAATTCACCATGTATACTTTGTGGTGTATAACTTTCTAACAACAGACATGAAATCATTCATTAAAAAGTATTTTCAGTTCGTGAATTAATTATATGGATATTTTTATCTTCATATAATAATCCGATTTAATTATATGTATTCTGACATTTGTTTCCTTCTTGTTTAATGCACATGGTAAAAGGAAAAATCTCATTTTAAGGGAAGAAAGAATCCTTATTTTTAATTGCAACTTTTTTACAGGCCTTGGATCAATTTCAATTTTTTTTACTTTTACTTTAACATAGTTATTGCCACAAAAATTTAATTTTGATTTTCCCTGACTTTTCACTCATTTCCAGTGTAGAATTTTAACTTTTTCTCTGCCCTGAAGAATATTATCTGATTCACTCTAAAAATGAGTAGATACACTGAAAAAAATGATATTGTCGATTTTGTCATACGAGTATGGTTAGGACATATGGCTGAAACAGCGATACTGTATTTCTGTTCTTCAAATACAGTATTAGTGTTCTCCCACCCACCAATATAATATGTGAGATTGGCCATCTTTATGGCAGTACCATAAATATATTTTTTTCACTGTAGGTACTCAAAAAAATGTTTTATTACATTTATTTACGAATTTCTTTAATTGTAAAATTATTTAAAAATATCAATAGTTTTATTAAAAAAACATATTTAATCATTATTATTTTCCCATGGGAATTAAGATTTTCAAAAATTTCAAATTCAAATAACCTTTTTGAAAATCAACATCTTATAATAACACAGGACCACAAAATTTGTTTCAAAAGAAGTATTGACTGGACCACATCCAAAATGGCGGATTCAATATGGCTAACAAATTAGTTAAAAATTTATCAGATTTTTAATTTTTAAAAACTAAGGTGAAATTCGTATTCAGCGACCCCAAAAACCCCCGAGTATAACGTTTCAGGTAAATCCAATGATTTTTTTAAAAATTGGTCAGCCATATTGGATCCCCCATTTTGAATTTTTGAAAACTAAGGTGAAATTCGTATTTAGCAACCTCAAAAACCCCCGAGTAACAAGTTTCAGGCGAATTGGGTAAATTTTAGAAAAATCGACGCCATATTGGATCCGACATCTTTAATTTTGAATATTTATGAGTTTCTTTGATTGTTTAACATTATATAATATTTTTTCAGTGTTTTAAAGTTGTTTTTTAATAGAATCTTCTGCTTATTTTTATTTAAATCTTATTGTTTACAGTCAGTTATTTTCAAATTTTATTAATTTGTGAAGAAACTTGACGTGATGGCGGAAAACTGAGTTCGGATTCGAATTAAGCGACCCAAAAAACATATAAAAACCATGGTCCGGTTAATACTTTGTTTGAAAAAATTTTGTGGTCCTGTGTAATTAAAGATGAACGAGTGATAAAATCATTGTTTTATATTATAAGAATATTGTTACTGTAACTTCTTTAAAATTATTTTCAATCATTTCAATTGAATTATTATTTTCTAGAATATTTTTAACTAAAATTCTTCTTTAAATCAATTATTTTCAATTATTTTTAGAAAAGTTCTATGATTGAAAAACATTTTAAAACACAAAATGTATTAAAACTAAAATTATTTTCTTTTTATTTTTTGAAAGATGATAAAATTTTGAAAAGAACAAGATCTTTTAGAAGTCATTTGGCCAATATTATATTTAGATATTTTAAAAAAAAATCCTCATTTTCAATGTTTCACAAAAATTTGAATAACTTCTAAAATAATGGAAGCTTTTTGATGATCCTAAGCTTATTTTAAAGGTCATTTGCTACACTATAAGAATTATTTATATGCATTAACGTATAATTTTTTTCTTAGAAAATGCAGACCTTCAAACTTAGACCAAAAAAATTCAAAAAATTTGGTACAATTTTTCTGTACTAAAAACTATTCTAGAAAATATATAAAACATCATATGAGCCGTTCGCTAGAAAAACGACTTAAGTCGACTTAAGCGGTTTTTAAAAATTTTGTTATCAGTGTATTCTACAAGACATATAGATTACATATATCAAGTTTCTAAAGTTGTAGGTCACTATTTATGAATTAATTGAGGTGTTTAAACTTCCTGGGTCCCGAAATTGAAGCACTTAGGCAAGCGCGCGTTCACGTCCTCTGCTACCGCGTACAGTGGGAAGAAATGCAGTGTTTTGGACAAAATTCTGCCGACAATACAAATCTCCACCGATTTCAATTTTCTTTTTTTTTTAAATACTAAAGAAGGTTTTTCCTACAAGCCTTCATTGCTATAAATTTGAAATTTTTAAAAATTTTGGATTATTAAAAAAGCAAGTAATTTTTTCATTTTGTTAACTAAACTTGTGCATTATAATGTTGATATTTAATTGAATATTACTAAAAAATATATCGTAAGAGTTTTTAGAATAATAAATATGTTTTAATACATTAAAATAAAAGTGTTCTTTCATAAAATACTTAATTTTGTTTCATTTTTAGTGGTTCGCTGGAAAAACGACTTAAGTCATTTGTTATAAAATAATGTTATTAAAATAGCAAAACATTGTTTACTCGACCTTCTTTTCTTTTAAAGAATTCTTTGATAATACCTTTGTATTGGGAAAAATGATCGATATAATTAATACGTAAATTATATTAGTAATTCGTTTCCGAATCTTTAATTTAATTTTTTCTTCAAAAACTTAAGTCGACTTAGGTCGTTTTTCTAGCGAACGGCTCATATGGTGTAGAGTTTTCAAGAAAATTTAATAAAAAAATACGTTTGAATTTTAAAAATTATTTTTCTGTTAATAAGATTGTTTCAAATTTTTTGAATTTTTTTGGTCCAAGTTTGATGGCCTGCATTTTCTAAGAAAAAAATTATACGTTAATGCATATAAGTAATTCTTGTAGTGTAGCAAATGACCTTTAAAATAAGCCTAAGATCATTAAACAGCGTTCATTATTTTAGAAGTTATTCAAATTTTTGTAAAACATTGAAAATGACGATTTTTTAAAAATATCTAAATAAATTATTGGCCAAACGACTTCTAAAATATCTTGTTCTTTTCAAAATTTGAACATCTTTCAAAAAATGAACAGAAAAAAATGTTAGTTTTAATAAATTTTATGTTTTAAAACGTTTTTCATTCGCCTGAAAATGGGTGGTCTCTCAATTTTGACCGGTAGTGTAAATATTAATTCTATTGCGTGGACAACAAACTTTTTTTGTTTTTATACAAAAAATGAGAGAAGATTGGTTACGGTACTTCGGGACAGTAGGGGACATTTGAAAAAGAAACAGAATATAAAAAGAACAAATATTATATTAAGAATATCTATACCATATTCATATAAATAACTTCTTATCATATAAAACCAAGTTCCTGTTTTTTATAATTTAAAAACTCTTACCCACATAATAAGAATAAAGCTATTATACGGGACAGTAGGGGACATTTAATACACGGGGACAGTAGGGGTCATTTTGCTCTTTTCTTGATTCACAACATAAGTATGTTATTTAGAAAGCAATGGAAGCTGTCAGATTTTTTAAAGAATTGAAACTTTTTGCTAATAATTGAATTATAAGAGATATAAAGTATATTTAGTTACCATTTTACAGGCGGGACAGTAGTGGACAACTATGTTACAACCGTTAATCAATTATTTTTTTGCTCCACTATATAATTTGTAGGACAGAAACGGGGCGCATGATTATTCCCCAAATGGCATTTTTCCGAAATGTCGTTTTACCGAATTGCACTTTGCGAATACTCATTTTTGCGAAAAGCCAATTTTCAGGGTTGCCACAGGTCAGGGAATTCAGGGAAAGTAAAATTGGTCAGGGAAGTCAGGGAAAAGTCAGGGATTTTTATTTAAGTAACTGGAAAAAATTGAATTTTGGAGAAGTTACAAATTATTGCAGAAATTCAATTATTATTTTCAAAAGTAATAAAATTCTTCGCAGAAATTCGATTATGTTCAAAAATTAAAAAGAATTCTCATAAAAATTCAATTACCCGTGTGGAAAAGTGGTGTTGGCCCACGCCGGGGGCCCGTATGGATCACCCACATCCATGAGGGGCCCACGTGGGTGATCCAGGCGAGCCCCCTCATGGAAACGACATGCTGATCGATGAGGGCGCCCGCATGGCCGATCCACGCGGGCGCCCTCGTCGGCCCCCGGCGTGGCCCTCGCGTTTGCGCTCATCTTTGCCCTCGACTTACCCTCGACTTTATTTTTCAAAATTAAGTTAATAAATTCATTATTTATTAATAATAATCAAGTTCAACTATTAATAAATAACATTGTTATTTAACGATTTTTACTTTTTTTAATTAAATCATGACAAAAAAAAAATCTGACGCACTCGGGAATAGAACTTACGACCTACGGACTATCAGACAAACGCTTTACCACTGTGCTAGGGACCTACTTGAAATTTATTTCTTTACTAGCGACATATACCTCACTCGCTAACGCTCGTTCGGTTGTATTTAAACTTATTTGTTTTTAATAATTTATTTTTATTCATTTGAACTAAGTAAATATTTACTGGACATAAATATTTTAATTTATGGTATCAAATAAATAGTTATTTGAACCAAATACAAATTACTTAAGTCAATTAAATACACGGAAAAAAAAAGTACGTGATTCCTTCCTTGAAAGTGCTTGACTTTTGGATAGGACACAAAATACAAGGCTGTTCTATATACTTTTTATTAGAAAATATAAGAAAGTCCTAGAATTATTCTAGTACTGGTATGGGCAACAGTGTTTTTTAAATTTTAACGAAAAGTCATTTGTTCAGTTTTATGAAGTACGTGAAAGATTAGTTGACTGCGCTTGAAAATTCTGTAGAGCATGCGCAGTGTGCGTTGCGCGTTTCTACCCAAGGTAAATGCCAGCTGATCGTCTGTTTCCGTTTGTGTTAATTTCAGATGTGAATATACTATTATTTTATGAAAAACAAATAGTGTTAATATATATTTGTCTTCAAGAATTGACTTTCAAAAAAATATTTTTTGTTTTGTGTTTCTCACAAAACAGAATGTTATGTAAGTCTCAGTTTTCAGTGAAATAGCATGTCTCAGAAGTCGTGAAAAATTTCACCATGTGGTATATAAGAACAATTCGATACGTACTTTTAAGTGTTAAGTGTGTGTTTATATTTAGGTTATACGCGAATATATCACAAAAAGCAAAAATTAAGAAAATAAATCAAAGCTTTCTTTTGTCATATCTGCGAGAATCCGCGAAGGGATCACACAGTTTAAGAGAAATTATAGTTTAAGTTATGTCTTTTTTCCAATGTTTTTTATAAGACTAAAATCTGTAAATAATGTACATATATTTCTTGTTAAATAAATATTGGTTTACAAACAAACAAACAAAAATACGCGAATATATGTGTGTGTTATAGGTTAGTTCATAAGTGTTGATGAACGTCGAAAAGTGATACAATAATTGTTCTTTGTTTGTGTGATTAATTATCTAAATATGTGAATGAATGAGTGAATTTCAGAAAAACTCTGTGAACAAGTGGAAATTATTTTTTTTATTTTACAGTTTTTTTGAAAGTCAATGAAATTCTCAAGCAAGGTACTAGAAATTTTCATTGACTGCTTTTGAAACTCTCATGCAAAAGTACTAGACTGTTTTTAGTATTTTGTGTCGTATCCAAAAGTCAAGTACCGAGTCAATGAAAAATTCACGTACTTTTTTTCCGTGTATAATCAGTTTCTATACCTTTCGACAATTTACTCCTCACACATTTCTAAAAAAAACATTTAGTTTAAACATAATTAATATTTAATTATGAATTTCAAAGCCAGAGAAAACTGGAAAAAGTGAGGTTATGTTAAATAAAAAAATCAAGTTTTAAAAACATTTTTTGTTCCACTGTTGGTTAATGACAAAATTATATTATAAATATAATTAAAATAAATTGTTTAATGATTTTTTTGCTTATTTGTTAATGTTACATTATTTTTACATGTGAAGTGGAATTCCTTCGAAGATGTGCATTCGTGTAATTAATTTTTATTTTTGAGACCGAAAATTAATTGAGCGGCTGGATCGTAGAAGGGCACGTAAATTTTTCTCGGCCGAAATCGAAGTCCCCTGAACACTCAAAATTCAACTTCTGATTTTAAATATTTTAAATACACATCCTTATAGAAAATTTCATTCCGCATCTTTTTTTCTTATGAAATTTTTTTCTATTTATTTCCGTTTTCGAAATATTTGGGAAAAACTGTTTTTTTTTTGAAAACTGTCAATTTAATGACATTTTTCACTTCAACTCGCGATATTTAAGACAATTTTAAAAATTTTTCGATGAAACAAAAAAGAAAATACGTCTTAAGGTATTCTACGAATGATAAAAAAAGAAAAAAGTGGTTTTGTTTATAAACAAAATTGTTATTAATTTTTTTCTTTATTAATGTAAAAATCACGAACTACAATCTTCACGGCTCTCGTTTAACGGGCGAATTTTGAGTAACAGAGAACTTTCAGTGAGAAAGTTGTTCATTATGATCCAAAAAAGTTTTCTGGAAAATCTTAAGACTAATAAATAATTAGTGTCGAAATGGTGAATGTTTAAAGTTGCTAGCGACCAAACATATACCCAGGTAGAAATTGACGACCGGGATGGTACCGGCCCGGTACAAACGGCGGATTATAAGTGCCGGGGCGGTACCGGCATAAGACCGTCATTTTCACCGGCTTGGTACCGGCAAATTGCCGGATGATAACTACGGCAGGTATCCGGCAAACGTACCGGGCCGGTACCGAATAATCCACCGGGGCGGTACTGGCCCGGTTAATATTTGTAGACATTTAGTGCCGCTTTAATACCGGCACACTACCGGCAGGTAACTGGCCCAGTACCGGCATAAGACCGTCATTTTCACCGGCTTGGTACCGGTAAATTGCCGGATGATAACTACGGCAGGTATCCGGCATACGTACCGGGCCGGTACCGAATAATCCACCGGGGCGGTACTGGCCCGGTTATTGTTGGAAGGCATTTGGTGCCGGTTTATTACCGGCTGCACAACCGGCTAGGTACCGGGCCGGCACTAAAAAACAACCGGTGTGGTACCGGGCCGGTTAAAAAAAATTATATTTCAGTCTGATTAATTATTTAATTATTATTATTATTATCAATGTTATTATTAATTTTAAATTGGAAACAGTAAATATATTAAATGCTGAAACAGAGAAACATAAACAATCATAGAAAAATCTGAAGACTCGAGGAATTGAACTCCGGACCCTGAGGCTGCAAAGTCGACACCACATCCGCTAACCTAAACCTGCATATGGAAAGCAAATGCAAAGTGAGCTTATAAAGTCCAACCGACATTACAGCTGGCAGCAGTACCGGGCCGGCACTAATATTCAACCGGTGCGGTACCGGGCCAGTATTTGTATTTCTAATTTATTTTAATTCAATTTAAATTATTATAAATAAATAAAAATAGTAAATATAAATAATAATAACCGCCCCATTCACCGGCTAGATACCGGGCAGGCACCAATAAGCAACCTACTCTGTAATAATATAATTGCCGGCACAAGTAACTAATTAATTTATTATTAATAATTAAAATAATAAATTAATTAATAAATTAATTTTCAAATTTTTTTTCTTTTCTTTAATTCTTTTTCTGATAGTTTAACATTGGCAAACAACCGGGAGGACACTAGGTTAGTACTAATATTTTTGTCGGCAAAACTTCTGTGCCAGTAGAAAGCATTAAGTACATTTTTGTGCTGGGCCGGTGCTGGTCCGGCACAAATATTATCACCGGAAAATCTCCTTCGGCGGTATAAGACAGAGCGAAATGACAGTACCGGGCCGGTGATACGCCGGTGCTGGGCCGGTTAAAATATTATCACCGGCAAATCTCCTTCGGCGGTATAAAAACAGAAGTAAATTATAGTACCGGGCCGGTGATACACCGGTGCTGGCCCGGTACAAACATTATCACCGGCAAATCTACGTCGGCGGTATAAAAACAGAAGTAAATTTTAGTACCGGGCCGGTGATACACCGGTGCTGGCCCGGTACAAACATTATCACCGGCAAATCTACGTCGGCGGTATAAAAACAGAAGTAAATTTTAGTACCGGGCCGGTGATACACCGGTGCTGGCCCGGTACAAACATTATCACCGGCAAATCTACGTCGGCGGTATAAAAACAGAAGTAAATTTTAGTACCGGGCCGGTGATACACCGGTGCTGGCCCGGTACAAACATTATCACCGGCAAATCTACGTCGGCGGTATAAAAACAGAAGTAAATTATAGTACCGGGGCGGTGATACGCCGGTGCTGGGCCGGTAAAAATATTATCACCGGCAAATCTCCTTCGGCGGTATAAAAGAAGAAGTAATTTATAGTACCGGGCCGGTGATACGCCGGTGCTGGGCCGGTAAAAATATTATCACCGGCAAATCTCCTTCGGCGGTATAAAACAGAAGTATAGTACCGGGCCGGTGATACGCCGGTGCTGGCCCGGTAAAAATATTATCTTCGGAAAATCTCCGTCGACGGGATAAAAACAGAAGTAAATTATAGTACCGGGCCGGTGATACACCGGTGCTGGCCCGGTACAAACATTATCACCGGCAAATCTACGTCGGCGGTATAAAAACAGAAGTAAATTTTAGTACCGGGCCGGTGATACACCGGTGCTGGCCCGGTACAAACATTATCACCGGCAAATCTACGTCGGCGGTATAAAAACAGAAGTAAATTATAGTACCGGGGCGGTGATACGCCGGTGCTGGGCCGGTAAAAATATTATCACCGGCAAATCTCCTTCGGCGGTATAAAAGAAGAAGTAATTTATAGTACCGGGCCGGTGATACGCCGGTGCTGGGCCGGTAAAAATATTATCACCGGCAAATCTCCTTCGGCGGTATAAAACAGAAGTAAATTATAGTACCGGGCCGGTGATACGCCGGTGCTGGCCCGGTAAAAATATTATCTTCGGAAAATCTCCGTCGACGGGATAAAAACAGAAGTAAATTATAGTACCGGGCCGGTGATACGCCGGTGCTGGGCCGGTAAAAATATTATCACCGGCAAATCTCCGTCGGCGGTATAAAAGAAGAAGTAATTTATAGTACCGGGCCGGTGCTGGGCCAGATATTTTTAATTAACCGGCCCGGTACACTCTACCAGTACCGGTAGAAATCCACATTTACCACCGGGCCGGTACTGGGCCGGTATTTATTTCATATCCGGCCCGGTACCTTTTTGCCGGTACCGGCATATGTCCGACTTTACAACCGGTTCGGTACCATGCCGGTCGTTAGTGCTGGCACACCTCCAACTTTTCTGCCTGGGTAGCACGCGTCACTCGCCATACGTGCTTGGGAGTGTTGTTTCATAGGTTATGGCCAGTGGCGCGTGCTACACGTTTGGCTGCTAGCAACTTTAAACATTCACCATTTTGACACTAATTATTTATTTGCCTTATGATTTTCCAGAAAACTTTTTTGGATCATAATGAACAACTTTCTTACTGAAAGTTCTCTGTTATTCAAAATTCGCCCGTTAAACGAGAGCCGTGAAGATTGTAGTTCGTGATTTTTACATTAATAAAGAAAAAAATTAATAACAATTTTGTTTATAAACAAAACCACTTTTTTCTTTTTTTATCATTCGTAGAATACCTTAAGACGTACTTTCTTTTTTGTTTCATTAAAAAATTTTTAAAATTGTCTTAAATATCGCGAGTTGAAGTAAAAAATGTCATTAACCCATTAACGCCTGAAACCTTTGAAATTTTGTGCTTACTTTAAGATATAATTTTATATGCTAAACATGCTCCCTGAAAATAACTGAAGCGTTTCTTTATGTTTTCGGGGTCGCTCTACAAGATTCCGTGCTCAGATTTTAAATTTATCGCATAGAAAATTAAATATGGCGAATTTTGTGCACCAAATTGCGAAAAAAATGAAAATTTTTTTTTTTTAATAATTATTTCTTACTGAAAACATTTTTTTCAAATGAATACAAGTGTCACAAATTGGCACAAACTTATTAAACTTTCAAAATATGCAATAGCGGAAATAAAAAAAACAAAATGGCGGCTTCAAAATGGCGCTAATTTGAGAAAAAATTAATTAATTTTTTTTATAGTGCACCGATTCAGGCAATAGCTATGAAATGTAATAGAACTTAGTGTTTACATGTTTTTGAGGTCTCTCATCACGAATATGTACTCGGAATTTCAAAATTCAAAATGGCGGATCCAATATGGCCGACGAAAATTTTAAAAATTTACTCGATTCGCTTGAATTTTGTTACTCAGGGGTTTTTGAGGTCGCTGATTATGAATCTGCAATCGGATTTTCAAAATTCAAAATGGCGGATCCAATATGGCCGACGAAAATTTTATAAATTCACTCTATTCGCTTGAACTTTGTTACTCAGGGGTTTTTGGGGTCGCTGATTATGTATCTGCTATTGGATTTTCAAAATACAAAATGGCGGATCCAATATGGCCGACAAAAATTATTTAAATTTACTAGATTCGCTTGAAACTTGTTACTTAGGAGTTTTTGGGGTCGCTGATTATGAATCTGCTATTGGATTTTCAAAATACAAAATGGCAGATCCAATATGGCCGACAGAAATTATTTAAATCAATTCTCGTCGCTTGAAATTTGTAAAATGATGACCATCTATTTGCCGTCAGAATAAGACGTTTACCAACTCTCACCACTGGATCATGGATGAAAAAGTTTATTCTAATGATATTAAAGCTAAAATTCGATAATATTGGTCAACTCCTTATCTGTCATCGCAAATTGTTTCACCAACAATGTCAGGTTATAAGTTTTGCAATATTAAGTCTTATGCTAAGATTTTGTTGAAACAATTTATCTAAGCCAATTAGATTTAGACCAATAATTCTTTCGTTGTGTACTTCTAAGAGAATTGATTTGTATTTTGCCTTATTCTGACGGCAAATAGATGGTCATCATTTTACAAATTTCAAGCGACGAGAATTGATTTAAATAATTTCTGTCGGCCATATTGGATCCGCCATTTTGTATTTTGAAAATCCAATAGCAGATTCATAATCAGCGAACCCAAAAACCCCTAAGTAACAAGTTTCAAGCGAATCTGGTAAATTTAAATAATTTCTGTCGGCCATATTGGATCCGCCATTTTGTATTTTGAAAATCCAATAGCAGATTCATAATCAGCGACCCCAAAAACTCCTAAGTAACAAGTTTCAAGCGAATCTAGTAAATTTGAATAATTTTTGTCGGACATATTGGATCCGCCATTTTGTATTTTGAAAATCCAATAGCAGATTCATAATCTGCGACCCCAAAAACCCCTGAGTAACAAAGTTCAAGCGAATAGAGTGAATTTATAAAATTTTCGTCGGCCATATTGGATCCGCCATTTTGAATTTTGAAAATCCGTTTGCAGATTCATAATCAGCGACCTCAAAAACCTCTGAGTAACAAAATTCAAGCGAATCGAGTAAATTTTTAAAATTTTCGTCGGCCATATTGGATCCGCCATTTTGAATTTTGAAATTCCGAGTACATATTCGTGATGAGAGACCTCAAAAACATGTAAACACTAAGTTCTATTACATTTCATAGCTATTGCCTGAATCGGTGCACTATAAAAAAAATTAATTAATTTTTTCTCAAATTAGCGCCATTTTGAAGCCGCCATTTTGTTTTTTTTATTTCCGCTATTGCATATTTTGAAAGTTTAATAAGTTTGTGCCAATTTGTGACACTTGTATTCATTTGAAAAAAATGTTTTCAGTAAGAAATAATTATTAAAAAAAAAAAATTTTCATTTTTTTCGCAATTTGGTGCACAAAATTCGCCATATTTAATTTTCTATGCGATAAATTTAAAATCTGAGCACGGAATCTTGTAGAGCGACCCCGAAAACATAAAGAAACGCTTCAGTTATTTTCAGGGAGCATGTTTAGCATATAAAATTATATCTTAAAGTAAGCACAAAATTTCAAAGGTTTCAGGCGTTAATGGGTTAATGACATTTTTTACTTCAACTCGCGATATTTAAGACAATTTTAAAAATTTTTTAATGAAACAAAAAAGAAAGTACGTCTTAAGGTATTCTACGAATGATAAAAAAAGAAAAAAGTGGTTTTGTTTATAAACAAAATTGTTATTAATTTTTTTCTTTATTAATGTAAAAATCACGAACTACAATCTTCACGGCTCTCGTTTAACGGGCGAATTTTGAATAACAGAGAACTTTCAGTAAGAAAGTTGTTCATTATGATCCAAAAAAGTTTTCTGGAAAATCATAAGGCAAATAAATAATTAGTGTCAAAATGGTGAATGTTTAAAGTTGCTAGCAGCCAAACGTGTAGCACGCGCCACTGGCCATAACCTATGAAACAACACTCCCAAGCACGTATGGCGAGTGACGCGTGCTATATGTTTGGTCGCTAGCAACTTTAAACATTCACCATTTCGACACTAATTATTTATTAGTCTTAAGATTTTCCAGAAAACTTTTTTGGATCATAATGAACAACTTTCTCACTGAAAGTTCTCTGTTACTCAAAATTCGCCCGTTAAACGAGAGCCGTGAAGATTGTAGTTCGTGATTTTTACATTAATAAAGAAAAAAATTAATAACAATTTTGTTTATAAACAAAACCACTTTTTTCTTTTTTTATCATTCGTAGAATACCTTAAGACGTATTTTCTTTTTTGTTTCATCGAAAAATTTTTAAAATTGTCTTAAATATCGCGAGTTGAAGTGAAAAATGTCATTAAATTGACAGTTTTAAAAAAAAAAACAGTTTTTCCCAAATATTTCGAAAACGGAAATAGATAGAAAGAAATTTTATGAGAAAAAAAGATGCGTAATGAAATTTTCTATAAGGATGTGTATTTAAAATATTTAAAGTCAGAAGTTGAATTTTGAGTGTTCAGGGGACTTAGATTTCGACCGAGGAAAATTTACGTGCCCTTCTACGACCCAGTAAAAAAAGAAGTATTGAGTGGAGCGTTTAGGAATTGAGTGAAGCTCTGAGCCAATACGGATTTGAGTAAAAACCGTATTGGGACGTTTGACTCAATCTTTTTTTCATCCGCCGAATACGGTCTTATTTTAGCATTAAAATTAAAATCACATGACCAGAGTACACATTATAAATTGAAAGCACAATTGTCCTGGAATGTAAAAATGCCGATTTCGATAAGAAATAGTGAATATTTGTTAAAAATTGGTAAAAGCAAAGTTTGACAAGCGCGACTAAATTTACTATGTGAATAAATGAAGTGGTAAGTTTAAATGGACGAAAAGATATCTACTGTTACCGACAGAAAGTTCCTAGAGAATTGTAAAACAATGAAATTTCATTGTTCTGTTGAATTTACCACAATTTCTAGGAACTTTCTGTCGGTAAAAGTAGATTTCTTTTAGTCCATTCCGTCCATTTAAACTCACCACTTCATTTATTCACATGGTAAATTCAGTCGCGCTTGTCAAACTTTGCTTTTACCAATTTTTAACAAATATTCACTGTTTCTTATCGAAATCGGCATTTTCACATTCCAGGACAATTGTGCTTTCAATTTATAATGTGTACGCTGCTCATGTGATTTTAATTTTAATGCTAAAATAAGACCGTATTCGGCGGATGAAAAAAAGATTGAGTCAAACGTCCCAATACGGTTTTTTTCTCGAATCCGTATTGGCTCAGAGCTTCACTCAATTCCTAAACGCTCCACTCAATACTTCTTTTTTTACTGGGGATCCAGCCGCTCAATTTGATTAATTTTATAATTTAGAATAATTTACTACATATTTGTAAGTTTGTGTTAAAACTAAATTTTTGTTGATTCCTTTGTTTATGTTGTAATGTTGCTTATTTTACAATGTGGTGAGGGATTCCCTCTAAACGTGTGTAAAGTTGTAATTTTTTCTCATGTGTGTGACGGAGGGTTAAATCAATTGTTTTTAACAATTTGAAGAAAATTTTTTTAATTAAATCAAATAAATATAATTTTTAAAATTTTTATGATTTTATTTAAATTTTATAAAAACACCTAATATTGTAGTAGTAGTTATTTATTGAATCATAAATCTCGAATATATATATCTTCAACTTTAATATTCAACACCTACCATTCTTTTAGTATCAAAATTTTTGTCCCAAGAAAACAAACATATAAAGTTAGCAAAAAGTCAAGGAAAATGTCAGGAAAAGTCAAGAATTTTTTTTCCGTTCCTTGCTAGACTCCCTGTTAATATTCTTTATTCTTGATCTGCATTTAAGACATCTTCATCTTGTTAAAATATGAATTATTTACGCATGATCATTGAGTATAATATTATGTATCCATGGTTTCTATTATTCATTAAAAAAACAAATTTCTATATATTTCCTGTGTAAACAAGTTTTGATTTCTTTTTTATAAAAGTCGCAATTATAAAAGTAACTAGAAAGTTAGAACCCCCCCCCCCTCTCTCTCTCTCTTTCTTTCTCTCTTTGTGTGAATTGCGAGTGTGAATAAAATTCTTTTTTCAAAGAGAGGAATTCTCAGGATTACCGCAATTTTTTCATGCTTTTTCAAATTAGCGTTTCTCTGTGTCCTCAGGGGCAATTACCTTTCCAGTAAATAGACGTAACAAATCAGTGAATTTGTATGCGGAACGCGCAAAATAGAAAAGTTGCATAATCCGGTTAAAGTCACGTCTAGAACGAGGTTTGCTTTTTATCATGCGGCTTTCTTGAATTTTTTTTGCACTGTCTGTCTCGTGCCATTTTAGGCAACGAGTCACGAGTTTCCAGACCCGTAGGCATTTTCGCATAATGACATTTTATGTGTCTAATTGCCATCGTATTGATTGGATTGATTCACAATCTTTTGCGCGCTATCCACTTCTTGTGCATAATTAGGAAAACAAAATTCTTTTTACTTCAAGATGTACTGTGTATAATTTAGTACCGTTAAATCAAATTGTCGTATTTTTAATAATACGAACAACTAAAGACGCTCTCACAGCTCTGCATGCATGCCAATGCATGCATAGTTGTCATGGGAACACATGAGAGTAAATAAGTCAGAAAATTCAAAGTCAATGTTTTCTCTCTTACTCTTATGCAGGAAGTACAGCTGTGCGAGCGCTTTAACCCCTTAACTGCCGGCTGAAAAACACTAAATGTGCCCAGAATGCCAAAAATAAAAAATCGTCCAATTTGTCTGAAACTTGTTACTCAGGGGTTTTTGGGGTCGTCGATTACGAATCTGATGTCGGTATTTTAAAATTCAAAATGGCGGATCCAATATGGCGGACGGCCTTTCAAAAATTAATCCAAATTACCTGAAATTTGTTACTCGAGGGTTTTTGGGGTCGCTGATTACGAATCTGATGTCGGTTTTTTAAAATTCAAAATGGCGGAGCCAATATGGCGGACGAATTTAAAAAAAAATCAAAATTACCTGATATTTGTTACTCGGGAAGTTTTGGGTTCCCTGACTACGAATATCATGATGGTTTTTCAAAATTTAAAATAGCGGATCCAATATGGCGGACATTTTTTTTAAATTTTTGATTCGCTTGAAAATTATTATTAGGGGGTTTTCGGGGTCGCTGATGATGAATCCGATGTCAGTTTTTAAAAATTAAAAATTGCGGATCTAATATGGTGGACATTTTTATGTCAGTTTTTCAAAATTCAAAATGGTGCGGATCCGCCATTTTGTATTTTGCAAAATCATCATCATATTCGAAATCAGCGACCCCGACAACCCCCGAGTAACAAAATTCATGTAAATTGGATTAATTTTTAAAAAAGTCATCCGCCATTTTGAATTTTGAAAAACTGACATCATATTTGTAATCAGCGACCCCGAAAACCCCCGAGTAACAAATTTCAGGTAATTTGTATCAATTTTTAAAAAAGTCGTCCGCCATTTTAAATCCGCCATTTTGAATTTTAAACAACTGACATCATATTCGTAATCAGCGACCCCGAAAATCCCCGATTTCAGGCGATTTTAGACATTTTTAAAATAAAAATGCATTGTATTGTCTATGGCAAAGATTTTAAAAAATTTGCTAAAAGTGTTGTTTTTAAAAATTTATAACATTTTTATAATTCATTGAATTTAAAAACAGAAACGTGTGTCGCATTCTGCATAGCGTTGACTTTTAAGAAATCATTTTATTTTTAATTTTCAGCTAGTTTTGACTTTTTTACATCAATTTTTATCATGGCAAAGATTGTCAGTTTTCCGGCAGTCAGAGCAAAGTCTGAAATGGCAAAGATCTTTGCCATCGGCAGTCAAGGGGTTAAGAGTGATTTAAATTACTGTTTTGATTACCATTGATTGATAATATAATTATTAAATAATATTGCACTACAGGTGTTTTAAAACTGTCAAGTAGCCAACGGTCATTAACCAGACTAACATTGTTATTTAAGAGAGAGAGAGAGAGAGAGAGAGAGAGAGAGAGAGAGAGAGAGAGATGTGAATAACCCTTTCGTTCAGAGTCTAAAAATTATTTATCTCACATCCATCAGTGCAAAAATAGGAGAGGACGGGCATTTCGATGTGATAGAAAATAATAACCATTTCTATAAAATAATTAATTAAAAAAATTAATATTTTTAATAATAATAAATAATAATAATAATAAATAAAATAATTATTAAATAAATAAATTTATTATTTAATAAAATTTAATAAAAAAATTTTTTTTTATTATTGGTTTTTTAATCGCAGCCAATAATGTGCCAATAATGGTTTGCGAATTATTGGCATCGGCGTGGACATCCCACGATTTTACCATTAGTGGTCCATTATTGGGTGCCAATAATGGGACAATAATGGAATGGTGGCTCCCATTATTGGGCCATTAATGCGCCAATGGTTTTTTTCCCATTGGGTATGTACTTATTCGAATTGAAATTTAGCTGAATTTTTACGACTTGACATACGAGAGAATTACGATTTAAAAGAACGAGAAAGAAAATTGATAGTCAACCAAAATGACCAGAAACCGCGTTGTCAATCAACAGACTTGACATTTGACAGGACGGATAATTTGCTGGCCTGACGAGGAACAGAACTGACATTTAATGGACTTGAAAAGCAACAAAACTGTTATTTAACAGAATCATTATTTACATGCAGTATTTATGACTTGCCACTAAATAAAACTGTCATTTTGACTTGACACGTTACAGAATTACCATTCAAACACAACAAAAAATTGGCAAAAAAAAGACGAAAAAACAAATTACCCAGTGGGCACAGGGACGTCTAAAAGACGTCTTAAAGACGTCCCTTCTTGTCCGCGGACGATTCGGGGACAATGATGGCAATGTCTCTGAGTCATCAAAAAGACAGCTAAAAGACGTCTAAAAGACGTTCTATGTCTGGTCCAAAAGACGTCCAAAAGACTTCTAAAAGACATAAAAAAGGACGTCTAAAGTACGTCTAAAAGACGTCTTTTGGACGTCTAAAAGACATAAAAGGGACGTCTAAAAGACGTCTTTAAGACGTCTTTTGGACGTCCTTTTTACATTCCTTCAGATCTTAAATAAACATTTCTTTTATAACATTTTCTAATTTGAAATTCAGTAATATTGTATTAAATTTATTTTAAGTTTAATTTTATTTTTTCTAAAATGTGGAGAAATAATGAAAAAATTCCTACGAAGCTGGGATCGAACTCGGATACCTTGGGCTTGAAACACTGTGCCTTAAGCACCTCAGCCGTTCAAGACAGATATGAACCTCTACAAAGTTAACGATCTCACTTGTCAATGAAATGAATTTAACTTAGAAAAATTCCAATGAATTTCACATTCAAAAATTTCTAAGTCCAAGTTGCACTTAGAAAATAATATTTTCTATTTATGAAAATTTTTCTATTTTCAAATGTTGAATGAAAAAGACGTCTTTTAGACACCTTAAAGACATCTAATGGCCAAGACATAGAACATGAATAGGACGTCTTTAAGACGTCTTAAAGACGTCTTTTTGTACAAGTCCAAAAGACGTCCGCAAAAAGACATCCTTAGGACGTCTTTTGAACAAGGGTGCCCACTGGGTATATCTGTTTGCTCAATTGTTATCATTAGAATTTCTTAACCTAAACGACGAGAAACAGAATTGTGAATGTCAATTCATCATTAGTACATTTTACAAACCTGAACAGATATTGCAACAGACTTGACAGTTAAATTTAATCGACTTGAAAAGTAACAAATCTGTTATTTAACAGAATTATTTTACGCACGGAATTTAAGACTTGACTTGACATTGTAAATAAAATTGTCATTTTGACAACTTGATATATTACAGAATTACAATTATTCAACAGAACCAAAGTGTAAAATAAAAAAATTTATTATTCATCCTTAATTATGAAGAGCAGAATTATCTATCAACAGAATTGACATTCAACTTTTACTTGGTATAAGAAAACAATTAACCCCTTCACAGTCCAGTGAAAATAAAGTTTTCATAACGCGGTTCTAAAAAGGGCACTTTTTTGCACCTTGTTATGAAAAATATCGTTCGTAAGTAGTGCTAGCAGTTTGTTAAAAAAAAAGTGCTCGTTTAAAAATTGGCAACTGCTCGCACTCGTTACGAAATATACTATTTTGTGCCACACGGAAAAAATCTTGGGTGACGTGCAATCCCAATCGTCGGAAAGTGGGAGAACTATAGTTTGGATGTGCTACGTTCTCAATTCGGGAAATCTACGTTCCCATGTTGGTGGCGCTGAACACCCAAGATTTGAGACTCAAAACCTTGGGACTGCAATAGCCGCATCTTGGGCGTTCAGCACGCCCAAGTTGGAAATGCAGCTCCTCCAAACTAAAGTCGTATCGCATTCGTACACGGAAAAAAAAGTACGTGAATTTTTCATTGACTCGGTACTTGACTTTTGGATACGACACAAAACACTAAAAACTGTCTAGTACTTTTGCATGAGAGTTTCAAAAGCAGTCAATGAAAATTTCTAGTACCTTTCTTGAGAATTTCATTGACTTTCAAAAAAACTGTAAAATAAAAAAATAATTTCCACTTGTTCGCATCGTTTTTCTGAAATTCACTCATTCATTCACATATTTGGATAATTAATCACACAAACAAAGAACAATTATTGTATCACTTTTCGACGTTCATCAACACTTCACTAACCTATAACACACACATATATTCGCGTATAACTTAAATATGAACACACACTTAACACTTAAAAGTACGTATCGAATTGTTCTTATATACCACATGGTGAAATTTTTCACGACTTCTGAGACATGCTATTTCACTGAAAACTGAGACTTACATAACATTCTGTTTTGTGAGAAACACAAAACAAAAAATATTTTTTTGAAAGTCAATTCTTGAAGACAAATATATATTAACACTATTTGTTTTTCATAAAATAATAGTATATTCACATCTGAAATTAACACAAACGGAAACAGACGATCAGCTGGCATTTACCTTGGGAAGAAACGCGCAACCCACACTGCGCATGCTCTACAGAATTTTCAAGCGCAGTCAACTAATCTTTCACGTACTTTATAAAACTGAACAAATGACTTTTCGTTAAAATTTAAAAAACACTGTTGCCCATACTAGTACTAAAATAACTCTAGGACTTTTCTATATTTTCTAATAAAAAGTATATGATACAGCCTTGTACTTTGTGTTCTATCCAAAAGTCAAGCACTTTCAAGGAAGGATTCACGTACTTTTTTTTTCCGTGTACATTTTCGGTCTACTTGGAACGGCACGTCACCCAAGATTTTTTCCGTGCATAAGTGTTCAAAAAAAAATTTTTTTTTTTAAATTTGATATTGGCATATTATTATATGTTTTTTAGGTCACTGATTCAAAATCCATGGTCGAAAAGTCAAAATTCAAAATGGCGGTTTCAAAATATCAACCAAAAAAAATTGAAAGGTTAACGCGAGGGGGTATTTTCTTGTGTATTGGAGTGTACACATTCCTGGTAATAGCTATGTACAGGGTTGCCACAGGTCAGGGAATTCAGGGAAAAGACAGAGAAAGTAAAATTGGTCAGGGAAATCAGGGAAAAGTCAGGGATTTTTATTTAAGTAACTGGAAAAAATTGAATTTTAAAGAAGTTACAAATTATTGCAGAAATTCAATTATTATTTTGAAAAGTAATAAAATTCTTCGCAGAAATTCAATTATGTTCAAAAATTAAAAAGAATTCTCATTAAAATTCAATTATATCTTTAAAAATAATAAAATTCTTCTCCAAATTTCAATTATTTTCAAAAATTTTAATAAAATTCTTTGCAAAATTTCAATTATTTTCAAAAAATTTTTCTCAATTAAATGATTTTCAATATCTACAGTTTTAATAAAATTTTTCAAAAGAATTCAATTATTTCAAAAAAAAAAATTGATAAAATTCTAAGCAAACTTCGCAATAATTCAATTATTTTCATAAATAATAAGATTTTTTACAAAAATTCAATTACTTTCATAAAAAATAAAATTCATCATAAAATTTATTATTATACTTGAAAATTTTATTAAAATTTCTCGAAAAAATTCAAATTTGTTGATAAAATTCTTTATGATAATTTAGTTTCGAAAAACATTCATTTATTCAATAAATTATATATTTTTGTATTTAAATAATTGAATTCTTGTAGAATGTTCCAATAAAAATTGATTTGAAAATGAATATTAGTTAAAATTTTAGATAATAATAATTGAATATTAAAAGCATTATAGCATGAATTTTTAAAAATACATAATTGAATTCTTTCGAAGAATTTTAACAAAATTTTTGAAAATAGAGACATTTTTCGAAGAGTTTACTTAAAATTGTATTAAAAATAATTGAAATCCTGTGAAGAATTTTATTAATAATTTATAAAAGTAATTGAATTCTTGCAATTAATTTTTTCAAATTTTTTTTTAAATAATTGAAATAATGTAAAGAATCTTATTATTTATGAAAATAATTGAATTCCTGCATCGAATTTTATTACATTTCTTTAAAGAATTGAATTCTTTTGAGAACTTTTATTGAAAAAGTAGATTGTGAAAATATTTGAATTTCGACCAAGAATTTCATTATATGGGTGATTAAATTTAAAATGTCATTTTCACTATCTGCAAATGTTGACTTGGCGATGTTGAAATTTCTGGTTAAATTATTTTTTTTTTGGTTGACTAGCATGTATAATCCATGAAATCAATAGTGGTCAAGCACATAATAACAAATATTTTCATAAACAGACAGATTTTTGGAGAAAAAACATATATTTTCACGAGGCACTTTTTCAGTATGTATTCACTAGAACAAACTGAAAATACAATCAAATTTTATAATAAATCATTGTATTAAAAGCTAATAGTCAAATACGAATTATAAAATAATTTATATTAATTTTCACCGTGAATTATGTAGCTGTAGATCACAAGAAGACATAAGCAAGTTAGGGGACACCAGTGACACGCTTAAAGATGTCATTGAAAATTATTTTTAAATAATAAAAAAGATATGAACATATGAGTAAAAATATAGTTTAAAACTAGAATAATTAAACGTAATAAATAGAAAATATAGGTGGATTTATAATTCATAGAAAAAATGTAGAAAGCTTAATATTGACAAAAAAAAAGAAAAATATGTTGTTAAATTTTATAATTTCAAAAAACGAATCTAAAATTATTTATTATTATTTACTTTTATTTCAAAATTTTGAGCAAATTTGTCAATTCTGCCTTCGGATTCGGATTCAGCAGCGAAAAATACATAGTGTTTAGAACAAAACACTTTTTTTGAGTGCCTGTGTATTTTAGGGGACACCAGTGACAGGGGACACCAGTGACATTCTGCCTCAATTTTCATTTTAAAAAAGAATGATTATATTTCTAACTTTGGAGGTGTGCGATTCTGAAAGTTTCAGTAATAAGTGAGACTATAATGAGGTATTTGAAAAAAATACTAATATTAAGTACTATTTTGTCGCAGGGACACCAGTGACATTTGTGCTCGGTAAATTCGAGACGCATGATTTTCCCCTAAACGCCAAGTGGTCGAATGTTCAAATGGTCGAATACCAAGTAGTCGAATCGTTAACTGGTCGAATGCTAGAAACATCGAATAGTCAAAACGTCGAATGTTCAAAACATCGACTCATCAATTGATCGAATGTTCAAAACGTCGAATCGTCATTTGGTCGAATGCTAAAAACGTCGAATCGTCAAATGGTCGAATGCTCAATACGTCGAATCGTCAAATAGTCGAATGTTCAAAAGGTCGAATCGTCAAATGGTCGAATACTCAAAAGGTCGAATCGTCAAATAGTCGAATGCTAAAAGCGTCGAATTCTCAAATGGTCGAATGTTCAAAACGTCGAATTCTCAAATGGTCGAATGCTCAAAACGTCGAATCGTCATTTGATCGAATGCTAAAAACATCGAATCGTCAAATGGTCGAATGCTCAAAAGGTCGAATGCTCAAATGGTCGAATGCTAAAAACGTCGAATCGTCAAATGGTCGAATGCTCAAAACGTCGAATCGTCATTTGGTCGAATGCTAAAAACGTCGAATCTTCAAATAGTCGAATGTTCAAAACATCGAATCGTCAAATGGTCGAATGCTCAAAAGGTCGAATGCTCAAATGGTCGAATGCTAAAAACGTCGAATCGTCAAATGGTCGAATGCTCAAAACGTCGAATCGTCAAAAATTCGAAAAATTTGCTTGGTTTAAGTTAATGTTGACTTAAACCAAGCAAATTTTTCGAATTTTTGATGATTCGACGTTTTGAGCATTCGACCATTTGAGAATTCGACGTTTTGAGCATTCGACCATTTGAGGATTCGACGTTTTGAGCATTCGACCATTTGAGAATTCGACGTTTTGAACATTCGACCATTTGAGAATTCGACGCTTTTAGCATTCGACTATTTGACGATTCGACCTTTTGAGTATTCGACCATTTGACGATTCGACCTTTTGAACATTCGACTATTTGACGATTCGACGTTTTTAGCATTCGACTAAATGACGATTCGACGTTTTGAACATTCGACCATTTGAGAATTCGATGTTTTTAGCATTCGACCATTTGACGATTCGACCTTTTGAGCATTCGACCATTTGACGATTCGATGTTTTTAGCATTCGACCATTTGAGAATTCGACGTTTTGATCATTCGACAAATTGACGATTCGATATTTTGAACATTCGACGTTTTTAGCATTCGATGTTTTTAGCATTCGACCAGTTAACGATTCGACTACTTGGTATTCGACCATTTGAACATTCGACCATTTGTCGTTTAGGGGAAAATCATGCGTCTCGTAAATTCATTCTGCCAATCTGCCATGCATCGTGTATTTTGTAGATAGGTTAGAACGTTGTAGTTTTTTTCTCTAGGCTTCTAGACACATAGTACTTTCTATTAACAGTCGATAAAGCAGTTTCATACTCTTGCACAATTAAATATTAAGCGCGAGATTCAGATTTTGTCATTTTCTCTTAAAAATATGAAATTTAAGGACATACGCTTTTGATTTTTTTCCAACCACTATTTTATTTATTTATATTCGACTAGTAGTTTTTCTTTAAATATAGAAGTTCCACTTTACGAAATAATTTTTTCGGTAATCAAAAACATGAAAAATAACCATTTTTCTTAGTAGACAAGATATGGTTTCATGTTCGCGGACACGGGACACCAGTGACATTTTGCCTGCAATTTTGCTGCCAAATTTTTTCTGAGTGCTTTTGGTGGCTAAAAATTAAAATTTGAACAAAATAAATGATATATAAAATTAATGAACCATAATATGTTCGATATATAAGTTCGGACTCGAGTTTTCTCGGCAGGACAGCAAAATGACATTTTAAATTTAATCACCCATATTCGTGAAATGTAATTATAAATTCTTACAAAAAAATTAAGAGAATAATTCCATTTTTCTAGTAATTTACTTTAAATTGTATTATAAATAATTGAAATCCTCAGAAAAATTTTATAATTTACGAAAATAATGGAATTCTTACAACGAATTTTATCAATTTTTTTTAAATAATTAAATTCATGTGGAAAATTTTATTACTTGTAAAAATAATTAAATTTATGCAACGAATTTTATTACATTTTATTTAAATAATTATATTCTTTTAAAAACTTGTATTAAAAATGTAAATTTTGAAAATTTTTGAATTTCAGCGAAGAATTTCATTATTTGTGAAATGTACCTAATTTAATTCTTGCAAAACATTTTTGAAGATAATTTTATTTTTCGAGAAATTTATTAAAAATTGTATTAAAAATAATTGAAACCATGCGAAGAATTTTATTATTTATGAAAATAATTAAATTCTTGCAATGAATTTTATTATAATTTTTGTAAATAATTTAATTTTTTTTTTTGAAAAATTTTATGGAAATTAAAATTTTTATAAAACATGAAGATATCAATCACTACGAGTCGAAGACTTGGAGTAATTGATATCTTCATGTTTTATAATAATATTCTTATAAGTTGTTGAATTTTAAAAATGTTTGAATTTGAATGTTTTGAGGAATTTTAATTCCTATGGGAAAATAATAATGAAATAGGTACTTATTATTTAAAAATTTAGTTATTGATGTTTGCGAATAATTTTACAATTTAAGAAATTCGTAAGTAAATGTAATAGAATGTTTTTTTTTGAGTATCTAATAATTTTTAGAGTGAATCAGAATATTCTTTATGGTCAGGGAAAAAGTGAAAATTTTGTGTGGAAATCAGGGAAAAGTCAGGGAAAAATAAAATTAAATATTTGTGGCAACCCTGATGTAATACCCGTAATAGTGCGTAATAGTCAGTAATATAGCGTATTACCGAGTAATAGCTGTGTAATAGTAAGTAATATCGTGTAATAGTCGCGTAATAATATTGTTATTTGCATAGTTCAATTTATCAAATAATTAATTAACTAGATTGTCAAACACAGAAATTTGACTCTTATAAATATGGATGTTCATGGGTACTATGGTATTAAAAATTATATTTGTACAGTATACCACGCCCTCAAATAGAAGAAAATAATTTTAAGTTACTATGTACATTAAACTCGATTTTAAATGCTTCAAGTGTTTCATGATTTAAAACAATGTTCGTTTCATGTGCATTATTTATTTATTTAAAGTAAATATTAGGGTAAGTGTGGGTATTACCGTGGGTGCGTGAGTTACCGTGGTTTCGCTATTTTTGTCAAATTTACCATTTATATTCCAATTTGTTAATCAAAAAAATTCAGATAGTTACTTTCATATTGTATGTGTTTAATACATAAAAAATTATTGTTATTTAACTTACATTTCTCGTTTTAAAAAATTCTAAATTTTGTAGGTGCGGAAGTTTGATAAATTATTGCTCATTGTAATGCAAAAATACAGTTTTATATAAATCGCTTTTTTCATTATTAATACTTTTAAACTTGTTAATTTTTGTATATTCGATTAATTAATGTATTTTTAAAGTCAAAACTTCGTGGTAAATTATGATTTAACGTATTTTTATTTTTATTTTATCAACACGGTAATTGGATAACGTTTTGAACTTGTGCGCCAAATACCGTGGGTCGTTATTATCATTAAAAATAATATGTAAAGTAACAAATCGTGCTTTTCAAGCCAAAGGAGAACCGCAGGAATTAAAAAATAATTTTAAAATGATTTAGACCAAATACTATTGTTATTTTAATAATAATTACTATTTTCATAAAAAGTATTTAATTAAATATTATTAGGAATGTATGTACTAAATAAAGGCACTAAATAAAGTTATTAATAGATTTATAACGAATTCTGTGATTATTATTAGTATCTGCTAAAATATAAGAATATTTATTGTTAAATTAATAAACCATTGTTTCAAATTTGCTTAATTTCATTCAACCGTTTGCGAATTCTACAAGTTGAAATTTTCGCGGTATAAGGCACACGGTAACTAGATCATCCACGGTATTTGGCACACGGTATTCCGATCATGAAGCTTCACGGAGAAAAATAAATCCCAGGCGCGAAGTGACGCCGAGTTCAGGCTTTATAAAGATTGGCCGAGCATTGGTCAACATTGATTGAACATGAGTGAATCAGCGAGAGCAGGAATGATCGAAGCTTTAATGTAACACCGATTCCAGACTGCAGCGCGAGCCTTGATTTAGCATTGGCACCAATGCTCAATCAATGCTGCGGACGCCTCCCAATGGGAAATGCACCACGGGCGCAGTACTATACCAGCGTTGGCAGTATCGGGGCTACACTGAATTTCAGTACTGGTGCAATACAGATATAACGTCGGCATGTAGACAATGATCTGAACTGACAAGTGGTACTAATTCAATACTGGCGTCAATGCAGAATGTTAGTGTTGCGGTAGTACAGGTGAATACGTATTTTTAGTGTCACGCCGATGTTACTTTTATTTTTATAAAAAAAATTTATAAATTAAAAAAAAAGAATTTCATGCTATTCTCATGTCATGTATGCTTGGAATGTTAATACCTGTCGAAGAAAATTTGTTTTTCTATTTACCTGAATATTTACCATCATGAGGTCTCGAACGCAAGACGCTGCTAGGAGCGGATGCTCTACCAACTGCGCCACGGAGGCTCATGAATGGAAAGTTAGAATATACATACATACGAAGGAAGTATGAAAATATGCTCTGTAACTTGAAAGTGGGATATTGTAATTGCAACAATAGTATATTGTAATATACATTATATTTAATATATATTACAGAAGAATATTAAAATATAAGGAATCATTTAAAAATTAATTTTTAATATAAATGAAAGATTAGTGCAATAAATTTAAGCTTAATGAATAAAATTCCTAAATTTTTATATAAAATTTATATTCTAACTTTTCATTTAAATAAACAGATTTTACAAAATTATTTGCCAAATTAGTTTATTAAAAAAATTTACCATTATGAATAGCAATATAATGCCAAATGGAAAAATAAGTACCGAATAATTACATTACATTATTAAAACAAAAACGAGACTTTTATACATAAAAACATTGTTTAAATATTTACCAGAAGAATAATAAAACAAAAAATATTTCAAGATACAGTAAAAAAATGCTTCATGTCAATCATACTCAAAATTTAGATTTGCATATAATTAAAAAATGACAAAAAAGTGAGGTTACTTTTTGTGAAATGTGAATGAAAACAATAACAACCTAACAAGATGGTTGGTTTTACCAAGAAGCTTGTGTTAATTTTATTAAATTTATTTAACTTGTCCAATGTAGTTCGCTTTACCAGCTCTCACTATATAGTTATCAAAATCAAGTACAAAGTAAATTCAACAAAAATCATTTTAACCATCTTAAAAAATAAAAAGTATATTCAACTTCACAATTTTAATTCATTCTACTAAAACTTTAGTTAATATAAGAATATGACTACAAATATTTTAACTAACGATAAATTATTAATTTAGTATTGAATTTTTTTTCAATGAAGTATTATTGCCAAGATTTGGCATTACTATGGCGAAAACATTTATTCTGTACTGCGCCAAGATTTACCTGACAAGGTTTGGCATAACTATGGCGAAACCATTTATTCTGTCTTGCGCCAAGATTACCCTGCCAAGACTTGGCAAAATGCTGGAAGAACAAATGGTTCTGTACTGCGCCATTTGTCACTGTTGGCATTGTACAGAGATTTCCCTTTGGGGTGTAACATAAATGTAATTCATATAGCAGAGGTCAACTCTTCTTCATTATTTTGATGCATATCAATAAGTCGATGAAATGTAAATTCTGTGGTGTTAGTTCTGCTTGGTTCTGCTTTATGACAATTCTATTGTTATGTCTAGTAGCTAAAATTTCAACTCTGCTGTAAGCACTTTAAAAAAATGTATGAAATTAGAAGCAAGCGGTTTCAAATCAAAGTCGTTTTTAGGTATTCAAATAAAACAAATAAAGGTTTAGTACCCAAATTTGGTTCTAAATCAATATTTATTATAATTTGACAATTTATCTGTGTGACATGTCTATTTGTGTCAGTTCTGTTGTATGACAATTTCCTTGCCTATATCAAGTCCGTTAAATGTCAATCTAATTTTGTATCAGGTCTGTTAAATTGACAATTGTGTTGCCTCTCACTTATACATGTTGAATATTCGGTAAATCGGTAAACTGACAAATCATTTCAGGTCTATTGATTAACAATTCTAATAAGTGTTCGAAGTCCATAAAGTAACATTTTTGTTGAATGAAGATCAAAAATACCATTTCGATAAAATTGTAATAAAATAAATGATTGGCAAGTCAGTATAGTAAAATATAATTTCTGTTTCACGTTTTGTCAGTTGAATGACGACTGTTTTAAATACATCAAGTTTTGTTGAATGGCAATCGTACTAGATCACTAAAAACTTGTTCTGAAATTGAGTAAGAATTTGATTCAATTTGATAACGCATAAAAAAAATCTTTTAAAAGTTATGTTTGGCTGGTTTTTACCTTAATTTCATAAAAATTGCAAATATAACCTAAAATTTTTTGCTTCTTTGGTACTTTTCTTAGGAGCGCGTTAGTTATGAAATTATGATTTTGCTATTTTTGTACAGTTCGGTTACTTTTGTCATCACTCAACATTTCTTTTGTTTAAATAGCATAGAAAGCCGCATTTTCCGTAAAGTTGATATTCGCTAGGACACTAAGCAATTTTCGACCTAACGACAAATGCTACTTACTTTTAGAATCTATAGGGAAAAGGTCAATACAAGAAGAAGTCAAAAATAAATAGAAGAGCTTTAAATTGAAGCTTTGGAATTTTTTATTGGTTCATAATACAGTAGAACCTCGGTTATCCGAGCCTCGATTATCCGAGATTCCGGATTATCCGAGGCACTAAACATGCTCGGATAATGCGGAATAACTCGGATAAAACGGATCGAGCGACTAAATTTGGAAAATAAATTTTACAAAACCACTATTTGTGATCATTGCATTTAAAATTTCGTCCATTTTTGTCATTTAATATTATTCTAACACTTTAAGGGGATGTCAAAGTCGATTGGGTTTTTGCATTGAGCTTCAATGGGAAAATCGCATCGACTTTGACATCCCCTTAAACACATGAAAAATAATTTAAAATTTTGAAATTTTCATTGGTTCCGTGTTATCCGAGTTTTCGATTATCCGAGGTACCTCTTTCCCACATTACCTCGGATAATCGAGGTTCTACTGTATTTCTAATCCTTCGTTACAAAATTAAACGACGGGAATGTGATCACCCTCGGCGCGGAAACCATTTTCGTCGGCGACGTAGTTGACTTTGTAATGTTGGTTGGTTTCTGGGTCAACCCATTCGAAGCTTCCGCGGACGGCAATGGCTTCCTCTTCAGTTCCCTGGTTGATCAGTTCAGCGGTTTCCTCCTTCTTCTGTCCATCGGAAATTTCGTAGCTGTACGAGTATCCTTCCAATCCGTTGTTCTCGTGCAATTTCTCCTTGACGAGGACGGCTTCGACGGTAGCTGGGTGGACGCGACTTTCAACAGGTGCCAAGTAGGCGTTTTCAACCCGGGACTCTGCTACTGGCGCCAAGTAGGAGTTGTCAACTCGGCTCTCAGCAGCTGGCGCCAAGTAGGAGTTGTCCACACGTCTTGAGGCTGCAGCACGATGGTGATGGCTGTTGTGGGGAAGACGTCCTGCACAAGCGACGACCACGAGGGCGGCGAGAACTACGAACTGAAATTGAAAAAATATTCCTTATTCTCTATTTTTCGATTTTTTTTGCATTTTCAGCCTATACCCGAGTCGAAATTCAGACCCTACTTCGAAGCTTTAAATGTTCTGCCCATAGCAAGCTTGCCGTAATTTTTTCATATTGCATAACAAGATTGCTGCAGTATTGCCTGGCAAGATTGCTACAAATTATTTTCTAACACACGGAGAAAACTGCACTGAGAGAAGTTAAGCGCAGCATCTGTACTTTGACGTACAGCAGTGGCACATATAATGAGGGACAGATACTGTACTTTGAAGTTGTGCAAATGCTGTATTTAAATCGAACATCAGCAGCGCCAAAAAAAGTACGGACTCTGTCTTTCCTTGGAGGACGAACGTTTTAGTACAGAATTTGTCCACCAAAAACGCAGAATCTATTCCAAAGTGGAACCGATGTTGCTCGAAGGTTAGGTTCAACATATGTACTGTGCTCTATTCAGCATCTGCGCTTAACTTCTCTCAGTGTGGATATCTCAAAATGGATATTAAAAAAGATATTACCGTTTAACATCTAGATTTCAAAGTCCAGGCACATGCTCAGTAGTCACGTGACTAAAATTTAACATCTTGGATATTAAAGAATAATATTACTAAATGTAAACAGATGATATAACTTTAAATCATAAAAAGTGGTTTTTAATATATAAAATACACTTTAACTTCGGAATAAATTCAAGCAAAAAATATTGAATCTTAATATTTAGATAAAGCTGTCCTTATGTTAAAGAATAAATACACTAAGAATTAAGTTTTAATATCTGGGTAGGACATTTTAAGCTTGCAGCAATCTTGTGTTAAGCTTAAAAAACTTGTATGGCAAGCTTACAAATTTTTGTTTGTAAATTGTACGTTTCTTATTATTAAGTAAGTCTTCAAAAGTAAACGGAAAAAAATGTTAACACTCAATATCAAAGTATAAAAGTTTGAGAAATTTGAAATTAGATAGAAAGTGACGAAATATGAATATATTTTTTGGTACTCTCACCTGTTTCATGGTGATTGTATAGAGAAGATGCTTTCCACGATATGAGGAAACTAGAACTGATGATTAAAGACGTTCCACGCCTTATATACCAATTTTTTTGGGATGCCCTTTCGATTATTAATTTCCAAATTTAGTCAATAGATGATGACATTTAAATAATAATGAGAGGCATATTCGTATTACGTGAACAGCACATTTTGATTACCAAATAAATATCGCAACTTATTTTAATTTTGACAGGCCTTTTCCGATTATATGCTGGAATTTATAATTCATTTTATAGTAATAAGAATTAATATTACTACTATATTACCATTATAATTATTAAGATTTAAGGTCGACGCTCAGCATCGAAAACTATTTCTTTTATAATTTTTAATGATAAACTGTTAATCAATTTCACTTCTTTCAATTACCTAAAAGATAAAAAAATTATAAGATCAGTTTTTTTTAACATAAAACCTAAATTGTGTGATATTGATATTAATTAATAAAAATAAATAAAAAAAAATAAATAAAAAAATAAAAATAAATAACTTATTATATAAGTAGGAAAAAATCGCCAAAATTCAATAGTTTCTCATTTGTGATAATCTGTAAAAATTTCTACAATAAATTTAATATCATTATGTAAAACAGATTTACAATTTTCTTTCAGTTATAATTATTCTTGTTGGAATTTTCGGACCATTTGTAGAGAGTTGATTAGCCTGTTAATTGTTATGGCTTCTTTCATTGTCTTTTTCTCAAGATTCTCAAACGGTAATTTTGCACGCAAGGTATATATAAATTATGTATTTTTTCTTTCTTTCTTTCGTTTTTTTTTGTTTTCTTTGCTTCATCTTCAATCTAGTTTACACTTTGTGGTTCATTGAGCCAACTGAAATCATTATCATCACGTTTTTCACATATAACAGAGTGTGAACTTTTAAAACTAATTCACACCTACATTAATACATATACCATGAAACATGTATAACAAGTTGTAAATCCAGATGTTCATTACATGAACATTTTGCTTCCTCTTTACGATCAGCAAAAAAAATTTGCTTCCTCGTGAAGGAAGCATTAACGATAAATATATTTCATTTTTAAATCATTTTTAATACAATTTAACATTTATAAAATAAAGTTCATTCGTCTTAATAGAAAGAATAAAATTTTCTTATACAGTAATATGAATCTAAATAAACAAAAAAATTTTTAGTTAAAAAGTGAATTTTTCAACTTTAATTGTAATTAATTCTATAATTTTCAATAGAATATATACTTTATATACATCAATCGATTCGTCTTGATGCAAAGAATAAGATTTTTGATTTATTTTTAATCAATAATAACATTCTATTGTACAGCAACATGATTTTTAAGAAAAAATGAATTTTTATTAAAAGTGCAAATTTTTTGTCTATAATTGGTTTTAATTCTATAAATTTAAGTAAAACATATACTTTATATATACCAATCGATCCGTCTTGGTGTAATGAATAAGATTTTAGAAATAAATGAGTAAGATTTTCTTACACAGCAACATAATTTTGCGGAAAGAACTCATTTTTTTGATAAAAATGCGATTTTTTCAGCTTTAATTGTGATTAACTCTATAAATTCTCATACAATTTATACTTCTTATATACCAATCGATTCGTCTTGATGCAAAGAATAAGATTTTATTATATATTAACTTCAATAAACAACTTAAAAAAATTTTGTTGAAAAAAGTCAAAAAAAAATTTTTTTTTGAGAATTTTTTTGTCCATTTTAAGTCTTAGAATTAACCTTTTTGCATACAACATTTTTATAACTATTATTTCGAAAACGAAGAAAAACACCTTCGTCAAATTTTAATAGAAGATAGATTATGTTCTAAGAAAAATATTTGCAAAACCCCAAATTTTTTTGAGGTCCGAAAAAAAAGTTATAAGTGAAACAAAAAGTGTAATTTTTTTGGATAACAAAATTTTTTTAATTAATTTTCATCCACAAATAATATAATTTTTAGTTTATTTTGGTCGTTAGAACGTGCAGAATGAAAAGATTAAGTACCAACACCTAATATTTAATGGTTTTTGAATAATAACGTCTTCTAAAAAGTTGAAAAATTTAAGGTTACGAAATCACATCGTGAACCACCTACTTTTGATAATTAATATTATTAAACGAAATAAAATTTGTAACATAATATTATGATTAGTGAACTCAGAAAATCATCGAGTTTCACATATATATGAAAATTAGATTTTTTAAAAATATGGTCGCAACGACTCTCAGACGAAAGTCAGTGGACTGACCCAACTTAATAATAAATTTAAAAATTAATTTTATTCTTCACTTATTCAAATTGAATAATCATTTTTAAATTAACAATCGTTATAAGCTTATTTTAAATACATGTAAATATAGCAATAGAAATCAAATTTTATTATATATTAAATAGAAAGAACAGAATTCATCCCCTTAATTCTTATATTTAAATCTAATTGATGCTTGCCTCAAATACAGAAATTGGTTCGAATAGAGTTTGTCTTATATTTGAATAACAATTATTCATTCCCGTGCAGAAAAATGGTGAGGGCCCCCGGCGGGGCCCTCGTGGATTGCCCTCTTGCCATGTGGAATCCGCAGGGGCAATCCACGCGGAGCCCTCGAAGGCGTGACATGCTTTCCCTCATGGGTGCCCTCGAGGAAAATCCTCATGGATTCCATATGGATTTTCCACGCGGTGCCCTCGTGGATTTCATAAAATGCCCTCAACTTTATTTTCAATTAAATTAATAAATTAATTATTTATTAATAACAAATTATTCCAATTATTGACAAATAACATTCATATTTAACAATTTTTACTTTTTTAATTAAATCGTGACCAAAAAAAAAAAAAAATCTGACGCACGCGGGAATTGAGCCTACGACCTACTGACTACCAGACAACACTCTTACCACTATGCTACGGGACCTACTTGAAAATTATTGCTTTAATGTAGGTGACTTGCTGACTTGCTTTTGATGATTCAATAAATTATTTATTAACACTAATACACCATGACAAATAATTAAATAGTTTAATAATAATAATAACAATATCAATAATATAATAATAGACCATAAATATTCATAAATTAATATTTTTATAATTTCAAAAAAAAAAAAAAATGTCGAAACATTTGTGTTAAAAACGCGTTTTTTATAGTTTAAAATCATTATAAACATTAATTTTTTTATGTAAAAAAAAATTTTTTTTTTGGACTTGGAGATTTTTTCTAGTTAATGATGTGGGCAATCCATGAGGGCCCTCGCGTGGGCCCTCATGGATTTGCCCTTAGGTAAATTCAATATTTTCAAAAAAAGTAACATTAAATATTTGTTAAAAACGTGTTTTTCATTGTTTAAAATCATTATAAACATTAATTTGTTGATAAAAAAAAAATTTTTTTTTTTTGGACTTAGAAATTTTTTCTAGTTAATGATGTGGGCAATCCATGAGGGCCCTCGCGTGGGCCCTCATGGATTTTCCCTTAGGTAAGTTTAATATTTTCAAAAAAAGTAACATTAAATATTTGTTAAAAACGTGTTTTTCATTGTTTAAAATGATAGTAAACAATAATTTTTTGTTGTAAAAAAAATTTTTCGTTTGGACTTAGAAAAATTGTTGAGCAGGGCATTCATAATGGCTAAGAGCAGGGGCCCTGCTGGTGCCCTCGTAAATTTCCATAACTTTGTGATAGGATTTCTGGAAAAATGTCACTTAATGTTTATTTCAGGTGCTTTGAAACGTAATTTAATGCATTCTGAACTAAAGTTTTTCAACAAAAAAAATTTTTTTTTAAAACTTAGATAAATTTTTGAGCAGGGCAACCGTAAGGGGCCCCTGCTGGTGCCCTCATGGATTTCTCCTCATGGATCTTCCACGAGGGCCCCCGACGGGGGCCCCGGAGCTGTGGGGCTCGAACGTGGCTTTTTCCACACGGGTTTCAAGTAAAATTACGTACTAATAGTATACTAATGACGTACTAATAGTCAAGTAATTTATTATTTACTTCAAATAATTTTTTTCTACTATATACATTTATTCTATTATTAATTTTATTTATACAAAAATAATTGAATCCATAAATTTCGAAAAGGGATCAAAAATGACTTTTACTGCTTTTTGAGTTGAACTCTTTTTGAAAACGATTCAATCATAAAAATAATAATAATATGAGGCATTTCACGTCAGAAATATCACGATTTGCAAAGGGTCTGCCGATTTTCGCAAAATTTCGTGGGATTATAGTTCTATATAAGAAACTTCTTTCCCCCAAATTTTATCAAAAAAAAATTCAAATCTGTTGAAGATACGCCATTTTGAATTTTAATATTAATTTTATAAAATTTTGAATATCTCGGAATATTGTTTATGGATTTTTATGAAATCCGGAGATATTTATAAAAAATAAAAAATAGGCCTAGTTGCAGCAGCAATGCACGCACGGAAAAAATCTTGGGTGACGTGCCGTTCCAAGTAGACCGAAAATGTACGAATGCGATACGACTTTAGTTTGGAGGAGCTGCATTTCCAACTTGGGCGTGCTGAACGCCCAAGATGCGGCTATTGCAGTCCCAAGGTTTTGAGTCTCAAATCTTGGGTGTTCAGCGCCACCAACATGGGAACGTAGATTTCCCGAATTGAGAACGTAGCACATCCAAACTATAGTTCCCCCACTTTCCGACGATTGGGATTGCGCGTCACCCAAGATTTTTTCCGTGCGGCTACGGTAACGTACTACGCGACTGCAGTATGGTGCTATGGCGCGGCGACACTTTTTAAATAACGTAACTACAGTAACTTACGTAAATAGAATAACTTACACAATTAATCAAACTTACGTAACTAGAATAACTTGAACAATTAAATAAACTTACGTAAGCTACGTAACTTACGCAATTAATCAAACACACGCAATTAAAAAAAAACTTACGTAAATTATCAAACTTACGTAAATTACGTAACTTACGTACATGTGATTATTTACGAAAATGTGATTATTTACGTAATTTAAGTAAATTTTATTATTTATGTAAGTTATGGTACGTACGTAACTTACGTAAGTTTATTTAATTGCGTAAGTTACTTAAGTTCATGTAATTGCTTAAGTTATTCTAGTTACGTAACTCACGTAAATGTTATTAATTGTGCAAGTTAATCTACTTACGTAACTTAATTAAGTTTGATTATTTACGTAAGTTATTGTAGTTACGTAATTTACTCTGGTTACGTAACTTACATTAATTACTTACGTTGCTCTAGTTACGTAAGTCAGGGGAAACAATTTTTCTGTGATTGACACTAAATAATTATGTTTTTCAATCTTTTGTTTTGAGTCGACACGAAACTAAACTCAGTTTGTTAATTTAGTTTCGTGTCGACTTGAAACTAAAGTCACTTTGTTAATTTAGTTTCGTGTCAACTCAAACACTGAAATGAAAGTAATTTTCTATTTAGTTTCGTTTCCGAAGCGGTCCCTGATAATAACAATAATTATTAAAACATCTTTTATTTAAATAATTTTATAGCTTCCAAAAATATTAAATTAATAATAATAATAAAAACAATAGTAAAAACAAAATATAAAAAAATAATCTCAAACTTTGTCGTTCTGGTCAAATAACTTAAACATGTAACTTGTAATGAATAAATCAATAGTTTGTCGAGACGGGTTTGAGTGAAATGTATTGCAATATATATATATATATATATCTTTATGCATCTTTATGCAAATCTTCGCAACTAAACGGAATTTATTTTGTTTTTGCAATTTATAACAAATATTACAGATTTTTTTGAAAAGTGTGACATTTAAAATATAAATTATAATCATGTACCTACATGCGAATATACAGGAGAGAAATTATTATAAAGAATGTTATTAAATGTTATATTGTAAATTATAAAAGAGCAATGTTTATACAATTATTGTAACAATACGGAAATACAGAAACCTGCTTAATTTGAACCACTGAGCTACATGCACCCCGAGACTCTCCGAGTTCCTTGAAATATACTATCCCTTCCTACATTATTTTAATGATACACACAAAAAAATATGGTAAATTTAACTACTTTTTTACTATTTCCTGTAGTTCGTATAGGCGCCCGTAACATTATTTAGTAAAATGAACTATGACAGAATAGTTAGTCTAACTGTAAAATGTAGTAATAAATACCATTTTTACAGTAAATTTAACTACTAAAACAGTTATCTTAACTATTTGTTGTTAGTCATACTAACTGCTTCATTTAGTTGCAGTAACTAAATTTTCATAGTTCCTATAGGCGCCCGTAACAAATTGTAGTTGTAACAACTGTAAAAAATAGTTAAATTAACTATTTAAAGTAGTAAAATGAAATTATTTATTTGTTTTTTATTACTATTGAGGTCCATTTTTTTATATTTTCTCTTACCTATTTTTGTTTATATATAATTTATATATTAAATTTTTATACACCTAACAGAGAAAAATCCCCAAACGCCGGGGATTGAACGCACGACCCTAACATTCGCAAACCGATAACCTAGTACTGTTGAAAATAGTTATTTTCAGAATTTCTGTAGTAAAATTGTCCACTTTTTACTAGTTATAAAAAAAATTAAACTTACTATTTTAATATAATAAAAATAACATAAAAATTGTTACTTTTATGACTTTTGTACCCGTGCAGAAATTTTGACCGGGGCCAGGTCGGGTCCAGATCAGGACAAACCGGGCCCCGATCTGGCAACCCGACCTGGCCCCGGCCTGGATGAAACAGTAAAACCGACCGGGGCCATGACATTTTGCCCGATCTGGCCGCCAGGTCGGGGCCCGGCCGGGTCCATGGGATTTCCCCCGATCTTTTTGCTAATTTCATTAAAAATAATTTATATTATTAATCTATAATTAATGAAGAAAATTGTAAATTTATATAAGTTTTATTTTATAAAGAACGTAGTTTTAATTATACACATTTTAAAGTATTTTTAATACTAATTTTAATACTGCGATTGTATGAATAAGATTTTTAATTTAACAAAAAGAAAGATAATTTATAAAATGTCTGAGTGTTTTTCTTTTCTTTGCTTCCGATGCCCATCCCAATCTTTGGCATTTCCGAAAATCAGGCCTAAATGAGATAAAATTTCCTCTTCTGATATTTCAAATTTTTTTGTAGCAACATCTGAAAATAAATTTGTTCACAATTATTGAAGAATTTAAATAAGTATATTGTTAATATAATTAAAATTTTAAAATCAACTTTTCACTTATTAAACTCGAACAAAATGCCATAGTTTTAAAAACAATCTTTCCCGGACTTATCTTTGAGCTGGTTAGTTGCAAAACAACTTCTCTGCCACAGAACTTTTTAATCAAAAGATTCAAAGTTTTTCTGACGCCAATGTCCTTATTCAATGTTAACTTTACAGATGCTTTCTGTAATAAAAGAAAATAGTAAAGGGTCAAAATAAGTGAAACCGGCCACTTGAAAAATTTTTATCTCCAATTTTCAAGTTATCTATGATTTTTAGTAGATATATGAGTACACTTTTTCCCCCTAAAATATTTTTCAAAAAAAAATTTTATTTTTGAAGTAATCAGGTATTGAAGTTTTAGGTCATTTTATTTTCATTTTATTATTACTTTGAAATAAATAAAGATAATTAAGTAAATTTTTTTTAAATTAAAGCTTAAAGTCTATACTTTAAAGATGAAATCGACTGCTAAAAATGAAAATTTATAATTGTTATTAACAATTCTTTTAAACAATTGCAAATTGAAGAATGTTCTCAATCTTTTTGAAAGATTAAATTACGATATATTGATGCGCAAAACTATAAGGATTCATTTAAAAAAAAGAAAAATGAGTAACCCAAATAAGTCGGGCTCCCAAGAAAGATACCTAAGAAGGAAAAAATCGTATGCTATATTTAAAATTTTCGAAATGAAAATGCAGAAAGAGAATCAATTTCTATTGCAAATTATTGATGTTCATGTCTTCATTATATCCAAAAAATGCAATAAAATTTAGTTTCAAGTTTACATAATTAAAAATGTACTTTTAATCAAGATAAATTTAACACAAACATAACCTGAAATTCATTTCCTTCTTACAATTAGGTACTTTTCTTGGGAGCGCGTCACAAATAATGAAAGAGCTCTATTAAGAAGAATGATGTATAACACAATTGAAAAGTTTTGTTAAGAATTGACAAAAAACGTAAATTTTCAATATAATAAATCATTACAATATTAATAAGTATCGTAATTAGTATGTTATAATAATAAATTATGATATACTTACAAATGATAGAGCAGCTTGCAAATCTCAACCATAATGACCAAAAATGCTTTGAACAACAATACGAGTTAAATTTACCGTTCCAAACCCTGGAAGAATTAGAAAAACTCAACCAACTGCTGTTGAATAACGAAGTTTGCAATAAACATTTTTGGTCATTTTTGGTCATTATGGTTGAGATTTGCAAGCTGCTATATCATTCCGATTACAATGTTAGTGTTATCACGAAAATTTTGTACATCAAGTCGTAATGATTTTATTTCTTTCACAAGGAATTTAAAATAATCTGTAAAAATTTATAGCAGATATATTATATATTTTAAAATATATTTTTTCACGCCGAAAAATTTAAAACATAAAAAATTATTTTTATTAATTACATAGTAAAACCTAAACTGTCTCAAATTTCTGTGCACATTCGGCAATTTGTGTTCTAGAAATAGTAAAATTTACCATTCACGAGGTAATTTTTACTGTTTAAAAAGTAATTTTTTATTATTGTCAAAATAAAAGTTGTCACAGATGAACAGAAATTCCTGATAGTTTAGATTTTACTTTATAAGTAGTAAAAGTTATTTAATGTTTAAATTTAAAATGGTTTAATTTTATAAATCTTGCCTTTTTCTTTTGCTGGAAGTTTATTTTCACCGGAATTGGAGACGGATTTCCTGTTCTTGTCAGCTCTGTACGAATGCTCTGTAAATATTAATATATTACATGAATACATAAACGTAAATTTATAATATATATATATATATATATATATATATATATATATATATATATATATATATATATATATATATATATATATATATATATAAATGAAAAGATATTTAACTATTTATTACCAGTAAAGTTCCTCACTGTATTTTTCTTTTGGTCAGACTGACTTAATGAAATTTGATTTACTGCGAACCCTTCTCTATCAAATTTGACATCATCGGAATCATTATCTAGTGATTCGTCAAGTTCCATACGAGATCCAAATACTGAAAAATATAAATATTTATAAATTTAATATTTACAAGTATGTGTGGTAGAGTTTTTTGCTTAGAGTTTATTTATATAGAATACATATCACTTGTTTAAACGTAATCCGTTGAGTCTCTCGGTTAGAGCTTATCATATAGAATTATTTATTATAATAATTACTTTTTGTTTTTATTTAAATATTTATATAATCGATGTTAACCTGTTTTATGATGCTCAAATTCTAGAATTATAATAAAGGATGTACTTACCATTAAATTTAGAATTATTTTTTGGTTTTATTCTTTCTCCATTCTCGGTTATAGAATCATCACTGCTAAAAGAATCCTTTCTTGATTTTTCTAAAATATGAATTAAAAATAAGAAAGTATAAAATGAGGGGCTTACAATATTTATCAAATTGAATAATAAATTAATTTTTATTCCTTAGACAACAACTGGACAAATTTATCATTCAAATTGCACATAAATTATTATTTTGTATAATAAATGTGACGTGATATTAAAGAAGGGACTTAAGAAGCAAAAAAAGTATAGTTTATTTTCGTCAATTTTGAAGTAAAAAGTTATAAAATAGGTTAAACTGTAGCTATAATATATTTCATTACTAACTATTTATTATAATTCTTTTTATTTACCTGCAAAAATCGAAGAGTTTCTCTCCTTTTTAGAATTCGGCAATATAGCCGGTTGCTTGCCGGAACTAGAAGGATTTTCCGGGTTTTTATAAATCAACGTGGAAATCGATGAATTAGCCGATTCAGTGTCCCCTGGCGTAGGCATCACAATGCCAGAAACATTTAAAATATCATCTAAACTTGACAATGACTGCAATTTATTTTTAATTTGATCCTCAGTCATTTTCTTTTTCTTTTTCGGTTCTGTCTCCGATTCAGTATACGCAAATTTATCAATTTTTAATTGATTTAATCTCATCACTGCCATTTCAAATGTATCTGTCAAATATAATTAAGGTTAATTTATTTGTTATTTATGCTGCAAATAATTTTAAAACAAAAATATATTTATAAATCAGTTAAAAAGTCCTGTTTTTAATATAAAAAAATTTCTTTCGAAAGTTATATTTTACTTCAGTTAAAGAAATAAGTCTTCATTTCAGAACAAAAAATTATACTTTTTTTTAATCAACACTGTGAATCAGAGACAATTCATAAAAAATTTGGAGAGCTTTGATAAATGGTTGTTAATTTTACACATATTAAAAAATATAGTCAAAAAGTGTCAGATAATACAATGATTTAAGTACAAATTTTTACACTCACCTGCGTGACCGTGAATTTTAATGGGATATTCTGGCCAACTGTCATTATTAGGTACATCTCCTTGTTTCTGTATTAAATCATATAAAATTGCACTGGTTTCATCATTATAAGGAGGTGACATATACTTTGTTACGAACTTTTTCTTTTTCTCGTCGAATCGCATCCATTTTAACAACGTAATATCTATACTTTTAGTCACAGAACGTTTACCTGGTGAAGTGAATTGCACCAATTGAAATGGCTTTATTTGCAATACCATATGCGCCATTGCACGACTCAATCTGTCCTAAAGAATTTTATTTATTTTTTTGATTAGTTTTTAAGTTTAACAATAAAAATACCCACACAGCACATGATATTTCCTAAATATTTCCTGAATATTTCACTGAAAGATTGAAATATTTCAGTGCAAAGTTCTAGAAATATTTCTGCAAACAGGAAAATGTCCGCTTATGTGGGAATATTGACGCGAAAGTTGAGAAAATATTTCATTGAAATATTCCTGCAATATTACACATAAAGATTCTGCAATATTGTGAAAATATTTCACAAAATGGAAAAATTTGTTAAACACCTCAAACCAATAGGAATTTTCTGAAATATTTTAAAACCCATAGGATATAGTAAGCCAAAAAACTACTGCGCAGCTCTACAGGCCATAGAAACTGAGTTCGACCAGTGCGCATCATTTCAGTTGAATATTTCCAAAATATTTCAATGAAATATTTTCTCAACTTTCGCGTCAATATTCCCACATAAGCGGACATTTTCCTGTTTGCAGAAATATTTCTAAAACTTTGCACTGAAATATTTTAATCTTTCAGTGAAATATTCAGAAAATATTTAGGAAATATCATGTGCTGTGTGGGTAACGATATTAATGAATATATGTATTTATTTTTATACTTGTTTCATTAATTAATAAAATTAATTTGTTTAGAAAATTTACTAATTAGGTATGAACTATTGAATCATTTGAAGTTATGATTTCATTTAAATATTAACAAATTATTTACATTGCGAAAAAATCTAAAATAACGATAACATTAAATAACACGATTTAAACAGGTATCTTTTAAAAACGTTTATTTATAATTTATAGATAATTTTTTTACTAATTTCATAATGCACACCGGTATTATTTAAATAATTAAATATTCTTACCTTTTGTTGATCTCCAGTAATAAAAGATACTGTATAATAAATTTGTTGACTTTTTTCCACAAAACTATCTCAGTTACTTAACTGAAAATATTTTAGTAAAGTCCAGAAAATCTCGTCTTGAAGGTTCTCGAATTCTAAAATACCAACATTAAAAAATATCTGGATGAAATCTAACCTCACTTTTCAGTGACACTTGGCCACTTAAGTGCACTAAAGTATATTAAAAGTATTATAGCAAATACCTTCGATATATTTGATAATAACAAAACTACGACAATAAACACATAAAGTTTGTTAAACTTTTTTTATTGCATAAAACACAATCCGCAACCTCAGCAATCAGAACGTGGCCATCAGCTTCGACTTTTAAGACTGAATCGACTGAATGCTTCTTAAAACTATACTATACACTGTTGCCACTTTTGGAACAGTAAAGAGCGCAAAATTTGAATTTATTTTATTTATATACAAAGAGCTAAAGCAATATTATATATAAATTTAATACGCAATTATAATTATTTACTAATTATAATTATTATAATAATATTATTAAAATTATTTTTCGTTAAAATTTAATTTTTTATTATTGTATTATTTCATTTTTTATTGTTTTATTATTGAATTAATTTAAGAACAATATTATTCTTTTTTTCGTTATAATAATGACTATAAAAATTCTAAGAATATTAATTATAATAAACGTATTTTCTAAAATTTAAATACGTAAGTTCCTTTAAAGGGATTCAATTATTTTCAAAACAATTTTAATTGAATTCTTCAGATGAATTCAAATATTTTTAAATATTTCTATAAATTTCAATTATTTCCTAAAATTTTAATAAATTCTTTGAAACAATTCAAACATTTTTATAAATAGTAAAATTATTCGCAAGAATTCAATTATTTTCAATTCACTTTTAATAAAATTTTTCATCATAAAATTCAATTGATTTCAAAATTTTTAATTAAAATTATTACAGAAACTCCATTAGTTTAAAAAAAATTCAAAGAAATTCTTCAAAAGAATTTAATTAGGATTTTAAAAATTTTAATAAAATTCTTTGCGAGAATTTAGTTATTTTCCTAAATAATAAAATTCTTTGAAGGAAATTTTTTAATAAAATTCTTTACAAAAATTCGATGATTTTCAATACATTACTTTTAAAATTAAAAATATTTGAAAAGAAAAATTATAAAGAAGTTCAGAAACAAAAAGCAAACAACATCTAACTTCAAACTGCGAACCTCGCTGTGAAGAGATTACAGAAACTTGTACTTTATAATTATTAATTAATTAATGCTATAATTATTTTTATTTTATAATTAATTTAAAGTTGTAATGACAAATAGAAATCATCAGAATTTTTTTCACTTTACTTCTAAAGAAAATTAAAAAATTGTTAAATAAAAACAACTGTGATTAAGAAATAGAAAATTTATTTATTTTGCATTATTTTTGTTTATGAATCACAATTTTTTTTACCAAAATTATTATTTTGTTTCAGAAAAAGAAAAAGAATATTTGCACAATTTCTATTTTTATTTTTGAAACAGGATTTTCCACAGGAATTAAGATTTTATTAATTAAGATATTAAAGAATTTCAAATTCAAACCTTTTTTAAACTAAAAAACTCATAAAAGTATTTTTTTTCATAAAACATGAAGATATCGATTGCTCCGAGTCGAAGACTCGGAGTGATCGATTTCTTCATGTTTTCTAATAATTAAACATGACCGAGAGATAAAATCATTATTTTATATTTTAAGAATATTGTTACTTCATCAAAATTATTTTCGTCATTAAATTATTCAATTCAATTATTTTTTATGAAAATAATTGAATTTCTGTGAAATTTTTATTATTTATGAAAATAATTAAATGTTTGCATACAATTTAATTAAATTTTTTAAAAATAATTGAAGTCTTTTTGGGAAATTTTATAAAAATAGTAGATATTGAAAATCAATGAAATTAGAAAAATGCATTTTATTTTTGAAAATAATTAAAATTAGGACAAGAACTTTTTTGAAATTTATGAATATAATTGAACTTTGGAGAAGAATTTTGTTATTTATAAAGATAATTGGGGTTTTTATGAGAATTTTTTTTCAAATTTTGAACATAGTTGAATTTTATTTATTTTTTTTTGAAAATAATGAATTTCTGCAATTATTTGTAATTTCTCCAAAACTGAATTTTGTTTAGTGTTTTCAACAAAAATTTAAATTAGAAAATTCTATTATTTTTAAAATTGCTAATTTTATTTTTAAAAAAAGGTAGTAAGAAGTTGCTAATTGTTGCTAGTAGCTAAATAAAGTCATTAAAAAAACAAAAAATATAATAATTGTAATTAAATTATTTTTTATCTTTCACTTATTTATGAAAGTATGATGAATATTTTTCAAATTTTAACATTGTTAATAAATACATTTTACATTACCATTAAACGATATTTTAAAATAAATTAATAAGTCACTTTTGAGATTAATGTGAACTACATTGTAAAACAACACTTAGTTAGTGGTGTAAAAGTGGCATACAATAATGTCTCTTTGGAGCTTTTTCTTCAAAATTTAATGACAATCTAACCATTTTAATTTCGATGTAGTTTAGATTAAATGTGACTGAACTGCGGGAAGGTCTGGAGCTCAACACCCACATATCCAAAATTTCAGAATTAATAGGATATGCAAATAAAGGACGTTTAGCTCTCCACAAATTACCGTCGACTTTTATCCCTTGTTGTGTTCGATAAATTTTTTTAATTCGCAGAAACTTATTGTTTTTTAACATTACAAAATTATCTGGTGACTTCGGGGTCAGAGTATATTCTTTGTATGTCAGTTTTAGAATATCGTTACCAATGGATTTTAATATTTGAATTTTTAATGGCATTTGTGGTTTTAGAGGATCAATTTTTTTTAATTCGTGTAACCTTCGACAAATCTGTGCTAAAGGACGATTCGGAGTGCGAATGAGTTTTGTTAATTTTCCGAGAAAGTTCTCAAAAGGAAAGGCAGATATTCGACTAAAGCAACACCCCATCTGTAGTACATCGTCAGCGGCATGCATCGCGTGGTGCATATTAAGTACTTGAATTCTAAAATACAAATGTCTTAAACTCAAAAAGAATTTTTGTAAATAAGATTTTCCAAGATGTTGATAAGTCCGGAACAGTTTGTCACTAGATAGAATTCTAGTTGCTGCATGTAAAAGGATGAAATTTTTTAAACGATCTGTACTCAACGCATCTGACATTACAATAGGGCCACAGTATAACAAAAAAAATCGAAATTCTGTTGCCTTCCATTTACTCAAAGCCTTTAAAGGCCGAATTTTTCTTTGAAATTCCCACGGTATATTTTTTCGTATCAAAAGCAATCTTCTCGATACTTCATTTTTCCAATATTGGCCAAGTTTAGCTCTCGTTGCTAAAATAAACCAGTTCTGCAGTAAACGCTTCATTACACCTTCGCAGAATAAATGCATGAAGTCGAGAACGAACAGAGAGATCATATTTAGGCGTGGTCTTATTAGCAAAAGAGGAGAAGTTGTTTTGTGATGACCAGGCTGTTTCTTTTTTCTAAACGACTCATCTGTCCTTTCCTTGTCCAGGAAAGGAAATTGAGTCACTCCATTTTCTTTTAGGCCTTGGGTTTCGCATCTCTCGCAAGAAAAAAATCCTACGTGGCCTTTTACACCCTTCAGATAAGCCCTCGCTGGTGTATCGCATATGAAGCAGTGAATTCTCAAGTTAAAACGACGATTTAGGATCTTTAGTCCCCTGGGCAATATATAATTTATTTCGTTGATGTAATCATTAACAAAATCGTCGATACTTGTTGGTTTTGAGTTTCCGCAAAAAATCGCTATTGGAAATGGTGTGTAGATGTCTGGTTCGTAATAAACTTTAACCAGAAATTACCCAAAAACCCTTCTGTCCAGAGTTGCTTAGTGAAATGCCGTCCACATTGACTTGCAGGAAAACTGTTGATTTAATGTGAATATTCGGATCTAAACATTCTTCTAAACCGCGCCGTATACCAAAATATACATATTCACCTATAGTTCCATCGGAGTCCGACATTTCCTGAATTTGATAATTTGCTGTACTAGTGCCTAAAAAGGTTTTTGCTGATATTGGTAATTCGGGTATAAGTCTGTTCCGTAAAATTTTAAGCAATACATCAACGCTTTTTTGCTCGATACCATTAAGAACGGCCCATGACTTTAGAGCCGGAATTTCATTGGGGTTATTTTCGTTCAAATTTCCAATTCCTTCAATAAAGTCTCCTTCTGAGTTTGAGGATCCGTCAGGAATTTCATTATCTGAAAATAAGATTGCATTTAATTGACAGCAATAATGATTTTAATTTATATTTTGAAGATAAATAATTCATTGCGAATTTTTAGACTTAGTTTATAATCTATTCAATAAATAACTAAATTTCATTTTTAATAACAAATAAAGATTTATACATATTTATTTTCTATCAATTTTGGCATTTGTTTTTGTTTATAATTTATTTTTTGTTTATAATTAAAATCTTAAAACCTGTGAATTTATTTTTTTTAATTTTTTGTTCTGAAGAAACCTAAAATTAAACTTAAATTGAACTATTAAAATTTTCTGAAATGATATATTTTTTTATTGAAATTTTAAAAACTTTCTTTCCAAAAATTCCAAATTTAAAAAAGTATCAAACTAAATTTCTTTTTGATTTTCGACAACAAAGTAACATCTTTTAACATTTTTACAAAGGCAAATAAAATATTTAGAGCGATTCGGAAACAATATAACTTCAGAAGATTTAAAAACAGAATGTTTTCAATTTTCGAAAAGTGTTTTATAAATAATATGTAAATAATTGAACATGAAATTTATTATTTCAAAAATAAAATGATTATTATTGTCAAATATTTATATAAAATTAATTTATTTCTTGAAATTTTAATAAATTCTTCAGAACAATTTAATTATTTTTATAAATAGTAAAATTCTTCGTAAGAATTCAATTATTTTCAATACAATTTTAATAAAATTCGTCTTCGTAAAATTCACTTGCTTTCAAAATTTTCAATAAAAATTATTAAAGAATCTCCATTATTTAAAAAAATTCAAAGAAGGTCTTTAAAAGAATAATTCTATTATTATTATCAAATTTGTTGATAAAATTCTTCGCATCATTTCGATGATTTTCAGTAAATTAATTTTAAAAATTAAAAACAATGATTAAAAATTTTAAGAAACAAAAAACCAAACAACAACTAATTTCAAACTGCTAACAGGTCATCGGAACACAACGATTTTTAATATAGATTATAATATTAATATTTACCCAGATTTTGAAATTCATTTCTAACATCAGTGTCAAGTGAAATATGGTTTTCAAATTCGACCAAATTTTCGTTCGAAAAAGAGTTTTCATTTCGAGCTGAATTTTCATTTGAAGCAGTGTCGTCGTTTCTGTCATTATCCTGTTCTTGTTGAAAGTTTTCATTGACATTTATTATATCATCTTCATCATCTGCATCACCTGGAGCTTAGATAACGAATTTAATATTTAAATATAAAAATATAATATACATATTCAATACACAATAAAAATTAAATACAAAATTTCTATCTATTTTTAGGTTAGTTTTTGCTTTATTTTCCATATAATTTTCTACTTACAATCAGGTTCGTTGGATACAAAAGGGGGTCTCGCATATAATCGATGTTTTCGAACACGATATGTACTGCACACTTTCGGCATTTATACGTAATTATATACAATAATTGATCATTGAAATGACACCTCTTAGTTCAATTAAACGAATTGGTGAAATACTTTCTCTAGAACAACACCACGCGGCACTGTTGTAGATCCTTGGGCAAACCCGGTCTGGCCCTGGTCGGGGCCACTAAGTCGGGGCCAGATCAGAAAATCCGACCGGGCCCAGGGCGGTAATCGGGAACAAAAGTGTCGATTTCTGCACGGGTAGTTATAAAAATAAATGTTTCTTACCATCATAGAGATAAATTATTAAAAGCTAGTAAAAATTGGTTCTTTTAACTACATTAAACACAAAAATAACAAATTCTAGCGGTTGTTTTTACTCTTTGGAACAGTAAATTTTAATTTATTTTGCAAATAGCAAGAAATGGATATTTCTACTACAGAAATTCCGAAAATAACTATTTTTAACAGTACTTTTAACTGCTGCACTATTGTTGAGTTATTCACAATCATAACGTGTAGTAGTAATTTTAACTACATAAAACCAACTATTCAATTTTAGTTCCACTAACTATGGAAGTTTAGTTAAAATGTTGCTGAATATGGTAGTTTTAACTACATTTTTTTAACTGCACATATGTGGATGTTTTTACCACTCACGTTTTTTCTCTGTAGAAAAAAATGATCTTTCCAACTGCATAACCCAGGCGCGAAAGACCAATGCTGACGATAGATTAAAGGTTGATTGAGTCTTGAACTCTCAGTGTGGGTAACTCACAGTAGAAGCAGTCTTTACATCACTGTCAATCAATATTAGTTCAATTTTGGTTCAACATTGGACCCAATGCTCGTCCCATGCTCGATTCAAGACTCGGTCAATCTTTATGAGTGAAGCTCGAACATCTAGTCTTGATTCAAGCTTGAATCAATCTTTACACAATATTCAGTTTATCTTTATTTATTACCGTGTTCACTTAATTAAATAATATTATAATAATTGTTTCAAATAATAATAATAATAATTAACATTAAGTTATCAATTGATAAATAAATATTTATATTTATTTAGTATAAATATATTATTAATTGTAACATTCATATTTGAAGGAAGTTAAATGGACAATTTTTTTTATAAATGTTTTCAAAATTACTATCTATAGATAATTAATAAATAATAATTAAAATGTGCAATAAATATTCCTGACACTGCATCATATTTAATCATTTTATTAATTATGTTAACTTTTAATATTAATTTAATTAATTATTATTTATTTATTAATTGATTATTATAATTATTAATAATTATTATTCAATTAATAAATATTATTATAATTAATAATAATTATAATATTTAACATTATAATTCATTATTATTCCAAATTATATTTATTTAAATAATATATTATTAATATATCTAATAATAAATGCTAAGAATGTTGTTACTGAATAATAAAAAACATCAATTATTTATCGAGGTTTATTAAATTATCTATTAAATATTTTTAATTGTAAAATGTTTTAAAAGTTGAATTTTGTAATGATTACAATTTTATTATGAGTTATTTAATATTCATTTTTAATAATTAAAATAATTCAGAATTAGTATGTGTAAAATTTTTAGTTATAGTTTTCACTTTTCCCTTATAAGTAACAAAATACACGGCACTGGCATTAATATATTAGATTAGCCCGAGCTCCCATCGAGACGATGGGATTTTTTCATTATAAGCGTTACATAAAATAATAAAATTACTATTTAATCTGTATAATTAATAAGTGTTGTGAATAAAAACTTGTGAACTTTGTTTGTAAATAATATTAAAAGTTTGTTAAAAATAAAGTTAAAAAATGTACAAATTATCACAAACTGTGTTTTTTTTGCTAAAATTATTTTTCAATATTATTATGTTAAATGACATTTATTGTTAGTAATATAATATTTATATGAAAATAATATAATTATTATAATAACTTATTGTCATTAAATATGTAAATACATATATATTAATAACAATACTGTTTGTTATTAATAATAATAATTAATATATTCACGTTATATTGAATGAACGCGTGAGAAGCGTGTAAAATTGTAAATTTGGGAACAGTGGAAGCAGTCTTGTTCAGTCCTGCTTTCGGCTTCCGCAGCATTGATTGAAGATTGAACGCCAGTCTTCAACAAAGACTGAGCGTCAGGTTTACATCGGTGTTACTATTCCGGACTCAAGCAGCCTTGCTTTCGCTGTCCCACCAATCTTCAACCAATACTGACCAACCCTCAATCAAGCTTCGTAAAGCCTGAACTCACTGTCAGCTCGCGCCTGGGAAATAGTAAAAATAACTATTTTCAACAATTGATTTTACTATATGAAAACAGTAAATTTCTTTCTTTCTCTGCAACTAGTAAGAAATAGTTGTTTTAACTACATAAATCATAAAAGTAACAACTTTCAGAGGTTGTATTTACTATATAAAAACAGTAAGTCTCATTTTGTTTGCAACTAATACAAAATAGTTATTTTTGCTACCACAATAGTAAAATTAACTATTTTTAACAATAGTTTTTACTACTACACTATAGTTGAACCATTTACAAGCATCTGTTAGTTATTTCGGGCGATGTCCAAGTTAGTCCCGTGAGGGGAAGTAGCCTTCCCCCACCATGCGGCACATCAAGTCGAAACTGAGTCCCGAGCAACCCTCGCAGCGGGGGCGCTCGCACCCTCAAACCCTCATTAAGGAAAACTGTTAATGACTTTTTCTATAAAAATATAAATTTGTTAAATAGTAACATTTTTAGTTTTTCATTGACATATTTAAATTCCTTACTTTCTCACGATTTCATACATATGTTGTTTACCAAAAAAAAGTTAAAATTAAAAAATTAAGTTAAATGGTATATGCTTCAAATAATGCAATTTTTGGGTCAAATAGCATTAAATTGATTTAGATAAAACCTAAGTGATACAGTAAATATTTATTTGATAATAGGTAAGGTTTTTGGTAGAGTTAACTTCATTCTATGCATCTGAAAAAAATAACAAATTTTTTTAATTTTAACTTTTTTTTGATAAACAACATATGTATGAAATCGTGAGAAAGTAAGGAATTTAAATATGTCAATGAAAAACTAAAAATGTTACTATTTAACAAATTTATATTTTTATAGAAAAAGTCATAAACAGTTTTCCTTAATGAGGGTCCGAGCGCCCCGCTGCGAGGGTTGCTCGGGACTCAGTTTCGACTTGGTGTGCCGCATGGTGGGGATAAGCTGCTTCCCCTCACGGGACTATCTCGGACACTGCCCGTTATTTCAACTACGTAAAGTAGTTATTTTAAGGTAGTACGCTCGCGACAGTCACTCTCAAAAGTAAATTTTAATAAAATGCTATAGTATGGTGCAGTTACTGTAGCATATTTTTGCTTGAACTGTACTGAATACATACTCAGCCCTATGTACAGACACACTCACACACAAGTATACTAGTCAGATTAGAATATTATATTATATTATATCTTTTAACTGAAACGGTTAATATATTGTTAAATCTTTTTGTTATAAATTTCTCAAACGTTCATTTATAATATATTAGTTTTTTAAAACAATCTATAGAAAATTTTAGAAGTTATTAGAAGAAATGTAACGTAGGAAGGTTCTTAAAGATAGTAAGCCTAATTTTACAATTCATAGGCAATTATAATAATTGAAGGAAGTGAATTTATCATTCGGTGATTAAATATTAAATTTGAAGAAGTTAACAATAGGGAGTTTGCATAAAAGAATTTAAAGTTTTTTTTTTAAAGAAATAGTAAATATAGATATTTTAAAATATATTAGCGTTTAAAGTTTTTAATTTTTTTTAAATTTACACATTAAAAAATTAAATTGAAATATTGGAAAATTTTTGAAAATATCCATGCTGAAAGAAAACGATTTTTATTGGTTACTAAAACGTGACGTCACGGGTGCTTATTCTCGCGTCTTCTGCTGCATGATCCATGCATGATCTTTGTTTACGATTGTTTTTAAATTATTTTATTTTATTTAAAGTGAAAATAAATGATTTCGATACTTCAGTATGATACAGCCCTATCTTCTGGTAATATTTAGAACAATCCTATCTTCAGGTGATGCTTTGTATTGTGCTGTCAAAAAGTAGGGTTAATGTAAAAAAAAAGTACGTGAATCCTTCCTTGAAAGTGCTTGACTTTTGGATAGGACACAAAATACAAGGCTGTTCCATATACTTTTTATTAGAAAATATAAGAAAGTCCTAGAATTATTCTAGTACTAGTATGGGCAACAGTTTTTTTTAAATTTTAACGAAAAGTCATTTGTTCAGTTTTAGAAAGTACGTGAAAGATTAGTTGACTGCTCTTGAAAATTCTGTAGAGCATGCGCAGTGTGCGTTGCGCGTTTCTACCCAAGGTAAATGCCAGCTGATTGTCTGTTTCCGTTTGTGTTAATTTCAGATGTGAATATACTATTATTTTATGAAAAACAAATAGTGTTAATATATATTTGTCTTCAAGAATTGACTTTCAAAAAAATATTTTTTGTTTTGTGTTTTTCTCAAAACAGAATGTTATGTAAGTCTCAGTTTTCAGTGAAATAGCATGTCTCAGAAGTCGTAAAAAATTTCACCATGTGGTATATAAGAACAATTCGATACGTACTTTTAAGTGTTAAGTGTGTGTTTATATTTAAAAGTTACACGCGAATATATGTGTGTGTTATAGGTTAGTTCATTAGTGTTGATGAACGTCGAAAAGTGATACAATAATTGTTCTTTGTTTGTGTGATTAATTATCCAAATATGTGAATGAATGAGTGAATTTCAGAAAAACTCTGTGAACAAGTGGAAATTATTTTTTTTATTTTACAGTTTTTTTTAAAAGTCAATGAAATTCTCAAGCAAGGTACTAGAAATTTTCATTGACTGCTTTTGAAACTCTCATGCAAAAGTACTAGACTGTTTTTAGTATTTTGTGTCGTATCCAAAAGTCAAGTACCGAGTCAATGAAAAATTCACGTACTTTTTTTTCCGTGTATTAGCTGTTTTCTATAAATGCATTTAAGTGGTTAAATTTTATTAATTCACACCAAATTTTTATATATTATAATAAAAAGTCTCTCTTAAAATATAAAAAAATAATTGTTTTGAATGTAATAATTATTTTTAGTACCGTAATTTATTTTTTTTATTCACACCGCAATCTGTCAAATTTAGAGATATAGCACGGTAGAAAACGTCACCTCGAGATGGGACAGTTTTAAGTATTACCAGAAGATAGGACTGTATCACACTGAGGTATCGATTTATTTTTTTTATCAAAAAATGCCTTGTACATTAGACCCGGGATTTAAAAAAGCAGATCCATTGAATTTGCCTAAAATATCGATTTATTATTTTACTTTTAGGTTATGTTGACTACTCAATTTTACATTATATACAATAATATTAGAAATTTTTATTTACTCTTGCATATCTCAAAATATAATTTATAACTAGTATAATTTAAAATTCTTGCAATGTAAATATATAAATTAAAATGATCTTGACAGCAGAAAAATTTGGTTTACAACGACAGCACATTGTCATTTCAATTTGCAATAGAAGCATTGTCTCTTGATATTTTTTTTGTAGTACAGAACAAAATAATTTTTCTGGTGTTTTGATTGTTGGCTGATAAATTCTGGCATAAAACACGTCTTATATCTTTTGTTTTTCTTCATAGTATAAAAATATTGAGAAAAAATTTATGTTTTACATGAAGAATTCATGGCAACATAGACAACAATAAGCACCTCTGACGTCACAGTCCCTTCGGTAGAACTCGGTTATTTCCGGACCGTTTTCGTTATTTTCAAATTATGCAAACTGTTTTTATTTATTTATACGCTTATTTTTCATTAAAAAATTATTAGAAAAAAAATTTGTTATATAAATCAGACCTAATCTATCGATTTAAATAAAAAAATTTTTTGATGAAAACTCCCTATTTTCCCGAATCAATCTACACAAATAAATTAAATATCTTAAATAAATCTCGATAAGCTCATGGGCTTCAATGTATCGACAGCACAGCTGCCCTAATACAGAAACCTGCTTAATTTGAAAAATATTTTCGAAATTAATTAATAATTTCAAAATTATCAAAAAACTCAGAAAAAACGGTAGCCCAGGTGCGAATTTAGGTTGGCCGCCAGAGTTTGAAGGTTGGCCCAAGGTTGGCCTAACTTTGGCAAGCAAAGTTTTGGTTGCCAGAGTTTGCCCAACTTTGGCAAGTACTAGTGCCCACAGTTGGCCCGACTTTGCAAGCCAACCATTAAATGCAGAGTTTAACCAACCGTCGGGCCAACTTTGGCGACAAAGGTTGGCACAACTTATCCAAACGTAGTTTAAAAGACTTGCAGTTTCGGTTGGCCCAACTCTGGGCCACAGTTAGCCCGACGGTTGGCAAAACTTTGTCAAATGCAGTTTAAATGACTTAAACTTTCTTGGTTGGCCAAACTCTGGGCCACGGTTGGCCCGACGGTTGGCAAAACTATGTCAAATGCAGTTTAAATGACTTAAACTTTCTTAGGTGGCCGAACTCTGGGCCACGGTTGGCCCGACTGTTGCAGCTTTAATATTCCATTTGCGTTATGCACTCCCATGTGAGCGTAGCGTAGTGGTCAGTGTATAAGTCTTCGGTGCGTTAGGTTAGGGGTTCGATCCCAGCGAGCGTTAGATATTTTCGAAAATGTATGTATGAGATTGTGTTTAATAATAATAAGTAAAGGTTATGTCTGATGTTCCCGCTACTAATAACGTGTTAATTGTTTAAATAATTTAGTTTTTTAATAATTTTTTACCTTTGGCTGTTGAAGTTGGCCAAACTTTGAAAATTGTGGTTGGCCCAACTTACGCATCTAAAGTTGTGCCAACTTTGGCGTCAGTCTTTGGACCAACCATTGAAGTGTATAGTTGGCACAACATATGGGTGAAGATTCCTGAAGTGGCCCCCTGATTTGCAATCATGTAATGAAATTTAGATTTAATGTTATATTTCTATACTACTATATTAGAGAAACATTAGCTATAAATATTTTTTTAAAATTCAATTGTTACAAAAAGTTATAAACAAATTAGTTTTTGAGTAACATTTTTGAAAAAATTTATATCTGTGATTGCTATTATTGAATTTTAATGCCCATTTAGTTGCTAGCTAGCAACTTTTTTCAAAAATGTATCGAATCTATATAGATTCAAGTTCATTTTGCAAAAATAAAAAATTAGTTAGGTCCATATTTGTCCAAATGGCGTTTATTTGTTTATAACGGTGAGCGAAATATGTTGCGAATGACTTTGGGTCAGAATTTCTCAAACGGATCACCTAAAACTAAAAAATTTTCTTTTTGAACCAAAATAGGTTTTTTTTACTCTTAATATGGTTAAGAAGAATCCCTCAAAATATTAAGCCAAAAAAAAATTTTTTGTAAAAGTTATTAACAATTGAATTTCTTAGTACTGCTAAATTAACAAATTTTTTTCTCGAGTTCTAGTTGACGGATTTTAAAATTAAAATATGGGTTTTTTTCGTCTTGAATTGCACTATTTGAATATATTTTTTGTTTTTTATTTTTTATATAATTTGTTTATATAATGTTAATAAACAAATATGTTCTTCACGTCCTAACAAAAAAATTAAAATTGTATTCTATTCCTTAAATGTCTCCGAGTGAAAAACCGTTTCGAAAAAAAATGAGCCTCAATTAGAAAAAAAGTTATTAATTAAAAACTATGTACATTCTTTCAAAAACTTCAAAAATTTCTTAGCATAAACAATTACATTTGTTGTAAACAAATCATTTACTTTTTAAACAAATAATTGGCTTATTTCTGCAAAAAGAAAAATTATTTTTCGTATTTTAACGAGTTTAAAGTCATGTAAAGCTCTACTTGATTATTGATAACTAGATTATTGTCCATATGATTGTTAATAACAATAGTAATTATTAAATATAAAATAATTTTTTATCAAAATCTTAATCTTATCTTATCAAAATCTTATCTTAAATAAATATAAATATTTCTGAAAAAAAATTTTGTTTCTAAAAAAGAACTAAAGTGAGTGCTTGGATACAACAAGGGGACGTACGCTCGGCGAGCCGCTTTAAAGTCAGTCAATTTACCGTAAAGTGTAAAAAATGAAAATTCAAAATTTTGAATTTTAAAAACTGCCATCTCATAGGAAATAAAAATGCGCATCTTTTTTTCTTTTGAAATTTCTTTGAATAATTAATATTTTTATATGATAATGGAAAAAATGTGATTAATTTTCATTGTCAAATTTCATTGAATTTTAAAATATAAATCGTCGTATCTCCGACAAAAATGAATGAATTCTTTTGATTTTTGGTATACAAATGCATTTGGACCTATAGAAGACGACAATATTACGAAAATGTTAAAAGCAATTAATTGTTTATTGATTTTTAATTGTTAATACTGACCGGTCAAAAATAATTTTTTCTTATCTTTGGCTGCAAAAAGTATGCGGGGAACTTTAAAATTCAAACAACTTTCAGTGAGACATTTGTTTATTACGATGTAAAGAAGTTTTCTGTAAAATTGCAGAAAGATTAGTTTCATATTTACAGAAATACAATAGTTTTAAGAAAAATGCTCGCGCCGCCAACGATCCCTACAGCACAGATTTTAAGGTTAGTTGCACAGTAAAGTTTTATTTATATATAAATATATGTGTGTAATATTTGCATTGAATTATTTATTAACAATTACATACTATATATACAACATAGCTATAAACTTTTTTAATAATTTTGTAAAACATTATGTGTATGAATATAAATATTACAAATAATTCTAGCAGTATTTAATTAAATTAAGATTAATATCTGTGTTAAAAGAAATGTTTTTATTTTAAACATTATAAAATTTTTAAAACGTTTTTAGATGTCAGTGTTATTGTTTAAAAACCGGAAAAAATTTTTATTTTAAACAATTTTTGACAATTGTGATATTTTGAACTATTATATATTTTAATAGATATTATTAGATTATACTAGATTCAACGTAATATGTAATTAAAAAGGACATTAAGTGTTGTTACAGCATATTGAATAATAGTTTTAATACATTATAGAGTCGATAAAAATTGAGTTGTAAATAAACGATATACTAACAAAAATAAATATCCAGAAATAATCTTAATTTAATTAAATACTGCTAGAATTATTTGTAATATTTATATTCATACACATAATGTTTTACAAAATTATTAAAAAAGTTTATAGCTATGTTGTATATATAGTATGTAATAGTTAATAAATAATTCAATGTCAAAAATATTACACACATATATTTATATATAAATAAAACTTTACTGTGCAACTAACCTTAAAATCTGTGCGGTAGGGATCGTTGGCGGCGCGAGCATTTTTCTTAAAACTATTGTATTTCTGTAAATATGAAACTAATCTTTCTGCAATTTTACAGAAAACTTCTTTACATCGTAATAAACAAATGTCTCACTGAAAGTTGTTTGAATTTTAAAGTTCCCCGCATACTTTTTGCAGCCAAAGATAAGAAAAAATTATTTTTGACCGGTCAGTATTAACAATTAAAAATCAATAAACAATTAATTGCTTTTAACATTTTCGTAATATTATCGTCTTCTATAGGTCCAAATGCATTTGTATACCAAAAATCAAAAGAATTCATTCATTTTTGTCGGAGATACGACGATTTATATTTTAAAATTCAATGAAATTTGACAATGAAAATTAATCACATTTTTTCCATTATCATATAAAAATATTAATTATTCAAAGAAATTTCAAAAGAAAAAAAGATGCGCATTTCTATTTCCTATGAGATGGCAGTTTTCAAAATTCAATATTTTGAATTTTCATTTTTTACACTTTACGGTACCTTTGACTGACTTTAAGGGGATGTCAAAGTCGATTGGATTTTTGCATTGAGCTTCAATGGGAAAATCGCATCGACTTTGACATCCCCTTAAAGCGGCTCGCCGAGCGTACGTCCCCTTGTTGTATCCAAGCACTCAAGTTATCTATTTGTTAATTAAGGAAGATTTCGACTATATCAGCAATTAGTGACATCTATTAGACGTCAATTGAACTCTTTGGTTTAGAGTCAGGTGTTATCTATTTGTTAATTAACATTGTTTGCAACAATTTAAATAAATTGTATTATACATTATTATTTGTCTGGTGGTCATGCTGGACTAATTAAAATTGATTCCAATCATCTGCAATGAAAAAATAAAAAAGTAAACATGATTTTTTAACATTGAGTAACAAAAAAAATATAAACAATTTAAAATTCAAAAATTGGTTAAAGGGATCTCTTAGAAATTTTATCCCCTTAAATTTAAGACTAAGCCCATGAAAATCCGATAAAATTTGTAGGTTACAGACAATTTTGAAAAAAATGCCAATGCGCGCGGGGCGAGTTTAACGTCATATAAAGCCCTACACGGCTGCAGTTTTTAATTAATAACTTTTTTTCTAATTGAGGCTCATTTTTTTTCAAAACGGTTTTTCACTCGGAGACATTTAAGAAATAGAATACAATTTTAATTTTTTTGTTAGGACGTGAAGAACATATTTGTTTATTCACATTTTATAAACAAATTATATAAAAAATTATAAAAAATAAAAAAACAAAAAATATATTCAAATAGTGCAATTCAAGACGAAAAAAACCCATATTTTAATTTTAAAATCCGTCAACTAGAACTCGAGAAAAAAATTTGTTAATTTAGCAGTACTAAAAAATTCAATTGTTAATAACTTTTACAAAAAATTTTTTTTGGCTTCATATTTTTAGTGATTCTTCTTAACCATATTAAGAGTAAAAAAAACTATTTTGGTTCAAAAAGAAAATTTTTTAGTTTTAGGTGATCCGTTTGAGAAATTCTGACCCAAAGTCATTCGCAACATATTTCGTTCACCGTTATAAACAAATAAACGCCATTTGGACAAATATGGACCTAACTAATTTTTTATTTTTGCAAAATGAACTTGAATCTATATAGATTCGATACATTTTTGAAAAAAGTTGCTAGCTAGCGCAGAACATGGTAATTTTTTAAATTGTTTATTAAAAACAATTAATTTTTCATTAAAAAATAAAATTTTTTCTTTGGTTTTTTTTTAATTTTAAAGTTGATATTTTTCAATATAAAATATCAAATGGGCATTGAAATTCAATAATAGCAATCACAGATATAAATTTTTTTCAAAAATGTTACTCAAAAACTAATTTGTTTATAACTTTTTATAACAATTGAATTTTAAAAAAATATTTATAGCTAATGTTTCTCTAATATAGTAGTATAGAAATATAACATTAAATCCAAATTTCATTACATGATTGCAAATCAGGGGGCCACTTCAGGAATCTTCACCCATATGCATTTTAAGTTGGGCCAACTTCCTTATGAGTTGTCGGGCCAAACATCGTCGCCGTTAGACGGCGAACCGTTATCATCTGTATGGTTGGCCCAACCTCTGGCACGACAAGTTGACTATGGGCCGACCAAAAATTCGCACCTGGGAGCATGGTGGGATACGAGCCCACGACTTTTCTGAGTTCTTTGATAATTTTGAAATTATTAATTACCCAATGGGAAATGCCAGTGTAGTGCCGATGTTCACCACTGGCTTAGTATTCAGACGATTGTTCGGCGTAGTCTAGCCGAGCCTCGACAATTAGTACTGGCGCAGTACAGAACTTTTGTTTCGCCAAAGCTTGGACAAGCCACGGCGGTAAGTGCTGGCTGAGTATAGAAAAATTGTTCACAACGCTCTTTGCCAACATTGCTTTTTTGACATAAACTTGAAAAAAATTATAAAAAAAGTTTATAAATGTTTATAAATATAAATTTATTGAAAAAAATTAATATTTTATTACTTTTCAGTTGTTCATTTTTTATTCTTATTAAATTTAATAATAACAATTTAACACAATTGTCTAACTTTGTAAATAATAAATTATTTAAACAAATTAAAATTATAAACAAAATTTAAACTTTAATCTCAATAATAATTTGGTTCCTATTAAAATACTATTATACTTCTTACTATGAATAAAGTAATTTAATTTAATTATTAAAAATTTAGTTTAATTTATTATTTCTAACGTATCCCTATTTTTTTCTCATCTTTGACTCAATGATTGTATGTCTGAATGATACTGAGATATTAATACTTTACTGTACACATGTGTCGTTAGCATAGTGGTTAGAGCGTTAGTCTGTTAGTCCGTAGGTCGTAGGTTCGATTCCCCTCGTCAGCAATTTTGTTTATTTTCATAGGTTTGCGATATTTCTAGATTCCAATCGTTAGGTACTAAAATATGAAAATCTAATGCACACTTACTGTAATTGTTTATTATTTAATTTTTAAATGTTATAAACAATTTTTTTCTACTTCATTTACTATATCCATTGTTAGTCTCCATCTTTAATACAATTTCTTTAAGAAGAGAAATATTTTATGAATAATAACTATTTATTAATATTATTTACCATTTTGTTGTTAAATTATTTATAATTATTAATTTACGACTAATTAATAACAATACGGCATTTATTGGGTCAATATTCCCAGCCAGCACTGGTCCAGTGCTGCGCCAGCGCTGTCTGGCAGCACTGACAGACAGTACTTCGGCAGCGCCAGACGGCGTTATCATCCCAGTGCCATGCCAGTGCTGGCTCTCAGCCTTGCCGCCAGTGCTGCCAGTGCTGGCGCAGTACTACGCCAGCTGTAAATTTCCCATTGGGATAATTTCGAAAATATTTTTCAAATTAAGCAGGTTTCTGTATTAGGGCAGCTGTGCTGTCGATACATTGAAGCCCATGAGCTTATCGAGATTTATTTAAGATATTTAATTTATTTGTGTAGATTGATTCGGGAAAATTGTTAACTTCTTCAAATTTAAAATCTTATTATGTTTGAACATAAAGGTATAATTTTTAGAAATGTCTACTGTTAAAATTTGCATTAAGAAGTATTTTTTAATAACAATAGTGGCGATTTGCAAAAGCATTAAGAAGAATAATTTAGTCTTTAAAGAAGCATAACCGAAAGATAAATATAAAGACCCCAGAGTTTGATAACCTCATGATAAGGTATATTTTTATCATTTTTAAGCAATACCGCATTATTTAAGGAGCTGTATCGAAGAACTCACTCGACGCGCGGTTAAAATAGATAATACCAGTCAGGTAGCAGTGAACGACCCAGAGGCCCTCACTGCTACCTGACTGGTAATATCCCTTTTTTCACGCGTCGAGCGAGTTCTTCGATACAGCTTCTCATTTGATAACTCGAGATCTAATATTGTATTTTTTGATATTTAAATTATTACTTTGCTTTAATGTTTAATTTATTTTATATAAAACTATTCTTGTCTGTAAATACTAACCGAAAATTTTGTTGGTTCATCTAAAAATGAACTTTGTCATTAAATTTATTACTGTTTAAAAATTAAGACACAAAAAGGGTATAGATTTCTAAAACAAGTAAAAATTAGTAAGTAAAGTAAGTAAAAATTTGGTTGGTCCAACCAAAATGAAACTTTAGCGAATGTAATGCTTTTTGAAAATTAGGAAACAAAAAACGATCTAAATTTCTTAAAATGTAATCAAAAGTTCTGTTGTTGGTTCAACTAAAGGCGAACTTTGTCTAATTTAATACTTTTTGAAAATTAAGAACCAAAAAAGGATCTTAAATCATTCTAAACTGTAACCAAAAAAACTTGTTTCTTTTTAAAAAATTGCCAACAAACTGAATATACAAACAATTTTATTTCTTTTTAGTGAAGAGAAATTGTTTCCCTCACGGCGCATTATCTATAGAACAAAAACTTGGTGATTGGAACGAATCAAGTTGCAGAGAAGACTGAATCATAGTAATCGTCGTAGGTTGCATAAGAGCTCCGAGTTTAATTCACTCACTCACGCCGCTGATGAAAAGATACATAGCAAATAATGTTTTGTGCGCCGTTCCCTCTTTGTGTATATCTATATATGTATGTGGAAAATTCTAAAAATGCGTAAAAAGACAAAAATAGATGTGTTTTCTGATGGGGATCCAGGTGTGACCTAGGCCTGCCACTTCCGGAACGGTCATTTGCAAATAGGGTTGTATATATATATATATATATATATATATATATATATATATATATATATATATATATATATATATATATATATATATATATATATATATATATATATATGTATATGTTTGTAGACAACGAACAAGAACAAGCTTTTTTTACGTATGACCCCTTTTTTAATAAATATGCGCAGCTTTACTCAACTGAACAACGTAAACAGTCATGGTGGTCAAACTCTTGGTGCAAACCACGTGCAAAAATACCATACCTCTCTTATTCCATGCGCGCACACTTTTCCATCTGATTCTCAATAGCTCATCCGTGACATAAGGGACTCTCGTATTACGGTAAAAGACCATCATCACAATTTTCTACTACAATTTGCAATCATTTACAGTTACGTGCTTTATCCTAGTACATTATGGAAAATAGGATTCCATATTAGACAAAATTTTTATTGATAAAAATGGTTTTGGGAATATTTTGATGCCTAAAAATTATTATAGAGAGTTTCTATTACAGTACCTACCTAAAAATCATGGAAACACAGAAAAGAACTGAACTTAAAATGAGTCGGAAAAGTGACTCATTATGAGTTGCAACAAAAATGATCCCAATGAGACGCATGCTTATTCCCGAAATCTTTTTTGACCAAATAGTTATTTGATATAAAACTACTTAACTTAAAATCCACATAATATGCACATTATTTGACATAAATTTCATTGCACACAAAAACCATTTAACATAAATATCATTTGTCATAGAATTCATTAAACAGAAATATTATGTTACATAAAACTCAGATAACTTAATTCCCATTTGACATAAAAATTATGTAACATAAATTTCTATTGACATAAAAATCATTTAACATAATTTTCTTTTGACATAAAATTCATTTAACGTAAATTTTCTTTGTTATAAAATTCATTTGACATCAATTTCATTTGGCATAAATGTCATTTAACGTAATTCTCATTTAACATAAATATCATTAGACATAAAATTAGCTTGACATAAATTTCATTTGACGTGAATATCATTTAACATAATTCTCATTTGGCATAAAATTTACTTGACATAAATTTCATTTGGTATAAATCCCATTTAACATAATTTTCATTTGACATAAAGTTCATTTGACATAAAAGACATTTAACACAATTCTCATTTGTCATAAAAGTCATTCAACAAAATTCTCATTTGACATAAAAATCATTTTATACAAATTACATTTTACATAATAATATCGGCGCGAATTTTAAAAGTAACCAATTAGATATTATCAACAACATTGTGATTCGCCAATTTTGGAATTCGCGTCTATATTTCCATGTCAAATGATCTTTACGTAAAATAAAATCTATGACAACTGAATTTTATGTCAAATGAGAATTATGTGTAATAACCCAGGTTAAAATCCCAGTACAGGATCCTTAAAGGATCCTCTCAGGATCCTGTGCAGGTCCTGTGTAGGATCCCGACCGGATCCCGTACCCGTCCTGTACAGGATCCCGACCGGATCCCGTGCAGGAAATTGGGACAAGGTTCCTGTGCAGGTTCCGATGCAGGAACCTTAGCTATCAGAGGTTCTTGTACAGGAACACTTGCAGGATCATGTACAGGAAACTTTGTAAAGGTTCCTGCAAAGGAACCTTTACAGTTTTGTAAACTGCAGGTACTTAAGTATAAAGGATCCTGTAAGGGATCCGGTCGGGATCCTGTACAGGACGGGTACGGGATCCGGTCGGGATCCTACACAGGACCTGCACAGGATCCCGAGAGGATCCTTTAAGGATCCTGTATGGGGATTTTAACCTGGAATGTTATCCGTCAAATGAAATTTATATCAAGTGAACTTTATGTCAAATGAAAATTATGTTAAATGGGATTTATACCAAATGAAATTTATGTTAAGTCAATTTTATGCCAAATGAGAATTATGTCAAATGGAATTTATGCTAAATAAAATTTATATAAATTTAATTTTACGTTAAATAATAATTATGTTCAATGATATTCACGTCAAATGAAATTTATGTCAAGCTAATTTTATGTCTAATGATATTTATGTCAAATGAATTTTATAACAAATAAAATTTACGTTAAATGAATTTTATGTCAAAAGAAATTGATGTTAAATGAATTTTATGTCAATAGAAATTTATGTTACATAATTTTTATGTCAAATGGGAATTAAGTTATCTGAGTTTTATGTAACATAATATTTCCGTTTAATAAATTCTATGACAAATGATATTTATGTTAAATGGTTTTTGTGTACAATGAAATTTATGTCAAATAATGTGCATATTATGTGAATTTTAAGTTAAGTAGTAGTTATATCAATTTACTATTTGGTCAAAAAAGATTTCGGGAATAAGCATGCGTCTCATCCCGATCAACTCAGTCAAATAACAATCACTTTGTCATAAAATATTAATTAAAATCATTGTTTTCAATAAACAAACCTACACAGTAAAAAGAAAGTCTTAATTTAAGGCATAAAGAGTACCTTAATTTAAGATGCAACATTTTTAAGGCAGCCTGTGTTTAATTTCAAATCATATTTTTTGGCTGAAATTCAAGAGCAAGCATGCTGGTTTTCAGCACGTTGAATGTGCTGAATTTAAGACAATCATATTGAAAACTCAGCAGTTATATACTTACGATAAAATAGTTTGAAAACCTAGCATTCTTTTCACTTAATATATATTATACTCATAATTGTTTCTTATTATTTCAATATTTGACACTTTCAGGTTATGTATTTTGTTTTTTATCGTCGCAGCGCTCGGAATATATTTGACACTTTCAGTCCTTTTAGGTTACATATTTTGATTTTGATTGTCAGCGCTCGGAATATGTGTGGTCAGTTTCGAAATTACTTTCTATTACGATTTTAGTCGATAAAAACGTCATTATAACTTATTTTTATCGGTAACGTTAAAAAATAACCTAAAAGTAAATAGTGATTCAATATTCTTAAATATTTTTTAACAGGAAATGAATGATTTTTATTATTTTTCCATAATCTGTCATATTATGGATAATTATGGATAATCAATATTGTTTATTCAAATAATATAAGTAGTAGTATTTACTCATATAATTTTTTTTATTTAATGATAAAATTTTTATTTTGCTTGTTATGTACTGTCGGTAAAAAAATTCAATGTTTAGACGTTTCTGAAACTGACCACATGAGGACTAGTGTATATTTTAAAAACAATGTAAAAACCTAACCTGAAGCTGTCAATTTGTTTGACGTTTAAAAATGTGATTAATATTGGAAAAAATTCAAGAATATTAACTATTATATGCAGTGATCATTTAGAAATTATCACTACAGTATTGACAATTGTAAGTTCAGAATGCCTGTTCTTATTTTCACGCAAGCGCAGCTGAAATTAAGACTTCCATTATTTTCACGACTTGTTTAATTTCAGACAGCGCTTAAAGTAAGATTTACTTTTTACTGTGTATTGCACTGGAAAAAACTTTGTTTCTTAAATCCGATTCATTGTATTTATGGAGAATTGAAAACAATTTTTACATTCTCATCATATGAGAAGGTACTAGTTTTGTGCAAATTTTGACTTTTGATAATTTTATGAAATCTTCACGTTTTGGGGTCCCCTGAACCCAAACTTTATATAATTTTAGGTTAGGAAAATACAAACAACTTTTCTCTACAACATTTTTTGATAAAAACTCATTTTTTTAAGTTATTGAATCAGACCACCTTAACTGTATTAAAAAAATTTTATTGATATTCTAAAATTTAAAACTTTTATAAAAATCTGTAGTTTACAGCAAAATAAAGAAAACACTTTCAACCGTTTTTTAAAATTAAAATTTTTTTTTGCATTAACAAAATATCACATGTTCTGTTAATATTCAGACAATATTGGTTTCCTTAAGGGAGAGTGACACAGGAATGAAGTAAATAAAATTTGGTTTTGAGGACTTTATTTGTTAACTTTTTAAGTTTACGATAATATATAATATATAAAATATATATATATATATATATTATATATATATATATATATATATATATATATATATATATATATATACTAGGGGGGCTTCGCCCCCCTGCGCGCTTCGCGCGCCAACCCCCTATCTCTATTTTTATATTTATTTTAATTTTTATAAATTTAAAGTAATTTTTTCTTAATATCAATGCATCTTAATAAATTGCATACAATACATGACAAAATACACATAGACTTTGACGTAATGTAACAATCGTTATGAACCTTTTTTATCTATATGTCAAAAATTAGATTAAACTTTGACATATATTTTGACCCATTTTAACCTATAGGTTAAAAAGGCGTCAAATTTTACATAGATTTTGACGTATCATAGATACGTTTATTGTCCCTTTTTAAGTTGTAGTTAAATAAAAGTCAAATTCCACATAGATTATAACGTAACTAAATGAGGGAGTAAAAATAAAACGTCAAAATTAGGTCAAAATGATAGGTGTAAGAGCAAACACAATTTTAAAATTACCTTACATTGTTAGGTCAGATGGCAAACTTCACCTCATCATTAACCCCTTCACTGTCAGTGGGCTCTATAGAGCCATAAAAATGTCGTGCCCTGTATGTCCATGGGCTCTATAGGGCCATCGAAAAAAAAGACATTTAAAAGTTAACGAATTTGGCTAAAAATCCTTACTCGGGGGTTTTCGGGGTCGCTGAATCCAAATCCGTTGTCAAAAATTCAAAATGGCGGCTTCAAAATGGCGCCCAAAAAAAATTTTTAAGTTAACGAATCTGTCTGAAAATGCCTTAAAATGCCTACTAGGGGGTTTTCGAGGTCGCTGATTCTAAATCCGTGGTCAAAAATTCAAAATTTAAAATGGCAGCTTTAAAAAGGCAACAAAAAAAAAGTTTTAAGTTAACGCATTCGTTAACTTTTTAATTTTTTTAGGTCGATATTTTGAAGTCGCTATTTTGAATTTTGACTTTTTGACCACGGATTTTGAATCAGTGACCTCAAAAACATATAATATGACAATATTATGATTTAAAAAAAAAAAATTTTTTTTGAACACTTATGGCACAAAAACTTTATTTTCACTCGACTGTGAAGGGGTTAAGTCTGCGCGCGAAAATTGTTTGACAAATTTTGACGTCTATGTCAAAGCTGGCCTCAAACTTGAGCTAAATTTTGAGGGTAGCGGGCATTCTTTGTCAAACTTTGATGTATAGGTCAAAACTGCCTTCAAAATTGACCTAAATTTTGAGGGAAGCGGGAATTCTCTGTCAAAATGTGACGTCTAGGTCCAAACTGCCCTTAAAATTGACTTAAATTTTAAGAGAATTTTTAACGCCTATATCAAAACTGCCCTCAAAATTAACCTTTTTTTTAGGGTAGCGTGGAAATCATTGTCAAATTTTGATGCGTAGGTCAAAACTGCCCTCAAAATTGACCTAAATTTTAAGGGTAGCAGAAATTGTTTGTCAAATTTTGACGTCTAGTTCAAAACTGCCCTCAAAATTGACCTAAATTTTTAGGGTAGCGGGAATTCTTTGTCAAACTTTGACGTGTAGGTCAAAACTGCCCTCAAAATTGACCTAAATTTTGAAGGAAGTGGGAATTCTCTGTCAAAAATTGACCTAAATTTTAAGAGAAATTTTAACGCCTATATCAAAACTGCCCTCAAAATTGACCTTTTTTTAGGGTAGCGTGGAAATCATTGTCAAATTTTGATGCGTAGGTCAAAACTGCCCTCAAAATTGACCTAAATTTTGAAGGAAGTGGGAATTCTCTGTCAAATTTTGATGTGTAGGTCAAAACAGCCCTTAAAATTGACCTAAATTTTAAGAGAAATTTTGACGTCTATGTCAAAACTGCCCTCAAAATTAACCTAAATTTTGAGGGTAGCGGGAATTCTTTGTCAATTTTTGATGCGTAGGTCAAAACTGCCCTCAAAGTTGACCTAAATTTTAAGGGGAGAAACTGCAGGTCAACTCTTGACCTGTAGGTCAAAAAATCTTGAAACAGCGGCGGCGTCGGCGGCGATATCTTTTTGTAATATAGAGAGATAAATATAAATATATATATATATATATATACCCTGTCGAAAATTTCACCAACAAATGTGGGTTTCATGATGTTTGAAAATAGTTTTATTTTGCTCAAACACAGATCTCAGTATCTTGAAACACACTTCTATATTTAAACATAATTATTTTGAACACACTTCTGACATACTTTTTATAGTAAATAAATCATTCATTCAACACTATTTAAACATGTTACTCACATTAAGAGTAAACAGTCATAAGACATTTTCTTGACATACATATCAGGGTTCATACCATGTTTTGAAAACACTAAGTTCACAAACTATTGTATATTTTACAATGAACATACTTGAAACTATCTTTTGACAAACATTTGTATGTTTGTTCAGTATTACTAAACAATGATTTCACATGCTTTGGAAAACAATGAATCGCTCAAGTTGTATGTTTATAGTATGTTTAGAGAACACTATCTGAACAAGTATGAACACAGAAAGAAAGTTATTTTCAAATTTTATAAAAATATTTTACAAGTGTTGGACAAAATGCGACAAAGGTAAATATTTATATCAGAAGTATTAAACTTTATAAAAACTTATATGATATTTAGTAAAGTTATATCAAGTATCATAAACTTGTAACAAATTTTAATATAACTTTACTAAATTTTATAAGTTTTTTTTAAAGTTAAGTGTTTCTGATATCAAAATTTACCTTTATCGCATTTTGTCCTATACTTGTAAAATACTTTTATAAAATTTGATAATAACTTTCTTTCCGTGTATATGTTTCATTCGTATATTATTATCCCAGCAAACACGTTCTATAAGTATTCCATAACAGTGTGGTCACCGAAGTGGTCACAGTGTTATAGGACACTTGTTATAAATTCATTAATTAAGCTTAAATTTATTGCTTTAATATTTCATTCAAAAATTAACTTTTGAAGTATTAGTCGCGTAAAATGGTTTTCGTCAGATTTTTTTCAAATTTTACATACTTATTCCTGAAGTATTTATCTACCGAATGAGACCAATTTAATTAATTTTGACCGTTTCAAAGCTTCAAAAAATGAATTCAAAGTTCATACGTTTTGCATGGAGAGAGTACTCAATGCATGTATTAAATTTGTTTAATAATTATTTATATGATAACTAATCGTCAGATTTTGAAATAAAACTGCCAAAGTATTCAATTAGATAAAACAAATGCATAAAAAAAACATGACATTTTTTGACCGCACCAAACTATAAATATATTGACAGAAAGGTAAAAAAATAGTTAAATTATATGAAATTTCATACGAACGAATAGAGTGGGGAGTTAAACTGTCTCTCTCACTCTCACTGATGCCCCACTCTAGTAAGCGGCCCAGTAAAATTTTGGCCAGAGCCAGCAGCGCGACTAATACCTTAAGCCTTTCCTTATACTTTTAACTTTGAAAATTAACATTCTTCAATAACATAACATATTAAATATAATGTATATTATACATAAAATAATTATTCTATTGTTGCAAATACAGTATCCTTTCTTCAAGTTACATAGCACATTTTCATAGTTCCTTCGTTACATATGTAAATTCTAAACTTCCTTTCATGAGCCTCCGTGGCGCAGTTGGTAGAGCGTGTGATTTCTAATCCACTCCTAGCTGCGTCTTGCGTTCGAGACCTCGTGATTGTAAATATTTAGATAAATAGCGAAACAAATTTTCGTCGACAGGTATAAACATTCCAAGTATGTATGACATGCGAGAACAGAATGGAATATTTTTTTACTGTAATTTAAATATTTTTTTAATGGCAGATTACTATAAAAACATAAAACTTTAAAAAGGTTGTAAAGATAATGTTAAGTGTGTGTTTAATTAGTAGATCAGGGTTTCATGAATGTGAAAAGAGTGTTTCAAGAGTATTTTTACCTGAACATTGTGTGTTCTATAAACACACTTCTGACACACAATTCAGTGTTTTCCAAACACTCAAAGCGTTCCAAAATACACGGATTAGACACACTTTATTGTGTTCACAAACACATAATCGACACACAATAAACATTCTATAAAACACTATTTAAACACGCTTTGCCCAAGATATTTTCGACAGGGTATATATATATATATATATATATATATATATATATATATATATATATATATATATATATATATATATATAATATATAAAATATATTTATACTTAAAAAAAGTTTCAATTTTTTGCATATAGAGGGCGCCGAAGTTGGTCTCGTTTTTCTGCAGGGCAAATCGGTGGGCAAGATTCTGGTTAGACTGTTTAATGTACACGGAAAAAAAAAGTTCGAAGATTATTCGGGAACTTCGTTCTTAACTCTTGGATACGGCGGGTAGTTCACAGAGAACTAAAGGTTGCCTCGTTTAAATATGTCATTTACTATTTCTCTACAAATTATAACTATTTCACCACTTCTCGGCAAACTGTTCTTGAAAAAGTCGGGAACTGTTCAAGAAAATCGAAAAGTTAGGCGAATGCAAGAAAAAATGGATTCTGCTTCCCCCCTCACACTTCCCCTCCATGACACGTCCGCACACACACACACATTTATCCTTGAAGGTCACATACAATTTTTATTTTTTATTAAGTTTCTGAAATAGAAAAAACCATATTAGAGAAAAATCGACGGCGGCTGGAACAGAACTCGCGTACCCGAGGAATAGAAGTCCGGCGTCTTATCCACGTGAGCTAAACAGGAGCGTTAAATACCTCAGCATAAAATAAATATATAAGGCACGCAAGTCTTACTGACGTTGAGACTGGTGCGCACAGTTTCTGCGCACCAAGATTCCTTGACGAGTTCCCGAAAATTTCAGAAACAGTTGCGGCCAGTGCCATGGACTTTACATGAGAAAGAAATGAAAAAAAGACTATTGGACTATTTACAGCGTTTTCTAATACAGTTCCCGAATTTCTTTCAAACATTCATTGATTACCATTGAATGTTCGACGCTAGTTCAGAGCTGTTACCACGTATCCAAGAGTTAGGAAATCATTCCTGAAATATCTGGGAACTTTTTTTTTCCGTGTAAAACAAAAATTTAAAGTTTTTCTGAATCTGAGATAGATTTAGCTTTCGAGTACGTAAGATATTTTGAAAATATTAATTTTTGTGTATTTGGCAGCTGTTTGAAGAAAAAAGTCGATTTTTAGGGCGAAATTTTTTCAAAATATCTATTGCCAAAAGAAACAGAACAAACCAAAAAAATCCTCTACGTACTCGAAAGCATTAGTAAATGACGAACCAAAAAAACTTTGGCCGAAGTCAATCCGATCAAAACTGTTTCAGCTAGACTGCCCACCGTTTTGAAAAATGTCATTTCGAGAAAAACGCATTTATACTTTTGTAATGTAAAAACATGAAAAATGAAACGACTGTTAATCTTCGATGCCTGCACCATATAAGTGACTTTCTTCATTAATATTTCCTTCATTTCCATCCTTTAGAGCAATTAGAAGCTGCCTAAGTAGAAGCTGCCCGAAGGGCGGGCAGATTTTTTTAGGTTAGAACTTGTGAATTTATAAGTGTCAATACCAACCATGCAACATTAAATACAAAAATTTTAATACTGCCTGAATACCAAAGATAATGGCGCCAAATTCTGTAATATGAACATTATAATAAGTATTTATTATAAAAAATGTCAGCTAGTGAAACTATATAGATAAATATATTTTAAAGTATATTTAAAAGATTCTTAAAATTATAATTTCATATTAATATCTCCTATATACTAAAAAATTATGAATTAAATTATGATTTTTGAAAAATTTTAATTTTGAAAAGTTATTTATTATACGTAGCTCTTAAGGAGCATTCAGACCTCTGCAGACTGCCTGCCTGCGCAGGCAGAAGATCGTTCACACCTCACTTTTCCCGTTAAGAAAAGAGAGAAGATTTGAATTTTAATAGATATTTAAATCTTCTCTCATTTTTCAACGAGAAAAGTGAGGTGTGAAGGTACTCGCACACCTCGGCTGTCTGTCTGCCTGCGCAAGCAGGCAGCCTGCAGAGGTCTGAATGCTCCTTTATGTATAATTGTAATACGCCTAGACCAAGAAGGCTAGAGACAGGAGGTGAAACTTCGGTAGTGGGGATGAGTCAAGAGCCTTTCTTTAACCAGGCGTTTTTCGTTTCGAAAAGTCGCCGGCGCGGTGCTTCTGCACTACACAGAAAAAACTTAGTCTCAAAATGAGTAGCGTACGATACTCAAAATGAGTTGCAACAAAAATGAGACTCCTTGTCTCATTTTGAGCTTGCATAAAAATTACTCATAATGAGACCAATCATATTCATTATGAGTATAAAAGATACGTGGAAATTTTCATCAAATAATGAATAACCCAATAAAAATATAAAATATATTAATTAACTGTGCGTAAATGACGTAAAAAATATTATGTAATATTCATTTCACATATATTTTGCCTACAATTTTTCAATAAAGGCAAGCAAATTTTTAGGTTATAAATGTTTGTTGACATACCAGCAGGCCTGCATACCAGTAGTGCCAATCTGATTTCACACAACTTACTTCAATTAAATGGCGCTAAGTTTGAAAATTTATTCATCCTGTTATGTGTAATTTACTTTAATTAAGTTAATTTTTAATTAATAAATTGATTTTTAAATAAAAAGACATTTAAATATTTTCAAATTAATGAAAATTAATATTTTTCACAGTAAATATATATATGAAATATCACAAAATGACAAAACTGCAAATGTTACCAACCCAACATTTTGAAAATGTTTATCGACAGGAAATACTCATTTTGAGCAACTTGAAGTTAGTAATTTGTTCAAATTGAGTAGTACTCAAAATGAGATGCAACAAAAATGAGACCAAGTTTTTTCTGTGTAGGGTGGTCCAAAAATACATGGGAAAAAAATAAAATCGGAATTTTAATGCTCTCACCCCCTAGGAATGTTCTATATGGAGAAAAAAAATACCCCTATTTTTTTTAAATAAAAAAATATTTTGAGGTCGCTCAAAGCGCTGGAAGTTTCCCATGTAAAATGCATTGGAAAAAAACACTTTTTCGTAGAATTGGTATAGAATCCTTGAAAATCAATATTTTTCATTCAGCAAACTCTGTTTCTCTTCAGAATACTTCAAAAAATAGTGCTAAATTGTTTATTTAATAATTTTTCAAATTATCTATTTTTTATAATGCCCCAAAAAAAAAACCCATAAATTTCAAAATTACAAAAAAAAAACCATTAAAAAATATTTTTTACTATTTTTATTAAAGTTTTTTTCCTAGATTTTGAATAAATAACACAAATATTGATTTTTAAACATTATTCCATGTAATTGCTAATTTGTTTAAACAAATTTTTATTTTTTTTTTTTTTTTTTTTTTTTTTTATTTTTTTTTTTTAAGTTGTAAATAAACATATTTACAACTTTTTATCTAATTGAGCTAAAAAGTTTCGATTTTTTCTCAATTTTGCAACTTTTCAGGCCGAATGTAACCAGTCACTATCAACTAATTACGAATATTAATTTTACCAATTGTTTAAAACAAATTACTATTGTTTAATTTTATCTTTTTATCAAACTGAGCTGCAGAGTCGCAATTTTTTTCTCAATTTTGTATTTTTCCAAGCTAAATGTAACTAAAGTTACTAACAACAATCTAAGAATTACAATTTTACCAATTGTTTAAACAAATTGTTATTTTAAATTTGAAGCTATCGCAGTAGTAATTTCAATGACGTAAATAAAAATTTTTGTACTTATCATTTTTATAATAATAAATTTATTGTTCACAATTTTTACTCGAAAATTAAGTCTTACATTAATTATTACCTCACAAAAAAAATAAAATGTACAATTAAAAAAAAGTTGCAACTCTGTAGCTCATTTTGATAAAAAGATAAAATTAATCAATAGTAATTTGTTTAAACAATTGGTAAAATTAATATTCTTAGTTAGTTGATAGTGACTGGTTACATTCGGCCTGAAAAGTTGCAAAATTGAGAAAAAATCGAAACTCTTTAGGTCAATTTGATAAAAAGTTGTAAATAAACAATAATAATTTGTTTAAACAAATTAGCAATTACATGGAATAATGTTTAAAAATCAATATTTGTGTTATTTATTCATAATCTAGGAAAAAACTTTAATAAAAATAGTAAAAAATATTTTTTAAATGGTTTTTTTTTTTGTAATTTTTGAAATTTATGGGGTTTTTTTGGGGTACTACAAAAAAAAGTTAATTCAAAAAAATGATTAAATAAATAATTTAGCACTATTCTTTGAAGTCTTCTGAAGAGAAACTGAGTTTGCTGAATGAAAAATATTGATTTTCAAGGATTCTATACCAATTCTACGAAAAAGTGTTTTTTCCCCATGAATTTTACATGGGAAACTTTGAGCGCTTTGAGCGACCTCTAAATATTTTTTTATTTTCAAAAAAAAATAGGGGTATTTTTTTTCTCCATATAATAACAATCCTAGGGGGTGAGAGCATTAAAATTCCGATTTTACTTTTTTTGGACCACCCTATTCTGCACCCCTAGTAGAAATTTGTCCTAGTTATTATAAAGCAACTGTCCAATCGCGCTTGAAATTGTCTAGTTACTTTACTAGCCAACTGGCTAATAACTGGAATGGAGTGTCACGCTTTTTTCATCAAGTTATTATCTAGCCCAACTTTATAAATTCTGGTCAACGGTTCTGTAGAAAATCTAGACAAATTAATTCTTTTAAAATACTGAAAATTTGTTTAATATTAAGATTTACTGTAGTTAACACATTTATTTCATGCAATTAATATAAAATTTTTATTTAGCACCAAAGAAATTCAATAAAAAATATTTTTGGAAAATTTCTGTATCCATTATAATATATACATAATAAATGGAATAGAATAAAAAATTATATAATATTTTATAATTTTTAATTAATTAGTTGAATTATTATATATAAAAATAATGTAAATAGTAAATTATTACATGTAATTTTCTACATTACTTTTTGATTTTTAATTCAATTAAAAAAAAATTCTAAATTCAAATATCCTAAATATTTACTGTTTTCAAACAACTTTCATTTTTCTAATGCACTATTAACAATAACACTGAAACAAATATTTTTTATTAGTATAAACAATTATAATCAATATAAACCTTAAAACGATAACGCAATCTCACCGAAAAAATTTTGGGGGGTAAAACGAGGAGCGAACCCGGGTCCCGCTGGACTAAAGTCGCACCGCTTAAAACGCACTCGGCCGTTCAACGCAATGGATACTGAGAATTAATAACCACTGCACATATGTTTTAGTTCAGTACCGTAACTAGAGTTTTTAAGCATTGGTATATACTTTTAATATTTTCTATGTAATAAAACATTTTAGATGATTTTTTAATTATTATAACTTTTTAGTAATTTAATTTGCAACGTTAACAATTAATAAATAAATTGATTACTGTAATTAAATTTTTAATTATTTTTATTAATTTGTTATAAATATTTGTTAATTAATTTTATTATTTAATATGATTAATTGATTATTAATTAATAATAATGAATTCACTCGCCACAGGCAGTGTTGCCAGCAAGTCTCGAGCGTTCGGCGCCATCTGTCGAAAAAAATCGCCAAAAAGCGCCAAATTTAAGAAACTGTATATCTGTCTCTTACTCCAATGTAAATTTTTCGTTCTTGGACAATTTTTACTGAAGGTGTAAATGCTTCCTATGTGAAAAAAATTAGTTGACATGGAAAAAATCGCCAACACTGGCAACATTGTCCACAGGTGCTTGGGAGGCTTGGGTGTGTCGTTTCATAGGTTATGGCCATCGCGCGTGCCACACGTTCGGACGGTATCAACTTTAAACATTCACCATTTCAACACTAATTAATTATTAACCCTGTGATTTTTCAGAAAACTTCTTTGGTCCATAATGAACAACTTTCTCACTGAAAGTTCTTTGTTACTTAAAATTCGCCCGTTAAACGAGAGCCGAGAAGATTGTATTTTATGTTTTTTACATTAATAAAGAAAAAAATTAATAATTAATATCATTCGTAGAATATCTTTAGACGTATTTTCTTTTTAAAAGAAAAATGGAATTTAAAAAAATTAATTTTTAACTAATTTTATTATTTTTATATTTATTATAAATGATTGTAAATATTTATTAATTAATTTTATTAATTAATATTATTAATTTATTTTATTAATTATTAATATTATTAATTTATAATAATAAATTAATTAAATTTTCAATTAATAACAAATTAAAATGAAAAGTTTTAAAATATTGGAAAGAATAAGAACAAATTTATCTCTAGCAAATAATCAGTCGAGCTGTCTAGTTATTAGACATTATTGCAGTGTCATTCACACAACAAACTTAGAACTATACTTTCTAGGAGTACTTTAAAGTAACATTAAAAAAACTAGACAGAAGTTATGTCTAGCCAATATCAAATTCAACTTGAATCTTTCACGAAGAGCGTTGGTCAGTAACTTTACAGTTATTTACCAGTCCACCTAGAATCAGCGTCCGTGACAAAAACTGTCCAGTAACTTGAACAATCGAGTGGCTCCATGACAAATTTCTACTAGGGACATCACTCACACATTCAAATTCTTATATACCGTGTGTTTCACATGTGTATGATATGATTTTTAATTTGAGGTTAACTTTAAAGTGCAATCGAGACACAATAGGTTTGTTTTCGTTGCCTGCACTTCTTACACTTTAACACCTAACCTGCACTATGCTGTTCTCTTTACCGGATGTGACGCAATTTTACCATACATTTCGCTACACTTTCTGCACCTACTCTTGAGGTGGTGTAAAAGTTACACTTAGTGTAGGCAACGAAAACATACCTAATGTGTGTCATAACGGATATATCAAGAAGACTATAGGGTCAAACCATTTTATTTCAACTAAAGTGGTCGCCGACTAATTTTAAAAAATTGTAATATTCTACAGGAATGATACTGATGTTACTAAAATCACAAAATAAAAAGATTTTTTAAAAATAATTTTATATCTTTTGTAAAATATGAATTTTAAATATTAGAAATGCTGAAAACTGTCAATTTTCTGCCAGTAGAAAATAATTCAAAAGAAATACATTTTAGTACAAAAATATAATAAAAATTATTGGCATTTGTTTAGAATGTCTAAATATGAATTTCAGTGCCCCTCGATGATACGCCTCTGATGAGGTTAGTTTTCATGTTTACTTTTCACATCTCATTTCAATTACGCGAAAAGTGCTAATTATACGAAAACTAATGTTTATTAATAAATGTAATTTAAAATAAATATAGTTGATATGGATTGTCTAACATAAAAGAATAATTAAACAAACAGAAAAAAGCAAATGTCGAAAAAGAGCGACGTGAAAAAATTCAAAATGATCCTGGTGAAATTTAAATAATTTTAATATTTTTAAACTTTAAATAGTTTTGTAGCGTACCTACTTCAAATATAGTTTATTTAAATACCACTGAATAGTAATTAATAAAAGAAAGTTCAATTTTTAAACATTAAAAAAAAAAATTTTATCAACTTAAAAGTGACCGGTTTTTGGAGAATCACCTATATAGTCTTCTTAAGATATATATACACCCAGAGAAATGGTATATTTGTCTCAGAACAAACTAGACTTTTTATTTGTTTGAAATAAATTTTATTTGGTTTAAATAAAATTTTATTTATCCTAAATATTATATGTTTTATTTGTGTCGAATAAAATTTTTATTTTAAAGAAATAAAAAGTCTAGTTGGTTCTGAGACAAATATACGTTTATTGAACTCAAATAAAATATATTTGGTTTAAATAATATTTTTCTCTGGGTGTATATAGAAATAATGTAAGTGATTATTAAATGAAGTGTTATTCAAATAGTTAAAAATTCCGAAAACGTGCTGTGTGAAAAGTTGTAACAAGAAGAAAGATAAACACAACACTATGACTATTACTTTTTGTTAACTTTAAATACACTTCATGCTACAGTTTACACATTTTTTTGGTTTTAAAACTTTTTTTTAATAACTAAAAGATGTTTAAAAATATAAATTTTTATATTTCATATTGTATTTGTATAGAATATATTTTCCCGTGTTTACGTGTTTAGATGCGCAGAAGTCCATGTGGTCTATTGCGGTGAAAACTTTTTTGAAAGTAAACGCCTGTCCATACATCAGCTGAGTGACTCAGCATTGCCATACCCCCACTACCGAAGTTTTACCTCCTGTCTATAGTCTTCTTGGCCTAGACGTATTCAAATCTTTGAAAAATTTGAATTTATTACTTCCTCATAGAGGAAGTATTGTAATACCAAAATTTTTCGAGTTCGATTTTTTGACATATCTTTATGTTATTTGACCTCAGGAGTTCAAAAATGACATTCCGTATGTGTATGTGTGTCAACATCAAGTTTTCATAAATATCTCGAAATCATAAAGGTTAAAAAAATTAAAATTAAATTTAAATTAAAAATTAAAATAAAATAAAAAAAAAAATAAATAAAAAAAAAAAAAAAAAAAATTTAATTTTTTTTTTTTTTTTTTTTTTTTTTTTTTTTTAATTTTTTTTTTTTTTAATTTTTTTTTTTAAATTTTTTTTTAAATTTTTTTTTAAATTGTAGATCTCACCTGCGGACATAAAGTGAGAGTACTTTCTGATATATTAATAAAGTTTAACTAAATTTTTTTTTATTTTTAATTTTGCAAAAAAAAAAGTTTTTTTGCCCATAACTTTAAAAAAATGTTAGGAAACCTTTAATAGTATATTTCGTAACGAGTGCGAGCAGTTGTCAATTTTTGAATGAGCACTTTTTTTGGAACAAACTGTAGGCGAAGCTTCGCTTCGCCTACAGTTTGTTCCAAAAAAAGTGCTCGTTCAAAAATTGGCAACTGCTAGCACTAGTTACGAACGATATTTTTCATAACAAGGTGCAAAAAAGTGCCCTTTTTTGCACCGCGTTATGAAATTGTTTTTCCATAATTTTGTAGAGTTTTTTTAGACGCATCTTTTGAGCCCTAATTAAACATTTTTCGTCCATATTAACCGGAGTTATTAAACTTTTAAAAATTAAAAATTTTGGAAAATAAGACTTTTTTGAATATTTTGTTGAAAAACGTAGAAGTAACTTTAAAATTATCGTTATTAACCCTCCGTCACATACCTAGGGAGGGATTCCCTCTACGATTTCAGTATTTTTTAAATAACTTTTGTTTTCCTCATTACAAAATAAAATCAGTTTCTATACCTTTCGACAATTTACTCCTCAACACATTTCTAAAAAAACATTTAGTTTAAACATAATTAATATTTAATTATGAAGCTTCAAAGCCAGAAAAAACTCGAAAAAGTGAGGTTATGTTAAATAAAAAAATCAAGTTTTCAAAACATTTTTTGTTCTACTGTTGGTTAATGACAAAATTATATTATAAATATAAATAAAATGAATTGTTTAATGATTTTTTTGCTTATTTGTTAATGTTATACATTATTTTTACATGTCAAGTGGAATTCCTTTGAAGATGTGCATTCGTGTAATTAATTTTTATTTTTGAGACCGAAAATTAATTTTATTAATTTTATAATTTAGAATAATTTACTACACATTTGTAAGTTTGTGTTAATGATAAATCGTCCAACGTCCTTCCGGCAGGACGAAAAAGACTCAGGTGAGTCCCTCCGAAATCACTAAAGAAAACTAACATGGATTCAGATAAATAAAAAATGATATATATCATTGGAAAGGTAACGAAACAAGCTTTCAGCGTATATAAATTGTAAGTTCAAAAGTAAGGGCTGGGTAGTTTGAAGAAGTTCAATTTTCCAAAAATTCACATAATTTTTAGTCACAGAATGACGAAGCCCGGTCCTGCCGGCAGGACGCTTTTCGTTTTATTTAAGAGACTACCTAGCCCAGGTTTATAAATTTAAAGACTCGATATTTACATTATTTGAAAGCTTGTTTCATTACCTTTCCAATGATATATTTAGTTTTATATTTATCTGCTTCCATATTAATTTTATAGAGCAATTTCTAAGAGACTCGCGCCTGAGTCTATACTCAAATATACTGAAAAATATTAAAAATGAATTTTTTTAATTAAAAAATTAGGTTTTATTCTTTGAACGTTTTCTGAAGAGAAAGAGACTTGTCCGGTCGAAAAATATTGATTTTTGGGGATTTTACATTAAATTTACGAAAAAATGTTTTTTTCACTGTTTAGAAACATAGCAAGTTTGAAGGATTTGAAAAATGGTTTAAATTATTATTTTAAAAAATCAAAAATATGTATTTTTTCGTCTTTTCGTCTACTTTAACCCCAAGGAGTGGCAGAAAAGAAAAGTTGAATTCCCTTTTTTTAAAAGCCTTTTTTTCGGAACGTCCTTCCGGCAGGACGGGCGCTTGGACGATTTATCATTAAAACTAAATTTTTGTTGATTCCTTTGTTTATGTTGTAATGTTGCTTATTTTACAATGTGGTGATGAAATCCCTCTAAACGTGTGTAAAGTTGTAATTTTTTCTCATGTGTTTGACGGAGGGTTAACTTGTAGAGCATTAAAAAACGCTTCAATTTGACCTATTTTTTGAACCTAATTCGATAATAAATTTCGAAATTATTGATATTTTAAAAACCAAATATTGTGAAAAATGACATTTTCTCAACTTTTTTGTTTGAAATTTTTTTTAAACTATTAAATTATTGCAACTATCTTGTAGGGTATTTAAAAATACATTGATTGACCCAAAATTCAATCACTTTTACCATATTTATAAAAAGTTATTCATATATTTATATTATTTTTATCTCTATGAGGAAGTAAAGTGTTCATGAATTTTTATTTTGAATTCTGTTGAAATTAGTTGAATTTTTTAATATACGTGTATATTTAATATTATTTCAAAAATTTTAAAGCCACTAATTTTCCGAAAGAATTCAATTATCTTGATAAATATATCAAAATTCGTCTCAAAAATTCAGTTATTTTCAGGAAGTTCAATAAAATTCTTTGCAAAATTCAATTATTTTCATAAATAGCAATATTAATCACAAGAATTCTATTATTTTCAAAAGTAATAAAATTCTTTGTATAGAAATTTAATTATTTTCAAAACAATTTTTAAAATTATATTTGCCATAACTCAATTATATGTATTTTCTAAAATTTTGATAAAATTTCTCAAAAGAATTCAATTATTTAAAAAAAAATGTTGATAAAATTCTACGCAAACATCTCCTAGTAAAAAAAACGAATTCAAACGGATTGAAATGAATTAAGATTTTTGGTAGAAAGCGGGATTCATTCAAGCTCTTTGTATATTCGATTGAATTCGATTCAATTTGCCTGAAGTTGTGCAAACGAATTCGCATTCGTAAGAAATGACCAAGGCATGCATTGAATTCGTGCTGACGAATTGAACAAAATTGAAGGCCCCAAAACTTGTCCATTGAATTAGTATGAATAGAAGGTTTGGAAGTTCAATACAGTTTGACGAATTCAGGAAAATTGCAGCATAGCTCCAATTCGTATTTGTCACAAAGCGGGATTCACTGAAACTCTTTGTGAATTCTTTTTAATTTATTTCAATTAGTTTTTGTTTACTGGGACCTAATTATTCTCATAAATAATAAAAATTGCACTGGCATATTCAATTATTTAAGGGGAGGTTACCGTAAATAATGGTGAACAAGGCATAAAGTGTCAGGGAATAACAAAATTAAATTTTTATGGCAACCCTGAAATTTTTTCCAATTGTATTTTGTGTTTTAATGCAGCCTATATGTCGTAGTTTCAATATACATCACAGAGAATACAGTCTAACAGATCACAACTGAAAACCCAAATGATTGAAAAGTAGAATATTTTTAAGCTTAATAGTAGTTGAGGTCTTACTTAAAATCATATTCTCAAGGCTAAAACATTTATATCTACTAAATACTTCAAATTCACAGAACGTTTGTACTATAAAGTTGCTGTAAAATTACAGAAATTACTAACAAAAATTTTGTTTAGATCATTGGAATTGCAAATATTTTCGTTTATAATTCTGAATAAATGATTTTTTAAAATTTATTTTATACTATGAAATGGCATAGTATATAGTCAATAATATGCCATTATTTTTATGAGATTTTTGTACCTATACATATGTAAGAAATGAAATTTTGGGTTCGGATAATCGAGGTTCCACTATACAATATTTTGTAATTTCCAAAAGACCATTTAAAAATTACAGAATATTAAAGAATTCGGAAAAATTCCGATAGAATATATCTATATAATTTCGAGGAATATTCGGTATTTAACGCGCAGGTAGATAATTGAGTAAAAATTGTCTATCTTTCTCCGCGATCTTTAATGAAGAATCGGTATAGTAAATTTATTAAAACCAGACGAGATTAACTCTGGCCGGCGATTGGGATTTAGGAAGCACCCACTAAGAAGAACCCCTATAATGTGTTCGAAGTCTTTCGAGAGAAAATTTATTACGACCAAGTCCATGTCAATTATTTTCGCCTCTTCTTTACTAGTAATAAGAAACTGCAGTATTTTACGCGTTAAATTTTCGTTCCCTTCTCTAAAATTAAATTAGCCTTTTCACAATGTGTAAATATAAATGTAAGTTATTATTTTTGTGTGGCGATATTGATTTACTTCACGAAAAAAAAGAAAGGGAGAAATAATCACACTACTTCAAATAATATTCAGCCTTCCGTAAAAAAAATTGATCCACTTTGTCCTTATTTGAAATTGAGTTTTAACGATAAGGTTTCTGAAGTCGGCGTCGATGTTTGGCGTCAAAAAGCTTCTTTTTTCGCTGAATCGAAAACTATAATTTTATTGTCTAGTCTTTTAGTAATATAACTTATCTGATAGAATTGCCTGCATTAAAAATAGAGCTTTAAGGGCCCATAGCAAAGTTTGTTTCAAAATTCTGATAAAGTCTTGGTTTAATGTCATACTAGCGACATATCCTCACTCGCTGACGCGCTCGCTCGGTTGTATTTATAATTATTTGTTTTTATTTATTTGAGATAAGTAAATGTTTACTGAACATAAATATTTTATTTTATAGCATCAAATAAATAGTTATTTGTACCAAATATGAATTACTTAAGGAAAAATATGCAATAATTAAATATAATATTACTTATTATTAAATATAATAATTAATAATTCATTCATTCTGCACTGAGAAAAATGGATATTAAAACTCTTAATATATTAGATATTAAAATCGAAAGTTTACATCCACACGAGTGTAAAAATGTGCGTCTGGCAGTTCTGAGGTGGGGCAAAGTACGTCTGGCAGCCCTTCGAAGATGCGGCAAATCGGTCGAGAGGTGAAAAATAATGTAAAATTTTCTGATTTTATAACGCTTAAAACCTTCATAACTCGAAAGTAGACACCCACACGAATGTAAAAATGTGCGTCTGACAGTTCTGGGGTGGGGCAAAGTACGTCTGGCAAAGGGTTAAACACGCAAAAAAATCGAAAATTTTTTCTGATTTCATACCGATTAAAACCTTTAGAAATCGAAAGGTTACATTCAAACAAGTGTAAAAAAGTGCGTCTGGCAGTTCTGGGGTGGGGCAACATACGTCTGGCAAAGGGTTAATCACATAAAAAATCATAAAATTTAATCTCATTTCCAATTGATTAAAACCATCATATATCGAAAGTTTACATTTAAACAAATATAAAAATCTACATCTTCGAAGGGCTGCCAGACGTACTTTGCCCCACCCCACGACAGCCAGACGAGTATTTTTACACTTGTTTGAATGTAAACTATCGATTTCTAAAGGTTTTAATCGGTATGAAATGAGAAAAAAAATTTCGATTTTTTACGTGTTTAACCCTTTGCCAGACGAACATTGCCCCACCCCGGAACTGCCAGACGTACATTTTTACACTCGTGTAGGTGTAAACTTTCGAGTTATGAAGGTTTTAATAGGTATGAAATGAGAAATATTTACATTATTTTTCACCTATTGACCCATTTGCCGCATCTTCGAAGGGCTGCCAGACGTACTTTGCCCCACCCCAGAACTGCCAGACGCACATTTTTACACTCGTGTGGATGTAAACTTTCGATTTCTAAAGGTTTTAATCGGTATATGAAATCAGAAAAAATTTTCGATTTTTTTGCGTGTTTAACCCTTTGCCAGACGTACTTTGCCCCACCCCAGAACTGCCAGACGCACATTTTTACACTCGTGTGGGTGTCTACTTTCGAGTTATGAAGGTTTTTATCGGTATGAAATGAGAAAATTTTACATTATTTTTCACCTATTCGCCCCCCCGCCGCCGCCCCCTGCCCCAGCGCCGGCCTGCCAGACGTGGGTTTCTGTTAATTACGTGTCTTTAGTAATCTTTACTCAAATTTTCAGCCGGTATGAAATGAGATAGTTGTTTTGGTCGCTAGCTCCCGGACTATTAGTATATCAGATGTTTAGATTTAATATGTAGTGTATTGTAGAATATAACGTTTAGATACTGAACTTGACAATCTAATATATTGAAATTTAATATCTGTGCGTTGCGCAAGCGCAACGTCTAAGGCGCCTACAGCAGCCTACAATAAAGAAAAAGTGAGGTTATATTATCACCCTGTTTTGATGTGCGAGCATCAAAATGGAAAAACTTACGTCGTAACTGCCAGCGAAAATTAATATTTTTAAGTTCATTAACAAAATTAAGCAAAAAATTAAACAAAATTACAATAATTTTCCAACGAAATTATTTTATTAAAGTTTTAAAGTGGAGTAATTTGAGTTTCATTAGTTCACCGCGGCCACTAGAATTGGCGCCACCTCCTTGACCACTGACACATAGACCCAACTTGTATGTGGTTTTTCCCACATGACCATAATAAATAAAAAAAAACATGTTATAATATTCTTTAGTAGTAATCGAGGGGGTATTTTCTTGCGTATTGGAGTGTACACATTCCTGGTAATAGCTATGTAATACCCGTAATAGTGCGTAATGGTGCGTAATAGTCAGTAATATAGCGTATTACCGAGTAATAGCTGTGTAATAGTAAGTAATATTGTGTAATAGTCGCGTAATAGTATTGTTATTTGCATAGTTCAATTTATCAAATAATTAATTAACTAGATTGTCAAACACAGAAATTTGACTCTTATAAATATGGATGTTCATGGGTACTATGATATTAAAAATTATATTTGTACAGTATACCACGCCCTCAAATAGAAGAAAATAATTTTAAGTTACTATGTACATTAAACTCGATTTTAAATGCTTCAAGTGTTTCATGATTTAAAACAATGTTCTCGTTTGCTTTATAATTTTTTATTCTTGTAAATTAATGAAAATTTTTCATTTTGTTTCATGTGCATTATTTATTTATTTAAAGTAAATATTAGGGTAAGTGTGGGTATTACCGTGGGTGCGTGAGTTACCGTGGTTTCGCTATTTTTGTCAAATTTACCATTTATATTCCAATTTGTTAATCAAAAAAATTCAGATAGTTACTTTCATATTGTATGTGTTTAATACATAAAAAATTATTGTTATTTAACTTACATTTCTCGTTTTAAAAAATTCTAAATTTTGTAGGTGCGGAAGTTTGATAAATTATTGCTCATTGTAATGCAAAAATACAGTTTTATATAAATCGCTTTTTTCATTATTAATACTTTTAAACTTGTTAATTTTTGTATATTCGATTAATTAATGTATTTTTAAAGTCAAAACTTCGTGGTAAATTATGATTTAACGTATTTTTATTTTTATTTTATCAACACGGTAATTGGATAACGTTTTGAACTTGTGCGCCAAATACCGTGGGTCGTTATTATCATTAAAAATAATATGTAAAGTAACAAATCGTGCTTTTCAAGCTAAAGGAGAACCGCAGGAATTAAAAAATAATTTTAAAATGATTTAGACCAAATACTATTGTTATTTTAATAATAATTACTATTTTCATAAAAAGTATTTAATTAAATATTATTAGGAATGTATGTACTAAATAAAGGCACTAAATAAAGTTATTAATAGATTTATAACGAATTCTGTGATTATTATTAGTATCTGCTAAAATATAAGAATATTTATTGTTAAATTAATAAACCATTGTTTCAAATTTGCTTAATTTCATTCAACCGTTTGCGAATTCTACAAGTTGAAATTTTCGCGGTATAAGGCACACGGTAACTAGATCATCCACGGTATTTGGCACACGGTATTCCGATCATGAAGCTTTGTGCACCACGGTAATACCAGCACTTGCATTACTTTCAAAAATATTTATTATTTAATAAAATATACGCACTACGAAATTCTAAATTTTTTATTATATCAAATAAAGTCAAAGATCAATTTAAAAAAAAATTATACAAATATCTTGTGAGGTTTGTTTACAATCTATTGACTAAGTCTGCATTAGATTTCAAACCACGGTAATACCCACATTTACCCTGTGTACTTATAACTGAATTTTATTATTTATTTCATCCAAAATACTCAGAATTAATGATCCTAAAGTTCTGAACGTTCAAGTGAACGAAATTTATTTATTTCTTCCTCAAATTCAATTTTTATGACAATAATTTTGAGTTACTATCAAAAAAATTAACTTTTAAAGTTTTAAAATGTAGAATCTAAGTTTTAAATTTTTATTCGAATCAATAATTTATGAAAATATTTTTAATACAAAATATTTCGTTCATTTGAACGTTCAAAACATGTGATTCATCAGAATTACACCTGTAATATTGTGTAATATTCCTGTAATATAGCGTAATATTCGGGTAATATAACGTATTGGCGTAATACTAGCTAATGTTTAAAAATTATTTATTTACGGTTTATAAATAAATTTGGTCAACAAATAACTGATAAATAATATTAATAATATTTATTTCTTACTTTTTATACACAAAACTATTTATTCAATCAAATAATATTAATCATTCATTTATTAGTAATTAAATTTCATAAACATAATTCAATAAATAGTTTAAAACTGAAAATTTTGTTACAGTTTCGTAATTTTCAGTTACTCTTTATACTTTTTAAAACTATTTTCAAATTTTCAGTTACATTTCATTAAATTTCCTTATCTAGTTACTGATTTTAGTTTGACTGAAGTTAAAATTCCGTTACTCATTAAGGATTTTTACTAAAAATGTAATGTAAATGTAAATTTTGTATACGTTATTGTGTGATTAGTTTTGTATATATAATGACGTATGAAGCTATTATATAGAATTTTCGACATTGCCCAAGTTGGACCGGGCAATGTCGCCATTGCCCGAAAAGTTAGATGATATGAATATTTTTAGATATTGACCGGGCAATGTCCAGTGACTGTGGCTACATTAAATAGAGATTGAAACAACACCAAGAACGCTAAAAAAAGTTAATTAGTTTTCGAGAAATTAAAAAATTACGAAAAAAATGTTCTGTTAAATTTATTTACGTGTATTCTTAATTGTAAAATTATTCGAAAACAATAATTTCTTTTTTAAATAAATATTTAATTATTATTTTTCCGCAGGAATTCAGATTTTTAAAAATATCAAATTCAAACCTTTTTGAAATTAAACAACTTATAAAAGTATTATCATTATTTTATATTAAGAATATCTCGAAATATTTTTTAAGGAATTTAATGAAATTTACACATTTTTCAGGTAAAAGTATGTACTTTAAAATGCAAATAAAGTTAATAAAAATAAATAAATTTATAAATAAAAAAATTTTTTTAAATTTGTTTAAACAATTTTTTATTTATTTACTCCTTTTTGAAAAAATGTTAATAACATATTCGGATTCCTTATAAATTCACCTTCAATTTCATAAAAAAATTGATGGAGACTCAACTGGGTCCGGAGATATTGAAGTTTTTGTAAAAAGAAACGTTGCCGCGCCATAACACCACACCAAGTCGCGTACACGGAAAAAATTTCGGTCCACCGGTTGCGCTGCCTATAGTACACCTGTTGTACTAACGTTCAGATGTAAATGATATCCCGGATTCCATGCGTCATATGCGCCGAAAACAGGGACGTATATTGTCCCCAATGTTGAAGACAACACTTGAACGTTAACAGAGACAAATGCAGTGAATCAAGAAAATAACTACAATTTAGAATCTCAGTTATTGAATTTTGTGAAGAAATTCTTTTAAGGATTTAAAATAACCGTGTATATTAATTTTATAATTGATTAATTAATATTATAAATTCAAATTATTATTTAAATTAATCCAAAAGACGAAAATATATATAAATAACTTTATAAAATTATTATTATGAAAATTTTTAGTATTATATTATTATTATTAAATTACACTGCAAAAATAAGTATCTTATTTGATATCTTAAAATAAGATGTAAGATGGAAAAATGGTATCTTACATTTTAAAATAAGATGTTTTCTAAAGTATCTTACTGATTTTTAAGATGCTTTATACGCCTTATTTCTTCTATCTTAAAAAAGTAAGATACTTCCTGTAAGTTTTTTAAAGTATCTTAAATTAAGATGTTTCTGTCTCAATAAGATGTTTAGCTATAGGTTACTTGTGAATTGTAAGATGCGAAAAAAATTTAAGTTACTAAAACCTAAGATCCATAAAATGTTTTACATATAAGCCCATAGTTAACCTCAAAACTTTTTTCCCAAAAAATATGCTGAAAATGTGTATGAAGATGCTTTTAACATCTTAAATTAGGATATTTTAAATGACTAAAAAGTGACTACCATAACATCTTAGAAATGACTATACCAAAACATCTTAATTAAGATACTTCTTTTTGCAGTGTATATAATTTTATTTAAATTATTGTTATTAAAATTGTAAATTATTTCTGAAAAATTTTTTAAATTTAAAAAAAAAATTATTTTGTTAAATAAGAATTAGTATAAAAATAAAATTTTTGAAATGTTTAAAAAATAAGGTTAAAATAAAACAAAGTAGTTCTTTAAAAAAATAGTAAAAATATTTTTTTTTGTCTACATATGTTTTAAATGCCTACACTGTAATTATTATCTTTATAAGATAATAATAATGCCATTTTTTCAACAAAATCATATACGCGACAGCGCATGTACAATATAGCACTGGTCCCAGATTTGGAGACAAATGTTAGACTCCATTCAAAGTTCAACGCTTGCGCAGCATTAACACATCTTATTTTAAGATATCAAATAAGATACTTATTTTTGCAGTGTAATTTAATAATAATAATATAATACTAAAAATTTTCATAATAATAATTTTATAAAGTTATTTATATATATTTTCGTCTTTTGGATTAATTTAAATAATAATTTGAATTTATAATATTAATTAATCAATTATAAAATTAATATACACGGTTATTTTAAATCCTTAAAAGAATTTCTTCACAAAATTCAATAACTGAGATTCTAAATTGTAGTTATTTTCTTGATTCACTGCATTTGTCTCTGTTAACGTTCAAGTGTTGTCTTCAACATTGGGGACAATATACGTCCCTGTTTTCGGCGCATATGACGCATGGAATCCGGGATATCATTTACATCTGAACGTTAGTACAACAGGTGTACTATAGGCAGCGCAACCGGTGGACCGAAATTTTTTCCGTGTACGAGAAATATCTAATGTCGGTTAGTTAGAGTAACAAGGAATTATCAAATTCTAACCTTTTTTTAGTGTGAATAAATTTTTTGAATAAAATTATCCTTTTTTTCTTAAAACTTCATTTCCCTTATAAATTTAGCTTTGTTTTACTTTGAAAATTCATTTCTATTATCTACATTTACTTTAAAATAGTGTTATATTAAGAAAAATGCTTTAAAAGTCACCTCGCATACAAGCATCTATACTGCCGTCCTTTTTAAAAAAGACACTATCTACATTTTAGCTCAATCGGAGATATTGAAGGATACGCGTTTGCATCTGGATCTCTTAATAAAATTAAAAATTTTGTAAACAAACTTATGTTCTTGACTAATTCGGACACGCTCTTTTCATTGGTGCAAAAAAATTATTAATATTAATTATTTATTAATAAAACTGTAGATAGTGCACATTTTTTATCCAAAAATTATGGAGAATACATGAAAAGTGGTAGATAGTACGTTTAAAATTGCTTTGTCGGTCCACTTTCCTGTTTAAAGCGTCACCATCTACATTATTTTCTAACACAATCCTTTATTTCTGTTATATTTTTATTATTATTTTATATTTTATTTTATTTATAAATATATTATATTTTTTAATATTGAAAATACCGAACGAAAAATGACGAACAACACAGAAAAAACTTTAATCTAAATTTAAGAATATATTCTTGGCTCCTATTTAAGTATATTGTATACTTAAATTAAGTATTATACTATTCTTAAAATGAGAATATATTCTTATTTTAAGAAAATATATTTTAAGAAAAATATATACTAAAATATATTTTCTTAAAATAAAAATATATTCTTATTTTAAGAATAGCATAATACTTAATTTAAGTATACAATATACTTTAATAGGAGCCAAGAAGATATTCTTAAATTTAGAATAACGTTTTTTCGGTGAATAGAGGGGCTGATAGTAAAAATGGTTTATAATAATAATAATGGAAGCAAAAGTAGAATAAGTGACTTGAGAGCAAAAACGGGTGAAAATGATTATGTAATTTCTTGATAAATTAATTATATTAATGCTTAAAAAATATTGTCAATAATAAAAAAACTTATTTTATTTGAATTAATATTTTGTAATTATTATAATTAATTTATCAAGAAATTACACAATCATTTTAATCTGTTTTTGCTTCTAACTCACTTATTCTACTTTTGCTCTCGTTATTATTTTAAACCATTTTTACTATCAGCCCCTCAATACATAAATTTTATTTGCCATTATAAGTTATAACTTTATTTTATTTGATTATTATGTTCTGCATGAAATTTTTATTAAATTAAATGTTAACTTTACAAAAAGAATAATTAAAATTGCTTTTAATTTGCATTAAATATATGTGTTAATACAAAATAAAAGCTTTATTTAAAATTATTGTATTATTTTTATTTTATTTGCATAATTAAACTTGTAGATAGTGCTCTCTCTCTCTCGCGGAAAGTTAACGAAAGTTCGAGAAAAATATGTACGAAAAACGTCACTATGTACATAGTTAGAGAACTATGTACATAGTGACGTTTTTCGTTTTGAGACCAGTTTACTGACTAACCTATGTACATAGTGCTCGTGAATCAGGATTTCAGGGGTCAAGTGGGTTGAAAATCCTGAAAATTTTGTAGATAGGTCGTCTCCTTCTGCAGATAGTGACATTTTAAAAAATATTTCTCAAAAATCTCTGCAGATAGTTTAATTGACCGCTAATTATCTTCTAATCTAATTAAAATTTTCAATTACGAATACGACTATTCTGCCGTCCAGTTTAAAAAAGGCACTATCTACATATTTTATGAAAAATGAGTTTTTTATACCGTTGGATTTGTATTGAAAAGACGAATCTAATAGTCGTATTCGTAATTGAAAATTTTAATTAGATTAGAAGATAATTAGCGATCAATTAAACTATCTCCAGAGATTTTTGAGAAATATTTTTTAAAATGTCACTATCTGCAGAAGGAGACGACCTATCTACAAAATTTTCAGGATTTTCAACCCACTTGACCCCTGAAATCCTGATTCACGAGCACTATGTACATAGGTTAGTCAGTAAAATGGTCTCAAAAGTCACAAAAGTAGAGAACTATGTACATAGTGACGTTTTTCGTACATATTTTTCTCGAACTTTGGTTAACTTTCCGCGAGAGAGAGCACTATCTACAAGTTTAATTATGCAAATAAAATAAAAATAATACAATAATTTGCAAATAAAGCTTTTATTTTGTATTAACACACATATTTAATGCAAATTAAAAGCAATTTTAATTATTCTTTTTGTAAAGTTAACATTTAATTTAATAAAAATTTTATGCAGAACATAATAATCAAATAAAATAAAGTTATAATTTATAATGGTAAATAAAATTTATGTATTGAGGGGCTGATAGTAAAAATGGTTTAAAATAATAACGAGAGCAAAAGGTAGAATAAGTGAGTTAGAAGCAAAAAAACAAAAAATTATTATTATTATTATTATTATTATTATTATTATTATTATTATTATTATTATTATTATTATTATTATTATTATTATTATTATTATTATTATTATTATTATTATTATTATTATTATTATTATTATTATTATAAACCATTTTTACTATCAGCCCCTCTATTGTTCGTCATTTTTCGTTCGGTATTTTCAAAATTAAAAAATATAATTATAAATAAAATAAAATATAAAATAATAATAAAAATATAACAGAAATAAAGGATTGTGTTAGAAAATAATGTAGATGGTGACGCTTTAAACAGGAAAGTGGACTGACAAAGCAATTTTAAACGTACTATCTACCACTTTTCATGTATTCTCCATAATTTTTGGATAAAAAATGTGCACTATCTACAGTTTTATTAATAAATAATTAATATTAATAATTTTTTTCTGCACCAATGAAAAGAGCGTGTCCGAATTAGTCAAGAACATAAGTTTGTTTACAAAATTTTTAACTTTATTAAGAGATCCAGATGCAAACGCGTTTCCTTCAATATCTCCGATTGAGCTAAAATGTAGATAGTGTCTTTTTTAAAAAGGACGGCAGTATTAGATTCGTCTTTTCAATACGAATTCAACGGTATAAAAAACTCATTTTTCATAAAATATGTAGATAGTGCCTTTTTTAAACTTGACGGCAGTATACACTTCTCATTACGGAAAAGGCTCGTATGAGAGATTTCTCATATTTCTCATACGAGCTACCGAGCTCGTATACGAACTCCGTGGTCCGTGTATGGAATTTTTTTTACTAGGTCTTATATAGAACTATAATAATCCCACGAAGTTTTGCAAAAATCAGCAGACCTTTTGCAAATTTTAAGAAATAAATTTATATCTTTTTTAGTTTATGAAATAATGAGAAAAAACTAAATTTTTGAAAACCAAAAAATTTAAATGTTTTACGTCTTTAACTCGTGCTGGTGTTTTTGATTTTTCATATTTTGTAATCAAACAAAAACAAACTCACAGATTAAGGTTTCCTGAAACCAACTATATTTTTAAAACTTCAAAATCTTAATTAATAAAAAGTTTATTAATTTTTTCGAAAGACATTGCAAAAAATGTTTTTAATAAACTTTTTATTAATTAAGATTTTGAAGTTTTAAAAATATAGTTGGTTTCAGGAAACCTTAATCTGTGAGTTTGTTTTTGTTTGATTACAAAATATGAAAAATCAAAAACACCAGCACGAGTTAAAGACGTAAAACATTTAAATTTTTTGGTTTTCAAAAATTTAGTTTTTTCTCATTATTTCATAAACTAAAAAAGATATAAATTTATTTCTTAAAGAAAAAAGATGCGCCTTTCCATTTTCCACAAACTTCGGTAATTCAAATTGCAATTTGTAATACTTTCAAAAATTGACCAAGTGGACAAAACTTAAACGCGAGAATCCACGCGTATCCCCTTTTAGATGCCGTCCCCTCAATTAAATATATTGTCGGTTGAGAGCAGAAAGGTGCCAATTCAGACTAGTCGTGAAAAACGTGCTGTTTCAAAAAACACATGAGAAACCTGTCATTTGAGCTGAGATTTGGAAAACATGCCAACTCCGAATTGACGTTCATTTTTTTTATTTGAAGTACAAAAGAGAGAAGCTACCCATCAAATAATAAATAATCAACACAGGAAAAAAAGTCTGACTCCGTTTATACCTTAAATTCTGCCCATGTATTTAACATAAGTCTGTCCTTGTTTAACGGGACTGACTCCGTTTACACGTCAAATTCAGCCTCAAAAATAGGCTGAAAGTAAGACCTTTTTTTAGTGTGAACAAATTAATTCAATAAATCAGTCAAAAATGTTCATTTTTCAAAAAAATAACAATTATGAAAAATGCAACTAGAAAAATCATTTTTGTAATGAAGCTGAAGCTGGCACCCAGTTATCAGCACCCACTTATTTTTTCAAAATTTTATGTTGTCAATAAAACAAAAGAAAACCATAGCTGAGAAAATCAAATGGCTCTAACAGAATGTATATTCTTCAAAGGTTATACATTTAAAACAATTGAATACAAATCAATAAAAAAAAATTCTAAAAGGATTTTCATTTCTGATGCAGAGAAAAATAATAAAATAAATAAAGAAAAAGCATAATAATTACATATAATTAAAAAAAAATTTAATTTATTATTTATTAATACACTATTTTAAAGTAAATGTAGATAATAGAAATGAATTTTAAAAGTAAAACAAAGCTAAATTTATAAGGGAAATAAAGTTTTAAGAAAAAAAGGATAATTTTGTTCAAAAAATTTATTCACACTGAAAAAGGTTAGAATTTGATAATTCCTTGTTACTGTAACTAACCGACATTAGATATTTCTCGTATACGGTAAGCAGATTTTGTATTAAATTTAATTATTTTATATAAGAACATTTATATAATAAATAAATAATATATTATTAATTAGTAATGAAGAAAACTTATTTATTCTACTGACAGTACAAAATCGTGCTTACCGCAACCAAGAAATATCTAATGTCGGTAAGTTAGAGTAACAAGGAATTATCAAATTTACTTTAAAATAGTGTTACATTAATAAAAATGCTTTAAAAGTCACCTCGTATACAAGCATCTATACACTTCTCATTACGGAAAAGGCTCGTATGAGAGATTTCTCATATTTCTCATACGAGCTTGCGTGCTCGTATACGAACTCCGCTGTCTGTGTATCGAATTTTTTTTACTGGGAAGGCAAAGTTAGTAAATTTTGCCAAAAAAAGAATATCTATTTTCTTATAAGAGAAATAAAAATCTCGTAAGAGTTTATAGAGCTAGCTAGATTTTGTCTTATCTCGAAATTTATCAAACCCCAGCAGTTGCTATATAGTATAGCATATATAAAAAGTATGAGAAATTTTCCATCTTAGATTTAATTTTTTTCTTCTTCTTTTGTTTTCAACGCGGTAGGACAATAGAAATTCGTTTAAAATGCGATTTATATTCGTATAATGAAATAAATATCGATATAAATTCCGTGTGAGTGAGTGAGTGTGTAAAATTAAAGTCAAGCTTCTGGGCAGGGTTGGGCGCGTAAAATACCTCAGGTAAATTACATGGATTTTTACAGTAAAATACCTCGTATTTTACTTCAAAAGTTTTATACACAATGTATTTTTTGGGGGAGGGGGGTAAAATACGTATTTTACCTATGTAAAAAACCAAGTATTTTACGTCAAAAACCTCGAGTGACGCGTCACTTCCCAACACTGCTTCTGGGGTTGAAAATATAATCGCACGCGGAAAATCTATACACGGGGGTTAGTGATATATACGAAGGGCATCGTCGTCGGCGTTATGGTGAAAGTGAAGGGTGGCAGACACGAGGGCCATAAAGTTCTTTTTTTTATGTTCTTTCTCACTTCGTTCAATATTATATTTTCTCTTTTCGAAACTCTTCTTTTTCATTCTTGTTGTCTACCTCATTGTTCAATACAATTTCACGTCACTCTTCTTAATTTTTCAAGGCAAAAATTTTATTTATCATCATTTCTGATCCTTATAATAATGTCCTATATTACTTTTGTGTAAAAAAAGAATTGTTTATTTATTTGAAATTTATTTTAATTGAAAACATATTTTATCATAACTAATATTATTTGACATATTTTTTTTGCAAAATATCATAGCCTACAATCAGATGATCATACCCCAACGGGAAGTTGCCAATGGTAACCAATATTAGTTGCCAAGGAATTGCCAAGGAAACAAAATCGATTTTCAAAAGCTTGATTTTTTATTGGCAGCCAACAAAAAACCAAGGTTTTGAAAATTGATTTTTTTTAATTATTAATTGAAATTTATTTTTAAAAAATATATTTTTCAAAAATATATATTTTTTTAAATTAATAGAAATAAAACGTATTAATTTAATTTTTCACCTCTGGTAAAACAAAGGTGAAAGACTGATAAAAATTCCCTCACCGTATCTCACAGTGGAGGGATGTCTGTGAATGTCTTTGCGAGAGAGGAGCAGGTACTTATAGAGCCAGTGTAACAGGTCACAAGCGAGAAGAAATCACTAGCATGCACTCTGGCGGCGCTTGTCGGAACTATTTTCTGGCGCGCATGCATATCCTGACATTCTCGGCACAGCGCTTGGCAACCAACGTTGCGCCACTTCCGACAAGCGCCACCAGAGTGCATGCTAGTGATTTCTTCTCGCTTGTGACCTGTTTCACTGGCTCTATAAGTACCTGCTCCTCTCTCGCAAAGACATTCACAGACATCCCTCCACTGTGAGATACGGTGAGGGAATTTTTAACATTCTTTCACCTTTGTTTTACCAGAGGTGAAAAATTAAATTAATATGTTCTATTAATTTAAAAAAATATATTTTTTTAAAATAAATTTTTGAAAAATATATTTTTTAAAATAAATTTTAATTAATAATTAAAAGAATAAATTTTCAAAACCTTGGGTTTTTGTTGGCTGCCAATAAAAAATCAAGCTTCTGAAAATCGATTTTGTTTCCTTGGCAATTCCTTGGCAACTAATATTGGCACGATGCTTGACTACCGATCATTGGCAGTGCCGGTCTTAGGGGGGGGGGGGCTAGGTCGGGCACCGCCCGAGGGCGCCTGTGAATTTGGGGCGCCTAAAAAGATATTTGTATTTACATTTTGACTTAAAAAAGGTTATGATCCAAAAGCTTTGAACGTTTAAATGAATGAATAATTTTTTATTAGAAATATTTTTATAAATTATTGTTTGCAATAAAAATTAAAAACTTAATTTTTACACTTAGAAAGTTTATAATTAATTTTTTTATAGTGACACAATATTATTATTGTAACAAAAATTTAAATTGAAGAAGAAATAGATAAATTTCGTTCATTTGAACGTTTAGAACTTTAGAATCGTAGAAGGTTAAAAAAACAAAATCATTTTAAAATTCAATAGGAGATTTATCATCAATATAAAGGCATCTAAATCCCAAGAATTAGCAATAATGATTCGTTAAAATTTATTTTAAAAAGATTCGTCAAGTTGTGAGATGTAAGTAATAAACTATTGAGTAAATTTTGGACTAATATAACTTATAGCATAATCTATAATATTGCTTTATTTTTCTCAAATTCGTGCCCATGCATGGAGCGCCTGTGGCAATTTGCCTGACGGCGTAAGGAGGGCTAGGACCGGCACTGATCATTGGCAGTAGCGTAACCATCCCAAGCAAAAACCAATGGTGGTCCAATGATGGTTGTCATTAATGTTCCAATAATGGAACGGAGTTCGCCAAGCATGGCCCATTATTGAACCAATCGTTTACTTCCCATTGGGACCAGACACTATAGTGCTTACAATTAAATACGTTTATCAAAGAGTACTTTATGTTTTATACATGTTTTAGTGATAAAAGTATGTGCTTTAAATAATTATTGAATTTGAGTAGTGTAGAATTATAAAAGTCGATTTCAGTATTGTTCGAGAAATTATTATTAAACAAACTAGTCATTCGATGTAAGGGAGAGTGATAACTGGCAGAGGTCGAAGGCAAAGTTGAGACAAATGTTTGGTTAAATCTGGCATTCAATCGTGGTACTTTGAAATCTAGACGTTCAATTAATTGTGGGGAGTTGATGATGCTATTTATTAAAGTTTATATGCATTGAATAAGAACGCGTCTATTTTGAAGAGTTGTAACATTGAATTTCTTGCAAAGCTATTGAGCTTTACAAGGAATTCAATGTTAGCACGCGTAAGCACGGTAAGCACGCTGAAGATATTGGTGCCCAATGAGAAAAAAACCATTGGCGCATTAATGGCTCAATAATGGGAGCCACCATTCCATTATTGTCCCATTATTGGCACCCAATAATGGACCACTAATGGTAAAATCGTGGGATGTCCACGCCGATGCCAATAATTGGCAACCATTATTGGGCCAATAATTAAAAAACCATTAAGCCATTAAAAAACCATTAATAAAAAAAATTTTTTATTAACTTTTATTAAATAATAAATTTATTTATTTATTAATTATTTTATTTATTACTATTATTTATTATTAAAAATATTAATTTTTTTAATTAATTATTATTTTATAGAAATGGTTATTATTTTCTATCACATCGAAATGTAAATAACCCTTTCGTTCAGAGTCTAAAAATTATTTACCTCACATCCATCAGTGCAAAAATAGGAGAGGACGGGCAGAATAAAATTCCACAAATATTCGTGAGAATGCTGCCTCCTTATATACTTTTCAAGTTTCATGTTAGTTGCGAGAGAGTTTGATGCAACACCTCCTGCAGAGCGTTGAGCGAACTACATACAATTACTTACCGACGCTGCAGAAATTATCATGTAGTAAGTATGTAGTTTGCTCAACGCTCCGTAGGAGGTGTTGTTTCAAACTCTCTCGGAACTAACATGAAACTTGAAAAGTATATCGACGCCCCCCGTTCATATAATGCTTATTAAAAAGCGAATGCAAGATCATTCTTATTCACTTTTTGGTGCAACATAATTCTTATTCGATTTTCCGTGCAAGAAAAGTCTTATTTAAAATTGTGTGCAAAACAATTGCCACTGACAAAACACTTAATGTAACCCTAAGGCCCGTTGCACACTGGCCGATTCGTGTCGGCCGACTTTTTGTCGGTCGACAGAATGTCGGTCGAGCGAGGTTTGCACACTGGACGATTTTTGTCGCCCGACCCTTCGTCTTTCGACTATCTTAATATAATAATAATTATAATACTTAATACTATTAATTAATTTTACATTAATTACATAATTACATTAATTGAACAATTGTTTTAGTAAAAAATATTTAATAAATTAATTGAATCAAATTATGTAAATAAAAATAATTTTTTTAATTAATTAAATTGTTTAAATAAAAGATATTAAAAAATAAATAATTAATTAATTTCATTATTTAAATAAATCATATTTAACAAATTAATTTATTTCATTTTCTTTGATTGTTGTTCTAAAAAAATGGTTTAATTTTCATTATTCTAATACTTAATTCTGAAAAACTACCGACGACGGACGACAAATTGTCGTCCAGTGTGCAAGCAACCATTGATTTCAATGCGCGACTGCATCGCCGACATTCACCGACTGTCGTCCATTCCAGTCGATTTGGACGACAACCAAACGACATTTTGTCGTGTCGTTTTAAAATCGGCCAGTGTGCAAGCGCCCATGCTCTTCTTCAGTTAACTGAAAAATTTTTGTTGGCCGACTTTTTGTCGGCCGACACAAATCGGCCAGTGTGCAACGGGCCTTAGTCTTCCTTTTAATATTAAATTACAATTAAATATCTGAGAATTTCAGTGCGCATCTATTATTATAAGAAACTTTAAACATGGATTCTCTCTTACGTATTAAGAAATATTTTTTTAGCAATTGTAATTAAAAATTATATTGAAATGAAAATTTTATAAAATTCATAGTGTAAGCTAATTTCAGATTGTACTTTTTTGCATAGAATTTTGAATAAACATTTTATTGCATGGAAACTTTAATAAGAATTGTTTTGCACTAAAAATTGAATAAGAATGATCTTGCATTTGTTTTTCTATAAGCATTATATGAACGGGAGGCGTCGATAGGATAAGGAGGCAGTATTCTCACGAATATTTGTGGAATTTTATTCTGCCCGTCCTCTGCTATTTTTGCACTGATGGATGTGAGGTAAATAATTTTTAGACTCTGAACGAAAGGGTTATTCACATTTCGATGTGATAGAAAATAATAACCATTTCTATAAAATAATAATTAATTAAAAAAATTAATATTTTTAATAATAAATAATAATAATAAATAAAATAATTATTAAATAAATAAATTTATTATTTAATAAAAGTTAATAAAAAAATTTTTTTTATTATTTGTTTTTTAATGGCAGCCAATAATGTGCCAATAATGGTTGCCAATTATTGGCATCGACGTGGACATCTCAAGATTTTACCATTAGTAGTCCATTATTGGGTGCCAATAATAAACCTAGAGAAAACCAATGGCTTCCAATATTGGGCCATAAATGCACCAATGGTAGACTAATGGCTATTTTCCATTGGGTGATGTCGAAGAAAATAGCAGTATTTTAAGAAACGGTTTTGTATTTTCTCAAGGTACTATAGAGTACCTTGAGGTACTCTATAGTAGAGAATATAGATCCTTTTCGAAATGCGGATCCCATATATGTGGTACATATTTAGTTTCAGATCGAAAAAGTGAATTAAAAAGGACTTTAACCCTCCGTCACACACCTAGGGAGGGATTCCCTCTAAGGTTTCAGTATTTTTTAAATAACTTTTGTTTTCCTCATTGCAAAATAAAATCAGTTTCTATACCTTTTGACAATTTATTCCTCAACACATTTCTAAAAAAACATTTAGTTTAAACATAATTAATATTTAATTATGAAGCTTCAAAGCCAGAAAAAACTCGAAAAAGTGAGGTTATGTTAAATAAAAAAATCAAGTTTTCAAAACATTTTTTGTTCCACTGTTGGTTAATGACAAAATTACACAGAAAAAAATTCGAATGGTAAAAACAACCACATTTGTGTAGTCAGAAAAAAAGTAGTTAATACTACCATATTCAGCAGCATTTTAACTACACTTCCTCAGTTAGTGGAACCAAAATGAAGTAGTTGGTTTTATGTACACTGAGAAAAATAGAGTTTGAAAAACTGGGAGTCAATATTGAAAAAACTGGACTCAGTCCAGTAAAAGTACATTAATTCATTTCCATCAAGCATCTTAGGGTGTTGCGTATAGTGTATAGAGGGCCTTAGTTCTAAATGTCACTGTAAAGAGCATTGAAACACAGGCGAAGATTATAAGGCGCGCTGCAGTGTGCATAGTAGAGAAACTGGACTCAGTCCCCTACTTCGAAATTTTCACAATAAAGGAACGCAGGCGCGGAACCTGTCAAAATAAATGGCCGATGCGACGCGAAACGAGTGTTTCCTTGTATTCACTTCGTCAATTTTATATAAAAAAAACAATAACCAATCATTAAAAAAAAGAAAAATGTGTTAAATGCACTCTTTATATATTCATATTCCTTAATTCACAAGTTTTATTCTTCCCACATCTTCATACTTACAATTAACAACTAAATGCATCGGAAAATCTTACAATCATACGGGATTGAACATCTACCTAACCATACAACTAAATATACGCATAATTATAAATCGCACGCTTTTACATTAAGCCTCTCGGCTACGCAATCGATGGGGGAAATTTCCTATTTAAGAAACATCCCTTACCAATGAAATAAATTAGAATATGCGTCGATTTTACTTTGTAATTAATGTAAGTATGGATGTCAACAATATTCATAATATTGAATAAATAATATTGTCAACTAGTTTAAATTTCATACGGTTATTAGAATTTAATAATAAATAAATAAAAAACATTAATTTTTTCTTAATAACCTTGAAACCTTTTTTAAGTTTGACAGTCCTCATGGTAAATTTGATTATTCTTTTTTTCCGTGTACAAAATAGTGAATTGACCTTGAATGAAATGTATAATTAATTATTCTCACTGCATAAATCATTTTTCCATTTTTCTCCGTGTAGTTAAAATAACTACTTTACGTAGTTGAAATAACTAACAGATGCTTGTAAATGGCTCAACTATAGTGTAGTAGTAAAAACTATTGTTAAAAATAGTTCATTTTACGATTGTGGTAGCAAAAATAACTATTTTGTATTAGTTGCAAACAAAATGAGACTTACTGTTTTTATATAGTAAATACAACCTCTGAAAGTTGTTACTTTTATGATTTATGTAGTTAAAACAACTATTTCTTACTAGTTGCAGAGAAAGAAAGAAATTTACTGTTTTCATATATTAAAATCAATTGTTGAAAATAGTAATTTTTACTATTTATGCAGTTGAAAAGATCATTTTTTTTCTACAGAGAAAAAACGTGAGTGGTAAAAACATCCACATATGTGCAGTTAAAAAAAATGTAGTTAAAACTACCACATTTAGCAGCATTTTAACTAAACTTCCATAGTTAGTGGAACTAAAATTGAATAGTAGGTTTTATGTAGTTAAAATTACTACTACACGTTATGATTGTGAATAACTCAACAATAGTGCAGTAGTTAAAAGTACTGTTAAAAATAGTTATTTTCGAAATTTCTGTAGTAGAAATATCCATTTCTTGCTATTTGCAAAATAAATGAAAATTTACTGTTCCGAAGAGTAAAAACAACCGCTGGAATTTGTTATGTTTGTGTTTAATGTAGTTAAAAGAACCAATTCTTACTATCTTTTAATAATTTATCTCTATGGTGGTAAGAAACATTTATTTTTATAACTACAAAAGTCACACTGAAAAAAAAACTAGTAGATTTGACTACTTCTTAACTACTCTACGTAATTCAATAGGTCCTCAACTGAATTCAAATAGTTGTACTAACTATCATAAAAGCAGTTAAGACAACTAAGAATGTAGTTGGTTGAATGTGATTTAGTAGTTTATTTGACTAACTTTAAAGTAATTATAACAACTAAGATTTTGGTAGTAGATTTTACTACTTAAGTAATTCGATAGGCTTTAACGACATTTTTGTTGTAAAATTAACTATTATTTTGTTTTTAAATCTACTACTTTAAGTAGTAGATTTTACTACCTAAAGTAATTCGATAGGCTTTAACGACATTTCTGTTGTAGAATTAACTATTAAAAGTAGTTAATGATCTGTTTTATAAAGTAAAAATTAACATCTTTTTGTTTTTGTCAGCAACTACTTAAAAGTAGTAGAATTATTTATTATTATTTATTAATTATTATTATTACTGAAATTCATTTTTTCATCTCCTCTAGCATTCCTATTGGTCACATATACTTTATAATTTTCAACACCTATGTACATAATGGAGAAAAATCCTCAAACGCCGGGGTTTGAACGCACGACCCTAACATTCGCAAACCGATAACCTAACCACCTAACCACGCTCGCACGCTACGATGGTCTGCATGAAACCTGATGACATTCTTGACATAGATCAACCGACAACTGTAGTTCATTTTACAATGTAATGTAGTAGTATTTACTACTTTTACTAGTTCTTTTATCTTCTTTAAATTCTTATTTCTGAACTTTGCTTTATTTAAAAATGCTGTTCAATCCTTTCTAATTACTTTAAGTAGTACAATCTACTACTCAATGTAGTAAAACTTAAGTTCAAAAAGTTAAAATTATCTATTATTTTCTCACCAAAACTACTGCATTGTGTAGTAGATTTTGCTACTTAGAGTGGTTCGATAGGCTTCAACAATATTATTCATTTATTTTTATTACTCTAATGTTGTAGTCAAATCAACTACTATAACTACATAAAAGTTGTAAAGTCTATTACACGAAAAAGGTTTGACTAATAAAAAAATTAGTTCCCTCTACTACTTTACGATAGTCAGTTGTGCAAGTCACGTGTTGTTTCAAATTCAACCGTATAAATTCTTTAATTCAACAATTTGGTGTTAACTATATTAAAGTAGTAAAATTTACTAGTTGAGAAAGTGTTACGTTACTTACAAAAGTAGTCCCTTTTACTACTTTCTATTTATTACTATAAAATTGTTAAATTTACTACTTATGAAATGTTGAGTAAACTATTATCTTAGTTGTTCTTACTATCGCTGTACCGCACTGTAGTCAATTCTACAACTTACCTGTTGTTAAAATTTAACTACATATATTAGTAGAATCAACTACTATTTATCAACTACATAAAAATAGTTAAATTAACTACGCAAACCGGGTTAGACTAACTAAAAAAGTAGTTGTTTTTACTACTTTTCACTTAACTACCCAAAGGTAGTTGAATTTGTCAGCCTAATTTTTTTCAGTGCATAAAAGTAACAATTTTTATGTTATTTTTACTATATGAAAATAGTAAGCTTAATTTTTTTATAACTAGTAAAAAGTGGATAATTTTACTACAGAAATTCTGAAAATAACTATTTTCAACAGTACTTTTAACTACTGCACTATCGTTGAGTCATTTAAAATCATATGCTGGCTACATTTCAACTAAGTCCTTGAGCTTAAGGGGAGACCCCACCTTAATTTTGACCCCTTTAAAATAAAATTATTAAACAAGGTAATATTTTTTTTCTTGCATCATTTTTGACCTGAAAACATATAAGATGGTCAAAAATATTTAATTTTAATTTTTGAAGAGGTTAGAATTTTTTTCTTCTGACCTATTGCATATTATTGCAAATCCATGCGAGAAGTTGTTTAGAATAGTAAAATATGCATGGAAAAAAAATTTCGAAGATGTGCATTCGTGTAATTAATTTTTATTTTTGAGACCGAAAATTAATTTTATTAATTTTATAATTTAGAATAATTTACTACACATTTGTAAGTTTGTGTTAAAACTAAATTTTTGTTGATTCCTTTGTTTATGTTGTAATGTTGCTTATTTTACAATGTGGTGAGGGATTCCCTCTAAACGTGTGTTACTTATTGCATTTAACATTTTACAAGTAATAATTTTTTAATAATTTTTTATTCATAGTAAGAAGTATAATAGTATTTTAATAGGAACCAAATTATTATTGAGATTAAAGTTTAAATTTTGTTTATAATTTTAATTTGTTTAAATAATTTATTATTTACAAAATTAGAGAATTGTGTTAAATTATTATTAAATTTAATAAAAATAAAAATTAAAAAACTGAAAAGTAAAATATTAATTTTTTCAATAAATTTATATTTATAAACATTCATAAACTTTTCTTATAATTTTTTTCAAGTTTATGTCAAAAAAGCAATGTTGGCAAAGAGCGTTGTGAACATTTTTTCTATACTCAGCCAGCACTTTTTGCCGTGGCTTGTCCAAGCTTTGGCGAAACAAAAATTCTGTACTGCGCCAGCACTAATTGTCGAGGCTCGGCTAGACTACGCCGAACAATCGTCTGAGTACTAAGCCAGTGGTGAACATCGGCACTACACTGGCATTTCCCATTGGGGCATGACGATTTCTGACAAAAATCCTGTATAATATTCGATAGACCTTATTTCATTTGTCAAAACTTCTTTTTCATGTAATTTTTTTTTATAATAATAAGAATGTGTAAAAAATTGTTTATAAACACAATGTTTTTTCAATTAATGTTAATGAATGAAAATAATAATTAATATGAAGATGGAAATAAGAGAATGATTAAAAAAATGGATTTCATAATATATAAATTTTTGTTGAACCGAAATAATTTCGAAGAGAAACTTTGTTTCGATAAATTTTTGTTAAATGGAATTATAGTTTAGCAAAAATTTTAGAGGTAATAAATAGTTTATAATGGAAAGTTCACATTTATTAAAACTTGCATATTTCAAAACTTAAATTATATAAACGAATTTTCACATTACAAATTTTTTAAATAATCTAAATTTTATGTGACGGAGTTTACATTAGATCGAATTTTAATTTATCGACATTTTTATTTTCTGGAATATCTAATCGAATTTTTAATAGACAAAAAATTATATAATGAATTCCTTCTTAACCTAATTTTTATTTCATCCAAATATTATTCAAAGGAAAGTTAATTTGATCGATTTTTTATGTTTCAGATTCGTTGTCTAATGGAAATCCAATGAACAAAATTTTTGTTTAGTGGAATTTCCATTTTTCAGAATGTTCAAATGCTATAAATTTAATTTGTAGAATTTTTATGTTGCCGAATTGTCATAAATATTAATTTCTACATTACCAACATTTGAACACATGAAACTTAATATCACCGAAACTCAATTTGTCCTACCTTTTTCCATTAGTAAGACAAGGACAACAATGGAAGAAAGTAGGACAAATTGAGTTTCATGTGTTTAAATGTCGGTAATGTAGAAATTAATATTAATGACAATTCGGTCACATAAAAATTCTACAAATGAAATTCATAGCATTTGAACATTCTTAAAAATGGAAATCCCACTAAACAAAAATTTTGTTCATTGAATTTCCATTAGACAACGAATCTGAAATAACTATAACATAAAATAGTAATTTTTGCGAAAAGCTATTTTTGCGAATAGTAATTTTTGCGAAAAGTCATTTTTACGAATTGTCATTTTTGCGAAAGGTCATTTTTGAGAAATGTCATTTTTGGGAATTGTCACTTTTGCGAATCGCCATTTTTACGAATTGTCACTTTTGCGAATCGACATTTTTACGAATTGTCATTTTTGCGAATAGCCATTTTTGCGAAAAGTCATTTTTACGAATTGTCGTTTTTGCGAATTGTCATTTTTGCGAAAAGCTACACGGGGAAAAATGGAAAAATGATTTATGCAGTCAGTGTAGTACTCCTTTATAGAATGATATGTGACAGGTACACACCACACGGAGAGAAATTTCCAATAAAAATTACTGTGCTTGTCACCTGAAAGTATGTGCAAAATGTTTTTACTGAACTATTTGTAACGGAAGAATAGAAATATTGACTTGTGCACAATTTTATTTCATATGGAAAACAGTTTTATTTTCAAAATGGCCTCGGAATATTTCTTTGAAAGCACTGTAAAAATTGCTGAACCAGGACTTTCTAATTTGGTCCTAAGCAAAATATATTAACCGTACCATGAAATAGTCATGCGCAGGTTAATAAAATAGACTGTGCTCCCCACAAATTTTTACTGTGCTGCCTGCATGAAGTCAAGTTGAAGAAGGCCGATGATACCCGAAGTATCACAAACATCCATTTAATATTGCTACGATTGCTACTGTCGTACTTTCCTCACCTGTTGGCAAGGTAAATTTTTGCGACGTTTTCGATTTTATGTTTCAATTAGTGATATAAAGAAATATTGGAAATGAAATAATTTTTACTGTCCATGATTTCACTTAACCTAGAAATTTTGAAATTAAACTTGTGTGCCTTGTAGGCAATGCGTTTACTATGGAATTTCAACTTAACCTCAAATATTGATTTGATAATATCATGATATACATGGAATATAATAATCGCGTCACATGTAAAACAAATAAATATTAACAGTAATTAATTAACAAACATTATTTAATTTATGTTAATTCATTACATGAATTGTAAGAAAACACGGAGAAAAATGGAAAAATGATTTATGCAGTCAGTGTAGTACTCCTTTATAGAATAATATGTGACAGGTACACACTATAATATTAGAAGTTTCATAGCTGAACAGTTTGGGACTCAACACAAGTTATCCCATTCATCAGCTTAAACAAGACTGTTTATATAGTCTAAGAGGGAATAAGAGTATAAAAAATTGGAATGAGAAATTACTTTCTCATGTAATTATTAAAAGAACGCGGCAGTGTACAAAACACAAGTCAATAATAGAAGCGAATATTGAACAAATAGTACTAAGTCCAGTTCTTTCGAAAAATGAACGCCGTGCACATAAAGTAGATACCTACTCGAAAACCACAAGTTATTCTCTCTCTCTCACACTAATGGTCGTTCACTTATCTTACCGTTTCACTTACTCTTACTACTCTCAACTATTATGCAGTGCAGTTAAGTTCATTAAATTATTAAATATTGCTGTGAGAATAATTAATTATACATTTCATTCAAGGTCAATTCACTATTTTGCACACGAAAAAAAAGAATAATCAAATTTACCATGAGGACTGTCAAACTTAAAAAAGTTTTCAAGGTTATTAAGAAAAAAATTAATGTTTTTTATTTATTTATTATTAAATTCTAATAACCGTATCAAATTAAAACTAGTTGACAATATTATTTATTCAATATTATGAATATTGTTGACACCCATACTTACATTAATTACAAAGTAAAATCCACGCATATTCTAATTTATTTTATTGGTAAGGGATGTTTCTTAAATAGGAAATTTCCCCCATCGATTGCGTAGCCGAGAGGCCTAATGTAAAAGCGTGCGATTTATAATTATGCGTATATTTAGTTGTATGGTTAGGTAGGTGTTCAATCCCGTATGATTGTAAGATTTTCCGATGCATTTAGTTGTTAATTGTAAGTATGAAGATGTGGGAAGAATAAAACTTGTGAATTAAGGAATATGAATATATAAAGAGTGCATTTAACATATTTTTCTTTTTTTTAATGATTAGTTATTATTTTTTTAATATAAAATTGACGAAGTGAATACAAGGAGTTTCGCGTTTCGCGTCGCGACGGCCATTTATTTTGACAGGTTCCGCGCCTGCGTTTCTTTATTGTGAAAATTTCGAAGTAGGGGACTGAGTCCAGTTTCTCTACTATGCACACTGCAGCGCGCCTTAGGCTGCGGTTACACCTCTGCAGGCAGCCTGCCTGCCTGCAGGTTGTCATGGTAACGTACAAGAGTAAGAGAGTCAGTGACTTCAAACTTCTCCCTTACTCTCGTTGCTCCTGCCTGCGCAGGCAGGCAGCCTGCAGAGGTGTAACCGCAGCCTTATAATCTTTGCCTGTGTTTCAATGCTCTTTACAGTGACATTTGGAACTAAGGCCCTCTATACACTATACGCAACACCCTAAGATGCTTGATGGAAATGAATTAATGTACTTTTACTGGACTGAGTCCAGTTTTTTCAATATTGACTCCCAGTCTTTCAAACTCTATTTTTCTCAGTGTATTTTTGCGAAATGTCATTTTTGCGAATCGCCATTTTTACGAATTGTCACTTTTCCGAAAAGTCTTTTATACGAATTGTCATTTTTGCGAAAAATGCTATAGTGAATCTATATATAGGGGCCGTTTATAAACTACGTCACGCCTTAGAATTCATTGTTTGTGACGTTCTGTAGAAAAAATAGCGCTAAAGCATGTAAAATTTGTGACGTCGGAAGGGGGGGGTGGAAAAATTAGTCAAAATAGTGTGACGTAGTTTATGAACGGCCCCATACATACAAGTTTACTATAGTAATTTTCGCAAAAATGACAATTCGCAAAAATGTCGATTCGCAAAAGTGACAATTCGTAAAAATGGCGATTCGCAAAAGTGACGATTCGCAAAAATGACAATTTAGTGAATGTTAATTTTGGTACTTTCTATTTGCAAACTTGAAAATTTTAAAAATTAACAAAATGGCGACCGTTAAATTTTTTTGGTCGCCATTTTGAATTATAAAATTTTAACCAAATATTCTAACTCAGCGACCCCAAAAACCTCTAAATGAATATTTTTATTCAGTTATTTTTAGTATTTTTAGTTTTCGATTTTTTGAAAAATGGCCGCCATTTTGTTAATTTCCAAAATTTTCAAGCTTACAAATAAAAAGTAGGTACCAAAAACACTACTAATCATCGAAAAACATAAACATGCAAAATATATAGGTATATATATGCCGATACATTACTCAAAATAATGAGATTTGTTATTTTCTGAAAAAAATTATTGCAACTTCCAAATAGTTTTAGCGGACTACTAAAATCAAGAAAAAAATTGAAAAATATTTATTTTTGCAAAAGTTAGAAAGATTTGAAAATAATTTGTCAGCTGTTTAGCTATAAATTCACGATATGTCCTAAAACTTTCAAACACTCATAACTCAACTAAAAATTTTTTTTTTTGCTAAATTAAAAAATACGTGTCTTTTTATTTGTCCTAAAGAACAAGAAAAATTACTTTTAACTTGATTTAGAATTTTTAACCTATTCGCCCTGCATGAATTGAGATAGAATCAGCCACATATTAATTATTATTATTACTTTATGGTACATTCAACATATTTTTTCGATTTACCTATCGCAATTTTATTTACATTAACTTGAAATTTCTCACGCTTGGGGATTCTAACCTACACCTATCTAACATTATATCGCACCGAAATCGAATACACTAACCACTATACCACGCTCGCATGGGAGTTCAAATTCATAATAGAATAATTTATGAAGTGCTACGAAAAGAAATGCCAAGAAACTAACTCATCAGTGTTAATTTTAATATTGAAACAAGATAACTAATATAATACTAGTAAATTTTTAAAAACAAATTGACTGCAGAATTAAATATTTTATTTACCCTGAATAAAAAGTGGGACCGATTTCGGACTAATCCGGAATTTGTTCGCAACAGTACGGTTTATTGTAGAGTTTTTTTACCATGAATTAAGATTGAAATCAATACCGTTTTTTATAACTATTGAATCCGTAATTAGTCCATTTTAGTCTGCAGTTAGTCAGATCATATGCGACTAGTAAATGCAGAAGTAATCCGGTTGGTTTAACCAGTGAATGCGCAGCTAATCCGAAACAGTCTGCTTGTGGACAGGTTTTTGGCGCTCAGAATTTGTCCGGATAAGTTCAAACTCAATTCGGTTTGTGTATAACCAGTGAATCCGGAATTAGTCCGATCTAGTCCGAAGTTTGTCTGATAATACGCAACTTGCAAATGTGAAATTATTAAATCCGGAATTAATCTGGTATTGGTCAGGTTTTTGTCTTACGAAATTATAATTATAGTTTTTTTACGCAGCAGCAGTGCCACTGTGTGATAGGTGTCGTGCTAAAATGTGAAACGGATTTTGACTGTGGCTTGAGGTAAGGATGTTGTACTTCAAATGCTACTGTTTAGAAGTACAGTATCTGTCGGTCGCTATGAAACAGATCCTGTACTAATTAGTTCGTACCGCCGCCGCGCTGCTTGAGCATAGTATCTGAACTATGAATGACACCAGGGAGTAAGACTAAGGAGACTGAACTAATGCTATGGAAGTGAAACCATTCGTCGCATTGAAACTATACGTAAGACCGAAAATTATGGTTTTCGCGCATGCGCACACGCAATATATTTGTCTCTGTCTTTCTCAGTAACTCAGATGACTAAGAAAATCATGACTGGCTACAAGTTGAGAAGGTTATGTTTAATGTTTTTGAATGTTGTGCGTTTCAGGAATATTATTAATAATAACTATTAATAAATTGAAAAAAAATTAATTTAATAAATATATATGTGTATACAAAAATATATACTAAAGAGGGTATATTTTTCAGTGATAAGTAATATATTAATAATATAATGAAATATTTATAAATGTTCAGAATAAATTTTTGTGGTATATAACTACAAAGTGTTTTATTCTTTGTGGAAACAATTAAACAATTTATAAATAAATAATATATTTACGAAATTTGTATTTTACTTTAATTATATACTTTATAAATAAACAACTTTAAATGTCACATAAGACTTATCAATAAGTTAATTTATTCGTTTGTCGATCATTGTAATATGATGTTTTGCATCCTGGGATACAACAAACCATAATTTTGTAATTTTATTTTAAGAATCATGTGTCAAAACACAACCATAACCTATTGATATGTTTTTGTTTTCTCACTTGCTCATATTTTACGATATAAAAAGAGAGGGCAATATGCGCATATACTGCGCATGCGCGCAGAGCATAAGTTTTGTCATTCTGCGAGTATAGTTCCCCTACAGAAAAAGGTTTCATTTTTGAGAGACTTCACACACTCAGTTCAGTCTCCTTAGTCTTACTCCCTGAATGACACCAACTGAATAAAATTGAGCGGCTGGATCGTAGAAGAGCACGTAAATTTTTCTCGGCCGAAATCTACACCGAAAAAAATCTCGATGGTATTATTAACTATGACCCTATAGTTAATCTTAATCTAGTAAAAGTAATAAAGATTCCTAATCATTATGGTTAGGATCGCTACACTGTAAAAAATTTAGGGAGTTAACGGACTCGGGAGTTGGGAGTGAAATTTTTCGAGTTAAAAATCAACTCCAAAAGAGAGTTAATTTCTAACTCCCTTCATTCAACACCCGCGCGAGTTATTTTTTCCTTGTGGAGTTGCATTTGGGTGTGAAGTTTTAACTCTCTTTATTTAACTCCCCTGGCAATAACTCCCCAATGGGTGCTACTTTTATAGAATCCCCTGGGGAGTTAAAATTTAACTTCCTTTTTTTACAGTGTAGGTTGATTCCACAAATTTAAGCCTGGCAACAACAACCCTGCAAATCCTAGTCAAATTGACTAGGATTTTATATTAGTAATTTTGCCTATTTCCATAATGCGCACGCGTCTGCTTCTGTTCTAACAGTGTTTACCTCTATATCTTTCGCGTCATTTATCGTGATTTCGTAAAACGATTTTTTATCATTACTCGCGTCTATTTTTTGTACATAAAATGGAGTTCTTACGTACATCAAAATTGCTGGTTTCTCGGAACCTCTGGAAATATAGATAGTCCATGTTTCAGAAAGTAAACTATTTAATTATATTAGTCAATTCTTTCAGAATTTTTTGGTTAGGTTTCAATATAAATCGTCGAAATTTTTACGCACGTGGTGACAACATTTTTACTATTTTAATCGCGCAGTGTGTTTGAAAATTTACCTTTGCAATAATTTGTGTATTTAAATTTATTTTCATTTGAATGTCATAAATAATTAAAAATAAATAGTTTTTGACAAGTGTATAAAATTGTGTACTCGAAATGTATAAAACATCATCTGATTAAGTATTGTATTTTGACTCGAAAATCTAGTGTCTATTAAAAAATTAAAATACCAAGTCGTGTTTAGTGTAGTGGTTATCGTTCCGGGTTTCAAAGTGCGTATTCGTTAGGTTCAGGTGTTCGCGTCCCCCCTGCGTCAAATATTTATTTTATAAGTTTAAATTAATTCTAAGGTATATAAATACAAAGTCAAATATAAATATGTTCAAATACAATAATTAATTTTTTTCTTTTCCCCTTTTTTCTTTTAATTAGTTTTTCTCTTTTATTTGATAATAAGAATTTGATTAGCAATTTCAAATAATTATGATACACAGTGTAAATCTAATATTATTCTCCTAGTCAATTTGACTATTTTTTCCTGATTACATCGACTAATTTTCCTGGTCACTTTAACTATGCTTGAATCTTATTACTTTGACCAGGATTCAATAGTTGGCTCCTCTCGTAACTAGGAAACCTAGTCAATTCCTGGTAACGGGTCCTAGGCATTTTTTACGGTGTAAGTCCCCTGAACACTCAAAATTCAACTTCTGATTTTAAATATTTTAAATACACATCCTTATAGAAAATTTCATCCCGCATCTTTTTTTCTTATGAAATTTTTTTCTATCTATTTCCGTTTTCGAAATATTTGGGAAAAACTGTTTTTTTGAAAACTGTAAATTTAATGACATTTTTCACTTCAACTCGCGATATTTGACAATTTTAAAAATGTTTCAATGAAACAAAAAAGAAAATACGTCTTAAGGTATTCTACGAATGATAAAAAAAGAAAAAAGTGGTTTTGTTTATAAACAAAATTGTTATTAATTTTTTTCTTTATTAATGTAAAAATCACGAACTACAATCTTCACGGCTCTCGTTTAACGGGCGAATTTTGAGTAACAGAGAACTTTCAGTGAGAAAGTTGTTCATTATGATCCAAAAAAGTTTTCTGGAAAATCATAAGGCTAATAAATAATTAGTGTCGAAATGGTGAATGTTTAAAGTTGCTAGCGACCAAACGTATAGCACCCCAAGTGCGAAATTAAAAACGGCCCAAAACTGGCCCAGTGACGGCATAGTCAGTGCCTACTCTTGGCAGACAATAGTGGCCCGACTGTCGGGAGGTTAACCGCGGTAGGCCGTCGGCAGCTAATCATCGGCCGATTCTCGGTAAACATTAATGGCCCATTATTGGCTGCCATTACTCCCCAGTGTTGAAAAAATTAAAAAAAATATATTTTTTATTTAATTAACTAATTAATTCATAGTATTTATACAGTTTATTTCCCTAAATTAATCGCAAACTTACAAATATTTGAAAAATTCTTACCGCTCGCGGGGATCGATACCTGAACCTGACGCACCACAGCCTAACACTCTGACCACTCTGCTACTCTGACGTGAAGTCGATAATGCAAAAGGGTTCTTATAAGCTACACTACACTGGCCGATACTGTGCCATTATTGGGCCGAGCTACGTCCCAATATTGGCAATTATAATTTGCCATCATAGATACAAAATGATAGACATTAATGTGCCATTATTGAGCCAAGCTACGCCCCAATTCTGGCAATTACATTTTGTCATCAAAGATACAAAATGTTTGCCATTAAAGTGCCACTAATGTGTCATTAATGGGCCGATCTTCGTCACATCACTGGCAATTGAATTTTTCCTTTAAAGATTTATCAACTTTGCCAATAATGTGCCGTTATTGGGCCAAGCTACGTCCCAATTTTGGCAATTATAATTTGCCATCAAAGACACAAAATTTTTGCCATTAAAGTGCCATTAATGGGCCGATCTTCGTCACATCACTGGCAATTGAATTTTGCCATTAAAGATTGATCAACTTTGCCGTGAATGTGCCATTATTGGGCCAAGAGCTGGCCCAGTCTTAAAAAGTTCGAAAATCTGACCATCGGCGCCATCATTGGCCCATCAATGGGACGTTTTGAACACCAGTAATGGCCCAGTAACTACTGCCAATTCTCGGCAGACATTACTGGATCAATAATGGGCCGTTTTTGCAGTCTTGGCATTTCGCACTTGGGAATTTTGTTTATAAACAAAACCACTTTTTTCTTTTTTTATCATTCGTAGAATACCTTGCTTAAGACGTATTTTCTTTTTTGTTTCATCGAAAAAATTTTAAAATTGTCTTAAATATCGCGAGTTGAAGTGAAAAATGTCATTTATATAATACGTGCATATAAAGTGTCGTTTACGACGCATGGAAAGAGTGCCGTAAATCGCGTATTATAGCAGCCGATGCTATAAATAAGCGATAATGGCCAGGACGCATGCGCACTTAATGCTAGTTACTTTATATCACACTTTTATAACAGGATAGTTACATTATGACACACTTGTTAGAACTTTTATAACATACTAGTGACATTATACTACACTATTTGTTTCGTGTATTTTACACATTGCTTCCGACGCACCATCTGCCGAGAGGAATCTATTTCTCAAACTGTTCTGCAGATTAGGTTTCTTGTCTATGTTTATTGTCTATTTCTTATTAAATAATACAGTATTTTTTATTTTAACATATATACCCACCGAACCCCCCCGCGCGACAAAACGTTTTAGTACGTTTGAATGTATATCGGTTCGGATCGTCTGTGACAAAGTGTCTCCCCCCTCTCAGATAACCTCTAAACCACACTTTTTGCTCAGTTTTTGTAAAAACTATGCACTTATTATATAAAATAGTGTATGATACTCGTTCTCGAAAGCGGAGTTTATAGAAAAGCGACGTTATTGCGCCACTCATCTTCAGCTCGTGCAACACCACTCGCTTTTGATTCGTGGCGCTAACGTCGCCTTTCTATAAACTCCGCTTTCTCGAACTTGTATCATAATGTACTATAAATTGACAGTATTCAAAAAAACAGTTTTTTCCAAATATTTCGAAAACGGAAATAGATAGAAAAAAATTTCATAAGAAAAAAAGATGCGGAATGAAATTTTCTATAAGGATGTGTATTTAAAATATTTAAAATCAGAAGTTGAATTTTGAGTGTTCAGGGGACTTAGATTTCGAGCGAGAAAAATTTACGTGCCCTTCTACGATCCAGCCGCTCAATTAAGAACGGGCACTGACACGCATTTTACACGGCCGGTGTTTGTCACAGTACGGATTCTGTTTCTGTGCTTTTCTTCTCTCAGTGCAGTCAATCCTCCACAATAACGGATCAGCCCGAAATTTCCCCTTCTCCTATCCTTCACTTTGACTGTTGCCTGCGTCACACCCCCTAACTACTTTTTCAGGGCTGTACATATTGTTTGGGACACACTGGGAGAATTTTCATAGAAAAATGTTATGTGTGTATATTATTTATTTAAACGTACTAATTATGAAATTAATTAATTGTCCGTTTGAAAGTGTAAATAATATTCATATTAAAGTAATTGTGATATTAATTATTATAATAATTAATACAATATGTGTCACGCTCTGAGGAAAGGTACCTAAGAAGCAAAAAATTTGAGGTTATGTTTTTAATTTTTTGAGTAAAAATACAGAAAGAGAATCAATTATTATTAATTAAAAATTATTATATTAATATATAATTAAACTTTTTAATTATTTACATATTTAAATGAATAATGTAGTTAAAATAATATGCATTATCATTTAAATTATTTAATATAAGTATAAGCATTAAATAAATAAATTTATTTATTAATATTATATTATATTTATAAATATAATAAATTGATTTATTTGTATTTGCTTATTTTTTATTTCTATCCTCCCAAATAATACGACACTGAAACTTAATAAAATCAAGTAACGCCATCCCACCATTGTGACGGAGATTGGAACTAAACCGAACCGTCATTATAGAGGATTCTTTATTGTGAAAAACGTCATTGTGGAGGATTGACTGAATTTACAAATTCTTATAATAATAAGACTTATTTTCGGACTGGGGTGTTTTGATCGGATATTATTCGGATTGCCGCTGACTATTACCGGATTCTTTGCACACAGATTTTGAATTGTTCTATATACTTGTTTCGGATTAAATCTTTTAACTGGATTAATTTCGGATTATTGCGGACTGATTTCGTATTCTTTACACACTGATTTTTGATTATTTCGTATTTATTTTAGATGAGTTTTTTGACGGACATAATTTCGGATTGTTGCGTAATAATTACGGACCTAATTCATAGACATGGTTGCTACAAAATCTAGATTTCAAAATTCCAGGCTTTTTCCAGGTTTTCCAGGTTAAAAATATTAAAAATTCCAGGTTAAAATTAAAGAATTATTTGTTATGAAAAACAAGTATTTTACAAAACAGTGTTAACAATATTCATTATTATATAGTTATAAATTAATGTTTTCTTAAACAGTTAAAATCACAGGCATGTTTATTTTTCTGAAGGTAATACTTTTTATATTCGATTTTTAAATTAATTTTTTTTATGGTTTCTTCTATTCAAACTACTTTATTTCATACTCAAGAGTAAGAATTTAAGTTGCGCAAAATTAATTTGAAAATATTAAAGTTTTTCTTTTTTGAATTTTACTCGGGCCAATATGTAAAATTTGAATATTTATAAAAGCAATAATATTCCTCCTTTTTATACATAATATATATAGAAAAATTAAACATCAGACCTTTAACTTTATTTTAATGTGCATTCTAATTTTTAAAAAATATTTTTAATGTATAAAAACATTATTAATCATCGTAAATTAAGTTTTCTTATAGAAATCCTATTGGAGACATGTTAAAAAGACTTTGGAGATGACATTATTTTAGCTGTTTCATAAATTCAGTTAAATAAAATTGTTTAATTTTTTTAATGATAAGTAAATACTAAATTTTTACTATGAAAATGGTTATTAATATTATTAGAGAGTAGATTTTATAAAATTAATCGAGATATAAAAAATGTCACTTTCAGAAGAATCTGCCATAATTAGAACATTGAAGTCATGTCTAAATTAAACAATTTTCATCTTTAAACTTTGTTCAAAATCTTGAACAAAAAAGCAACTACACTGCAAGCCCGATCAGCGGTCAGCTCCGGGGGTGCTCGACCGCTGATCGGGCGTAAACATATAGGACCGTACGAACTGTTTTATGATGGGTTACCATTACTTGACTACTGAATTTTTTTTTAAGGGGCCAGAGCGTCTTTAATGTATACGCTACTGCCACAACTTTTCGACTCCCTCTTTGCCCCTCGCCCGCCCCATCTACAAACGACGTAAACAAGTGACCACTGATCGGGTGACCGCTGATCGGGCTTGCAGTGTAGTAACAAAAAATTTTGACAATCGAAATACTAATAAAGACATAAAATCCTTTTTTTAGAACAATCTTAACATTTTCCACAGTTTAATCAATAATTAAAAAGAAAAATTAAATTAATTTAAAGAGCCCGTGTAGAAATTTTGGCAGAGGCCTGGCCGGGCCCAGACCGGGCTTCCCTAAACCGGGGTGAAACAATAAAACCGACCAGGGCCATGGCAAAAGCCCGATTTGCCCCCGATTTGCCGAGCTCCCAGACCGGGGCCCGGTCGGGTTCCCTGTTCAATGCGGGGTCTAGGCCCGGGTGAGCAATTTCTGCACGGGAGAAGATAACATGGAAATGGAAAATTGCATGTTAACATTTTTAAAGAAAAATAACATGTTGAATGGAATTTTTCTTAATATCTTTCATTAATCTAAAAAAAATTTCAGAAATTCGTTCAAATTCCGTACTATTTCCAGGTTTTCCATACTCTTTTTCAATTTCCATGCTATTTCCAGGTTTTCCAGGTTGTGTGGCAACCATGATAGACATTTAAGATTACTCCAGACTGATTTAAGATTTATAATTTCGCTCGGATTGATGTTAGATTAACGCGGATCATTTTCGTACAATTATCGGATTAATCCACACTAATATACCCGGAGTTAATCCGGATTAGTCCGAAATTTTTAGCAGGGATATAATATCCCAATGGGAAATTTACAACTAGCGTAGTACTGCGCCAGCACTGGCAGCACTGGCGGCAAGGCTGAGAGCCAGCACTGGCATGGCACTGGGATGATAACGCCGTCTGGCGCTGCCGAAGTACTGTCTGTCAGTGCTGCCAGACAGCGCTGGCGCAGCACTGGACCAGTGCTGGCTGAGAATATTGCCGCAATAAATGCCGTATTGTTATTAATTAGTCGTAAATTCATAATTATAAATAATTTAACAACAAAATGGTAAATAATATTAATAAATAGTTATTATTCATAAAATATTTCTCTTCTTAAAGAAATTGTATTAAAGATGGAGACTAACAATGGATATAGTAATTGAAGTAGAAAAAAATGGTTTATAACATTTAAAAATTAAATAATAGACAATTACAGTAAGTGTGCATTAGATTTTCATATTTTAGTACCTAACGATTGGAATCTAGAAATATCGCAAACCTATGAAAATAAACAAAATTTCTGAAGAGAGGAATCGAACCTACGACCTACGGACTAACAGACTAACGCTCTAACCACTATGCTAACGACATATGTGTACAGTAAAGTATTAATATCTCAGTATCATTCAGACATACAATTATTGAGTCAAAGATGAGAAAAAATAGGGATACGTTAGAAATAATAAATTAAACTAAATTTTTAATAATTAAATTAAATTACTTTACTTATTGCATTTAACATTTTACGTAATTCTTAAATTACGTGGTAATTTTTTAATAATTTTTTATTCATAGTGTTGTCGCCGTAAGAAACAACTAATATTATTATTTTTGGTGAGTTGGTTACTCAACTGAGAGCCAACTCTACTTTATTTATTTAACAAGTAAAAGTACAAAACTTGGAGATAATCAATCCTTCCAATTCTTCACTGAGCCTTATTGGAAGACAAACGTGCTATTACTTTGAGTAGCGACTAATTAATCTGACCACACCTGCTTATGCTTTAGTTTTAAAGGACTGTGAACTCGTCCCCACTCTTTACAATACACACTCATACTTCATACTGTCGACACCTCCCCCCTTTAAATTATCGATGATTTTTAAATAAATACATTTATTTAAAAATTCGATGCAGGTTTCCTTCTAGGAGGTTTCGAATGTAATTCAAAATTTAATCCTTACAGATTTTTCTCAATAGTTTCATTCTAAGTTGGATCAGTATTATTAAAGTTACAATTTCTGTTACAATTCTGAATACAATATCTCATGAAATTTAAAGTACACTGCATAATTTCTGTTTTAAAGATTATAAGTACAATACTTGCATATCCTATATACTCTAAATTCGTCAAAAACTATTCTGTCCAGCTCTCAAATCTTTCATATTTTTCTAAGTCTTCTAGCATCATTTCACTTCTTACTAATTTCTGCTTCTTTCATTTTGGCTACATTGAAAAACCTTAGTAATTTTGGTAATTTATCATTAGTAAATTTTAAATCGTCTTTTTTGAAATCTAATTCTATTCTGATTGTTTCCTTAAAGTATCTATTTATATTTCACAATTTCTTATCATTATAATTATTCTTTTCGCATTCTATAGCTAGAACTATTTCTTTTACAAATATACGTATATAACCTATGGCTGTTTTTCACAAATGTTTCATCGCTGAGTAATAATGGAGATTTTAGACAATTTTCGTTAAACATTTTTATTAAATCCGCGTCACAATTTTCTGTTTGATATATTAAATAGCTCGATTCGTTTCTCTTACAACTTTATATTCTTCTATAGTGCTACATTTTTCTAAGTCTGTCTTGTCAATCGGTACGTATTCAGTTTTCGTTTGTAAAATATATGGTTTGCTTTGTCATCGTTCGTTTCTTCTCAAATTGTCTTTAGTAAGTAAGTAAGTACTCAAATACTTAATCGCATTGTCATTGTCCATATCGTCATACTTTGTTTCTCTTCTTACAATAATATTATACCATCTGATCCTTTTGGTACGTTCGTTTCTTCATAATATCTTTGCTCTTCTTTATCTTCTTTAAATCGTGTAGACATATAATTCGCATCTTCCGTTAAAGTCTTCAACATTTACTGTAATGCTGGTCCATTTCGTCATATTTATTTCTTTTGTTTATTAATATCCTATTCGTCGTAATATTCTTCATATCGTGTTGATCTATTTTGTTATATTTGTTTTCTTGATTCATTTATATTTCATCATATAGTCCTACTGGAATGTCCTATTCGTCTTAATATTCTTGATACCTTTTTGATTCATTTCGTTATATTTGTTTCCTTTATTGATTCATATTTTATTTTTCAGTCCTGCTTGAATATCCTAGTCGTCATAATATTATTATCTCATTGGTTCATTTCGTCATAATTGTTTTATATTTTATCATTCAATCCTACTTGAATATCCTAGTCGTCATAATGTTATTATCTTATTGATTCACTTTGTCATAATGGTTTCCTTTATTGATTCATAGTTTATCATTCAGTCCTACTTAAATATCCGAGTCGTCATATTATTATCTTATTGGTTCATTTCGTCATAATTATCCGATTCGTCATAATGTTATTTATACTTTGTTTTCTTCTATGTTTCTATATTTGTAATCAATATTTCTTTTATCCTTGTACGTTCAAATTTTCGTCGTAAAATTAACTATCCTTTTCTTTGTACTATTTTACATCTCTTTAATCGTATTTCATTTGCGTTATCATTATCTATTTAAGGTATTTCGTTTAATTGTGCTATTTCTGATTTCTTCCCTTTTTTAATCGTTGACATAAATCACATGTTTTGATAAAATCTTCAACATCTTTTGTAATGTTGGGCCAGTTTGTCATATTTTTTATCTTCTGTACTGTAATATTCTTAGAATAGTGTCCTCCTAATATTCCTTCATGTGCTTCTGCTATAATTTTTCTTCTATTTCTTTCAATGTGTTTCTTTATCAAATATATTTCCTTATCATCACCTTTCCATATTTTAAAAAGAATTCTTGATATTTTGCTTTCATCTATATCTTCGTAAATAATTCTTATTCTTTCTTCTCTAGTTTCTTTTTCTAAAAATTCTGTTAATTGCTTATTTGTCACCTGAGGACTAATTTTTATTTTGTTATCTTCTTCTGTTTCTTCGTTCGTTATCCAAATTTCTTTTATCCTTGTCGGTCCAAATTCTCGTCTTATGATTAACTGTCCGGTTTCTTCTATTTTGTTTCTTTTCAATCGCATTTTATTCGCGTCATCATTTTCTTTTTGAGGTATATTTCTTATCCATTGTACTTCTTTAGTATCTGTAGTCAATTTCATAGTCTTTATTACTTTGAATTCATCTTTAATTATTGATTGATCGCTTTCTTCTGTCTGTGAATCTATTTCCATATTTTCATTTTTATTTTCGTCATCAATTATTGAATTGTCGTCTTCTGTTTGCGTATCTATTTCCATGTTCTTATTTTCCTCGTTTACACCTGTAGTAGGCCAGTTCTGCTGTTCTAACGTGTCATTTGTACCATCTGTTGTCATCTGAACCCTTGGAATTCGCGATAAGGCGTCAGCGTTTGTGTTAGCAATTCCTTTCTTATAAATAATTTCATAATCATATTTTGTAATTGCTGAATATCTTCCTTTAAAATTAGTAAAACAGATTTTATCTCTCTTGTTTGCACTAGATTGCGGATAAAGTATATTAGGTCCTAATTTTAAAATACCTTTTTCTAAATCCATTTTAAATTTTTGATCGTAGAGTAAATTGATTCCAATTAAACCGTTTTCTCTAAATGCAATTTCATCTTTTGTAACTTGAAAAACTGATTCTTTACCGAAAAGTTTTAAACAAATAGAATATTCGAACATTATGGGATTGTTTTCGATTGTTAAAACATTATGAGGTGCGTATTTCTTAAAGTTTTTTCCTTTTAACATACTTTCTTTTATGATTGATATATTCGATCCTGTATCAACTACAAATTTTCCTGATGCTAACTTATCAAATTTTAAAGCCACAATAGGTGTGTCGTGTCTTCTTCGTTCTCTTGGTATCGGTGGAAAGTCGTGCTTAGCTGGTTCTCCGATAAAGAAAATTCTTCGCTTAGCTGCACTCGGTCTGGTGGTTTGGTGTTGATTGGTCGTGACTGAAAATTTTGAGTTTTTTCTTGACGTGGTGGTAAACCTTTTAATTTTCCTCTACAAACATCCTCTGTATGTCCTAAATTTTTACAATGGTTGCATTTTTCTAAATTTCTCGGTTTGCTAAATCTTGGTGTTGGTACTGGGTTTTCATTTCTTGGGTTTCTGGTAAAATTGTCAATTCTTCTTTTATCTTTCAAATTCACGTTAATTTCTGAGGCAATATTAAAACATTCATTCAGCGTTTTCGGTTTCTGAGGATGGATTCTAATTTCAAATTCTTCACGTATATTTCTTAAGAATGTGCTGACACTTGCATTTGTTTCTATTTCCTGTCTTACGAAAGTTTCTTGAGGTGTTATATTCATACACGGAAAAAAATTAATCTCTAAATTAGTGATTAAATCTGAGATTTAGGCATAAACTATCACTGGAATCGGACGTAAGATGTAAGCAGATCACTAAAACTGAAATTTGGTATTATATCTAATCCGAATATTAGTATTGTGAAGAACACGTATTTCTTATGCCTAAAAACGATATTAGGAATCTCAAATTTTATGACATGGAACATATGTTCTAAACTATTAACTTACTTGAATAAATTCAAATCTAATATATTATTTGAATAAACAATATTAAACATTTTAGTCGTATATTTATATAATTCGTATTTTTGTAATAACTCGATGTAAAAAGAATTTATAATTTATCACAATTTAGAGTGAGAATTATTCACAAAATATTTATATTGTTTTCCCTGTATGAACTATACATTGACAAGTATAAAAAAGTAGTTGGATGTTTTTAAAACACAATACGAATTTTATATTTTTATTTCATTTTTTTGTTTTAACGGCGTTGGAAGGTCTGTAAAATTTGTAGGTTACAATTATCGCCCGACAAAATACGGCACTGACTGATTTAAATGACGTGAAATAGGTAAATAAATATTTTTTAACCACTTTTTCTCTAAACACAGACACTTTTTACAAAATAGGCCAACATACAACGGGTAAGAATCTTCTTAATAACCTAAATTCAAAAGATTGTTTAAATTCATGCAGAAACGCGGTTGTAAAATTGGAAAGTGATGTAAAGCTAAGAATATAACAGCTGGACCATTGTGCTCTCTGCATGCTTCTGCCCTCTTCTGGCGACTGGCAGTAAACCGCTTCTTGTTGTCTGTCATTACATTACTTTCCAATTTTACATTTTACAACCGCGTTTCTGCATGAATTTAAACAATCTTTTGAATTTAGGTTATTAAGGAGATTCTTACCACGTGATGACGCGAAAAACATTCATAAAATACGGAAAATGAAAACGGTTAATTGTATGTGATTCATATAAAAAAAGTTGTGAAATTAACAAATCTCTAAATCAGAGATGTGAATTTATGGCGTTTTCTGGTATAAAGTTTGACAGAATCAAACACAACTTATCACAGTAATTGTGACTATAATGTTTAATTTAGATACACTTATATTTCATTGGACTTGAAATTAATATTATTTCAAGTTTAGAGATTAATTTTTTTCCGTGTACTATTTATAGACTGCCTGATTTTATCCTGACACTGCATAAATCTTGAGGTGAATGACTCTAAACCTTCATTTTTGCCCATTATACATGAATCGCGAGCCCTTTGAAGTGATTCTAAACTATCTTTTTCTCCAAATAAAATTCTTAATCTCTCAAAAAAATCGGCAAAGGTTTTAACTGCATCTGCTCTAATTGTATTTGCTGCTCTTCCTACTAATTTTTGTGCAATTATTGCATGCAGTAATGTTAATCTTTCATTTCTTTTCGTTTTTCTTTTAGATAATCTTATTAGATGAATGAAATTTTCTAAACCGCTTCCGTTAAATTCTGGTACTAATTTTATGCTTTTCCCAAAATCATATTCTGTAACTTCTTCTAATTCTTCGTGATCGCTATTTAATTCGTTTTCATTTAAGGGTAAACCTTCCTCTCTTCTAACTGGTTGTTCCATAGCTACTAATCTCGTTTCGAATCTCTCCATTTTTGCAAGAATATTTTGCAAATGGTCATTTGAAGCACTTGATGTTTTTGGCATGATGTTTAGAATATTGTCTAATTTTAGTCTGTCAGTCAGTGATATTGAAAGGGATGAACTGTCTGTGTCTATTGTTTCGTTTTCCCTACTTTCTCTATATGAATTTAAATCCAGTTTAATTTTATAAATTTCCTATATCGTTTCGTACAATTTTTATTTTATATCCGTTCGCGTTTTCTAATTTAAAATTTCATTTCTTGCAATCCTGCTACAAGGAGTACACAAGAATATGAAATTCGTTTTTTTTTTGTTTATTGTCGATGGCAATACTCATAAAATCACAGAGTATACCAACGCTTTAAAACAAACTTAGCCACACCCTATGAAGGTCGCCGTTCAACGTACGTAAAGTGGACTTATACTCTTGTTCTAAAGATTCGTAATTTTCTTTTATATACCTTACTGTTGGTCTGGATCGTAGTTCTGGATAATCTCGAACTCTGCTTCGTAGATTTGGATAACTCTCTGGATACCTCTGTAGATCTGGATAACTCTGGATACCTCTCTGTAGATCTGGATAACTCTCTGGATTCCTCTCTGTAGATCTGGATAACTCTCTGGATATCACTCTGTAGATCTGGATAACTCTCTGGATACCTCTCTATAGATCTGGATAACTCTCTGGATACCTCTCTGTAGATCTGGATAACTCTGGATATCACTCTGTAGATCTCTGCTTTTTCTTTACTTTCTCGTTCACTTTAGATAATCACTTTGTTTATCTGGAACTAACTCTGGGTTCTGGATACTCAAAATCTGGATGAACTTCCAAAATTTTCTGAATATCCTAGCGCTGCCACCAATTATGTTGTCGCCGTAAGAAACAACTAATATTATTATTTTTGGTGAGTTGGTTACTCAACTGAGAGCCAACTCTACTTTATTTATTTAACAAGTAAAAGTACAAAACTTGGAGATAATCAATCCTTCCAATTCTTCACTGAGCCTTATTGGAAGACAAACGTGCTATCACTTTGAGTAGCGACTAATTAATCTGACCACACCTGCTTATGCTTTAGTTTTAAAGGACTGTGAACTCGTCCCCACTCTTTACAATACACACTCATACTTCATACTGTCGACAATAGTAAGAAGTATAATAGTATTTTAATAGGAACCAAATTATTATTGAGATTAAAGTTTAAATTTTGTTTATAATTTTAATTTGTTTAAATAATTTATTATTTACAAAATTAGACAATTGTGTTAAATTGTTATTATTAAATTTAATAAGAATAAAAAATGAACAACTGAAAAGTAAAATATTAATTTTTTCAATAAATTTATATTTATAAACATTCATAAACTTTTTTAAAAATTTTTTTCAAGTTTATGTGAAGAAAGCAATGTTGGCAAAGAGCGTTGTGAACAATTTTTCTATACTCAGCCAGCACTTGCCGCCGTGGCTTGTCCAAGCTTTGGCGAAACAAAAATTCTGTACTGCGCCAGCACTAAGTGTCGAAGCTCGGCTAGACTACGCCGAAAAATCGTCTTAGTACTAAGCCAGTGGTGAACATCGGCACTACACTGGCATTTCCCATTGGGATGATTCGGGTGGCCGATTATTACCGGATTCTTAGCATACATATTTCGGATTGTTTCGTATTTGTTTCGGAATACACGGAGAGAAATCTGTTGCTCTTAGCGCATGAGCAGGCCGTACTAAAAGCGCATACACACCACCATGCGTAAGTTGCAAGAAATCCATGCTGATTTTTCATGGATTTGAGCAACTGTGGCACAAGTGGAAAAAAGCTGTGCAAAGTTAGCACCGGCCTTTGCAAAATTAGGTACAGACGTCTATGCGAAAAGCGAACCAAAATGTCTCTAGCGTTATTCGTAACACATTTCTCTCCGTGTATGATTTTACCACACTAATTCCGAATTGAAGCGAACTAATGTCGAATTCTTTGTCGATATATATATGTGACGCTCCACGAGAAAAGGGACCTTATTTACTCTTGTCATAAGGTCCCTTTTCTCGTGGAGCGTCACATATATACACTACCGTCGGGAATTATCGGTACGGCTGCACGCGCAGGGCCCAAAAACATACCAATCTTCAAATCACGATTTCTTTGTAAATACAAATGTCAGAAAATTAACAAATATACCATTCGAAAGATTATTAAATTCTACGATTAATGATATGCAACTGAAAATTTTAATAATTTATACAAAGCTTGCAGCAATCTACAAATTTGACAAAAAAATTTTTAAATAAAATTTTTTTAGAAATTATTTCAACCCCTGCACATTTTTTAAAAATTGTAGAAAAATTTTGAAACTTATATAGGTGTAATCATTTAAGTCTCATCTTTAATTTAAGACCAAAAGAGTTAAAAAATCTTATTCGGTTCGTGAGATATCATTATATACGTCCGAGCATGTTTTTTGACAAATGCATTGAATTAGTCGATTTTGAAAGGTTTTTGTTTGAAAATGCTCTGCCGTTTATAATGATATCTCTCGAACCGAATAAGATTTTTTAACTCTTTTGGTCTTAAATTAAAGATGAGACTTGAATGATCACACCTATATAAGTTTCAAATTTTTTCTACAATTTTTAAAAAATGTGCAGGGGTTGAAATAATTTCCAAAAAAATTTTATTTTAAAAATTTTTTTGTCAAATTTGTAGATTGCTGCAAGCTTTGTATAAATTATTAAAATTTTCAGTTACATATCATTAATCGTAGAATTTAATAATCTTTCGAATGGTATATTTGTTAATTTTCTGACATTTGTATTTACAAAGAAATAGTGATTTGAAGATTGGTATATTTGTTAATTTTCTGACATTTGTATTTACAAAGAAATAGTGATTTGAAGATTGGTATGTTTTTGGGCCCTGCGCGTGCAGCCGTACCGATAATTCCCGACGGTAGTGTATATATATATCCATTATATCTGAGGGTTAAAAGTTGCGCAGAAAATGTGTACGATCTGATGCGCGCGAAATTATTTTTCTGACATTTTATGTATTTAATTTAGGGGTTATAACCTATAGGTTGCCATATTTATTCATTTCGCGCCGGATAAGGAAGGGATTTCTCAAGATGGTTAATTTGTCCCTCTGTTATAAACTCATTTTCCACTGAACTGGCTATTTGTATATACAAGAGGCCATTCAAACAAAAAGAAAGAAAGAAAGAAGAAACTCATTTTCCCTCTAAGAGAAATGGCACGAATATCTGTCAATGGTGTATTTGAACATTTAGATTGTTATCCAATAGCTGACTCTCAAATATGAACGATTTGTCCCTTCAGATGTTTAGTCCAATACTCCAGTTTTCTCAGTGTATATAATAATTTGCATACAACCCATGTAGAAATTTAACCATGGCCCAAATCGGGGCCAGATCTTTTGATCATTGTGTAGGGCATAACATGGCAATTTCTACACGAGAATGAAAGCTGCTTAAAAAACATAAATTAGGAAAAATAACATTTTGTTGCAATTTAAGTTTTAAAATATGCAAGTTTTAATAAATGTAAGCTTTCCATTATATACTATTTATTACCTAAAATTTTTGCCAAACTATATAATTCTATATAACAAAAATGTATCGAAACAAAGTTTCTCTACAAAATTATTTCGGTTCAATACAAATTTATATATTATGAAATCCATTTTTATAATCATTCTCTTATTTCCATCTTCATATTAATTATTATTTTCATTCATTAACATTAATTGAAAAAACATTGTGTTTATAAACAATTTTCAACACATTCTTATTCTTATAAAAGAAAATTACATGAAAAAGAAGTTTTGACCAATAAAATAAGGTCTATCGAATATTATACAGGATCGAGTCGTTAATGTAAAGACCAAAAAGAGTTAAACCCAATACTGACCTCTAAAGAACGCCTGATGACGATATTTTAATAAAATTTCTCAAAAGAATTTAATTATTTTAACAAAATGTAATTCGTTGCAAGAAATAATTTAATAATTATTTTCATAAATAATAAAATTCTTTACGGGATTTCAATTACATATATTTAAAAAAATGTAATAAAATCCGTTGCAAGAATTCAATTATTTTCATAAACAATAAAATTCTTCGAAAAATATAAATTACAATTTTCAAAAATTTTATTAAAATTATTCGAAAGAATTCAATTATCTATTATTTTTAATAATTTTTGCAAAAGTTTCTTTAGAATTATTTTCAAATCCATTTGTTCACAATTATTTCTATAAATTCATACTCTAATTCCCGAATAAAAATTAAAATCGCCAGTATGTAGGGTGTATATTGGTTGGCCTATCTGGCGACATAGGCCTGCACGTCAAATCCTACGTAATATATACGTAAGAATGTAACGCTGGACGTGACAAAATCTACGTAGGCCCAACATGGTAGAACCTACGTATCAGTTCTACTGTAGGTCCTACATTAGCCACATGATGTATGTTCTACGTAAGAATGTAACGCTCGTCCACTCAAATTCTACGTAGGCCAAACATGCTAGAACCTACGTAACAGTTTTACTGTCGGTCTAACATAGGTCACATGATGTAGGATCTACAAACGCTTGGCTACATCTACTCTATGTATGGCAGAAGATGTAGAGCCCACGTAGCAGAAGTATATATTATGTTCTACGTAGGTCACGCTATATAGAATCTATACGTAGTATTTCTCTGTAATATTTACATAGGCCTGACTATGTAGAATGTAAATAGAAATTTTGAATATAGTCTATGTAGGCCAATTGTTATAAGATCTATGTAGTGCTTATAAGTACTTTTTACACAGATTTATAATCACGCACAAGATATATAAATGAATTTGAAACTTCTATAATTTTATCAGATAGTAATTGTTGATTTATATTTAATCTAGTTTGGTATTAACATTACATGCGGGAATTTAATTAATGTAGTTCTAATAATCTATTCCAAAGTGGAACCGATGTTGCTCGAAGGTTAGGTTCAACATATGTACTGTGCTCTATTCAGCATCTGCGCTTAACTTCTCTCAGTGTATATATATAAAATCAGACTTTTGTCTGTACATTGCTCAGAACTTTAAATTTCGCACATGATTATTCGTTTTAGGCATCAAGGATTCCAAATATACCAATAAAAAATTCCGTGTATGTATGTATGTATGTGTGTCGGTATGTCACAGAATCTTTGTTCGCGCATCACTTAAAAACGGCTGAACCATTTGAAACCAAATTTGGCAGAATGTTAGACCTTGGACCAAGGAAGGTTTATAAATTTACAGATTTGAAAAATATTAATTAGAACGGGAGATATTCAATTTTTTCGAAAAATTCACAAACCAAAAATTTTAAAATTTTACATTTTTTTAAAAAATGCTTTCAAACTTTCTATAATTGAGTATAACATGTTATTTAGTCACATTTTAGCATATTTTTGCCAAAAATAGTGTCTTATAACTAAGATGTAAGCATAAATTTTTTTTTAAAAAATTCAAAAAATCGAAATTTTTCAAATTTTATATTTTTTAATGAATTGCTTTTAAACTCTCTATAATTGAGTATCACATGTTATTAAGTCACATTTTAGCATAATCTTTCAAAAAATAATATCTTATAATTAAGATTAAAGTATAAAAATGTTTTCAAAAAATTTTAAAAATCACAAATTTTACATGTTTTGATGATTTGCTTTTAAACTCTGTATAATTGAGTGTTACATGTTATTTAGTCATATTTTAGCACAATTTTGCACAAAAAATGATATGACTAAGATGTAAGTATAAAAATATTTTCCATATCAAAAAATCGAAAAAATTTTTGGGGTTATTTTTATTTTATGAAAATACTCTTTTTTAAGAAAATATGTTATATACCAGTACCAGTCTTTGACGGCCCAGGCGCGAAGTGACGCCGAGTTCAGGCTTTATAAAGATTGGCCGAGCATTGGTCAACATTGATTGAGCATGAGTGAATCAGCGAGAGCAGGAATGATTGAAGCTTTAATGTAACACCGATTCCAGACTGTAGCGCGAGCCATTGATTCAGCATTGGACACCAATGCTCAATCAATGCTGCGGACGTCTAATGCAGAACTGAAACAAGACTGCTTCCACTGTTCCCAAATTTACTCGTTTCTCACGTTTATTCAATATAATGTGAATATATGAATTATTAATAATAATAATAAATATTATTGTTATTATTTTAATTCATGTGCGTATATATATACATATATATGGGACATTCTACGTCAACACAGACAGAGCTCTAAACAAAAATTGCTTTGATGGATTTAAACGTTCTAGGGCTTAAAAGATTTCTACGTTCATGTACTTTAAGATGCCGATGGGCGTTTTTTGAGAAATTCCATTTCTCAAATTATTCTATTTCTATTCTATTTCTAAATTTATTAAATTATTCTGTAACTCATTCTTTATCAGTTTTTAGGGTTCCCGAATATAAATCTAAAGTTTTTTTTTAAAAATCCAAAATGGCGAATTCAATATGGCGGACAAAATTCAAATTTGATCAGATTCGATTAAAACTTGTTACTCGGGGGTTTTTAGGGTCGCTGATTACGAATCTGAAGTCACTTTTTAAAAATTCAAAATGGCGGATCCAATATGGCAGAAAAAATTTTCAAATTTGATCCGATTCCCTTAGAACGTGTTACTTGGGGGCTTTTGGGGTCGCAGATTATGAATATGAAGTTACTTTGTAGAAATTCAAAATGGCGGATCAAATTTTTTAATTTGATCAGATTTAATTAAAAAGTGTTACTCGGTGGTTTTTAGCGTATCTGATTATGAATTTGAAGTCTCAAACACAAAGTAACTTCATATTCATAATCTGCGACCCCAAAAGCCCCCGAGTAACACGTTTTAAGGGAATCGGATCAAATTTGAAAATTTTTTCCGCCATATTGGATCCGCCATTTTGAATTTTTAAAACGTGACTTTAGATTCGTAATCAGCGACCCTAAAAACCCCCGAGTAACAAGTTTTAATCGAATCTGATCAAATTTGAATTTTGTCCGCCATATTGAATTCGACATTTTGGATTTTTAAAAAAAACTTTAGATTTATATTCGGGAACCTTAAAAACTGATAAAGAATGAGTTACAGAATAATTTACCTCGTTTTTTGCTTTTAATTCATAAAAGTATTTTGAGATTTTTGGACCTTTTGACTTTTGACAGTTCTATTGGCATCGGAAATCGAATTTCTCAAAAAACGCCCATCGGCATCTTAAAGTACATGAACGTAGAAATCTTTTAAGCCCTAGAACGTTTAAATCCATCAAAGCAATTTTTGTTTAGAGCTCTGTCCGTGTTGACGTGGAATGTCCCATATTTAATGACAATAAGTTATTATTTGTAATAATTATATTATTTTCATATAAATAAGAATATATTACTAACAATAAATATCATTTGAATAGTAATTTAAAAAAAATAATTTTAGTAAAAAAAGACAATTTTTCTGTTAATCGTTACATTTTTTTCTTGATTTTTGACATACTTTTAACATTATTTATAAACATGTTTACATTTTTTATTCACGACACAACACATAATTTTATTTTTTTATATAAACGCTTATAACAAAGAATGAAAAATATTCGCTCGCATGTGGGATCGAAACTCACGCACCCCGCCCCTAACGTATACCGGAAGTTCTCAACGCACGCATTTAAACCGCTCGGCCACAGAAGGCTGGAAGGCTTCTTGCCTAATCTACTATATCAATTCCAGTGCCGTCACTCAACATGGGACACCAATGTTCGTCCCATACTCTTTTCAAGTCTCAGTAATCTTGTTACAATATTCAGTTTCTTTATTGCCGTGTGCACTGTACAATATTAAATATAAATATTTATAAATTATTTAATATTAAAATATTTTTTCTGATAATTTTATAAGTTAAATTATATATTATTTTTTTTCTCGCACAGTGTCAAATTATTATTTTCAAATTCAAGAGTTTCGTTTATCTGAAAAATTTTCAGTGAAAAAAATGTTCATCAGGTAGTAATAAATATTTATGCCTAGTAGTTTTACACTAGGATTAACTGTTTACTGAATATTATCAAAAATATATAAATATAATTTAACTTTATTGATATGAATCTTATATAATTAATATAAATATTATACACTAAATAAATATTAATATTTATTTACCAATTGATATCTTAACAACAATAATAATAATACTTATTATATTATTTAATAATTGTAATTTGATTTTAAAAACTGCTTTTTACTTTAATTTTTATTGTCTAATTGTCTAATTGTGACACAATTATTTATAATTATAATTGAAATCGTGTTTATTGAGAAATAAGAACGAATACATTTGCTATGGGACTTTTAAGTCCATACAAAGGGAGTTCCATTTAAGTAAAATTAAAAATTAAATATCAAACATTCATGGCCATAAGGGTTTATAAAATAAATATTCTCGATAACTCAGGATCTCGCCGATCATGTGGGTAAAACTTTTCACAATAGTTATGTATTGCGTTGAGATAACAGAGAGCCAGAAAGCAATGGGCTCTGTATTCACAGGTATTATGAAATATTTACATCGAAACCAGTTAAATGCTGGACAGATAACCAACATATGATAGAAGTCATCTTCTCCGAGTTTACAAAATTCGCATAAGTCAGAGCGTTCCGCTATTTTAAATTTAGTCTTTTTAATATAAATATGTGTTACATGTTTGTCTAATTATTTATAATTAGACTCTTCTTTGACTCCAAAAGCTGGTGTAAATTTAGGATTAATTTTTAATACATTAATTGCAGTACTACAAACGCACAAAGTACTACAAGTTGTCAAATACTGTTCCTGAATATCAAATTTGATAGAAAAAAATCTGTCACTGATTGAAATAGTAATATTTTCCTCACGAAATAGTTAATGGTAACTAATTATTAGTTTTTCCCAGTAAAATTTAATTCCCGGCTATTTCCCGGTTGGCAGAAACCCTATTAAATGTATTAGCTGAAACTAAAACCCGTCGAAGACGGGTTCGACAGCTAGTATATATATAAAATCAGACTTTTGTCTGTACATTGCTCAGAACTTTAAATTTCGCACATAATTATTCGTTGTAGGCATCAAGGATTCCAAATATACCAATAAAAAATTTCGTGTATGTATGTATGTATGGTACAGAATCTTTGTTCGCGCATCACTTAGAAACGGCTGAAGCGTTTGAAACCAAATTTGGCAGAATGTTAGACATTGGGCCAAGAAAGGTTTATAAATTTACAGATTTGAAAAATATTAATTAGAACGGGAGATATTCAATTTTTTCAAATAATTCAAAAATCAAAATTTTCAAATTTTACATTTTTTTAATGAATTGCTTTTAAACTATCTATAATTAAGTATTACATGTTATTTAGTCACATTTTAGCACAATTTTATAAAAAATAGTGTCCTATAAGTAAGATTTAAGTATAAAAATGTTTTCAAAAAATTTTAAAAATTGCAAATTTTCAAAGTTTACATTTTTTAATGAATTGTTTTTAAACTTGTTTCTACCAATTGCGCGGGTAAACCGAGAAATAGCCGGGAATTTAATTTGACTAGAAAAAACCGAGAATTTTCTTACCAAATGCTGGTGTAAATTTAGGAATAATTTTCAATACATTAATTGCAGAGAAACGTATAAAGTACTACAAGTTGACAAATACTGTTCCTGAAAACAAATTTGATAAAAAAAAATCTGTCACTGATTCAGATAGTAATATTTTCCTAAAGAAATAGTTAATGGTAACTAATTATTAGTTTTTCTCAGTAAAATTTAATTCCCGGCTATTTCCCAGTTGGTAGACACCCTATCAAATATATTAGCAGAAACTAAAACCCGTCGAAGACGGGTCCGACAGCTAGTATATATATATATGTGACTGTCCACGAGAAAACATGGCTTAGGTCCAAAAAATCAATTTTAAGTTTTTTATGGTAATCGACAGATATTATGTTGCTTTTTCAAATGCAAAAGTCAAAAGTTAAAAATATCAATTACTTTCGACAATATATCGTTTTAAAGATGTGTATGTCAAGCGTAGTTAACTTCAACCGTTGACTGTCCACGAGAAAACACGGCTTAGCTCCCAAACGTGAATTTCACAGGGCGAGCGATTGAAGTACTACGATTGAAGTTAACTACGCTTGACATACCCATCTTTAAAACGATATATTGTCGAAAGTAATTGATATTTTTAACTTTTGACTTTTGCATTTTAACAAGCAACATAAAATCTGTCGATTGCCATAAAAAACTCAAATTGATTTTTTGAACCTAAGCCGTGTTTTGTCGTGGACAGTCAACGATTGAAGTTAACTACGCTTGACATACCCATCTTTAAAACGATATATTGTCGAAAGTAATTGATATTTTTAACTTTTAACTTTTGCATTTGAAAAAGCAACATAAAATCTGTCGATTACCATAAAAAACTCAAAATTGATTTTTTGGACCTCGTGGACAGTCACATATATAGATTTATTCACTTTCAGTTATTCAGTCTACTATTCTTTAACAATATTTTAATTATAAATTATATAAGTAGTTATTATATTTAATTTAATTATAATTATTTCAGACACATACATTGTTTTAATTTATTGCATAAATGAAATTAATAATTTTCACAAAATATAATTAAAATATATATCAGTCCTTTAAAACTTTTTATAACACAAGAACACTTAAACAATTCACTTTACAACAAATTGTTCACTTAAAAATATACATTTTAATATAACAATTCACGAAAAAACTCACTTCACAACAAAATATTAACTTCAAAATAATTTTATCACATGCGGTTTTAGACTCTTTCTAACGAATGCTAAAGAGCAACTGACGCTTGAAATACCTTCGGAAAAAGATTTTACAGAAAATATTTGAAGTTTCTAAACATTTGCTCTGTATAATTCAATCTGAAAAATTTCTAAGTTTTTGTCTAAGTAAATCTATAAGAAAAAAAGAGAACTGGAAAAGAAAAGACCCTCTTACAATGAGGAACCCTTAGAGATGGTCAACCAAAATAAACCAGATGTGACAAACTCTTGAAAATAAGAAAATACTTTAAATATTTTATATTTTTGCCTTTAGAGAAAAAATATTTACCATTTACAATAAAATTAACAAATTTCATTTTTTAATTGTTTACAATATAATTGTTATTATTAGGGTTAAAGGTATAAAATAGAATAAGAAACAGTATTATATTTTAACTTCTGCTTTTATTAAATACGCACTTGGAAGATGCATGTAATTTTTACTCTTTGCTTGATCGATTAAGACTAAAATGGAAATCAGAGAGCCAGAGAAAACTGACTCACATTTAAGCCTAATACTACTGCAATAGTCTTTGTTCAAAAATAGTTTACAAAATTTGATATCCGTCCGCCGTCCTGTCATGTCGTCTCAATATATAAACAGTTTAAAAAAAAACTTATACGATCTTATATTACATTTCTAAGTATGAATGATTTTTGATAAATAATTATTTTATAAAAACTTACAGTTATTTTTAAATAAATTGAAATTTTATCGGAGTGGAAATTTTTGTGAAATGTCTTAAACTCGCTTGACAACAACTTTGGGTCTAACTTCACGGAAACAATGAGAGACTCAGAGATTTAGGCGGTTCGAGGACCATACGATAACCATATGGTCCATGCTAGACAAGGAGAGCGAGTGAGAGGAATTTGGCGACTCCCAAGGAAAGCGCGGTTTTCCAAGGGGTGACTTGGGCTGTTGCCGTTTTGGGTCCAAAGTGTAAAGATGCACTTTATCTGTATGAGAATTCGGCATCTCAAAATATAATTAAATTATTGGCGATTCATGTATCCTGAGACCAGCTTCGAGAAATAAATTAATTGTTTGTTTAAAAGCTGTGTTTGATTTATTTATTAAATCTATATTATTATTATTTATTCACTAGCTGTCGGACCCGTCTTTGACGGGTTTTAGTTTCGGCTAATACATTTGATAGGGTTTCTACCAACCGGGAAATAGCCGGGAATTAAATTTTACTGGGAAAAACTAATAATTAGTTACCATTAACTATTTCGTGAGGAAAATATTACTATTTCAATCAGTGACAGATTTTTTTCTATCAAATTTGATATTCAGGAACAGTATTTGGCAACTTGTAGTACTTTGTGCGTTTGTAGTACTGCAATTAATGTATTAAAAATTAATCCTAAATTTACACCAGTTTTTGGAGTCAAAGAAGAGTCTAATTATAAATAATTGTGTCACAATTAGACAATAAAAATTAAAGTAAAAAGCAGTTTTTAAAATCAAATTAATATAATAAAACTTTTTTAATTTGATAAGAAAATTCCCGGTTTTTCCTGGTCAAATTAAACTCCCGGCTATTCATCGGTTTCCCCGCGCAATTGGTAGACACTCTGTCAATTCTATTATGGTAAACTAAATCCCGTCAAAGACTGGTACTGGTATATAACATATTTTCTTAAAAAAGAGTATTTTCATAAAATAAAAATAACCCCAAAAATACTACTGAATTAAACTTGATAGTAATTAATAACAATTATAATTTTTTCGATTTTTTGATATGGAAAATATTTTTATACTTACATCTTAGTCATATCATTTTTTGTGCAAAATTATGCTAAAATATGACTAAATAACATGTTACACTTAATTATACAGAGTTTAAAAGCAAATCATCAAAACATGTAAAATTTGTGATTTTTAAAATTTTTTGAAAACATTTTTATACTTTAATCTTACACGGAGAAAAAGGAATAGTTGACCCTACTAAAAATCCCTGTATAAGATCTTGTACAAGAAAATGCACACGTTCAGCAGCTGAACCTTTACAAGTTCTGGTTAGAAAATGTACAATTTCTTGTACCAGGATTTGGAACAAGTTCTTGTATTAGAATTTGTACAAGAAAATGTACGAGTACTTGTACAAGAAAATAAACTTGCACAAGAAAATGTACAAGATCTTGTACAAGATCTTGTACGGGTTCATGTGCAAGTACTTGTATATTTTCTTTAAACATTATTTTTAAGTTGTAAAAATTAAAAACATTAAAGGCTGCGCAGTAGTTTTTATAAGCTTTTAGAGCTGCGCAATAGTTTTTAGCTTGCCTAAAGTGGAGAGTCTTAATGCTTATAAGTTATTAAAATGCCAATTTAAAAAAAAATATTTATTAATTTACTTGATCCAATTTTCTAAAAAAAAATTATTTATAAATATACTTGTGCAAGAACATGAACGTGTTCATGTACAAGTACTTGTACTTGAACTTATACAAGATCTTGTACATTTTCTTGTACAAGTTTATTTTCTTGTACAAGTACTCGTACATTTTCTTGTACAAGTTCTAATACAAGAACTTGTTCCAAATCCTGGTACAAGAAATTGTACATTTTCTAACCAGAACTTGTACAAGTTCAGCTGCTGAACGTGTGCATTTTCTTGTACAAGATCTTATACAAGGATTTTCAGTAGGGGACACATCCAGACACATGAATATCACAGCCATATTATATTGAAAAATACGGGATATCCATAATTAAGGTTGCTGCATCCATATTCTATGGCTGGCTGTATATTGTTGGAGCAGCAAAAGATCTATGGTTGGGTGATCCATAGTAATGGAAATGGGAAACAAAAAAATTAGAATCACTCAATTAATTAAATTCTATGTCACTTGAGATATTTTATACACATTTTTGTTAATTAATACACACCACTTATTGAATAACCGCATATTCACGAAATAAATTATTAATCAATTGGGGAGACACGAACCCTAGACCTAACGCATACTAAACACTAACGCTATCCACTACACTATACACGCAACTACAATATTTGAGCATATAATATTCCTTATATACTCTACACATATTTCATGAAAATGAATTTACATAAACACTAATAAACAATAACGATAATAAATAATAAACAATTATAACACTATTTATACACAATAAACTCACAACGCGATTATATAGACGCGACAGGAGACCGTCAAGCGACGGACAAATTGAGACGACCATTTTTAAATGGATGCCATGATAATGAATTGCGCGCAACATGTATCGAAATTTTGAATTAACTATGGATCTCCCAACCAAAGTTTATATGGATGAGGCAGCCATATGTGAAAATCCATAGCATGAATTGTAAGCCCAACCATGCCTATGGATGTCACATCCATATTTGATTTAACAATATAATATGGCTCCCTCATCCATTGAATATTGAAAGTGCTTCCATCCTGAAAGTTGTCTCTTCCATTGAATTGGATAACACAACAATATTCTGCTCAACAATATTTTTATGGATATCTCTTCCAGACCTTTTCTTTCCGTGTAGTTGAATTCCTGTGAAATTTTTATTATTTATGAAAATAATTTAATGTTTGCTTAGAATTTTATCAACATTTTCTTTAAATAAATGAATTATTGATGCCTCGAATTATTTTGAAAAATTTGATTAAAATAGCAGATATTAAAACTCGTCATTGAATTGTGGAAAATTTTAAAAATAATTGAAGTTTTGCCAAGAATTTTATTAAAATTTTTGAAAATAATTGAATTTCTGCGAAGAATTTGATTACCTTTGAAAATAGTTGAATTTTTGCAATCATTTGTAACTTTTCCAAAATTAAATTGTTTTCCTATATAATTTAAGATATTTACTTCATTATTACGGAGAAAGTGATTTGATCTAATTTTTGAAAAAAATGTTGAAAATTCATGAATGAAAAGAAATAAAAATTCAATATAATTATATATATATATATATATATATATATATATATATATATATATATATATATATATATATATATATATATATATATATATATTTATATATATTGTAAAGCATTACGAAATATTTTGTAAATAAAATAAAATGTAAAGAATAGTATTAAGTTGAACGTCAAGTTTTAAATATATCATTTTTAAAGAGGTTCATTTTAAATTCAACATTCGCCGGAAGTGCGTGAAAGTGAGGCAATTATTGGTCATATTAACCGGATGCCCTTCTTAATATAAAGGAAACATACAGAAGTGTTGATTTTTTTTCTTTTATCATAAACATATACATAGAAAATGTTTTCATTATAAAAATAATAAATTAATTTACCTTTAATTTAACCACGATTTATGTCTCAATCAAGCATTAATTATACGTATTCTATTATAATTTAAGTTCATTATATTCTAATCTTGCATAGTGTAGACGCAAAGGCTATTTTTAATTAATTACGTTAAGGAACCGTGATTAATTATAATTTAAAATTTATTTCGTTATTTTCAGACTTATTTATTAATATAAAAGTTATTATAGTTTAAATTTTAATAATATACCTATGGATATAAATGGAGAAAGAAACAAATAAGAATAATTTTTAATTTCAGAGCGCGCAGAATCGGCTTTTGATCAAGAACGGAAAAATCGTCAATGAAGATGATATGGTTGATAGTGACGTTTATATCGAGGATGGCATTATTAAGTAAGTCAATTTACACTTTTTATATAAACTTTTAGTTAAAAATTAAAAAAGTTATAGCAATTGAATTTTTTTAAAAATTCTAAAATACACACTGCATTTTGATGGCGTGAATATATATTATAAACTTTTCGTAATGTTTTACCCTCAACCGACTGTATATTTGCGTGTAATGACAGTGGAAAGATTAGAAATATTAAAAGGAAATAAGAGCCTTTTAATCACATGCGATTCTACATGCTGTCTGCTTTCATCATTATAATATAAATCCTTTTAATATATCCGTGCGCGGAGAAACTTGACACATGTAAATATGAGTCTCTTGACATGCAGACTTTTTCATTCAAGCAAAAATGAATGAAGCAAGAGATAGCCGATGAAATACGGACGTAATATAGTCTCGTACACACTCCAATATATTTATAGTAATTATTAGTTGCATTTGAAATATATATTTAAACTACATAGTAAATGTACAATTTATTTTTATTTTAGTTTAAAAGTATATCGCGTATTTAGTATATTCTAAAAAATTTTTTTTTAAATATTTATTCTTTTATCAAATAAATATATATTAATTAAATTATTTATCTACTCTAAATTTGAATAAGTAAAAATGTTTACTAATTTTAATTACAGTGACTGACTTTTTGCTTTTGAATTAGTAAATTTTACTAAGAATTTAGTAAAACTTACTATTTATTTCAAATACAATTCATTTTTTATTCAAATATAATTGTTCAAATTAGCGCGTCATTCATGATATTTTCGCGTCTTAACACCAAAAGATGATGGTAAAAATTGGAAGTCAATCTGCCACTATGGTGGCAGATTGACTTAATTGACTTTAATTGACAGATTGCCCCAATGGGAAATTTACAACTGGCGTAGTACTGCGCCAGCACTGGCGGCAAGGCTGAGAGCCAGCACTGGCATGGCACTGGGATGATAACGCCGTTTGGCGCTGCCGAAGTACTGCCTGTCAGTGCTGCCAGACAGCGCTGGCGCAGCACTGGACCAGTGCTGGCTGAGAATATTGCCGCAATAAATGACGTATATTGTTATTAATTAGTCGTAAATTCATAATTATAAATAATTTAACAACAAAATGGTAAATAATATTAATGAATAGTTATTATTCATAAAATATTTCTCTTCTTTCAAGAAATTGTATTAAAGATGGAGACTAACAATGGATATAGTAAATGAAGTAGAAAAAAATTGTTTATAACATTTAAAAATTAAATAATAAACAATTACAGTAAGTGTGCATTAGATTTTCATATTTTAGTACCTAACGATTGGAATCTAGAAATATCGCAAACCTATGAAAATAAACAAAATTGCTGACGAGGGGATTCGAACCTACGACCTACGGACTTACAGACTAACGCTCTAACCACTATGCTAACGACACATGTGTACAGAAAAGTATTAATATCTCAGTATCATTCAGACATACAATTATTGAGTCAAAGATGAGAAAAAAATAGGGATACGTTAGAAATAATAAATTAAACTAAATTTTTAATAATTAAATTAAATTACTTTACTTATTGCATTTAACATTTTACGTAATTCTTAAATTACGTGGTAATTTTTTAATAATTTTTTATTCATAGTAAGAAGTATAATAGTATTTTAATAGGAACCAAATTATTATTGAGATTAAAGTTTAAATTTTGTTTATAATTTTAATTTGTTTAAATAATTTATTATTTACAAAATTAGAGAATTGTGTTAAATTATTATTAAATTTAATAAGAATAAAAAATGAACAACTGAAAAGTAAAATATTAATTTTTTCAATAAATTTATATTTATAAACATTTATAAACTTTTTTTATAATTTTTTCCAAGTTTATGTCAAAAAAGCAATGTTGGCAAAGAGCGTTGTGAACAATTTTTCTATACTCAGCCAGCACTTGCCGCCGTGGCTTGTCCAAGCTTTGGCGAAACAAAAATTCTGTACTGCGCCAGCACTAATTGTCTAGGCTCGGCTAGATTACGCCGAACAATCGTCTGAGTACTAAGCCAGTGGTGAACATCGGCACCACAGCCATTGGGCTGTTAGTCTTTTACGTACACTGAGAAAAAATAGGGCGCGTTGCAGCACATTTTCGATTCATGTTGCGCGACTCAACCCTGTGTTTTGCTAGACACTTTTCTGGGGCGTGCAGCGGACCCCTGAGTCGAGGCGAGCTGTATTTGAAGCGTATTGGGCAGTCATCGATTCGCTCCCGTGAGGGGAAGGGGCCTTCCCCCACCATGCGGCCTTGTACCTGACTTCGGGGTTTGGAGCGAACGTAGCACAGCAGGGCGCCCGGTCCCTTAATCCCTCATTAAGCCATCCTTCCTTAATGACATTCTTTAAAAAATATAAATTTTTCAAATATAAACATTTTTCAGTTTTTTTATTGAATTCAGATTCCTTATTTTATTACGAATCCATACATATGTTGTTTGCCTTAAAAATGTTAATATTTAAAAAAATTTTAATTTATTATTAACTGACACTCAAATAAATTCATAGTAAATTTGACTTTCAAGCAAATATATATTTTCTCTGGCTATATAATCTACTTTTTACTTCAGTTGAATACTGAAAAAACTTGAGAATTATAATCAGTCAGTTAATAATGAATTTTTAACTTTTTAAGTACTAACATTTTTAAGGCAAACAACATATGTATGGATTCGTAATAAAATAAGGAATCTGAATTCAATAAAAAACCTGAAAAATGTTTATATTTGAGAAATTGATATTTTTTAAAGAATGTCATTAAGGAAGGATGGCTTAATGAGGGATTAAGGGACCGGGCGCCCCGCTGTGCTACGTTCGCTCCAAACCCCGAAGTCAGGTACAAGGCCGCATGGTGGGGGAAGGCCTCTTCCCCTCACGGGAGCGAATTGATAATCGCCCCTATATATATTTGATATTTCTCTGTCCTGTAAAACATTATATATTATATGTAGTATTTAATACTTGTTGCTGTTATAAAAAGATAATATTTATTTAATAGTAAGTATATTAGTTGAAAATTATTGCAATTTTTTTCGTGTTTGAATGTATAAGCAACATGTGAAAATTGTTAGGTTATGTTATTGCAAACGTCACCGAGTTGTACGCGTTCCGTTCCTCGAAACCATCCAGAGAAATATATGTGTGTGTGAGTTATATGTGCGTACACTCAAGTAAGATTGTGTTGTATAAAGTCCGCCTGAAAATCAGTCGGAGTTCGAGCTATTCTTAGAAGAATCTAATACTTTTATAGCACGTTCTCTTTATATTTATAATAAAGATTTCGTGCATAATTAGCAGCTGCTTTTTGTTTTTATTGCATCGAACTCTCCATTACATTAAATAGATGATTTCGTATATAAACTATTATAACCTCAAGCTAAAATTCTATTCAGCAGTGACTAATAAAATTTGTAAAGATTCTGCAAGCAGTAATACACGGAAAAAATTAATTTAGTACATTTTACGAAACTAATTTTGGAATAGCGGATACGGAGAGGAGTTTAGTATAAGATAAAACAGAATCAATAGTAATATATGATGACTGCGTTTCTCGAAAACTCAAAAAAAATTCTATGGAATTCACAAATGATCGGTTGGACGTTCTAATTCAAGAGTTTTGTAAAATGTTTAGCCTGAAGCGCATGCGCCACGGAAAAAACTATTCACGGAGAAAAAAACGAATAAAGCAGAAAAAAGAATTTCTTAATGTACCAATGAGCTCTCAAGACCATTTTTTCTCGTCTTCTATAGGAGATAGATGATTGGTTCGACACATGTGACTGCACTCTACAACGCAATGGTTCGCTTGGATTGGCTTATTTTATTCTGACACTAACTTAACGGAAATACGCATACATATAAACGAATTCTGACGCAACGCACATACAATATAACTCGCACTTGTAGATGAAAGAATTGAGTTTCTTTATATACTAACTGAGGAGATTAAAACTGCACTTGTGAGAAATGTCAATATACTGAATATTAATTTAAATAAAAATCATTTTTTTAAAAGTTATACAAAATATTTTATAGTTTTTAAAATAACATTTTTTAATTATAATTGGTTATAAAATCTCTATAAAATTTTTCAATTTTTAGAAAATAATTTTATTCTTAATTTTAAATTATAAATAAATTGACAAAAAATTTTCAAAATTAAATTCAAACTCAAAAAATGTTTATATTAAATTGTCTAAAATTTGAAGTAATAACAGTTAAAATTTGAGAAATTAATATATATATTGTCATCGGTAAATATTATGATAAACTATAAAATTTATTGGAATGTAAATTAAAAGAAATTAATAATAATTAAAAGTTTGGATTACAAAAGCACATAAAAAATGTTACGAATTTGGAACAATGAAATGTGAAATACGCAGCCCGGTGACACGACTGAGTTGAAAATCACTCAAATGTTGAAAGTCACCAACGCAGCGCTGGCTGTACATTGGTCGGATATTAACAAAAATGCATGGGAAAACACACAAAAATTTAATTTCCATACATAAAAATTTATTTAAACTTATTTATTTATACATAATATTGATTCATAAACTTTTAGACATATTTCGTAATATAAATCACTTCAGAAAAGAGTGAAATTTTTTATTTATAACGAAAATTGTATTATAATTTCTGGCGGGAAATTTAAATAAAATAATATTGTTATTATTATTTATTAATATTTTTTAATTATTTAATAATATTTTGCAATATTAATAATTAGTATTAATAAATAATAAATAAATATTAATAAATAATAATGACAATATTATTTTGTTTAAATTTCCCGCCAGAAATTATAATACAATTTTCGTTATAAATAAAAAATTTCACTCTTTTCTGAAGTGAATTATATTACGAAATATGTCTAAAAGTTTAAGAATCAATATTATGTATAAATAAATAAGTTTAAATAAACTTTTATACATGGAAATTAAATATTTGTATGTTTTCCCATGCATTTTGGTTAATATCCGACCAATGTACAGCCAGCGCTGCGTTGGCGACTTTCAACTCTCAGCCCAATTAATCCTATAGGAAAGCATAGGTCGTGTCACCGGGCTGGAAATACGTAAAAGAAAACAATTATCCAAATGTTACCGGCAGGTAAAGCAGTTCTCTTTTTCCTTCCACATATTATCTCTATATACAGCAGACAAGTTAATACCGACGCGACGAGACAAGCTTCAACATATCTATTTATAACGCGACTTTTGGTACACCCCGTATAGAATTTTACGAAACTTTGTGTTCGAGAATTCACGATAGACAGCGAAGTGGAAACTCAAACCACGCGTTTTTAGATTGCACGAAACATTTTTACCATTTTCTGATATAAAATGTTCACCAGAAAATACGAAACATTTCTACATTCAAGCTTGTTTTATAAATTACAACACTGGTTGCAGTTTCTCGACAATTGTTCTGCTGAAAGTAGTGAAAGTTTCTGGGTTTTTGAAAAACTTCGTCAAGGAATCTTAAATATCCGCTAGTGCGAAATTAGTTTCGTAAAATCTGCTGAACTTATTTTTTCCGTGTAGCAACAGATTTCTCTCCGTGCACAATTGAAAAAGAAAACATATTTCCCCAATGTAAAGTAAACTATTGGTTCAATAATGGGCCATGCTTGGCGAACTCCGTTCCATTATTGGAACATTAATGGCAACCATCATTGGACCACCATTGGTTTTTGCTTGGGATGATCACGCTACTGCCAATGATCGGTAGTCAAGCATCGTGCCAATATTAGTTGCCAAGGAATTGCCAAGGAAACAAAATCGATTTTCAGAAGCTTGATTTTTTATTGGCAGCCAACAAAAAACCAAGGTTTTGAAAATTTATTCTTTTAATTATTAATTAAAATTTATTTTAAAAAATATATTTTTCAAAAATTTATTTTAAAAAATATATTTTTCAAAAATTTATTTTAAAAAATATATTTTTCAAAAATTTATTTTAAAAAAATATATTTTTTTAAATTAATAGAACATATTAATTTAATTTGTCACCTCTGGTAAAACAAAGGTGAAAGAATGTTAAAAATTCCCTCACCGTATCTCACAGTGGAGGGATGCCTGTGAATGTCTTTGCGAGAGTGGAGCAGGTACTTATAGAGCCAGTGAAACAGGTCACAAGCGAGAAGAAATCACTAGTATGCACTATGGTGGCGCTTGTCGGAAGTGGCGCAACGTTGGTTGCCAAGCGCTGTGCCGAGAATGTCAGGATATGCATGCGCGCCAGAAAATAGTTCCGACAAGCGCCGCCAGAGTGCATGCTAGTGATTTCTTCTCGCTTGTGACCTGTTACACTGGCTCTATAAGTACCTGCTCCTCTCTCGCAAAGACATTCACAGGCATCCCTCCACTGTGAGATACGGTGAGGGAATTTTTATCAGTCTTTCACCTTTGTTTTACCAGAGGTGAAAAATTAAATTAATACGTTCTATTTCTATTAATTTAAAAAAATATATATTTTTGAAAAATATATTTTTTAAAAATAAATTTTAATTAATAATTAAAAAAAAATCAATTTTCAAAACCTTGGTTTTTTGTTGGCTGCCAATAAAAAATCAAGCTTTTGAAAATCGATTTTGTTTCCTTGGCAATTCCTTGGCAACTAATATTGGCCGGATGCTTGGCTACCGATCATTGGCAGTAGCGTGATCATCCCAAGCAAAAACCAATGGTGGTCCAATGATGGTTGCCAATTGTTTTGCCAAGAAAAAACCATTAGGCGCCAAGCATGGCCCATTATTGTACCAATCGTTACCATTGGCAACTTCCCGTTGGGTCTTTATTTCAATTGAAAACTTTGAATAAATTATTAATAAATTCTCATCGAGAAAGAGAAAATTATGCAAAATTTTTTCCTTTTTTAAAAGAAAAATATAATCTTGTAAAAATAATTGACAAATTAAAATCATGTAAATTATATCCATTATTTAATTTATTTATAAAAAAAGTTTAAAAATTATTTAACAAAATGTTAAATATTATTTTAAAAAGTTGCAAAATTTCTTATTTTTTAATCACAATTTAAAAAAAAAATTCTGATTGTTTGGAATTAAATTCATGAAGATTAAAAATACTATGATAATAAAAGTTTTGGTAGGTACAATTAACTAAATTTGTCTTTAAGGTATTTGTCGCGTAAATTCGTTTTCGACAGAATTTTTTTAAATTTCACATAATTATTCTTTGGATATTTATCTACAAAATAAGGCCTATTAAAATAAAATTGACCGTCTGTAAGTCTCAAAAAATGAAATCAAAGTTTCGATTTTTAACATGTACGGTATAGGAAAACTATATGAAAACCACAGATTTTTAATTTTTGCACTTATACTAATCGACAGATTTTTTAGAAAAACTAAAGTTTTATTTATTGAACCAAAATGAACTTTTATAAAAAAAATGAAAATTTTTCACCGTCTTGTTTAAAAGATATTTAACATCAAACTTGAAAAATCATTTTAACATTTACTGTAAATGACAGGTGAATTTGTAAACGTGGCAATAGCGCTTGTTAAATACTACAGCTTGTTTGCTACTTTTGGCGTGAAATTTTAAAGACTGACATACGCCAAACTTGCAACGTTGCCACGATCGTTTTTCATGCGAGAGGTTATGAATATACTTTGAGAACATCTGTGTGTCAAACTGTACGTCCGCAAAAGTTTTTCGGAAACTCGCATTCATAATCGTTTCATAAATACAGTCAACGGATACAAACTTTTGACAGTGACCAGTCGCGCGACAAATACCTTAATTATTTTTTTACATATAGTATAGTTTTAATTAACTATCAATGTGTATTCTTTTAATAATCAGACCTAGTATTTTAATAAAGTTTAGAGAGTTTTAGAATGCAGAATTTTTGAATTTTGAAAAACGTGGTAAAAAAAATTCTAAAAAATGACATAAATTGAATTTTGACTGCTGGAAGAGTATTATAAAGAATAATTAATTTAAGAATGTCTGACATAAAATAATAAAATTGGTTCTTTATTATTTTTTTTAAAGACAACTTGGCCGCAATCTTATAATTCCCGGTGGCACGAGAACAATTGACGCGAGAGGAAAATATGTTATGCCCGGCGGAATTGATCCCCATACACATCTTGAATTTGAATTCATGGGAACGACAAGCGTTGATGATTTCTATCAAGGCACCAAAGCGGCGGTATCAGGTGGAACGACAATGATCCTAGACTTTGTCATTCCAAGGCCAGATGAAAGTATTCTTGAGGCCTATGAAAGGTACAGAACTAACGCTGATGAGAAAGTTTGTTGCGACTATGGTTTACATATTGGCATCACTTCCTGGAATGCAAAGGTAAAACATACTAATTTTTACCCTTTTTTTAATAATAATAATAATGTAACTCATAATAATAATAATAATAATAATAATAATAATAATAATAATAATAATAATAATAATAATAATAATAATAATAATAATAATAATAATAATGTAACATTTACCTTTAATTTACCTGTCTTCTTAATTTATCTCTTCTTCTTCTTCTTCCTTCTTCTTCTTCTTCCTTCTTCTTCTTCTTCTCGAACCACATTTTAAATAATAATAATAAGTTTATAATGAGCAGTTAATATCTATATGGGACACGGGAATAGTAAATACAGTAGTACAGATATTCTCAAGAGATTCGAATTATTGTTATCGAAATTCTATTGTTTTATTTAATAAATATTCATTAATTCATAAATTATTAATAATTCATAACATAAATAGGTAATATTTTTCATTTCTTCATTTAAATTACTAAGTAACTTTTTGATACCCTACAGAATACACGTGATCATTGTCATCTTTTTACACTAACACTGAAAAAAAATTATTTCATTCAAATAATCGATTACTTGATTATTTATCAAATAATTAATATTTTCTTGAATCAAATAATTTTTATTTGAATCAATTATTTCAGTATTTTAAGCAAATGACATTTAATTTATTCAATTAAAAATTATTTGATTCAAGTAAATATTTGTTTAATAATAGACAAGTAATCAGTTATTTGAATCAAATAAATTTTTTTTCAGTGTATCTAAACCTTTCTCAATCTATACCGTTAATTTTCACCTGTTTTCAAAGTTGCCACAAGTAAGGAAAAAACTAAAAACCAGGGAAAAGTCAGAGAAATTGTAAAAATCCTTCAAAAGTCAGGGAATTTTAATCGACAGAAATCACAAATTAAAAAAACTTTGCAAAGTTCACACCCAGAAAAAATGTTTAGTTTATCTAAGTTTTTATTTTCTTTTTTACAAATTTTTAATTACTTTTTAAAATTTCAATTATCTTCATAATTCAATTATCACAAATAGAATTTAAATATTTTAAAAACCAAATTTTAAATATAAAGTTTTTTGACACTTATAATTAAAAAAATTGTTATTGTAACTCTATAAAAAAATTTGTTCGAAACAACCAAATTGAGCACCTGGATCGTAGAAGGGCACGTAAATTTTTCTCGGCCGAAATCGAAATCCCCTGGACACTCAAAATTCAACTTCTGAATTTAGACATTTTAAATATACATCTTTATAGAAATTTTCATTGCGCATATTTTTTTTTTATGAAATTTTTTTCTATCTATTACCGTTTTCGAAATATTTGAGAAAAATTGTTTTTTTGAAAACTGCAAACATTTTTCACTTCAACTCGCGATAATTCAGATAATTTTAAATATATTTCAATGTCCAAAAAACGAAAATACGTCAAAAGTTATTCTACGAATGATAAAAAAGGAAAAAAGTTATTTTCTTTATAAACAAAATTGTTGTTAATTTTTTTCTTTATTAATGTAAAAAACATAAAATACAATCTTCACGGCTCTCGTTTAACGGGCGAATTTTAAGTAACAAAGAACTTTCAGTGAGAAAGTTGTTCATTATGGACCAAAGAAGTTTTCTGAAAAATCACAGGGTTAATAATTAATTAGTGTTGAAATAGTGAATGTTTAAAGTTGATACCGTCCGAACGTGTGGCACGCGCAATGGCCATAACCTATGAAACGACACTCCCAAGCCTCCCATTCACCATTTCAATACTAATAAATTATTAACCCTGTGATTTTACAGAAAACTTCTTTGGTCCATTATGAACAACTTTCTCACTGAAAGTTCTTTGTTACTTAAAATTCGCCCGTTAAACGAGAGCCGTGAAGATTGTGGTTCGTGATTTTTACATTAATGAAGAAAAAAATTAATAACAATTTTGTTTATAAAGAAAATAACTTTTTCTTTTTTTATCATTCGTAGAATATCTTTAGACGTATTTTCTTTTTTGGTACATTGAAAAATATTTAAAATCATCTGAATTATCGCGAGTTGAAGTGAAAAATGTCATTAAATTTGCAGTTTTCAAAAAATCAATTTTTCTCAACTATTTCGAAAACGGTAATAGATACAAAAAAATTTCATAAGAAAAAAAGATGCGCAATGAAATTTTCTATAAGGAAGTGTATTTAAAATATTAAAATTCAGAAATTGAATTTTAAGTGTCTAGGGGACTTCGATTTCGGCCGAGAAAAATTTACGTGCCCTTCTACGATCCAGGTGCTCAATTTTGGTTGAATCAACCAAATAAAAGTATTGCTATACAGTCAACCAAACGATTGTTTGATTCAACCAAATAATTTCTTTCAATACGTTTATTTGTATTTGTTTGAGAATTGACCGATTGATAGGATTTTAGTTCACAAATAAAATTTGATGCAGACTATTAAAAAAAACTCAGTTTATTGAAAGTAGAGAAAGGTTGTCACTATAATGGCATGACTATGCCGCAATATGAACACACTACAGTAACAAAAGGTTTTCTTATATGAAAACTTTCAATTGGGAAAAAACCCGAGAACTCACTTCTAATTGAGATTAATGTTTTTTTTAGGGGAGAGTCTCCAGTTGTGAGACGGGTTTTATTTTTGACCCGTAAATTGTAAACGGGTAAACGAAATTGTAAATAAAATGCACCGTTCGAAAGGTAACAGAAATACGCAACTTTTATTAAAAGAAAATATAGTTTTTCCATGAACTCAAAAACTATTACGATACGTTTTCCGAGCACATCGCTTTTTTCAAAAAGAAAAAATGTCTCCAGTTGTGAGACACTCATTAAAAATTGCTAAAATTTAATAAGTTTGACATAAAACGTTATGTTTAGTATAAATAATTAAATATATTAATAATAATATATATTATTATATACTAAATAATAATATTTATTCGCCAAAATATGACTATCAAATAAACACAATTTAATAACTTCAACAAGAGCATTAAAATTGATTTCTTCTGAATCAATTGGCTTTTTTCTACTTGACATGCCCAAAAATACTAGAAAAGAAATCAAAACAACATTTAAATAGTATGCCTGCAAAGTCGTATTTTTTATGCTGCCCAGATGGGTGTTGACACCGTCTCACAACTGGTGATATGCTGTGTCTCACACCCAGAAATTGGCGCGATTTTGAAAAAGGAAAATTAAATTATTTTCAACCGTAGATTGGAACAATGCAATATTGCATCACAAAATATAAGGAAAACACTAAAAGAAAATGCATTACATTTACCTTTTCAAATTAATTAACTTGGAAAAAAAGTACTTTGCATTTATTGAAAAAACGCTTTTTAGTCGATTATCACACACAGTGTTGGTATTTAACAAAAAGAGTTTATATATCCGCTTCGGCGTGCAAGAAAAAGTTGGCTCATATAAAAAGAAATGTTTTTATATAAACCAATCGGCTTTTTAATATTGCATGTTAAAAAAAATTGACTGTCTTACAACTGGAGGTGTCTCACAACTGGAGACTCTCCCCTACTATTTGAAACCAAACTTTATTAATTGAAATAATGAAAAGTCTAATACTTAACGCGAGTAATGAATGTTTGAAATTCGAAATAAAAAATACTGAACAGTATTAACCAAATGGTTATTACACTTAACCAAAAATCTTTATTTTATATAACTAAAAAAATTGTTTATTTTAAGAGAAAAGATTTGTTTGATTCAAATAAATGTTTTAGTTAACGTATTTGGTTCATTAAAATAAATATTTTTGTTTACTTAATTTTGTTATTTATTTTTCTGTAATAATGTTTGAATTTCCTAATTTAATATTTTTCTAGTACATATTATTGGTTAATTTATAATTTATTATATAATTATTGATAGAATTAATATTAAATTAGGAAATTTAAACATATTATTAGAGGAATAGTATATTACATTATAAGGGCAGAAAGTTCGAAATTCTGCCCGTGTAATGTATACTATTTTTCTTTATATACGGTCGAAAGTACGCTCGCTAAATTTATTTTTTAAGAAAATTGCAATCGTGCTTCATTTGACAGCCGGTCATCTTTATTTACTTTTGCTCCTCGCTTCAACGCCTCTAGCGGACACTCGTGAAGCTCTGGTTTTTTCTCTGTCTCTCTCTTGCAAACAATATTCGCCTGCCCCGACATTTGATGCACGAGCGAAGCGAGTGCTTCTGGTCGGGGGCAGGCACGAAAAAAAATGTGAAAGATAAATTAATATTATATTTTCAAAAGAATATTTCTGGTGGTACAAAATTAATTTTTTGTCCTACCTGCACGGAAAGTATGTCATTTCGGGCACTTAAGGCGGGCGCAAAGTAATACATTACGCCCGGGAGTGGGGGAAGCGGGCAGAAAAGTATTTTTTGTCCTACATGCGCGATAAACTCGACTTTCCGTGCATGCATAGCGGGCGGAAAGTAAGCTTTTGCCGCCCGACTACCAACAGCGGGCGGAAAAACTACTTTTCCGCCCGCTTACCAGCAGCGGGCGGAAAAATCACTTTTCCGCCCGCCTCCATGGCCTTAGCGGGCGGAAAAACGACTTTTCCGCCCGCTGCTTTAGCAGTATTAAATAAATACTACTAATTATTATATTATCACTTTCTATTACTTCAAATCAAAACGGAGTCAATTTTTAAGTAAAATTTATCAAAAATATTCGGACTCGCCTTAGGCTTAATAAAAATGTTTCATACACATTTAATAATTAGTGCATATTCATTTTTGAATTTACGGATGCGTCTTGTTTATCGCGCATTTGGACAAAAAATATCGTGTGCAACTCGGGCGGAAATGTCAATTCTGACCTCGTACGATTGCCGCCCTCGCTTCGCTCGTGCGGCAAATTTCGAACTCGGTCAGGAATTGACAACTTTCCGCCCTTGCCACACAATATACTATTGCGCCCGCTTGTTGATTATTCGATTTTCTTCATTAAAATGCGACATTTTCGACTTTCTTTTTATGTTGACTATAGAACTGCAAACATTTTCAACTTGTTTTATTTTGTCTATAAAAAATTGCAATTTTTTTTTTATTTTCTCTAAAAAAAATAGTGAGACATTTGGTTTTGTTCCCATTTCGTTTATCAAAATTGTCAATTTTAAAAGTTCTTGTTTCAGTTTTGTTCAATTATTAATTACTACACTACCGTCGGGAATTATCGGTACGGCTGCACGCGCACGGCCTAAAAACATACCAATCTATAAATCACGATATTTTTGTAAATACAAAAGTCAGAAAATTAACAAATATACCATTCGAAAGATTATTAAATTCTACTATTAATGATACATAACTGAAAATTTTAATAATTTATACAAAGATTGCTGCAATTGACAAATTTGAAAAAAAAAATGAAAAAATTAATTTTTTTTTTAACTTTTTTAACCCCCGCACATTTTTTAAAAATTGTAGAAAAAATGTGAAACTTAAATAAGTGTAATAACTCAACTCTTATCTTTAATTTAAGACCAAAAAAGTTTAAAAGTCTTATTCCGTTCGTGAGATATCATTATAAACGTCCGAGCATGTTTTTTGACAAATGCATTGAATTAGTCGATTTTGAACGATTTTAGGCTAAAAATACTCGGCCGTTTATGATGATATTTCGCTAACCGATTAAGATTTTTGAACTCTCTTGGTCTTAAATTAAAGATGAGACTTAAATGATCACTCTTATGTAAGTTTTAAAATTTTTCTACAATTTTTAAAAAATGTGCAGGGGTTGAAAAAATTTCCAAAAAAATTTTATTTTTTAAATTTTTTTGTCAAATTTGTCGATTGCTGCAATCTTTGTATAAATTATTAAAATTTTTAGTTATGTATCATTAATTGTAGAATTTAATAATCTTTCGAATGGTATATTTGTTAATTTTCTGACATTTGTATTTACAAAAAAATCGTGATTTATAGATTGGTATGTTTTTGGGCAGTGCGCGTGCAGCCGTACCGATAATTTCCGACGGTAATGTACGTTTTAAATAAATACTATGTTTTCAGAATACATTGTTTTTTATTTCTATTTTAAAACTTCTATCTTTATAGACTTCATTCGATATAATGTTTATATAGAGCTTAATTTTTAACTAATATGAGCGTTTAATCGTTTAATCGTCCATGACCTGTAAGCAGACGAACTACGGTTCTAACTCTAATCTTATCGAGTTTTAGGAGATCGCTCGCTCGCCTTTTGTTGAGTACTAGCCCCAACAGAGTTTTCGCTTGCCTTCCCACCCCAATGTCCGCCCAATACTTCTCATGTTCCTTTTGACCCTATCTTTCTATGGCTCCTTTAACCATGAAGGAGTATAAGGAGACATATCTCCAATGGGAAAATTTCCTGATATTGACTGCACTGAGAGAAGTAAGGCAACTACTACGTCCCGTGCGAGCCTTGAGTGGTACTTTTGAAAGTTCTTATGTGAATCCTCGAATCGGGATGTCTCTAGCCCCGGTGTGAAACGTGGAACGTCCCAAAGCGGGATTACTCACAACTTTCAGTTTCGGCCACGAGTTGTTGAACAATGTTTGCCAACGGAATCGGGGCGTCTCAGCGCCAGATTTAGAAACAACTCGCGCGCGGCAAGCAAAGTAGCGCATAGCGACGCCTAGCGAGAACTATTACGTCCCGGTCTTCTCTCAATGCGTACTTCTCTGCAGTAAAATCGACAGGCACGCAAAAAGTAATAGCCTCATGTTTACTGATAACAGCGCCGCCAAACGGGAGAAATAAGTGTAATTTTACATTTTGAGTATTTTTATCTTTGACAGCTGATTGATATTTAAGGTTAGAGGATTTTCTGAGTGTTGTATTGTAAAATAGATGAACAGAATTAAATTGTTTTATACGTTATATAAATAGAAAGGACTTCAAATAAACAACCAAAAATTCTTTGCATTAAATTCATAAATGTCTGTTGGTAAAAGTATAAAAAATTTTTCCCTTACAAAATAGTATATTAAATAAACTTATCATTCTCGGTGCTTTGAAAAAACACTTTTTTCAGAAGCATTTTTATTTGCTTTATAACTAGACATGCAATTTTTTATAAAACAAATCATATTACTATTATTTTATTGTTATTATCAACTTGGTACATAACCAAAAAACTACGTAAACAAAACTTTTATCATGGACAGCATGGAGGGTATATATTTTCTCCTGTAGGGGCACTAATATCAGTGAACGAATTTCCGGTATGCCAATTTTCGTGCATGGCGATTTTACGCAGTCAAGTACAGTCAAAAAGGATACATATACATACTTCTCCTTATACTCCTTTATGCCCTTAACCAAGCACGGCATTATTGCCACTGCTGGTTCAGAACCTATAAACATAGAGATAATATAAATAGAGTAGGCAAGGTACACGGAAAAAAAATACATGAAATTTTCATTGACTCGGTGCTTGACTTTTGGATACGACACAAAATACTAGAAACAGTCTACACGGAGAAAAAAAAGAGAGCCGTTTGATTTGGCAAGAGAGCGCTGTTTTCCCTTTATAAAGCACAGCAGTAGCGCCGCAAACGTCGAACGGTTCTACTTTTTGAGGAGTATCGGTTCTCTTCTCCACACAAATAGAGCCGCTTACTTTCCAAAAAGTGTACCCGCTTTCCCCAAAAAGGAGAACCGTTCTCCCCTCGAGAATAAGGCCGCAGTCCCATGGCAGCATTTTGCGTTGCGTTGTAATGAGAGAGAATGCAGCAAACGTATATTTGCGTCTTTTTCTCTCCCATTACGACGCAACGCAAAACGCTGTCATGGGACTCCACCCTAAGCAGCGTGCTTAACCTCAAGTTGAACGGCTGTTTCGCATTTAACGCAACAGCTCTACCGACAGGTAGAGCCGTTTACTTTTTTTTCTCTCCGTGTAGTACTTTTGCATGAGAGTTTCAAAAGCAGTCAATGAAAATTTTGTAGTACCTTGCTTGAGAATTTCATTGACTTTCAAAAAAATTATATACCTATTTCTGTAAAACAAAAAAAATAATTTTCACTTGTTCACACAGTTTTTCTGAAATTCACTCATTCATTCACATATTTGGATAATTAATCACACAAACAAACAACAATTATTGTATCACTTTTCGACGTTCGTCAACACTTATGAACTAACCTATAACACACACATATATTCGCGTATAACTTAAATATAAATACACACTTAACACTTAAAAGTACGTATCGAATTGTTCTTATATACCACATGGAGAAATTTTTCACGACTTGTGAGACATGCTATTTCACTGAAAACTGAGACTTACATAACATTCTGTTTTGTGAGAAACAAAAACAAAAAATATTTTTTTGAAAGTCAATTCTTGAAAACAAATATATATTAACACTATTTGTTTTTCATAGAATAATAGTATATTCACATCTGAAATTAACACAAATGGAAACAGACGATCAGCTGTCATTTACCTTGGATAGAAACGCGCAACGTACACTGCGCATGCTCTACAGAATTTTCAAGCGCAGTCAACTAATCTTTCACATACTTTATAAAACTGAACAAATGACTTTTGGTTAAAATTTAAAAATTACTGTTGCCCATACTAGTACTAGAATAATTCTAGGACTTTGTTATATTTTCTAATAAAAAGTATATGATACCGACCGGCCTTCAGAATAAGCACAACCCTCGTCTTTTCCAAAAACTCCGGTGTGTAACCAAGAGCTATACACGCTCTCATATATGATAGAGTATAATAATAATTAAATAATTATAATAATAATAATAATAATAATAATAATAATAATAATAATAATAATAATAGTTATAATTATACACAGGGGTAGCTTAACCCATTAACGCCCAAATGTCCAAAATTTTTGACTGAATTTCAAGGTAAGAATTTTTATCCTAAATAATTAGACTTTTAAAAACCCTTCAGTACTAAGGGGTATTAAGTTCCGCTCTTTCAGAATCCGGGGTCAAAAAAGCATTTCGTCCATCAGGGAAACCAATATGGCGCTAAAAATGGAGAAAATACCGAAAAAATCGTAAGGTTTTTTTTAAACACGCTTTTCACATCAATAAGATTTTTTTGAGCTGGTCTCATGTATGCTATAGGTGGATAAAATAGTTGTACTTTCGAACTGTGTACTTGACAACTTGAAAATTCAAGATGGCGGATCCAAAATGGCAGAAAAATCAGAGCAAAATACTTAATAAATAGCAAATGCATCATCAATATTCAAAACTTGATTTAAATCATCTAAAAATTACTTCTCGGGGGTTTTCGGGGTCGCTGATTACGAATATGAAGTTTAATTTTAAAAATTCAAAATGGCGGATAAAAATTTTTGAAAAAAGATAAAATTGCATGAAATTATTCACTCGGGGTTTTCGGGGTCGCCGATTACGAATATAAAGTTTAATTTTAAAAATTCAAAATGGCGGTTCCAATATGGCGGATAAAAATTTTTGAAAATCGATAAAATTGCATGAAATTACTCACTCGGGGGTTTTCGGGGTCGCTGATTACGAATATGAAGTTCAATTTTTAAAATTCAAAATGGCGGATCTAATATTTCGGATAAAATTTTTTTTAAATAGATAAAATTGCATGGAATTACTTACTCGGGGGTTTTCGGGGTCGCTGATTACGAATTTTAAAAGTGCAACTTTAAAAATTGAATACTACAAATTCATAAATTTCTAGTTGTTTTGGAGATTTTATTTTGTTTGTTACCGTCACGTTTTTCTAGAGTTGCCCAACTCTCACTCCGTGGAGTACGACAAAGTTTTTTAACTTTGTCTTCTTTTTTAAAAAATTTTTTGAACAATTTTTAAATATTTTTTTGTATTTTTTAATTTTTTAATTTTGTTGTAGGGTGTTGTGGGGTGATGTGCAACGTTTTTTTTGCTGGACGAAAAACATGTCAAATATTTAAATGTTTAAATATGTCAAAATTGAATGAATTAGAGGCATTATAATAGAATATTTCTGCATTATTAGATTTTAAGAATTTTAAATTTTTCCTACAAATTTTTCGCTTTTTCAAAAACGTCTGTTTTTGTGAGAAAATCTAAAAGTCTTCTGCCTCTGTCTTTAATGTCAAAGCTGACCCATACGACATTGTGCGCATTGGCATCACAACCTATTATCAAAGGAAGACTTTGCCTTTGACAGTAATCTACCAACTTCTCCACCTCTGTAAATGGTGCGGGGTCATCCTCGATCCTGGAAAATAAGCGGAAGCTACTACAACCTCCCTTTTATTTCCGTTCTTTTTCAAGTACTCAGCCTTAACAACAGCTAAGTCCCTAGTAGTTAATTCCAATAGAGGGAAAGCGTCTAGACCTTTATAGATCAGGCAAGCCCTTGGAACTGGTTTCTGTGGTGAACTAACTAGCACCTCACAGCCATTTAGACCTCTAATCTTACCCTTGTAAGCCCAAGGTTCTTAAACAAAAGCTATAGCTGCCTGCATCCTTGTAAAGTTCCTGGCTAGAATCGCCTTTACAATGATGCAAGTTTATCTGCATACAGTGGATCCCGGAAGTAGCCATATTTAAGACTAACTCACGGTCCCCTCTGTCGCCTCCACACCCTGATCGCCAGCATCGTGATCCCCCAAAAAGGGTTCTTCGACGCTCGCGTGTGTGGTTTTATTTTTATTAATTCCTGTAGTATCCATTTAAGATACCTCCATTCGGAGCCCCACCACGGGAACGTGGCGCGCCCAGAAGGACGGGCCCCTCCTGTAACACAACCGCTCCCGAGCTTTACAAGAGCTAAGTTATGCCCAGCGATGGTCGTCCCCCACCCGCACCGCTCCCCGGAAGAACCCGAAGGATTTGGTAACCCTGATATCATTCATCCATGGACACGAGTTTATCACGGATTGGGTGGCAGAGACTCACGCCTCAATCGCCATGGCTTAGCCAACGAAACCATGGAAGGGTTTCTTCTTAGTCAGACTTCGCCAACAGGAAATCTTCGGAATGGACCCGCGGTTAAGCCTCTGTCCATCCCGTCTCTCTCGATGACCCATCTAAATCACCATGCCCTGGGTCACTGCCCAGCGAAACATAGTAGGTTTCTTGAGCGGCCGACCCATTTTGAAGGGTTTGCCCCCTCTGTCCCCACAAAAGGTCTCGAGAAGTAGTTTCCTGCCGGGAAAGAGCCCCTCAAGCAACCTCCCACCAACGGTGAGGTCTTGAAATCCCTAGGGAGGGTTGCATAAAGTAAACAATTTTTTTTAATTTGAATGAATTTTTCTCAAAAGTAGGAAGTTTAAAGAAAGTTTTAAAAAACTTAAAAAATTAAAGAAAATTGTAAACATTCATACAATGTTTAGTCAACTTATGCGCCCAACATTGAAAAACTGCAGACATTTAAAGATTTATTTCAACTTTCATGAGCTTCGGAACTAAGGATATGCTGTAAATATGCTGGTAGCCACACTGTAAAAAGTCTGAAAGGAATTTTACTAGACTGATAATGGAAATGTTTATTACATAGTTTTAATATGTCACTTTTACATAAACTTGTGATTGTCCCTTTATTAAAAACGGCAATATTGCTTTGTCTCCAGAAAAAAAAGTTCCATATTTTTGATTGGCGATTCAAACAGCTAAACTAGCACACATAGTGGCAAGTTTGAACTAACGAAACCGGGACTCACTGCAGCCTTGTGTATAGAACTCCACGTATATTCTGTCAATTTTCTATATTTTTCACTATTATTCCGAAGTATTTTAGTTTTGTCACATTTTTTTTATTTCAAGATTTTGTGAAATTTTTTTTAATTATGATATGAGTGAATATAATCAAAACAGAATAAAAGAAAAAACGAAAAAAGAACACCATAACTGCTGTGTTTATCAATGCTCAGTTGTACGTGGTGATAAACATTTGCATCGAGTCTCAAAAAATACTGACAGATAAAAGCAATAAGCTATTACTATGAAAGGTGGAAAAAATTATAAGTATTTTACAGAAGTGTGCAGCAACTATTTCAAACCAGAATATTATACACTGTAAAAAATTTAGGGAGTTAACGGACTCGGGAGTTGGGAGTTAAATTTTTCGAGTTAAAAATCAACTCCAAAAGAGAGTTAATTTCTAACTCCCTTCATTCAACACCCGCGCGAGTTATTTTTTCCATGGGGAGTTAGCATTTGGGTGTTAAATTTTAACTCTCTTTATTTAACTCCCCTGGCATTAACTCTCCAATGGGTGCGACTTTTATAGAATCCCCTGGGGAGTTAACATTTAACTCCCTTTTTTACAGTGTATGGGTGATTCTCCTGAAAGGGACCCTTTTTTGGTTGAATTTCCAAAAAATCAAATATTATTCTTTTTTTTCTACTTTTTTTCATAAATAAGTTTAGAGCAGGGACCGTCACGGAATCAAAACAAAATTAAAAAATACTTTTGTTTTGATTCGGATATGGGTATCAGAATCAAAATTCCACTCTATTTAGTTTTGATTCCAATATCAAAATCAAAATTCTTTTTTGTTTTAATCTTAATAAAATACTACTGCGCGTGTATAAGTCTCATTGAACCTAAATTTTGTTGCAAATGTCAAATATATCAGAAGATAATATCGTTTTTCATACGAAATCTGAAATAGAATTCGAATCGACTTCTGTTTCTATAAGAAAACCGAATTGCAGTATTATAATATCAGAATCAAAATAGGAAGTAAATTTTGTTTCGTTAACGTATCAGAATCAATATAGGAAGTAAATTTTGTTTCGTTACCGAATCAAAATCAAAATACATTAATAATTTCGTTTTGTTTTGGAATATCGTAACGAAATCAAAATTTGTTTTCCGTGACGGTCCCTGGTTTAGAAGATGTTTAAAGATAAAAATATAAGTTGCGCAAAATTAATTTTCAGAAATAAGACCTCCAGGAACATTTTATTATCATGTGTTCTAGAGGTTAAATAAAATTAATTATAACTTTTAAATTAATTATTTTGTAAAAAAACTCGGTACGAATATTTTTTTTAAATAATAAATTGTTATGTTTTAATTTATTGCACTTTTTGCTTGTATATTTCATTTTTATTAAATAAATAATTATTTAATTTGAGGGTTAAATATTTCAAAACAATGATTAAAAAATTAAAAACAAAAGAAGACTCCTATCAAATACAAAAAAAGGCTTCGGAGATGAACTGATAATTTAACGAAAAAAATCTCGTTTTTTCTAGTTTTAAAAATATTACAATTTTTTAAACAATATTTTTAGTTTTAATCATCAAATATTTTTACATAGATTTCATACTGTGTTTAAAACGTTAAAAAATACGATATTATATAGAAAACGAGGCTTCGGAGATGAATTGAATTTTTACTCTCATTGATAATACTATTTTAATTAATAATTTCAATAACTTTTTATATCATATTTTAAATAAATATAAGTAAAAAATAAACGTTTTATTCTGAACTTTAATTTGATATATATCATAAATACACGGAAACAATAAATTTAGCAGATTTTACAAAACTGTTACGGAGTAGCGGATACAACTTTTTACGAAACTGAGTTTTATAAAATGTAAGGAATATTTCTGGATAAAGTACAGAACTTTCGTAGTTTATACTTAATATTTTTGAAGTTTATTCTGAAATATTCCTTACATTTTACAAAACTCACTTTCGTAAAAAGCTGTATCCGCTACTCCGTAACTGTTTCGTAAAATTTACTAAATTTATTTTTTCCGTGTATGTTGAAATTATTTAATTACGTTAAAATATAATCATATAAAATATACATTCTGTTTAACCAAAATTCGATGACAAAATTAAATATGTTTTTTAAATAGGAAGAACTTTAAATATAAGCATTAGAAGATTATATAAAGATAGATAAATCTTCGTAGATTATAAATAAATTTTTCAAAAAATTTAAACTTGATAAAATATTAATAAAAAATTAATTGAAATAATGAACCTCATGTTGGAGACACGTGAAGTGGTCCCTTTCAGGAGAATCACCCATATGTGATTACTCGTTTATGCTACCATTGTTTTCGCGTGAAAACCGTATTGGGGGCATTCTGCCAATCCTGCTTTTTCACCGTCAATCCTGTCCTCTTAAATCTTTCAATTTCACGTTTATTGGCTTTTGACTCGACTTGAGTGTGTAATGTTGATCTATTACCACATGATTTAGGGAGCTTTCGACGTTCGCGCTAGGGGCGCTGTGAGTATAAGTCACAGCGCTAATCTAGAAAATACCCTAAATCATATGGTAATAGACCAACCGTTTGTCAAATTTCATTTATTTACATTTTAACAAAATTTTATATTTCCTGTTCGTTATCAGCATTTTTACACATTAAATCAATCAGTCTTTTTGATTAAAATGCCAAATCGAGTCAATAAACGTGAAATCGAAAGAAACAAGTGGACAGAATTAACGGTGAGAAAGCAGGATTGGCAGAATGCCCCCAATACGGTTTTCACTCGAAAACGTATTGGCAGAAACTATTCGCTCTCTTCCAATCCTGCCTTTTTTACTGGGTTGCACAGGTGAAGAAGGTTTGAAAAAACGTCTGAAACAAAACTATACTATCTCTAAAGCCTGTAAAATCACACGACAAGGACTCAATGCAAAAGGATTTTTACTTTTTAATTCTGAGCATTGAGAAACAACAGTTATAGTGTTCTTTTTTTAGTTTTTTTTATTCTGTTTTGATTATGTTCACTCATATCGTAATAAGAAAAAATTTCACAAAATATTGTAATAAAAAAAATGTGAGAAAACTAAAATAGTTCGGAATAATAATGAACAAGTTGTTCATTTCATGATCATTAAGCTTCCTCAATATAATATATACCAATTGTTTAATTATTTATTTTAGAATAATTATTTTAAAGTGTTATGATAAAATGTCAAAAAATACAAAATTTCAATTTTTTGTGAAAAATTAAAATATTTATTAATTCTATAAATTTTGATAAAATATATACTTTATATACATGAATCGATTCATTTTTATGTCAGGAATGCAATTTTGACAACAATTAATAAAAATTTTAATATAGAAGAAAGTTATTTCAAAAAATCCAAAAATTAATTTTTTCAAATAAGGGTGTCTACTGGTCCTTGAAGTCCTGGAATTCCTGGAAATGTCCTGGAATTTGAAAATATGTCCTGAAATGTCCTGGATTTTGAACTTTCTTCCTTGACTTTTCCATATTTTGCTCTTCAATATTCAGTAGGTAATTTAAAAATTTTACTCAAATTTAAAAAAATAATTTTAATTTGTCATTTGATTAAAGAAACTGGTATATATACAATATTGATTTTTAACTTTTTTTATAATAAAATAAATATTTTTGTTCAAGTAGGTTAATTTAAATTATGTTAATCGTAATATGAAATATTTTTTAAAATTGAATTTTTATGAAGATTTATCAAAATTTTTAGTAATAATTGAATTCTTTAGGCGAATTTAAAAAAAAAATTGTAAGAATAAATGCAATTTTCTATCATTTTATTTAAAATTTTATAAAAATAATTGAAATTCTGCGATAACTCTTGTTATTTATGAAAATAATTGAATTCTTGCAACGAATTTTATTAAAAATCTTTTTAAAGAATTGAATTTTTCAGAATTTTTAAAACTTTTTAAAAATAATTAAATTTCATCTAGAAATTTCATTAAAAAATTGAAAATAATTGAAATCTGACAAAGAATTAAAATTTTTTTTTTAAATAATTAAATTCCTGTAAAAATGTTTATTTTTGGAAAAAAAATTAAATTCTTGGGAAGAATTTTCTTAAAATTTCTTAAAAAGAAAGAAAAAGAAAAAGAATTTTATCAACATTTTTTTAAATAATAGAATTATTATTAAAAGAATTTTATTTAAAATTTTTTGAAAAATTGAATTTTTCTGACTATTTTTTAAAATTTTCTTTATATATTTGAATTCTTTCGAGAAACTTCATTAAAAAATTTTAAATAATTGAATTGATGCGAAGAAATTGGTAAGTAATTGAATTCCTGTTAAATTTTTATTAAAATTTTGTTTAAATAATAGAATTCTTTTAGAAAATTTTATTAAAATAGTAGATATCGAAAATAATTGAAATGAGGAAATTTTTTAAAAATAATTGAAATTTTGCCAAGAATTTTATTAAATTTTTTGAAAATAATTGAATTTTTGAGAAGAATTGAGGAGCCGGGAAGAAGAACTCGCCGAGCGCTCCACTGCACACGCTATTGCTAGTCAAGCGACCCAAAATGTTCAAAAAATTGAAATTCGAAATTTTGATTTTTAAATTATACTTCCTTGTAGAAAACAGAAATGCGCATCTTTTTTTTTTTACTTTTTTTGATAGGATAAAAACTGTAGATAATAAATGGAAAAAACTAAAAAAAAATTTTTTACCAATTGAGGCTCCGGATCTTAAAAGGGCACACGCGCGAACACACGGCAAATAAGTTGGCCCCTGGAGATAAAATTTTGAAGTTGTTCAAAATGAATTTTAAATTATTGTTTCTTGTACAGAATTTCAAGGCGAAACTTTTTTTCTAATAAAAATTTTTTATATAATTTCTCGTTTTCACGTAAATTGAAAAAAACGTGATTTTTTAAGTTAAGAAATTTTATTGAATTTTTGACTTCAACTCGTGACTACTTCGTTAAATATTAATATTTTTTCACGAAATTTACACACAATATTCTTCAAACTATTCCAAGAGTGAAACAATATTTGGAAATTTAAAAAAATATTGTATGTCAAAGTAAATAATTATTTAAATAATTTTGTCGGAAAAATGATTCTCCTATTTTCAATTGAAAAAGTTGAGTGACGAATTTTCGTTTTCGGAAAACTTTCAGCGACAAAAATGTTCATTAATATGTTAGGAAGTTTTTTGGAAAATATCTCGCCATTTGATAATAAATTAAAGACAATAGAGCAATTTTAACATCGTCGCGCTCTGCTGTAAAATTGCGGCGTGGCGGCGCATGTGTAGCATGGCCGCCATTACAAGATCAATGTATATGGTTAGACATTGTTTACGTTTACAGCAGAGCGCGACGATGTTAAAATTGCTCTATTGTCTTTAATTTATTATCAAATGGCGAGATATTTTCCAAAAAACTTCCTAACATATTAATGAACATTTTTGTCGCTGAAAGTTTTCCGAAAACGAAAATTCGTCACTCAACTTTTTCAATTGAAAATAGGAGAATCATTTTTCCGACAAAATTATTTAAATAATTATTTACTTTGACATACAATATTTTTTTAAATTTCCAAATATTGTTTCACTCTTGGAATAGTTTGAAGAATATTGTGTGTAAATTTCGTGGAAAAATATTAATATTTAACGAAGTAGTCACGAGTTGAAGTCAAAAATTCAATAAAATTTCTTAACTTAAAAAATCACGTTTTTTTCAATTTACGTGAAAACGAGAAATTATATAAAAAATTTTTATTAGAAAAAAAGTTTCGCCTTGAAATTCTGTACAAGAAACAATAATTTAAAATTCATTTTGAACAACTTCAAAATTTTATCTCCAGGGGCCAACTTATTTGCCGTGTGTTCGCGCGTGTGCCCTTTTAAGATCCGGAGCCTCAATTTAATTAAATTTTGAAACATAAATCGTCGTATCTTTGACAAATATTAATGAAATCACTTAATATTTGGTATGCACACTTATTAGGGTACATAGAAGACTACGAAATAAAAAAAAATTAAAAAATCATTAATTTGTTAATAACAATTAATTGTAAATAGTGAACGGTCGGTAATAGGGTTTTCTTACCTTTGACGAAAAAAAGTCTGTGGGGAACTTTGAAGTTGAAAAAACTTTCAGTGAGACATTTGTTTATTATAATATAAGGAAGTTTTTTGGAAATTTACAAACTAATTCATTCACAAGTTTCGAAAATATAAGCGTTTTTCGAAAAAGCGGGTGACGCGCTACCGCGTCTACACGTGGAGAATGATTCAAAGCATCTCGAATGAACGTGGAACGATGTTTTATTACTTTTTGCTTCAATTTAAAACAAAAGTTTAAATATACATATATAATTAATATTATTTTTATTTTTATTTAAAATTCAAAATTTTAGAAGTACAATAATTTTTAAAAAAGTGAAATATTTGTTCTGCAGTTTCATTGTTGTCTTGTCCTTGAGCCGTCCTTCAAATGTAAACAGACGATTTTAACCGTTTATTTTTTATTTTTCGGGACGTTTATAGTGAAACAATAGTACAACAAATAAAATATATATATATAAAACTATTATCGTATTTGAAATAAAATGTGTGACAGGGTGAGTGTATAAATGTTGGCAGAAAATTTTTTTTTCTTAATTTGAAAATACTTAGACAAAAAAACTGTTTGAATATTATATTTAATTTTTTTCCTTTATTGGTCAAATTAATGTTTTAAAATTTTTACTTTATTTTATTATTTAATAATTTCTATAAATTACAATTATAACCCTTCCTGAATTTAATTATTTTTTACAATTTTCAACTAAACTTCATCTCTGAATCAATTAATTTAAATAATTTTCCAAAAGTTCTTTTAGAATTCAATTATTTAAATACAAAAACTAAATTTTTTATTATAATTGTAATTATATAAATATAATAGTTTTTCAATTTTAAAAAATTTCCAAACCATCAAAATTTAGTAAAATCTATTAAAAATAATTTATTATTTTATTATTATAAATTTAAAAAATTTAATTGGCAATATTTCAAACTTAACATACAATATTTTATTTAAAACCTCTTTAAATTAGTTAAGTAATGAAACAGCCCTGAACGTTCCACGTTCATTTGAGATGCTTTAAATTATACTCCACGTGTAGACGCGGTAGCGCGTCACCCGCTTTTTCGAAAAACGCTTATATTTTCGAAACTTGTGATTGAATTAGTTTGTAAATTTCCAAAAAACTTCCTTATATTATAATAAACAAATGTCTCACTGAAAGTTTTTTCAACTTCAAAGTTTCCCACAGACTTTTTTTCGTCAAAGGTAAGAAAACCCTATTACCGACCGTTCACTATTTACAATTAATTGTTATTAACAAATTAATGATTTTTCGATTTTTTTATTTCGTAGTCTTCTATGTACCCTAATAAGTGCACGGAAAAACTTTGAATACCAATTGCTGTTAAACTCACAATGTATTGTTAGTAGATTGACTACTAAAGTGGGGAAAAAGTGACCAAAAGACGAAATTTCTTATTTAATAGAAGTTTCGATAATAATACATGTTCTCTTTTTTTTCAATATTTAGTAGTCAAGTTAAGAGAAACTCGTTTATGATGTACGAGAAAAAAAAGTTATTGAAAAAGTGAATGTCGAAATTTTATTTTCTATATTCGTAAGAATGATATTTTCTTCGCGCTGCGTTTACAATTTAGTAGTCAAACTATCAGAACTGCACGCATACAAACGAGTACCGCTGTTCGTGTAGTCACACATAACCACCTTAACTCATATACATGTGTTCGAGTTAAATGGCCGCCGTCATTATATATTTGTTAAAAATTGGTAAAAGCAAAGTTTGACAAGCGCGACTGAATTTACCATGTGAATAAATGAAGTGGTAAGTTTAAATGGACAAAATGGACTAAAAGAAATCTGCTGTTACCGACAGAAAGTTCCTAGAGAATTGTAAAACAATGAAATTTCATTGTTTTGTTGAATTTACCACAATTCTCTAGGAACTTTCTGTCGGTAAAAGTAGATTTCTTTTAGTCCATTTTGTCCATTTAAACTTACCACTTCATTTATTCACATGGTAAATTCAGTCGCGCTTGTCAAACTTTGCTTTTACCAATTTTTAACAAATATTCACTGTTTCTTATCGAAATCGGCATTTTCACATTCCAGGACAATTGTGCTTTCAATTTATAATGTGTACGCTGCTCATGTGATTTTAATTTTAATGCTAAAATAAGACCGTATTCGGCGGATGAAAAAAAGATTGAGTCAAACGTCCCAATACGGTTTTTACTCGAATCCGTATTGGCTCACTCAATTCCTAAACGCTCCACTCAATACTTCTTTTTTTACTGGGTCGTAAAAAAAAGATACACCCGTTCATGCAAAGCATTTTTTAAAATTATTAACTTAATTAATAATAATTTTTTAATAATTATGCTATTTTACCAGTAACTGCAAAAATTGTCAAGCCAAGGAGCATTCAGACCTCTGCAGACTGCCTGCCTGCACAGACAGAAGATCGTTCACACCTCACTTTTTCCGTTGAAAAATGAGGGAAGATTTGAATTTTAATAGATATTCAAATCTTCCCTCATTTTTCAACGGGAAAAGTGAGGTGTGAACGATCTTCTGTCTGCGCAGGCAGGCAGTCTGCAGAGGTCTGAATGCTCCTTCATAATTCAAGAAACTGGGTTAACTGTCAGTTACCTAATGCCATATTTGGGCATTGTGACGTATTTTGAGGGTCATGATTTCAAACACCAAGTAACTGCACAGTTACTTGGTCTTTCAAAATAGTAGCGTTCTTTTTCGAGCCCTCGTCACACGAAACACCAAGTAACTGCAGAGCGCTCTCGAAGCAGTTCAGTTACCTAAGTTTTTCGTGCGACGAGGACTCAAAAAGGAGCGCTAGTAATTTGAAAGACCAAGTAACTGCAGAATTTTATATAGAGCTCGTAAAAGTTACGAGCAATTTATTTAAAATAATTAATAATTTTCCATTATTCTAATTAATACTCAGTCACTTATTATAAATTATATTATATTATTGATATTTTATAAGTTTATTTACAATTATTAATTGATAATTTCTAATTATTAATTACAATTATTTTGATTGATTTTACTTTCATTAATTTAAAATTATTAAAAATAATAAATATAATTCACATTGAAGAAAAATCCTAGCAGATTTGACTACTTTTTAGCTACTCTGCTTAGTTCAATAAGTCCCCAATAATAATCAAAAACTTGTATTAACTATCGAAAAGTAGTTAAAAGAATAAAGAATGTAGTTTGTGCTATCAGATTTTGTAGTTGTTTTTGCAATTTTACTACATTTCTTAGTTCACTGAATGCTAAATTTTTAACTACACAAAGAAATAGTAAAATTAACTATACAAACAGTGCTAAGTAAACATGTAATTACACTGAAAAAAAAATTATTTGATTCAAATAACCGATTAATTGACTATTATATCAAATAAATATTTATTTGAAACAAATAATATTTATTGGAGGAAATTCAATAGTATTTAAACCAATAATTGCTGTATTTTAAGCAAATACCATTTAATTGACTCAAATAAATATTATTTGATTCAATTAAATATTTAATTGTTAATAGTCAAGTAATCGGTTATTTGGATCAAATACATTTTTTTCAGTGTATTTAAACTACTTTTCAGTTTTCACTTTACTACCCAAAGTAGTTGGATTTAAAAAAAAATTATTTTCAGTGTATTTTAATTTTAATTTAAAAAAGAATAATAATTAATAGTTTTTGATTATTAATAAATAATTAGTCATTTATATATTATAACAAAATTTAATATAGGTAAGTTGTATATTTATGTAAATAATTATTAAAATACGGTGTCAAGAAATATTTAAATTTTTATATTATATTGCGCAGGGTTTTTTCTTGTTATTTTATTTATTTTTTAGTTTTATTATTATTTTTATAATATTATATTATTCATTTTTTCTAAAATTATTACATTAAAAAAACCTTTTTTTTTAGAACTCCCCATTATATTCTCTTGCAGTTACCTAAGTTCTCTGCGCGACGAAGGGTCTTATCCGAGCGCTCATCGCACGAAAGACCAAGTAACTGCCAGTTACTTGGTATTTCGTGCGACAAGACTCAAATCAGCATACCGGTAACTGCATTTTTAATAATTTATTTAATGTTTAAACAAATAAAACATTTATTTTTACATAATTAAAAAGAGGACATTCATACGAATTAAAAGTAAAAAACGGCGTTTTATAATTTCAATTAGGCTATGCGGGAGGAGGCAATAAAGATTCGAACAGTTTTTCGCGTTTTTCTCGAAATCTTTCATTCTGCAGTTACTGTGTTTCTTGAAAACACGGCAGTAATCGCCATATTTAATATGGCAAAATATCAAGATTTCGTATTTTAGGCCAACGCAGAATAGATCTGTAACCGGAACCGCAATCGTAACCGTAAGCGTAAGAATGAGTTAGAGAAGGATAAACAATATACCTATCCTTCTTTAACTCATTCTTACGGTTACGCTTACGATTGCGGTTCCGGTTACAGATCTATTCTGCGTTGGCCTTTTTCAGTTTAAATTCTGTATTTTTGACGCATTAAATGAAGTTTTTTTGCCAAGGATTTTGTTAAATAATATTACCAAATTTAGGAAAATTTCCTTAAGACTTTTTATAGTGCAAGGAAAAATCAACATAACCTTTAAATTCAACTGGTAAATTAATAAATTAGACTATGTCATATTTTTACTCAACAGATTGAATCAGTAACTTATATTTTACTAATCGAATCAGTAACTTTCTACTAATTATCAGTAATTCAATTTATTCTGGTAATAGCAATTAGTAGAATTCTACAGATAATCTGTAAAATTTTACAAATTCAAAGTTAAAAGTAAACATTTCAGTTTAAAATTTTCTCAATCTTGCTATATGATGTTTAAATATTACTTCAAATTACACATAAACAATTACTGATACATATTTTTAAATATATTTATAACTTATAATCTAACAAGAAGTTCTAGCTATTACAAGGTTAAGGTACATTCCAAGCTAGAACCATTATAGACCCAATAATCAATATTGGCAAACCTTGGCAATTTCCACACATGTTCTTTAAATAGGTTTAATGAAATTTTTTAACAAATTGTATTATTTTAATGAAAAAATTCAAGTATCTTTGAACCATTTATTGAATTAAACTTTCATAGAAATACAATTTTTTTCGCAGAATTTTAAATAAAGTTATTGAAAATTTGAATAATTTTTAATGTAAAATATTTAATTATTGTAACTTTCTTCACAGCAATTAAAATTTTCAAGAATTTTTGTTCAAAACCTTCTAAAATTTATAAATATTTTTGAAAATTGAAGATTTTTGTAACTATAGTTTTTTTTTAAGTTACATTAATTAACTTTAAGAATGTTACTCTAGAATTTAATTATTAAAAATAAATTTAATTATTTACAGAAATAAGAAATATTTTAGAAATTGTTTTAAAGTCTATTGCGGTTCAAAAGTTTATAAAGTGAAAAAAAATTCCAAAAGAGAAATTAACCCATTAACGCCTGAAACCTTTGAAATTTTGTGTTTACTTTAAGATATAATTTTATATACTAAACATGCTCCCTGAAAATAACTGAAGCGTTTCTTTATGTTTTCGGGGTCGCTCTACAAGATTCCGTGCTCAGATTTTAAATTTATCGCATAGAAAATTAAATATGGCGAATTTTGTGCACCAAATTGCGAAAAAAATGAAAAATTTTTTTTTTTTAATAATTATTTCTTACTGAAAACATTTTTTTCAAATGAATACAAGTGTCACAAATTGGCACAAACTTATTAAACTTTCAAAATATGCAATAGCGGAAATAAAAAAAACAAAATGGCGGCTTCAAAATGGCGCTAATTTGAGAAAAAATTAATTAATTTTTTTTATAGTGCACCGATTCAGGCAATAGCTATGAAATGTAATAGAACTTAGTGTTTACATGTTTTTGAGGTCTCTCATCACGAATATGTACTCGGAATTTCAAAATTCAAAATGGCGGATCCAATATGGCCGACGAAAATTTTAAAAATTTACTCGATTCGCTTGAATTTTGTTACTCAGAGGTTTTTGAGGTCGCTGATTATGAATCTGCAAACGGATTTTCAAAATTCAAAATGGCGGATCCAATATGGCCGACGAAAATTTTATAAATTCACTCTATTCGCTTGAACTTTGTTACTCAGGGGTTTTTGGGGTCGCAGATTATGAATCTGCTATTGGATTTTCAAAATACAAAATGGCGGATCCAATATGTCCGACAAAAATTATTCAAATTTACTAGATTCGCTTGAAACTTGTTACTTAGGAGTTTTTGGGGTCGCTGATTATGAATCTGCTATTGGATTTTCAAAATACAAAATGGCGGATCCAATATGGCCGACAGAAATTATTTAAATTTACCAGATTCGCTTGAAACTTGTTACTTAGGGGTTTTTGGGTTCGCTGATTATGAATCTGCTATTGGATTTTCAAAATACAAAATGGCGGATCCAATATGGCCGACAGAAATTATTTAAATCAATTCTCGTCGCTTGAAATTTGTAAAATGATGACCATCTATTTGCCGTCAGAATAAGGCAAAATACAAATCAATTCTCTTAGAAGTACACAACGAAAGAATTATTGGTCTAAATCTAATTGGCTTAGATAAATTGTTTCAACAAAATCTTAGCATAAGACTTAATATTGCAAAACTTATAACCTGACATTGTTGGTGAAACAATTTGCGATGACAGATAAGGAGTTGACCAATATTATCGAATTTTAGCTTTAATATCATTAGAATAAACTTTTTCATCCATGATCCAGTGGTGAGAGTTGGTAAACGTCTTATTCTGACGGCAAATAGATGGTCATCATTTTACAAATTTCAAGCGACGAGAATTGATTTAAATAATTTCTGTCGGCCATATTGGATCTGCCATTTTGTATTTTGAAAATCCAATAGCAGATTCATAATCAGCGACCCCAAAAACTCCTAAGTAACAAGTTTCAAGCGAATCTAGTAAATTTAAATAATTTTTGTCGGCCATATTGGATCCGCCATTTTGTATTTTGAAAATCCAATAGCAGATACATAATCAGCGACCCCAAAAACCCCTGAGTAACAAAGTTCAAGCGAATAGAGTGAATTTATAAAATTTTCGTCGGCCATATTGGATCCGCCATTTTGAATTTTGAAAATCCGATTGCAGATTCATAATCAGCGACCTCAAAAACCCCTGAGTAACAAAATTCAAGCGAATCGAGTAAATTTTTAAAATTTTCGTCGGCCATATTGGATCCGCCATTTTGAATTTTGAAATTCCGAGTACATATTCGTGATGAGAGACCTCAAAAACATGTAAACACTAAGTTCTATTACATTTCATAGCTATTGCCTGAATCGGTGCACTATAAAAAAAATTAATTAATTTTTTCTCAAATTAGCGCCATTTTGAAGCCGCCATTTTGTTTTTTTTATTTCCGCTATTGCATATTTTGAAAGTTTAATAAGTTTGTGCCAATTTGTGACACTTGTATTCATTTGAAAAAAAATGTTTTCAGTAAGAAATAATTATTAAAAAAAAAAAATTTTCATTTTTTTCGCAATTTGGTGCACAAAATTCGCCATATTTAATTTTCTATGCGATAAATTTAAAATCTGAGCACGGAATCTTGTAGAGCGACCCCGAAAACATAAAGAAACGCTTCAGTTATTTTCAGGGAGCATGTTTAGCATATAAAATTATATCTTAAAGTAAGCACAAAATTTCAAAGGTTTCAGGCGTTAATGGGTTAAGGTTTTTATGATTTTCAAAAATGTTTTTGGACACCAAAAAGCAAGATTTTTGTAGTAATTCTATATAGAAGTTTGTTATTTTTCCAGTTCTTTTGATAAAATTCCCTAAGTTTTTCCTAAAATCTCTGATTTACCTGACTTGTGGCAACCCTGTAAATAAATTTGTTTACTTAAAAAACAATATACATTTTTTAATCAGCAGTGTAGAATTTAAAATAATGCTAAAATTTATTAGTCAGAGAAAACAAAAAATAGGTTTCATATTTCAATAAATTTTAATTTTTCAAAATTAGTAACGACTCAAATTTTAATTGATTCTGACTCGTCTTATTTATTGAAACTAAAGTAGGGTAGGGTGTGGCATATTACTATTCTTGTTTGGATTTTTGAGTCTAAAAAATGTATTTTAAAAAAATAAAAAAATGAGTAGGACCGTTTGAAAACTTGACTTCTTAGCTACAATTTTGCCATGTATTATTTTGCTGTAACTCGATTCTGTTCCGAACTACAGCGATTTTACGAAACTAATTTTTTTTATGTCGAAAAAACGAGGGGCGAAACTATTCATTTATTAACAAATGATATAATACTAAAAAAAATTTAAAAATTAATTTGTTAATTGGAGGAGTTTTTCTCTTCCAATTTCTTACCATTCTAACCTAAAAACAAGCACACAAAAAAATGGGTACACTCAGGTCCGTCTGTCTCTTCTGTTTTTGTACGTATTCTTGTGGACCTTTAATTATTCCACGCCAGTAGAGGCGCCACTTTCGTAGGAGGCCTAGTTTTGTCTGTTATTATCGTTATTATGTATATAAATACATGCTGCAGTGGGTATTCTGTTGCTTATTTACAAATATTTATAAACATAATAAAATTAAAGAATCATTCCTAACATAATAAGTGTTTTTTTTAAATGGGCAGAAATGTTAGAAAGATCTGGACGTTTGTACAACTCCGTAATTTAAAAATTCTAATCTAATTTTATCCAATTTAAAAGTTTTAAATGTTAAATGTCCAAGAAAATAAAGTTTTTATTTAAGATAAATATTTTATTAACTTATATTTTGAAGAATTCAGCATTTGAATAAATAGCAACTAGAAAATATTACCCTAAAATATAGTATAAATAAAAATTTTACCAGCTTAATTTTCATCTATTCTAATTATTCAACATTATAATTATGATTCAATATTTATTTTAAAGTGTTTTAAAATTATTGTTAGTGTATACCCTGTATACTTTTAAAAAATTTCATTTTATTAACTGAATTACGTATTGCTGCTTGAATAAAATTTGTTTTTATTACTTGTAAATTATTTATTTCATACATAATTCTCTGCAAATATTTTTTATTTAATAATATACACTGGGGTCAAAAAGTTTCAGTACATTTGTACTGATTACTTGTAAATGCTCGCTTCACTTGAAATTCAAATATTTCTGTAAAAATAGATGTTAGAGCTATCAAACTAGGATCATTTTAAAGTTCAATAAATTTAGAGTCAAATAGGATAAGATATAACCAATTTAATAGTGTAAATATTAAAAATATAATTCTTTAAAGTTAGAGATTTTTTGTGAAAATTGCGATTTTGAAATCTGGAATTCAAGCGCACGCCAATTGAAGAAACATTTTTTTTAAGATTTGATAGTTACACAATATCAAGTACAAATTCCATTCTATAATTCTAGACCAAAATAATTCACATATATTAAGTATTTTCTTCAAATTCTATAAAAATAACTACACTTGCTCTCGAAATTTTTCAAAGAATATTAATTGCAAATTCGTCGTTTTCGTTCACTTGTTTTATCAATTAACCACACTTTTGAAAAATATGCATCTATTTTTTATTGTAAAATAAAAAAATAGTCACCTAGAATGAAAATAAGGAATAATGATAGAGCTAAAATTTGTAAAATTATAAGAAGATGGATAAATTTCATGTAAATAACTTAAATTTCCTAAGATGAAGATGTTCTATATTTTTCAAAAGTGTGGTTATTTGATTGAACAAGTGAATGAAAACGACGAATTTGCAATTTATATTTTTCGAAAAATTTAGAGCAAGAGATATCCTTATTAATAAAATCAGATGTCTGTCTGTACATTGCTTAAAACTTAAAAATGTTAACATGATTAGTTATTATGGACATCAGAGATTCCAAAAATATTCTTAAAAAATTTAATGTATGTATGTATGTATGTATGTATGTATGTATGTATGTATGTATGTATGTCTGTCACAAAAACTTTGTACCCCAATCACACAAAAACATGTGAATCGATTTAAGTCCAACTTGGTAGGTTATTAGGTATTGACCCAAGGAAGGTTTATAAATTTACAGATTTAAAAAATATTAATTAGAACGGCAGATATTCAATTTTTTCAAAAAATTCAAAAAATCGAAAATTTCAAAATTTTTTATTTTTCATGGATTGCTTTTAAAGTTTCTATACTTGAGTATTACATGTTATTTAGTCACATTATAGCATAACTTAGCAAAAAATAAAGTCCTATAACTAATATGTAAGTATAAAAATGTTTTCAAAAAATCGAAAATTTCAAAATTTTACATTTCTTATGGATTGCTTTTAAACTTTCTATATTTGAGTTTTTACATGTTATTTTGTCACATTTTAGCATAATTTTGCAAAAAATACTATTCTACAACTAAGATATAAATATAAAAATATTTTCAAAAACTTCAAAAATGGAAAATTTCCAAATTTCGCAATTTTTAATGAATAGCTTTTAAACTTTCTAAAATTGAATATTATATGTTATTTAGTCAGATTTTATCATAATTTTGCAAAAAATACTATCCTACAAGAAATATAAAAATATTTTCAATATCAAAAAATCGATACTAATTACTATATGAAGTTTAATTCAGTAGTATTTTTGGAGTCTCTGATTAATATTTTGACGTCAAAATAGTGCAATTCAAAATTATTTATCAAATCAATCTAATATTTTCAAGAAGTTCAGAAATATTGAAAATGCAAATTTTTTATGATTAAAATGATTTTGCAGGATGTCAAGAATTGTAAGTCACCTGTGATACAATACAAGCATATTATGCCACTAGGCAAAAACTTATATGTTAAAACGTTTTTTCATTTTAACTCTAGATTTAACTTTGAGAGATGTTTTGAGCAATGTAAGGACAAAAGTTAACACGGTGTCTATTTTTGTTTAACAAAATTTCCTGCTTTGTCCAAATTTTTCACGGTTTATCTCTTTTTTGTCAAATTTAAATTTACTTGATTTTATCCATAAATAAATCTACAAATGGCTATAAAAATTTACATATTTTATGAAAATACTGTTTCTTAAGTTCATAATTATAAATATAGATTATATTAGTATGCTGTCGTACAGTTTTCTATTTCTACTAATACATTTAACTGGGTATCTACCAAACGGGAAACACTGTAAAAAGCTGGGAATATGCCGAACCGGGAATTTTCCTATGAAATTAAGAAAAAGTTTCATTATATTAATTCGCTTTTAAAAAATTGCTTTTTACTTTAATTTCTATTGATGTATAATATTTATGAAAACAGACCCGAGTCAAAATTTAAGCTGATTCAAATAGTAATATTTTCCTACTAAAATAGCTATAATGGTAACTAATTATTATTTTTTTTCCGGTCAAATTAAATTCCCTTGCTATTTTCTGATTTTCCAGATTAGTAGACACACTTAAATGTATTGGTAGAAAATAAAACCCGTCGAAGACGGGTACGACAGCTAGTTATTTTTATATAATTTGAAGAAAATACTTAATTTATGTGAATGATTTTGGTCTAGAATTAAAGAATGAAATTTGTACTTTTTATTGTGCAACTATCAAAACTTAAAAAAAAATTTTTTTCAATTGGCGTACGCTTGAATTCCAGATTTCAAAATCGCAATTTTCACAAAAAATCTCTAACTTTAAAGAATTATATTTTTAATATTTACACTATTAAATTGGTTATATCTTATCCTATTTGACTCTAAATTTATTGAACTTTAAAATGATCCTACTTTGATAGCTCTTACATCCATTTTTAAAGAAATATTTGAATTTTATGTGAAGCAAGCACTTAACAGTAATCAGTACAAATGTACTGAAACTTTTTGACCCCAGTGTAAATAAAGATATTTATTATTAAAAATTAGTTATTTAAATGTAATATTATTTTTTAATTATTTAATTTTTTTTTGTGTAAACTGTTATATTTCAATGCATTTTTGGGCCCCCTAAAACAGTGGCGCCTCTATCATTGTGGAATATTTATAGGTCCACGAGTTTCACAGAAGACAGACGGGTCTGGGTACACTGTTTCATAGTTTTCGCTGTCATCAGTGGGCGAATAGTTTCGCCCCAACCGCACATTTTTTGAAAAAACACTTGTAAAATTTTTTAACAATAGAATATAAAAAATCCATTATGATATTCGTGTTCAGCACTAAATTTGACTTTAGAAATAATTTTTCCGACCGTTTATCACTATTTACAATGGCAGACTAAATGAGTGAAAACAAGTAAGGGAGCGTTCACAAATGATGTCACGCTTTTGGGGGTAGGGGGGGTCTTACTAAACGTGACACAATGTATTTTTCTCATATGAAATTGCAAAAATTGCGTGACAGGGGGGGGGGGGTAAAAATCTTCAAAAATTGCGTGACATCATTTGTGAACGCTCCCTAAGCGAGTATATCAAAATCACATTTGAGTACCTAACTCCTATGATAGATGGCGCCAGAAGCTCAAATGTGGCGTACAATGTTCATTTCACATGACAAGTATACAGTGTAAAAGAGACTTCAATCGGATAAATAGTTTTCTCTCCAGGTCTATAGAATAGTTTCGCTCCGCGAATAGTAATGCTCCACCCTACCCTAATACTAATATTAAACTAATTTTGAGTAAAAAAATGAGAAAGATTAAGAAAACTGTAAACGTAACGTTAGGGAAGTTAACAACATTTAAGATAAACGATTAAAGGGAAAGAAATATTTGTCACGAAGAAAACAATACAATTTCCTGTTTACTTTTTTTTTAATTATTGATCAAGAAAGTATGTAAAACATTTTAAAACAAAAATTTATAAAAAATATTAACAATAAAAATGTTTATTCTTTTAAACTGTTGATTGTAAACGTTGTGAATATTCTTTCTTATTTATTTATATTTCTAGAATTGTCAAAAAAAAAAAAAATTCTGCTTTTTGGTGTCCAGCAACCTTTGAAAATAATCTAAAAATATTGAATTCTTCTTGAATTTTTTTATTTGACCCATAATTTTTGAAATCACCACGAATTGTAATGCAAAACCTTTTTTCTTCTATTTCTGGCAGGGACTTTCACGAAAAATTCGTGTCGTGCCCGTGCCGTGCCTTGGTACGACACAAAGTTCGCTTAGTAATTCGTGTCGTGCCTTGGCACGGGCACGATACGAATTTTCGTGTTTTTTCGTTGTCGAACAGAAAAATAATAGTAACCTCTCTTCTACCACCAAAATGGCGCTAATGTATGTAACAATAAGTGACACGGGGTGGGGAGCAAAAAATAGTGAATAAATAAATTGCAAATAAGGTTTTAATATGAAATTCAATATGGCGGAAAGTTTTATGATTATTTATGCGCAGTGGTGCAGAAGAATAGTTACATATGCGCAGTAGTGCAATTTATTAGTTAAACATGCGCAGTAGTGTACAATACTATTTATATATGCGCAGTAACTCAATTTCGTAGTTGAACATGCGCAATAGTATAGAATGATATTTACACATGCGCAGTAGTACAATTTACTAGTTAAACATGCGCATTAGTGCAATTTAGTAGTTACACATGCGCAGTAGTATAGTATGATATTTACATATGCGCAGTAGTAAAATTTACTAGTTAAACATGCGCAGTAGTGCAATTTAGTAGTTACACATGCGCAGTAGTATAGTATGACATATACATATGCGCAGTAACTTAATTTATCAAACATGCGCAATAGTATCGTATGACAATTACATATTCGCAGAAATGTAATTTAGTGGTTACACATCTATAAATGATAAATTGCGCTAATGCGCATATATAAACACCTTACAACACTAATGCGCAGGTGTAACTACTAAATTGCACTAATGCGCATGTTTAACTAGTAAATTGCACTACTGCGCATATGTAAATATCATTCTATACTATTGCGCATGTTCAAGTACTCAATTACGTTACTGCGCATATGTAAATAGTATTGTACACTACTGCGCATGTTCAAGTACTAAATTACGTTACTGCGCATGTGTAAATAGTATGGAAGGTACACTACTGCGCATGTATAAATATCATAATACTTTACTGCGCATATGTAACTATTTTTCTGCACCTCTGCGTATAATTAATCATAAAACTTTCCGCCATATTTCATTTTTTGTTCCCCACCCCGTGTCACTTATTGTTACATACATTAGCGCCATTTTGGTGGTAGAAGAGAGGTTACTATTATTTTTCTGTTCGACACGAAAAAAACACGAAAATTCGTATCGTGCCCGTGCCAAGGCACGACACGAATTACTAAGCGAACTTTGTGTCGTGCCAAGGCACGGCACGAAGTAGAATTAGTAATTCGTGCCGTGCCAAGGCACGACACGGGCACGACACGAATTTTTCTGTTTGTTCGTGTCTGTGTCGGCCCCTGATTTTTTGGCAATAATTATAATAATTGAACTTTATAGAATATGAAATTAAGTTTATTTTAATTTAAAAATAATTTCATTCTTATATTGAAATATAATTTTTAGTAAAAAGTAATTGAATTTTAGAAGATTTAAAATTAAAAATTCTGAAAATCATAATTCCTGGGGAAAAATATAATAAATACTATTTTGGATCTGAATTTATTTTATGAGTTATTTTTTTCCTACTTTCCTGTCACCGTTCTCTAAAATATAATTCAACTTTTCACCTATTTTTAAAAAGAAATGTCTAACTTTTTATTCATGAAAATAATTTAAAAAGTAGAAAATACTGAACTTTTAGAAGAAGAAGTTCCTGGTCAATTACCCGAATCCAATCTCCCGAATGGTGAATATCCCGAATGGCGAAATTCCCGAAAATCTAAAAACCCGAATGCGAATTTCCCGAATACTTTTTCCCGAATGACTATGTTCCCGAAAATAGAAATCCAATTTTTTATTAAAATATATATGCAAAATATAAGAAAATATAAATGTTACATATAAAAGTTAGTAAAAAATATATAAATTGAATAAAAAAATTATAAAATGACGTTGTGCGATAAATTGCGTAAATATTCAACAACTCTATGCTCTGTTTTATATTCAGGATAATTTAAGCAGATTCCCTGGATTCGTCTTTGCACCAGTAACCATTTTTTTTAGGGGCAGCTTTTACAATCCCAGTACGCTTTACCTTTGGCAACTCTTGAGCGTTGATATAAGTAACCATTATTTACTAATTTAGTTCCTAAATTTATTGGAGCTTCTTCCATATTTATGTATATATACAAGGAATTTAATGTCAAAATAAACACAACGTCAAAATACAAGGAATTTAAAATCAAAATAAACACAATGTCAAAGTATGTTTGACAATTTTGATTGGTTTCTATGACAACGATAGTCATTTGTTGCTAGTCTCCTGAATTAATTAAATTAACAACAATATAATCACAATAATATGACCAACAATATATATCATCATTTTCGGTAAAAAATGTATTCGGGAAATTGGTATTAGGGAAAATGGCATTCGGGAAAAAAGATTCGGGAAAAAGGATTCGGGAAATTGCCATTCGGGTTTTTACATTTTCGGGAATTTCGCCATTCGGGATATTCACCATTCGGGAGATTGGATTCGGGTAATTGACCGGGAATCAATGTAAATAGGTATTTCTTATCAATATAGTGTAGGTGTAATTTTCTATATTCGATTTGGTAATAGAAAAAAACGCCTAAACTTGAATGACGATTTATTTTTTTTATTTCTAATTTTTCACTGAGTCAATGTATCATGGAAAAGAAGGTTTATTACAAGCTGGTTTGTTTATACAGAAGAATAATTTATTATGAATATATAATTAACGCACGCGAGAGAGGTTAACAGGTTGTGTGATCTTGTATGTCATGTGTGTGGGTGAAAATTTCTTTTCTCTATGCGTAGATATATATATATATATATAAACGGGAGATATGTTAAAGAATTGTTACTAATTTTCCCCTGAAAAGAATATAATTAGGCACACTGTGTACTGAACCGTGTGAACCATATCATATATATATATACGTAGAACGATGACCCCTGTGAACTCATCCAGCGTCACCGGTAGATCTTGTTAGCGTAATTCTGCACAAAAAAAAACAAAACCGATTCCCTCTTTTCTATCTTGTTTCTTCCTTCCTTGAATTATTTTAAATAATGCATATTTTATACTACTGACCTAACAGATGTATTTTTAAATTTTTTATAACCATTACTGAAGAAATAATTTATTTGATTCAGATAGCCGATTAATACTGGCAATTTATTATCAAAGAAATATTTACTGGAATCAAATAATAATAATTAAATTAATAAAATTGAATTAATTTTATTTGATATAATCATTTTAGCATTTGAAGCTAATACCATTTAATTAACTGAAATAAAAATTGTTTGAATCAAATTAATTTTTGTTTCAGGTAATGAACAAAATAAAAGTATAAAAATTATTTCATGAATATTTTCAAAGTTCAAGTAAACGAAATTTTGTTTTAAAAATGTTTATAAATTACTACCTTTACTACATTAAAAAGGAAGGTAAATTCAAAATTTACTTATTTAAGAATTAAGTTACTTTGAATACTTAATAGTTAAAATATGATTTAAAATTTTGTTTCTCAAATAATTTTCTCCAATTTCTAAAATTTCAAACACAGGCACACAAAAAAAAAGTGTCGTGGCCGAGACACTACAGTAGTATATTCCCATGTATTTTTGGCCGCTGAATCCGAATCTGAAGTCCGAATGCTCAAATTGGTTCTTTTTTTTGAGTTATACTCAAAAAAACGACTCAAAACACGAATTTGAACCAAAAAAATTAAAAAATTTTTTTGTGACATGACAATAGCATATTTCTATGTATTTTTTTCCCGCTGAATCCGGAATCGAAGTCAGAATTGACAGATGTGCTCAAAATTATGAGCTAAACTCAAAAAACGACTCAAAAAACCGAATTAAAATGACGAAAATGACAAATTTTTTCTGTGACGCTGCAAAAGTATATTCCTGTGTATTTTTTCACGCTGAATCCGAATTCGAAGTCAAAATAGACAGATTTGCTCAAAATTTTGAGATAAAATCAAAAAACCACTCAAAAAACCGAATTAAGATGAAAAAAATTTTTTATGACACTACACTACTATATTCCCATGTACTTTTTCCCGCTGAATCCGAATTCGCAGTCAGAATTGACAGATTTGCTCAAAATTTTGAGATAAGCTCAAAGAACTGATAAAAAAAGCGATTTAAAATAAAGAAATGGAAATTTTTTTGCTATGACACTACATTGCAGTATTTCCATATCGGATCTCGCATTTAAAGTCAGAATTGACAGATTTCTGACTGATTTGCTTAAAATTTTGAGATATACTCAAAAAACTGATAAAAATGTAATTTAATATGAATAAAGGAAATTTTTTGCTATGACACTACACTAGTGTATTCCCATGTATTTTTTCACTGTGATTCCAAAGTCAGAATTTTCACAGTGGCTCAAAATTTTGGATTTCATTAAAAGTGCTCAAAAACATGCATGCTTGTACCTGTAACCAGGGTTTGAGTTCTAAAAAATTGTATGTCATTCTGATAATTCTAACTCCGAATTTGTATTCAGCGTATATAAAATTCATGGGAATACACTACCGAATACCAAAAAAATGAAATCTTTTGCATTAAATTAAATTTTGAGCATTTTCGGATTTAACTTAAAATTTTGAGCCAATTTAATAATTTTAACTTTGAATTTAGAAGCAGATGTAAAAACATGAGAATATACTAATGTAGTGTACTAGCAAGAAAAGTAGAGTTTCTTGACTTTAATTTTTGTAACTTAACAGATTTTCTTGTGTGTCTCAAAATTTTGAGCCATTAGAATAATTCTGACTTCAAATGCGAGATCCGAGTGTAAAAATATATGGAAATACTGTAATGTAGTGTCATAGCAAAAAATTTCCATTTCTTTATTTTAAATCCCTTTTTTTATCAGTTCTTTGAGCTTATCTCAAAATTTTGAGCAAATCTGTCAATTCTGACTGCGAATTCGGATTCAGCGGAAAAAAGTACATGGGAATATAGTAGTGTAGTGTCATAAAAAATTTTTTCATCTTAATTCGGTTTTTTGAGTCTTTTTTTGAGTTTATCTCAAAATTTTGAGAAAATCTGTCTATTTTGACTTCGAATTCGGATTCAGCGTGAAAAAATACATAGGAATATACTTTTGCAGCGTCACAGAAAAAATTTTTCATTTTCGTCATTTTAATTCGGTTTTTTGAGTCGTTTTTTGAGTTTAGCTCATAATTTTGAGCACATCTGTCAATTTTGACTTCGAATCCGGATTCAGCGGGAAAAAATACATGGAAATATGCTATTGTCATGTCACAAAAAAATTTTTTAATTTTTTTGGTTTAAATTCGTGTTTTGAGTCGTTTTTTGAGTATAACTCAAAAAAAAGAACCAATTTGAGCATTCGGACTTCAGATTCGGATTCAGCGGCCAAAAATACATGGGAATATACTACTGTAGTGTCTCGGCCACGAAACTTTTTTTTTTGTGTGCCTGTGAAATTAATTACAAAAAGAAGAAATAATAAATTAAATAAAAGCTTGGTGAATACAAAGTATTTATAATGAACTTGCAAATTTTCTTAACGCATCTATTTCTTTTTATTCATAAATTTTCTATATTATAATAATTCGTTTTATTCCGGTAATCCGTTCGCATTTTGAAGTTAGATGTTGTTTCCATTTTTGTTTCCTTATTATTTAAATGATTTTTCTTTTTAAATGGTATTAGGGGAGAGTGGGGCAAACCGCTTATACTAACGGTTTTTTTATTCTTGTGACAAAATGAATCAACCGATTTCATTTTTCGATGGCTTGTTTGAAAGCTCATTTAATTGCGCAACTTTTTCCCAGAGACACCTATACTTTATCTTTTATTGTTTAGTTGCTGTGTTAACTTTAAAAAATTTTGCAAACTGGTCGGTTTGCCCCACCCCTTGGGGTAAACCGGCCAGTTAGGTTTTTCATCTATAATATTGCGTTTGTATAATCTACAATAACAACAAACATAAAGAATAAAGTTTGAAATTGTCAGGGAAACAATATTAAAGGGTCTAATTCTCATTGGAAGACAATTATTTTTCATTGAAAGTAAATATTTTAATGAAAAAAAAACATTCTAATTAATAATAATTTTCGTGAAACTCTGATACAATGAAAATATCCTATGGCCGGTTTACCCCACAGGCCCATTTTGAGAATAAATATTTGTTAAAAAGAAACGCTTTGCAAATTCATCAAAGTTTTTGGTGGTAAATATTCCTGAGGTGTGTACCTTCAAAACCTAAGCTATTTCGGAGATATTGACACCTGGCCGGTTTACCAACCGGGACAGTTTGCCCCACTCTCCCCTAACCATAAAATTAATTTATTGAAAATCATTGAATTCCTGAGAAAAAATTTGAAAATAATTGAATTCCTTAGAAGAATTAATTAATTTCTTCAAGTTTTTTGTATATAATTTAGGTTTCTTAATAATATTTTAATTGAAAATTTTTTAAATAATTGAATTTTACGAAGAATTTCTTTCAAGTTTTTAAAACAATCGTGATTTGAATTGAATTTATATGTAGAAATTTATTATTTATGAAAATAATTGAATTTTTTGGAGAAATTGAACTCCTGAGGTCAAATAACATAAAGATATATCAAAAAATCGAACTCGAAAAATTTCGGTATTACAATACTTCCTCTATGAGGAAGTAATAATGTGCTTAAATTATTTTCAATACAATTTTAATAAAATTTCTCTAAATAATCCAAGAATTCAATTATTTTTAAAAATGTTAATAAAATTCTGTGTAGGGGAGGATGGGGCAAGGATAGATGGTTGCTGTTATTACCGTCGATTATTGTTCGGTACACACCATTAGAACTCGACTGTCGATAAACCGGTTGTACTCAGGAGAGGTTTTCTACAGTTTCCCTCTTCTCTGGCGAGAAAACCCATTGACGGGTGGTCTAGGCGAATGCGAGTACTCCTAATAAAGTCGTCTGTAGACGCAAAATTAGGTTAATATATAGAAAAAATTTCATATGTAGAACGGTTATGCTTAATCCAAAAAAGTATTTCTCGGGGACTCTTGTCGAAGTGCGTAAGGCCAATAGGGCAGGAGTATAAACAATAAGAAAAAAAATAATTGGAATGCTGTTTTGCTAAAATGTCAACGTAATGTTTATCATATTGTTTTCTATATTAGAGTTTCAAAATATTTATTTACGTAAGTGTTTTCCGGATCGGAATTTCCTGCTGAACACGAATACCCAATGGGAAAAAAAACCATTGGCGCATTAATGGCCCAATAATAATAATAATAATCGTGGGATGTCCACGCCGATGCCAATAATTGGCAAACCATTATTGGCACATTATTGTCTGCCATTAAAAAACCAATAATAAAAAAAAATTTTTTATTAAATTTTATTAAATAATAAATTTATTTATTTAATAATTATTTTATTTATTATTATTATTATTATTATTATTATTATTATTATTATTATTATTATTATTATTTATTATTAAAAATATTAATTTTTTTAATTAATTATTTTATAGAAATGGTTATTATTTTCTATCACATCGAAATGTGAATAACCCTTTCGTTCAGAGTCTAAAAATTATTTACCTCACATCCATCAGTGCAAAAATAGCAGAGGACGGGCAGAATAAAATTCCACAAATATTCGTGAGAATGCTGCCTCCTTATATACTTTTCAAGTTTCATGTTAGTTGCGAGAGAGTTTTAAGCAACACCTCCTATGGGGCGTTGAGCGAACTACATACTTACTACATGATAATTTCTGCAGCGTCGGTAAGTAATTGTATGTAGTTCGCTCAACGCTCTGTAGGAGGTGTTGCATCAAACTCTCTCGCAACTAACATGAAACTTGAAAAGTATATAAGGAGGCAGCATTCTCAGGAATATTTGTGGAATTTTATTCTGCCCGTCCTCTTCTATTTTTGCACTGATAGATGTGAGGTAAATAATTTTTAGACTCTGAACGAAAGGGTTATTCACATTTCGATGTGATAGAAAATAATAACCATTTCTATAAAATAATTAATTAAAAAAATTAATATTTTTAATAATACTAAATAATAATAATAATTAATAAAATAATTATTAAATAAATAAATTTATTATTTAATAAAATTTAATAAAAAAATTTTTTTTTATTATTGGTTTTTTAATGGCAGCCAATTATTGGCATCGGCGTGGACATCCCACGATTTTACCATTAGTGGTCCATTATTGGGTGCCAATAATAAACCTAGAGAAAACCAATGGCTTCCAATATTGGGCCATTAATGCACCAATGGTAGACTAATGGCTATTTTCCATTGGGTATCGTATTCATTTTCAAATTAATTCACGTTGTTCCATAAAATTTAGAAAAAACTGAAATTATTATCTCTAACTATATAGTTAGAGATAATACGGCACGGTAAAATCCTGTTAATGCCATTGCAAATTTTAAAAAAGTGTTTAATTTTTCTTTTTAGGTTGATTTACATAATGGTGCGTAATTATATACGGAAAACGAAGCTTATTGACCAAGAAATTATGGTGGTCGTCTGAAGAAAATTGGTTAAACCTCTGATTCTAGTTCAGATGAATTTTGATACAATAATTGAAATTCAGAAAATGTTCAATACATATTTTTAATACTTGAGATATCAATATTGAATAGTCTAAATCGAATAAAATAAGGAAAACGAAAATTTACTGATTTTCTATAACATTTTTAGCATTCGGATAGTTAGCAAGGATAGTTAAAAATTTTTGTTTACTTTTTCATTCGTATCTCGTATACACGCAGAAAAATCCGATTGAAAATTGTGGAGTTCTGCACTAGTAACTTAGATTTCATTCCCAAACTTGTCTACCTTTGCGGCTCCAGGATAGAAAACAGGGAATTGAATCGTAAAAGGTTTAAAGCACGTCAGTAGGCTTAAAATGTTTTCGTTCTTATGCACACTTATACGCGGAACAAAGCAAACTGAACACATTGATAGGCGCTTCTGGGCGGAGTCCAAGGCAAGTCTAGTGCCGAGTCCCATACTGAATATAATGTGAGCAGATCTTCTAGTGACCTACATTATTACTTTTATTTGTCAAAATATTTACTTTTATTGGAATATTCAATTTGAAACTAAATATAAAATCTAAAAATGAAACAACTGAAAATATTAGAATACTTTGAATTTTATAAAACTTCTCACTGGGATTTTTATTATTCTTTAGATATTTAAACGTCAAATCTCTTTAAAAATTAAATACAATTCCTTTGCCATTTTTACTAAAATGATTTGTTTTAAAACGTTTAAAGAAAGGGATTATATTTAAATATCTACAGATTAAATAAAAATCCCAGTGCAAAGATTTTTAAAATTCAAAGTATTCTCTATTTTTTACATATTATTTCATTTTAGACTTTACATTTAGTTGCATAAATTCAACATTACAATAAAATATAATAACAATTAGGCATTGCACAACCGGCTAAAAACAAAATAAACACACACCTAACCTCAAAATGAGATCAAACATTTCACATAGATATTCTTCCACATTCATTTGTAACACTAGAACTTTATTACAAAACTGCACTCACTATTATATTTAAATCTAGAATTTTTATTAATTGAAACAATTAATACACTACGAACTACACCGAGACTTCCGTGTATAATATATCAAAAACGAAGAAACTGAACAAACGCGGGCGCAGGCGCGCCACAGAGTTTCGCATTCCTAAAAACGCTAAAAACTGTTTGGGAATAAATCTAAGGACTCTCGCACAGAACAGTCCCCGTTTAAGTGAACGTTGATACAAAGTTTGTAACAATTGAGTAGCTGAATTAAAATAAATGCAAATAATAATAATTGTACCTAATTCTTTTCACCTTTGAATTAATTACGGAATCTGATTGCACTTGTTGAAAGAAGACTATTGGCGTTTATTAAGATATTTAGCATTGATCTTCATTAAAAATCATTCCTAAACTTTTTGGGATTGAAATCTAAAATTTAATATTCCTCCCTACGATAATAGAAATTACTCAAATGATTTTATATTCAGTCCGAAATCTGAATTCCCTACTGGAAGTAAAAAGATAGAAAGAGATAGAATTTTAGGGATAGAAAGAGATAAAGTTTTTTCTATCCCTTTGAAATAGCTACTTTGCATACCCGAAATATTATACCTTTTTATCTCCAAATTTCTATCTCTTTTTATACTCTATTATCCCCTATCTATCTATTTTTATACCTATGTACTTTTATCTCTTTTTATTTCTCTTTGCTGCAAATTTTTATCCTTTTTTAAAAAATAAAGAATTAATTAATCAATATTATTAACAATATTAAAGACTTTATAAAGTATTACAATTTCAATTGAATTTATTTAAAAAAAATATTTTTAGAGTTTTCGTACTTCTATTTATTACCTATTTTTAACAAATCAAGTTATTTATTTATTTGTTATGAAATTATTATTTATTGTTTAAATCTATATTTCATTTCACGTTATTAACCAACATTATACACATAACATTTAAAACCAAATTTGAAAAATCTCGCACGCAGAAGGGCTCGAACCCTGAACCTTAGGGACGCAAGTCGAATACACATGTCACTCAGCCACGCTAGCTTGAAAGATATTTTTCTTGAACTACCTTTTAAATTTTTAGACTGTATTGATCTCTTTTTATCTCTTACTCTATCACTCTTTATCTTTCAGTTGATCTCCTTTTTAAAGTTTTAATTTATCTTTATTTATCATGAAATCGTCACATTCAAAAGCGTATAAAAAGTTTTTGGGGATTGAAAAAGGATTCAATGGGATATAATGAAGGTTATTGAAAAAGATTAAGAAAAAACAAAAAATGAGATTTAAATATGGATAGAAAGGGAAAGAAGTGAATAGTAAGAGGATAAAAGGCGATAAAGTAAGGGTTATTAAAAGAGAATGAATAAAAAGGAAAGATAGAAAGAGATTAAGGGGAATAAAAAAGGGATAGCCTGGGATAAAAACAAGATTATTAAAAGAGAAAAGTATATTCTTAGATGAAATTAGGGATAGAAAGAGATAGGTGTGGATATTGAAAGTATTAACAGAGATGAAATAAAGGTTATTGAAAAAGATTTATACAGAAGAAGAGATAAAAAGTGATTAAAGTGATAAAGTGGGGATAGACTAAGATAGAGGAACTTTATCTCTTTCTATCTCAGAGATAAAAAAATATTCAAAGATGAGATAGGATTTCTATCCCTTTACTTCCAGCAGGGTTTTCATTTTTCTCCGTGTAGGGATTTGAGTCTACAGTAAAATAATGTACAGCAAAATTATAGCCAAATAACCAGGCTTTCCAAAAATACTTTTTGTTTGCAGATACATATGGGGCATTCCAGGCCAAATCGGAAATCATTTTGCTTTTGCACCTCAAATTTTTTTAGCTCTTTGAAATGAGCTACGTTGATTTTTTTCAAATTTTTTTATAAAGAGGTTCAGAAGATACAGATTTTTGAAAAATGACGTTTTTCCGTACATTTTTTTTTAAATGCTTATAACTCGGTCAAAAATTGATCAAATTGGACGTTTTTATAATGAAAAGTTTTTTTTTCACGCGTAGTTTTTAATAAAAATATTTTAAAATAATTTACGATAAGATTTTAAAATTTTTAAAATAAAATTTCATTTTTAACAATGTATGTATCGATCAATTTTTTTCAAAATTTTTCGTAAGAAACTAGCACTAAATTAACAATTTTTAAGCCTTGTCCGATCGTGGGCAAACGATAGGATCTATTTATTTTGAAATTTTTAATTTTTATATATACACAATGAAAACGGTAGGCCTAACTTACCATTTGACCAAATCACAATTTTACACAGAAAAAAGGTTAAGTTTAGAAAAACTCAGTCTAAAAACACATTTTCTGTGAAAAATTTGTTTGATTTTAAAAATTAAAAATTTCAAAATAAATAGATCCCATCGTTTGCCCACGATCGGACAAGGCTTAAAAATTGTCAATTTAGTGCTAGTTTCTTACAAAAAATTTTTAAAAAAATTGATCGATACATAACATTGTTAAAAATAAAATTTTATTTTTTAAATTTTTAAATCTTATCGTAAATTATTTTAAAATATTTTTTATATTAAAAACTACGCGGGAAAAAAAACTTTTCATTATAAAAACGTCCAATTTGATCAATTTTTGACCGAGTTATAAGAATTTAAAGAAAAAATTTATGTAAAAAACGTCATTTTTCAAAAATCTGTATCTCCTGAACCGCTTTATGAAAAAATTTGAAAAAAATCAAGGTAGCTCATTTCAAACAGTACTAAAAGAAACAAGTTGTAAATCCAGATGTTTATTACATGAACATTTTGCTTCCTCTTTACGAAAGTTTATACTTTGTATATACCAATCGATTCGTCTTGATGCAAAGAATAAGGATTTTATTAATATAGTAACTTCAATAAGCAACTTAAAAAAATTTGTTAAAAAAAATTTTTTTTTTAGAAAAAAGTCAAAAAAAAAATTTTTCTGAGAATTTTTTAAAGTCTATCAATCCATTTCGAGATATTTTTATCCTTTTTTTTTATTTTTTATGATAAATATACCTGGTAAATTTTAGCCAAATTCGTTGAAACCTCTTCGAGTTATCGTGTTCACAAAAATCGGGATCCACACACACACACACACACACATACATCCGGACAATTGTTCAGGGTCTTATATAACATAGTCCCATATAGAAGAAAATTTGTTAAAAGGATTTTTAAAAATTTTGTAAATTAAACGACTACAAAGCTTCCTCACGAGGAAGCAAAAAATGTTTTAAAAACATTTGAGATGCAAAAGCAAAATGATTTCCGATTTGGCCTGGAATGCCCCATATTCAAGTTTAACCGTTAGATCCGAAAAGGTCTTACCTAACTATCCTTGCCCCATCCTCCCCTACTCTCTAAATTTGAATTACAGTCGGGCCTCCGAACTGAACGCTTTCAAACTGTACGCTGTCGCCAAACTGTACGCTGGCTTTAGTTTTTAAGTGCTCCACATTGGCTGTTTTCGGCACTCGCCCCGAGTTAACTCCGGGTTAATGGTGATTGGTTAGACCAACAGAATGTTTTTGATGATTAAATAATATTTAACTCGGGGTTAACTCTGGGTGAGTGCCGAAAACAGCCAGAGTACGGTGGCGTTACTAAATTCAGTGCCGTATATTTGAAAATGTTGCCTTTTAAGGAAGAATCTGACGGACAGTCAAATCAAAAGTTATTCCAATGTCATAATTTCGTAATTTAAAAAAACTAATTAAATTTTAAATTCGTCTTGTTGGAAAGGCGAAGAATTTAATTTTGAATATTTAAAACAATTAAAAGTTTTATTTGAATAAAAATTACAATTTTCTGTCAATAAGAAACATTTGTTAAATTTTAGGTTATGTTACTTAAATCATTCATTATTGACAAAAAATTGTCATTTTTATTCAAATATATATTTAAAATGTTCAAAATTTAAAAAATTAAATTCCTTACGCTTTTACCAAAATGAATTTAAAATTTAATTTGACTTTTTTTTAAAATACGAAATTATGACATTGGACTAACTTTTGTTCCGATTGTTTATCAAATTCTTCCTTAAAATTAAAAATTTTACTGATTTAATCAAATTATTTTCTTTTCCATAATTTGGATAAATCAGTGGACTTCTTTTAATTTTATGAGGCAATACATTTTGGTTAAAAAATGTTAATTTTTCTAACATTTATAATTTTAAGAATAGTATATATTTTTATGATTTTAATTAATTTTAAATCTAAAATTATGTATATTATAGTCCCAGACGATAAATGAGGAGCAAGTTTTCAAAATTTATGATAAATTCCTATTTTCTTATTATTTCGAGAAATCGAAATAAATGACTTTCCTGACATAACCACTCAGTTAATTTCAAACTAAAAAATTTGTAATATTTAATATTTGTAACAATGTTTTTATATTTAATACGTTCTGTTTTTAATTAAACTTTCACATAATAAAGTAACTTTAAGGTTTTGGTAATTTGTTCTAATAACAAACATAAAAATTAAAAGTCAACTTGGTTATGTCAAAAAGTTTTTAAATTGAAAATTCGCTGTTAATAATTTTTTTTAAATTTAACAGGGACATGACGATTTGTGAGATATTTAAATTATTAAATTTATGTTTATCTCGATTTAAAAAAAATATATTTATCAACTTTTGAAAACTTGCTCCTTAAATATATGTCGTAGGCAAATAGAAGAATTCGTCATTTAGCTAAATGCCTAGGCAATTAGCTAAACGGCGCCGAATAGACAAATGAGCTTCATTATTACTGTTATTCGTCTATTCGACTAGAAGGATTAGGCAACTAGCTAACTGGCTAGGCATTTAGCTATTCGACAAACGCAGTTTAGGCAAATAGAAGAAAATGATATATTGACAAAATATTTTCATTTATTGAAATATTGCAACGTCTTATTTGCATTATTTTCCGTTAAATATGAGCTATAAATTGTAAACAGAAGATTGAAAGAAAATAAGTTTAATATCCTAATAAATATTACACGGAAAAAATAAATTTAGCAGATTTTACAAAACTGTTACGGAGTAGCGGATACAGATTTTTACGAAACTGAGTTTTATAAAATGTAAAGAATGTTTTAGGATAAAGTACAGAACTTTCGTAGTTTATACTGAATATTTTTGAAGTTTATCCGGAAATATTCCTTACATTTTACAAAACTCAGTTTCGTAAAATCTGCTAAATTTATTTTTTCCGTGTACAAAAATACACATCGTGATAAATTGTAAACAATAATTATTGAAACAAAATAAATTTAATAGCTTTATTAAATGTTAGAGAGGAACATGTAAGAATGAAATTTTATTTAGTATAATAATACTTCTCTTACTCTCTAGAGTGTTTCAAGTCAGGAACACTATGCAACTCGCGCTGTCATCAGAGACAACCTTGTAATTATAAATAAAATAACAAATATTCCAATAAATGAAAATATTTTTTCAATATATCATTTTCTTCTATTTGCCTAAACTGCGTTTGTCGAATAGCTAAATGCCTAGCCAGTTAGCTAATTGCCTAATCCTTCCAGGCGAATAGACGAATAACAGTAATAATGAAGCTCATTTGTCTATTCGGCGCCGTTTAGCTGATTGCCTAGGCATTTAGCTAAATGACGAATTCTTCTATTTGCCTACGACATATATAAGTGTTGTGGCATCTGGCATCAGTGCCTAGTAAATTTTCCAGGGAATTTTAATTCCTTAATAAATAAACTAAATTTTTCTATTGTAATCTTGAGAGATTTAAATTTAAATATAAATAATACATTATACAATATTAATAATAATATTATTAATATTCTTAAAATATAGGAAAACCTTAATATCGACATTTAATTTTATTTTCTCTCTCTCTCTATCGTGTAATCATCGTATTATTTAAAGATATTGTAAAACTATTGTAATTATTTTAGAAAACTGTAATTAAATATAGTATTAATTGTATTAATATTAAGCTAAATTTATTATTGTTATTAATGTTTAATTAATTAAGGAATATGTATTAACTATTTTACTTATATTTGATTAAATAGAACGAAATTATGATTATGAAATACTGAAATTGTACTTCTTATTTTTGACAAGAAAAACTGTGAAATTATATTGTAAATCTTCGTACGACGGTTATTTTATTGCGCAGTTAAAAACTGCGCAGTAAAATATATGACAATAATGAGTCATTTGTAAAATGCGTAATAATTTGACCTTGAGATCTGTTAAATGCGTAACAATTTAACCTTGACACGTGTCATCATTTTAGTCACTTGTAAAATGCGTAATACTCTGACCTTGAGATCTGTTAACCCAGTAAGAAGTAAGGAATTAATAAGAATTCGAAATTTTTAATTCTTTTGAATTCCGTTTGTGACCAATTCTTTTCATTTTCATTTGGAGAAGCCGAAAAGAAGCTAAGTTTATTCTTTTGAATACCGTTTTAATATTTTAAGCGGAAAAAAAATTTGACTGTTCGAAGATTTGAACCCTCAAGCTTCATTGTCGGAGACAAACAGCTTGTCCGCTCAGCTATTTAAACTGTACTATGACTTCCGAATTTTAAAAGCACTTATCTCAAAGTGTTGCAAACTTCAAAGGAATTAAAAAATTACAAAATATTAAAACGGAATAGACAGGAATTGAACTTACCGAGTATCACACAGTATTTCGGAATTCACAAAAATTCAAAAATTAAAGAAATATTAAAACGGAATTGATTGGAATTCACATTCAAGAAATCTTTGCCTCAAAAAGGAATACATAGGAATTGGACAGAAACGGAATTCAAAAAAATTGATAATTTAACATTTTCTGTAAAAAGTTAAAAATGTCCAATTCTTCTCAATTCCTTACTTCTTACTGGGAAATGCGTAATAATTTAACCTTGACACGTGTCATCATTTCAGTCATTTGGAAAATGCGTAATAACTTAACCTTGAGTGTTCAACGTTTATTGGTCGAGTGCCACGTCATCAGAGTTCTGATTGGTGAAACAAAGAAGGGAGGGTAAACCTCCCCCCTTTTAGTTGAGTATATAAAGAGAGGGCCTGAGACCCAGAGTTTCAGACAATTTTCGAGACTTGAGAAGAGACCACTAATTAGTAGTGCATATCTTTAAAAGTATTATTGTTAAATCAGCGAATCTTACAATTTGTGAATAACTAAAACAAACAATTTAAATTGTTAAATTAATATTTAACAATAAAAACAATTATTTGTAAAACAGAATTGTGAAGTGTATATTTAAAAGAAACAATATTTGAACTTAAATAAAATTGGTTTTTTACCCGAAAGGGGTTTTTCCAATCAATTATAAGTGTATATTTATTATCCCACCTTCAATCTAAATAACAAATTCAAATTTAAATTCAGTGCCCGCTTTCAAGCGGTTATAACAGTAAAAAGAATCCAGCCATTGGTTATTAGTGAATCCAACGGAAATATACGTAAAATATAACCTGTGACGCGACAAGTGTACAGTCCTGAAAATTAAATAGTGGGGATGAGTTCGTCAGCGTATAGTTTGAAATCAAGTGGAGGGGTTATTTCTGGGGTACCGTACAGTTCTGCGGCCCGACTGTAGTAAGAATGTTTACTAATTTAAATTATATTACAAAAGTAATATTATAAAAATATCACTGAGAAAAATGTTTTTTAATCTAAAAATAAGTAGCCAACTCAAAAAATATGTTTAAATCAAACAAAAAATTAATATTTTTAATTAAAAAATAATTTTTGGTTGACTGTATGACAAAGATAATTGTGTTTGATTCAAATATATATTGTTTTCTCAGAGATTAAATAATAAAAAGTACCTAAATTCATACGAAAGGACAAGTCTCGTATATATGTTGAATATACATAAATAAATAAAAATATTATTATTACTATTGGCATTGTTTCGTATTGTTTAATATTTTTATTTTCTTAACTTCCTCGCTCACGAAGTTATTGTGTCTCATTTTTGAAGATGAAATTTTTTTGTCAGAGACCTTTTCAGTAAACTTTCCCGCTGTCATGGAATGAAAACAATTTGATTAAGAGATATGACAGAGAGGCTTTCAAAGCGTCAGGTATTTCAAGTACTATTATAAATGGATAATGACACTTTTTTCTGCTTCTGATGAGACAACTTTTTTTTAAATCGCGAAAGAAGTTGAATAGATAAAATTTTTCTATATACAACTTGAGAGATTTCTCATATAATTCATTGAAATGTATTTGAGGACGACTGGATTTTTTAAATAATTTTTTCATTTTTCTGTCTATCATTTATAAGCATTTGTGGATACTTTCTCTTAATCCTAATATGTTTCGAGCAAAAAACTTGAGAATTTACTATTATTACGAAAGACAGTTGCAATGTGTGAACTCAATAATTCAATAAAAAAAACTTTTAACCCACATTTTAAACTCGATTGATAAGTTTATATAGTCGATTCAATTTATATTCAATTTCATTGTAATAATATTATTATGCATATATTTTTCCTTTTTTGGAATTTAATAAAATTGAAAAAAAACGATTGATAATTTTAGTTTTTTACATTTTTAATATTTTCTTTTTTTTTAATTGAAAAATTATTTTCCAAAAATTTATTTTGCTTTATTTATTCGTTCGAAATTTGGAAGTCAGAAAACCAAAATATTTTTTATATCATAATTTTTATTATTAATTTATTAAAATTATTATTTAATTATATTCTTTAAACTAATTTCTGTATTTTTACAGGTAAAAGAAGAAATGGCAATTTTGGCAAGAGATCATGGAGTGAATAGTTTCAAATTTTTCATGGCTTACAAAGATTTGTACATGTTGAGAGATAAGGAATTAATGGAGGCATTCGCTTATTGCAAAAGTTTGGGCGCAGTTGCAATGGTCCACGCAGAAAATGGAGACATTATTGCTGAGGTGAAATTACAGAAAACAATTTTTTTTTAATCAGGAGCGTAAATTTGATTTATTTATATTCCTTTTTGCTTCCTCGTGAGGAAGCTTTGTAGTCGTTTAATTTACAAAATTTTTAAAAATCCTTTTAACAAATTTTCTTCTATATAGGACTATGTTATATAAGACCCTGAACAATTGTCCGGATGTGTGTGTGTGTGTGGATCCCGATTTTTGTGAATACGATAATTCGAAGAGGTTTTAACGAATTTGGCTAAAATTTACCAGGTATATTTATCATAAAAATATTTCGAAATGGATTGATAGACTTTAAAAAATTCTCAGAAAAAAATTTTTTTTGACTTTTTTCTAAAAAAAATTTTTTTAAGTTGGTTATTGAAGTTAATATATAATAAAATCTTATTCTTTGCATCAAGGCGAATCGATTGGTATATAAAAAGTATAAATTTTATGAGAATTTACAGAGTTAATCACAATTAAAGCTGAAAAAATCGCATTTTTATCAAAAAATTGAGTTCTTTCCGCAAAATTATGTTGCTGTGTAAGAAAATCTTACTCATTTATTTCTAAAATCTTATTCTTTTCACCAAGACGGATCGATTGGTATATATAAAGTATATATTGTATTTAAATTTATAGAATTAAAACCAATTATAGACAAAAAATTTGCACTATCAATAAAAATTCATTTTTTCTTAAAAATCATGTTGCTGTACAATAAAATGTTATTATGTATTGAAAAATAAATCAAAAATCTAATTCTTTGCATCAAGACGAATCGATTGATGTATATAAAGTGTATATTCTATTGAAAATTATAGAATTAATTACAATCAAATTTGAAAAATTCACTTTTTTACTAAAAATTTTTTTGTTTACTTAGATTCATAGTACTGTATAAGAAAATTTTATTCTTTCTATAAAGACGAATGCAATTTATTTTATAAATGTTAAATTGTATTAAAATGCTTTAAAAATGAAATATATTCTGGTGTCCGTCCGTAGTTTTCCCTAGCAACAGTTGCCACGGCAACCGTTGCTATGGTAATTGTTTGCTATAACAACCGTTGCCATGGTAATTGTTGCCATAGCAACGGTTGCCATGGTAATGGTTGTCATAGCAACGCTTGTTATTAAAATCATTATGTGAAGTTTATGATTGATTTTATTATTTATTCTTTGTCATTTCAGGCCACGAAACCCTAAGATGTAGGCGCATTGCGCCTGCTTCTCTCACTGATTTTTTTAAATTAGGGGAGACTGGGGCGAAAGGTTGAACTGTGAAAACAGTTAAAATTCATTATCTTTCGAACGGAAATAGTTAAAGCATTGCAATTTTAATCATAGAAGGGTGTTATCACTCTAAATAAATGTCCGGAGTTATGTGACATTCTCTTCATTTTTGTGGTGTCCATATTTAAAGTTTGTTTTCACCCTACTTTTGAAAATTTTTTTAGGTTTTTTTAGGTCCTTATTTGGGTCCCTTGAAGAAAAACCTAAAGGTAGAGTAGAGTGGGGCGAAACCACCAATTCGCTTTTATTTTCGTGTTTTACGTCTTATCGACTTTAGTAAACTACAGCTTCTCTGTAGTTCTCTGTTGTTTAAGTGCTTTGGAAGTTATTATATTTTTTCGAAAAAAGTGTTGGTGGGGCGAAACCACCAACACCACTTTAAAAATTATTTTGTCCAGCGCCTTCGGGGAAATCGAATCATTATTCACTAGGTGCCAGTGGAGGAATATTATTGATAGTGAAATTTATGTCAAATTATGTATATGTCAAATTATGTATAGGGGAGAGTCTCCAGTTGTGAGACGGGTTTCATTTTTGACCCGTAAATTGTAAACGGGCAAACGAAATTGTAAATAAAATACACCGTTCGAAAGGTAACAGAAATACGCAACTTTTATTAAAAGAAAGTATAGTGTTTCGATGAACTCGAAAAATTTTACGATACATTTTCCGAGCACATCGATTTTTTCAAAAAAAAAAAATGTCTCCAGTTGTGAGACACTCATTAAAAATTGCTAAAATTTAATAAGTTTGACATAAAACGTTATGTTTAGTAGAAATAATTAAATATATTAATAATATATATTATTATATACTAAATAATAATATTTATTCGCCAAAATATGACTATCAAATAAACACAATTTAATAGCTTCAACAAGAGCATTAAAATTGATTTCTTCTGAATCAATTGACTTTTTTCCACTTGACATGCCCAAAAATACTAGAAAAAAGAATCAAAACAACATTTAAATAGTATGCCTGCAAAGTAGTATTTTTTATGCTGCCCAGATGGGTGTTGACACCGTCTCACAACTGGTGATATGCTGTGTCTCACACCCAGAAATTGGCGCTATTTTGAAAAAGGAAAATTAAATTATTTTCAACCGTAGATTGGAACAATGCAATGTTGCATCACAAAATATAAGGAAAACACTAAAAGAAAATGCATTACATTTACCTTTTTCAATTAATTAAATTGCAAAAAAAGTACTTTGCATTTATTGAAAAAACGCTTTTTAGTCGATTATCACACACAGTGTTGGTATTTAACAAAAACAGTTTATATATCCGCCTCGGTGTACACGAAATAGTTGGCTCATATTAAAAGAAATGTTTTTATATAAACCAATCGGCTTTTTAATATTGCATGTTAAAAAAAATTGACTGTCTCACAACTGGAGGTGTCTCACAACTGGAGACTCTCCCCTATTAAATAATAAATACCTCAGATTTTGTTTATTTTATTAGAAAAAGTGATTTAGAGATGGGTACACTGTAAAAATTTTTTTCGAAATTTTTCGAAAAACTGTTTGCCAGTTTTATTTCGCAAAGGTTAGAAATTTTTCGAAACAATACTGTCGAAAAATTTCGAAATCTGTTTCGAATTTTTCCGAATCTATAAGAAAAAAACTAGAACCGAAGAACTTATAAAATAGACCCGTTTACAATAAGGAACCCTTAGAGATGGTCAACCGATGGCAAACCAGATGTGACAAATCTTTAGAAACTAGAAATACTTTGAAAATTCACAACTTTGCTTGCAGGAAAAAATTTTTTTTGTTATAATAATAAATAAAACTGTTTATTTTAATTATTTGTAAAATAATAATAAATTATTTATAAATAGACTAAAATAATGATAAAATGTTGAACTATATTTATAAAAATATTTCTGAATTTTTGATGGTCAGCATTTTCAAATAAAATTTATGATGAAAATGATTTGTTATTAATAAAAAAAATAGTTTGTTTAACAAACACTTAATAACAAGGGTGGACTATATAATCCATTAATATAAAATTGTTATATGTTTAAATTCAAATATCTTTTAAACTGTAGTGTCATTAATTATTAATTTTTACTATATTAAAAAATAAAGAATTTGTTCTTAATAAATAAATAACCATACGATATTTGAAGTTCAACATTTTTAAGAAAAATTTATGAATATTATTAGAAATTTTGTTGTACATGGGTAGAAAAATATCTTAAAGTTTTTAGAAAGATTGTAATTTGTAACAAAATTAGAAAATTTTCTAAAACATTTTGCAATACTTCATAACTAATAAAGAAAAAATTCGAAATCAGTAAGAAAAATTTCGAACTTTTTACGAAATTTACTTAATCTTACTCACTTTTCGAAAAATTTCGAAAAAGTTTCGAATTTATTCTATACTTTTTGAAAAATGTCGAATTTTGTATAGCAAAATCATTTTCTTAACGTTTTTCGAAATATTTCTAACTTTTCAGTAAGAAAAATTTCGAAAAATTTTTACAGTGATATATAACTCATTTTATGTAATTCAGTATATGAACTATGAAGTGAGTTATGTACCCAGTTATGTGTGGTTTTTTGTTGTATTTCGATTGTTATTAATTAATTTTTAAGTTTTTCAATGGAAAAAGTGCAATTGGTGGTTTCGCCCCACCAGGTGGGGCGAAATCACCAATTGCAGAGGTCGCGTAAAACGGCCGTATCTCGAAAACTAAGAGAGATAAAGAGTCAACTCTTTATCTCTCTTAGTTTTATACTCAGAGATAGTTTTATACTCTTAGTTTTACTCTTAGTTTTATACTCCCCCACACAGCACATGATATTTCCTGAATACTTCCTGAATATTTCACTGAAAGATTGAAATATTTCATTGCAAGATTCAGGAAATATTTCTGCAAACAGGAAAATGTCCGCTTATGTGGGAATATTGACGCGAAAGTTGAGAAAATATTTCATTGAAATATTTTGGAAATATTCAACTGAAATGATGCGCACTGGTCGAACTCAGTTTCTATGGCCTGTAGAGCTGCGCAGTAGTTTTTGGCTTACTATATCCTATGGGTTTTAAAATATTTCAGAAAATTCCTATTGATTTGAGGTGTTTAACAAATTTTTCCATTTTTTGAAATATTTTCACAATATTGCAGAATCTTTATGTGTAATATTGCAGGAATATTTCAATGAAATATTTTCTCAATTTTCGCGTCAATATTCCTACATAAGCGGACATTTTCCTGTTTGCAGAAATATTTCCTGAATCTTGCAATGAAATATTTCAATCTTTCAGTGAAATATTCAGGAAGTATTCAGGAAATATCATGTGCTGTGTGGGCCATATACTCAAGTATATGGAGTAAAATGTAGCCAAGGAATCAATCTTTCAAACCCTTTTTGAATTGGCTCCTTATTAGCTTTAGTTTTCAAGTTATAGACCTTAAAGTGCAAAATTGGTGGTTTCGCCCCACTCTACTCTATTTGATAAATATCTTTAGTCACATTTTTTATATTTGTTGTTAAGGGGACATTCCAGTTCAAAATGTCAAAAAAATCGATTTTTTATTTTTTATTTTCGGATTTCTTATAGTGTCAAGAATACTCTCCTAAAACTTTATTGCAAAATTCGAAGAAAAACAAAAGTTATACATACTAACTTATTCTTCGCCATCCCTACATAAACTGTCAGATTCAAAAGTATTGCTTTGTATTGGCGCCGAGGTGTTGTGAATTACGTTATTCGACAAATACGCATTGGAACCAAATTAATACTTTTTAATGCGATAGTTCATATTACTTCGAATGCGCTTGAATGAAATTGTATACAAATGAAATTTCTCAATAAATATGAATACTATTTAATACAGTTTATTGGTTTCGCTTGAATGTAATTTAATACACAAAAATATTAAAAGAATGGTAAATACTTTTTAATACTTTATAATACTTTTTAATGAGAGACTTTCTATTACTTTGGGCAGAAAACGCGATTAAATCGTATTCATACTGTCAATACAGTTTAATACTTTTCAATGCGACCTTTTTTGTAGGGATGTCAAACATGTTTTTATATGCGGATAAGCAGAACCCAATCGAATGATTTAAATGTTTTCTTATTTGCATTTTGTAAAAAAGACAAACAAATATGTATTTGGTGTTGCTGATCACAAATTAGATATCAAATTTTTAAAATTCAAAATGGCGGATCCAATATGGCGGAAGAGAAAATTAAAAATCAAGTGGATTTGCTTGAAAATCGTTGCTCGGGAGTTTTTAGGGTCGCTGATTACGAATATGATATCAGATTTTTAAAATTCAAAATGGCGGATCCAATATGGCGGATAATTTTTCAAAATTAATCAATTTTGAATTTAAAAAATATAATATTATATTTGTAATCTGCGCCCCAAAAACCCCCAAGTAACAATTTTCAAGCAAATCCGATGATTTTACCCTCCGTCACACACCTAGGGAGGGATTCCCTCTACGGTTTCAGTATTTTTTAAATAACTTTTGTTTTCCTTATTACAAAATAAAATCAATTTTTATACCTTTCGACAAATTCCTCCTCAACACATTTCTAAAAAAAACATTTAGTTTAAACATAATTAATCTTTAATTATGAGGCTTCAAAGCCAGAAAAAATTCGAAAAAGTGAGGTTATGTTAAGTAAAAAAATCAAGTTTTCAAAAAATTTTTTGTTCCATTGTTGGTTAATGACAAAATTATATTATAAATATAATTAAAATAAGTAATTTAAAGATTTTTTTGCTTATTTGTTAATGTTACATTATTTTTACATGTCAAGTGGAATTCCTTCGAAGATGTGCATTCGTGTAATTAATTTTTATTTTTGAGACTGAAAAATTATTTTTATTATTTTTATAATTTAGAATAATTTACTACATATTTGTAAGTTTGTGTTAAAATTAAATTTTTGTTGATTTCTTCGTTAATTTTGTAATGTCGCTTATTTAACAATGTGGTGAGTGATTTCCTCTAAACGTGTGTAATGGTGTAATTATTTTAAAGGTGTGTGACGGAGGGTTAAAAAAAATTGTCCACCATATTAGATTCGCCATTTTGAATTTCAAAAATCTAATATCATATTCGTAATCAGTGACCTTAAAAACCCCCCAATAACTCCCGAGTAACGATTTTCAATCAAATCTGAAGATTTTTTTAAAAAATTGTCCAAACTTATCCATCAAAACTTTAAGTGCGTTTATCTCAAAATGTCTTTTTTGATCTGGTAAGAGTGATATCTCGAGTTCTTATGAAGCGATTTTGAAAAATCAAAGGGCATTTGATTCATTGTCATCTTGTCTATAAGTGGAACCTCAAAAACTGGAAAATTTCTAACTCCCTTTTTATTTATAAGAGAAATTCTGAATAAAAACATGTGTTTTTTTCATATTATGGGGAAAAAATACTCTAAAAAAAGGAGGGGAAGAAAATTCCACTTTTTTGAGGTTCCGCACCTAAACAAATATCTAACGAAGAGAATGTCACTTCGTTTTTGGTTTTATCTGTTTTAGAAAGTTTGGAATCGATCTTACCATAATAAATGGACATTTTTGAAAATGACGTATATATCGCCGCCATTTTGAAGTAAAAATGAAAAAAATTTTTTTTTACATATCTTAAATAAATTATTTGTCACATGTAAAAGAAATTTTATAAATAAATGTCATAGTTATTTTAATAATATATATATATATACTAAAAAAGCCTTGTTTTTTCCTGTTTTGAACTGGAATGTCCCCTTAAGTAATTAATAACTGAATAATACTAATTAATAAATTAGTAAAACGATAGAGCTTATTAATTGGTAATTAGTGATAATAATGATAATTTGTTGTCTCGTAGAACACGAAAAAATTACTGGCTGCTGGAGTAACTGGACCGGAAGGTCACGAGATGTCCCGTCCCGAAGAAGTCGAGGCGGAAGCGGTAAACAGAGCCTGCGTCATAGCTAACCAGGTAAACCGTTGCAAAATCTTTTTTTATTCTTTATATTTTTATCACGTCTCATTCTCTTTCTTTCTATAATTGTATACATACAAAACTGTTTTAAAAATAGTTTCTTTTTCTCTCTCCTATAGTAATGCGATGTTGTATTTTTCTTTTTATTTCCAATTGATGTTGTAATTGTTATTATTTAGATTATTTATTTTTTAATAATAATTATAAAAATAATTATCGACATTATTATTATTAAATTTATTATTGTTGTTGTAATGACTCTTGTTATCAGTTTTATAAAGCAATTAGTAGACATTTATTTGTGCTGTGATATTATAGAAAATTATATAGAAAAATTTTGATAAGATAGTTTGTGTAGCCAATTTCACAATAGATAATTTTACAGTTTTTTAGTATATTTCAATTTTTTTATTGTTTTTTTAACAAATTATCAAGTTTAAATTTTTTTGTTCGAATATTATCAAATATTAATAAATCGTCACCCAGAGAAATTTTTATTTTATTTTATTTAATAATTTATTTGAGTTAAATAAAAGTATGTTTGTCTCAGAGCCTATTAAATTATTTATTATTTAAAATAAAAATTGCATTCGATATAAATAAAAATTTTATTTAAACCAAATAAAATTTATTTGAAAGAAATAAAAAGTGTTGGCTCTGACTTTTTTCTAGTTTTTCTAGTTTTGCTCTTTTTTCTGGGTGAATTTGAATGAATGGAATAGAAAAAATATATTTTTTCTGTTTAATTTATTTTTAAAAATTTTTATTTCTATTTGAATTATTTGCTTTTCTTATTTTTTTCGACAGTTTTGTTTGTATTTTTCTACGCTAATTTCTATTCAAATTTCACGTGCAATTCTAAAATAACTTTTTCTTTAGGTATTTATTATTTGCTTTTAAGAAAAGCTTTGAATATGTGTATTTATTATTATTGAATCATAATATATCGTTCACTCCAAGTGGAATGTACGTATGTTTAAAGAACATTTTAGAAGTTACGTATCTTCCACGTTCAGTGAAGAAACCACGTATCTTTCTGTTCCGTGCAGAAACTACGTATCTCTGTCAGTCGCTTTAGAAACTTCTAATAATATTCTAATATTTTTAAGAAAAAAAATTAAATTATTATTAAAAATATACATTTTATTGCATCAACTTTTGAAAAAATTATTACTTCATAACAAAATATTAACTTCAAAATAATAATAATAATAAAATGTAGATCTTCTAAAGTGACTGACAGAGATACGTAGTTTTTGCACGGAACAGAAAGATACGTGGTTTCTTCACTGAACGTGGAAGATACGTAACTTCTAAAATGTTCTTTAAACATACGTACATTCCACTTGGAGTGAACGATATGTATACAAATGTTATTATCGAATGTCGTTATCTCGCCAAACATTCCAGAGCCGAAACATATTAGCACTGTTTGATTAGAAAACGTGAAACTAGTTCATGACATTTCAAATTTTCATCTTTTTCATAGTTTTTTATAGGCATTTGTTTTGACTGCTTAAAACACTTTAAGAGAAGAATAAAATTAAAAAAACAACTCAAACATAAAATAATAAAAGGAAAATAATGGTTTTTGAATAAAGAAAACAAAAATAGCGAAGAAAAAAAAACACATACACTTAGTGAAATACGATACCGACTAAACTATAATAATAAGATTGAAGAAAAAGAAATTCATTCATAGGATGCGTATCGTTTGTATGGTAATTTAAATTTAGAGAGTCAATTATAGACTTTGTAAAGATCTTTTGACCACTTGAGAAAGAGCTTCTGTTGTTGCGTAGTCTCGTGAATATTACGTCACTCTAAAGTTCATACATGTGGTTAGACGATCGTGGACTCGAGAAATATTACGCTGTTTAGAGCCCTATTCTATTAGGAAAACTGTAGGTCATGTTTACGCACATATGACACAAGAGTTCTGCTTCTTTCAATAACACTTTTTATAGGGGAGAGTGGGGCAAAATGGGGTAGGCGGGTCAAATGGGGTACCTCTGTTTTTCCATGATAGGTACTTTTAATTTTTTTATCCTCGACATATATCATTCATGTTGATAAGAAACTGCTATTAATTATGAAGACACTCGAAAGAAAATTTTTTTTTGAAAGTTATCCAACTTTTAAGTTTTAAGCAAAAAAAATATAGATTTTTTTAAAAATTAAAGTGCTTACTAAACATTTTAGAATAATGCATTTAATTTGGCAAGTATGGGATCTTTTTCAGTACTTATTCTAGAGTAATTTCCAATAGAATAGATTGTTTAATTGTTTACAATAACTTGTAAACATTGCATTTTGTTTTAATAAGCAGTGTGAGGCAGAATGGGGTACCTAAGTGTGGGGTATGCCGGAAGCTACGCCGTTTCATTAAAACTATTTAAAAACATTATATTATGCATATTTAAAGGTTTCCTGCAAAAGAATCGATATTTTTGTTTCGAGGCATTTATACTATCGATGTTTCATTATCGATATATCGACATTTTGCAATATCCATGATTTTTTGTTAAATTCTAATAAATATTACTTGTTTTTCCATAGTAATAAAGAATCCTACTTTTTGTTTGTATTTATAATCTCATACAACAAGAATTTAATGAATTTCAGGCCTCGGATCGACTTTTGTAGTTGAAAATAGTCGAAAAAGTCGATTGTAATCTTAAAAAAAGTCGAAAAAGTCAATTTTAATATTTTTAATATTTCCAATTCAAATATCAAAACAATGTACTCTACGAGGGTTTATTATTGCAATTGAATAACAAAATTTTGACATAAAAAGTTATCTAATATTTTATATAAATTATTATGATAATAATATTAGAATAACAGTAATTAATAAAATGAATAATACTTTTCTTATTTAAGATACTATTTTTCAACAAATATTAATAATGGGTCAGAATTTTTCAAACAGATCACCTAAAACTAAAAAATTTTCTTTTTGAAGCAAAATATTTTTTTTACTCTTAATATGGTTAAGAAGTTAATAATTATCATTGTTATTGACAATTATTATGAATAATAATCAAGTTTCTCTGATATTTGTTAACATTTTAGGCATTTTTTAAACAAAAAATGTTTATATCATATGTACATTCTTTTAAAAACTCTAAAAACTTATTAGCACAAACAATTATATTTGTTTTGAACAAATTATTTACTTTTTAAACAAATAAATGGATTATTTCTGCAAAAATATAATTTTTTTTTCTTATTTTAACGAGTTTAAAGTCAGGTAAAGCTCTACTCATGGAGAAAAATAGTTAGCTATATTTCAGCTAATTTTTAGCTACCTTAGCTACCCAGTAAAAAAAGAAGTATTGAGTGGAGCGTTTAGGAATTGAGTGAAGCTCTGAGCCAATACGGATTCGAGTAAAAACCGTATTGGGACGTTTGACTCAATCTTTTTTTCATCCGCCGAATACGGTCTTATTTTAGCATTAAAATTAAAATCACATGACCAGAGTACACATTATAATTTGAAAGCACAATTGTCCTGGAATGTAAAAATGCCGATTTCGATAAGAAACAGTGAATATTTGTTAAAAATTGGTAAAAGCAAAGTTTGACAAGCGCGACTGAATTTACCATGTGAATAAATGAAGTGGTAAGCTTAAATGGACGAAATGGATTAAAAGAAATCTACTGTTACCGACAGAAAGTTCCTAGAGAATTGTGGTAAATTCAACAAAACAATGAAATTTTATTGTTTTACAATTCTTTAGGAACTTTCTGTCGGTAACAGTAGATTTCTTTTCGTCCATTTAAACTTACTAATTCATTTATTCACATGGTAAATTCAGTCGCGCTTGTCAAACTTTGCTTTTACCAATTTTTAACAAATATTCACTGTTTCTTATCGAAATCGGCATTTTTACATTCCAGGACAATTGTGCTTTCAAATTATAATGTGTACTCTGGTCATGTGATTTTAATTTTAATGCTAAAATAAGACCGTATTCGGCGGATGAAAAAAAGATTGAGTCAAACGTCCCAATACGGTTTTTACTCGAATCCGTATTGGCTCAGAGCTTCACTCAATTCCTAAACGCTCCACTCAATACTTCTTTTTTTACTGGGTAACCTTATTGCTATATATGGATAGCAATTATTGTTAGCTAATGCAGCTAATAATTAGCTGAAATAGCTAACTTTTTTTGCTAAAACAGCTAATTATTAATAATAGCTAAAAATTCGCTATCCATATAATAGCAATCTCATTTTTCTCCGTGCTTGATTATTGATAACTACATTATTGTTCATATGATTGTTACAACAATGGTAATTATTAAATTCAAAATAATTTTTTACCAAAATCGACATAGATTACTTAAATAAACATAAATTTGGCTGCAAAAAAATTTTAATAAAAAGAACTAAAGTTATCTATTTGTTAATTAAGATTGTTTGCAACAATTTAAATAAATTGTATTATAAATTATTATTTGTCTGGTGGTCATGCTAGACTAATTTAAATTGATTTCATGAAAAATAAATAAATAAACATGATTTTTTCTAAAAAAATATTGCAAATTGTTAACTTTGAGTAAAAAAAATTATAAACAATTTAAAATTCAAAAATTGGTTTAGAGGGATCTTTTAGAAATTGTATCCCCTTTAATTTACATTTTATAAACAAATAATATACAAAATTATAAAAAATAAAAAAACAAAATATGTACCCACATAGCACAATATCTTGCTGTAAGTTTGTGGTGTGGATTACACGTATAGTTTGTAAGGATAGGGTTGTGGACTTGTGGTAAACTTAAGGTAAACTTTAAATTTCCGCCATTACGGTAAGCTTACAAGTAAAGGTTATTGTGTAAGCTTACATGTAAAGGTTACTGTAAGCTTACAAGTAAAGGTTGTTGTAAGCTTACAAGTAAAGGTTATTGTAAGCTTAAATGGTAAGGTTGTGGTAAGGTTACTATAAAGTTGTAAGGTTGAGGTAAGGTTGTGGTAAGTTTACTAAATAAGGTAAAGCTTTACAAAATAATTTATAATATAATTAAAAAATAAATAAAATTTTTTTTAAAAAATGTTTGGTCTTGTTCCATTTTGGAAATCTAACAAGCCGTTGAAAATCTTGAAAACAAATTTGGGAGGACTGGGATTCGAACCTGGGATCGACGCGCATAAACCTAACATCCTAACTAACTGAGCTAAGTAGGGAACTGCCAAAGAAAAAATACATTTTGCTTTTAAAGAGTTAGTCATCTTCTTTGTTCACCTTAAAAGCAATATTGATTTTTTCTTTGTCAGTTCCCCACTTAGCTCAGATAGTTAGGATGTTAGGTTTATGCGCGTCGATCCCGGGTTCGAATCCCAGTCCTCCCAAATTTGTTTTCAAGATTTTCAACGGCTTGTTAGATTTCCAAAATAGAACAAGACCAAAAATTTTTTTAAAAAATTTTTTATTTATTTTTTAATTATATTATAAATTATTTTGTAAAGCTTTACCTTATTTAGTAAACTTACCACAACCTTACAACTTTATAGTAACCTTACTACAACCTTACCATTTAAGCTTACAACAACCTTTACTTGTAAGCTTACAACAACCTTTACTTGTAAGCTTACAACAACCTTTGCTTGTAAACTTACAATAACCTTTACTTGTAAGCTTACAGTAAACTTTGCTTGTAAGCTTACAATGACCTTTACTTGGAAGCTTACAGTAACTTTTACATGTAAGCTTACAATAACCTTTTCTTGTAAGCTTGCCATAATGGCGGAAATTTAAAGTTTACCTTAAGTTTACCACAAGTATACAACCCTATCCTTACAAACTATACGTGTAATCCACACCACAAACTTACAGTAAGATATTGTGCTATGTGGGTATATATTCGAATAGTGCCATTCAAGATGAAACAAACCCATATTTTAAAATTTAAATCCGTTAATTGAAACTCCAGAAAAAAATTTGTTAATTTAGCAGTATTAAACAATTCAATTGTTAAGAACTTTTACAAAAAAATTTTTTGGCTTAATATTTTCAGGGATTCTTCTTAACCATATAAGAGTAAAAAAGAATATTTTCGTTTAAAAAAAAAATTTTTTAGTTTTGGGTGATCCGTTTGAGAAATTCTGACACAAATATTTTTTTTAAGATAAGAAAAAAAGTTGAAAAAGTTGCATATTTTTAGAAAAAGTCGAAAAAAGTCGCATTTTTTTTAGAAATAGTTGAAAAAAGTCGCATTTTTTAAAAAAAGTCGAAAAAAGTCGCATTTTTCAAGATATCCGAGGCCTGGAATTTTGAAAAAATATTCAATGTTTTGTATAGTTATTTGATGCCACCCTATTTTGCCCCACGGGTGGGGCAAAATGGGATTTTAGCACTTTCTCAGAAAATATGATATAAGTTCTTTCAAAAATTTTTTTCTCCGCTATTATCATAATTTCCTCAAAGCTAAGTGTACTAAGAAGAATTCTGAAGTTTAGCTGAATCGATTTATTCGTTTGGTTCTCTGTAAATAGACAATTTTAAAAAGGTACCCCATTTTGCCCCACTCTCCCCTACCTTGAATGAGTGTATATTTTTACACGCAACACTCCCACGAAAATTATACATTTTTCTTTTCTTAACAAAATAAAGAATTCCAATATTTCCAACTCAAATTCAAATAAATTCAAATATTTTCCACTATGTTAAAATCATTTTATTCATTGAAATTATTTGATTCATTAAAATTAAACTAAAACAATTTTAATAAAATAATAATGAATTAATAATAAAATAATAAATAATTAATAATAATTAAAGTACGAAAAACAAAAGAAATTAAAATACAATAATACAAAAAAAATTTAATTTAATTTTTATTTTTAATACATAAATGAAATTCAATATTTCTTTTTCTTGTCAATTTTAATAAAAAGAATTCAAATCCACCAATTATTTTAAATAAAAGTAAAGAAAATAAAATTTTTTTTGTAAAAAAGATTATAATTGTGAATGAAAATTTCCTGGAAAAATAAATTTTGCTATATTTAAATAAACCCCAGGTAGAAATTGACGACCGGGATGGTACCGGCCCGGTACAAACGGCGGATTATAAGTGCCGGGGCGGTACCGGCATAAGACCGTCATTTTCACCGGCTTGGTACCGGCAAATTGCCGGATGATAACTACGGCAGGTATCCGGCAAACGTACCGGGCCGGTACCGAATAATCCACCGGGGCGGTACTGGCCCGGTTAATATTTGTAGACATTTAGTGCCGCTTTAATACCGGCACACTACCGGCAGGTAACTGGCCCAGTACCGGCATAAGACCGTCATTTTCACCGGCTTGGTACCGGTAAATTGCCGGATGATAACTACGGCAGGTATCCGGCATACGTACCGGGCCGGTACCGAATAATCCACCGGGGCGGTACTGGCCCGGTTATTGTTGGAAGGCATTTGGTGCCGGTTTATTACCGGCTGCACAACCGGCTAGGTACCGGGCCGGCACTAAAAAACAACCGGTGTGGTACCGGGCCGGTTAAAAAAAATTATATTTCAGTCTGATTAATTATTTAATTATTATTATTATTATCAATGTTATTATTAATTTTAAATTGGAAACAGTAAATATATTAAATGCTGAAACAGAGAAACATAAACAATCATAGAAAAATCTGAAGACTCGAGGAATTGAACTCCGGACCCTGAGGCTGCAAAGTCGACACCACATCCGCTAACCTAAACCTGCATATGGAAAGCAAATGCAAAGTGAGCTTATAAAGTCCAACCGACATTACAGCTGGCAGCAGTACCGGGCCGGCACTAATATTCAACCGGTGCGGTACCGGGCCAGTATTTGTATTTCTAATTTATTTTAATTCAATTTAAATTATTATAAATAAATAAAAATAGTAAATATAAATAATAATAACCGCCCCATTCACCGGCTAGATACCGGGCAGGCACCAATAAGCAACCTACTCGGTAATAATATAATTGCCGGCACAAGTAACTAATTAATTTATTATTAATAATTAAAATAATAAATTAATTAATAAATTAATTTTCAAATTTTTTTTCTTTTCTTTAATTCTTTTTCTGATAGTTTAACATTGGCAAACAACCGGGAGGACACTAGGTTAGTACTAATATTTTTGTCGGCAAAACTTCTGTGCCAGTAGAATGCATTAAGTACATTTTTGTGCTGGGCCGGTGCTGGTCCGGCACAAATATTATCACCGGAAAATCTCCTTCGGCGGTATAAAAACAGAAGTAAATTATAGTACCGGGCCGGTGATACACCGGTGCTGGGCCGGTAAAAATATTATTACCAGAAAATCTCCGTCAGCGGTATAAAAACAGAAGTAAATTATAGTACCGGGCCGGTGATACGCCGGTGCTGGGCCGGTTAAAATATTATCACCGGAAAATCTCCTTCGGCGGTATAAAAACAGAAGTAAATTATAGTACCGGGCCGGTGATACGCCGGTGCTGGGCCGGTTAAAATATTATCACCGGAAAATCTCCTTCGGCAGTATAAAAACAGAAGTAAATTATAGTACCGGGCCGGTGATACACCGGTGCTGGACCGGTACAAACATTATCACCGGCAAATCTACGTCGGCGGTATAAAAACAGAAGTAAATTATAGTACCGGGCCGGTGATACGCCGGTGCTGGGCCGGTTAAAATATTATCACCGGAAAATCTCCTTCGGCGGTATAAAAACAGAAGTAAATTATAGTACCGGGCCGGTGATACACCGGTGCTGGACCGGTACAAACATTATCACCGGCAAATCTACGTCGGCGGTATAAAAACAGAAGTAAATTATAGTACCGGGCCGGTGATACACCGGTGCTGGCCCGGTACAAATATTATCACCGGCAAATCTACGTCGGCGGTATAAAAACAGAAGTAAATTATAGTACCGGGCCGGTGATACGCCGGTGCTGGCCCGGTAAAAATATTATTACCAGAAAATCTCCGTCAGCGGTATAAAAACAGAAGTAAATTATAGTACCGGGCCGGTGATACACCGGTGCTGGCCCGGTACAAACATTATCACCGGCAAATCTACGTCGGCGGTATAAAAACAGAAGTAAATTATAGTACCGGGCCGGTGATACGCCGGTAAAAATATTATCTTCCGAAAATCTCTGTCGACGGTATAAAAACAGAAGTAAATTTTAGTACCGGGCCGGTGATGCGCCGGTGCTGGGCCGGTAAAAATGTTATCACCGGCAAATCTCCGTCGGCGGTATAAAAACAGAAGTAAATTATAGTACCGGGCCGGTGATACGCCGGTGCTGGGCCGGTAAAAATGTTATCACCGGCAAATCTCCGTCGGCGGTATAAAAACAGAAGTAAATTATAGTACCGGGCCGGTGATACGCCGGTGCTGGGCCGGTTAAAATATTATCACCGGCAAATCTCCGTCAGCGGTATAAGACAGAGCGGAATGACAGTACCGGGCCGGTGATACGCCGGTGCTGGGCCGGTAAAAATATTATCACCGGCAAATCTCCGTCAGCGGTATAAGACAGAGCGGAATGACAATACCGGGCCGGTGATACGCCGGTGCTGGGCCGGTACAAATATTGTCACCGGCAAATCTCCTTCGGCGGTATAAAACAGAAGTAAATTATAGTACCGGGCCGGTGATACGCCGGTGCTGGCCCGGTAAAAATATTATCTTCTGAAAATCTCCGTCGACAAGATAAAAACAGAAGTAAATTTTAGTACCGGGCCGGTGATACGCCGATGCTGGGCCGGTAAAAATATTATCACCGGCAAATCTCCTTCGGCGGTATAAGACAGAGCGAAATGGCAGTACCGGGCCGGTGATACGCCAGTGCTGGGCCGGTACAAATATTGTCACCGGCAAATCTCATTCGGCGGTATAAAACAGAAGTAAATTATAGTAGGGGTCGTCCATATACCACGTGGACAGTTTAGGGGGGAGGGGGGGTTCGCCAAAAATCCACGATTTTCCACGAGGGGGGAGGGGGGGTCAATACAAATGTCCACGTGGACACAAAAGTTTAATTTTATATCTTTTTTTTCTTTATATTCAACTTTATTATTAGATTATTATTAGATTGTGATCAGACAATATTTGTAATCCGAAATTTATTTAACTGTCAAAAAAACGCCAAATTCTTTTTTAATTTATATTACAAAATCATTATCGTAAATGCACAAATATGAATATATGCAAATTTGACAATTAGGAATACAAAGCAACCTCTACAAACTCTTACAAATTTAAAAAAAAATAATTTCTATTATTGTTTATGTGAAGGCTCAAAGCTATTGGATTTTAGAAAATTTTTAGATTTGTTACAGAAGAGATTAAGTATTTCTACTAATATAATAATTGAAGATATATTGCTGCCAAAGTCCTCTCTATAATACTAAAAATGGTATTTACCTATTTAATAATATTTTAAGATAATTTAATCTTTATTGAATTTTAAAGAAGTTTGTTATAAAAAAATTTAAAGAATTTTTTAATTGTATTTCTTATTAAATATCTTTTTATTATTCACTATTTTAAAATAAAAAACCCGATTGTCCACGTGGACAATCAGGGGGGGGAGGGAGGGGTTCGTCAAAAATCCACGATTGTCCACGAGGGGGGGAGGGGGGGTCAAAAAGTGTCTAAAAAGTGTCCACGTGGTATATGGACGACCCCGTACCGGGCCGGTGATACGCCGGTGCTGGCCCGGTAAAAATATTATCTTCGGAAAATCTCCGTCGACGGGATAAAAACAGAAGTAAATTATAGTACCGGACCGGTGATACGCCGGTGCTGGGCCGGTAAAAATATTATCACCGGCAAATCTCCGTCGGCGGTATAAAAGAAGAAGTAATTTATAGTACCGGGCCGGTGCTGGGCCAGATATTTTTAATTTACCGGCCCGGTACACTCTACCAGTACCGGTAGAAATCCACATTTACCACCGGGCCGGTACTGGGCCGGTATTTATTTCATATCCGGCCCGGTACCTTTTTGCCGGTACCGGCATATGTCCGACTTTACAACCGGTTCGGTACCATGCCGGTCGTTAGTGCTGGCACACCTCCACATTTTTGTGCCTGGGGTACGTTGCCTTGACAATATAAATACTTATCTATATAATTTTTAAACTATAAAGGGAGAACTACTCTTTTTGATTAAAAAAAGAAAAAATACTTGACAAAACTTTACCTACTTAAAAATTTCGCCTGACAAAAATAAGAATTTTCTACTTTAAACGGTTTGAAGAAAACGACTTTTTTTGTAGAAGATGTGCCCTTCTTTACAAAATAATTTTTCATCCGAAAAATGTCTTTATTTATTTCAATGTCTTGATTTATGTAAAATAAAAAAATTAAGGAGGTTCTATTATTGCTTGACTTAACTAATCAAAACAGAAACCATTATTTTGAGATTTGACTTGTTTGGTACTTTGAAACGTCTGGCAACACCACATTTCTTTAGTCGTATTGCAAAAGGTTGGTACCACTGATCTCTATATTAAAGGCCAACGCAGAATAGATCTGTAACCGGAACCGCAATCGTAAGCGTAACCGTAAGAATGAGTTAAAGAAGGATAGGTATATTGTTTATCCTTCTCTAACTCATTCTTATGCTTACGGTTACGATTGCGGTTCCGGTTACAGATCTATTCTGCGTTGGCCTTAACTGGATGGGCGATTGCTGTAGAAAAGTGGCTTCCGGTGTGAAAATAATTGAAACCTTCGTCGTCATATTTTAGATGCCGGAGAAGCAGCGTAGAGCGGCTTCGTTTGTGTTAGTTGCCGTATGAGTGTGCTTTTGATATAGTGTGTGTGTGTGTGTGTTTCCAATGTTTTGACATTTTAAGTGCTTTAATAATTTTAATTTAACTTTTTTGATATAAAACACAGACAAGGTGTTAATTTGTTTATATTGTGGAAAAAAAAGCAAAGCAAATATGTACTTTTCACATGAAAGTACATATTCCCTGCTAAAAATAAAATCAGGAATAAAGAGAAAACGTCAGAAATTGTGATGTTTTGTGACTACTTTGACGTTTCCTGAAGCTTTTGGTTAATTCTGACTAAAGGATTTTTTATGCTCCTGTTGAATCCTGATGTTTATGGATTGCGATTATTGAGCATTGAAATCTTTTTTTTTTATTTACAGCCCCTCACCGAAATATAGTCGGTAAATGTAAAGTACCGTTAAAACTTGAAATTTGTGCGTAGCCCTTTTTTCACAATAGAATCGCGGGTCTATTGTTAGGAGGTTCGGGTCTCTAACCTAATTTTTATTGCTCAAAAGTTTTGCAATTTTAAAATTTCAAGTAAAATGAATATAAATTCAAAATCTAGAAATCTCCACAATTACAAATATCTAAAATTTATTATAAAAAACATTTTTTTAAGAATACTGTAACGTATCTCGAAAACCGTAATTGATAAATAAAAAAGGATATCATTTTTGAATTTAAGTTCTAAAGAATAAATTACATACATAATAAGAGCATATTGTTAGATGAATTCTAAGTCGATGAAAAACAAGTATAATGTTTAAATAAATATGAAAATCAACAAATAAAAAGATTTCCCTTCAATTTTATGACGGTCAGTTGACCTTTTTCCAGGTAAAAAAGGGTGTCGACTTTGTATAAAAAACCTGACTACTTTTGAAGCTTTCTGATTAAATTTGACTCAAGCCTGAAGTTCTGTGGCTGCAATCGTAACAAATGCAGCCTAAAATCATCAGAGATTCTGACTAAATTTCTGTCGTTTTGTGATTTTATTTTTAGTAGGGTTTAAACAGTAAATACATATTATTGAAGTGTATATTTTTAGGTTATATTTTGTTTCCTTTTTGCGTAGAATATTTTACACACTTTTGCGTATTGTTAATATTAGTGTAATGCTAAATAATTTTAGTTTCCTTACCAAATTAAAAAAATATTGTTTTTAATCAATTATTATTTAAAAATAAAAATATTATTTCAATAATATTTGAGTTTATATAATGTTTGAATACTAAAAGTTCTGTTACTATATTAATTAATCAGTTTTTAAAATAAAATAAGTGATTAATAAATTATTTAATTAAGAAAGTAATTGACGGTTAATTAATTATTAAATTTAAAAAATTTGCTAATCAGTTAAGTACTTTTCTATACAGCAAAACGTATATCAATCTCACTTTTATATTTAAAAATTTCCGCCATTTGTGTAAAAGTGGGCATCTAAAATGTGGCGTTTCCGGTCTTCTAATATTTTGCAGTTTTAGATACAGTCGCCCATCCAGTTATATATAGAGATCAGTGGTTGGTACGACTTGTTTACATTTAGTTTTGCTCAGCCCGGTGACTCTTCTGGCTTAGCATGTAGAAAATAGTGTATTATTGTTATTTACTTGTCTGTCAGGAATTAAAATTTCAAGATACTTTGAATTTTAAAACATTTTGATATTTAATTATTTCTAAACATTAAAATTATGCAATTATTCTTCTAAATCTTCAAATATTTTCTGGAATTTTAAATGAAATTCTTTTAGAAATCAATAAATTCTTATCTAAAGGTTCTACGAAAATTAAATTATTTAAATACTAAAATAAATCCTGTAAAAATCTGTAATTGTCAAATTCTGGAAGAATTAATTTTATGAAAACACTAATCACATATTTACAAACTTTGATATGACAAATTTTGACTTTTGACATGACGATTTCACCTCTGACAAACAATTTGGAATCAGAAAGTCCTAATTTCACTTGAGTACAGAAAATTTATTATTATATAAATAATAATAATATATTTATTGTTCAACATTTCTGAACATTCAAACAAATGTAATATTTTTCCAAAATAAATATTTTTGTTTAATTTTGCTTCCTCGTGTAAGCACGTTTTTTTAAAATTTAATTTACTACAAATAACTATAATATATTATAATAATTTAATAAAAATATAAGACGATAAATGAATTTATGAAAATTCTTTATGAAATATGTTTATCTAACTAATTATTTCATTATTAATTATGAAATAAAAATTCAATACATTGTCAATGTCAAGAAATATAGGAACTATAGTAATGAAAATAAACATAAGCCTCTTGCATACGTGGCGCCACGTAGTGGTGGATAACGACATATTTACCATGTTAAAGAGAGAGTGTCACCGGGCTGGTTTTGCTTTTGAATAGCAAATTCTGTGCAATGTTGCCAGACGTTTAGACAGCTGTTTAATACACTGCACAAAACATGAAAAATTTTTACAAATTAAATTATTGCAACTCTCACAGGTACCTAATGACACTTTTTTTTAACAGATATTTAATCATTAGGTATATGTTTCGTATTAAAAAATGTTTCATGAATTTCTTAATGTTAAATACTTTGTGGTGAGTAAATATGTATGAAAAAGTACTCAATTCCCATAAGACTCAATGTTAAAAGTTAAAAAACAAAAACGCTTATAACTTTTCTCACAAGTACCCTTAGGTCTAAAAAATGTAACTACATATTTTTCAAACCTTTATCTAACAGTGGTCCAAGTTTCATTAAATTCTTAATATTATTTCTATTTGCGATAGAACCATCCTTAATATTTAGAAATTTTGTATCAATTTTGTTTTAATTACATAGTTGAAATTTGTACTGGTTTAGATTTAGAAAACTTTTCTGTTACTTTTTGACAAAAAAAATTTTAATTGTATCTATTTCATTTTCTATAATTGAGCCTCCCAATTCAAGAACTCGCCCGACGCTGGGATAAAAGAACCGCGTCAGGCGAGTTCTTGAATTGGGAGGCTCAATTTTGCATTAATATATATGTAAATTTTTTCTTAATAGGGTAAGTCCGGGGGAGATGGCCATAGTTTTTTTAAAGTAGTGTAAAATTTATAAAAAGCTTTTTTTGTCTAAACTTTTATTGATAATTAAACATTGAACACTTAACTTGAAAATAAAGAAACATAAATAAAATATTTTCATTGCAACAATCTTAAAATTTACATTTTCGAAAAAGTGCATTTGGCCATTTCTCTGGAATGTCCGGGTGAGATGGCTACTACCTATAATTTTTGGCTTTTATCTTAAATTTAATTTTTAATCGTTCACATCACTTTCCTCTTTTTCTGGTCGCATTTTGAAAATTTTTCATGGGGTTCAGAGCAGTTTTCATGTAGCCACAAGTGTCAAATTCTGCATTAAATTCAATCTTCAATTAATGTCGTTCGGTTGTAACTTTTAGCACAACCTACAAATAAATCTCCATCTCTGGTGTCAATTATTTTGTTCTCAAACATTTTTAATTTGCTTTTCTTTAATATTTCTCAAGTATCTAACATTAACATAAAAAAATTTTAAATAAAAGTCATTAATGGCCATATTACCCAAAAATTCATGATAAAAGTAAACATCAAAATATTAAATAAATAAAATAATTTTTCCTTTCATTTTTCGTTTATATCGAAGCGTGGGTTATACACTACTCAATAAAACTTAAATTTAAAAATTATGTTAACAAATAACAATATAGCAACAAGAAATCTGAAATTTTCAAATTATTTTGGACCCATGCAAAAAAAAATAAACAAGGATTACACTTACAGCTTCATTATTTTTCATCAAATTATTCTTTAGATTTATTATTAATCACAAAAGGTTGAAGAATAACCCATAAAAAGTGATATTTCTTTACAAATTCTGTAAAATATTCGAACTGGCCATCTCTCCCATATGGCCATCTCCCCCGGACTTACCCTATAAAAAATGTACCTTTTTTGTTTCAAAAAAAAGTTTTAAATTTTTTTACTGAGTTGTTTAAAAAGGTTTTATTAAAAACATTAAAAAATAATTGAATACTTTCGAGGAATTTAATAAAAATGTACTAAAAGAAATTGAACCTTTTCGAAGAATTTTATTAAAAAATTCTTTTTTTTTCTTTAAAATTCTTTCGAGCAATTTGATTAAAATTTTATCGAAAGTAATGGTATCCTTAAAAAGAATTTTATCAAAATTTTTTATAATAATTGAATTCCTTCGAGAAAATGCATTTAAAATGCACTAAAAGAAATTGAATTGTTTCGAATTTTATTAAAATTTTGAGAAATAATTGAATTCTTTTGAGAAATTTGATTAAAATTATGTCAATAGAAAATTAAATTCTTTTGACCAATTTTATTAGAGTTTTTATAAATATTTGATTTTTTTTACAAATTTCCTTAAATTTTTTGAAAATAATGTAGTTTTTTAATAATTTTAATTAAAGATTTAAAAACAAATTGATTTTCTCGAAGAATTTCTTGTAAGTTTTAAAAATAATCGTGGTTATTAATTGTAATTAAAAATTCGATTATTGAATTTAATTGAACTTTTATAGAAATAATTGAATTCCTTCGAGAAAATTTTATAATACCTAGGTGTATACAGAAAATATTTGAATTGAGCAATTCCACGGGAAGTGATCTGAAGAATTTTCGATGATTTTAGCAATATTAATAATACTTACCGAATTTGTTCCCTCATATACATGGAATAAAAATGTATTAAAGTTTTTTCAAAATTTTCAAAATTTTTTGAGTTACCGCTTACTCAAAATTTTGGTCGGTTTTTCAAAAAAGGCACATAACTTTTTTCTTTGTTATTTGATTAAGATAATTTTTTTGGAAAATACTCATAATAAGAAGCATTTTAAAGAAAAAAATAAAAAGAAAAAAATATTTCTTTTTTGCCCAAAAAAATTTTTTTAAAATTTTTTGAATCAAAATGTGGTAGATAGTACGTTTAAAATTGCTTTGTCGGTCCACTTTCCTGTTTAAAGCGTCACCAACTACATTATTTTTTAACACAATTCTTTATTTCTGTTATATTTTTATTATTATTTTATATTTTATTTTATTTATAATTATATTATATTTTTTAATTTTGAAAATACCGAACGAAAAATGACGAACAATCGAGGGGCTGATAGTAAAAATGGTTTATAATAATAATAATAATGGAAGCAAAAGTAGAATAAGTGACTTGAGAGCAAAAACGGGTGAAAATGATTATGTAATTTCATGATAAATTAATTATATTAATGCTTAAAAAATATTGTCAATAATAAAAAAACTTATTTTATTTGAATTAATATTTTGTAATTATTATAATTAATTTATCAAGAAATTACACAATCATTTTAATCTGTTTTTGCTTCTAAGTCACTTATTCTACTTTTGCTCCCGTTATTATTTTAAACCATTTTTACTATCAGCCCCTCAATACATAAATTTTATTTATCATTATAAGTTATAACTTTCTTTTATTTGATTATTATGTTCTGCATGAAATTTTTATTAAATTAAATGTTAACTTTACAAAAAGAATAATTAAAATTGCTTTTAATTTGCATTAAATATGTGTGTTAATACAAAATAAAAGCTTTATTTGCAAATTATTGTATTATTTTTATTTTATTTGCATAATTAAACTTGTAGATAGTGCTCTCTCTCGCGGAAAGTTAACCAAAGTTCGAGAAAAATATGTACGAAAAACGTCACTATGTACATAGTTCTCTACTTTTGTGACTTTTGAGACCAGTTTACTGACTAACCTATGTACATAGTGCTCGTGAATCAGGATTTCAGGGGTCAAGTGGGTTGAAAATCCTGAAAATTTTGTAGATAGGTCGTCTCCTTCTGCAGATAGTGACACTTTAAAAAATATTTCTCAAAAATCTCTGTAGATAGTTTAATTGACCGCTAATTATCTTCTAATCTAATTAAAATTTTCAATTACGAATACGACTATTAGATTCGTCTTTTCTATACGAATCCAACGGTATAAAAAACTCATTTTTCATAAAATATGTAGATAGTGCCTTTTTTAAACTGGACGGCAGATTTGAAATTTTTTTTTTGTAGTTAAATTGTCTATAAAGTCAAGAATACTTCCTATAAATTTAATTATGGGACAACAATAACTTTACGAGAAAAAAAATAAAATGTCCAGCGCGGCATGCCGGGACTCGTGCATGTATTCGCTTATGGCGACGCAAGTTTCGTTCCAAATCACTCTACAAGTCACAATTTTTTGCCAAAACGATTTTTCTTTTTTTCTAAATCTTCGTAATTAAGTTTTCTATCGATCTCTCGAGCCCGGTTTTGAAATTTTGTTTTTAAACATTTTTTTAATAACAATAAGTTTTAAAAAAATCATAAAATCGTAAAATATATTTTTTTCAGCTTCAATCATTCAGAAAATTAATCAAAAAACCTATTAATAGAATGTTTGAGTATTTCTGATGTATAACAAAAGTATACCAATTTATTAAATTGTTTAAACAATTAATTGTTATTTCTTTCCTAAACTGTACTTAGGGTTAGAAACTTCTATTTTTTTTTAATTGTGCTTTTTTTGTAACTAAAACATTCAAGAATAAAAGAAAAACTAAGAATTAATTATTTAAACATTGTTTAAACAATTTATTTTTTGTAAAGTTTTCAATTTACTGAGCTTAAAACTAGAAACTTATTATTTAATTTATAGTTTTTTTATTTTTTAATGAATTGTACTTTGAAAAAAACTAGAAACTTTAGCCCTAAGTGCAATTTATGAAAAAATGGCAACAATTCATTGCACAGAAAAAAATGCGAATGGTAAAAACCACCACATTTGTGTAGTTAGAAAAAAGTAGTTAATACTACCATATTCAGCAGCATTTTAACTACACTTCCTCAGTTACTGGAACCAAAATGAAGTAGTTGGTTTTATGTAGTTAAAATAACTACTTTACGTAGTTGAAATAACTAACAGATGCTTGTAAATGGCTCAACTATAGTGTAGTAGTAAAAACTATTGTTAAAAATAGTTCATTTTACTATTGTGGTAGCAAAAATAACTATTTTGTATTAGTTGCAAACAAAATGAGACTTACTGTTTTTATATAGTAAATACAACCTCTGAAAGTTGTTACTTTTATGATTTATGTAGTTAAAACAACTATTTCTTACTAGTTGCAGAGAAAGAAAGAAATTTACTGTTTTCATATAGTAAAATCAATTGTTGAAAATAGTTATTTTTACTATTTATGCAGTTGAAAAGATCATTTTTTTCTACAGAGAAAAAACGTGAGTGGTAAAAACATCCACATATGTGCAGTTAAAAAAATGTAGTTAAAACTACCATATTCAGCAGCATTTTAACTAAACTTCCATAGTTAGTGGAACTAAAATTGAATAGTAGGTTTTATGTAGTTAAAATTACTACTACACGTTATGATTGTGAATAACTCAACAATAGTGCAGTAGTTAAAAGTACTGTTAAAAATAGTTATTTTCGAAATTTCTGTAGTAGAAATATCCATTTCTTGCTATTTGCAAAATAAATTAAAATTTACTGTTCCAAAGAGTAAAAACAACCGCTGGAATTTGTTATTTTTGTGTTTAAAAGAACCAATTCTTACTAGCTTTTAATAATTTATCTCTATGGTGGTAAGAAACATTTATTTTTATAACTACAAAAGTCATAAAAGTAACAATTTTTATGTTATTTTTACTATATGAAAATAGTAAGCTTAATTTTTTTATAACTAGTAAAAAGTGGATAATTTTACTACAGAAATTCTGAAAATAACTATTTTCAACAGTACTTTTAACTACTGCACTATCGTTGAGTCATTTAAAATCATATGCTGGCTACATTTCAACTAAGTCCTTGAGCTTAAAAAATTAGTTAGTGCAACTAAACGGAGTAGTTATTATGACTGAATCTAAGAAGAATGTCCTCAAGTACAGTGCCAGTCATCGTAGCGTGCGAGCATGGTTAGGTGGTTAGGTTATCGGTTTGCGAATGTTAGGGTCGTGCTTTCAATCCCCAGCGTTTGGGGATTTTTCTCTGTTAGGTGTATAAGAATTTAATATATAAATTATATATGAACAAAAATAGGTAAGAGAAAATATAAAAAAATGGACCTCAATAATAATAAAAAACAAATAAATAATTTCATTTTACTACTTCAAATAGTTAAATTTACTGTAAAAATGGTATTTATTACTACATTTTACAGTTAGACTAACTATTCTGTCGTAGTTCATTTTACTAAATAATGTTACGGGCGCTTATAGGAACTACAGGAAATAGTAAAAAAGTAGTCAAATTTACCATATTTTTTTTGTGTGTGGCTAAACAGTTTTATAATAAATAATTTTTTATTTCTTATCATCAGTAGATGTTTTACTAATGAAAAATTGTAACAATTGAGAAAAAACTAGAATTTTCAAACCCTAAGTATATTTTATGAAAAAGTAACAACAATTAATTATTGTTCAAACAATGTAATAAATAAATAATTTGGTTTTTTTCAAATGTAGATGTTTTACTCCTGAAAAATTGAACAATTGAGAAAAAATTAGAAATTTCTAACCTTAAGTACAGTTTAGGAAAGAAATAACAAATAATTGTTTAAACAATTTAATAAATTGGTATACTTTTGTTATACATCAGAAACATTCAAACATTCTTTTAATAGGTTTTTTGATTAATTTTCTGAATGATTGAAGCTGAAAAAAATATATTTTACGATTTTATGATTTTTTTAAAACTTATTGTTATTAAAAAAATGTTTAAAAACAAAATTTCAAAACCGGGCTCGAGAGATCGATAGAAAACTTAATTACGAAGATTTAGAAAAAAAGAAAAATCGTTTTGGCAAAAAATTGTGACTTGTAGAGTGATTTGGAACGAAACTTGCGTCGCCATAAGCGAATACATGCACGAGTCCCGGCATGCCGCGCTGGACATTTTATTTTTTTTCTCGTAAAGTTATTGTTGTCCCATAATTAAATTTATAGGAAGTATTCTTGACTTTATAGACAATAACTACAAAAAAAAATTTTAAATCAAAGAGGTATTTTTTTCAAAATTTTGATTCAAAAAATTTTTTTAAAATTTTTTCGGGCAAAAAAAAATTTTTTTTTAAATTTTTTTCTTTAAAGTGCTTCTTATTATGAGTATTTTCCAAAAAAAATTATCTTAATCGGTTAACAAAGAAAAAAGTTATGTGCCTTTTTTGAAAAACCGACCAAAATTTTGAGTAAGCGGTAACTCAAAAAATTTTGAAAATTTTGAAAAAACTTTTATACATTTTTATTCCATGTATATGAGGGAACAAATTCAGTAAGTATTATTAATATTGCTAAAATCATCGAAAATTCTTCAGATCACTTCCCGTGGAATTGCTCAATTCAGGAGAAGAAATTTATTATTCATGAAAACAATAATTAATTATTATTATTATTATTATTATTATTAACAATAAATAATTCTCTAAAGAATTTAATTATTGAATTCTTTAGAGAAATATTGAATTCATGGAAAGAAATTTATTATTTATGAAAATATTTGAATTCTTTAGAAAAATTTAATTACAATTTTAAAAATAAAAGTTTAATTCTTTCGAAGAATTTTTTTAAATTGAAAATAATTGAATTCAACAAGTTAATTTTTTAAAAATGAAAAATTTTGTAATTTGAATAATTATAATATAATAATAAACTGAATACCGCATTTTTGAGTTAATTTTTGCTGTACTTATGTTATATTTTTATAATAGAAAGAATAATAGATTAGATTCGATTTTTTTCTTAAAAGAACAATTTAATTTCTTATGAAAAACTGAATCTTTTTTGAAAGAGAAAAAAAAGTTAAATTAATTAATTATTTAAACAAGATTTACAGGGACAAGAACGAGTAAATAGTAAATATGATGAAAAAAATTATTATTTAATTTATTATTAATAAATAATGATGTAAATTTTCCTTTTTGTTTGCGGCTCTGGAATGTTGCGAGACATTTTGCACGTGCATAATATGTAATAAGATATGGCTAGAGAAGAAGAGCTTTATAATTTGCACGCTTAGGTCGAGTGTCCGCTGTACGTAGTGCATGTGATGAGTCGTAGCGCAGCGGAAGCGCTTGAGATTGCCCGGAAGCGCGGCGTTTGTGTTTGGGGCGAAACCCTGGCAGCAGCAGTAGGCACCGATGGAACCAACTACAAGCACAAGTGCTGGAGACATGCCGCTGGACACGTACTTAGCCCTCCTTTAAGGCCGGACACCAATACACCACAAGCACTCATTACCAAACTAGCCACGTGAGTTCAAGACGCCCCCTCTCACTTTTTTCTTCTTCCCCAACATTACGCCAAACAACAGCAATCATCTAATTATGATTTCTTCATCCATAGCCAACTTTTTTTGCACTTATTTTTTTAATTGCAAAAAAAGTTTTTTTCATATTCTTGCAAAATGAAAAAGGGAAAGAATGACAGTCCTTTGAAGATAATAAGGAGAATCTTCTTTTGGGTCAAGAATCGAGAAAATTGGTTGTATGTCAATTTTTTCCTTTGCATGACAATTTTTTTTTTCTGTAAAATTCAAGTTCCTGAAGTTAACGTCGACGCAGAGCAACGAAAACAATTTTTTGTTTTGTGGGTTAAAAAATCGCCCTGATGGTTTTTTAATTCCTACTCTGAATGAAAAAAGTGCAATTGAGGGTCCCCCTATGAAAGAACAGGTTATAATTTTTTTAAGCTCAAAATCCTTAATTATGCGCTAAAAAATGTTCATTTTACAAAATTATGTTGCATTTAAAAAATTTTTTTTGATTTGAAACGGTTACTGGTTATTTTTCGAAACCAACTTCCCGAAAGGCCCTATCCCGAATGTCTAAAATTACAAATACCTCTTTCCCGAATCTAATTTCCCGAAGATTTATGTACCCAAAAATTTTTTTGTTTTTTATTATGAAATGGATATATGTGCGACTCCAAGTAAGAATTTAGTTTTTTCGGAGTAAGTAAACCAATTGCAATAAAATTCAGGAATTTTAATTTACACATAAAAAGAAATGTTTCCACCACAACTTAATTCAGCAAAAAAAACGAAACAATTGTTTATATTATGTTTATACAAATTTTTATAAACAAAACAGGTATTAAATAATAATTAAATAACTTGAACGACCAAACGAAATTGAATGAGGCAAACACTAAACAAATCTTTGCTGTGGTTTCTTTAAGATTCCGAAAAAAATTTTAACAACGGAATCATCTTCATACAAAATTTTGCATAAAAGTATTCGAGATTTTAGACATTTGATAAATTAGATATTCGGGAAAATGACCGGAAACGATTTTACTCATCATATATAGCACTTACTGCTTTTTAAAATTTAAGATTTATCTAATTTTTCAATAACATTTAACAAGTTAGTTAACAGTTTAAAACTTATTTATTATTTAATTTAAAAAAATATTTTAAAAATAAAGAAACTGAAAAAAATGTTCATGGTTTTTAGTTAAGAAAAGCACTATTTTGAAAATTTTGAGCCTATTATGCGATCATTATGCAAAAAGAGTACAATTATGCAGTGAGTAAAAAATTATGCAATATTATGCGCTCTAGAAACATGTTGTAAAAGGTTTAAAACATGAATTAACATAATATTATAATGTTTCTACTTGATTTTAAAAAATTATGCAATTATGCAATCGCTTAATCTACCTTTCTCTATTAATTGTTGAAAATATTAAAGTTTTTTTTCTTTAAAGAAGATTGACTTTGTTGCTCCAATTGATCAATTTTATTTGTTTCGTGATTTTTTTTATTAAATATACACACTAATATAATTCATAATAAAATTACACTGTTTAAAAAAATAATAATTTGCATATTTTAATACTAAATATATTCAGTTTAATTAAAATAAAAATCTATAGTTGATGGTTATTTAGATTAATATTTTCAAATCAATGCAGGTAAATACTAAAAACAAAAGAAAAACTCGCACATTTCAAGGAAAAAGCTTCGGAGATGAAAGCTTCGGAAATGAAAAATAAATTTTTTTCACATTTATTCACATTAGGACACAAATATATTTTTTAGTAAAATTTACAAATTTCACACCGTAAATTTATATTATCATCAAAAATATTTCGACAAAGTTACTCGTATACTCAATTATTGAATAAAAAGCAAAGCTTCGGAGATGAAATTAAATTTTTACTCGGGCTAATAAGTAAAATTTGATTATTCATAAAAGCAATAATTCCCCTCCTTTTCACAAATAATATATGGGCAAATTAAACGTCAGACACTCAACTTTATTTTAGTGTGCATTAAAATTTTGTTTAGAATAGTTTTAATGTATAAAAATAGCATTAATCGTCGTGAGGTAATTTTAACCTAAAACTGAAGACAAAATTTTAACATTTTTATCATATATAAAACGGAGGTCTAAAAATTTTTAAAAAGCACATAATGATAGAAAAACATTGTACTTTCTGACACTATTTTTTAAAAAATTCTAAGAGTTTGAAAAAAAGCATAAAAATTTAGTTTTCTTATAGAAAACCTATTGGAGACATGCTAAAAAGGCTTCGGAGATGAAATTATTTTAGCTATTGCATAAATTCAGTAGAATAAAATTGTTTAATTTTTTCTTTTTAATAATAAGTAAGGGCTAAATTTTTATTATGAAAATGGTTAACAATTATTAGCGAGTATAGATTTTATAAAATCAGTCAAGAAATAAAAAATTTCACAAAGTGTCACTTTCGGAAGAATCACCCAAATACGAAATTTTTTCAAGAAATTGAAATTTTAAATCCTTTTTTTATTTAGAGGTTGAGAATTTTGAGTCTCAAAAACTTATAACCGGTTCTTTGATAGGGACCCTCAATTAGTGACATTTTCATCTCTAAAAACGGCAAATAATAGTTTTCGATGCTGAGCGTCGACGCTAACTTCAGAAACACTAAAATTGGTTAATTTGGATAAATATGTTTCTCTTTTAAGAGAATTTTTTTAATTAAGAAATAATTTTTTAAGTTAGAGAATATTTTTTTGGGAAAACATTTCTTCCATTTACTATTTTCGGAACGTAAATTTTACTACATTCAAAGTAAATTTTATTTAACAAATTTACTATTTTTTATTAAATTTACTCAGGGTTGCCACAAGTCAGGGAATTCAGGGAAAAGTAAGGAATTTTTATTAAAAGTACTGGAAAAATTTAATTTTTATATGGTTCATAAGAAAATTCTGAATTTTGGTATCTTTTTTGTTAGCATCAAAAACTATGAAAATACCACGAATTCTAATGCAAAACCTTTAATTTTTTCTATAACACAGTGCAACACATAAAATGTGCACTAAGTTTTGACTTCAGTTTCTGAAAGTACTTACCAAAACTAGCAAAAACCTATTTGAATTTTGCTAGATTAGCTCGGATTTGAATTTTATCGACATTTGAATTTTTTTATTGAATTTTTACATTTTTCAGTTTTTTGATACGGGCGGGTGGGAACACTGGCTATTAAAAGTTTATTAAAAAAATTCGCAATGGTCACAATTTGAAAAGCAATAATCCCTTTTTAATTACAGAAAAAGAAAAAAAAATTTGGTCAAAAATTGTTCTAGTTACGAATTTTTTTTGACTTTTTTACATTTTTCAGTTTTCTGAAACGGGCGGGTGAGAACGCTGGCTATTAAAAGTTTATAAAAAAAATTCGCAGTGGTCAAAATTTGAAAAGCAATAATCTCTCTTTAATTTCTGACAACGAAAAAAAAATTTGGTCGAAAATTGTTCAAAACTAGGAGAACAAAATATAGAAAACAAATTGATTTGAAAAAACTGCACGCACCTAGTGCCTCAAAGTGGACAAAATTTCTATCATTATCATCTTCTCATAGTTTTCTTCACTATTTGTAGTTTATATTATAGGTCAACAAATTGATTACAAATAAGAAAAGTTATTAATCATAGAAAATTTAAATGTTGGAATTGTTGGAGAAATGTTATGAAATTTTCGATTAGTTCAAGTATTTGATTGATTTGGTACTGCAATAGAGATTTTTTTTAAACATATACTTTTTAAAAGTTTATTTCGCTTCTAAGAAAAAAGGTTTTATTATTTTAAACATATTTAAAATAATACATTTAAAAATTCGCAATTTAATTTAATGATTTAAAAATTTAATTTAATTTAATTTTTGGCAAATAAATATCTTTAAATATTTATTAATTTGAAAAATTTTACCAGATGTTGTTATGTTACGCCTCTGAAGTTGATGGTCTTGATTTCTTCATTAGTGGCTCATATTCAAGGTCTGAATCTCCATATTGATCTAAGCTAGAGAGAACATTTAAGGGGAGACCCCACCTTAATTTTGACCCCTTTAAAATAAAATTATTAAAGGAGGTAATATTTTTTTTCTTGCATCATTTTTAACCTGAAAACATATAAGATGGTCAAAAATATTTAATTTTAATTTTTGAAGAGGTTAGAATTTTTTTCTTCTGATCTATTGCATATTATTGCAAATCCATGCGAGAAGTCGTTTAGAATGGTAAAATATGCATGGAAAAAAATTTTCGTTAAAAAATATTAAAAACTGTAAGAGAAGATCGATTTTTAATATTCAAATCTTTAAATTTTGCCGAAATTTCGAAAGCCTTAAATCTTTAATTTTTTTCCAAATTGTGTATATTTACGTAATTTGATGCTATTATTCAAAAAACATTGTTAAAATTTATATTTAGCTCATTTTCGTGGTAAATTCCATAAAAATCATAGTCCGAAGCTTTTATGGTATACTTTATATGTACCGAAATAAATGCAAAAAGCCATGATTTTTATAGTTTTTACCATGAAAATGAGCTAATCGTCAATTTTAACGATGTTTTTTCGACTCAGAGCATCAAATTGGAAAAAAATAAAGGTTCAGGACTTCCGAAATTTCGGCAAAATTTAAAGATTTGAATATTAAAAATCGATCTTCTCTTACAGTTTTTAATATTTTTTAACGAAATTTTTTTTCCATGCATATTTTATCATTCTAAACGACTTCTCGCATGGATTTGCAATAATATGCAATAGGTCAGAAGAAAAAAATTCTAACCTCTTCAAAAATTAAAATTAAATATTTTTGACCCATCTTATATGTTTTCAGGTTAAAAATGATGCAAGAAAAAAAATATTACCTCCTTTAATAATTTTATTTTAAAGGGGTCAAAATTAAGGTGGGGTCTCCCCTTAAGGGCATATCTTCTGCAGTATTTCCTTCATACTTGGTGTCATCCTCATCTTCCAGACCTTCTCGTTCGTATTAGGATTTTTTGTGACTCCACCAACACACTTCTGCAAGCAATGCATCCAGCTTCTTTCCTTTATATCTTTTTTCCATTAGCATGGTGACCTGATGGAATCGCTCCCCTTGTTCATCTGATTCGGTGGGCAATTGTTGTAAAAACTCATCAAGGTGATGATGCAAAAAATGCAATTTTAAGGTCATAGATACCTTGATTTCATGAAAGCAATGTAGCATTGTTTTCACTAGTTCTTGTGCCTGTTCTCGCGGTACGCGATTTTTGCATAAAACCCCCTCTATTGCAGCTTTGAGCGCGTCCCAGGCTTTCCTGTAATTGTCTTTTAGCACTTCTGTAAACGCTTCATTTTTCATTAGTTTTCTTATGTCGGGACCATTGAGCACACCTATAGAAAGTAAAAAAAAATATTTGAGGAAAACTTATACTAATGCAAATAGAGTGATGTGAATAAAAATTTAAATATTTAAGTGACAATCTTACCGTTTTTAATTTTTTCGTTACTGAGTTTTGGAATTGAAGAGGGATTATTGCTTTTTAAATTGTGACTACTGCGAATTTTTTTTATAAACTTTTAATAGCCAGCGTTCCCAACCGCCAATCTCAGAAAATTAAAAAATTTGAAAATTCAAAAAAAAAATTCATAACTCGAACAATTTTTGACCAAATTTTTTTTTCAATGTCATAAATTAAAGAGAAATTACTGCTCTTCAAATAGTGACCACTGAGAATTTTTTTTAAAAAATTTTAATAGCCAGCGTTCCCAACCGCCAATCTCAAAGAACCAAAAAATTTGAAAATTCAAAAAAAAAATTCATAACTCTAACAATTTTTGACAAAATTTTTTTTCATTGTCAGAAATTAAAGAGAGATTATTGCTTTTCAAATTATGACCACTGCGAATTTTTTTAATAAACTTTTAATAGCCAGCGTTCCCAACGCCAATCTCAAAAAACCGAAAAATTTAAAAATTAAAAAAAAAATTCATAACTCGAACAATTTTTGACCAAATTTTTTTTTCAATGTCATAAATTAAAGAGAAATTACTGCTCTTCAAATAGTGACCACTGAGAATTTTTTTATAAACTTTTAATAGCCAGCGTTCCCAACGCCAATCTCAAAAAACCGAAAAATTTAAAAATTAAAAAAAAAATTCATAACTCGAACAATTTTTGACCAAATTTTTTTTTAATGTCAAAAATTAAAGAAGAATTATTGCTCTTCAAAAAGTGACAACTGCAAATTTTTTTTTATAAACTTTTAATAGCCAGCGTTCCCAACCGCCAATCTCAAAAAACCGAAAAATTTTAAAATTCAAAAAAAAAATTCATAACTCGAACAATTTTTGACCAAATTTTTTTTTCTTTCTCTGTAATTAAAGAGGGATTATTGCTTTTCAAACTGTGACCGTTGCGAATTTTTTACATTCTCATCATATGAGAAAGTATTAGTTTTGGTCGAAAATTGACTTTCGCTAATTTCATGAAATCTCGACGTTTTGGGGTCCCCTGAACCCAAAAAACATGGTCCGGTGATGTTGTCTGTTTGTTCGTCTGTCTGTCTATCTGTCTGTACACCAACAATTTTGTTCCCACGATAACTCTTGAAAAACATATCCGATCGTTTTTAAATTTAACACACTTAAAGTTGGTGTAAAAATGAAGGCCAAGTTTGTTAACCAGCCATTTTCGTTAAAAAATACAAAAACTACTGTACTTTCAAAATTTTGAAAATTAAATTTTTTTAAATTTTCAAATTTTTATTTGCATATTACGATAGCTTAGGAAAATACAAACAACTTTTCTCTACAAGATTTTTTGATAAAAAGTCTAATTTCGGAGTTATAGGCTCTTAAATGGTCAAAAAAACTAAAAAATCCCAAAATAACTCTAAAAATCAAAATATTTTCAAAGAATTTAAAGTAACTTTAACTATTTTTACATAATCTCACCCAAATACACCCAAAAAACATATTTATAGACATAAAACTCTCAATTTTTTTTTAAGTTTTTGGGTCAGTCAGCCCGGTAAGAAGAGGTTGATTAAAATAGATTAAAATGTTTACACAAAATTTCAAAAATGACATTGGTTTGGCATTAAAAGCATATTGAATTTTGACCATATATGCAGTCATTTTAATGCATTTTATTACCTTTTCATTAAAACGAATTAAAGTGTCAGCAATATTTAAGTCATAAATGGAATTCTAATGATTACAAATTTTATGGTATTAAACAAAATAAAATTGTTTTCAATTCTAATTACCCAATAAGAAGTAAAATGTATACCGAATTAAATAGAATATAAATGTGTGCAGATGAAATATCTTTAAATGAATTAAAACATGGGAGTTCAAAAATGACATAAGTTTGGCATTGAAATGATTCAGAATTTAGCGATATTTGTATATATTTTAATCTATTTTAATCAACCTCTTCTTGCCGGGAGCTTAGGGAGCTTTCACAAATGATGTCACTGTGTTAAAGAATTTGTTATTGATTTTGTAAAAAGTTATAACTTTTATAAAAATCCGTTTTTATCAACAACTTGATAATCATACTTTAAAAATATTTTAGCTGCTTCTGCAAATCATGTTTCTGCTAAGAGAGTTAGTATAATTAAAAATAACTTCACAATTTTAATCATCAAGACCAAAAGTTAGAGTTGTGCGAAAAGCTTGAAGCTTGATCGAGCTTTTTGAGCTTTTCATTTATCGAGCCGAGCCGAGCTGTGTAAAAAGCTCCAATAGTTTCGAGTACTCGAATTCACTCTAGTGCTCAAATTTAATCGAGTCCTCGAATTTACCCGAGAACTCGAATTGTTCGTGTTCTGGAAGTCACTCAAGTACTCGAAAATGTCGAGTACTTGATACATCGAGCCGGCTTGGGCTTGGCTCGGATCGACATTTTGAGCTTTTTGCACATCTCTACCAAAAATATACATTTTAATCCATTTAATCTTGCAATCATCAGCAAACAAAAACATGTGATGAGAATGTAAACCATTTAAAAGTCGTAGTAACTTTAACTCTCTGCTGATGCTAACGACAGTTATCGTCAAAAATCGTCATTCTGGACGTCTGGCGGGGACTATGAGAGTTACGTGCTTTGGCGATAGAGTGGGGATAAGTTAGCATCAGCAGAGGGTTAAGCGAAGCAAAGCGCGCAACATCAAACGGAGCGCGAAGCGCGACGATCAATATTCGCGCGCCCCGAGGTGCGCTGAAACTTACGAGCGAAGCAAGCCCCCGCGCGAGGCGCGGACGAGAATGTGTCCGCGCTTGCGCGGACAGATTTTTTAATAAACTTTTAATAGCCAATGTTCCCACCCGCCCGTATCAAAAAACTGAAAAATGGAAAAATTAAAAAAAAAAAATTCAAATGTCGATAAAATTCAAATCCGAGCTAATCTAGCAAAACTAAAATAGGTTTTTGCTAGTTTTGGTAAGTACTTTCAGAAACTGAAGTCAAAACTTAGTGCACAATCGATGACCTGAAAAATGTTGCACTGTGTAATTCTTGAAGAACTATATCATAAAATTATTACTTAGGCTTCGTCCATAAATTACGTCACACTTTTTAGGGGGGAGGGGGTCTATGAAAATGTGACTAATTGTGACAAAAGGGGGTGTGGGGATTTTTTATTTTGTTATGTCACACTTTATACTCTATTTATTATAATGAGAAAATTGTAATAAATAAAAATATTAAATATATTTCTTGTTTTTAAAATATTAAAAAGTGTACTAATTATTATGAGTCATTTTACGTGAAATGTCCTAAGTTGAAATTTTAACTTCTTGAAAAAAATTGAAACTCGGGGAATTTGTTGTTCTATCAAGTAGAAATGACCCAAAAAATATTTTTGACTTTTTCGAAAATTTGCAGCCAATTTTACGAATTTTGATAACACCGGCTACTTTGTGAATTTTTTCTGAACATACTTGTAATGGAAAAATTTTTTAGAATATGTTTCTGAAAGGTTTTTTCGTCCCTTTTCCAATGGTGAATTTTATTTTTTAATATTTTAAAAATTTACCCTAATTTTTGATAATTAATATTTAATTTTCAATTTCCCAAAAATCGGTCCGTTTTATTTAAAAATAAATTATTGCAAGTATGTTAAAAAAAATTCACAAAGTAGGCAGTGTTATCAAAATTCGTAAAATTGGCTGCAAATTTTCGAAAAAGTCAAAAATATTTTTTGGGTCATTTCTACTTGATAGAACAACAAATTCCTCGAGTTTCAATTTTTTTCAAGAAGTTAAAATTTCAACTTAGGACATTTCACGTAAAATGCCTCATAATTGCTGATATAGTCGAAATCTTCCTTAATTAAAATTCTTAATCAGAAAATAATTTCCTACATTAACTATACAGCTCTTCGACTAGTGTATGGGCTTGATCTGAGATTATAAGAAACGTGAACGTCCAGGCTGTGTTGGCATGGTGCATTGGTAGGCGTTAGTCCCGCGAAAGGCAGCTATTAACTGGGGTTCGAGTCCTCACAGATGCACAGTGCAGTCGTTCACGCAGCTTATTTTTTCAGATCAAAAATTAAATTCAAAAATATAATTATTTACCGACAACCATATCGGAGTAATTATCTTAAGAATAACACCTGACTCTAAACCAAAGAGTTCAATTGACGTCTAATAGATGTCACTAATTGCTGATATAGTCGAAATCTTCCTTAATTAAAATTCTTAATCAGCAAATAATTTCCTACAATAAAAGTTACTATATATTTTTCTAAGTGTAGAAATGTGCAAAAATTCCAGACAATTTATAGATTTCATTTCGTAAATTTATTTATTTATTTATTTATTTCAAAACATACACGGGTCCAAACGAACCCTTTCGTACATAAGTACTGGAGGTAGAGGTCAAAAGACCGTTTAAAAAGAAATTCAATTAATTGTTAATTAATAATGGCTAAGTTAGGCAAATCAATTACCACGCACTATACGTTTACACATACACACACATCTGCGCAAAAATCAATTTAACAGTAGTTGTCACAGATTAGATAAGAAACGTACAATCTTATTGTCAAAAAAGTTGATCGAATTACCAATAGTATTTGCTTCTCTACATAGTCTAATAATAAGTGAATTATTGACATACCTAGTTCTATGGAATTTTACATTCAAAAGAGAAAAGTATCTTGACGATCTTGTTGGAACAGAAAGAAATGGTAAAAATTAAATTTTTTCCATCTGCAAAACCTGGAATTCTCATATTTCACTTTGATTCAAGAAATACTGATGAAATCATGAAATTTTCCTGAAGTTTTGAATGGGAATTTATTTTTAAATTTATTATTTTTATTACCTATATATTTTTATTTTTTATTTTTAAATTATTATAATTAACGTACACTACCGGTCAAAATTGAGAGACCACCCATTTTCACGCGAATGAAAATAGTTTTTTTTAAAACATAAAATTTATTAAAACTAAAATTTTTTTCTGTTCATTTTTTAAAAGATGATAAAATTTTGAAAAGAACAAGATATTTCAGAAGTCGTTTGGCAAATAATTCATTTAGATATTTTTAAAAAATCGTCATTTTCAATGTTTTACAAAAATTTGAATAACTTCTAAAATAATGAACGCTTTTTAATGATCTTAGACTCATTTTAAAGGTCATTTGCTTCACTATAAGAATTACTTATAGGCATTGACGTGTAATTTTTTCTTAAAAATGCAGGCCGTCAAACTTGAACGAAAAAAATTTAAAAAATTTGAAACATTCTTATTAAGAGAAAAACAATTTTTAAAATTCAAACGTATTTTTTATCAAATTTTTTTGAAAAATCTACACCATATAATGTTTTATATATTTTCTAAAATAGTTTTTAGTACAGAAAAATTGTTTCAAATTTTTTGAATTTTTTTGGTCCAAGTTTGACGGCCTGCATTTTCTAAGAAAAAAATTACACTTTAAGGTCTATAATTAATTCTTATAGTGTAGCAAATGACCTTTAAAATAAGCCTAAGATCATTAAAAAGCTTTCATTATTTTAGAAGTTATTCAAATTTTTGTAAAACATTGAAAATGACGATTTTTTAAAAATATCTAAATGAATTATTGGCTAAACGACTTCTGAAATATCTTGTTCTTTTCAAAATTTTATCATCTTTCAAAAAATGAACAGAAAAAAATTTTAGTTTCAATAAATTTTACGTTTTAAAACGATTTTCATTCGCCTGAAAATGGGTGGTCTCTCAATTTTGACCTGTAGTGTATAAATTTAATTAACATACTTTTTACTAGGTAAAATTTTATTTTGAGTAATTTTTTATTAATTCAATTTTTATGGAATTGAATTTTTCTATTTGAGCAGATTTTTTCTTAAAAGAAAATTTTTATTATGTATATTAATTTTCATTTGATTAAATTTTACTGTAAGTTTTTAATTAAATTTTTATTCAATTACATGTAATTTTTTTATTTGAGCAGAATTTTTCTTGAAAAAATCTATTATTAAATTTATTTTCATTTGATTGAATTTTATAGTAAAAAAATTTGATTCAAATATGTATTATAAATTAATAATCGACACGATAAGAAAACATTCCTTTGTAAAAAATTATTATTATTAGCGTATTTATTTCAAGAATATTTTCGGGATAAAATTTGGAGAAAATGAAAAAAATTGACTTCTTGAATGTCTTAGAAATTTACAAGATTTTTTCTATTTAATGAAAAAAAGTTTGTTAAAGAAAAAAGTTTAAAGTAGTTAAAGTTTGTTTGTTCAAGAAAGTAATTCTTGTATTGGGAAAAACAATTAATTTATAGAGATGAATTTTTTTGGAGTTTCGCTTTCCACTCGATCAAAAAAGGCTAGTGCTAATTAATTAGGGAATAGAAAACATATTTAGAAAATGAAGCAATCAAGGTCACGAGACCTGAAATGGACAAAGTGGGTTGAGAATAAAATGCATAATAAGGCAAAAGAATTCGCGATTAAGAAAACAAGAGTAATTACTTTATAGTGGAAGAAAAACTATTACCTTTCTTTTTAAAACTATAACATTTACGGAATATTGGAAAGAATATTAGTTTTTAATTTTTTGAAATGTTTGTCCTTGTATTTTACAAAAGTTAAATTTTTTCATAGAAAAAAGTTTATAACTTTCTTTTTTATTTTTTATTTTTATTCTTCTATTTTAAATGAGCAAATTTTTCTCATTTTTCTAAATAATTTTGAATTTATTTTTTTCACAAAATATTTTGATTTTTTTCAAAGAAAAAGTCAATTTTTTTTCAAAAGCATAATATTTACAAAATATTTAAATTGGAATATTAGTTTTCAATTTCTTTTAATTTGTATTCAATTTTACAAAAGTTAAATTTTTGTTCAAAGAAAAAAATTAATAATTTTCTTTTCGAAACAATAATTTGGTTGACAAAATATGGAAATTATATTCAAAAATTTTTTTTCTTCCCTTCTAAAGAAGTCAAAAATTTTTTTCTGAATTAAAAAATTCAAAAAGAATATTTTTTTATTGACAACTAAATTTATAATATAGAAAAGATAAAAAATGAGTTTTATAATTTTTTTACACCTTTTACAAAAGTACTTTTTTTAACTTCTTTTTAACACTTTTATTAACAAAGTAAAATTTTTTTAAATTGAAAATTTTGCTTTCTTGTTAGAAAAATTGTCATTTCTCATATCCTTCAGTTTATATATATTTATATACGCTTGCTTGAAATGAAGCATTCTATGTGCACTTTAAATGAAAAAAGTAAGTTGTACCGGGAAGAAATCACAAGTCAGTGTTACGGAAAGTACAAATTAGACAGTAGTAATTTACTTGAACAGGAACTATTGTTTTCTAAACATGAAAATTGGTTTTAAAAATAACGTTTCACTGTCAATCAATGGATTGTATTACAAAAAGCTTTAGAGTTAAATTAAGTGAAAATTTCTGTCCCAGACTGAGACTAAAATTGAATAAAATTAATTAAGAATCAAACAAAAATTTTAAACTACACTGAGAGAAGTTAAGCGCAGCATCTGTACTTTGACGTACAGCAGCGGCACATAATGAGGGACAGATACTGTACTTTGAAGTTGTGCAAATGCTGCATTTAAATCGAACATCAGCAGCGCCAATTTTTTTTAATTTAATAATTTCTTTCAAACTAAAATTTAAAAATAAAATCATTAAGTCCATTTTCACTATTAATTAGTTTTTAGATTCCCTTTTATTTTATTGCAAGTAAACTTTAGTGTGCGAGTTTTTTTTTAATACTTGAAAGAAAAAGAAACGCTTTTCTCGAGTGTTCCACTTTCCTCGAATTTTCACACGACTTCTAGAAGGAAATACATTATAGTTAAAAAGAAAACGCTTTTTCTTAAAAAAACACTTCACATACTGACATAAATTCTTGATACTTGAGTTTAAGATTACACGAGCATTTCTCACATTATTTTTTTCTTTTTTTGTATGAGAGGAAGAAAACTGCTTTGTTTAAATACTCACTTCTTAAACGACTTAAAGATTCTTTTCAAGTTGTAATTTGTGACAATTTACAGTGAACAAATTAATTAGCAAATTAATTGTTTGCTATAATTAATTAATTGTAGCATTAATCAATCAGTTAATTATTGTACCTATTTATTAATTTTTATTCGGAAATAAATAATTTAATTTATGAATTAATTAATTTGTATTCACAAATAAATTATTTAATTGAAGTAATTAATTTTATTTAAATTTTAATTCATAAATCAATTTTTTGATAAAAGAATTATTATTAAATATTAATTAAATAAACTCGATTATTTAATTAATTTAGGAAGCTTTCACAAATGATGTCACGTTTTTGGGGGTAGGGGGGGGGGTCTCTCTTAAACGTGACACAATGTATTTTTACATATGTGAAATTGCATGAAATTGCGAGACAGGGGGGAGGGGAGGGGGTCTAAAATCCCGAAGAATTGCGTGACATCATTTGTGAACGCTCCCTTAGTAGTTAAATTTAAGGAATTATTTAATATTAATTTTTGTATCAATTATTTAATTAATTTAGTCACCAAAGCAATGGATTAATAATTATAATTAAATAATTTATTTTATAATGTTGATAATGTATATGATCTTGGGAAGGTAAGATTTGAATAAAAAATTCAAAAGTGTGTCGTTTGTCGTGTCGTTTTGTAAATACTTTATCCGACACTTTTAAATATTATAAAATTAATTAAAACAAAGGGTAAAACGCTTGACCTTAAGGGAATAGCAAAGAAAAGACAATTATGTTTTAATAATGAGAATAATTCTTTATTCCGCGTTACAGCTTAAGATTCAAATTCTGACTACTGAGGGTAGCGCAGACCCTTCTATTTATGTACTACTTTCGACAACCCGGAACAGGCGTTTTTGAGATAAAAAGGTTCAAAGTTGAGAGTGGGCGAAGGCCCAAAATGTGACTAATACATTATATCTCTTATGACGATAAGTAATAACACGAAGTACATAAATGAGTCAAAAACAATATATAGATAATATTATATTATTATATTATATCTACTTTTTGTTAGGGTCTCTCGACAGTTAAAAGAGCGACGTTTCGTTAGCTAGGGTTTGCCAACCTCATCAGGCTAAATTTCGTTAGAACATCGAACACATGCTAACACGTCAAAGATTAAAATTCTGTCAAAATATAATAAAAAATCACTCCACACTTATAAAAATAAAAATAAAATTTAAAGTAGAGAGAAGACATTCTCACACAGCGATTCTCACACAGAGAATGTTTTCTCTCTACTTTAAATTTTATTTTTATTTTTATAAGTGTGGAGTGATTTTTTATTATATTTTGACAGAATTTTAATCTTTGACGTGTTAGCATGTGTTCGATGTTCTAACGAAATTTAGCCTGATGAGGTTGGCAAACCCTAGCCAACGAAACGTCGCTCTTTTAACGACACACTTTTGAATTTTTTATTCAAATCTTACCTTCCCAAGATCATATACATTATCAACATTATCAAACTATGGAAGGATATATTTCTAATAACTTACTATAATTTATTTTAGTTTATTTCATTTCAATTATTTGTTTACTTATTTTATTATATTTCATTTGAATAAAAGTTTGATTTATTTTAATTATTCAAATATTTTATTCTATTTGACAAATATTTAATGTTTAATTCTTTACAAAAAAATTAAACCAAAGTATATATCTATTAATTAAAATATGTAAATTAAATGAAAATTTTTTAATTTGCGACCATTTAAAATTTAAGGAATGAATGTAATTATACATGCGCAATGTTTAGCAAAAAATATTTATACAATTTTTCGCAATTAAATGTTTTTTAAAATTTAATAATTTGATGTAATAATTTAGCAATTTTATGTTTAAAGTAGAAATATGCAAGTTAAATTAGCTTCCCTTGTATTTTTAAGAGCATGATCACAGGCTGTTATTTCAGTTTTCCTTCGTTCTCGCATTTTTATATTTTTTGATACATATTTCTTTTTTTGAGAATGTTTATTGCACACGAAGCACGATTCAAATTCATTTTTTATTTGCCTCTATACATATTATAGAATTTATATGCTAGTCTCGCTTTCGTAAATATCACTCGATGTTTACTCTCAGCATTTATAACTATAGAAATTATTTTCATATACCTACAATACTGAAAAGAAAAATTTTAAGTTTACAAAATAAATTTGAATATAATTTACAAAATAATAATTTTCAAGAATATTTCAATTTTTACTATAACAGTAAATTTAGCTATTTTGAATAAACTATGAATAAAATTATGGATTACAAGTGAAGAATATGGCAGATTATATTTAGAAAATAAAATTAAAATACAAAAATTAAAATTTTTTGTATTTCATACACCTACAAGATAATAAAATAATTTTCAAATTAAATTTTTATTCTATACACAGAGTGTAAAAAGAAAAATGTGATTATGCGATATTTATGTGTGTACTCGATCAGAAGGTTAAAATGCGGTTGTAATCCAGTTATTATTTTATTTTTAAAGAAATTATGTTAATATTGCGGCTGTAAATGGAAACTATAGACATAATATTTCCAAAACAATCATTTTTTATAAATCCGGTTTTATATTTGGGGGATTTCACGGGAAGTGATCCGGCCTCATGCGTTTACACGTCATACTTTGATGACTTGTAGTTTGCTTTAAAAAAAAGATGTAAATTAGATAAAATATGTTTTGGAAAGGGGTTTTCGTGTACTTTTAAATAAAGATGTTAGTTTTTTAAAAAAATTTTTTTGACATTGAAAATTAAAAATTAAAATTTAATTTTCATTTTTTTGTACAATCGGTATTTTTTTTAAATTTTTTTTTATTTAGAATGAAAGCTGAGCTCTTTTTCTATCAAAAACATATCTGCCCAAAATGGGACTAGAATTATGAATTCTAGTTAATTAATTTTACAAAAAAATGAAAATTAAATTTTAATTTTTAATTTTCAAGGACAACAATATTTTTTTTTTAAACTGAAATCTTTATTTAAAAGTACACGAAAACCCCTTTCCAAAACATATTTTATCTAATTTACATTTTTTTTTTTTTAACAAACTACAAGTTATCAAAGTATAACGTGCAAACGCATGAGTCCTGTGCAACATGTGATACAAGCCTCATGCGTTTAAACGTCATACTTTGATAACTTGTAGTTTGCTTAAAAAAAAGATGTAAATTAGATAAAATATGTTTTGGAAAGGGGTTTTCGTGTACTTTTAAATAAAGATGTTAGTTTTTTAAAAAAAATTTTTTTGACCTTGAAAATTAAAAATTAAAATTTAATTTTCATTTTTTTGTAAAAATAATTAACTAGAATTCATAATTCTAGTCCCATTTTGGGCAGATATGTTTTTGATAGGAAAAGAGCTCAGCTTTTATTCTAAATAAAAAAAAATTTAAAAAAAATACCGATTGTACAAAAAAATGAAAATTAAATTTTAATTTTTAATTTTCAAGGTCAACAAAATTTTTTTTTAAAAAACTAACATCTTTATTTAAAAGTACACGAAAACCCCTTTCCAAAACATATTTTATCTAATTTACATCTTTTTTTTAAGCAAACTACAAGTCATCAAAGTATGACGTGTAAACGCATGAGGCCGGATCACTTCCCGTGAAATCCCCCATTTATATTATTATATTATATTATAAGTGGATTCCACATCAGATCAACACACTTATTTTCATGACTTGTTGGGATTTGGCTGTACTTTTGTAAATTTATTACTTTTATAGTGATAAACAACTCCACCAAATATTTTTTCAAAATTTTGAAAATTACCAAAAATATGGCATTTTCAAAATTTTTGTCTTTTTTTTAAAAGTGCTATAACTTTGGTTCTAATTAACCGATTTTGGATTTTAAAAAAAGGATTTCTTTGGTTTTAAGTATATTTTAAGTTACAATTAATATAAAAAAGAAAAATTCAAAAATTTTTTTTTTTTAAATTTTGAAAAATTAAAAATCCGTTTTTGAAAAAACATCATCTTCGATTTTTTTTTAAATTTTACTAAATGTTAGGGCAAATGTGCTTTACATGTCCTGTAAGTTTCATCTTGGGATCTCTAAGGGATTCGGAGTAAAAAAATAAAACGTTACCTACAAATTACGAACATATATGGGGCAAAATTCCTCTACTGCCCAGGTAAAAAAATGAATTTTCTCTAAACTTTACTAATATGTTACTATTATTAGTAGAAGTGTAAATATTAATTTTTTTTAATTTGATAAAATATTTTTTGAGTTATGGAGTTTCAAAATTTTGATATAGTACTTTATGATACGAGTTCGAGAAAGCGGAGTTTATACAAGGGCGACGTTAGCGCCACGAGCTGACAATGAGGGGCGCAATAACGTCGCTCTTGTATAAACTCCGCTTTCGAGAACGAGTGTCATATACTACTTTATATGAGGCATTCTCTAACATAAAAGCCACCCTAAAAAAATTTCTTTTTGGAAATGAAGTATGTTAAAGTATACATAAAAACAAGTATGTATAGTAGGTTTTTAGGTCTGTGTAATGCGTGGTTGCCATGTTATCAGGGGCTCAATTTTTTTCAGTATAATTTTCAAATGGCAATATCTTTTACCCATATCAATGGATTTTAAAGTTGTATAAGTGTTTTTAGTAGAGAATTTTCCAAACTTTTGAATGAAATTACTAATTATTTAAAAAAATGTAGTTTCATTAAAAAAATTTAAAAAAAATTTTTTTTTCAATTTTTCCCATTCTTTCCCCCCTTCAAATTTTTTCAAAAATACCCAAAAATGTTCCTTATTTTATAAGCTTTTTATCCCTCAAAAGCCATTTTTGGACATTGAAATGCGTACAAGCTACAGATGATTTTGTAACCCGGTGCAACTCATCAATTTTGCCCTTACACGGAAAAAAAAAGTTCACGAATCTCTCGTGAACTAGTACATCACTTTTGGATGGGACACAAAATTTCAAAATTTTCATTCACTTTTGATTAGAAATGGCGAACGTCAACGAAAGACTGAAACAAAGTTAATGAATTTTTGATGAACTGTGTTAAGGATGAGTAGTTCGTCAAAAGTAGAGGTACAAGTTCACGAAAAAATCGTGAACTCGCGAGTTTCAGTAGTATGCGCAGTTCGTAATGCGCATCAAATATGGCTGATCAAGCATTCATCATTCAGTCGGTGTCATCGGTGTTTACATTCGGGCAAATTCTTTGATGAAAGTTATTATTTAGAAACAGTGTTTTTTATTATTTAGTGAATATTTTTGTGTGGTAATTTCTTTTGTGAAACAAATAATTCATAAATTAAATTAAAGGTTACGACAAGGGTCTTTTTCTACTTTGCACGGCCCTGAGTTTTACAGCAGACAAAGCTAATCGTGTCATTTGCAAAAGTACTGTGTATATAGGTTTAGCTATACATACTTGTTTTTATGTATACTTTAACACACTTCATTTCCAAAAAGAAATTTTTTTAGGGTGGCTTTTATGTTAGAGAATGCCTCATATAATAAATGCATAAAAAGTCAAAGAAATTGCACGTATATACAATGAAGGATACAAACAATTGCACTGTTATACTATCAAATCCTCATAAACGTCTGGCACGGCACGTCAGACGTCCACGTCCGACGTGCCCATTGTAGAACCGACTTCAAAGAAAGGCATTTTCTAATACATCAAGAGACCGGACGCGTCGGGGGGCAAAGCCCCCCGAAACCTAGTCACGTACTTAGACGTATCAATAAAAAGTATGATAAAAGAATAAAAACAGAATTTTTCACGCGAGCGATTTCATCAAGAAGGTTAGAAACTCTCAGAAAATGGCGCGAGTCGTGTAGACTTTTTTACCGACATGCATTCTAATTTGATTTTCTTCTCACAGATGGCGCATTTTTAGTTGTGCTTCCGCAGCTTTAAATAGCAAGTCACTACAACGTTTCTGATTGGCTGTTAAATCAAAACTGTGAAATAAAAGTGTGAAATAAAGTAAAAAGTGTAAAATAAAGAGACTAGGAACAATATACGCATGCGCGGAAATATTTATATGATCGTTCGCTATAAAACGCCCTTTCTCGCACATTTTCCTTGCACCAGAAGTGGGACTTTTTATGCATGTATTACACGGAGAGAAAGAAAAGTAAGCGGCTCTACCTGTCGGTAGAGCGGTTGCGTTAAATGCGAAACAGCCGTTCAACTTGAGGTTAAGCACGCTGCTTACTCTCGAGGGGAGAACGGTTCTCCTTTTTGGGGAAAGCGGGTACACTTTTTGGAAAGTAAGCGGCTCTATTTGTGTGGAGAAGAGAACCGATACTCCTCAAAAAGTAGAACCGTTCGACGTTTGCGGCGCTACTGCTGTGCTTTATAAAGGGAAAACAGCGCTCTCTTGCCAAATCAAACGGCTCACTTTTTTTTCTCTCCGTGTATATAAATATCTTTTTTTTCGATTTAATATATTGATCCTAAGATGAAACTTACATGACATGTAAAGCACATTTGCCCTAACATTTAGTAAAATTTTGAAAAAAATCGAAGATGATGTTTTTTCAAAAACAGATTTTTAATTTTTCAAAATTTCAAAAAAAATTTTTTTGAATTTTTCTTTTTTATATTAATTTTAACTTAAAATATACTTAAAACCAAAGAAATCCTTTTTTTAAAATCCAAAATCGGTTAATTAGAACCAAAGTTATAGCACTTTCAAAAAAAAGACAAAAATTTTTAAAACGCCATATTTTTAGTAATTTTTAAAATTTTGAAAAAATATTTGGTGGAGTTGTTTATCACTATAAAAGTAATAAATTTACAAAAGTACAGCCAAATCCCAACAAGTCATAAAAAAAATAAATGTGTTGAACTGACGTGGAATCCACCTATATTATATTATTTTATTTATATTTATTATTTAATCATTTTTTTAAATTAACTTTTTTTTGTAGTACCCCAAAAAAACCCCATAAATTTCAAAATTACAAAAAAATCGTTAAAAAATATTTTTTATTATTTTTATCAAAGTTTTTTCCTAGATTATGATTAAATATTTTTTAATGGTTTTTTTTGTAATTTTGAAATTTAGGGGAGATTCGGGTAACACCGGACAGTGGGTAGCCCCGTTACACTTTTAATTTCTAATAGAATAATGTGTTTTTACTGTTCAAATAAATTACAAATGATCACAGTAAAAAGTAAATCTTACTTTAAGCGCTGTCTGAAATTAAACAAGTCGTGAAAATAATGGAAGTCTTAATTTCAGCTGCGCTTGCGTGAAAATAAGAACAGGCATTCTGAACTTACAATTGTCAATACTGTAGTGATAATTTCTAAATGATCACTGCATATAATAGTTAATATTCTTGAATTTTTTCCAATATTAATCACATTTTTAAACGTCAAACAAATTGACAGCTTCAGGTTAGGTTTTTACATTGTTTTTAAAATATACACTAGTCCTCATGTGTTCAGTTTCAGAAACGTCTAAACATTGAATTTTTTTACCGACAGTACATAACAAGCAAAATAAAAATTTTATCATTAAATAAAAAAAATTATATGAGTAAATACTACTACTTATATTATTTGAATAAACAATATTGATTATCCATAATTATCCATAATATGACAGATTATGGAAAAATAATAAAAATCATTCATTTCCTGTTAAAAAATATTTAAGAATATTGAATCACTATTTACTTTTAGGTTATTTTTTAACGTTACCGATAAAAATAAGTTATAATGACGTTTTTATCGACTAAAATCGTAATAGAAAGTAATTTCGAAACTGACCACACATATTCCGAGCGCTGACAATCAAAATCAAAATATGTAACCTAAAAGGACTGAAAGTGTCAAATATATTCCGAGCGCTGCGACGATAAAAAACAAAATACATAACCTGAAAGTGTCAAATATTGAAATAATAAGAAACAATTATGAGTATAATATATATTAAGTGAAAAGAATGCTAGGTTTTCAAACTATTTTATCGTAAGTATATAACTGCTGAGTTTTCAATATGATTGTCTTAAATTCAGCACATTCAACGTGCTGAAAACCAGCATGCTTGCTCTTGAATTTCAGCCAAAAAATATGATTTGAAATTAAACACAGGCTGCCTTAAAAATGTTGCATCTTAAATTAAGGTACTCTTTATGCCTTAAATTAAGACTTTCTTTTTACTGTGATATACAATACAGTTTAACTTTTATTTTTAAAATATTGACTCAGTTTTTTCATTTTCTTTTATTAAAAAACTTGAATTTTCTAAAAACTTAAGTGTCCGGGGCTACCCGAATCTCCCCTATGGGGTTTTTTTGGGGCATTATAAAAAATAGTTAATTTAAAAAATTATTAAATAAACAATTTAGCACTATTCTTTGAAGTCTTCTGAAGAGAAACAGAGTTTGCTGAATGAAAAATATTGATTTTCAAGGATTCTATACCAATTCTACGAAAAAGTGTTTTTTTCCCCATGCATTTTACATGGGAAACTTCCAGCGCTTTGAGCGACCTCTAAATATTTTTTTATTTAAAAAAAATAGGGGTATTTTTTTCTCCATATAGAACATTCTTAGGGGGTGAGAGCATTAAAATTCCGATTTTATTTTTTTCCCATGTATTTTTGGACATGTATTAATTTTGATTCGTCAATGACGAATCAAAATTAATAAATTTTTTCTATTTTTTTATAAAAATTTTTTAATATTCTCAATTTTTGGCAAAAATTGTGATTAAGGAATAGAAATTATGAAAATTGTTTTCTATTATCCGAAAACAAAATTTTTCTTTAAGATTTGAAAAAGATTTTAATTTTACTTTAAAATACGAATTTAAAAAAGCCAAGAATTGAATAAAAATTTTTTAAAAAACAAATTGTATTTTTTGAAAGGTAAATGCGAATGATTAGAGAAAATGAGAATAATCCAGGACAAGTATTCAACGGATGTAGTAATCGCGTGGGATTTAACTAGAGCAATGGGAAGGGATGATTTATAGACTTTGAAAATTACTAGGGCGTTTGAGAGAATTTAGTTTAATCAATAAAATTCTTACTTTTACAGATTTCTTTCGTTTACAATCAAAAACTGTCAAACTTTTCCTATTATAATTTAAATATTGACGAGAGAAATCGAATTTTTTTATTAATATAAACTTTTTATCTAATTATTTAAACTACAGTGAGTTCTCGCGAGTCGTTCAACTCACGAGTCGTTCAAACTCGCCAGTCGTTCAACAGCTGATCAGTGTCCGATTCACGAGTCGTTCAATTTCTAGCATGCGCGCGCCGGTGCTCAGTGCTGTGTAATTTAAACGGACCAAAGTCATTGAATATTTTGTCTTTCGGGGCGATAAATAGTTTTCATACATCCCTAAAATCGCCTTGGAGGCGTGGCTTATGCGTTGAACGACTCGTGAGTTTTATGATCTTGAAAATTTTCGAGAATTGAACGACTCGCGAGAACTCACTGTAATAAAAAAAATTTCCTAAAAAATTATATCCCTAAAGTTCTGAATGTTGAAATTGAAGAAATAGTTATTTCTTTTTCAAAACCAAATTTTATTGTCATAATATTGGGCCAAAAAATAATTTTTGTTTAAGGGGCCGTCCATAAATTACGTAAGGTCATTTGGGTGGGGAGGGGGGTGGACAATTTTTCTATGTTAACTTACATGGGTGGGTACCTGGTTAAACGAATTTCTTACGTAAGATATATTTTCTTACACTACTCCATAAATTTCGGAAATTCTCAAGCTATGATAGGGTCGTTCCAGAATGAGCCAAAACGCAACGAATTTATTATTTTGACCAAAGGAAAATATGTTTAATAAATTTTATATAAATTAAGTATATTCTAAGAAATACAGAACTATACACTAAACACCAAACATTTGTTTATTAATTCATTTTATTAATTAAACAATTTTTTGCAATGCTACTAGTAAATTCTCGAAAAAATACCTAAGCAAAAACTTACGTAAGATAGGGGGGGGGTAGGTGGTTCAAAATCTTACTGAGCCTTACAGACGTGGGTGCATGGGTCAAAATTTAAGAAAAATGCCTTACGTAATTTATGGACGGTCCCTAATCGAAATATTATTTAACCCTCCGTCACACACCTAGGGAGGGATTCCCTCTACGGTTTCAGTATTTTTTAAATAACTTTTGTTTTCCTCATTGCAAAATAAAATCAGTTTCTATACCTTTCGACAATTTACTCCTCAACACATTTCTAAAAAAACATTTAGTTTAATCATAATTACAGTGGCGTAGGAACCGGGAGGACAAGGGGGGCAGTTGCCCCCCCAGTTATATACATATTACATTGTTAAATATATCTATATATGTAGTTTGCCCCTCCGGAAAATAATTCGTTCCTATGCGGCTGCATAATTAATATTTAATTATGAAGCTTCAAAGCCAGAAAAAACTCGAAAAAGTGAGGTTATGTTAAATAAAAAAATCAAGTTTTCAAAACATTTTTTGTTCCACTGTTGGTTAATGACAAAATTATATTAGGGGTCGTCCATATACCACGTGGACACTTTTTAGACACTTTTTGACCCCCCCTCCCCCCCTCGTGGACAATCGTGGATTTTTGACGAACCCCTCCCTCCCCCCCCTGATTGTCCACGTGGACAATCGGGTTTTTTATTTTAAAATAGTGAATAATAAAAAGATATTTAATAAGAAATACAATTAAAAAATTCTTTAAATTTTTTTATAACAAACTTCTTTAAAATTCAATAAAGATTAAATTATCTTAAAATATTATTAAATAGGTAAATACCATTTTTAGTATTATAGAGAGGACTTTGGCAGCAATATATCTTCAATTATTATATTAGTAGAAATACTTAATCTCTTCTGTAACAAATCTAAAAATTTTCTAAAATCCAATAGCTTTGAGCCTTCACATAAACAATAATAGAAATTATTTTTTTTTAAATTTGTAAGAGTTTGTAGAGGTTGCTTTGTATTCCTAATTGTCAAATTTGCATATATTCATATTTGTGCATTTACGATAATGATTTTGTAATATAAATTAAAAAAGAATTTGGCGTTTTTTTGACAGTTAAATAAATTTCGGATTACAAATATTGTCTGATCACAATCTAATAATAATCTAATAATAAAGTTGAATATAAAGAAAAAAAAGATATAAAATTAAACTTTTGTGTCCACGTGGACATTTGTATTGACCCCCCCTCCCCCCTCGTGGAAAATCGTGGATTTTTGGCGAACCCCCCCTCCCCCCTAAACTGTCCACGTGGTATATGGACGACCCCTTATAAATATAATTAAAATGAATTGTTTAATGATTTTTTTGCTTATTTGTTAATGTTACATTATTTTTACATGTAAAGTGGAATTCCTTCGAAGATGTGCATTCTTGTAATTAATTTTTATTTTTGAGACCGAAAATTAATTTTATAATTTAGAATAATTTACTACATATTTGTAAGTTTGTGTTAAAACGGTTAAAACTAAATTTTTGTTGATTCCTTTGTTTATGTTGTAATGTCGCTTATTTTACAATGTGGTGAGGGATTCCCTCTACACGTGTGTAAAGTCGTAATTTTTTCTAAAGTGTGTGACGGAGGGTTAATTTATTTTTTTGATTTTTATTTCAATCACTGAAATTTTAGTGAGTAATTTTTTTAACAGTAAAAAATTAAATTAATATTAGAATTGTAATATCCCGTGCAGAAAAATGGTGAGGGCCCCCGGGGGCCCCTCGTGGATTGCCCTCTTGCCATGTGGAATCCATAATGGCAATCCACGCGGAGCCCTCGAAGGCGTGACATGCTTTCCCTCATGGGTGCCCTCGAGGAAAATCCTCATGGATTCCATATGGATTTTCCACGCGGTGCCCTCGTGGATTTCATAAAATGCCCTCAACTTTATTTTCAATTAAATTAATAAATTAATTATTTATTAATAACAAATTAGTCCAATTATTGATAAATAACATTCTTATTTAACAATTTTTACTTTTTTTAATTAAACCGTGACCAAAAAAAAAAAAAAAAATCTGACGCACGCGGGAATTGAGCCTACGACCTACTGACTACCAGACAACACTCAACATCAACATTAATTTGTTGATGAAAAAAAAATTTTTTTTTTGGACTTAAAAATTTTTTCTAGTTAATGATGTGGGCAATCCATGAGAGCCCTCGCGTGGGCCCTCATGGATTTGCCCTTAGGTAAGTTCAATATTTTCAAAAAAAGTAACATTAAATATTTGTTAAAAACGTGTTTTTCATTGTTTAAAATGATTGTAAACAATAATTTTTTGTTGTAAAAAAATTTTTTCGTTTGGACTTAGAAAAATTGTTGAGCAGGGCATTCATAATGGCTAAGAGCAGGGGCCCTGCTGGTGCCTTCGTAAATTTCCATAACTTTGTGATAGGATTTCTGGAAAAATGTCACTTAATGTTTATTTCAGGTGCTTTGAAACGTAATTTAATGCATTCTGAACTAAAGTTTTTCAACAAAAAAATTCTTTTTTTAAACTTAGATAAATTTTTGAGCAGGGCAACCGCAAGGGCAAAGAACGGGGCCCCTGCTGGTGCCCTCGTGGATTTCTCCTCATGGATCTTCCACGAGGGCCCCAGAGCTGTGGCTGTGGGGCTCGAACGTGGCTTTTTCCACACGGGAAGTAATTTAGCACTATTCTTTGAAGTCTTCTGAAGAGAAACAGAGTTTGCTGAATGAAAAATATTGATTTTCAAGGATTCTATACCAATTCTACGAAAAAGTGTTTTTTCTCCATGCATTTTACAGGGGAAACTTCCAGCGCTTTGAGCGACCTCTAAATATTTTTTTATTTTCAAAAAAAAATAGGGGTATTTTTTTTCTCCATATAGAACAATCCTAGGGGGTGAGAGCATTAAAATTCCGATTTTACTTTTTTTGGACCACCCTATTCGTCAATCATATTTTTTTTGTTACAAAATTTTTAGTTTCTTAAGGATTAAAATAAATTTTATTTATTAAGCACTGTGTTTAAAGGAAATATAATTTTTTTTATAAAGTAATGGAAAAAATTTGCATAATTTTTATAAAAAATCCTGTTTTTTTTAAAAAATAAATAAATTCTGAATTCTCATAATTTTCTAACAAAATCTCAAGTATTTTTTGAAATAAAGGAAAATTTTTTTATAAATTCGATTTGTCAATCACAATTTTCATTTGAAAATAAAAATTGAGTTTTTATTAAAGATTTTAAATGAAATAATGAAAAAAATTTTCATAATTTTGATTTGTCAATGACATTTTTTCAACATTTTTTTGTATAATTTCTATTTTTGCTTCCTCAGGAGGAAGCTTTGCATTCGTGACGATTTTCAATTTTTCAAAAGAAGGTTATATGGACTTATTTTCATCTAGAACATATGTATATTCAATTCTGAGTAAATGTCCAGATGTATATGTGAGTGTGTGTGTATGTATGTATGTGTGTGTATGTCACAAAGAATTGTGTACAAATTATCTCAGACAAATTTTGATGGATTGTTCTGAAATTTTGCAGGTTTATTGCAGTCATAAATACCTAAAATCTGACACAAGGATTTTCGAAAACATCAACAAAATTTTTTTTATACAATTTTTTTAAAATTCAGAAAAAAATTTTTTTGTATTTTTTTAAATAATTTTTTTATAAGTTAACATTTTTATTAATTATTCTTAAAATTACATTCCTGACAAGAAAACGAATCGATTGATGTATACAAAGTATATTTTTTATCAAAATTTATAAAATTAATAAATATTTTTCTTTTTCACAAAAAATTCAAATTTTGTATTTTTTTCATAATTTATTTAATATTAATATTAATATTTTGAAATGATTATTCTATCATAAAAAAGAAGCAATTGGCATATGAAAGTGTAAAAAATTACCAGAACCCATAAATCACTTATTTATGATAATGCACTGAGAAAAATAGAGTTTGAAAAACTGGGAGTCAATATTGAAAAAACTGGACTCAGTCCAGTAAAAGTACATTAATTCATTTCCATCAAGCATCTTAGGGTGTTGCGTATAGTGTATAGAGGGCCTTAGTTCCAAATGTCACTGTAAAGAGCATTGAAACACAGGCGAAGATTATAAGGCGCGCTGCAGTGTGCATAGTAGAGAAACTGGACTCAGTCCCCTACTTCGAAATTTTCACAATGGCTGTTTTCGGCACTCACCCAGGGTTAACCCCGAGTTAAATATTATCCAATCATCAAAAACATTCTGTTGGTCTAACCAATCACCATTAACCCGGAGTTAACTCGGGGCGAGTGCCGAAAGCAGCCAATGAGGGAACGCAGGCGCGGAACCTGTCAAAATAAATGGCCGACGCGACGCGAAACGAGTGTTTCCTTGTATTCACTTCGTCAATTTTATATAAAAAAAACAATAACCAATCATTAAAAAAAAGAAAAATGTGTTAAATGCACTCTTTATATATTTATATTCCTAAATTCACAAGTTTTATTCTTCCCACATCTTCATACTTACAATTAACAACTAAATGCATCGGAAAATCTTACAATCATACGGGATTTAAACGCCTACCTAACCACACAACTAAATATACGCATAATTATAAATCGCACTCTTTTACATTAAGCCTCTCGGCTACGCAATCGATGAGGGAAATTTCCTATTTAAAAAACATCCCTTACCAATGAAATAAATTAGAATATGCGTCGATTTTACTTTGTAATTAATGTAAGTATGGATGTCAACAATATTCATAATATTGAATAAATAATATTGTCAACTAGTTTAAATTTCATACGGTTATTATAGAATTTAATAATAAATAAATAAAAAACATTAATTTTTTCTTAATAACCTTGAAACCTTTTTTAAGTTTGACAGTCCTCATGGTAAATTTGATTATTCTTTTTTTCCGTGTACAAAATAGTGAATTGACCTTGAATGAAATGTATAATTAATTATTCTTACAGCAATATTTAATAATTTAATGAACTTAACTGCACTGCATAGTAGTTGAGAGTAGTAAGAGTTAGTAAAACGGTAAGATAAGTGAACGACCATTAGTGTAAGAGAAAGAGAATAACTTGTGGTTTTCGAGTAGGTATCTACTTTATGTGCACTGCGTTCATTTTTCGAAAGAACTGTACTGAGTACCAGTTGTTCAATATTCGCTTCTATTATTGACTTGTGTTTTGTACACTGCCGCGTTCTTTTAACAATTACATGAGAAAGTAATTTCTCATTCCAATTTTTTATACTCTTATTCCCTCTTAGACTATATAAACAGTCTTGTTTAAGCTGATGAATGGGATAACTTGTGTTGAGTCCCAAACTGTTCAGCTATGAAACTTCTAATACTATAGTGTGTACCTGTCACATATTATTCTATAAAGGAGTACTACACTGACTGCATAAATCATTTTTCCATTTTCCTCCGTGTGTTTAATTAAAATCAGAATAAAGTTTTAAATACAAAAAAACATTGTTATAAAAATAAATTAATATAAATTTTTTATTTTTAAACAAAATTGATAAATGTTTGTATGGATGTGTGTGTATGTTACCGATTCTATGGAATAAATTTAATTTTATACATATGTTCATACATATTTCTATATTAATATATATATATTTATATATTTGTAACGAAATCTGAATGTTAGTTTTTCAATAAGTATTAATTAATAAGAATTTTTAGTTTTTTTAATAATTGACCTAGAATGTCCACTGCGTTACATTATTTTTAATTTTTTTACTCAAAAAAATGTTTATTAATTTTAAAAAATGATAGATTTTATTTATTTATTTTTTTTTGCTTTGTTCCGCCAAGTTTTGAAATAAGAAAGAAATTATGCAAATTTTTTTATTTAAAAAAAATTATAATTTTGTAATAATATATAAAAATTGTAATTGACAAATCAAAATCATGTCTTTTTTCACTTTTTTCTATAAAAAACCAAAAATTTTATTTAATAAATCAAGATTATGCAGTTTTCTAATTTATTTCCAAAAGAAATTCGAAAATTATTTAACAAAATTTCTAGTATTTTTTTGTAATATCAAAAAATTTGCATAGTTTCCATTTGATAATCACAAAGTTGTTATCCTATGTTAATTAATTGTTAATATTGGTAGTGTTAATTAATTTCTTCTTGAATTAATTTTTTAAATTTAATAATAAAAATGATTTATTTTGGAAATTTTCATGAACTTCGATAATTTTTCGATTTTTCGTATTTTAATTTGAAATTGACAATTTGAAGAAATTATTATAACCCTGAACGATATAGTTGAAAATAGACCAAAAATTTGATGTGCCAAATCACACAGGTCGTTTTCTATTTCGGTGATTCGCGAATTCAAAACAGAATATGTGAAGACATAAATTAAGGTCATTGGCTGCACTCACATTGTACAATAATCTGCCATATTCTCAATTCGAAATCATGAAATGTCATTTTTAAAATAGAAAAAATAAATTAATTTTCAATTTAAAATAATGGCTAATTCTTAATTCTAAATTCTATGGAATTTAAAGAAATTCAAAAAGAAACAACAAAGTAGAATGCATGAAAAATTGAGAAAAAATGAAAAAAAATATTTGAATAGATAGGAAAAAATAAAAAATAAAAAACATTTTTTGAAGACTGAAGAAAAAATGTTTATCGCGTTTAGGTGAATTGTCCGCTCTACGTGACAGCGGTGATGAGCAAATCAGCCGCAGACATGATATCTGCTAAAAAAGCCGACGGTTACGTCGTTTATGGAGAACCATTATCGAGTAGTGTCGGAATCGATGGTTCCGACCAATATGGCAAAGATATCAATAAAGCCAGATGCATTATTACAAATCCTCCTTTGAGACCGGACCCAACAACTCCGGCCTACCTGATTGAACAATTAGCTCAGTAAGTAATAATAATTTTCCAAGCGGAGCAAGAGAATTTCCTTTTTGATCATTATTTTCTTCATTTCAATATTCACTTTTTTATTATACCTACTCTCTAAATTTGGATTAAAATGTTATAATAATAATATTTATTATATATTTAATACATAATAAAAATGTTTACCAATTGGAATTGTTAGAAATCACGTATTTTATACATTTAAGCACATGGATAGGGAAAAGAATTGAAAATCACGAATTGTTCGAATTAAAGAAAATATCTTGAATTAAAAATCATAAAGTCACTCAAGGTAATTTGAAAGATAAACTTTATTTAATAAAAGTAATAAAACTAAATAACACACAATAGAATTATTCGCTCATAATTATCGCACTCAATCAATACGGGTTCCAAGTTACTCGCTCGCTCAAATTCGCACTGCCCTTCACGGGGACTTATCGCCCAAAAACGTCGCACTCTCGTACACACTCGGAAAAACTGTCGAACATTCCCGAAATAATAAGTAACACGCTATCACACGCTATCAGAATTAGTGCTTGACTTTTTGCATTTGAATTAGTAAATTTTACTAATAAATAGTATTTCTATTAATTTATTAGTGAAAGTTATTAATTCAAAAGCAAAAAGTACTGTAAAAGTCATTAATTCAAATTTGTAAACGTTTTTACTAATTCAAATTTAGAGAGTATAAAATAATGTCAAAAATAGGAGAAATGTTAAGCTAGAGAAATAATTGAAAATATTTTCCAAAAGGAGCGAAATAATTTTTTTCTCCTATTCTTTCCATACTTAAGCAGGCCTTGGATGTATGACTTTTTCGACTTTTTCTGACTACTTTCGAAAAAGGCGATTTTTTCAAATTAATGCGACAGACTTTTCATCCATAAATAACAAAAATACACTTTTTTGGTATAAAAAGCAACTTTTTTCGACTTTCATAGTACATGAAAAATAAATCTTTATCTGTAAAGAATCTTACTTTTTTGCATGTCTTTTAACGCATAAGACAGAGTTTTCTGCCGTCCTTTTTAAAAAAGACACTATCTACATTTTAGCTCAATCGGAGATATTGATGGAAACGCGTTTGCATCTGGATCTCTTAATAAAATTAAAAATTTTATAAACAAACTTATGTTCTTGACTAATTCGGACACACTCTTTTCATTGGTGCAAAAAAAATTATTAATTTTAATTATTTATTAATAAAACTATAGATAGTGCACATTTTTTATCCAAAAATTATGGAGAATACATGAAAAGTGCACTATGTGGTAGATAGTACGTTTAAAATTGCTTTGTCGGTCCACTTTCCTGTTTAAAGCGTCACCAACTACATTATTTTCTAACACAATCCCTTATTTCTGTTATATTTTTATTATTATTTTATATTTTATTTTATTTATAAATATATTATATTTTTTAATATTGAAAATACCGAACGAAAAATGACGAACAATAGAGGGGCTGATAGTAAAAATGGTTTATAATAATAATAATGGAAGCAAAAGTAGAATAAGTGACTTGAGAGCAAAAACGGGTGAAAATGATTATGTAATTTCATGATAAATTAATTATATTAGTGCTTAAAAAATATTGTCAATAATAAAAAAACTTATTTTATTTGAATTAATATTTTGTAATTACTATAATTAATTTATCAAGAAATTACACAATCATTTTAATCTGTTTTTGCTTCTAAGTCACTTATTCTACTTTTGCTCCCGTTATTATTTTAAACCATTTTTACTATCAGCCCCTCAATACATAAATTTTATTTACCATTATAAGTTATAACTTTCTTTTATTTGATTATTATGTTCTGCATGAAATTTTTATTAAATTAAATGTTAACTTTACAAAAAGAATAATTAAAATTGCTTTTAATTTGCATTAAATATATGTGTTAATATAAAATAAAAGCTTTATTTGCAAATTATTGTATTATTTTTATTTTATTTGCATAATTAAACTTGTAGATAGTGCTCTCTCTCGCGGAAAGTTAACCAAAGTTCGAGAAAAATATGTACGAAAAACGTCACTATGTACATAGTTCTCTACTTTTGTGACTTTTGAGACCAGTTTACTGACTAACCTATGTACATAGTGCTCGTGAATCAGGATTTCAGGGGTCAAGTGGGTTGAAAATCCTGAAAATTTTGTAGATAGGTCGTCTCCTTCTGCAGATAGTGACACTTTAAAAAATATTTCTCAAAAATCTCTGTAGATAGTTTAATTGACCGCTAATTATCTTCTAATCTAATTAAAATTTTCAATTACGAATACGACTATTAGATTCGTCTTTTCTATACGAATCCAACGGTATAAAAAACTCATTTTTCATAAAATATGTAGATTTTTTAAACTGGACGGCAGTTTTGTCCTCATTGTAAAAAGAAATTGTCAATTTACCAACAATTGGTATTAATTTAGAACCAATTTTGGGTTCTAAACCATTATCAAAGATAGACGATTTATTAGATAGAAAACATTTTTTTCTAATTTCACAACTTTTTTTATAGTATTAAAAAGTAAAACTATTACTCAAAAAAAATTTCAAAATTTTGGTTTTAAATATAAGTACACCAAAATTTATTTTTGAGTTAAAATTTTTTTTACAATTTTATGAATTTTAACAATAACAGAGTTGCCACAGATAAAAAAAATCAGAGAAATTAGAGAATTTTACCGAAGACATTGAAAAAAAGTAACAAATTTCTAGAAATGTTACAAAAATGTTGGTTTTGGGTGTTCAAAAATACCCAGTGAGAAATTGCCAATAGACTTTAATCGGTCCAATATCGGTCCAATATTGGTTGCCGTGCTGGGCGCCGATTGACTCCCAATATTGGACCAATATGGGCTGATGCTTGGGATGTAACGGGATCGCCAAGCATCGGTTGTTAATATTGGTCCAATATTGGCCGAATATTGGCAACCAAGAGAAAAAAATTTTTTTAAATAAATTTTTTTAATTAAATAATAATAATAAAAAATTAATGTTTATAATTATTTTGTTTAATATATTTATTTGTTTAATTATTTATTTTTAATAATTCATGTAAATAATAAATAATTTATTATTTATAAATTATAATTATTTAAAAATGCAGCAGCTATTAGAAAATAGCATTCTGCAAAAAAATTCTATCATTGAAAAATCAATGATAGGCGAGAGAAATCCGCGTCTTTAAATAGATTCGCAGATGATAGACAAGAGATATCCGCGTCATTAAACGGATTCGCAGATATACTCTGGTCTCGCGACGAATCTCTCGATACTTATATACACTGGAGTCGCCGTGTCAGTTGCGAGAACGGTTACAGCGTCCCTCTTGCGGCAGAGATAAGAATTGTCACGTAAACTGCTAAATCGCTTTACCGACCGCCTTATTATACCCGCAGTTTACGTGACAATTCTTATCTCCGCCGAAAGAGGGACGCTGTAACCGTTCTCGCAACTGACACGGCGACTCCAGTGTATATAAGTATCGAGAGATTCGTCGCGAGACCAGAGTATATCTGCGAATCCGTTTAATGACGCGGATATCTCTTGTCTATCATCTGCGAATCTATTTAAAGACGCGGATTTCTCTCGCCTATCATTGATTTTTCAATGATAGAATTTTTTTGCAGAATGCTATTTTCTAATAGCTGCTGCATTTTTAAATAATTATAATTTATAAATAATAAATTATTTATTATTTACATGAATTATTAAAAATAAATAATTAAACAAATAAATATATTAAACAAAAAAATTATAAACATTAATTTTTTATTATTATTATTTAATTAAAAAAATTTATTTAAAAAAATTTTTTCTCTTGGTTGCCAACATTCGGCCAATATTGGACCAATATTAACAACCGATGCTTGGCGATCCCGTTACATCCCAAGCATCAGCCCATATTGGTCCAATATTGGGAGCCTTTATTGGACCGATGATCGGTCTCTTGGCTCCCAATATTGGACCGATATTGGACCGGTGAGAAATTTCTCACTGGGTATTTATTAAGAAAAATTTTGATTGAAGAAACATTCAATATTTTTTAAACAAAAATTCTTAAATTTTTTCCACCTTACAAATTTTTAAAAAACCATAAATATTTGGTGTGCAATTTTTATAGAAAAAATTGAATCTTTTAGTATGGGGCCGTTCATAAACTACGTCACACTATTTTGCATAATTTTTCCACCCCCCCCCCTCCCCACGTCACAAATTTTACATGCTTTGGCGCCATTTTTTCTACAGAACGTCACAAAAAATTAATTCCACCCCCCCCCCTCTAAGGCGTGACGTAGTTTATGAACGGCCCCTATAAATAATTAAATTCTCGAATAACTTTCTCAAAATTATTAAAAATTATTAATTTAGAAAGGAATTTTTCTTTTAAGAGGTTACGTACACTTATGATTTTCAAAAAATCGATTTTTTAAATGCATTTTCTAAAAGTATACCATTTTAAAAGTATTCTCTGAAAATTTGAGACAAATCGGACTATTATTTATGGAGATATAGAATTTTGAATGGAGCCGTCTCAGCCGTTACTGTGGCCAGGCGGCGGTATTCAAAACTTTGAACTCGTTTTTCTCAAAACCATGTTTTGGGAGTCGGTGATCACTGTAACTTGAGAACGGCTTTACCGATCGGTTAAAAATTTTTACCACTTATTTGTTATATAATTGGCCGGTACTTGAACGAAGGATTTTTTTTTTTGACAATAATTTTTTTTTATAGCCGAAAATGTGAGTAAAATTTTGGTCAAAATTCAACTTTTGACTTTCAACATCCGCCATTTTGCGAAAAATCCAAATTTTTAAAATCCCTTCGTTTAAGTACCGCATTATATCATTACCTAACGATTTCTTCTTCACGATTTGATTTTAGATGATCTAGTCAAGAGATAGCGTGATCACCGCGAAACCATTTTTATTTAAGGAGCTCACGCAAATGTTCTATCATTCGCATATTTCTTTATATTTATGGACTATAATTTCAGAAAATTTTCTTGAAATATATATATGTCGTAGGCAGATAGCATAATCCGGCAGTTAGCTAACTGCCTAGGCCAAGCGCGGGCAGTTTGCAAAGTGACTGTTTTAAAATGAATTAGATTAGTCATTTGGCCAACTGCCTAGGCAGTTTGCTTACTGCCCAAGACGTTTCAGGCAGTTAGAAAATTTTCGTTCTTTTGCCCTTTTTTGCCTTTCATAACAATCGTTCTGTATATTGATCAAGGAATTCACTCTAGCACATAATGGACAAATTATGTTAGCTTCTGTGTTCAAGTCTAACTCTCCACATTTGTCATGCATTTTAACATTGCATTTTTCGCAACGAATAACACAATTCAATTCCAGAACCTTTTCGCAGAATGTGCATAATTCCTGTTGAACTTGCTCAATTTCCATTAAAACAGAAGTTTCTGAAGAAGTTTGAGAAAAGGGATGATTTCCATTAAATTGACTAAAAACAAAAAAATTGGATTACCTATCATTTTACATAATTATAAAATTCAAGATTCCTGAAAGGAGCCACCCAAAACCTTTTAATTTTTTTTCGTTATTTTGTTGCAATATCTACGAAGGACTGTTACAAACTAAAATAATATTTAATGTTTGTACTTACCTTCTTTTCAATTAATTAATGCCTTATTTATATTATTTGAAAGAACAACAATAATATTTTTTTCAGGAAATTCAAACAAAACTTATAGAAATGTTACATTTGTTTATTTTCTACTTGTATAAATAGAGAAATTAGAATCAGAAATTGAGACTTATAATGCAAATTTTCTAACTGCCTGAAACGTCTTGGGCAGTAAGCAAACTGCCTAGGCAGTTGGCCAAATGACTAATCTAATTCATTTTAAAACAGTCACTTTGCAAACTGCCCGCGCTTGGCCAACTGCCTAGGCAGTTTGCTAACTGCCGGATTGTGCTATCTGCCTACGACATATATTTTATGTGTAAAAAGATTTGTTATTAATTATTTTAATGTGTGGCTACAAAAAATTCCTAAAAAACAGCTTTTTTGAAGCTCTAACTGTACGTAACTCCTTAATTAATTAAATTTTTTATATATATATATATATATATATATATTATGTAATTAAAAAATTTTCGAAAAATCAAAATTTCGTATTATTAAATTGAAAACATTTAAATTTTAGACAAATTTTCTTTTATTAAAAAAAATACATATTTTTAATTCTCAAAGAAATTTCTCAAAATTATTAAAAATATTAGCAGAAATTTAGTTAAAAATTCTAGAAGACAAATAAATATTGCAAGAGTTACAGAAAAAGTTTTTCAAAATGTTTTATATTAAATTAAGTCTCTTGAATAATTTTAGTTTTAATTTTTTCAAAATTAGTTGAATTTGAATTCAAAAATTTTTCAATAAATAAAATTTTGTACTATTAAACGGAAAACATTTGAATTTTAGACGAAAGTATAAATTTTCTTTTTTTTCAATAACGTGTAGAAAACTCGAAAAAATTTCTGGAAATTATTAAAAATATTAGAAGGATTTTATTTCAAAATTGTAAGAAATAAATAAATTTCAAAAGGTTTCATATTAAATTATTTGAAAATTTGAATTTTGAATAACTACAATTTAAAAATTTTAAAGAACTTACTTTTTTGAAAAATTTTAGTTCAAAGTTGTTTAACATTTGTTGAATTTTTGACATTTCATATCCGAGGCCTGCTCAAATTAAAATTTTTTCACAACAATAAAATTATAAGAACAGAAAAAATGTTATCAATACCTATGTCAAAAACAAAAAAATGCTTAAGCGAAAAAATTAAAAAAAATTTTCAAAAGGATAAAAAAAATATTTTTCTCATATTTTTTCCATTCAATAAAATTTCTTATGTATTAATAAAAGAAAAAAAGTCAAAATTAGAAGAATAGTTATAAGTGAGAGGAATTATATAATATGATAATGAAAAAGTTGAGAACACGTCAATGAAATCAGATTATGCGGTAAAAATAAGGAAAACTGTTATAATTTTGCCATTAAAATTCTAATCAAAACGTAATTCAATAATATGGTAATAATTTGTTTGCGTTATTCCCAACAGAGATGGACTGCAAGTAACCGGAAGTGATCACTGTACGTTCACGAGTGAGCAAAAGGCCCTTGGAAAGGACGACTTCACGAAAATTCCAAACGGAGTGAATGGAGTTGAAGACAGAATGTCTGTGGTTTGGGAGAAGGGTGTTCATGCGGGAATTATGGATCCCATGCGATTTGTATCAGTGACGAGTACAAATGCTGCGAAAATATTCAATTTATATCCAAGGAAAGGAGCCATTGCCATTGGTTCCGATGCAGACATCGTCGTCTGGGATCCGAGCAGGAAGCGAACGATTTCCGCTCAAACTCACGTTCAGGCTGTTGATTTCAATATCTTTGAGGTATATTCATATAATATATGTGATGAATAATGTGGAAAATAATTAAACATTCCACATAAAATTCAAACGAAAAGAAAAATTCGATTCTCAAATAAACATTTTCAAATGAAATTGATCGATTTGAAATGTCTGAGTTTTTTTTTTATTTAACTTTTCTCTGGTCGAGTCGATTAATTTTCAGTTGGCCCAAAATATATGCGAGCAAAATCTGCCGGATGTTTATTGCAAAACAAGCGCTGATGCTGAGAAAACACATAATTTACAAAAGTCATGCGATATTTAGAAAAGTCACGAGCTTCGCCGGATATTGGAATAATTATTATTTGCCTTTGACGAATTTTTCTTTTCTTTTCCAATTTTCTGTGATTAGGTTAATAAGAATAATTAGATTATTGGTTTATGAATATTTATATATTTATTATTTATTTATAAAATTAAATATTTATTTTTATTTTGTTATTATTTTATTAAACTATTTTTATTTATAGGAAATTTGTTATCAACTTCTTTTATTTCTTAAAAAAAATTTTATTTATTATTTAGAAATACTCTAAGGATGGTACTCAACTTGTACCGACACATCAGTTTTTTGTAACAAAATTATTTTAATTAAATTGATAGGTGACAGAAGTATTAATTAATATTATTATTTTCTCAAAATTATTACTACTGTTACGTCAAAAATAACAAGAAACCTTTTTAAATATTCCTAACGTTCCTCGTTTTAAATTAGTTTCATAAATGAATCTAATTTGGGATGAGGATAAGTCAATGAGCCTACTAAATATACTGAGAGAATAATTTATTTAAAAACCAACAAGAAAGAAAAGAATTGACGAAATACAATGAGTATAATTGAGTTTAGAAAATCTTACTTTTAAAGAATAACGATTACTGGTGTAGTATGAACTGGTGGTTATATCTGGTTGTCCGATCTCCAATGGTGTTGAGGGCTAGACGCAATGGGGCCTGTGACAGTTGTCCTTTATGGTTGAGTGTTGATCCTCTTGTTTACACTAATGAGATAGTGTATTGTATTTTGAAAATATCTGCTTTCTTCCAGATAGTTGTCGCCTCTTGAGCAAATTTCGATGCTTCGAAATTTGTTATACTTCGATATAAGATTTGTTGAACTTGGAACTGCGTTTCAATATTAGACTTTCGTTGATACTTGGGTTTATTTCCAATTTAATATATTTTTGGAAATTATTAAGTTGTACTTTAAATCACTGATTCGAACTTCGTTTCAAAAATAAAACTTGAAGATGTAATTCACTCGTTGATGATATACTCTTTACACTAGAGCAATACTAGATCGATGTGTACAGGTTGATTCCCAAAAAATTACTCTCTGTACTGAAGATGTTGTGAGGTTGGCTTTCAAAATATTACTCTCTGTCTGAATGAAACTGCTTGCCCTTTTTATATTAAATTTTCATAACTGTAATGATGCCGAAAAATTGTACACGTGCTAAAATTTGTTTCTCCTTGTGCTAGTTAATAGCGAAAGAATTTCTCTATGCGTTGTTGATATTTCCTCCGGGAGATTGTACGTATCGCCCTTTCGTTAAGTTTCTCGGCGTTTGTTGTTCACCTAAACTTCTCGGGGTTTGCTGCTTTTACTTTCTTTCGTCCGGCCTACGTTTTTAGAAGGTTGTCGAATTGTCGCTTCATCGTTATTCTTTTTTACATGAGTAATAGTATTACTTTCCTTTCTTGGATTGTTACAGTTTCAAAATACATAGTGTACATTTGTATAGTAATCAATATGCAAATAATATATGACAATAGAATACAATATTAAAATAGAAAAATGTATTAAATATAATACTAATATAGAAATTGTATAAATGATAATTACAATATTTTAATAGAGAAATATACTGAATATAATGCAATAATTAAAATATAGATTATAAGAGTTAAAAATATATAAGGTAAATACAACACACATACATTAGTAATATAATTTATAGAGTAATAGGTTACGGACGTAACACCTCCCCTCTCAGATTGAGCATGTGAGAGAAACGAAACATGCTCAAACAATTCAAAAACGTATATTGTAGAGGAAATGTCATGACCGTTTATGCATGCATTCAATCCATTCTTTTTTATTCTTTACAAACAATATTTAGAAAAATAATTTTCAGTTAAATTTATTTTATATCTCTCGATATTTTTCATTTCAATAATTATTCTTTTAATGTATGATTTTCAATTATCATTTAAATTAACCATAAACAAAAATTTATAAAAATTTCACATGTTTAGTTTTTTTATCTTATTTTGAAATTACGTACAATTAAAAAGAATAAAAATTTGTTTATACAAATTGTTTTAAAAATATGAGTCTTGTGCTTCTTTTAAATTACATCAAAAATCTTTTGTTCTAAAATTTGAAACTTGTTTATAATTAAAAATCGTTGTTGATTTTAATATTTTCTTTTTTAATACAATATTTTTCTTTTACATTTCTGAAACAAAATTTTGTACTTTTAATTTTACAGATAGAAAATATTAAATTTTTATATTTAAGACGCATTTTACATTTCAGATATAACAATTTTTAAAATGTGTCTTTATGTCTTATATTTTGTTGCTTTTAGTTGTTACATTTATGCAGTTTTCTTTTGTTCTCATGCTACATTTGGACATAATTTAATATGTGTTGAGAACGAATTTTAAATAATTTTATTTTGATAATAGAATTTTGAATAATGACATTTTTAGTTTCTTCTTCAATAAATTGGTATAAAATAAGTAACAAAGTTTAATTTACTGTGTGAAAAAATTGAGTTTCAATTTCTTTTAGTGCAAAATAAGTATGTAGAATTGTGCTTAAGATCTAAGATAAAATCATTACAAATTAAAAAAATTGTCAAAATTTTATAAAAATTGAATTTAAATTTGCGAATTTTTTTTTAAAGAAGTATTTTTCCAATTAGATTATTATTATAGTGAAAAAGATAATTAAAAATTTTGTTTATTAGTTATAAAAATTGAATTCAATAAAAATAACTCAATTTTTTAGTCCTTTTCTGAAACATAAAACTAGAAATAATTTTATACAAATAGTTATTTTTATAAAAAAAAAATAATCCAGTTTTATTACTCTTGTTTAATTCGTGATAGTTTAATAGTATGTACTATTTTTTGTTTATTTTTAACTTGTATTTTAACGTTTCCTTTATTTAAAATTTCTAATATTTTGTGTGGTCCTGTATATTGATTTGCAAATTTATGAATTTTTCCTCCGTGTAGTAGAAATACTTCATCACCGAGTTTAAGATTTTGTGGATTACAATTTCTATCGTAATAAAATTTTGACTTTTCTTTTGCTAGAATCAAATTTTCTCTAGCAATGTTTCTCATTTCATGAAGTCTCGTTATTAAGTTTGTTAAATATTGATCGTAAGTCTCCAATTTTTCATGTTCAAGTGGTGGATCGCTTGATGGCAATCGCGCTAATTTTCCAAAAATTAACTCGTACGGGGTGCACTTGGTGCCTTCATGAATGCTTGTATTATATGAGAACATGGCTAATTCTAACCAATCATCGCATTCTTCATTTTTATTGATAAATTGTTTTAAATATTCTCCTAAAACGTGATGAGATCTTTCGATTGATCCGTTAGACTGGGGATGAAAAGCGGTTGTTTTAAATTGTCGTATTCTAAATCTTTTTGCTAATCTTCTCATTAAATTACTTAAAAAATCTGTCCCCTGATCTGTTAATACTCCTTTGGGTGATCCAAAAATACAAATAAATTTTTTAATAAATGCATCAGCTATTGTACTTGCTTGATGATTTGGAAGTGCAATTGCTAATGAATATTTAGTTAAATTATCTTGTATTGTTAATATATATTCACTCCCATTTTTAGTTTTTGGTAATGGTCCAACGATGTCCATTGCTATTTTCTCGAATGCTGTACCTGGTGTATCTGTTATAATCATTGGGTCTTTTGTTTTTACTCTAACTAATTTTTTTAATTGACATTGGAGGCAACTTTGTATATATTTTTGAATATTATTTTTCATATTTTCCCAATAATAATTTTGTCGTATTCTTCCATAAGTTTTGGTTACACCTTTATGTCCTCCAATTGAGCTTGAATGTGCTTCCTCAATTAACTGCATATATTCTTCTTTCGTGGGATATTTTGTATGTCCACTGCATACAACAACTTTTACAAATGAATTTTCAAAAATTGACTTTATCATTGACAGGATTTCGTCCCAAGTTATATTATTTATTTGGGCTGTCTTTGCAATACTTATGCTTTTCAATTTTAATTCTTCGCATAAATTTTTCATTGAAATAATTGTAGTTTTAATTCTTTTTATTGTATCAGATAAATTTTCTTTTATTTCATTTTCTATAGGGAGAGCGATATGGTAATATATACCTCTCTTTATTTTTTCTGCTATACCTAATTGAAGTTTACCAAAATTTGGCAATTTCTCACGTTTGGCAAGTGATCTGGAGCCATTATCTCGAGGATCTCCATTGACTGAAAGAAAGTAGGTTAGGTTGTCTCTACGCATTGGTAATTGGTCTCTACTGTCGATAATATATCTTTCTTGTTTTACATTTAAATTTTCACAATCTTCATTCTCCACTAAATTATCTTCTTCTTCAGATGATACTTCAGAATTGGAATTTTCGTAGCCTTGATTAATTTCTTCGTGTTTTTTCAATTTTGATTTTTGTTTAATGAACTCAGGATCTGATTCAATTTCGTCAGGAATAACTTCATTATAAAATTTTTTATTCTTTGTATTACATACCTTTTTTGGTCTTCCCCTTCTCTTCTTGGAAAAGGAGGTATTCAAACGTGTGCTTTGTTTCTTTGGTCTACCTCGTTTCTTTGTTTTATGTGCATTTATTATTTTATTTTCAATTTCTTGGATTTCTTCATTTTTGTTTTCTTGATTATCATTTTCTTGTATTTTTCTTTGATTTCTGGTTATAACGTTACAAGTTTCGTTACTTGTACAATAATTTCTTTTAATACTTTGGAGAATTTTTATTATCTCCGAATTCATGTAGCATTTATTGTCAATAATTATTTTTTCCATATATGGGAGACTTTTTCTTATCTCCAAATTCAAATAGGATGCATTGTCCTTAAATATTCTTTCAATAGATTGGAGACTTTTCTTTATCTCCAAATTCATGTAGGATTCATTGTCCTCAAATAATTTTTTAATAGATCGAAGAATTCTTAATATCTCCGAATTTTCATAGGATTCATTATCTTCAAATATTCTTTCAATATCATGGAGATTTTTTATTATCTCCGAATTCATATAGTTTTTATTTTCGTTTGCTACACAATGTATATATTCTTTAATTTTTTCTTGCACACATTTAATTATATTTTCCTGATTTTCCTGGGTTTTTTCAATTTCTTCTTCTTTTATTCCTTGGATTTTTTCTTCAATAATATCTTCGACTGGGTTTCTGGATAAGGCATCAGCATTAACATTGGTTTTGCCTGCTTTGTAGACAACATGAAAATCGTACTCAGCTAGTTTTAGCTTCCATCTTGTTACTCTTGAGCAAGGATCTTTTGAATTTTGAAACCAAACTAATGGTTTGTGATCCGTAACTAACGTAAATTTTCTTCCATAAAGATATGGTCGAAAATGTTGCACACTGTAAATGATTGCTAATGCTTCCTTTTCATAGGTGTCATATTTTCTTTCGCATTCGCTTAATGTTCGTGATGTATAAGCGACTGGTTGATCCTTGCCGATTATACCTTGTGATAATATACCTCCTATTGCAAAACCTGAAGCATTCGTTGTAAGTATAAATGGTTGTGAGAAGTCTGGTCTTTTTAATAGCGGTTCCTCACAGAGTTTATTTTTTAGCGTATCGAAAGCTGTTTGTTGTTTATCAGTCCAGAGAAAGGGTACATCTTTTCTTAAAAGTTGATTCAAAGGATTTGTTATTTTTGAAAAACCGTCTATAAATTTACGATAATATCCTGCTAGTCCTAAAAATTGTTTTATATTTTTTACATTTTTGGGTAGTGGAAATTTTTTAACAGCTTCTACTTTTTTTCGGGTCAGGTCGTACCCCATTTTTATCAATTATGTGTCCTAAGTATCCTACTTCTAACCTCAAAAATTCACATTTATCTGGCTGGAGTTTTAAATTAGCAAAACGTAGTCGTTCCATAAGTTTCGAGAATTTTTCTTCATGTTCTTCTAAGGTGTCTGCATAAATCACAATATCGTCTAAATAAACAAATAGTTCTGATCCTTGTAAACCCAACAATACCTGGTCAATAAGTTTTTGGAATGTGCTTGGTGAATTTTTCAATCCAAAAGGCATTCTATCAAATTCATAGTGTCCAAATGGCGTTGAAAAAGCTGTCTTATAAGAATCTCTAGGATCCATTTTTATTTGATGGAAACCTGACGCCAAGTCAAAGACTGAAAAATATTAAGCATTTCCTAGTTGGTCAAGTAGGTCCGTAATATTAGGGAGTGGGTAAAATTGACCTACCGTTCGTTCGTTGAGTTTCCTAAAATCCAAAACTAGTCTCCATTTTTTATTTCCCTGTGAATCATCTTTTTTTGGTACTATCCATATCGGTGTATTGTATGGTGAGTCGGAGTGTTTAATAATTTTCTGTTTCAATAATTCGTTCACTTGACGTGTCATTTCTTCTTTATGGACAGGCGGAAATCTATATTGTTTAGTTACGATCGGAGTATCGTCAGTAGTTATAATTCTGTGCTTTATTAGGTCAGTCCCTTCTAAATATTCTCCAGGTATATGGAATCTATCTGAATAATTTTTTACTAAATTCATCATGTGTTGTAATTCTTCTTTATTTAAATGGTCGAGACGAAGTAATTTTTTTATTTCTTCAACTCTATCGTTGCCTGTAATGTTGAAAACATTTTCTGATTTAACATTTTTTGAAAATACATCAATGATTTTTTGAATTGATGAGTCTTCACTTTTAATATCAGATTTGTTTATTGGAGTTTCTTGTTTTACTTCATCAAAATCTTCTAAATTTACTTCAAAAATTGGGACGTCTATTGATTCATTTAGGGTGTTAATTGCTTTTAAATAAGCTAAGCCTTCTATGTTTGAAACTACTGCATCACCTAAGTAGACACCATCTTTTACTTTTAGTCTTGGAATATAACCTTCTTTTTTATCTTTATTCAAAATTTTTACATGAATATTATAGATTGATCTTGCTGGTATTGAAAAATAATTTTTTGAATCAAAATTGAATTTTTGTTTATTGATTTCTAGATGTCCTTCTTCGTAATTAATTTTTACTTTATTTTTGACAAAAAATTCTGTTCCTAATATACCGTCATGTTCAATTGGAACTTCATTAGATAAAAGGTTAAAAGTTGTTGGAATTCCGAAAATATTAATCTCTACTTGTCCTAAAGTATAAACTGCGTGATCGTTAATTCCTGTTAATTTAAGACATTTATTTTCATCAATTTTTATATCAGAATTTAATGCGCGAATTTTTAACAGATTTGGTCCTGCTCCTGTGTCAATCATCATTGTTGTTGGAACTTTTAACTCTTTAGTATCAATTCGAATATATGGAATTGTATTAGTTTTTGCTAAATTGATGTTTCTGGATGCATAGTAATTTCTTCTTAATTCTTCCTCAGAGCACCCTACTGAAGAGGAATTTTGGAGTTTCCCTGATTTTGTGTTTGTGAATTTGTTTGTTGTTGTTTATTGTTATCATCCCACATCTTTTTCCTACAATTAGTGAAAATGTGTCCTAACTTTTTGCAATAATTACACATTATACTTTGATTTCTACTTGCGAAGTTTGTTGTATTGGTAGTTCTTGGTTCTTGAAAAAAATTTCGTTGTTGATTTTGGAAAAAATTTTGTTGTTGATTTTGTCTTTGATTTTGGTATGGAGTTCGAAATTGATTTTGTGGTATGTTTCTAAAATGATTTTGTGATGTGTTTCTAAATTGATTTTGAAACTGATTTTGTTGAGGATTTTTGTAAAAGTTTTGACTTTGAAATCTATTAAACATTGGATTTTGATTGTTAAATCGATTCTGATTTTGGTTCGAAAAATTTTGTCGCGGTCCTGGATAAGAAGAGTTTTCTCGTCTTGGTCCTATCAATTTATTAAGTTGAAAACAGTTTACTGCAAAATGACCTTTCTTTCCACAAACTAAACAAGTTATTATATTATCTTGAGCGATATTAATTTTTGTTGTTTTAGCAAAGTCTTTATTATTTTTAAGATGAGAATTATATTCAGTATTATGCTCACTTTTTCTTAGTTCGCGGTGTAATAACAATCTTCTTTCTATTTCTACTGCTTTATTAACTATCTCTTGAAATGTATCTGCTGTTCCAACTCGTATTTCAATTTCTGGTCTAAGTCCTCGCGAAAAACAATCAACACTTGTTTTATCTAAACTTGCTTTAAATGGTTCATCTACTCTATTTTCATTGCTAATCCTATGCGCGTCTAATATTCTTTCTGCTGCTTCTGCGATTCTTGACCCATAAGAAATTACATTTTCGTGTTCCCACATATATATTGCTCCTAGTTCTCCTTGTAACTGATATACAGATTTTGCTGGCGTGTAAATTTGTTTTAACCTTTCTGTTAACTGTTCTACTGTATTAAAATTATTTCCTATTATAATTCTTCTTGCTTCACCCGAAATTCGACTCCTAATTAATTTTACTAAATTTGTTTGTACTTGTGCATTATCAGGAAGCATAGATTTTGCTTCTAAACAACTTTCAATAAATACAGATAGTGGTATGTTTTTTCCGTCAAACATTGGTATTGTTTCTAAAGCGTCGCGTAATGACACTTGCTGATTATTTGGAAGAGCCATGTTTTCTTCAAAGTTGTTACTATCTCTAGTGTTATTGAGAGAATTATTTTCAAAGTTATCGTTTGTTTCAATTTCGTCAGTTAAAGTTTTGTTTGAATTTTGTTCAACTAAGGTTTTTTCTGTAATGGTATTTTCACTATCGTTACTGTCACTGTCGAAAGAATTATCGTCAGTATCAAAAAGTTGAGAATTAATATAGCCTGAGTCAAACTGTTCCTTTATTTCTAAGGGATTAGGGTTTTCTTTAGAATATCTGGGTGTACTTGTCAATGGTTTTGTTTTATAATTAGGAATTCCCGAATTCAATTCTAAATCTGGATTATTTTTTATTTGAGAACGAGTTAAATGTGAGGAATCGGTAGTATTTTTATTCGAAGAAGACATTAAAAAATGTCATATTATCAAAATTTATAATATACGTAATAATTGTAAAATTGTCAATCCTTTCTCTTTAATATAAAATACACTTCTCTTTTGTGGTTAATTATTTTTATATTGCTTCAGTATAATAAAATATATTCAAACATTTAATAATAATAACAAATCACAATTAAATGAACAAAACAAATTTTGTTTTAGCACAATTAAATATCAAAAATGATTCAAATACAAGACAAAAAATTCCATAAGTCTAGAGGACTCGAACCTCTATTCAGTAATATAACACAGGATTTAATTTGATGAATGCACCTTGCAACTTTAATAATTATAAGTCAAGAGGACTCGGACCTCTATTTATTAATATTAATACAGAATTAAACCAATAAATGCACCGTGCGACTTGAAAAAGTTAAGTGGACTCGAACCTCTATTCATCAATACCAATTTATGATGTATGTTTATGAATGCACCTTGCGACTTAAATCTTGTATTATATTATCAATTAGCATAAAATGTACTAAATTAAATAATAAAATCGATTTTCCTTATTAAATGTTACTGATTATTTTTTTTTTAATGTATGTTGATACTATTTGTTATTATTATTTATTACTAAAAAAATTTTTCCTTTTTTTAACAATTGGTACACTCATTGATTTATTTTATTTAATTATTTATTAATTTAAAAATTATATTCATTAAAATTTTCGAATTTTATTAAAAATTTGACAAAATAATGGCTGATCGACTTTATAATTTTCCCGGGCCGATGCACCAAAATTTAAAAGGGCTTCTGTTACGTCAAAAATAACAAGAAACCTTTTTAAATATTCCTAACGTTCCTCGTTTTAAATTAGTTTCATAAATGAATCTAATTTGGGATGAGGATAAGTCAATGAGCCTACTAAATATACTGAGAGAATAATTTATTTAAAAACCAACAAGAAAGAAAAGAATTGACGAAATACAATGAGTATAATTGAGTTTAGAAAATCTTACTTTTAAAGAATAACGATTACTGGTGTAGTATGAACTGGTGGTTATATCTGGTTGTCCGATCTCCAATGGTGTTGAGGGCTAGACGCAATGGGGCCTGTGACAGTTGTCCTTTATGGTTGAGTGTTGATCCTCTTGTTTACACTAATGAGATAGTGTATTGTATTTTGAAAATATCTGCTTTCTTCCAGATAGTTGTCGCCTCTTGAGCAAATTTCGATGCTTTGAAATTTGTTATACTTCGATATAAGATTTGTTGAACTTGGAACTGCGTTTCAATATTAGACTTTCGTTGATACTTGGGTTTATTTCCAATTTAATATATTTTTGGAAATTATTAAGTTGTACTTTAAATCACTGAGGGCCAGTTTCACCAAACTAGTTCAAGCACTGAACTCGTTCAAAGTATGAGTTGAACGAGATCAAGTCTCTGCGTACGTTTCACCATCTACTTAACCACGTTCAACTCGGTTGAACTAAGTTTATATTTTAATCGCTGAATTTTGTCGGTTTAAGCAGAGTTGACCGCGTTCAACTTGCCGAACTCTCCCGAAGCGCAGTGCGAACTTTTACGATTTGTTGATTTTCTTAAGGGACTACTACCTATATATAAAAAATTAATTAACATTCAGTGTATTATTTACTTAACAAAATAAGTGGAATCATTATATATACAAAGCATTCTATCCCAAACTGACCCACTATCAAAACAATATTGCATGTAGATGCTTTGTTTTAACAGATTTAACTTTATTAAAAGTAAATTAAATTAAAAAAATATAAAGAAAGAAGGATTTTCAAAAAAGAAAAATTAATCTGACAAATGTTTAGAAATATTCATATAAAAGCCATTACAAATTTTAAATGGTCATTTAATTGACATTCGTATTGAAATTTACAAATCTGATCTACTACACCACAATCACAAAATATGTATGTACTATTATGTTATTAAATTAAGAAAATATAAAAAAGGACTTTAAAAAAAAGTTTGGCTCTCTCTGTCTAATTTTGCTTTCAACAAAAAATTTATATTTTGTAATTTTTGAAATAACTTTTTTCTTTATTAAAATTTTAATTTACTCTTGTCAAAATTGTATTTCTGACATTAAAAAGGAATCGATTCATGTATATAAAGTATATATTTTATCAATATTTATAAAATTAATCGGACGATATTTTTATTTTTAACAAAAAATTCAAATTTTGTATTTTTTAAAATACTTTTAAATAATTATTCTAGAATAAGAAATTAAGCAATTAGTATATATTATATTGTGGAAGCTAAATGATCATGAAAAGAACAACTTGTTTTTTACTCCACTACTCATTTTTTATTAAGGTTTTAATTTAAAATAATAGATATTAAGCTCAAAAGAACCTATGCGACATTTATATTTTAGGTTAGTTCAGTTGTTTATTTACATTCCGTGGTTAGATTTAAGCGCCATAACCACTAGGAAATTCTAGGGAATGTAGATTAACTAAACGCGTTCATTTTAAACTGGGATTAGGCTGGTGAAACGCACTAGCGGTTAACTCTGACGATCAAGATTTGAACGAGTTCAGTTGAACCAAGCTTAACCGCCAGTTGGTGAAACTGGCCCTGATTCGAACTTCGTTTCAAAAATAAAACTTGAAGATGTGATTCACTCGTTGATGATATACTCTTTACACTAGAGCAATACTAGATCGATGTGTACAGGTTGATTCCCAAAAAATTACTCTCTGTACTGAAGATGTTGTGAGGTTGGCTTTCAAAATATTACTCTCTGTCTGAATGAAACTGCTTGCCCTTTTTATATTAAATTTTCATAACTGTAATGATGCCGAAAAATTGTACACGTGCTAAAATTTGTTTCTCCTTGTGCTAGTTAATAGCGAAAGAATTTCTCTATGCGTTGTTGATATTTCCTCCGGGAGATTGTACGTATCGCCCTTTCGTTAAGTTTCTCGGCGTTTGTTGTTCACCTAAACTTCTCGGGGTTTGCTGCTTTTACTTTCTTTCGTCCGGCCTACGTTTTTAGAAGGTTGTCGAATTGTCGCTTCATCGTTATTCTTTTTTACATGAGTAATAGTATTACTTTCCTTTCTTGGATTGTTACAGTTTCAAAATACATAGTGTACATTTGTATAGTAATCAATATGCAAATAATATATGACAATAGAATACAATATTAAAATAGAAAAATGTTTTAAATATAATACTAATATAGAAATTGTATAAATGATAATTACAATATTTTAATAGAGAAATATACTGAATATAATGCAATAATTAAAATATAGATTATAAGAGTTAAAAATATATAAGGTAAATACAACACACATACATTAGTAATATAATTTATAGAGTAATAGGTTACGGACGTAACACTACTAATAAATAAATTTACGATACAAAATTTATGGATTTATTTCCACTAATTTTTATTTTTATTTATTTAATAAAAAAAATATGTCCATATAAATAATTATGTATTTTTTCAGGGTATGGAAATTAATGGAGTGCCAGAATTTGTTATTGTCAATGGACGCATTTGTGTCGACGATTGTAACTTGAAGGCTGTTCATGGCTATGGAAAGTTTATAGAAACACCTGTCTATCCATCTTATGTATATGACCTCGTCAATGACAGAGAAAAAGTGAGTTTTGTAATTTTTTAAACTATTAAAAAAATTAATATTATAGTAAAAGCAATAAAATTATATTCTATTACAAAAAAAAATAATTAATAATAAGCCTAAAATAAAAATGAAGAAACGAAATATCGTAATCAATTTTAAACACTAGTGTTCAATATAGAAAAAACGTTACAATTAAAATAATTCTGCTGAAGTAAAAGTTTGTAATTTTCGAATTTAAATTGATAATTCTAATTTTTTTATTAAAAATGATTCTAGAAAATAATTGAATTAAAATCTTGAAAATAATTTTGAAGAAGGTGCAGTAGTAATTTTGATAAATTATTGAATTTTTAAAGATTAGAAATTAAACATTTTTAAAATATGAAAAAATAATAATTATGATTAAATTTTTTTTAAAGATCTATTGATGTTTCGAATAATTTTTTTATGTATTTAATCACTTTTAGAGTAAATAAATATTTAAGAATATTATATATAGGTACCTATTAATAGGGGTATTAATTAGCCTAAGCTAATTGGTCGAAAATAGTAACAAAATGAAATTTAATCAAGTCAACAAGTATATAATTGTGTTCAGCGATCGTTTTCTTATAATTTTATGTTATTTAGAACGTTATAGAATTGCTTTTGTAGTCTTAATACAATAAATAATGAAAAGTTGCATTTTGGACATTTCAGAAATAGCGGTCCTAAGTTGGCCACCACTTTTTTTCGCTTGAGTATAAGAAAGAAATGCATATTCTTTTCAATTACGCAGAAATTTTACAAATTTGATACATTTAGGAGAATAAATACTCATTATTGGGTCAACCCAATATATTTCGAATAAAGTCGTTGCGGCCTAACTTTTTAAAAAATTGATACTTTTGGAAATGAATCTGTATGATCTCCGGAAAACGAAATGAAAAGAATTAAGTTAAAATATTTATTACTTTTCTTAAAATATGAGTGTAAAGTGGAGATGGTGCGAAAAAATAGCACTTTTTTAGCAATTAGAAAATATTTAAAACAAGTTGTAAATTCAGATGTTCATTACATGAACATTTTGCTGCCTCTTCCTCTTCCTCTTTTAAATTTTATGAGAATTTATAGAGTTAAGGTAGTAGTCGCGCTGCTGGCTCTGGCCAAAAGTTTACCGGGCTGCTTACTAGAGTGGGGCAGTGAGAGTGAGAGAGACAGTTTAACTCCCTACTCTATTCGTTCGTATGAAAATTCGTATAATTTAGTTATTTTTTTAACTTTCTGTCAATATATTTATAGTTTGGTGCGGTCAAAAAATGTCATGTTTTTTCTATTCATTTGTTTCATCTAATTGAATACTTTGGTAGTTTTATTTCAAAATCTGACGATTAGTTATCATATAAATAATTATTAAACAAAATGAATACATGCATTAAGTGCTCCCTCCATGCAAAATGTATGAACTTTGAATTCATTTTTTTAAGCTTTGAAATGGTCAAAATTAATGAAATTGGTCTCATTCTGTAGATAAATACTTCAGGATAAGTATGCAAAATTTGAAAAAAATCTGACGAAAACCATTTTACGCGACTAATACCTTAATCACAATTAAAGCTAAAAAATTCGCATTTTTATCAAAAAATGAGTTATTTCCTCAAAATTATGTTGCTGTACAAGAAAATCTTACACATTTATTTATAAAATCTTATTCTTTGCACTAAGATGGATCGATTGGTATATATATAAAGTATATATTGTATTTAAATTTATATAATTAAAACCAATTATAGACAAAAAATTTGCACTTTTTAAACAAATTCTTTTTTTCTTAAAAATCATGTTGCTGTACAATAAAACATTATTTATTGAAAAATAAATCAAAAATCTTATTCTTTGCATCATGACGAATCGATTGATTAAAATAAAGTATATATATATTCTATTGAAAATTATAGAATCAATTACAATTAAAGTTGAAAAATTCACTTTTTTACTAAAAATTCTTTTGTTTATTTAGATTCATATTACTGTATAGGAGAATTTTATTCTTTTTATATTATAACGAATGAACTTTATTTTATAAACTATAGCCACACTATCCGCGCGCAAGCACGCGGGAATGTTGTATGGAACTGCTTATTTTAAACAATTTAAAAAATTTTAAAGAAATAATTATTATTACCTAACAAAGAGATTTAACTAACTAAAATTCAAATAATTTCACTCAATGGTCTCAATTTAAATAGAATTTACATTACTAGACTTAAACTATGGATAGAACAATTCCAATTAGTATCTGGGTCATCTTTTGCATTGCTTATTTTATAAACCCATTTTAATTTAAATACATTTTTAAGAAATAATAATTATTACACACTGAAAAAAGTTTTACTTGAAATAGCGATAAGTTTCTCTAGAATAACGAAAGTATTAATTGAAGCACTGAAAAATTTCGCTACTAAAGTGAAATCTGTAGTTTATCCAGCTAAATATTTTTTGCCGTGCATAACGAAAAAAGAATTAAATTAACATCAGATTTTCTAAATTAAAAAAACGAATTCAAATAGAAATTAATCATTTTAAAACTTAATCAAATTCACCCCAGAAATCACTGAATTCGATAATTTAGAAGAAAGTCAGACAAAAGCAGGGTTCCTACAGAATCTGGAAATCATGGAAATGGTATGGAAATTTTAAAGGCTTCTGGAAATCAGGGAAATAATGGAAAAGGCCTGAAATTTTTAAAAGTTTCTAAATTTTTCAGTTTTCCATTTTTTCTCTTGAATAGAAATTCAAATAATAATAAAGCTAAATCCCATAAAAGAGAGGAAAAAATGTTGAATTTTAAGAAATTCGGATTTTTGAATTTTTGATAATTTTCGATAATTTTAGATTTTTTACCAAAGAGTCAAGGCTATTTAATAAGTAAAGTATTTTTAAGAGCACAAAAATAATGAAGCTAAATCTCATAAAAGAGAGGAAAAAATGTTGAATTTTAAGAAATTCAGTTTTTTGAATTTTTGATAATTTATGATAATTTTAGATTTTTTACCAAAGAGTCGAGGCTATTTAATAAGTAAAGTATTTTCCAAGAGCACAAAAATAATGAAGCTAAATCTCATAAAAGAGAGGAAAAAATGTTGAATTTTAAGAAATTCAGTTTTTTGAATTTTTGATAATTTCACTGAGAAAACTGGAGTATTGGACTAAACATCTGGAGGGACAAATCGTTGATATTTGAGAGTTAGCTATTGGATAACAATCTAAATGTTCAAATACACCATTGACAGATATTCGTGCCATTTCTCTTGGAGGGAAAATGAGTTTATAACAGAGGGACAAATTAACCATCTTGAGAAATCCCTTCCTTATCCGGCGCGAAATGAATAAATATGGCAACCTAACCCCTAAATTAAATACATAAAATCCCAGGCGGCACACTTATCAATTTAGTAACTTTAAGTTACCGTTTTCAAGTTAACTTTTTGGTAATAGAAATTGTTAGCAAGAGCTTAACGAATTTGAATACTAAAAAAGATATCTTTGGAAAGTTCAAATATTGTTATCAAAATTTTGTTAATAATTTGAGACATTACACACTTCAACAAAATGTTATTATAAATATATTTACAAATTGTCAACAATTTAAGGTTATCTATAAGATAACATGTTAAAGTTGACATTTTTGCATAATAAAATTGTAATGGAAAAGGTAACATTCTACAATTACTGTTTGTTAACAATGTCATGATAATATTTTGTTAACTATTTTCAGTTAATTTAATGATATATGCAAATAGTTAACAAAAATACAAAAAATAATTCCGGTCGCGTTTATAACCTCTACAGCATAAATGCGCGTATTGTGCAAATGACTTGGCTCCTCGCTTGGATACACATGTCCATGTGATGTGATAGATGTTTAATTGCGGTTTAATTCAATAAAACTTTTGCATATGTGATACAAATAATTATGTTTATATTAATAAAAAATAAATTGTTCGAAATTGTCGCCTACTTTCCCCCTTTCATGGATTTTAAAAAGTATTCATTTTACGTGATGCTTTTCATTGAAAGGAACCTTACGCGACAAAAAATTACAGAATAAATTTTAAGGAAAGCTTTTGCTTTGATTTAAGATTCATGTTTATAATTATTTGAAGTCATTATAATAATTATTTTAAATATATAAAATAATTCATAAAAATTTTATTGACTTCAAATAAATTATAAACATGAATCTTAAATCAAAGCAAAAGCTTTCCTTAAAATTTATTCTGTAATTTTTTGTCGTGAAGGTTCTCTTTCAGCGGGAAGCGTCACATATATTACTATCAAATAGATTAAAAATATGATAAATAAAAGCCATCAACTGTATAACTTTTCTCGTTCTTTTTGTTAATAAATAAGTTAAACAAAAGTTAACTTTTTAGTAATATTTTTGAACTAATATAGTTGCTGATTTGATAACATTAATAAGCTATCTATTTGATATCTTTTTGAGAACTTACAAAGTTATCAAAACGTTAACATTTATTTTCCATAAATGTGACATTTTTGGCCAGACATAGGAGCCATAATAGGTATACAAATTTCATTACAAAAAGATGACATTTTTACAACCCAAGATGTTAACAGTTAACTTTCTAGGTTAACTTTTCGATGCCTTTTAGTTCACCTCGTGCCGCCTGGGATGTCAGAAAAATAATTTCGCGCGCATCAGATCGTACACATTTTCTGCGCAACTTTTAACCCTCAGATATAATGGGAGAGAATATACAAGTAGATTTCCATTATCAATTCAAAATTTATTTTAGAAGGACTATTTAATTCTCTTCATAAGCAAAGGAAACATACACTTTTTGAACCTCCGAATTTGACACTCCAGTTTTCTCAGTGTTATGATAATTTTAGATTTTTTACCAAAGAGTCGAGGCTATTTAATAAGTAAAGTATTTTCCAAGAGCACAAAAATAATGAAGCTAAATCTTATAAAAGAGAGGAAAAAATGTTGAATTTTAAGAAATTCGGATTTTTGAATTTTTGATAATTTTCGATAATTTTAGATTTTTTACCAAAGAGTCGAGACTATTAAATAAGTAAAGTATTTCTCAAGAGCACAAAAATAATGAAGTTAAATTCCATAAAAGAGAAGAAAAAATGTTGAATTTTAAGAAATTCGGATTTTTGAATTTTTGATAATTTTCGATAATTTTAGATTTTTTACCAAAGGGTGGAGACTATTAAATAAGTAAAGTCTTTTTAAAGGAATCCTGAAAAGAAAGTTCTATTTTGAATTTCTAAAATTTAATGTCAAATTTAACGCATTAGAAACGAATTACAAGTGAATCCGATAAATTTTGTTAAAATGCTATTACTGCTGTTAACGGCGTTGGAGGTCGGGAACTGTCAAGTGTTGCCAACCCACTCTCCCCCACTGTCCAGTATGTTTCGTGTAATTTTCCACTTTGATCACTTTTTAAAAAAAAACAAAGAACTTAATCAAAAAAAGGGCTCTTTACCCTAAAATAAAATTAAATAAAGAATTAGTAAAAATTTACTTTGTCTCGATACGATGTTTCTACGAGCCACAATATGGTTATTACGATGACAATTTATAGATGTAGTTGGCTTGATATGGGGAAAAAATGGCCGCACAACAGAAGGTGGAGTAAGGCGGGGTTGCCTACGTAAAGGCATAACGGTATCATAATACAGGGCAGTAAGTTTTATTTTGTTGAAAATTATAAAAATAACGTTTTGCAGTAATAAAAACTAATATAATTAATATAAATAAATGGGGTTTTGTTTATAATAATATACATAATATAAAATATGTTGAATTGAAAAGAAAAATATGAAAAACATTTTTTTTAAATTTTGTTATTCATTAAAATAATTTTTTAAGGAGATTAAAAATAAAAATTGCCAATTAGTACCTCTAGAGGTACAATTTATTGAATTGTAATTAATAAAAATAATAAAAATGACAAATATACAGAATTTTGAAAAATTAAATTATTTATAAAAATTGAATTTTTTTGTATTATTATATGTAAAAATTAATTAATTAGTAATTGGAAAATTATATAAAATTAAAAATTATTTATTAATTAAAAAACCGTAAAAATATGTATTATTTTTTTCCTTATATATTGGTTACATTATTAGTAATCATGTTTTCTAGTCTATAAAAATTTATTTATTTTAATCCTTTGTATAAAAATAATTAATGTAATTATGTTTTTTTATTCCTCAATTATATAAGATAATAAAAGAAATTTATCGCTAATAAATTTTCTATTCTAAAACAATAATTACTCATTCTACTATTTTAAAGCCCCTTTCAATAGGCGACCAATTTATAAGTTTATTTTTTATGTTGAAACTGTCAATTTGTATACCGAAAACAATATTGACGCTCGTTAAAAAATCGTATTATTAAAAACAAATTTTTTCTTAAATCGTTATTTCATATATAATTACAATAAAAAGCCCCCTTTTTTATAAGTTTCTGCTTTTTCTCTTTTCATTTAAATTATCCAACACTTTCAACTGCTTCATACTAAACTTTTTACTTTGACAATTTTTTATAAAATAATTTGACACTTTCTCAAAAAAGGGCTCTTTACCCTAAAATAAAATTAAATAAAGAATTAGTAAAAATTTACTTTGTCTCGATACGATGTTTCTACGAGCCACAATATGGTTATTACGATTACAATTTACAGATGTAGATGACTTGATTTGAGAAAAAAATGTCCGCACCGAAAGGTGGAGTAAGGCGGGGTTGCCTACGTAAAGGCATAACAGTATCATAAAACAAAGCAGTAAGTTTTATTTTGTTGAAAATTATAAAAATAATATTTTGCAGTTATAAAAACTAATAGAATGAATATAAATAAAGGGATTTTAGTTTATAAAAATATACATAATATAAAATATGTTAAATTAAAACGAAAAATATAAAAAAAAAAATTTTAATTTTGTTATTCATTAAAATAATTTTTTAAAATGATTAAAAATTAAAATTGCTAATTAGTACCTCTAGAGGTACAATTTAATAAATTGTATAATTAATAAAAATATTAAAAATGACAAATGTACAGAATTTAAAAAAAATTAAATTATTTCTAAAATTTATTGAATATTTTTGTATTATTTTGGAAAATTAGTTAATTAGTAATTGGAAAATTATACACGGAAAAAATAAATTCTGTAAGAATTCCTGAATTTGTTCCATAATTGAGGATTTGTGCAAAGTTCCAGAAATTTTTAGAAATTCAATGTAAGTATTTCAGAATCGTTCCGAACTAATTACGAAACGGTTTTTGTGAGACTTTCAAAATCAGCATTGTAAATAAATTCCTGGAGAAATACAGGACTGGTCTATAATATTATCGAAATTTTGTCGTAGAAATTATATTTCTTCTAAAATAGTATTTACAAGCGTCTAATCAAGGAGAACTCCAGTTTAAATTTCATAATAATTCCCGAACTTCATCGAAACAAAAGATGTGCCGACCCCGTTTCTCACAAGCGCTGAATAAAAGTAAAGTCTAGTATATAAGAGACTTCCCAGGTCCCTACAACCAGCGTGCGATTCAATGCGTCGTGTATTTGCGTTTATTTGTGTATAAATTATGTGTGCGTTAGAATATATGTAGGTAGCTATAAGTGTATTATGTATGTATGTATGTGTGTGTATCCTCCTCAACCAATCACAGTTCGCCTTGCTTGACGAATGTCGATCAAGTATATACGCGTATACACAACTTCTTTTTTTATTTTCTTTGCTACGGAATTGTTCCGGAACTATTCTGTAGCCCTTATAAGAGCTTCTTCATATATGAAGCGACCCTCTGAATTTTTCCCGAACTCATCGGAAGTTCTACCGTCCAGACTATCTGAAATACTCAGCCGCTACATTTCGTAAAAACTATCACATAAATACCGAGTTCTTACCATAAAATTCCTAAATATCTATTTTGAAAGTTCGACATTTCTTCCAAATAACAGCTCTATAATAATTACCGACTTTTGCTCATATCTTCAATTTCGGAATGAATTTAGGAACTATTTCCGAATTATTTTTTTCCGTGTATAAAATCAAAAATTAATTATTAATTACAAAATCATAAAAAGTATTAATTTTTACCTTATATATTTGTTAAATTATCTTTAATCATGTTTTCTTGTCTATAAAAATTTATTTATTTTATTCCTTTGTATCAAAATAATTAATTTAATTATGTTTTTTTATTCCTCAATTATATGAGATATTAAAAGAAATTTGGAGCTAATAAATTTTCAATTATAAAACAATAATTACTTATTCTACTATTTTAAAATCCCTTTCAATAGGCGACCAGGTCATATAAGTTTATTTCCGACATCAAAGCTGTCAATTATTTGTATAGTGCAGGGCTGATAAAAATCATGACTTTTTTAAAAAATCAAAACAATCCGATTTTTTTTTATTTAAATCATTTTTTTTAAATATTTTAAATATTTAATTATTTTATAAGTAGTTCGTTTTTAAATATTAAAAATTATAAAATTAATAATAATAGGGTGGATGGAAAATTTTATTTTAAGAATTCTCTGACATTTCCTGACTAAATTTTCGGTTTCCCTGATTAATAAATTTTTTAATTATTTAATATTCTGCATTGATAATTAAAAATTTAATAATGCTTTTTAAGTAACAATTTTATTTAGAAAGAAAAACATAAGATAATTCAAAATTGTTTGTTAAAAAAAAATTTTAATGTGTTTAAAACTTTTATTATAAAAAAAAGTTAATGAAAATTTACAATTTAAATCGTGCTCAAAAAGTTATATTTATTTATTTAAATATAAACCGCCAATGCCCGTTTATCAAATATTATACAAAAACTAAATTGACTTTTATCAAAGTTTTTTAATTTGTGGTTTTTTTCGATTTAAATTCCCTGACTTTTCCCTGAACAAAAAAATTCTCTGATTTCCAGTTATTCTGTAATTTGAGTCAAATAAACAAAACTAATAATTATTATGTTTACTTTATTATCTCTGTAATGTATTCTTTTTTATTTTTTTTTAATTCAAAACTTTAAACCAAAATACTAATTTTGCAAACTTTTCTGTTTCTAATGCATTTTGCAGTTTGATTTAAATCATGATTTTAATGACAAGATTTAAATCAAGATTAAAATCATGATTTAAATCAAGTTGATTTAAATCATTGCAGCCCTACTATACTATAGTGAAAATAATATTGACGCTCGTAGAAACATCGTATATTATTACAAACAGATTTTTACTTAAATCCTTATTTCATATTATATAGAATTTTAATAAAGAGTCCTTTTCTCTATAAGTATCTGCTTTTATTCTTTCTTTTTAAATTATCCAACACTTTCGACTGATTTTTATGAAACTTTTTACTTTGTCAATTTTTAAAAAATAATTTGACACTTTCTCAAAAAAAGAGCTCTTTACCGTAAAGCGAAAATAAATAAAGAATTACCTAATTAAAATTTATTTTGTTTCGATATGATGTTTTTATAAGCCACAATCTTATTTCCACCATAAAAATTGAGAGCTGAATGTGACTTGTGGAAGAAAGTGTCCAGAAATTTTGTGAAGGTTGCCTACGTAAAAGACTAACAACATCAAAAAACTAGGAATTAGTAATTCAATTTGTCAAGTAATTTAAAAGATATTTTGTAATAATGAAAGTTAAATATAAGAAACATAAATAAAGGGATTCTTATTTATGAGAAATGCACATAATATAAACATGTCAAATTAAAAAAAAAAGATTTTGATAAATTTTTTATTTTTTCAATTTTGATATATTTATTAAAATAATTTTTTAAAATGATTGAAAATTAAAATTGCTAAATATTTTCTTTTAAGGTACAATTTATTAATTTGTAATTAATAAAAAATTTCGGAAAATTACATTTATTGTATTTTTACATTCTCATAAAAAATGAGAAAGTCTTGGATTTGTGCGATGTTAAGAAATTTCTAATTTTTATAAATCTTCATTTTTTATGACCCCCTGATGAAACGAAATTCACTTCCGATGAAATTTTCAAAATTTTGTATTTTTTACAATTTTCAAAAAAATATTTTAACTAATTTTTTTCTTAAATTTTGTACAAAAACAAACAAATTTTCCCTTGGACACTTTTTTGTAAAAAAAAAAATTGTTAACCGCTTTATGAAAAAAATCAAAGTTGCTCATTTCAAAGAGTACTAAAAGAAAAAAAAGTTTAAAAAAAATTTGAGATGCAAAAGCAAAATAATTTCCGATTTGGCCTGGAATGACCCACATACAACTCACAGTGGGCCAGGATCGTCGATTTTTGGCCAAAAATAATTATTTAAAAAAAAACAAGATATTTACGAATAACAAGTATGATACCTACAGTTTTTGGGGCGCTGATTACGAATCTGAAGTCGGATTTCAAAAATTCAAAATGGCGGATCCAATATGGCGGACATAAATTTTTTTATATGAATCAATTTTAATGAAGCATAAGTATCTAAAGGTTTTTTGGGTCGCTGATTACGAATCTGAAGTCAGATTTCAAAAATTCAAAATGGCGGATCCAATATGGCGGACATAAAAATTTTAAAATCAATAAATTTGAATTAAACATAGGTATCTATGGGTTTTTTGGGTCGCTGATTACGAATCTGATATCAGATTTTAAAAATTTAAAATGGGGGATCCAAAACAGCGGACACACAATTTTTAAAATTAATTAATTTTTTATGAAACTTTGTATCTAGGGGTTTTTTAGGTCACTGATTACGAATCTGATGTAAGAATTTAAGTGGATTTTAGATTGGATGAGATTCGCCTTCAATTTGTTGCTTGGGAGTTCTTAAGTTTGGTGATTACAAAACTAGTGTCTATAAAATTCAGAAAATAAAAATTTTCCGAAATTTTTTATTAATTACAAATTAATAAATTGTACCTTAAAAGAAAATATTTAGCAATTTTAATTTTCAATCATTTTAAAAAATTATTTTAATAAATATATCAAAATTGAAAAAATAAAAAATTTATCAAAATCTTTTTTTTTTTAATTTGACATGTTTATATTATGTGCATTTCTCATAAATAAGAATCCCTTTATTTATGTTTCTTATATTTAACTTTCATTATTACAAAATATCTTTTAAATTACTTGACAAATTGAATTACTAATTCCTAGTTTTTTGATGTTGTTAGTCTTTTACGTAGGCAACCTTCACAAAATTTCTGGACACTTTCTTCCACAAGTCACATTCAGCTCTCAATTTTTATGGTGGAAATAAGATTGTGGCTTATAAAAACATCATATCGAAACAAAATAAATTTTAATTAGGTAATTCTTTATTTATTTTCGCTTTACGGTAAAGAGCTCTTTTTTTGAGAAAGTGTCAAATTATTTTTTAAAAATTGACAAAGTAAAAAGTTTCATAAAAATCAGTCGAAAGTGTTGGATAATTTAAAAAGAAAGAATAAAAGCAGATACTTATAGAGAAAAGGACTCTTTATTAAAATTCTATATAATATGAAATAAGGATTTAAGTAAAAATCTGTTTGTAATAATATACGATGTTTCTACGAGCGTCAATATTATTTTCACTATAGTATAGTAGGGCTGCAATGATTTAAATCAACTTGATTTAAATCATGATTTTAATCTTGATTTAAATCTTGTCATTAAAATCATGATTTAAATCAAACTGCAAAATGCATTAGAAACAGAAAAGTTTGCAAAATTAGTATTTTGGTTTAAAGTTTTGAATTAAAAAAAAATAAAAAAGAATACATTACAGAGATAATAAAGTAAACATAATAATTATTAGTTTTGTTTATTTGACTCAAATTACAGAATAACTGGAAATCAGAGAATTTTTTTGTTCAGGGAAAAGTCAGGGAATTTAAATCGAAAAAAACCACAAATTAAAAAACTTTGATAAAAGTCAATTTAGTTTTTGTATAATATTTGATAAACGGGCATTGGCGGTTTATATTTAAATAAATAAATATAACTTTTTGAGCACGATTTAAATTGTAAATTTTCATTAACTTTTTTTTATAATAAAAGTTTTAAACACATTAAAATTTTTTTTTAACAAACAATTTTGAATTATCTTATGTTTTTCTTTCTAAATAAAATTGTTACTTAAAAAGCATTATTAAATTTTTAATTATCAATGCAGAATATTAAATAATTAAAAAATTTATTAATCAGGGAAACCGAAAATTTAGTCAGGAAATGTCAGAGAATTCTTAAAATAAAATTTTCCATCCACCCTATTATTATTAATTTTATAATTTTTAATATTTAAAAACGAACTACTTATAAAATAATTAAATATTTAAAATATTTAAAAAAAATGATTTAAATAAAAAAAAATCGGATTGTTTTGATTTTTTAAAAAAGTCATGATTTTTATCAGCCCTGCACTATACAAATAATTGACAGCTTTGATGTCGGAAATAAACTTATATGACCTGGTCGCCTATTGAAAGGGATTTTAAAATAGTAGAATAAGTAATTATTGTTTTATAATTGAAAATTTATTAGCTCCAAATTTCTTTTAATATCTCATATAATTGAGGAATAAAAAAACATAATTAAATTAATTATTTTGATACAAAGGAATAAAATAAATAAATTTTTATAGACAAGAAAACATGATTAAAGATAATTTAACAAATATATAAGGTAAAAATTAATACTTTTTATGATTTTGTAATTAATAATTAATTTTTGATTTTATACACGGAAAAAAATAATTCGGAAATAGTTCCTAAATTCATTCCGAAATTGAAGATATGAGCAAAAGTCGGTAATTATTATAGAGCTGTTATTTGGAAGAAATGTCGAACTTTCAAAATAGATATTTAGGAATTTTATGGTAAGAACTCGGTATTTATGTGATAGTTTTTACGAAATGTAGCGGCTGAGTATTTCAGATAGTCTGGACGGTAGAACTTCCGATGAGTTCGGGAAAAATTCAGAGGGTCGCTTCATATATGAAGAAGCTCTTATAAGGGCTACAGAATAGTTCCGGAACAATTCCGTAGCAAAGAAAATAAAAAAAGAAGTTGTGTATACGCGTATATACTTGATCGACATTCGTCAAGCAAGGCGAACTGTGATTGGTTGAGGAGGATACACACACATACATACATACATAATACACTTATAGCTACCTACATATATTCTAACGCACACATAATTTATACACAAATAAACGCAAATACACGACGCATTGAATCGCACGCTGGTTGTAGGGACCTGGGAAGTCTCTTATATACTAGACTTTACTTTTATTCAGCGCTTGTGAGAAACGGGGTCGGCACATCTTTTGTTTCGATGAAGTTCGGGAATTATTATGAAATTTAAACTGGAGTTCTCCTTGATTAGACGCTTGTAAATACTATTTTAGAAGAAATATAATTTCTACGACAAAATTTCGATAATATTATAGACCAGTCCTGTATTTCTCCAGGAATTTATTTACAATGCTGATTTTGAAAGTCTCACAAAAACCGTTTCGTAATTAGTTCGGAACGATTCTGAAATACTTACATTGAATTTCTAAAAATTTCTGGAACTTTGCACAAATCCTCAATTATGGAACAAATTCAGGAATTCTTACAGAATTTATTTTTTCCGTGTATAATTTTCCAATTACTAATTAACTAATTTTCCAAAATAATACAAAAATATTCAATAAATTTTAGAAATAATTTAATTTTTTTTAAATTCTGTACATTTGTCATTTTTAATATTTTTATTAATTATACAATTTATTAAATTGTACCTCTAGAGGTACTAATTAGCAATTTTAATTTTTAATCATTTTAAAAAATTATTTTAATGAATAACAAAATTAAAATTTTTTTTTTTATATTTTTCGTTTTAATTTAACATATTTTATATTATGTATATTTTTATAAACTAAAATCCCTTTATTTATATTCATTCTATTAGTTTTTATAACTGCAAAATATTATTTTTATAATTTTCAACAAAATAAAACTTACTGCTTTGTTTTATGATACTGTTATGCCTTTACGTAGGCAACCCCGCCTTACTCCACCTTTCGGTGCGGACATTTTTTTCTCAAATCAAGTCATCTACATCTGTAAATTGTAATCGTAATAACCATATTGTGGCTCGTAGAAACATCGTATCGAGACAAAGTAAATTTTTACTAATTCTTTATTTAATTTTATTTTAGGGTAAAGAGCCCTTTTTTGAGAAAGTGTCAAATTATTTTATAAAAAATTGTCAAAGTAAAAAGTTTAGTATGAAGCAGTTGAAAGTGTTGGATAATTTAAATGAAAAGAGAAAAAGCAGAAACTTATAAAAAAGGGGGCTTTTTATTGTAATTATATATGAAATAACGATTTAAGAAAAAATTTGTTTTTAATAATACGATTTTTTAACGAGCGTCAATATTGTTTTCGGTATACAAATTGACAGTTTCAACATAAAAAATAAACTTATAAATTGGTCGCCTATTGAAAGGGGCTTTAAAATAGTAGAATGAGTAATTATTGTTTTAGAATAGAAAATTTATTAGCGATAAATTTCTTTTATTATCTTATATAATTGAGGAATAAAAAAACATAATTACATTAATTATTTTTATACAAAGGATTAAAATAAATAAATTTTTATAGACTAGAAAACATGATTACTAATAATGTAACCAATATATAAGGAAAAAAATAATACATATTTTTACGGTTTTTTAATTAATAAATAATTTTTAATTTTATATAATTTTCCAATTACTAATTAATTAATTTTTACATATAATAATACAAAAAAATTCAATTTTTATAAATAATTTAATTTTTCAAAATTCTGTATATTTGTCATTTTTATTATTTTTATTAATTACAATTCAATAAATTGTACCTCTAGAGGTACTAATTGGCAATTTTTATTTTTAATCTCCTTAAAAAATTATTTTAATGAATAACAAAATTTAAAAAAAATGTTTTTCATATTTTTCTTTTCAATTCAACATATTTTATATTATGTATATTATTATAAACAAAACCCCATTTATTTATATTAATTATATTAGTTTTTATTACTGCAAAACGTTATTTTTATAATTTTCAACAAAATAAAACTTACTGCCCTGTATTATGATACCGTTATGCCTTTACGTAGGCAACCCCGCCTTACTCCACCTTCTGTTGTGCGGCCATTTTTTCCCCATATCAAGCCAACTACATCTATAAATTGTCATCGTAATAACCATATTGTGGCTCGTAGAAACATCGTATCGAGACAAAGTAAATTTTTACTAATTCTTTATTTAATTTTATTTTAGGGTAAAGAGCCCTTTTTTTGATTAAGTTCTTTGTTTTTTTTTAAAAAGTGATCAAAGTGGAAAATTACACGAAACATACTGGACAGTGGGGGAGAGTGGGTTGGCAACACTTGACAGTTCCCGACCTCCAACGCCGTTAAACTTTCTTGTTGTACGAAGAAAATTGAATATCGCAAAAATTGTTACATATTTTATACTTTTATTTACAAAATAATTTAAAAATTAAAAATAATTTTGATAACGAAACTTTTAATTATTCTAAAAATTAAAATAATAATTATTCATTAAGCTTTTTAAACAAAGAATTCCGTATCTTTCGAATCTAACATAACTGCAAAATATTAAATTAATTGAAAATGATAAAGTTAAACAACTTTTAATTCTAATTTCTTTGGAAAACAAAAAATCTGTAGTAAAAATACTAATTATAACTTGCATTAATTATTTAACCCTCCATCACACACCTACCCTGGCGGGTTGGGCTACCGTAAATCTACCCAATAAGTTATGGTAGATTTAAGGTAGGTTTTGGGTAGACTTAAAAAATTGCTATTATTCAATGAAATATTGTAAAATAAATTATTGGGAATAATAAAGTAACATTTATAGATTAAATTTTTGAATTATATTATGTAAATTGAACAATTATAAATAAATTATTGATATGTAAAAGTGACAAAGTAGTTTCCAGTGAATATAGTGGGTTTCAAATAGTATATTTAGTGAATAATGAAAAGAAAAAATTAGGAAAACTTATTTAATTTAACTAAAGTGATCATTACAGCATTTATTTATTACACATTTAGGGCAAATTAATGTTTACTTATTGAATAATTAATGTTTAAAGTTGGAGATGTCAGTTCTACTGTGAGATGTATGCGTGTGTGTGTAAAGCGATGATAATATTATACTACTTGATATATCGCCGCGCATTTGTCACGACAGATGGCGGGACTGACATTCGAACTCCTCTGTTTTATCCACATTCAAAACAAGAAATAGGAAAACCAACTTTCCAAGATGAATTTTATTTAAAGCAATTCTAAAAATTGTATATTGAAATTAACCTTTTTTTAATTTAATAAATTTCAATGACAATTATTAGAGTATATTTAATAAAATATAAAAAATAAAAAAGCAGAAAATAAATAATTATACTAAGAAAGATAAAATATGCAATTTTTTCCCATTTTTCTAAAATTAATAGAAAATTTACTTTTTAGACCAATTAAAATGAGATTCTAACTCCTCCTACATTAAAAAAGCAATTTCTTATTTGTTGGTTCAACATTACAAAAAGGGAGTGAATATTTAATTTTTAAAAAGTTACATTTAGTCTTAACCCATTAAGAAAAAAAGATATCTGCGGCCAATAAAAATAAACTCCTCCTATTTTAAAAATGCAATTTTTGATTTGTTAGTTGAGTGAAATTAATATTTGAAAAATAAAACATATATAATACCAACCTTCAAAGAAAAATGGATGATTTAGACCAATAAAAATAATAAACATCAAACTCCTCCCACTTTCAAAATCAATTTTTCTATTTGTTGGTTGAGTTAAACAAAATGAAGAAAAAATTAATATTTAAAAAATAAATCATATAAATCCAACCCCCAAAAGGAAAAATGGATGATTTAGACCAATTAAAATAAAATTTAAACTCCTCCTTCTTAAAGAAACCTTTTTTTCTATTTGTTGCTTCAATAAATCAAAATGGAGAAAATATTAATATTTAAAAAATATGAAATTTAGTTCCAACCCCCAAAAGATAAAATGGTTGTTTAAGACCCATTAAATTAAAATTTAAACTCCTCCCTCTTAAGGTATTTGTCGCGCGACTGGTCACTCTCAAAAGTTTGTATCCGTTGACTGTACTTATGAAACGATTATGAATGCGAGTTTCCGAAAAACTTTTGCGGACGTACAGTTTGACACACAGATGTTCTTAAAGTATATTCATAACCTCTCGCATGAAAAACGATCGTGGCAACGTCGCAAGTTTGGCGTATGGCCGTCTTTAAAATTTCGCGCCAAAAGTAGCAGACAAGCTGTAGTATTTAACAAGCGCTATTGCCACGTTTACGAATTCACCTGTCATTTACAGTAAATGTTAAAATAATTTTTCAAGTTTGATGTTAAATATCTTTTAAACAAGACGGTGAAAAATTTTCATTTTGTTTATAAAAGTTCATTTTGGTTCAATAAATAAAACTTTAGTTTTTCTAAAAAATCTGTCGATTAGTATAAGTGCAAAAATTAAAAATCTGTGGTTTTCATATGGTTTTCCTATACCTTACATGTTAAAAATCGAAACTTTGATTTCATTTTTTGAGACTTACAGACGGTCAATTTTATTTTAATAGAGGTCTATTAAAATAAGGTTATTTTGTAGATAAATATCCAAAGAATAATTATGTGAAATTTAAAAAAATTCTGTCGAAAACGAATTTACGCGACAAATACCTTAATAAAAACTATTTTTTATTCGTGGGTTCAATAGAACAAAATGGAGAAAAAATTAAACTTTAAAAAATATAAGTCTTAACCCCTCACGAAAAAAAATGCTATTAGCCAATAAAAAAATCAAACTCCTCCTATATTTTTATTCATTGGTTCAGTTAAACAAAATGGAGAAAAATTTATTATTTAAGAAATAAAACATAATTCCAACCCCTAAAAAAAAAAATGAATGTTCTAGACCAAGTAAAATAAAATTTAAACTCCTCCTTAGTAATCAAAGCTTTTTTTCTATTTGTTGGTTGAGCTAAGCAAAATGGAGAAAAAATTAAATAATTTAATTTAAAAAATACTATTCCAACCCCCCAAAAAATAAATGTTCTAGATCAATTAAAATATAATTTTAACTCCTCCTTCTTAAAGAAACCTTTTTTTCTATTTGTTGCTTCAATAAAACAAAATGGAGAAAATATTGAACTTTAAAAAATATAAAATTTAGTCTCAAGCCCTCACGAAAAATAGACTGCTATTAGCCAATAAAGAAAATCGAACTCCTCCTACCGATATATTTATTTATGGGTTCAGTTAAACAAAATGGAGAAAAATTGATATTTAAAAAGTAAATCATATAATTCCAACCCCCAAAAAGAAAAATGAATGATATAGACCAATTAAAATAAAATTTAAACTCCTCCTTCTTAAAGAAACCTTTTTTTCTATTTGTTGGTTGAGTTGAACAAAATGGAGAAAAAATTAATATTTAAGAAATAAAACATATAATTTCAACCCCCAAAAGAAAAAATGGATGTTTCAGACCAATTAAAATAAAATTTAAACTCCTCCTTCTTAAAGAAGGAGAGTTCTTCAATAAAACAGAAATATATGATTTATTTTTTAAATATTACTTTTTTCTCCATTTTGATTTATTGAAGCAACAAATAGAAAAAAAGGTTTCTTTAAGAAGGAGGAGTTTAAATTTTATTTTAATTGGTCTAAATCATCCATTTTTCCTTTTGGGGGTTGGATTTATATGATTTATTTTTTAAATATTAATTTTTTCTTCATTTTGTTTAACTCAACCAACAAATAGAAAAATTGATTTTGAAAGTGGGAGGAGTTTGATGTTTATTATTTTTATTGGTCTAAATCATCCATTTTTCTTTGAAGGTTGGTATTATATATGTTTTATTTTTCAAATATTAATTTCACTCAACTAACAAATCAAAAATTGCATTTTTAAAATAGGAGGAGTTTATTTTTATTGGCCGCAGATATCTTTTTTTCTTAATGGGTTAAGACTAAATGTAACTTTTTAAAAATTAAATATTCACTCCCTTTTTGTAATGTTGAACCAACAAATAAGAAATTGCTTTTTTAATGTAGGAGGAGTTAGAATCTCATTTTAATTGGTCTAAAAAGTAAATTTTCTATTAATTTTAGAAAAATGGGAAAAAATTGCATATTTTATCTTTCTTAGTATAATTATTTATTTTCTGCTTTTTTATTTTTTATATTTTATTAAATATACTCTAATAATTGTCATTGAAATTTATTAAATTAAAAAAAGGTTAATTTCAATATACAATTTTTAGAATTGCTTTAAATAAAATTCATCTTGGAAAGTTGGTTTTCCTATTTCTTGTTTTGAATGTGGATAAAACAGAGGAGTTCGAATGTCAGTCCCGCCATCTGTCGTGACAAATGCGCGGCGATATATCAAGTAGTATATTATCATCGCTTTACACACACACGCATACATCTCACAGTAGAACTGACATCTCCAACTTTAAACATTAATTATTCAATAAGTAAACATTAATTTGCCCTAAATGTGTAATAAATAAATGCTGTAATGATCACTTTAGTTAAATTAAATAAGTTTTCCTAATTTTTTCTTTTCATTATTCACTAAATATACTATTTGAAACCCACTATATTCACTGGAAACTACTTTGTCACTTTTACATATCAATAATTTATTTATAATTGTTCAATTTACATAATATAATTCAAAAATTTAATCTATAAATGTTACTTTATTATTCCCAATAATTTATTTTACAATATTTCATTGAATAATAGCAATTTTTTAAGTCTACCCAAAACCTACCTTAAATCTACCATAACTTGGGTAGATTTACGGTAGCCCAACCCGCCAGGGTAGGGAGGGATTCCCTCTACGGTTTCAGTATTTTTAAAATAACTTTTGTTTTCCTCATTGCAAAATATAATCAGTTTCTATACCTTTCGACAATTTACTCCTTAACACATTTCTAAAAAAACATTTAGTTTAAACATAATTAATTTTTAATTATGAAGCTTCAAAGCCAGAAAAAACTCGAAAAAGTGAGGTTATGTTAAATAAAAAAATCAAGTTTTCAAAACATTTTTTGTTCCACTGTTGGTTAATGACAAAATTATATTATAAATATAATTAAAAAGGATTGTTCAATGATTTTTTTGCTTATTTGTTAATGTTACATTATTTTTACATGTCAAGTGGAATTCCTTCGAAGATGTGCATTCGTGTAATTAATTTTTATTTTTGAGACCGAAAATTAATTTTATTAATTTTATAATTTAGAATAATTTACTACACATTTGTAAGTTTGTGTTAAAACTAAATTTTTGTTGATTCCTTTGTTTATGTTGTAATGTTGCTTATTTTACAATGTGATGAGGGGTTCCCTCTAAACGTGTGTAAAGTCGTAATTTTTTCCCATGTGTGTGACGGAGGGTTAATTACAAGATGTAATATAATATTATAATGAAGCATCAAATTAAAAAAAATTCTAAATTCGGTTTTAGAAACAACGAAAAAAATGCCAGGTAAATTTTAGGCGTACCATAGCCCCAAAATTTTAATTCTATACATTGGTTGTTTAATTAAATTTTTAACTTTATAATTATCATTTACTCGGCAGGTACCCAGTAAGAAGTAAGGAATTGAGAAGAATTGGACATTTTTAACTTTTTACAGAAAATGTTAAATTATCAATTTTTTTGAATTCCGTTTCTGTCCAATTCCTATGTATTCCTTTTTGAGGCAAAGATTTCTTGAATGTGAATTCCAATCAATTCCGTTTTAATATTTCTTTAATTTTTGAATTTTTGTGAATTCCGAAATACTGTGTGATACTCGGTAAGTTCAATTCCTGTCTATTCCGTTTTAATATTTTGTAATTTTTTAATTCCTTTGAAGTTTGCAACACTTTGAGATAAGTGCTTTTAAAATTCGGAAGTCATAGTACAGTTTAAATAGCTGAGCGGACAAGCTGTTTGTCTCCGACAATGAAGCTTGAGGGTTCAAATCTTCGAACAGTCAAATTTTTTTTCCGCTTAAAATATTAAAACGGTATTCAAAAGAATAAACTTAGCTTCTTTTCGGCTTCTCCAAATGAAAATGAAAAGAATTGGTCACAAACGGAATTCAAAAGAATTAAAAATTTCGAATTCTTATTAATTCCTTACTTCTTACTGGGTATGTATCCATAATTTAATGTTAACATTATTTAAATATAGAGAAAAGATATTTGATGTAATATATTTTTAATTGAAAAAATTTACAATATATTTTCATTGATTAGTTGAATATTCTATGAATCACGTATTAATTTAAAACATAAAAAAATGTTAAAAGTTTATAAAATTAACATTATATTAAACAATATTTTTATGTTATAAAAATTATAAGAAATAAAAATTGTATTAAATTACTATTTTGTAAAATATACTTTGATAACTTAAATTTATGTTGTAGTCTTTAATAATATAGTAATTATTTCTAATAATAATTATATCTGTCAAAAATTATGAAAAATAAATATTATATTTTTAAAAATTACAGTATTTAGAGTTTTGCAAGTTAAAAAAGTATTAAAAAGTTAAAAAACTAAATATTCTGTAATTAAGAAATTTATGAAAATAAAATTCAATTGAATGTTATATCAAATAACTTTTTTTAATAATATTGAAATAATGTTAATATTAAATTATATACATTAAATTAAATTATAAAAAAGTATTTACCTTCAAAATGAATGATAATGATAGTTGAAAAGTTAAAAATTGAATTAAACACATAATAATATAAAACATAACCATTGAAACACATCAAAACACATTAAAAAGTTTGACATTAAAAAATATAAAAAATGCCAATACTTAACCCACAAAATTAAATTAAATTAAATTAAATTTTTTTGGCTGATCATAAAGAGGAAGCAAAATGTTCATGTAATGAACATTTGGATTTACAACTTGTTTTATTTTTCTTTAATGGAGTTATTAAGTTGTAAAATACGCAACAATTTAGAAATTGCGTACTTTTAACTCAATATTTCTTGTATATTTAAAGGAAAAATTAAAAAAGTGATAAGAAATCCTGAAAGTTCATTAAAAATACTCTATATTCGGTGAGTTTTTATTTAATTCAATAATTCCACCTTCTAGTAGTTAATTGATAAAAACGTCAAAATTAGGTTATTTGGCGAATCGACTTTAAAAACACATTTTATCTATTATTTTTATGTTTTTACTAGTTTTTTTTATTATTATTATTATTTTTTTTTTTTTTGCTTAGGGACTTTTGGGAAATCTGCCTACAGATACCTTGGATTCCGCACTCCAAGGTTATGTGGGGTTGGTAAAATAAGAAAAAAAGAAAGAAATATAAAATAAAGATAGATAAACATTATAATAATTTTAATAAACTGGCGATCTGACTGTTTACACTTTCGAACATGGCCCGCCTCTCCAAGTCCCATTTGGGGTCGTCCATATACCACGTGGACAGTTTAGGGGGGAGGGGGGGTTCGCCAAAAATCCACGATTTTCCACGAGGGGGGAGGGGGGGTCAATACAAATGTCCACGTGGACACAAAAGTTTAATTTTATATCTTTTTTTCTTTATATTCAACTTTATTATTAGATTATTATTAGATTGTGATCAGACAATATTTGTAATCCGAAATTTATTTAACTGTCAAAAAAACGCCAAATTCTTTTTTAATTTATATTACAAAATCATTATCGTAAATGCACAAATATGAATATATGCAAATTTGACAATTAGGAATACAAAGCAACCTCTACAAACTCTTACAAATTCTAAAAAAAATAATTTCTATTATTGTTTATGTGAAGGCTCAAAGCTACTGGATTTTAGAAAATTTTTAGATTTGTTACAGAAGAGATTAAGTATTTCTACTAATATAATAATTGAAGATATATTGCTGCCAAAGTCCTCTCTATAATACTAAAAATGGTATTTACCTATTTAATAATATTTTAAGATAATTTAATCTTTATTGAATTTTAAAGAAGTTTGTTATAAAAAAATTTAAAGAATTTTTTAATTGTATTTCTTATTAAATATCTTTTTATTATTCACTATTTTAAAATAAAAAACCCGATTGTCCACGTGGACAATCAGGGGGGGAGGGAGGGGTTCGTCAAAAATCCACGATTGTCCACGAGGGGGGAGGGGGGGGTCAAAAAGTGTCTAAAAAGTGTCCACGTGGTATATGGACGACCCCTTTCTTGCATGAGAAGAGGGTGTGCTCCGCGTTGTCCTCAGGGAACTGGCAATATGCACACACCTCGTTCTCGCGTAATTTAAAGCGACACAGGTACGAGCAGGGAGTATAGACTTAAGGAGACCAATGTAGTGTGTATGAAATCAACCATTTTATGTCGGAAGTTCATGGTTCTGAATCTTCTCGTATAGCGCGCAACGATCGCATAGATAGCTGAAGTTTTAAACTGAACATGGATTTCTATAAGTTTACTAATTCATGTATATACTATATATTCAAATTATAAATATAAATATAATAATATTAAGATAACAATACAAAGTTTATATTACAGGGCTCGGATTGTGCGACTTTTTTGTGAAAAAATGTGCTTTTTACAGATTTTTTTGATCCAGGAGTGTCGATCGCTTGACATAACCTCAAACTAAAAAGTGATTTTTAACAGCAAATAAAACCATAAATAAAATGATTTCACCAAATTATGAAAGATCCAGTTGTACAATTATCAGGAAAAATTAGGTTGGACCAAAATTTGATGTAAAATCATAATTGTTAAACATTATGTGTTTTTTCTTTAAGGGTGAGTAACCAATTTTGATAAATAATAGCTCATTCTACTCTTTGAAACATTCTCTACGTTTCCACTCGTTGAATTTTGTTTAAAATATTTTGTTCAAAAGTTATTTAAAAAAATTTTTTTTATTTTATTTGCTTAACTATTGAACAAAATATTTTAAACAAAATTTAACAAATGTAATTGTAAAGAATGTTTTAAAGAACAGAATGAGCTACTATTTGTCATAATTGTTAGATCACTTTTTAGTTTGAGGTTATGTTAATAACCTCAAATTATAGTAATAATTAATTTTACTATAAAAGTCATGTTATTCAGTGGCCACGTGCCTATTAAAACTTTACTAAAATTATTGATAGAACATTAAACTCTTTTAATCAATTTTATTATAACTTTTATAAATAATTAAATTTTTTGAAGAATTTCTTTGTTTTTTTTAAATTGAATCCTTAAAGACGCTCTCACAGCTCTGCATGCATGCCAATGCATGCATAGTTGTCATGGTAACACATGAGAGTAAGTAAGTCAGAAAATTCAAATTTCATGTTTTTTCTCTCTTACTCTCATGCTGGCAGTAGAGCTGTGCGAGCGCCTTTAGTGAAGTTTTATAAAAATTGTATTAAAAATAATTGAATGTTTTCGAAGAATGTTATTATTTATGAAAATAAAATTCATTGTCATAATTTTATATTACCTATGTATTATTTGAAATTATTTTTAATTTCAAAATACAGCAAAAATAAGGTTAGGACGGTTAGGACTTAATCAAGCGACTATATATGCGATCGTTTGCCATCTACAGGATGTACACGTACTACTGATGTACTTCCGACAAAATGTTGCGCCTTTCAGTGAAGTACATGCATATAAGATTGGTCTCCTTAAGTCTATACTCCATGGGTACGAGTTAAAACACCCGTGACCTGTGAACGCCTGAGAAAAATTTAATGGAAGCCTAGATATATGCTAGCGCCACCACTGGAATTTGCATGGCAGTTTATCTCGCCGACGTCTTCTAGCGCCTTGCATGGCGCGAGCACTTTCCGCTAGAATGCAACATAACCTCAAATTTCTGTTGCATAAAGTGTCAAAGGTGTTTGCTTTTATTTTTAAAGTAAAAGTAAATGTTTGCTTGTAGAATATTGTGGCATTTAAAAACAATATATATTAAAGGATTGTAAGTATTTATATATTTGTAATTGTATTAAATTTAAACATAAATTAATATTGCATTATAAATTTCTTGTTCATTCGTTAATTTATACACTTATTTATAAAATAATTTTTAGTATATGAATGTTTTATTCAACCTCCAAGAAAATTTTTAAATATATTTTAAGTAATTAATCTAACGATTTATCACCAAGAGTAAGAATAAATACTTTTTGATAAATCAAATATATTATTAATTTCTCTCCATTCGAATTAGAAAACGTAACCTCAAACTGGATTTATATTTTCTTTATTTTTAATTGACCTGACAGAAAAGATTTACTGATTTTAAATAGAAACTTAATTTTTGCAATTATTATTATTATTATTATAAAAGAAATTGGTTAATTTCAAAAATTTTAATTTCAATGTTTGACATGTGTAACTATTTTTCACACTGTTACTGTAAAGAAATAAATAATTTTTTATGGAAATTTAATAATAATTTATTCTTAAAATTTCCATATTTAAAAAACAATTTTATACAGCAAATAATGACCAAAATTTTGATTATAGGCTTGGGATTAAGAAAAGGTAGCCGTTTTCTGAATTAAAATCTTACCATAACTTTAAACGAAACGTAAATTAACTCTTCAAATACGTTAAAACTTCATTGTAGGCAGATAATTAGTGAATGTTTTTTATATGTACACGATTTTTTAAATTATTTTCGTCAAAAGAAATGACATAGGAATCATTTTTTAATTCGCGAAATAAAGTTTTGGCAGGTGAGGTTATGTTCATTCTAGCACTGCGAGCAGAATGCGAGAAAGGTGCTGGACTAAAAAAGTGTTTCAAATGCTCTCAGCGCCACTACAACGCAATGGAATGCAAGAGTGGCACCATGCTAGCGCCACCAAATTTTTCTACTAGGGTGAGTCAAGTAATAGGAAACCTGACCGTGTTTCCTATTTATCCAGGTGGCGAGTGCCGGGATAAGGCGATAAGTCCATCGACCTTTTTCCTCACCATCCCATCTTTCTTGCCATCTTTCTATGAGCCTGTGCCTCGCTTCTTTGCGGATCAGGCCCTTGCTTGGTCTTATTTCCTCATTCAAGGAACTGCTTTCTTTAGAAAAGAGAAACATTTCTTCCCTTTCCCTCGCCAAAAGATCTGCTGGCGGGACACTTGCAAGGACCTTCACAGCACTCGTAGATACCGTCTTATATGCAGAGATGATACGCGTTGTTATCGATCTCTGCGCCGACAGTATCTCACATTTTTCTATACTTTTTTAAATATTTTCTAATTGCTAAAAAAGTGCCATTTTTTCGCACCATCTCCACTTTACACTAATATTTTAAGAAAAGTAATAAATATTTTAACTTAATTCTTTTCATTTCGTTTTTCAGAGATCATACAGATGCATTTCTAAAAGTATCATTTTTTTTTAAATTAGGCCGCAACGACTTTATTCGAAATATAATGGTTTGACCCATTGAATTATTTTTATTTTAAAAATGAAGCATTGTTTTATTTTATTTATTTGCAGTGGTGGATGGCAGCGGAGACTGGCGTTTTTGTAATACATATATGTCTTTTCTATTGTTTTTTGTTTTTGTTTAATTCCTACGTTACATTTTCACGGTCTTTCTCTTGATGAAAAACACAAAGAAAGAAGCAAAAACGTAATTAAAAAATCAACAGAACCTTTTATTACAATATTAAATAAAGGAACTACAGCACACACTCATTTAGAAATTTTTAATTATTTATCTTTTGTAGCTGCTCTCGAAAAAACAAGAAAAATTAAATTTTTTTGTCGTAAACAATATTATTGTCCTCACAATGCGTAAAAGAATCTTAGATTATAATTAGGTCTATAAATTATATCATGGTTTATCAATGTATCACACCACGAAATTATAAATTCGTCCAGTATACCATCTCTGAGAAAGGCAGGGTGATCAACTTAGGACCACTCTCCCCTATATAATATGTGACTGTCCACGAGAAAACAAGGCTTAGGTCCAAAAAATCAATTTTGATTTTTTTATGGTAATCGACAGATATTATGTTGCTTTTTTAAATGCAAAAGTTAAAAATATCAATTATTTTCGACAATATATCGTTTTAAAGCTGGGTATGTCAAGCGTAGTTAACTTCAATCGTCGACTGTCCACGACAAAACACGGCTTAGGTCCAAAAAATCAATTTGAGTTTTTTATGGTAATCGACAGATTTTATGTTGCTTTTTCAGATGCAAAAGTCGAAAGTTAAAAATATCAATTATTTTCGACAATATATCGTTTTAAAGATGGATATGTCAAGCGTAGTTAACTTCAATCGTAGTACTTCAATCGCTCGCCCTGTGAAATTCACGTTTGGGAGCTAAGCCGTGTTTTCTCGTGGACAGTCACATATTAACATTTTTATTCAAAATATTCTTTAAAATTAAATTTTTAGGGAAAATGTTAAGGGGTGAACAACTCGTGAATTATGGTGTACATTTGTATTGAATTACTAATGTGAATTACCGTAAATAACTGAATTATTATTGTATTAGGTGTACACCAAATTCTAGAGTTGTTTGCCTCTCGGAAAATGTCAAAATTCTGTCTGGAAATTAGTGAAAATTAAGGGAAAAGCAAAATGAAATTATTGTGACAACCCTGATTTTATTTATTGTTTATTTAATTAAATTTAGTTTGGAAGAAATGTATTTTAATAATAAGTAATGATTAATTTTTAATTTTAATAAAATTTCTTTTTAGCGGCTGAGAGGAATTGCTCGAAGTGAAGCTGACGAGAAGAGATTCGCCGAAGAAGATATAGCAATACAAAAGGCAAAGGAAGCTGCACGAGCGGCAGCAGCTGCGGCTGCAGCGATAAACTCTGCGAGAATGAATCATACAAATGGCAATCACGATTCGCCACGATCAAAATTATCTCATATCTCATGCACACCAACTTTACCAGAGTCTGCAGTTATCACTCCATCAGGTAAAGGACCACGAATGGAGGGTCAAAGGAATCTGCAAGACTCCACCTTCTCCATTAGCGGTACGTTGACAAGATTTTTTCTAAAAATATTTTTTTATTATAATAGTAATTGAGATACTCTGTCTTTACGTGAAGTTAGGGCTTTTTGATTCCAAATTATTTTACAGCTCAAATTGCCATCTCAAAAGTTTGACAATTAATTTGTAAATGGAATGATTAGTGTTTTAGTGATATTAATTCCAAACTATTAAAAAATTATCAAAAACCGCTGCCAAGTTGTATATTTTTTTATAATTTTGGTGCTCATTTCATGAACACTTTGCTTCCTCATAGAGATAATAATAATAGAAATATATGAATAACTTTTTATAAATATGGTAAAAGTGATTGAATCTTGGGTCCAGAGGCCCAGAGGCGCTCACTGCTCACTGACTGGCAATTGCGCGTTCCTCCGAGCGTCGGGCGAGTGTTATTCGATCCAAGGCCTCAATTTCAAAAGGTTTTACATTTAAAGTATTATGAAATTTTAATTCCTTTTTGACACATAGATAACAATAAATATCAAATATTGAAAAATTATTTTTTAAAAAATAATAAATTTTCATTAATAGTTTCAAAAAAATAGTTTTTATTACTAACAATAGGCACAAAAATGTTGAGAAAATGTCATTTTCCACAATTTTTGGTTTTTAAAATACCAATAATTTAGAAATTTATTATCGAATAAGGTTTAAAAATAAGTCAATCGAAGCGTTTTTTAATGCTCTACAAGTTGGTAACGATAATTTTAAAGTTACTTCTAAATTTTTCAACAAAATTTTCAAAAAAGTCTTATTTTCCAAAATTTTTTATTTTTAAAAGTTTAATATCTCCGATTAAAATGGACAAAAAAATGTTCAATAAGCGCTCAAAAGATGCGTCTAAAAACTCTACAAAATTAGAGGAAAACATTTATAGGTATCCTAACATTTTTTTTTAAGTTATGGACAAAAAAACGATTTTTTGGAAAATTAAAAATCCAAAAAAATATAGTTAAACTTTAGGAATCGGGCTGAAAATACTCTTATATTATGTCCGCACGTGAGACCTACAATTTAAAAAAAATTCGGCCCTAAAGCTCTTCATGATCTCGAGATATTTATGAAAATGTGATATTTACACACACACACATACTGAACGACATTTTTTAAAAATGTCATTTTGAACTCCTGAGGTCAAATAACATAAAGATATGTCAAAAAATCGAACTCGAAAAATTTTGGTATTACAATATACTTTCTCTATGAGGAAGTAATTATTGAAAATATTAAATAGTCTATGAATTTTCTTTCTCAAATTTAAAAAAATCCATAAGTAGAGTTACAGTTGCAATTTTTAGAAATAAACAATTAATTTTTTTTGTATTTGAATAATTAATTTCAAGTACAACTTTTTAATAAGAATTGATTTCAAGAAGAATTTCAGTTAAAATTTTAGAAAATATTTCAAGTATTGGAAGAATTGCAGTTCTAATTTTTAGAAATAGTTAAATTGAGAGCCCCGTGAAGTTGGCACACCAAGTATAAGGAAAACAGGTGTACTGGTATGGAATCGTTTGGTGGTCGTTTGGTGGTGTTTGGTATCCAAGTTTGGTCGTTTGGTGGTCAAAATTAAAAAAGTTACAATTATTTAAAGTTTTTAGTGCTAATTTCACAGCTGCAACACATATATGAATATTTTCGAAAAATTCCTTTTGGTATCGTTTGGTGGTGTTTGGTATCCAAGTTTGGTCGTTTGGTGGTCAAAATTAAAAAAGTTACAATGATTTAAAGTTTTTAGTGCTAATTTCACGGCTGCAACACATATATGAATATTTTCGAAAAATTCCTTTTGGTATCGTTTGGTGGTCGTTTGGTGGTGTTTGGTATCCAAGTTTGGTCGATTGGTAGTTGAAATTATCAATTATAACTCAAAAATAAATTTTTTAAAGTGCACACATACGTGCTTCCAATTGTCATTTGGCGCGAAAATTCAAACTGTAATTTTTAAGTTTTCTATTTATTATTATTAATATACAATTAATTTGTCACAGTTGTTAATAAGGTTAGTATGTGCAATATTATTTATTGCACAGACATATTTTATTCAAATAATGTAGATTTCATCTATTGAGTAGGGGAGATTGGGGAATTGTGGGCCACCTCAATTATTTTATAATATTTATAAGTTTGATTATCCAATTTTTTTTATTTTCTTTTGTTCATCAAAAGTAAATTTTTCATTAGCATTTCATTACTTTTCAACGCTTTATAATTACCTATAAAGCGTAAATAAAAATCAGCTGGAAAATTGCATTCAAATATTTATTTTGGGCCTTCATGTTTTTATTGTTTTTACAACGATTTTCAAGCAGGGACCGTCACGGAATCAAAACAAAATTAAAAAATACTTTTGTTTTGATTCGGATATATGGGTATCAGAATCAAAATTCCACTCTATTTAGTTCTGATTCCAATATCAAAATTCCATTCTATTTAGTTTTGATTCCAATATCAAAATCAAAATTCTTTTTTGTTTTAATTTTGATAAAATACTACTGCGCATGTATATGTCTCATTGAACCTAAATTTTGTTGCAAATGTCAAATATATCAGAAGATAATATCGTTTTACATACGAAATCTGAAGTAGAATTCGAATCGACTTCTGTTTCTATAAGAAAACCGAATTGCAGTATTACAGTATCAGAATCAAAATAGGAAGTAAATTTTGTTTTGTTACACCCGTGTAGAAATCACCATGCTATGCCTAAAATAATTATTGGCCCTAGCTTGGACCTAACTTGGCAACCCCTTTTTATATATCCTAGGCTGGTCCTAACTTGGTACTAACCAGGAGATCCAGTTATGACTTAGAAAATTTTTTAGGAAAATAAAGTGTCAAAATTGATACGCGTATCAGAATCAAAATAGGAAGTGAATTTTGTTTCGTTACAATATCGGAATCAAAATAGAAAGTAAATTTTGTTTCGTTACAGTATCAGAATCAAAATAGGAAGTAAATTTTGTTTCGTTACCGAATCAAAATACATTAATAATTTCGTTTTGTTTTGGAATATCGTAACGAAATCAAAATTTGATTTCTGTGACGGTCCCTGTTTTCAAGAATTAGTTATGGAAAATATTTTTCCAACTATTGTGTGGGATTGGTACTTTGACTCCAAAAAAAAATTTGCATCAAATTAAAATGAATAAATAATACAAAGCTTTTTGTAAAATGAAGCATTTGGGGAATTGTGGGGCACTTTTTTGGGGGTTATTTATTGCTTGTTTTTGGCGATTTAATTGCAAATATTATTAAAATCACTCATAGTTATAGTAATTTAACAAAAACAATTCGTTTCATTGCGATTCATGCAATAAAGCTGTTTACTTAAAAATTTGTAATTAATTAATTGTGATTCCGATTAATTTCATTTTCTTCCTTTTTCTTTTCGAATTTTAAACTAATAATTAAACATTTTTAACATTTTTAATATTTCTAACCATGTAATAAATATATTTCATCGTTTTTTTTATTTTGAACTCAATTTAAGCAGTGGCCCACAATTCCCAAACATTTTTAAAAATCATAAAATTGCACTCTTTGGTAAAACTGAAATTTCTTTAAGCTAAGTGGTAATTTTGGGAAACTGACTATGATATATGTATGTTAGTTTATACCTCCTACTGACGTGAAAAATTTTTAAATTTGAAAAAAAAAAATTGTTGTGTAAAGGTACTCTCTCACCTCTACTGCCTGCCTGCCTGCGCAGGCAGGCGCAATGAGAGTAAGAGAGAAAAAACATTTAATTTGAATTTTCTGACTCTCTTACTCTTATGTGTTACCATGACGACCTGCAGGCAAGCAGGCAGGCAGGCAGTAGAGCTGTGCGAGCGCCTTTAGATATTGAGCTATAAAAAAGTGTGGCCCACAATTCCCCAATCTCTCTTATTTAAATAGAAAAAGCAATTAAATTTAAAATAAACAAAGTTATAAATATATATGTCACAATATGTCACAGCACCGAAACTTTCCTAAAAATTTATTAAATATTTACTTGCAATGTTCGGAATATGTAATTGCAATGTTTATTAAAAGTTGTGTAAATATTTAAATGTCCCGATTAAATAAATGTTTAGCGCGAAGCTTTCCTGGACATGTAAATTACATTTTCGCATAATAATAATTATAATTATAATTAGGCGAAAATGTAATTTACATGTTCAGGAAAGTTTCGCGCTAAACATTTATTTAATCGGGACATTTAAATCTTTGTACAACTTTTAATAAACATTGCAATCACATATTCCAAACATTGCAAGTAAATATTTAATAAATTTTTAGGAAAGTTTCGGTGCTGTGGGGGTGTTTAATTGATTGATTAAATGTTTTAATTACCTACATATACACGGTAAGTTTGATTGAAAAAATTTTTTTTTATTATTGATTTTGTGGTACTTCGATACTATAGGAAAATAAAATTTTTTTTATGGATTTTAATTAACTCAAATAAACATTAAGTAAATGTCGGATCTGTAAATCAAAAAAATATAGTTTTTATTTTTTATTGTTTAGTTGCTGAAAAAAATCTTTAAAAAATTTTACAAACTGGCCGGTTTTCCCCACTCTCTAGGGTAAACTAGCCAATTAGGTTTTTTTTATCTATAAAATTGTATTTGTATAATCTAAAATAACAAAAAACATAAAGAATCATGCGTTTTGCGTTGCGTTTTCTAACTAGGGAATGAGTGCAAATAGAGCAAACATATATCTTCATCTCTCTCACACTCATTGCCTAGTTACAAAACGCAACGCAAAACGCTGCCATGGGACTTCAGCCTTAGGCCGCAGTCCCATGGCAGCGTTTTGCGTTGCGTCGTAATGGGAGAGAAAAAGACGCAAATATACGTTTGCTGCATTCTCTCTCATTACAACGCAACGCAAAACGCTGCCATGGGACTGCGGCCTTAGTGTTGCAAAATCCTATTCCGAAACAAGTACGATACAATCCGAAAACTGTCTGCAACGAATCCAGAAATTGTCTGCAAAGATTGGGATTTAATCCAATTGAAAGACATAATCCGAAACAATCCGAAATCTGTATGCTAAGTTTCCAAAAATCGGCTGAAAGAATCCGGATTTAATCCAATTAAAAGGCATAATCCAAAACAAATGCACCCCAGTCGAAAAGAAATCTTATAATAATACACGGAGAAAACTGGAGTATTCAACTAACTATCTGGAGGGACAAACAGACTATATTTGAAGTTAAGTTTTTCGTAACCATCTCGGAGGGATAAATAAACACTCTGATGATTAATTTGACTAAGGCCGCAGTACCATGGCAGCGTTTTGCGTTGCGTTGTAATGAGAGAGAATGCAGCAAACTTATATTTGCGTCTTTTTCTCTCCCATTACGACGCAACGCAAAACGCTGTCATGGGACTCAACCCTAAAGCTGTATCTACAATTAGAAAGTAAGACGCGAAACGCGAGAAATTGCCATGTATTTTTCTCGCGTTTCGCGTTTGCGTCGCGCGTTTCTCAACTTTTTTCCGTATTGTAGAGGCAGCATAAAGGTACCGTCCCATGACAGCGTAAAAGCGTCGGCGTAAAGCAGAAATCGTGCGATAGAAAGAGATGAACAGATATCACGTTCTCACTCACTCACATGGTTTACGCTTTACGCCGACGCTTTCACGCCATCATGGGACGGTACCTTAAGTCGCTTCTCCAATGGGCACGTCGGACGTAGACGTCTAACGTTCCACGTCTATGTCCGTCGTGCCCATTGGAGAAGCGACTTTAAAGCTGCGGTTACACCTCTGCAGGCTGCCTGCCTGCGCAGGCAGGAGCAACGAGAGTAAGGGAGAAGTTTGAAGTCACTGACTCTCTTACTCTTGTACGTTACCATGACAACCTGCAGGCAGGTAGGCTGCCTGCAGAGGTGTAACCGCAGCCTAAGGGTGAAGTCCCATGCTGAGCAGAAAACAGAATGCAAAGCAGAATTTCGTGAGTGCAAGAGAGATAGTCAGATATCACTATCCTTTCCACTCTCACGAAATTCTGCTTTGCATTGTGTTTTCTGCTCAGCATTACGTATTTTACGTAGTGTTCCCTAGTGGAGAATTACGTAAATTTAGGCCTGCCATCGAGACGCATGCATATCCCCTAATCGCAAAGTCGTCGAATGATCAAATAGTCGAATGCCAAGTAGTCGAATGGACAAAACGTCGAATGCTAAAAATATCGAATCGTCGAAAGTTCGAAAAAGTTCTTTGTTTTCAGTAGACATTAACTTAAAACAAAGAAAATTTTTGAACTTTTGACGATTCGATGTTTTTAGCATTCGACTAAATGACGATTTGATGTTTTTAGCATTCGACGTTTTGGACATTCGACTACTTGGCATTCGACTATTTAATCATTCGACGACTTTGCGATTAGGGTATGCATGCGTCTCATGATGTAAGCGCGTTTTCGATTCTCCCAGTTTGTAAGTTTATGGTTAGCTTCTTGTGGATTTCCCACCGTCTTATTTTGTGTTCTTCATTATTATTATCATTATCTATAATTATCTATTATTTGTTAATTGTTCTCGACTAAAAATTCGATAGGCTACCGATTGGTAGCCAATTTGGCTTTAAAGTAAGTATATAAACATTAACAATTAAACACTAATATTAAACAATGTGAATATGAAAGCGATTGTTTATCTCAAATATTTGCTTTTACATGCTTTTCAATTCCATGTAAGAATCTGATTATCACAACTAGTTATCAAACTTCAGAACTTGACTGAAATTGCAAGTCAAGGTTGGTTAAATAAAATTGTCATTCAATATAAATTCCATTTGATAAAATTTTTTGAAACAGAAATTGGACTTTTTAAATATTATCAATTCGAAGTTATAAATTTTCTATTTCCGTTTAAACGACAACAATATTGAATTCACTGCTTAATTAATATAATTACCGCAATAATCAAATTATAAATAATTGTTTTTTGTTATTGAAAACAACATAAATTGTTTGCTTTACAGATGCCACAAAAACCTCGTGTCTCGTGTGAAGACGCTATAAATGCTATTTGTGAATATAGCAAAGATTTAACAAATTTAACCGACAATAGATTGCCTCCTTACACAGGTGAATTTTACCGAAATGTGAGCAACTTATTGAATAATAAATGGAGTGCACACAACGTTTACACATATCTCAGGGAAAATCGAAATGATTTAAAAACTAAAGTTTTTAAGAAACCTATTGAAAACAGGTATTGAAGAACCTGTGAAAACATCAAAATTGGATGTTGAATGTGACAACATGAATAGTTTAGCTATTTCTTCATGTCCTCTTGCAGCCGCCATATGCAGTAATGTTCTGCTGCACATCGTTTCTGTCATAGAATATTTCTCGAGCAGAGATTGAACAAGATACAATTCTCCATTTTATACTACGAAGAAGTCGCCTCTTTTAATCGTAATGTTAATGACGATTTTTTCCGAAAGTGGTCGATTTATTATTTCTTTTCCTCTTCTACAATTCACTCAAATGCAATCAAGCCACCTCGCACGTTGCATTCATTCATCAAAATCAATCATTCAAAAGTGACCTTTCATTCCAGAGAAATTTTGCGTTCAGGTTACTCTCTTCTAAAAAAGGATTGAATACCTCAGGTTAACTTCCTTTATCGCCAAATGCAGCTATGTATTTACTATTCCGTCTCCCTGAGTGGTGAATAGTTTAGCTATCTCTTCATGTCCTCTTGCAGCCGCCATATGCAGTAATGTTCTGCTGCACATCGTTTCTGTCAAAGAATATTTCTCGAGCAGAGATTGAACAAGATGCAATTTTCCATTTTGTACTACAAGGAACAAATCATGATAATCATGAGTGTCGTCATAATACTTCATCTATCATACACCCTATTCTTATTTTTTTAGCTCACAAGAAGCATTCATTTGACACAATTATAATTTAAAAGCCAAATGTATTGACAGTTAGAATTCTTACTTTGACTATACAAATTTTTCTAAAAAAATTTAAACAAGTTGTAAATCAAGATGTTCATTCTATTGCAATTTATACCTTATATACTAATCGATTTGTTGTGAAACAAAGAATAAGCTTTTATTACATTTTAACTGTAATATTCGAAAGAAAAAATTAAAAATAAAATAAAAATTCATTAAAACATCCTTGAGTTATCTTATTCAAAAGAAAGGCATGCATATACATACATACATACATCTGAACATACCCAGATAACAATCATGCGTCGCACTTTGTCGCACTTCGGGCGCAGGACATGCGAGTCACGCGGTGCGTGCATAATGAGACGCATTTAGCAGTCACTCGTTCTGATTTTGTTGCACTTTAGGCACATGACGTGCGAGTCACACCGTGCTTGCTTAATGAGACACATTTTGCTGTCGCTCGTGCTGATTTTGTAGCATGCGTGAGGGCATAAACGTAAAACTTTGAAATGAGGGGTTGATAGTAAAAGTGGTAATTAGGAGCAAAAGTGGGATAAGTGACTTGGGCGCAAATACGGGCTAAAATGATTTTGTAATTTATGGATAAATTAATTATAATCAATGATAAAAAAATATTTAAAATAGTAAAGAAAAACTTTAATATTTTGCAAATCATTCGTGTAATAAACTTATTGATAAATATTTTAATTGTTTTAAACCATTTTTGCTACCAAGTCACTTATCTCCCAATGTTTTTTTAAACCACTTTATATCAGCCCCTCAAATAATTTTATATTTCATTAAAGTTAATAAAATTTATGAATTTATGAAAATTATTTTAATGATAACTTATAGAAATTTTTAAAATTGAATTATTTAATAATTTACAATTTATATTTTATTAATTAATATAAAATGCATATGAACCATTCCATTATATTTCGACTAAAGTCGTTGCCGACTAATTGTAAAAAATTATAATATTTTGCAGGAATAATTTTAAAGATATTAGGATCATCGAACAAAAAGAATTTTTTAAATATTTTTTATATTTATTGTAAAATGATCATTTTATTATTATTGCCCAATTTTCGTAATTTTTCTTTTTTCTGGGCAGAAGTTATTTACATTTTAAAACAGGCCTGTTTTAAAATCGTGAAAATAAGCAAAGTGCCAGTTTTAATTTCTTATTTTTTAACATTTGTGAAGAAAAAAGAAAGAAAGTGATAAGAAAAACTAAAAGTTATTAAAAGTTTCTTTATATTTCATAAGGTTTTATTCAATTTAATGATTTCTCTTTCTCACATTTAGCGAATGAAATTTGCAAAAATAGGTTATTTGCCAGGTGAACTTTAAAATAATTGTTTATTTAATATTTCCTAATAATAATTGTTTGTATCAATTTATAATAATAAAATAATTCATTCATAATAAATTCTAATAATTTTTTTACGTTTTCATAGTAAATTATGTGTTTTCTTTAATATTTTCTAATAGACAGTTTTTACGACTTTATATACTTTAGATGCTTATTTTACAATAAATATAAAAAATATTTAAAAAATCCTTTTTGTTCGATGATTCTAATATATCTTTAAAATCATTCCTGCAAAATATTATAATTTTTTACAATTAGTCGGCAAAGACTTTAGTCACAATATAATGGAATGACTCATATACATATATAATATTTATTATAGATTGTAATTTATAATTTAATTTAAATAATAATAAATTACTAAATGTTTTGAAATTACTACAAAAAATTTTTACTTAAAAAAATAAAACTTTACTGTAGAACGTTATTTTCATTTATTTATCTAAAGTTAATAATAAAGGCAGAAAAATATTTGACTTTATAATTTTTTAATATTCGCGGTCTCACCGATGCGCATGTGCGCAGCCAATTTTCCCAATATGGCCGAAAATGTACTTGTTGATGTCCGTCTCGAGTCACATGACGTCCAGTTTCGCTCTGAGCATGTGTTTTTATCGTTGGGTGAATGTCGTGATTGTTTGTTATTTATAAAAAGTGCGTGTGCGAATCACAGTTTTGTTTCTTTTATGTTTTATAAATATTTGTTTTTGTTTAAACTCGTTTTTAAATTGAAAAATTAAAAAATATAACGGTCATATCGAACAAGAGCATTTAAAGTTATTTTGCTTCGAATAGAAAGGCTCTTAGACGCAGTCCAAATTGTTTAATTTATTATGTTATACAGTTGACTTTTGTTGAACTTGTGTTGAAAAGTTTATATTTATTACGAATTATGATCTCAGCTGTTTATTATAGGTTATTTAAGAGGTTATGTATGTTCAAGACTAAAGAGAAAAATGTTCAATATTAATGCCATGTTTATATTATTGAAATAAAAAATTTTAATGAAATATTTTTAAATTTAACCTTAGTTTTTTGTATTTAATTTTTTACAATATATTTATCATAAATAATCCTTAAAAAACGCACGAGACTCGCATTTCACTCTCATGCATCATGTACCTTTATGACATGCGAGCGTAATGCGTCTCATATGAGGACGCATCTGTCTGCATCAGTGAAGGCACGAGTGCGAAAAGAAACCTCATACATGCGAGAGATATGAGACGCATATCAATCTCAAATTGTTATCTGGGTATTTTCAGGATTTTATGACACATTAATATATAAAATAAAATCTGTTAAAACTATTTTTAAAAGTTATATAAATTAAACGATATAAATATAAAAACATAAATTAAAAGCAATTAAATGTAATCAAATAAAAGTTTTATCAAATTCTTCAGATAAAAAATTGAATGGTTTTTGGGTTTTGAAAATCGGTTCAATACATTTTAAAATAAAGTGTCTGATCTTTTAAAACAATTTATTTCTAATAAGAATGCGTTTAAAGATTTCGTAAAATATTTAAGTGGATTAAACGGTCATAAAAGAGCTGTTAAAACATTTCATATTTTTTGTACATGTCTTTAAAAGTGTTTTCGAACAGTAATTTTATAATAGTAAGGCACATTCATAAAAAAAATTAAAAAACGATTGTTTTGATAATTATTGAGCATCGGATTTAAGAATTTCTATTAAAAGATTTGAAATTTGAAGAAAAATAAAATTTCGTTCATTTGAACGTGTAGAACTTTGGTATCATAAATGATTATTTCTATGATAAGAAATGAAATGTTCTTTAAAGTCATTTAATTCATTTGGATTAAACTTTATTATATAGTTTTATATTATTTAAAACATAAGATTAAAAATTTATGCGTAAAAATGTTAAATTACCATCATGTATACCTAATTTTTACTTTAATTTTTATTTTAATTTTTTTAATAATTTACTTACTTATAAATATGTATTTCGTTTTTTTTAAATATTACTGCTCTCTAAAAAAATTTGAAAGTGTTATTAATAAATAAATAGAAAACTTAAAAATTACAGTTTGAATTTTCGCGCTAAATGACAATTGGAAGCACGTATGTTTGCACTTTAAAAAATTTATTTTTGAGTTATAATTGATAATTTCAACTACCAAACAATCAAATTTGTACACCAAACACCAACAAACGAACACCAAACTTTACAAAAAGGCATTTTCAAGAAACATGCAAATATGCAATTGCAGCTGTAACGTTAGCGCTTTATTGATATGTTTTTTGTAAATGTTAACTACTTAGCGGGCACACTTCTCTGTTTGATAACTTCAAGTTATCGTTTTGAGTAGATGTTAACATTTTAATGCCTTTTAGTTATCGTGTGCCCCTTGTGTACTACGTGAAAGGTAGAAAAAGATTTTCTAAATAACAACCAGCTATGTACAACTTTTTATTAGTTTACTTCATTATTATGTAATATTGTAAATATCATCAACTTAAAACTTACATAATGCATGTAAATTACTGTTAACTAAAAAAATTTGAAAGTGTTATTAAGAAATGAACAGAAAACTTAAAAATTACAGTTTGAATTTTCGCGCCAAATGACAATTGGAAGCACGTATGTGTGCACTTTAAAAAATTTATTTTTGAGTTATAATTGATAATTTCAACTACCAAACGACCAAACTTGGATACCAAACACCACCAAACGATACCAAAAGGAATTTTTCGAAAATATTCATATAGTCCGGGAGCTAGCGACCAAAACAACTATCTCATTTCATACCGGCTCAAAATTTGAGTATAGATTACTGAAGACATGTAATTAACAGAAACCCACGTCTGGCAGGCCGGCGCTGGGGCAGGGGGCGGCGGCGGGGGGGCGAATATGTGAAAAATACTGTAAAAATTTCTGATTTCATACCGCTTAAAACCATCATAACTCGAAAGTTTACACCCACACGAGTGTAAAAATGTGCGTCTGGCAGTTCCGGGGTGGGGCAAAGTACGTCTGGCAAAGGGTTAAACATGCAAAAAAAACGAAAATTTTTTCTGATTTCATACCGATTAAAACCTTTAGAAATCGAAAGGTTACATCCACACGAGTGTAAAAATGTGCGTCTGGCAGTTCCGGGGTGGGGCAAAGTACGTCTGGCAGCCCTTCGAAGATGCGGAAAATCGGTCGATGGGTGAAAAATACTGTAAAAATTTCTGATTTCATACCGCTTAAAACCATCATAACTCGAAAGTTTACACCCACACGAGTGTAAAAATGTGCGTCTGGCAGTTCCGGGGTGGGGCAAAGTACGTCTGGCAAAGGGTTAAACATGCAAAAAAAAACGAAAATTTTTTCTGATTTCATACCGATTAAAACCTTTAGAAATCGAAAGGTTACATTCAAACAAGTGTAAAAAAGTGCGTCTGGCAGTTCCGGGGTGGGGCAAAGTACGTCTGGCAGCCCTTCGAAGATGCGGAAAATCGGTCGATGGGTGAAAAATACTGTAAAAATTTCTGATTTCATACCGCTTAAAACCATCATAACTCGAAAGTTTACACCCACACGAGTGTAAAAATATGCGTCTGGCAGTTCCGGGGTGGGGCAAAGTACGTCTGGCAGCCCTTTGAAGATGCGCAAAATCGGTCGAGAGGTGAAAAATACTGTAAAATTTTCTCATTTCATACCGCTTAAAACCTTCATAACTTGAAAGTGTACATCCATACGAGTGTGAAAATGTGCATCTGGCAATCGTGGGGTGGGGCAAAGCACGTCTGGCAAAAAAAATCTTTAAATTTAATTTTATTTTATACCAATTAAAACTTTCATAAATCGAAAGTTTATATGTAAACATGTATAAAAATGTACGTTTGGCAGTCGTGGGGTGGGGCAAGACGCTTTTGGCAGCATAATTGTAATATTATGAATTACTTTAAAATATTGTAATTTAAATACGAAAAATTATCATGATAAAAATTTTGATTGTTAGTTTGAATGACATTTCATAGATGTCACTTGATCGGTAAAGTAGGTTACTACTCTTAATTAATGAATATTTCGACCGATGATTATAAAATAGGCACATTATTATTTTTAAATATTACTTTGCAAGAGAAAATTTTTTACTGTTTACTATTCATACTTGTTTCTTATTATTTAAATTTTACTTACAATTATGCTGCCAAAAGCGTCTTGCCCCACCCCACGACTGCCAAACGTACATTTTTATACATGTTTACATATAAACTTTCGATTTATGAAAGTTTTAATTGGTATAAAATAAAATTAAATTTAAAGATTTTTTTTGCCAGACGTGCTTTGCCCCACCCCACGATTGCCAGATGCACATTTTCACACTCGTATGGATGTACACTTTCAAGTTATGAAGGTTTTAAGCGGTATGAAATGAGAAAATTTTACAGTATTTTTCACCTCTCGACCGATTTTCCGCATCTTCGAAGGGCTGCCAGACGTACTTTGCCCCACCCCGGAACTGCCAGACGCACATTTTTACACTCGTGTGGATGTACACTTTCGATTTCTAAAGGTTTTAAGCGGTATGAAATCAGAAAAAATTTTCGTTTTTTTTGCATGTTTAACCCTTTGCCAGACGTACTTTGCCCCACCCCGGAACTGCCAGACGCACATTTTTACACTCGTGTGGGTGTAAACTTTCGAGTTATGATGGTTTTAAGCGGTATGAAATCAGAAATTTTTACAGTATTTTTCACCCATCGACCGATTTTCCGCATCTTCGAAGGGCTGCCAGACGTACTTTGCCCCACCCCGGAACTGCCAGACGCACTTTTTTACACTTGTTTGAATGTAACCTTTCGATTTCTAAAGGTTTTAATCGGTATGAAATCAGAAAAAATTTTCGTTTTTTTTGCATGTTTAACCCTTTGCCAGACGTACTTTGCCCCACCCCGGAACTGCCAGACGCACATTTTTACACTCGTGTGGGTGTAAACTTTCGAGTTATGATGGTTTTAAGCGGTATGAAATCAGAAATTTTTACAGTATTTTTCACATATTCGCCCCCCCGCCGCCGCCCCCTGCCCCAGCGCCGGCCTGCCAGACGTGGGTTTCTGTTAATTACATGTCTTCAGTAATCTATACTCAAATTTTGAGCCGGTATGAAATGAGATAGTTGTTTTGGTCGCTAGCTCCCGGACTAATATATGTGTTGCAGCTGTGAAATTAGCACTAAAAACTTTAAATAATTGTAACTTTTTTAATTTTGACCACCAAACGACCAAACTTGGATACCACCAAACGATTCCATACCAGTAAACCTGTTTTCCTTATACTTGGTGTGCCAACTTCACGGGGCTTAAATAGAGGCCTTGGATCGAATAACTCGCCCGACACTCGGAGGCACGCACTAAAGGCCAACGCAGAATAGATCTGTAACCGGAACCGCAATCGTAAGCGTAACCGTATGAATGAGTTAAAGAAGGATAGGTATATTGTTTATCCTTCTCTAACTCATTCTTACGCTTACGGTTACGATTGCGGTTCCGGTTACAGATCTATTCTGCGTTGGCCTTAATACCAGTCGGGTAGAAGTGAGTGACCCAGAGGCGCTCACTGCTCACTGACTGGCAATTGCGCGTTCCTCCGAGCGTCGGGCGAGTGTTATTTGATCCAAGGCCTCAATTTCAAAAGGTTTTACATTTAAAGTATTATGAAATTTTAATTCCTTTTTAACACATAGATAACAATAAATATCAAATATTGAAAAATTATTTTTTAAAAAATAATAAATTTTCATTAATAGTTTCAAAAAAATAGTTTTTATTACTAACAATAGGCACGAAAATTTCACGCACGCTTTTAGTACATTAAAGAAGAATATGAGAATTTTAATTTTATTATTTGAGCCTCCGGAAAGTATAACCACACATAAAATTCTGACCGCCATGCTAATTCAATGGGCGTCAGAATTTTATGTGTGGTTATACTTTCCGGAGGCTCATTTATTATACCTACATACTTCATGACTTTCGACTTTGAGAGTAAAAATTTTTAAATAAATATTAAACATAAATTTTTAGTCTACTAAATATATAAAGTATAAACTTGAGGGTTCACGTGCAATAAGGGGACGCGCAGGCTATTCGTTGTCCTCTCGCGCAGCCGCAGAATCGCTATACGCGGGGACTTTCACTTCCATGCGTATCCCCTTATTGCACGTGAACCCTCACTTAAACTTGGAACTATATAATTAAATATAAAAAAACTATTAAATTAATTTGAATTAAGTCTAAAATAGAATTTTTTTGCATTTTTACTCAAAATAATTTTCAAAGAAAGAAAGTTTTATTACGCAGAATTCTTTTATTTAATAGAATTTTAATTCAGGAGATTTTCAATTGAGGGTTCGGATCGAAGAACCGACGCTTTATTAAATACTGCAAAGTATTTAATAATGAAAATAATAATAAAGTAAAACTCCACTTTTAAGATAGTTTCTGTAAAGTATTCTTATAAATATTTATTTATTTGCGCCTACACAATTGAGGGGACGGCAACTAAAAGGGGATACGCGTGGATCAAGAAGACTAGAGACAGGAGGACTAACTGCAGTAGTGGGGGTAGGACAAATATAGGGGGATTATGAAGGCGTGGTTAGATTGCGCCAAGTATCGTGCTTTGATTCTGCACTTCCACTCACACACGCGTGTCACGTATTCAAATATATAATGTAAGAGTGTTGAGATACATGGATATCACAGCCATATTATATTGAAAAATAATATCCATAGTTAAGGTTGCTGCATCCATATTCTATGGCTGGCTGTATATTATTGGAGCAGCAAAAGATCTATGGTTGGGTGATCCATAGTAATGGAAATGGGAAACAAAAATTGGAATCACTCAATTAATTAAATTCAATGTCATTTGAGGTATTTTATACACATTTTTGTTAATTAATACACACCACTTATTGAATAACCGCATATTAACGAAATAAATTATTAACCGATGGGGGGAGACCCGAACCCTAGACCTAACGCATACTAAACACTAACGCTATCCACTACACTATACACACAACTACAATGTTTGAGCATATAATATTCCTTATATACTCTACACATATTTCATGAAAATGAATTTACATAAACAATAATAGACAATAACGATAATAAATAATAAACAATTATAACACTATTTATACACAATAAACTCACAACGCGATTATATACACGTGACAGGAAACCGACGCGACGGACAAATTGAGACGACCATTTTTAAATGGATGCCATGATAATGAATTGCGCGCAACATGTATCGAAATTTTTGAACTAACTATGGATCTCCCAACCAAAGTTTATATAGATGAGGCAGACATATGTGAAAATCCATAGCATGAATTGTAAGCCCAACCATGCCTATGGATGTCACATCCATATTTGATTCAACAATATAATATGGCTCCCTCATCCATTGAATATGGAATGTGCTTCCAATCTGAAAGTTGTCTCTTCCATTGAATTGGATAACACAACAATATTCTGCTCAACAATATTTTTATGGATATCTCTTCAAGACCTTTTTTTTCCGTGCAGAACCGAAAACAAGATATTTGGCGCAATCTAACTACGCCTTCAGAACCCCACTAATACTGACTCACTGCTGTGAGTGAGAAAACAGCCGAGTTAGCCCTCCTGTCTCTAGTCTTCTTGGCGTGGATTCAGGCGTTTAAGTTTTGTCCACTAGGTCCATTTTTGAAACTATTACAAATTGCAATTTGAATTACTGAAGTTTGTAGAGAATGAAAATGCGCATCTTTTTTCTTTAAGAAATAAATTTATATCTTTTTTAGTTTATGAAATAATGAAAAAAAACTAAATTTTTGAAAAACCAAAAAATTTAAATGTTTTACGTCTTTAACTCGTGCTGGCGTTTTTGATTTTTCATATTTTGCAATCAAACAAAAACGAATTTACAGATTAAGACTTCTTGAAACCAACTATACTTTTAAAACTACAAAATCTTAATTAATAAAAAGTTTATTAATTTTTTCGAAAGACGTTGCAAAAAATGTGTTTTTTCCAACTTTCAACGCTTCGTTTATCGAGGAAATTTCAAGGTACAAAAAACTTACAGTGACAAAGTTTTTCATTACTATACGGTCAAGTTTTCTGTAAAATTTTATTAACATGATATGAATGCTTACAAAGTTATTAATGTTTAAAGCGTATGGTGCGTCAGATTTCTCGCGCCTCGAACACATTGAGTCCCATGGTGTTCGTTTGCAACGCGTTGAAAATGTGTTTGTCAATATTAATATTCACAGTAAATAAAATTTAATAAAATTTATTTTTAACATAAATGTTTTATTTTGTTAAAAAAACTACAATAATATTTCTTATAGTCAAAGTTGTTTATTAATTGTCAAAGAACTGATCAATATAATCATTATTTTCAAATCGAGCTTTCGCCTCTACGAAGTAGGGCCTTTTCAAGAATAAATTACACTGAAAATTATAGATATAAATATTTAAAATAAAATTGTACCAAAAAAAAGACGCATACAAACATGAATCCTAACCTGTTAATAACACGTGTTGACATTCTTAGTATTCTCCTAAAATTTGGAGTAATACATATATGAAAACATTAAAACAAAAAATAATACAAAATAATAAAACAACATACGAAAATTACAAATACATCATGAACATTTAAAAAGAAACATACAAATGTCTTTCCATAAAAACAAGTGCCAGAATTTTCTTATGTCAAAACAAAATATATAAAATAATTTCTAACCTAACCCGATCTAGCACATTCAAAACCCGCTCACAATCATACATCCTACAGCCTCGTTCATTACACATCATTGCTACTCACGAATTCACACTCATCGAGTCAAGCTCATTCATTTGAAAATTTAAAAAACTTTTAATAGTAGTATAAATAAAAAAATTTTTTAAAACACATTTATAATTTTAAAATAATTAAAATATATAAAATTAATTATAGTTTAATAGAAGAAATTAAATTATAATAAAAATCACTCAGACCACTTATATCTGATCTGACATTAACAGAATTATCAAATTTTTAAATGTAAAACATTTCCTTAAAAAGTCTCTGTTTTAAATTATCTTCCACACACAAAATCTTAGTTTCCTTAAAATTGAATAAATGGTCATGATCGTGAGAATGTGTTACAAGACTTGATGCCCGCTTGTCATTTTTACAATCTCGCTTATGTTCATTCAATCTATCCTTCAAATGTCTAGAAGTCTGGCCAATATATACACAATTACAATTACACGGAATACAATAAACAACATTTTTTCGCAGGTCAAACCAAGTCAAATCCTTGTTCTTTGAAAAACATTTAAAAGGATCATTATAATAATGAAAAACAACCTTAATACCGAATTTTCTATAGTTCTTATCCAAAAACATATAAAGTTCTTCAACATAAGGCAAAGAAATGACTTTCTCGATGTCAAAGTTAGAAGTCATGAGACCGTGCGAAGAATTAGAAACCAAGTCAGTTATTTTTTTATATCTAGCTTTAATATATTTATTTAAAAACCATGATGGAAAGTTATTAGTACCCAGAATATCAAAAATAATCTTCAAATTATCCTCAATATAATCAATCTCCGACAATTTTACAGCCCTATCCACAAGCCCATTGACAATAGAAATTTTATCCTTAATATGCATGCATGATTTGAAATCTCTATATCTACCGGAAAACGTTTCCTTTCTAAACCAGTTAGTTTTAAGTTTATTACCCACCCTAGAAATAAGAACGTCCAAAAAGCTAATACTACAATCTTTTTCTACTTCTATGGTGAACTGAAGCTTTTTATGATGGTGATTAAAAATTGCAAGAGTATGATCAATTTTATCTACTGGTACACACATTATAATATCATCAACATATCTGAAATAAAAAATAAACCGAAAATCAAGTTTCTTCAAAACCTCAACTTCAAAACTCTCCATAACCAAATCCGCAATCGCACCTGACAGTGGTGACCCCATAGGAGTACCAAAAATCTGCCTGTAATATTTACCCTGAAAAACGCAGTAAGCGTTGTCAAGACAAAATTCCAAAAGTTCCAAAAACTCTTTATCCGGTATATCCGTGTAATTTCTAATATCTTTCCATCTTAGTTTTATATTTCTTAGAACTAACTCTTTTGGTATGTTTGTGAATAAGGATTTAACATCAAGAGATATCAGTCTATAATTGATTGGAACATCAAAACTTCTAATCTTTTTTACAAAATCAAAACTATTTTTAATATAAAAGTTGTTTTTTCTAATAACATTGTTAATAATCGAACACATAAACTTAGATAAATTATACAATGGAGAACCACAAAAAGAAGTGACCGGTCTAACAGGTATCCCATCCTTGTGTATTTTGGGCAAACCATAGAATTTTGGAGATACCCCATTGTATATAATACATCCTTACATCTTCTATAATATTTCTTATATTTAACTTTCTTGTTTTATTTAGTTTAAGGCTTCCACTCTTTGTCAAAGTGACCTCGTTTACTACATTTCATATTTTTAAAATAATTATTAAAAAACTCCTGTCCGTTTGGAGAAAGATATCGTACTAAACTTTTTACATCATTCATTTTGATTCAATTTTGAAAGCGGAAGGATTTTGTAATCTATAGTTTTCAAAAGTATGGCCATAATGTTTTCTCAATTGTGATAAAAAAATCTCGAAATCCTGGGACAATTGTATTGGGTTTTTCCGAACCCTTTTTTTTGCAGTCAACAGTCGCGGCAGCCGCGACCCATCTGGATACCATATTTTCCCGTAGAATGAAAACAAATCACAAGTTTGAGGAAAATAGCATTTAAAAAAGGGTTACTTCCTCGAAAAGTGCACATGATAACCAAAAAAATTCTATTTTATGAAAATGTCTGACAAAATACAGATATAAATAAAATAAAAATACTTCCTCTATGAGAGAGCAATATGTTTTAACGTCAATATAGAATATAGAAAATATAGAATTATTGTACAATTTATTTTGCGAATAATTCTGCAATTTAAAAAAAAATATTTCTTATGTTTTTTCTTAGAAATACATGTTAAAATAAACAAACTGATGCTACTTTTATATAAAGTTAGACGAATCGTCATAATCTCATAGTTAAATATTATTTAAAAATAATTACTTTGATAGCAAAAAACTAGTCAATAACTAAAATAATAATATTTTTACTATTCTTAATCAACAATTATTAGTTTAATTAACATTAAATTTATGTCAAAATAACTATGCATTAATTAATTGTATGTCAGTCAATTTGAACTATCTTCAGACGATTTTGGCTAATTATTATTAGTTACTTTTTAATAATAAATAATCGTTTTTAACTAAACTGCGATTCCAAAAAGTTATCTGTGACTTCATTAAAAATTGTATTTTTTTTAATAAACAAATGAATAAACTAAAATAGTCTTAATCTGTTACAAACGAACACCATGGGACTCAATGTGTTCGAGGCGCGAGAAATCTGACGCACCATACGCTTTAAACATTAATAACTTTGTAAGCATTCATATCATGTTAATAAAATTTTACAGAAAACTTGACCGTATAATAATGAAAAACTTTGTCACTGTAAGTTTTTTGTACCTTGAAATTTCCTCGATAAACGAAGCGTTGAAAGTTGGAAAAACACATTTTTTGCAACGTCTTTCGAAAAAATTAATAAACTTTTTATTAATTAAGATTTTGTAGTTTTAAAAGTATAGTTGCTTTCAAGAAGTCTTAATCTGTAAATTCGTTTTTGTTTGATTACAAAATATGAAAAATCAAAAAACGCCAGCACGAGTTAAAGACGTAAAACATTTAAATTTTTTGGTTTTCAAAAATTTAGTTTTTTTTTCATTATTTCATAAACTAAAAAAGATATAAATTTATTTCTTAAAGAAAAAAGATGCGCATTTTCGTTCTCTACAAACTTCAGTAATTCAAATTGCAATTTGTAATAGTTTCAAAAATGGACCTAGTGGACAAAACTTAAACGCCTAAATCCACGCGTATCCCCTTTTAGTTGCCGTCCCCTCAATTATATGTTTAAATATATTGTGATCCTTAAACAATCGAAGGGATTCCGAATACTTTTATTTATATAATATACAATTTTAACAAAATAAAGTTTAAACTTATAGTTTAATAAAATTAAAGTAATATTTGATTAATTTAGCTATCTTCCTTTTTTACAAATTTATAATTTCTTTGTATCAAGCAAGTAATTATTTTAAATTAATAATATTAAATTAATAATTCCATTTTATAATATAGAAAAATAAATTAAGCTAATACTTCATTTTCTTGTTTAACACAGTTAATAAAAGTTAATTTTCCATCAATATGTTATTTATAACCTGATCAAATTGTTTTGATTAAAATTTTACATTCTTTTGTGAGAAAAATTTTTATCAAGTGAACAATTCTATTTTTTTACTTAAATATGATGTGATGAAAAAAATAAAAGTATACTGTTTTCTGAAATTGTAAATTACACCTGCTTCTACAATGAATTAAATATTTCTGTTTTGCTCAACTGTGCAAAGTATAAAATTAAAAATTTAGTTAATTTTAATTTTTCTTTTTACGACATAGAATAAGACAACACCTAAAATACATTATCTTGACTAATACAAAAAAATTAAATTTGCAAAAGAATATTAAATAATAAAATTATAAAATAATAATAATACATTGCAAATAAAAAAATATATACCTACATAAAAAAATTTATTATATATTATTACACATCAATATAATATAATATAACCACCCAATGGGAAATTTTACAACTGGCGTAATACTGCGCCAGCACTGGCAGCACTGGCGGCAAGGCTGAGAGCCAGCACTGGCATGGCACTGGGATGATAACGCCGTCTGGCGCTGCCGAAGTACTGTCTGTCAGTGCTGCCAGACAGCGCTGGCGCAGCACTGGACCAGTGCTGGCTGGGAATATTGACGCAATAAATGCCGTATTGTTATTAATTAGTCGTAAATTAATAATTATAAATAATTTAACAACAAAATGGTAAATAATTTATTAATAAATAGTTATTATTCATAAAATATTTCTCTTCTTAAAGAAATTGTATTAAAGATGGAGACTAACAATGGATATAGTAAATGAAGTAGAAAAAAAATTGTTTATAACATTTAAAAATTAAATAATAAACAATTACAGTAAGTGTGCATTAGATTTTCATATTTTAGTACCTAACGATTGGAATCTAGAAATATCGCAAACCTATGAAAATAAAACAAAATTGCTGACGAAGGGAATCGAACCTACGACCTACGAACTAACAGACTAACGCTCTAACCACTATGCTAACGACACATTTATGTACAGTAAAGTATTAATATCTCAGTATCATTCAGACTTACAATTATTGAATCAAAGATGAGAAAAAAATAGGGATACTTTAGAAGTAATAAATTGAATTAAAATAAATTAAACTAAATTTTTAATAATAGAATTAAATAACTTTACTTATTGCATTTAACATTTTACAAGTAATAATTTTTTAATAATTCTTTATTCATAGTAAGAAGTATAATAGTATTTTAATAGGAACCAAATTAATATTGAGATTAAAGTTTAAATTTTGTTTATAATTTTAATTTGTTTAAATAATTTATTATTTACAAAATTAGACAATGTTAAATTGTTACTATTAAATTTAATAAAAATAAAAAATGAACAACTGAAAAGTAAAATATTAATTTTTTCAATAAATTTATATTTATAAACATTCATAAACTTTTCTTATAATTTCTTTCAAGTTTATGTCAAAAAAGCAATGTTGGCAAAGAGCGTTGTGAACAATTTTTCTATACTCAGCCAGCACTTGCCGCCGTGGCTTGTCCAAGCTTTGGCGAAACAAAAGTTCTGTACTGCGCCAGTACTAATTGTCGAGGCTCGGCTAGACTACGCCGAACAATCGTCTGAGTACTAAGCCAGTGGTGAACATCGGCACTACACTGGCATTTCCCATTGGGTTTATACGCCAATATAAAAAAATATAAAATATAGGTAATATAGGTAATATGAATATAATCACATATTATATAAACCAAAATTATTATAATTATATAGATTTATATATATATATATATATATATATATATATATATATCAGTAATAATTATTTATTAATTAATAATCTTTTTCTGCAAATTTAATTTGCAAATGAAATTACAACTTGAAACTCAGTAAAATCTAAATTACAATTTGATTAATTTGTAAATAATTAATCAAATTATAGTTAATTTGTATATATAAGTGATATATAAATTATACATAAAATATATAAAATTATACAATTATTTAATTATATAATATAAATATGTACATATTTTCAACAATATCAATCAATTTTGTATATAAAATAGAAAAATAGTATTTAAAAATGGTTTATTGAAATTATATCTGAAAAAATTGAGTACTATCATTTTAACAATATTAATTATTTTCATTATTAAATACTTTGTAGTAATTGCACTAAATGAAAAATGTGCGTATTTATTAATTATTTATGTTATTATAAACCCAAAAAAAAATTTAAAAGTTTATTAATATTATTTTCTAATTTTTATCAGCTTTTTATATTATTTCGCAATGCATTGTATATACTTACATAGGACAAAAATACTATTAGCGACAACTGGTGGCCATTTTCAACACATTGGACACTCTGCAACAAGGTAGTTCAAGTTGGGTGGGGGAAATCCAATATGGCTGACATCAGCTGATTTACCGGAGGACAAACAATGCATTGAATTCAATGGGACAAATCAGTTTTTTAACCATAACTTTTTAAATATTCATTTTTGAACCATAGTGTAATGAAAAATTATTCTTTATTTATCGAAATCTATTTTGTAAAACAATAAAACCAAAAAATTAAATTTTATTGTTTTAAAAAACAGATTTTGATAAATAAAGAATAATTTTCCATTACACTATGGTTCAAAAATAAATATTTAAAAAGTTATGGTTAAAAAACTGATTTGTCCCATTGAATTCAATGCATTGTTTGTCCTCCGGTAAATCAGCTGATGTCAGCCATATTGGATTTCCCCCACCCAACTTGAACTACCTTACTTATTCGAGCAGTGTTGCCAACGACATGGAAGTCTCCCGGAATACGGGAAATTTTGACTATAATGGGAAATTTTACGGGAAATGGATAAATTACGGGAAATTCTTTAATAGAACACAAATTTTAATGATGTTTAACTAAAATCAAATTTTAGAAACTTTTATTGGCAAAACCAATCAAATTTGTTTTATCGGCATGTGTATAAATATATCCGTCGACTGATCTGTAAAGATTACTGGTGTAAAGCGCTTTTATTAGCGCTTTTGGTCTTGTTTTAATCTCTATTTAATGTAGAATCTAAATTATTAACTGATATTGTGAAAATAAATTTTTCCAAAAAAATTTGAAACCGTAAAAGTAGGATTCAAAAAATTATCATGAATATATTAAAGTGTAAAAAAGGTCAATGTAAAATATGTTCATTTAATAGATATACTAAAATTCAAAAAAGCTTTTTAATTACTTAATTATTTAATCAAAAAAAATTTTGTTGTTGTTGAAAAAGTGTCAATCTGTTTTTCAAAATTTTTTTCTTCATACCTCGGTCGAAAGTACGTACTTCCCTCTGCGATTTCGCAGCAGAAAGTCAAACATTTGTACTTTGGTTGATTTTCATACCCAAAAGCTTAGATTTCATACCTTCTATTACAGCGGGAGTAAATTCTCTGTCGGTAAATATAAAATTTCGAGTCAATAAAAATTTAAACGATTGTTATCGCAATATAAAATGAGAAAAAAAAATATCAAGAAAACTTTTTATACTTTATTGTCCACAAGCTCTGAATATTAAAATGAACGAAATCTTTTGCTGATATAATTATTTTTAAAACTTATTTTAATAAACATGAAAAACAAAAATAAAATAATTAAAATAATTTTTTAATTTCTTTTTTAATACGTGCCAAAATGTTATAATAAAATTTTAATAATTTGAAGAAATAATGAAATTGTGTTCATTAGAACGTTTAGAATTTTAGAAACATAAAATTAATTTTGTACCAACAGAAATTTATCTTTTTCACATTTTTTTCGTGCCTGCCCCGACCAGAAGCACCAGTGTTGCCAGAGTGAATTATGAATTTTATTATTATTTTAATTATAATAATTATAATTTATTAGTAATTAATATAAAAGTAAAAAAAGGTTGTTTTGAATATACTATAGCTTTCACTTGCAAGAGGCCTTTGAGGTTATACACATTAAAAAGAAAATCTTATTTTAAGGCACGAAAGCTGCCTTAAATTAAGATGCAACATTTTTAAGACAGTCAATGTTGAATTTACGCACGTTTTTCGTATCCTTTAACATTATAGCAGACAGTGTTGAATTTAAGGCAGCTCTTAAATTAAGATTTATTTTTTACTGTGTACTTGCCCTGTGACCTGTCCTTGGAAATAAAGAGAGAGGGGCAATTTTGAGGTTATATTTGACGTGTGACATGTGAGTGAGAATAGAGGAGAGGGGAGATTTTGAGGTTATGATTGTCCTGTATTATAATATAAATGAGGGTTTAAGGTAATGTTTTGAGGGGGTTTCGATGTTACATTTGTCATGTTACCTATGAGTGGGGAGGGGGGTTTGTGGTCATATTTGCCATGTGACCTATGAGCAGGGAGGGAGTTTTGAGGTTATGTTTGACCTGTGAGTGGGAAGGGGGTTTTGAGGTTATGTTTTGACCTGTGAGTGGGAACGGGGTTTTGAGGTTATGTTTGCCCTTTGACCTTTGAACTTTGAGGAGGGGGGGTGGAATCTTGAAACAGCGGCGACAGCGATATATTTTTGTAATATAGGGAGATATATATATATCTATCCCTATAATATAAATTATTTCGCCGCCGCCGCTGATTCAGTAATTTCTAAGGGCCCCTTAGAAAGGGCACATAGTCAAGGTTGGCCCACTGTTAAGGTAGGCCCATCGTCAGAAATAAGTTACATTTGACCCATATTCAGGTCAATTTTAAGGGCAGTTTTAACCTACAGGTCAAAAATTGATAAACTAATCCCTCTGCCCTCAAAATTAGGTCAGTTTTAAGGGCATATTTAACCTACAGGTAAAAACTGACAAACTAAACCACTATGTCCTCAAAATTTAAGTCAATTTTAAGGGTAGTTTTGACTTAAAAGTCAAAAATTGACACACTTATCGCTCTGCCCTCAAAATGTAGGTCAGTTTTAAAAAACTTTTTTTTTTTTTTTGCCCTCAATAAGGGCAGTTTTAATAAACAGGTCAAAAATTGATAAACAATTCCCTATGCTCGAAAAATTTAGTTTAATTTTAAAGGCAGATTCAACATGCAGGTCAAAAAATGACAAACTAATCCCTCTGTCCTTAATATTCATGTCAATTTGAAGGGTAGTTTTAACCTACAGGTAAAAAATTGACAAACAATTCCCTCTGCTCTCAAAACGTAGGTCAATTTTAAAAGATTTTGACGTAAACGGAGAAAATTGACGAACAATTCCCTCTGTCCTCAAAATTTAGGTCAATTTTAAGAGCAGTTTTTATCTACACCGCAAAAATTGTCGAGAAAACTTCTTCTGACCTGACCTTCCCTCATAATTTAGGTCAAATTTGACATATTTTTTAACCTACTTATCAAAAAAGCAAATTATATTAAAATTTGACAAAAATTTTGACCTATAGGTTAAAAGAAGCTTGACTTAAATTTTAATAGTAAATTCAATAAAAGATTTTCATCAATAAAAGATGTTATAAACTGACATCTATTTTTAAAAATTTTATTAAAATTTATTTTCCTTTAGAGGAAAACAACCTCAAACTTAGTTTTAAAAGTTATAGGTGAGAGAGTAAAAATAAAACACCAAAATTAGGTCAAAATAATAGGTGGGAAAGCAAACATATAACTTTAAAATTAAATAGAGTCAAAATATAAGTCAAAATTTAATCTGATTTTTCACATATAGGTTAAAAAAAGGTCAATAACGATTGTTTCATTACTTTAAAATCCATGTGTACTTTGTCATATACTTATTGTAATTTATTATGATGCATTCATATTAAAAAAACATTATTTGAAATTTATAAAAATTAAAATAAATATAAAAAATACAGATAGGGGGTTGTATGTAATTTATTATGATGCATTCATATACACGGAAAAAACTGCATGGTTGGGACAACCATATACACGGAAAAAAAAGTACGTGAATTTTTCATTGACTCGGTACTTGACTTTTGGATACGACACAAAATACTAAAAACAGTCTAGTACTTTTGCATGAGAGTTTCAAAAGCAGTCAATGAAAATTTCTAGTACCTTGCTTGAGAATTTCATTGACTTTTAAAAAAAACTGTAAAATAAAAAAAATAATTTCCACTTGTTCACAGAGTTTTTCTGAAATTCACTCATTCATTCACATATTTGGATAATTAATCACACAAACAAAGAACAATTATTGTATCACTTTTCGACGTTCATCAACACTTATGAACTAACCTATAACACACACATATATTCGCGTGTAACTTTTAAATATAAACACACACTTAACACTTAAAAGTACGTATCGAATTGTTCTTATATACCACATGGTGAAATTTTTTACGACTTCTGAGACATGCTATTTCACTGAAAACTGAGACTTACATAACATTCTGTTTTGAGAAAAACACAAAATAAAAAATATTTTTTTTAAAGTCAATTCTTGAAGACAAATATATATTAACACTATTTGTTTTTCATAAAATAATAGTATAGTATATTCACATCTGAAATTAACACAAACGGAAACAGACGATCAGCTGGCATTTACCTTGGGTAGAAACGCGCAACGCACACTGCGCATGCTCTACAGAATTTTCAAGAGCAGTCAACTAATCTTTCAAGTACTTTCTAAAACTGAACAAATGACTTTTCGTTAAAATTTAAAAAACACTGTTGCCCATACTAGTACTAGAATAATTCTAGGACTTTCTTATATTTTCTAATAAAAAGTATATGGAACAGCCTTGTATTTTGTGTCCTATCCAAAAGTCAAGCACTTTCAAGGAAGGATTCACGTACTTTTTTTTCCGTGTATATTGAAAAAAAAGGGATATCCATTTTTAAGGTTATCACATGGAGTATAGACTTAAGGAGACCAATCTTATATGCATGTACTTCACTGAAAGGCGCAACATTTTGTCGGAAGTACATTAGTAGTACGTGTACATCCTGTAGATGGCAAACGATCGCATATATAGTTGCTTGATTAAGTCCTAACCGTCCTAACCTTATTTTTGCTGTATTTTGAAATTAAAATTAATTTCAAATAATAAATAGGTAATATAAAATTATGACAATGAATTCTACTTTCATAAATAATAATATTCTTCGGAAGAATTCAATTATTTTTAATACAATTTTTATAAAACTTCACGAAAGGATTTAATTTAAAAAAAAAAGAAATTCTTCAAAAAATTTAATTATTTATAAAAGTTATAATAAAATTGATTAAAAGAGTTTAATGTTCTATCGATAATTTTAATAAAGTTTTAATAGGCACGTGGCCACTGAATAACATGACCTTTATAGTAAAATTAATTATTACTATAATTTGAGGTTTGAGGTTATTAACATAACCTCAAACTAAAAAGTGATCTAACAATTTTGACAAATAATAGCTCATTCTGTTCTTTAAAACATTCTTTACAATTACATTCGTTAAATTTTGTTTAAAATATTTTGTTCAAAAGTTAAGCAAATAAAATAAAAAAAATTTTTTTTAATAACTTTTGAACAAAATATTTTAAACAAAATTCAACGAGTGGAAATGTAGAGAATGTTTCAAAGAGTAGAATGAGCTATTATTTATCAAAATTGGTTAAAAATTTTAATTGGTTACTGACCCTTAAAGAAAAAACACATAATGTTTAACAATTATGATTTTACAACAAATTTTGGTCCAACCTAATTTTTTCCGTGTAAGAAAACATTATTTTAAATTTATAAAAAATTTAAATTAAAACAAATATAAAAATAGAGATGGGGGATTGGCGCGCGAAGCGCGCAGGGGGCGAAGCCCCCCTAGTATGTATATATATATATATGCGAGAAGAAATCACTAGCATGCACTCTGGCGGCGCTTGTCGGAAGTGGCGCAACGTTGGTTGCCAAGCGCTGCGCTGTGTCGATAACGTCAGGATATGCATGCGCGCCAGAAAACAGTTCCGACAAGCGCCGCCAGAGTGCATGCTAGTGATTTCTTCTCGCTTGTGACCTGTTTCACTGGCTCAGTACCTGCTCCTCTCCCGCAAAGATATTCACAGTTATCCCTCCACTGTAAGATATAAAGTGAGGGAATTTATCAGTCTTTCATCTTTGTTTTACCAGAGGTGACAAATTAAATTAATATGTTCTATTAATTTAAAAAAATATATATTTTTGAAAAATATATTTTTTTAAAATAAATTTTTGAAAAATATATTTTTAAAAAATAAATTTTAATTAATAATTAAAAAAAATAAATTTTCAAAACCTTGGTTTTTTGTTGGCTGCCAATAAAAAATCAAGATTTTGAAAATCGATTTTTTTTTCCTTGGCAACTAATATTGGCCCGATGCTTGGCTACCGATCATTGGCAGTAGCGTGATCATCCCAAGTTTAAACCATTGGTGGTCTAATGATGGTTGCCACCCACACAGCACATGATATTTCCTGAATACTTTCTGAATATTTCACTGAAAGATTGAAATATTTCATTGCAAGATTCAGGAAATATTTCTGCAAACAGGAAAATGTCCGCTTATGTGGGAATATTGACGCGAAAGTTGAGAAAATATTTCATTGAAATATTCCTGCAATATTACACATAAAGATTCTGCAATATTGTGAAAATATTTCACAAAATGGAAAAATTTGTTAAACACCTCAAATCAATAGGAATTTTCTGAAATATTTTAAAACCCATAGGATATAGTAAGCCAAAAACTACTGCGCAGCTCTACAGGCCATAGAAACTGAGTTCGACCAGTGCGCATCATTTCAGTTGAATATTTCCAAAATATTTCAATGAAATATTTTCTCAACTTTCGCGTCAATATTCCCACATAAGCGGACATTTTCCTGTTTGCAGAAATATTTCCTGAATCTTGCAATGAAATATTTCAATCTTTCAGTGAAATATTCAGGAAGTATTCAGGAAATATCATGTGCTGTGTGGGCATTAATGTTCCAATAATGCAACGGAGTTCGCCAAGCATGGCCCATTATTGAACCAATCGTTTACTTCCCATTGGGTATAAGGCTTTAATTTAAGATGAAAAATTTTTTCATCAAAAACTTTCTGAAATATGAGCTATTTAAATGGCGCCTTCGGAAAAAACATGAATTGCGGTGACAAGCATTCCGTAAGTATAGTTCGTCTAAAATGCAAAAATAAAATAAAATTACATTTATTATAAGATTATCTAGTTCCCGATCGAAGGATTTCTTTTTTTATGAAAAACTTTTATTCCTACATCTGAAAATCGACTTTTATTTTTAATCAAAATCATTCTCCTGACTTTGACACTTCTTTTTAACGTTACAACTGGTGTGCCCCCCCTTAAAACTCTTAATTTAATATTTAAAAAATTAGAATTCAATTTTAAATTTACTTAAAATTCTTAATCGCTCAACTGAGGCATTCGAGAAGGGCAAAACTAAAAAGAGTCGGATAACTATCTTTAAATTATTAAATATTTTTGTGTTTGATGCATTTGTTAATTGGAAAACTTTACACCAGTAATCTTCACAGACCAGTCGACGGATATATTTATACAGATGCCGATAAAACAAATTTGATTGGTTTTGCCAATAGAAGTTTCTAATATTTGATTTTAGTTAAACATCATTAAAATTTATGTTCTATTAAAGAATTTCCCGTAAAATTTCCCATTATAGTCCAAATTTCCCGTATTCCGGGAAATTTCCATGTCGTTGGCAACACTGAGAAGCACTCGCTTCGCTCGTGCATCAAATGTCGGGGCAGGCGAATATTGTTTGCAAGAGAGAGACAGAGAAAAAACCAGAGCTTCACGAGTGTCCGCTAGAGGCGTTGAAGCGAGGAGCATATGGAGATTTAAAAATATATCATCCATAGAGTGGTATGAAGACCACTTTATATCGTTTCGTCCCGGTCCCCACTACTTGGACTCATCAGTAAGGCCACGTAGTGGGAGACCTGCCCTAGACGGGGGAAGCAAATTCGGAACTTATATATATATGCTACAAGACTAGCCCGTATTGCACTTGTGAGAGATCTATATGGGAAATTGGCGTAGATGCGAGATCTATTGGCCAATCCCCACAAGCAAAAGTAAATAAAGATGGCCGGCTGTCAAATGAAACACAATTGCAATTTTCTTAAAAAATAAATTAGCGAGCGTACTTTCGACCGTATATAAAGAAAAATAGTATACATTACACGGCTTCGCCTCGGGCATCATTTCGCGCAGTGCAGGAATTTCGAACTTTCTGCCCTTATAATGTAATATACTATTTATCCGACTTTCACAGTTTCAGATGTTTTTTGGAAAAATTTATATCACAATACCATTAATTAAATTAGATTCTACATTGAATAGAGATTGAAACAAGACCAAGAACGCTAAAAAAAGTTAATTAGTTTTCGAGAAATTAAAAAATTACGAAAAGCATGCAAAATCCAGTATTGTTTCTGTATCTGACAGAATAGTCAACGAAAATTCTTCGATCAGGTGTCAGTCTTTTCATAATTTCATTAGCTTTCAGGAAAAAAATACGAAAAATTTTTGTCATTCTTATTTTCTACGATTTAAGCATTTTTCCATTCATGAAAAAAGGGGCGTCCTGATACTCATGGACGGTAGTGTATTATAAATAAATAATTATTTTAAACAAGTATTTTGGAAAGTTGGTATACATACAAAAGAAGAGTTTTAATTAGAAAATTAGAAAAAAAATTAATTGTATTTTTTTTATTAAAATAAAAAATAAGACTTGTTTTTTAAGTTAATTAAAATTATAAATTTTATTCTAAAAATTATGAAATAAATTTTTTACTTTTACAGAAGATACAGGCGAAGATCGAAGAGCTTGTATCCGAGTTAATAATCCACCAGGAGGTCGCAGTGCCGGTGGTTTTTGGTAAATTCGTGCAAATTTGTAAAAAAATATGGTATTTAATGAACAATTATATACATCTATATCTCCTCCCATTTACCTCACCCTTCCTCAACCCTTTTTTTCATCTCAAAATTTCAATCCTTTTCGAAACCTTCATTCACAACTTCTTGACTTTTTCTAAAGCTACACGCAGAGAAAAAACAAGGCTTTTCCCCATGAAAAAATATGCATTTCACGCGTGAAAATTATCACAGTAAAAATGCAGGACGCTCACGGGTTTTCCCGGTGAGATTCTTGCAACGAGCTAAGGCCAATAGGGGCTAAGGCATGGCCTAACCGCTAAACGCAAGAAATTCATCGGGAAATCCGGTGAAACTGCTACCTGAAAAAGGCATGAATTGAAGTCACAGGGAAAAGCCTTGTTTTTTCTCTCCGTGTATCGTATAAAATAAATCTTTTCTCCAACACACAGAAACAAACTCTCTTTTCTTTCTAAAACAATTATTTTCCTTCGAAAAGAAAATTATTCTATTTCACAATAACTTCAGTCTTTAAATCATTCACGTCGACCTTGAATCATTTCAAAACACAAAATTATATTTCACCAAATTGATCATTAATCAATGTGTTTGATTATAGAAATGATAAATCATTTTTTCAATAAAACTTATCAATTTTTGGAATAAATAATAATTTGTTTCGTTTAAGCAACAATAACTGTTTATTTTATTATTGTAATATTATTATTATTATTATTATTATTATTATTATTATTATTATTATATTAACCAATTTATTTGTTAATTTGAAAGTTTCAAGGTCTAAGTTAAATATGGGCATCTTAAGTTATTTGTATTTAATAGAAAATTATTATTTAACAAAAAAAAACAAAGGTTAAAAAGAAAAAAATTGGAGAGGAATTTAAGAGTGAGAAAATTTCTCAAAAATTTGCGTGTTAAGTTTTTTAATTTTTTTTTTGTTGTTGTAATCTTATATTGACAGCACAAAGTTGTAGTAGATATTAGCAAATAGCAGATTAAAATTAATGTGAATATTTATAATCGTTAATTGTTATGTTTACGTCGACTTGATTAAAATATTATTACGCTAATTACAATATGCTATAATAATTAAAATATATTGTGTTATTTTCAGCGCATGGTATAAATAGTTATACAATTCTAATTACAGGATTAAATACTGGTGAAAAAATTTATATTAAATAAAATTATTTTTATTGAAAAAATTTATTTTTATTACAAAATTTTATTTATTACAAAATTTTATTTTTATTACAAAATTTTATTTTTATTACAAAATTTATTTTTATTTAAAAAAATTATATTTCCAATTAAGAATAATTAATTTCAAGCATTAAAAATTAATTTATTAACTACAATCTGTCTAAATTGAACAAATTTTTTAAAAATCCAACTTTTTCTATTTAGTAGTAATTTAAAAAATATAAATTTTTTCTACAGTTTTATTCTTGCAATCGATAATTGTAAAGTATTATTAAAAAAACTGTTTATTGAACATTAGAAATAATCGGCTTTAAATGTATTTAAATTAGAAATTTTTTAATACATTGGTTAAATAGAAAAGATTATTTCTTCTAAAATATACGAATTGTTGAGAACAATACATTTTATTGTAGATTGTATTTGCGTAAAAATTATTAGACTGTATGATTGTACATTTTATATTGAATGTTTAATTATTGTTGACAAAGCTAAGTGATTAGAATTCGCAATTTAAATAATTTTGAAAAAATTTGCGATAGTGGATTTATCTTTTCAAAGATTAACATTAAAAAAAATCAAAATCTGCGCCTTATTATTGCAGTATAGTTTTGTATTATGTGACAATTTTCAACGAACAATTTATAAAACGATGTTAAGTTTTAATATAACGGAATGAAATCTATGAATTTTTTTACCTATTTTACATATTTATTCCATGCGCTGAAATCGTTGCGAATTTTATTGATTTTTGTGATTAAGGAAAATAATTAGAGGCACATTCGATCATTTCTTTATAGAGGAAGTTGAAATTTTTTTCATAATTATTTTTCTAATTACCGAGAATAAATGATGAGGAAAAAAATTGTTTTTATATTTTTTTAAATATTTTTTTGTTGAATATTTTTTTTTACTAATTTTTCCTTGCGGTTTGATTTAAATTAAAGAAAGAAAAAGAAACATTTTTTTAGATGGAAAGAGAATTAAACTCTTTGATGTGCTCTCTAATTATTTAAACTTATAAAAAATTCGTAATTTTGAGGAAGGAATGTAAATGGAAAGAAAATAAAGAGCTTGTTGCAAATATCGAAACTGAAAGTCGCTTTACGCATTTTGGCTTTAAACGCCAAAAAAAAATATATAAAAATTGTGACCATATCTTTCTCAAAACGATTGAAATAATTAAAACTTGAAGCCAAAAAGAAAAGAATTTGATACGTATTGCGATTTTATAAGAATTTCTTAGCCAAAGAGAATCACTTCCTCTCAATTTGCAGACCAATTATTGTAATTTTTAAAGTGTCTTAAAGTAGGTTGACTAAAATTATCGAAAAATTCAATGTGTTCATGTTTTCAAATTTAAAGATAAGATGATTTATAAAATCGAAAAAAACTAGTTCATTGAAAAATAATTGAATTTTTTCATAAATGAAAATATTTCTTACAAAAAAATTTTGTATGAAAATTTACTTCAACTTTAAGACTTAAAGACAAAACCATAGACTGCTTTAAAATGTAGAAGATACGTTTTTTAGTTAATAACGCACATCATTTATACTAAACAGAATTAAAAATAAGAATCGAATTGAAATAAAGATTATTATTAGAAATTTGCTACTTTAATAGTTTATTACGTTTATATAATGATCCTCAAATATATGTAATTCAAAGTTAGCTTTTAAAAATATTAAACGCTGATTTATGGCAAAAGTAATTTTAAATTGACTATTAAAAATCATTAAAAATATTTATTGAAAATAAATAAATAATTTTAAGAAATAATAGTTCTGGCGTCTAATATCTTTTGAAGCTGCCGTCAAATATCTAATAACAACAATAAAAAAAATTAATAACTATTTCATTATAAGGCTGCTACTTTTAGAAAAATGCATAAAAAATGCAGGGATAAATTTTTTAAAAATAATCTTTGGATCATTTTTAACCGAAAAATTAATACAATTAAACTTTGAGAAATGTAGAAGTTATTGTCCACAAAAGAAAATATAGCTTTTTACAAGAAAAAATATATCTATTAGAATGTAAGAATCTTTTTATTTATTTAAAATAATGATGTAGAATTTAGAAAATATTTATAGACGTCTAGAAAAGATTCTTTTCTTATTTAAAAAAGGCGAAATAATGACAAGTTTACTGCATATTTTATAAGAATAAAAAAAACTATTATAAGAAATAGAATAAGCAATCGTAAATCGTATTTGAATGTTTCAATTTTCAAATACATTGAAAAACATTTCAAAAAAAAATTTTGTGGACACTAACCATTAATTTTTATTTTTCCAAGAGAAAATTCCCTGTCTTTTTTTATCTTGATACTTAAAAAAAGCGAATTTTTTATTTTTAATATAAATGAAATATTTCATGCACAATGACTTAATTCATTTCTTTCGTGCTTTCAATTATAATAGAAATAGAAAATTCACAATAATTCACAATTAATGAAATCGTTAATTAAACTCTCGAAAATAATTATAATAATTGTGGTCTTATGAAACTAAAAAGAGAAACTTTGATAAATTATTTCTAATAATCAAATAATGTTGTGACAAATTTTTTGTTTATTACTTAAAATTATATTTTCTAATTAATAGAGAGAAATTAAAGATCAGAATAAAAATTTTACTTTTTTAATTTGTGAAAATTTTGAAAAAATTGCTTTTTTATCGTTTAACAATTAATCATTGTCGGAAAATAATAACTTTTCAGTTTTCATACTATAAGAAATTTGCTATTATCGTAATTTTCACTGAATAAAGTTTTATAAAAATGAAAAATTGTTAGAAACAAAAAATTAAAAAATTAATTTGTCAAAAATAAAGAAAAATCGATAATTACTATTGAAATTGAAATTAAATCACTTGAATATTTATAGTTATTATGTAAATTAAATGAAAGAATGAAAATTGAATTACAATTTTTCATTAATAGTGAAACTTTTACGAAAATGAAAGCTCGATTATGGTAAAATGAATGTTATGATAAGTATGTAATAGAAACATAAAGAAACGAAAATGTTGACAAACAAAAATATTTGTATCTGTACGTATAAAAATTAAAATAAATGTATGAAATAAGTAATTTTTTTTTTTGAATTTTTAATTATGTGTATATTTAAATATTATACTTTTCAATTTTCGCATTCAGTCCTTTGTTATACAATCTTAGTTCTAATTAACTATTATTTATTCGATTAAGAAATAGTTAAAGAATAAACATTCACATTTTGTATTAATTTAAAATTAGGAGAATAAATTGATTTACAAACTAAATAATCTTTCTAATTAATAACTAATTAATAACAAAATATTTTTATTTCTCTTTTTCTTCAATTGCTCTTAAATATTTCTAAAAAATTCTAAATAAAACTGTTCTTATTTGTTTTTTCTTTCTGAAATTATAGTTTTTCCGACCAATAAAATAAATTATTTTTCGAATTTAATTATCTAAAATTTTATTCAAAAATTTCCTCTATGTCAAGGTTTACTTATTGATCCTTCCTTTCGAAATTCGCCCAAAATTCGTTTTAGTTCTGAAGATCGAGGATTTTTTTGCTGCAAAAGATAAAAATGAAGTACTTGATTAAAATATATTTTAGAATTTTCAAATTAATTTAATTTAAAAATGTTTTCAAATTTAATATCGGAATTTTATGATTATGATTGTAATTTTCACGGTACAAGGTTTTATATAAATGTAACAAATTGTTAGAAAAATAAATATAAAAATTAATTAATTTGACAAACAATACTTCAAGAAAATTTGATTATTGAAATTGAAATTAAAATTAAAAACAAATCACTTTATTTTTTTTATAAATTTTTTTCTTGAAAAGAAAAAAAATATACTAGCAAATGTTACGAGCGAGATATGTTAATCAATTTATTATTATTATTATGTTAAATCACAAATTTTTTATTTTTAAATACAAACTAAAATATAATTAAATATAATATCAAAAATTGAAATTTTTAAATAATTTCAGATTCAAAATTTAAAAAATGCACTTATTAAGTTAATATTTCATTATTATTATTTTCAAGAAATTTAATTAAAATTTTTTGCAAAAATGCAATTATTTTCGTAAATAATAACATTCTTCGAAAGAATTCAATTATTTTTTTAAAATTTTAATAAATTTTTTGAAACATTTTAATTGTTTCAATAAATAATAAAACTTTTTTCAGGAATTCATTTATTTGAAAATAACACAATGTTAATAAAATTTAATATTCTAATCTTGAATTATAATTGTTAACAGACAGTATGTATTAAAAAATTGAAAAAATACTTTGTTTATTTCAATTTTCTTCAAAATATTTAATTAAAATTATTAAAAAAAACTGGGACAGAATTTCCCAAACGGATCACCTAAAACTAAAAAATTTTCTTCTTGAACCAAAATATTTTTTTTCTTAATATGTGGACGTCCACATGAAAAGCCACATTTTGGCACTATTGGACTAATCTACATAGCATTTTGAGCCAAAACCTCATTTCGAGAAAAACGGAATTAAAGATTGTGATACCAATTGATGGTGATATCTCTGGTTCTTCTGTGAAGTTATTCTGATAAGAATTGTTTCCAGTCCAGAGCACCTTAAAGATGAAAAACCAATAGGTTTAAAATTTTTAAAACCAATCCCCCTCCCCTCCATTTGAAAAATACGGAAATTCGACAAAATGGGCCCTTTTCTAAAAAGGCAAGGTTTTTATTAATAAACCATTTTTTACAAGGTTAATGATTGGGTGCAATTTTATTGTGTCATTTGAAGAAAAAGAATAGAAATTAAACTTATTTAAAATTTGTTGACAGTCTCTATTGTGAATAATTTGACGAAATATTGAAATTTTTACTTCTACGACTACAAAAACAAAGACTCTAACATCAATTATATCTCTGGTTCTTCTGGAAAGTTATTCAGTTAAGAATTGTTTTCAGTCCAGGGCACCTTAAATAGATGAAAGATCAAGAGGATTTAAATTCTTCCACACCTCCATTTTTAAAATACGGATTACTTTTGCAAATGACCGAAAAATGGGCCCTTCTCTTTTTTATCAAGAACCAATGAAATCAAACAGTTAAATTATCGATAAATTAATGAAAACCGCATGATTCGACTTGTCAAAACATGTAGATTGATAATAAAAAATTTAAAAAAATTAAGATTTTGCTCAAAAATTACTAAACTGCGATTATCTCGAAAACTAGAACCGATAATATGGGCCCTTTTCATGTGGGCCCATATTATCACATATGGTTAAGAAGAATCCCTGAAAATATTAAGCCAAAAAAAATTTTTTTGTAAAAATTATTAACAATTGAATTTTTTAGTACTGCTAATTTAACAAATTTTTTTCTCGAGTTCCAGTTGACGAATTTAAAAATTAAAATATGGGTTTTTTCGTCTTGAATTGTGAATATATTTATGAATATATTTTTTGTCTTTAAATTTTTTGTATAATTTTTTACATTATTTGTTTATAAAATGTTAATAAAAATATATTGTAATATTTTTAGAAAAAATCATGTTTATTTTTTTATTTTTCATTGCAAATGATTAAAATCAATTTAAATTAGTCTAGCATGACCACCAGACATATAATAATGCATAATACAATTTATTGAAATTGTTGCAAACAATGTTTATTAACAAATATATAACTTTGGTTCATTTTAATAAAAAATTCTTTTTTTTTTGCAGACAAATTTATGTTTATTTAAGTAATCTATCTCGATTTTGGTAAAAAAAGATTTTAAAGTTACCTAATAATTATCATTGTTATTGACAATTATTTTGAACAATAATCAAGTTTCTTTGACATTTGTAACCATTTTAGTCATTTTTTAAACATAAAATGTTTTTATCATATGTACATTCTTTCAAAAACTTAAAACATTTATTAGGACAAACAATTACATTTGTTATAAACAAATTATTTACTGTGGGTTATATATAAGGGAGACACCTGCACTCTCAAGGAAGAGATGCAGCGTAGGGCTCCTCAAGGCTCGAGGGTGGGTCCATTTGTATGGAATGTATCTTACGATGATTTTCTGCGAATGGATCTACCCGAAGGTGCGATGATCATCGGCTTTGCGGACGACGCGTTGTTCGTGTGCACTGCCGAAAGTGAGGAGGCTCTTGGGACATTGGTGAACGAATGTCTGCAACTAGCAAAAAGCTGGCTGGATACCAGAGGTCTTGAAATGGCCCTGGAAAAGACCGAGGCACTGCTGGTCGCAGACAGACGTGGTTATGAGCTCCCACGAATCGTGATAGACGGATTCGAGGTCAAGTGGAGTAAACAAATTAAATACCTTGGTGTGGAGTTGGATGGAAGATTAAACTTCCACCACCACATGGCTACGGCGTCAAATAAGGCGATCGAGTGTGCGGCTAATCTTTCACGGTTAATGTTAAATGTAGGCGGACCCCGTGAACAAAAACGGAGACTGGTGGCGAGTGTCGCCCATGCTAAAATGCTCTATGCAGCACCAGCGTGGGCCCCATCCCTGAGGAGTAAAAGATGTGTGACCATCTGTGAAAAGGTACTGTCGGCGCAGAGATCGATAACAACACGTATCATCTCTGCATATAAGACGGTATCTACGAGTGCTGTGCAGGTCCTTGCAAGTGTCCCGCCAGCAGATCTTTTGGCGAGGGAAAGGGAAGAAATGTTTCTCTTTTCTAAAGAAAGCAGTTCCTTAGATGAGGAAATAAGACCAAGCAAGTGCCTGATCCGCAAAGAAGCGAGGCACAGGCTCATAGAAAGATGGCAAGAAAGATGGGATGGTGAGAAAAAGGTCGATAGACTTATCGCCTTATCCCGGCACTCGCCACCTGGATAAATAGGAAACACGGTCAGGTTTCCTATTATATGACACAGGCGCTTACAGGTCACGGGTGTTTTAACTCGTACCTGTGTCGCTTTAAATTACGCGAGGACGAGGTGTGTGCATATTGCCAGTTCCCTGAGGACAACGCGGAGCACACCCTCTTCTCATGCAAGAATTGGGACTTGGAGAGGCGGGCCATGTTCGAAGGTGTAAACAGTCAAGTTACACCGGAGAACATGGTATCGCTGATGACCCAGTCAGAAGAGAATTGGCGGCAAGTCGAGAACTTTATAATCTCGGTTATGTCGAGGAAGGATCTCGACGGCCGCCAAAAAGCGTAATTTAAACAGCTTTTAATTTGTTTTGTTTGTTTTTTATTAATTTATTTTGTGATTTATTTGTCCTTATACATTTTTTAATTTGTTTTGTGTTTTTTATTCGTCTTTGTACAGTTTTGTCTTCTCAACATTATATACGTGTTTACTTTTTTTTCTTTTCTTTTTTATATCCGTTTGCAATTCTATCTTTTGACTTTTTACACTTTTTAGCATTTGCTTTTTTATTGTTGTGCTGTAAATTCCGCTTATACTTTGAAATAGTTTAAATTTTTTTTAACTATGGACGCAGGATAACCGCAGAGAAAAGCAGAAAGACGCACTAGCGACAGAGTTGGAGCGCCGCGCTCGAAGGCTAAAGTCTTACGACAGTTCCGAGGGAGGGTAAAGGGCTCCAAAAGAAGGGTTACGGGTTTTAGTGGGTCGGGCTGGTAGTAGGTCGCCAGTTTACTTAATTCACCATGTTATTTATTTATTTTTTCTTTTTTTAAATATTTCCTTTTGTTTCATTATACCAACCCCACATAACCTTGGAGAGCGGAATCCAAGGTATCTGTAGGCAGATTTCCCAAAATTCCCTAAGCAAAAAAAAATAAAATAATAATAATAATAATTTACTAAAGTGGAGATTTCACCAAAGAAAAAAAATTTTTTTTGTTTAATTTTTTATTTATTCATAACTGAATATGTAATATAATTAAAGGAAAATAACTCAGAATTTTTTATTCATCATGGGAATCGCAGTTATTGCACGTAAAGTATAAAAAAGAAAAAAGTGTTGCACATCACACCAAATATGATATTTTGCGAAAAATGATTTGTACACAAAATATAAACGGATATTTAAAAACACTTAAAAAACCAACAATAAACACATTCTTATCTATAAAATAAATTAAAACCCTTCACGAAACGACTAGAAATGTAAAGCGTGAAAAATATTTCCTGCTCGAGAAATTTAACTCAACTTACGTACAGCAAACCTGTCTGCGAGCTGTCTCGTGAGTTATATAATTATCAAAACAAGTTATTGAGGACACAAACAAATGGCAATACTTGGCTCTGTTCAATATCGAATTGTAGATCAGAAATCGGCGGTGTTGCACATCGCCCCACAACACCCTACTTAAATAAACATAAATTTGTCTGCAAAAGAAAATTTTTCATAAAAAAGAGCCAAAGTTATCTATATTTTGTTAATTAACATTGATTGCAACAATTTAAATAAATTGTATTATGCATTATTATACCTATGTCTGGTGGTCATGCTACACTATTTTAAATTCATTTCAATCATTTGCAATGAAAAAATAAAAAAATAAACATGACTTTTTCTAAAAATATTTGTAAATTGTTAACTTTGAGTAACAAAAAAAATATAAACAATTTAAAATTCAAAAATTGGTTCAAGATCATCAAAATCCGATAGAATTTGTAGGCTCAAGACAATTTTGAACAGTAAATTGTAAAAAGTGCCAATGTGCGCGGTGCGAGTTTAACGTCATATAAAGCTCTACAAAGCTGCAGTTTTTAATTAATAACTTTTTTTCTAATTGAGGCTCATTTTTTTTCGAAACGGTTTTACACTCGGAGACATTTAAGGAATAGAATACAATTTTAATTTTTTTGTTAGGATGTGAAGAACATATTTGTTTATTAACATTTTATAAACAAATTATATAAAAAATTATTAAAAATACAAAAATTTAAAAACATAAAATATATTCAAATAGTGCAATTTAAGACGAAAAAAACTCATATTTTAATTTTTAAATCCATTAACTGGAACTCGAGTTTTACAAACAATTTTTTTTTGCTTAATATTTTCAGGGATTCTTATTAACCATATTGAGAGTAAAAAAAAATTATTTGGTTCAAGAAGAAAATTTTTTATTTTTATGTGATCCGTTTGGGAAATTCTGACTGAATTTAATTTTCTATCAATAATTTTAATAAAATTTAATAGTAAAATTATTGGTGATCATTATTAACAAAATCAATTATATAAAAAAAATTAAAGGAAATTTTTGAAAGAATTCAATTATTATTAAAACCTTTAATGAGTACTATTCTACGAAATAATTCAATTAATTTCAAAATTTTAATAAAATTCCTTGAATTAATTTTACACACAATTATTTTATACAACTTTGCATACAACCAATTTTTAAAAATTGGAATAAAATTCTAAGAAGAATTTAATTATTCTCTAAAAGTTTTAATGAAATCCTATAAATGGGTCATTTGGGGTAAATGTAAACGGAATATCTATTTTTCACCAAAAACATTAGTTTTTTTTTGTTAAAAGGTAAAACGGACGGATTTCTTTTGCATGAACTTGTTACTTTATTTCCCTAGAAAAATTTGATCGGTCCCTTCATCGTCCCAATCACCTATTTTGCGCCCTTGATACGATAATGACTATTTTGTCCTAATTGCATGAAAAGTATGGCATTGAGGGCACGAGCGAAACGGGCGCAAAAGTACAGCAAGCGGGCGTAAAAGTACTTTTGCGCCCGCTTGTGTGACGTCAGCGGGCGTTAAAGAACTTTTGCGCCCGCTTCCCCGACCCCGGGCGAAAATCAGTTACTTTGCGCCCACTTTAAGTGCCCGAAATGACATACTTTTCGTGCAGGTAGGACAAAAAAATATTGATGCACCTGAACATAGAGTTATTAGAATAGAGTGCGCAAGCGACCAAAATGTTTCTTAGGCGCATAGACGGAGACAGCCATACGAAAAGAAGACCCCTTTCCTTTCTTTCTCTAATAACGCATGCGCGATAGTGAAACAGCTGATGCATCGAAACAACTGTTGCTTGATTGCAGTTATATTTTTCTTTTATTTACATGACAAATAAATAATTTAAAATAAATTTAAAATTAAAATAAAACATTTATAATATTTAAAACAATTTTTCATGCGATCTTTTTAGACAAAAACCTAACCAAAAACTTTCATTCTTGCACATGCGCCAATAAACAAGGTAAGAAAAGGGGTCTACTTTCATGCTTTTGTCTCTTTCTATGCGCCTAAGAATGCCTTTCACGGTAAAAGGTATAACTCGCGCACTTTATTCTAATAACTCTATGCACCTGAATCGCCTAAAACTAACTGTTTACATTTACCCCGAGATTTTGAAATTTTCCTAAAATTCGGGGTGAATGTAAACACCACTGTATTTAAGCGAGGTTTAAGAAACAAGTTATTTCAAGTATACTACTGTTTTAAGGGATGGAAAAACTGAAAAAAATCCTTTGCAGATGTATATAGTAAATCAACCAGTTGACTGATAATGTATCATATAAAATAAACAATCAACCATTACAAAATTAGTAATGTAAAAACTTAAATATTAATTTTAATAGATTTTCATTCAACTTGGTAAAAAGAATCTGAAATCGAATTTTTAAATTTCAAAATGGTGGATCCAATATGGCGGTCAAACATAAACTATGCAATACTTTGCAGGTCTATACCTGCAACTGATTAACACGAAGGAGGTATGAAAGAAGACCTAATTTCCTTTTCTATGTAATTTTACATTGCCAAAGTAATGAAATTGTCAAACAGAAGCAAATTTATTCAATTATTTTCTTTTAAAAAGTAGTTCAAGTTCTGTTTACATTTACCCCGAGTTTTCGAATTCTCGGGGTAAATGTAAACACTGAATTATTTATTAACTAAATTGACGAAAATCAAAAATCAAAGTCAATTTTTGTTAGGGCATTAATAAGGAAGAATTACAAATTTTAGTTTGATTTTTTAATTTATTTTTATGCAAATGCAAGATTTTCAATCTTTTTTGCATTAAAAGATAACTTACACTATGGCATTGCCAATTGTCAAAATAAAATATTGTCAATACTCAGAACATCTTGTAGGTGAGCTGAGGTAAAAATATTGACGTCGTACTTATTTTTAAATTTGTAAATTTAGATGAAACATCTACCGTTTACATTTACCCCTTGTTTACATTTACCCCAAATGACCCTAATGAAATATTTAATTTCTATTATTAACAAACACGATTATTTTAAAAACTTGAAATAAGTTCTTCGTAATATTCAATTACATTCAATTTTTTCAATTAAAATAATAAAAAAACTCCATTATTTTAAAAAAATTCAAAGAAATTCTTCTAAAAGAATTTAGGTAATTATGATTTTCAAAAATTTTAATAAAATTCTTTAAGAAATTAAATTATTTTGAACTTTTTTGATAAAATTCCTTGCAAGAATTCAATGATTTGAAAATCATAAAATTAATTTTAAAATTAAAAACATTTAAAAAGAAAAATAATTAAAAAATTTAAGTAACAGACAAAGATTAATAATATAGAAGATAGAATAGATAAGATTTAAATTTAATTAAAAATGTATTTAAATTCAATTTAAAAATAAAAAAAATTGTAAATGTCAAAAAATTGAAAAATAGTTTTAAAAAATTGTAAAAAAACATTAATTTAGTTAAAATGAAATTGAATGTGAATATTATTTAAAAAAAATGTTACACTAGGTGAGTTTCGGAAACAAGTTAATTCCTCGTCCAATCTTTTTCCTTCGGCTATTCCACAATAGTGCTCCAGTTCTCTACTAGAAAGAGTTAATAATTCTGCACCAGTCATTCCTTTTAAGTGCTTAGAAATTCTGTTAGTGAAAATCAATAATTAGTATCCGGTGAAATTTATATAAAAAATCTTTTTCTTCTTGCTATTTTCAAAAGTATTTAGAATAGTATATTTCGTAACGAGTGCGAGCAGTTGTCAATTTTTAAATGAGCACTTTTTTTGGATCAAACTGTAGGCGAAGCGAAGCTTCGCTTACAGTTTGTTCCAAAAAAAGTGCTCGTTCAAAAATTGGCAACTGATAGCACTAGTTACGAACGATAGTTTTCATAACAAGGTGCAAAAAAGTGCCCTTTTTTGCACCTCGTTATGAAAACATTTTTTTTCAGTTAATATAACACAGAACAGAAAGAAAATATACTTTTCAGAAAATCCTTTTTTCGCCAACCAATTTTGAACATCACGCGATGTAGAACATTGATCTAAATTTGATTCTAAATTTGCATTTTTGGTTTTTTTCTTTTCGCGAAACATTGTTAATACAGATTTTAATTCTTGTTGCATTTCATCATGACCACTGAAACCTTAAAAAAAAATTCTGAATTTATTTTTTACTTAAATATCCATTAAAATGTAAAAATAATATTTTATAATTTTGTTTAAATAAACAGTTACTTCTAATAACACTTTTCTTTAAAAAATATTTTTTGGAAAGTAATAAACATAAATAAAAATAAAAGAATAATTTTTTTTTAAATACTTTTGGAAAAATAATAAATAAAAATAAAAAAATACCTTCTGGCATCGATTGAATGCTAATAGTACTTTTAGTACTTTTGTTACTTTTTATTGATCCCATTTTATTATCATCGAAAGATGATTTGGGAAAGAATTCCGGAAGAGGTGGAGGTGCTGGAGGAGGAGTTGATGCAATTTTCCCCGAGGATTCTTTAGGATTTTTAAAAGCTGGTTCGGAAATTTGTTTCTGATAAACTTTCGAACCAATTTTCTGCGCATTTTTAATAAAATTGGAAGAATTTTGAACTTTTGATGATTCAGATCCAGAATTTGTCAATGGTTTTTTATTCAATTCCCACGAATTGACAGTTTTTATACTTCCAGACGAATGTTGACTATCAAAAAGTGATACTACATCATCACTGGGAGCCTCACTTGAAACACTTGCTTCGCCTGTATTAAATTTAAATAAATATCAACTAAATGTCAAAATAAATGATTTAGACAACAATAAATGTCCAATATTGGTAAAAATAAATCTACTTACCACATTATTTCTGAAATTTTCTACATGAGACACAAAAAATGGAAATGAAAACAAAAACAAAACATTTTTTCGTTTTATAAAAAGGAAGCAGAAATTGAAGAAGCTCAGAATTGCAATTGAGAATAAAACTGGTACAATAATGAAGAAAAATCGAAAACTGTTTTTAAAAAATGTCAATTTGTAATTAGTATAAGCTAATTCCAATAATACAGAGAGTGAGGTACATGTACACAATTCGACACATACCAAGAAAACGAAAAAAAAATTTCTAAATTTAATAATTACAAAGTCACTTAACTGTATATAATTACGTTATTTTTTTCTTAAAATTGTTCACTTGAGTTACGTACCACTTTAGAAAAATTGCAAAACTTTAAAAATCGCTTGCAGTTTTAGTTAAAAAAATTAAAAAAATTAATTACGCATTTTTGTATAATTATTTTCATACTTAAATATTTACTACAAAATTTCTACAAAAGAATTTTTATGCACTTTTAAAAATCTAACTTTAATAGTTAAAATATTTTATATTTTTTTATTTAAATATTTTTATTTATTTCATTTGGAAATATTATTATTTTCAATTTTGAAATTCTGCACGATTTAATAAATAGAAAATCCTTACTTTCCATTTTTTAAAATCATTTTTTTAAGTATCAACAGGCAATCAAACTCAAGTTCAATTTTAAGTTATACTACGATAACAATTTGAAGTTAATTTGAATACGTAGTGGAAATTTGGTTAGTCCATAAATACAGAACATTTAATAACATTTCGCTGTCTTAAAAATTATTAACGTAAAATATATAAAGCAATTAATGCTATTGGTATAATAGAAAAAAAACAAAAATGATTCAAACCACATGACGGGAATCATTTTTCATTCAATGTTTGATTATGTAATTTCCTGGGAATTGAAATATATATTTAAAATATATATTCTATATATATAAATATATATGTATATAATTATATATACTATATAAACAAATTTCAAGTAGATCTTAAAATTTCTATCAGATCTTAGTTACTTTAAATTCTACAAGGATTAAAAAAAATTCCAGTCAACAAAATTAATATAAACACATTGTTTACATTTTTTCACCTCTTAAAAAAATATTTCTCTATACACATAATTTTATTCTTTTTTTTCTCCTTTTTAATATGAGAGAGAGAGAGAGAGAGAAAAAAAAATGTAGATTGCGCTTTTTTGGAAAACAAATTTGGCTGGAAAGAAAGTAGCGCATTCATTTCAAATTTCACAAAACACAAGACAATTTTTTTCCAGTACGTTCGGAAATTCTTTTTCTAGTCTATTTTATAGACTTTTTTAAAATTCTTTTTATAAAACTAAAGAAAAATTTATGATATAATAAAAAAGAAGAATTTTTTAAAAAGAATAATGAAGAAAAGTTTGAAACATTGAGAAAATATTTTTCATTAAGATTGCAAAATTATCCAATAGAAACAAAAATTGGAACGTACTGAACCCGATATTTAACCAAAAAAAGTACAAAGATTGCTCAGTCTAGACGATAATAGCACATTTATCCTTATTTACAAAAGACGTGGATAAGCAATGTTGCGACAATAAAAAAATGGACATTTGACACATGTACATTTTGAAGCAACTCGAATTGGCGAAAAAGAAAGGAATCCCTCGGCGCTTTGTCATCAACGCAAAATAATTTAAACACTGAAATATTTTATAGAAGTGAAAACATCCACGAATCAAAGTATTTCATGCATTTTTTTTTCATTTCTCAATAAACTTAATTAAAAATAGGTATTAAAAAGTAAAAACAGAAAAATTCATCCATTCTCATATCAGGGTTGCTACAAAAAATTCATTTTATTTTTTCCCTGATTTTCTGACAGAATTGTGACTTTTTTCCTGACTAAGAAAGAAAAAATAAAAATAATATCCAGATGCACTCAAAAATAATTAGATACACAAAAAATGTATGTTATACACATATTTTTGAATATCTTTAATTGTAAATATCTTTAATTAATTATCTTATTAATTAAAGAAAATTGTTAATCAATAGGTTTTTTATAATAATAAGTATTTAATTATTATTCTTATTTTTCCATTGGAATTAAGATTTCTAAAAATTTCAAATTTTGAAATTCTATCATTTATATATGAATTACTGCATTTTCTCCAAAATTATTTTCAAAATTTCAATTCAATTATTTTCCAGAATTTTTAACTAAAATTCTTTTTTATAAAAATTATTTTTTATAATTTTTGAAAAAGTTCTTTGAGAATACAATTATTTATTCAAAGAAAAAAAAATTCGCCTAAAATATTTCTGAAATCCACTAGTTTACAATTCAATTTCATGAAATTTCAATAATTAAAAAATTTTTCAATTAAATATATATATATATATATATATATATATATATATATATATATATATATATATATATATATATATATATAATGAAACTAGTTTTAAAAAAATTTGAATAAATAAATTAAAAATTTAATTACATTTAATTAAAATTTAAAAGATTAACTTATTCAGAATATTGATTTAAAATTTTATAAAATTCAAAGTTCCCGTGTGGAAAAAGCCCCCATCAAGCCCACACGACGTGAGGGCCCCCGGCGGGGGCCGACGAGGGCTGATCCATGTGGGCAAATCCATGAGGGCCACGTCGAGAGCCCGCATGGATTGCCTACATCATTGACTTGCAAAAATTTCTAAATCAAAACCTCAAATAATTTTTTATTACTTCAAAATTAATGTTTAGAATGATTATAAACAATGAAAAACACATATTTCACATAAAATTATTTACATTTTTTTTAAAATATTGAACTCACATGGGGGCAAATCCTTAAGGGCCCACACGAGGGGCCCGCATGGATCGCCCACATCATTCACTAGCAAAAATTTCTAAGTCCAAACAAAAAATATTTTTTTACAACAAAAAATTAATGTTTACAATCATTTGAAACAATGAAAAACTCATTTTAACAAAAAATTATTTACACTTTTTTGAAAATATCGAACTTACATGAGGGAAAATCCTTGAGGGCCCACACGAGGGGCCCACATGGATCGCCCACATCATTCACTAGCAAAAATTTCTAAGTTCAAAAAAACCATTTTTTTTCATAACAAAAATTAATGTTTATAATGATTATAAACAATAAAAAACGCGTTTTTAACAGAAATGTTTAGACATTTTTTTGAAAATATTGAACTTACATGAGGGCAAATCCTTGAGGGCCCACGCGAGGGGCCCGCATGGATCGCCCACATCATTTACCAGCAAAAATTTCTAAGTCCAAAAAAACAATTTTTTTTACAACAAAAAATTAATGTTTATAATAATTTTAAACAATGAAAAACACGTTTTTAACAAATATTTAATGTTACTTTTTAAAAAATATAAAACTCACATGAGGGCAAATCCTTGAGGACCCACGCGAGGGGCCCTCATGGATTGCCCACATCATTGACTTGCAAAAATTTCTAAGTCCAAACAAAAAATATTTTTTTACATAACAAAAATTAATGTTTATAATGATTTTAAACAATGAAAAACACGTTTTTTGTTATGGTGTATTAGTGTCAATAATGTTTTATTGAATCATCAAAAGCAAGTCAGCTAGTGACCTACTATAAAGAAATAAACTTCAAGTAAGTCCCTTAGCACAGTGGTAAAGCGTTTGTCTGATAGTCCGAAGGTCGTAGGTTCTATTCCTGAGTGCGTCAGATTTTTTTTTTTTTTGGTCACGATTTAATTAAAGAAAGTAAAAATCGTTAAATAACAGTGTTATTTATTAATAGTTGAACTTGTTTATTATTAATAAATAATTAATTTATTAACTAAATTGTGAAAAATAAAGTCGAGGGTAAGTCGAGGGCAAAGATGAGGGCAAACGCGAGGGTCACGCAGGGGGTCGACGAGGGCGCCCGCGTGGATCGCCCATGCGGGCGCCCTCATCGATCAGCATTTTCGTTTCCATGAGGGGCCTCGCCTGGATCACCCACGTGGGCCCCTCATGGATGTGGGCGATCCATGCGGGCCCCTGGCGTGGGCCAACACCACACAGTAAAAAGTAAATCTTAATTTAAGAGCTGCCTTAACTCTTTGCCGTTGATATGTTACGAAATGTCGTCTAGAGTCCTTATTGGGGGAACAGCCAATGAGAAGAGGCGTTTATGCTTGTGTTGATAAGTTCGTTATGTGTGAGTATGTAAGTGTCTAAACTTGCAGGATCGTACCTTCTTAAAATTGGAACCCATTTATATTTTACAATAAATTATATTTAATTATACTAATTGATCACTAAAAATACGATTTTTTGTGTAAAGTGCAAATGTATATTTGCAATTTATTACAATTTAAAAATAGTAAATTTGATTGTTAAAGACTTTTATCAAACATAAATATCCTATATAAACATAACCTCAAAATCAAACTAACATTCGGCCCTGATATTGTCCACGTGATTCAACTGTCAAACTGCTTGTTTCTGAGGTGGGGAAAACTTATGTACGGCAAAGAGTTAAATTCAACACTGTCTGCTATAATGTTAAAGGATACGAAAAACGTGCGTAAATTCAACATTGACTGTCTTAAAAATGTTGCATCTTAATTAAAGGCAGCTTTCGTGCCTTAAAATAAGATTTTCTTTTTACTGTGCACTTTTCCACACGGGTTACTAAAACTTCAACTAGAAACCTTTTGAAATTCAATCTTTATTAATAATCTTTGTACTCTGGTAGTATCTTTGCAGAATGAAGTTAGTTTTTTGATATTTTTTGATAATTTCTTTTCTTAAATGTTTCTTACATTAATAAAATTCCAAATTAATTTTTTTAAGATTAAATAATAACAAAAATTAATTAAACAAAATTGTTTTGAATCAAAAAAACATAATTTAATTTAAAAGTTTGTTTTGATGTTTTGTCCCATATAATAAATTTAATAATAGTTTAAAATTATCATTTGTATAGGACATGAAATGTATATACAACATTTACGTTTCGAAACCGGTACCGGTCTCCTCATCAGAATTTATTTAAAAATCATAAAATATGCCATAATTTAAATTCGGGTATGGATGTGAATAAATCCAAATGCAAAAAAGTAACCTTATTGTTGTTTTATATACAGTAGAACCTCGATTATCCGACAGGCACCGGACCAACACCCTGCCGGATAATCGAAAAGACGGATAATAGAGGTACATAAATTTAAGATTTTTTAAAAATATTTTTTATTCACAAAAGGTTAATTATGTAGCAAAAAATCTGTCATTTTTGTTTGTTTAACTTTGCTTTGTGATTTATTTGTTGCATATGTGCGTAGACGACACACTGTCAAGAATTTCTTTGTCTGTTATAAATGCATTGCAGAGAAAAAGATAAACAAAGTGACGAAAACACATAAAAAAATTTTATACATAGAAAAATATACCAAAACTTGTCGTCATGCAGGTCGAAATTGAGAAATAATATAGTATACATTATGTTAACTGTAAACATAAAAAAAAATCTTATCTCGGAATGAGGACGGTTAACAGAGGTGCCGGTTGATAGAGGGCCGGATAATCGAGGTTCTACTGTATTGGTCATAACTATAACCAGATGTTTTTTGGTTAATTTTTTTTGGTTAATTTAAAAAATTAATTTAATTTAAGTTATTTTTTTAAATTAACCAAAAAACATCTGGTTATAGTTATGACCAATATATAAAACAACAATAAGGTTACTTTTTTGCATTTGGATTTATTCACATCCATACCCGAATTTAAATTATGGCATATTTTATGATTTTTAAATAAATTCTGATGAGGAGACCGGTACCGGTTTCGAAACGTAAATGTTGTATATACATTTCATGTCTTATACAAATGCCAATTTTAAACTATTATTATAATTTAATTTATAAAATTAATTTAATAATCTAAGTGAAAAAAAAGAATTACTTATAAATTATTGTAGAAAAATAAATTATACTCAAAATATTTGAATTCGTTTGAAAAATTAAAATTCTTAAAAATAATGTTATTCTTTGAGAAATTTCATTAAAATTATACTGAAAATGATTCAATTGTTATATGGAATTTTAGAATTCTTCCCTGAAATTTTATTACAATTCCCGTGTGGAAAAGTGGTGTTGGCCCACGCCGGGGGCCCGCATGGATCGCCCACATCCATGAGGGGCCCACGTGGGTGATCCAGGCGAGGCCCCTCATGGAAACGACATGCTGATCGATGATGCTGATTCCACACTTACCCAGTCGCTCCGCTTTTCCGTGGCGCTTCGCGTGAGACAGAAAAAGATAGAGATAGTCTCTGTCTTTTTCTATCTCACGCAAAGCGCCACGGAAAAGCGGAGCGCTGTGTAAGTGTAGAATCAGCATGAGGGCGCCCTCGTCGGCCCCCGGCGTGGCCCTCGCGTTTGCGCTCATCTTTGCCCTCGACTTACCCTCGACTTTATTTTTCAAAATTAAGTTAATAAATTCATTATTTATTAATAATAATCAAGTTCAACTATTAATAAATAACATTGTTATTTAACGATTTTTACTTTTTTTAATTAAATCATGACAAAAAAAAAATCTGACGCACTCGGGAATAGAACTTACGACCTACGGACTATCAGACAAACGCTTTACCACTGTGCTAGGGACCTACTTGAAATTTATTTCTTTATTGTAGGTCACCAGCTGACTTGCTTTTGAAGATTCAATAAAACATTGTTGACCCAAATACACCATAACAAAAAACGTGTTTTTCATTGTTTAAAATCATTATAATCATTAATTTTTTTTGTTAAAAAAATATTTTTTGTTTGGACATTAATTTTTATTATGTAAAAAAATATTTTTTGTTCGGACTTAGAAATTTTTGCAAGTCAATGATGTGGGCAATCCATGCGGGCCCTCGGCGTAGCCCTCATGGATTTGCCCACATGGATCAGCCCTCGTCGGCCCCCGCCGGGGGCCCTCACGTCGTGTGGGCTTGATGGGGGCTTTTTCCACACGGGTTGTATTGAAAATAATTGAATTCCAATGAAGAATTTTGTTATTTATGAAAATAATAAAATTCATGTTCATTCTTCCGACGAATTTAATTAAAATTGTATGAAAAATAATTCAATTGTTATATGTTTATTAAAATTTATTAAAAATAATTGAATTCTTCAGAAAAATTGTATTAAAATTGTATTGAAAATAATGGAATTTCTGTAAAATATTTATAAAAATATTTAAATTTTTTTGAAGAAATTTTATTAAAGTTTTTGAAAATAATATACTATAATGATTAATTAATTGGTTAATAAATAAATATTTTTTAAAAGTTTTGAATCTGATATTATTCAAAATTTGCTAGTTACTTATAAAAATGGTAAACACAACTTCTATTTAAAATCTTTTTATAAATTATAGAAGTTTAATAGTTTTCGACATGAAGGAGTATAAAGGCGGTTCCAGAATAGGTGCAAAAGGCAAGGTGGAAGTACAAGTGCAAGTGCGAACCAATGCTAAATGTATGGGAATCGCACTTGCACTTGTACTTCCACCTTGCCTTTTGCACCTATTCTGGAACCGCCTTAACCCGTCAGCGGTCGCGCCGTGAGAAAAAGTCTCACGCAACACTACTCGACCTATAGGGCGCTCTTAGAGTGCTAGTGAGACACTAAAAAAGGCGCGACTGATGACGGGTTAAGGAGAAGTATGTATATGTATCCCTTTTGACTGTACTTGACTGCGTAAAATCGCCATGCACGCAAATTGGCATACCGGAAATTTGTTCACTGATATTAGCGCCCCTATAGGAGAAAATATATACCCTTCATGCTGTCCATGATAAAAGTTTTGTTTACGTAATTTTTTGGTTATGTACCAAGTTGATAATAACAATAAAATAATAGTAATATCAATTGTTTTATAAAAAAATGGCAAAATAAAAAATGCTTCTGAAAATAGTGTTTTTTCAAAGCACCGAGAATGATAAGTTTATTTAATATGTGACGCGATCTGAAGAAAGGGACCTTAGAAGCAAAAAATTATAGGTTATGTTTGCAATTTTTTAAATGAAAATACAAAAAAAGGATCAACTGTCAATATAAATCATTAAAGTTTAAGTCTTCATTAAAACTAAAATATTTAATAAACACTGATTTTAATTCGAAATAAGTAAAAAGAAACTTTCAAACAAGAAAAAAGTAACTCTAACCCAACCTTAAAATGATTTGCTTCTAAGGTCCCTTTCTTCAGATCGCGTCACATATACTATTTTGTAAGGGTAAAAGTTTTTATACTTTTACCAACAGACATTTATGAATTTAATGCAAAGAATTTTTGGTTGTTTATTTGGAGTCCTTTCTATTTATATAACGTATAAAACAATTAACTCTGTTCATCTATTTTACAATACAACACTCAGAGGATCCTCTAACCTTAAATATCAATCAGCTGTCAAAGATAAAAATACTTAAAATGTAAAATTGCACTTATTCCTCCCGTTTGGCGGCGCTGTTATCAGTGAACATGAGGCTATTACTTTTCGCGTGCCTGTCGATTTTACTGCAGAGAAGTACAGTCAATATCAGGAAATTTTCCCATTGGAGATATATGTCTCCTTATACTCCTTCATGGTTTTCGAGTACTTTATTGATAAAATTCTCTGATTTCCTTGACCTGTGGCAACCCTGCATATTATGTTTAAAAAAATCATTATTGTTTTTGCTCTTTTTGTATTAATCTTTAAAGTTTTTCTTAAAAATTTCGCATTTTACAAATCTAGTTTTATATTTGGCAAACCGATCAACAATGAAGTGGATTCTTTCAATTCAGTGCAAAATATTTCACTGATTCTGCAAAATAAGTTTTACACTATCTCGGAAGATTATGCAATTTTTTCGCAGGCGAGGAGAAGTTTAAAAATATCTGAATTCACCTTTTTTTCCTAGACGTTCTTTGCGTACCCATTCAGCTGGTGCCGGAGGTGGAATCGTATGGGGTCGATGTGTCGTTTCCGGTCCAGGACTAGTGCTGGTATCCAATTCTGAATCCTGGAGAAGAAGAAAAAATGTTCACATTTTCCTCGGTTGATTTTCTTCCCTTTAAAGTCATCAAAGAAAAAGAAAAGCAACAAAAAAAATAGAAAAAAAAAGAAAAAAAATATAAACTTTCACCAAATTTAACGCCCCTTTAAACTCCTTAAACTGCGCCTATTTATGAAAATTGTCCATTGTTCTCTCCGCTTGGAAATATAATAATAAGGAAGTAAAGTGATTAGTTGGATGGAAATCTCACCTCGTAATTGTAGCCGTGCCCCTGCCGTTGATAGCGTCCCGTGTAGAGTGGGTTATTGAAGACGTCATTGTCATCAGTGTGAGAGGGATTGTGAGGCGTGACAATTGTGTGAGGAACATGAGCTACTTGTCCCCGGGAATTTCGCGCCTTCCACCATTTCCTGCTGTCGTCAAGGATCTCAAGATATTCGCCTCTCACGACAGTGAGTTCCTTGTCGTTATTCGCCGTACGGGGATAGGTGACCTGCACGATTTTCGCGTGACGTGCCAAAAGGTCATCTAGCCATGCCTCTTGGGCCCTCTCGTGACCCGGCACACCGCGAGGATTCCTCTCGATCGAATCAACCGATATGTCGCTGTGCGCTCGGGTTTGATCCACAACCCTCTCCCTTTCCTCGCGGCCATAAAGTTCTGGCGCTGGACCATAATTTCTGTCAAAATATTCAACATTCCCGCGCTCTTCTCTGCTCTCATAGTCGAGGTAGTCACTACTGTAGTGAGACTCGTCGATATCCCTGAAAGAAAGTTTCATTTTAATTTCTATTTTATTTCAGAAATTTTCATTTCATTTTCCAAAATTCTTTACATTTATTTATTTATCCCAAGAAGGTAAATTCATTCTATCTTTCGAAATAAAGAAAAATTTTATAATTCCAAATACCTATAAACATCAATTTTTTAATAATTTCAAATTCAAAATTTAAAAAATTCACTCATTAAGTAGGGGAGAGTTGTCAGGGTTGGACATAGTTTTAACTTTTCTTCATAACTTCCCATGTATGTTTTTCTGCACTAAACAAAATTTCTGGCATACCAGGAATTGACTACACCAAAAAAAATCTCGATGGTATTATTAACTATGACTCTATAAATAATCTTAATCTAGTAAAAATAATAAGGATTCCTAATCATTATGGTTAGGATCGCTAGGTTGATTCAACAAATTCAAGCCTGGCAAAAACAACCCTGCAAATCCTACACGGAAAAAAAAGTACGTGAATCCTTCCTTGAAAGTGCTTGACTTTTGGATAGGACACAAAGTACAAGGCTGTATCATATACTTTTTATTAGAAAATATAGAAAAGTCCTAGAGTTATTCTAGTGCTAGTATGGGCAACAGTGTTTTTTAAATTTTAACGAAAAGTCATTTGTTCAGTTTTATAAATTACGTGAAAGATTAGTTGACTGCGCTTAAAAATTCTGTAGAGCATGCGCAGTGTGCGTTGCGCGTTTCTACCCAAGGTAAATGCCAGCTGATCGTCTGTTTCCATTTGTGTTAATTTCAGATGTGAATATACTATTATTTTATGAAAAACAAATAGTGTTAATATATATTTGTCTTCAAGAATTGACTTTCAAAAAAATATTTTTTGTTTTGTGTTTCTCACAAAACAGAATGTTATATAAGTCTCAGTTTTCAGTGAATAGCATGTCTCAGAAGTCGTGAAAAATTTCACCATGTGGTATATAAGAACAATTCGATACGTACTTTTAAGTGTTAAGTGTGTGTTTATATTTAAGTTATACGCGAATATATGTGTGTGTTATAGGTTAGTTCATATAAGTGTTGACGAACGTCGAAAAGTGATACAATAATTGTTCTTTGTTTGTGTGATTAATTATCCAAATATGTGAATGAATGAGTGAATTTCAGAAAAACTGTGTGAACAAGTGGAAATTATTTTTTTTATTTTACAATTTTTTTGAAAGTCAATGAAATTCTCAAGCAAGGTACTAGAAATTTTCATTGACTGCTTTTGAAACTCTCATGCAAAAGTACTAGACTGTTTTTAGTATTTTGTGTCGTATCCAAAAGTCAAGTACCGAGTCAACGAAAATTCCACGTACTTTTTTTTCCGTGTAAGAAATATAAAAAATAATAATTTTTATGAATGAGATTTTATAGATTTTCATTACATTTTTTCAACTTTAACGAAGTTTTTAGAATAGTATTCGAATTTATAGATTTTTTTTTAATAATTTCTTAAAAGTATACTCATTTCTGAGTAAAATGAGTATTTTATGAAAAAATTTTAATACAAATTGAGGGAGATACGTGAATTTTAAGATTTAAAAATTTTTTCTCCAAAGTTACAAATATTTCAATTTTGCTGTGAAATTTACATCAGGGCACTTTAAATTTTGTATTCACTAAATTTAATTGATTATCTAAAACGGCATGCATGTCAAACTTGTTTTTGATAGATTTAAATAAAGACAGAGTCTGTATTTAGAGGGGGTTCGGTTAAATTTTAACTTTTCTATATTTATATTGTTTAACTGTGTCAGTGTTTTTCAAACATTACTTAGGATTAAAATCTATTCTATATTATCAAAATTAATCAAATTGTTCATTATTGCGAAAAAAGCATATGAAAAGTTTGACAATGAAAAATAATTAAAGAATGTGGTAGAAGTTCAAATTTATATTTTACGAAATTTTAAGGCATTCTTATATAAATTGTCAAATAATTATCTGTTATTCTTTATTTGCAGATTATAGAATAGATTTTAATCCCAAATAATGTTTGAAAAACATTGACACAGTTAAACAATATAAATATAGAAAAGTTAACATTTAACCGGACCCCCTCTAAATACGGACTCTGTCTTTATTTAAATCTATCAAAAACAAGTTTGACATGCATGCCGTTTTAGATAATCAATTAAATTTAGTGAACACAAAATTTAAAGTGCCCTGATGTAAATTCCACAGCAAAATTTTTAAAGAAAAAAAAGAATTTTTGTATAATTTAAAAAAACTAATTAATTTGTTGAGGAATTTTAATTAGAAATTTGGAACATGATTTTTTTCTCCAAAATGTTAAAAATAATTCTAAAATGTTATTATTTTTTGTGTGTATTTGAATTTTCAGAAATATATAATTTAAAATACTGAAAATATTGAATTTTAAAAAATTAGAAGTTAATTTTCATTAATTTTTATTTTTAAATTTACATTTAAAGATTTTTCATTAAAATTGATGCTCGTATATGAAATAAATAAATAAATAAGAAATTTTTGATATTTAAATTATTTTAAAATTTTTAAATTAAAACTCTTCAAAAGTTGATTTTTAAAAATTGTAACAAAATGATTCAAGAATAATTTTTGAAAGATTTGTTTGTAGTTATTTTTCGCACTATAAAAATCGAAATAAGTTGCATTTTATGCTAAAATGAGTGGTACTTTGTTGCAGTATTTGGAAGAAAAGTCGAAAAAGTCTCAATTTTTGAATATAAATCGAAAAAAGTTTCAATTTTCTTAATTTCCCTGACAAAAAATTTGTTTCATGTCATTTTCCTGACTTTACTGACTTTGCTGACATGTGGACACCCTGAAATGTTAATTAAAATTTGTAATAATAATAATAATACCAAATTGAAAATATTAAATTTAAGAAGGAAAGAAATAGAAAAGAAAAATCACCTGTGATTGTAATAGGAATCATTTTGTGCCTCGGGAAGATCATCCCTCTTCTGTTTGTCGGCATGAAGAAGTGAATTGAGATGATCATTGTCCCGATCCTCGGGAATGGGATACTCAGGTGACCATCCATCCATGAAAACGGGATGATAGGGAGGCACGTGTCCCTTCCATTGATTCCTCGGCACCAGCCACGTGTCGCCCAACGAATGCCAAAGTTCCGTCTCCTTGCTGGTCACACAGTTAATCAACAAATTCACCGCCTCACGGGTCAACAGCGGCGAAACAACTTTGCTCGGCAGATTTGGATCATAATTCGTGTCATGCGATGCATCGACAATAAGTGCGAGTGGAGTGAAGAGAAAATGCACCAATTCCGGCGCATTTGGATCGTGAATGTGCGCCTTCAATTTAGCCAAGAGATTAAATGATAATTTGAATTTTTGAAAAATATCGATGAATTCAATTTCAGGTGGTGGTTTTGCCCTCATTGTCAGCATTCCATCGCCTAAACTGCGTTTTTTCGATTTTCTATTACGACGTCGACGCTCCAATTCACGTGAGGCGGCTGACGCGTGCTGCAGGCGAGCGATAAATTTCTCAATATCGTCAAAGCAATGATTCAAAATTGTCACGTCCCTCTCGTATTTCTCGGACGATGTTGATGACACCTCGTCATTGTTTTCGTCACGCGATATATCATTGTGCCCATCATCTGGAACAAAATTAATATTCATAAAAAGCAAAAGTTTACTTATTTTCCAATATAAAATATGTCATTTATATAAAGCAAGAGTTTATTTTTTTCTTTGTATTTTTTAAAAATTAACGAAAACGAAATTAATATTCATAACAAGAAAAAGTTTTTTTATTTTTTAGTTTTGAAAATAAAAAAAAAATAAATTGATTTGCAGGTCTTGCATTAACTATAAGGAATAAAGAAGACGTTTAATCCAATTAAACTCTCTAAATCTGAATATGTGAAAATTCACATATTTGTACGTTATAAGTCGTCTTCTCGATCAATAAGTGCATATACACTGGTAATAAGTGAAATTTCACTCAGAATAAGTGAAAAATTCACTTATTTATAAGTGTATATGCACTTATTGATCGAGAGGACGACTTATAACGTACAATAAGTGAAATTTTACATATTCAGATTTAGAGAGAAGATTAATTTAATTAAAGGCACGAAAAAAGCGTTTTAGTTGATTCAAAATACAAAAAAGGTGAAAAAGGCATTTATTTTATTTACAGTTGTCACACCGAAAAAAATCTCGATGGTATTATTAACTATGACTCTATAGTTAATCTTAATCTAGTAAAAGTAATAAGGATTCTTAATCATTATGGTTAGGATCGCTAGGTTGATTCAACAAATTCAAGCCTGGCAAAAACAACCCTGCAAATCCTAGTCAAATTGACTAGGATTTTAGTAATTTTGCCTATTTCCATAATGCGCACGCGTCTGCTTCTGTTCTGACAGTGTTTATCTCTATATCTTTCGCGTCATTTATCGTGATTTCGTAAAACGATTTTTTATCATTACTCGCGTCTATTTTTTGTACATAAAATGGAGTTCTTACATACATCAAAATTGCTGGTTTGCAATAATTTGTGTATTTAAATTTATTTTCATTTGAATGGCATAAATAATTAAAAATAAATAGTTTTTGACAAGTGTATAAAATTGTGTACTTGAAATGTGTAAAACATCATCTGATTAAGTATTGTATTTTGACTCGAAAATCTAGTGTCTATTAAAAAATTAAAATACCAAGTCGTGTTTAGTGTAGTGGTTATCGTTCCGGGTTTCAAAGTGCGTATTCGTTAGGTTCAGGTGTTCGCGTCCCCCCTGCGTCAAATATTTATTTCATAAGTTTAAATTAATTCTAAGGTATATAAATACAAAGTCAAATATAAATATGTTCAAATGCAATAATTAATTTTTTTCTTTACCCCTTTTTTCTTTTAATTAGTTTTTCTCTTTTATTTGATAATAAGAATTTGATTAGCAATTTCAAATAATTATGATACACAGTGTAAATCTAATATTATTCTCCTAGTCAATTAGACTATTTTTTCCTAATTACATCGACTAATTTTCCTGGTCACTTTAACTATGCTTGAATCTTATTACTTTGACCAGGATTTTATAGTTGGCTCCTCTCGTAACTAGGAAACCTAGTCAATTCCTGGTATACGGGTCCTAGGCATTTTTTTCGGTGCACAATTTAATATTCTATTTTTTTCCTTTTTCCCAATTTCCAAAAAAAATTTTAACTTTTCTCCCTCTTCTCAAGAAAAACTTCAATTCTAAGTTTTTGTAAAATTTTAATTATAATTAAATGATTTTCTGATGTTTTTTTAAAATTTTTCTTCAAAATACACGATTACTTTTAAAAGCAGTAATAAAATTGTTTAAAACATAAAATTTATTTCAATAATAAAAATTTAATTATTTCAGAAATTAAAACTTTTAATTCTTCTAAAATTCAGTTATTGTTTAGAATTTTCAACTGAATTTATTCAAAAGTGTAATAATTTTTTTAAATATTAAATATTAGTATTAAGTATTACCAATTGGAATTTTAAAAAAATTTTAATTTTAAACATTATATTTAATTGCTTTTAAACAATTTTTACAACTTTTCTAATAATCAATTATTTTCGAGATTTTTTTCACGAATCTAATATTAAATATTACCAATGCAAATTTTCAAAAAATTTTAATTTTAAACCTTCAATCTAATTGGTTTTTCTATAATTTTCCTAATATTCAATAATTTTCGAAATTTTTTAAACGAATTTTCTTCTCTAAGGGACCTATCGCTGCAAAAGAGAATTTTACAGGGGGAGCGTTTTAAGGGGGTATTCTGGTCTAGAGGCCTCAATTTTAAGGCGTTTTTCCGAATAGGATAAAAAAGAAAGTTTAACATTTTTAATATTGACTTTTTTTGCAATTTGTTTACTAATGTTTAAAGAATACAGAAAAAAAAATTAGAAAAAGAATAATAAAAAATCTTAAAAGTTATAAACTTTTGAAGTGGCAACTGAAAAAAATTCTGGTTGACACGATAACTCAGAATCTACTCAACCGATTTACTTCAAATTTTGCAAAAATGTTCTTTGTATATCCCTTTATGGTCGCAACCTCGGATTTTGAAAAATATTTTTGTTCACTATTTTTAAAAAATTCAAAAATGTTAAAAAACAGTGTCAAAAAACAACTTTTTTTAAAAATCGTCGCCATTTTGCTAAAAAATTTTTTTTCTTTTCTCCGAGGTACCGACCATAGCGAAGCCTTTAATAATCAAGAATTTCTTTAGATTTTTTGTTTTGGAGCATTACAAAACTCTCCACACTGTCAACCAGTTCGCACTTGATTTTTTTCAGTCCCCACTTCATCAGTTTATAACTTTTAAAATTTTTGATTATTTTTTTTCCTAATTTTTTTCTGTATTTTCTAAACATTAATAAACAGTTTCCAAAAAAAGTAAATACTAAAAATGTTAAAGTTTCTTTTTTATCCCACTCGAAAAAACGCCTAAAATTGAGGCCTCTAGACCAGAATACCCCCTTAAGCGACGCCATGAGCAGAAAACCCGTGTATTTACGCGGACATGCTTAACTTTCTCGTGTCGCGTCATATTTTCAGAAACTTCTTCGAAAGTTTAATATTATTTAAAAGAAAGAAAGGTCTCTTAAAATTCCTCCTAAAATCAATTATTTTTTATAATTTTAAGAAAGTTATTCGAGAATTCAATTTATTTAAAATCCAAAATTCAATTATTTTAATAAAAATTTACAAACTGCATGGATTTTTTAAATAAATTTTTAAAGTGAAAAAGAAAATTCAAGGACAATTTTAAGGTTTTCAGTATTTTCAAAAAGAAACCAAAAATTATAATTTTTGTAGTATTTATAGAAATTTGATATTTTTCCACTACATACTTTGGATAAAATTCCCTAACTTTTCAAAATTTTCTGGTCTGTGAAAACTGTATTATTCTGGTTAAAATTCATAAAATTATAAAAAACAGTTTAACTTAAAAATTAATGTTGGGAAATATTTAAAACCTTTTGGTTTTAAATATAAGTTTTTAAATTGTTTCAGCAATAATTTCACTTTTTAGTAGATATTGAAATTAATATTATACTTCTACAAAGAGTTTTAATTCGTTTACAGTGGATATTAAAGCATTTGTAACATTCTTTTTAAAGCTAAAGACTTTTTTCAAAAAAAAATGTTTAATTCTTCTTATTTAAAAAATAAATCTTATTTCTCAATTTTTACTAAAAATTCAACTTTTTTCATTTTTTTCACCATTTTTATTTGGAAAACTGAGATTTTTTTTTTCAATAAAATATGTAAATATGAAAGTGCCAAAAAACCAAATAAAAAAATACAACTTTTTAAATATACTTTTTTTTATTGTACAGAAAACTTTATATAATTTATTGGAAAAATCTCAGATTTCCAGACAAATTGATAAAGAAAATTGAAACAAGTGAGTAGTTAAGCTAGGGGGGTACGGGACCACTTACCTACCGTCGGTAAGGTAGATTTCTAAATAGCTCACTTCAAAGTCGCTTGGTGGGGGTGTTCTACTTTACCGACCGCGATTTAGTACCGACTGCCACCGTTAGATGGCGCCACCGCTCAATTCAAACCCTCTTGGTGGGGTATTTAAATTTTTTTTCAAAATTTCAAGTGGCTTGGTGGGGTTTTTAATTTTCCCACTCAATTTACCGACATTTTTAGTACAGGCTGCCACCGCAAGATGGCGCTGATATATTTTTTGTTCAATTCAAACCCCCTTGGCGGGATATTTAAATTTTAATAATTTCAAGTGGGCTAGAAGGGATGTTCTGTTTTACCGGCAACTGGCAAAGATGGTCAAAGATGGTTGGTGTTCTACTTTACCGACCGATGACCAACTTGGGATATGTTATCTTCCAAATATCCCGGTAGTCGGCGTGGCAGAAGAGTTGCGCGCGCCTGCGGAGTAGTGGGGGTATATTTGCGTGCGCATTCGAAAATGTGGTGGGGTTAAAAGAAAAAGTGGGGGTTGTAGTAATATAAGTCGAGTTTCAAGCCACTAGATCATTCTTATTTCAGGTTCTTTAATTAGCAGTAAGTATAAAAAGTTATCCATTTTACTATTTCTTTTCAGCTTTATTTTCTAAGTTTCATTTTCAGCTTTATTTTATAAGTTTTTTTTCAGCATTATTTTCTAAGTTTCTTTTTTCAGCTTTATTTTCTAAGTTTCTTTTTCAGCTAAATTTTCAAAGTTTCTTTTTCAGCTAAATTTTCTAAGTTATTTTTTTCAGCTAAATTTTCAAAGTTTCTTTTTCAGTTACATTTTTTCTAAGTTTCTTTTTTCAGCTTTATTTTCTAAGTTTCTTTTTCAGCTATATTTTTCTAAGTTCTTTTTTCAGCTAAATTTTCTAAGTTATTTTTTTCAGCTAAATTTTCAAAGTTTCTTTTTCAGCTTCATTTTTCTAAGTTCCTTTTTTTCAGCTACATTTTTTAAGTTCCTTTTTTCAGCTACATTTTCTTTTTCTATGTTAGTTTTTCAAAAACAATTTTTTTATTACAGTTCTTTGTTTTCTCTTCTTTTGTTCAAGGTGTTTTTCCAGTTTCAAGCGTATAAAAATGGATCTAGAAAAAGTCAACTCTGTTGGGCGTTTTGAAGGTTATCTGCCGACGAAGCCGCTCGCGGAATTGATGAAAGATGGACTTTATTACGTCACAAAAATGAAAAAGGTCCAGACGAAATACGGACCAAGGATCATTGTCGAAATTGATGCTGATTTCGTCACATACTTACCAACGAGATTCATCAAGCTCTTTGAGGATGAACCAACCACCTTGGAAATGATGAAGGAAGCTGCGATATCGAAAAAACTTCAAATGAAGTATCTTGGAGGACCGTATAATATTGTCGAGTTTAAATTATTATAATAAATTGTATATATATTTGAAAAATTAAAAAAAAATAAACACAACAAGTTTTACCTATAAATTGGTTTTAAATTTATTTTCCTTCACCTCTTAAAAGTTATTTTTTAGAATAAGTTTTATTTTCAGGAATTATAAAAATATTTAAATTTTAAAGGATAGGTTATTTTTTTAAATAAGAAGCATTGTTTTAAATTAATAATATTTATTTTTGAAATCTTAAAAACTATATTTACAAAAAAGATTCACAATTTTCATAGAAAGATTTTAAAGTAGTAGTATTAATCGTAGAATCAGTTTCATCAACTCCATTACAAATAACACTTATATATTGATTTGGAGGCTCCAAAAACCATTCTTGAAGAAGTTTAACATTTTTTGCAGCACAGTTCTCTCTATAAAGAATATGATGTTTACATGTTGATAACAATAATTTAGATTCAAGTTTTTTCAACGATGGACAATTAAAATCTTCTAAATTTTGTACATTGAGTAAGTATTTCTCCAGCCAAGACTTTTTTTCTAATCCTTTGACGTAGATGGCTTTTGCACCTCGTAGTATTCCTTGTAGAAGAGATTGAAGTTCATCGTATGGTACATCTCCAGCTGTCCAATCAATTCCATGGTAATTATGAGTTAACCAGAGGTTTTCACTTTTGTAGCGTCCAGACAGAGAATTCCAAGGACAAGGAGGTTCAAACAGGAAAACAAGTGGTAGAGCATCCGATTGTAGTGGAAGTATTGCCAATTCTTTAAAGACAAACTCGTTGTTGGCTTTTTTAAAACCTTGAACGTCTACAATAAACTCCATGTTGAAGCAGGAATGAATTTCTGTCCGAGAAAAGCTGCTTTTATATTAATTACCCCCACCACACTATCCCCACTCCTTTACAATAATTTCTTTACAACGCCGCTGATTGGCTTATATTGTATGACGCGGTCATGGATGATTAGGCAATAGGCGGTGGTCTCGGCTGGCATGTTGATTCCTGCTTCAAATTCTAACCTAACATCAACTGATGTTTGTTTTAAAAATTCGTTTTGTTTAGAACAATCAACAACAATTAGAGGAAATAAACTTTTAAAAATATCCCTTGTTAAAATAGGTTTTGAATCTTTACCATAATAAGATGATTGAAAATTAGCATACATTTCATAAAGTAGAGAGTACTGATTTTGATCAAAGTTTAAATTTAAATTTCCATAAGGATAATATTGTGAATTTAAAAAGAGTTTAACATTTGTAATATTGCAGTGGTCAAAATGACAGGCATATTTTTTACGTTTATCTTTCCTTGCTGTTTGAAATCCAACAATAACATAGCGTGGTTTCTCTAATTGTGTTGATGTTTTAATTTGCCACAAAACTTTTGAACTTGTAGGAATTAGAGGATACTCATACATTTCCCACGATCTAAAACTTATTGAAATTAATGGATCTTTTTCAATATATTTCAATAGTTTTATTTTATTATTATCAGCAGGTAAAACGTATGGAACCATCCATTCAAGTTTATTGATGAAAATTTTGAATTCCTCATCCCCTCCTTGTCCTGTTTGAATTATAGCATTCATGTCAGAACGTGCTCTTGTTAAAATAAGTTCATGTTTAGCGTTCATAATGATTTTTTTATAATCTTCAGCAAAACCAAAAATCATGCTGAGTGGTATTGTGACGTCAAAATAACCATTTTCCAATACAAGTCTTGCATCAGTTGCAATTTTTGAATACCCAGCATTTTCAATAAAATTCAACTGAGTTGGAGTTTGTGAGACATAATTTTTCATTATTGTAGTATGTCCAACGTATTTACAGCGATCAATTTCGATTCCATTTAGTTCATAGCGAATTTCATCAAACAAAAAACACACAGCATTATTACTTAAATGCACATTTTCTGGAAGAGTAATTCCATCATTTTTAGCTAATCTGCCAAAAATGTGTAATGAACTTTTACTAGGCAAAATGCACAAGTCTTGATGTTGTACTGCGATCCTAATTTCATCGCTATTGTTAAAAGACGAAGATGCATACGGTTGATGAGCATGAATTTCATAATGAGCTATGGACTCATCAAAATTCACTGCTGCTGGAATATTGAGAAGTTCGTCCATTTTTATTGCAACAGCAACCAAAAAATATGTAGATTAATTGTCTTGTTGTCTTATTTTCTTTCCTTGAAGTTTTAGACCTAGTTCTTGCAGAAAGAGGTGATTCTGAGGTGTTAACACCTTGTGAGACGAGTTTAGACTGATTTGACTCTTGCATATTGGTTGACTTTTATAGTTTCCACCAACAACAGCTCTTTGATTATAAACGATTCCCATTACATTGACTTTATATGCAATCGAATTGTTATAGTTTCTCCTCTAAAATTTATTAAATCACCGTCTTGATCGACAATTCGCAGCTGTATATTATGTATTGTCTTTGTGACAATCGGAAGGTAAATGACGTGAGCAGGCACTTCCACAATCTTATATCCTGGTGGAACGCTGGGGAAGAACTCATGAATGGTGTGGACTTTTTGATTATTTATATATGCTCCAGATGTTATATTGCACTCAATTCTAACTGAATTAACCTTTAGAATGGCTACTGGTAAATCAGAAGTATGTGCTCTATGAGGTGCTAGAAGCTGCGACGTAAATCCCAACAAATTACCAATTGAGTCTTTAGGGTTAAAATCAACTGGCAAATTGGATTTAACTACACTGCGCAAAGTATTATTATTCGGTTTTATACTAATAACAGTTCCGAGTTCTACAGAATTTTGTAAATATGACTCAATATCTTTAATTTCATAACTTCCAGTTGAAATATGAATTATTTGATTTCCAACGTAAAATTTGTTATTTCCTTTATCTATATTGGGAATTGAATTAAAAGTCAGAAGTTCAACAAGACCAAGTACATAATTTTTATTTGAATTTAACTCTATTGGAGGGAAATATTCAGCTTCAAGAACTGAAGAATTTCCTGTTAACGTTAAAGTAAACGAATCACTCATGTTGCTGTCAGATTTTATACTGAAAGCTTACAACAATTACAGTCTTTTATAAAGGTTAAAGCAACTCTTAATATTTAGTTGATTACATAAAAATTTAAGGCACAAGTGTCCACATACAAATGTATCATAATTTTGATATCTTTTATGATTATATTTTATTAAGCTACCATCACACAAATAATTGACAAGATCTGTTGGTGGAGCAAGGTTGCCAAAACTATCAAAATACATTGTTTCGTTTTTTAATTTTTTATATGCTACCCAATGAGTTCCTGCACCTTCTTTATTATCAAGATTAATTATTCCCGATTCACATTGGTGAGGACCACTCACAGGCAGTTCATTTCGCATAAAAATTCCACGAAAATGAGGTATTTTGGCAGCTTTGGCGTACTTTAAAAGATCAAAGTCAGTTAATGGTCGGTGAGGTAGCTTCAAAACAAGTTTTTTGTCCTTCTTGATGTTTGATTCTTCTTTCTTAATGTTTGTTTACTATTATTTCCTTTTCCTTGAATATAGGGTTTCAAGTGGAGACCTAGTCCTTGTCGATAAGGTTTTAAATGTAATCCTTTTCCAAGCGATATAGCTTCCATAGTTCTATTGTGACGTTGAGCTTCTGCAAGTTGTTCACTAGCTGTTTTAGCCTTATTAACAGCCCTTGCTATTCCTGAAGCTCCTCCAGCAAGAGCTCCTAAAGCACTAAGTCCAGCAAAAATTGGAACTAGCGGTAAAATTCCACCTACTTTAGTTGGCACAGGAAGAATTCTCGGTGATAAAATTTTGGATTTACCACCGACATTTTTTATTGCATTTTGTGCACCAATCATAGCTGCTCGAATTGATTCTTCAGCATTATTACTAGGAGCCATACTTTTTCGTGCAGCGTCAACAATTTTTCTTAGCGCTACTTGTTTCTTCTCACACATTGTTTTACTCTTCTTCTTTCTTATAGGTGATTTTCTTTCCATTCCCATGCCTAATTTTGATTTAGCTTTCATGGTTCCAGATATAGCTAAAGCAGCTGCTCTTTCACTCACACTAGAATCTTTAGCTGTAACACGTTCCCAAGCTTTTTTAGCTAATACTTTATCTGCTTCGTTTCTCGCTTCAATATTTTCACGATTTTGGGAATATGCAATGTCGTGTTGTTTGCATGCAGCGTCTAGTGGATTAACTCCTTGATCACCGCGAGCTAAACGTTTTGCTAAATTTGTACCAGGTCCACAGAATTGATAACCTGGCAGGTGAAACTCGAACGGTAAACTATTTATAATACGATTGATTAAACCTTTTCCTCGATAGGGACCTTTTTTCACTTCCTGATGTAGAATCATTCTTCACTCTACAATGGTTGACGTGAAACTGACGAAAAGGACTATAAAAGCTAGGTATTTATAGATTTTAGGACAGTTACTGTTAAGATGCAGTTCACGAAACAACCTATCGCCTTGCCGATCTCTAGTGTAGATATTGAGACTAATGAAAAAAAGATTAGACGCCATGGCAGTCTGTTTTCAGACAGCATTCGAGCAGTTTTCTGTGGTCCCTCAAATTGTGGAAAAACAAATGCTCTTCTTTCCCTAATAATACATCCAAATGGTCTAAGTTTTGAAAATATTTACCTCTACTCTAAATCTCTGCAGCAACCGAAATATAAATTTCTGGAAAATGTAATCAGTGAGGTAGATGGTGTTGAATATTTTCCATTTAGTGAACATGAAGAAGTTGTATCTCCAAAAGATGCTAAACCAAATTCAATATTCGTTTTTGATGACATTGCTTGTGAAAAGCAGGATAATGTTAGAGATTTCTTTTGTATGGGCAGACATGTAAATGTAGACAGTTTCTATTTATGTCAAACGTATGCTCGTATTCCTAAACATCTAGTTCGAGATAATGTTAATTTATTGGTTCTATTTAGGCAAGATGAAAAGAATCTGAAACATGTATACGAAGATCATGTTAACACTGATATGAGTTATATTCAATTTCGCGATTTATGTTCGGAATGTTGGAAATCTGACAAATACGGTTTTGTTGTTATTGATAAGGACCGTAATTTTAATGAGGGTAGATATAGAAGAGGATTTGATTGCTTCATTTCACTATAAATACAAGAACTTTGAAAATTTTTAATTAGTATAGTTTATATTGTCAGTAAGAAAACATGTATAGAAAAGAGCAAGAAACGCTTCGTCAAATAGCAAAAGCAAGTGATGCTATTAGGCGAAAACATCGTTTACTTAAAATGGGTAAAGAGGCTGCAGAAACAGTATGGAAAGAAACTCTTCAACCAATAGTAACACCTCTTGAAAAGTTGGTTAAAGTAACTGCCATACCTTTTCAAAATATTAAAAAAGAAAAAGTTAAAAAGGAGGAAAATGATTTTTCTTTCTCTACTGCTGTTGATGAGGAGGAAGAATTTGATAAAACACTACTAAATGACACTCTACTGGAAAATAGTACTAACTTTGAAGAAGAAGGTCTTAATTATACAGATTTGACAAATAAATTTATTCAATTGTTGAATAAAAACAGAAAAACCTTTTTAGACATGGTTTATGGAGTACGTAAGCTGCCTAATGATACTTTTATGATTGGAGATACAGCAGTTAATTTGGAAGGTCCTCATATTCAACTTGCTGGAAAGAAAAAATATTTAAAAACTGCTGGGTTGCTTGAACTATTATTCAGACAAAGACCTAGTCAAGCATCAATAAGTCCAGATGATTTAGAAAATTATAAAGAAATTCTTGAAGCTACAAATGCACATCGAAAGAATTATAGTTCCAGTGAACCTTTGAACATAAACAGGAGTTCTAAATACGTTGATGTAATTGCAAAACTTTTTAAGAGTACACCAAAAAAGGGTAAAGGCATTTTAAAAGGGAAAAAGAAGAAGAAGTTTGGAAAAAAATTTCCTCAATTTATGATTACAAAGACAAAATTCCAACCAGACTACATTTATTGGGATGATCCAAATGAGCTTGTTGACCGATTACGCCTGCTAGTAGCATCACAGCAAGCTGGTAATCCAAGCCATACTAATGAAATTATGTCAATTATCGAGGAACTACGTGAAGCTCGGATTATATATTAGGAGAGTATAAACAATTAGAGCTCAGTATTAAAATGAGCATTGATGTGTTTGGACATCCCTTGTCACGGCCTCTTTCAAGTCGTGGACTTCCTGGACCTTCTGGAATTGGATTTAAAGTTACTTCGAGTGGACAATACGACATTGATAACAAAAGACTTTGCAACGTCCAAGACGCTCAAGAGCAACAAGACGCTGTAAATTTAAGACAAGTAAAGAAAATTGTTAAAAACGAAATAAAAACAGTCTTTACAGTTACAACATCTTCAAGATCAGCTATTGATGACTTGACCATTCTTATTCAATCTATTGAAGAAAGAATTAACGAAAAACTTAAGCAGATTGAAACTGATTTACAACTTGAACTACCTGTTCAAAACGCTAAATATATTGATAAATTAGATTCACGTTTAACCAATCTTGAAAATGGACGGTGAAAAGTTAACTGTTGTTAAAGAATTGCATAGACAAGCTAGAAAAAATTATCCTCGGAGAAAAGTTCAAATGCGTGGCATCGATGAAACCTGGCAAGCAGATTTAGTTGAAATGATACCTTATTCTTATTCTAATAAAGGTTTCAAATACATGCTCACAGTTATAGACATATTTTCCAAATATGCCTGGGTTGTAGCTGTAAAAAGTAAGAATGGAAAGGATATTTCTTTGGCCATGAAAACAATTCTAAAACAAGGTCGAATTCCAAAAAATTTGCATACTGATAGAGGCAAAGAATTTTACAATTCTGAATTTAAGAGTTTAATGCAAGAATTCAACATTAATCTCTATTCTACCTATAGTAATTTGAAAGCCTCAATTGTTGAAAGATTTAACCGCACTCTAAAAAACATGATGTGGCCTGAATTCAGCTTGCAAGGCAATTATAAATGGATTAATCTTTTACCAACTCTCATATCAAAGTACAATAATAAAAAACATCGTACTATTGGTATGAAACCTAAAGATGTCACCGTAGAAGATACAAGAGAACTGCTGAGACGTATACGTAAACTACGTAGAATTCCGATGAAAAGAACAAAATTCAAAGTTGGAGACAGAGTTCGAGTTAGCAAGTACAAAAACATCTTTGAGAAAGGATATACTCCCAACTGGACAACGGAAATATTCACTGTGGACCAAGTTAAATCAACAAAACCAGTTACATACAAGCTGAAAGATTACCAAAATCAACCCATCGAAGGTGGTTTCTACGAAGAAGAATTGCTGATAGTCCAATATCCAGATGTTTACCTTGTAGAAAAAGTTCTCAAGACTCGTGGTAATGATGTCTACGTGAAATGGCTTGGATTCGACAGCTCGCACAATAGTTGGATAAAAAAATCTGATATGTAATATAGTTAAAGTATAGTTAAAATAAGTTAAAGTAACGTTAAAATAAGTTAAAGTAATGTTAAAGTAACGTTAAAGTAACGTTAAAGTATAGTTAAAGTAACGTTAAAGTAACGTTAAAGTATAGTTAAAGTAACGTTAAAGTATAGTTAAAGTAACGTTAAAATAAGTTAGAATATAGTTAAAATAAGTTAAATTATAGTAAAGTAACGTTAAAATAAGTTAAAGTATAGTTAAAGTATAGTTAAAATAAGTTAAAGTATAGTTAAAATAAGTTAGAATATAGTTAAAATAACGTTAAAGTAACGTTAAAGTAACGTTAAAATAAGTTAAAGTATAGTTAAAGTAACGTTAAAATAAGTTAAAGTATAGTTAAAGTAACGTTAAAGTAACGTTAAAGTATAGTTAAAATAAGTTAAAGTAAAGTTAAAGTAACGTTCAAATAAGTTAAAATATAGTTAAAATAAGTTAAAAAAATTATAACAAGTTAATGTAATTAGGTTAAGGTTTTTTTTAAATAAAGTATACATAAAATAAAATAAACTTCTTGTATTCAAACAACCATTTCCTCCTCCACTCTGTAACAAATATTTTTTTACAATAGTTCATTTATCCTCATCATCAATTTCAATAATTTTACAATGACCCCATGCAAGGGTGTCGGTGCTGTTTTCAATTAAGTATCTTTTGTCATCATATGGACTGAGTGCAATCTTCGTTTGCTTTAATGTCTGTACATTGTGCAATTTTGACCGAATACAATATTGCGTCCTCGATTGAATTTTAACATTTTGTAGACAATAAACATAATCATCAAAGTTAATGTTTTTCTTAACCACTACTGCTTTGACACCTTTAGCCTTTTTTATGAAATCTTTGTCTTCTACGCGAACGCTGTACATTTTGCTCCGCAAGCCAACAAATTCTGTTACAATTTTTCCGCAGCACTCATCTTTCATGAGACCCAAGATCTTTTTGTTGGCTTGCGGAATATTGTACACGTTATTAACCGGATAATCAGATGTGTCGAATTTCTTAATGTCTTGCTTCATATCAGCGTAAATGTCTGAGCACTTGATTTCATAAATAAGGCTATCGGTGTCTGTGTATAACAATTTTAATTTCTTTTCATCATACTTTTCTAACATGTAATTGTAGTGAAAATCGTAGATCAAAGTTTTTGACACATCCAACACAGTCAAACCAACATACACCGGCTTGTTCATTAGTACCTCCATTTTTCTAAGTTCCACAGCTACCAAATTTTCATTAAAGATGGCTCTGCTGTGGAAATTAGGTTTGGAAATTAAAGCTTCAGCTCCATATCTACCCTCCCACTTTGTCACTAATTTAATGTCTACATGTTTTCGCACGTTCTCCATTGTTTTGCCAAATACTGCGTTGTTCATCAATTTGAACAAGTTTTTCTCAAATTCGTTACTGGCGTTTGTCCTTCGTATGGTATTAAAGTCAATGTAACTTTTCAACCATGTGGATTGTTTGAATTTTAAGACGCGATGAATTTTAACTAACACGAGACCGTTGTCAATAGCTTGTTTTAAGGCACGATAATGGAGAACGTGCTTTCGTTTCGGTAGGAGGGTAGTTAGGAGCTTCTCCTCTTTTGACCCTGGTGGTTTCGAGCGTTCAGGGCAAAACGGAAAATCACTGTGTTTCTCATGCAACTCATTGGGGTAATCTAAGTCTACTTCCAAGATGTAGCCAATTGACCCATCATCCGCAACGTCAAAATTAAAAGTATTATCAACATTCTCTACCCACTCGAAGCCACCATAGGGAAGCGGTTGAACCATTGCCCAACCGTATAAGTTATTTGCGTCAAAGTACATAATGTAAGATGTTTCCTCACTCTCATTGTAATTCTCCATATAGGGATTATTAGCTTTTGCGTATCGATTTGTACATTGACTAACTCCACCTCTTATACCGCGTTCGATAAACATTACCATGTCAATGTCAGTGAGGAGTTCCAATCTTATATTCGTGTTCTTTAACATAGCATCCCATGTTAGTCCAGGAGTTGTGTAATAATGCGCTGCGTCAAGACCATACGCGATTAAACATTGATTTCTAAAATTTTCAAAAATGTCTGCGAGTAACAGTATATCGGTTTGCATATATAAATACACGTAATCACCTAGATTTTGACAGTTGAATTCATTCCAAACTTTCTGCGCATGAGCATAATCATCATCAGAGACATTTGAATCGTTTAAAGTGCTATAAAATTTTTCTTTCGGTGGTAACTCTGTTTCGTTGAGTTTTTCCCTTGAATCAATATATTCGTAGGGAAAAACTCCTTTTCGCGTTAACAATTGGATTTTATCGTCACTGTAATTTGAAAATACAGAATTAACAATTTTGTACTCATCGAGATAGGATGCTAACTTGTCCAGTGATGATGCCATGAATTTGAAAGAATCGATAAAACGAAATTTTAGAAAACTACCTTTAACATTTTTGGTAAAGCTAATATACTTTTCTTTATTAATTGGAAGCAAATAAACATTGCCATCAAATCCAGTAGCAATTTCGTCAATAATGAAATGCGCATCATAGCCACTTAGGTTATGGAAAACAACAGGTATGATATGCGATTCATGATAATTGATATTACATTCTTGATGCGCGGCACCTCTATACTTCCCTGTTAGATGACAATGGTCTCTGACTTTTACATTTCCATGGGCGATTTTTTTTTTGCAAATATGACAAGTATCATCATTTCTAAAATCAGCTAACTGTTGTCGACTTAACACTTCCATTGGTACAGGATTCTTAAATAGTTTATCAAGATTGTCAGCTAAATTTTTTAGCTCTGTTGAAAACCATTTAGCTGGATTTTCCTCGTCTTTTGGGGATGCTTTGTATATGGACAAGGAGTCATCAAAGGCACATTTCAAGTAATAGCCAATACTGAGGGTTTTATGATTTTGAAAAACCTCAGTATTGCTGGCTTGCTGTGGTGCTTCAGCAGGAATCAGAAGGCTTTCACAATCCGCGTAAATTATAAACGGTACGCGCTCTTTGTTTTGGAAATTTTTGAATTCAACAAAATTTTTCCCAGGTTGTGGAAGCACAATCTTTGTTTCATTCATTTTTCGACAGTTTTCTTCGTGTTCAATGAGCTTCAATTCTTCTCCAAAATAATGTAAACATCGGTCACAGATGTATTTCTTAGTCCTTTTCTTCGATAATTGACTGCCGACAAGCTTCGATAAATCCTTAATCCACACATAATGGTAGTTGAAAGAGATGATGGTGACTCCATCTTCCTCCTCCTCCTCATTAAGATTTTCATCAACATAGTGGTCCTCAACTCGAAGAATATTTACGTGAATAACCTTCTTTTGGGATGACAGATGTATCGGTGCCACAGTAAATCTTTCAGCCTTTTTGACAAGTCCATATACATTCACAGAAATGTTGTTCAAACACTCAAATTTTGAAATATCTTTGAGTGCAACAGGGAACTCGATTCCAGTGAAATTAAGATCATCCTCAAAAGGTCTGTACTTTGATACCCGATCTGAATGGTTTTCAAACTGGTGTAAAGCTGACAAAATTGACCACTTAAAACATTGATTATCCGCGTTTTGAACGTTAATACATGCTTGTTTTCTTTTAATGGCAAGTGGTAAATCTATATAAGAACCAGCACGCATGGGATTGTACTTATTAATGTTAACTTCCAACCTTTCAATAGAATGAAGTTTCCAATTCGAATCTTTCTGCTGGAATTCTTCGATTCTTTTCAAAGTTGGTTGTTTTACATTCTCGTTGTACCATTGATCTAACGGGGTTGTACTTAAAATTTCAACTGTTTTCGCAATAAACGTCTTCAAGTCAGATATTTCCTCTTTACCATTATTTGAATATTTTACAAATTTCGCGCCTAACACGGTATAAACTTTTAGTGGACCAAACCTGTTTAAAGCTTTTTGAATATTAATTTCGAATAAAGCAAAGGCATCATCTAAGAACAAGTTAATATCTTTATAAGATAAATTAATAATAGCACTGGTTTGTAAACGATCATCGAATGCCTTATCAAAATTTACCCATTTCAATCTTTCATTCTCCACTTCCACACCCGCACCACGTTTCAATAATACTTCAAAATGGCAACACAAGTACTCTATCTTTTGATTTAAATTCAAACATCTTGATTTTTGGTACGGCAAAAAATTATATTTATTTAAAAATTTACGCATTACGTTTTTGTAACGTTGACACTTGTTTTGCCATTCAAAAAGTTTAATGAACTTATCGTCACCTGTCATAGTCATCGTGGTGCTGAGTCCACGCTCTGCGAGTTTGATAAAGTCGTCAGCCTCTTCACACACCTCATTGTACTCGTCAAGGTTAATATGACGTCGAAATTTCTTCGGCTGCTTACACTTGGGCATCTTGATACCTGAATCTCAAAATAAACTTAAAAAAATACGCCTAAACATAAAAAATCCTGAAAATAAACCCTAAAATAGAAAAAAAACACCACCACCTTAAACCTAAAAGACAATAGAATTAAAAAATAAACAAAACCTGAAAAAAGTACACTTAAAAAAAAAGAAAATAAACCTAATAAATAAGAAAAAACCTAAAGTAGAAAAAAACCACCACCTTAAAAAACTAATACCTATTAAAGAAATAAATCAGTGCAACCTATAATAACAATATCACCTATAATTAAAACAAAAAAAAAAGAAACTCTGAAAAAATATCTCTGAAAAACTCTGAAAAGTATCTAAGAACTCTGGAACCCTGGAAACCTGAAAGAAGTCTGCTGCACCATTCAAGATGCAACTGATGCTTGTGGCCCGCGCTCCGTGACTTATACCCCAGTCCCCACTATACTCACCTCCCACTACGCTGCGCCCCACTACTTCAGAGCCGCGCGCATCACCCCACTGAGCCGCACTACTCTACGTCGCGCGCAATACTCCTACCACAATGTAGTAAACGACAACTACCGGGACAACTTGAAGTTAACATAACCCAAGTGGACCATCAGTCGGTAATGCAGAACCCTGACATACCGACCGAACCAAAAATTGTGGAAGAAATCTGCATTACCGACTGATGGTAATACTTACCATCGGTCGGTAACTTACCTACAGTCGGTAATTTATCGACATTTTCATATCAGCCTTATCATCAAGGTCGGTAATGTAGAACACCAACCAACTTTGACTTAATGGCGCGAAATTTAAAATCATCCCACACCAATAGAGTTGAAATTTTGAAAATAAAAATTCAAATACCCCGCCAAGAGGGTTTGAATTGGACAAAAATAAAATGGCGCCATCTAGCGGTGGCAGCCAGACGTCGGTAAAACAGAACACCCCCACCAAGCCACTTGAAATTTTGAAAAAAATTTAAATACCCCGCCAAGGGGGTTTGAATTGAAAAAAATAAATCAGCGCCATCTTGCGGTGGCAGCCGGTACTAAAACTCGGTCGGTAAAGTAGAACACTCCCACCAAGCCACTTGAAAGTTTAAAAATAAAAATTCAAATACCCCGCCAATGGGGTTTGAATTGAACAAAAAATATATCAGCGCCATCTTGCGGTGGCAGCCTGTACTAAAAATGTCGGTAAATTGAGTGGGAAAATTAAAAACCCCACCAAGCCACTTGAAATTTTGAAAAAAAATTTAAATACCCCACCAAGAGGGTTTGAATTGAGCGGTGGCGCCATCTAACGGTGGCAGTCGGTACTAAATCGCGGTCGGTAAAGTAGAACACCCCCACCAAGCGACTTTGAAGTGAGCTATTTAGAAATCTACCTTACCGACGGTAGGTAAGTGGTCCCGTACCCCCCTAGCTTAACTACTCAAGTGAATATCTTAAGAATGCCAAATACCTAAAAATTGGACAAGTGCGAGTTGAACTCGCACTGCAATGACGGGTTCCGTACACAAATATTAAAACAATACTTACAACATTTATCGGTAATTGGTAGAATTAAAATAAACAATTAAAAAAATATATTAAAATTATTTGATAAAAAAAATAACTAAAAGAAATTAAACTATTGTATAACTAACATTGTAAGCAATAATAAGTCCAGGAACTAATTTTGAAAATTTTGTTTCTCTATACACAGAAAAAAATGCGAATGGTAAAAACCACCACATTTGTGTAGTTAGAAAAAAGTAGTTAATACTACCATATTCAGCAGCATTTTAACTACACTTCCTCAGTTAGTGGAACCAAAATGAAGTAGTTGGTTTTATGTAGTTAAAATAACTACTTTACGTAGTTGAAATAACTAACAGATGCTTGTAAATGGCTCAACTATAGTGTAGTAGTAAAAACTATTGTTAAAAATAGTTCATTTTACTATTGTGGTAGCAAAAATAACTATTTTGTATTAGTTGCAAACAAAATGAGACTTACTGTTTTTATATAGTAAATACAACCTCTGAAAGTTGTTACTTTTATGATTTATGTAGTTAAAACAACTATTTCTTACTAGTTGCAGAGAAAGAAAGAAATTTACTGTTTTCATATAGTAAAATCAATTGTTGAAAATAGTTATTTTTACTATTTATGCAGTTGAAAAGATCAATTTTTTTTACAGAGAAAAAACGTGAGTGGTAAAAACATCCACATATGTGCAGTTAAAAAAAATGTAGTTAAAACTACCATATTCAGCAGCATTTTAACTAAACTTCCATAGTTAGTGGAACTAAAATTGAATAGTAGGTTTTATGTAGTTAAAATTACTACTACACGTTATGATTGTGAATAACTCAACAATAGTGCAGTAGTTAAAAGTACTGTTAAAAATAGTTATTTTCGAAATTTCTGTAGTAGAAATATCCATTTCTTGCTATTTGCAAAATAAATTAAAATTTACTGTTCCAAAGAGTAAAAACAACCGCTGGAATTTGTTATTTTTGTGTTTAATGTAGTTAAAAGAACCAATTCTTACTAGCTTTTAATAATTTATCTCTATGGTGGTAAGAAACATTTATTTTTATAACTACAAAAGTCATAAAAGTAACAATTTTTATGTTATTTTTACTATATGAAAATAGTAAGCTTAATTTTTTTATAACTAGTAAAAAGTGGATAATTTTACTACAGAAATTCTGAAAATAACTATTTTCAACAGTACTTTTAACTACTGCACTATCGTTGAGTCATTTAAAATCATATGCTGGCTACATTTCAACTAAGTCCTTGTGCTTAAAAAATTAGTTACTGCAACTAAACGGAGTAGTTATTATGACTGAATCTAAGAAGAATGTCCTCAAGTACAGTGCCAGTCATCGTAGCGTGCGAGCGTGGTTAGGTGGTTAGGTTATCGGTTTGTGAATGTTAGGGTCGTGCTTTCAATCCCCAGCGTTTGGGGATTTTTCTCTGTTAGGTGTATAAGAATTTAATATATAAATTATATATGAACAAAAATAGGTAAGAGAAAATATAAAAAAATGGACCTCAATAATAATAAAAAACAAATAAATAATTTCATTTTACTACTTTAAATAGTTAATTTAACTATTTTTTACAGTTGTTACAACTACAATTTGTTACGGGCGCCTATAGGAACTATGAAAATTTAGTTACTGCAACTAAATGAAGCAGTTAGTATGACTAACAACAAATAGTTAAGATAACTGTTTTAGTAGTTAAATTTACTGTAAAAATGGTATTTATTACTACATTTTACAGTTAGACTAACTATTCTGTCGTAGTTCATTTTACTAAATAATGTTACGGGCGCTTATAGGAACTACAGGAAATAGTAAAAAAGTAGTCAAATTTACCATATTTTTTTTTGTGTGTACTTATTATTGTTTACAATATTAGTTATACAATAGTTTAATTTCTTTTAGTTATTTTTTTTATCAAATAATTTTAATATATTTTTTTAATTGTTTATTTTAATTCTACCAATTACCGATAAATGTTGTAAGTATTGTTTTAATATTTGTGTACGGAACCCGCCATTGCAGTGCGAGTTCAACTCGCACTTGTCAAAATTTTTTTTTTAATTTTATTTTTAAATTTTTGTAAAAAATTTTTAAAAAATCTAAAAAAAAAATTAAAATTTTTTTTTTTAGATTTTTTAATATATTTTTTGTGATCAAAAAGTTAAAATATACTAATAAACCCATTTTTAGTTAATTAGATCAAATAATGTGGAAATTATAAAAAAAATGTTTTTCAAAAAATTTTTTAGTTTTTCCTTGACAACGCTATGGCTATTATTACATAGCAAGTTCTCTATATTTTTCCTGTAATATTCGCGTTAAAATACACCAGTATGACAAATTTTAGCCCTCCATGTTGAATAGTTTAGAAGTTAAGGCCAACGCAGAATAGATCTGTAACCGGAACCGCAATCGTAACCGTAAGCGTAAGAATGAGTTAGAGAAGGATAAACAATATACCTATCCTTCTTTAACTTATTCTTACGGTTACGCTTACGATTGCGGTTCGGTTACAGATCTATTCTGCGTTGGCCTTTAACCCCTTCGTTGGCAGTAGGGATGGGTAAATCGACTCCGATTCTTATGAAGAATCGATTCTCGATGGCCTAAAGTCGATTTTTTAGAATCGATTCTTAAATAGTAAAAGTCGATTACGGATTCGATTCTTTGTAGAGAATCGAACATAGACGTACATATGTCGCTGATTGTCTTTGCCGATAGAAAAGTTTCAAAAAATTGGACGTCAACGAATTAAATATATATTAACTCTAAAGGCGCTAGCACAGCTCCTACTGCCTGCCTGCCTGCCTGCAGGTTGACATGGTAACACATAAGAGTAAGAGAGTCAGAAAATTCAAATTAAATGTTTTTTCTCTCTCACTCTTATGGCGCCTGCCTGCGCAGGCAGGCAGGCAGTGAGGTGAGGGTGTACCTTAATGAAAATTGAGAACTTTTGAAAAGATCATCCAACGCGCTTTTTTAAATTATATTTTTCATTATTATAAAAAATATTATTTATATTATATTAATTTTTTTAATTCGAATTTTAATATAATCAAAATTTTTAAAAAATCAGAATCGATTCTTGCTTTCGATTTTCCGAATCTTAGAATCGAAAATTTTGTCAGAATCGTAGGAATCGAGAATCAATTCTTCAAGAGACTTACTCATCCCTAGTTGGCAGAGGCAATTCTACCAAAAGTGCCCAAAATGTACAGAAATTTTTTTTTTTAAATTTGTACCTAGGGGTTATTGGGGTCGCTGATTACGAATCTGAGGTCAAAATTGAAAAAATCAAAATGGTGGATCCAATATGGCGGACATAAAAAATTAAAAATCGACCAAATCAGTTAAAATTTGTTACTCGGGGTTTTTTGGGGTCGCTGATTACTAATCTGATGTTTGTTTTCAAAAATTCAATATGGCGGACGTAAAAATTAAAAATCAACCAAATCGTTTCAAATTCGTTACTCGGGGATTCTTGGGGTCGCTGATTACGAATCTGATGTTTGTTTTCGAAAATTCTTAATGGCGGATCCAATATGGCGGACATAAAAAAATTGAAAATCGACCTGATCGGTTAAAATTCGTTACTTGGGGGTTTTTGAGGTCGCTGATTACGAATCTGGGGTCTGTTATTCAAAATGACGGATAATATGGCAGACGTAAAAATTAATAATCGATCAAATTGATTGAAACTCGCTACTCGGGAATTTTTAGGGTTGATGATTATCAATCTGACGTCTGTTTTCGTAAATTCGAAATGGTCATACCAGCAGGCAGATATGAAAATGTGTATCTCTTGGTTTTCGAGGTCGCTTAATAAGAATCTGAGTTGAAAATTAGCAAATTCGAAGCAGTTGATCCATAATGGCGGAATGCATTTAATCTTATTTTGAATGAAGGGCAAAGCAGAATAGATTCGTAATTGCAACCATAAGCGGAACTGCAATCGTAAGAACGAGTAAGATCGAGTAATAATTTTTAACCGAAAATTTCGTCATATGCCAAATTTCACAAAAATCTAAACCCTCTGAGCAAAAGGATATCCCTGAGATATCTCGCGGGATATTGGGATATCCCAGGGACATCCCTGGGATATCTGTGACGTTTCAGAGATATCCCTGGGATATCCAAATTTCCATCCCATGGGAGACTCGCGCGGGATATCCTACACGGAAAAAAATTAATCTCTAAACTTGAAATAATATTAATTTCAAGTCCAATGAAATATAAGTGTATCTAAATTAAACATTATAGTCACAATTACTGTGATAAGTTGTGTTTGATTCTGTCAAACTTTATACCAGAAAACGCCATAAATTCACATCTCTGATTTAGAGATTTGTTAATTTCACAACTTTTTTTATATGAATTACATACAATTAACCGTTTTCATTTTCCGTATTTTATGAATGTTTTTCGCGTCATCACGTGGTAAGAATCTTCTTAATAACCTAAATTCAAAAGATTGTTTAAATTCATGCAGAAACGCGGTTGTAAAATGTAAAATTGGAAAGTAATGTAATGACAGACAACAAGAAGCGGTTTACTGCCAGTCGCCAGAAGAGGGCAGAAGCATGCAGAGAGCACAATGGTCCAGCTGTTATATTCTTAGCTTTACATCACTTTCCAATTTTACAACCGCGTTTCTGCATGAATTTAAACAATCTTTTGAATTTAGGTTATTAAGAAGATTCTTACCCGTTGTATGTTGGCCTATTTTGTAAAAAGTGTCTGTGTTTAGAGAAAAAGTGGTTGAAAAATATTTATTTACCTATTTCACGTCATTTAAATCAGTCAGTGCCGTATTTTGTCGGGCGATAATTGTAACCTACAAATTTTACAGACCTTCCAACGCCGTTAAAACAAAAAAATGAAATAAAAATATAAAATTCGTATTGTGTTTTAAAAACATCCAACTACTTTTTTATACTTGTCAATGTATAGTTCATACAGGGAAAACAATATAAATATTTTGTGAATAATTCTCACTCTAAATTGTGATAAATTATAAATTCTTTTTACATCGAGTTATTACAAAAATACGAATTATATAAATATACGACTAAAATGTTTAATATTGTTTATTCAAATAATATATTAGATTTGAATTTATTCAAGTAAGTTAATAGTTTAGAACATATGTTCCATGTCATAAAATTTGAGATTCCTAATATCGTTTTTAGGCATAAGAAATACGTGTTCTTTACAATACTAATATTCGGATTAGATATAATACCAAATTTCAGTTTTAGTGATCTGCTTACATCTTACGTCCGATTCCAGTGATAGTTTATGCCTAAATCTCAGATTTAATCACTAATTTAGAGATTAATTTTTTTCCGTGTAATATTCTCCACACGGGATATGCTACGTGAGAAATAGTAATATGTTGAAAAATAATTAGAGCTTTAAAGAGTTGAAAAACCATTATTAAATTATAACTAGAATAAGAAAAAAATTGTTTCAAAAATAAAAGATTATATTTGACTAATATCAAAGTTATTTTTTTGAGATTTAATAAACATTAGTTGAATTCAATAAAATGTCTTTTTAACGCTAAACATTTATTGTGTGTGGGTTTAAACTAATTTTGGTCAATTCATTTTGTCGCCATGACACTCAACAGCTGGGAAGGTCGACGCCTGCGCGTGTAAGATTATATGAGTACATACATATAAAATTTTATTTCTTCTTGTTTAAAGGGAAAAATATACTGGATTTTCAGTAATTAATCTAGTAATTCATGCATTATTTGTTTAAAATGTAGTTAGAATAAATATTTGAATAATTTAATATATTATCTACCAATATTTGATGCAACAAATATTGAATGCAACTTTTTTGACTTTAATTTGTAAATATAATTCCACACAATCTTTTGACACTTGGAACGATCGTATTCCGATTAATGCACATGCGCTGACATATATTCTACTATATCCCACGCGAGATATCCTAGGGATATCCCACGCGGGATACCCTACAAAAGAAAAAATTGCATATCCCGTGGATATCTCAGGGACATCCCAGGGATATCCAAATTTCCGTCCCGTGAGATATCCCATGGGATCTCCCTGGGATATCCAAGGGATGTCGCGGGATGGAAATGGGATATCCACAGGATATCCCATGCTGTGAGGGAATGATTTTTCAAATTCCTGTTCGCCATATTCGGTCTGCCATTCTGAATTTTTCAAATTTGACTTTGGATTTGACATCAGCGACCTGGAAAACTTCTAAGTATCAAGTTTAATGAGAATACACCAGTTTCCAAAAAAATCTCTAGAAAACAATCACATTTCAAAAAATTCAATCGACATATTGGATCCGACATTTTCAATTTTTAAAAACAGACATCAGATTTGCGATCAGCGACCCCGAAAACCGCCGAGTAGCGATTTCCAGCCGATTTGGTCAATTTTTTAATTTTTATTTTTGCCATATTGGATTCGCCATTTTGAATTTTGGAAATCTGATGCCAGATTCGTGTTCAGCGACCCCAAAAACCCCCGAGTAATCATTTCCGAATGATTTAATTGCAATTTGAAGCTAATTAAACATGATAAAAATGGTTGACGCATAAATGCGTCAGTGCCACGCTGGGCACGGAAAAATTTGACGCATAAATATGCGTCAATGCCAACGAAGGGGTTAACAGTGCCGTGATTTCTGTGTCGCCTCCTTCGGATAGTGAAAATGATTGAAAAAACGGAAAATAAAGTCGAGAATTAAAAAGAAAAAGTGAATTTATCGATTATTTTTAACAGAAAATTTTGTCGTTGAAAGACGCCGGTTTGTTTTGTTTTCGTTATCAAGGTCGTGTGTAACATAGAAAAAAATAGTAAACACGAAAAATTTCGCGATTAATTCGAAAATAATTTTGTCAAGGTTAGAAATAAAATTAGTATACCGGGTGACAAATAAAATTAAATAAAATAAGTCAGGAAAATGGCTTCGTCCATAAATTATGTCACACTTTTTAGGGGGGGAGGGGGTCTATGAAAATGTGACTAATTGTGACAAAAGGGAGGGTGGGGATTTTTTATTTTGTTATGTCACACTTTATACTCGTATTTATTATAATGAGAAAATTGTAATAAATAAAAATATCAAATATATTTCTTGTTTTTAAAATATTAAAAAGTGTACTAATTATTATGAGGCATTTTACGTGAAATGTCCTAAGTTGAAATTTCAACTTCTTGAAAAAAATTGAAACTCGGGGAATTTGTTGTTCTATCAAGTAGAAATGACCCAAAAAATATTTTTGACTGTTTCGAAAATTTGGAGCCAATTTTACGAATTTTGATAACACCGGCTACTTTGTGAATTTTTCTGAACATACTTGTAATGGAAAAATTTTTTTAGAATATGTTTCTGAAAGGTTTTTTCGTCCCTTTTCCAATGGTGAATTTTATTTTTTAATATTTTGAAAATTTACCCTAATTTTTGATAATTAATATTTAATTTTCAATTTCCCAAAAATCGGTCCGTTTTATTTAAAAATAAATTATTGCAAGTATGTTCAGAAAAAATTCACAAAGTAGGCGGTGTTAGCAAAATTGGTAAAATTGGCCCCCCTCTACCCCCCCCCCCCAATTTTCAAAAAAGTCAAAATTTTTAAAGGGGGGTTAACGAATTGTGACGTAATTTAGAGGGAGGGGGTTCCTTCAGATGTTACGTAGTGTAACAAAGGGGGGAGGGGGTCAAAAATGGGCTAAAAACGTGTGACGTAATTTATGGACGAAGCCAATAAAGTTTTTGAAAACCAAGACTTATACCGGGTGTCTCTAAAGTTTAAACTTAGAATAAAAACTTAGGAAATTTTGACACGGTAACCGACTTATACCGGGTGACAAATAAAAAACGGTCGTGCAATAAAGAATTGATTTAAGTAACGAACATCTTCAAAGTTTATAACAATTAATAAACAAATTTAATTCAAATTAAACAAATTAAACAAATTAAAATTAATTGTTGAAAATAAGTAAAAATTTTTATCGATTGTTTTTTTTTTATTATCGATAATAGAAAATTAGGGAGAAAATAAAACTTTTTGCAACGTATACCGGGTGTGCCAAAAGTAGCAATTTAATCTTTTTTAGTGTTTTTCGGAAAATAAAAGTGTAATACAATTGCAATTTTTAAATTCCAATAAATCTTTGCCCCTCCCTAGCGAAACGAGACAAGTCACGGCGAACGCATCTCTGCCATTGCCCGGACAGAGAGAACAAGTAAATGCCCCAAACAAAATTCTATACTACAACAATACTTAAGAACGCTTAAGAAAACGGTTGTAGAGGTAGAAAAAGAGTCGGAAAATGTCACAGAAAATTTGTTAGGAAAATTATCGGAAGATGTGACGAAAAATTTTCCAGGAAAATCAAAAGACGGAACTTTTGATATTAATTCGTTTTTAGGGACAAATAATCAAATGATTAAAAGTAGAAACGAATTAACAGCATACGATGAAATGCTGAGAAACGAAAGGGAAAAATTGCGCGAAAGAGAAAAACAATTAGAACGCGAACATCGAAGAATTGTGCAGGAAAAGTACAAACCTTTAGCACATAGTTCCGTGAACAAATATATACAAGTTAACAGCGATTCGGAAGATAGATTTCGAACAAAAATAGATCAATATTTCGACTCAGATAAACGCGAAATTAGGGAAAAAAGACAAAATGTCCAATTTAAAAATAAAAATCAGGAATTTAACTACGAATGGCCGAACGATAGTGAAATACAAATCGTATACGAACCCAAAGAATTAGGAACTATTCCGAAAGAAAAAAATATTAATTTTCATCGGGAAATAAAAGAAAAATGAACCCAGTCAGATATCTGGTTAAAAAACCGGACAGATTTCGGACTAATCCAAAATCTGTCTGAAACAATGCGGTTTATGGTCAGGTTTTTGTCACCCGCAATTAATCCGGAAAAATCCAAATTCTATACGGTTTCTGAACAACTAGTGAAATCGGAGTTGGTCCGATGAAGTCCGAAATTAAACAGTTAATTTTAACTAGTGAATCCGGATTTAGTCAGAAACAGTCAAAAGTTAGTCTGGACAATTTAGTGAATGTTAATACAAAAATAATTATACAAGTTTTACATATTAATTATTATTACTTTATGCTACATTCATCATATTTTTCGATTTACCTATCGCAATTTTATTTACATTAACTTAAAATTTCTAACGCTTGGGGATTCGAACCTACACCTATCTAACATTATATCGCACCGAAATCGAATACACTAACCACTGTACCACGCTCGCATGGAAGTTCAAATTCATAATAGAATTTATGAAGTGCCACAAAAAGAAATGACAAGAAACTAACACATCAGTGTTAATTTTAATATTGAAACAAGATAAGGCGGCTTCCATAAATGATGTCACAGGTTTAGGGGAGGGGGGGGGGTTTATGAAAGTGTGACAGTTTGTGACAAGGAGGGAGGGGGGTATTTTTAAAGCTGTGACATCACAAATTTAATTTAAAAGTAATTCTATTTTAACGCAAAAAATAATTTTTGTTATTACTGGAATTTTAAATACACTGAAACCCCACTTATTTGAACATGACCCACGCAATTCGACACGAAGTGTCGCGTTTATTTGTATTTTGGTCGACATAACCTATGTTGGTGACGTAATTCGATAAATTGACATGATTGGTTGGTTTTGTTTGAACTCAACCAATGGGAATGTAAGTATCTTTCCATTGGTCGCGTACTGCGCATGAGCAAAAATAAGTGAGGTTAGGGCTGATTCTAACTAAAAATAACTGAAGCAAAAACGGGTTCAAATAAACGCGACTTTAAGTAAACGAGACTTTAAATAAGTGGGGTTTCAGTGTATCTTAATTGCATTTTTTTACATTAAGAATACTTAAGAAATAATTATATTCATTGATTGACAGATATATAAAATAATTAAATTTTTATCGGAAATGAATCTCTAATTTAATTTTCCATAAATTAAAACTAGATTTAGAAATGTGACGTGACAAGAGGGAGGGGGGGGGGCTCTGGCGAAGTGTGACAAATTGTGACAAGGGGGAGGGGGGGGGTAAAAATTGTCCGAAAAAACTGTGACATCATTTATGGAAGCCGCCTAACTAATAATACCTACTAGTAAATTTGTAAAAACAAACTGACTGCAGAATTAAATATTTTATTTACCGTAAGTAAATACCCTGAATAAAAAGTGGGACCGATTTCAGACTAATCCGGAATTTGTCCGCAACAATGCGGTTTATAGTGGAGTTTTTTCACCATGAATTAAGTTTGAAATCAATACCGTTTTTTATAACTATTGAATCCGTAATTAGTCCGGTTTAGTCTGCAGATAGTCAGATCACATGCAACTAGTAAACGCAGAATAATCCGGTTGGTTTAACCAGTGAATACGCAGGTAATCCGAAACAGTCTGCTTATGGACAGGATTTTGTAGCTCGGAATTTGTCCGGATAAATTCAAACTCAATGCGGTTTGTGTAAAACCAGTAAATCCGGAATTAGTCCGATCTAGTCCGAAGTTAGTCTGATAATACACAGGTTATTGTCAGGTTTTTGTCATACGAAATTATAATTATAGTTTGAATTTATCTGCATTTAATACAAATTGTTTTTAATATACCAATTTAATATTATAACAAAATCATTCCGGATTAAGTCTTTGAATTGGATTGAATATGGATTGTTTTGAACTGTCTGTGGATTGTACATATTTACAAATTCTTATAATAATAAAACTTATTTTCGGACTGGGGTGTTTTGATTGGATATTATCGGATTGACGCTGACTATTACTGAATTCTTTGCATACAAATTTGGATTGTTCCATACTTGTTTCGGATTAGATCTTTTAACTGGATTAAATTTGGATTATTGCGGACTGATTTCGTATTTTTTACATATTGATTTCGGATTATTTCGTATTTGTTTTGGATTATACCTTTTAGTTGGATTAAATCCGGATTGTTGCAGACAATTTTTGGATTCTTATCATACAGATTTCGGATTGTTTCGTACTTCTTTCGGAATAGGATTTTGCCACACTTAGTTTTAAATTGTTGCGGACTAATACCGGATTTCTTGCTTAAAGAGTTCGGATTGCTCCGGACATTTTGCGGATTAAATTTTTTAACTAGATTAAACTCGGATTGTTGCGGACTGATTCCGTATTCTTTACATATTGATATCGGATAATTCCGTACTTATTTTAGAAGAATTCTTCACCGGTAATAAATTCGTATTATTGCGGACTAATTACGGACTGAATTCGTAGACATTCAGGATTACTCCGGAGTGTTTTCGGATTCAGGTTTTCGTTCGGATTAATATCAGACTATCGCGGATCATTTTCGGACCTTTTTCGTACAATTTTCGGACTAATCCGTACTAATCTGTCTGTATTTAATCCGGAATTAGTTTGAAATTTTTACCAAGGATCAATTCAAAAATGAAATATCGATACTCGATAAGGAATTAGATCAACTTAGATTAGAATTGACGCAGTATTAACAGACGAAGCCCTTGAATGGTGTAGGACGGTTAGAAGAAATTGGTTTTCTTTACAAGATTTTCGTGAAGCATTCGAAAGAACATTCTTAGACGAGAAGTTCTGCGAAGAAATCAACACGAAAATAAAATATTGCAATCAGAAAGAGGGAGAAGAAATTCAGACTTTTCTGATTGAAATAAGACATTCGGAAAACTATACCCGCGAAAAGGTTTACACTGGGAGTTACGTCGCGCTTACGAAAATATGCGAATAAAATATAAAATGTATATACAGAGAAACGATTTTAAAACGTTTGAAGAATTAGAAAGTTTAGGTAAAGAATTCGAGATTGAGAGAAATAAGTCTAAAATTCGCGGACAATTTTTAAAAATCACAACGGATAAAAACTCGTCTAATGATAAATCGAAGCAAACTACGAATCAAGGAAATAACGGAAATTCTAGAAGGTTTGGTGGAAACTCGCGATTCCAATCAAAGCAGTCTGGAAATTATCCGCAAAAAAAATCATCCAAAAATTACTTTTCCACCTGACGCAACTACAGACGGTAGAAATGGTCAGAAAATGTTAGAAAGTCCTTCTGGTGACAATAACAATTCAAGTAATAGTCTTCAAGTGGCAGTACCAAACCGTTCTTCTGCAGGGAATGGTAATACTTCCAAGACGAACAAAAATGAGAAAAGTCATCCGAAAAAATGCTACGGTTGCGGAAAAGTAGGTCACATTCGTAGAGATTGTAGGTCGAAAAATCAGGGAAACGAGTAGAGGGGGTACTGAAAAATCCAGTATCCTCAAAAAACATAGAATTACCAGAAAGTTGCGAAACGTTGGTGAAAGATTTACGATTTTTCACAAACATTAAATACCAGAATACAATTTGCGAAACTTTAATCGACACAGGCGCTACGAGTTCATTTTTTGGTCACAAAAATTGGGTATATTTGCAATTATACGGTGTAAAATTAGAACTAGTGAAAAATAAACTCGTGACAGCAGCCAACGGCGAAAGTTTACAAATTATAGGAAAAGTTACGATTCTGGTAGAAATCGGCAATATAACGAAAAATTTGACTTTCAGAATTGTTCCAGGATTATGATCCACAAGTTTTGAACGTTCAAATGAACGAAACACTTTTTATTAGAAATGTTTTTATAATTTATTGTTTGCAATAAAAATTAAAAACTTAAATTTTACACTTAGAAACTTTATAATTAATTTATTTTATATCGACAAAAAATTATTGTAATAAATATTTAAATTAAAAAATAAAATAAATAAATTTCGTTCATTTGAACGTTCAGGACTTTAGGATCATCAGGATTAAGGCAATATGCAATTTTAGGAATAGATATGCTGCGCGAATTAGGAATGAAATTAGATTTCGAATCAGACACGTGGTCAATGAAAGACTTGCCTAACGTACGTTATAAAATCGGAGATAGGGAAAATAAAATAGTCGTGAAAATGATCGAAGCTGTTTTGACAAAACAAGAAGTGGGATCACAAACAGGATGGTCCAGTTTACAACGGGAAAATCGAAAAAATTTCGCGCAAAAATCCCAGGAAAATAGGTCAAAATCAGGAAAAAATTTTGAACCAAAATTCGAGAATAAAAAAGAAAATTCAGGAAAATTCGAAGTAGGAAAATCGAAAAATATCGATACGGAAAATTGTAGGAAAAATACGAAAATTTTTTCAAGGGTCGACCCGAAAAATGAAAGGAAAATTCCAAATATTATACCAAGACAATCCTTACAACAGTCGAAAACACCTACCCAAATCCCAACTCCAAAACCCCGTAAAATTCTTCCAAAATTAATGGAAATCCCATTATCAAACAGATTTGATAATTTAGAAATGGAGTCAGGTCTTGACGAGACTGACGAACCATTTTTGTTCCCAATCGACAACCCACGTAAGAAAAATTGGTATCAAAAGCGGAATTAAATAAGAAAATTAGAGAACGCGAAAAAAGTTCGGAAATTTGGCGAAAACGAGAAAATTCGCAAAAATCAGAAAATGAAAAATCGAAAAAATTAAAATCGGAAAAATTAGAATCGGAAAAAATAGAATTGAAAAATTCTATGGCGATTAGAATTAAATTTCGTGTACCGTTAAATACGAAATGGATTAACTTCAAAAACAACGCGATAATAAACAATAATATTCAGGAAAAAATATTGCGAGAATCGAGTTGTTTAGAAGAAACCGAATTTTGTTCAGGACTAGTCGAATTGTCCGAGGAAGAACAAGAATTTTTAAATAAATTTTTAAAAATTAGATTACCACCCCCCGAGGAAATTTTGAAAGCTACTCATTTGACAGAACATGTAATTGATACGCAGGGTACAGCTCCGATAAAACAAAGATATTTCTATGTATCGCCGAAAATTAAAGAGGAAATTATAAAGGAAATTAAGAGAATGTTACGTGAAGGTATAATTGAACCTAGCAATAGTAACTGGTCTAACCCGATCGTAATGATCAAGAAAGCGAACGGAACATACAGATTGTGCCTAGACTTTCGAAAAGTCAACGCAGTCACGAAAAAAGATCTGTATCTGGTTCCACTGATGGCAGAAATTCTAGATATGCTCAGGTCGGCAAAATATATCTCAAAGGTCGATTTAAAGTGCGCGTATAATCAAATCCCGTTGAGTGAAGAGACCAAGGAAAAAACGGCCGACGATTTATTCCACATTTCGCTGAAATAATTGAACCTTTGCAAAAATTACTACGTAAAAATGTAAAATGGACTTGGAACAAAAATCAGGAAAAAGCAAAATTAAAACTGATCGAGTTGTTGACGACAGCTCCGATCTTAAGCCCCCCTGATTTTCAACACACTTTCATTCTAGAAACTGACGCAAGTGACACGAGTCTAGGCGCAGTTTTGACACAAGACATTGACGGAAAAAACGTAGTAGTTGCGTATGGAAGCAAAAATTTGAGCGAAACGGAGAGGAAATATTCGACAAGAGAAAAAAAGTACCTCGCGGTAAAAACGTTCATAGGAAACTTTCGATAATATTTAAAAGGTAGTCATTTTAAAGTAATAACTGATCACTTTGCTTTAAAATAGTTACACAATTTGAAAAATCCTACAGGACGCTTGGCGTGATGGGCGTTGGAACTGTCGGAACATGATTTCGAAATAATTTATCGAAAAGGTTCACCGAACGTAGTTCCAGACGCGTAGTCGAGAATTTTCGAAAAAAAAGAAATTTCTGAAGAAATTAAAATCGAAAGTAGCGAAAATCAATCAGAAAATAATTGGTACGAAACAAAAACGAGATTAGTAGAATTAAAACCTCACAAACACGAAAATTGGCGAATTCGAGACAAACAATTATATTTTCATAGACCCAATCCGTTAAAATCACCCTTCCTTAAAGATGAAAATCCGTGGAAATTAGTTATTCCGGAAAACTTGAGAAAGCAGGTATTAGTCGAAAATCATGATAACGTGCAAGCAGGACACCTTGGCGTGGAGAAAACTTTCCATAGAATTTCCGAAAATTTTTTCTGGCCTTGAATGTACACGGAAATAGTAAAGTATATTCGAAAATGTAAAATTTGCCAACAAACAAAAGCAAATAATAAACCGAAAATAGGACCGATGGGTAAAAGAATCGTGGAAGAACCATGGACGATGGTTGCTTCGGATATAATAGGCCCATTACCCCTATCGAAAAATCGGAATAAATATATTTTAGTATTTCTAGACATTTTCACAAAATGGGTAGACAAAATTCCAATTAAAAAGGCAGACGGAAAAACTATAGAGGCAGAATTCCACAAAAGAGTCATTTCGAGATTGGGAACACCCAGAATTTTAGTTTCTGGCAATGGCACGGAATATGCCAATAAAATAATACAGGAAATGTCGGAAAAATTCGGAATCAGACACTCTTTTATGCCAAAGTACTACCCCTGACAAGCAAACCCGACGGAAAGATCTAATCGATCAATCAAAACGGCAATTACAGCTTATTTAGATAAGGAACATAATCTTTGGGATAAAGACATCGACGATTTACAATTTGCTTTAAATACTTCTAAACATTCCTCAACTAATTTCACCCCAGCTTTCCTCAATTTAGGTCGTTAACTTCAACCTTTTCAAACACTGAAATAAGATTTCGAAAATCCGGACAAAATTGAATTTAAGGAAGTTGACAAGTGGACAGAAAGACTGAGTCGCTTACAAATTATTAAGGACGAAGTTCAACGAAATTTAGATAAAGCGAACGAAAATCAAGCGAAATATTACAATTTGCGTAGACGAAAATTAGAATTTGAAGTAGGACATCTAGTCTGGAAGAAAGACAAATCTCTTTCCATCAAAGATCTAGGAATTGCGCGAAAATTGAAAAAAGATTTCAAAGGCCTATATAAAATAATTCGAAAAATTTCCCCTACAATGTACGAATTAGGAAAAATTCGAGGAAAATCGGTAGGATCGTGGAATATAAATGATTTGCAAAAATTCGTGGAAAACAAAAATTAGGAAAAATTTCCAGGAAAATATAGAAAATTCCTAGACAATTAGTGGAAAATTAAAGAAAAATAATCGAAAATATCACGAAAACTTAAAGAAAATTAGACTACAAAATAGTAAAATTAAGTGAAAATTATAAGAAAATTCCACGAAAATTGTGTGAAAATCTTAGGAAAATTAAGTGAGAATTTAAGGAAAATCATAGGAACTATTTCATAAAATTATTATGAAAAGTAACGAAAAAATAAGCAAAAACTAGTTATCATTAAGTACAAATTAATATTAAAGAAAAATTTTACGAAACTTACAAGAAACAATTTTTTTTCTTTTTTTTCACATTGACGAATGTACAATAAAAAGGAAAAATGTTATTTTTTTTAGAAAACGAAAGCAATTCAGCTCAACAATAACGAAATCAAGGAAAATCAAATTAAAACACTAAAAGAAAGAAAAACAACAACATAACAGGAAATAATAATACATAATTATTAATACATGGAGATTTAGACAGAAAAATCAGTTTATCGTTAGAAGAAAACCAAACTTGTATTTTGGACAACAAAATGCTCAAAGAAGAGGAAGAGAATAGAAAGGAATCCCTACAAATGCCAAGTTCGGAGAAAAGGAAAAATATAATCAAATTAGAAGAAGATAATAGTTGTTATAATCACGAAACTTCAAAGCGAAAAAACAATGCAAAACGATCTGAATTTAGCCATGAATTAAATAAAACAAAATCAGGTCAAAAAGGTGAAGAAAAAATTATTGAGAAAAGTGAAGAATTTTTCGATATTAAAGTAGCAAACAATGAAAATGTCACAATCATGGATAATTCATATTCTTTAATACAACATATGAATCCGGACAGTCCTATGAAAAAACTAAGAAAAGGAAAACCTCCTGGTAAAATCAAATCAAGAACTCAAGAACTAAGTGTTAAAAATGAAAAAGGAAGAAGAGAATTAGATGATCACGTGTCATCTAGAAAAAGCTTAAATCGAGAAATTTTAGAAATGGTAGAATATTGTGTCTCATTGCATAACCAATTATCAGGAACACATCAAAAATATTTTTGGGATACATTTTTACTCGGGACAAATGAGAAAAATGAAGTTATCTACAAATTCAAAGGGAGTGAACTACTACAAAATAAAATACCTAAAATAGTAGTAACAAAAGTCTACTCAGAGAGGTTAGGAATAGGTTAGACGTAAGTAAAATCAAGCAGGAGACACAAATAATAACAGTGAAAGCACAAAATATTTTCAACAATCTTTCCGGGTAAAATAGTTAATTTACTCAAACTTTACAAGTCTCAAGGACTTAAATGTAATATAAATATTAATTAATTGAGTTTATCATTCTCTTTCCATTACACTATATCTTTATTTTATGTTCTCATTTAGAGTAAAATATCTAATATACTTATAGAAATAAAAAAAATAACATAAGATTGATAAAGTAAAATAATAACTAGAAAACACACAAACAAAAGATTAAGAAAATATCGAATAAAACAATAGTCCAAAAGAAAAAGGACATACAATGTAAAAAAAAATATCGCCAACTAAATTCAGTAAAAAAAAGGAAAACAAGTTACTATAACATATTTTATAAACAGTAGATTACTAACATGTAAAAAATGTAAGCTTAATAAATGCTTTTAGTAAATTAAAAAAAAATATGATACGCTGCTAAAATAAGTAAAGATTATCGTCATGAAAGGACGCATTAAAATGTCAAACTAAAATTTTTTTGGCCTAATAAATTACAAAAATAAAACTAAAAAAATTCCAAACTAACTACATTGATAAACATAAAGTACTTCAAAAACAATAATGTTTTAATGAGTAAAAAGAAAGAAAGTCAAAATATTTATAACAATAAAAATAAAATGATAAATAAAGTAAAATGATAACTAAATCAACACTTAAGTAAATGATTAAAAATATACAATACAATTATCAGATTAAAAATGAGACATAAAATACTAAAGTATTCTCGCTTACTAATTCTGTAAAAAAAACAAGTTTTTTTAATACATTTAATAATGCCTCGAATACTAACACATAAAAAAATATAAGTCTAGTAAATGCTTCTAATGGAATAGCAAATTTAATAAAATGGGATATGCTGTAGTAATAAATTAAAATTATAGTGACGAATGAAAATATTAAAATGTCAAACAAAACATATTTTTAACAAATTTCAAAAATAAAATAAAAAAATTCTAACCTTTTAATTTATTAATAAAACAGCAACTGCATATAATTTTATTAATATTAACCAAATTAACAACATCTATAAACAAATAGTATTTCAAAAATAAAAGCATTTTAATGATTTAAAATAAAGAATAGTATTCGTTGAAATACTTAAAAATTACGTTTCATTGATGCTCTTGTCAAATTATATTGAATTTCAGATTAAAATACGCTTTAACTACTTCTACAACCTGCGACTATTTTTCTTATAACTCCTTAAAAAGACATGATGCACTAAATAATATTAAATGGAATGCTTTAAAGTTCGAGCACAAATGAAACTGTTGTAACACCAATAATACTAATATAAATTATCAAAGTTAACACCCTTAAATTATAAATATGAATAAAATACACTTTGAAAAGATTAAAAAAGAACAATTTATCTTAGAAAACGTAAAGCCATTTTTAATGTTTTTTTTTCTAAAAAAAACATAAAAAAACATGAATCAATGGAAACATAAATATTGAAAGGCAAAGTCTTAAAAATATTTTAAACAGCCATTTTTGATTAAAAGTGCAGTTTATTTCTTCTTTTTTTTAAAAAAAAAGTTAAAGTATGATAAATAGCATTTTTTGTAAGCATTTTTTTGTTATGCTTTACATTTTCTTCGTCTAAAAAAAAGAAACTTATTCAATTTACACTAATTCTAACATGAATTTATATAAAAAATTTTTAAAGAATGAAAATTTTCAATACAAAGCACTATATTTAAATGCTCTAAATAAAATTTTAAGACGGATAAGCATAATAAATAATTTGAAAAGTTTTGCTTTATCAAAACTATTTGACCAGAATTACTATTAGTAATGAAATTAAAAAAAATCAGAATGTTCCGTTTTTCTATAATTTCTCAATATTGTTTACCAATTTCTATTTGATACTGCACAAAAATGTAATAAGGAAACAGAGTTAAATTAATACAATTTAACATTTTTTTTTAAATGTTGCACATCTTTTAAAAGAACTACAAAACATTCACAAAAATTTTATAGTTAAAAAGACATTTTAAAAAAAATCTATTTTTGTTAACCACATATTAAAATAATTTAATTATATAAAGATAAAAAAAACATGTTATTACAATTCAAAATAAAATATTTTAAATCGAATTTTTTCAAGAAAACTATGAAAATTTACAATATTCCAAACTATGAAAGTATTTTTTTTGCGAAAATAAAATTTTTATCTTATTATTGTGTAATAAAAATATTCTGCAACCTATGCAAAATTATTTAATATCAGCATTAAGAAAAATTGAAATAATAAATAAATTTATCAATCTTCGTTAAAAAAATTTATAATTATAAATTTCTAGCAAGAACAATTTGTTATGATAAATTCAAATTTTGATACTATGAAATTATGTTTTTTCAAATCATTAAAAGTAAAAATATTTAATGTATTCTTCGTTTGAAATTGATAGCACCATAAAAAATTGTATACTAAAATTAGCTATAGGTTTTGTAATTTACAATATACATTTAAAAATAAGGATCAATAAAAAAAAATACTTAAAATAATAAACGTTGTCACTCAAAATTAATAAAAAGTGAAATGAAAATTTAGAAAAATTACATATCTTGAAATAAACAAATGCCTACATTGGTTATATTATAGTTAAAAAGACAAGTTTAAGGAAAAAAATATAATAAAGCAGTTTTTTACCACTCTAGACCTTAAAATACTTAAAAAAGCGTCATAATAAATACAAAAATAATTTGTAAACCATCGAAAACCAGTTTTGTTTTTGCTTCTATTGTAAACTAAACTTGAAACTAAACTAAAACTCACAACAATAATTTACCTCTATTTATAACAAATCTTTACAACGCGAAAAGATTTAGAAAAATTGGAAAGAAAAGAAAAAACATAAGCATTTAGAAATGGCTGCCAAGGGACGTCAGCCTAATAAAAGGGGGGCATGACAACAGAATTGTCGTCACAATTTTTTTTCTTCTCTTTTCGAAAATTAAAAAAAAAATTTCTTTCATTATGACTATCACATACAATACAACTTAGGTAGACATCGTTACGTTAATTCATATGATACTAGGGGAAGACGTTGTCAGCGCTTTAAGTCAAATTCGACAATATTCTTTTAAAATTATATAACTAAACTAAAAATACCTTTATCAACGATAAAAAAAATTATAAAGAACACTTTAATCAAAGAACTTAGGCATACGGCATGTTGAATCGCATTTCATTTTGAACATGTTCTATAAATGAAAAAATATTAAAATTTGTAAGGCTAGTTTTTAAGAAAGATTAACATAATTACTCTCCAACATAAACTTTTGTAAAGCAAGATAACCAGGATACGATTTTTGTAAAACTCAAACGAGTTATATCTACAAATTTTAAAAGAGGATCTTCGATAACGCATTCATAGCAGCTGACAAGGGACGTCAGCCTAATAAAAGGGGGGCATTTGTTACGGCCGAACTCCGTAACTTTTTATATTGTTAATAACTTTTTTAATTATATTTAAAACTAAAATTACATACAACAATCACACACAACATGAGATTTTGTTAAACACCACAAAACATTTACACAAAAACAACAACAAATTTCACAAAAGGGACATTCTTCTCTTTGAATATCTTAATCCAGAATATTCTAATTGGAAAAAGATCTAATTTTATATAAATAATATATATTTCAATAGATTTAACATTCCTTTAAGTTTCACAATTTGAAATAATAATAAATAAATAAATTCCTTTTCTTGGACAAACAGTTTATTGACCCTTTTGAAAATTAGTTAGAAAATATCAAAGTTAAATTGCTCAATATAAGGAGTGGTGCATCCAAGTCACTGAACTCGGATCACACCACTGCTTAAATCTGCAAGGTTGCAGAAATTGACTTGACAACAGTCGAGTACAATGAACTTAACATACGATTTCCCCACTAAATCGTCTTTCAATAAAATTGATTGACACTGGGAAATCTGGGCAGTTTAAGCCAGGCCGTTGTAGCCGGCAGTTAGCCCGGGCAGTTTTAGGCCCGCAGTTTTAGTCCAGGCCATTGTAGCCTGAAGTTCTAAGTCCGGCATTTAGCCGTGTTAATCGTATCGAAAGTCTAACGGTTGAATAAAAAGTTTGTTTAAAGAAAGTGAATACAATTGAGAATAATATAAATAAATAAAAGTTAAAGAAGATTGAATTGAAAATATATATATTTGAATATAAATAATTAAAGTGTGTAATTAAAGGAAACAAAGAAATATAAGAAAAATATTGAAATATAGTGAAAGAAAATAAATAGAGAGAATTTACGTAATAAAAATTAAATATAGGGAATTGAAAAGAAATATTAAAATAAAAGAAGTGAAAATAAATTTAAAGAAATCATAAATTATATTAAAGAGTAAAAGAATTGAAGTCTCAGCATTGTGCATTATCTAAGGAATATTAAAGTTCATAGTAAAGAGGATAAAAACAAGATTCGTCATTGGATTCGAATTTCGAAGTACAGAATACCAAGTAGTGAGTAAAAAACATCTTACATTTTACGACACACACGATTATCTCATTCACACGTACAGATTCACACGTACTTTTTACACACGTAAAGATTAGTTTTATTTGTATTAGGGACTCATTGGGAAAATATATATCTTATATTGTTTAATCTTAATTTTGATGATAATTTAATTATTCCTAAAACTATCCTATCTTCTCCAAATTCAAGGGATAGGATTCTCACCCCTTGGTTGAACCAATAACCAAGTAGAGGGAAGAATCCACTACCCTTTACAAATTATTTTGTCCGAAGGACACGTTTAGTTAAAGTTTCTTTAAAAATTTGATATTATTAAATTAATTTATTTAATTTTTCAAATTCGGCTCTAACATAACGAGAAAATTCTTTTTTTATTGTCTTTTACAGGAATTATGGAAAACAAAAATGGAAAGGTCAAATAGATAGATACGAGCTGACGTCAACTGGAGCCAACTGGGACAAACGACGAGAGGAACTTAAAGAACTTTTGGAGAATAGCCTAGCAGAAAATTCAAGAAAATTAGCGGAAAATAGTAAAAAAGAAAACATTGAATGTATAGTCTTCGATACTGATTACGACGAATTGTCGGAAAATTAATGAAAAAAATTTTTTTTTAATAAGGGTTTACACTTCGTCCCGTTTAGAAGAAGGGGGTGTAACGTGGCGTTACAAATTCTCCTGCGTCTGCTGCGAATCGGGCGATTGAACCTGGAAACGGCCGAAGGGCCTCGAGGGTGTCAATTAATGAATTTTTGATGAACTGTGTTAAGGATAAGTAGTTCGTCAAAAGTAGAGGTACAAGTTCACAAAAAATTGTGAACTCGCGAGTTTCAGTAGTATGCGCAGTTCGTAATGCGCATCAAATATGGCGGATCAAGCATTCATCATTCAGTCGGTGTCATCGGTGTTTACATTCGGGCAAATTCTTTGATGAAAGTTATTATTTAGAAACAGTGTTTTTTATTATTTAGTGAATATTTTTGTGTGGTAATTTCTTTTGTGAAACAAATAATTCATAAAATAAATTAAAGGTTACGACAAGGGTCTTTTTCTACTTTACACGGTCCTGAGTTTTACAGCAGACAAAGCTAATCGTGTCATTTGCAAAAGTACTGTGTATATAGATTTAGCCGTGGCAGTTAGTTGTTAGAAATATTATGTTATAGGGTATAGGGTACTAGGTTCAAATCCCGTGAAGCGAATTACGAATTTTAATGGCCATAAAATTGTGTATTCTGTGTAGTTGGGTGCGTATAGGCGTCAAGTTATCAAATTAAGTGAAATACTATAAAAAAGTAGTGTCTGAAAATTATTTTTTCTTGTTTTTAGCATTTTTTAAAAGTTTACGAATTTTTTATTAACTTTGACGAAAAGTTCGGAAACCATGCTATGTTTCTAGTGAAGGAGTTGATGAAATTTTGACGAACTGTGTTTGTTGATTTTCAAGAATTTTGTGTCCCATCCAAAAGTGATATACTAGTTCACGAGGGATTCGTAAACTTTTTTTTTCCGTGTACGGAACTTCGAGTAAGTTAAATAAATACTATTTTATACCATTTATTTGTTTATCTTTCCCTTTCCCACCTTTTCCCACATAATTTAATTGGAAATCCGGGCAACCAATTATACTATTTTTGTTTAACAAAATTTCCTGCTTTGTTCGAATTTTTCAAGGTTTATCTTTTTTTGTCAAATTTAAATTTACTTGATTTTATCCATAAATAAATTTACAAATGGCTATAAAAATTAACTTATTTTATGAAAATAGATACTCTTTCTTAAGTTCATATAAATATATATTATATTACTAGCTGTCGTACCCGTCTTCGACAGTTTTGTTTCTACTAATACATTTAACAGGGTAACTACCAAACGGTAAAAACTGGAAAAAGCTGGGAATTTTCCTATCAAATTTAGAAAAAGTTTCATTATCTTAATTCGCTTTTAAAAAACTGCTTTTTACTTTAATTTTTATTGATGTATAATATTTATGAAAACAGACCCGAGTCAAAATTTAAGCTCTACTTTCAGCCTGAAATATAGGTCTTATGTTAGGTTTTAGCAGTCGTAACGTAGGGTCTACTTGCGATACAATTAGTTCCAATTAGACTAAACTATAACTCCAAAAAATGGGTGAAAAATTTGATAAATTTTTAATACATTAACCCTCTATTTGTCGCATGGTGAGAATTTCCCTCACCCAGTTTCTTTTTTTATTTATAACTTTTAAAATACAAAAAATTATAATTTCATATTCTCATTACCTTTCACAACACTCTTCTTCTTTACATTAAAACAATTTTTGTGTTTTTTTATATTTTAATTTTTTTGTTATTGAATTTGAAAGCAGCAAATGTCGAGGATTTTTGCCGCGAAGTGAGGGAACTTCTCACCATGCGACTGCCCGCCCATACTCGATTTCATTTGTCATTAATTTTTTATTTAAATAATTAACAGAAAATAAAAGTTAATTTTACTGCCAATAGGTTGTTTAGAAATTCTAATGAACATTCAAAAAAAATTTGGCATTTTAGAACAAGTTTGGACTAATTTATGAGGGCGAGAATTTCTCTCACCTGCGACGGATCGCGTTACAAAAAAAGGTGCGACGGATGGAGGGTTAATTAAAGTACTACAAATTGACAAATATTGTTCTCTGCATTTGAATTGGTTAAAAAACTAATTTGATAATGAAAAGTCAATCACTGATTCAAATAGTAATATTTACCTACTGAAATAGCTAATGGTAACTAATTATTATTTTTTTTTCGGTCAACTTAAATTCCCGAGCTATTTCCTGATTTTCCAGATTGGTAGACACACTGTTAAATGTATTGGTAGGAATTTATCAACTTTTGAAAACTTGCTTTTCAATTTATCATAGTTTCAAATCAATCACAGAAAATTAAAATTTTTACTTGATCATTTCACCTAGAATTGCTCTAGAGTTTGATACTCAATAAATTAACAGAAGTTAATTTTTTAATTATTCGCGAAACTAGTTCATATTTTTCTGTCACCGAGTATAAGCGAGGATTCCGAATTGCTGGAATGCTGCATCAGCCGGTCGCACTAGGCCGCGTCAGCCAATTAGAGCATCGCTTGCTCCCACTGCGCGCGCTTCCCCACTCAACAGCGCTACAGAGCTCGGAGACATAAGATAAATCTCAGTCTCATCGTCACTTAGGCTGAAGTCCCATGGCAGCGTTTTGCGTTGCGTTTTGTAACTAGGCAATGAGTGTGAGAGAGATGGAGATATATGTTTGCTATATTTGCACTTATGGCCTAGTTACAAAACGCAACGCAAAACGCTGCCATGGGACTCCACCCTTACGTTCGAGCAGCCGACCTGCCTGGTCGCATCGCTCTCGATCACCGCGAACAGTTTTACACCAAAAGCAACTTACTTTCGAGCAGCCGACCTGCCTGGTCGCATCGCTCTCGATCAATTCACATTGTAACTTCTTCCCGAGCTGCCTGCCTGCACGGTCGCACCGCTCTCAACTACCGCAAACAGTGTTACTTAAAAAATAAATTCATCTCTTTTTTTCAATTCAAGTCATTCCAGTTAAATTTTAACTTTTATTTTCTCCCATCCATTTAACTTTCGGGTTAAATTTTTAGAAACTTTCTGATGGTCTAAAATTCATAAACTCCCTTTTTCCAAGCAACGCAAACGTTGGAAACTCTCGGAGGGTCCGAGGTTGTGTTTCTTTTTTTCTTTATTCCCTTTAATTTTCTTTAATATAGAGAAATTCCGGTTTCGTGGAAACTCACGGAGGGTCCTAAAACTGTTATTTCTTTTTTCCCATTCCGATTTTTTTAAGCGATTTTTGAAAACTTTCTGAGGGTCCTTAATTTATAGAAAAAGAAAATTGCCATTTGAAAGAAAGTGAGCAAGCTTTCGAGGGTGTTACTTTCACCCGCTGTCGCAAAATCATCACCAAAAGTAATTAACGGTGTAATTAAAGATGAGAGAAATTGAAAAATACTTACTATTAGCGGCGTTAAATGCGGAGACTTGTTCTCGAACATTCACACCATTTAATGGTGGTTCTGGAGGCGGTAGTGCCGGTGGGGGTGGTATGTGGCCACGGGGACCTCGGGGCGATCCTCCGGGCACCAATTTTCCCATTTGTAACATTTTCAGATCTTCCACGAGGTCCTCGGCGGAGACACTTTGACATTGGAAGATGTGCATTTCGGCACGTTGACCAGAGCCACAGTCTTCGCCTACGGTGAAGACCAATATATTGTTATACATTTCCATCGGATCGCGTGACGTGAAGGCCGTGGGTTCCTGTATGAGAGACGCAGGAAATCTCTCCATGACGGCCTGAAATAAAAAAAACAAAAATTCCCCACGTTACCTGATTGATGTAATCACTCCATTATGAGTGCTGACAAATTGTCAGCACAATTTTTTTACCCCTCTGAATTTATGCAACTACTTCTAATTATATCCAACTTTTTCTAAATCCGATTTCATCATCAATCTCTATTTATTTATTTTTAAAATATTTTATTTTCTATCAATCAAATTTTTTAATTCAATTTACTAATTTATTAATTATTGATTAATTTCAATTTTATTTAAATTTCAATCACAAATTTGGAGTTACAAAAAGAGAAAGAATATCAAATAGTCCTATAGTAGAAGATTTGATTTCACTGTTGATGAAATTTGAGAAAGGTTTATGAGTATAAATTTACCCCAGTTTCGTTGTCCATGATGAGAACCCAATTTCGCTCGAGGCGAAGTTGCATCTTCTGACTCCAAATACCGTTACTTTTTTCCAGTTGTAAAAGACGTCGCATTCCATCAGCTGGATAAACAATTCCAGTTTCTTTGGTCACTGTGAATGTGGCCAAATGCTCCATCATGTATGTTGGTTCCGGTGGACCGACTGGTCCTCCGGATGTGCTTGATGGACCACTTGAACTTCCATCTGAAACGAAAATTATAAACGTTACAATTCAATTCAAAATCAATTTCAATAATTTAGTAATCAAATTATTATCTAGTAATTTAATTATTATTATTCTTAAATAATTTAATTATATAAAACAACAATTCAGTAATTCAATTCTCAATAAAGTAAAATTGTTCAAATTTTAAATACATTGCCAAAAATGAAAAAATAATGTAAATCATTTTAATAAGGTTTTTTTGGTCATGTTTAAATTAATTTTTTCATTTTAAATTAAAATCAATGTTAAAGTAATGTTGAACAAACTTAATCATGCTTAATTTATTTTTCATTTAGAGAAATAGGATTGTAAGAGATCTAAAAAAATTGTTAGAACCAAGAAATACATAATTCTATTTGAATTTATAAGTAAATTGAAATTATGTTTAAAAAATAATAAATTATTTAAATTTCCAATAATTCTTAACCCCTTAACTGCCGGCTGAAAAACACTAAATGTGCCCAGAATGCCAAAAATAAAAAATCGTCCAATTTGTCTGAAACTTGTTACTCAGGGGTTTTCGGGGTCGCCGATTACGAATCTGATGTCGGTATTTTAAAATTCAAAATGGCGGATCCAATATGGCGGACGGCTTTTTAAAAATTAATCCAAATTACCTGAAATTTGTTACTCGGGGGTTTTTGGGGTTGCTGATTACGAATCTTATGTCGGTTTTTCAAAATTCAAAATGGCGGATCCAGTATGGCGGACGGATTTTTAAAAATAGATCAAAATTAGCTGATATTTGTTACTCGGGGAGTTTTGGGGTCCCTGACTACGAATATCATGATGGTTTTTAAAATTCAAAATGGCGGATCCAATATGGCGGACATTTTTTTTTAATTTTTGATTCGCTTGAAAATTATCATTAGGGGGTTTTCGGGGTCGCTGATGATGAATCCGATGTCAGTTTTTAAAAATTAAAAATTGCGGATCCAATATGGTGGACATTTCTATGTCAGTTTTTCAAAATTCAAAATGGAGGATCCATTATATCGGATATTTTTTTTTAATTTTCGATTTTCTTGAAAATTATCACTTAGGGGGTTTTCGGGGTCGCTGATGACGAATCGGATGTCTGTTTTTAAACATTTAAAATATCGGATCTAATATTGCGAACATTTTTTTTTTTAAATTTTGTTATTATCATAAAAGTAGAACAAATTTTACAAATGCCGGTTTAATAGAACAGCTATAAAGAGCGTGCAAAAATTGAAATTCCATTAAAATGTCCTTACGCATTTCACCTTTCCAATAAGTTCATGGGTGAAGTGCATCTCCACGGTATGCCATATTGGATCCGCAATTTTGAATTTTGAAAAACTGACATCGGATTCGTCATCAGCGACCCCGAAAACCCCCAAATGATAATTTTCAAGCGAATCCAAATTTTTTTTTGAAAAATGTCTGCCTTATTGGATCCGCCATTTTGGATTTTGAAAAATCATCATCATATTCGTAATCAGCGACCCCGACAACCCCCGAGTAACAAATTTCATGTAAATTGGATCAATTTTTAAAATAGTCATCCGCCATATTGGATCCGCCATTTTGAATTTTGAAAAACCGACATCATATTCGTAATCAGCGACCTCGAAAACCCCCGAGTAACAAATTTCACGTAAATTGGATCAATTTTTAAAAAAGTCGTCCGCCATATTGGATCCGCCATTTTGAATTTAAAAAAAACTGACATCATATTCGTAATCAGCGACCCCGAAAATCCACGAGTAACAAATTTCAGGTAATTTGGATCAATTTTAAAAAAGTCGTCCGCCATATTGGATCCGCCATTTTGAATTTTAAAAAACTGACATCATATTCGTAATCAGCGACCCCGAAAACCCCCGAGTAATAGATTTTAGGCGATTTTAGACATTTTTTAAATAAAAATGCATTGTATTGTCCATGGCAAAGATTTTAAAAAATTTGCTAAAAGTGTTGTTTTTAAAAATTTATAACATTTTTATAATTCATTGAATTTAAAAACAGAAACGTGTGTCGCATTCTGCATAGCGTTGACTTTTAAGAAATCATTTTATTTTTAATTTTTAGCTAGTTTTGACTTTTTTACATCAATTTTTATCATGGCAAAGATTATCAGTTTTCCGGCAGTCAGAGCAAAGTCCGAAATGGCAAAGATCTTTGCCATCGGCAGTCAAGGGGTTGAAATAAAATTCAAAATCGTGTTTTCTATACCATATTTGTAAAGAATTTGAAAAAGAAATTTTTTTTAAATAGATCCCTAAAGTTGGCGTTCACTCAGAGCATTGAAAAATACTTTTTCCACGAAACTGGAAAAAATTAAACAATTTTTTCAAAGTTTTAAAGATTTTTTTTTTCTTTTCTTTCAAAGATTTTTTTTCAAAGATATGCTAACTTCTTATGTGAATGGAACAAGTAAAATTATAGTGACATTTTCATTAGTCTATACAATCCCAAATGTTATTGTTTTCGACGCTAACTTCGAAAATAAAAATAATAATTATTACCTAAATTAAAATTATTATTTTTAATAAATAATAAATTGTTTAAAATTTTCAATAAATTGCAAGAAATAAAATTCAAAATCATTTTTTTTTACATCGCTGGAAATAATTTTGTCCAATAATAAAAATAAATAAGATTGTCAATATTTACTTTGTAGAAAATGAATAAAAATAATAATTGTTATAAAATTAAATATATTGTTAATAAATAGTAAATGTTTAAATTTTCAAATTATTTTTCTGAAAAAGTACATTGAAAATAGCTTTTTTCATCTGTGGAAATAATTTTAATAACAAAAAGAGTTCAATAACACAAATAGAATAAAATTGTTGACATATTGGAATACTTTATAAAAAAACAAAAATAATAGGGTCAATTGGGGTAAATGTAAACGGAATATCTATTTTTCACCAAAAACATTAGTTTTTTTTTGTTAAAAGGTAAAACGGACGGATTTTTTTTGCATGAACTTGTTACTAGAGTTCCCTAAAAAAATTTTATGAGGTTCAAAAAAATATTGATTTACCTGAATCGCCTAAAACTGACTGTTTACATTTACCCCGAGATTTTGAAATTTTCCTAAAATTCGGGGTAAATGTAAACATCACTGTAGTTAAGCGAGGTTTAAGAAACAACCCAGATAACAATCATGCGTCGCACTTTGTCGCACTTCGGACGCAGGACATGCGAGTCACGCGGTGCGTGCATAATGAGACGCATTTAGCAGTCACTCGTTCTGATTTTGTTGCACTTTAGGCACATGACGTGCGAGTCACATCTCACATCGTGCTTGCTCAATGAGACACATTTTGCTGTCGCTCGTGCTAATTTTGTAGCATGCGTGGGGACATAAACGTAATACTTTGAAATGAGGGGTTGATAGTAAAAGTGGTAAATAGGAGCAAAAGTGGGATAACGTCACCTTAATCTGCAAACCTCGTAACTCCATTTAATGCAACTTTACAGGAGAGCAATAAAACTGTTTATAAACATTAGATTGGATATTTAGGAAAAAGTATGAATTTATTAGATGTTGAGGGACTCCTTTTACATATTAGTATACAATTTTTTTAACTTAACTCTTTCTACAACTGTTTATTCTTTTAATTATGGAGTTCCGAGGTTAGTACTTCATACTAATAAAAAATTTCCGGGCCCAGTAAGAAGTAAGGAATTAATAAGAATTCGAAATTTTTAATTCTTTTGAATTCCGTTTGTGACCAATTCTTTTCATTTTCATTTGGAGAAGCCGAAAAGAAGCTAAGTTTATTCTTTTGAATACCGTTTTAATATTTTAAGCAAAAAAAAATTTGACTGTTCGAAGATTTGAACCCTCAAGCTTCATTGTCGGAGACAAACAGCTTGTCCGCTCAGCTATTTAAACTGTTCTATGACTTCCGAATTTTAGAAGCACTTATCTCAAAGTGTTTCAAACTTCAAAGAAATTAAAAAATTACAAAATATTAAAACGGAATAGACAGGAATTGAACTTACCGAGTATCACACAGTATTTCGGAATTCACAAAAATTCAAAAATTAAAGAAATATTAAAACGGAATTGATTGGAATTCACTTTAAAGAAATCTTTGCCTCAAAAAGGAATACATAGGAATTGGACAGAAACGGAATTCAAAAAAATTGATAATTTAACATTTTCTGTAAAAAGTTAAAAATGTCCAATTCTTCTCAATTCCTTACTTCTTACTGGGGAGTTACGAGGTTAGTACTTCGATAACGAATATTAATTTGAACTATTTCAATCGGATTATTTTTTATTTAAATTTGTCAAATTGAGCTTTTCCTTTCAGGTAATGCTAAAAATTTGTTAATTAATAAAATCAGTGAATTAAAGCAATAAAAACTTGGTATAATAAATTCTATTTTTAAGAATAATAACTTTGTGTGAGATTGTTCGGATAAGGATTTTTTTTCTGTGTACACTACCGGTCAAAATTGAGAGACCACCCATTTTCAGGCGAATGAAAAACGTTTGAAAACATAAAATTTATTGAAACTAAAATTTTTATCTGTTCATTTTTTGAAAGATGTTAAAATTTTGAAAAGAACAAGATATTTTAGAAGTCGTTTGGCCAATAATTTATTTAGATATTTTTAAAAAATCGTCATTTTCAATGTTTTACAAAAATTTGAATAACTTCTAAAATAATGAACGCTTTTTAATGTTCTTGGGCTTATTTTAAAGGTCATTTGCTACACTACAAAAATTACTTATATGCATTAACGTATAATTTTTTCTTAGAAAATGCAGGTCATTAAACTTGGACAAAAAAAATTCAAAAAATTTGAAACAATCTTATTAACAGAAAAATAATTTTTAAAATTCAAACGTATTTTTTTATTAAATTTTCTTGAAAACTCTACACCATATGATGTTTTATATATTTTCTAGAATAGTTTTTAGTACAGAAAAATTGTACCAAATTTTTTGAATTTTTTTGGTCAAAGTTTGAAGGTCTGCATTTTCTAAGAAAAAAATTATACGTTAATGCCTATAAATAATGCTTATAGTGTAGCAAATGACCTTTAAAATAAGCCTAGGATCATCAAAAAGCTTCCATTATTTTAGAAGTTATTCAAATTTTTGTGAAACATTGAAAATGAGGATTTTTTAAAAATATGTAAATATAATATTGGCCAAATGACTTCTAAAAGATCTTGTTCTTTTCAAAATTTTATCATCTTTCAAAAAATAAAAAGAAAATAATTTTAGTTTTAATACATTTTGTGTTTTAAAACGTTTTTCAATCGCCTGAAAATGGGTGGTCTCTCAATTTTGACCGGTAGTGTAAAATTAATAAAAAAATTGAAAATTAAAAAAATATGAATAATAAGGAAATAATATTAAAAAGCATAAATAAATGTTACCAAATTCAATTGGAGTTGGTAACAGTTTAATAGTTTTTATCAACTAAGGATTTTTACCTGTGTAAAATTAATGAAAAAAGAATTAGGGGAGACCGGGGAGTAATGGCTAACTTTTCACTCTTTGTTGTTTTACTCGGACAGTTTTTTTCTAATTGAATGTTTATCCTCCAGAAAAGTTACTCTGGTATCTCAGCTTTCTTTTAAGACTACAAACGTCCCGATATGACTCTTACTTTTTATTCTACAACAGTTTTTCTGGAGCAATGCAGAGCTCCAAAATACGGCCCGAGCCGGGGCGTAATGGATAACTCCCGGGGCGTAATGAATAATGATTGCTAATTATTATCTACAGTTTCCAATCTTATTGCATATTGTAAATTAAGGTTCCTGGGTATTCCGTGAATGCTATTTTTATTCAGCAATACTTCAACTATCGCTTTTTCAATAATATTCTGTGATATTGGCACTCTCTCAATTTTTTTTGTAATTTCTCATTAAAATCGTAGCTTGAAATCTACTATTTGTAAATTTTAGACCAAAACTTTAAAATTTTGTTAAAAACACCTAAACATACTTAAACTAAGTGACAAGCAACCGCGAAAACAAACCTACACTTCGCCGATATGGTAGGTTGCTTTTTATACATAGCGTATTGCATTAGCCAACACGCCCCGGGAAAAACTAGCCATTACGCCCCGGGGGTACTCGGCAAATATTTGGCTTTTTTTTTAACAATACCGGAAGTGTGAATCAAAAATCTCGAATTGTCCCTTAAAAACAAACGTGTCAAGATCGAAACCTCATTTCAGTTTTTTTTTTAAAGCTATTTTTGAAAAAAATAGAACGAAAAAACGAAAATTTTGAAAAGTTACTTTCGTATGTCAAAAATAGTTTTTCTACTATATTTCTTACAATAATGAATAAATATTAATGAAACTTCCGACAAACTTGCAGTATACCAAGTACAATAACTTGTCTATTGTGCGAAATTATTACAATTTACGGTTTTTAAACAAATTACAATTATTCATTACGCCCCTTAGCCATTACGCCCCGGTCTCCCCTAAAAATAAAAAAATATAATAATAAAGAAATAATATTAAAAAGCATAAAAAGCTGTTACCAACTCCAATTGGAGTTGGTAACATTTTAACAATTTTTATTAAATAAGCATTTTTTTCCGTGTAAAATTAATAAAAAAAATCGAAAAATAAAAAAATATGAATAATTAGGAAATAATATTAAAAAGTATAAATAAATGTTACCAACTCCAATTGGAGTTGGTAACAGTTTAACAGTTTTTATCAGCTAAGGATTTTTTCCCCTGTAAATTTAATAAAAAAAGAATTGAAAATAAAAAAACATAATAATAAGGAAATAATATTAAAAAGTATAAAAACTTTTGTTTTTATAAGTTGGCAACAGTCTGACAGTTTTTTAAGTTATCGAAAACTCTACAAAAATATACAATGTGGAATATTTACAAAAATTCCGTACGGAATTCCATACGTAATTTCCGCACAGAAAAAAAACTTATTCGGTAAAAACTTATTTCATTTTTGCAATTATTTTACTTATTTTTATAGTTTTTTTTATTAAAAACGTTAAGGAACTGAAAAACACACGTTGTTGACTTTTGCGACTGACATCTATTTGTTGAATGTTGACATTTTCCCCCCATATTGAATAATCATAGATGGAGTTACGAGATTTGCCATTTAAAATTTTTCGCAGTGGAGTTACGAGGTTTTCTGGGCAAAATTTTTAGTCTGTTTTTATTGCATAAAAAGTTTTATCATTTGAATTATATATTTGTCTATTTATAAAGAATCAGATAACACAAAAAACTAAATTTCGACCAAAAGTGGAGTTACGAGGTTTGCAGATTAAGGTGACGATAAGTGACTTGGGCGCAAATACGAGCAAAAATGATTTTGTAATTTATGGATAAATTAATTATAATTAATGATCAAAAAATATTTAAAATAGTAAAGAAAAACTCTAATATTTTGCAAGTCATTCGTGTAATAAACTTATTGATAAATATTTTAATTGTTTTAAACCATTTTTGCTACCAAGTCACTTATCCCACTTTTTCTTCCAATGTTTTTTTAAACCACTTTATATCAGCCCCTCAAATAATCTTATATTACATTAAATCAATAAAATTTATGAATTTATAAAAATTACTTTAATGATAACTTGTAGAAATTTTTTAAATTGAGTTATTTAATAATTTACAATTTTAAATTTAATATAAAATTTATATTTTATTAATTTATATAATATGCATATGAGCCATTCCATTATATTTTGACTAAAGTCGTTGCCGACTAATTTAAAAAAATTATAATATTTTGCAGGAATGATTTTAAAGATATTAGGATCATCGAACAAAAAGAATTTTTTAAATATTTTTTATATTTATTGTAAAATAAGCATCTTATTATTATTGCCCAATTTTCGTAATTTTACATTTTTCTGGGCAGAAGTTATTTACATTTTAAAATCGTGAAAATAATCAAAGTGCCAGTTTTAATTGCTTATTTTTTAACATTTGTGAAGAAAAAAAGAAGAAAGTGATAAGAAAAACTAAAAGTTATTAAAAGTTTCTTTATATTTCATAAGGTTTTATAGTAATCCTGAATGTCTACGAATCCAGTCCGTAATTAGTCCGCAACAATCCGAATTTATGACCGGTGAAGAATTCTTCTAAAATAAGTACGGAATTATCCGATATCAATATGTAAAGAATACGGAATCAGTCCGCAACAATCCGAGTTTAATCTAGTTAAAAAAACTTAATCCGCAAAATATCCGGAGCAATCCGAACTCTGTAAGCAAGAAATCCGGTATTAGTCCGCAACAATTTGAAATTAAGTGTGGGAAAATTCTATTCCTAAAGAAGTACGAATTAATCCGAAATCTGTACACAAAGAATCCGACATTAGTCCGCTTCAATTCGGAATTAGTGTGGTAAAATCATATTCCGAAACAAATACGAAACAATCCGAAATATGTATGCTAAGAACAGTGGCGTAGGAACCAGGGGGGCAAGGGGGCAGTTTCCCCCCAGTTATACACATATTACATTGTTAAATATATCTATATATGTAGTTTGCCCCCCCCCCCGGGAAATAATTCGTTCCTACGCGGCTGGCTAAGAATCCGGTAATAGACGACCGCCCGAATCATATTATATCCCTGGTAAAAATTTCGGACTAATCCGGATTAAATCCGGGTATATTAGTGTGGATTAGTCCGATAATTGTACGAAAATAATCCGCGTTAATCTAACATTAATCCGAGTGAAATTGTGAATCTGAAATCAATATGTAAATAATACGAAATCAGTCCGCAATAATCCGAATTTAATCCAGTTAAAAGATTTAATCCGAAACAAGTATGGAACAATCCAAAATTTGTATACAAAGAATCCGGTAATAGTCAGCGTCAATCCGAATAATATCTTATCAAAACACCACAGTCCGAAAATAAGTCTTATTATTTTTATTTTATATATTTTTATTTAATAACATAACGGGACATGCCCTTTCGTACATTACGTACTCCCTAATTCTAAGAGTTACATTTGTAACATATACAAACAAATACAATATGAAGGTTGACGCTTCAAAAGTTTAAGTTCGGTATAGATGTAAACACCGTTGTAGTGTAATAATGAAAATAAAGTTATATAATTAGATATTTTTGTTTTTCCACTGAGTCCATTAGAAAGTTAGTTATTGTAGTGAATCTTACAGTTTAATAGAAGAATATTAAAATAATATTAATAAATGACAAATTTGTATCTCTATCCGAATTAATTTTAAACAATTAGTAAAAATTATATGAAAAATAAAATTAAAAATTCTGAATGAAATAAGATGTTTAAAACGGTCTAAAAACTGTAAGAATATATATAGAAATTCAAAGAGTAACATAAAAAATGAGGAGGGTATTATACACATTTTTTGCTAAACAAAATGTCATTTTGAGAAATAAATCACAATACTCTAAAGGAGTTTAACTAAAAAAAACCATACACAAAAAGTTTGCTGGATACATTTAAACACTGAAGAGAATGATGACAGAAGAATTAATCCAAAACCAGGTGCTGGAGTTGGATTGGCCAACTGTTTACCCGCCTATCTGAAGTGTAAAAGTAGAAGTACACTGAAACCCCCGAGGTTTGGATTGTTTTCATATAGAGTATAGGCAAAGTAGAGTGAGGGGGTCGGTGGGAAGCACGGACAAACGTTGAACTAGAAGCAGTAGCATCTGCATAAAGTGTACCGTCTTGTGGCTCTTTATAAAAAGTTTTTCATAAATTATGTAAATCATGAATCGAAAAAAAATACGTTTGTCTAGACACGGAAAAAAAGCCGAAGTGTTAGAAAAAATAAAGGAATCAATATGTAATATGTATTTATTGAGCGCATCTTCGTTTTAATGAAGCGTACGGCCCTGCATGTTTATACTTTCAGGCGTCAAGGTGTCCCCTCCGAAGTTTGGACACCATTACATAGCAGTCCAAACCTCGGGGGTTCCAGTGTACGTTTACGGGGAGGGATTTTAATAATTGTGGGGACTCTACGACGAAAAATCAAAGAAATGTTTGCTTCTCCCTCTGAATCTTCGTTTTGTCATTCGACAACCATAGACTCTCCAAGTCCGATAATTTACAGAGTCTCTTTTAGCAGCCACGAACGATCGCAAAATCGCCTGTGCCCTCTCCTCCGTCGCACATACGATTTTCACCGGGCGCGGCTTATGAGAGACCTGCGCACTAGCACCAATTCTGAATGTTCGAATTCCTTCAAGATCAGCTGATTAAGTAAACTTTTTAAATTTGTTGCTGACAACTGCTTTCAAGGTGTTAGAGTCTGTGTTAGGTGTTTTATCTTCAGGAAGATTAAATAGAACTAAGTTACACTTTCTTTCTGACCGATCCACTATTTACTTCCTTAAAATTCTCATTCATTGTAGAGACATTACGAGATATTGTTAACGTCAGCTGATTTAAGGCGTCCACAATAGTATCCAAATTGACAGCAGAGTTTGAAAATTGTGAGTCAGCTGACGGGGACAATGACCTCATTCTTATTATTATAAGAATTTGTAAATATTTACCCTGGTTAAAAAACCGGACAGATTTCGGACTAATCCGGAATTTGTCCGAAACAATGCGGTTTATGGTCAGGTTTTTGTCACCCGCAATTAATCCGGAAAAATCCGAATTCTATACGGTTTGTGAACAACTAGTGAAATCAGAGTTGGTCTGATGAAGTCCGAAATTAATCAGTTAATTTTAACTAGTGAATCCGGAATTAGTCCGAAACAGTCAAAAGTTAGTCCGGACAATTTAGTGAATGTTAATAAAAAAATAATTATACAAGTTTTACATATTAATTATTATTACTTTATGCTACATTCATCTTATTTTTCGATTTACCTATCGCAATTTTATTTACATTAACTTAAAATTTCTAACGCTTGGGGATTCGAACCTACACGTATCTAACATTATTATATCGCACCGAAATCGAATACACTAACCACTGTACCGCGCTCGCATGGAAGTTCAAATTCATAATAGAATTTATGAAGTGCCACAAAAAGAAATGACAAGAAACTAACACATCAGTGTTAATTTTAATATTGAAACAAGATAACTAATAATACCTACTAGTAAATTTGTAAAAACAAACTGACTGCAGAATTAAATATTTTATTTACCGTAAGTAAATACCCTGAATAAAAAGTGGGACCGAAACAGTCTGCTTATGGACAGGTTTTTGTCGCTCGGAATTTGTCCGGATAAATTCTGAGCGACAAAAACTTCTGCATTTGATGCAGAATGCATATGCAGTCGCATATGATCTGACTAACTGCAGACTAAACGGGACTAATTGCGGATTCAATAGTTATAAAAACGGTATTGATTTCAAACTTAATTCATGGTAAAAAAACTGCACAATAAACCGTACTGTTGCGGACAAATTCCGGATTAGTCCGAATCGGTCCCACTTTTTATTCAGGGTATTTACTTACGGTAAATAAAATATTTAGTTCTGCAGTCAGTTTGTTTTTACAAATTTACTAGTAGGTATTATTAGTTATCTTGTTTCAATATTAAAATTAACACTGATGTGTTAGTTTCTTGTCATTTCTTTTTGTGGCACTTCATAAATTCTATTATGAATTTGAACTCCCATGCGAGCGTGGTATAGTGGTTAGTGTATTCGATTTCGGTGCGATATAATAATGTTAGATACGTGTAGGTTCGAATCCCCAAGCGTTAGAAATTTTAAGTTAATGTAAATAAAATTGCGATAGGTAAATCGAAAAATATGTTGAATGTACCATAAAGTAATAATAATTAATATGTGTAACTTGTATCATTATTTTTTTTATTAACATTCACTAAATTGTCTGGACTAATTTTTGACTATTTCGGACTAATTCCGGATTCACTAGTTAAAATTAACTGATTAATTTCGGACTTCATCGGACTAACTCCGGTCTTACTAGTTGTTCACAAACCGTATAGAGTTCGGATTTTTCCGGATTAATTTCGGGTGACAAAAACCTGACCATAAACCGCATTGTTTCGGACAAATTTCGGATTAGTCCGAAATCTGTCCGGTTTTTTTAACCTCTTCACTGTTTGGAAAAATATTCATTTTAGTGCTCCAAAATGTCCATCAAAATCTTTAAATTGTTATATTATTAAAAAATAATAAACAATTATTTATTTATTACTTTTTCTAGTATCATTGATACCTATAGTATGTGAATAATGATATAAAAGAATTTATTTTATAATTTAAATAACAAATTTCTATTTTTTGCAAAAAATTTTCACGACCCAACGTTGGGTCGCAATTAGGCAACGGGTTAACCAGGGATAGTATAGTAAATCAACCAGTTGACTGATAATGTATCATATAAAATAAACAATTAACCATTACAAAACTAGTAATGTAAAAATTTGAATAACTTGAACAAATTTTAATAGATTTTCATTCAACTTGGTAAAAAGAAGTTTTTAAGGTTGCTGAATAAGAATCTAAAATCGAATTTTTAAATTTCAAAATGGTGGATCCAATATGGCGGATGAACCTAAAAATAATATTTTTAAAAATTGATCAAATTTGCTTGAATCTGGGTACTAGGGGGTTTTTGAGGTCGCTGAATACGAATTTAAAGTCAAATTTTAAATTTTCAAAATGCCGAATGAACCTAAAAATATTTTTAAAAATTGATCAAATTTTCAAAAAAAATACTTTTTTTTTATCAAATTTTTTTTTCAAAGAGGACCCAATTTCCTTTTCTATGTAATTTTACATTGCCAAATTAATGAAATTGTGAAATAGAAGCAAATTTATTCAATTATTTTCTTTAAAAATGTAGTTCAAGTTCTGTTTACATTTACCCCGAGTTTTCGAATTCTCGGGGTAAATGTAAACACTTAATTATTTATTAACTAAATTGACGAAAATCAAAAATCATAGTCAATTTTTGTTAAGGCATTAATAAGGAAGAATTACATATTTTTGTTTGATTTTTAAATTTATTTTTATGCAAATGCGAGACAAAATACTGAAACAGTAAAATTTTGATTTTCAATCTTCTTTGCATTAAAAAATATCTTACACTATGGCATTGGCAATTGTCAAAATAAAATATTGGCAATACTCAGAACATCTTGTAGGTGAGCTGAGGTAAAAATATTGACGTCGTACTTATTTTTTAATTTGTAAATTTAGCTGAAACATCTACTGTTTACATTTACCCCTTGTTTACATTTACCCCAAATGACTCTAATTAAAATTATTTTTAATAAACAATTAATTAGTTAAATTTAAAATAATTTGCACAAAAGAAAATTAAAAATAATTTTTTTCATTTCATCTTTGCAAAAAATTTTAATAACAAAAAATTTTTAATTTAAAAATAAAAAGTTTATAAGAATTGAAATAAATTTAAAACTATGAAAACTAACTCTGCTGGAGCTGTGGGAAAATTAAAAAATCTGTCCGCGCAAGCGCGGACACATTCTCATCCGCGTCTCGGGGCGCGCGAATATTGATCGTCGCGCTTCGCGCTCCGTGTGATGTTGCGCGCTTCGCGCGCAAATGGCTCGCTTCGCTCGCGATGGTCTGCAACTGTTGTGCATTATTTGTGTTCTTGTTATTATTTCCTGTTATATGTTTAATAAAACATTTTTTTCTTAAAGTTACTACGACTTTAAGGATTACATTCTCATCACATGTTCTTCTTTGCTGATGATTGCGAGATTAAGTGGATTAAAATGTATATTTTTGGTAGAGATGTGCAAAAAGCTCGAAATGTCGATCCGAGCCAAGCCGAAATTTTCTCGAGCCGAGCCAAGCCGGCTCGATGTATCAAGTACTCGACATTTTCGAGTACTTTAAAGACTTCAAGTACTCGAACAATTCGAGTACTCATGTAAATTCGAGGACTTGATTAAATTTGAGCACTAGAGTGAATTCAAGTACTCGAAACTATTCGAGCTTTTTACACAGCTCGGCTCAGCTCGAACTGATTAGGCCCGGCTCGGCTCAAAAAATGAAATTCTCGATCAAGCTTCGAGCTTCAAGCTTTTTGCACAACTCTAATTTTTGGTCTCGATGATTAAAATTGTGAAGTTATTTTTAATTATACTAACTCTCTTAGCAGAAACATGATTTGCAGAAGCAGCTAAAATATTTTTAAACTATTATTATCAAGTTGTTGATAACAACGGATTTTTATAAAAGTTATAACATTTCACAAAATCAATAACAAATTTTTAAACACAGTTAAGGGAGCGTTCACAAATGAAGTCACGCAATTTTTCGGGATTTTAGACCCCTCCTTCCCTGTCACGCAATTTCATGCAATTTCACATGCAAAAATACAGTAGAGTATATAGTAAAGACCCCCATGCCCCCAAAAACGTAACATCATTTGTGAACGCTCCCTAAGCTGACTGACCCAAAAACTTGAAAAAAAAAAAATTGTTTCTGACGAAAATAGCTGCTAACGAACTTAGCCTTCATTTTTGCACCAACTTTAAGTGTGTTAAATTTAAAAACGATCGGATAAGTTTTTCAAGAGTTATCGTGGGAACAACATATTACCGTCTACAGACGGACAGACAGACGAACAGACAGACACCATCGCCGGACCATGTTTTTTGGGTTCAGGGGACCCCAAAACGTCGAGATTTCATGAAATTAGCGAAAGTCAATTTTCGACCAAAACTAATACCTTCTCATGTGATGAGAATGTAAAAAAATTTTGAGTGAAAATTTCACGGAGAATGCCCCATACATATCCATTAGTCATAAAAGCAATTATTATTTTCGTATGAAATAAAGTTTAAAATTAACACTTTTTAAGCAGATATATTTGTGACCTATTGTGCATTGGACTTTATTGACATTTTTAAGTGTATAACTAAGAATATTTACACTTCCTACAGCTTTTCCCTGACTTCTCTAGATTTTTCAAATTCCCTGTCTATTCCCGGTTTTCCAGGTCGCTCGCCACCCTGATTTTTTTATCAATTAAAACGTTTTTGCGTTGAAAAGTTTTTATTTTTTTAATTTTTCGTTTTTTTTAACGTTGCGGACTTCAGCCTCATCATTTTCAGTCAAAAACCGTACAAAATTAACTATTTCAACGCATTTATCCAAAACCATGCTCTGACATTTATGATGTCTTAAATTAAAGTTGAAACTTGAGGGATGACATCTATATAAGTTTTAAATTTTGCCTAAAAATTTTAAAAAATATAATGGGGTTTAAAAAATTGCAAAAATTATTTTAATTAAGGGGACATTCCAGTTCAAAATGTCAAAAAAATCGATTTTTTTTATTTTCGGATTTTTTATAGTGTCAAGAAATATACTCTCCTAAAATTTTATTGCACAATTCGAAGTAAAACCAAAATTATACATAATTATTCTTCGCCACGCACGTCAAAGATGTTTTTATACACGGATAAGCAGAACCCAATCGAATGATTTAAATGTTTTCTTATTTGCATTATGTAAAAAAGACAAACAAAAATGTATTTAGTCAAGTGGATTTGATTCAAAATCGTTATTTGGGAGTTTTCAGGGTAGCTGATTACGAGTTTGATATTAGATTTTCGAAATTCAAAATGGCGGATCCAATATGTCGGACAATTTAAAAAAAAACAGTTAAAACTGTTCTTTTTTTCTATTGTAAACTACAGATTTTTATAAAAGTTTTAAGAAATTAGAAAATCAATGAAATTTTTTTAACACAGTAAAGCTAGACGGGCCCAAAAACTTGAAAAAAAAAAAAAGTTTTTATGAAAAAATGTTATAGAGAAAAGTTGTTTGTATTTTTCTAATCTAAAATAAAATTAAGTTAAAAATTCTGAAATTTGAAAAAATTGATTTTTCAAAATTTTGAAACTACCGTATTTTTTGTAGTTTTTAACGAAAATGTCTGGTTAACGAACTTAGCCTTCATTTTTACACCAAGTTTAAGTGTGTTGAATTTAAAAACGATCCGATAAGTTTTTCAAAAGTTATCGTGGGAACAACATATTACCGTCTACAGACGGACAGACAGACAGCGGACAAACAGACACACAGACAGACGCACTCGCCGGACCATGTTTTTCGGACTCAGGGCACCTCAAAACGTAAAGATTTCATAAAATTAGCAAAAGTCAAAATTCGACCAAAACTAATACCTTCTCATGTGATGAGAATGTAAAAATTTATAATTTTAATAAAACAAATTTTTTTAAATTTATAATATAAATGAAAAATTTAAATAATAATATTTGTTACCTCCAATTAAAATTATTTTTAACAATCAACTAATTATTTAAATTTTCGATAATATTCAAGAAATAAAATTCAATATTATTTCTTTGTTTACATTACTGGAAATAATTTAACCCCTTGGCTGTCAACGAGATTTCCACTGTTTGGGCCAAAAGTGTGTTGAAAAAAATTTTAATGGATTTTTATGAAACTTGGTACCCTAAGGTTTCTGGGGTCGCTGATTACGAATCTGACATCAGTTTTTAGAAATTCAAAATGTCGGATCCAAGATGGCGGAAATTTTTTCAAAATTCGTCGAATTTGCTTGAAACTTGTTACTCGGGGGTTTTAAGGGTCGCTGATTACGAATCTAACATTAGTTTTCTAAAATTCAAAATGGCGGATCCAATATGGCGGACGACAAAATAAAAAATTATTTATAATGGCTTGAAACTGAATACTCGGGGGTTTTTAGGGTCGCTGATTACGAATCTGAAATCAGTTTTTCAAAATTCAAAATATCTGGTTCAATATGGCGGAAAATTTTTTAAAATTTATTGAATTTGTTTGAAACTGGTTAATATGACATAAGTATGATAATTTTTGATAAAATCGAATTTCGATAAATACCCTAGAAAAATAATGACAGATTCGTAATCAGCGACCCTTAAAACCCCCGAGTAACCGATTTCAGGAACATTTAAGAAGTTTTTAATCACTTTTTTTAAGTTGCGCATATATGCGTCATGAAACACTTTTGGCCAGTTTTGTTTTGCGCATAATATGCGTCAGCGACAGTCAACGGGTTAAAGAACAAAAAAAATGTCTAATAATACCTACAAATAAAATAAATTTAAAGAATTTTTAATTATATACTCATGCAGTAAAAATTAAAAAATAACAAAACTTATAATTGTAAATAATGTGAAATTTTGAAATAAAAAGAAATTTTCTAAATAAAAAATGAAAGTAATAATTGTAACAATTACAATTTTTTTTACTATAAATTGTTCAAATTTCCAAAAATATTCAAAATGAAATAATAATAATTTTTTTTACCTTTATTGTAAGTAACAGGTCCATGGCCACTATTGTAGTAAGGCATCTTTTTGTTAATCTGCAACATAAAAATAAACAAGTTGTTCATTTCATGACCATTTAGCTTCCTCAATACATAAATATTTGGTAAAATTTACACTTTCATATACCAATTGCTTCTTTTTTTATGATAGAATAATCATATCAAAATATTAATATTAACATGAAATAAATTATGAAAAAAATACAAAATTTGAATTTTTTGTGAAAAAGAAAAATATTTATTACTTTTATAAATTTTGATAAAATATATATTTTGTATACATCAATCGATTCGTTTTCTTGTCAGGAATGTAATTTTGAGAATAATTAATGAAAATATTAACAAATAAAAAAATTATTTCAAAAAATACAAAAAAAAAATTTTCTATAATTTTTGTAGATATTTTTGAAAATTCTTGTGTCAGATTTTAGGTATTAATGACTGTAATAAACCTGAAAAATTTCAGGACAATCCATCAAAATTTGTCTGAGATAATTTGTACACAATTTTTGTGACATACACACACACATACACATACATACACACATATATACACACACATACATCTGGACATTTGCTCAGAATAGAATATACATATACATATACAATATACATATGTTCTAGATGAAAATGAGTCCATATAACCTTCTTTTGAAAAATTGACAATCGTCACGAATGCAAAGCTTCCTCATGAGGAAGCAAAAATTATATTACTAAAATTGTTTTTACAACATTGGTTTCAATAAAATATTTCTTTTACAATTATTTTGTCAATTACTTTACACATTGAAACACATTTATTTAAATATTAAAGTTGTCTTGTAAATATATTCCCTAAAAATTAATTATCATCTGAAAATTTTTAAATTTACTCATTTTTATGAAATTTTGATTCCCCTTTCCCATTTTTTGAAACTTTTTCAGAAAATTGAATTCTTTTTGTATTATTTTATTTATTAAATTAATTTAAAATTTATATAAATTTTTGTTTCGCTGGAAGAAAAAAAAATGTTGTTCGAATTAATTTTTCGTGGATTGAAACTGACGAAGAAGAGCAGAATGCAAGATAAAAATAAAAATTCTAATTAAAATGCGAAAATGAAGCAGAAGAATATAATTTGAAATTGAATTACAGGCAATGTTTGCACGCCATGTCGTATCCGGCACCGGGTCAGAGGGCCGTACTTGGTAACAAGAAAGCCAACAGCGCAGTGAAATAAAAAAATTCCATTCACCTTAAAATAATTTCTTAGTGTTGTTCTGCTTTCCCATTTTTCCAAACCCTTTCATAAAATCTCATCGTCAATCTTTTAGAAGAAATTCTTCTCCATTTTTTTTCTCATTAAATTTTCTCCCATACACAACATTCTTGAAAAAAGTTGATTACAATCAGTTTTAATTCATTAGACATAAATTATTTATATTTTCATCCTCACCTACGGATAAAAATTTTCTTATATATATATATATATACATGCATAATATCCTTTACAAAAATATTTCACAAATCTAATTTGAATATGAAAATAAAAATAGAATCATGATTCTTGACTGGCACAAAAACCTATTTCTTTCTTTTCTTTTTTCTTTTTTAAATCAAAAGAAGTAAATTAGCATTTTTTACTATCCAGATGACATTGTATGTTAAATTTTCGATTTCTTCAGATTCTTGCGGGAATGCGACGGAAATGCGCCAATGAATAATGAGAGGGAGTTTTTTTCCTTTATTTCTTTTTTGCGAGGGGTGAACAACTCTCATTCAGGGCGTACGAAGAATATATTCCCAACAAGGAATACTTGAGAATACTGAGAATATTTGGGAATACTTGAGAATATTTGGGAATACACGGTGTGTCTGGAGGAACTTTAATTGACACTGTTTTGCATATGGGATTTTTTGTGGTTTATTGTTCTCTTATTACCTACAAACAATTTAAGATCAAAAACGTAATTATCCGTCGGGCGGAAATTGAGAAAAGTGGATTTTATTAATTAATTAATTAGCCGTGTCGGTTTTAGCCCCACCAATTTTGGGATTTTCGTTTATGAGGTAGTCACCTTCAAAGCAATATATCTCCTAAGCTATTGTAGTTTTTTAAAAACGAACAAGTGCGATTTGTAGGTGAAGGAACAAGCTTTAAAACGGTATATTACTCTTTAGCAAAAAAAATTTTTTCTATGAGTTTTCTGGTCAAAGACCAAATCCGTCCGGTTTAGCCCCAGTCTCCCCTACTTTTTAATTATAACTAGACGACAAATTGCGCGCGCCAATAGGGTTTCGAGTTTGACGATGAAAAATTAATTTTCAAAACATAATTAAAAAATCAAATAATTAAACATAATTTATAAAAAATAGACATATTTATATAAAATAAATGATCATATTTTGTTTATTATAAAAAACATTTATTACATGAAGTAATACACGGAAAGAAAAGGTCTGGAAGAGATATCCATGAAAATATTGTTGAGCAGAATATTGTTGTGTTATCCAATTCAATGGAAGAGACAACTTTCAGAATGGAAGCACATTCCATATTCAATGGATGAGGGAGCCATATTATATTGTTGAATCAAATATGGATGTGACATCCATAGGCATGGTTGGGCTTACAATTCATGCTATGGATTTTCACATATGGCTGCCTCATTCATATAAACTTTGGTTAGGAGATCCATAGTTACTTCAAAATTTCGATACATGTTGCGCGCAATTCATTATCATGGCATCCATTTAAAAATAGTCGTCTCAATTTGTCCGTCGCGTCGGTTTCCTGTCACGTCTATATAATCGCGTTGTGAGTTTATTGTGTATAAATAGTGTAATAATTGTTTATTATTTATTATCGTTATTGTCTATTAGTGTTTATGTAAATTCATTTTCATGAAATATGTGTAGAGTATATAAGGAATATTATATGCTCAAATATTGTAGTTGCGTGTATAGTGTAGTGGATAGCGTTAGTGTTTAGTATGCGTTAGGTCTAGGGTTCGTGTCTCCCCCCCTCGGTTAATAATTTGTTTTGTTAATATGCGGTTATTCAATAAGTGGTGTGTATTAATTAACAAAAATGTGTATAAAATATCTCAAGTGACATGGAATTTAATTAATTGAGTGATTCCAATTTTTTTTCCCATTTCCATTACTATGGATCACCCAACCATAGGTCTTTTGCTGCTCCAACAATATACAGCCAGCCATAGAATATGGATGCAGCAACCTTAACTATGGATATCCCGTATTTTTCAATATAATATGGCTGTGATATCCATGTATCTGGATGTGTCAACTATTCCTTTTTCTCCGTGTACGAACAAAATCATCAAAAATTAGGCCTAATTTTATTGAAATTTACTCTCTAAATCAGAATCAGTGAAATTCCTACTTAAGATTAGTGAAATTTGACTACGAATCAGTGACTTTATTCTCGCGATTTGAATCAGTGGAATTAAACTGAAAATTAGTTAAAAATGACGGAAACTGAAAATCAGGAACTAAAACGAAACTAAAATTTCGAAACGGTTCTTGGTATTTATTCAAAAATAAATTTTATTTACTTATAAAATGCATATACATTTATTTTATAATTAATTCAGGGTGTCCTGCAAGTACTAAGAAAAAAATTTCCTGACTTTCCCTTGACTCTTCCCTTCCCTTTTTTATAACAAATCTTTAACAAAAAAAATTATGTGAGCTGGTAAATATTAACGTAATTTTATGATAGTGAACTTAAACACTTTATTTATCATCATTATAAACCTTCTTTTGTTGTAAACAAAATATTATACACATAAAATCTAAAAAAGACAAAGATAAAATAATCTAATTATTTGTTTATTGAAAAACCACGATCTAAAGCCGCGTTCCCGCATGAGATAAAATTAAAATCATTTTCACAAAGTTTTCCAAATTAGAAAAGCCTTTTGATGATGATTTCAAAAATGAAAGAGAACCAATAAACGAAAGTGATTCACTCATTCAAGTATCTGGTCGGCTAAAAATTTAAAAAATAAAAAAAATCTATTTCTTATGCAATTTAAAAAAAAATTCCTGATTTTGATTAAAATTCCCTGACTTCCCTGACCGCTGGACAGGGATGTCAGGATTATATATTAATATATTAATTATTTATATATATTATTAAACTTTTTTATAATATAAATATAATTTTATTTATAACAAAAAATTGTAGGATAATAAAAAAATTAATAATAAATAAATTTTAAAATACAATATACCGTCAGAATTTGTCAGCACGAACGACGGGCGAGCTAAGAAAAATTGCTGCTGAAATTAAATTAACATAGTTTATTATTGGAAAATGATAGCTACTTCACTAAGAAAACATTATACTTAATTGAAATACAAAAATAATTTTAGATGATTTTGTAATTGAAATTAGTTTATAAGTTTAATCCCAATATATAGAAAATATCTATTTTTGAGAGATTTATCTCCTAAGACATTTTGAAAAAAATTGATTAATTTTTCTAATTTCGTGCACCCTAAATGACGTCACGTTAGACATCTCTATATCAAAAACGAAGAAACTGAACAAACGCGGGCGCAGGCGCGCCACAGAGTTTCGCATTCCTAAAAACTGTTTGGGAATGAATCTAAAGCTGAGTCCAGAATGAGAGAGTCTGTGCACCTATGTTCATAGCTATAGGTATACTACAGCATGCTTTAGTATATCTATAGATATGAACATCGGTGCACACCCTCTCTCATTCTGGACTCAGCTTAAGGACTCTCGCACAGAACAGTCCCCGTTTAAGTGAACGTTGATACAAAGTTTGTAACAATTGAGTAGCTGAATTAAAATAAATGCAAATAATAATAATTGTACCTAATTCTTTTCACCTTTGAATTAATTACGGAATCTGATTGCACTTGTTGAAAGAAGACTATTGGCGTTTATTAAGATATTTAGCATTGATCTTCATTGAAAATCATTCCTAAACTTTTTGGGATTGAAATCTAAAATTTAATATTCCTCCCTACGATAATAGAAATTACTCAAATGATTTTATATTCAGTCCGAAATCTGAATTTTCATTTTTCTCCGTGAATCAATTTTTTTTTTAAATATCTTAGGTGATAATATCTCTGAAAAATATAAAATAATATTTATTTATATATCAGTCGAAGGAATTTAATAGGCTTTCAAACAATCTAAGAACCAAGTTTCTATCATTTTGTAACAATAAACTATGTTAATTTAATTTCAGCAGCAATTTTTCTTAGCTCGCCCGTCGTTCGTACCGACAATTTCTGACAGTAGTGTATATTTTATTTTAAATCAATAATATAATTATTATTAATTTCAAAACGTTATATAATAATAAAATTCTTTTAACAACCAAACACTGTTATTTATTATTAATGTTGTCAGTTTCTTCTGACCTTCTTTTCTCTGTTGGTTTATGTCTATCTTTAATAATTTCTTTTAGAATTAATCTTTTTAAATTTATAGATAATACACACTTCTTAGATGAAGCAGATAAATTTACGTTTTATTATCTGCAATGAAAGACATTAGCAAAATTTTTATATTGAATTTAATCATTCATAACATTTTCTAACATTTAATTTTAACAATTTTAAATATTTTATATTAGAATAAATTAAATATTAATATTATTTACATAAATTAAATATATAAAACTTAATTATTTAAAAATTAATTCAATTAAATTTATTTAACAATTATATTTATCTAAATAATTTCTTATTAATAATAATTTATTAATTTATAATTTATTTAATTGGATTAAATCACTTTATTACGTCAATAATATATCTAAAGGAATCGCGTTAATTAAGATAACGATTTTCACGAACGTATTTCCAAAATAGATTGAGACTATTTTTCTAAGTACTTGAAAGACGAAGATGATGAAAAAGATTTGGGTAAAGGGAATATAGTCCTCTTACGCACACTACTTTTATTTTAATGTGTAAGTATATGTTCGTATAGTGAATGAACCTCTCTATTTCAAGTGTTTAAAAGACAAAGATAGAAAATATGAATTCAGCCAATTGAGTATAGCTCACGAGTGAAAGCAACCAATGGGATAGGCGTTAGGAACTTCGAGATATTTCGAGAGATTTTCGTTTAGAGATTTCTTATATAGGATTTAAAATCAAGTGGTATATGGGTGAGTCCACGTCAGAAATATCATAATCTGCAAGTGGTTCGTAGATTTTAATGAAAATTCGTGAAATAATAGTACACTATGAGAAAAATTAGTCAGCAAAAGGAATTTTTAAAATATAATAAATTGTAGGAGTTATAATACTTTAAATTTTGACTCCAAATTTTCTTGATTCTTTTATATCTTTGGCAAATTTTAACCGATTTTGATGAATCAAAAACCAATTTTTTCAGAAAATTATGTATTTTCAGAAAATTATGCAGCGAAAATCTAAATTTATTATTTAGATAGAAAAAAAAATAAAATAAAATTTCAATTACATTTTTTTGCGATTTCGACCCATTTTTTTTCTTTTTTTCTTTTTTAATAATGTTTCCCTTTATTTCATCTTTAACTTAAAAAAAAGATTACCCTGGAGACTTTATTAGATCTTGAGATATTATTATTTAATTATGAACGAGCATCAGCAATTTAATGACCACAGGATAGCATTTGTATTTATGTTCATTTGTTTATATAAAATTTTCAGGGTTATAAATCTCTATTATTTGTTTATTTAACCTGCTTCGGTGTGTAATGTAAAATATTTATCAATTTCCTTTATATATTGAGATTGAGAGGTAAGTTATCTTTTCATCAATAGTTTTTTGCGTTCAAATTTCATTAGTATTATTATTATGTTAAAAATTTGACAAAAATTAAATGAGTAATAAAACAACTGATTTAATTAATTATTTAAATTTCATTTTAATTAAATATTCTTATTTTTACTTGAAATGAACAATTATTTCTAAAATCTGCTAATAAAATAACAATTCCATTGAATATTTACTTTATTTAATAGAGAAATTTGAAAAAATATTTTTTTCGGGAAATAATTTCTAATTACAAATAAATGTTAAATAACATTTGAAGGTAGAAACATAAATCTTGTTACGAATTGTGTTTGAGATGATGATATTAAAATAATAATATTTCAAGATCTAATAAAGTGTCCAGGGTGATCTTTTTTTTAAATTAAAGATGCAATAAAGGGAAACATTATTAAAAAAGAAAAAAAGAAAAAAAATGGGTCGAAATCGCAAAAAAATGTAATTGAAATTTTATTTTATTTTTTTTTCTATCTAAATAATAAATTTAGATTTTCGCTGCATAATTTTCTGAAAATACATAATTTTCTGAAAAAATTGGTTTTTGATTCATCAAAATCGGTTAAAATTTGCCAAAGATATAAAAGAATCAAGAAAATTTGGAGTCAAAATTTAAAGTATTATAACTCCTACAATTTATTATATTTTAAAAATTCCTTTTGCTGACTAATTTTTCTCATAGTGTACTATTATTTCACGAATTTTCATTAAAATCTACGAACCACTTGCAGATTATGATATTTCTGACGTGGACTTACCCATATATTAATCAAAACTTTTTCGGAATTTACGTGCTTTCTTAATTTATTTAATTTAAAATTTCGAAAAAGTTTTGATTAATATATACCACTTGATTTTAAATTATAATTGAAAAGTATAGAAAAATGTTTTTATAATTTTTTTTTTTCTTTTTTTTCAAAATCTGCGTGCTTTCTTAATTTATTTAATTTAAAATTCCGAAAAAGTTTTGATTAATATATACCACTTGATTTTAAATTATAATTAAAAAGTTTAGAAAAATGTTTTTATAAATTAACTAATATTGATTATATTAATGTAGTTTCTACAAAATATATGTATAATATAAACTTACAACTAAATTTCTTTTTTATAATTTTTAGAAAAAAAATTAATCGCAAATTATCAAAGAAATTCAAAATTTGCGAATTTCAAATAATAAAATCCACTTTTCTCAATTTCCGCCCGACGGATAATTACGTTTTTGATCTTAAATTGTTTGTAGGTACATAATAAGAGAACAATAAACCACAAAAAAATCCCATATGCAAAACAGTGTCAATTAAAGTTGCTCCAGTCACACCGTGAATATGGAATACTCAGAATAGTTAGACAAATGTAAGAATATGTTTGAATAAACGTGAATATCAAGGAGAATATCGAAGAATATGTTTGAATATAAAGGAATATGCCGAGGAATATATGAATATGTTTGAATAGAAGGGAATATGTTCGAAAATATAAGATTATTATACATAATATTTAGAAAAATTATAGAATATTAGTCAATGTTTCTTGAGAAATATTAAGAAAAAGCGGAATTTATTTAAAATACCCTTTTATGTAAAACCGGGGTAAAATCTTATAAACTTTGAAAATATGTTTTTTTCTGATTTTTATTTTATCTTTAAAAACTCTAATTTATTCTTTCAATTATATTTTTGAGTGTCATACCCCTCGCAAAATTATTAAAAATAAGTCTTAGAACTGAGATTTTTAAACTCTTAGAACTGATGTTTTCGTATACTGTCAATCCTTTGACGTATTTGCAGTCATATAACCAAAAGCTTAGTACCTTACCCAAGGTGGTCACAAGTTTCAATTTATTAATTTCCTTGACAATTTACTGACATTAAAATTATTTTCTAATATAAAATACTTTTACAGGAAAATATGAAAGTTTACGGAAAACGAGTAAAATTTATGAATTTTAATAATTTATAAAAATTACAATTATCACCCTACCTGAATTCAATTATTTTCTATAATTTTCAACTGAACTTCATATCTGAATCAATTATTTTAAATAATTTTCCGATAGTTCTTCTAGAATAATTCAATTATTTAAATACAAAATTCAATTTCTTATAACTGTCCATGTTTTTTCTTTAGTTATTAAGGTATAATATTTTCAAAAAACTAATAAAGAAATTCTTACAATTAATTTCTTTTTAACATTTTAAAATAATTTTTGAAAGAAAATAGTTTTTTTTATTTATATATGCAATTAAAAAATTTCCAAACAATTGAAATCAATCAATTATCTTTTAAAGATAATTGCATTTCTTAAAAGAATTTTTGTTTAATTTAAAGAAAACTAATTAATTTTTTTATGCGAATTTTAATTAAAAATTTTGAACATAATTTTTTTCTCCAAAATGTTAAAAGTAATTCTAAAAAGTTATTATTTTTGTATGTTTAAAAAAAAAATTTAATTAGAATAGCTAAATTTGTTTTTAAATTTATTTTTTATTTTATTTATTTTTTTATTTTTTTTTTATTTTTATATTTAACTCTTTTGATAATTATATTATTTTTAAAATTTGCAATCTTCAAAAGTTGATTTTCGAAAATTGTAATAAAATACTTGAAGAAAATTAGTTAATTTCAATTACATTTCACAAAATTTCAATTATTCAAAATCTTTTTAATTGTATATTTCGAAAATTTAAATAGAAAAATGATTGAAAATTAATTTTTGAAAGATTTGTTTCTAGTTATTTTTTGCACTATAAAAATCGAAATGAGTTTTTTGTTGCAATATTTGGAAGAAAAGTTTTTAAGTTTTTGAAAGTAATTCGAAAAGAATATATCATTTTTCTTAATTTCCATGACTAAAAATTTTTTTCCTGTCAATTTCCTGACTTTACTGACATGTGGTTTCCCTGCGTTAACAAATAAAAAAAGGCTTTATTTATTGATGAAAACGCACATCAATCGTCCTCATGTATTGCATCTTCCCTTACAATAATTGACTCTGTTTTTTAACTCAAGTATCGAAACAGCAGAGAATTTTGAATTTACGGAGCCTTTACGCGTATAAATTTAAAATGACAAATGTAAAAATATGTTACAGTTTTCTTGAAACTGTTGTTACTGCTCGTTAATATTATAGAATATGTCAAAATATTGGAAATTACTTAGGAATATATGGGAATATATAGGGAATATTAAAGAATATAAGTGAATACTGAGAATATTAAAGAATATCAGTGAATACTGAGAATATTGAATATATGCTGGAAAACATGGGAATACCCATAGAATACACGTGAATATCTACCGAGTGTACGAGGAATATCGAAGTTGTTCACCCCTCGCTTTTTTGTAATGATATTGACGCCTCTGAATTCAACTTGATGATTCACTCCTTCTGCTTACAAAACAGAACAGGTGAATCTGATTGACTCTAGACGGCGACGTATCGATAATATTAAAAAGTCCAAACAATTCTCTTTTGCCGCTTAACGTTTCGTCTTGAAATGAAAAATTTTTTCTTTACCTCTGCAATAATATTCATATAAAAATCGCAATCTTTATTTTTATTCCAAAATTCTTAAATTTCAAATTTATATATTTTTTAGAGAAAAAAATTCACCTATTGCGAGAAATATTACTAGAAAATATAATATATAAGAAATAAAAGAGAAATAAAAAAGGATGACATTTTTTTCCTTCGATACAAAATTTTACTAGAAAAACATTTTTTTACTGGATAAAAAAATTCTTTTCTACCGGTTGCAAGATTTTGCTAGGAAAAAAAGTTTCTTTTATTCTATAGTAGGGGAGACCGGGGCGTAATGGCTAAGGAGCGTAATGAATAATTGTAATTTGTTTAAAAACCGTAAATTGTAATAATTTCGCACAATAGACAAGTTATTGTACTTGGTATACTGCAAGTTTGTCGGAAGTTTCATTAATATTTATTCATTATTGTAAGAAATATAGTAGAAAAACTATTTTTGACATACGAAAGTAACTTTTCAAAATTTTCGTTTTTTCGTTCTATTTTTTTCAAAAATAGCTTTAAAAAAAAAACTGAAATGAGGTTTCGATCTTGACACGTTTGTTTTTAAGGGACAATTCGAGATTTTTGATTCACACTTCCGGTATTGTTAAAAAAAAAGCCAAATATTTGCCGAGTACCCCCGGGGCGTAATGGCTAGTTTTTCCCGGGGCGTGTTGGCTAATGCAATACGCTATGTATAAAAAGCAACCTACCATATCGGCGAAGTGTAGGTTTGTTTTCGCGGTTGCTTGTCACTTAGTTTAAGTATGTTTAGGTGTTTTTAACAAAATTTTAAAGTTTTGGTCTAAAATTTACAAATAGTAGATTTCAAGCTACGATTTTAATGAGAAATTACAAAAAAAATTGAGAGAGTGCCAATATCACAGAATATTATTGAAAAAGCGATAGTTGAAGTATTGCTGAATAAAAATAGCATTCACGGAATACCCAGGAACCTTAATTTACAATATGCAATAAGATTGGAAACTGTAGATAATAATTAGCAATCATTATTCATTACGCCCCGGGAGTTATCCATTACGCCCCGGCTCGGGCCGTATTTTGGAGCTCTGCATTGCTCCAGAAAAACTGTTGTAGAATAAAAAGTAAGAGTCATATCGGGACGTTTGTAGTCTTAAAAGAAAGCTGAGATACCAGAGTAACTTTTCTGGAGGATAAACATTCAATTAGAAAAAAACTGTCCGAGTAAAACAACAAAGAGTGAAAAGTTAGCCATTACGCCCCGGTCTCCCCTAAAGACAAAATTTATTTTCGAGTAAAATCTTGCAACAGGTGCAAAATAGTTTATTTTATAATATTTTTTTATTTTTGTTGTTAATTTTTTTCTATCTTCTTGTAAATAATTTTCTGTTGTAAAATTGAACGGTTGTAAAATCTTGCAGGAGAAAAAAATTATTTTCCATAATATTTTTAATTCTTTGGCAAAGCAAAATTTATTTTCTAGTCAATTCTTGCAACAGATGCAAAAAAATGTATAATTTGTACTTTTCTTATATTTTTCTAATGAAAAAATAGAAAATTGTCTAAAGACAATTTTCTAGTATAGTAAAATCTGACTTCTTGTTTACCAGACTTTACAACTAGAAAATAAAAATATTTTTTACTAGAGAAGGGCAAAAAAAGTATAAAATAACAATAACAACAGACTAAAAAAAATTAAATAAAAAAAAAATTTAAAAAAAAAATTAAAAAAAAAATTAAAAAATTAAAAAATTTTATTAGAAAATAAGTATTTTTTACGTGACAAATAAAAAAGGAATGAAATTAATTTTTTTTCAAGGAGAAATATTTCAAAGTCACGTATTAAAGTCAATCTGAGTCTGTCGTATATAAAAAAAGTGACTTGCGTTTCCTTTGAATCAGAGCTTGATTTCCTTTTTACCCAACAAATTTTTATGTATCTATATATCGAGGGGACTTTTTTTGTGCATTATTGTTACAATGATCTAAATTGAAACAAGAGGACAAATAGAATTTTTTACTAATATAATAAAATCTAAAGACAATCGATTTCTTCGTTAAGTAAAAAAAATTCTTTTATTTAAACATAAATTTAATTTTGTTAAAATAATTTAAATTTATTATCAAAGAATAAAAGAAAAATATGAGAATTTCTCAAAAATGAAGAATTAAGCTACCTAAAATTAATTGAATTTTGAATTAAAAATCATAATTTAATTTGTAAATTAATAATATAACATGATATTTATGTTAACAAAATTTTATCATGATTTTTATATACCCAACATTTATAATTTTAAATCTAAAATTTTATGCAAAAAATTGCATACAATTATATCAAATTTTTTAAAAATAATTACATTTTTTAAAGGAATTTTATTACAACTTATAAAAATAATTAAATTCTTGCCAAGAATTTTGTTAAAATTTTATTGAAAACCACACTGAGAAAACTGGAGTGTCAAATTCGGAGGTTCAAAAAGTGTATGTTTCCTTTGCTTATGAAGAGAGTTAAATAGTCCTTCTAAAATAAATTTTGAATTGATAATGGAAATCTACTTGTATATTCTCTCCCATTATATCTGAGGGTTAAAAGTTGCGCAGAAAATGTGTACGATCTGATGCGCGCGAAATTATTTTTCTGACATTTTATGTATTTAATTTAGGGGTTAGGTTGCCATATTTATTCATTTCGCGCCGGATAAGGAAGGGATTTCTCAAGATGGTTAATTTGTCCCTCTGTTATAAACTCATTTTCCCTCCAAGAGAAATGGCACGAATATCTGTCAATGGTGTATTTGAACATTTAGATTGTTATCCAATAGCTAACTCTCAAATATAAACGATTTGTCCCTCCAGATGTTTAGTCCAATACTCCAGTTTTCTCAGTGCATTGAATTCCTTCTAAAAATTTTATAATCTATGAAAATAATTGAATTCTTTCCAAGAATTTCATTAAAATTTTTGAAAATAATTTAATTGCTTTAATTTTTAATTTAATTTTTGTGAATAATTTTATTATTTATGAAAATAATTGAACTTTTGTGAAGAGTTTTATTATTTTTTAAAATAATTTAATTATTGATAAGAATTTTATTAAAATTTTTAAAAATAAGAAATAATAATAATTAATTAGTTTAATAAGTGAATTTCTTAAAAATTTTGAATCTGTAATCATTCAAAAACTGAATTATTTGATACCTCTATTTAAAAATAATTTTAAATTTGTTATTTGCATAATAATAATTGTGCTATAATTATAATTATTTTTAATTAAAAGCAAGAAATAATCCAATAAAAATAAAAAATACTCCTAAAATTTCGTTTTAAAATTATCCAAAGGGAATTTTATATACATTTTTATCTCGAGAAATTGCCAAAATGAAACGAGTATGGAAAATAATTTAGTGGATAATAAAAAGGTTCATTAGCCATGGAATATTTATAAACATATATATAAATGCATGTGTATACGATGGAATGCAATGCGACACTTAAAATGATTTTCCTTTTACCGTTTCTCTAGTTACCTTACTTGAAACACGCCAGGGTAACCGATGATGTACGTGCGAGTAAATACGTGCAAATCCTTCCTTTCATTTCTCAAAGACCATTCATCCCTTTCATGCAATCTATTTATTGATACCTCGCGCAAAAAAAGAAAATAAAAAAAACAAGAAAGAAAAAAATCTTCACCTGTTGCAAGGTCTTATTGAATTGCAGCTCAACTTTCTTCTCTCTGTTATACGATAATTTCTCATAGCCAGTTCAAACATTCGATTTCACATAGTGTAAAATTACTGAATAGCTCTGAAACTTATGACTGATTGATTTTCTATCTTATACCGTTATAATATATTCCAAATGTCATTTCACGTGCGTTGAAAAAATTACATTTTTAATTAAATTAAAGTTTAATTAAAGTTTAATTAAATTTAATTAAATTTAATTAAAATTTAAAAAGATAATAAAATCAACTTTCCTGACTAAATTAGAATTAGTTTTATTAATTAATTTTAATTGATTTTAAATTAAAAAATTAATTTTAATTAAATTGACTTAAATGAAAATTTTGAATCAAATTAGTTAATTTTGAATTAAATGATAAATTAATTAAAATTTGTAGTTAATTTTAATTGAACCTAATTGAATAATGAATTAATTTCTGTTCAATGAACTGATAAAAAAAATAATAAAAAAAATCATATGATGTTTATTTATTTCTATAATAATATTTAGAGAAAATTTACAGTTTTTTGTATTTCTTTTTGTCCATGTGGAAAATGGAGTAGAAAAATTATATAGATATAATCGACACCTGCTACTTTCTTCTCAAATGTCAGGAATAAATTTAACTACCGCAAGTTAATTGTTGCAGATAGAGGCACACATATTCTCGTGGTTAATATTATGCGGTTGCAAATTGATCTGACAAGTGACCACTGATATTCCAGAGATCCTCTCTTCCGCTCTCTCTCCATCCCAATGGGAAATTTACAACTGGCGTAGTACTGCGCCAGCACTGGCAGCAGTGGCGGCAAGGCCGAGAGCCAGCACTGGCATGGCACTGGGATGATAACGCCGTCTGGCGCTGCCGAAGTACTGTCTGTCAGTGCTGCCAGACAGCGCTGGCGCAGCACTGGAGCAGTGCTGGCTGAGAATATTGCCGCAATAAATGCCGTATTGTTATTAATTAGTCGTAAATTCATAATTATAAATAATTTAACAGCAATAAAAGATGTTAAAAACTGACATGTATTTTTAAAAATTCTATTAAAATTAATTTTCTTTCAGAGAGTAAACATAACCTCAGATTTAGTTCATGTGGTTCATGTCAAACAGTATAAACATAACCTCAAACATAGTTCAAAAGTTATAGGTGAGAGATTGAAAATAAAACGTCAAAATTAGGTCAAAATAATAGGTGGGAAAGCAAACATAATTTTAAAATTAAAAAGAGTCAGAATATAAGTCAAAATTTAATCTAATTTTTGACATATAGGTTAAAAAAAGGTCCATAACATGGAGTAGTATAAGAAGACTTAACGTTCATGCCAGTATGATGTTAAAAGTGTGCCACCTTTTCGTACTACAAGTCCTCTCGTCTTACTTTCCCGGATGTCACGCCCCTCGCCTATAAAAATTGTACTTTGGTTGTAAACAAGAACACATGACATATAACCGACAGATTAGCTCGGTCGGATAAATGCCTGGCTCGGTGAGCGGACCAAGGGTACTTGGTTCGCGCCCATTAGCCTGGGATTTTTCCGGCACGTGAGATAATCTGGGGCCGTATTCTCGAATCGATGACCCTAGATGTCGCAAGCGACAGACCATTCGAGATGGAAAAAGCTATTTTCGAACGCTTGTCGCATGCGAGATTTCATGTCGTATGCGCTAATTTCCGAATGGTTCATCTCGAGTGGGTAGTGGCCATTCGAGATGCAAAGTCGTATACGAAATGCTAGTAAAAAATAAGGTTGTGTGTCATCCTTGTAATAAACGTATATAATATTAGTAATATTAGTGTGCATGAACCGCATGCTAAAGTAGAAAAACTATACAAAATAACCTAAATGTGTTGTTTAAGAATTCAAAATAAACTTGTGAAATAAAGTTTATGTAAATAATTTATAATATGTAAAATTTATAATGGATTTAATCAATTTAATCTTCGTTTCATTTTTTCTGTCTGTTCACACTTTAAAGTTAGTTTTTGTGTATTCTTTTGTTTTTTCCTCTACAAAATATTGTTTCACAAATTGAAAGTATGCACTTTTTCAAGATTTAAAATAAAATAATATTTAAAATTATAAAATTACAAAAAATTTTGATTAACAAATAAATTTTCTTTTTGCAAAAATAGGAAATATATCTCTTTATTATGGATAATTTTAATTTTTCAATAACAATATTGTTCACAAACTGATTCTTTTCTTAAAAAAAAAAAAATATTACATATTCCAGTTTCTTAACATTTTTGTATAGAAAATTCTCAATTTACAAATGCTTTAATAATATTAAAAGTTTTTTAAAAATAAGGGAAAAAAATGTTGATAAATTCGTCAATTACAAATTTTAATTGAAAATGGATTTGAAAGTTTTTAAAAAATAAAGAAATAAACTTTAATATAAAAAAAATGTTGTTACATTTATTTACGAATTTCTTTAATTGTTAATATCAGTAACTTCTATTTAAATAAATATTTGATTGTTATTATTTTTCCATTATTTTATTATTTTTAAAAATAATTTAATTTTTGTAATCATTTTGTAACGTACGTCTACAAAATTCAATGTATTTAGTGTTTTTAACTAAAATTCTTCTATAAATTCATTATTTTTAATAATTAATTAAATATATATTGCCAAATTTAACTAATTTCAAACGAATTTGAATTATTTAAATATTTAAATGAACGGATAACTATTTGTATTTTTTTCATATGTCAAGTGCTCTTCCTCCTTAATTATGATTGGCAGATAAGTATTTGGAAACGACGGCAACAATGTATGAATGTCGCACACGGAAATTTTCAAACAACCTATCTCGAACGGTCATTGAGAATAGACTTTCAGAGTCGCATGCGACATTAACCATTCGACATTTTACGCATGCGAGAATTGTCGAATGCTTTCGAGAATACGGCCCCCACGGCCCCTGAGCGGAAGGTTTGACGTCGAGGTATAATGATGTGCACTGTCGATTATTGTCCAGTACACACCGTTAAAACTCGGCTGTCGATAAACCGGTTGTACTCAGGAGAGGTTTTCTACAGTTTCCCTATTCTCTGGCGAGAAAACCCATTGACGGGTGGTCCAGGCAAATGCGAGTACTCCTAACCTCAAAAAGTCGTTCTGTAGAAACGCAAAACTAGTTGGTATATAAGAGTGTGTGTTCTGACAGTTGGCCTAGCTTCAAGTCATTTAAGAAGAAAAAAAAACATGACAATCTCACGTGGAATTGCCCATATAGGTTATAACCTATATGGGCAATTCCACGTGAGATTTCAGTCGACCTCTTAAAATCGTCCAAAAATATTTTTTTTCTATTCTGTATTGAAAAAAACAGATACGTATTTTTTTATTATTTTTTTGGAGGCCAAATTTTTGAGTTATGAATTTTCAAAATTTTCGCTTTTTAAATGTAGGTATATTTTTAATGTCAGATAACTAAAAAAATATTGCTTCTTTTCATTTTTTGACAAGAGAAAAAAAGTTTTGTTTTTCTCTCTACTTTTGAATAATTATAACAAAAAAATTTTTTTTTCATTTTTTATTAAAAAAATAAAAAAATTTTATAAACAAATTAATTTTTTTTAAATTTGGGTATGATAAATTTTTAATTTTCTTTTTTTAAAACATACCTGAAAATGATAAGAAGGTTTTGCAAAAAGTTTCAGAGTGGGCCTGACAAGTTTAATGGGTCCAAAAAAATAATTAAGCTCTCCGTGCAGGTCGCACGCACGTGGCACAATGGGATTTTTTTACAATTTATTATTAAAAATTGTCTAGAGCCTACAAATTTTATCGGATTTTGATTATTATTGAATTTTAAGGCTCTAAACAATTTTTAATAATAAATTGTAAAAAAATCCCATTGTGCCACGTGCGTTCGACCTGCACGGACAGATTAATTATTTTTTTGGACCCATCAAACTTGTCAGGTCCACTCTGAAACTATTTGCAAAACCTTCTTATCATTTCCAGGTATGTTTTAAAAAAAGAAAATTAAAAATTTATCATACCCAAAGTTAAAAGAAATTAATTTGTTTATAAAATTTTTTTATTTTTTTAATAAAAAATGAAAAAAAAATTTTTTGTTATGATTATTCAAAAGTTGAGAGAAAAACAAAACTTTTTTTCTCTTGTCAAAAAATGAAAAGAAGCAATATTTTTTTAGTTATCTGACATTAAACCCTAGTAGAAAAATTTGGTGGCGCTAGCATGGTGCCACTCTCGCGTTCCATTGCGCTGTAGTGGCGCTGAGATCATTTGAAACACTTTTGTAGTCTAGCGCCTTTCTCGCATTCTGCTCACAGTGCTAGAATGAACATAACCTCACCTGCCAATACTTTATTTCACGAATTAAAAAATGATTCCTATGTCATTTCTTTTGACGAATATAATTAAAAAATCGTGTACATATAAAAAACATTTACTAATTATCTGCCAACAATGAAGTTTTAACGTATTTGAAGAGTTAATACACGTTTCGTTTAAAGTTATGGTAAGATTTTAATTCAGAAAACGGTAACCTTTTCTTAATCCCAAGCCTAATAATAATTTTGATCATTATTTGATGTATAAAATTGTTTTTTAAATATGGAAATTTTAAGAATAAATTATTATTAAATTTCCATAAAAATTATTTATTTCTTTAGAGTAACAGTGTCAAAAATAGTTACACATGTTAAACATTAAAATTAAAATTTTTGAAATTAACCAATTTTTGTATAATAATAATAATTGCAAAAATTAAGTTCCTATTTAAAATCAGTAAATATTTTCTGTCAGGTCAATTAAAAATAAAGAAAAAAGAAATCCAGTTTGAGGTTATGTTTTCTAATTCGAATGGAGAGAAATTAATAATATATTTGATCCATTAAAAAGTATTTATTGTTATTCTTGGTGATAAATCGTTAGATTAATTACTTAAAATATATTAAAAAATTTTCTTGGAGGTTGAATAAAGCTTCATATACTAAAAATTCTTTTATAAATAAGTGTATAAATTAACGAATGAACAAGAAATTTATAATGCAATATTAATTTATATTTAAATTTAATACAATTTCAAATATATAAATACTTAGAATCCTTTACTATTATTGTTTTTAAATGCCACAATATTCTACAAGCAAACATTTACTTTTACTTTAAAAATAAAAACAAACACCTTTGACACTTTATGCAACAGAAATTTGAGGTTATGTTGCATTCTAGCGGAAAGTGCTCGCGCCATGTAAGGCGCTAGAAGACGTCGGCGAGATAAACTGCCATGCAAATTCCAGTGGTGGCGCTAGCATATATCTAGGCTTCCATTAAATTTTTCTACCTGGGAAAATATACCTTCATTTAAAAAGCGAAAATTTTGAAAATTCATAACTCAAAAATTTGGCCTCCAAAAAAATAATAAAAAAATACGTATCTGTTTTTTTCAATACAGAATAGAAAAAAAATATTTTTGGCCGATTTTAAGAGGTCGACTGAAATCTCACGTGGAATTGCCCATATACAGCAGTAAATTTTTGTAAATTTAAATAGTGGACAAATGCACTTCTCTTTTAATTAAAGAAGGACATAAAATGTCTTTTTTTAAACCAAGGGTTTGTTCTTTTAAATATTTGACTAATAACTTTAAATTGTAATTTGTTGAGAAATGAGAAGTCCTACATACGTTTTGTTTTTTAATGAAATTTAATAAAATTCTTATTACTCAACAAATTAATTAATACGGTCAAACAAAAATCACAAATTTAAATTGTAATATTTGTTGCTGTTATTTATTAGGAAAATAGTTATGAATATTGGAAGCAAATTGTTCTACAAAAAAAACAAAGAATTGCTGAGGAATCATGTCATTTGTAAGTTGCATTTTAAAGAAATGCATTATTTAAATACACAAACACTAATTATCTGTTACGATTTATGAAAATACCTACATAAATAATTTTTGTAAACACTGAAAAACTTTTCAACTTTAAAAATATTTAATTTCTATAAACACATCGAGCATCTGACAGTAGCAGACGATATTTAGTTTACTTTTTCCCTTTAGAGACACTACTGTCTAGGAGAGTAAAGAATTATGAATTGAGATACATGAAATTGGCTCACATCCCTATATTAAAGAACCAGTTGAGACTAGTAGAAATTGAACATGGATCTACTGGTGTCAACTTGCTTTCCAAATTGAAAAACTTTCCCGTGTACATAGCAATTCTACCCGTGTGGAAAAATATTGTGGCAGTCTAGAGTCCAATGATTTCCCGATTAGCAATCATCAAGTCCGTCTAATTCTAGACGGTCCGTCAAGTCCCGAATCAGTGACTTAACAGATGGGCTTATTAGAAAAAATCTAAGTCAAATATGTCCGCCTAGTACGGTGTTATTAAGACCGTCTAGATTTGGTCTAGGATTTTATATGCGCATGCGTCGATGTATGCCCAGCTGTTAAGTAACATGGCGCCTAATGGCGTCGCGTCGTTTGGCGTCGTTAGATCAGTCAGCGTATGGTGCATTTTCTTTGTGAATTTTAGTATTCGTTGTGGTTTCTGTTTTATGTGAATAATATTGTGCTATGTTGTTGCTGTTTTCTGTATAATTTAATTTTAAATGTGCACTGAAAAATAGATTTTGATGTGTTTCTATGTGTTTTGACTAGTCGGCTGAAGCTAGCAGTCGTACTCAGCATCAATGTTTAGGCGTCATCTACAAATATGCCTCTCCTTCAAATTTAGTAATACTTAATGATTTAAAAAACCATCGAATATTGTTATTTGAGAATAAATTGTACACTAAATAGCAAATTTAGTAAGTTTTTATTTATTAATTTCATTAATTAGTGGTTGACGCCTAAAGATTGGTGCTGAGTACGACTGCTAGTTTCATCCGGCTGTTTTGATTTGCAGTAAATTTTATTTTACAAAAAGACTACTATATCTCCAATGCCAAAGATTGGGAGGGACACAAAGCCTTTCGCAGTTAAAGTGAAAAATACAGAAAATTAAAATATTTTTTTATACTTTTTATGTAAAAAAAAGTCATCAAAATTATTTCAAATATAATTAAGTTTTATCATTCTAAGAATAGTTGTCATAACATATAATGAGAAATTTTTAATAGACGTAGATTAGAATTTACTAGCACTGCTGATCAGACCAAAAACGCTGGTCTATTCTAGACGATAGCGTGGAAGTTTCGTTTCAATTCTGAACAGCCGCTCGACAAGACCGTCTGCCCTGGGTCTAGAAAGACGTTAGACAGTCTATTAAGCGCTTGGTCAGCGCCCTTAAATTTTTCCACACGGGTACTGGTTATAACTTAGAAATCCTATTTATGTAACTGAAACGGATATCCAAGATAAAATTGAAATGGTTATTTATGTGTTCGACAGCTCCTGTTGCAATGAAACTTATAGGAAATATACTCAGTAGTCTCTTCTTGAAACCCCCTCAAAAAAAATTTTGGTATTTTCAATTTGGAATGTACATAACGAATCTTTTTATTAAAAACGCGCGCCAAGTCCACAGTGGGAAAAAGTTGATTGTTGTGGAAAATTCAGTCTTTCATTTAAAAAAATTTATAAAAAACAAATAATAATTGTAAATTCTAGACTAAATTTTCCACGACAATCACATTTTTCCCATTGTGGAGTGGACGCGTGTTTTTAGTAAAAAATACGTTATATACGTAGAGAGGGTAGAACACATAAATAATTCAAATTATTTATAAAATTGTTATTAAAAATATGGAATTTTTAAATTTACAATCATGCTAATATTTTCTTGTAAGAGAGTGAACAATTTTGTGTAATCAGTGTAAGTTTTATTAAGGGGTTACACCACTTTGAAATTTTCAAAAAATTGAAAAAATTTTTTTTGCTTAAAATACTTCTTATGGTCACCAAAATGATATGTCATTAGTTATATATCGATATCTCAAATAAAAAGACAATTTTCGAACTGTTCAAGCAGGGTCGCGCGCCAACGTTTACATTGTAATGAAAACTTTAAACGCTTTTTTCTCAAAACTGTATTTTAAAAATCGGTGGACACTCTGGATGCCACAAATTTCAATCGATCCTCTTAGTTCTTTTTTTATTTTGATTGTGATATAATTATCTAGCGAAATACGTACGAATTTTTCGAAATATTAATATTTAAATTTTCTAGACAACTTTAAATAATGAAATTTAGGCAAAAATATGGACTTTTTTCTTCAAATCGATGCCATTTTGCGAAAAATAAATTTTTTTTAAAACGGATACGTATTTCGCTAGATTTTGAGCTACAGAAACTAAAGCATTTTTATTTTTTGATCTAGCTTAATTCTGGACCGAGTTATAGTGTCCACCGTATAGCGATACATTTTTAAAGCACTTTAACATATATCATCTGTCAAACCGACAATTTAAAAAAAAAAGAAATTTATATATATTTTTTTGTAGTTCAACAGTAGTACAATACCCTACTGTAATTTAATTTTCCTAAAAAAATTTCTATTCTTCAATAAAAATTGTTGAAAAAGCTTATGTTTTGAACGGGTCAAAGTGGTATAACCCCTTAATTTATGGTAAACGGCTTTTGAGTTATTAATTATTTTTAAATTTTGTAATATTTTGTTAAAGCAAAAAAATAACAAAAATTTCAAATTCCAAAAAACGGTTAAGAGTGTTTTATTGTTTTGTTGTGAACAAAAAAAAAATTTCATAAAAGTTTTAACATTTTAGAAAATCAATGAAATTTTTTTAACACGGTTGAGCTGGTCTGGCCCAGTCATTTGGGGAATTTTAATTTTTACGAATTTTCTGTTTTTTATTTCGCTTAATGTTATTTTTTGCAAAAAATTACAAAGCGGTCAAATGACATTTGAGCAAAAAATGTATTAAATATTTAATTAATATTTTTAACATAATAGCATATATTGCAAATCTCTATAAATATTTAAATTTTTGCTTGTATTTTTATAGGTACTTACAAAAATTATAATATTTTACATAAACTTACGTTTTTCAAAGTTGCAGTTTATATAGACAGGTCGAAAAATATTTGACGTCGATTCGATAACCGCGGTCGTTAAGCGTTTAGATAGATAGGTCATAGGTACGGGGTTCGATTCCCATAGGGTACAAGTTTTAATTTAATTCTTCCAGTTTAATTAAAATGTTTGTATGTTTGGAGCGTGCTAAGAATATAAAGTTATTAACGGTCATAAGAATCTTTTATTATTTTTTCCACAAATATTTTTTTTCAAAACTATCTGTTCAATTGAAACCACCTTGGATTTCCAATTGTGAATCGATATCCAAGTTGAAACAAGTTTCATGTTGTACAATGTAACCTATTTGGAATTTCCGGTTGACTGTATACAGATAAATAAATCCCCATACAGGATCCTTAAAGGATCCTCCCGGGATCCTGTGCTGGTCCTGTGTAGGATCCTGACCGGATCCCGTACCCGTCCTGTACAGGATCCCGACCGGATCCCGTGCAGGAAATTGGGACAAGGTTCCTGTGCAGGTTCCGATGCAGGAACCTTAGCTATCAGAGGTTCCTGTAAAGGTTCCTGTACAGGAACACTTGCAGGATCATGTACAGGAAACTTTTTAATTTTTTTAATTTTTATATGTTAAGTAACATTTGACATACATAGACTTCATATTTCAATATGTTAGGCTCGTATAACAATGTTGGACAGAAAAATGTATTGCGCATTCGAGAAACTCATAGAAAACTACTGCGCAGGAGTTAAAAATATAAATAAATTAATTGAGGAAACTGTGTAGGATCCTTTACGGGTTCCTTACAGGATCCTTTATACTTAAGTACCTGCAGTTTACAAAACAAAACAATTTCCTGCACGGGATCCGGTCGGGATCCTGTACAGGACGGGTACGGGATCCGGTCGGGATCCTACACAGGACCTGCACAGGATCCTTTAAGGATCCTGTACGGGGATTTTAACCTGAGTAATGTTCAAACTGAGACCAGTTCATTTTGAACTTGACATTCCAAATTCAAACCAGCTGAAAATACTTATCTACTGGTTTGAAATTGGAACTTACGTGACAATAACCAACTTAAAGCAAGTAGGCTCCTGATTCTACCCGGTTCTACTGGTTCTTTAATATAGGGATTGTATGTACGTCGTTGAATCTCCTTATACTACTCCATGGTCCATAACGTTTGTTACATTATATGTGTATTTTATTATATGTGTATACCCGTGTAGAAATTGCCATGTTATGGCCTACACAATGATCAAAAGATCTGGCCCCGATTTGGGCCATGGTTAAATTTCTACACGGGTGTGTATCATATGTGTATCTATGTGTATTTTGTCAAATTTTAATATAAGGGAACGACCTCTTGAAGGATCCTAATTAATTGGCTTTTTTGAGGTATCCCTGGTAAAAATTTCGGACTAATTCCGGATTAAATACGTACAGATTATTACGGATTAGTCCGAAAATTGTACGAAAAAGGTCCGAAAATGATCCGCGTTAGTCTGATATTAATCCGAACGAAAACCTGAATCCGAAAACACTCCGATGTAATCTTGAATGTCTACGAATTCAGTCCGTAACAATCTGAATTTATGACCGATGAAGAATTCTTCTAAAATAAGTACGGAATTATCAGAAATCAATATGTAAAGAATACGGAATCAGTCCGCAACAATCCGAATTTAACCTAGTTAAAAAACTTAATCCGTAAAATGACCGAAGCAATCCGAACCCTGTAAGCAAGAAATCCGATATTAGTCCGCAACAATTTGAAATTAAGTGTTGCAAAATCTTATTCCGAAACAAGTACGAAACAATCCGAAAATTGTATGCAACGAATTCGGAAATTGTCTGCAAAGATTGAGATTTAATCCAATTGAAAGACATAATCCGAAACAAATACTAAACAATCCGAAATATGTATGCAAAGAATCCGGTAATAGTCAGCGGCAATCCGAATAATATCCGATCAAAACACCCCAGTCCGAAAAGAAATCTTATAATAATATGGAATTTGTAAATATATATATATACCTACAATCTACAGACAGTCCAAAACAATCCATATTCAATCCAATTCAAAGACTTAATCCGGAATGATTTTGGTCAAATAAATTCAAACTATAATTATAATTTCGTATGACAAATACCTGACCATAACCAGATTAATTCCGGACTTAATCGGACTATTTGCAAGTTGCGTATTACCAGACTAACTTCATACTAGATCGTACTAATTCCGGATTCACTGGTTATACACAAACCTATTGAGTTTGGATTTATCCGAACTAATTCTGAGTGACGAAAACCTGACCATAAGCAGACTGTTTCGGATTAGCTGCGGATTCACTGGTTAAACCAACCGGATTACTTCTGCATTTGCTAGTTGCATATGATCTGACTAACTTCGGACTAAATAGGACTAATTACGGATTCAATAGTTATAAAAAACGGTATTGATTTCAAACTTAATTCAGGGTGAAAAACTCCACAATAAATCTTACTGTTGCGGACAAATTCCGGATTAGTCCGAAATCGGTCCGACATTTTATTCAGGGTATTTACTTATGGTAAATAAAATATTTACTTTTGCAGTCAATTTGATTTTAGACTAGTATTATTAGTTATCTTTTTTAATATTATAATTAACACTGATGCGTTAGTTTTTTGTCTTTTCTTTTCGTGGCACTTGATAAATTCTATTATGAATTTGAACTCCCATGCGACCGTGGTATAGTGGTTAGTGATTATAATCATTATAACCAGTAATACCAGTTTTTATCCATTTTTACTGGCATATATAAATACGACGATAATTAATTAAATTCAGAGAATAAGTAGGTACACAATGTAAAATGTAAATAGAAGGATGTCGACGAGTTGCACATGAGTGAGCCGTATTTGACTGTATAATCAAAAAAATATAAATAAGTGTTGCAACATTTTTGTTAATTTATTTCACGTTATATTATATTATGTATATCTTGTTATCAAAAAATAAATTTAAAAAAAAAAATATATATATATATATATACCCACCCAGATAGCCAAGCGTACTGATCGTCATTTTCCAGTACGGCGTACTGAGATTATTCTCGTAGTGTACCAGCGCAAAATACTTAAGTATATACGTATTGGTACGGTACCAGTATAATGACGGTATGTCGTACGACTGAAATTGTAAAATAAAAGTATGAGGCTAGTATAATACCATTACGTTGTACTGTCATTTATGAAAATACAGCATATTCGTACGATACAAGTACCATACCGGTACACCGTACTCTGCGTGGTAATGCGAACATAACCTAATTTACTTTACAGTTGTCAATGACATATGCCTCCAGTGCACATGGTGCAATGAGTTTTTGTTAAAAAGCTGAGGCCGCAGTCCCATGGCAGCGTTTTGCGTTGCGTTGTAATAATGAGAGAATGCAGCAAACGTATATTTGCGTCTTTTTCTCTCCCATTACGACGCAACGCAAAATGCTGTCATGGGACTCCACCCTGACTTTTAGGCAGGGATGGGTTTTGACGCGTCACTCGAGGTTTTATACGTATAATACATTTTCGACGTATTATACGTATAAAACTGTATAAAACTAGGTAAAATACATAATCATGATAGCAGACTTAAGGTGCTTCTATACCTCCGGTGGATTGGTCAAGCAATCGGCTTGATGAATTTTCACGGTCGGATAACGTAATTTGATTGGCTGTACTAAAGATTCCATTTTTACTGTTTCTAATTTTCAGGAACAGTAAAAATAAAATTTACTCTTCAACCAATCAAATTAAGTGACCCGACCGTGAAAATTCATCTAAGACGATTGCTTGGCCAATCCACCGGAGGTATAGAAGCACCTTTATTTTGACATGTTACTCTCTTTACCATAACCTCAAATGTTTGTTATTTATTATTCATATTCCCATTATTCCTATATTTAAATTTAAAACAAATTTTTATTTGATAAAAAAGTTTTGCACAAATAAAAGAAATTAAATATGTAAAATTTTAATTAATAAACATTTTATTTTACTATTAAAAAAAGATAAAAATTTTGTTAATTTAAAAACTAAGAAATTTCAAAATACTATCTTTCAGCTACCGAGTTACGTCATCACATGTAATATACATAATGTAGAAAACCTAGGACGTAATAAACGTAGTATTAGGCTGGAGTCCCATGGTAGCGTTTTGCGTTGCGTTTTGTAACTAGGCAATGAGTGCAAATAGAGCAAACCTATATCTGTATCTCTCTCACACTCATGGCCTAGTTACAAAACGCAACGCAAAACGCTGTCATGGGACTCCAGCCTTATACATGTATAAAACCACGTAATATACATCATGTATTATACGCACACATCCCTGCTTTTAGGATGCAATACAAAAGTTTAAAGGAGCATTCAGACCTCTGCAGGCTGTCTGCCTGCGCAGGCAGAAGATTGTTCACACCTCACTTTTCTCGTTGAAAAATGAGGGAAGATTTAAATATCTGTTAAAAATCAAATCTTCCCTCATTTTTCAACGGGAAAAGTGAGGTGTGAACGATCTTCTGCCTGCGCAGGCAGGCAGTCTGCAGAGGTCTGAATGCTCCTTTAATATTTGTAACATGTGTCATTATATTTAAATTAGAAATCAGTGGTTTAGTTTCTATTCATCTATATGTAATATGTGTATACTATTAATCTCAAGTGTTTTTGCTTTGTCATGATGCTTATTTTTATCATTAGCGTATTCTAATTACTACAACAATGGTCAACTTCTGATTTTTAAACTGTACAATTTTAAACTGTACTAACTGTACAGTTTTGTGCTTTACACTTGAGAAAAAAATTTTAATTCAAGAGTTACAATAAAATATATAGAAATCGCAATATGTTTTAATAATTTTTCTTATAGATCACATATACATGTGTTATCATTTATAGGTTAGAACGTCCAAATTATTTTCCTTACAATAAAGTACTTTAGATTATAAATGGTCATTATTCACAGTTATTTGAAAGAATGTTTAAAAATTAGCAAAGCAAAACCACTACAGAATTATTTAATTAAAATACTTCAAAACACTGATTATTCTAATAAAAGTAAATGTGGTTACAAGTTACATGATTTACATAATATCTTTAGGTGGTACGACATACTAGTACAGTACCTGTTACCGTGCGAAGGTAGATGGCGAGTACAGTACCAGTACGACTAATACGCCATAGTCGTATTGTACATGCATCGTACTAGTACGCTGGTTATCTGGGCAGATAGCCAAGAGTACTAATCATTATTTTTTAGTACAGCGTATTGGTATCGTACTCATATTGCACTAGCACGAAATAATAAAGTATGTACATACCAGTACGATACTAGTATAATAACGGTATGTCATACGGATAGAATACCTGTACGCCGAACTAATTGGGATTTTAGGTTATGAATTTACAATGCTTCTCCGCCATTATCTGTACGATATACCAGTACAGTACCTGGTACAGTGCGAAGGTACATGGCTGGTACAGTAATAGTACGCTGGTTATCTGGGTAGTGGTTAGTGTATTCGATTTCGGTGCGATATAATGTTAGATATAGGTGTAGGTTCGAATCCCCAAGCGTTAGAAATTTTAAGTTAATGTAAATAAAATTGCGATAGGTAAATCGAAAAATATGTTGAATGTACCATGAAGTAATAATAATTATGTGTAACTTGTATAATTATTTTTTTATTAACATTCACTAAATTGTCCGGACTAAATTTTGACTGTTTCGGACTAATTCCGGATTTACTAGTTAAAATTAACTGATTAATATTGGACTTCATCCGACCAACTCCGGATTTACTAGTTGTTCACAAACCGTATTGAGTTCGGATTTATTCGGATTAATTTCGGGTGACAAAAACCTGACCATAAACCGCACTGTTTCGGACAAATTTCGGATTAGTCCGAAATATGTCCGGTTTTTTAACCAGGGATATTTAACATATATTTATTGTAATTTATTATGATGCATTCATATTAAGAAAACATTAACAGAAAACAGAAAATACAGATAGGGGATAGGGGAGAGGGAATTTTGATGTCTGAAGCATGTTTTGTATATTAATTTTAGAAAGAATAATTTTACTTTTAATAAAAATTGTAAATCTTAATGGTTTTGTATGCTGCGTGTTATTTTAATTATTATAGTTCAAATGTTAAATAAACTTACGAGTTAATTTTTAATAAACTGTGTTTAATATTTTTAAATTCAGTGGTATAATCTCTTTGTCTCATTAAGCCCGAAACTCAGTTGCTTCCTTGATAACTAAACTTAAGTAAAAAAATCTCTAACAGTTTCTATTATGGCACAGAAAAAAAAACCGATGAAAAAAAATATTTTTTTGCAAAAAATACACATTATAGTGCTAAATTCTCATTCGTCTGGCATGTCCCTTTGGGAGAATGACAGTTCATATTGAGAATAAATATCACTTTTCAAATGTTTTGCGGAAAATTCATACTGAATTAGTAATTTTGAATAGCTGCCCGTGTGGAAAAGTGGTGTTGGCCCACGCCGGGGGCCCGCATGGATCGCCCACATCCATGAGGGGCCCACGTGGGTGATCCAGGCGAGGCCCCTCATGGAAACGACATGCTGATCGATGAGGGCGCCCTTGACTTTATTTTTCAAAATTAAGTTAATAAATTAATTATTTATTAATAATAAACAAGTTCAACTATTAATAAATAACACTGTTATTTAACGATTTTTACTTTCTTTAATTAAATCGTGACCAAAAAAAAAAAAATCTGACGCACTCAGGAATAGAACCTACGACCTACGGACTATCAGACAAACGCTTTACCACTGTTCTAAGAGACTTACTTGAAATTTATTTCTTTATAGTAGGTGACTAGCTGACTTGCTTTTGATGATTCAATAAAACATTATTGACACTAATACACCATAACAAAAAACGTGTTTTTCATTGTTTAAAATCATTATAAACATTAATTTTTGTTATGTAAAAAAATATTTTTTGTTTGGACATAGAAATTTTTGCAAGTCAATGATGTGGGTGATCCATGCGGGCCCCTCGCGTGGGCCCTCAAGGATTTGCCCTCATGTGAGTTTTATATTTTTTAGAAAGTACACGGAGAAACTTTAGTTTGGAAAATTTGATGTTATATTAGTCATATTTACAAAAAACCAATAGTAAGAGAGGATATAGTGATAAAAATGACAATATTCTCTACTTCCATAGTATAGAATACATTTATCGACAGGATTTAAAATTATAGTATAGTATTAATAATTACAAAAGTGAGTTAGAATGATTAATAAAATCTATATGATTTGTAAATTAGGAAAAAGAGATATTCACAAAAATAATTTTGACCATAATAATTATGAAAAGCAAAAGTTGGAATTTTACATCTTACACTCTGTTCTAGAAAAATTACTATTTTTATTGGAAAGAAGCAGAGGTGCTAAAAATATTACTCGTTTTAAATTTAATTATTGTGCAATCTAAAACTGTCATTTAGAAACATTCCCACAGAAAATAGGAATTTTATTTCTTAATGACATTCAATTGGTCGAACGATGGTGTACGAAGAATATCCGACTATTGCCGAATATGACCGATTAGATTTAATCACGTGATTGTTTTAAGTTCCCGGCAGTTCCCGGCGTGGTTTCTGGACTTCTGTGTGAAAATTGCATTTTTATATACATATAATTTTATATAAAAAATTACTTTAAAATGTGTTTGGTGACTAATTTTAAGTTAATTTTGCTTTAATTTTAAAATTATCTTTATTATAAAGTTTAATTAAATTTGGAATTTATTTAATACTTTAAACAGTACTAAATATTTATTAGATGGTTTAAGTTACTTTTATTATACTTTAAATTCTAAAAATTAATTTTTATTATTCAAACATGATTTTAAAATGTAATTTTAACCACTTCGGTGGCGTGGCGTTCCAATTGGCGTTCCACGTCCCTGGCCAAAAGTGGCGAAAATAGCGAAATGGCGTTCCAACTTTTTCTAGATTTTTAAAGAGTATATTTAATTTTAATCTACAGCAACAATATATATAATATAATAATTTTATATAATAATAATTTTAGAAAAAATGAATAATATAATATTATAAAAATAATAATAAAACTAAAAAATAAATAAAATAACAAGAAAAAACCCTGCGCAATATAATATAAAAATTTAAATATTTCTTGACACCGTATTTTAATAATTATTTACATAAATATACAACTTACCTATATTAAATTTTGTTATAATATATAAATGACTAATTATTTATTAATAATCAAAAACTATTAATTATTATTCTTTTTTAAATTAAAATTAAAATACACTGAAAATAATTTTTTTTTAAATCCAACTACTTTGGGTAGTAAAGTGAAAACTGAAAAGTAGTTTAAATACACTGAAAAAAATGTATTTGATTCAAATAACCGATTACTTGACTATTAACAATTAAATACCGTCAACAGGGGTAATTATGGAACAAAAAAACGCGATTTTTTGAGTTTCTTCTATACTAAAAATCTAAAGTGTACAAAAAAATTTTATTTGCTATTCAAATATATTGTGAACATTCTTCTAAAGACTTCCTTTAAGTTTCATTTACAAAAAAAAATTTTTTGACGGAGTTATTTAAACATAAATATTGCTCCGTAATTGCCTCGCATTTGGGGCAATTATAGAACAAATTGTTATAATTAATTATAAAAGCAAGTATAAAAAATTTTCTTTGTCTGTATATGTGGACGTCCGCATGAAAAGATACCACTTTGTCGGTTCTAGATTCGGAGATATTCGCAATTTACTAATTTTGAAGAAAAATATCGAAATTGTTTTTATCTTTTTTTCTTAATCTACAGGGTCTACCACGTCGATCCATGCAGTTTTTATTAATTTATTGACACTCTAAGTATTTTATTTCGTTGTTAGAAAAAAAAATGAAAAGGGACCACTTTGTCGGAAATCTGTTATTTTTTCATTGTTTCAAAACGAAGGGAGGGAAAAATTCGAAACCTATTGATTTTCAATCTTAAGGGTGTACTAGACTTAAAACAATTCTTATCTGAATAACTTCCCAGAAGAGCCGGAGAAATTCGCGTTCCAATTTTTAATTTCGTGTTTTTGGAAAAGGAATTTTTAATTTTTTCTAAGATTTTTTATAATAAAGTCGCTTAAAAAATTTTTTAGGCTACTTTTCTTTGCTTGAAATAACTTTAAAAAATAATACCGAACCTTTAAATTCGTTAAATATATATGGAAAGTGGAATATTCCACTTTGTTAATTAATAACCGTATTTTTAGAAAAGGGACCATTTTGTCGGAGATCCATTATTTTGTCATTGTTAAAAAATGAGGGGGGGGGGATTTGAAACCTATTGATTTTCAATCTTAAGGGTGTACTAGACTTAAAACAACTATTATCTGAATAACTTCCCAGAAGAACCACAGATATTCATATTACAATCTTTGATTTCGTTTTTCTCGAAATGACGTATTTGATACTCCAAACTTTAAAATTCTGTAACTCATCAAATTTTTTACCAAAAAGGTTGTAAGACCACTCAAAATTTTCCAAATTTTGTCAGGAATTCGCCCATATAGATAAGTCCAATAGTGCCAAAGTGGTCCCTTTTCATGCGGACGTCCACATATTAAGAAAACTTTATTTAGTACTGCAGAGTAAAATAATAATAGATAATAATAGTAAACTAAACGCGAATTTAATTCGAAGAAATTAGTAGATTTTTACACTTTTGTGAAATAACCTTTCCACTTTTTCGATGTTTAATAATTATTTTCTCGTTGCCAATGACAATAAAATTAAAAACATCTGAGTAACTTTGTAGGCAATATATTAAACTATTATTTACAACAAGAAACAAATTAAAATAATTTACCACAAAAATTTTACATAAAAAAGAATTACGCGTTCCATATTTACCTCTGATGTTCCATAATTACCCCTGTTGACGGTATTTAATTGAATCAAATAATATTTATTTGAGTCAATTAAATGGTATTTGCTTAAAATACAGCAATTATTGGTTTAAATACTATTGAATTTCCTCCAATAAATATTATTTGTTTCAAATAAATATTTATTTGATATAATAGTCAATTAATCGGTTATTTGAATCAAATAATTTTTTTTCAGTGTAATTACATGTTTACTTAGCACTGTTTGTATAGTTAATTTTACTATTTCTTTGTGTAGTTAAAAATTTAGCATTCAGTGAACTAAGAAATGTAGTAAAATTGCAAAAACAACTACAAAATCTGATAGCACAAACTACATTCTTTATTCTTTTAACTACTTTTCGATAGTTAATACAAGTTTTTGATTATTATTGGGGACTTATTGAACTAAGCAGAGTAGCTAAAAAGTAGTCAAATCTGCTATGAATTTTCTTCAATGTGAATTATATTTATTATTTTTAATAATTTTAAATTAATGAAAGTAAAATCAATCAAAATAATTGTAATTAATAATTAGAAATTATCAATTAATAATTGTAAATAAACTTATAAAATATCAATAATATAATATAATTTATAATAAGTGACTGAGTATTAATTAGAATAATGGAAAATTATTAATTATTTTAAATAAATTGCTCGTAACTTTTACGAGCTCTATATAAAATTCTGCAGTTACTTGGTCTTTCAAATTACTAGCGCCTCTTTTTGAGTCCTCTTCGCACGAAAAACTTAGGTAACTGAACTGCTTCGAGAGCGCCCTGCAGTTACTTGGTGTTTCGTGCGACGAGGGCTCGAAAAAGAACGCTACTATTTTGAAAGACCAAGTAACTGTGCAGTTACTTGGTGTTTGAAATCACGACCCTCAAAATACGTCACAATGCCCAAATATGGCATTAGGTAACTGACAGTTAACCCAGTTTCTCGAATTATGACTTGAAAATTTTTGCAGTTACTGGTAAAATAGCATAATTATTAAAAAATTATTATTAATTAAGTTAATAATTTTAAAAAATGCTTTGCATGAACGGGTGTATCTTTTTTTTACGATTCCAACGATATAAAAAACTCATTTTTCGATTTTTCTGCAGTTACTGTGTTTTTCCAAAACACGGCAGACATTCAAAATAAAAAATTTTTGCTTGGGTATGGATACATTTCACAGATATATATAAAACCTATTCGCAACCACAAATATGTACAAATAGATATTATAATTTTTGATAAATTGCGGAATTCCCTCCAAAATTTCAGCTCCGTGGCGTGTCCGTTTTTTAAAATTTTAAGTTAAAATTCAGAAATTTTATTGAAAACGCCGAAACTGGAAACGAGAATTTTTGTAATATGAATTATGTATATAGGTGAACAATTTGTACATATAATGCATCTTCTAATACTTTTTATAAAATTATAAAATGTAAAATAGTTTTGTCTACAAATTTTTTCAATTTTGTAATAAGATTTTTTTCCCTATAATTTAACTGTTTATGGCACATTTTAATGTTATCTGAGAATTACAATCTAAAATAAGATCCATTAGCAATAAATATCAGTAAAAAAAAAGTTCAAAAATTCAAAGTTCTACACTCAAAAACAATTTTTTTTGTAAAAATGTGAAGGTCACAAAAAAAGTGATCAGTACCGTGGTATTACTATTCTTATTTATTTATCATTATTTATTTATTTCACTTTTACGGGCTTGAAGCCCTTTCGTACATTGTACTTAACAAAGTATTTAACAAATTATAACAATAAAAATTTATAATATAAAAATAACAACTATAAATGCGCTCAAATAAACAATTTAATTTTCAAAAGTGTTAACTATTCGTAGTGAGGCTTTAAATTTGTCCAGAGGCATACCCAGGCGCGAAAGACCAATGCTGACGATAGATTAACCCATTAACGCCTGAATGCACTGAATTTTTAGTCTGACTTCAAACTTAAGTATTTCTTAATAAACATAATATTTTCTTTTCGGACAAAATTTTTTTTATGTATTGGAGTATCCTCTATCCGAATATCATGTTTAAAAATTATTACAAAATTGTTTAACAATATTTTTTTGCATATAATTAAAAAATTGCACAATTTTTTAATGATTTTTTTTTTAAAATCTTAAATTTAAATGTCAAAAAAATTTTTTTAACGGTTCACATTTCCATAAATCGTGCACTCGATTGTTGCACTTTCCAAATATATATCGTCCTTTTGTAAATAAACTTTTGATTTTTCAAAATGGCGGCTAAAATCTCAAAAATTTATGAAAATTTAAAATTTATTGTCCGATGTACATTTTTTTTAAAATTTGGCTTCAAAATCCTTACTCGGGGGTTTTTGGGGTCGCTGATTACCAATCTGAAATTACTTTTTGAAAATTCAAAATGGCGGATCCAATATGGCGGACAAAATTTTCAAAAATTAGTCGGATTCTCTTCAAAATCCTTACTCGGGGGTTTTCGGGGTCGCTAATTACGAATATGAAATTACTTTTTGAAAATTCAAAATGGCGGATCTAATATGGCGGACAAAATTTTCAAAAATCAGTCGGATTCTCTTCAAAATCCTTACTCGGGGGTTTTCAGGGTCGCTGATTACAAATCTGAAATTACTTTTTGAAAATTCAAAATGTCGGATCCAATATGGCGGAAAAAATTTTCAAAAATCAGTCGGATTCTCTTTAAAATCCTTACTCGGGGGTTTTCGAGGTCGCTGATTACGAATCTGATATTACTTTTTTAAAGTTTAAAATGGCATATCCCATATAACGGGTAAAGAAGGTTAAATTTTATTTAATCCTTTTGAAAATTCTTACTCAAGGGTTTTTAAGGACACTTTATTTGAATATCTTTAATTATTTTGAACATCTTTAGCCACCAGTTGCTAAACTGATGTTTCCAATTCTTACCGCGTGGAGGTAGATGAACAACGAGAATCTTATTTTTTTAAAATTTAAAAAAAAATTTTTTTTTTGCTTTTTTTAATTTTTTATTTTATTTGATTTAAAATTTTTTTATTTTATAAATTAATATATTATATTAAAATTAAAGTTGTCCAACTTTTTTATTCTTATTGCTTCTCTACTCTCCGTGTGCCTGTTTAAAACATTTTCTACAAAAATATTGAAGATAGGTGCGGCAAGATTTTCGTGTTCTTATTGAACATTTATTTGTTGAGCAATATTTTTGTGATTCGTTTCTTTCCACAACAGAATTTTTGCACTTTTTGTTTATCAGATAACTTTTGCTAATGCTTATAGAAAACTCTTTTATCCCAATTTTTTTCGATTCGCTGTTTACAGTGTTGTGTAAAATTACCGCATTCGTTATTGCTGATTGAATTAAGCGCTCAAATATCACCCAAGTCCATTTTTTTGATCTGATGATTGGCAACACGCGACTACAATACTGGTCATAAGCAAAAAAAAATTAAAAAAAAAATTTTTTTTAAATAAGATTCTCGTTGTTCATCTACCTCCACGCGGTGAGAATTGGAAACATAAGTTTAGCAACTGGTGACTAAAGATGTTCAAAATAATTAAAGATATTTAAATAAAGTGTCCTTAAAAACCCTTGAGTAAGCATTTTCAAAAGGATTAAATAAAATTTAACCTTCTTTACCCGTTGTATGGGATATGCCATTTTGAATTTTGAAAAAGTAATATCAGATTCGTAATCAGCGACCTCGAAAACCCCCGAGTAAGGATTTTGAAGAGAATCCGACTGATTTTTGAAAATTTTTCCCGCCATATTGGATCCGCCATTTTGAATTTTCAAAAAGTAATTTCAGATTCGTAATCAGGGACCCTGAAAACCCCCGAGTAAGGATTTTGAAGAGAATCCGACTGATTTTTGAAAATTTTTTCTGACATATTGGATCCGCCATTTTGAATTTTCAAAAAGTAATTTCATATTCGTAATCAGCGACCCCGAAAACCCCCGAGTAAGGATTTTGAAGCCAAATTTTAAAAAAAATGTACATCGGACAATAAATTTTAAATTTTCATAAATTTTTGAGATTTTAGCCGCCATTTTGAAAAATCAAAAGTTTATTTACAAAAGGACGATATATATTTGGAAAGTGCAACAATCGAGTGCACGATTTATGGAAATGTGAACCGTTAAAAAAATTTTTTTGACATTTAAATTTAAGATTTAAAAAAAAAAATCATTAAAAAATTGTGCAATTTTTTAATTATATGCAAAAAAATATTGTTAAACAATTTTGTAATAATTTTTAAACATGATATTCGGATAGAGGATACTCCAATACATAAAAAAAATTTTGTCCGAAAAGAAAATATTATGTTTATTAAGAAATACTTAAGTTTGAAGTCAGACTAAAAATTCAGTGCATTCAGGCGTTAATGGGTTAAAGGTTGATTGAGTCTTGAACGCTCAGTGTGGGTAACTCACAGTAGAAGCAGTCTTTACATCACTGTCAATCAATATTAGTTCAATATTGGTTCAACATTGGACCCAATGCTCGTCCCATGCTCGATTCAAGATTCGGTCAATCTTTATGAGTGAAGTTCGAACATCTAATCTTGATTCAAGCTTGAATCAATCTTTACACAATATTCAGTATATCTTTATTTATTACCGTGTTCACTTAATTAAATAATATTATAATAATTATAATTATAATAATTGTTTTAAATAATAATAATAATTAACATTAAGTTATCAATTGATTAATAAATATTTATATTTATTTAGTATAAATATATTATTATTTGTAACATTCATATTTAAAGAAAGTTAAATGGAAAATTTTTTTTATAAATGTTTTCAAAATTACTATAGATAATTAATAAATAATAATTAAAATGTGCAATAAATATTCCTGACACTGCATCATATTTAATAATTTTATTAATTATGTTAACTTTTAATATTAATTTAATTAATTATTATTTATTTATTAATTAATTATTATAATTATTAATAATTATTGTTCAATTAATAAATATTATTATATTTAATAATAATTATAATATTTAACATTATAATTCATTATTATTCCAAATTATATTTATTTAAATAATATATTATTAATATATCTAATAATAAATGTTAATAATTTTGTTACTGAATAATAAAAAATATCAATTATTTATCGATGTTTATTAAATTATTAATTATTCATAATTATTATTATTAATAATATTATTAATATTATTAATATTATTATTATATTAAATTATATTATATTATTATAATTATATTATTATAATTATATTATATTATTTATTATATTAATATTATTATTAATATTATTATTATAATTTATAATTATTATTATTCATAATTAATTTATTAATTATTCATTAAATATTTTTAATTTTAAAATGTTTTAAAAGTTGAATTTTGTAATGATTATAATTTTATTATGAGTTATTTAATATTTATTTTTAATAATTAAAATAATTCAGGATTAGTATGTGTAAAATTTTTAGTCATAGTTTTCACTTTGCCCTTATAAGTAACAAAGTATACGGCAGTGGCATTAATATATTAGATTGGCCCGAGTTCTCATCGAGACTCAGTGGCCGTGCGGTTTAAGTGGTTGCGTCAAGGACTTCCGGAATGCGTCTGGGGCGGGGGAGACGTGAGTTCGATCCCACATGCGAGCGGATTTTTTCATTATAAGCGTTACATATAATAATAAAATTACTATTTAATCTGTATAATTAATAAGTGTTGTGAATAAAAACTTGTGAACTTGTTTGTAAATAATATTAAAAGTCTGTTAAAAATGAAGTTAAAAAATGTACAAATTATCACAAATTGTCTTTTTTTGCTAACGTTATTTTTCAATATTATTATGTTAAATGACATTTATTGTTAGTAAATAATATTTATATGAAAATAATATAATTATTATAATAATAACTTATTGTCATTAAATATGTAAATACATATATATTAATAACAATACTGTTTGTTATTAATAATAATAATTAATATATTCACGTTATATTGAATGAACGCGTGAGAAGCGTGTAAATTTGGGAACAGTGGAAGCAGTCTTGTTCAGTCCTGCTTTCGGCTTCCGCAGCATTGATTGAAGACTGAACGCCAGTCTTCAACAAAGACTGAGCGTCAGGTTTACATCGGTGTTACTATTCCGGACTCAAGCAGCCTTGCTTTCGCTGTCCCACCAATCTTCAACCAATACTGACCAACCCTCAATCAAGCTTCGTAAAGCCTGAACTCACTGTCAGCTCGCGCCTGGGTAATAATTGTTGAATTCCGAATGTCTGTTCTCAATTTGAAGTTGATTATTTTCGTAAGCTTTTTTATTTCCTAATTTTGATTCTATAATTTTTCTTTTTAAATAAATGTTTTAAATTGTAAATTAACAAAAAAATGCTAATTTAATGTTTTGAAAGAAAATAAATTTGATTTTATTTATTTTAATATCTCGTTCTATGTAGAATTAAAAAAAATAATTTTTAGAAATTTCATACCACTTTTGTTCTAATTAGTTTGAATTTTAACTAAATCAGATTTATAGAATTAGTTTTATGATACTATACTTATTCAAATTTTTTAAAAACAATAGGGGAGAGTCTCCAGTTGTGAGACGGGTTTTATTTTTGACCCGTAAATTGTAAACGGGTAAACGAAATTGTAAATAAAATACACCGTTCGAAAGGTAACAGAAATACGCAACTTTTATTAAAAGAAAGTGTAGTGTTTCGATGAACTCGAAAAATTTTACGATACATTTTCCGAGCACATCGATTTTTTCAAAAAAAAAAAATGTCTCCAGTTGTGAGACACTCATTAAAAATTGCTAAAATTTAATAAGTTTGACATAAAACGTTATGTTTAGTAGAAATAATTAAATATATTAATAATATATACTATTATATACTAAATAATAATAATTATTCGACAAAATATGACTATCAAATAAACACAATTAAATGGCTTTAACAAGAGCATTAAAATTGATTTCTTCTGAATCAATTGACTTTTTTTCAACTTGACATGCCCAAAAATACTAGAAAAAAAATCAAAACAACATTTGAATAGTATGCTTGCAAAGTCGTATTTTTTATGCTGCCCAGATGGGTGTTGACACCGTCTCACAACTGGAGATATGCTGTGTCTCACACCCAGAAATTGGCGCTATTTTGAAAAAGGAAAATTAAATAATTTTCAACCGTAGATTGGAACAATGCAATATTGCATCACGAAATATAAGGAAAACACTAAAAGAAAATGCATTACATTTACCATTTCCAATTAATTAACTTGGAAAAAAAGTACTTTGCATTTATTAAAAAAAACGCTTTTTAGTCGATTATCACACACAGTATTTAACAAAAACAGTTTATATATCCGCTTCGGCGTACACGAAAAAGTTGGATCATATAAAAAGAAATGTTTTTATATAAACCAATCGGCTTTTTAATATTGCATGTTAAAAAAAATTGACTGTCTCACAACTGGAGGTGTCTCACAACTGGAGACTCTCCCCTATACCTAAAATTTGTGCAAAAAATTTCATTAAAATTCTTTAAAATAATTAAATTCCTGCGAATAATTTTATTAATTATGAAAATTATTAAAATCTTGCTTAAAATTTTAATAAAACTTTCTAAAATAATTGAACCTTTTCGAGAAATTTTATTACAATTTATTGTATTGAAAACAATTCAATTAATGCGAAGAATTTCATCAAATTTTTTAAAAATAATTGAATTATTTAGGAAATTTTATTACAAATCGTTAAAAGAAATCAATTATTTAAAAATGTTTTGATAAAATTCTTTATGAGACTTCAATTTTAAGAAATTTTAAATATTAAATAAATTATTTATTTTTGCATTTAAATTATTGAATTATCTAATAAAAATTTAGCATGAATTTTAAGAAATAATTAAATTTTAAGATGGTTTCAAATTAAATTCTTTAAAAATTTGTATTTTTCATACTTATAACTAACAATTCTGTAGAATTAATAATTGAAGGGCTACATAAAATAAGGGGACGAACGCGTGGTTGAAAGGGATAATATCAGTCAGGTAGCAGCGAGCGGCTCAAGGCTTGTCACTGCTACCCGACTGGTAGTATCCCTTCCAAGCCTCGCGTTCGTCCCCTTATTTTATGTAGCCCTTCAATTGTACAAGGGATTTTACATAGGATTTTATATGGGAATTGACATAGGATTTCATGCAAGATTTCACCTAGGATTTAATATGAGATATCACATAGTACTTTATTAAATATCCAATGAAGAAATTTTCAAAGGATTAAAAACTATTTAATAAAAAATTAAATAATAAATAGTTTTAGTGTTACAAGTCATCAAAAAAGTAAAAAACGATCATTTGAAACACGTCCTCTCTGCTACAGGTTCTCAGCTTTTATATACTTCCAGAATCATCTCAACAGCGAGAGAAGTCACTTTCGCCACCTAGCGGTGAAAGTATAGAAGCGACAGTAATCTTTATCATTACTAAGGAAACCATGTGGAATACGACGTAGAATTCCATGTGGTTTCCTACGTGGGGATTTACTTAGGAATTTATTAGGGAATTTATTTCTACTTAAATTCCTAAGTAAAATCCCATGTAAATCCCCACGTAGGAAACCACATGGAATCCTACGTCGTATTCCACATGGTTTCCTTAGTAATGATAAAGATTACTGTCGCTCCTATACTTTCACCGCTAGGTGGCGAAAGTGACTTCTCTCGCTGTTGAGATGATCCTGTCTCAATTTCCCATATGGCTTGACATAGGAAACCACATGGTAAACCACGTGGTTTCCTTCATGGAAGTAGGGTTTTACATGGTTTTTGACATAGGATCTCATGTGGTTTCCCATGTGGTTTCCCATATGGGGATTTTCAATAGGGTGAATACCGTTTTGCTATGTATTTGCTTATTTGTTAAATAAATAAAGATAAAAAGTTTTGAATTATTTAATACTTTTTCTTCATATTATTTACTTATTCAATATAAACAAATAATATGAAAACATTTTTTAACTTTTTTTTAAATATTTATCGTAAGAATATTTATCAGAGAGAAAAATCGGTCGAAAATATCTTGTCTTAGTATGTTAAATATGTGGAAGTTAGTAAAACAAATTGATATTTAGAAGAAAAGTAAATAAATGTAGTGAAAAAAACATTAAAATAAAGAAATAAGTAGAGTTGTGCAAAGAGCTCGATGCTCGAGGCTCGATCGAGCTTTTTCGAGCTTTTCATTTTTCGAGCCGAGCCGTGCCTAATCAATTCGAGCTCGAGCCGAGTTCGAGCCGAGCTGTGTAAAAAGCTTGAATAGTTTCGAGTACTCGAGTTAATTCGAGTACTCGAATTTTTCGAGCACTCGAGGGAATTCGAGTACTCGAATTTTTTCAAGCTCTTGAGTAAATTCGAGTTCTAGAGAAAATTCATAGAATTTTCGCATTTATTATATTTAGCAAATAGAAATATTGATTCAGTAATTCAAATAAATTCGAAATTTTTTACTTATTAATAGTTTTTTTTAGTAAGTCAAAAGCTCAAATCCAATCGAGTACTCGAATTCACTGGAGTGCTCGAATTTAATCGAGTACTCGATACATCGAGCCGGCTTGAGCTCGGCTCGGCTCGACTTTTCGAGCTTTTGCACATCTCTAGAAATAAGATAATTTAAAATTAGTTCCCTTCATCGTCAAATACCAAATCGAAAGAATGCGGCAATTTAGAAAGCCGCTGTTAAATCCACTTATCGGTTGCTTCTCGTGGTTTAGAGTAGCTCGTTTTCCATCTGGGATATGCAAATGTTTCAGACAATCCGGAAAGCCGGTTCTTTTAGGGTTCCGTACCCGGTAGGAACCCTATTGGAACGGTTACAAAAATGACCATGTACCCCCCCCCCCTAGAACTCACAGTTTTACACCTAAAGAGCTAAAAATTGGTACACGTATGTATTTTCACTCGTAGATTACAGGAAAAATATAGCGAACGTGATTGGGATTGATCTTCATAGAGTTTTCGTCGAAAAACATCAAATTTTGGCCATTTTTCGCAAAAAAAGGCATGTACCCCCCCTAGCGCTCACAGTTTTTTACCTAGAAAGTTGAAAATTGGTATGCATATGTATTTTCAAAAATGGATTAAAGGAAAAATATAGCGAACACATTTAGTATTGATCTTCATTCTGTTTTTATCGAAAAAGTCAAAAATTTTGAAAATTTCGAAAAAAATGCATGTACCCCCCCCTGGCGCCCACAGTTTTTTATCTGAAGAGCTGAAAATTGGCATACTTATTCGTTTTTACGCATAGATTACAGGAAAAATATAGCGGAAGTGATTAGAATTGATCTTCATGATGTTTTCATCGAAAAACTAAAATCTCTTTTTGAAAGCTCGAAAATTCTTTAACTATTGCTGGTTCTCTCAATTCTTAATCTAGTGGACTGTCGCTATACATTTTTATTTATTTTTTCGTTTAGATTTCAAAAAACATACAGAAAAAATTATTGGAATTCATCTTCATATTTTTTTTTGCGAAAAACTAAAAAAATTTTTCGTTTTAAAAAAAAAAGTGTGTACCCCCCCCCCCTTGGTTTTCACAATTCTTGGCCTATTGGACTGCAGTTTTGCTTATTTTATGTATTTTCGTCAGTAGATTTCAGGAAAAATATAGCGAACCTGATTGGATTTGATCTTCATATTTTTTTCATCAAAAAACTTAAAGTTTTTAAAGATTTCGTCAAAAAAGCGTTTATTTCACCCTAGCACTCACAGTTTTTTACCTAAAGAGCTGAAAATTGGTACACTTTTGTATTTTCACGTGTAGATTACAGGTAAAATATAGTGGAAATGATTAGAATTGATCTTCATTGCGTTTTGAGCGAAAACCTAAATTTTTTTTTCAATTTTTGATAATAATTATACCTATGCTAGTTCTCTCAATTCTTAGTCTAGTGGACTGGCGTTATACATTTTTATTTATTTTTTCGTGTAGATTTCAACAAACATACAGAGAAAATTATTGGAGTTCATCTTCATATTTTTTTTTTTCGAAAAACTAAAATTTTTTTTCGTTTTAGAAAAAAAGTGTGTACTCCCCCTTTGGTTTTCACAATTCTTGGCCTATTGGACTATATTTTTGCCTATATTTTATTTTTGACTTTATTTGACTATTATTTTTTAAAAATAATCTTTTAAAAAAATATTTAAAAATTAAATTTGTTTTTTATTAATACAATCATTAAATATGATTTTGTTTATATTTTCAAAACAGAGTAACTTCAAATTGAATTGGAATTGATATATATTTATTTTTATAAGAAAGAAAATTAGAAGTTTTTATGGAGGGTACGGAACCCTAGGTTTTAGTACGAGTTCTACTCGCACTTGTCCGGTTTTTTTTTATTATTAATAAAAAAGCAAAAATCAAACACTACATCTTTCTTTTTCTCTTTAATAAACAAACAACCGAATAACAAATTATTATTAGAAATTTATGCAAATAAAAGTGTAAAAAATAAAAATAAGATCGGAAAGTATTTTGTTGTGAATATTCTATAAAAATGAATAGACAAAATTTTCATTTAATTTCTATTTTCAATATTTATTCCAGTCTTTTGTGCGACATGTTAATTTTTACGGCAAAAGAAAACAATAAATTTAGAAAATTTCCCTGTTTAAATAAATTTGTTTTAAATTGGTAAGTAAACGATACACTTTACTTTTTCTTCTTTTTTTGAAGAAAAAAGTGATCAGTTTTACATATAAAATGAGAAATAGAAAGTTATGGTTTTAACATCAGAAAAGTAGTGTTTTTAGAGAGGACATAAAATTATGCTTTATGATAAGATAATTTCAATTATTATTCCCTTTCAGTTTCAGTCTAAATTTTGTTTCACTTTTTCTTTTTCTTTGCAAACGCTATTTACTACCTTTATTAGATTCAATATAAAAATGACAACTATTGAGTAATTTTAATAAAATTGGAAGAAATTATATTTCTATAAATTTTTCGAGTATTTCATGCCTGAGCAATTGTCTCAATTTATTTAATTAAGTTATTAAAATTCTTTCTTGACAAAAAAAAATCAACTTACTTGTTGCGTTTTACTATTAATTTTCACAAGAATGGAAAACGACCGAATTTAGAAATAAAATTAGAAAAGAAATCAAGAGAATAAAAAAATTAAAATCGAGAGAATTCGAAATTTAAATGAAAGAAATTCAAAATTCAACCCAGAGGTTAAATTTTTTAAAATTTAAGAGAATACACTCTCTAAATTCAAATTAGTAAAAAAGAACATTAATTATTAAAGGAAGTGAACATTAATTATTCTATATTGCAAAATAGCAGTCACTAATTAATGCTATTTAAAATTCTACCTAATTTATATTTTAATGAAAAAAAGATTTTTCAAAATAAAATAAATTTAGAAAAAGATAGAATTTAAAAAAAAATTCTACCAAATATTTATAAATTTGTAAATCAAAATTAAAGATCGATTATCAAAAGAAAAGTTCCGAATTCAAAGGGATTTAATATGAAAATATAAAATTCCAATAAAAAATGGAAAATAAATAAACGAAGGTGATAATAATTATGGTCAGAAATGACTTATGGAAGGAGGCCACACCCAGTGAGAGACATCAAACTTGTGGAATGCGTTGTTTGGTATTCACGTCCTTGAAAGTACTTGAGTAGCGATGCCACATACTCGTTTGGCCAGAGGTTAGAAGCTAGAAACTGAGATCTCAAGCTGGACAGTCGCCCGAGACTCTGGAAACTTTAATGCTCTCAAAGTTGCACAGAGAGTTGCACAAAGTGTATATATAGAAGAATCCGCGCACATCTCAAGAATTGTGTTGAAAATTAGTATATAAACTTTCTCTAAATTCCTTCAAGATAGGTGTCACTCATCCTCATCGTTTACAAATTATAACATTTTTTTTATTAATTAATAAAAAATGTACTTCTAAATAAATAAATAAATTAGAAAATATATATCACACATTTAAAAAATCTACAAATATTTTATGCAAATATAAATAATAGGTACCTAAATATAATTTATTTAATTTTATAAATTATTAACATTTGCTTCACTCGATTAAGTAAAATTTATGCGAGGCGAGAAAAATTTCTAAAAATCATTTAATAATTTTCTATTTTTTTCTGTTACGGAAAATTGAGCCCAATGTGAAAAACTCGAGAACTTGGAAGAAAATTTTAATTCAAAAAAGTTTTCCGAAATTAACGGAAAATGAAAATTCAAATTAAATCCGAAATGGAAATAAAAAAATTTGAAGACTCAAAATTATTAAAAACAATCGAATTCTAATATTGAAGCTTCAAATATTCAAATTTCGAAAAGAGAAAATCGTAAATTTAAAATAAATCCAAAATGAAGATTAAAAAAATTTAAAGAATTAAAATTAAAAAAAAGGAATTTTACTTCAATAGAGGCTACAAAAATAAAAGAAATTGAAAAATTTTAATGAAAACCAAAATAGAGAAAAACAGTTTAGGAGAGAGTGGGGCAAACCGGCCAGGTGTCAATATCTCCGAAATGGCGAAATTGAGCCCCTGGATCCTATAACTGCCGCTGCGCGTGGTTTGGAAGGGATAGTACCAGTCAAGTAGCAGTGAGCGTCTCTGGGCCGTTAACTGCTACCTGACTGGTATTTTCCCTTCCAGACCGCGCGCAGCAGCCGTTATAGAATCCAGGGGCTCAATTGTCAAAAGTGTTGTTTAGAAATTTGAAACAACCATGTGTAGTATACCTTATTTTTTCAATTTGACATTTTTTACTTTTGTTTGTGCAACGCTGGGGGCAAACGTATTTTTTTAGTTTTTTTTAGTACTTTTACAAACTTGTTCTTAAGGAAATTATGAGGAAATCGTGTAATATTTCCAAATATTAGGTCTTAGGTTTTGAACGTACAATAGTGTTCAATGAAGCCTTCCTCGGATGATCGTGTTGCACTCATGGGAGTATATGCACTGCAAAAATAGGTGTCTTTTTTGATATCTTAAAATAAGATGTAAGATGGAAAAATGGTATCTTACATCTTAAAATAAGATGTTTTCTAAAGTATCTTACTGATTTTTAAGATGTTTTATACGTCTTAGATATTTCTTCTATCTTAAAAAAGTAAGATACTTCTGTAAGTTTTTTAAAGTATCTTAAATTAAGATGTTTCTGTTGGAATAAGATGTTTATAGCGATAAGTTACTTGAGAATCGTAAGATGCGCCATAAGTGTAAGTTACTAAAAACTAAGATACATAAAGTGTTTTCCATAAGAGCCCATAGTTAACCTCAAAACTTTTTACCCCAAAAATATACAGAAAATGAGTACAAAGATACTTTTAACATCTTAAATTAAGATGTTTCAAGTAACTAAAAAGTGTCTACCAAAACATCTTAGAAATGACTACCAAAACATCTTAAATTAAGATACTTCTTTTTGCAGTGTGAGTGCAACACGATCATCCGAGGAAGGCTTCATTGAACACTACTGTACAAACCTCAAGAATATTTACCACCAAAAACTTTGATGAATTTGCAAAGCGTTTCTGTTTGACAAATATTTATTCTCAAAATGGGCCTGTGGGGCAAACCGGCCATAGGATATTTTCATTGTATCAGAGTTTCACAAAAATTATTATTAATTAGAATGTTTTTTTCATTAAAATATTTACTTTCAATGAAAAATAATTATCTTCCAATGAGAATTAGACCCTTTAATATTGATTTCCTGATAATTTCAAACTTTTTTGTTTTGTTATTAAAAAAAATTATTTATTTAATTAAAATTCAATCCTGTATTATTATTTATATGATTACAACTATTGTTCACATGATTTTTTATGTTTGTTGTTATTGTAGATTATATACAAATGCAATATTATAGATAAAAAACCTAACTGACCGGTTTGCACCATGCTCTGTAAATCTGAATTAGTAGAATTCTACTAAGAAATAGTAAAATTTTACTAATTTTTAGTAGTTTTCATGGAAGACTTTTTCCCTTTTCAATTAGTAGAATATTACTAATTTTTAGTCATATTTTAGGGGAGACTAGGTGCGGTTGTTACAGTGTGCAGTTGTTACAGTGTGCAGTTGTTACAAATGGAATATCTCAGAAACAGTTAGTTATAGAGATGGGGTTCCAAAGAGAAAAATGTTTAGTTTTTATGTACGAACTTACTGCAATATGTTTTAAAATTATATGCAAGCTTTACAAGTAAAAAAATAGGCACATTGGTTTTTAGAGGCCAAAAGTAAATATTTCTCTGCCTGATATTTTTTAAATAATTAATAGACCTTTATACTTAACAAAGCAAATTTTTTTAATATCAATTCTATGAAGATTAAGCTTCAAAAAACTGCCTTGGTTGTACACATTTATAGTGTATACTTTTTTAATAAAGTGTTTCATTGTAAAAAATGTACCTGTTGTGCAGTTGTTATAAGTGATAATGAGAACGGATATTTTTTCCAAAATCCAGCAGATTCGTTTGAAATGTAAAATATGTGTCAAAAATGTAATCACACTCATTTTTTATGAAAAATCTCATGGTTTTTCTAAATTCGTCTTCAAAATTAGTAAAAAAAAACTTTTTTTTAATTTCTTTCATTTCGAAACAATATTAATGCTGCCATCTCTATGGAACTGTTACGTACTATTACGTTGAGTCAAAAATTATGAATAATTAATAAAATAATAATAATTAATAAAGTTGTTATAAGTGTTACGTATGACTTCGTAACTATTTTTAATTTATTTTAATAAATTGAAAATTAACTATATTAATCTTCGTATTCCAAAATTCATTCTGTCTGTCAGAGTATGAGGGAGAAAGCACGATACAGAGTAAGAGAGGGAAGTATCGTCTCTTCTTTCAGTTTAGAGTAGGAGCGAGAGAGAGGCGAATAGTTAAGAAAGTAACGCCTATTTCTTTGGTTTACAGAAGATAATGTTTTCTCCATTTTCCGTGTTAGGTAGAAAGAGAGGAACAGAAATTGGGAGGGAAAGGAAAAGTGGGGAATTTCACTTTCAAGCCAAAATACGAAAAGGGCGTCTTATTTCCTTATTGGCTAATTATTTTTCTTTTCTCACTCACATAGATAGATTAAGGAGTGAAATAGAGGGAGATCAAAAACGAGGTAAGAGTGAGGGGTATAAATTTTATCGGTATTCCATATACTAAATGGACATTTTTCACCAATTTCTGATCCCCCCCGCCTCTGGTTGTGGACAATCATGAACATTTGGCAAACCCTCTCCCCTTTACACTTATCCACGTGGACAATGCACATTTGAAAAGTATGTAAGTATTTTTTTTTAATATTACTCCTGCATTTTAAAAAGTAATAAAGCTCATTTTAAACATATTTCAAAGCACAAAATTACGAACATGATTAACGATTAAAATAATAAATAAACACTATAATTTAATTAAACGCTTAATTTTTTTAATTATTATATTGTTATATTAACACCATAGTCAGGGAAACAAAATTTTTTCAGTAAAATCAAGGAAATGTCAATAAAAAATTTTTTTTCAGGGAAAGTAAGAAAATTGAGACATTTTTTTCGACTTATAAACAAATCTTTCAAATTAATAAAAATTAGCATCTAATTTTTGTAAAATGCAATATTTTCAGTATTTATAATTACATATTTCCAAAAATCCAAATACATACGAAAATAATATTTAAAAATTATTTTTAACATTTTAGAGAAAACATTTATTTTCAAAATCTTTAATTAAAATTCATCAAATAATTAATAAGTTTATTTCAATTATACAAAAAATCTATTAAGAAATTCAATCCTATTTTTTAAAAATTGCATTAAATTTTTTTTAAAAACTAATTCGTATAATTGTTTTATAATGATTATTTAAGATTTAATTATCTTCGAACAATGTAAATAAAAATTTTTGAATATTTACTTTTTGGACTTATTGAAATTTTTGGCAAATTATGGTCCTGTTAATAATTAAAATTCTCAAAGAATTTGATCATTTTTATTAATATTTTTTATTAATTCTATTATTTTTAAAAAATTTTTATAAATTTTAATTGTTTTTGAAGATAATTGAATCTTAAATAATCATTATAAAACAATTATACTAATTACTTTTTAAAAATATTTTAATGTCATTTTTGAAAAATAATTGAATTATTTAAAAGAGCTTTTGTATAACTTTAAAAAACTTATAAATTTTTTGATGAATTTCATTTAAAAATCTTGAATATAAATGTTTTTTTCAAAATGTTGAAAATTATTCTGAAATATTATTTTTGTATGTATTTAGATTTTTGGAAATATATGTATTTGAAAACACTGAATATATTGAATTTTAAAAAATTAGAAGCCAATTTTCATTCATTTTAAAATTTAATTTAAACAATTTTTAAAAATTGTAACAAAATACTTAAAATAAATTAATTATTTTTCAATTAAATTTTACAAAATTTCAACTATTCAAAAAGATTTTTATTATAGATATATTTCAAAAATTAAATTATGTCTTAAAAAATGATTCAAAAACAATTTTTGAATGATTTGTTTATAGTTACTTTTTGCATTATCAAAATAACATGCACGTTTTTAGTAAAAATTGTGGTTTTTTATGTATTGTCTCAATTTTCTTAATTTCCATGAAAAAAATTTTTTCCTGACATTTCCCTGACTATGGTGTTAATATAATATTATAATAATTTTAAAAAAATAAAGATTTTAATTAAATTATAGTGTTCGTTTATTATGTTAATGATTAACTTATTAACGCCTGAAAAAAGAAAATTCTTATCAAATTTTATTTTATTGAGTGTCCTCTTTTCGATTCTTGTGTAAAAAAGAATTTCGTTCAACCCAAAAATTAAATATAGCGGTTATAATTTTAAAAACACAAAAAAATTCATTTTTTTAAGTTTGATAATTTTTTTACCCTTTATCCCCTTCCCAGTGTATGACGTCTATAGAGGCAAAAATAATTCGTGCCACCAGTGTGTATGACCGCTATAGTGGCATCTAAAATGAAAATCTTGGTAATAAATGAAATATGAATATCAATGAATATTCTAAAGTTTTGGGGTCGCTTAAAATGCTGGTTCGGGGGATTTTGAAGTTTCTAAATCCAAATCTTTAGTCAAAATTTAAAAATTTAAAATACACTGAACTCTTGCTGTAATGGACTCGAATGTGCTGTGGTCCATTACAGCAAGAGTACCCTTGAAGCAAGGTCATCAAAACATTCAGGGCCGTATAAAGATTTAAAACATAGATTCTGAATAATTTTTTTTTATTTTCTTTAAATGCACAAATTTTTAACTAAAAGCAAGTAATTAAGGAATGAAAACATAATTTTGGAAAATATTTTTTTTTAAAATGACTGAACAGCTCATAAAATAATAAAAAATTGAAAATAAGATTTTAGTGGGGGAACTGTGCACCCGCAAAATTTAAAAAATAATACTTTGTTGGTAGCGCTAGTCGCCGAGCTCAGCGACCTCGTTTCCCCGCTCACCACTTCATCTACAAACTAGTCCATTACAGCAACGTCCATTACAGCAAGAGTTCATTGTAGCCGTTCCGAAATGTCCAACGAAAAAATTTAAAGTCAGTAAACTTTGAAATTTGTCGATCGCCATTTTAAAGCCGCCATTTTTAATTTTTAAATTTTGATTATGCTGATTACGAATTCGATTTTAGTTTCCAATAAGTCAAAATGGCGGATCCAATATGGAATGAAATTTTTACTTTATGCAATTGATCTTAATTTTGTGACTCGGTGGTTTTTAAGGTCGATGATTACGAATACGATGTTTGTTTTCAAAAATTCAAAGTGGCTAATATAATATGGGGAAGAGAAATTAAGAAAAATTTCTATCCACGCTCGCTGGTTGTGAGTCGGTGCAAGTGCTAAAACCATTTTTACTACCAAGTCACTTATCCCACTTTTTCTCCCAATGATTTTTTAAACCACTTTATATAAGCCCCTCAAATAATCTTATATTACATTAAATCAATAAAATTTATGAAAAATTTTTAAAATTGAATTATTTAATAATTTACAATTTAAAATTTAATATAAAATTTATATTTTATTAATTTATATAATATGCATATGAGCCATTCTATTATATTTCGACTAAAGTCGTTGCCGACTATTTTTAAAAAATTATAATATTTTGCAGGAATGATTTTAAAGATATTAGGATCATCAAACAAAAAGAATTTTTTAAATATTTTATATATTTATTGTAAAATAAGCATCTTATTATTATTGCCCAATTTTCGTAATTTTTCATTTTTCTGGTCAGAAGTTATTTACATTTTAAAATCGTGAAAATAAGCAAAGTGCCAGTTTTAATTGCTTATTTTTTTACATTTGTGAAGAAAAAAAGGAAGAAAGTGATAAGAAAAAACTAAAAGTTATTAAAAGTTTCTTTTTATTTCATAAGGTTTTATTCAATTTAATGATTTCTCTTTCTCACATTTAGCGAATGAAATTTGAAAAAATAGGTTATTTGCCAGGTGAACTTTAAAATAATTTTTTATTTAATATTTCTTAATAATAATTGTTTCTATCAATTTATAATAATAAAATAATCCATTCATAATAAATTCTAATAATTTTTTACGTTTTCATAGTAAATTATGTGTTTTCTTTAATATTTTCTAATAGACCGTTTTTACGACTTTATATACTTTAGATGCTTATTTTACAATAAATATAAAAAATATTTAAAGAATTCTTTTTGTTCGATGATCCTAATATTTTTAAAATCATTCCTGCAAAATATTATAATTTTTTAAAATTAGTCGGCAAAGACTTTAGTCGAAATATAATGGAATGACTTATATATATAATATTTATTATAGATTGTAATTTATAATTTAATTTAAATAATAATAAATTACTAAATGTTTTGAAATTACTACAAAAAATTTTTACTTAGGTGTATTCCACGTCAGTTCAACACAAAAAATTTTATTAGGTTTTGGGATTCGGTTGAAATTGGGTAGATTATATCCTCTGGTGGTAGTAAATAAAATCCCCAAGCGATTTTAAAAAATTTCAAAAATTGGCGGACATATTGGATTTTTAATTTTTTTGTACTTTTTTTTGAAAAATATATATCTCTGCTTCTTCCTAACGGATTTTAGTTTTTGACCTCTTAAATTGTTCGTATTGAAATATACTTTTATTTAAAAAATTAAAATTAAAAAAATTATTTAAATTTTTTGTTTAAAAAATTAATTTAATTTTTTGAAAAGCCATAGAAAAAATATGCTACCTTCAATTTTGATCATTTTTTTACCATTTGTAGCCATAAATGTGTTGAACTTGTCCTGAAATTTTCATCGTGGGACAGCCAGTAGTTTTTGAGAAAAAAAATAAAACGTAAATCCTCGCATAGCGCTGTAGCGCTCAGTTTTAATGCCGCACGATTGTAAATGGAATTTTAACGAAAGTACGAGTTTTTATTAACCCTAGAACTAAAATATGAATTTTTTATGGACTAACGAAAAACTGGGGTGGTTTGGTACCCCAGATTTGAAACAATTGTAAAAGGTTACCTTTTTTGTAATTTTTTTAATTTGTCAACAATGTGGCTAATTTGAAAAAATTAAACGGATTTTAAAAGATAAATAGAGACAATTTTATTTTGATTAAGGCAACTTGAAAATTTAAATATTATTTACAATATATACAAATGTTAAAAGATTTTAAAATAGAATAAAAATTATTTATTACAAAAGAGGTTTCTATTTTTTACGGGGGAGTTTCTGAGATCTTACAGTTTTTCTTTATTTACCTTTTAAAATCCGTTTGATTTTTTCAAGTTAGCCACATTGTTGACAAATTAAAAAAATTACAAAAAGGTAACCTTTTACAATTGTTTCAAATCTGGGGTACCAAACCACCCCAGTTTTTCGTTAGTCCATAAAAAAATCATATTTTAGTTCTAGGGTTAATAAAAACTCGTACTTTCATTAAAATTCCATTTACAATCGTGCGGCATTAAAACTGAGCGCTACAGCGCTATGCGAGGATTTACGTTTTATTTTTTTTCTCAAAAACTACTGGCTGTCCCACGATGAAAATTTCAGGACAAGTTCAACACATTTATGGCTACAAATGGTAAAAAAATGATCAAAATTGAAGGTAGCATATTTTTTCTATGACTTTTCAAAAAATTAAATTAATTTTTTAAACAAAAAATTTAAATAATTTTTTTAATTTTAATTTTTTAAATAAAAGTATATTTTAATACGAACAATTTAAGAGGTCATAAACTAAAATCCGTTAAGAAGAAGCAGAGATATATGGGTGATTCTACAAACGAAGGACGAAAATCAAGAAAATTTGGACACAACATTTTTTTCTCATTTAAGGTTTGAAAAGTATTTTAACTTCAAGTTAATGGTACTAGTAAAGACATCCATAAGTGTCCAGACAAAATATTAAAAATTACAAAAGTTATGGTTATTTATAAACAATTTATTCACAGAATTAAAATCGTGTCAAGAAAATTCACATTAACATACAAATTAATGAATGGATTTTTATAAAATTGGTTACTCGGGGGTTTACGGGGTTGCTGATTAAGAATTCAATGTCAGTTTTTCAAAATTCAAAATGGCGGATCCAATATGGCGGACGACTTTTGAAAAAACTTATCGTATTCGTCTAAAAATCGTTACCTGGGGGTTTTCGGGGTTGCTGATTAAGAATTTACTGTCAGTTTTTCAAAATTCAAAATGGCGGATCCAATATGGCCGACGACTTTTGAAAAAACTTATCGTATTCGTCTAAAAATCGTTACCCTGGGGTTTCTGAGGTCGCTGATTAAGAATCTAATCAAGTGAATTTTAAAAAAATTGTTCGATTTTTATTAAATTTGATTTTGTAAAATGTATTTAAACGTTAAATAAGTTATTAACCTAGAGGAAAAGCTAGAACCAACAATTTACAAGTTACCACCATTTTCACAACTTTTTAATCAGATAGTTCAAGATTATTTAAAATACGGAATACTTGATGCATACGGAAATTTTCGAGGACTGAAAAGAAATCGAGTACCAGAAAAAATCGAATACAAAATACTTTGAGTACACCTCTAGTTTTTAACGTTGAGTTTAATTTTGAATTTACTTTTTAATAATTTATTAATTTATTTTTATTTTATTTATTTAACTAATTAATAATTAATAATAATAATAATAATAATAATAATAATAATAATAATAAATTGTAATTATTTAATTATGATTATTAAAAATTATTTAAAATTTATTTATTTATTTTTATACATCTATGAACTATAAATATAGTAGTAGAAGTAAAAAAACATAATTAAATTGTTTAAACAAATTGTAAAAAAATGGTTAATTTGAAAAAAGTTGACCTCGGATTGGTAATAAGCGAAAGAGAAAATCACCGAGTAACGATTTTCAGACGAATATGTTAAGTTTCTCCAAAATCGTCGGCCATATTGGATCCGCCATTTTGAATTGAAAAATTTTAAAAACTGACATTAGGTTCTTAATCAGCAACCCAGAAAACCCCCAAGTAATGATTTTCACGAGGATCAATAAAATTCATCGGTTTAATTAATTTTTGTTGAAATTTAATTAATAATTTTTTTAAACAAATTACGGATGGTCTATTTGTTTCTATAAGCACAATTTCACAAATCATAGAATTGTAAAAGTAAGTTCAAGTGTCTAATAATAAAGAACTACTTTGATTTTAGTGGGCTAAACTTTATTCATATAAAAAAATACCTAACTTATTCCATTTGTTTGTCTATGTCAATATAATTATTTATGCGAATGAAAATTGAAAATTCAGTTATAGCAATTTCTTGTAAATTTAATTAGGATTATTTTAAGACCAGAAAATCGATCAATAGTTGAAAATTGTTAGTTTTACGCTATTTTTAGTGATATAGTATACATCCTATCTCAAAAGTGCCAGACGAATGAGAACCAGACGAATGAGAATTTGGCATTTTTTGTTTAAAAAATAGAAAAATAACATTAAATGAAAAAATCCTTCAGTACTATCTTATAGAGAATAATAATCTACAAAACATAAGTCTATAGAATAACCAAAAAATAAAATATTTTTTTAAAAAATGCATGCCAGACGAATGAGAATTTGTCTGGTAACAACACAATCTCCGTCACAAATTGAGAAATCTTGGTTAATAGATTAGAAGATTCAATAAAACCCGATTGGTATCACATTTAGTTTAGTTTAATTAACAACTACAACGAACAGTAACTTCTTCAGAATGTTGATTTTTAATAATTTTTACATTTTTTGCACTGCCAGACGAATGATAACAAATTCAGGGGACAAACTTCGCGAAGATATTTTATAAATAAGATATAGAGAAACGTCATAATTATTTCCATATTAGTAATCTACAACTATTCAAAATTACTAATTCAGTATGAATTTTCCGCAAAACATTTGAAAAGTGACATTTATTCTCAATATGAACTGTCATTCTCCCAAAGGGACATGCTAGACGAATGAGAATTTAGCACTATAATGTGTATTTTTTGCAAAAAAATATTTTTTTTTCATCGGTTTTTTTTCTGTGCCATAATAGAAACCTTTAAGATTTACAATTTCCATTAAAAGTAAAATTATTATTTCCAAAATTAATATACAAAACATGCTTCAGACATCAAAATTCCCTCTTTTGTAGAATCACCCATATATTTTTCAAAAAAAAGTACAAAAAAATTAAAAATCCAATATGTCCGCCAATTTTTGAAATTTTTTAAAATCGCTTGGGGATTTTATTTACTACCACCAGAGGATATAATCTACCCAATTTCAACCGAATCCCAAAACCTAATAAAATTTTTTGTGTTGAACTGACGTGGAATACACCCTTAAAAAAATAAAACTTTACTGTAGAACGTTATTTTCATTTATTTATCTAAAGTTGATAATAAAGGCAGAAAAATAATTGACTTTATAATTTTTTAATATTCGCGGTCTCACCGATGCGCATGTGCGCAGGGTGCGCAGCCAATTTTCCCAATATGTCCGAAAATGTACTTGTTGATGTCCGTCTTGAGCAAGAAGACTAGAGACAGGAGGACTAACTGCAGTAGTGGGGGTAGGACAAATATAGGGGGATTATGAAGGCGTGGTTAGATTGCGCCAAGTATCGTGTTTTGATTCTGCACTTCCACTCACACACGCGTGTCACGTATTTAAATATATAACGTAAGAGTGTTGAGATGTGCAGAACCGAAAACAAGATATTTGGCGCAATCTAACTACGCCTTCAGAACCCCACTAATACTGACTCACTGCTGTGAGTGAGAAAACAGCCGAGTTAGCCCTCCTGTCTCTAGTCTTCTTGGTCTTGAGTCACATGACGTCCAGTTTCGCTCTGAGCATGTGTTTTTATCGTCGGTTGAATGTCGTAATTGTTTGTTATTTATAAAAAGTGCGTGTGCAAATAACAGATTTGTTTCTTTTATGTTTTATAAATATTTGTTTTTGTTTAAACTCGTTTTTAAATTGAAAAATTAAAAAATATAACGGTCATAACGAACAAGATCATTTAAAGTTGATTTGCTTCGAATAGAAAGGCTCTTAGACGCAGTCCAAATTGTTAATTTATTATATTATACAGTTGACTTTTGTTGAATTTGTGTTGAAAAGTTTATATTTATTACGAATTATGATCTCAGCTGTTTATTATAGGTTATTTAGGAGATTATGTATGTTCAAGACTAAAGAGAAAAATGTTCAATATAATAATAATAATAATAATAATAATAATAATAATAATAATAATAATAATAATAATAATAATAATAATAATATAATAATAATATAATGCCATGTTTATATTATTGAAATAAAAAATTTTTATGAAATATTTTTAAATTTAACCTTAGTTTTTTGTATTTAATTTTTTACAATATATTTATTATAAATAATCCTTAAAAAATGCACGAGACTCGCATTTCACTCTCATGTATCATGCTCCTTTATGACATGCGAGCGTAATGCGTCTCATATGAGGACCCATCTGTCTGCATCAGTGAAGGCACGAGTGCGAAAAGAAACCTCATACATGCGAGCGATATGAGACGCATATCAATCTCAAATTGTTATCTGGGTAGAAACCACCGAGTGACAAAATTAAGGTCAATTGCATAAAGTAAAAATTTTTGTTCTATATTGGATGGGGAGTGGTCAAAGATTGGTGAAAAATTGTCCTCGTGGTTTATGGACGGCCCCTAAGCTTATACCGCGGCTAATATCATGACTATCAATAAATCTCGGTGTCAATCTTTTGACAAAGAAGGAAGAATACTTCAATAAAAGAATTCTTTTAATGTGTGATGAATTTATATAAAGTTTTTCTATCGCTTGACTAAACTAAAAACTGAAAATTTAAGGAAATAATTATAAAAATAAAAAAATATTATATTTATGTCGTGAAACTGCGCTCAGTATGTTAAATTTAATTTTTGGTTTTCGTGTTTTATGTTTTTTAAAAATTTTTCAAAAAAATTTGTAATTTCTTTCTAATATTTCCGAAGAAGAAAAAAACATCTTAAAGTCTTAGTCACATTTTTATATACACACAATGAAATAAGGTCGTAAGTATAATAAGACAAAAGCAGAAATATCGCGCGCGCTTTAGCGCGCGTAGCTCTGCTAGTTCTTATATTATATAACTTCATTAAAAAATTGGGTATTTTGTAATTAGATTTAAGTACACTATATACATACAAATCATTCACACAAAGACAATTTAAACTACTTATCATTGAAAAGTAACAAATTTACTATTTGTTATCCTTAATTTTACCTAAATAGTAATTTGGATTTATTCTCTTTGTACCAACAATATTAAATGACATTTTATTTTATTAAAATTAAGAATCGTTAAGAAGTATGGACAACACACATATTTCGAAAGAGTTATTTTCCAGTAGAAAACTCTAAATGTATTGGTTTAAATACCAAGAAAAGAAACATGCACATTAAAAGTATAGTGGATTTAGAGCATTGAACTCGTGTTAGCCAACTTTGGGAATTTGCAAGCTTGCTAAAAGCTTGCCTAGCAACAAAGAAGTTTAATGAACTGTGTGTAACAGGCTCCCCACTATTACCATTTTAATGCAATTTCAGGGTGTGATCCATAACTTCGATCGATTAAACGATTGAGTCTGAATTTGTTCCTCCCGCAGTAAGGCTGCGTAATATATTGTTTCTACCGAAAATTGGTAGAGTTTATATTTTGTATTTCCCGCAAAGTCGGAGGTTTATATTTTATCCCCAAAGGAAGGGCTGATTTGTGAATTTAATAACTATAGTGAATTTATACGACATAAATTGTGAAGTGAAATATTTATAAAAAAAAGTTGATTTAAATATTGAATTGAAGTTTTGTGAAAGAAAGTGATTTGAGTAGTAATAAAATAGTAAAGAAATAGTTTGAATTAAATAAAATAAATTAAAATAATTAAAGTCTCATTAATATTAAAAATATCAACCTCCGTCTAATGCACTTAAAATCGATTGATTAAATAATATCATCAACCAAATATTTAAATGCAGTGACCCTGTAGTTTTAATATTGTAAGTTGATTTGAAATTATTAATTTATTATTGTTGGAACAAATTAAAGAAGATTCTTTTTAATGAAATTAAAGAAAATAAGCGATAAGCAATTTTGATGACAATAGTGTCATTTTTCAAGTGACATAACTTGGAATATTTGAGGAAAAACACAGAAGTCTAAGGGTAATAACAATATATAAAATATGTTATTTTCATTAGTGAGTAAAATTGTCAAATAACTACTATTATTTACACACACATTGAGAGTCATACACAATACTATTTTACATGAATTTAATAAATTCTAAAAAACCTTTTTCTGTTTATATTAACTAAATATAAAATGTGCAATAACTATTGCTAAAGAGTTATAAAGAGTTATAGCTAATTATTTGGAATAACTATAATTGTCAATATATGTAAAAATATAAGATACACATTATTATTTCTAATCTTGGAGAATTTAAAGTTGAATAAACTGTGAGAATCACATTACACACACATTGTAGTGTTTTACTACAATTAACTTTTTCACATCTGTCTTTTTTACTTTATTCCTTTTATTTAATTATAAATATCGTCTATCCGGGGTTGTTGAACAATAATAATCTAAGTAAGGGTCCACTACCTTTAAATAAATAAATTATTTTCGAAGGGCAAATAACGTTTTACCTTGAGACATTTTTATTTAAATTTTTGTGTTTAATTAATTTGTTAGCAAATTGTTAAAACTAATTTTTGTAAAAATAAGAATTTTGATTAATAAATTAAAGTATTCAAAATTTATCCTTAACAATAAGAAATTATTTGTCTTCAATTTAGAAATGTTATAGATGATTCTTGGTATTGTTACAACCGACATTCACTTTGTGCAGTTGTTAAAATTTACACGCTGTCACTCAAATGCTTGTAGTTAATTAAATAATATATGGGCAATTCCACGTGAGATTTAAGTCGATCTCTTAAAATCGGCCAAAAATATTTTTTTTCTATTCTGTATCTAAAAAAAACAGATACGTATTTTTTTATTTATGTTTAATTGTCCAAATTTTCGAGTTATGAATTTTCGAAAATTTGGACTTTTAATTGTAGACCTATATTCAGTAGCTTATAAGTCCGAAAATATTGAGTTTAGGAAAAAGTAGAGTTGTGCAAAAAGCTCGATCGAGTATTTCAAGCTTTTCGTTTTTCTAGCAGAGCTGAGCAGAATCAATCCGAACTTGAACCAAATTCCATCCGACACGTGCAGTATTAAACCTAAAATAATTTTGAGCACTTGAATTTTTCGAGCACTCAAATATTTTTGAGTAACTAAAACTCGAGCCTGGCTCGAGTATCGAGCCCGGCTCGAGCTCGACCATGCTATTCGAGCTTTTTGCACAACTCTAGGAAAAAGTTGTCAAAAATGAAAGTTAGTTTTCTTTCGACTTTTAAGAAATGTAAACAATAAAATTTTTTTTAAATTTTTTTTATAAACAAATTAATTTTTTTTAACTTTGGGCCGGATTTTTTTTTATTTTTTTTTATTTTCTTGTACCTTATAATATAGAGAAGATTTTCCAAAAAGTCCCGGAATGGGCCTGATGTGTTAAATGAGTTTTAAAATATTTTCAAAAATCAATTGCAAGCATCACAGTGGGATTTTTTTTACATTTAACTTTTTAAAACTGTTTACAGCGTAGACCCTTTTATTTAAAACAAAGAAGACTCAAATATATTAAAAATGATACGCTGTAGACAGTTTTAGAAAGTTAATTGTAAAAAAATCCCACTGTGATGCTTGCAATTGATTTTTGAAAATATTTTAAAACTCATTTAACACATCAGGTCCATTTCGGGACTTTTTGAAAAATCTTCTCTATATTATAAGGTTCAAAAAATAAAAAAAAATCCGGCCCAAAGTTAAAAAAAATTAATTTGTTTATAAAAAAAAAATTTTTTTCAATAAAAAATTTAAAAAAAAAAATTTTTGTTTACAGTTTTTAAAAGTCGAAAGAAAACTTAAACTTTCATATGTCTACAATTAAAAGTTTAAATTTTCGAAAATTCATAACTCGAAAATTTTGACAATTAAAAATAAATAAAAAAATACGTATCTGTTTTTTTTCGATACAGAATAGAAAAAAAATATTTTTGGCCGATTTTAAGAGGTCGACTTAAATCTCACGTGGAATTGCCCATATATAGAGCTAAATCAATTATGGCCTTTCAAAACTAGATAATATACCTTTGATTTAAGGGTTCATACCACTTTACACACTTGAAAATGAAGCTACTTTCTAGAATTTTTTTTATAATTCCTATGGATTATATTGATCTGCATTTTTTTTAGTTCAATAAATACACTCTTTAACTTAAAAAAAACCTAATTTTATTAAAAAAATATTATTTGTTTATTTAAAATTTAACAATAATTTTAGACTTGCTAAAAATACCGATGCCAGCTGCGGGATTGATTTCTCAGGTTAGAAAAATCTAAAATTCAAATTGATTTATCTTCAGTAGGACAGTGTCTTTCGCCCGAACTAGAATTTTTAATTTTTATGCAAAAATAACAAAATAGCGTCAATTTAAATTTTTTTTGAAAATTAAGGTTTTTTTGTCAGTTTTTCGGTTTAAAAAAATAGTAAAAATTAATATTTTTAAATAATTCTAGTTCTGACGATATCTACCCATGTGACGAAGATTTTCGTAAAAAAATTTTGAGAATCGGTCCAGTAGTTTCCGAGAAAAACATCCCGCAGCATGGAAAAATGTGGTTTTGAGAAAAACGCGTTTAAAGTTTGTGTTGTTTACTTACATAGCCGTGTACGCGCTCAAATAGCACTGAAAAAAATAGTTTGAGTGCTGGGATCTTTCTAAAAATTTTACATTACATTTTTGACATATTTTACTTTCGAAATCCGTAATAAAAAAAATTTTGCTTTTTTGAAGATTACAAAGTGGTATGAACCCTTAATCGTTTGACCAAACTAATTGGAGTTAAACTTTAATCACAGTAACTGTTTTTATCAAAATTGTAACAACTGCACCTGGTCTCCCCTACTAATGTTTTAGTAGAATTCCACTAATTGAAAGTCATTTTTTTACTAAATGAATTAGTGAAACTGTTTTATCGACAATTAATAAAACAGTTCTACTAATTTTTAGTAAAATCCTAATAAGCAATTAGTAAAATCTACTAATAATTAGTAAAATTTCACTATTTGTTAGTAAAATTATTACTAAATCATTTGGTGGAAGACTTTTCGTCATTTCATTAGGGGTCATTCACAAACTACGTCACGCTTTTTCCGACTGATTTTTACCCCCTCCCCGCGTCGTCACATTTTTTACATTAAAAAATTTTTTTTCCCACACTTCGTCACACACAACTTGACACCCCCCCCTAGGAGTGTGACGTAGTTTATGAACGATCCCTTAGTATCTTTCTACTAATTCAGATTTAGAGAGTGGAGGTGGGGCAAACGGGCCAGTTTTCAAATTTTTTTAAAGTTACACGGAGAGAAATCTGTTGCTATTATTGCTTGCAGAATCTTTACAAATTTTATTAGTCACTGCTGAATAGAATTTTAGCTTGAGGTTATAATAATTTATATACGAAATCATCTATTTAATGTAATGGAGAGTTCGATGCAATAAAAACAAAAAGCAGCTGCTAATTTTGCACGAAATCTTTATTATAAATATAAAGAGAACGTGCTATAAAAGTATTAGATTCTTCTTATAAGAATCGCTCGAACTCCGACTGATTTTCAGGCGGACTTTATACAACACAATCTTACTTGCGTGTACGCACATATAACTCACACACACATATATTTCTCTGGATGGTTTCGAGGAACGGAACGCGTACAAAGCGGTGACGTTTGCAACAACATAACCTAACAATTTTCACATGTTGCTTATATATTCAAACACGAATAAAAATGCAATAATTTTTAAATAATATACTTACTATTAAATAAATATTATCTTTTTATAACAGCAACAAGTATTAAATACTACATATAATATATAATGTTTTACAGGACAGAGAAATATCAAATATAGAGAGAGAGAGAAATATATGTGTGTGTGTGTGAGTTACATGTGCGTATACACAGGTAAGATTGTGTTGTATAAAGTCCGCCTGAAAATCAGTCGGAGTTCGAGCGATTCTTATAAGAAGAATCTAATACTTTTATAGCACGTTCTCTTTATATTTATAATAAAGATTTCGTGCAAAATTAGCTACTGTCTCTTATGCTTATTGCATTGGAAGTATTTTTACAATAAGTATATGAATCCATGCTAAAAATATATGAGAAACGTTAAGCAATTTAAGTAATGTGCCCTTTCGAGTAATATTCGCAGCAGATTTCTCTCCGTGTAACATAGCAACTAAACAATAAAAGATAAAGTATAGGTGTACACGGAGAAAAATGATGCTGAGTTTCAAGTAAAAGTTCCTATGGAATAGTAATAATTCTACTTTTATATTAAAAATTACTATTCATAGTAAAATGTACTTCGCATGAAGTAAATATTACTATTTCTGGTAGTAAAAATTACTAATAGTAATTATTACATTAGCCACTTTTAAAAATTGCTTTAAAAATTTTAATTTTTACATCGTCATTGTAAATTTTATTAAATTTTGTATTACTTTTTACATTCGATATGTTGTAAATATTACTTTTTATCCCACATGCACAAAAATGGCGCATTCTGATAGCAGACGACAGGGAGGAAAGTCATTCATTTCTTCGACCGTATGAAAATGGCGGCCGTGTTCTCCCAAGGGCAAGAAAATTAGCTATTCCCATACGTTATTTTAACCCTAGAGTAAAAATGAACGCCATTTTCATACAAGTCGAACAAGTGAATGACTTTTACCCCCTTTAATTTTAAAATTAATTTAAAATTACAGTAATATTACACGAGCATGTAAAGTAAATGAAAATGGCTGTGAAATGCATATCTAATGAATAAACAAGACATTTTTTTTTATTTTATCGTTAGAAAATAAACTTTTTTTCAATTCTTTCTTAAGTATGGAATATTACAGTAATTTTACCGGGTAATATTACTGTAATATTACGTGCTACATGGGAAAGAGATATACACGGAGAGAACTTTGAACCATAAAAGACAGTGTCTAATTCAGAGACGCATGATTTTCCCCTAAACGCCAAGTGGTCGAATGTTCAAATGGTCGAATACCAAGTAGTCGAATCGTTAACTGGTCGAATGCTAGAAACATCGAATAGTCAAAACGTCGAATGTTCAAAACATCGACTCATCAATTGATCGAATGTTCAAAACGTCGAATCGTCATTTGGTCGAATGCTAAAAACGTCGAATCGTCAAATGGTCGAATGCTCAATACGTCGAATGCTCAAATGGTCGAATGCTCAAAAGGTCGAATGCTCAAATGGTCGAATGCTAAAAACATCGAATTCTCAAATAGTCGAATGTTCAAAACGTCGAATCGTCAAATGGTCGAATGCTAAAAACATCGAATTCTCAAATGGTCGAATGTTCAAAACGTCGAATCGTCATTTGGTCGAATGCTAAAAACGTCGAATCTTCAAATAGTCGAATGTTCAAAACATCGAATCGTCAAATGGTCGAATGCTCAAAAGGTCGAATGCTCAAATGGTCGAATGCTAAAAACGTCGAATCGTCAAATGGTCGAATGCTCAAAACGTCGAATCGTCAAAAATTCGAAAAATTTGCTTGGTTTAAGTTAATGTTGACTTAAACCAAGCAAATTTTTCGAATTTTTGATGATTCGACGTTTTGAGCATTTGACCATTTGAGAATTCGACGTTTTGAGCATTCGACCATTTGAGGATTCGACGTTTTGAGCATTCGACCATTTGAGAATTCGACGTTTTGAACATTCGACCATTTGAGAATTCGACGCTTTTAGCATTCGACTATTTGACGATTCGACCTTTTGAGTATTCGACCATTTGACGATTCGACCTTTTGAACATTCGACTATTTGACGATTCGACGTTTTTAGCATTCGACTAAATGACGATTCGACGTTTTGAACATTCGACCATTTGAGAATTCGATGTTTTTAGCATTCGACCATTTGACGATTCGACCTTTTGAGCATTCGACCATTTGACGATTCGATGTTTTTAGCATTCGACCATTTGAGAATTCGACGTTTTGATCATTCGACAAATTGACGATTCGATATTTTGAACATTCGACGTTTTTTAGCATTCGATGTTTTTAGCATTCGACCAGTTAACGATTCGACTACTTGGTATTCGACCATTTGAACATTCGACCATTTGTCGTTTAGGGGAAAATCATGCGTCTCTAATTCAGAAGGTTAAAAGAGGGGGAAGATCACGGTAAATCTTAGTGATCTCACCGAGTTTTTCCATTCACGAATCGCAAGTGGCGGTGACAGTCACCGTCAGAGAGCGCTACATCTTGTCGAAAACTAGGTTGAGTTTCCAATCATCGTCTAAAACTCTGATCACACCGTGATTTTAGGTTACAAAACAAACAAACAAGGTTTAAACTTCTCTCCGTGTATGCACACGGAGAAGAAAAAACAAGGCTTTTCCCCGTGACTTCAATTCATGCCTTTTTCAGGTAGCAGTTTCACCGGATTTCCCGATGAATTTCTTGCGTTTAGCGGTTAGGCCACGCCTTAGCCCTTATTGGCCTAAGTTCGTTGCAAGAATCTCACCGGGAAAACCCGTGAGCGTCCTGCACTTTTACTGTGATAATTTTCACGCGTTAAATGTATATTTTTTCATGGGGAAAAGCCTTGTTTTTTCTCTCCGTGCAGGTAACAGAAATTTTTTTCCATAGCGATTGCGTAGCCGCGAGGCTTAGTGTAAATGCGTGCGATTTTAGGTTGCGTTAGATATAAGTTAGGTAGGGTTCGAATAATCTATATAGATGTTAATATTTTCCGATATGTTAAGTTGTTAATTGTAAGTATGAATATGATAAAAGAGTGAAGCGTATGAATAATGAATAATACACATGTAGAGTGTTAATTACTTGAAAAAATATTTTTTGAACGCACTGATTATTTTATTTTTATTTATTAAAATAAAACGAGACAATATAGCTCTCTACACCAGCATTTTTTTCGTCACGACGTGGACAGACGCGCTGGCGCGCCGGCATTCGCTTCACCCGTCGGTGAGGCGCGTCATTGTGTGGGTACGGATTACTACTTTTTCGAGTAAAAATCTTTACGAAATAGTAATAATTGCTTTGATTCATAATAAAAGTTGCTTAGCTCAGAGTATTAATTGCTCGGGACATTTTAAATAATACTCGGCTTTTAATAAACTAGCGCCTCAGACGCCCTTCGGCCGTCTTCGTTGCTTCTATTCCTTCTTCATTTTTGTTCAATTGAGGCCTTGGATCCAATAACTCGCCCGACGCTCGGAGGAACGCGCAACTGCCAGTCAGTGAGCAGTGAGCGTCTCTGGGCCACTCACTGCTACCCGACTGGTATTAGCGCGTGCCTTCGAGCGTCGGGCGAGTTATTGGATCCAAGGCCTCAATTTTTAAAAGTTCTAATGTTCAGTTTTTTAATTTAATAATTTTTTATATAAAACCAGAGCCCTCATCGACCGCTTGGCGGTCGACTTTGTTGCTGCTTTATTCTTAATTCTATTTTAATTTTTAATTAAATTCTATTTTATATTTTATTTATAAATAAAATCATTTTATTTATAAATTTTTCTTGAGATAAACCAGACAAACCCAAGACAGCTCCATCTATTTCGTTTACATTTAGAGTGTGAGGTGCGCTTTCTATGTTCTTTTTTATTCTCTATGCTTATTTCTTGCTTCGATACTTTTCGAGTTCGACTTTTTTCAATTCGAGCTTTTTCTGCTTTGCATTTTTTTAGAAAGGAATAGATTTCTTGAAGTAAATTATACTTTCTTAAAAAAGTAAAAATTGTTTGAAAGCGAAGCAAAAGTTACTATTTCTTGAGCAGTAAAATAGTATATTTATTACTATTTATTTTTCTCAGTGTGCCTCTGGGAAAAAGTTGCGTAAATAAATGATCTTTCAAACAAGCCATCGAAAAATGAAATCGGTTGATTCATTTAGTCACAAGAGTAAAAAAACTGTTACTATGGCCGGTTTACCCCACTCTCCCCTATGAGAAAAAATTTAATAATCGAATTCAAAAGAATTAAAAAATTACAAACAATCAAATTTATCGAATTGCCCAGTAAAAAAGGATTTTTTAATATAGCATTTTGGACGATTGAGCAAGCCGTCTGCTTAATTGTCCAAACGGCATTTGGACAATTGGACTGGTTGCTCAATTATCCGATGCATTAAGTCCAATCATCCCAAATGTTTTTCGTGGCTAAAAAACTGCTGAATTAAGAAAAAAGTACTAAAATGTTACAGAAACTTTAGACAATTCTTAATTCCAGACAAATACAGAAAAATTAGGTATAAAAATACCGCGAGTGAGGAAAAAGAACAAGATTTCTAAAATATCACTTTTTAACTGACAGTGCAATGCTGTACTTGGAATTTAGTTGGCAAAGAAGTGAGGATTCTGATAAAGAGAAACACTTCATTATCCTCTCTCAATACTCCTCATGTGGTAATATGTATATTTGTAGAATTTCAATAATAGTGTATTGACAATAATATTTTATTTTGCTGAATTATCTCTGTTTTAAAATGAAAAACCGAAATCCACAATATATTACCACATGAGGAGTATTGAGAGTGGATAATGAAGTGTTTCTCTTTATCAGAATCCTCACTTCTTTGCCAACTAAATTCCAAGTACAGCATTGCACTGTCAGTTAAAAAGTGATATTTTAGAAATCTTGTTCTTTTTCCTCACTCAAGGTATTTTTATACCTAATTTTTCTGTATTTGTCTGGAATTAAGAATTGTCTAAAGTTTCTGTAACATTTTAGTACTTTTTTCTTAATTCAGCAGTTTTTTTAGCCACGAAAAACATTTAGGATGATTGGACTTAATGCATCGGATAATTGAGCAACCAGTCCAATTGTCCAAATGCCGTTTGGACAATTGAGCAGACGGCTTGCTCAATCGTCCAAAATGCTATATTAAAAAATCCTTTTTTACTGGGTGTGGATTAAAATTTTTTTTTTAATTTTTCAAAACTATTTGAAATATTGTACAAAAAATAAAAAATATTTTAAAAACTATACAACCCGTGTGGAAAAGAGGTGTTGCCCCACAGAAGGGGCCCTCATGGATCGCCCACATCCATGAGGGGCCCATGTGGGTGATCCAGGCGAGGCACCTTAAGGCGCGTATCCACTAGACGAACCGAACACAAGCGCAACACGAACCGAACGTTACCCAGTTGGGACGTACCAAAACGTTCAGCGAACATTTAAAGAATAAAGATTTAGAAAAGTTAGAATTTAAAATTCTTTTATGTGTAAATGGACAAGCAAAAAAAGGGGAAACTTCGAAAAGGGCTCAACTCATGATTTTTTTTTTGAAAGTTTTTCGACACTTTTTTATTACTGTCATAAATTAAAAAATTTGATGTTCACAATTTTTATTGGCTATGAAAAAATAATGACGCCGATAATTAATAAAGATTTAGTTCGGAAATTTAAAAATCTAAATTGAAACATTTGAACTTTTTAATTCATTTATAAAAAATTTGTAAAAAAAAGTTTACATTTTTATAAATTATTTCCTAATCTAGAAAATATGTATATTTTTAGTAAGAAATCAGTAAAGAGTTCAGAAAGTATTATTTTTAACTATCATATAGTAAAAGATAAATAAAATTTCAGGTGATTAATTTAATTATAATCAAATATATGAATAATACTCTTAATTACTTTTTAAAGTAAAAATTAATTCTTAATAATAACATGTTACCTTAATTCGAATCAGTTAAAGGCGACTGAATGTTTATTAATAAAATTAGTTAAATTCGACTAATTTATAAAGATTTCTTTATTTAAAATAAGTAATTTTTTGTAATAATTAGTATTTTGTTTTGCTTTTTTTAATGAGTTATTTTTTAATAGTTGCAAAGAAAAATATTAGCAAAAGTTTTTCTGATAATTATTTTTTGAATAATAAATAAATTTTTTTGTTTATGGGAAATTTAGGTTTACTAGTGGACTCGCAAATAGAAAACTGAGGACACACTTTTATTGTTGCTTTGAGGTATTGTCATAAACACAGAAAAAAGTGAGTGTTATTTTAACACTGAATTCGGTGTTAAAAGTGTCTGCATCAAACTTTAGCTCGGAAGTGTTATTTTAACACCGAAAATAAGGTAAATTTTCTATTATAGAAAATTTATCCTCACTAAAATTACCCTACCAAAATTTACCCGCATCAAAAACAACACTCGCTTTTCTCTGTGAACCGACAACGGATGGATCGGCTGCGAGCACGAACCGAACGGTCCCAAATTTTTTTCTACCCTTTTTTCTACATGTACTTAAAAATAGTGGCGAATGCTTCAAAATAACTACACATGTAGTACATATTTTCTTGTGGCTAGTCGAACGCTTAAACCATGCGACTTTGCAGGGAAAATTTGGTGGATCGACTTGGAGCATGGGCCGAACCGAACACACAATAGGAAAATATCGGTCATTCGTGTTGCGCTCGTGTTCGGTTCGTCTAGTGGATACGCGCCTTTATGGAAACGACATGCTGATCGTTGAGGGCGTCCGCAAGGGCGATCCACGAGGGTGCCCTCGTCGGCCCCCTGCGTGGCCTTACGTTTGCCCTTATCTTACCCTCAACTTTACTTTTCAATTAAATTCATAAATTAATTATTTATTAATAAGAAATAAGTTCAATTATTAGTAAATAACATTATTATTTAACGATTTTTACTTTTTTGCTTCCTCATAAAGGAAGTTTTGTATTAGCAAAATTTTGGATTGTCATTTTTTGACATATTTATAAATTTTTTTTTATTATGCCTAATACTTTAGTACTTTATATATGCACAGGAACTCACCGTATAAATGTTCTAAATAAATAAAAAATTTTGACATATTTATATTTATATTTATTTTTTATTTTATTTTATTTATTTATTATACATATTTATTTATTAACCGAAGATATTAAACTTTTAAAAATATAAAATTTTGAAAAATAAGACTTTTATAAAAATTTTTTTAAATTATGTAAAAGTAACTTCAAAAAATTATTACCAACTTGAAGAGCATTAAAAAACGCTTCGATTGACCTATTTTTGAACCTGATTCGGGCAGAAATTATGAAATTATTGGTATTTGAAAAATCAAAAATTGTGGAAAATATCATTTTTTTCAACATTCTTGTTTATTAATTTATGTGTAATTATTAAACTATTATTACCATCTTATAGAATATATAAAAACACATTTTTTATACCAAGATTTAAAGATTTTTAATCCTTTAATGAAAAGTAATTCTTATATTTCAATTATTATTATTTCTATGAGGAAGCAAAGTGTTCATGAAATGAACACCAAAATTATAAAAATGTACAACTTGGCAGCGGTTTTTAAATTAAATCGTGACCAATAGCGAATTCATAAATAATGTTAGTATAATAATATATATGGGAATTAATACATATCCCTTTATATATAAATAAAAAATAAAAAAAAAGTTAAATATTTGTTAATTAAATTATTTAATTTGTGTATATTCTAGAGGTTTTTTGAGCTTTCTAGAGCTTTTTGCTCGAAGCTCGATCGAGTATTTTCGAGCTTTTCATTTTTCGAGCCGAGCCAAGCCTATTCAGTTCGAGCTCGGGCCGAGCTTTATAAAAAGCTCGAAATTTTCGAGTATACTCGATTTGATTCGAGCCCTTGAGAAAATCCAAAATTTTCTACTTTAATTTTTAATTACATTTTTTGTTGTATAAAAATTTTTTTTTAATTTAAAAGCTGGAGCTATTGAGAAAATCCAAAATTTTCCACTTTAAATAAAATCTAACGCACACGGGGATTGAACCTACGGACTACCAGAGTAACGCCCTAAATTTTATTTACTATTTATTCATTATCCAACAATATACATAACAATGTAATACATAGGGGAGAGTTGTCAGAGTTGGACAGGGTTTAGGGTTGAACCACCTTGTTTATTTCATTTTAAAACACTAGCGCCATCTATCTTTGTACGTAAATTCTTGCTACTAAGTGTCAACAGAAATTCATTTTTTCACTTAAAGAGGTGTTAAAAACTTCATTTCCATTGGAAAGAGAGGGAAACAAATTTTTTGATAACCTTTTTTCATTTTTTTCAATTTTGGATTTCGTTTACGAGGAATAAATTATCTAAAGTTATATGAAAATGCATAATATGGGATTTTATTTTAATTTCATGGCTCCTTTCCTCATTGCCAAGTGTCATCTGTCATTCTATCATTTGAAGGTCATTTTCAATCATATTCACCTAAATATTTCATTGATTTTCTACAGTGGCCCAACTCTGGCAACCATGTTCAACTCTGACAACATTTTTTTTTAAATAGCTTATTACTCTGAATCTTTTGGTCAAATCTTTTTACAATTTTTAGCAAAAACATTGCATTTGAATTGCCCAACTCTAACAACACTCCCCTAATAACGTAATAAATAACAAAATATCCCCTTCTCTGGAAGGACGTCTATGAAGACCAGGAAGGAGTTGTGTACGCAGCCGGACTGGATATGTAACCCTTGTAGAAATTTGTCGTGGCCTTCCTAGTGTTAGCCTACAGCTAGACAGTTTTTGTCGTGGAATTTTATTCTTAAATAACTGTCCTGGTCCCGTAAAGTTAATGTACAGTTTTTATCCAGTTTTCCCTTAATTTCTCTCGATATGGAGACTGCCTAGTATTTATAGTGATGCTGTCTAGGTTACCGACATAAGGAATTAGAACAAGTCCGTCTAGTAGGTGTCACTAAATTCGTTATAGTAACTAGCTAGCATACCAAATCTTCTACCTTTATTGTGTATGTAATACAGATTCTTTCTGTTTTGAAACGAACTTTTAAGAAATATAAATCCTTGTAAAAATTAAAGTTGCATTTAATGTAAAAGTTTTAGAACTATATTTGGATAATTTATTTTTTAATTTAAAGACCGATTATAGGTTATAAAAAATATATTTTTTCTTATTGAGATCAAGACTTTGAGATAATAGTAAAGAAATTTTAATTGTTTATATGGAGAACCTGTTTTTAGATTCGAAAAAGATTCTTAAGCTTTTATTAATTTTATTATTTTTGACATTTTCTTACAAACATGACTATTTTTGAACAATATTATAAGTTGGTAGCAGTGGTAGTAACAGACGACAGTGTTACTGTGCATGCGACAGTTGGCAGCAATGGATCAGCTGATCACCATAGCTGTGCGTGTCAGCGTGTGTGGTGCAGAAAGTGTTAAAGAAAAGTTTGTTAATCAGTGTCATTTGTGAAGAAATTTACTGATGAATCTTATTGAACTCTAGAAATAGTATCCTTTCGTAAAAACGAGGTGCGTAAGATCGACTAACTTCAAGTGTAGAACTTTTTCTTGATTGGCTCTTTTTCAAAATGCTTTACTTTGATTGGATATAATCGTGAGATTACATTACTTACTGATGTCAAAGCAGCTAACTTCAAGTGTAGAACTTTTTCCTCATTGGCTGATTTTATAATGAGTGTTCCTCATTGGCTGAATTTTATAATGATGGTGACCTCACACTTTTATATTTTCGTTTTTCTTTTTTAAAATTAAAAAAATAATTAATTAAAATTATTAACTAAAAGTTAACTAAAAGTAGTTTAATATAATAATTTTTATTTATGGTTTGGTTTGTAATAAATTAAAAGTTTAATATTAAAATATATTTAATTTTATGATTCATTTTAGACGCTTCAAAATTGTTGCGCGCGCATCTTTTTTCCAAACAAAAATTGTTTGTTCGCTACAGCCATGGCTTCGTCCATAAATTACGTCACACTTTTTAGGGGGGGAGGGGGTCTATGAAAATGTGACTTATTGTGACAAAAGGGGGGTGGGGATTTTTTATTTTGTTATGTCACACTTTATACTCTATTTATTATAATGAGAAAATTGTAATAAATAAAAATATCAAATATATTTCTTGTTTTTAAAATATTAAAAAGCGTACTAATTATTATGAGGCATTTTACGTGACATGTCCTAAGTTTTTCAACTTCTTGAAAAAAATTAAAACTCGGGGAATTTGTTGTTCTATCAAGTAGAAATGAACCAAAAAATATTTTTGACTTTTTCGAAAATTTGGAGCCAATTTTACAAATTTTGATAACACCGGCTACACAGAAAAAAATTCGAATGGTAAAAACAACCACATTTGTGTAGTCAGAAAAAAAGTAGTTAAAACTACCATATTCAGCAGAATTTTAACTATATTTCCTCAGTTAGTGGAACCAAAATGAAGTAGTTGGTTTTATGTAGTTAAAATAACTATTTTACGTAGTTGAAATAACTAACAGATGCTTGTAAATGGCTCAACTATAGTGTAGTAGTAAAAACTATTGTTAAAAATAGTTCATTTTACTATTGTGGTAGCAAAAATAACTATTTTGTATTAGTTGCAAACAAAATGAGACTTACTGTTTTTATATAGTAAATACAACCTCTGAAAGTTGTTACTTTTATGATTTATGTAGTTAAAACAACTATTTCTTACTAGTTGCAGAGAAAGAAAGAAATTTACTGTTTTTATATAGTAAAATCAATTGTTGAAAATAGTTATTTTTACTATTTATGCAGTTGAAAAGATCATTTTTTTCTACAGAGAAAAAACGTGAGTGGTAAAAACATCCACATATGTGCAGTTAAAAAAATGTAGTTAAAACTACCATATTCAGCAGCATTTTAACTAAACTTCCATAGTTAGTGGAACTAAAATTGAATAGTTGGTTTTATGTAGTTAAAATTACTACTACAGTTACGATTGTGAATAACTCAACAATAGTGCAGTAGTTAAAAGTACTGCACGGAAAAAAATTAATCTCGTCCAATGAAATATAAGTGTATCTAAATTAAACATTATAGTCACAATTACTGTGATAAGTTGTGTTTGATTCTGTCAAACTTTATACCAGAAAACGCCATAAATTCACATCACAAGAAGCGGTTTACTGCCAGTCGCCAGAAGAGGGCAGAAGCATGCAGAGAGCACAATGGTCCAGCTGTTATATTCTTAGCTTTACATCACTTTCCAATTTTACATTTACTAGCGCCTCAGACGGCCTTCGGCCGTCTTCGTTGCTTCCATTCCTTCTTCATTTTTGTTTAATTTTTAAAAGATCTAATGTTCAGTTTTTTAATTTAATAATTTTTTATATAAAATAGGCCAGTCAATGAAGACAAAAAGTGTACAAAAATACAAACAGCAAAGTCTAAACGGTTTCTGGTAGTTTGGGGGCTCCTTATAAGAGCCCCACAGTTTGCTCTCGATTTCCGGGTGCGAAAAAGAGTGTAAACAATCGCCAAAGTTTGGAAAACATGGTTTTTCGATGCTCGTTGCTTCCGGTTAAGTTTTAGGGGAAAAAGTTGTTATTGAAAGTCATAGAGCTTGGAAATACCTTTCAAATGATGGGTCATACGTTAAAAAAGGTTAATTAGTTTAGTTGCAAATGAATTTAAACCATTAAAAATAGCACTTCTTTAATTGTTTAATAACATTGTTAATAATTATCGAATTTGTTCATAACTTACCAGGAATGTTCTCCTTGCGTAGCTGAATAAATCCCAAAAAAAATTAACTAGATCGGAGAAATAGTTTATGCATAATTCCATTTGTTAACTAAAAACATGTAATTTTTCAACGGAATTTCCCCACTTTTGGTCCATCGAATTTCGATTTTTTTTTTGGAAAGTACACTTAAGAAGTCAAACTTTCATCCTATTTAAATGGCCAATTGATTTCTTTTATCTAAGTGCATAATAATGGACTTCAAAAAAGGGTATGTTTTTTTTACATAAACAAATGGAATAACTCAGTCAATTTTCACTTTATCAATTTAGTGTAAACGGCATTTAATTTTATTTGTTTTCACAAAACTTTTTCAAAAAAAAAATCCAACCTAGTTTCAAGGGGGGGAAAGTTAGTTTTTATTTTTCAAAAAATTCCTGACTAGATAATAATTAATATTTTTAATTGAAAATTGTGCCACTTATAGTTCAATACATGTATTTTACGAAAAAAAATTGAACATAAGGTTTTGTGCATTTATTTTTCATTTACATCAAGTAAAAGTAAATACATCCTTTTTTCAAACTCTAAACGTCGGAGTGGGGGTACTCGGAGGAGCGTGATTCTCGCCGCCACAACTCAATTCAGCCGTTCAAATTTGCAAAAATTGTCATAACTTCGTTAATTATTTAGCGATTTTAATCATTCTTTTTTTAATTTGATGTATTTTTTTACGCTGAATCCAAAAATGATTTTATATTTTTTCAAAATACAATATTCAAAAAAAAAGAGAAAATTTTTTTAACAACAAATTTTTAATTATTATTTATAATATTTGACAAAAAATTCTTTTCGTACATATAATTCCATTGCATTCAGAATAATATTATGACATAAAAAAATTCAAATTATTTTTATATAAGTGTATAGCATCGTTGTATTGATAGTTGAACAGGCGTGCATATGTGAACCTAATGCTACAAGCTTATAAATAATTAATTTGAATTTTTTTATGTCATAATATTATTCTGAATGCAATGGAATTATATGTACGAAAAGAATTTTTTGTCAAATGTTATAAATAATAATTAAAAATTTTTTGTTAAAAAAATTTTCTCTTTTTTTTAAAAAATATTGTATTTTGAAAAAATATAAAATCATTTTTGGATTCAGCGTAAAAAAATACATCAAATTAAAAAATGAATGATTAAAATCGCTAAATAATTAACGAAGTTATGACAATTTTTGCAAATTTGAACGGCTGAATTGAGTTGTGGCGGCGAGAATCACGCTCCTCCAAGTACCCCTACTCCGACGTTTAGAGTTTGAAAAAAGGATGTATTTACTTTTACTTGATGTAAATGAAAAATAAATGCACAAAACCTTATGTTCAATTTTTTTTCGTAAAATACATGTATTGAACTATAAGTGGCACAATTTTCAATTAAAAATATTAATTATTATCTAGTCAGGAATTTTTTGAAAAATAAAAACTAACTTTCCCCCCCTTGAAACTAGGTTGGATTTTTTTTTTGAAAAAGTTTTGTGAAAACAAATAAAATTAAATGCCGTTTACACTAAATTGATAAAGTGAAAATTGACTGAGTTATTCCATTTGTTTATGTAAAAAAAACATACCCTTTTTTGAAGTCCATTATTATGCACTTAGATAAAAGAAATCAATTGGCCATTTAAATAGGATGAAAGTTTGACTTCTTAAGTGTACTTTCCAAAAAAAAAATCGAAATTCGATGGACCAAAAGTGGGGAAATTCCGTTGAAAAATTACATGTTTTTAGTTAACAAATGGAATTATGCATAAACTATTTCTCCGATCTAGTTAATTTTTTTTGGGATTTATTCAGCTACGCAAGGAGAACATTCCTGGTAAGTTATGAACAAATTCGATAATTATTAACAATGTTATTAAACAATTAAAGAAGTGCTATTTTTAATGGTTTAAATTCATTTGCAACTAAACTAATTAACCTTTTTTAACGTATGACCCATCATTTGAAAGGTATTTCCAAGCTCTATGACTTTCAATAACAACTTTTTCCCCTAAAACTTAACCGGAAGCAACGAGCATCGAAAAACCATGTTTTCCAAACTTTGGCGATTGTTTACACTCTTTTTCGCACCCGGAAATCGAGAGCAAACTGTGGGGCTCTTATAAGGAGTCCCCAAACTACCAGAAACCGTTTAGACTTTGCTGTTTGTATTTTTGTGCACTTTTTGTCTTCATTGACTGGCCTATTATAAGTAAACAAAAACTTAAGAAAAAACCAACACTCTTTCTTGACAAACATCCCTTATTAAAAAAACAAAATTTAAAGATTCTAGGACTTATATTTGACGAAAAACTTTCCTGGACCACCCACATCAAACATCTGAAAGCCGAATGCATAAAAAGATTAAATATAATCAAATCAATTTCATCAATAAACTATGGTGCTGACAAAAACTCTATCTTAAAAATATACTGAGCAATTATCCTATCAAAAATCGACTATGTATGTATTATCTATGGATCAGCTAACAACAACGTCCTAAAAATACTTGATAGCGTTCACCATCAAGCCCTCAGACTATCTCTAGGTGCATTCAGAACAAGTCCAACATCCAGTCTGTTAGCTGAAACAAACGAAATCCCGCTCAACGACAGAAGAAAATACCTTTATTTAAAATTTTTAAGTCACCTCTCATCCCTATCGGAAAAATTATATACACCATATTCTTCAAATCATCTAACAAACTTTTTCGACAATCACGAAAACAGACGAAAACCATTAAATATCAGGATAAATGATTATCTTAAAGAATTTAATCTGCCCCCACTCAAATCTATGATTAGAAATCTCTCTTTTCATCCACCGTGGGAACCTCTAACAATAAATGTCAATATTGAATTTGCCAAATATGACAAAACTATAACACCATCGTACACCTACCAATCTATATTTAAAGAAGAAGAAGAAAAATATCCAGAATGTATGAAATTTTACACAGATGGATCAATAATCGAGGGAAATACAGCTTGTGCCATCACCTCTGAAACTGAAACCTTATTCTCCACGAAACTTCCTGAACAATTTACAATATTCTCCTGTGAAGCCTTTGCAATTTACAAAACAATAACATTAATAAAAAACAATCCACATATAAAGAAAAGCATCATTTTTACCGACTAAAAATCCAGCATTTCAGCAATTCTTAATAAAAATAATAAAAATCCACTAATTAAAAACATACAAAGAGAAATAATCGAACTTTCCCAAAACCAAATCACCATATTATTATTTTGGATTCCGGCACATCAAGGAATCATTAGAAATGAAACAGCAAATAAAGCAGCAAAGGAAGCAACAAAAATGTTACTTATAGACCCCACTGTAACTCCAAATATTTCAGAAAATAAAAAATTTATCTGCAATAAAATAAAAGAAATATGGAACTTTCAATGGAAAAATAAGTTAACTAAACTTCATAACATAAGAGAAAATACAATGAAACAACCTCTATTTAAACCTAAAAATCGTCGAGAAGAATCCATCATCAACAGACTTAGAATTGGACACACAAACTTTAGTCATCTACACTTAATCACCAAGGAACAACCAAATAAATGTTCAAAATGCAACTCCCTACTTACAGTTCAACACATCTTAGTAGACTGTACACGGAAAAAAATTAATCTCTAAATTAGAGATTAAATCTGAGATTTAGGCATAAACTATCACTGGAATCGGACGTAAGATCACTAAAACTGAAATTTGGTATTAGGCTTCGTCCATAAATTACGTCACACTTTTTTAGCCCATTTTTGACCCCCTCCCCCCCCCCTTTGTCACACTACGTAACATCTGAAGGAACCCCTACCCTCTAAATTACGTCACAATTCGTAAACCCCCCTTTAAAAAATTTGATTTTTTTTAAATTTGGGGGGTAGAGGGGGGCCAATTTTGCTAACACCGCCTACTTTGTGAATTTTTTCTGAACATACCCAGGCGCGAAAGACCGGTGCTGACGATGGGTTGAAACTTGACTGAGTCTTGAACGCCCAGCGTGGGTAACCCAGAGTTGAAGCAGTCTTTATATCATTGTCACTCAATATTGGTTCAGCATGGGACACCAATGTTCGTCCCATGCTCGATTCAAGACTCGGTCAATCTTCGTGAGTGGAGCTTCAACATCCAGTCTTTATTCAAGCTTGAATCAATCTTGATAGTTTATTTATTACCGTGTGCACTTAACAATATTAGATATAAATACTTATAAATTATTTAATATTAAAATATTATTTCTGATATTTTTTAGTAATTTTTTATACTATTTAAAAATTATTATTCTTATTATTAATTATTATTAAATAATATAATAAGTATTATTATTATTATTAAGATATCAATTGGTAAATAAATATTAATATTTATTTAGTGTATAATATTTATATTAATTATATAAGATTCATATCAATAAAGTTAAATTATTATATATTATTTTTTTTCTCGCACAGTGTCAAATTATTATTTTCAAAGTTCAAGAGTTTCGTTTTTCTGAAAAATTTTCAGTGAAAAAAATGTTCATTAGGTAGTAATAAATATTTATGCCTAGTAGTTTTACACTAGGTTTAATTGTTTGCTGAATATTATCAAAAATATATTTTTCGTCAAACGCGCGCGACTAAACACAAATAACCTTGAGACTTTACAGCGCGACGTTGCGATTGTCGTGCTCCCACCACCCTATCTACTCAATGCTTTCCCCTCATGACGTCACAGGCGGGGAGTGCATTGAGTAGATGGGATGGTGGAAGCACGACAATCGCAACGTCTCAAGGTTATTTGTGTTTAGTCGCGCGCGTTTGACGAAAAATATATTTTTGATAATATTCAGTAAACAGTTAATCCTAGTGTAAAACTACTAGGCATAAATATTTATTACTACCTAATGAACATTTTTTTCACTGAAAATTTTTCAGATAAACGAAACTCTTGAATTTGAAAATAATAATTTGACACTGTGCGAGAAAAAAAATAATATATAATTTAACTTATAAAATTATCAGAAAAAATATTTTAATATTAAATAATTTATAAATATTTATATTTAATATTGTACAGTGCACACGGCAATAAAGGAACTGAATATTGTAACAAGATTGACCGAGTCTTGAATCGAGCATGGGACGAACATTGGTGTCCCATGTTGAGTGACGGCACTGGCATTGATATAGTAGATTAGGCGAGAAGCCTTCCAGCCTTCTGTGGCCGAGCGGTTTAAATGCGTGCGTTGAGAACTTCCGGTATGCGTTAGGGGCGGGGTGCGTGAGTTTCGATCCCACATGCGAGCGAATATTTTTCATTCTTTGTTATAAGCGTTTATATAAAATAATAAAATTGTGTGTTGTGTTGTGAATAAAAAATGTGAACATGTTTATAAATAATGTTAAAAGTCTGTTAAAAATCAAGAAAAAAATGTAACGATTAACAGAAAAATTGTCTTTTTTTACTAAAATTATTTTTTTAAAATTACTATTCAAATGATATTTAATGTTAGTAATATATTATTATTTATATGAAAATAATATAATTATTACAAATAATAACTTATTGTCATTAAATATATATGTATATATACGCACATGAATTAAAATAATAACAATAATATTTATTATTATTATTAATAATTCATATATTCACATTATATTGAATAAACGTGAGAAACGAGTAAATTTGGGAACAGTGGAAGCAGTCTTGTTTCAGTCCTGCATCAGGCGTCCGCAGCATTGATTGAGCATTGGTGTTCAATGCTGAATCAAGGCTCGCGCTGCAGTCTGGAATCGGTGTTACATTAAAGCTTCGATCAGTCCTGCTCTCGCTGATTTACTCATGCTCAATCAATGTTGACCAATGCTCGGCCAAACTTTATAAAGCCTGAACTCGGCGTCACTTCGCGCCTGGGTACTTGCAATAATTTATTTTTAAATAAAACAGACCGATTTTTGGGAAATTGAAAATTAAATATTAATTATCAAAAATTAGGGTAAATTTTTTAAATATTAAAAAATAAAATTCACCATTGGAAAAGGGACGAAAAAACCTTTCAGAAACATATTCTAAAAAAGTTTTTCCATTACAAGTATGTTCAGAAAAAATTCACAAAGTACACACAAAAAAATATGGTAAATTTGACTACTTTTTTACTATTTCCTGTAGTTCCTATAGGCCCCAGTAATATTATTTAGTAAAATAAACTATGACAGAATAGTTAGTCTACCCAGGCGCGAGCTGACAGTGAGTTCAGGCTTTACGAAGCTTGATTGAGACTTGGTCAGTATTGGTTGAAGATTGGTGGGACAGCGAAAGCAAGGCTGCTTGAGTCCGGAATAGTAACATCGATGTAAACCTGACGCTCAGTCTTTGTTGAAGACTGGCGTTCAATCTTCAATCAATGCTGCGGAAGCCGAAAGCAGGACTGAACAAGACTGCTTCCACTGTTCCCAAATTTACACGCTTCTCACGCGTTCATTCAATATAACGTGAATATATTAATTATTATTATTAATAATAAACAGTATTGTTATTAATATATATGTATTTACATATTTAATGACAATAAGTTATTATTATAATAATTATATTATTTTCATATAAATATTATATGACTAACAATAAATGTCATTTAACATAATAATATTGAAAAATAATTTTAGCAAAAAAAAACACAATTTGTGATAATTTGTACATTTTTTAACTTCATTTTTGACAGACTTTTAATATTATTTACAAACAAGTTCACAAGTTTTTATTCACAACACTTATTAATTATACAGATTAAATAGTAATTTTATTATTTTATGTAACCGCTTATAATGAAAAAATCCGCTCGCATGTGGGATCGAACTCACGTCCCCCCGCCCCAGACGCATTCCGGAAGTCCTAGACGCAACCACTTAATCCGCACGGCCACTGAGTCTCGATGAGACCTCGGGCTAATGTAATATATTAATGCCAGTGCCGTATACTTTGGTTACTTATAAGGGCAAAGTGAAAACTATGACTAAAAATTTTACACATACTAATCCTGAATTATTTTAATTATTAAAAATGAATATTAAATAATTCATAATAAAATTGTAATCATTACAAAATTCAACTTTTAAAACATTTTACAATTAAAAATATTTAATGGATAATTTAATAAACATCGATAAATAATTGATATTTTTTATTATTCAGTAACAAAATTATTAACATTTATTATTAGATATATTAATAATATATTATGTAAATAAATATAATTTGGAATAATAATGAATTATAATGTTAAATATTATAATTATTATTAATTATAATAATATTTATTAATTGAATAATAATTATTAAAATTATAATAATTAATAAATAAATAAATAATAATTAATTAAATTAATATTAAAAGTTAACATAATTAATAAAATGAATTAATATGATGCAGTGTCAGGAATATTTATTGCACATTTTAATTATTATTTATTAATTATCTATAATAATTTTGAAAACATTTATAAAAAAAAATTTTCCATTTAACTTTCTTTAAATATGAATGTTACAATTAATAATATATTTATTTATCAATTGATAACTTAATGTTAATTATTATTATTATTATTTGAAACAATTATTATAATTATAATTATTATAATATTATTTAATTAAGTGAACACGGTAATAAATAAAGATAAACTGAATATTGAGTAAAGATTGATTCAAGCTTGAATCAAGATTAGATGTTCGAGCTTCACTCATAAAGATTGACCGAGTCTTGAATCGAGCATGGGACGAGCATTGGGTCCAATGTTGAACCAATATTGAACTAATATTGATTGACAGTGATGTAAAGACTGCTTCTACTGTGAGTTACCCACACTGAGCGTTCAAGACTCAATCAACCTTTAATCTATCGTCAGCATTGGTCTTTCGCGCCTGGGTAACTGTAAAATGTAGTAATAAATACCATTTTTACAGTAAATTTAACTACTAAAACAGTTATCTTAACTATTTGTTGTTAGTCATACTAACTGCTTCATTTAGTTGCAGTAACTAAATTTTCATAGTTCCTATAGGTGCCCGTAACAAATTGTAGTTATAACAACTGTAAAAAATAGTTAAATTAACTATTTAAAGTAGTAAAATGAAATTACCCAGGCGCGAGCTGACAGTGAGTTCAGGCTTTACGAAGCTTGATTGAGGGTTGGTCAGTATTGGTTGAAGATTGGTGGGACAGCGAAAGCAAGGCTGCTTGAGTCCGGAATAGTAACATCGATGTAAACCTGACGCTCAGTCTTTGTTGAAGACTGGCGTTCAGTCTTCAATCAATGCTGCGGAAGCCGAAAGCAGGACTGAACAAGACTGCTTCCACTGTTCCCAAATTTACACGCTTCTCACGCGTTCATTTCAATATAACGTGAATATATTAATTATTATTATTAATAATAAACAGTATTGTTATTAGTATATATGTATCTACATATTTAATAACAATAAGTTATTATTATAATAATTATATTATTTTCATATAAATATTATATGACTAACAATAAATGTCATTTAACATAATAATATTGAAAAATAATTTTAGCAAAAAAGCACAATTTGTGATAATTTGTACATTTTTTAACTTCATTTTTGACAGACTTTTATTATTATTTACAAACAAGTTCACAAGTTTTTATTCACAACACTTATTAATTATACAGATTAAATAGTAATTTTATTATTTTATGTAACCGCTTATAATGAAAAAATCCGCTCGCATGTGGGATCGAACTCACGTCCCCCCGCCCCAGACGCATTCCGGAAGTCCTAGACGCAACCACTTAATCCGCACGGCCACTGAGTCTCGATGAGACCTCGGGCTAATGTAATATATTAATGCCAGTGCCGTATACTTTGTTACTTATAAGGGCAAAGTGAAAACTATGACTAAAAATTTTACACATACTAATCCTGAATTATTTTAATTATTAAAAATGAATATTAAATAATTCATAATAAAATTGTAATCATTACAAAATTCAACTTTTAAAACATTTTACAATTAAAAATATTTAATGGATAATTTAATAAACATCGATAAATAATTGATATTTTTTATTATTCAGTAACAAAATTATTAACATTTATTATTAGATATATTAATAATATATTATGTAAATAAATATAATTTGGAATAATAATGAATTATAATGTTAAATATTATAATTATTATTAATTATAATAATATTTATTAATTGAATAATAATTATTAAAATTATAATAATTAATAAATAAATAAATAATAATTAATTAAATTAATATTAAAAGTTAACATAATTAATAAAATGATTAAATATGATGCAGTGTCAGGAATATTTATTGCACATTTTAATTATTATTTATTAATTATCTATAATAATTTTGAAAACATTTATAAAAAAAATTTTCCATTTAACTTTCTTTAAATATGAATGTTACAATTAATAATATATTTATTTATCAATTGATAACTTAATGTTAATTATTATTATTATTATTTGAAACAATTATTATAATTATAATTATTATAATATTATTTAATTAAGTGAACACGGTAATAAATAAAGATAAACTGAATATTGAGTAAAGATTGATTCAAGCTTGAATCAAGATTAGATGTTTGAGCTTCACTCATAAAGATTGACCGAGTCTTGAATCGAGCATGGGACGAGCATTGGGTCCAATGTTGAACCAATATTGAACTAATATTGATTGACAGTGATGTAAAGACTGCTTCTACTGTGAGTTACCCACACTGAGCGTTCAAGACTCAATCAACCTTTAATCTATCGTCAGCATTGGTCTTTCGCGCCTGGGTATTAATGCCAGTGCCGTATACTTTGTTACTTATAAGGGCAAAGTGAAAACTATGACTAAAAATTTTACACATACTAATCCTGAATTATTTTAATTATTAAAAATGAATATTAAATAATTCATAATAAAATTGTAATCATTACAAAATTCAACTTTTAAAACATTTTACAATTAAAAATATTTAATGGATAATTTAATAAACATCGATAAATAATTGATATTTTTTATTATTCAGTAACAAAATTATTAACATTTATTATTAGATATATTAATAATATATTATGTAAATAAATATAATTTGGAATAATAATGAATTATAATGTTAAATATTATAATTATTATTAATTATAATAATATTTATTAATTGAATAATAATTATTAAAATTATAATAATTAATAAATAAATAAATAATAATTAATTAAATTAATATTAAAAGTTAACATAATTAATAAAATGATTAAATATGATGCAGTGTCAGGAATATTTATTGCACATTTTAATTATTATTTATTAATTATCTATAGTAATTTTGAAAACATTTATAAAAAAAATTTTCCATTTAACTTTCTTTAAATATGAATGTTACAAATAATAATATATTTATACTAAATAAATATAAATATTTATTAATCAATTGATAACTTAATGTTAATTATTATTATTATTTGAAACAATTATTATAATTATAATTATTATAATATTATTTAATTAAGTGAACACGGTAATAAATAAAGATAAACTGAATATTGAGTAAAGATTGATTCAAGCTTGAATCAAGATTAGATGTTCGAGCTTCACTCATAAAAATTGACCGAGTCTTGAATCGAGCATGGGACGAGCATTGGGTCCAATGTTGAACCAATATTGAACTAATATTGATTGACAGTGATGTAAAGACTGCTTCTACTGTGAGTTACCCACACTGAGCGTTCAAGACTCAATCAACCTTTAATCTATCGTCAGCATTGGTCTTTCGCGCCTGGGTATTTATTTGTTTTTTATTATTATTGAGGTCCATTTTTTATATTTTCTCTTACCTGTTTTTGTTCATATATAATTTATATGAACAAATTCTTATACACTTAACAGAAAAAAATCCACAAACGCCGGGGATTGAATGCCCTAACATTCGCAAACCGATAACCTAACCACCTAACCACGCTCGCGCACGCTACGATGACTGGCATTGTACTTAAGGACATTTTTCTTAGATTCAGTCATAATAACTACTCCGTTTAGTTGCAGTAACTAATTTTTTAAGCTCAAGGACTTACACTGAAAAAAATTAGGCTGACAAATTCAACTACCTTTGGGTAGTTAAGTGAAAAGTAGTAAAAACAACTACTTTTTTAGTTAGTCTAACCCGGTTTGCGTAGTTAATTTAACTATTTTATGTAGTTGATAAATAGTAGTTGATTCTACTAATATATGTAGTTAAATTTTAACAACAGGTAAGTTGTAGAATTGACTACAGTGCGGTACAGCGATAGTAAGAACAACTAAGATAATAGTTTACTCAACATTTCATAAGTAGTAAATTTAACAATTTTATAGTAATAAATAGAAAGTAGTAAAAGGGACTACTTTTGTAAGTAACGTAACACTTTCTTAACTAGTAAATTTTACTACTTTAATATAGTTAACACCAAATTGTTGAATTAAAGAATTTATACGGTTGAATTTGAAACAACACGTGACTTGCACAACTGACTATCGTAAAGTAGTAGAGGGAACTAATTTTTTTATTAGTCAAACCTTTTTCGTGTAATAGACTTTACAACTTTTATGTAGTTATAGTAGTTGATTTGACTACAACATTAGAGTAATAAAAATAAATGAATAATATTGTTGAAGCCTATCGAACCACTCTAAGTAGCAAAATCTACTACACAATGCAGTAGTTTTGGTGAGAAAATAATAGATAATTTTAACTTTTTGAACTTAAGTTTTACTACATTGAGTAGTAGATTGTACTACTTAAAGTAATTAGAAAGTATTGAACAGCATTTTTAAATAAAGCAAAGTTCAGAAATAAGAATTTAAAGAAGATAAAAGAACTAGTAAAAGTAGTAAATACTACTACATTACATTGTAAAATGAACTACAGTTGTCGGTTGATCTATGTCAAGAATGTCATCAGGTTTCATGCAGACCATCGTAGCGTGCGAGCGTGGTTAGGTGGTTAGGTTATCGGTTTGCGAATGTTAGGGTCGTGCGTTCAATGAAAATTATAAAGTATATGTGACCAATAGGAATGCTAGAGGAGATGAAAAAATGAATTTCAGTAATAATAATAATTAATAAATAATAATAAATAATTCTACTACTTTTAAGTAGTTGCTGACAAAAACAAAAAGATGTTAATTTTTACTTTATAAAACAGATCATTAACTACTTTTAATAGTTAATTCTACAACAGAAATGTCGTTAAAGCCTATCGAATCCCTACTAAAAATCCCTGTATAAGATCTTGTACAAGAAAATGCACACGTTCAGCAGCTGAACTTGTACAAGTTCTGGTAAGAACATGTACAATTTCTTGTACCAGGATTTGGAACAAGTTCTTGTATTAGAACTTGTACAAGAAAATGTACGAGTACTTGTACAAGAAAATAAACTTGTACAAGAAAATGTACAAGATCTTGTACAAGTTTAAGTACAAGTATTTGTACATGAACACGTTCATGTTCTTGCACAAGTATATTTATAAATAATTTTTTTTTTAGAAAATTGGATTAAGTAAATTAATAAATAATTTTTTTTTTTTAAATTGACATTTTAATAACTTATAAGCCTTAAGACTCTCCACTTTAGGCAAGCCAAAAACTATTGCGCAGCTCTAAAAGTTTATAAAAACTACTGCGCAGCCTTTAATGTTTTTAATTTTTACAACTTAAAAATAATGTTTAAAGAAAATATACAAGTACTTGCACATGAACCCGTACAAGATCTTGTACAAAATCTTGTACGGGTTCATGTGCAAGTTTATTTTCTTGTACAAGTACTCGTACATTTTCTTGTACAAGTTCTAATACAAGAACTTGTTCCAAATCCTGGTACAAGAAATTGTACATGTTCTTACCAGAACTTGTACAAGTTCAGCTGCTGAACGTGTGCATTTTCTTGTACAAGATCTTATACAGGGATTTTTAGTAGGGATTACTTTAGGTAGTAAAATCTACTACTTAAAGTAGTAGATTTAAAAACAAAATAATAGTTAATTTTACAACAAAAATGTCGTTAAAGCCTATCGAATTACTTTAAGTACTAAAATCTACTACCAAAATCTTAGGTGTTATAATTACTTTAAAGTTAGTCAAATAAACTACTAAATCACATTCAACCAACTACATTCTTAGTTGTCTTAACTGCTTTTATGATAGTTAGTACAACTATTTGAATTCAGTTGAGGACCTATTGAATTACGTAGAGTAGTTAAGAAGTAGTCAAATCTACTAGTTTTTTTTCAGTGTAGTTATAAAAAAAATTAAACTTACTATTTTCATATAGTAAAAATAACATAAAAATTGTTATTTTTATGACTTTTGTAGTTATAAAAATAAATGTTTCTTACCACTATAGAGATAAATTATCAAAAGCTAGTAAGAATTGGTTCTTTGAACTACATTAAACATAAAAATAACAAATTCCAGCGGTTGTTTTTACTCTTTGGAACAGTAAGTTTTAATTTATATTTTGCAAATAGCAAGAAATGGATATTTCTACTACAAAAATTCTGAAAATAACTATCTTTAACAGTACTTTTAACTACTGCACTATTGTTGAGTTATTCACAATCGTAACTGTAGTAGTAATTTTAACTACATAAAACCAACTATTCAATTTTAGTTCCACTAACTATGGAAGTTTAGTTAGAATGCTGCTGAATATGGTAGTTTTAACTACATTTTTTTAACTGCACATATGTGGATGTTTTTACCACTCACGTTTTTTCTCTGTAGAAAAAATGATCTTTTCAACTGCATAAATAGTAAAAATAACTATTTTCAACAATTGATTTTACTATATAAAAACAGTAAATTTCTTTCTTTCTCTGCAACTAGTAAGAAATAGTTGTTTTAACTACATAAATCATAAAAGTAACAACTTTCAGAGGTTGTATTTACTATATAAAAACAGTAAGTCTCTTTTTGTTTGCAACTGATACAAAATAGTTATTTTTGCTACCACAATAGTAAAATGAACTATTTTTAACAATAGTTTTTACTACTACACTATAGTTGAGCCATTTACAAGCATCTGTTAGTTATTTCAACTACGTAAAGTAGTTATTTAAACTTATAAGTAGTAAACTTATAAGTAGTTTAAACTTATAAGTAGTTATTTATTTTAAGTAGTTATTTAGTTATTTTTAAGTAGTTATTTTAACTACATAAAACCAACTACTTCATTTTGGTTCCACTAACTGAGGAAATATAGTTAAAATTCTGCTGAATATGGTAGTTTTAACTACTTTTTTTCTGACTACACAAATGTGGTTGTCACAATTAGTCACATTTTCATAGACCCCCTCCCCCCCTAAAAAGTGTGACGTAATTTATGGACGAAGCCTTATATCTAATCTGAATATTAGTATTGTGAAGAACACGTATTTTTTATGCCTAAAAATGATATTAGGAATCTCAAATTTTATGACATGGAACAAATGTTCTAAACTATCAACTTATTTGAATAAATTCAAATCTAATATATTATTTGAATAAACAATATTAAAAATTTTAGTCGTATATTTATATAATTCGTATTTTTGTAATAACTCGATGTAATAAGAATTTATAATTTAGCACAATTTAGAGTGAGAATTATTCACAAAATATTTATATTGTTTTCCCTGTATGAACTATACATTGACAAGCATAAAAAGGTAGTTGGATATTTTTAAAACACAATACGAATTTTATATTTTTATTTCATTTTTTTGCTTTAATCAAATTGTCTCAACATCACACATTATAGACATTCTTTTACCATTTCTTAATAAAAAAACATGTTTTAGTAAAAATTTTTATAGGTTAGGTTTTCAGGTGTCAAAAGAAAATCATATATTTATTATAAGTTTAACAAATACAGGGAAGTACTCTATTAAATTACACTTAATCAAAAAGATGTAATAAAATCATTTGCCATTGAGATATATAAGTCTAATAAATAAAAATATATGTTCCACGTGATGACGCGAAAAACATTCATAAAATACGGAAAATGAAAACTGAAAGAAACTGCAGGAAAGGAGTAATATATTTAAAATTCCCTTTGGAACGTAAGGATTCGCTTTTATTTGGATATTTGAAAATAAAATTAATACTTAATTATTAATAAAATGGTTTAAATCTTTTTTGTCACTGATTAACTTAAAACACAATGTACCTAATTCATATAAAAAAAGTTGTGATATTAACAAATCTCTAAATCAGAGATGTGAATTTATGGCGTTTTCTGTTATAAAGTTTGACAGAATCAAACACAACTTATCACAGTAATTGTGACTATAATGTTCAATTTAGATACACTTATATTTCATTGGATTTGAAATTAATAATATTTCAAGTTTAGAGATTAATTTTTTTCCGTGTAACAACTACATAAGTGAAAGAAACATTATAAATTTACCAGTGCAATTAAAAAACATACTAAATACACCTGACGGTTGTGAAAAAACAATTAAATTCCTAAAATCTTTAAACTTTATTAAAAACAATTTAACCATTTATAGAAAAAGCTAAACTGTTATTGTTATACCTATTTCAATTTTCCTGTATTTTACCATTGTAAAGATTATTGTAACATAATTATGTATAAATGTTAATATGAACAGTCGCTTATGACCCACGTTGTTAAAGCGACTTTAAATAAACATATTAAAAAAAAAAAAAATTTCTTCAAAATTATTTTCAAGATTCACAATTTAATTATTTTCTATAATTTTTAACTGAAATTCTTTGACAAATTAATTATTTTTAATATAATTTTTGAGAAAGTTCTGTGAGAACTCAATTATTTAAAGGTAGGAGAAATGAAATCTCACCAAAAATAATTTCGAAAACTAAATATTTTTAATTCAATTTTACAAAATTTAGATTATTTGAAACTATATTGAAAATTTTTTAATGAAAAAAAAAAATGAAAAAATGATTTAAAATTCAAATTTTCTTAAATTTCAATTTGAACCTTTTTAAAATTCAATTATTTTGTAAATATGGTAAATGTAACTCTTCCAAAATTCAATTATTTTTGAAACTTTTAAGCAAAATTATTTGTTAAATAATTTGTAAACATAATTTTATGGTACTCTCTCAAATTCGAAGATTAAAATTCAAAAATTTGAAAAAATTTTAATTTAAGTGCAATTGAATAAATAAGGAATTTAAAATTGAATCAAGAATTGAATCCTTATAAAATCTATTTTAAATTTAAATGAAAATAAAAAATCCAAGAAACGAAGAAAATATTTCAAATAGAAATTCAAGTAGCAATGTAAAAATTTGAAAGTTGTTTCTTTTACTCTGGAACAATTCTCTGATGGACATTTTTTTCCATCTCTAGGAATTTTATTATTTTCTTGGACAATTTTTTATTTCTATTTAATTTTCTATGATATTTCATTCATTATAAATTTTTCCTATTTCAATCATAAAATATTGAATATTAACAAAATATTTCACAATTAATTTTATTTAATAAATACACAATAAGGATTAGAAGAAAATGGAATATTCAATTCCCTTAAAATTTGATTTTCTTTAACTTTTTAATTTTTGAAATTTTATTTTAACCCAACCATCGACCATTTCTTTTTTAAAATTTTTTTATTAATATTTGAATTTAAATTAATTAACTTTGAAAATTTAAAATTAAAATCCATAAAATATTCAATTTCCTTCAAATTTGCTTTTAATTTAAAAAAAAATTAATTTTTTCTAGTTTCTAGAATTCTTTATTTGTTTTTGGATTAAGGGGACACCTAAGTGGAAAAAAAAACAAAAAAATCGATTTTTTTAAATTTGATTTTCTAAAAGTAGACTCAATTAGGAATAGAACAAGACTTTTTAAAACCTTTTCTGAAAAGTAGAGAAAATCTGATTACATGATTCTGAATACCATGAGTTTTTAGTATTTTTTCTTTTTTCGTGTCTCCTGTAAAAATGTTTTTTCCAATTTTTTAACTTTCGGTACACTTTTCTCTGAATCTACTAAACCGATTTGTAATTTTTTTTTACTTTGTTCAGTATGGTTCTAAGAATACGAATAAGAAGTTTAACATCATTTTGAGTTGTTCAAACGGAGATATGCAGTGCCGGTCCTAGCCCTCCTTGCGCCCTCAGGCAAATTGCCACAGGCGCTCCATGCATGGGCACGAATTTGAGAAAAATAAAGCAATTTGATAGATTATGCTATAAGTTATATTAGTCCAAAATTTACTCAATAGTTTATTACTTACATTTCACAACTTGACGAATCTTTTTAGAATAAATTTTAACGAATCATTATTGCTAATTCTTGGGATTTAGATGCCTTTATATTGATGATAAATCTCCTATTGAATTTCAAAATGATTTTGTTTTTTTAACCTTCTACGATTCTAAAGTTCTGAACGTTCAAATGAACGAAATTTATCTATTTCTTCTTCAATTTAAATTTTTGTTACAAATTTCCAGGCGCCCTCGGGCGGTGCCCGACCTAGCCCCCCCCCTAAGACCGGCACTGGAGATATGAGTCAATGAATCAGAGAAAATGGGATTTTTATTTTGCTTTGGGTATAAATATTCATAAAAAAGTTTCTAATGGAGATAACGTCGTATTACTTCTTATTCATATAATTGATTATATTTGTAATCGAATGAAAAAAGGGCGAACGCAATTGGAATAATAGTTTTCGAGAAAAGTGTACCGAAAGTTGACTCTTTTTGCATTGTTTTTAGGTGACTTGGGTGTCCCCTTAATATAAAACACAAATACAAATAAAAAATCCCAGAAAAAATTGAGGGCCTGGACGCGCCTCAATTAAATTTAGATACCTAGAAATTCGAATCAAATTTCAAAAATTAAAAAAAAAAACAAATTTCAAGGAAATTGAATATTTAATTTTTTTTCAAATCTCTATATGTATTTTATTAAATAATATTGTGGAATATTTTGTTAATATTAAATTAATATTTTATGAATGAAAGAGGAAACGTTTACTATGAATGAAATATCACAGAAAATTAAATATAAACAAGAAATTCTTAAAAAAAACTCAAATTCCTATTACAGATGGAAAAAATGTCCATCAATTTTAATTGTTCCATAGAGAAAAAGAAACAACTTTCCCCTCAAATTAGAGAGTTTGATTTGCTATTTGAAAAATGGTTGCCTTGTACGTTTATAATACTGTATATGTGTATAAATACACAATATTATAAAACCAGGTTTGAGGTGCGGAGGAAGGTGTGTGCTACTCATGGACGCAAATGGACGACGAGAAAAAAATTAGCGTCTTTGGAATGCGACACGCAGTAATACGAGAATCAAGTCCCTGAATGCCTTGCAGGCTGAATTGCAGAAGAAAAAAAATGAAGGAATGCAAAGCCACGGTGCCGCTCTTACGGTACCATCGAAATCATAAACATTTGCCTGCACACATTTATTAAAACACATGACCTCGACAATCGAAAAACCGTTTTTTTTCTCTTCATTCTTTCCAACAAATCCTACCATTTTTTTTCTGAAACATACAATGATCTACAGTTAAAACGGAATTTTTAATTTTATATATTATAAAATATTCAACGGGAATATTTTTAATTTATTCTAAAATCATTAATATTTCGAAAGTGTTCCACGAGAATATTCACAAAAATTGTTCTCAATAAAAATAAATTTAATTCAATTTTAAATGTCACTAAAATTTAGAAGATTCGAGTGAACAAAATTTTAATAGTTTTTTTAAATTCAAATTCCATTATTATAATTTTAATATTGTGTTACACAGATAATAAAAAACTATTTATAAAATTTTAAAATATTTAATTCAGATATATTACTTCCTCATAGAGGAAGTATTATAATACCAAAATTTTTCGAGTTCGATTTTTTGACATATTGCTTCCTCATGAGGAAGCTTTGCATTGGCGACGATTTTCAATTTTTCAAAAGAAGGTTATATGGACTCATTTTCATCTAGAACATATGTATATTCAATTATGAGCAAATGTCCAGATGTATGGGCGTGTGTGTATGTATGTGTATGTGTGTGTATGTCACAAAAATTGTGTACAAATTATCTCAGACAAATTTTGATGGATTGTCCTGAAATTTTGCAGGTTTATTGCAGTCATTAATACCTAAAATCTGACAAAAGGATTTTCAAAAATATGTACAAAATTTTTTTTTATACAATTTTTTTAAAATTTAGAAAAAAATTTTTTTGTATTTTTTGAAATAATTTTTTTATTTTTTAATATTTTTATTAATTATTTTCAAAATTACATTCCTGACAAGAAAACTTTGTATACGATTGACGTATACAAAGTATATATTTTATCAAAATTTATAAAATTAATAAATATTTTTCTATTTCACAAAAAATTCAAATTTTGTATTTTTTTCATAATTTATTTAATATTAATATTTTGAAATGATTATTCTATCATAAAAAAGAAGTAATTGGCAAATTAAAGTGTAAATTTCACTAAATATTTATATAACAACTTATAAATGATTTATATAATTTTAATTTTAACAATAATCTTCTGGACGAAAGAAATGTACCTTTTGTACTCATGTACCTTTTGTACATAGTTTTTCAAAAGTTTGCAAAACCGCAATTTTTATATATTGAGGAAGCTAAATGGTCACGAAATGAACAACTTGTCTTTATGTTATTTGACCTCAAGAGTTCAAAAATGGCATTCCGTATGTGTGTGTGTGTAAACATCACATTTTCATAAATATCTCAAAATCATCAAGAGCTTTTGGGTTGAATTTTTTTTTAAATTGTAGATCTCACCTGCGGACATAAAATGAGAGTACTTTCTGATAGATTAATAAAGTTTAAATAAATTTTTTTTGGAATTTTAATTTTGCAAAAAAAAATTTTTTGCCCATAACTTTAAAAAAATGTTAGGACACCTATAAATGTTTTTCTATAATTTTGTAGAGTTTTTTTATACGCATCTTTTGAGCCCTAATTGAACTTTTTTCGTCCATATTAACCGGAGTTATTAAACTTTTAAAAATCAGAAATTTTGGAAAATAAGACTTTTTTGAAAATTTTGTTGAAAAACGTAGAAGTAACATTAAAATTATCGTTATCAACTTGTAGAGCATTAAAAAACGCTTCGATTGACTTATTTTTGAACCTAATTCGATAATAAATTTATAAATTATTAGTATTTTAAAAACCAAAAATTGTGAAAAATGACATTTTCTCAACTTTTTTGTTTGAAAATTTTGGTTTAACTACAAGGAAAAAGTTTCGGCACGTCAGATGTACAGGTTGTGTCAAATTTTCTTCTACATTTATTTTGCACGCCATCTGTACACTGTAAAAAATTTATGGAGTTAACGGACTCGGGAATTAAATTTTTCGAGTTAAAAATCAACTCCAAAAGAGAGTTAATTTCTAACTCCCTTCATTCAACACCCGCGCGAGTTATTTTTTCCATGGGGAGTTAGCATTTGGGTGTTAAATTTTAACTCTCTTTATTTAACTCCCCTGGCATTAACTCTCCAATGGGTGCGACTTTTATAGAATCCCCTGGGGAGTTAACATTTAACTCCCTTTTTTTAAAGTGTGCCAGTTTGGCGTATCTGACGTGCATTATGTACGTCTGATATCTCGAAATGGCACCTCAGACCATATTTATAAAAAGTTATTCATATATTTCTATACTGTAAAAAAAGGGAGTTAAATGTTAACTCCCCAGGGGATTCTATAAAAGTCGCACCCATTGGAGAGTTAATGCCAGGGGAGTTAAATAAAGAGAGTTAAAATTTAACACCCAAATGCTAACTCCCCATGGAAAAAATAACTCGCGCGGGTGTTGAATGAAGGGAGTTAGAAATTAACTCTCTTTTGGAGTTGATTTTTAACTCGAAAAATTTCACTCCCAACTCCCGAGTCTGTTAACTCCCTAAATTTTTTACAGTGTATTATTTTTATCTCTATGAGGAAGTAAAGTGTTCATGAAATGAGCACCAAAATTATACAAAAATATATACTACTTAACAGCGGTTTTTTTATTTTTAATAATCTCGATTTTTTATTTGTAATTACAGTAGGTATGTAATTATTGCAAATATTTTTATCGGAAAAATATTTCGTTCAGTTGAACGTTCAATATTTTTTAAACTTAATTGAATTCTCAAAAATTTTTTTAAAAAATCTGTAAATGAAATTTGGAAAACGAAAATGAACAAAAAGTATAAATTCTAAGAGTTACCTAACTCTTAGAATTTTTTTTAAATCAGTTATATGTTCAGCATTTTCAATAACATATTTGCGATATTTTCAAAATCTACCAAAAATAATAATTAATTTTTAATTATATTAAATTAGGGGAGACTGGGGCTAACTGTTAAATTGTGCATAAATGATTTTTTAGACAATAAATCCGTGTATATATATATTTTTTTTTTTTTTTTTTCATTGACTCGGTACTTGACTTTTGGATACGACACAAAATACTAAAAACAGTCTAGTACTTTTGCATGAGAGTTTCAAAAGCAGTCAATGAAAATTTCTAGTACCTTGCTTGAGAATTTCATTGACTTTCAAAAAAACTGTAAAATAAAAAAAATAATTTCCACTTGTTTATAGAGTTTTTCTGAAATTCACTCATTCATTCACATATTTGGATAATTAATCACACTAACAAAGAACAATTATTGTATCACTTTTCGACGTTCGTCAACACTTATGAACTAACCTATAACACACACATATATTCGCGTATAACTTAAATATAAACACACACTTAACACTTAAAAGTACGTATCGAATTGTTCTTATATACCACATGGTGAAATTTTTCACGACTTCTGAGACATGCTATTTCACTGAAAACTGAGACTTACATAACATTCTGTTTTGTGAGAAACACAAAACAAAAAATATTTTTTTGAAAGTCAATTCTTGAAGACAAATATATATTAACACTATTTGTTTTTCATAAAATAATAGTATATTCACATCTGAAATTAACACAAACGGAAACAGACGATCAGCTGGCATTTACCTTGGGTAGAAACGCGCAACGCACACTGCGCATGCTCTACAGAATTTTCAAGCGCAGTCAACTAATCTGCCGTGTTTTCGAGAAACACAGTAACTGCAGATTGAAAGATTTCGAGAAAAACGCGAAAAACTGTTCGAATCTTTATTGCCTCCTCCCGCATAGCCTAATTGAAATTATAAAACGCCGTTTTTTACTTTTAATTCGTATGAATGTCCTCTTTTTAATTATGTAAAAATAAATGTTTTATTTGTTTAAACATTAAATAAATTATTAAAAATGTAGTTACCGGTATGCTGATTTGAGTCTTGTCGCACGAAATACCAAGTAACTGGCAGTTACTTGGTCTTTCGTGCGATGAGCGCTCGGATAAGACCCTTCGTCGCGCAGAGAACTTAGGTAACTGCAAGAGAATATAATGGGGAGTTCTAAAAAAAAGGTTTTTTTAATGTAATAATTTTAGAAAAAATGAATAATATAATATTATAAAAATAATAATAAAACTAAAAAATAAATAAAATAACAAGAAAAAACCCTGCGCAATATAATATAAAAATTTAAATATTTCTTGACACCGTATTTTAATAATTATTTACATAAATATACAACTTACCTATATTAAATTTTGTTATAATATATAAATGACTAATTATTTATTAATAATCAAAAACTATTAATTATTATTCTTTTTTAAATTAAAATTAAAATACACTGAAAATAATTTTTTTTTAAATCCAACTACTTTGGGTAGTAAAGTGAAAACTGAAAAGTAGTTTAAATACACTGAAAAAAATGTATTTGATTCAAATAACCGATTACTTGACTATTAACAATTAAATACCGTCAACAGGGGTAATTATGGAACAAAAAAACGCGATTTTTTGAGTTTCTTCTTTACTAAAAATCTAAAGTGTACAAAAAAATTTTATTTGCTATTCAAATATATTGTGAACATTCTTCTAAAGACTTCCTTTAAGTTTCATTTACAAAAAAAAAATTTTTGACGGAGTTATTTAAACATAAATATTGCTCCGTAATTGCCTCGCATTTGGGGCAATTATAGAACAAATTGTTATAATTAATTATAAAAGCAAGTATAAAAAATTTTCTTTGTCTGTATATATATTGGCCGAATATTGGCAACCAAGAGAAAAAAATTTTTTTAAATAAATTTTTTTTAATTAAATAATAATAATAAAAAATTAATGTTTATAATTTTTGTTTAATATATTTATTTGTTTAATTATTTATTTTTAATAATTCATGTAAATAATAAATAATTTATTATTTATAAATTATAATTATTTAAAAATGCAGCAGCTATTAGAAAATAGCATTCTGCAAAAAAATTCTATCATTGAAAAATCAATGATAGGCGAGAGAAATCCGCGTCTTTAAATAGATTCGCAGATGATAGACAAGAGATATCCGCGTCATTAAACGGATTCGCAGATATACTCTGGTCTCGCGACGAATCTCTCGATACTTATATACACTGGAGTCGCCGTGTCAGTTGCGAGAACGGTTACAGCGTCCCTCTTTCGGCGGAGATAAGAATTGTCACGTAAACTGCGGGTATAATAAGGCGGTCGGTAAAGCGATTTAGCAGTTTACGTGACAATTCTTATCTCCGCCGAAAGAGGGACGCTGTAACCGTTCTCGCAACTGACACGGCGACTCCAGTGTATATAAGTATCGAGAGATTCGTCGCGAGACCAGAGTATATCTGCGAATCCGTTTAATGACGCGGATATCTCTTGTCTATCATCTGCGAATCTATTTAAAGACGCGGATTTCTCTCGCCTATCATTGATTTCCCACACAGCACATGATATTTCCTGAATACTTCCTGAATATTTCACTGAAAGATTGAAATATTTCATTGCAAGATTCAGGAAATATTTCTGCAAACAGGAAAATGACCGCTTATGTAGGAATATTGACGCGAAAATTGAGAAAATATTTCATTGAAATATTCCTGCAATATTACACATAAAGATTCTGCAATATTGTGAAAATATTTCAAAAAATGGAAAAATTTGTTAAACACCTCAAATCAATAGGAATTTTCTGAAATATTTTAAAACCCATAGGATAAAGTAAGCCAAAAACTACTGCGCAACTCTACAGGCCATAGAAACTGAGTTCGACCAGTGCGCATCATTTCAGTTGAATATTTCCAAAATATTTCAATGAAATATTTTCTCAACTTTCGCGTCAATATTCCCACATAAGCGGACATTTTCCTGTTTGCAGAAATATTTCCTGAATCTTGCAATGAAATATTTCAATCTTTCAGTGAAATATTCAGGAAGTATTCAGGAAATATCATGTGCTGTGTGGGTTTTCAATGATAGAATTTTTTTGCAGAATGCTATTTTCTAATAGCTGCTGCATTTTTAAATTATTATAATTTATAAATAATAAATTATTTATTATTTACATGAATTATTAAAAATAAATAATTAAACAAATAAATATATTAAACAAAAAAATTATAAACATTAATTTTTTATTATTATTATTTAATTAAAAAAATTTTTTCTCTTGGTTGCCAATATTCGGTCAATATTGGACCAATATTAACAACCGATGCTTGGCGATCCCGTTACATCCCAAGCATCAGCCCATATTGGTCCAATATTGGGAGCCTTTATTGGACCGATGATCGGTCTCTTGGCTCCCAATATTGGACCGATATTGGACCGGTGAGAAATTTCACACTGGGAATAGTAAACTAAACGCGAATTTAATTCGAAGAAATTAGTAGATTTTTACACTTTTGTGAAATAACCTTTTCACTTTTTCGATGTTTAATAATTATTTTCTCGTTGCCAATGACAATAAAATTAAAAACATCTGAGTAACTTTGTAGGCAATATATTAAACTATTATTTACAACAAGAAACAAATTAAAATAATTTACCACAAAAATTTTACATAAAAAAGAATTACGCGTTCCATATTTACCTCTGATGTTCCATAATTACCCCTGTTGACGGTATTTAATTGAATCAAATAATATTTATTTGAGTCAATTAAATGGTATTTGCTTAAAATACAGCAATTATTGGTTTAAATACTATTGAATTTCCTCCAATAAATATTATTTGTTTCAAATAAATATTTATTTGATATAATAGTCAATTAATCGGTTATTTGAATCAAATAATTTTTTTTCAGTGTAATTACATGTTTACTTAGCACTGTTTGTATAGTTAATTTTACTATTTCTTTGTGTAGTTAAAAATTTAGCATTCAGTGAACTAAGAAATGTAGTAAAATTGCAAAAACAACTACAAAATCTGATAGCACAAACTACATTCTTTATTCTTTTAACTACTTTTCGATAGTTAATACAAGTTTTTGATTATTATTGGGGACTTATTGAACTAAGCAGAGTAGCTAAAAAGTAGTCAAATCTGCTATGAATTTTCTTCAATGTGAATTATATTTATTATTTTTAATAATTTTAAATTAATGAAAGTAAAATCAATCAAAATAATTGTAATTAATAATTAGAAATTATCAATTAATAATTGTAAATAAACTTATAAAATATCAATAATATAATATAATTTATAATAAGTGACTGAGTATTAATTAGAATAATGGAAAATTATTAATTATTTTAAATAAATTGCTCGTAACTTTTACGAGCTCTATATAAAATTCTGCAGTTACTTGGTCTTTCAAATTACTAGCGCCTCTTTTTGAGTCCTCTTCGCACGAAAAACTTAGGTAACTGAACTGCTTCGAGAGCGCCCTGCAGTTACTTGGTGTTTCGTGCGACGAGGGCTCGAAAAAGAACGCTACTATTTTGAAAGACCAAGTAACTGTGCAGTTACTTGGTGTTTGAAATCACGACCCTCAAAATACGTCACAATGCCCAAATATGGCATTAGGTAACTGACAGTTAACCCAGTTTCTCGAATTATGACTTGAAAATTTTTGCAGTTACTGGTAAAATAGCATAATTATTAAAAAATTATTATTAATTAAGTTAATAATTTTAAAAAATGCTTTGCATGAACGGGTGTATCTTTTTTTTACGATTCCAACGATATAAAAAACTCATTTTTCGATTTTTCTGCAGTTACTGTGTTTTTCCAAAACACGGCAGTAATCTTTCACGTACTTTATAAAACTGAACTTTTCGTTAAAATTTAAAAAACACTGTTGCCCATACTAGTACTAAAATAACTCTAGGACTTTTCTATATTTTCTAATAAAAAGTATATGATACAGCCTTGTACTTTGTGTTCTATCCAAAAGTCAAGCACTTTCAAGGAAGGATTCACGTACTTTTTTTTCCGTGTATATATTGTATTCTAGCCTACTAAAACTATACTTTCTGATAGGTGTCAAATAGTAGATAAGTTACAGTATATGCTTAAAGCAGGCAATTTAGTTAATAAAACATCTGTGTTTATTTAACAATAGCTTTAGAACAAATTATAGAGTTAATTGGCTTTAACAACAAATATACAAAATCTGACTACAAATATTTAGCAAATACCTTTAGGTACATCTTCAGGGGACCCAAATAGGCTAAAATACTTTTGGTGATGAGAATAAATCGAAAAAATAATATACTTAAAAGTTGAAATTTTCTTGTACATAAGAATTTACAAATGTAGGGTCAAAACACACTTCATATATTATGGACACCACAAAAATGAACAGAATGTTACATAACTTCGGACATTTATTAAGAGTGATAACACCCTTCTATAATCAAAATTGCAGTGCTCTAACTATTTCCGTTCGATAGATAATGAATTTTAACTGTTTTCACAGTTTAACATTTAGCTCTCCCCTACACTAAGTTTTTTAAATTAATCTTTTTAGAATTTATAAAATTTTGGAGAAAACGATCACTTTCAAAATTATTACTTAAAATTCATTAAAAATTCTTTAAAGAAATTCGAATGTTTTCGAAAAATTATATAACGATATTTTTAAAATGTTAGCATTTTAAAAATTCTAAGAATTAGTTCTTATAATTTTTTATCCTAATTTTTTAAAATTTCAATTATCACATAGAAAAGTAAATTAAAATTTTTAAAAGGCCTATTTCTTAGACTTATAATTAAAGTTTTGAGGAAATAACGTATTTTTTACATTTGTAATTAAAATTCTTCAAAAACTTTGTTAATAATAAGATTTATTAATAATAAGATAATCTTAATAAGATTTATTTTTCGAAAATTCTTTTGAATTCGATTATTTAGAAATTTTTCAATTCTCTATCATTGAAAAATCTACTATCTTTTAAAAATTATTAAAAAATATTTTCAAATAAATAATTTTTAGACGTTTTTCAAATTAATTTTTTAATAAAATCAAATTTTTAATATTTTTAGTTACATTTTTTCAATAATTCACTTTCATAACTTTTAAAAAAAATTGAAGAATTACAATTGCAATTTCTCTAGAAAATTGAATTTTTGTATTTAAATAATTTGAGTTCTTGAAAAACTTTCGGAAAATTATTAAAAATAATTGGTTTAGAGAAGAAGTTTAGTTACAAATTTTATAAATTAACAGGGCTCGGGTCGACTTTAATAATCAAAAAAAGTCGCTTTAGTCGCATAAATTCTTCGCTGAAATTCAATTATTTTCGAAAAATTATTTTAAATTCTCCTCACAATTTCAATTATCTTTATAAATATAAAAATTCTTCTGCAAAATTCAATTACTTTTAAACATTTTTAAAGAAATCTGTTCAACATTTCAATTATTTTTATAAATAATAAAATTCTTCTCTGAAATTTAATTATTTGTAAAAATAATAATAAAATTCTTGGCAAAATTTCAATCATCTTTATAAATAAAAAGATTCATCCTAGAAATTCTATTATTTTTAAATTTTTTTTTAAATTCCTCGTCAGAATTATATTTATCTTCATAAATAATAAAATTCATCCTGGAAATTTAATTATTTTCGAAAGTTCTGATAAAATTCTTTGCAAAATTCAATTATCTTCAAAAGTAAGAAAATTCTTCGCAAAAATTCATATTTTCGAAATTTTTTTAAAATTCTCCTCAAAATTTCAATTATCTTTGTAAATATCAAAATTATTCTGCAAAATTCAATTACTTACTAATGTTTTATAAATTTCTTCTCAATAATTCAATTACTTTCATAAAAAATAATTAAAAATTTTTTTTTATAAAGTCTTATAATATAAAATAATGATTTTATCACTCGGTCATCTTTAATTGTAATAAAACATGAAGACATTGATTGCTCCGAGTCGTAGACTCGGAGTGATCGATTTCTTCATGTTTTATAACAATTTTTTATAAGTTGTTTAATTTCAAAAAGGTTTGAATTTGAACTTTTGAAGAATTTTGTTTCCTATGGAAAAATAATAATTAAATATTTATTTAAAAAAGAAGTTATTGATGTTTTCGAAAAATTTGAAAGAAATTTGTAAATAAATGTAACAGATCATTTTTTTTTCTAAAACTTTTTCCTTTAATTTTCTAAAAATTTTAAAAGTTTCAGTTTCTAATTGACAAATAGAATTTAGAAACATTTTTTTTTTCATTAATTTTTAAAAAACTTTAAATTTTATTAAAGCAATTGTAATTAAGAAATAGAAATGATGCAAATTGTTTCCTTATGAAAATTGAGAATTTCCTACAAAAATATTAAGAAACGAGATAATATGTTATGTTTTTTTCCCTAAAGAGAAGAATGATTTTGTGAACAATATTGTTTACAAAAAAAGATTTCTGCCATTTACAATTTAAGTCGAAAAGTAATTGAAAAATTTAAAAAAAGTCGATTAGTCGTATTTTACTAAAAAAAAATCTTGAAAAAGTCGATTAGTCGCATTTTTTCACAAAAAAGTCGAAAAAAAGTCACATTTCCTTAGAAAAGTCGAAAAAAGTTGAAAAAGTCGCACAATCTGACCCCTGAATTAATTAAATTTTGGAAGAGTTAGTTTTAATTTTTCGAAATAATAAATAACAAGTATTTAGAAAATATTTATTTACCCAGGCGCGAAAGACCAATGCTGACGATAGATTAAAGGTTGATTGAGTCTTGAACGCTCAGTGTGGGTAACTCACAGTAGAAGCAGTCTTTACATCACTGTCAATCAATATTAGTTCAATATTGGTTCAACATTGGACCCAATGCTCGTCCCATGCTCGATTCAAGACTCGGTCAATCTTTATGAGTGAAGCTCGAACATCTAATCTTGATTCAAGCTTGAATCAATCTTTACTCAATATTCAGTTTATCTTTATTTATTACCGTGTTCACTTAATTAAATAATATTATAATAATTATAATTATAATAATTGTTTCAAATAATAATAATAATAATTAACATTAAGTTATCAATTGATAAATAAATATATTATTAATTGTAACATTCATATTTAAAGAAAGTTAAATGGAAAATTTTTTTTATAAATGTTTTCAAAATTATTATAGATAATTAATAAATAATAATTAAAATGTGCAATAAATATTCCTGACACTGCATCATATTTAATCATTTTATTAATTATGTTAACTTTTAATATTAATTTAATTAATTATTATTTATTTATTTATTAATTATTATAATTTTAATAATTATTATTCAATTAATAAATATTATTATAATTAATAATAATTATAATATTTAACATTATAATTCATTATTATTCCAAATTATATTTATTTACATAATATATTATTAATATATCTAATAATAAATGTTAATAATTTTGTTACTGAATAATAAAAAATATCAATTATTTATCGATGTTTATTAAATTATCCATTAAATATTTTTAATTGTAAAATGTTTTAAAAGTTGAATTTTGTAATGATTACAATTTTATTATGAATTATTTAATTTTCATTTTTAATAATTAAAATAATTCAGGATTAGTATGTGTAAAATTTTTAGTCATAGTTTTCACTTTGCCCTTATAAGTAACAAAGTATACGGCACTGGCATTAATATATTACATTAGCCCGAGGTCTCATCGAGACTCAGTGGCCGTGCGGATTAAGTGGTTGCGTCTAGGACTTCCGGAATGCGTCTGGGGCGGGGGGGACGTGAGTTCGATCCCACATGCGAGCGGATTTTTTCATTATAAGCGGTTACATAAAATAATAAAATTACTATTTAATCTGTATAATTAATAAGTGTTGTGAATAAAAACTTGTGAACTTGTTTGTAAATAATATTAAAAGTCTGTCAAAAATGAAGTTAAAAAATGTACAAATTATCACAAATTGTGTTTTTTTTGCTAAAATTATTTTTCAATATATTTATTGTTAGTCATATAATATTTATATGAAAATAATATAATTATTATAATAATAACTTATTGTCATTAAATATGTAAATACATATATATTAATAACAATACTGTTTATTATTAATAATAATAATTAATATATTCACGTTATATTGAATGAACGCGTGAGAAGCGTGTAAATTTGGGAACAGTGGAAGCAGTCTTGTTCAGTCCTGCTTTCGGCTTCCGCAGCATTGATTGAAGATTGAACGCCAGTCTTCAACAAAGACTGAGCGTCAGGTTTACATCGATGTTACTATTCCGGACTCAAGTAGCCTTGCTTTCGCTGTCCCACCAATCTTCAACCAATACTGACCAAGTCTCAATCAAGCTTCGTAAAGCCTGAACTCACTGTCAGCTCGCGCCTGGGTAGCTACACAAAATCATTGAAATATTTTGAATAAGTGAATTAAAAATTATTAAAACTCAGGAAAGTACAAAATTAAATTTTAGTGACCGTTCTAAATATAATAAGCTACTTTTTCGATTTTTTTTTGTATATTCTATAGAATAAATCAACTTGTTTTGTACCTTAAAATTTATCCGAGTCCTGATTTTAAATAAAAATCTACTATCTCGTGTGGAAAAAGCTCCCATCAAGCCCACACGACGTGAGGGCCCCGGCGGGAGCCGACGAGGGCTGATCCATGTGGGCAAATCCATGAGGGCCACGCCGAGGGCCCGCATGGATTGCCACATCATTGACTTGCAAAAATTTTTAAGTCCGAACCTCAAATAATTTTTTATTACTTCAAAATTAATGTTTAGAATGATTATAAACAATGAAAAACACATATTTCACATAAAATTATTTACATTTTTTTTAAAATATTGAACTCACATGGGGGCAAATCCTTGAGGGCCCACACGAGGGGCCCGCATGGATCGCCCACATCATTCACTAGCAAAAATTTCTAAGTCCAAACAAAAAATATTTTTTTACATAATAAAAATTAATGTTTATAATGATTATAAACAATGAAAAACAGATATTTAACATCAAATTATTTACACTTTTTTGAAAATATCGAACTCACATGAGGGCAAATCCTTGAGGGCCCACGCGAGGGGCCCGCATGTATCGCCCACATCATTGACTTGCAAAAATTTCTAAGTCCAAACAAAAAATTTTTTTTAACAAAAAAAATTAATGATTATAATGATTTTAAACAATGAAAAACACGTTTTTGTTATGGTGTATTTGGGTCAACAATGTTTTATTGAATCTTCAAAAGCAAGTCAGCTAGTGACCTACAATAAAGAAATAAATTTCAAGTAGGTCCCTAGCACAGTGGTAAAGCGGTTGTCTGATAGTCCGTAGGTCGTAAGTTCTATTCCCGAGTGCGTCAGATTTTTTTTTTTTTGTCACGATTTAATTAAAAAAAGTAAAAATCGTTAAATAACAATGTTATTTATTAATAGTTGAACTTGATTATTATTAATAAATAATGAATTTATTAACTTAATTTTGAAAAATAAAGTCGAGGGTAAGTCGAGGGCAAAGATGAGCGCAAACGCGAGGGCCACGCCGGGGGCCGACGAGGGCGCCCTCATGCTGATTCTACACTTACACAGCGCTCCGCTTTTCCGTGGCGCTTTGCGTGAGATAGAAAAAGACAGAGACTATCTCTATCTTTTTCTGTCTCACGCGAAGCGCCACGGAAAAGCGGAGCGACTGGGTAAGTGTGGAATCAGCATCATCGATCAGCATGTCGTTTCCATGAGGGGCCTCGCCTGGATCACCCACGTGGGCCCCTCATGGATGTGGGCGATCCATGCGGGCCCCCGGCGTGGGCCAACGCCACTTTTCCACACGGGATGTCACTGAAGAAAAAATTATAATCATAGAATTCTATAATAATTTTCAACAAAGGAAAAAAGAAAAAATTTCGCGAATAACTGAAAATTATGGGAAAATAGAAATACCTTGAGATATGTAATTGCCTCTAATAATGCACTTTGCGAATTTTTTTTTATTTATATATTTCTTCGTTGGTCTCTATGGTTATATGAGAGTATATTCATGGTACATAATTTTCAAAAGTATAATTTTTGTTTAATATTGGTTTAAATAAAAATCTATTTTCTCCTCTCAGCAGTGATGGGACATCATCAAAATGTGTATCTTATCGAAAATTAGGGTCATTTGTGTTGCATCCTCGATTCAAGAAATGCACGCATAATGTAAACCCATATACATGCCACATAACTCGAAATAATGCAAAAAGAGACACATTTATAAATGTGAAAGCAATCGGTGAAATGCTACTTTTTGTCCTTTCTTAAAAAAGACATGGAGTGGAAAGGTCGAATGTATCGAAAAGTATCGAAGTAAAGAATGGGCAACAAGAATGTAAAATCTTAATAGAAGGGTGTTTTTAAAATTGTTTGTACATGTGAAGGTGGCGCTGCAGTCGTATGTTATTTAAAAAGAGCGCGAATATATACATTTTATTTTTGTTAAGAGAAAGTACTCATAATAAATCTTATTTTGCATTGTCAAAAAAAATGTCAACATTTCAAATATAAATAAGCAAATTATTAACTGAAAAAATTTGAATATTATTATTAATGAAATTCGGAGGAGGAGGAGGAGGAGCTACACTGAAAAAAAAAGTATTGAACCAAGAAAATTTTTCTTGGTTGAAGCAAATCGTGGGATTGAATACGGCCAAGACTATTAAAGTATTGATTCAAGAAAACGATTTTCTTGACATAGGATATTTGGGAGAAGAACATATATTCTTGATCCAAGAAAATATGGAATTCGACCAAGAAGTTAGTCTTCTTATACGAAGTATGAAATGTATTAAATGAATAAAATATTTTCTTGTTCTAAGAATATATATAGTTAATTGAATTATTTTATTTGATTCATTCAATTTTTTGTAACGTTCGTTCAAGTAATTCAAGATTTAAATGAAGAAAACATTTATTTTGTGAGAAGAACAGATATTCTTGATCCAAGAAAATATGGAATTCGACCAAGAAGTTAATCGACTCGTACGAAATATAAAATGTATTAAATGAATAAAATATTTTCTTGTTCTAAGAATATATATAGTTAATTGAATTATTTTATTTGATTCATTCAATTTTTTGTAACATTCGTTCAAGTAATTCAAGATTTAAATGAAGAAAACATTTATTTTTTGAGAGAACGCAGATATTCTTGATCCAAGAAAATATGGAATTCGATCAAGAAATTAAGTAGCATGTAAGAAATGCAGAATATATTAATTCAAAATCATTTATGTATCAAATCAAGAAAGTATGTTCTCTGTCCGAGAAAATATTTTCTTGATTTGAGAAAATTTATAGATTTCAATCAAAAAATACTTTCTCAATATAAGTAAATTATTTACTTAAATTACCCCCCCCCCCTTACCCCCAACTCGGGTTGCACGCACCAGAAGCCGTCACGCTACCACTATGCCATCCTAGCCTCAATGGACAGTTTTCAAAAACTGATATTTAAGTTGCATATACATTTGAAGAAAAATATTTTCTTGGTTCAAGATCACCGGCATTGTGTTAAGTAAAAAAAAGTTTCAAAGCAAATAAATAAAATGATTCGATTCAAGAAACATGAATTCTCCAGACAATACTTTATTATTTCGCTTAAGAACATGATATTCTAGATTCAATACTTTTTGGTACTTCGGAAAAGTAAAATATTTGGTTGAAATAATTACATATTGAGTTCTGCCAAATACTAAATTGCTTAATTCAAGAATTCTGTTCAATGCTAATAATTACTTGACACAAGAAAATGAATTTCTTTCTTCAAATGAATATGGGATTAATTGAATATAATTTTTAATCAACTTGAAACAAATATTTACTTATATTAACCTTCGTATTTTCTTGAATCAGGATTATATGAGCGTTGAATTAAGTAAAAACTTTTTTAAAGGAAACAAAAGAATGATTTAATTCAAGATCTTACACTTAATTGAATTGAATAAATAAAATATTTCATTCCAGAAAATATAACATTCTCGCAAGAAATTAATGATTTTGAAACATGAGAATATAGAAATGCTTCAAGTAAAAGAAATGCTTAGATTAATTAATATATTTTTCTGAAACAAAATAATTTTTAATAGAGTTGAAACAATTATTAACTTGTATTAATCTTCCCATTTTCTTGGCTCAAGACTATGGGTGTTGGATGAAATAAATAGTTGCTTTAAAGGAAATAAAAAAATGATTTGACTCAAGATACCAAATGACTCAAGGTAAATTACTTGACTTGAGAACATGATATTCTTGATTCAATACTTTTTCGAGACTTGGCGCATGTAAAACAGTTCGTTTGAAACAGTAAGATATTTACTTATGTCAAACCCATATTTTCTTATTTCAATAACTTTGATCAATGCTCAAAATTACTTGACACAAGAAAATAAATTTCTTCCAATAAGAAAATATGGGTTTGTTTCAAATAAATCAGGTCAAGAAAATGCATTTACTTGATTCAATGAACTTTTTTTTTCAGTGTAGTTACATTAAAAAAATCACGGGAAATGCAATTTCATTTTCGAAACAGTAAAAAATTCATATAAATATCATTTATTTGTAACGTTACAAAATTATACATTTCATTCATTTATTTTACTTGTATTTTTAACATTTTTACAAAATGTTTCAAAAATATTGTAAATATTTTATTAGAATGGCAAATATTTTACTAAAATATTGTAAATGTTTTACAAATATTTAAACAAAATATTGCAAATATTTTGTGAAAAATATCATTCTTGAAAATACAGTCGGGTTCTCATACTGTTAGATTCAAATTCAGAAGTGTTAGATGACGTCACGTTACGTCACCAATTTTCAGGGCTGTATTTTTAAGCCTAAGGAAAAGGGTGCATATACTTCTAGGCCAAACTTGAGGTGTATATATTTACGTTCCTGAAAGGTGCGCAGTGGCATAGTTTGAGCACATAACAGTGCTGAGTCTGGAGGAGTGGGAAATTTCTGGAAACGTAACAGTACACGGAAAAAACTGCATGGTTGGGACAACCATATATATTGAAAAATACGGGATATCCATACTTAAGGTTATCACACCCATTTCTATAGATGTGTCAACTAAAGAAATGGATGTGGTATCTATCAAAATGGATGTGGTATCAATAGAAATGGATGTGATAATCTTAAATATGGATATCCCGTATTTTTCAATATATATGGTTGACCCAACCATGCAGTTTTTTCCGTGTATGGGGACCTGACTGTACTAAAAATATCTTAATTAAATATTGTAAATTTTTGTTTGAAATATTTTTACAAATTTCAACAATAATGTTGACTCTTATTTGGAAATATTTGTATTTAAATAATGGATTTAATACTCAATATATTGCTTTAAAAATATGGGACGCATGATTAAACTCTAGAAATCATTAGTTAGAATTTTTAAATGATTGAATTTCATTTATTAGAATTTTCTTTTAGCAGAATTTCTGTTTTCTCGAATTTTTGTTTAATCGATTTTAAATTAACCCGAATATTTACATTATCAGAATTCAAATACTCGAATTTTTATTTTTGAGAATTATAATTTAACACAATTTCCATTAATGGTACTTTCTATTAAAATAAATTCTTATTTAAACGAATTTTTATTTACAAGAACTCTTATTTTACATAATTTCTACTTAGTCTAATTTCAAATATTTATTTTTGTTATGAAAATATTTTCTTTTCCATAAGAAAAAAATTTTGCAATAAAAATTTGTTTGTTATTAAATTAATTTAATTTACTTTTACTTGTAGAGTAGATAATTACTTGATATTTAAAAAAAATTGCATAAACAATTCGCAAATTTTTTTTCAAGAACAATTCAGAGAAATTTGATGACAGGAAGTGATTCGAGGAAAGTGTATTTATAAAGGGACGCAATGTGACTATTTTTCCTGTACAGTTTACTTATGCTCTTTAAAGGAAGCCTATTGTTGAAAGTTTCATATCAAATATACATGCCACAACGACATTTGATTTACATGCGAAGGTACACTATTGTATAAATGTTAACTATGTGCTTTATGCTATCGACATATATAGATCCGTTTAATTTTCAAAAAAAATTATAATTGTAAATTTCTTTATAATGTCACCAAAGAAATAATACTGACAAAAAAACTTGAAAAAGGATTAAAGATTAAAACTGACATTTAATTATTTATGATTTACAGTTAAACAAATTCCAAATTTAACCGTAAATTCGAAATAAATATTAAGAAATTAAATTTATTTATATATATTAAAAATTCATTTTTTGAACTAAAATTTTGTAAATCAATAATATTGCCAAAATGTTTTAAACATAAAACGTAATACAGATATAGTAATTTTTAATTAAAAATAAAATCAATTTTAATTAAATCAATTTAAAATTTTTGACTAAATTAATTCGAATAAAACTGCATTTAAAAAAATTTTAATGCTAAAAAAAGAATATTATACGCATCGAATTACTTTATAATTTTTAATAGAAAATTTAATTTAGAAAAAAATGATAACATTTTTCATACACCAATAATTGTTTTCGTTCTATTATTTATATGTTGAGTAAATACGGAAATTATTCCTATAAACAGTTTTGATTGAATGCTGATCGAATTAATGCGATTAAATTGACTCTACTGTCGGATCACAATTGATAAAATATATCTATATTTTTCGCTTTTTTACTACAATAGCAATCAATTTAAATGTATATTTTCTTCATCAAATCGACGCACAAAATGTTTCTTTAAAAATTGGAATAATAACAATAATATAATAAAAATAATAGAATTATTTTTTTATAAAAAATTAAAAAGAAAACTACAGGTAATGAAAATTTTCTGCCATTTTTTTTTTTTGCTTCACTCTCTACTTTTAATTACGTTTACGATCAAAAGTCGCTTCTAATATGTGTTTCTTTATAGCAACAAGTGCAATTAAGAAATATCTTATCTTTATGATAACAACACGTTATTTGAAATTTGCTGTATTTATTCCGCGACTAGTCGCAAATTATATTTTTGTAGATATAACTTTTCTTTTTGAAAATTTTAGAATTTATGTATGTTGTCAAAGTAAATAAAAAAAGGATCTTTGCTATTAGATTTAAAAGTGAAAAAAACAAAACTGCTAATATCATTTTTTTAACGATAAACATCTAATCAACTTGATGAAGTAATTTCCTGCTACTACTCCACTATCTCTAGACTTTTTAAGCAGTCTTCAAAAGATAAAATAGTTTTTCAGTAGTTTAAAATTTCTATAAACGATAAATTAAAGATAGAGGAGAACGGGGCGAGGCAGCCAAGACGGCACATTTTGGTTTGCGAGGCAGTTATTTAAATAGGTTTTTTCAATTTTAATATCGCGTTAGAGAGCTTGTTTTATTGGCTAAAAAATCGCCATAAAACATTTTGACGTAGGTTGCACTTAAAAATTTCTACAACCCTTTTCCCAAAGGACCACATTTTGGCATATTTGAAAAAACGTGGGGTGAGGTGACCAACTATTTTAATAGTTAAAAAAACACAACTTAAAGTTAAAATTAGTGAAACATAACAAGGTAGTTGTCCTTAACTTACTTTTATTTTGTTAGTAAACTTCAAAAATTTACATTAGAATAATATTATAATAATAACATTAATTAAATTAAATTTAACATTTTAAGGAAATATAAATTTGTTATTCTTAAAAAATGGTTTATAAAATTCAATGTTAAGTTTAAAATGTATTGGAGTACGAAAAAAAGAGAAAACATTTAGATGAACCAATAAAATCAACACAAAAAGACGAAATATTTAGTGTTGGCTGCCTAACCCCACGAGTACTTTTTTAAGAAAACATCCACAAAACCCGTAATATTAAAAATATCGCAATTTCATTAATACCATCGTCTTCAGCACTAAATTCTGCATTAAAAATCACTTTACAAGAATTTTATTCATGTAACTCTATTAACTAAAATCACCAAAATAACTCTTAGAAAGGTTACATCCAAAAATCTGTTTTCACAAATGATACTGTCACTACTAAACTGCTGCAGCAATAATGCCCATCTGTTAGCAACTAAAGTAAAGGAGCATTTAAACCTCTGCAGAAGATCGTTCACACCTCACTTTTCTCGTTGAAAAATGAGGGAAGATTTAAATATCTATTAAAATTCAAATCTTCCCTCATTTTTCAACGGGAAAAGTGAGGTGTGAACGATCTTCTGCCTGCGCAGGCAGGCAGTCTGCAGAAGTCTGAATGCTCCTTAAACTACCACAAGCAGTCTACATTATCAATAGCGCACGATTTGAAAAAATTATGCAGAAATAAGAAGCAATTGGCTGCCTCGCCCCGTTCTCCTCTACATTCAGCAATTTCTTGGTGTTATGAATAATGCCCTATATTTGTTAATTATTTTAAGATGATGAAAAAAATCGATCACTCCGAGTCAGGATCCAAATCAATCCTGACTCGGAGTGATCGATTTTTTTCATCATCTTAAAATTTTATCGACCGAGTGATAGCATCATTACTATATATATATTTATTAATTATTATTATTATTATTGCAAAATATTATTTTTAAAAATCACAATTTAGAAGAAAAAAAACATTTTTTCAGCTAAAATTCTAATAAATTTTTGTTTAAAAATGTTTCATACGTTCTTGAACAATAATTTAAAAAAGAAAAAATTTGTAAACAATAATTTTTTATTGTTTTCGCTGCGAAAAATATTTTGTTTTTTAATTGTTGATCATAAACGTTGTGAACTTCACTGGTGTCAAAAATCACACTTTTCTTATAATAAAGTAAAAATAATATCTAATTTACAGAATTAATTTTACACAAATAATAATTAATTATCACACAATATAATTAACAATCTGTATTTATTTTTGTCATTAATTTTTAAATTTGCAATGTATTTTAAAGAATAAAATTATTTGATTAAAAACTTTATTTTTTCATTTACTCCGCTTCATTTTAGAAGTAGTTTAACACACCATTTTTTTATTGACATTATTAAAATGATTTTCTTTTCTAAGAAACTGAAAATTTCACACTTGTTGAAGTTAGTTCAAAAATATTGAAAATATTTTTTTTCAATAACCTTTATTTCATCTCCTTTTATCCTTTTAATACTATTCACTTCTTTTCCTTTCTATCCCTATTTAAATCTCAGTTCATGCTTGTCTCTTTTTATCCCTTCGGTTCTATCAGAGTCTAGCTCAAAAAAAAATCCTATTACAATTTTTTTTAAAATAAATAGTTATCAATCCAATTTTTTTATTTTCCTTTATCTTTTTTAACCCTCCTGCGTACCGTGACGAGTATGCTCGTCCAAACTAAGTTGTTACCAAATGCGCGAGGACGAGTATACTCGTCCAAATATTTTTTCTCATAACTTTTAAACAAATTAACTTTAACACACGAGACAAAGTGCAACTTACAGTGTAAGGTTCATAGTTAATGATACATACATAATAAAGTCTCCAATTAAAGTATTTGTTAATAAACAAAGTATTAAATATTTGTTATAAACACTAGAGGATAGGTCACAAAATAAAAGTTGCAAATACATACTTCTCTTAAAAAAATTGTTTGATTTTAATGAAACTTAGTATCTCAAGGGTTTTTGGAGTTGCTGATTAAGAATCTGAAGCCAGATTAAAAAAATACAAAATGGCGGATCCAATATGGCGGATGAGTTTTTAAAAAATTCATCCAAATTTCTTGAAAATTTATAATCGGGGGTTTTTGAGGTCGCTGATTACGAATATAAGGTCAAATTAGAGAAATTCAAAATGGCAGATCCAATATGGCGGATGAAATTTTCAAAAATTTATCCAAATTTCTTGAAAATTTATAATCAGGGGTTTTTGAGGTCGCTGATTACGAATCTAAGGTCATATTTAAAAATTTCAAAATGGAGGATCCAATATGGCGGAAGAATTTTAAAAAAATTGTTTGATTTTAATGAAACTTGGTATCTAGGGGTTTTTGGGGTCGCTGATTAAGAATCTAAGGTCATATTTAAAAAATCCAAATAGCGGATCCAATATGGCAGATGAGTTTTTCAAAAATTTATCCAAATTTTTTGAAAATTTATAATCGGGGGTTTGTGAGGTCGCTGATTACGAATCTAAGGTCAGATTAACTCTTTGCCGTACATTAGTTTTCCCCACCTCAGAAACAAGCAGCAGTTTGACAGTTGAATAACGTGGACAATATCAGGGCCGAATGTTAGTTTGATTTTGAGGTTGTGTTTACATAGGATATTTATGTTTGATAAAAGTCTTTAACAATCAAATTTACCATTTTTAAATTGTAATAAATTGCAAATATACATTTGCACTTTACACAAAAAATCGTATTTTTAGTGATCAATTAGTATAATTAAATATAATTTATTGTAAAATATAAATGGGTTCCAATTTTAAGAAGGTACGATCCTGCAAGTTTAGACACTTACATACTCACACATAACTAACCTATCAACACAAGCATAAACGCCTCTTCTCATTGGCTGTTCCCCCAAAAAGGACTCTAGACGACATTTCGTAACATATCAACGGCAAAGGGTTAAAAAAATTAAAAATGGCGGATCCAATATGGTGGATGAATTTTAAAAAAATTGTTTGAATTTAATATAACCCCGTGTAGAAATTTAACCATGGCCCAAATAGGGGCCAGATCTTGTTATCATTGTGTAGGCCATATCGTGGCATGAAACACCTTTCCAGATCGGGCCCAAGTCTGGCCAGACTTGGGCTGGGAAGGTGTTTCATGCCACGATATGGCCTAGATATGGCAATTTCTACACGGGACTTGGTATCTAGAGGTTTTCATGGTCGCTGATTACAAATCTGAGGTCAGATTTTCAATACTCAAAATGGCAATATAAGAATATTTTATAAATTTAAAAATTCTTTAATTGTTTAAACAAATAATTGTTGTTATGTACTAACTTTTGTAATGATTGGGTTTTTATTTGCTGGGAATTCGCTCGCCGGATGGAGTCCGGGTTCCCTTAAATATTAATTAAATAAATAATTAACTATAGTTAATGGCGTGAAGCGCCATCTAAGAATTGATTTGCTGTAATTTCGAGGAGAGGTGTAGTCAATAATGAGACAATTAATTAAACCTTCGTAAGATAAATATATTGTAACAAAATAAAGAATAAAAGGTTTAAAACAAAATTAACAAAGTAAAATGAAATAAGAATAAAATAAATGAAAAATAACAAAATAGTAACGTAGCCTAATATAAAGAATATAAAACAAAAGAACTAAAATATAAAATAATAATCGTTGTAAAAGAATAACAATAATAAGAAAATAATAATAACAAATGTCTCGCCTCGTGTCGCTTTACCCCGAAGTGACTTCCCCCTGACTTGCAGGTTTTACACCCAAGTTCTCTCGCCTGAAAATAAAATAAAATAAAAGAAACCATTGCTTAGCTAAGCTCAAGATATTGAATTTCCCTACGCGGAACTAATCTAGAATTCGCCCCATTGCCCAACGTGACAAACGCGACTAGTACGTGCACTCTGAGGGAGTGGCCTGACTGGTAACCGAGTGACCAACTCCAATGTCGGTACGCTGCCGACATTCTTGCTTGACGCGCAGGGGTTGCGAAAGGAAACTCAACGGACGACTTCTTATCCAGGGTGCTCCCTGAGGGAAGAAATCGTCTCCGTCGCTTAGCCTCAGGTGTAATATGAGCTCCTATATACACCTGGGGGCAGAGTTTCAGGTTGCAGGTGTCACCCTCTACCACGAGGTCCTCTCGTGAGAGCTCCCGCAGGGAGGTCCAAGTAGTAGAGTGCATTGGTCTCCGCATCTTCTCGTGAGAGAACCGCAGGGAAGTCGCAGAGACCAGGTCGAGAGAATGAAGGTGTTCACCTTAGCATGGGTGCTTCCATAACCAGGTGTACTTAACCTTTCTCATCGATAGCTTCACCAAGAGCCCCTTGAGTGAAGGTATCAATGTATCAGGAGGAGTGAGTTCGAAGCTCCTTGCCCGAAGTGCTCCTCGAGGCGTCGAGCCGCGAACTGAAAATTGAGAATCGTGCAACGAGAGATATAGAAAGACGGCTGCCGAGAGAGCGGTGACGGTGCGGGAAGGGGAGTCAGCGACGCAAGGCTTGTGCGCGTACGTGTCTCTCCTTCACGCTGCCGAGTGCACTGGTACCGCTGCATTTTATATGCGCGTACGCTATCGTTACACTTTTTACAAAAAATATCTAAAAACATGCAGCTTTTTCTAATTTTGCAATTAACTAAGCTGAGTAATATTACATTTAGATTTTTCATAAATTTAACGATTCTTTAATTGTTTAAACAAATAATGTTGTTATTTACTAACTTTTTACAAAAACATCTAGAAACATGCAATTTTTTTCTAATTTTACAATTAACTAAGCTGAGTAATATTACTTGAAGATTCTTCATAAATTGAACGATTCTTTAATTGTTTAAACAAATAATGTTGTTATTTACTAACTTTTTACAAAAAACATCTAAAAGCATGCAATTTCTTCTAATTTTGCAATTAACTAAGTTGAATAAAATACCTCCAATTTTGCAATTAACAAACATGAAACTTACAATAATACTGATCTTGTTAACTTTTAAAATTTGGAAAAAGCATGTTTCTAAGTCTTTTGTGCAAAGAGTTAATCAACATCTATAATTATTTGTTTAAATATGTGTTAAATTGTTAAATTTATAAAACATCATTATGTAGTACTACTCAACTTAGGAAGTCTAAAAAATGCACATTGTTTCATATAACAGAGACGTAGTTTATAAAGGACTTGTAAAATACCAACATATCTATAACAAATCTAAAATATTTTTAAAACTGGCGGCCATATTGGCTCTGATCTTCTGTATTTTTAAAATCTGATCTCAGCTTCGTAATAAGTGACCTCAAAAAACCCCAGACACCAAGTTTCATTAAAATTTTTTAATAAAACCAAACAATTTTTTAAAAATTTGTCCGCCATATTGGATCCACCATTTTGAATTTTTATAATTTGACCTTAAATTCGTAATCAGCGACCTCAAAAAACCCCGATTATAAATTTTCAAGAAATTTGGATGATTTTTTTAAAAACTCATCCGCCATATTGGATCCGCCATTTTGAATTTTTTAAATCTGACCTCAGATTCGTAATCAGCGACTCCAAAACCTCTAGATACCAAGTTTCATTACAATCAAACAATTTTTTAAAAATTCATCCGCCATATTGGATCCGCCATTTTGAATTTTTTAAATCTGACCTCAGATTCGTAATCAGCGACCCCAAAAACCCCTAGGTACTAGTACTACTAGGTACCAATTTGTAGAAAAATCCAACAGCGTGAAAAATTTGTGCATTTGGAAACAATTTTATGGGTGAAAATAGGTACGCAGGAGGGTTAATAACCTTTATTATATCCCATTGAATCCTTTTTCAATCCCCAAAGTGATTGTTAACTTTTTCTACCCTTTTTAATGTCACTTCATACTTATCCAGTTTTATATCTCCCTGCTGGAGGTAAAGGGATAGAAATCCTATCTCCTTGAATATTTGTTTATCTCTGAGATGTAAAGAGATAAAGTTTATCTCTTTTAATCTATCCCCATTTTTATTACTACTATCGCTTTCTATCTTCTCTTCTTTTCAATCTTTTTGAATAACATTTTTCTTATCTTCATCAATACTTTTCCTATCTACTTTCTTCCTTTTCTATCGCTACTTTAATCTAAGAAAACACTGATCTCTGGTTATGACCTTCCTTTATCCCAGACTTTTCCTTTTTTTATCTCTTCAATCTCTTTTTATCTCATCTTTTTTCTCAACCTCTTCTAATAACCCTTATTTTATCTCTTTTAATCCTACTACTAGAGGAGAGTAGGGTAAATTCGGTTGTCGGGTAAGTCCGTTTTTCTTAATAACTTTTACAAAAATAATTTTTTTTGTAAAATTCTTTTTAAGAATGTTTTATTATAAAGTAGCTATGCTTTATACAAAATTTCGTATTAATTGGTTTGTTATTAACGAAAATATTTAACAATTATGAAAATGATGGTTCCAATCGATAACACAAGCCTGCAAAAAAATAAAAATTTCCGTTGCCTGAGATCGAGAAGTCATTTCCCGATGTATTTGGTGCGCTGAATCGGAATCTGGCAACGGAAACCTTCCATCACGTCAGGAATTTGAGAAAAGTGGGGGTCAATTCCTAAAAATCATGTTTTTCGCTGTTTTTGTAAATTTCTATCGTGTAAATCCGACGTGCTTGAGACTTGTCATAGGAGTCTAATTAAAGCCTGAACCCTGTACTTTAAGAAAATAAAGCGATATTGCTGACAACTACAGTAGAATCCGTTTATAATGACTCCGCTTACATTGACGAACCGCTTAAAGTGACATTATTTTGATGAAAAGTTTGGTCTCGTAACAATTTCAATGTTATTAAGTCTGCTTATAATGACATTGCTTATAGTGACATACCGCTTATATTGAAGTTTATATTGAAATATTTTAGTTAGTCACACTGCTTATAATGACGAAGCCATAATTACTTATTTGTTTTCAGATTCATTTTATTATGAAAATACTTTAGTCTTACTTTATTGACAATGCAAGAAACTCAGTTTAAACCCACAGTAGCGATTAAGTTGTACATATGATCAGTAATCTTTCGTTAGTCTTACAGAAAAATGCCTCATCATCGCGAAGCTTTCAAAATTTAGGCTCTTGATCTTAAAAGAACACTTTTACCATTTAAAATCAATGCTGCATGTACCATTTTATGATCTGGAGCCTCAATTGAAGAAAAAGGTGCAATTATATTAAATAGATTGGGGTTTTCGGGGTCGTTGCTTACAAATATGATGTCAAAATAAAAAATCTATAGTTAGATTCATAATGAACGACCCCAAAAACCCCTGCGTAACAAATTTTAAGCGAATTCAATCATTTTTCAAATAGTTTTATTTACGGACAGTATCAGTCAATTTTTATACTTGACAACTTTTAAAACCATCATTTTTTACGGCTAATTTAGTTTGTTGTTAGCAATATTGCTATATCTTCTTAAATTACAGGGTTCAGGCTTTAATTTGACTTCTATGACAAGTCTCTAGCACGTCGGATTCACCCGGTAAAAATTTTCGAAAACAGCGAAAAACATGATTTTTGGAAATTTACCCCCACTTTTCTTAAAATCCTGACGTGATGGGAGGTTTTCGTAATAGGGTTGCCAGTTTGAGCGGTTTCCCGCAAATCAGGCGGTATTAAAGGTTCATTTGGCGGGTGATATTTCGGTTTTGCGGAAAACCGACAATCAGGCGGTATCAATCAAAGTATCCGCCAATTAGGCGGTATATTTAAAATATCGCGCCACTGACCCATAAAGATGCATCCCCACGGCATCATGAAACGAAAAACTATTAGGTTTACGCTGAAATGGGACTAGCCCTTAACACCTATAGTTTTACTTCTAATGACTTTTAAGTTTATGGTCATTTCGGAATTGTGAAGCGTGTGAAGCATTTTGTTTGGCATCACTGCAAAAATAGGTGTCTTTTTTGATATCTTAAAATAAGATGTAAGATGGAAAAATGGTATCTTACATCTTAAAATAAGATGTTTTCTAAAGTATCTTACTGATTTTTAAGATGTTTTATACGTCTTAGATATTTCTTCTATCTTAAAAAAGTAAGATACTTCTGTAAGTTTTTTAAAGTATCTTAAATTAAGATGTTTCTGTTGGAATAAGATGTTTATAGCGATAAGTTACTTGAGAATCGTAAGATGCGCCATAAGTGTAAGTTACTAAAAACTAAGATACATAAAGTGTTTTCCATAAGAGCCCATAGTTAACCTCAAAACTTTTTACCCCAAAAATATACAGAAAATGAGTACGAAGATACTTTTAACATCTTAAATTAAGATGTTTCAAGTAACTAAAAAGTGTCTACCAAAACATCTTAGAAATGACTACCAAAATATCTTAAATTAAGATACTTCTTTTTGCAGTGATGTGACAGTATTTTTTTAAGTATTTTTATAATAACAAAACCAAAATCAAAATGACCAAATAATTAAAATTAACCAAATTATACCGAAAGAGTATTATTGTCCTAATATGTAAAAATCTAAAAATAATTGTACACCCTGATGCTTTAATGCCTTCTTCCGATTGAGTTCTGCGCATAAAAAAAAATGGAAAAACGATGCGCGGAAGAAAGGCATTAAAGCATCAGGGTGTATAATATAATTTAATAAAAATTCGTTATATTCTTAAATTTATATTATTATTATTATTATTATTATTATTATTATTATTATTATTATTATTATTATTATTATTATTATTATTATTATTAAAAAATTATATATATTTAACGTTTTAATTTTTTCCTTATTTTATATCGTTATATATAATATTTTATATATAGGCGCCAAGACATTAAAAAAGTGGCGGTTTTTGGCGGTTTTGTCTCGTACTAGTGGCGGTACAATAAAGACTTTAGTACCCGATTTGTCGGTCTTCTTTGAATTTATACATGCGCAATGGATTATCACTTCAAAATTGAATAGAATAATTTAGTCAATCTAAAGAATCGTTCAAAAATAAATATTGTAGGTTTATATGAATTATTATAAATAAAAATAAAATTTAAATCTATACATTATAAATTATTTAATGAACAATTTTACTTAGAAATTTCAAAAGGTTTCGATTTGAAATTTTATAAAGTTTGAATTTTCAATGAATTTAATTAAAAATTTTAAAGAACTTAGATTTTCGAAAAATGCCTAATAATTCAAATTCTCCTAAAATTAGATAAATTTTTTAACATATTGTATTTGATTAATTATTAAAAATAATTTATATCTGTAGAAGAATTTTTCTAAAAACACTATAAACAATTGAGTGTGGAAGAAGTTACAGATTATTGTAGAAATTTAATTATTTTCAAAAGTAACAAAATTCTACACAGAAATTCAATTATGTTCAAAAATTTTTTTAAATTTTCATCAAAATTTAAATTATCTTTATAAATAATAAAATCGTTCTCTGAAATTCAATTATTTTCCAAATTTTTAACAAGATTCTTGGCAAAATAAAATGTAAGCAAAAATTTAATTACTTTCATAAATAAAAAAACCTTTCACAAAAATTCAATAAGTATTTACAAATTTTTTATAAGTTTCTTCTCAATAATTCAATTATTTTTATAAATAATAAAATTCTCAGAATTTTTTTATTATTCAAAATTTGTTAGTTAATCTCAGAATTTCTTAATTATTTTTAATACAATTTTAATCGAATTCTTCGAAAAGTGTATAATTATACTTAAGAATTCTATTGAAATTCGTCATAAGAATTCAACTATTTAAAAAATATTTAATAAAACTGAAAGTAATACTTTAAAAAATTGTTTAATGATTATAATTGTAGTAAGAATTATTTATTTAAATATTCATATATAATAATTAAAATAATTCGGGATTATTATGTGTAATAATTTTAGTCATAGTTTTCACTTCGTCCTTATAAGCAACAGAATATATGACACTGGCATTGATATAGTAAATTAGGAGAGTTCACACCCAGACTTCAGTGGCCGTGCGGTTTAAATGCTTCGAGTCAGGTCGTCAAGGGTGGGGGGCGTGAGTTCGATCCCACATGCGAGTGGATATTTTTCATTGTAAGTGTTATATAAAATATAATAAAATTACTATATTTAATCTGTATAAGTGTTATAAATTAAAATTGTAAACATGTTTGTAAATAATGTTAAAGGCCTGTTAAAGAATGAATTTAAAAAATGTATCAATTAACGCAAATTGTTTTTTTACTAAAATTATTTTTCAATATTACTATTTTAAATGCACGGAGAAAAATAGAAAAGTGATTTATGCAGTCAGTGTAGTACTCCTTTATAGACAATGTTCTGTACTGACAATCGGTACTAATTCAGTACTGGCGTCAATGCAGAATGTTAGTGTTGCGGTAGTACAGGTGAATACGTATTTTTAGTGTCACGCCGATGTTACTTTTATTTTTATAAAAAAAATTTACAAATTAAAAAAAAAAGAATTTCATGCTATTCTCATGTCATGTATGCTTGGAATGTTAATACCTGTCGAAGAAAATTTGTTATTAGTTTATACATACATATGAAGGAAGTATGAAAATATGCTCTGTAACTTGAAAGTGGGATATTGTAATTGCAACAATAGTATATTGTAATATACATTATATTTAATATATATTACAGAAGAATATTAAAATATAAGGAACCATTTAAAAATTAATTTTTAATATAAATGAAAGATTAGTGCAATAAATTTAAGCTTAATGAATAAAATTCCTAAATTTTTATATAAAATTTATATTCTAACTTTTCATTTAAATAAACAGATTTTACAAAATTATTTGCCAAATTAGTTTATTAAAAAAATTTACCATTATGAATAGCAATATAATGCCAAATGGAAAAATAAGTACCGAATAATTACATTACATTATTAAAACAAAAACGAGACTTTTATACATAAGAACATTGTTTAAATATTTACCAGAAGAATAATAAAACAATAAAAAATATTTCAAGATACAGTAAAAAATGCTTCATGTCAATCATACTCAAAATTTAGATTTGCATATAATTAAAAAATGACAAAAAAGTGAGGTTACTTTTTGTGAAATGTGAATAAAAACAATAACAACCTAACAAGATGGTTGGTTTTACCAAGAAGCTTGTGTTAATTTTATTAAATTTGTTTAACTTGTCCAATGTAGTTCGCTTTACCAGCTCTCACTATATAGTTATCAAAATCAAGTACAAAGTAAATTCAACAAAAGTCATTTTAACCATCTTAAAAAATAAAAAGTATATTCAACTTCACAATTTTAATTCATTCTACTAAAACTTTAGTTAATATAAGAATATGACTACAAATATTTTAACTGACGATAAATTATTAATTTAGTATTGAATTTTTTTTTCAATGAATAATTAACAAAAAAAATTATTCAACTTGTGAATTTTGAAATTAAGTTCTTAAAAACATATTTACAGTACTAAGCCGAAGTATTATTGCCAAGATTTGGCATTACTATGGCGAAAACATTTATTCTGTACTGCGCAAAGATTTACCTGACAAGGTTTGGCATAAATGGCGGAACCATTTATTCTGTCTTGCGCCAAGATTACCCTGCCAAGACTTGGCAAAATGCTGGAAGAACAAATGGTTCTGTACTGCGCCATTTGTCACTGTTGGCATTGTACAGAGATTTCTTATTGGGATGTAAAAGCGTGCGATTTATAATTATGCGTATATTTAGTTGTATGGTTAGGTAGGTGTTCAATCCCGTATGGTTGTAAGATTTTCCGATGTATTTAGTTGTTAATTGTAAGTATGAAGATGTGGGAAGAATAAAACTTGTGAATTAAGGAATATAAATATATAAAGAGTGCATTTAACACATTTTTCTTTTTTTTAATGATTGGTTATTGTTTTTTTTATATAAAATTGACGAAGTGAATAAAAGAAAACACTCGCGTCGCGTCGGACATTTATTTTGACAGGTTCCACGCCTGCGTTCCTTTATTGTGAAAATTTCGAAGTAGAGGACTGAGTCCAGTTTCTCTACTATGCACACTGCAGCGCGCCTTATAATCTTCGCCTGTGTTTCAATGCTGTTTACAGTGAAATTTGGAACTAAGGCCCTCTATACACTATAAGCAATACCCTAAGATGCTTGATGGAAATGAATTAATGTACTTTTACTGGACTGAGTCCTGTTTTTTCAATATTGACTCCCAGTTTTTCAAACTCCATTTTTCTCTTCGTGTGATATTTACTGCTAGTGTAGTATATTATTTATTTGGAAATAATATAATTATTATAATAATAAGTTATTGTCATTAAATACATATACACACATGTATATGAATAACAATAATATTTATTATTATTAATAATTAATATTTTCACATTACATTGAATAAACGTGAGAACCGAGTAAATTTGGGTAAATTATTTAAAATTAAAAAACTGAAATATTGAAATCGAACCTAAAATTTTAAATATTAGCACTGCTCATTAGCCCTGATTAGCTCGTCCAGTCTGGACCTACGCGTGGTTCGATCGTCACTGGTCTGATTAGCCCATGATCAGACAGTATTTTCAGCGCCCAGTTAGAGAATAGACTTATTCTGGAACCACACTAGAACTCAACAATTTTTCTACACGGGTCATTCATAGATATCAATAATTTTTTTTAATAGAATTGTGGAACATTCCTTTTTATGAAAATTGTTTTTTAAATATTGAAAGAAATCTGTAAAATGAAAAATGTTTGTAAATATATCTGAACTGAATATCGGGTAAGTTCGTACGGTTAAGTTCGTCATTGTATTGCGCATCAGCACATGCGCAATACAATACAATACCAAGGAGGTTAAGTTTTCATCGTTTATCAAACTTTTTTTAAAATCACAATTTAATTACAGTCATAGATATTTATATACATTAAAAATGTTGTACTTTTTTGTTTTATAAATATTTTTACTCGCTGAAGCGTCTTTTATCTTTATTTATGCCTATTTTATGGCAAAAACGAACTTACCCTCCAACGCTGTCGAACTTACCCGCCCTCAGACCATTTCGACAGATTTCCCATCAATACTTTAATTATGAATTAATCAACGTTTTTATTAATAACTGATTCAAACAACTATTTCATTTTATTTTCAAAGGTTGTCTTTTTAGTATAAAATGCTTTGTTTGCTTACAAACTACCATTGTGTAATTTATTATTTTTTTAAAACTTTTTTTGTGCGAACTTATCCAACTCTCTCTTTCTATCCTCATTTGAATCTTAGTGTTTATTTTTTTCCTTATCTGCGAGATTTTTCAAATTTAGTTTTAAATGTTATGTGTACAATGTTAGTTAATAATGTGAAATGAAATATAGATTTAAACAATAAATAATAATTTCATAACAAATAAATAAATAACTTGATTTGTGAAAAATAGGTTCAGGCTTCAGTGCCCCTAAAAAGTATTTTAGGGGAAATACGGGACTTTTAGGGGACCATAAAAATTGCTTAAATAAAGATAAAAATATAATTTATTTATAGATAGATACTCAAAAAAAATGTTTTATTAAATTTATTTACAAATTTCTTCAAAAGTAAAATTATTCGAAAACATCAATAGTTTTGTTTAAAATAAAAATTTAATCATTTTTTTTTCATTGGAATTAAGAAGTTCACAAATTTCAAATTAAACCCTTTTCATACAATTAAATCTGTTGATAAATTTTATGAAAATAGTAAATATTTAAAAACATTCAATTGCGAAAAAATTTTGAAAATAATTGAAATTTTGCAAAGAATTTTATTTAAATTTTTGAAAATAATTGACACGGTGCGCCTTAACTAAATTTAAATAAAAAGGTCTTACACCTAAAAAATTAGTAGAGTTTCTGAATTTACAATGTTCATAGTTGAGAAAAATCAAAAAACTAAAATAATCTGTGGAGAGATTTTCAAATAAATCAACTTTGAACATTTTTGCGCACGAAGTACGTTATTTTGGAAAATATGGCATTGTTTATTTATATGAATAGAAACCCGTGTGGAAAAAGCCACGTTCGAGCCCCACAGCTCCGGGGCCCTCGTGGAAGATCCATGAGGAGAAATCCACGAGGGCACCAGCAGGGGCCCCGTTCTTTGCCCTTACGGTTGCCCTGCTCAAAAATTTATCTAAGTTTTTAAAAAAAAATTTTTTTGTTGAAAAACTTTAGTTCAGAATGCATTAAATTACGTTTCAAAGCACCTGAAATAAACATTAAGTGACATTTTTCCATAAATCCTATCACAAAGTTATGGAAATTTACGAGGGCACCAGCAGGGCCCCTGCTCTTAGCCATTATGAATGCCCTGCTCAACAATTTTTCTAAGTCCAAACGAAAAATTTTTTTTACAACAAAAAATTATTGTTTACTATTATTTTAAACAATGAAAAACACGTTTTTAACAAATATTTAATGTTACTTTTTTTGAAAATATTGAACTTACCTAAGGGCAAATCCATGAGGGCCCACGCGAGGGCTTTCATGGATTGCCCACATCATTAACTAGAAAAAATTTCTAAGTCCAAAAAAAAAATTTTTTTTTCATCAACAAATTAATGTTTATAATGATTTTAAACAATGAAAAACACGTTTTTAACAAATATTTAATGTTACTTTTTTTGAAAATATTGAACTTACCTAAGGGAAAATCCATGAGGGCCCACGCGAGGGCCGTCATGGATTGCCCACATCATTAACTAGAAAAAATTTCTAAGTCCAAAAAAAAATTTTTTTTTACATAAAAAAATTAATGTTTATAATGATTTTAAACTATGAAAAACGCGTTTTTAACACAAATGTTTTGACATTTTTTTTTTTTTTGAAATTATAAAAATATTAATTTATGAATATTTATGGTCTATTATTATATTATTAATATTGTTATTATTATTATTAAACTATTTAATTATTTGTCATGGTGTATTAGTGTTAATAAATAATTTATTGAATCATCAAAAGCAAGTCAGCAAGTCACCTACATTAAAGCAATAATTTTCAAGTAGGTCCCGTAGCATAGTGGTAAGAGTGTTGTCTGGTAGTCAGTAGGTCGTAGGCTCAATTCCTGCGTGCGTCAGATTTTTTTTTTTTTTTTTGGTCACGATTTAATTAAAAAAAGTAAAAATTGTTAAATAAGAATGTTATTTATCAATAATTGGACTAATTTGTTATTAATAAATAATTAATTTATTAATTTAATTGAAAATAAAGTTGAGGGCATTTTATGAAATCCACGAGGGCACCGCGTGGAAAATCCATATGGAATCCATGAGGATTTTCCTCGAGGGCACCCATGAGGGAAAGCATGTCACGCCTTCGAGGGCTCCGCGTGGATTGCCATTATGGATTCCACATGGCAAGAGGGCAATCTACGAGGGCCCCGCCGGGGGCCCTCACCATTTTTCTGCACGGGAAGGAAAAAATTATATAATCATAATTTTTAAGTGGTAATTCTATTAAACTTTTATTATTTTAACACTTTAGTACTAATAAAATATAAAAATGTAACATAATTTAAGATATTTGTCGTGTAAATTCGTTTTCGTCAGATTTTTTTTAAATTTCACATAATTATTCTTTGGATATTTATCTACAAAATAAGGCCTATTAAAATAAAATTGACCGTCTGTCAGTCTCAAAAAATGAAATCAAAGTTTCGATTTTTAACATGTAAGGTATAGGAAAACCATATGAAAACCACAGATTTTTAATTTTTGCACTTATACTAATCGTCAGATTTTTTAGAAAAACTAAAGTTTTATCTATTGAACCAAAATGAACTTTTATAAAAAAAAATGAAAATTTTTCACCGTCTTGTTTAAAAGATATTTAACATCAAACTTGAAAACTTATTTTAACATTTATTGTAAATGACAGGTGAATTCGTAAACGTGGCAATAGCGCTTGTTAAATACTGCAGCTTGTCTGCTACTTTTGGCGCGAAATTTTAAAGACGGCTATACGCCAAACTTGCAACGTTGCCACGATCGTTTTTCATGCGAGAGGTTATGAATATACATTGAGAACATCTGTTTGTCAAACTGTACGTCCGCAAAAGTTTTTCGGAAACTCGCATTCATAATCGTTTCCCTGTCGAAAATTTCACCAACAAATGTGGGTTTCATGATGTTTGAAAATAGTTTTATTTTGCTCAAACACAGATCTCAGTATCTTGAAACACACTTCTATAATTAAACATATTTTGAACACACTTCTGACATACTTTTTATAGTAAGTAAATCATTCATTCAACACTATTTAAACATGTTACTCACATTAAGAGTAAACAGTCATAAGACATTTTCATGACATACATATCAGGGTTCATACCATGTTTTGAAAACACTAAGTTCACAAACTATTGTATATTTTACAATGAACATACTTGAAACTATCTTTTGACTAACATTTGTATGTTTGTTCTGTATTACTAAACAATGATTTCACATGCTTTGGAAAACAATGAATCACTCAAGTTGCATGTTAATAGTATGTTTAGAGAACACTCTCTGAACAAGTATGAACACGGAAAGAAAGTTATTTTCAAATTTTATAAAAATATTTTACAAGTGTTGGACAAAATGCGACAAAGGTAAATATTTATATCAGAAGTATTAAACTTTAAAAAAACTTATATGATATTTAGTAAAGTTATATCAAGTATCATAAACTTGTAACAAATTTTAATATAACTTTACTAAATTTTATAAGTTTTTTTAAAGTTAAGTATTTCTGATATCAAAATTTACCTTTATCGCATTTTGTCCTACACTTGTAAAATACTTTTATAAAATTTGATAATAACTTTCTTTCTGTGTATGTTTCATTCGTATACTATCCCAGCAAACACGTTCTATAAGTATTCCATAACAGTATGGTCACCGAGGTGATCACAGTGTTATAGAACACTTGTTATAAATTCATTAATTAAGCTTAAATTTATTGCTTTAATATTTCATTTAAAAATTAATTTTTAAGCCTTTCCTTATACTTTTAACTTTGAAAATTAACATTCTTCAATAACATAACATATTATTAAATATAATGTATATTATACGTAAAATAATTATACTATTGTTGCAAATACAGTATCCTTTTTTCAAGTTACATAGCACATTTTCATAGTTCCTTCGTTACATATGTAAATTCTAAACTTCCTTTCATGAGCCTCCGTGGCGCAGTTGGTAGAGCGTGTGATTTCTAATCCACTCCTAGCTGCGTCTTGCGTTCGAGACCTCGTGATTGTAAATATTTAGATAAATAGCGAAACAAATTTTCGTCGACAGGTATAAACATTCCAAGTATGTATGACATGCGAGAACAGAATGGAATATTTTTTTACTGTAATTTAAATATTTTTTTAATGGCAGATTACTATAAAAACATAAAACTTTAAAAAGGTTGTAAAGATAATGTTAAGTGTGTGTTTAATTAGTAGATCAGGGTTTCATGAATGTGAAAAGAGTGTTTCAAGAGTATTTTTACCTGAACATTGTGTGTTCTATAAACACACTTCTGACACACAATTCAGTGTTTTCCAAACACTCAAAGCGTTCCAAAATACACGGATTAGACACACTTTATTGTGTTCACAAACACATAATCGACACACAATAAACATTCTATAAAACACTATTTAAACACGCTTTGCCCAAGATATTTTCGACAGGGTTCATAAGTACAGTCAACGGATACAAACTTTTGAGAGTGACCAGTCGCGCGACAAATACCTTAATTATAATTACATCAATTTAAACATGTGAAGCATTATATCTACAAACAGCGCTGAAAAGGTGTTTAGGATAATCCGGGTGATTTTTTTATATGGGAGAAAAATAACTAAATTTTCTATTTTTTAAATAATGTTTATTTTTTATGGCAAAATTAATCATTTTTAAATAATTAATTTCTATAAACCCTCGTTCGGTTGTATTTCAACTTATTTATTTTTTTTTATTTAAATATTTATTTATATCAAATATGCAATTATTTTTCATAATTCATTATTTTAAATTGCTCTCTAAATCTGAATTTGTAGTTTTCTACTAATAAAATAGTGCGAATTCGTTTACCAATCAAATAAGTAACTGTTTTTTTCCAATGTTTAGTAGTTTTTTACTAATTGATAGTAGAAAATTACTAATTCAATTAGTAGAACGTATTTTTTACTATTTCAAATTAGTAAATTTTCTACTAATAATTACTTTAAAAAACTACTAAAAATTAGTAAAAACAGTTAGTTATTCAATTGGTCAACGAATTCGCACTATTTCATTAGTAGAAAACTACAAATTCAGATTTAGAGAGTAAATTAAAATAATTAATTATGAAAAATAATTGCATATTTGATATAAATAAATAATTAAATAAATGAAAACAAATAAGTTGTAATACAACCAAACGAGGGTTTATAGAATTTAATTATTTGAAAATGTTTAATTTTGCCATAAAAAATAAACATTATTTAAAAATAGAAAAATTTAGTTATTTCTCTCCCATATAAAAAATCTTCATATGGAGTCCGTACATTTTGATTTCCTAAAGTCTTCCTGGAAAATGAATAAGGTTGCTGCGAATCACCCGGATTATCCTAAACACCTTTTCAGCGCTGTTTGTAGATATTATGCTTCACATGTTTAAATTGATGTAATTATAATTAAATTATGTTACAATTTTATATTTTATTAGTACTAAAATGTTAAAATAACACAGGCACACAAAAAAAAAAGTTGTCTGTTCATTGAACAAGACCTACATGTCTTATAGTATTTTGGCCCCCTGAATACGAATATGAAGTCAGAATTGCTCCATCACCCCCTGTTTTTTTTTTAAATCGAAAAAACTACCCTTAAATCTAGAATTCAAGAACTAAATTAAAAAAATGAAATAACCGCAGTTTTCTTCAGAGTAGAAGAATATATTTATGCGTTTTCTTCTTTCAACAACTTAGAAATAATGTCAAAATTGCTCCACCACCCCTGTTTTTTTTAATCGGAGAAACTGCCCTTAAATCTAAAATTTAAAAACTAAAGTAAAAAAAAATGAAATAAATGAAATAAAAAATAAAATACTTTAGTTTTTGAATTTAAGATTTAAGGGCAGTTTCACCGATTAAAAAAAACAGGGGTGGTAGAGCAATTTTGACATTATTTCTAAGTTGTTGAAAGAAGAAAACGCATAAATATATTCTTCTACTCCGAAGAAAACCGGTTATTTCATTTTTTTTAAATTTAGTTCTTGAATTTTAGATTTAAGGGTAGTTTTTTCGATTAAAAAAAACAGGGGGTGATGGAGCAATTTTGACATTATTTCTGAGTTGTTGAAAGAAGAAAACGCATAAATATATTCTTCTACTCCGAAGAAAACCGGTTATTTCATTTTTTTTTACTTTAGTTCTTGAATTTTAGATTTAAAGGTAGTTTTTTCGATTAAAAAAAAACAGGGGGTGATGGAGCAATTCTGACTTCATATTCGTATTCAGGGGGCCAAAATACTATAAAACATGTAGGTCTTGTTCAATGAACAGACAACTTTTTTTTTTGTGTGCCTGTGTAATAAAAGTTTAATAGAATTACCACTTAAAAATTATTATTATATAATTTTTTCCTTTCTATTCATATAAATAAACAATGCCATATTTTCCAAAATATCGTACTTCGTGCGCAAAAATGTTCAAAGTGGATTTATTTAAAAATGTCTCCACATATTATTTCAGTTTTTTGATTTTTCTCATCTATGAACATTGTAAATTCAGAAACTCTACTAATTTTTTAGGTGTAAGACCTTTTTATTTAAATTTAGTTAAGGCGCGGTGGTACACAGAGAACTAAAGGTTGCCTCGTTTAACCCTTTGCGGCATAGTGACACTCCAGAGTGTCACCCAGTAAAAAAGGATTTTTTGATATAGCATTTTGGACAATTGAGCAATCCGTCTGCTCAATTGTCCAAACGGCATTTGGACAATTGGACTGGTTGCTCTATTACCCGATGCATTGGGTCCAATCATCCCAAATGTTTTTCGTGGCTAAAAAACTGCTGAATTAAGAAAAAAGTACTAAAGTGTTACAGAAACTTTAGACAATTCTTAATTCCAGACAAATACAGAAAAATTAGGTATAAAAATACCTTGAGTGAGGAAAAAGAACAAGATTTCTAAAATATCACTTTTTAACTGACAGTGCAATGCTGTACTTGGAATTTAGTTGGCAAAGAAGTGAGGATTCTGATAAAGAGAAACACTTCATTATCCACTCTCAATACTCCTCATGTGGTAATATATTGTGGATTTCGGTTTTTCAATTTAAGGAGGAATGGTATAGAAATTCAAAACATTCAGAATCTTTTGATATTTTGGGAAATGATTTGCTTTTATATAATAAAATGACCCACCAAATTTCCGAATTTTTCACTAAATAGTTTACAAGTTATAAATTATTTAATTTAACATTACCTCTTATGGAGAAAGCACGAATTTGCATGTTTATCATTAAAAATTTTATACTTAAAACAATCAGAATTTTTTGTAAAAATTGTATCTTGAAGGTCAAGATTTAAGCTTTATTAATCACGAAGGTTCTTTTTTATTCACTAATTAGTTTAAAAGTAATTAATTAGTTTCTGGAAGAAAACTAATTTTATGACAGACAAACAGGGAAAACGTGGCAACACTGTATATAAAGTCTCACATGTGACAGCTGTTTAGTGGTACATAGAACCAAGAGATGGCGCCAAAGGTACCAAAAATGACAAATTTTCATTATTTTTAACCACACAAATGCAAATCATAACACTTGACACTGTTACCAACGATCAAAAAACAAACTACTTGCATTGCGACGTTGTCACGATTAAACGCTCATGACAAATTGTTATTTGACAATGTTTATAATTAATAACATTAATATTACAGCATAATAAGACACATATATATGTAATAATAGCATTTTTTCAAAGTTTGCAATGGAACACTCGATAAATCCGAAAATAATCTTGAGAGAATTTCAGTAACTTTTATTTTCTTAGGTTTTAAATTCGTACAGACAGTTACAAAAATTATTTTCTGCTTTTATAAAAAAAATTAATTTGATTAATTTTATATCTTTTCCCTATTTAATATATACTTTTTAATATTCATTGATGTTTACTTTTATGATTTCAATAAGAAAAACTGCTATATGTAGCTTAAATAACAAAATTACAAATTCCCCTAAATGTCACAAACTTTTCCGATTAGGTATACCATTCCTCCTTAAAAAAGAGAGAATTCAGCAAAATAAAATATTATTGTCAATACACTATTATTGAAATTCTACAAATATACATATTACCACATGAGGAGTATCGAGAGTGGATAATGAAGTGTTTCTCTTTATCAGAATCCTCACTTCTGCTTGGTGGCCAAAAGCCAACTAAATTCCAAGTACAGCATTGCACTGTCAGTTAGAAAGTGATATTTTTGAAATCTAGTTCTTTTTCCTCACTCAGGGTGGAGTCCCATGACAGCGTTTTGCGTTGCGTTTTGTAACTAGGCAATGAGTATGAGAGAGATGGAGATATATGTTTGCTATATTTGCACTCATGGCCTAGTTACAAAACGCAACGCAAAACGCTGTCATGGGACTCCACCCTCAAGGTATTTTTATGACTGATTTTTCTGTATTTGTCTGGAATTAAGGATTCTCCTAAAGTTTCTGTAACTTTTCAGTACTTTTTTTCTTAATTCAGCATTTTTTTAGCTACGAAAAACATTTGGGATGATTGGACCCAATGCATTGGATAATAGTGCAACCAGTCCAATTGTCCAAATGCCGTTTGGACAATTGAGCAGACGGCTTGCTCAATTGTCCAAAATGCTATATCAAAAAATCCTTTTTTACTGGGCACCTTTTTTTCTCTACTTTTTTGCATTTTTCAAGCACTATTTCATTTGTTTCAATCACAAAAAGCGTACTACATGTATCAGGGAACATTCCTTACTATAACAAAAAAGAAAAAAAATATTTCCTGTTGATAAAATAATTGTTATAAATAAATAAACTTAAAAAAAACAGTATTTTTTACAATACTTAAATGTAATTGTGTCTAACCAACAATATGAAATACTTTGACGATCATGTCTAGACAGTTTTTGGGATCGCTGATTACAAATCTAGGTTCAATTTTTAAAAATTCAAAATGGCGGATCCAATATAGCGGATTTATTTTTTAAAATTGCTCAAATTTTCATGAAACTTGTTACTCAGGGGTTTTTGGGGGCGCTGATTACGAATATGAAGTCAGATTTTCAAAATTTAAAATGACGGATCCAAAATGGCGGACTTATTGTTTTTAAATTGGTCAAATTCACTTGGAATTTGTTACTCGGGGGTTTTTGAGGTCGCTAATTGGCTTTTTTGAGGTGTAGGTTAAAAAATATGTAAAATTTGACCTTAATTTTAAGGGATGGTCAGGTCAGAGGGAGTTTTTTCAACAATTGTTGCGGTGTAGATGAAAACTGCCCTTAAAATTGACCTAAATTTTCAGAGCAGAGGGAATTGTTTGTCAATTTTTGACCTGTAGATTAAAACTGCCTTTAAAATTGACCTACATTTTGAGTGCAGAGCGATAAGCGTGTCAATTTTTGACATTTAAGTCAAAACTACCCTTAAAATTGACTAAAATTTTGAGGGCATAGTGGTTAGTTTGTCATTTTTTTACCTGTAGGTTAAATCTGCCCTTAAAACTGACCTAAATTTTGAGGGCATAGTGGTTAGTTTGTCATTTTTTTACCTGTAGGTTAAATCTGCCCTTAAAACTGACCTAAATTTTGAGGGCAGAAAGATTAGTTTGTCAATTTTTGACCTGTAGGTTAAAACTGCCCTTAAAATTGACTTGAATATAGGTCAAATGTAACTTGTTTTTGACTATGGGCCTACCTTAACAGTGGGTCAACCTTGACTATGTTCCCTCTACTATAAGGGGCCATTAGAAATCCTGACTCTGCGGCGGCCGCGAAATGTTTTTATATAATAGGGAGAGATATATATGAGGCATTATTCCTGAACTGCCCCAAAAATAAAAAAAAGTTCTTGGATTTCCTTTATACTTTGGAAATATGTTACCCTAGTAGGTACAAGTTACTACACCAATTTACAGGTCCAACCCCCCACCCCTATCAAAAAGGTGGGGGGTTGAAATTTCAGCTTAAACTCGAACATGCGTTTTTTAAACATTTGTAGTTTCTACTTAAATTATTCGATTAAAAAAAGTAAGTAGTGTTTTGGAAAGGTTTTTTTGTGTACTTTTAAAATATTTTATTTATTTCATAAAAAAAAAAAATTATGAAAAAATTTTTAAAAATAAATAGTTTTTTGCAATTTTGTGCTTTCAAAGAAATATTCCGAGGCCATTTTGGAAATAAAACTGTTTTCCATATGAAATAAAATTGTGCGCAAGTCAATATTTCTATTCTTCCGATACAAATAGTTCAGTAAAAACATTTTGCACATACTTTCAGGTGACAAGCACAGTAATTTTTATTGGAAATTTCTCTCCGTGCAGGTTATTGTGAAAAATTTTCGAGTATTTTTTTGTGAGAAAAATAATATCCGAATATTTGAGAAATGATATTTTCTAAGTACACGACGACCTATCAGACGAATGATGCCGTTTTCTTTTGTTATCCGCGGTGGTGATCTTTTATATTAAGTTATATTTTATATAAGTTGGAGTTGGAACGTTAATCTGCAGGGTAACTAACTGACGACGTAACACTAGTCACCGTCGCCCCAAGGCAACCAAATGCGATAATTTCTTTGTGTCAGGTGGCCCCTCGTCATGACAAAACTATATAAATATATTCTCAGAGAAATAAACTTAGTATCTTGCTGCCTTTTTCAACACTTAAAAAACATTTAATTTCACTTCTATATCAAATTATAACATTAGACATAATAAATTTTTATCCACAATAATTTTCATCTAACGCAAGTCTAAAACGTGACTAAAATAATTATCATTATACATTTCAAAGTAAATAATTTGTAATTATTCAAAGATTGCAAATTTTCTATTTACGAAATATTAATTTAAATTTTTCTCTATTCTTAATTTTCGAATTAACTACAAATTTTTTATTTTCTGCTTTATACTGAAAAAGAAAATTTTCCCAATTTTGTTAAAGAAAATTAAAACAATACTTTCTTTATTTACATTGAATGATAATTCAATTAAGTGCCATTTTATCTATTAAAATTATATATTTAAATATAGAAATAAATGCCGTAAAAATAAAAATTATTTTTTCAAACTTATTCTATTTTCTAATTAATTATTCATTAATTTTTTTTTAAATTTATTTTTGGAAAATTGTTTGAATACTTATGCTTTAAAAAAAAGTTTGTTTAATTTGTTAAATAAATAAACGTATGTAAAATATAATATTTATGTAATTTATATTATTCTAATTATTATTATATAATTATAACTTATAATTTAATATTTATTTATTATTGATAAGAAAATGAATCAAAAGTTTTTTGATGGAAATAAAAGATCATAAAGCAAAGGATAATTTTAATTGTAAAAAATGTAATATCCTGCTTGCAACACACTCGACTCCTTCGCTATTTCCAGGAGGAATTTGCTGTAGGCGTCTATTACACTTTGCCATGAAGAATACTTATTTGCAATTTATCTTTTTCTTATTAATTAATAATAATAATAAAAATAATAATAATAATAATTAGGTATTATTATTATTCAACTAAATTAGATTAAACCTTGTTATAGTTATAGTAATAATAAATTAATAATAATATAATAATAATAATTTTGAAAAATAGCCCGAGTTAAAAATTAAATTAAAGCATTATTAAATACATAAAAATTTCCAAAGTATAACACCGAATTAATTTTGTTTTTTTTCCCAATCATTATCTTAAATAATAAATAACTAATCATTATAATTCTGTTAAATACTTTTTAAGACGAATTTAAATATTTTCCCATTTCTTTTCTTTTTAATGACTTTGCATGTCAATATTTAAATATGTAATTTAATTTACAAAATTATTAAAATCGAAATAAGTGAAATTTATATATATATATATATAATACACAGAAAAAAATGCGAATGGTAAAAACCACCACATTTGTGTAGTTAGAAAAAAGTAGTTAATACTACCATATTCAGCAGCATTTTAACTACACTTCCTCAGTTACTGGAACCAAAATGAAGTAGTTGGTTTTATGTAGTTAAAATAACTACTTTACGTAGTTGAAATAACTAACAGATGCTTGTAAATGGCTCAACTATAGTGTAGTAGTAAAAACTATTGTTAAAAATAGTTCATTTTACTATTGTGGTAGCAAAAATAACTATTTTGTATTAGTTGCAAACAAAATGAGACTTACTGTTTTTATATAGTAAATACAACCTCTGAAAGTTGTTACTTTTATGATTTATGTAGTTAAAACAACTATTTCTTACTAGTTGCAGAGAAAGAAAGAAATTTACTGTTTTCATATAGTAAAATCAATTGTTGAAAATAGTTATTTTTACTATTTATGCAGTTGAAAAGATCATTTTTTTCTACAGAGAAAAAACGTGAGTGGTAAAAACATCCACATATGTGCAGTTAAAAAAATGTAGTTAAAACTACCATATTCAGCAGCATTTTAACTAAACTTCCATAGTTAGTGGAACTAAAATTGAATAGTAGGTTTTATGTAGTTAAAATTACTACTACACGTTATGATTGTGAATAACTCAACAATAGTGCAGTAGTTAAAAGTACTGTTAAAAATAGTTATTTTCGAAATTTCTGTAGTAGAAATATCCATTTCTTGCTATTTGCAAAATAAATTAAAATTTACTGTTCCAAAGAGTAAAAACAACCGCTGGAATTTGTTATTTTTGTGTTTAATGTAGTTAAAAGAACCAATTCTTACTAGCTTTTAATAATTTATCTCTATGGTGGTAAGAAACATTTATTTTTATAACTACAAAAGTCATAAAAGTAACAATTTTTATGTTATTTTTACTATATGAAAATAGTAAGCTTAATTTTTTTATAACTAGTAAAAAGTGGATAATTTTACTACAGAAATTCTGAAAATAACTATTTTCAACAGTACTTTTAACTACTGCACTATCGTTGAGTCATTTAAAATCATATGCTGGCTACATTTCAACTAAGTCCTTGTGCTTAAAAAATTAGTTACTGCAACTAAACGGAGTAGTTATTATGACTGAATCTAAGAAGAATGTCCTCAAGTACAGTGCCAGTCATCGTAGCGTGCGAGCGTGGTTAGGTGGTTAGGTTATCGGTTTGCGAATGTTAGGGTCGTGCTTTCAATCCCCAGCGTTTGGGGATTTTTCTCTGTTAGGTGTATAAGAATTTAATATATAAATTATATATGAACAAAAATAGGTAAGAGAAAATATAAAAAAATGGACCTCAATAATAATAAAAAACAAATAAATAATTTCATTTTACTACTTTAAATAGTTAATTTAACTATTTTTTACAGTTGTTACAACTACAATTTGTTACGGGCGCCTATAGGAACTATGAAAATTTAGTTACTGCAACTAAATGAAGCAGTTAGTATGACTAACAACAAATAGTTAAGATAACTGTTTTAGTAGTTAAATTTACTGTAAAAATGGTATTTATTACTACATTTTACAGTTAGACTAACTATTCTGTCATAGTTCATTTTACTTAATAATGTTACGGGCGCCTATAGGAACTACAGGAAATAGTAAAAAAGTAGTCAAATTTACCATATTTTTTTTGTGTGATATAAATGAAGATAATTATTAGGTATTTAGTTAAATAGTTGAATAATTATTTCCATACATCTTAATAAAGTAAAAAATAAAATAGTTGAATATAGCCTTGGAAAAATTTCAAGAAATGAAAAATTTAAATATTGATGGTTTTCTTTAATATTATGTTGATTGATAATTTTTTATTGTCGTAAAATAACGCATTAATAATAATCAAGTCAAATGCTGTCACGTGATACAATCAATAAACTAAATATTTGTCATGATAATTGCAATTGAAAATTAGAATTTTAAATTACTTTCCATAATTTACAATTATGTAATTTGTATGTCGCGTATGAGTCAATCACATTGACAATTTATAATTAACAATTAGCAATTTAAATATTCTTTTTATAATCGCAAAACTACAAAGCTTAAAAGTGTATTTTTTTTAAAAGTTTCTAACGAAGATACAATACTAACTAAATTTTTATGTAAATAAATAAATTTTTATTCATGTATTTATCGTTTTTGGACCAAAAATAAAGAAATTTAAAAAAAATAGAAATAGAAAAGCCACTAAAATTGAGTCAGTAAGGGACGAGAAAAAAATTCTATTCCAAAATTCAAATTAACGGACAAAATGATTAGAACATTTAAATTCATGTTAAAGCTAATAATTCAATTTGAAAATGAAAGAATTAAAAATTTTTGTTCTTTACTAATTTGAAAGTCGTTCTGGAACGTCATCAGAGCAAAACATATTACAATAGTACGTGAAATCCGTTTTCAAAGTACATAATAATCAAATAACATAGTTTTCATATAGACATGTATACATATATATAATTTAGTCATAATTCTTCCCTCTCTCTCCCATGTTTTATAATGCTAATCAACCTTTTAATTAAATGATAAATTAGCTTGATTATTTTTTGTCTAGTCTTTAATGACAAAAATGTAAAAAATAAATAAATATATGAAAAAAATATTACAATGATAATAAAAATTAAAAAAGGAATTTAATCAAAATTTCTCCATCTCCGAGTATAATATATTATAATAATTATAATAATTATATAATAATGAAAACCAGTAAGTTTCAAAGCATCAATAAAATGTGCTTGGGGGGTTCATGGGATTTTATGGAAATTGATAGATTCCATAAAAGTGATCGAAGGTCATCAAGCAAAGTTCCCACTGTTGAAATTAATTTTCTTTGATAATTCTCTTTCTCGACTGGGGAATATTAACTTTCAAATCATCATTGAAATATCTCGAAAATAATTTATTATTATTTTTACTATTATTATTATAAATAAATAAATTATTGTTTACTATTGTACTATTTATTTATTTAGAAAAATAACGGAATAATAATAATTATTATTATTAATATTAAAAAATAATAAATAGCAATTGTTATTTACTTATTATTAAATGTTTGTAATAATAAACAATATGATACATATACATTAACTTAAAAAATGTGTTTTTTTCATTTGGATTAATTTTGAAAACGCGGAAAAGATTTTTTTTATTATTTCTTGATAAATTAGAAGAATATTTAGTTAATTTCCCATTGTCAAATTAACCCAGTTCTTATCACAAAATTCGAGTATCTATGGTCTATCTTTGAAATTCTTCAAACAATATATAAAATTTACTGTTTATTGAGATAAATTAAATTAGGTTAAAACTTTTACACTATAATAAAATTTCAAACATTAATAGCTTTGGACTAATTGAAGAATAGTTGTAACAAAAATAATTTTAATAATAACAATATTGCTTTTTCCGTCTACAAATAAATAAAAGTAATAATATTAATAACAATCAGAATAAGAAAAATATACAAATTTTCTATTAATATTGTTGTTATGGTTATAATTTTAATTATAAACTCTCAGGATATTCTGAATTAGTTATATTCAATGAAAAAAAGACAAATTCGTTTTCTATTTGAGAATTTATTTACCAAAATTTTTAAGAAAGTCACTGCGATTGAAGGAATTGTCGTGAGTGATAAATAAACATTCAAGTAGAAAAAAAATTCACTTCTTCCTTGATACCAAAAAATATATGAAAATTGCACTTCAAAATAATTCTGTAAGTCTAATAAAGCAGAAAATTATTTTTAAAAAATGCTTCGTAATTAATAATTACAATTGAAAATTATAATTATAAATTCGTTTAAATTAAAATTTCTTTTCTCAGATATTTTTACAGATAATTTATTCGTTTACTTTTATAGAAATTTCTAAACTTTCCTTTTTGAAATCGTTTTTTCCCTTTCAAATTTTAAGTGTTTTGGAGAGAAAAAAAATCCTGACTTTTTTCATTTACGATTTGGAGCAATCTTTTACGGAGTAGTTAACAGAAAAAAGAAATGTAAACAAAAATTATTAAGTCTTGAAAGAACTGTGGCCTCTTAAAAGGCAAGCAGCTTCTGGATTCTAAAATCGTGATCCATTTTCGAATTGAAGCAAAAACTTGATTAATAATTTTGTTACGTGATCGAAACGTAACAAGTGTTCCGACGAATGGTCTGGATTATTGAAAACTATAAGAATCCTTATGGTGAAATAATAAAATGTGTTTCAATGGGGGGCAATGACTTAGGTCATCGAGAAATCATTTCCATAAATACCTTGACAGCAATAGCAGCAGCAGCAGCAGCGAGTTTCACTCCAGTACGTACGTCGTGTCAGCCTTTTGCAGAAAAATATTATCGTCAATCACGTCGATCCTTGTGAATATTATTTTTTATCTCCAGGCGTGGTTTCTTCTTTATGATTCACGCATTTATCACTATTTGGATCACTCTATGGTCACTTCGAGACATAAAACTAAACCAGCACACAAGAAAAAAACAAAAAAAAAAAGAAATTAGTAAATAAAAAAGCAATATTGCAGCAGGTAAAGTGAAAAATCACGAGACTATGAATCACAAGAGACGTCACTTTACTTACTTACCTATTTGATATATTTACAAATATATATGTATATATAAATATAAATATCGTAACGTAGTAAACGTAACCGAGATTTCGGTGGACCTAAGTCCCGCACATCATCGACTGGAAAATACCTGAGCCTCCACTGTTTGGTACGCCCGAACTCCCTTCCTCGTGAATCTACCTGTTCGGTTTTTCAGTACAAAACCAACATGTAAAAAGCCATTTGATTGGTCGAGTAAACGGGCCCCAAACAGAATCAACGGACTCGAGTACTTTCGTGGTGAACGCAGTGGTGTATCAATCTCCTGGGACCTCGGGTTTATAAAACGCTTATTTCTTATTTCCAACTCCAAGAGAGACAATCTAACAATTAGAATTTCACGTTTTAGAGATATACCTTTTGAAAATAAAGAGACTTTCACTGAGCAAAGAGTGAATAACCGACGACCAAGACGTCGTTCCTGAGCAGAAATTATATCGCAAGGTCATACCACCGAGTTTTACAGTAAAAAAAAAAAAAATTCGCTTCAATTTATTTTTTTAAATTGACATTAATATGGATTCAAAAAATAAAATTACTTAATTATCAAATATACCTACGCTTCGGAATATAGAACAAATTGATTCCAATAATAATTATTCGATAGAATATATATCAAAACAACACTAACTACATAATAATAACAATATTAATAAAAATAATAATTTCTAAACTAATTTCTTCAGAGTTTTCAATTAAAGTTTTTTTAAAATTCAAATTTTCTAAAAATTTGTTTCGAACTCTTTTGAAATTCAATTGTTTATAAAAATTGTACACGTAACTTTACAAAACTTTAATTATTTTTAGAATTTTCAAGTAAAATTATTAATAATAATAATAATTATTATTATAGATATACTAATTCATTTTCGATACAATTATTATTAAAAATAATGAGAATTAACTGTTTCTTACCCAGTTACAACCGCACTACCAATTATAGCAACAATTAAATAATAAATAATAATAAATACAGGCTTCGCATCGATTCACTGATTTTCAAATTCAATTATTCAAAACTTCAATAATTTCATTAAATAAATATTTAAAGCTTGTTATTTATTTTTCGACAAAAATTTAAATTTTAAAAACAGGGTTTCCACAAAAATATGATTTTTTTTCCCTGATTTTCAGACAGAATTTTGACTTTTTTCCCTGACCCTAAAATTTTTTTGATTCATTCTAATAATAATTACATACAAAAAAAAAATGTTCTTAATACATTTATTTGATATCTATAATTGTAAAGTTATTCAAAACATTTATAATTTTTTTTAAATCAAATCTTTTACCATTATCACTATTTTTGAACAGGAATTTAGAATTTCAAAAATTTTTTAATTTTAGACCTTATTTGAAATTCGATAATTTTTATAAATTGATACTTTATAGAGCTGTGCAAAATTCGAACCGAACCGAGTTTAGTTCGGTTTTGGGGCCCCGAAATGTCGAATGTCGAATATTCGACATCCAAACTGGGCTAGTTCGAATGTCGAATATTTGACATTCGAACTAGGCTAACTCGAATGTCGAAAATTCGACATTCGAACTGGGCTAGTTCGAATGTCGAAAAACCGACATTCGAACTAAGCTAACTCGAATGTCGAAAATTCGAACAGTTCGGTTCGAATTATTTTGCACAGCTCTAATACTTTAACATTTCCAAAAATATTTTCATGGTTTCAAATCAATTATTTTCTCGAATTTTTAACTAAAATTCTTCCTTAAATCAATTATTTTTAATAATTTTTGAGAAAGTTTTTTAAGAACTTAATTATTCAAAGAAAAAAATAAGTTTACTTGAAATATTTCAGAAATCCACTTGATTACAATTCAATTTTATAAAATTTTAATTATTCAAAAATCTTTTAATTATAATTCAAAAATTTAAGTAATTTCAATAAAATTTGAATAAAAATTTTTCAAAAAACTAACTTTTTCAGAATATTTAATTAAATGTTTTTTTAATTCAAATTTTCTAAAACTTTGATTTAAAACCTTTTAAATTTCAATTATTTATAAAAATTATAAACGTGCCTAACTCTGCAAAAATTAAATTATTTTTGAAATTTTTAAATAAAATTATTTGCTAAATAATTTAATTATATATGTGACGCGTTGCGAAGAAAAGCACCTAAGAAGCAAAAAACCGATTTTCGGATTATGATTGTTTCAGATAAATTAAAGATTACTTTTTAACTATCTGAACTAAAAATTAATTTTTATCAAAAACTTATCTGAAATACTTTCGTAATAATGATTTACAAAACAGAAATTCGTGCTAAAAGTTGATTTTTTCTTTCCTTTTTTTCTCCACCTGTAAAATTTTCGATATGCTTCTTAGGTGCTTTTCTTCGCGACGCGTCACATATATAGGAAATAATAGTTTCGTTATTCTCTTATTCAAAAAAAAATTCAATTTCATATTCAGTAAAGTTTAATTTATTGTCGAAAATAAAAAAAATTTAAGGTTTTGTATTAAAATTCGTGGTGATTTCAAAGTTATGAAATTCAAGAATTAAATCGTTTTAATATTCTCAAAAGTTGATGGTCACCAAAATCCAGAGATTTTTTAAGAATTATATTACGTCGTCTCGTTCTTCTAGATCATTACGTAGTCATACTCTATCTGTATGATCCAATCACAGTTTTTAAAGCTTTTTTGAATTTGAAATGTTTCCCGCCTACCCGCCATGCGTCCTCTACGGCGTCTGCGCACTTCCGGAACGAGTCGTCTCGTTCGAATAGATCATTCCCTCCCTACCGGAAGTGCGTAGACGCCATAGAGGACGCATGGCGGGTAGGCGGGAAACATTTCAAATTCAAAAAAGCTTTAAAAATTGTGATTGGATCATACAGATAGAGTATGACTACGTAATGATCTATTCGAACGAGACGACTCATATACTTACGATTGAACTTCACTTAAGGTAAGTTCGTTTAATCAGTTAGTTCTATAAACTTAATATCTTTCCAGTACTTTTGATAAAATTCTCTGACTTTTTCCTGATTTTTCTAGCCTGTGACAACCATGAAAAATTTCAATTTGAAACCTTATCCTTAACCTTATTTAATTATTTCTGAAAATTGCAGTTGTAATCCTTCTAAATTTAATTATATTCTAAAATTTTTAATTAAGCTTCTCTAAATGAATTATATTAAATCAAAAATATTTTAATATAGTAAATAATACTTATATAAAACATAAATTGAATTTAAAAATATTATTATAAAACTCTTCAATAATTAGTTTTTAAAAAAAACTATATATAGGTATAACTGAAAAATTTCCAAAAACTTGAAATTTAGTCGAATTATTTGAAAAAGATTTAATTTTTTAGAAGAATTTCTAGAAAAATAATGCTTTTGAAAAATTTAAATTACAAATAAGAAAATGAATGATTTTCACAAAAATTTTAATCATAATTCTAAATACGCAGGTTTTTAAAAAATTTTCATTTTAGTTTTTGAAGATAATTGAATTTTAAAAACGACTGTTTTCAAAAATGTTAATAATTTAACAAATTAAATTTAATATAATAATTTATTTAATGAGGATCTACAAAAAATAGATTTTTAAAATGTTTAATGTAATTATTATTTGTAAGTAGATATTTGAATATTCAAAATAATTGAATTTTAAAAAATTGTAATTGAAAAAAGTTTACAAATTAATTTAAAAAAAATATAATTAAGTTTTTTTGAAAGTAGGATTCTTTAATTTTAATTTCCAAATTTCCATTAGAAGATTTTTAATTAGAATTTTTGAGAATTTAATTACGGTAAAAGCACCAGTACTTGGACATTGGAAAAAATGGAACCAATAGATAGACACTAACAAAAAGATTTAAAACTGCTTCCAATGTAAATTAAAAAATAATATATATGCCCTTTCTGAATGTTAGCTTTTGTATATAATTCAAGTTTTCAATTTCTAAGCCAAAGATTTATCAAACAAAATTATATGTCACGAACTACTCATAATCGAGTGTCCAACTTTACCTTCTGCTTTTTAACCTTGAACACCAGCAGCACTAGTAGTTGGACAAAAACTTTACAGACATTAATCTAATTAAATAATAAATGAATTAATATAAAATGACTTACTAATAAATTTAATAGTTGACAATATTAACTAATATACAATTACAAACATTATATGCGAAAAAATATTATATGTCTAACTACTGGACCCCCTAAAATGGCATGTCCAACTATTACGTTAAAGAAGCAATTATTTATTTTCTAGATTTATATTTAATTAAAATAAAAATTTAGACTAATTTCTTTTAATTTGAATTCTTTAATTATAATACAAACGAAATATAAAAATGTTGTCAAGTAAAACTATATTATCTTTGTAAGAATCGTTGCTAAATTTGCTACTATTTTAAAAGTGTTCAAGTCGGAAAAATCGCCTTTTTTGAAACGGAATAATTCGAAATAATCATATACAATTCGAGGCCTGTAAATAAATAAAATAAATAAATTTGATAATTTCATTTAATATTCCTTAATTGTGGACGTCCGCATGAAAAGGGACCACTTTGTCGGTTCTAGATTCCGAGATATTCGCAATTTACTAATTTTGAAGAAAAATATCGAAATTGTTTTTATCTTTTTTTCTTAATCTACAGGGTCTACCACGTCGATCCATGCAGTTTTTATTAATTTATTGACACTCTAAGTATTTTATTTCGTTGTTAGAAAAAAAAATGAAAAGGGACCACTTTGTCGGAAATCTGTTATTTTTTCATTGTTTCAAAACGAAGGGAGGGAAAAATTCGAAACCTATTGATTTTCAATCTTAAGGGTGTACTAGACTTAAAACAATTCTTATCTGAATAACTTCCCAGAAGAGCCGGAGAAATTCGCGTTCCAATTTTTAATTTCGTGTTTTTGGAAAAGGAATTTTTAATTTTTTCTAAGATTTTTTATAATAAAGTCGCTTAAAAAATTTTTTTTATGTTACTTTTCTTTTCTTTGCTTGAAATAACTCTAAAAAATAACACCGAACCTTTAAATTCGTTGAATATTCCACTTTATTAATTAATAACCGTATTTTTAGAAAAGGGACCACTTTGTCGGAGATCCATTATTTTGTCATTGTTAAAAAATGAGGGGGGGGGGAATTCGAAACCTATTGATTTTCAATCTTAAGGGTGTACTAGACTTAAAACAACTCTTATCTGAATAACTTCCCAGAAGAGCCGGAGAAATTCGCGTTCCAATTTTTAATTTCGTGTTTTTGGAAAAGGAATTTTTAATTTTTTCTAAGATTTTTTATAATAAAGTCGCTTAAAAAATTTTTTTAGGCTACTTTTCTTTTCTTTCTTGAAATAACTTTAAAAAATAACACCGAACCTTTAAATTCGTTAAATATTCCACTTTATTAATTAATAACCGTATTTTTAGAAAAGGGACCACTTTGTCGGAGATCCATTATTTTGTCATTGTTAAAAAATGAGGGGGGGGGGGAATTCGAAACCTATTGATTTTCAATCTTAAGGGTGTACTAGACTTAAAACAACTATTATCTGAATAACTTCCCAGAAGAACCACAGATATTCATATTACAATCTTTGATTTCGTTTTTCTCGAAATGACGTATTTGATACTCCAAACTTTAAAATTCTGTAACTCATCAAATTTTTTACCAAAAAGGTTGTAAGACCACTCAAAATTTTCCAAATTTTGTCAGGAATTCGCCCATATAGATAAGTCCAATAGTGCCAAAGTGGTCCCTTTTCATGCGGACGTCCACAATTAATCTTAATTTTAGAAATTAATTTTTAAACCTTGACACACATCGTGAAATTAATTTGAACCCCACGTTAATTAATTTATTAGTTTTGAATAACAATAATAAAAATATAGACATGAAAATTATACTATTATAAATATAAAATTTTTTTAATTTAACGCGATTTTGTAATATGGAAATGATAGTGAGTCTATTAAAAAAAATCTCGCGAAATAAACCAGAAAGTTCAGGCGTGTCTTCTACGTGTACACACACACACACACACACACACACACACACACACACACACACACACACACATATATATATATATATATATATATATATATATATATATATATATGAACCTTTCACAAGGTACGAAGAATTTTTCTCATCGCTTTACTTGAGAAACACACCTGTTGTTTTCATATAAAAAGTAAGGAGGTCGCGTTAAAGGGAATTTAAATACTTTATATACACTATATATAACGCAACGAAAACAATAAAGAAAGAGAGATAAATTGTAACATACATATAAATTATAAATAAAGTTATTTTCTTTTGTCTAGACACTGATTATTTCATCTAATTTATAGTATTATATTTTGCATTCACCAGACATCCATTCATTCAAAAAAATTAAATTTTTTTTAAATTAAAAATAAAATTTTCTAACGACTGAAAAAAGTCAAAATAAAAAAATAGAACGAATTTTTTATATATTAATTAAAAAACTGTAATTTGCTTAAATAAATTTAGTTAATATTAATAAATTAATAAATAAATAATAATTAAGTTTCATTAATAAACGGAAAATTGAAAATAATAAATAATTAATAATTTTAATACTAAGTTTAATTAACTAATAATTGTGTAATATTGAAAATAAATGGAAATTGTAATCTTATTAAATTAATGTAACTATTAAATGTAAAATTTGAAATAATAAATGGTAATTTTAATTTAAAATTAAATTAAATATTTAATTTCAAAGAAGAAAAATTGAAAATGAAAAACAATGTAAATGAAATGGTGTTAATTGAGTTAATTTAATTATTGAGGTAAACAATCAACTCTTTTTGGAGACAATATTTTATTTAAACGGTTGTTTAAAAAAAACAAATATTCTTTTCAAGAGAAAATTACTTACTGTTAATAAGAAAAACAAAAGTTTGTAAATTTACCTATTATTGTAGTAGTAGATTTTTTAATTATTTTATCGTAAATTGCTGACATTTTTTTTAATTAGATAACGAGCGAAAGAAAGAAAGAAAATTTCCTATTTAATCGAAACTATTTAATATTGTCTGCATTTTTTACGTGTCATTCTCGTAATCCTTGGGATTCTTGCGTTGATTTTGATGGTAAGTTTTTTCACCCCAATCGTAGACTAAGTAGCCAAGCATAAAGGCTGTAAATTAATAGTTAATGTTTAAAACTAGTAAACAAAATTTATATTCTTGTTTCTAGACTCTTATTGTAGAAAGGTAAATAAAAATAAATATTGATTACATAGAAATAGAAATATAGAATATGTTATTAATTTTTAATATTTAATAATTAGATTTTATTACTAATACTTTAAATATTTAGTTCAATTAGTTAAAACTATTTTTTCGATTTGATGCAAATAATCAAATAGTTCGAATTTTTCTAAAAAAAATATTACAACTTTTACAAAAAGATGAAAGATGATACTTACGTGGTGCAACGCGAAAAATATTTTCCCGAAATCGACGAGCCACGTTCTTTAAACCAGGATTTAGCATTCCTGCGAAGGCTTTTTGTTCCATTGAACTTAATCTATAGAATACGATTCCTCGTACATAATGAAGATTTCCAAAAGCTTTCCCCATTTTGATAGGAAAACTGTAAAAGAGATAAAAAATAATTGCTTACTGAAAAAATTATTTGCTATTGTAAATGCCAATAAAGAATTCCATTACTTTTTTAAAATTATATTTTCAGTATAAATTTAACCAAATAAGAAATATGTGAAAATTTCTCAAATTCTAGTGAGCATAACCTAGAAAACTAAATACAGTCACATTGGAACAATTTTGTAAATTACTGACACTAATAGTTAATAATAACATATGAGTTGTTAAAAAATAAGAAAAATGTTGAATAAAGTTGAAAATTAGAGGATTATTTAACTGAAATCTACAAACATGAAAAAATACTTCCTGAACATTTAACATTTTTTAGTTATAGATTATTTGAAATATTTTACTAGATTCGTTCTTATTTTTTCAACGGGGCATGCAAATTAAGTGCAAAAATTGTTATTAGCCCTTTTGGTCAATAAAAAGTTAGGAAATATTTATTTTAAAAAAAGTGTAAAACTACTTACGTAAGAAACAGAAAAGAGCTTCACTAAACCCAAGAAGACTAGAAACAGGAGGTCAAACTTCGCTTGATTTCTATGTGCAGTGGGGGTAGAAATAGTGGGGTCTAGAGACGGTGGAGTTTTCAGTTTGGGTATTTGCGCGGTAGATGAATTTTGTAATTTCGCGCATAATAACCACATTGAGGTTATAACCGAAAATGACAGCTGTCTGCTATTGTGTGTTTAATAGGTTATGCGTTTTATGCTTGGCAACACCCCTATAGTACTTCCAGGATTTAGCATTAGAGACTCAGGTATGCTTAGTGATTATAGTTTGCGTAGTTCCCGCGAACAGCAACAGATGGCGCGGCTCGCGTCCTGCTCTATGAATACATTTAATTCAAATGGGATATTGTTTAAAATCAAATGAATTAATACTTTTAAATATATTAAAAATATAGTATTATTATTAATATATTATTATTTAAAATATATTATTACATGAAATATTGTCCAAAAAATAGAAATCGCGTAATATAGTAGAGTAGTACATTATTCCTGAATTATTTACAATATATTTATTAATGTATGCAACTACATATTATGCAATGTAGTATTAGAGAAGAAATTAATTCTTTAATTGCGATTTAGGTATAATTTTTTTGTGAACATTACATGAAAACAGGAAAAATTCCACATGTTTTCAGTCCCGACTGGGAAAGAAGGAATGTCAAAAGCCATTTATCGTGCCAATTTGGTTGTCAAAAGTTTACAAGTAATTTGTGAAAAACTCACTCAAAAATGATATATTTTTGAAAATAATTGAATTCTTTGGAAAAATGTTATTAACAATATAAAAACAATACATTTTTTTAAAAAATTTTTATAAAATTGTATTGAAAAAATTGAATAACTGTTTAAATTTTATTTTCGAAAGTAATTGAATTCTTTTAAGAAATTTATTAAAAATTGTATTGAAAATAATTTAATTTTTACAAACAATTTTATTTTCGAAAGTAATTGAATTCTTTCGAAAAAATTTAAAATAATTGAATTTTAGTTAAAAGTTTTCCAAAAAAACTTCCAAAAATTTTGTAATTCTGGAAATAATTAAATTCTGATACATATTTGATAAAAATTTTCAAGAATAATTGAATTTTTTTGAGAGTATTTAAAATAATTGAATTTTTTTGAAGAATTTTATATTAAAATTTTCAAAAATAATTTAATTCAAATACAGAATAGGTACCTATTAAAAATAAAAAAATTTTCTAATTTATGAAAGTAATTTAGTTTTTTTGAGAAATTTTATTGAAATGGTATTAAAAATAATTTAATTTCTGAAGAGGATTTTATTAAAATAAAAGAATTCAATTCTTTTAGGATATTTTACTAAAATTATATTGAAAGAAATTGCAATACTGAGGATTTTTTTTGTTAAAGTAATTAAATTAATGCTTAATAATAATTTAATGAAATCTGTCTTTTCTTTATAAGCTTAACTAAATAAAGATAATAATAATAAATTATTTCATTTTAAACATTAAAAATTGAATTTTCTTTAATCCTGCATTGCAGAATATGTAGTTGCATACATTAATAAATATATTTCACATAATATATTTTAAATAATAATATATTAATAATAATGTATTTAAGAATATATATATTTTTTTTTTTGCTTAGGGACTTTTGGGAAATCTGCCTACCTAGAATTCCGCACTCCAAGGTTATGTTGGGTTGGTAAAATGAAACAAAAGGAAATATTAAAAAAAAGATAAATAAATAAATGTTATATATTAACAATAATACTATATTTTTAATATATTTAAAAGTATTAATTCATTTGATTTTGAACAATATCCCATTTGAATTGAATGTATTCATAGAGCAGGACGCGAGCGGCGCCATCTGTTGCTGTTCGCGGGAACTACGCAAACTATAATCACTAAGCAACCACAGTTTATATGTAAGCAATAGGGGGCTGCTTGGCAAGCATTGTTATTGAAAAGAGGTTTAAAAGTGATAAGGTTTGTAAAAATGTTAATTATATTTATGTATAATTAAACGAGTTAAACATAAATATTCATAACCTGTCTGCACGAAAAATTTCTTGGGAATACGAAAAATCAAACACGTGATAAAATACAACGTGCTTACGATGTATATATATCAAGTATGCGCGAGAGAACAAAACTGGTTCACCGCGCAAATGCCGAGAAAACAAAGAGCAGACGACTCATGGCCCCACGTATATTACATTCCCCCCACTACCAAGTTAGACCTCCTGTTTCTAGTCTTCTTGACTAAACCCAAGAAGACTAGAGACAGGAGGAATAACTAAGGTAGTGGGGATGGCTTGGTAGATGAGGGCAATGGGGATGTGGCATGTTAAAATGTGGTTAGTGCAGTAACGCAAAATAGGTTATTGCGCATGTTGTTGAAAGAGAGAATAGCAGACGACAAAACATAGAAACGTCATCTATTATTATGAAGAGCAATAGGGTGTTTTCGACGTTGACACTCTGAGCGCTCTGAAAGTACGAAACGTGGTTGGTTGGTCTAGGGGAATTCTGAATGTTGATTGGCTGACCTTCAAAATTCATAGTTTCATGTTTTGCGTTGCGTTGTAATGAGAGAGAATGCAGCAAACGTATATTTGCGTCTTTTTCTCTCCCATTAAGGCCTTTCTCCAATAGGTTACCACAAGTGTGCGAATGACTGCGTTGCGTTGATTTTAGCATGTGTTGCTATAGCAACCGACGCAGACGCAGTCATTCGCACACTTTTTAAAACCTATTGGAGAAAGGCCTTTAAGGCCTTTCTCTAAAGGCCTTTCTCCAATAGGATCCAAAAACTCTGCGTTTGTCTGCGAATGACTGCGTTGCGTTGATTTTAGCATGTGTTGCTATAGCAACCGACGCAGACGCAGTCATTCGCACACTTTTTAAAACCTATTGGAGAAAGGGCACAATAGGTTTTAAAAAGTGTGCGAATGACTGCGTCTGCGTCGGTTGCTATAGCAACACATGCTAAAATCAACGCAAAACGCTGTCATGGGACTCCACCCTGTATCAAAGGTCCGAGCTATACAGAGTGTGGAAACCAGAGCATGAAACTATGAATTTTGAAGTTCAGCCAATCAACATTCAGAATTCCCCTAGACCAACCAACCACGTTTCGTACTTTCAGAGCGCTCAGAGTGTCAACGTCGAAAACACCCATAAAGAGGTTATTTTAACGATTATGATTCTTTGACTGTTTAAACGGTTTAAACTATATTTAACAATTCTATTCAAAGGTAGGTTGATCATTTTCCTATAAAAATACTTACATTTTTTATAAAAAATGACACGCACGTATTAAATTATTTTCCCACTTGTGTCAACTTATAGATTAAAGATGCAATCAACCTCGGAAAAGTGTTTGAAGCAAGATTTAGAAATTCATCATGAAGAACCGCATTCCAGAAATTATCAGGAAGGTTTATACGAACATATAAAAAATAATGTGAGTCATTTGAAATTACCAAGGCGATGGATGTTCGTAATTGATGGAAATAATGCCATCCGGTTTTTAAGAATTGAAAGTGATTTAACTTCTTACTTAGTAGTTTCTCTCGATTCTGAATTAAATATTGAAATTCATCATCAGAATAAGGTAGTAGACTGGATGAAATTTGATAAATTAAAATCCCAAACTGATATCGAAAAAATATTAGATATTGTTAATAATTGTATTGATAGAAGTTCGATGTTTATTTCATAACCTCAAAAAAACTTAAATTATTTTTCACACATTTTTATCAATTTATTATATTAAAGGTAATGATTAATATATGTATATAAATCTTTTAAGTTGAGTGCGATAGAAACAATTGTATGTTTTTAAAGAATTTTATTTCTTAATTGACGATTAATTCAACATATTTTGATTTTTATTGTTGATTTAAATTATTACTTTTAAAATAGATGTAATTTTAAAATTACAAAAAATTTAATTTAAAAAAAGATAAATTTCTATAATAAAATTTTAACACTGAAGATTAATTCATAATTATTTGATTAAACATGTTTTTGTTATATTGTAATCCGAGTATGTCGAAATATAGTGATGAGTGGGTGTCTTAATCTAATTTGTGAATGATAGGGTGTTTAAAAAATTATTTGTACATATATGTAGACATGTGTAAGATCAATTTATAGTTATGATTTATTATACATTAAGAGAATTTTTAACACACACTAATTTGTATTATAAAATAATAATTTTATTAAAATTAATAATATATTAATATTTTGTAAATGTAAATACATTTATTAAAAATTTTTTAAATTTTCCTAAATGTAAGTTACAAAATATTAAACGACTTGTATGAAAATAACTTGAAAGATCAAATATTTTTTACAATAAAATAAAAAAATAAACATTTTTTACATTATATGCATTTAGTATTATCACATATTTATTATGTTCATAAAATATGTAGTATTTGATACTAAAGATAAACTTTTAAAAGTAGATAAAACAGTATAATTTAACCTTTTGTATAATATAATTTCTTAAAAACTTAGTTTTTATTTTAAAAAAATAATCTTTCACAGCTATTTTATTTAACTAGTTGTGTTAAACTTATACCGTACTTTTTTGACTATCTTCTTGACTAAACCATTGAATACTAGGGATGGGTAAATCGACTCCGATTCTTATGAAGAATCGATTCTCGATGGCCTAAAGTCGATTTTTTAGAATCGATTCTTAAATAGTAAAAGTCGATTACGAATTCGATTCTTTGTAGAGAATCGAACATAGACGTACATATGTCGCTGATTGTCTTTGCCGATAGAAAAGTTTCAAAAAATTGGACGTCTTACTCTTAAGTCCAACGCACAATAGCTTCGCGAAAGTCGTTCGCGAACGAGACGCATGAGATAGACAAGGACACAAATATATCTCTGTCCTTTTCTAACTCATGCTTTGCGTTCGCGAACGACTTTCGCGAAGCTATTGTGCTTAGGCCTTTATATGTTACTGTGACGGCAGGCCTAAATTCACGTAAAGCCTAACGCAGAATAAAAACGTAACGTGAACGTAAGCATGCGATAGAAAAGGACAGACCAACTTCTGTCCTTTTCTATCTCATGCTTGCGTTCGCTTCCCGTTTTATTCTGCTCAGGCCTTAATTCTCCGCTAGGGAAAAACACTACGTAACTCTTCGTACGGAAGAAACTAGGTAATAGCGCTAGGATTCAAAATTAATATCAATATAATAATTGAATTTTAATGTAAAATAAAAACGCCTGCATTTATTTGCTTATTTCCGTAAAGAATTTTATCACATGCAAAAAAATCTAAAGAACGAAATAGAATGTCAACCAAACATGTGCTGCTTTTTGAAAAGGAATAATAGTTAAAATTACAGATGTTGAAATAGTCTGTGAAAATGAGGCAAATGTCACGTAGGACACAAAAAATTAGAATTGAAAAGAAACAGAGTTTATTTCTATAAAAAAATAGCCTTTTGAGAAATACATATTTCCGAGCTTCGAAACCATTGGGAAAACCCAAACATGTGGTAGCAATAAAAAAGGGACCGTGGGACTCGGGCCTTACTCGAGTCCCCGGTATAAAAAAAAGGGTATTGTATCGTCAGGAAAAACTTATGACTCATCCTTCGTTTATAAGAAAAAGAAATGAGCTTTCTATTTAATTACAATATTCAAATTTGATATGAATTTCACATTCTTAATTCTATGTATGTCACTAATAATTTTATAAAACAACGATTATAAATTGATTACTGTTTACCATTTCATTACTAGTTAAATAATTTGATACTCTTAATTAATGATAAAAGTTTTAATCACATGTATAGAATTTGTTAATTAATTTATTGATTAATTAAATAATAATAATAATAATAATAAAATAAATAATAATAAGTTGTATTATAATACAAATTATCTACGTTTATTGTCAATATCTTATTAGTAATTCAAAGTTACCATAATTCTATGGTAATTAAATATACAGATGCAAAATGTAATTATAATACTCCGAATGAATTTAACTGAAACCGATTATTATATATTTGGTAATTGACGAAACAAATATTAATTAACTTTATATATTGTTAATGTTAAATTTAAATAATAAAAGAATAGTATGAATGTGTAAATAACTTGTAAAATAACACTCCGTCAGGGTTGTATTGGTCACAGGGAAGTTCAAAGGAAGGGGTATTCATCCCCTCTACTCAACGCGCGCAGGGTCCTATGGGGACCCATGGACCACAGGATCTCATCTCGTCAGATATCTCCGAGCACTCTTACCGATTACTTGTAATTTCTCGGCTCGAACTTGTAACTTTTACTCATTACTGTTGATTAAAGTAACCAATTTAAAGTATTTCTTGTTGTAATCATTATAAAGTAGAATTTGAATCTCCCACCTATTTACAGGGTACACTTTAGTGTTTTAGCAGTTGAATTCCCCAACATTTTAATATTCAAAAATCCCTATTATCGAAATTGGGACGTGACAATTTTTGGTGACAGCGGTGGGATACTGCACCTGTGAATGGATTTTGAAAATTTGTTTAATCTAACCGTCGGTACCTTTCGGGTACAATTTGATTAGTGTGGTGCCGAAAATTCAAACAGTGACATTTTAAACTTTTAGTGAAAATAATATAAATAAAAGACTTGACAATGAAATTTAAAGTGACATTAAATTGATAACATCCCTATATTAAAGAACCAGTATAGAACCGGGTAGAATCAGGAGCCTTCTTGCTTTAAGTTGGTTATTGTCACGTAAGTTCCAATTTCAAACCAGTAGATAAGTATTTTCAGCTGGTTTGAATTTGGAATGTCAAGTTCAAAATGAACTGGTCTCAGTTTGAACATTACAGTAACCAGGAAATTCCAAATAGGTTACATTGTACAACATGAACTTGTTTCAACTTGGATATCGATTCACAATTGGAAATCCAAGGTGGTAACAATTGAGCAGATATTTTTGAAAAAAAATATTTGTGGAAAAAATAATAAAAGATTCTTATGACCATTAATAACTTTATATTCTTAGCACGCTCCAGACATACAAACATTTTAATTAAACTGGAAGTATTAAATTAAAACTTGTACCCTATGGGAATCGAACCCCGTACCTATGACCTATCTATCTATCTAACTTGGAAATAGCAGCTGCACTATCCCCACGCTACTATACGAAAAATCAAAAAACCAAAAAATTTTTTACGTTTTTTACGAATTTTTGAAAGTGAAAAATACATGGTTTTTTCCTTGATTTTTACAAGTATCAACTTTGCATGTTTGTATCTCAACGAAAATGCAAACTATTGTTACGCTGATTTTTTTCCATTTAGTTTAAACCCTTTTTGAACATAATGTTCATCGACATAATCAATATTTTGTTAAATAAAGGAGATTATTTACAAAGAAAATAAAAAGCTATCTTCTTTGCAAATTATGGCACAGATTTGAGACAAACTTAAAATTATGCAAAATATGCTTCTGATTAAGAATCTGGAAGAAAAATTTGAAAAAAAAAATTATTTAAAGAATTATCCGGAAAAATGTTTTCAGTTTTTTGCTTTATTACTCCATTAAAGCAAGGTGCATGCAGTTGTAAATCTATTCCTCAAAGGCGTAGAACTGTAATATCTCAAACGACTGCTTTTTCTAGCTGTCGCAGGTATACAAGAAGGGTCTGTAAATTTCTGAGTAACTAAAAACTCAATAGTTTAGAATTCTGAACTCTTTATGTAGAGGAATTTTATCAGATTAAAAGAATTTTTTTTTATTAAATTATTTATATTAATAATAATTAATTATTATTAATAATTAATTAATTTTAATTAATTAATAATAATTAATAAAAATAATAAAAATAATTTAATAAATCAATTAATTAATATTATTAATAATAATTAATCTATATTAATAAAATCAGACTTTTGTCTGTACATTGCACGAAATTAATTTTTTCTAGCATAATTTATTTATTTGAACAACGGAGAATCCAAAAATGGTAATAGAAAATTTCCTGTCTGTATGTATGTATGTATGTATGTGTGTATGTATGTATGTATGTATGTCCGCAAAATTTTGTTCGCGTATAACTTGAAAACGTCTTGACCGATTGAAGTAAAATTTGTCAATCTTTCAGGTATTGGTCTAACTTAAAATATTAGCTATATTTGATGAAAAAATATTGAGCTGAACAAAAGTTATGAATTTTTCAAAAAATTCAAAAAAATTTTTTTTTTCAATTTTTGCAGATTGGCATAAATTTTTTAATTTATTAATAATATAAATGATTTTAAAGATATATAAAAATAAATTGAATAAAAAATAATATTAATATGAAAAAAAATTATGAATTTTCCAAAAAATTCAAATTTTTTTTAAAATTTTGACAGATTGCTTTAAATTAATCAGGTATGACTTTTGTAAGATATATATAAGCAATAAATTTGCAGATTTTAAATATATTAATTAGAACGAAAGGTATTCAATTTTTTCAAAAAATTAAAAAAATGGAAAATTTCCAAATTTTATATTTTTTAATGTATATTTTTTAAACTTTCTGTAATTAAACATTTTTATTGTTTATACTCCTGCCCTATTGGCCTTACGCACTTCGACAAGAGTCCCCGAGAAATACTTTTTTGGATTAAGCATAACCATTCTACTTTAGAAATTTTCTATATATTAACCTAATTTGCGTTTACAGCTGACTTTATTAGGAGTACTCAATTGCAAAAATTTCGAAAATATTAAAAATGGAGATTCTTATGATAAAATTGATACTGCAGGAATTCAAGAATATGTTATACGATACTTGCATTATGCTACTGGGAAAAAACTTAGATAGTAAAAAGTTTGGTTATTTTAATTCTAGATTTAACTTTTAGGGATGTTTTGAGCATTGTAAAGGCAAAAGTTAAACAGGGTGTCTATTATTATTTTTGTTTAACAAACTATCCGGTTTTTCCCAGCTTTGTCCAAATTTTTCCAGGTGTATCTTTTCTCATCAAATATAAATTTTCTTGATAAGAATTAACAATAAATAAAACTACAAATGGCTACAAAAATTCACTTATTTTATGAAAATACTCTTCGACGGGTTTTTGTTTTTACTAATACTTTTAACAGGGGTTCTACCAACTGGAAAAAACGGGAAATATGCAGGAATTTAATTTAATCGGGAAAAACTGTTAATTCAGCCTGCAATATAGGTCTTATTTTAGATTTTAGCAATTATGATACAATTAGTTCGAATTTGACTTTACTCTAAAAACTGGTGGAAATTTTGGATTAACTTATAATACAATAATTAAATTTCTACAAATAATTGACAAAACATTGTTCTCTGCATTTTAATTAATTAAAAATAAATTATTTGATGGTAAAAAGTCAATCACTGATTTAAAATAGTAATATTTTTCTAATGAAATAGTTAATGGTAGCTAAATATTATTTTTTCCGGTCGAAGACGGGTACGACAGCTAGTTAATAATAATATTAAAAGAAAACTTTTCTTATTTATTTTGCAAAATATTATTTTACTTGGTAAATAAATTTGCTAAATAATTTTACTAATTGAGCTCCTGGATCAAAATAGTCGACTGGTATTAGCGCGTGCGTTCGCGAGAAAATCGACTATTTTGATCCAGGACCTCAATTATTTTGCAAAACCTAATTTTGCAAAATTTATTTTTCAAGTTAAATTTAAAAAACATTAAACTTAGTTTTAAGTGAATTAGCATTCTTTTTTAATGTTTAATATTTTAAATACTGATACAATGAAGCATCTGCTTAAAAGTGAGTGTCATTAAGTAGGTGTTTAAAAGCTCATTAAGCGGAATGAAATATGTGAAATAATTAATTATTATCTAATTTAATATTTAATTTTAATCAATAAATGTTCATTGTTACTACAAGAAACCAAAATTAACTAATAAATTTTTTAACTTTTTATTGTCAATTATGTGTATGTATTTTATAATAGTCTTCAGTGTACATTTTTGCTGCTAATATTCCTAACAACGACTTGAAAATATTTTACTTCTTAAATTCCTTTTTACCTACACCCTTGAAAAATCACACAAAAAAAGTCCAGAAAGTAGTAAATTATAAGTAAGAATAGAAAAGTAGCGGAAAAACAGGTACAGTAGTATACTACTGCCATTGAATCCCCTACCATTGACAAAAGGGTTCATGTCGCTCCGCACCTTGCTTTAATGGAGTAATAAAGCAAAAAACTGAAAACATTTTTCTGGATAATTCTTTAAATAATTTTTTTTTTCAAATTTTTCTTCCAGATTCTTAATCAGAAGCATATTTTGCATAATTTTAAGTTTGTCTCAAATCTGTGCCATAATTTGCAAAGAAGATAGCTTTTTATTTTCTTTGTAAATAATCTCCTTTATTTAACAAAATATTGATTATGTCGATGAACATTATGTTCAAAAAGGGTTTAAACTAAATGGAAAAAAATCAGCGTAACAATAGTTTGCATTTTCGTTGAGATACAAACATGCAAAGTTGATAGTTGTAAAAATCAAGGAAAAAACCATGTATTTTTCACTTTCAAAAATTCGTAAAAAACGTAAAAAATTTTTTGGTTTTTTGATTTTTCGTATAGTAGCGTGGGGATAGTGCAGCTGCTATTTCCAAGTTGTTTTAATACAGTACGATTTTTTTTAACAGAGTTATAACATTTTAAAGTGAGGGCTCTATACTTTTTGACCCGATAGTAATAACAAATTCCACCATAAAATTAAAATTTCGATTCAAAACACCTGTCAAAATTTCCATTATTAAATCAAATTTATGAAAAGGTTACATTGATAGAATCGATGCAAGTCCTGGTTCCGAAGAATAAGCGTATTCTAAGGGCAATAACACAAAAAAAAAATTTGCGTATGAGAATTTATTACGGGAAATTAAACGAAAAAAAAAACTGTTAGCGATAGCTATAATGTAGTAATTATACATATCAGTAAATATAGTAGTATTTATTAAAATTTAACATAATATAAATTTATATAAACTATTTACCTTTTGATTCAAAATTTACTCTCTCTATAGTATTTATTCTGTTTACTCAGTAGTAAAAATAACTGACATTTTCGAACAACTTGGCGATGCTAAGTTTCTTCCACTTTCGATCTCGTCAAAGGGTTCCATCTAAATCGTTGCATGATAGATTAGAAACTGCTGGTCTGGCATGATAAATGCTAACTCTGTGGTCGACAAATTTCTTTCGTCGACAAAATTTCTTATATCAGTCATGTTGTTTCTGAAGACGGCGTAAAATCTGATCCAAATAAAGTCATTGCCATAAGGGAATTTCTAAAAAAAAAAAAAAAAAATATTAAACAATTTCTAGGTTTTGGCGAATTTTATCGCAGATTTATCCCATAATTTGCTCTAATTGCTACGTTTCTTTCTTACCTCTTGAAAAAGGTTATCTCTTTTAATGGAACGATTTACAATAATCTGATTTCGAACAGCTTCGTGACACAATTTCTTCTCTACAACAGAGAAAGAACTATTAGCAAGTGTTTCCTGTGTAAAAACTTTTCAACCCTACCTGTACGGTAGAAAGCTTACTCTTCTTACAGAACATTTATTTACTTTAATATATTTATATTATATATTTATATACCTTTCGTATGGTTTCATAACTTTAAAGATTCTGTTTCCCGATTAGCACGAAAGAAATTAAAAATTGAGCGAGTACGATTACGATATTAAATATAAATCAGGTGTCATTAATACAAACGCGGATTCCTCTCCTAGAAATCCGTACGATGTTGTAAAAATGTGCACAATTTTAATGTTTTGAAAGATTCCTTCTCTGATGAATTTTCATTTTTTTGGCTGAAAAAGTTGTTGAAATTTGCTTTCTCATGAAACTTGTTTTCTACACTACGGTAGCATTCCATTGAGTGACACAAACCTTCCGGAAGTCGTCTTAAATCATGTTCTTGTTATAGACGGGGTACCCAAAGCACTGTGGCGAACACGACTGGCGTAAACCTTCATGAGGTATTTGGGCGTATTGTAAAACCTGTAGGAGTTGCCGTATACAAGGATGTTCAGGAACATATTGACACCTTAAATGAAAATTTGTGTTATTAATTATGGGAACAGACTTGTTCTTGGAGACGTGATGTTTCCACACCCCGGTGTGAAAATCATCTTGTCCGAGTTCTTTTACAATCTGGCGATTTCGTCGAGATTAAGCTCAATTATGCTCACAGTGCCGAGCTAATGGAGAAGTTAACCGTACGTGGGAGAAAGATAATGCTCAAGTATTGAGTATTTGTACAGTAAATGGGAAAGCTACCCCTGATCAAGGTAGTGGAACCAGTGTGGGAAAGTCAAGTCATCATGGGAAAGTCAAGAAAAAGAAATTAAAGACTTTTTGCAAAAATCTAAAATAATAAAATTAATTACAAATGCTGGTCTTTCGTACAGCAAGTACTCTGTGTCAATGGTTAAAAGCCACATGGTCCAATTCTTTTTTTTGGCATGTGATGGTAATTTAGATTCGCAAATAAGTCGAGAATTATTCGAAAGTAAAATTTTGTTAAATCTTGAAAGTAATCTTTAAAACTTTGAAGTAATCGTATTCGCCCAAAATAATCAAAATTTTCATGTTATATCGAAAAATATGTCAACTGCAAAGGCCTACTTGAAAGTCCTTTAAAATCTATTTTGGCATGCAAAAATGCTATGATTTCATTAAATATCTCGCTATAATTTCTAGTAAAATTAATAATTTGGACGAAGTATCCTAGATATTCGCAGAGAAGTTATTTCTCCAACATCTTCCTGGTACAAAAATTGAAATTAATTACATGCTTTGGGGAGATAATTACCCCTCACAATAGAAAAAATATATATATATAATTAAAAAATCCCATGAATCCACTACTGGCGAACAAAAAGGTATCTTTTTAAAACATATTTTCGAATTAATTAATTATACGGGCCATTACCCGTAATTTTGCGCGAAAAATCGATATATTCTTACTATCCAACGTAAATTTTCAAAATATTCCAATGCTTTATCTTTCTTTGAACGAAAATTAATTCTCAAACTATCGCTAATGCATTTGCAAAACAATTCATTTACAGATATAATTGTTCCATAGTTATACATACCGATTAAATCTGAAATTTCATTAGCAAAATCATTTTGACCGTCTGCAAAGTTTTAAGAATTAGGAAAATTCAGTTGACCGCATATCACTCCCAAATACTCGGTTCATTAGAACGAAGCCATCAGACACTTGTTGAATACCTCTGTTCATTTAAAAATGGTTACAATTGGGATGAATAGCTCCGGTTCGATATTTTTCTTCTATAATACTCAAGTTCATGAACCTACAGTTTTTACACCCTGTACGTTTTGCCACAACGTCTCTTTATTCAACGTACATTCAATATCTCCAAAATCTTTGTCACAAGCTTGATAACACCATACAGCTCTTGCTCGAGTCAGGATCGACGAAACTAAAATAAGAACAACTTATTATGATCAAATAACAAGTAATGTAGATTTTCAGGAAGACAATATTGTTAACTTAAAGCACAATAAAAAAAAAATTTTTTTTTGACAAAGAAAGCTCGATTCGTTTCTCAAGGGAACATACAAAAAAAATCTTAAGTTCGCTTAACGAAAAAAGTATTAACGAAAAAACGGGTAAAAGTAAAATTGTTCATTTGGATTAATTAAGACTAGCACATTAAAATTATTAAATGAATAGCTGTAAGTAATAAATACAGAAAACAAATGATTAAAGCTATAATAAAGGGGGAAAAAAAAAATAAAAAAAAAAATAGTATATATATATAAAAAAAAAAAAAAAAGTCATTTAAACATTATTATGTTTAAATAACATTACGTGCCTAATAACAATAAACAAATATCGATTAAAAATAAATGAAGGTTAAATGCAATATAGCTATTAAATAATATACGTATCATAAATTATTTTACCTTGCAAATTATACGTATAACGCCATAACGGTAAATAACATTTTAATCTTCTTATCATAAATTCAAACAGCATGTAAAATCATTCAAACTAATATTACAATTCAGCACCTGAAACATAAATATTTTGACAAAGGAAACTCCTATCAACGAAAACCCAAAAATTTTCCACAAAATAATAAAATTAATATACTTATCTGACAAATTTTGTACACGAATATATTTTGATATTGTTCTTAATTGTGTAGTATTTTCTTTCAAAATTACACTGTCAATTATTGTGACACTGACTTCAATAACTTCTAAATCTTATAAGAAAACATAACCCTAAAGTAATGAATTATACTGTAAAAGCATAATTTTGAAAAACAAATGCATTTATAAATCACTAACATATAATACAATGATTTAACACTTCATTGTGTCAACTTTTAAGCAATCCAATCTCAACTTGACATGGATTTATTTACATTGTTTAAATTCTAAAAACTGAAAACAAACGAAAAAATTGTTACTACGTAAACAATTTTTTTTAGTAAGGCGGGAGGTGTGACGGCAGGGGCCGTATTCTCGAATCGATGACCCTAGATGTCGCATGCGACAGACCATTCGAGATGGAAAAAGCTATTCTCGAACGCTTGTCGCATGCGAGATTTCATTCGTAGGCGATAATTTCCGAATGGTTCATCTCGAGTGGGTAGTGGCCATTCGAGATGCAAAGTCGTATACGAAATGCTAGTAAAAAATAAGGTTGTGTGTCATCCTTGTAATAAACGTATATAATATAAATTAGTATTAGTGTGCATGAACCGCATGCTAAAGTAGAAAAAATATACAAAATAACCTAAATGTGTTGTTTAAGAATTAAAAGTAAACTTGTGAAATAAAAGTTTATGTAAATAATTTATAATATGCAAAATTTATAATGGATAAATTGCACATGTTTGTGTTATTTTTGTGAATGAATCATGTAAACAATATAAATTTTTTTAATTTTTTAATCTTCGTTTCATTTTTTTCTGTCTGTTCACACTTTAAAGTTAGTTTTTGTGTATGCTTTTGTTTTTTTCTTTACAAAATATTGTTTTACAAATTGAAAGTATGCTCTTTTTTAAGATTTAAAATAAAATAAAATTTAAAATTATAAAATTACAAAAAATTTTGATTAACAAATAAATTTTCTTTTTGCAAAAATATGAAATATATATATTTATTAATTAAAATTATGCATAATATAAAGAGATATATCCCTTTATTATGCATAATTTTAATTTTTCAATAACAATATTGTTCACAAACTGATTCTTTTCTTTAAAAAAAAAATATTACATATTCCAGTTTCTTAACATTTTTGTAAAAAAATTCTCAATTTACAAATGCTAATATTAAAACTTTAATATAAAAAAAAATGTTGTTACATTTATTTACGAATTTCTTTAATTATAAAATTATTCGTAATAATATCAGTAACTTCTATTTAAATAAATATTTGATTGTTATTATTTTTCCATTATTTTATTACATTTAAAAATAATTTAATTTTTGTAATCATTTTGTAACGTACGTCTACAAAATTCAATGTATTTAGTGTTTTTAACTAAAATTCTTCTATAAATTCATTATTTTTAATAATTAATTAAATATATATTGCCAAATATAACTAATTTCAAAAGAATTTGAATGATCAAAATTTTAAATTAAATTCATTCAAAATTAAAATTTTATAAAATTTCAAACTGAAACCGCTTAAAGTTAATTTGTTTATAAAAATTGTAAACGCAAAATTGAATTGATTTTGAAATATTTAAATGAACGGATAACTATTTGTGTTTTTCTCATATGTCAAGTTCTCTTCCTCCTCAATTATGATTGGCAGATAAGTATTTGGAAACGACGGCAACATGTCGCACACGGAAATTTTCGAACAACCTATCTCGAACGGTCATTGAGAATAGACTTTCAGAGTCGCATGCGACATTAACCATTCGACATTTTACGCAAGAAGACTAGAAACAGGAGGTCAAACTTCGCTTGATTTCTATGTGCAGTGGGGGTAGAAATAGTGGGGTCTAGAGACGGTGGAGTTTTCAGTTTGGGTATTTGCGCGGTAGATGAATTTTGTAATTTCGCGCATAATAACCACATTGAGGTTATAACCGAAAATGACAGCTGTCTGCTATTGTGTGTTTAATAGGTTATGCGTTTTATGCTTGGCAAGCATTGTTATTGAAAAGAGGTTTAAAAGTGATAAGGTTTGTAAAAATGTTAATTATATTTATGTATAATTAAACGAGTTAAACATAAATATTCATAACCTGTCTGCACGAAAAATTTCTTGGGAATACGAAAAATCAAACACGTGATAAAATACAACGTGCTTACGATGTATATATATCAAGTATGCGCGAGAGAACAAAACTGGTTCACCGCGCAAATGCCGAGAAAACAAAGAGCAGACGACTCATGGCCCCACGTATATTACATTCCCCCCACTACCAAGTTAGACCTCCTGTTTCTAGTCTTCTTGATTTTACGCATGCGAGAATTGTCGAATGCTTTCGAGAATACGGCCTGCCCCAGGGGCAGGCCTAAATTCACGTAATTCTCCGCTAGGGAAAAACACTACGTAACTCTTCGTACGGAAGAAACTAGGTAATAGCGCTAGGATTCAAAATTAATATCAATATAATAATTGAATTTTAATGTAAAATAAAAACGCATGCATTTATTTGCTTATTTCCGTAAAGAATTTTATCACATGCAAAAAAATCTAAAGAACGAAATAGAATGTCAACCAAACATGTGCTGCTTTTTGAAAAGGAATAATAGTTAAAATTACAGATGTTGAAATAGTCTGCGAAAATGAGGCAAATGTCACGTAGGACACAAAAAATTAGAATTGAAAAGAAACAGAGTTTATTTCTATAAAAAAATAGCCTTTTGAGAAATACATATTTCCGAGCTTCGAAACCATTGGGAAAACCCAAACATGTGGTAGCAATAAAAAAGGGACCGTGGGACTCGGGCCTTACTCGAGTCCCCGGTATAAAAAAAAGGGTATTGTATCGTCAGGAAAAACCTATGACTCATCCTTCGTTTATAAGAAAAAGAAATGAGCTTTCTATTTAATTACAAAATATTCAAATTTGATATGAATTTCACATTCTTAATTCTATGTATGTCACTAATAATTTTATAAAACAACGATTATAAATTGATTACTGTTTACCATTTCATTACTAGTTAAATAATTTGATACTCTTAATTAATGATAAAAGTTTTAATCACATGTATAGAATTTGTTAATTAATTTATTGATTAATTAAATAATAATAATAGTAATAATAATAAAATAAATAATAATAAGTTGTATTATAATACAAATTATCTACGTTTATTGTAATATCTTATTAGTAATTCAAAGTTACCATAATTCTATGGTAATTAAATATACAGATGCAAAATGTAATTATAATACTCCGAATGAATTTAACTGAAACCGATTATTATATATTTGGTAATTGACGAAACAAATATTAATTAACTTTATATATTGTTAATGTTAAATTTAAATAATAAAAGAATAGTATGAATGTGTAAATAACTTGTAAAATAACACTCCGTCAGGGTTGTATTGGTCACAGGGAAGTGCAAAGGAAGGGGTAGTCATCCCCTCTACTCAACGCGCGCAGGGTCCTATGGGGACCCATGGACCACAGGATCTCACATGATCTAACAACCAGCCCCGTCCGACTCTCTCAATTTTCTATAGGACGTCTCGGCAAATATATGACCACTACTTGAGTAGTATTAACTTCTACCACCAGACTGCGCCGCTGCGCTTCGGCCTGTCCTTTTCGTTGATATTAATAATAAACATACAAGAAAATTGTTTAAATAAAAAGATTTTGATACAAAAAATGGCAATTTTACACTATAAATTTAATAATACAATAATTAAATAATATAATAAGAATTTAACAGACTTTAAAATAAAATTAATGACATTTCGAAAAGATAAACAAAAGTAATAAAACGCATATTAGTTATAGCTGTACTAATTAATTTATAATTATTATAAATCAATTAAACAAATACTAGTAATTCTTTTTCAAAAATACTTTTATAATAGTAAACTAAATCACGATTTGAAATTAAATTTACCTAAAAATAAAGCATAAATGTTGTAAAAGGTTCAGACTCAATATTTTCAAATTTTAACTATAATGGAGCACTCACAGCTCTGCCTGCATGCGCAGGCAGTAATTGGAGTAAGAGAGAAAGTCAATTAGAGTGAAAGAGACAGTAAATTCAAATTTGTATTGCTGCCTACTAGCTGTGAGTGCGCCTTAAGCCTAGAAAATATCACACTATACTGTATTTGATTGACAATATTTTAAGAACAAATTTTTTTGAATAACTGTAATAAAATTGATAAAAGTAACTGAAAAATAAAAGTAAATTTCTCTTTATTAAAAATTTTTAGAATCATGTAATAATCCCTGTCAGTGCAGTGTGATATGTATATCTTATATCTTTCTGTGACAGGCTGCTTATTATTTATAACTATTAATTCAAATATTTTGTAAATACACGGTATATGATTTTTTCAACAATTTGCACAAAGATTCACTGTCTATTTAGTATTTTACTCATTTTATTTCGCATATAACCTAAAATACACATACAATATAAAGTATATGGGACAATGACACTTGTCACACTTATATTGAGATATAATTTAATTGTTTATAAAAACACTTGAATAAAAATGAATCCAAATAAATCTACTAAAAAATAATAAACCAAAACTAAAATAAATACAAACGCACTTGTATAGTCTATATAAAAGATATAATAACAACAAAACAAATAATGACAGGTCTTGTGCATTTTTTAAAGTTTATAAATTTCACACTTTATTCTTCACTCCAGTAAAATAATTAACTTTTTATAAATGTCTTTTTGTACCTTTAACACTAATATTGGCCATTAAAAATATCAAACAATTTTAAAAAATAAATAAATTAATAATTTTTGTATACAATACTGTGATAAACTAAGGCCGATGCGCAGCAACGCCAACTGGCGATAAATGCTATCACTACTCAAGTGGTGGTCATATATTTTCCAAACAAATTGTAGGAGACGGATAGGGCTGCTAACAACTAAAAGGTCTAGCCGATCTCGGTCCTACTTTTGCGGGAACTGCGACACGGCCAGTTGCTCATTGGTTGCTTGTGATGTGGGCGTGGTATTAGCGTATTGCCGGCAACTTTTGAAATTTTAAACTAATATATTTATAGGGAAAAAATCAAATTGATCATTTTTTGCCTTTTTGGTGTATATTTTTTTGTTATAAATAAATAAATAAATAATGTATAATATAGAAATATGTAATATAAATATAATTTATGAATAATAATGTTTGAAATACATTTAATGTAATATTTAATTCATGAAATTACTAATAATTATGAATGCGTAGTAAATTACAATTATTCAAATTTTTATGAACTATTTATACTTTATTTTAAATAAAAATTATTAAATTTGTTGAAATACATATAAAACATTTAATTTTCAGCATTTAAGGGCTGATTTGAAAAAAATTGTGAACAATTAAATATAAATAAAAAAAAAGAAAAATTATTTTTCTGTTCTTTGATAATTTAAGAAGTCTGGTTTATGTAAAATATTTTAAATAAAAATTTTAATAATTAAAGAAATGGTTAAGATAAAATAATAATAATATTATTATAATAATATAATATAATAATTAATATTAAATTATTATTTTTATTAAATTTCATTTATAATTTTAAATTTCAAAAATTTATAATAAAAAAATTAACTCAAAAATATTAAATAATGAAAAATAAAATTATATAACATTATAAATAATATTCTTATAATAAATATAATAAAATATAATACATTTTCTCTAAACTTAATAAATAAATTATATTACAACATAATTTAATAATATAAGTTTTCAATCTTGTACTTCTGTGCATTAGTTTCATTTAAAAGTGCGCGGGTAAAGCAAGCAACTGGCCGTCATGGTCTGATTGGTCGAGTTTTTTTTAGGTGCGTGTGGCGGGACCTTGTATAGTTAGATCATGGGATCTCATCTCGTCAGATATCTCCGAGCACTCTTACCGATTACTTGTAATTTCTCGGCTCGAACTTGTAACTTTTACTCATTACTGTTGATTAAAGTAACCAATTTAAAGTATTTCTTGTTGTAATCATTATAAAGTAGAATTTGAATCTCCCACCTATTTACAGGGTACACTTTAGTGTTTTAGCAGTTGAATTCCCCAACAGTTTAATATTCAAAAATCCCTATTATCGAAATTGGGACGTGACAGTTAAGGCCTGAGCAGAATAAAACGGGAAGCGAACGCAAGCATGAGATAGAAAAGGACAGAAGTTGGTCTGTCCTTTTCTATCGCATGCTTACGTTCACGTTACGTTTTTATTCTGCGTTAGGCTTTACCATGTCAACCTGCAGGCAGGCAGGCAGGCAGGCAGTAGGAGCTGTGCTAGCGCCTTTAGAGTTAATATATATTTGATTCGTTGACGTCCAATTTTTTGAAACTTTTCTATCGGCAAAGACAATCAGCGACATATGTACACTGGGGTCAAAAAGTTTCAGTACATTTGTACTGATTACTTGTAAATGCTCGCTTCACTTGAAATTCAAATATTTCTGTAAAAATAGATGTTAGAGCTATCAAACTAGGATCATTTTAAAGTTTAATAAATTTAGAGTCAAATAGGCTAAGATATAACCAATTTAATAGTGTAAATATTAAAAATATAATTCTTTAAAGTTAGAGATTTTTTGTGAAAATTGCGATTTTGAAATCTGGAATTCAAGCGCACGCGAATTGAAGAAACATTTTTTTTAAGATTTGATAGTTACACAATATCAAGTACAAATTCCATTCTATAATTCTAGACCAAAATAATTCACATATATTAAGTATTTTCTTCAATTTCTATAAAAATAACTACACTTGCTCTCGAAATTTTTCAAAGAATATTAATTGCAAATTCGTCGTTTTCGTTCACTTGTTTTATCAATTAACCCTTTAACGCCGGGACGGACACTTTTTTTGAATCATTTTCAACGTTAATTATTTTGGTTATTAGACATGTAGAAAATTTTTGGAATGACATTTTCTGACGTATTTTTTATCGCTCTTTCAGAATCTGTCATCAAAATTGGAAAAAACAAAAATTCCTAAAAGTTATGGCCATTTTTTTGGAAAAAAATCCAAAATTTTGACATTTTTGATTCAAAAATGATTTTTTTTTTCATGTTAGCAGGAACCAGAAAAATTCTTTATCATAAAATATCGCGTCCACAATATCCAAGCTTTAAAGTTATGGACCATACATTTAAAAATTTCAAGATGGCAGATCCAAAATGGCGACAAAAGAATTTTTTTTCCCCAAAATTGACACCCTGTGGACTTTTTTTTTAATTCTCCTTTTATCTTCAAGACAAATAGTACTTGAATGTTTTTTGGGTCGCTGATTACGAATATGATGTCAGTTTTCAAAAATTCAAAATGGCGGATCCAATATGGCGGACGAAATTCTAAAAAATTATCAAATTCACTTGAAACTTGTTACTCAGGGGTTTTTGGGGTCGCTGATTACGAATATGATGCCAGTTTTTAAAAATTCAAAATGGCGGATCCAATATGGCGGATGAATTTCTAAAAAATTATCAAATACACTTGAAACTTGTTACTCGGGGGTTTTTGGGGTCGCTGATTACGAATATGATGTCAGTTTTCAAAAATTCAAAATGGCGGATCCAATATGGCCGACGAATTTCTAAAAAATCATCAGATTTACTTGAAACTTGTTACTCGGGGGTTTTTGGGGTCGCTGAAAACGAATATGAAGTCGGTTTTCAAAAATTCAATATTCCGAATTTAATATGGTAGTGAAAATTTCAGAGAAAGATTAGATTGTGTTAAAAGTTTATACGTTCTTTAGAGAAGCCATGTCTTTCTGGTGTTGTCAATAAAGTAAGAAACAATATGTGACCGCGTCCGAGAACAGGGACATTATGAACAAACTAAACTTTTTTTAAGTGAAAATATTTTATTTGTTTAAAGAATTGAAATTACTTTTTTAACCCAGGACTACATGCATTTTAAGGACCTTAAAGTGTAAGACACTGTCAAAATAAAAAAATCGATTTTTTGGCCATAAGGTGCCTTTTCTCAGATGGGGTCACATATACTTTCTAAAGGAAATGCAATTCAATGATGTTGTAAAACAACTGACTGCAAAGACTAACTAATAGACAATTCATTTAGCTTAATGAATGAAGTAATAAATTATCCGTCATTTGAATTGTTGAAATCTGACTTGAGATTCGGTATCAGCGACCCCAAAAACCCCCGAGTAACAAGTTTCAAGTGAATCTGATGATTTTTTAGAAATTCGTCCGCCATATTGGATCCGCTATTTTGAATTTTTAAAAACTGACATCATATTCGTAATCAGCGACCCCAAAAACCCCCGAGTAACAAGTTTCAAGTAAATCTGATGATTTTTTAGAAATTCGTCGGCCATATTGGATCCGCCATTTTGAATTTTTGAAAACTGACATCATATTCGTAATCAGCGACCCCAAAAACCCCCGAGTAACAAGTTTCAAGTGTATTTGATAATTTTTTAGAAATTCATCCGCCATATTGGATCCGCCATTTTGAATTTTTAAAAACTGGCATCATATTCGTAATCAGCGACCCCAAAAACCCCTGAGTAACAAGTTTCAAGTGAATTTGATAATTTTTTAGAATTTCGTCCGCCATATTGGATCCGCCATTTTGAATTTTTGAAAACTGACATCATATTCGTAATCAGCGACCCAAAAAACATTCAAGTACTATTTGTCTTGAAGATAAAAGGAGAATTAAAAAAAAAGTCCACAGGGTGTCAATTTTGGGGAAAAAAATTCTTTTGTCGCCATTTTGGATCTGCCATCTTGAAATTTTTAAATGTATGGTCCATAACTTTAAAGCTTGGATATTGTGGACGCGATATTTTATGATAAAGAATTTTTCTGGTTACTGCTAACATGAAAAAAAAAATCATTTTTGAATCAAAAATGTCAAAATTTTGGATTTTTTTCCAAAAAAATGGCCATAACTTTTAGGAATTTTTGTTTTTTCCAATTTTGATGACAGATTCTGAAAAAGCGATAAAAAATACGTCAGAAAATGTCATTCCAAAAATTTTCTACATGTCTAATAACCAAAATAATTAACGTTGAAAATGATTCAAAAAAAGTGTCCGTCCCGGCGTTAAAGGGTTAACCACACTTTTGAAAAATATGCATCTATTTTTTATTGTAAAATAAAAAAATAGTCACCTAGAATGAAAATAAGGAATAATGATAGAGTTAAAATTTGTAAAATTATAAGAAGATGGATAAATTTCATGTAAATAACTTAAATTTCCTAAGATGAAGATGTTCTATATTTTTCAAAAGTGTGGTTATTTGATTGAACAAGTGAATGAAAACGACGAATTTGCAATTTATATTTTTCGAAAAATTTAGAGCAAGAAATATTATTTTTATATAATTTGAAGAAAATACTTAATTTATGTGAATGATTTTGGTCTAGAATTAAAGAATGAAATTTGTACTTTTTATTGTGCAACTATCAAAACTTAAAAAAAATTTTTTTTCAATTGGCGTACGCTTGAATTCCAGATTTCAAAATCGCAATTTTCACAAAAAATCTCTAACTTTAAAGAATTATATTTTTAATATTTACACTATTAAATTGGTTATATCTTATCCTATTTGACTCTAAATTTATTGAACTTTAAAATGATCCTACTTTGATAGCTCTTACATCCATTTTTAAAGAAATATTTGAATTTTATGTGAAGCAAGCACTTAACAGTAATCAGTACAAATGTACTGAAACTTTTTGACCCCAGTGTACGTCTATGTTTGATTCTCTACAAAGAATCGAATCCGTAATCGACTTTTACTATTTAAGAATCGATTCTAAAAAATCGACTTTAGGCCATCGAGAATCGATTCTTCATAAGAATCGGAGTCGATTTACCCATCCCTAATGCCGCCATCTAATTAATCTTGAATTGGGACTTTTCATATTATGTAACCACACGAGAGGTTGATGATCTGTTTCTAACTTAAACCTTCTGCCAAACAGATATGGTCGGAATGTTTCAACTGAGAACAGAATTGCGAGCAATTCTTTTTCGATAGTTGAGTAGTTTAATTCTGCTTCAATGAGAGTCCTTGAAGCATATGCAATGGGTAGAATTTTATTATCGAAATTTTGTCTGAGGACACCGCCAATGCCATATTGTGAAGCGTCTGTGGATACAATAAAATCTTTACTGAAGTCAGGATATTGAAGCAGAGGTTGTGTACAAAGAATATCTTTGAGTTTGTTAAATGCCATTGGACTGAGCTTCAGTCCAATGGAATTTTACTTCCTTTTTTAGAAGATGAGACAATGGTTTGGCGATTGTTGAGAAGCCGGGAATGAACCTTCGATAATAGCCGGCAAGGCCCAAAAATTGTTTTATATTTTTAGGAGAACGAGGACGAGGAAATTTTCGAACAGCTTCGACCTTTTTTGGGTCGGGCTGTACACCGTCTTGAGATATGACGTGTCCTGAGTAGGTGACCTCTTTTCTCAAAAAGAAACATTTTTCTGGTTGTAACGTGAGTTTTGCTTTGTCAAGCCGTTCTAGAAGATTTGTAAACTTACGAGTGTGTTCTTCTAAGGATTGAGCATAAAATATGACAATGTCATCCATGTATACAAATAATTCTACATTCTGCAGTCCCGATAATGCCCGATCGATTAGTCTTTGAAATGTGGATGGGGCATTCTTTAGTCCAAAGGGCATTCTATTAAAATGATAGTGGCCCGAAGGAGTTGAGAATGCTGTTTTTGCTTTTGAATCAGGATCCATCTCGATTTGGTGGAAACCCATAGCAAGATCAAGAATAGAAAAGTATTTTGCACCCCCCAGTTGATCAAGTATTGTAGAAATGTGAGGTAAAGGATAAGAATCTTTTATCGTCTTGTCAATTAGTCGACGGTAGTCTATAACCATTCGCCATTTTCGTTTTCCGTCAGGTCCAGGCTTTTTTGGTACTATCCAAACTGGGGAATTAGAAGGTGAATCTGAATCCTCAATAATATTTCTATCTAACTTTAGTCTTTAGTCTGGTCTTTAGTCTGTTTAAAAATTTCTTTGCTTAGAGTTTCAGCTGGTCTGTACTGTTTTTGATAAATCGGTATGTCGTCAGTTGTTTTGATTTTATGTGTTGTAAAGTCAGTAGCGCCAAGGCTGTCTCCCTCAACATAGAATCTATGTGAAAATCGGTTAATGGGTTCGAGAAGACTGTTTTTTCTTCCTCGTTAAGACCAGAAAAATCAAAAAGTTCCATTAATTTTTCCATTCTTTTTGAATAGGATGAAGCCTTTTAATTTCCTGTGGAAGATTATTAGGATCAAATACTTCTACTTCTTGAAGTTTGACTGGTGGTAAGGATATTTGGACATCTTGCATAGTCGTATTAATTGCATAAACTTTAATATGACCATCGACAGGTGTTACAAGATTTTCCCCCAAAAGAATGCCATCTTTAACATTAATTCGCTCAAAATAACCCTCGAAACACTCAAATGCTTCTATAGGGAAAGTAACTAAAGCTTTACTTCTTGATGGTAAATTAATTTTCGTAAAGGTTGCTGATTCTGTAGATGGTAACTGTAAAGTTAAACCTTCGTTGCGAAAATTTAAAGAAGCAGAATGCTCCGTAAGGAAATGAGAACCAATAATACCGCATGTATTAATTGGAAAAGATGGTGGAACAATATGGAAGATGGAATATCTATTGAATATTTTCAAACGTATACTTCCAATTGTTTTATAAGATCCTTTACCTATACCCGTAAGATGAAAAATTTCATTTTTGTTAATTTGAGGTTTCTGTTTAAGACAGCAAAATTTTATGAGATTTAATCACTTCCCGTGTCGATAAGAAATGAAGAATCTTGATTATGAAAATGTTCATTAAATGCATGCACGATGGGTTTAGACGGATATTCGTTCTGGTTGATGGAGAGCACTACCTTTTTGGCTAAATTTAATTCTTGCTGCTCTGAGAGGTGCTTGGGCAAAGAGCAGTTTTTTTAGTTTTTTGAATCAGAAGAATTGGAAACTACAGAGTTTGATTTAAATTTTTCAAGTTCTTCAATTCTTTTTAAATAGCACTTGTCGGTAGAATGGCCCTTCTTCTCGCAATACTCGCATTGTTCTCTGGCGCGATTATTTTGTTTTGAATTACCTTTGTTTTGTTTGTTGTTATTGTTATTATTATTACCTTTTTTTATTATGTTTATTGTTTTTGTTATTATTGCTGTTACCGTTATTGTTCTCTTTATTCTTAGAATTGTTACTTTTATCATTATTGTTACTATTATTTTTAGATGAACCTGCGCGGTGCCAGCAATTGCGAGAATAATGGCCCTTTTTACCACAAGTGTAACAACCGTCTTTGTTAGATGATTGTTTCTCTGTTTCTTTTTCGATGTTTGAAACCGTTTTCTGTTTTTTAGAGGGTGGTTCTTCATTTGTCGTAGATGAATCAGTTTCCTCTAATTTTCTATTTGTTAATAATGAAACGAGATTTTCTGCTTGAAGAACAAATCCTATCGCTTGTTTCAAGTTTGAGGGACATTTCGTATTTACGCGATGTTCTAGTTCGGGAAGAAGTCCACGACAAAATGCTTTTGTTACATGCTGATTATATTCAAGTGTTTTAGATGCCGATTCATTGGAAGGCAATTCTTTTCTTGAATAATCATTTAATTGAAAAAGGAATTTTCTAGCTTTCGCCGCGTAGGAGTGAATTGTTTCTTTTGGTTGTTGAGTGAGGGAAGCAACCTGTAAAAATATCGTAGAAAAATCGTACGAAAAGGAGTATGCTTCCTGTAGTTCTTTGAACAATTGGTCTAAAGATTGTATTTGGGCATGGGAGATATAATCTGCCGCTTTTCCCTTAATTTTTTTCAAAATATATTTTAAAAGCAAATAGTGATTTTATGGGTCAGTGTTGTCTGATGCGTCGCGACATTCTTGCAAAAACTTTTCAATTGAGATATTTTCACCGTCAAATTCAGGGATTAAATCAATTGAATGTTTGAGAGCAATAGTTCTATTTGATTTTACTGAAGGTGTGATATGAATTTCATTTTTACTTGAACTCGAAAATGCTCATCTAGGTTCGCTATTTACTACAGAACGCGACATCATTCCTGCAATTGATTTTAAATCACTTTCCCTGAGTTGAGACATTAACCTCTGAGACTGTCTTAATTCTGTTAAGAAGTTTTGAAAATTTTGTGTTTTTGTATCATACTGAACAATATTTTCATACTCTAGATCATCATGCAAATATTCTTCAAACATTACATTATCGTCGTTTGGTTCAGGATTTCCTTGATAATTATTCATTTTAATTGATTTTTTTATTTATAAAAAATATTTAATCTTTTAATTAAAATTTATGATATTTTGAATTTAACATACAATTTGTCAATATTTCAGCAAAGAAGAAAAATAATTTTAAAAAAATTTGATCAAGGAATATCCTTTTACAAATTAATAACAATTTTTGACAATATGTTTTGAATATAAAGAATTTTCCTTTGTAGCAATAATAATTAATTAATTTTAATCTAGAAAACAGTTAATAATTTTCCAAAATACAATAATAAAGTAAAATATAATAAATTTATTATATACTTTCTTTTGAAAATTTTAATTCGAAAATTTAAAGTAATTTTGCTTTAAAGAAAAAAAATTTTTATTCAAGATTTACTTATTAATTATTCTATTCAAACCTTTAAGATGAACAATATTTCACTAAAAATTCACTTTTTATAAAAACGGAAATGACCATTATTTTCCTCTTAGAGGATTCACACCCGCACTGACACTTTCACTAATTGATGTATTTCAGCAATTAATAGTCAGCAATCAGGAACATCTGTCAGCCATCAGGAAGTAGTCATCAGAAAATCAGGATCACTTTTTTTTAAATTTATTTTAAAAATAGTTTTTATACTATTAAAGTTTCTTTAATATTGTTCTTCCGATTATTTTAGTCACTATTTACGAATTTTACACTGAAAAGTGTCACTTTATATGTCCAAGTACACTGAATTTTTAAACATTCCGAAAAAATGTTTTTATAATAAAAATATTTTTTAAATTCCCGTATCAAGGACCGTTCGAGCCCCCAATTTGTTACGAGCCGTGTTACCTTTAATAACGTAACTCTAATAGTTTGCAATGATTCGCCGGATTCTACCTTGATTAAATCCTTAAAGAAGGAAGCGGGAATATTTAAATTAAAAGACGTTTAATTCCGTTTAACGGAAGGAGGAAAGCCCACTCGAGAAATTAGTTTTTCTTGAGTGAGTAAAACCCCCTTTATTGTTTATTAAAATATTTGTTAAATACAAACTGGCTAAGGAGTTTAGAAAACAACCTTTCAAGTCAGAGAGTAACTTAGAACTAAGAACTAACTATAACTATTCATTCCGCGGAGAGGTTCTCCGCTAAAGTCCATTTTTGTGGAAATGCGCATGCGTTATTCTACGCGCATTTCTTTACTGTAGCATACAGCATCGTTGCACCAACACTTTTCTGCACTACATTGAAACTATACTCACACACACATTCAAGAGAGATCATCTCTTTACTCATGCAATATACTCTGCATTCAAATAATATAATATTATTAATCATCTATAAAATGTTATGTACTATTTACTTAAATTGAATATTTCATACGACACTCACACAATATAGTAATTGCATTAACAATATACATATAGATGAAGTGTATTTAATTACATAAACGTCAACGTAGTTTTAGATTATCCAAATAATACATTCGCTCTAAATGATTATTCGAAATAATAATTAATAATAATAATAATTATTATTATTATTATTAATTATTATTACCATTATCACTATTACCATTATATCAACAATTCTATTTGTACTATTTATTATTAAATATTTTAGATCCTTATTCAACTAGACTTTTGTGACTCATCTCTTTTACTTACTCCATTGCAATCCTCCGGTCCAAAGCATGTTGAACACATGTTCTATTGTCCTATGGAAAAGGGCACTTTAGGGTGGAGTCCCATGACAGCGTTTTGCGTTGCGTCGTAATGGGAGAGAAAAAGACGCAAATATACGTTTGCTACATTTTCTCTCATTACAACGCAACGCAAAACGCTGCCATGGGACTGCGGCCTGAGATGTTTTATTTTTTGTATAACTCTTGACGGTTTGGTTTTATGGGTTTTATGACTTTAAGAAATTCGAGATTACTTTTTCCAACTTTTACTTGATTTACGACATTTCTAAGAAATGTCTTCGTAGTTAATATAAAAACTAAAAGTTTGGAATTTATTAAACCGTGACAATATTCTATTGACAAACATACAAAAGATTTCCTGTTTGTGTCTCAGAGATTTCTGCCTCAAACCGTGGGAAGAATATTTTAAAATTATAAATTAATTAATAATTAATAATTCAATTCTAGCGCGTTTATTTCGATTGTCGATATATCGAAATTATTCGAGCGAGATTCTCGCTACCCAGGCGGCACACAGTGAACTAAAAGGTATCAAAATGTTGACATTGAAATGTTGACTGTTAACATTTTGCACTGATATTTATATTTCATTTAACTTGTTCGAAGATATAATAACTTGTAGTACCGCAACTTGTTGTCGGATGACGCCACTGTTCAGAGATAGAAAGAGAAAAACTCACTCCCTCTCTCTCTCTCCTTTGTCTATCTCTTACTACCTATTCTCTACCTTTCATTCGTTTCTTGGCGTTGGTGACAGCCACATCACGTTTTCAACGAAATTAAAAGTGTGTTAAGAAGATGGAAAAACTGGAAGTGTGGAAGAGCAGAAGCGGAACGTTTATAGGATTTTAAAGAAAGTTCTTGCTATACAGCATGAGGAGACAAAGTCTCCAAATGATAAGGAAGTAAGCTCGAATATGTACGTGTAAGTAATTTAAACATGCAAGCATTGCTTTTCCCAACATGGCTGAGCTTCAATCCCGAATTGTTGCCAATAGCCGAGAAGGATTCCTGATCCTCAATCATGAGTTGAGGACGGGAAATAATAAAAAGTAATTAACGACAAATAATTCGTTAAGTCTAAGAGCTACTTCCGTGCATTCTTCAGATACATTATAAAGAAAAAGTCTCAAAGGATGAGTTTCAAAATAAAATCGAATGTATTTAATACAATTTGGACAATAAACTTAGCCAAAGGCATTTAAGAAGGAAGAAAAATATAATAATAATAAAAAAAACAGGAGAATTATAAAAAAAAAACTTAAAAAAGAAAAAACAAAAAAAACAAAGAAGAATTATAAAAAAAAATTCTATTATGGGAAAGGAAGTTCTATCAATCCTTTAGTGATTGTTTTTAGTGTGAAAATTTCTGTATATATTTATCAGAAATATTAGTGACAAAATTAAATATATCTTAATTTAAATTAAAAATCCTAATAAATTATTAGAAAATGTCTGGCTCAGCATTAATAGCCCAGTAAAAAAAGAAGTATTGAGTGAAGCGTTTAGGAATTGAGTGAAGCTCTGAGCCAATACGGATTCGAGTAAAAACCGTATTGGGACGTTTGACTCAATCTTTTTTTCATCCGACGAATACGGTCTTATTTTTGCAATAAAATTAAAATCACATGAGCAGAGTACACATTATAAATTGAAAGCACAATTGTCCTGGAATGTAAAAATGCCGATTTAGATAAGAAACTGTGAATATTTTTTATTTTTTGTTAAAAATTGGTAAAAGCAAAGTTTGACAAGCGCAACTGAATTTACCATGTGAATAAATGAAGTGGTAAGTTTAAATGGACGAAATGGACTAAAAGAAATCTACTTTTACCAACAGAAAGTTCCTAGAGAATTGTGGTAAATTCAACAAAACAATGAAATTTCATTGTTTTCTAGGAACTTTCTGTCGGTAACAGAAGATTTCTTTTAGTCCATTTAAACTTGCCACTTCATTTATTCACATGGTAAAATCAGTCGCGCTTGTCAAACTTTGCTTTTACCAATTTTTAACAAAAAATAAAAAATATTCACAGTTTCTTATCTAAATCGGCATTTTTACATTCTTGGACAATTGTGCTTTCAATTTATAATGTGTACTCTGCTCATGTGATTTTAATTTTAATGCTAAAATAAGACCGTATTCGGCGGATGAAAAAAAGATTGAGTCAAACGTCCCAATACGGTTTTTACTCGAATCCGTATTGGCTCAGAGCTTCACTCAATTCCTAAACGCTCCACTCAATACTTCTTTTTTTACTGGGAGCTTTATCATGACATTTAATCCCATTATTAAATTATTCTCAGAAAATTGTTGCCAGAATCTCAACTGCTTTCCTCTATAACCGAAGCAAGGAAAGTTTTCATTTTTGGTAAATATAGTACAAAAATAATAAAATTAATACATTTCTTAAATAATACTCTTATTTGGAAATCATCTGAAAGCCTTGTCTGCCTCATCTAAGGCCCTCAAGGATGTTTTAAAGTAATACAGAAACAATACACCCTAAATAAGAAAAGATTCTTGCAACATCAGTACCAGCTATTAGAGCCTCAGCGCAAAGGATTGGATTTACATTTACGTCTGTTGTTCTCCAGGGTCAAATATACTTATGTTTTCTAGCCCTATTCCTAGGTTTTATTTCTAATTACAGCAATAAACAAGCTGATATTAAAGAAAGTAAGACGGAAACAAATAATCTAAGACAAAGTGATTTGCAATTTAGTACAAAAATACCTTTTTATACACAAATAAGGCTTTTACTCACCAGTCAATCAATTGCTATCTATAGAAGCAAATGATAAGTATACAATATCATACTGGTTTCTTCATAAATTATATGTATATTATTAATAACTTTAATTTAAACAAAGCATTTAAAGATCTCCTGTTTTGACTATTATCATAACTTTTCGTCTTCATATGATCTGATTAGGAAATTGTTATCAGATTCATACTTTTATTTAGATGACTTTCTAATTATCAAGCAATTGGGAAAGAATATCCAAATAACATTAATCTAACAATAAGACTTGCTAATGTCTTTTATTTAGGTTTTGTCGTTAATAATAAGAGTTAATTTACATTAACTAATTAAAGTTCTTTCTCAGGAATTCTAAAAATAAAAAATAAAATAAACAAATAAAAATAAAATAAAAAATAATAATAAAAGGATAAGAATAAAGTATTAGTTATCTTACAAAATAAATAAGTGTATATAAATTAAGAAAGTTATCTTTAATATTGTAATGTAGTGAAACCTAAACAGAGAGATGCCTAATCTCAAAATAAAAATTATGTATGTTTTACAAAATCATCGTCAGATTACTTAAAATGTCAGAATTTATAAAATTAATACATTAATTATAATAATATAAATAATAATAATAAAAAAAAAAAAAAATTGAAGGAAATAAGATCTAGTCATTCTTCATCTTGAAATAATTTTAGATTATCTAGTCCATTATGGTCTATAGAGGCTAGTAGAGTGGCTCAGCAATGGTTCACGAATCTGATTGGTTAAGGGGCGTGGCTTATTTATAGTTCACGTCTCTGATTGGTTAAGGGGGCGTGGCTTATTTATAGTTCACGAATCTGGTTGGTCGAGAGGGTGTGGCTAAGGGGCGGGGATGGGCGTATGTGTAGGAATAGTTCAGGGCTGTGATTGGTTGGATTATGGTTCATGTTTGTGATTGGTCAAGAGAGTGTGGCTAAGGGGGAGGGATTAAACGCCCTGGTAGGAATAGTTCAGAGCTGTGATTGGTTGGTTTATGGTTCATGGATCTGATTGGATGTGGGTGTGTCTTGGAAAATAGAAAGTAGTGGGACCAAGATGGAGTCGGAAAAGTGGAGGTGGAAATTAAAGTGTAAATGGGCCTAAGTTTAATGAGATGGTAGTTTTAATATTGAATCATGGGAAATTGATGAAAAAGCAGAAAAGAAATTGTGGAAGGTTTATTTGAATAGGTAAGTAGGTTAACGAAATAAAAATACGTAAATTTCAAAAAGGTAAGTTTATTGTACTACTAATTAAATCTATATTACATATTAAGTGAATAAAATTATAAAGTGTATTTTATGAATTATGTGTAATACATGATGTTGTACATGTTTGAATACAATTATGTGTATGTGTGTGTGATGTAGAAGTATGGTTACAATTATGTTTAATTTTTAATGTTTTTTGAAAATTAGAAGCTATATAATCATTTTTTAATAAATTATTTGTAAAAAGTAAGTTAAAGTCGAGAAGAGAATAGTTAAAAGACATATAATGAAGAAACATAATACAAAATTGGCCACAAACAGTCGAAGAGGTACTTTGATATTGTGTTGTGTTCCATCTGAAAAACGAGCAGTTTTTTCGTAAACAATCCAGATGTTGAGGAACAAAAAGCGGTAGACCATAGCTGTCGAAGTACGTTCCTCGGCCGTCCTTGCTGATGTGTATAGCGACCCAGTGGGAACCAGGTTTAGTGTGGTCATCGGTATTAACAACAATTGCAGACGGTCTAGTCAAAAAATGAGGTATTTTATCAGCAGGATAAACTCCAACGGAATGGTTGTTTATGAGACGTAGACACTGAAGTATTTGTAGACTGTTCATTCTTTGATGTATCAATATCCTCGTAATTGGTGTAAGTAGGAGTTGCGGTACTTGCAGTCGACACTGGTAAGATTTGAAATGAGGTTTCTTGACTATTTTTCACAACCTCTGGAATATAAGGAAGAGGTGGTGTTGAGGATACTTCGTTGATAATTTTTAATTTTTTAGAACTGTTATTACAAATAGCTCTATCTTTTCTGTATTTTTCAATCCAACGTTTAAGCTTAGTAGCGTTATTAAGAGCACAAATAAAATATTCTTCTTTCTTTACACCGTGGTGAAAACAGTAGGCACGGCTATCTGGTAGTTCTTTGAAGGAAGGACAAGATAAATTTTCGACATTAATAACTTGTCTACTTATAATTTGTTGTAAAACTTTAATCTTGTCACGGCCTTTTACGTAAATGTTTCTGGATGTTCTTGCTACTTCACGTAAATTGGCATAAATATGTTTCATAGGTACATCACCATCGAACCATTCAATACCATGATAAAAACACGAAAGCCAATTATTTTGTTGTTTAATGCTGGATGGCAGATCCGAAAATAAGTGTGGTGGTGCAACAATCCAATGTCCAAAAAATTTACGATCCAATGCAATAACAGCTACTTCTTTGATCATAAAATTATCCTCTATATCACGAAATCCTTGTATGTCTATAACGTAGTCGACCATTTTAAAAACGATCACGAATTTGTATTTTTGTAGAAACTTTTTTCACTTTTGTACCCAACTAGTGTTGTGTGTTCTTTAAAAAGAAAAAGTATACTGAGTTCTTCCTTATATATAGGTTCTGATATAACTGTATTCCCCTTCTCTTAACATTTCCAAAATGTCTTAAGCTCCAAAATCTGTTATAACCTGTCTAGATGCATCAATTTCTAGAACGTTGTCGTATTCGGCATATACAATACAATTAATAGTTTCTTGTAGCATTTCTTCAAAACGTAGTTCTATTCTTAAAGCTCCATGTTTTATAAGATTCCAATGAGAGAAACAATGAGCAGAGAGATCAGGTGTAAGATCAAAGGCAAAAAGGCAGTATCCATTTGCGTAGTCAAAACGGTTAATATTATTTCCTTCGTTAAGAAAATGAATACCAGTCCCAGTAAATAAAGTTTGGTAAGCTTCAACATAAAGTTTATCTTTTGAAAAGTCTGTTAATAGTGGTTTAGAAGGTATTTGCATTCCGTCTACGTAGAGTGAAAAGTGATTGATTTGATAATGTTTAAAGTTGAAAGGGTTTTTATTTCGAGAGCCGTTAAAAGCTGTATTATCGACGAATCCTATAATAATTCTTTTAGGTAGTTGACCAAGTATAACATTATCAAGAGTTTCACTGTGAATACCAGCGTGAAGTGACAAGGCCTTTACCTCTACTCTAGTTATAGGATATTTAGCGGTACCACTAGAGAGAGCCTTGGCATGACCAATTAAAACCCCAGGACTAATTTTTGCTCTACGTACAAGTAAAGAAGCTTCTTCGATGTGTAAGGAAGATACTCCTGTGGGGTCTATTAAACAAAAGGCATCTTTTGAGCGAACAAGTCGTAGTCGTAATTCTACACCGTTAAGTAAAAATTTATCTTGATTAAAAACATCACAATGTAAATGTCCGACCATGTCAATTCTTCTAGAATCACTTAGATATTTTCGACGTTCAACTAAACCTTTATTTTCATCACCAAAATCTTCCATTTTACCAGCAGTGTCGTTAGACCATAACGAAGATGTAAGATGAGTGGTTTTTGCCACGTTATTGTAGTTGAGTAAAGTTTCAATGTAGGCTCTATAAGCATAAGCGTTATTTGGTGGAGAGACAAGTTTTTGGTTAAAGTAGACATCAATCTGGTTGAACATCGAATGTAATAAATTATTTACTGGGCCTATTTTACTTATGTTGTCGGCATTTTCTGCAGTTCTTGCTGGTACAATTAAACGAACTTTGAGACTGATCATAGTATGAGGAAGATCGATATATTCATCTCCGTGACCAGGAACGACGAATTCTATCGGTGAGTCATCTGTGATGGATGAAACAGGTTTGTAGTGCACCCATTGTGAACTTTCTATAGCTGTTTGAGTTGGTGGTAAAGTAAAAAGATCCAATTCAGATTTTAAACATTCACAAGAATGAGAATGTAAGAAAGACATTTTATTGAAAAGTACTTAAACTTTACCAAAAATATCAACTTTTGTTCTTCTTTTTGTTTTATATTTTTTTAAAATTTTTGGCTTCTTTTTATTTTTTCTGGTTTTTCTCCCTTTCTTCTTTTGTTTTTTAAGAATTTTCTTTTTATGATTCAGATTTTTTTTATCTTTTTCTTTGTTGAATGTTTTGGACCGTCGATGTGTAGTATGCTACGGTTTGCTAGTAACTGAGCAGGTGGTGATAATCCAATATATTTATAACCAGAACCGTTCATAAAGTTTTCTACTTTTTCCATTGCTCGTCGTTTTAAATTTCTTTAGATTCTTGAAATCTTTGTTTCATTGCTTCTTTAAAAGGGACTTTATTTTCAACGTCGTCAATCACATTGAGCCCTGTATTAAATACTTCTCTACCAACAGCTCTTGCTCCACGCGCTAAGAGTGGTAAAACACGTTGAAATAATCCACCAAGGAAACTACCAATTCCGTGACCTCTTTGATAAGGTGATCCAACATATACTTGCGATACACCACCTCTGCCGACTTGTGAAGTGTAATAATTTTCGTAAATAGACATTTTTCAGAGTTCCTGTTCAGTTGATTTTTTTAAAATGAAGTGTCACAGTCAATGAACCAGATTCAAATGGTATAGAAAGTCCCAAGTTGTCTCTTATATCGATTTCTATTGTCCTGAATGTTGTGTTTAAAACAGGTATGTAATTAGGAGTTGAAAATTGAGTCACTTGAGTTAACCCAAAAATATAGTTTTTGGTGTCTACAGGTACAACTCGTAATAAAGGTGCTTTAACATCACCCGTAATTCTTGGTTCACATATGTCACAATAAACGAATAACTGTTGAGGTATTCCATATGAAAGGCTTGGAGGTTGACACGCTCTCTGTGTATGTAGAGGTATGAGTTCTAAAGGTTCAAAACCCAATATTTTTGAAATTTTCCTGCTGATTACTAGAAAATGACGTCCAGGCATGACACATTTCTCAGTACAGATTTTTTTTAGTAGTACATAACGATTATTGTTATCATCATATTCAAATTGAAAGTGTTCCTTAAGAGAAGGTGTATTGTTTATAGCATATAGAAGACTTTGAATATCTTTGTAAATACCTGGAGGAAAAAAAGATACTATAGGTTTTAACCATTCTCCATGAAGTATTTCGTAACTAGTGTTGACATTATTATTGATAGAGTGGCACTTATCAAATGTAAAACTCTTTTTTGGAATTTTTAATGGTAGAGAGTATTTTTCTAAAACTGATAAGCCATTAAATTCCTTATTATCGGATAAATTGAAAAACTCATATTTTTCTTTTGGTTTATCTAATTTACCTTTTTGGATTGATAAAAGCACAATTCTATTTTCTAGTTGAGATTCAGTACGTACATGAAGAAATGATCGTGGGAATTGAATTTCAGTGATGGCTACAACCCATTTTCCTTGTAAACGTATTTCTTGTGGTAGCTGCGTAGTGAAATTTGTAATGGTGTTATTAGGAAAATATTTTATACTACTATCACTAGGTAGTAGAATATAAAACTGATCGTGGTTCATTCTAAAGATTTTATGTCAGAAAACGGAATCCAAGAATTAAATTTAGCCGGATAACCAGCCCACTTTACATAAGCTTCTTTTCTTAAACCTCTTCCACGGGTATGTATTATTTTTTCAACAATAAACTCGTCATTGTTTAAGTCTTTATTTTTTACATCAGCTAATTCTTGTTCGTAGAAAACACCATCAATTTTTTCTCCAGATAGATCCTTCAGTTCATAAACAGTGGGTGAATATTCTCTCCAATTTATAACACGCGTTATAACAAATAATTCTTCTGTCCATCCAGCTTCATAACCTTTCTCAAAGGTTCCTCTAGCGCGACTGACACGTACCAAATCACCAACGCTGTATTTACATCTTTTTTTAGCATATCTCTGTATCGGGAAGCGTTTTCGAATATTTTCACGAGCTATTGACGAGTTGTTGAATGTAACATCTGAAGGACACATATTTATGCTAGAATGATGTGCATTATTGTAAGCAGTAACTAAATCTTGTAAGACATCTATATAACAATGTGTATTTTTATGTGTAAAATATCGCCACATACGTTCTTTTAAGGTTCTGTTGAAACGTTCTACAACAGCTGCTTTTACAGTTGGATCTCTAGCAACTCGAAATTTTATGTTCTTCTCCATTAAAAATTTCTGAAAAGAAGCACCGACAAATTCTTTTCCCTTATCTGTTTGAAGACATAACGGTATACGATTTTTATTATTTCGGAGAATTCGTTGAAAGCCATTTTTTACTTCTGACACTGTTTTATTGTGTAATGGTTCAACCCAGGCAAACTTACTTAGTACATCGATTACAACTAAAAGATAAGCATAATTTTTGTTCGTTTTTTTTAAAGCTTGTAAATCCACCAAGTCAGCCTCCCATAAACTGTCGATAGTGTCAACATTATAGAAAGCTCTAGGAAAATGTTTTCTTGTAGGTCTATGTAAATTATAAGCATCTTGTCCTTTTAGCCAATCTACAACATTTTGTTTATTTGCTTTACCGTGTACTAATTTTACAATTTTATTTGCCCCAGAGTATGAAGCAGGGTGTAATGGATCGTAATATATTTCATGTAAATTCTCCATTTTATATTCTAATCAAAAGAAAAAGGTAACCAACTAGGTTTTACAATTTTTTTATTTTTTCCTTCTTCGTTATCAGACCCTGTAGAATCGTCGTCAGTAATAATGTCTTCTTTCGATTTTAAATTTTTTGATTTAGTTGTTACTTTTTCTCTCTCTAGTGATCTTTTAATAATAAATGTTGGTTTTTTTAAAGGAGTTGTTCGTCGCAAAGGTGTTGTTGTCGCTAACAGAGGCGACTTTACCCAATATTCCTTATTGGCAACGAGTTCTCTAGATATATTAATTTGTTTTAAAAAACTAGAGAACTGTCTTCTACCTGGCACCGTAGCTGTCTTTCTATGTCTTAAAGCGTCGTTTATTAATTCTGTTATATTTGAACCTTCAACGAGAATATCATCTATAAATACATTTCCAGCTCTATCCCAACGGAATCTTGATTGAATATCGAGACTTTGTAATCTATCCAATAACGCCGCACCTTTATTTTTGTATGTTTTAGGAATAGTGCTTAGTATGTCTTCTATGGGTAAAATTTTTTCGTCAACAGTATCTATACCCTCGTCAGAAACAGCTGCTGTATCGTCGTTTTTAGTTATTCTTAATGGTGGAATAGGATCTCTTTTTTGATTGATAAAATATAAAAACTTTTGTAGTACTTGCTGATACATTTTCCATTTTTCATGTTCGTCGTTATTAGGATATGTTGAGTAGAGAATTTTACTCATTTCTGAATCAAGTCTACTCAGCAAATTTCCAGGGGTTTGAGTAGATGGTACAACATGATTACTTTCACTTTTAATTTGTTGTTGTAAATGTTGTTGTTGCTGTTTTTCGATTTGTTCTAAACGATCATTAGAAACAAGAACCATTTTCTTTGTGTGTTCCATATTATTTTTCTGACTTTCCTAATGTCGAGGAAAAATGGCTGACAGCAATGTTCCTAATATTGGTGAAATGAGAAACGGTAGAAAACCGTTACCTTTTTGAAGAATAAACTGTTTTTTAGTTTTCCAAGAACCTTTTCTCTTTGTTAACTTTCTCAAAGCATTCTTGTGTTTTTTTAATTTTAGTTTCTCACAATCTTTTAAAGGTACGTTCCCTTGTAAAATATTTAAGGCACATTCACAAATACACTTAATAAGTTTAATATCTGCTTTTTTTAGAACAGCGGATCGTTGTTTAGCATCCAACAAACATAGGGCTTTTAACGTTGAGGCATTTTTGTGGCCTATTATTTTACGTGTTTTAGGCTTCATTACAACTGCATAACTGGAACAAATGTACTACTTCTACAAGATTGTATACCCTTCGACGGTATGTAAACGTAGTGGTAGGGGTCGGAAGGAAATATGGAAGTCCTGAATCGGCAGTTGTCAGGTGTTGTTTGTTTCAGATCGAAAAGTAGATATCCATGAGGTTGAGAGGTTGCATCATGGTAAGCTTCTTGAACGAATCGAGAATTTTCTGGACATACTTGTCTAGCTAGATGTTGGATTTGAGCTCTATCTCTTGGATTTTTAAAAACAACTATGTAATTAGCATTTAACGAAATATCTCTTTGTCCATGGCCTTGATGAAAAAGGTTTTGTGAAATAAAAATAACACTTAAATTTTTGTGGTGACTACCTTTAGTAAACAAGTCTATAACAGTATTATTTGAGGATTCACGCATAAGATCGTCTATAATTATTAATTTCGAACGTGTGTCGTCTGAATAATCAGTAGATTGTGGTAGACCTTCTTTGAATTCAATTTCTTTACCATATTCTGCATAACAATTTTGCCATTCAGAATAATAGAAAATAATTCGTTCAAATATTACATCACACATTATGTTTCTATTTTTCAAAAACTTTCGAACGAAAAATGTTTTTCCACAGCCTGTTGGGCCACAAATCATAGAAGTAAACGGATGCTTCCAACGAGGATCCATGTTTTTGTAACGAGTTAAGAAATGTTTCACGTAGATAGGTGAATCAGGTACACGAACAAAAGTGTGAATGTGGTCCAACCGTTACGAGTATAGATATATATATTTAGACTGACCTTAATACACAATAAAGATAGACAAAAACAGAAATATACATAGGTGCAAATATAGAAAACATATATCTCCATCTCTCTCACACTCATGGTCTAGTTTCAAAACGCAACGCAACGCAATACGCTGACCTTAAGGCCGCAGTCCCATGGCAGCGTTTTGCGTTGCGTTGTAATGAGAGAGAATGCAGCAAACGTATATTTGCGTCTTTTTCTCTCTCATTACAACGCAACGCAAAACGCTGCCATGGGACTGTGGCCTAATAATATACAATGATAGACAAGTATAGATATATATACAAGCGTCATATTCTGAATCACTCTTTATGTTTGTAAATACGTATCGGTAAGAAACGTAAGTCTTACGTGTTAATAACACAACGTTTGCATTTTTTAATATATATATTTCTTTAAATAAAATGATAAAACTGAGAAAAGTTACTACTTCTCTCTAGCTAGTACAATATTACCAGCTAGTAACATATTACTAGCTAGTAACATATTACTAGCCAGTAACATATTACTAGCTAGTAGCATATTACCAGCTTCTTAATAATTTAAACAACCTTGTACTAGTGAATTTGACTTTAATCTCATGAGCTGATACATTATGTTTAAAAGCTAAGAAATTTATTTAAAATATAATTAGCATGTGCACGCGGTTATTACAAGCTTGTTTAATCCGTGTTTCCGCTGTTTACTGACTCCGCCGCCGCCGCCGCCCGCCGTAACCAATGTGCTGAATGTAAGAGGACCTTAGTGCGTAGTCCTATGTAAGTAGAATACGTAAACTGAAAACAGAAATCGTGAGTGTAAGAGAGAAAGGTCGATATTACCGTCTCTCTCTCACTCTCATGAGTTTCTGCTCTTTGGTTTTATACTTCCGGTTCACATGAAGTTTTAAGCACGTTGTGAATATACATTAAAAACCTAACCAAAAATTCGAGACGCATGATTTTCCCCTAAACGCCAAGTGGTCGAATGTTCAAATGGTCGAATACCAAGTAGTCGAATCGTTAACTGGTCGAATGCTAGAAACATCGAATAGTCAAAACGTCGAATGTTCAAAACATCGACTCATCAATTGATCGAATGTTCAAAACGTCGAATCGTCATTTGGTCGAATGCTAAAAACGTCGAATCGTCAAATGGTCGAATGCTCAATACGTTGAATGCTAAAAACATCGAATTCTCAAATAGTCGAATGTTCAAAACGTCGAATCGTCAAATGGTCGAATGCTAAAAACATCGAATTCTCAAATGGTCGAATGTTCAAAACGTCGAATCGTCATTTGGTCGAATGCTAAAAACGTCGAATCTTCAAATAGTCGAATGTTCAAAACATCGAATCGTCAAATGGTCGAATGCTCAAAAGGTCGAATGCTCAAATGGTCGAATGCTAAAAACGTCGAATCGTCAAATGGTCGAATGCTCAAAACGTCGAATCGTCAAAAATTCGAAAAATTTGCTTGGTTTAAGTTAATGTTGACTTAAACCAAGCAAATTTTTCGAATTTTTGATGATTCGACGTTTTGAGCATTCGACCATTTGAGAATTCGACGTTTTGAGCATTCGACCATTTAAGGATTCGACGTTTTGAGCATTCGACCATTTGAGAATTCGACGCTTTTAGCATTCGACTATTTGACGATTCGACCTTTTGAGTATTCGACCATTTGACGATTCGACCTTTTGAACATTCGACTATTTGACGATTCGACGTTTTTAGCATTCGACTAAATGACGATTCGACGTTTTGAACATTCGACCATTTGAGAATTCGATGTTTTTAGCATTCGACCATTTGACGATTCGACCTTTTGAGCATTCGACCATTTGACGATTCGATGTTTTTAGCATTCGACCATTTGAGAATTCGACGTTTTGATCATTCGACAAATTGACGATTCGATATTTTGAACATTCGACGTTTTTAGCATTCGATGTTTTTAGCATTCGACCAGTTAACGATTCGACTACTTGGTATTCGACCATTTGAACATTCGACCATTTGTCGTTTAGGGGAAAATCATGCGTCTCAAAAATTCTCGTGACAAGTTTTAGTGTTTACATTCAATGTCAAATGAGTGAATATAGTGTATTTACTATATTCTTATAATTTTATATAAATACAGACATTGAATATTCCGTATATTTTTTGCAACTGGATATGTAAATTTTTTTTAATATTTCACTAATAACTTGTTAAAAATCAAGAGAAATGGAAAATTAATTCAAACATTCAACATGTAAGTATTCATATATAAATTTATGTCAAAATTTTTGTTCAAATTTATTTTAATATTTTCCAAATTTATATAAAAAAGACAATTTCTTTCTTTATTTTTAACTGTAAACAGAAATCTAACCTATTTTTTCTAAGACGTTTTTTCTGTCATTTCTTAAGTTTTTAAACTTCTTGTGTATATGTATATAGAAAACTAACCTACAAATTTCATGTGTCGAGTTTTTAGTGTTTACTTTTTATTAATATATATATATATATATATCATTTTTAGAATTTTATAATATTAACAAGAATATTTATTGATTAAATTTTATAAAATTAAAATTTTTAAATTATTATTAATATTATTTATGTAAAAATTAAAAAATTTATTTTTATTTTATTAAAATAGCTATTTTTTATAATTATTTTGAATTTTTTTTTGCCAATTACTTTATAAAAACAGGTGAAAGGTGAAAATAAATATGAAGATATTTAATATGTAATTATATACATTTACAAAAATTTTTTTTCATTTTTATTACAATATTTACAAGTATTTTAAACGTTTTACAGATCTGACATTGTTGACGACGACGACGACGACTGAGATGCTGTTGCACAATGCATTTGTGGTTCATTATTCAGAAGAATCATCGGATTGTAGTAGCCATACACCCAGTAATAAATTGCTGAAACAAATTAATAATAATTATTAAATTTTATAAAATTGTACTCTATGACTTAAAAATAAAAAGTATTCAACTAACATGTTAACAATATGCCACAGGTCAAGATCAAAAGGATTTTTTACGACAATAGGAGTTTTTTTATTTATTTATAAATTTAATGTGTTGTTTTTAAACCCATACGGTACTGAGTCATATTTTTCTAAGCATCTGCGTTTGTTGTTTACAGGTTTGCACACTTTGTTTTCTGTGCATGTTATCACTTCATGATATGGCGTTCGTCGAATAACTCGTGAAGATGTTTGCAGAGAATTTACAGTTTTATCGACAATCATTTCTTTTAAACTATGAAAATTTATTTTTTCACTATTTTCATAATTTAATGTAAAACCTTTAACTTTACAGGTATAATGAATGTTACCTTTGCAATCAATCACTTTATACCCGTAAAATTTAGGTCCACCCCTACTAAAAAAATAATGACAAAACATCAGAAAAATAATCAGAATTTCTGGTGTTTTTGAGCAGTTTTTCTTACAATTGCAGCTCAAAAACATGAAAAAGAAATAGAACCCTTCAAAATACTGCCAAGAATCATGAAAACTTTTATGACTGTCACCGAATTTTTTATAGCATAGCAAAAAATCTTTTTTGGGGATGTATTCTTGTTCCTTTATGTAAAAAGGTCGTCACGCCTTTTATAACTTGGGCAGAAAATCGAAAAACCATTATACATTCTTTAATGTTTAAAATCATGTTTGTTTATTTCAACATTATATTTAATGTTTATAAACTCAGATTATTTTGAAAACTGTTTTAAGTATACCTTATACTCTCTTAGCTTAAAATTCAAAAATGATATCAGTTTTTACATATCAGTTATAGTTCACGAGATAACTTATAATTTCTTCAAAATGAAGGTTTTGACAATAAATTTTAGATATTTGGAAACATGAAATATCACAGATTCTAAATTTTTAAATTATAAACTTCCATTAGTTAAATTGATCAAGTTTCAAGTAATAAAATTTTTGTTTAAACAATCATAAACCTTCAGAACAATGCCTTTTTTTGCCCACTCGACTCAACTTAGTCACAATGACCAATTCGCTTCGCACCTTTCTTTAACAATAGATTTCCGAGTCTTTTGTGATGATTTTAAAACAAGAATTTTATAACTTAAAACTTTTGCATTTTAACTAATGCAACTTTGTAACATAAAAATTTAGAATCTATGGTATTTTACGATTCCAAATATCAAAAATTTATTTTAAAAATCATTTTTTTAATTATCACCCAAACCTTATAATTTATTTTAATAAATGTTTTTTAAAATAAATTTTAGATATTTGGAATCGTAAAATACCATAGATTCTAAATTTTTATGTTACAAAGTTGAATTAGTTAAAATGCAGAATTTTAAAGTTATAAAATTCTTGTTTTTCAATCATCACAATAGTTTCGGAAAATCTATTGTTAAAGAAAGGTGCGTATCAAATTGGTCATTGTGACTGAGTTGAGTCGAGTGGGCAAAAAAGGCATTGTTCTGAAGGTTTATGATTTTTTAAACAAAAATTTTATGACTTGAAATTTGTTTAATTTAACTAATTGAAGTTTATAATTTAAAAATTCAGAATCTGTGATATTTCATGATTCCAAATATCTAAAATTTATTCTAAGAAACTTCTTTTTGAAGAAATTAAAAGATACGCTTCAAGTATGGTCAGCTTGGTTTGTGAAGTGAAGTGAGAAGCTGATAGAGTTCTCACAAAACATCAAATCCATTCTAAAAATTCTGTCAGAAATAATTTAAAAAATGACAAATCATCAGAGTCAAGAAAAAGCATCAGAAAATCTGACAAATAATCAGAACTCTGATGTTTTGTCATGATTCCTCATTATTTTTTTAGTAGGGACCGGAAACAAAGCTTTCTATATAACTACCCTCTCCATATTCTACAGCGAGTTCATCCGTCATTTGACCCAAGAAACTACCAATTTCGGGTTGATATTCGTTTTTATTATTAATACTATTTACATATATACATGAATCAGTGTCGTAATACAAGACACGATTGTCTAACCGCTCGAGGTATGAATAGAGCTTCAAACGTGCTTGAGCTGTTACATACGCAGCTAATACAACGTTTGTATACTCTGTAATTGGCGATGTACCTTCTTGATTCGAGAAAGTTACATACAATATTTCATCATTTACTGGTAAAATATTATGAACAACTTTTTGAGAATCAAACAATAATTCCATGAGTCGTTGTTGCTCATGTACAATTTCCGTTTGAGGTAAATTGTCTCTTTGACCAAATTTTCCCCAAAAAGAATTTAAACACAATTTTGCAACAGATCTAAGACCTGGATTTTTTACAATTTTATTTTTATCTAATTGCACACCTTCGACCTTAAAATGTTCATGCAAATATTTCTCTTTTGACACATCGTCAACACATTCACGAGGCCAACCTCCAGCTTCTTGTTTAAGCTTAAACCACATGTTTATATACTCTGAAAAAAGCCCACCTTGACCGGTTAGACAATCATATTTTGTTGTCTTGTATTGCCAAACCTCAAAAACTTTAATAAGTTTATAACCTTTCTCAATAGCTTTTTTTAATTCATCCGAAACCCATGTACCTTTTATTTCTCGAAATTCTGGTTCATGTTCACATTCTGTTTGTTGCAAATTTTCACAACATGTTCGACACAATGGGAACATGAGTTTTGAATGCATGCGTACAGGGAGAATCGGATGAAATTCATTTTGAGGTGGTAAAACAATACATTTTATCAAACCTTCAAGTTTTGATACATCGGACACGTCATCACCCATCAACTTTTTACACTCTTCTCCTATGTAAAGTTCGGGATGACCAATGGGGAACTTACCTGTTTTACAAATATAAGGATATAATGAGCAAATATCTATATAAGATATTTTTTCACCATCTTTTATATCATAAAAACAGACAGTATTACCTGTTCGACCACCAAAAAAGGCATCTCTAGGATTTAAAGGTGATTCGTAAATAAATTTATTATTTTTCAAAAAATTATTTAAATCTAAATTATCCTTTTTCATTTCATCGAATTGGCATTCCCACATTTCTGTTAATACATAACCTGCTGCTTCTATTTTTGATGATTGGACACGTGTCCGTTCATATTTTACAGATGGGCTTTCTCCGTTCCTAGGCTTTACATCTCTATTCAATTTATAACAAATGACACAACCATGCCAGAAGCAACCGTGAAATTGTAAAACATGACGGTTACCTTGCTCTTCGTAGTAACCGTCCACAAGCATGCCTTCTTTTAGTCTGTATTCACGGCATTTTCCAGCATGCACTATGTTTTTACGTAGCGTGTGTTCTAACCAAAATAACCATTCAATTGCTTTTTTCGACTGATTATTTGACACACGATACCCTTTGTTTGGAGGAAGACCTATTGTGTCTTTTCTTAAAAATTTTTTTCTAAACAGTGTCATACATGCAGAAGCAATTGTGACACATTTTGTAAATGGACAAAATCCACCACGTTCGAAAAAAATTTCTCTAAAAGATAAACAGGCTAACCGTAAAATTGTGACGTCATTGACGCAATAATCAATTAACTCCTTCCAAAAATTAAAAACATAATTTTTGTCATTTGTCATTTCTCTATACCACAGGTAAAATTCCTCTCGCTTCTTTTTAGACATTGAGTCTGGAGAGTAAAACTTGGCCTCAGGTATACAGCCTATATACCCTTCTCCATTATTGCACTCGCTATTCTCTAAGGTGTTGAATAAATGAGGAAATGTCCCTTTCATTGCAACATCCGAGAATCCGAACGCAGCAGGTAACGCACTCAATGGTAAGTGGAGGTAATTTAAACTGTCTATGAATTTTGTGTGCCCAACCTGTATTAGTATAATATTTGTACCTGTCATAATTACAGAAGGTTTTGTTTGCGTACCAGTCTTCTCAACTAAATATTTTAATATAAATTGCGAATCAAACGCTTTAGCATTATGTGCTATACACACGACACTTTCGAAAGTTGTTTGTTTTTTTGTGACGAGATTCACAAAATCTGAAACAACATTTGAACCACGGTAAATAATTTGTCGATTACCACATAATTCACAATTTATATTAATATTAGTCTCATTAATACACCTTGTACAAACTCTTTGTACTACACACAGATTAGGCACATGAACATTAACGTTGGGTACACCTGTCATTTCTTGACCCTGTTGTGTTTCAAGATCATAAAAAACGAAACTAGTAGGTTTCTCATTTTTTCTCTGCTGATCTTTCAGAGTACCCATAAAACAATCATGATTGTAATCCCTTTTACATAAACACGTTTTGCAAAAGAAACGACCACATTCATGATTTTTTTCAGTGCCATGATTAATCAAACGTTCACAACCATCACAAATACGTAGCTTCTCACAAACGCTACTTTCCGTTGTAAACGAACCTTTAGTGGTATGATTTTCATAACATTTCATTCCATTAAAAAATCGTTTGCATGACTCACATTGTACTTCTACAATTTTGTCATCTTCAACTTTTGTTATGCAAGCAGGAGATTTTAAACAAGAAGTACATCTGTTTAAACAATTGTGTCCATTTGGATTTTTAAATTTTTTATTACATGGCACGCAAAAAAATTGAGTACTTGCTAACCCTGTTAAATTTAAAATCACGTTATAATGCTTTTGCAAAGGGTAAAACATTATATGCAAATTAAATTTAACAGTTTCACCAATATCTGTAATTTCATGGGTACCATTGTAGTATAAAGGTTTTGTTCCTTGTCCAAAATTATTAAAGTCGTGAACGAAAATAGCCATTTTTTCACGAGCCAAATATTTTTGAAAAGAAATTATTTCCGCCATACCACAACCTTCCTCAGGTATTACTATACCTGCCTTTTGTACAAGTTCTTTTGCTAGTACAAGCTGGTGTGATCTAGACGGGTGTCTGACAAGTTCCCAACGTTTATGTAATTCACCTTTTCTTAACAAGCCACGTTCTGCGTAAACTTGCGCAGCTACGAGAGCGCGCGGTAAACAAAGATTATCTTTATTGTTAATAGTTAACAATGATTTTTTACGAACGTTAATATCATTGTAAACCATTGCTTTGCCCCCACCACCGCGATTATCTTTCACGCTTTTTACTATTACAGTAAATGAATTATCAACCCTAAATTGTTCATTGCTTTGGACAATTTTATATATAAGATTCCACAAAGAATCAGCGCTATACAATTTTGCTTTACGAAATTGTAATACTTGACCGTGCTTAATATGACTTGAATCAAAACTGATTAAAGTCATATTTTCCGGATTTACGTTTCGTATTATATAATTGTATATAGCACGGATTGCTTTTTCAAGATATCTAATATCCTCAACAACCGACTTATCATGAGGTGGATTTTTAATTTTACAACAAACATGCAAACCCTCGTAATTAAATTTTGAAATAAATTCACTTCTTTCCCATATTGTATTGCAAAAAATCTATTCTGACCTTGTTCTCTGGGGATATCTCTACTGCCTCCAGCTTGGTTGTAGTATTGAGGCTCCATAACCTCATCTGGTTGTTCATTTACTACTTCCTCGATTATTTCATCTTCCTCGTTTATTTCTTCTTCTTCTTCTTCGCTATCATCATCATCTTCATTCACCTCTGTGTGCTCGCTTTCTGATGTTAAAATTGAATACGACGTTTCAAATCCTGAATCCGTCGTTATACTGGAATCTTGAACACTCGAAGCGTCATCACTTGAATTTTCATCACTTGAATCCTCAAGTAATAAACGTCTGTAACGTTCTTCTTCGTCATCAATATTGGCATCTGATTCTTCTTCTTCTCTATTTTCATTATCGAACCGTTCCTCTCCATTGTATGGTATTGTAGAGGCATTTGATTGCACATCCTCATTGTCAATCAGTTCCATCGGCTCGACTACATCCTCGTCACCAACTGCATTATTTACAGTTATAAAATCTAAAAAAAACACATTTTATAAACCACTTTAAGAAATTCAATATTTTTCATAAAAACACTAAAAATGTTGAAAATTAACACTTTAAAAAATTAGTAATTTAAATTATTTTATAAACAACTAAATTTAATTAGAAAAATTATAAAATCTAAAAAATCATGTTTTATAAATCACTTCAAGAAATTCAATTTTATTTTCATATAAACACTGAATAATCTAAAAATTAAAAATTTGTAATTCAAATTATTTTATAAAAACTAAATTTAATTAGAAAAATTTATAATGTTTCGCACACACCTATATGTCTTTCAATTAAAACTTTGAAATTTTCCGTTGAATTTTCTAATCTACTTTGGATACGACGAATTAAATTAATATCACTTAATTCGAGAGCCACTTGTAACAATTCCGCATCATCACAATTATCCAAAATTAAATGAAAAATTTTTAAACTCTTTTCCTCGTCGAAATTTAAAATTTCTAAAACAGTGGTCAAGTCACCCAGTGTTACCATGGTGAAGACTTCGTAAAAACTGAATCTTTTACTCTGAAAAGGACTTTTTAAACATTATTTTTGTTTCTATGTTAAGTTTTACTCGAATCCTATTGGCTACTAATACATATACCTTTTGAAACACACAAATATCATTTTTGGAAAATAATAGAACAGCGACTATGCGACACGAACCCTTGAGTGTCTCCATGGTCCTGGTGAAATTTTCCGCTCTTTATTTACGGGGCGCCGTCTGTATTACTCTTTCGGGTTGCAGACAGGTACCTCACTTTAAGCCTTTTTCCTCCTTAGCTAAATATCACCCTATCGTAAATTTCACTTTTTATGATTTTCCAATGCAGTCGTCTTGACACCCTACTAAAAAAATAATGAGGAATCATGACAAAACATCAGAGTTCTGATTATTTGTCAGATTTTCTGATGCTTTTTCTTGACTCTGATGATTTGTCATTTTTTAAATTATTTCTGACAGAATTTTTAGAATGGATTTGATGTTTTGTGAGAACTCTATCAGCTTCTCACTTCACTTCACAAACCAAGCTGACCATACTTGAAGCGTATCTTTTAATTTCTTCAAAAAGAAGTTTCTTAGAATAAATTTTAGATATTTGGAATCATGAAATATCACAGATTCTGAATTTTTAAATTATAAACTTCAATTAGTTAAATTAAACAAATTTCAAGTCATAAAATTTTTGTTTAAAAAATCATAAACCTTCAGAACAATGCCTTTTTTGCCCACTCGACTCAACTCAGTCACAATGACCAATTTGATACGCACCTTTCTTTAACAATAGATTTTCCGAAACTATTGTGATGATTGAAAAACAAGAATTTTATAACTTTAAAATTCTGCATTTTAACTAATTCAACTTTGTAACATAAAAATTTAGAATCTATGGTATTTTACGATTCCAAATATCTAAAATTTATTTTAAAAAACATTTATTAAAATAAATTATAAGGTTTGGGTGATAATTAAAAAAATGATTTTTAAAATAAATTTTTGATATTTGGAATCGTAAAATACCATAGATTCTAAATTTTTATGTTACAAAGTTGCATTAGTTAAAATGCAAAAGTTTTAAGTTATAAAATTCTTGTTTTAAAATCATCACAAAAGACTCGGAAATCTATTGTTAAAGAAAGGTGCGTAGCGAATTGGTCATTGTGACTAAGTTGAGTCGAGTGGGCAAAAAAAGGCATTGTTCTGAAGGTTTATGATTGTTTAAACAAAAATTTTATTACTTGAAACTTGATCAATTTAACTAATGGAAGTTTATAATTTAAAAATTTAGAATCTGTGATATTTCATGTTTCCAAATATCTAAAATTTATTGTCAAAACCTTCATTTTGAAGAAATTATAAGTTATCTCGTGAACTATAACTGATATGTAAAAACTGATATCATTTTTGAATTTTAAGCTAAGAGAGTATAAGGTATACTTAAAACAGTTTTCAAAATAATCTGAGTTTATAAATAAACATTAAATATAATGTTGAAATAAACAAACATGATTTTAAACATTAAAGAATGTATAATGGTTTTTCGATTTTCTACCCAAGTTATAAAAGGCGTGACGACCTTTTTACATAAAGGAACAAGAATACATCCCCAAAAAAGATTTTTTGCTATGCTATAAAAAATTCGGTGACAGTCATAAAAGTTTTCATGATTCTTGGCAGTATTTTGAAGGGTTCTATTTCTTTTTCATGTTTTTGAGCTGCAATTGTAAGAAAAACTGCTCAAAAACACCAGAAATTCTGATTATTTTTCTGATGTTTTGTCATTATTTTTTTAGTAGGGCAATGAAACGTTCTGATCTCTATCGTTTCTTTTTTACTTTTTTTTTGTAATTTTAACAACCATGAAAAAAGAACAATGTTGCATCCTTCTCATATTATTGTTATCTAGTTCTCTGCCGACTGTTTTTAATTGTTAAGTTTAACTATTGGGCGGTCTTTTTTAACTACTTGCCGCTTTTTTTCAAAGATTTTCTTTGAAACATTAACCTTAATTTATAATTTACCCATTTGTAAAAGAATACATTTTTAATCATAACCATCTTGACAATCGGAAAGTTTTGATCTTTTTATTGTCTTTTTAACATTCCGTCTTATATTTTTTCTTTAGAAAATTTATTGATTTTCTCATGTTAAAAATTCTAAACAGTCTTTTTTAAGTATTTACCGGCATTCTTCAAAGATTTTCTTTGAAACATTAACCTTAATTTATAATTTTCCCATTTCTAAAAGATTAAATATTACGTATTTTTCAAAAATCAATTATTTTTAATTAAATTTTGGAAACAATATTTTATACTTTTATGGTTATTTTATTACCGTTACACAAAAAAAACAACTTTTTTCTGAGTTTTTGAAAACAGTTATTTGCTTTTTAATAGTATTAAAAGTAGTCTAAAAATCGGTTTGTTACACATTATTTTTAAAACAGATGCCGATCTTGAAAATATATTTAAATTAGAAATTTTAAAAAACGTGTTTTTACCGTTTTCAAATTTTTTATCCCTACCAATCAATTTTTCGTTCTATATAAGAGGGAAAAAAATATTTTCATTCAGTCACTATACAGACATCAAAGTATTAATTATGTCTCAAATTGATACACAAGATTTTACTGATTCTCAGTCGAATAAAGAAAATATACCTCTCATATCATCACCCAAGAAAAAAATCACACGGTCTGTTGCAAAACGTTTGTTTATGACACGTGACATTACAACACACAGAAAAAATTTACATCTATTATTACCAACTATTTATCCATTAAATAGTTCATTTTCAAAAAAAGTGATTGTGGGAATTGAACTACAAGAAAATTCTACACCTTTACCTGTTATTCGACTTTTAAACCATTCTTCACAAGGAATTACATTTGATTCTAAAACATGGACAGCTCTACAACAAAAAATTGAATTAATTGATACCTATTTTGACGAATCAAACTTATCATCACCTCTATATTCACAAGGTGCTGTTTTAGGAAAATATCGTCTTCTATTTTCCAGTGCATACGGATCAAAAGCTATTATTTTCGACGCTATTGTGGATGAAGAAGATGAAAATGTATGTGGTGAATCAAAAAAGAAAAAAATCTACACTCCTTCTATTGTAATGCAAAAAAGTTCTTTCCAAGGACTCAAAAATATTATTGTGTGTGTCGATGAACGTTTTCGTAGACTAGAGCGTTTATTAAAAAATGTTGAAGTTTGTACACAAGCACTAATTCAAAGTGTTTCGAATTATATTTTAACTGAAAAAATTATTTTTCACAATTTAGATTTTATAAAACAACTTTTACTCGCTAAATTTGATTTGTTTAAAAGACAAGTTCAAACAAAATTGGAAAACACATTTATTACACTACATTTTGATATTGTATTTCTTGAACTTATTTATGTTCAAAATGATTTCATTGCACACGGTGTTGTCAAGTCTATAAGCGATCAATTGTAAAAATTCTATTACACATATTTAAAAAATACATACACAATCTATTATTAAATAATAATGAAAAATACTACTTTATTACATATAATTAATTTAACAAGTTACATAATTTTAACTACTTCATTTGTACTAAGTATTTTAATATTATAATAAAACTTACCTATCATTTAAAATACTGTGTATTTCATTTTCTCAACCCGCTCAAATACCTTTTCACGCAACTTACCTTTTCTATAACTATGCCTTGCGGGTGGTCTACCTGCTGTACACCTGCACATCTTACCTTGTACTTCCAAAAACTATATTCATAAACTGTGACACTTTATTACCGTAGCAAAACGTCGCCTTTATTTTCACCGCTCACTTCTCCGTTTTCACGTAGTACATTTTCCACCATTTTCCTACTCCATCTTGGGCCCATTACTTCCAGTTTTCCAAGACCCACCCATAACCAATCACAAACATGAACCATAATCCAACCAATCACAGCCCTGAACTATTCCTACACATACGCCCATCCCCGCCACTTAGCCACACCCTCTCGACCAATCAGATTCGTGAACTATAAATAAGCCACGCCCCCTTAACCAATCAGAGACGTGAACTATAAATAAGCCACGCCCCTTAACCAATCAGATTCGTGAACCATTGCTGAGCCACTCTACTGAGGCTAGTTGTAAATCAATAACGCTTAAAATAAATAAATAAATAAATAATAATAATAATAATGATAATAATAAGAAGAAGAAGAAAAAGAAGAAGAAGAATAAAATAAATAACTAAAAGTTGAAGAAAACATGTAAACTATTTAGAAGTTAAAGGCAGTTGTTTCTGCCGCTTAACTCTTTAGCCTCTAAGAGTTATTAATTGAGTGCTTGGATACAACAAGGGGACGTACGCTCGGTGAGCCGCTTTAAAGTCAGTCAAAGGTACCGTAAAGTGTAAAAAATGAAAATTAAAAATTTTGCATTTTAAAAACTGCCATCTCATAGGAAATAGAAATGCGCATCTTTTTTTCCTTTGAAATTTCTTTGAATAATTAATATTTTTATATGATAATGGAAAAAATGTGATTAATTTTCATTGTCAAATTTCATTGAATTTTAAAATATAAATCGTCGTATCTCCGTCAAAAATGAATGAATTCTTTTGATTTTTGGTATACAAATGCATTTGGACCTATAGAAGACGACAATATCACGAAAATGTTAAAAACAATTAATTGTTTATTTATTTTTAATTGTTAATTCTGACCGGTCAAAAATAATTTTTTCTTATCTTTGGCTGCAAAAAGTATGCGGGGAACTTTAAAATTCAAACAACTTCCAGTGAGACATTTGTTTATTACGATGTAAAGAAGTTTTCTGTAAAATTGCAGAAAGATTAGTTTTATATTTACAGAAATACAATAGTTTTAAGAAAAATGCTCGCGCCGCCAACGATCCCTACCGCACAGATTTTAAGGTTAGTTGCACAGTAAAGTTTTATTTATATATAAATATATGTGTGTAATATTTGCATTGAATTATTTATTAACTGTTACATACTATACAACATAGGTATAAACTTTTTTAATAATTTTGTAAAACATTATGTGTATGAATATAAATATTACAAATAATTCTAGCAGTATTTAATTAAATTAAGATTATTACTGATATTTATTTTTGTTAGTATATCGTTTATTTACAATTCAATTTTTATCGACTCTATAATGTATTAAAACTATTATTTAATATGCTGTAACAACACTTAATGTCCTTTTTAATTACATATTACGTTGAATCTAATATAATCTAATAATATCTATTAAAATATAATAGTTCAAAATATCACAATTGTCAAAAATTGTTTAAAATAAAAATTTTTTCCAGTTTTTAAACAATAACATTGACATCTAAAAACGTTTTAAAAATTTTATAATGTTATATATTTATATATAAATAAAACTTTACTGTGCAACTAACCTTAAAATCTGTGCGGTTAGGGATCGTTGGCGGCGCGAGCATTTTTCTTAAAACTATTGTATTTCTGTAAATATAAAACTAATCTTTCTGCAATTTTACAGAAAACTTCTTTACATCGTAATAAACAAATGTCTCACTGGAAGTTGTTTGAATTTTAAAGTTCCCCGCATACTTTTTGCAGCCAAAGATAAGAAAAAATTATTTTTGACCGGTCAGTATTAACAATTAAAAATCAATAAACAATTAATTGCTTTTAACATTTTCGTGATATTGTCGTCTTCTATAGGTCCAAATGCATTTGTATACCAAAAATCAAAAGAATTCATTCATTTTTGTCGGAGATACGACGATTTATATTTTAAAATTCAATGAAATTTGACAATGAAAATTAATCACATTTTTTCCATTATCATATAAAAATATTAATTATTCAAAGAAATTTCAAAGGAAAAAAAGATGAGCATTTCTATTTCCTATAAGATGGCAGTTTTCAAAATTCAAAATTTTCATTTTTTACACTTTACGGTACCTTTGACTGACTTTAAAGCGGCTCGCCGAGCGTACGTCCCTTTGTTGTATCCAAGCACTCAATTGAAATACATAGTATCACAACATTAGCGTGTATACCAACATAATTAGATATAAATAAGTAAACTAACAAAACTAAATTAGGAATAGCTAACATCTCATCTCGATTTTCGCAGTTTATGTCATATCCAAGGGTCTCTAGAATATCGTATTTAGATACAGCGTGGGACATTATAGATTCCTTGTTTAGGAATACTATTTTAAGAATATGTAATATCATCTTGGCATGTAAATATATTATAAAAATTGTTCTTGCATAAAGTGACCCATAAACGTAAGCTATAAATGTTTTTACATTTGACTAGAAATGTGAATTTTTATATGCCTTTCAAATATTTTCCTCAACCTCAAGTATTCTTCAAAAAAGATAGTTTTCTTTTAAATATCTATTCTTTGGTTTACAGAGTTTCAGATTTCTTAAATCTGAATTGGAAACATTAGTAATTTAGTTAGTAGTTTAACCAGATAATTTTTTCTCACAGGACAATCAAACATTCTTAAAACAATTCTATTTTTTTGGTTTCGAAAATTTTATTAGTTAGATCACATCTAGGACTAATCTAATCCGTCTTTAAAAATTTAGTTGAATTTTTTGCAGGAAAATTAAACAATATCAATTATCAGCTAGTGATACAATAGGGTTTAAGCACTTTCTAATAAGTTTTTCACTAATGTGAGTAGCGTGGAGTATTAATTTCTATATGAGTAGATATCTTTCGATTATATTACATTTAGCAGACATCAAGCTGCCTTACAATATAACCACAGTATTTAAAAAAAAAAAAAAAAAAATTTTCCAGATTACAACACGGAGAGAAATCTGTTGCTATTATTGCTTGCAGAATCTTTACAAATTTTATTAGTCACTGCTGAATAGAATTTTAGCTTGAGGTTATAATAATTTATATACGAAATCATCTATTTAATGTAATGGAGAGTTCGATGCAATAAAAACAAAAAGCAGCTGCTAATTTTGCACGAAATCTTTATTATAAATATAAAGAGAACGTGCTATAAAAGTATTAGATTCTTCTTATAAGAATCGCTCGAACTCCGACTGATTTTCAGGCGGACTTTATACAACACAATCTTACTCACATGTTGCTTATACATTCAAACACGAATAAAAATGCAATAATTTTTAACTAATATCCTTACTATTAAATAAATATTATCTTTTTATAAGAGCAACAAGTATTAAATACTACATATAATATATAATGTTTTACAGGACAGAGAAATATCAAATAGAGAGAGAGAGAGAGAGAGAGAGAGAGAGAGAGAGAGAGAGAGAGAGAGAGAGAGAAATATATGTGTGTGTGTGAGTTATATGTGCGTATACACAGGTAAGATTGTGTTGTATAAAGTCCGCCTGAAAATCAGTCGGAGTTCGAGCGATTCTTATAAGAAGAATCTAATACTTTTATAGCACGTTCTCTTTATATTTATAATAAAGATTTCGTGCAAAATTAGCTACTGTCTCTTATGCTTATTGCATTGGAAGTATTTTTACAATAAGTATATGAATCCATGCTAAAAATATATGAGAAACGTTAAGCAATTTAAGTAATGTGCCCTTTCGAGTAATATTAGCAGCAGATTTCTCTCCGTGAACCTTTGAAAAAAAAAAAAATTCAAATTTTAATCTACAGGATTTACGGAAAGTAAATCGCGTCTTAAACATACTAGAGGAGTAGAGATCAGTTGAACCTAATGATAGCTCTAGGTCTGACATTAAAGACCACGCAATAGGATATAAAATAACAATTTAATTAAGATGTCCAGATACACAGAAGGCCAGCCTTAGATCTTTCCTTTTCTTAAAAAAAAAAAAAAAAACTATTCTTATTTTGACAAAATCTTGTTACATTATCCGAAATCTTACAAAAGAATATTAAGGAAAATATATAAAATCCTCTTTAAAGATTTCATAAAATGGTCATGGAAGAGATAAGTTTTGATAAAAACTTTGGCGTTATAATTTCAAAGGACTTGCTTCAACTTCCAAAGCCTTGACAAAGATACTAAATATTAATAACGTTAAAAATATCGGTAATTAGTCGAAACACTAAATAATTTTTCTTTTGTTTTCTCATAAAAAGCTTTATTTTTAGCACTATAACTGACTTAAAAAAATAATAAAAATAAATAAAGAAATATAATAAATAAATACAAATAAAATAAAAATAAATAGTAATAAATTGATGGAATTATTCATCAGTCTTTTAAGTTTTTTATCGCAAAAGCACTTTTTGTAGACTCGAAATGAAAGTTAAATGTTTTCACTAAGAAAACATTGTAAATCTTACAGAATGTTACATTCTACTCTAAACATCTACAAGTTATTATATCTTCGAACAAGTTAAATGAAATATAATTAATGATTAAACGAACTTACAAGTGAAGTTCGATCATAATTATATGAATAACTTGTTCGAAGATATAAATTCCTACCCTTTTTTATTACACACAATAGTAACAAATTTACTAAATTGTAAGTTACAAATAATTGAAGATTAAAACTAATTCCCCCCCTAAAATAAAGATAGATAAATAAAAACAATTTAATATAAGATAAATAAGTAGAAATAATAAAAATAAATTAGTAAGCAAAAATAAATATGATATATTTATATGATTGTATATGTATGGTATAATTATATAGATATAATTGTATATATATGTAATAATAATTAATAATTACATTATTAATAACTATTTAAGCCTTCTCTAAACTAAATGAAAGGTAGAGAATAGGTAGTAAGAGATAGACAAAGGAGAGAGAGAGAGGGAGTGAGTTTTTCTCTTTCTATCTCTGAACAGTGGCGTCATCCGACAACAAGTTGCGGTACTACAAGTTATTATATCTTCGAACAAGTTATTCATATAATTATGATCGAACTTCACTTGTAAGTTCGTTTAATCATTAAATATATACTACTGGATAGTGAATAAGCGACTTCCGGTTGAAACAAATAGAGATGTCTAATGTGACGTCACCTCTGTCGGTATAGTCGCAGAAAGTAGAGCGATTATCTCCCAGGCCCCAATGTAACATTGGTAAGCCAATGTTACATTGGGGCCTGGGAGATAATCGCTCTACTTTCTGCGACTATACCTACAGAGGTGACGTCACATTAGACATCTCTATTGGGAAATTGCAGAAAATAATTTCTTTCTCTAAAATTGAAGAAAAAATCATGATAACCAAATGTGATTTGGATAAAGTAAAAATTTTCACAATACATACGTATTTAAAACTAAGTTATAAATTTCCCAAAGTTTAAAAATTAAAAAAATACCAGTTCTAGCAGACGAAATTCTCTTCTGCTAGTTCTGCTAGAACTGGTATTTTGTAATTTTTAAACTTTGGGAAATTTATAACTTAGTTTTAAATACGTATGTGTTGTGAAAATTATTACTTTATCCAAATCACACTTGGTTATCATGATTTTTATTTCAATTTTAGAGAAAGAAATTATTTTCTGCAATCTCCCATATAAGCCAATGTTACATTGGGGCCTGGAAGATAATCGCTCTACTTTCTGCGACTATACCGACTGAGGTGACGTCACATTAGACATCTCTATTGAAGATTCTGAACTGGTGGTCAGTTTCTCAGACATGCGCGTTTTACAACAGTTGTTTGATTCTGTTTCATAGAGATATTATAAATAGAGTGGGGAAGGTATAGGCGGCAGCGTGTGGGGGAAGTGTCCTGCCATAAACAGAATGGGTTGAAGGGAGAAAGAAGATTTAACACTAGTATCTGTCCTTCAATGAGCTCTAGCGCAAGAGAGACACCTACTGGTGCTAAATCTTCTTTCTCTTTCTATCAAGCGGACGCATACATGCAAACCATCCCCACTCTATTTATATTATCTCTATGTTCTGTTTTCATGTGCGTCATTTGTTAGTGGTTATGTTCTTTTTCCATGTTTGTTTTGTAAATAATGTCTTTAAACGATAATTATATATTATTATAATGCCCGTGCAGAAAAATGGTAAGGGCCCCCGGCGGGGCCCTCGTGGATTGCCCTCTTGCCATGTGGAATCCATAATGGCAATCCACGCGGAGCCCTCGAAGGCGTGACATGCTTTCTCTCATGGGTGCCCTCGAGGAAAATCCTCATGGATTCCATATGGATTTTCCACGCGGTGCCCTCGTGGATTTCATAAAATGCCCTCAACTTTATTTTCAATTAAATTAATAAATTAATTATTTATTAATAACAAGTTAGTCCAATTATTGATAAATAACATTCTTATTTAACAATTTTTACTTTTTTTAATTAAATCGTGACCAAAAAAAAAAAAAATCTGACGCACGCGGGAATTGAGCCTACGACCTACTAACTACCAGACAACACTCTTACCACTATGCTACGGGACCTACTTGAAAATTATTGCTTTAATGTAGGTGACTTGCTGACTTGCTTTTGATGATTCAATAAATTATTTATTAACACTAATACACCATGACAAATAATTAAATAGTTTAATAATAATAATAACAATATCGATAATATAATAATAGACCATAAATATTCATAAATTAATATTTTTATAATTTAAAAAAAAAAAAATGTCAAAACATTTGTGTTAAAAACGCGTTTTTCATAGTTTAAAATCATTATAAACATTCATTTTTTTATGTAAAAAAAAATTTTTTTTTTGGACTTAGAAATTTTTTCTAGTTAATGATGTGGGCAATCCATGAGGGCCCTCGCGTGGGCCCTCATGGATTTGCCCTTAGGTAAGTTCAATATTTTCAAAAAAAGTAACATTAAATATTTGTGAAAAACGTGTTTTTCATTGTTTAAAATCATTATAAACATTAATTTGTTGATGAAAAAAAAATTTTTTTTTTTGGACTTAGAAATTTTTTCTAGTTAATGATGTGGGCAATCCATGAGAGCTCTTGCGTGGGCCTTCATGGATTTGCCCTTAGGTAAGTTCAATATTTTCAAAAAAAGTAACATTAAATATTTGTTAAAAACGTGTTTTTCAGTGTTTAAAATGATAGTAAACAATAATTTTTTGTTGTAAAAAAAATTTTTCGTTTGGACTTAGAAAAATTGTTGAGCAGGGCGTTCATAATGGCTAAGAGCAGGGGCCCTGCTGGTGCCCTCGTAAATTTCCATAACTTTGTGATAGGATTTATGAAAAAATGTCACTTAATGTTTATTTCAGGTGCTTTGAAACGTAATTTAATGCATTCTAAACTAAAGTTTTTCAACAAAAAAATTTTTTTTTAAAAACTTAGATAAATTTTTGAGCAGGGTAACCATAAGGGCAAAGAACGGGGCCCCTGCTGGTGCCCTCGTGGATTTCTCCTCATGGATCTTCCACGAGGGCCCCGGAGCTGTGGGGCTCGAACGTGGCTTTTTCCACACGGGTGGTGTTAAAGTGTGTATATTGTGGAGAAGCGCAAGTAGCAGATAATTTTCGTTCTTTTCATACTCTCTAAATCTGAATCAGCGAAAAAATCGCTGTTTTTATCAGTGAACGAAGTTTCCGCTGAAAAATAGTGGAAGTTACTGAAGATCAGTGGATGTCACTGAAGAAATCAGCCAACTCTGCGTGTGCGCAGAAGTGTCAAATACTCGTAGCGTAACCGATAATACGTCACCGCTGATTGGACCAGCGACTATTCGCTGATTCTCAGTGGTATACTTATAGCTATTTGAATCAGCGACTATCCGCTGAGAATCAGCGAGGTTTCGCTGATTCAGATTTAGAGAGTAGGTGAGTAACTGCCTTCATAATAAAAACATAGGTTATGTTGACAAGTACGAAAATTTTTATTTTATTGAAATATGATGTAAGGTATTTAATTATTATATATTTAATTTTTACCAGGTTTCCATTAAATGATGTTGAATTGTTGGAAAAATGGATTAAAAATATGAAATTAGGGCCACATTTCAAACCTGGCAAGTGGTCAAGATTATGTTCGGATCATTTTGAGGAAACGTGTTTCTCTAAAGATACTAATCGCAGTTTATTACCAAAAAGCGTTCCTACAAAATTTGGAAGTTATAAATCCTGTTGCATTTTTTGTCATGCAATAAAAGGAGCCACTAAAGTTAGATCTTTCCGCAAGTAAGTGTATTCGTAGTTTTCATATGTATATACTTCATATATTTTAGTATTAAAATCAGTTGAAAACAAGTAAATCAGCTGGCAAATAAAGCTGTGACAGCTGTGGGTATAAATTAAAAATTTTAAAAAATACTATCATTTTCTCCAGCGAGTATAAATGAAATAATATATTAAAAGTAAATATTCTTTTCATTTTAACAGATTTATATTTTATTGTAAGAATTTTTGTATTTTATGTAATACGTATTGTTTCTAAAACGCGACTAAAAAAGCAGCGAGGCTTGACATATTTTTTATTTTATTGCATGTGTTAATAGTTTCCTTGTTTTAATTTTATCTATTGTTCTTAATTTCAATGAAGATAATTTATGCCCCATTAAAAAGATTAATAAAAAAAGCTAAAAAGGCTAATAATTTTTATTTTATTGTAAACCTTTGTCTATTCTTGTGAAATTTATTTTAGGCCTGTTATTTTGTTCTGGTCTATATGTTTTACTGATTAATGTTTTGTAAGATTATTACAATAAATAATATTTCTATTTTCGGAATTAATTTAAATTTACTCTTTCATTAAAAAAAATAAGTTTCTAAGTACCAGAAAAAATTTGTAATAAAAAAGAATGTTCAAAAAAATTTTATTTTTACGTAATTTTTCAGGAGTTAGTTAATAATGTTTTTATTTTACAGTTGCAACAATATTTACAAGAGGAGAAATTTACGGCCACTCTAATTGAGAAAAGAAACCTATTGGAAAAAAATGTTGCCTGCAATAATGGATGAAAAAATCATGTCACTGAATTCTACCTTTAAAAACTTATGGAAATTTTTATGGAATGCAAAATGATTATCTCGATGAATTTGTAATAATTTTTATGTATATTTATACAAAGTAGAATATTCACCTTAGTTTGATTTTTTAACAAATTTACAGAAATCTCATATTGAAATTTAAATTATACAAATTTACAAATTTCCTACATGAAAAATTATTCATAGAGGAACCTGTGAAATCAACGGTCTTTAAATTGTAAAAATTCCTTATAAATTTTGTAGCAATTTTTTTAATTGTACATATTGACAATACTACAAATTATTTTAATTACTTAATTCTATACCTATATTTCATAACAAGATGTAGGTATTTATTTATGTGTAATAAATGTGAATTTTAAATAAATACAATTGAAAATTCAGTTTATTTAGGGCTATATTACTTAAAATTTTAAATGAAATATTTAATTTTCTTATTAATCATTTTTTTAAATAAAATTATTTTTAGAAAAACGTTTTAAAATAAACAATTTTTAAACTTTTAAAAATTCTTTTAAAAAAAAGTTTTCTTAAACTTTTTCTATTGACTTCACAAGAGATTTATTGTCTTTTATCCCACACAGCACATGATATTTCCTGAATACTTCCTGAATATTTCACTGAAAGATTGAAATATTTCATTGCAAGATTCAGGAAATATTTCTGCAAACAGGAAAATGTCCGCTTATGTGGGAATATTGACGCGAAAGTTGAGAAAATATTTCATTGAAATATTTTGGAAATATTCAACTGAAATGATGCGCACTGGTCGAACTCAGTTTCTATGGCCTGTAGAGTTGCGCAGTAGTTTTTGGCTTACTTTATCCTATCCCTAGCGGACTGGTTCCCGTGAGAATTCAGTGAACTCACGGAATTTTCGCGGACTTTCACGGTTTTGTTAATAAAACTATAGAAAACAATAAATATTGTAGTTTTTGAACATAAAACATTGAAAAGGAGGTTCATAAGAACATTTGTATACATTAAAATTAATAGATTAGTTTGTTTTTAATGTAAAAATAATTAAATAAAAAGTTGTCAGTCAAGATTTGATTAAATAACGTTTGAAAACTTATTTAAAAAAAAGTGTAAAATTAATGTGCTTACTTGTCAAAGAGTATACACTTATACAATAATAATATATAGTTGCTGTTTATGCAATAAAATTACCAATAACCACTTTTTTTTTGTAATAATAATGAAAAAATGTGAGTGGTGTCATAAACGAAACAATAATCAATAAAGAAGTGTAAGTGTGTTAGTGTCTTACAGTAGAATTATCGACAGCAGAATATTTTACTTTCAACTACACAACGAGATGGCGCCTTACTATTCTTCTTTGACTGTGAATTATTGTGTTTATAAAAACTTGAAAATGTACAGAGGAAGAGAAACTACCTGCAATTTGTCAGAATCCGGACAATATGCAGTTGTTTATTTAATAATTAAAGTATTAAATGTGTACTGTTAATCTGTCAGAATGATTGTGTTCATATATAGCACACAACAAAATTTGTTTAAAAATAAATATGTGCTGAATAAATGACTTGTTAAAGATTTTATTTTTTTTAATTTGTTTACTTAATTATTGCTTAAATAATATTATAAAGTGTTTTAATTTTCCATTGCATTTATTGTGATGTGCGATTTTACCGACGACACAAGAATCCACTTAAGGGTGAATTCACACCTCTGTAGTAAGATAAAAAAGTTACTGAAAGAAAATGCATTCAGAGGGCGAATGTCGGAAACACCTGAAACTTAACCTACATTTTGGAATTTTTTTTTTAATTTCCTAGAAATTTGTTACAATAAACCAGAATTTACTCTGATTTTGATTGCAGATTATACTCTGATTCATTTACGAACTGTTCCCGTATCCGTATTCATTTTGCGTTGGCCTTAGGGTGCATTTTTATACGACTGTCGGTAGAAAAAAAATTTACTGAAAAAAGTCAAAATCGCTTTCACACCAAGTTGTAAAGGTGTTTCTGCAATAGTTTTAAAATGCATTTGTTTTTTCTAATTTAAAGTAACTACACATTCTACTTATAAATTCACTTGAAATCATCAAATACAAAGCAAATTATTGTAAATTTATATGCAGGATGTGCAATTACTCTGAATCGGATAAAAAGATGCATTTTGAAGCTATTGCAGAAACACTTTTACACCTTGGTGTGAAAGCGATTTTGACTTTTTTCGGTAATTTTTTTTTATCGACAATCGTACAAATACACCCTTAGTGTGATTAGACTTGAGAAGGACCGCTCATAAACTATGTTACGCAAAGTCTGAGGGAGCATTTACACCTTCGGTAAATATTTCCAGAGCGGAAAATTTTTCATTGGAGTAAGAGAGACAGACTGTGTATCTGACTCTCTTACTCCAATGCAAATTTTCCTTTCTGGACAATTTTTACAGAAGGTGTAAACGCTCCATAAGGCCTTTGAAGGTGTCATTCCCCTAATTCGTGTGTGCTGTAGAACAAAATGGCGAGGTTTCTGCGTACAATCACACAGGTTTGAATATATAAATAGGTATGTTTTCGTTGCCTGCACTTCTTACACTTTAACACCTAACCTGCACTATGCTGTTCTCTTTGCCGGATGTGACATAATTTTACCATACATTTCGCTACACTTTCTGCACCTACTCTTGAGGTGGTGTAAAAGTTACACTTAGTGCAGGCAACGAAAACGTATCTATTGACATTTAACATAATATAAACATTGTAAATAATGGAAGCTTCGGATCGACTTTAAGAAAGAAAAGATTGCTTTGATCTATTGACAGTTTTTTTTTACTTCTTAATTATAATAAAAAATCAGTGAGAGAAGCAGGCGCAATGCGCCTACATCTTAGGGTTTCGTGGCCTAAGATGACAAAGAAAAAATATTAAAATCAATCATAAACTCCACATAATGATTCTAATAACAAGCGTTGCTATGACAACCATTACCATAGCAACTGTAAACATAGCAAGCAGTTCCATAGCAACTGTTGCTATGGAAACAATTTCCATGGCAACGGTTGTTATGGCAACAATTACCATAGCAACGGTTGTTATGGCAACCACTACCATAGCAACGGTTGCTATGGCAACCATCACCATAGCAACGGTTGCCATGGCAACGGTTGCTAGGGAAAACTACGGACGGACACCGAAGTCTCGCTATAAGGGTTTTGGCCCTTGGCCACGAAACCCTAAAAACAAATTGCATTAAAATAAAGTATTCTTACTAATTTTTCAAAAATAGAATTCAATTGAAATACGTCTAAAGTAAAATATTTCTTAATTCAAATTAAAGAAATTCGCATCACTTGTAATTTTTTCCATGAATTTTATTTCCAATTTTTTAAAGAAATAAGTTGTTTGAAATTAGTAATTAAAATTATTTGAAAAACCTTTTAATTTTAATTATTGTTTAGAATAATAAATGTCTACTTGTTTTTCTCTAATGCGATTATTGAAAATCCCACAATCTTTTTAAACCGAACTTTAAGTCGGTGAACTTTGTTTAGTAATTGTAATTGGATCGAGTTCAACGTCTTAAACTTTGGTTAAAACATTTGTCGAACTAGACCTACATTATGTAAATTTTATTTAATAATAAAGGCAGTTGTATACAGTAAGAAAAGCTATCTGTCAGTCATAGGAAAGTATGGGAATCGCATAAGTCTGTCTCACTCCCATTCATGGGATATGACTGACGTGGTAGGTTTTCGTACTATAACTTGCAGACTTGTGCTAAATTATTATAATAAAAAGTATAAATGTTATGAGAAGTATGTTCAAATAAAATTGAACCCTTTGATGCAAGAACCAGACGCAGCCCATTTAATTTCAATGGTCTATGTCTGGTTCTTGCATCAAGGGGTTCAATTACAGTGAACACCTTTTCTGCAAACATCGGCTGAATCACAATTATAATTTTATTTATATATATAATTATATAATATAAACAGTCTGTTGCGCAATTTCAGACAGTGGTCGCTTTTTAAAAATTGCTGCTTCAACGTAAACGTAATTTCAAAAAAATTTTCTCCCAATTTGGACAGTTATTGCAAATTCTGGAAAAACAGCAGATATCCTGAATTCTAGTTCTTTTGTTTGCGCACAAGAAATTACAAATGCAATATAATACACGAAGTCAGGAAGTAAAATTAGAAAATGTTATGTGCCCATTAGTTCCTGTCGTTGTATATGTAAATAAATCTTTTACTTTTTGTGCGCAAATAAAAGATAACATATTCAGGATATCTGGTATTTTCTCTCTTTATTTTTGCAATAACTGTCCGAATTGGATGAAAAATCATTTTGAAATCAATTATACGTTGAAGCAGCCATTTTTGAAAGGCGATCACTGCATAACACCGAAAGGCCTAAACACAAATGAGTTGGGTTTCGGGAGACGGTTTCGGGATATGTAAGATTTACTTACATTTTGAGATTAGGAAGCCCATAAACCGAAGTAGGCCCGAAGTCGTCTCCCGCACCCGACTCAGTTGTGCTTAGGGCTGAAAGCAGAAAATCATGAGTGCAAAAGAGATAGGCAGATATTGTTGTTCTTTTCACTCTCTTATGCTTTCGGTCGACGTATTCTACTCACATGGGATCAGGGATGGGTGCGTATAATACGTGGTTTTATACCTGTATAAATTACATGTATAAATTACTACGAATATTACGTCCTAGGTTTTCTACATTATGTATATTACATGTGATGACGTAACACGGTAAGTGAAAGGTGATATTTTGAAATTTCTTAGTTTTTAAATTAACAAAATTTTTATCGTTTTGTTAATAGCGTTAATAGTAAAATAAAATGTTTATTAATTAAAATCTATACATATTTAATTTCTTTTATTTAGAAATTTAATTATAGCCGTCACAGTAATATATGTATATATAAGCATCAGAGATGTTAAAAATGGGTCTCGAAATCTATTTAAAATGCTAAATACTAAATGGTAACACAAAAAGTATTTCAAATATAAAATAGTTTTCAAATACAAAATAGAAAATACGCATTTTCAATATGGTTTTACAAAATAAAATGCTTTTTTTAAATGAACTTTATTTTTACGTAACTTTTTGACTTTCCCATAAAATAAAATTGTATCCCTTTTGAAACTGTTTTATATATTATTCTATATTAATTTGACTTTATACAATAAACTACTTTTTTGAAAAAATTGTAAGAAAACTTTGTCAGCAATTAAATAAAATATCTCATTTTCGAATGCTTGATGTGAAATCCTATGTAAATATTGAAACTTTGAACCTGAAAATTTCCGTTTTTAGCATGTAAAAATGAATATTTTCCCATAAAGTTTGGTAAAATTTAAAAGAAAATGAATTAGCCGAAGAATCTCCTTAAAAGAAAAATTTGCTACAATATAAAAAGTTTTCTTCTATTTTGCATTTTCAAATACAAAATAATGAAAAAAACCATTTCAAATCAAAATGCAAAATGGTTTTCGGCAAATGAATGTAAAATGAAAATAGACATTTTGCATTTTCTATTTTGCATTTGAAATAGATTTATTTGAAATAGTTAACATCTCTGATAAGCATACAACATAACCTGTATTCACTTGTGTCATAGTACGTGTAACATGTTCAAAACTTTTTTTCTTAATTAAAATTTTGTTTTAAATTTAAATATAGGAATAATGGGAATACGAAGTACTTTACTATAAAAAACCACGTAATTTACATGAGGTATTTAACGCCTAACCCTACTGCCAAGTTTCAACGTTAAAATTGGCATTGGAGAATAGCCTTAAGTCACTTTGCGGAATGCAGTGTAGACTGAGCATGAGGCGTTGTAGTGGGGCTTCACTATATAGTCAATTTGCAGCAGCCTAATGTTCTAAACGTATCCACCAGTATCCATTGTTCTAAAAGTATCCATACGATTTCAATACCCGCCTAAAATTTCATTAAAAGGAGAAAAATTAACTTTTCTCTTATAAGGTAAAAAGTAAGCATTTTTTATGAAAGGTAAAACTAAAGGTTTTAGTGTATATGTTTAAATATTTTTCCTACTTTTCGGTTAATAAAGCTCTTAGAAATTCTTCGTGGATTTCTCGCCTTCATAACTAAACAAATTTCTGTTTAATAATTTTATGTTTCTTTATTATAGGTGCATAAAGTTTTAAAATTCGATTCTCTCAATCAGAAGTATTGTGAGCTTGATTTGAATGGAATTTCTAATCAGTTCGATTTTTTGAGTATGTTTTCTTCTGGCAGAGTGTCTGTCGATCAGGAAACGTCAGATAATTTCGTTCAAAATCGGAAATTTTCACATATTTATGCAAAAATTTTTTATTTAGCAAGACTGAAATGATTTTGATTACCAGTTGTAACTCTCATCAGAAATTTATTTATTATTAAATGTCATTAACCCTATTTTTGTCCCAAGAAAGTAGAAATGAGCTTAGAAAAAGTTAGGGAAAATATGTAAAAAATATTTGAAAGAATTCAAGAAATTTTTTTCTCAACTCTTTAAAATTCAATTATTTTCAAAAATTTTCCTCAATTCTATGATTTTTAATAGGTATTTACTATTCTAATAAAATTTTCCCAAAGAATTGAATTATTTAAAACAAAAATTTAATAAAATTCTACACAAACTTTTAATTATTTTCAAAAAATAATAAAAATTTCGCAAGAATTTCATTATTTACAAATTTCTTTTATAAGTTTCTTCGCAATCATTTAATTATTTTCATAAATAATAATTTTTACGGTGATTTCACTATTTTCGTAAATAATAAAATTTTAAATACTTTCACTGGTTCGAGTCCTGGTGAATTTTCAACGGAACCTATTTTATTTTAAATTTGTTTACTTATACAAAAAAGTTTTTAGCGGTACTCTTTTTTAAAAAGTAAATATTATTTTAGAGTCTGACTTTTAATACTCGGTTTTATAAATTGGTAAGTATAAATTGTCAAAATTATATTGTATAGATGGAAACTGAAAGTTCTCAAGATTCAAAGAGACAAAAGCGGACTATAAAGCTCCCCTTGCGGTTTGAATCATATGAGGTGAAAACTGTGACAATTCGAGATGAAATGCTTGAAGCTGTGTCATGTAATGTAAGTTTCTATCCAATAATCTATATTATACAAATATATTATACAAATATTGTGATTCAATTTTTAAGTGCTTAAAAGAATAGTATATTGTGCATCTAGGGAGGAAAATAGATTTCCACGAGTGTAGATTTTGCAGTTCGAGGCGTAGCGAGTGCTGCGAGCGAAGACGAAAACTGTAAACACACTCGTGGAAATGATTTTCCTCCCGTAGTACACATACTATTTTTTCTAACACACGTAATCGGAAGGTACAACCACTTCATAAACAATTTTAATGACAATAGTGTTTCCAATCGAAAGTGTTTTAATTAAATAACAAACAAAAACAACAATTCTAACAATTTAACAATGAAAACAATTTTATAATTTAACAATTTTCAATAAAACATATATTTAGTTGTAAGTAAAGATACATTTTATCTTTACATTGTTATTAAAATATAATTTCATGTGATTTTGGACGACAGGGAGGTAAAGTAACATTCCCTCCCTTTCGTCGGAAAAGACATACTTTCCACCCTCTACGCAGGTAAGAAATGATGTACTTTCCGTGGGTGTGTTAGAAAAATTTATGTTTTCACATTTTTTTATTCGTAGAAAGAAAACGTTACTACGGGAAATGTAGCAACTGTTACATTTGATGATGTTCAGAAGGAAGATGTTCAATGCTCGGCAGATCTCGAAATTGAAGCCGATAAACTGCCAGAAACATTACTAGTAAGTTATTTGACCAGAAATATACATATATGTTACCGCCAAATCCTGAAGTCCAGGTATTTCGTGAAATATCTAAGAATCACTACGAAATTCGGATAATTCCAAAAATGTTAGGAAATTTCCAAATTTCTTAGTCATTTTTGGGAATTTTCTAGCCATTTCGCGTGAAGTCTGAAAAATTTTAATATATAGTGTCAGACATAAAATCACTACAGAAAGCGAATTATTTGAAGATGTAATAGACATGAAACTCGGATTCACTCATTCTACTCTATCTACTCTATAAAAAAAAGAATTTGATAGTAGGGTTTTCGAAATTGGGATGTCGTTTCTTGAATTCAATAAAATTTATTAATAATTTAAAACTTATATTTTTAATAATTAATTTAAGTAGAATACATAAACATGTTTAAATAAAAGTATTTTTTAACGTCAATTGAAAAACTTTTATTCAAGAAACGACTTCTCAATTTGAGAAACCCTATCACTTAATTTCTTTTTACAGGATAGTGAAATCTCCTCATACCTTATACTAAAATCTATTAAAATTTTTTAAAAATTAAATCTCAAACAGAAAAAGTTAATTAAATTTTACCAGAGTTGCCACGCAACCTGCAAAACCCTATTGAAATGTCAGGGAATTTTATAAACCTTGAAAAAACCTAGAAAAGTCAGTGACTTTTGATCGGAATTCTGAAAATTTATTGTTTTTTAAAGTTATTGTGCTTAGGTATTCTTGAAATCTAATTTTACTTAAGTATTAATACAATTAATTCAATTTTAGAAGAGTTACGTTTACAATTTTCTTAAGTAAATGAACTTCAAAGGTTTTAATTTAAAATTTTGTAAAATTTCAATTTTGAATGAATGAATGAATTAAATAATAAAAATTTTACAGGACTTCTATTATTTACAAATTTTTTATAAATTTCTTCAAAGTAATTCAATTATTTTTATAAATAAGAAAACTCATTGCAGAATTTTAATTATTTGTAATATAATTTAAATTGAATTTCTCGAAAAATGTAATTATTCTTAAAAAATTTATTACAATTCGTCAAGAGAATTTTAATTACCTATTTAAAAATTTGCTGATAAAATTCTTTATGAGAGTTTGATTTTAAGAAACATTCAATTCTTCAATCAACTTTTTATTTTTATATTTAAATAATAACTAAGAATGTTTTCATTTAAATAATTGAATTCAATTCATTTGAAATTCAAACTTTTTAAAAAATTTTTGTCAAAATTTTTATTATCTTTATATATAAATATAAAAATTCTTTTCCGAAAATCAATTATTTTCAAAAATTATAATAAAATTTCTCGAACGGGTTTAATTATTTTTAAAAATTGCAATAAAAATTTTTTCAACACTTCAATTATTCTCAAAAAGTTTTGATAAAGTCCTTTGTAAATTTCTTTGTCAATTTTAACTCTGGAATAACATTCTCAAAATTATTGAAAATAATTGATTTAAAGGCAAATTTCATTTAAAAAATTTAGAAAATAATTGAATTTAGGGGAAGTTATAGGAAGTTTTAGAAATAATTAAATTTCAAATGGTCTTAATTTTAAATATTTTAAAATTTTAAGTAAATTTTTTGATAGAATTCATTTACTTTTTAAAAATTTAATAGAATTTATTCTGTATAAGAAATAAGAATTGATTTATTTTTAAAAGTAATAAAATTTCTACGAAGAAATTCAATTATGTTCAAAAATTAATAAACGTTATCTTCAAAATGTCAATTATCTTTACAATTATCTTTCAATTTTATCTTTACAAATAATAAAATTTTTCTCCAAAATTCAATTACAATTATCAAATTTTTTTTATAAAATTCTAGGCAAAGTTTCAATTATTTTCAGAAAATTTTCTCAATTCAATCAATTTTGTTACAGAAAATCAATTATTTTTAATTCAATTTTAATATAATTTCTCGAAAAATGAAATTATTCGTATAAATTTTATTAAATTTTGTCAAAAGAATTTTAATTACCTATTTCAAAATTTGTTGATGAAATTCTTTATGAGAGTTTAATTTTAAGAAACATTCAATTCTTCTATAAATTATTTATTTTTGTATTTAAATAATTGAATTCTCGTAAAATTTTCTAATAAAAATTGATTTAAATATAACTTTTAGTTAAATTTTTACATAATAATTGAATACTAAACTCTCTAAAGAAATAATAGTAAAATTTAGTAATTCGAAAGCAAAAATTCATTTGAAAAAGTTTTAAATAATAATAGGTATTTGAATGTTTCAATTTTTCATACTTTTAACTAAAAATTGTGTAGATTTAATTTTTATTAATAACTCTAATAGAACTTCTTTAAAATAATTTGAATTTCTTATTTTCTAATATGATATTTGATTGAATTTTTCAAAAATTATTAAAAATAATTAATATAAAGAAGAATTTTAGTTTAATATTTTGGAAAACAATTGTTTAATCGTTGTGATGAAGGTAATTTCGAAAAAGTTACAGTAACAATATTCTTATAATACTAAACAGGAACTAAGCAATCGCTTTACATGTGTTTCTGATACTAAACGCGTTTTGTTGTCACGACTATAACTCTTCTCTCAGTGAAAAATATTGATTACTCCAAGTCAAAGACTCGGAGTGATTGATTACTTCTTGTTCTATAACAATTATTTATTTTTATTTATTTTTAAATAGGTTTGAATTTGAAATTTTCGAAAATCTTAATTCTGATAGGAAAATAATGATGATTAAATAGTTATTTTAAAAAGAAGTAGTTGAACAGTTTTTTGAGTAATAATTTTTAATCTGAATAAGAATATTGTCTGGAAATTAAAGAAAAGTCAGAGAAAAAAAAATAAAATTTTTGTGAAAACCCTGATTGAGTAATAGATAAATATAACAATGCGGAATATAAAATAATAAAATAGTCCAAAGTATTTGTAAAAATTTATTGGAATTATTTAATTTTATAAAATATATAAGTGTTGTTTCAAAAACCAGGAAAACCTGAAAAAGTCAATGAATTTGAAATGAGCGAAAGCATGCCAATCCTGTTTACGAAACACAAAAGAATCCTTAAGTTCATCATGTTTTATTGAACTTAACATACTTTCTGAAATAATTTACATGTTTTAATGTTCTGCATTATATTTTAAATGTAATTTTACCAGTAATTTAACTATTAATTATAAAAAATCGGGAATTTTCTTATCTAATTAAAAAAAGATATATTTATTATATTAATATAATAAATATTAATTCGTTTTTAAAACATTGTTTTTTGCTTTCATTTTCATTTATGTAATATTTTTATTTGTCAAAATTTAAGCCCTACATTCAGCCTACAATATAAGGCTTATTTTAGATTTTATCAGTCGTAACGTAGGGTCTACTTGCGATGCGATTAGTTCGAATTAGACTCTACATAACTCCAAAAGCTGGTGGAAAATTAGGATTAATTTTAATACATTAATTGAAATACTACAAACGCATAAAGTACTACAAACTGACAAATACTGTTCTGTAAATCTGAATTAGTTAAAAATAGTATTTGATATGAAAAGTCATTTACTGATTCAAATTGTAATACTTTCCTAATGAAATAGTTAATGGTAACTAATTATTAGTTTTTCCCAGTCAAATGAAATTCCCGATTGGTAGACACCTCTTCAAATATATTAGTATAGAAATTAACCCTTACAGGCTCGAGCCGAGTTCCTCGGACCCGGAGGGACATTTTTTTGATCTACTTCCGGTTAAGAAAATATTATTGGAAAATCAAGTTCACATTAGGCTTGGGGACGTAAAAACACACATTTCTCATTAGTATAAACAAGTTTATACTAGCCCGGGTCCGAGGGACCCGGGCTATGAAAAAAAATTTAAAATTTCCATTTTTTATGCAATATTGGATTTATTTATGGTATTTTTCATACCTCAGGCACAAAATAGGCGCTTTTAGATAGCAGCCGACAGGAACTAAAAGCCATTCATTTGTCAACTTGAATGAAAATGGCGACCTTTTTTTCCCATGGGCAAAAAAACAGCTATGGTCCCATGCGTTATTTTGCTCATGGGAAAAAAAGGCCGCCATTTTCATGCAAGTCGAACAAGTGAATGACTTTTACTCCCTGTCGTCTGCTATCTGAAATCGCCACTTTTGTGCCTTTGGAATAAAAAATATCGTAAGTAACACGGGACTTAAAGGCTGCCAATTTATTTTACGATGATTTTTGTGCCACTCGTTAAGGTCTCGGGGCGCCCTCGACCTCCACTCGTGTCACAAAAATCACCGTAAATAAATGGCTACCTTTACGTACCTTGTTGCTTAATATACTATTTATCAATAACTGCCATAATAAGTGATAACATATGCTTAATACATCAGTAAATTTAATAGAACAAAAAATACAAATTAGAAAAATTTTGCTTTATAAGTATATAGTTCCATTTATTCAAAATGACTCATTAAATTTGTTAAACAAATTTTAGTTATAACTTGATTACTTTTTAATATTAAAAATCTTTTATGCAATTATATCATTAAAATTGTATTAAATATGGAAAATATAAAGCACTTTGTTATTAAATTTTATTTTTTATTCCATTGAAACATCCGGGTCCCTCGGACCCACCTTGTGCGCGCATTTCAAAAATCGAACTCGAGCCTGTGAGGGTTAAAACCCGTCGAGGACGGGTACGACAGCTAGTTTGATATAATTATACTAAATTTCATATTATTTCTTTCACTGTTTTTTACTTTTTATTTCAAAATTTCGCTTTGTCGCATTTTTTCCCTAAATTGTGGAATACTTTTACTAAAATGCTTACTAAAATATGCATAAAAAAATATGTTCAAAGAGTTTGTTTTTATAGATGCAAACTGACAACTTAGGTACTGATAGCCGAGTAAAAGAACATTGAAGCCTGTACGCCGATATACACCATCAGGCGAAGAATTAATGTCCACTGTAAGCAGTAATGGGAGCAAGGACAATGAACAAGGAACATCCGTCACTGTAAGTTTATTAAATTTTTTATTTTATATGTATAGAAAAAAAGTTTCCGAAATCCTACAAATGGTTCGAAAACAGGAAAACTTTTATCTGTCTCTTTATAAGGGTGAGATCCCATGTGAGCAGAATATAAAAAAAGTGCTTTATTATGCCGTTTAAAAAAATTGTAAATAAAAAAATGCGTTAAATGTTCATAGAACGCTAGAAATTTAAAAAATAAAATTTATTGTATAAAGGGTTATATCAAAGGGTTGTATAATTCTTCCCAATTAATATAATGCAAAACTATTTTAGTGTTTGATGTAAAAAAATGTATAGAAATAAGTAATGTATATCTCATCTAATTTAAATCAAGTTAAAAAATTGCCTTCTTGGCCAAAAATTTGAGTTCCTGGCCCACTGTGTATTTATGTGTTCCTCTCGATAAACCGGAACGGGCGTTATTTAGATGAAAGGGAACAAAGTTAATAGTGGCCAAAGGCCCAAAAAGTGACTAATATATTATATCTTTTATTACAATAATGAGTAATAATACAAAGTATACAATGAGTTAAGAATTCTATATTTAATTTTTGTTTAGAGTCTCTCGACAGTTGACAAAAGTAAAGAGAAAGTTGATGATTTAGGAGTTTCAGAAAAGCAGTCCGAAATGGAGAAAACTAAAGCAGCAAAAGCATTTAATGTAAGTTTTTATTTTATTCTTTTTCATTATACACGGATGAAATAAATATTTCCTTAAATTTTGGTTTACAGAAAAAAGTCAAGAATGCGAAAAAAAATTGTACTCTAAGAATGGATATTAAACTTTTAGAAACATATGCAAATTATGTAAGTGTCAAAGGTAGAAATATGGAATATAAAGAGGAAATAAACATAGTTTATTGGAATTTTTTCTGCAAATTTTTAAATGAATTATCTTAATTTTTATTTAAACTAGCTGTCGTACCCGTCTTCGACGGGTTTTAGTTTCTAATAATGCATTTAAAAATATGTCTACTAATCTTGAAAACCAGGAATTCAATTTGACCGGGAAAAAATAATAATATTAGTTACCATTTATTATTTCAGTAAAAAAATATTTATTTATTATTTATTTATTAAATAAATTACTTGTCTTATTATTACTTGTCTTTTTGCCTTCATACTAGCGTTTATAAGTGTTCCAGTGGAAATTTTCTTACATACTATAACTAAAATAGTACAATCTAATTCAAAGAAATTGTATCGCAAGTAGATCCTATTTTACAACTGCTAAAATCTTCTTTATAAATAAGATCAGACTTTTGTCTGTATATTACATAGAATTTGAAAATTCATGTTTAGTTTTTCTATTCGAGTAGTAAAAATTCCAAAAATGACAATAAAAAAAATTATGTATATATGTCCGCAATATTTAGAGGTCATGAATTTAATGTCTATTACAAATTTTCTAAAATCAATGAACGTAAGTTTGCAAACAATTTCTATATTGATATTTTAAGGTTTTTAATTTCAAAATTCCATAGTATGTATTGTCATTTTTAACGTAGACAATAAAATAATTATATATGTTCAATATAAAGGGTACAGTAAAAGTATTAATAAAACTGAAATTTGACATCAGCGGGCATTGGGACACAGAAAGTCCTTAACCATTAGGGCAAATTGGGATTTATAAATCAAAATTTTCTTATTTTTTAATTCTAGAAATGTTTTAGAAATGACTTTGAAAATAAATCACAAATTCCTATTTATGAATTAAAATTTTTCTTCTTGAATTTTAGAAATGATTGCGGGGTATGTTGTTGCTTTCCAAAATTCTATCCGAACATTAAGCACATACGGGTAAAATGTAAAATCCCACGTGGAAATTTTTAACCCTCACGGGCTCGAGCTGGGTCCCTCGGACCAGGAGGAAAGTTTTTTTGTTCTACTTCCGGTTAAAAAAATATTATTGGAAAATCAACTTTACATTAGGCTTGGGGACGTAAAAACACACATTTTTCATCAATATAAACAATTAATAAAGATTCATAAAATATTCTGGAAAAATTACCTTTTAAGTCGAACATACGTAAGGGCTCAAGCCGGGTCCGAGGGACCCGGACAATGAAAAAAATTTTGAAATTTGCAATTTTTATGCAATATTGGATTTACTTATGGTATTTTTATCAACAACTGTCATAATAAGTGATAACATATGCTTAATACATCGGTAAATTTAAAAGAACAAAAAATACACATTAAAAAAATCTTGCTTAATAAGTATGTAGTTCGATTTATTCAAAATGACTCATTAAATTTATTAAACAAATTTTAGTTATATCTTGATTACTTTTTAATATTTAAATTTTTTTATGCAATTATATCATTAAAATTGTATTAAATATGGAAAATATAAAGCACTTTGCTATTAAATTTTATTTTTTATTGCATTGAAACATCCGGGTCCCTCGGACCCACCTTGTGCGCGCATTTCAAAAATCGAACTCGAGCCTGTGAGGGTTAATAGGGATATGGAAAAATTATACCTACTTGAAAAATAAAAATAGATTTTACGTGGGATTTTTTCTTAAAGAAATATAGGCTTTTTGGATTATTTAAAATAAAAAAAATAATTAATTAATTAATTTTTTTCTTATTTTTATTTATTTACTCTTTTTATTTTTTAATTATTTATTTATTTTTTTTATTACTTATTTTTTATTTATCACTTAAAATCGTTTTGCAATTTCTCATACGGTATTACATGGGAATCAGTATGGTTTCCTTTGTGAAAGTGGATCTCATACTACAAATTGACAAATAATGTTCTGTAAATCTAAATTAGTTAAAAATAGTATTTGATAGGAAAAGTCATTTACTTATTCAAATAGTAATATTTTCCTAACGAAATGGTTAATGGTAACTAATTATTAGTTTTTTCCATTTAAATTAAATTACCGATTAGTAGAAACCTCTTCAAATATATTAGTAAAAACTAAAACCCGTTGAAGACGGGTACGACAGCTAGTTTAAAATAAGACCTACATTTTAAGCTAAAAGTAAGGCTTAAATTTTGACTCTGGTCTGTTTTCACAAATACTACTATTACTATTATTAATTAAATTAAAATGCAATTTCTTAAAAGCGAATTAATATAATAAAACATTTTTTAATTTGATAAGAAAATTACCGGTTTGGCATATTCTCGGCTAATTCCCATTTTTTCCCGGTCACATTAAATTTCCGGATACTTTCCGTTTTTCCTGGTTGGTATAGACAACCTGTTGAATGTAAAAGTAGAAACAACAATCCGTAGAATACAGACGTGCAAAAGCTGTAATATAATCTATATTTATATGGAAATACAAAAGAGTATTTTTATAAAATAAGTAAATTTATTAGCCGTTTGTAGATTTATTTATAGTTAAAATAAAATAAATTTAAATTTGATGAGAGAAGATAAACCAGGAAAAATTTGGACAAAGCCGAAAATTTTGCTAAACAAAAATAGACACCATGTTTAACTTTTGTCTTTACATTGCTCAAAACATCTCTAAAAGTTAAATCTAGAATTGAAATATCATAACTTTTTAACATATGGGGCATTCCACGTCAAGTCGGACACCTTTAGACTTTTTCATCTCCGATATTTTTCAAATATTTTTTTTCTTTTAGTGCTGGTTGAAAGGAACTTCCATGATTTTTTTCAAATTTTTTCATGAAGTAATTTAAGAGATACAGGTTTTTGAAAAATCACGTTTTTTGCATAAATTTTTTTTAAAAATGCTTATAACTCGGCCAAAAATTGATCAAATTTGACGTTCGATATATGAAAATTTTTGTTTTTACACGTAGTTTTTTATAAAAATATTAAAAAATTTTTTTTTTAATTTACCAAAAAAATTTTAAATTTTAAAAATAAAATTTAATTTTTAAGAATGTATGTATCGATCGATTTTTTTCAAAATTTTTTGTAAGAAACTGGTACTAAATTAAGAATTTTTAATCCTTGTCTGATTGTGGGCAAACGATGGGATCTATTTATTTTGTAATTTTTAATTTTTGTATACGCAGTGAAAACGGTAGGTAGCCAAATGCGTAACTTGACATTTGACCAAATCACGCAAATTTTTCAAACCAAAACTGTTTTCAGACTGAGTCTCTCCGAACTTAACCTTCTTACTGTTTAAAAAAGTGATTTGATCAAATTGCAAGTTAGGGATTTGGCTACCTACCGTTTTACAAAAATTAAAAATTTCAAAATAAATAGATCCCATCGTTTGCCCATAATCAGACAAGGATTAAAAATTCTTAATTTAGTACCAGTTTCTTACAAAAAATTTTGAAAAAAATCGATCGATACATACATTCTTAAAAATTAAATTTTATTTTTAAAATTTAAATTTTTTTGGTAAACTGAAAAAATTTTTTTTAAATATTTCTATCAAAAACTACGTGTAAAGACAAAAATTTTCATATATCGAACGTCAAATTTGATCAATTTTTGGCCGAGTTATAAGCATTTTTAAAAAAAATTTATGTAAAAAACGTGATTTTCCAAAAACCTGTATCTCTTAAATTACTTCATGAAAAAATTTGAAAAAAATCTGATTTGTCCCATTGACTTCAATGCATTGTTTGTCCTCCGGTAAATCAGCTGATGTCAGCGATATTGGATTTCCCCCACCCAACTTGAACTACCTAATTATTACAGATGACTTACAATTCTTGACATCCTGCAATATCATTTTAATTATGAAATATCCCCCATTTTCAATTTTTTTGAACTTATTGCAATTAAAAAATATTGTATTAAATGGACAAACAAATAATTCTGAATTGCATTATTTTGAAGTAAAAATTAGTGTCAATTCAAATTTTTTCAATTTTTGACATTTAAAATATTTTTACACTTACACCTTCGTTATAGGATACAGAACGCTGAAAAAAATGATATTGTCGATTTTTTCATACTCGTATGGTTGGGAAGTATAGCTGAAACAGCAATACTGTATTTCTGTTCTTCAAATATAGTATTGGTGTTCTTTACATACATAGGGGAGTATAGTAGAGGTTGGACCACTGTCTATAGGTAGGCCATTCGCGTTTTTATTGTCAAGTTCACTAGCGCCACATATGCGCATGCTTGTCGACGCTTGTCGTAGTAAAACCTAACTTTTGGTTCAATTACATTTTCGGAGAATCGAAAATTGTGTTTTCTGTGCATAGGTACAAAAATAGCTCAAAAAAAGTTTTGTGCATCATGTGAAAAATCATTAATAAAAGATAAAAAAAATGGAATCGTTAAGGCAAGCATGCAGAAATTGTGTGGGACTCATTGCTGAAAGAAAATCAAAGTGAAAAATCGAATCCTGAAACGTATTTCTTTTTGGTTACTACAATTCGGTAATGTTACTTTCTGTCAAGGTCGGACACTTTGTGTTTAAAATGCGCAAAGATGAGGACGAGCTACTTCATTTACAAAAACTGCAATTCTGTATAACTCATAATATAATTGATCATCTTATTACACGGAAAAAAAATTATTCATAATGATTACAATAGTATATATTACTGTTTGGATATGTGACCACTTTTTGTGATGATTACTACAGCTGTTGTATAAGGAGTACAAACATGAAGGTATCCCTTACAACAGCTATAGTAATCATTCCTACTCAATTCTTAACACATTACATAGTCTTCGCAATCATTCCAAAAAGTGGTCACATATCCGAGCTGACTATTGTAATTATTAAAAAAGAGTTTTTCTTCGTGTAATATTTTTATTTAATTTTATTAATATTTCAGTGCAAAATTGTTTTTTATTTATATTTATTTTTTTATATTGTTTATTTTTATTATTTTGTTATTTCATTAAGTTACAAACTGTAAACAATAAAGAATCAATTTTCTGTAACTCCAAGCATGTTATTTTATTTTTTAACGATTAATGCCCTTTGAATTTTAAACATGGACGACCTTGACTGAAAGTACCAACCTGGACTACAAATTTTTTTTTAAATTTTTATAACTTTTTCATTTTAAAACCAATCAATTTACTTTGTACAGAAAAGATGTTCCTATTAAACAGAACTTTCCAACCATACATATACTTCAATTGTCGAAATTCATTTTTAAAAAAAGTTATAAACAAAAGTCAAAAAGTGGGCCGACCTCGACTATTTTCCCCTATTAGGGTAACTGCTCCAGTCGTTGGCACCCTTAAGGCCAAATTTTGACTTTAAGAATTATTTTAATAGATAAAAACTAATATTATATAATACTTATAGTAATATATGTATTCAGAATTTAATGCAGAATACGATAAAATGATCAATTTTGAATAAAAATAAACTGAAACTTTTAAATTAATTAATAATGATATAATGACACCAATTTCCAGTCGTTGGCACTGCAAGCACTGGTCGTTGGCACCCACCAGTTTCCAGTGGTTGGCACCCATACATAACCTTTAAATTTCTTATGTTTCAAACAAGCAAATTAAAAAATTTTTTATTTTCTGATTAATCAAGAATAATTCATTATAATTTTAAGTAATAAACAAATACAAGAAAATGTACTTATATATAATTCAATAATAAACGCATATATCATTTTTCAAAGAGACTGAAATTATTGACTGGACGTAAACATTGTTACATAACCTCACTTTTCATTGCGAAATGAGGGGTGTCAACGACTGGAGCTTGGTTCAAAATATTGCTTGTCCAGTCATTGACATGGTGTGCCAACGACTGGAACAGATGCTTTTTTTAATATTTTCATTGGCACCCCATTGAAATAAATTAATTAATAATTTTTAAGACAAGACGTGTTAAACTAATCAATATTTAAATATTCTACTAAAATATTTGCAAAGAAAAAAGCAAATTTACCCACTTCTAATAATAATAAATTGAGTTCAAAAATTTCAGTTTTCTTAAGATTTTCTTTAGAAAAACCGAAAATTTCCTACCACTTTGAGAATGATATTAATTTTATTTTTTTTAATGCAAGTAAGTAATTACTTCTAATAAGTTATATACTAGATTTTTGTAAAAAATGTTGGAAATTTTAATAATCATATGCAAAACATGCTAGATTTTTGCTATATCTTGTTATTTAAAGAAAACCTAAGAGGGGTGCCAACCACTAGCGCACTGCCAACGACTGGAGCAGTTACCCTACTGTCTGACTGAAACAGCAATACTGTATGGCTGTTTCATATCCACCAATATAATATGAGAGAATTGGCCATATTTATGGCAATACCATTAATATGTTTTTTCAGTGTACATTAAACTTTTTATGGGTTTCTTTACATTTCTTGATGTTCAAAACAACTGTTTATATTAAAATTTTCAAGTTTTAAGCAATGTACAGACAGAAGTGCGATTTTATTTATAAGGATTAATTTTGATAACTTTAGTCTTTCACATCCTTATATAATTTTTATAAATGTAGGGAGACTGGGGTAAACCCGCGCACAGGGTAAACCCGCTCACTAAAAAAAACGTATTTTGGATTTTTAAGTTTTTCGATCATTATTTTTGAGTCTTAATTTATCTGGCAAACTTTTTTTTGTTGCTATTGGATGTCCTTCTTCGAAGTACATATATAGTTTTGTCTTATTTTAAAAAGATTTAATTAAATTTATTCTGAAATGTGAGGAATACACTCGGGGTAAAGCCGCTCACTTAGTTTTAAATTTAAAATTTAGAATAAAATAATTCCACGTATTATATTTCAACAATAACACAATTTATGACTTATTAAAACCAAAATTGTAACTACATTTCACTTTCTCTTAATAAAATATAACACTATTTAAATCCATAGTTGTAATTCATGAAATCTATGTTCATTATTTATTAAACCAATTTGTTTTTTATAAAATTGTTTATATAACTCAGAAATTATCAATAATAAATCATACTTAAGACGAGAATAAGACGAACTTTAATATTTAAAAAATAAAACTGTTCCGTCTTGAAAAGATTAAGTGAGCGGGTTTACCCTGGAAAATTGTGATTTCGAAATTTGGTATATGTTTATTAAAAAGTTTCTCTAAGTAAACAAAAAAAGATAAATCAAAAACTCTTTTTTATTTTTTCAGTAGAAATCATAAGCTTTCAAATGATATAAATTAACTCGAATTTAGAGAATAATTTCCTAGATTTTAGCCGATCTGAAAAAAGTGAGCGGGTTTACCCCAGTCTCCCCTATATTAAATTATTTGATTTCAATTATTTTAAATTATTTTATTATTTTGAAAAATGCAGATGAACCCAAAGGAAAAGTTAAAAGTTGCTGAAAGACCTACGAAAAGAATGACTGTGCAATCAGTTGGAACACAAGTAAATTAAAGCAAATTAATTTTGAAACTTATAACATTTGCAATAGCAAAACCTATAATCTAAATGCAGTGTAATTTAATATTTAAACTACGGAAGTACAGAGTTGGATATTATAAGCAAACTTTATTTTGATTTTTTATCGGAAAATGCTAATTTATTATTTTTTTTGTATATTATTTTTATCATAAATTTTCAAAAAAAAATTTTTTTAATTTTGAATTCTTTCTGGAATGTACTAATAATTCTTGACCCTAGGTTATTTTGTTATTATTTATAACGGCAAAGAAATAAAAATTATATTTAAACTTTTTTTCAGACTACAGACTTTGTACAGCTTAATGAGAAATGTAACACCGACAGTTGTACAATTCAAACGGAAGAAAATTGTCGTTTGAAAAAAGAAATTCTGCAAAAAGATGCCGAAATAGCAGCCTTAAAGCAGGTTGTTGAGTTCCTTTCCAGTACAATCACAAAACATGCTGTGTTTACTCTGGAGGAAATTAGAGACTGCTTCCACAATGAGTTAGATGCTTTTGGAAAAAATCTCAACTCCGAACTGGTACCGCAGCATCCACTTGATGAAGCGGCTGCTCGAAAAATATTAGGCGATGCAAATAAAAGGGTATACATTTTTATATTATATCAAGCAATTAAGATATCATAAGTTGTATTAAACATGTATTTTAAGTGCCCATATTCTTTACAAGATATTCTAATTATAAAACATTAAATCGACCAATGTTCACCTTGGGGCCCGTTCTTCAATTTTACAAATTCTCTTCGCACTAGGAATATAACTTCGTGTATCCGTTCATTGATGAAATATCAATCTTTTTTAAACACTTTGCCTTGGAAGATTAATATTTCAGTGCCATATATTTATCTTAACTATTTCTTATTATTAGACAAATTTTTATACCTAAACTGTTAAAATTATACTTTGGAAGAGTTTTCTGAAAATGAGTTTTTTATAATGATAAATCTTAAATGAAGGCGTGTTCAGATACACATAGTTAGTGTATATGTTAATCTCATAAAAATGATAAGCAAAAGAGTGTGAGATAAATTTTCATATTATTGTTAAAACAAGTTTGATCAATATTATCCACCATCTTCTTATTGTATTACATATTTTATATTTCGAAAAAATATCATTGTTAGAAATATTGCTCCTAATATTGTTAGGAAAAAATTGCTTGAGTCAAAAATAAAAAGAAAATTTACGCAATATTGCATTAAGATAAGCTGACACTAAATATTACGTTTTTCAAACTTAAGTTTCCAGTTGACACGAAACTAAATGAATTTCATTGATAGAAAATTTTAAATTTAATGTTGTTTTATCATCCGTTCCTAATTATATTGTGTTTAATATTTTTTTAATATTTAGTTTTAATGTTTGCCAGATCATTCATGCGGGAGTTGAATTATTTAATGGTTTTTTTGAGAAAGCAAAAGCAGCTCAAACACTTCCAATAAGAATGGCACTTCTTGTACAGAGTTATTGGCTTCCGGATCAAATTCTCCTAGTCGCAGCAAGTAGACCACCAGACAATGTGTCTATGGAAGATTTTATTAAGATTTCAGATAAAAACATTTCAGACTTTATCAGTAAGTGTGTGATATTAAAAATCAATTTTATTAAGTTTTTCATACAAGACACAATTGATTAATTAGCTTTTGCTTTTCAGAGGTCTTAAAAAGTATGCAAGAGATTGAAAATGGCAAATTAAAAATTACTACTATCACTGAAGATGACTTGACGTATTCTAAAGTAAAACAATATATCATAGACGCATTAGCTCATGTACGGAAGTGGTTGAAGAAAAAATCTACTTAATCAATTTTATTTATTAAACCTTTTAATTTCTTTAATATAATATATATTAATTTTTCATAACATTAAAAATTTCGCATGTAATAAAATACGTTTTAAAAACTATAAAATGAACAATTTTTTAAATATTTTTTACATGGAAAAAGAAAACCAGTTAAGGGTGTTCGATCAAGAAAGGTATTTAAAATTGGCGGTCAGAAGATATACTTTTTTTATACGAATGTCTATCGCAAATGACACAATGATAGATAGTAATTTGAAAAGAATCAGCCGGAATTTTGAAAATTTTTGCTTTAATTTGAGTCTAAGAAATTAAAGATTTTTTAACATATGCAACAAAGATATTTTTTAATAGCACTAATTTGTTTGTATTTCGCTTGTGTGGTTCTAGTTTACTTCCTATCATTCTATTTATGTATAAATATTTAATTTATTGGAAGAAAATTAAATTACAACCATTCAAGATTCCGGCTGATTTTTTAAAAATTGCGATAAATGTCTCAATTGTTATAATAATCCATTTCAGATGAAGCATAAGTTCTGACAGCGATTTTTAAAGGTTTTTCTTGTTCGAACACCCTTAAGTTTAAAGAATATAGATGAAAATTTTTTTTATACGTTGCCTGAATACCATTATATAGGAACTGGTACAATAATATAGTAGAGGAAAATCACGACAGGCGCCAGGTATTTCGGAAGTCGGCTCTCAAACGTCACTCAATTTTTAAAACATCAATTTAGCATTTCACGAACACATTTCTGAGACTCTAAATTTAGAGAAAACGCAAAAATTTTTTTTTTAAAATTACAATTGTGGCTGTCTCCTTAATCGCAAGGATCATCAAAATTAATTATTAATTAATTGCACATATATAATCATCAATACAAAAAAAGTAATCTAACATGTAAACTATTTCTTTTCTTTGTAAAATTACCACTGAATAATACAAAGTTTATTCTTCCTAACCCTTAAAAGTCTGACATATTTTCATCTATTCAATTCTCACCACACTTGTAGGTATATAAGGGTTTTCGGGATCTCTAATTACGAATCTGAATGGCAAAATTCGAAATAAAAGACGAAAATAATTAAAAATCAATAAAAGTTATTTAAAACATATTACTTAGAGGTTTTCAGGGTCTCTGATAACGAATCTGTAGTTGAAATTGCAAAATTCAAAATGGCGGATGCAATATGGCAGACGAAAAAGAGACGCATGCTTATTTCTTATATCTTCTGGAAGAACAAATATCAATTTTAAAGAAAAAAATTTGAAACTTACAAAAATTGTTTATTTAGTCATTTTGAATATGATCAAGGTTTTCTTCATATTAAAAGGTTAAACTTTTTCAAAACTGATTCGATTTAAGTCAATGATGGCTTATTTTCTTCAGAAAATGATTCTCTATAACTTGACCGCTCAGATTTATAAACAAATAGATCGTTTTGAAAATATGCTTATTTGTTTAAAATTTTTTTTTTAATTAAATCACTTTTTTTTATAAATCTAAGCGGTCAAGTTATAGAGAATCATTTTCTGAAGAAAATAAGCCATCATTGACTTGAATCGAATCAGTTTTGAAAAAGTTTAACCTTTTAATATGAAGAAAACTTTGATCATGATGACTAAATAAACAATTTTTGTAAGTTTCAAATTTTTTTCTTTAAAATTGTTTCTAAAATCATTCCGTATTAAGTCTTTGAATTGGATTGTATTGAACTGTCTGTGGATTGTATATATTTACAAAATCTTATAATAATAAGACTTATTTTCGGACTGGGGTGTTTTGATCGGATATTATTCGGATTGACGCTGACTATTACCGGATTCTTTGCATACAGATTTTGGATTGTTCCATACTTGTTTTGGATTAAATCTTTTAACTGGATTAAGTTCGGATTATTGCGGACTGATTTCGTATTCTTTACATAGTGATTTTGGATTATTTCGTATTTATTTTAGATGAGTTTTTTGACGGACATAATTTCGGATTGTTGCGTAATAATTGCGGAATTAATTCAGACATTTAAGATTATTCCACACAGAAAAAAATTTTTTTTTACAATTATCGGGCTAATCTACACTAATATGCCCGTATTTAATTCGGATTAGTCCGAAATTTTTACCAAGGTTATAATATGATTCGGGTGACCGTCTATTACTGGATTCTTAGCATACATATTTCGGATTGTTTCGTATTTGTTTCAGAATATGATTTTACCACACTAATTCCAAATTGAAGCGGACTAATGTCGGATTCTTTGTGTAAAGATTTCGGATTATTTCGTATTTGTTTCGGATTATACCTTTTAGTTTGATTAAATACGAATTGTTGCAGACAATTTTCGGATTCTTCTTTTCTCAAAATCTTCGCATAATTATAATTATAATTATGCGAAGATGTAATTTCATGTTCAGGAAATGTTCAGGAAAGCTTCGTGCTAAACATTTATTTAATCGGGACATTTAAATCTTAACACAATTTTCACTAAAATTTTCAGTTAAATATGACGAATATTGCAAGTAAATATTTAATAAATTTTTAGGAAAGTTTCGGTGCTGTGGGGGCAGATTTCGGATTGTTTCGTACTTCTTTCGGAATTGGATTTTGCCACACTTAATTTCAAATTGTTGCGGACTAATACCGGTTTTCTAGCTTACAGAGTTCGGATTGCTCCGAAGATTTTGCGCATTAAGTTTTTTTAACTAGATTAAACTCGGATTTTTGCGGACTGATTCCGTATTCTTTACATATTGATATTGGATAATTCTGTACTTATTTTAGAAGAATTCTTCACCGGTTATAAATTTAGATTGTTGCGGACTAATTACGGACTGAATTCGTATACATTCAGGATTACTCCGGAGTGTTTTAGGATTCAGGTTTTCGTTCGGATTGATATCAGACTAGTGCGGGTCATTTTCGGACCTTTTTCGTACAATTTTCGGACTAATCCGTACTAATCTGTCCGTATTTAATCCGGAATTAGTCCGAAATTTTTACCAGGAAATTGTACGATTTTATCGTCGCAGGTAAATTTTACTTTCTCTCCAGTCTTCTAATGTATCTATACTTCCCCGCGAGTTACATGCGTGATTAAACAAACTAGTTCACTAACTACATCACGCTATTTTAGACCTTCTTTTAACCCACCCCCCATCATCACAAATCGTCACAAGCTACAATTACTCCCCTAAGTGTGACGTCATATATCTTATAAGTCCGCCCCCTTTTTCAACTTTACTTTATAAGGATTTACGTTATTTATTATTATTTATTTAATAAATATAATAATTTAGTACATTAATTTAAATACTTACATTTGGTGAAAGTATAATATTTAATTAAATTTAAACAATTTTTAAACATTTTCATTATTTATTAAAGCAAAATAACCATAGAAACGTAGGTAATCATATATTAGACAAGGTGGCAACATGTTAGTAACGTCAGAGAAATGTCAGGAAGAAAATTGTTTATCATCGAAATTAAGAAAATTGAGACTTCCTTAGACTTTTCTTACGATCATTGAAACAAAATACATTTTTTAGTAAAAAAAAAGTTCAACTTATTTTGATTCTTATATTGTTAATGAAAAATCTTTAGTTGCATATTTAAAAATGAAAATTAAGGAAAATTATGAAAATAATCTTCTAATTTTTTAAAATTCAATACCTTCAATGTTTTTAATTATATATTTCCGAAAATTCAAAAATAATAACATTTTAGAATTATTTTTAATATTTTAGAGAAAAAAATCATATTCAAAATTTTCAATTAAAATTCATCAAAAAATTAATTAGTTAATTAAACTATATTAAAAGTTATTATTATTATTGTTTATTTAAATTATACAAAAATTCTTTGAGGAAAATCAATTATTTTTAAAAGATTTTACCAAATTTCAATTGATTGGAAATTTTTCAATAAAATATTTTTAAAAAAAGTTATAAGGATTTTTTATTATACATTTTTAAAAATATTATACATACATTAAAAACTTAAGAAAAAAATATGAACAGTTAAAATTATCATACAAAATTGAATTTTATGTATTTAAATAATTGAATTTTAGAAGAAATTTTAGAAAATTGTTTAAAATAATTGAAGATGAAGTTTAGTTGAAAATTATGAAAAATAATTGAATCCAGGAAAGAATATAATTGTAAAATTAGAAATTATTAAAATTCACAAATTTTACTAATTTTCCGTAAACTTTAATATTTTCAATGAACGTCAGAATTTTATGTGTGGTTATACTTTCCGGAGGCTCTCATTATCTCCGACTAAGTCCCTCCCCCCTATATCACAAAACATTACAAATTATTTACTCCCCCCAACCCCAATCGTGTGACGTAGTTTGTAAAGGACCATACATTCATCTAGATTGAAAGAAAGAATGTTTTCAATAGCAATTTCGACTTCAGATTCAAATTTAGCGACCCAAAAAAACCCAAAAAAATAAAAAGTTTTAAGAAAATCCTATTGATTTTTAATTTTTTTTCGTCGTGAAATTCGTAATCAAAGACCCAAAATCCCTTCGAATAACAAGTTTCAAACAAATTTAATATATTTTTCAAATTTTTTAGTTCGTTGAAAATAAAAGGCATGTCCGCAGATTTTCTGCATATTATTTCACTTAAGAAGCTGTATCCTTTAATTAAAATTATTGTGTAAAAGTTAAATAATTTATTTCCATATGAATCCTTTGTACAAGATTTTAAAACCTACCAAAATGTTAAATTAGCTTAAAAATGTAAACAAATGACTCGACATTTCAAAATTTTTTAACTACATTTGATTGTTATAAAGTATGGAATAAAATATTGTAATGAAGAATAGTGTATAAAAACACGAATTTGACATGAGCTCGAAATTCGAACTGTACAGACTCCATGCTAATTCTTATTGAGAGAATCAAATTTTTTTAAATTTACATAACATTATTTTTAAGAAAGAAAAATACGCTTTAAAATTTTTAGTTTATGATGCTTCATTTTTAATGTTTACAATTTTAAATACAGTGGAACCTCGATTATCCGAACTAACCTAGGCGAGGACGGGTTAGGATAATCGAAAGTTCGGATAATAGAGATTTTAATTTTTTTAATAATTAAACCTATAAAAATTAGACAGTTGAATTATATATATTTATTTTAATACATTTTTTTAAATATACATAAGTATATGTAGGTAGATATATATTATATTAATTCATAATAATATATTGATAAAACAAAGAATTCAGAATTTTTAATGATTTTTTTGGGACAAATTTCGATATTTTCCTTTGAAAGATTCGGAAGGCCAAAAAAAATTCAGATAACAGAAGTTCGGATAAAATGATTTTCGGTTCAGATAACAGAGGTTCGGATAATCAAACTTCCACTGTAGTAACAGCATATTACAATAGAAAATCTATTTAATAATCGGTTTGACAAGACCACAAAAACGGTTCATCATTGGTTCAGTAATGTCTATCGAGAATTGACAATAGTTACTGGCCCATTTCTAGTGTTCAAAACGTCCCATTGCTGGTCCAATATAGTGCCAATTGTCAGCTATTCTAATTTTCAAAGGGTCCGAGTCTTGTCCCCATAATGACACGTTCACAGCAAAGTTGTTAAAATTTTAATGGCAAAATATAATTGCTAGTAATAGGACGTAGCTTGGCCCTATAATGGTACATTATCGGCCAGTAGTGTAGCTTCTAAAGAATCTTTTTGCTTTCTCGACTTCATGTCAGTGTAGTAGAATGGTGAAAGAGTTAGGCTTTGGTGCATCAAGTAGAGATATCGATCTCCTCTAGTGTTAAAAATTTTTCAAATGTTTGTAGAATTGAGTTTAATTTAAGGAGCTCTCTAGATCAATAATTGTAGAAGTTAAAGGTGAAACAGGATCATTGTTTGAGACTTTTTCGGAAATAATATATTTCTCTCTATTTTACCTCGAAACCATGAACTTGAGTCGGAAAAGAATAAAAATTTTTAAACAGTTATGCAAAATTTTAAATTACTTTTAAATTTATAAGTCAGTGAAAAAGAAAAATTAGGTAAAAATCAGGAAATTTTGAAAATTAAATTTTGCAGCCACCCTGAATATTATTGAGTTTTAGATAGGTTTTTGTAAGGTCTCTAAATGTAGAATTGTTAAACAGAGTTTCTATTGTATTAATTCATTCTATAATGTATAGTGAGCTCATTTACACAAAAAAGTATTTTAAAACTTAATTGGTGATTGGTATTAGAGCTTTTTTGCACATCTCCACTGTTTGAAAATTATAAACGTCAAATCAAATACTCACTCTTTAAAATAATTTTTAAAATTTTGCTTTAAATGTACTATCGCCGCAAATTATGTAAATGGGTGATTCTCCACGTAGTGCACAATTCAATGTCCCCCGTATTTTTCAAGAAATTAGTTGCACATATTGCAATGAATTCAAGAAGAAAAACTAATTTCTGTGTTTACAAAAAAAGCCAATAGTCGTTTACATTTAAAAATTTATAATTTAGCTTTAAAAGCTGTTTTAAAGTGCTAAAACGTCATGGTAAGGCCTGTCGCCAGTTAGTATGTATATAAAAAAATTGTTATTTTTAATAAAATACTGTAATTAATCTAAAAACTATTCATAGTTTCGTATTGTTTATGTTCGTAGGATTGTGAATAACAAAGAACTTGCGAAAAAAATTTATTTAAAAAAAATTTTTTTGATGTTAATTCTTTTTCCTCGTTTTCGCGTCATGGTCTGGTCTTTTTATAAAATTGTATTATTTACATAAAAATCAAATCGAAACTTTACTCAATATTAGTAAAACGCAACAAAAAACTCTCCTAAGTAAATTAATAAGAGAGAAACTAATTTGAGAATTAATTGTTTTGTTTTTTACACATTAAAAGCACCAAACTTGCATAGGGAATCACAGAATCGTCATGGTCTGGCCTTCACATACTTCCCAATAAAATTAATAACTATTTATATTTTACGTCAATTAAAGTGTAGTAGTATTATATCAGTGAATATAAATGACGTAAATATGAAACAGAATGAAAATCGCTAATAAATTGTTTAAAAAATCAGTTTTTCTTGAGCGTCATGATCTGGCCTTCTTGTCATGGTACGGCGGCTTTTCTGTATTGAACAGCGTGTAACAACAGAGTGAAGCAATAATTGTTAAACAATTGTAATTTGAAAAATAATATATACAAATAATTATTATTTCATTTGCCTGTAAATATAAAAGGTGCTTTCATTTTACCATGGCTGGATATATATAGCCGCAAAGTATATTACAGATACACTGAAAAAAAAAGTATTGAACCAAGAAAATTTTTCTTGGTTGAAGCAAATCGTGGGATTGAATACGGCCAATACTATTAAAGTATTGATTCAAGAAAACGATTTTTTTGACATAGGATATTTGGGAGAAGAACATATAATCTTGATCCAAGAAAATATGGAATTCGACCAAGAAGTTAATCTTCTTATACGAAATATGAAATGTATTAAATGAATAAAATATTTTCTTGTTCTAAGAATATATATAGTTAATTGAATTATTTTATTTGATTCATTCAATTTTTTGTAACGTTCGTTCAAGTAATTCAATATTTAAATGAAGAAAACATTTATTTTGTGAGAAAGCGCAGATATTCTTGATCCAAGAAAATATGGAATTCGATCAAGAAATTAAGTAGCATGTAAGAAATGCAGAATATATTAATTCAAAATCATTTATGTATCAAATCAAGAAAGTATGTTCTCTGTCCAAGAAAATATTTTCTTAATTTGAGAAAATTTATAGATTTTAATCAAAAAAATACTTTCTCAATACAAGTAAATTATTTACTTAAATTCCCCCCCCCCTTACCCCCATCCCATCTTTTCTAATACTTAGGTCAAACATTTTTATTATTTAATTAATTAACATTTATATTTTTCATTTAAATAATTAAATAATTGTTATTTTACATATATATTTACACTTAATTATTACTTAACACAAATACAACAAATATACCTTGAAAGAAAATTTTCCACGGTCGGAGGAATTGAACTCGGGTTGCACGCACCAGAAGCCGTCACGCTACCACTATGCCATCCTAGCCTCAATGGACAGTTTTCAAAAACTGATATTTAAGCTGCATATACATTTGAAGAAAAATATTTTCTTGGATCAAGAACACCGGCATTGTGTTAAGTAAAAAAAAGTTTCAAAGCAAATAAATAAAATGATTCGATTCAAGAAACATGAATTCTCCAGACAATACTTTATTATTTCGCTTAAGAACATGATATTCTAGATTCAATACTTTTTGGTACTTCGGAAAAGTCAAATATTTGGTTGAAATAATTACATATTGAGTTCCGCCAAATACTGAATTGTTAATTTAAGAATTCTTTTCAATGCTAATAATTACTTGACACAAGAAAATGAATTTCTTTCTTCAAATAAATATGGGATTAATTGAATATAATTTTTAATCAACTTGAAACAAATATTTACTTATATTAACCTTCGTATTTTCTTGAATCAGGATTATATGAGCGTTGAATTAAGTAAAAACTTTTTTAAAGGAAACAAAAGAATGATTTAATTCAAGATCTTACACTTAATCGAATTGAATAAATAAAATATTTCATTTCAGAAAATATAACATTCTCGCAAGAAATTAATGTTTTTGAAACATGAGAATATAGAAATGCTTCAAGTAAAAGAAATGCTTAGATTAATGAATATTTCTTTGAAACAAAATAATTTTTAATTGAGTTGAAACAATTATTAACTTGTATTAATCTTCCCATTTTCTTGGCTCAAGACTATGGGTGTTGGATGAAATAAATAGTTGCTTTAAAGGAAATAAAAAAATGATTTGACTCAAGATACCAAATGACTCAAGGTAAATTGCTTGACGTGAGAACATGATATTCTTGATTCAATACTTTTTCGAGACTTGGCGCATGTAAAACAGTTCGTTTGAAACAGTAAGATATTTACTTATGTCAAACCCATATTTTCTTATTTTAATAACTTTGATCAATGCTCAAAATTACTTGACACAAGAAAATAAATTTCTTCCAATAAGAAAATATGGGTTTGTTTCAAATAAATCAGGTCAAGAAAATGCATTTACTTGATTCAATGAACTTTTTTTTTCAGTGTATATAAAAATTATTTGTTTAAAAAATAGAAAAATTATAAATATTTTGTCCGGCCAACCATTGATATTTCATTTATAAACACTAAATTTGTAGATTCTATATCGACTTTTACTCAATTTGAAAAAAAAAAATTAGTAATAGTAATAACTAAATCGTGTGCTACGTGGAGAATCACCCAAATACCTGTTTTTGGTTCCTCAAAAATATAATTTATTTTCTAAAATAAATTATTTTTATCTAAAATGTCATTCAATTTTTTTATATGTGACCGCATCCAAGAAAACGGTGTTTATGGCCAAAAAATTGATTTCTGGATTTTGACTATTTCTTATTCTTTAACTAAAAAATATAATGCTTTTAGTTTTGGAAAATAAAAATTATTGGTCGTAAACACAGTTTTCTCAGACGCCGTCACATATAATTTATATATCTTGTCATAACTATTATGGTAACTTTTTATAATACTAATATGAAGCGTTGGGTGCAAGAAGGGTGTATAACAAAAAACGACTAACGGAGATATTTCAAATTAAAGTTACAAAATTATGAGGGAATCGCGCAGATTTTTATTCCTAGCATCGTCAAGAAAGTCTCCCAGTAAGAAGAGAGGAAATAATAAGAATTCGAAACTTTTAATTCTTTACATTTCCGTTTCTGACCAATTCTTTTCGTTTTCATTTGGAGAAGTCGAAAAGAAGGTAAGTTTAATTCTTTTGAATACCGTTTTAATATTTTAAGCGAAAAAAAAATTTGTCAGTCGGAAGATTTGAACCCACAAGTTTCATCGTCGGAGACAATCAGCTTGTCCGCTCATCTGTTTAATCTGTACTTTCAAGTTTCAACAAATCTTTGCCTAAAAACGGAATACATATAATGAATTGGACAGAAACGGAGTGCAGAAAAATTGATAATTTAACCTTTTCTGTAAAAAGTTAAAAATTTTCAATTCTTCTCATTTTCTTACTGGGCTAATATCGAAATAAATTTTAGAACATATAAACATATTGATATTGCAGATATTGCAGTCAGTCTGACTCGATAATATGAAAACAGGCTATCATCCTAACGCCCTTTTTGCACCCAACACTTCTTTTTCTTTATGTAAACTTAAAGTGCAGTCCCATGACGAGCAGAAAACGAAAGGATTGCAGAATTTCATGATTGCAAAATATATACGGAGCATTCTCCGTCAGATTTTCACTCAAAATTTTTTTTGGATTAAAACAATTTTTTTCGAATTCTATATGAAAAATAAGTAAATACGTGTTTTTTTTATTTTTTTATTTGATCAAAATTATAAAAGTTATAATTTTTTAAATTTAACATCTTCAGAAGCAAAAGATTTTTCTAACACTTTTAACTCCGTTATACCAAAAGATAAAAAATAATGTAATATATGAAAATGACTTGTTTTTTCTTGAATATTTCAAATATGTAATAAAAAGTGACTTTCATAAAGTGAAAACATTAAATAAATTGAAATTTCGTCAAAAATGTGACTTTTCTCAAAAGCGAAGTAATTGATTTTCGATTTTTTTCTTCCATTACAACCACTGATAAATATAGAAATTTTTCCCTTTATGCCAAAGTGGTGTTCTTTAGGGTTCAAATTATATTTAAAATTATGTCAGTAGTTGCACAGAGTTTTATTCGATTTTTACACTTTTTAAAAATTTAACCTTCAAAGACAGAAGAAAACGAATGTCTTGTGGTTAATTTCTTAATTTCCTTCTGTAAAATCTGTGCAACGACTGATATAATTTTAAATATAATTTGAACCCTAAAGAACACCACTTTGGCATAAGTGGGAAAAATTTCTTTATTTATCAGTAGTTGTAATGAAAGAAAAAAATCGATTACTTCGCTTTTGAGAAAAGTCACATGTTAGACGAAATTTCAATTTATTTAATGTTTTCGCTTTATTACAGTTTTTTTTATTACATATTTGAAATGTTCAAGAACAAAAAGTTATTTTCATATATTAAATTATTTTTTATCTTTTGGTATAACGGAGTTAAAAGTGTTTCTAAAATGCTTTGCTTCCGAAGATGTTAAATTTAAAAAAATCATAGCTTTTATAATTTTGATCAAATAAAGAAATAAAAAAACACGTAATTACTTATTTTTCATATAGAATTCGAAAAAATTGTTTTAATACAAAAAAAATTTTGAGTGAAAATCTGACGGAGAATATACATAGTTTAGATATCACTATCCTTTCCACTCTCATGAAATTCTGCTTTGCTTTGCGTTTTCTGCTCAATATGGGACTGCGCCCTATATTAATTTTGATATAAATTTTTCAGAAGTAATACATTAACAATGAACTCATCTGATGAAGATGAATTCAATTTGGAAGAAAGAAATGTGTCATTCGAAGAAGAAAATGAAGTGCAAAATGTTGGTCAGGAAGAAGAAATTCATATTCCACCCCCAATAGAAGAATTTTCAGAAACAGACGAAGAATCATCGGACGAGGAGATTGTGATAGACGAAAATATTGATCATAACCAAATGGAGGTGCAAATGCAAGTTGTGAATGAATCAATGTCAGATTCAGACGATGAAGAAGATGTTGACATTAACCCGCTTGCCGACGTAGAGAGATCACTTTTTCAAGGTTTACAGAATAATTTGAGAATGCATCGTAATCTTCAAAATAATATCGAAGTACATACAATAGATTTGCTTATGAAAGCTATAGCGAGAAATGTTGTACACAGACAAACTTATGACAGTCTGATTGACGAATTAAGATCTATATCTCAAGACTATATGGAATCTGGTATTCCAACTTCAAAAAAGCAATTGTGGCGAACACTGAACCGTGATAAATCGAATTTGATTTTTACAGTATACTGTATCTTATGTAAAGAGAAAGTCGGTAATGGGAAAAAACCTACGACAGTTTGCACTTGTGGTTCCTGCGGGCCCGGCTTAAAGAATGCGAATTTAGGAACATTTATATTGATAAAAATAATTCCTCAGTTACAAGACATTCTAAAGATACCAAATATCTGTAGATCCTTACGATACAGGGATGAGCGAAGAAAGATCGAAGATAATAACATTGAGGATATTTTTGACGGCGAGATGTATAAAAGATTGCTTGAAGAGGGAGAGTTTTTGTCAAATAAAGATAATCTATCTCTGACGATATGGGTAGATGGAGTTTCTTTAGCGAAATCTTCTAATGCATCAGCGTGTCCGATTTTGCTGCATATTAATGAGCTGCCACCTCATGCTCGAAGTAGGCATGCAATTTTAGCAGGCGTTTATGTTGGTAACCGTGAACCAGATGTTAGCACTCTTCTGCATCCAATTGCTCAACAATTGACATATTTACATGATCAAGGTATTACATGGGAAAATAATGAAGGACGTCAAATATTAACCAAGTTTATTACGTTAATATTTACTGCAGATTCTATTGCAACATCTGAAGTATTAAGATTAAAGTCATGTACAGGATATGATAGTTGTCCTTATTGCCTGATATCGGGTAGTCGTGTTGAAGGGCGAGTAGTCTTTCCATACGGAAATTATACTTTACGTACTCATGCGCAACTCTTGCAAAATATGTGGGATGCAACATTAGGAAGAAAGCAAAATGGAGTTTTAGGTTTCAGTGCTTTAGCAACAATACCAGAATTTGATTTGGTTAATGGCACCGTACACGACGATTGTCATGGCCATTTTGAAGGAGTCATAAAACAGATAACAAAACACCATATGGAAGATGCCGGGAAAGACTGGTATGTAGGGTCTCCAGCAAACATTGTCAAAATAAATCAGCGACTGGAACAAATTAAATTACCTACAATAATTTCACGACATCCCCGAGAGATATCATCTTACGCTAAGTGGAAAGCCACTGAATGGCGAAATTGGTTAATATATTTTTGCCTTCCATGTCTCGAGGGCATTCTGCCACGAAAATACTTTGAACATTTAGCCTTATATGCAGATGCAGTGTTTATTTTAAACAACGCTTCTATATCGACAAGGGACTTAAACATCGCAAGAGCTAAGTTGTACCAGTTTGGTGCCATGGCAGATATGTATGGAGAAACAAACGAGACGTTCAATATGCACATATCGACAAAACATTCAGTGGATTCAGTAATAAATTGGGGACCATCATGGGTTTATTCCACTTTCCCATTCGAAAGTTTCTGTGCTAAACTAAAGGACTATGTTACCAGTCCTTACTGTCGAGCTGAACAGATTGTAAATCGATTTTTTTTGAGAAAATTTGTCCAAGCATCTGAACATATGGATGGTATCTCTGAAACGACAAAAAGTGAAATCAAGCGACTGCAGAAAGAAAGTAACTTTAATGTTCCAGAACGGTTCCCACAAGGCCATTATTTTATTGGAATTGGAAATGTAGTGCGGCGAGTTGCTGAAAACATTGAAATCGAAGCTTTGAGAGCAGCAGACGAACCCATAGATAATGTGCAATTAATTAACGTTTATAATAAAGCTGAAATTCATGGTGTAAGTTATCAGAGTAAAAGAAATACATCTAGAGAATACTGTGACTCCGTTGTATATACACAATTCGGTTTTTACTCCATAATTCGATTTTTTTCGTATGAAAATGAACAAAACTTCGTAGCAGGAATTTTTGGAAAAGTTCTGGAAACTGTAGGTCACCTCTATGGAACGAGATACATTTGTGAAGTGCAAGAGAAAAATGAAGTTTCTTTTATCTCGTTCAATGATGTCATTGTTCCAGGAATACATTTTTATATAGAGAAAAAGAACATCGCTATTCCGGTTTCAAATCGTTCAAGTGTAGATTAAACATTATTTTACTCAAGCGTATTATGATCACTTTATCTAAAAGTACAGGAGCATAATAAATCAGCATTATAAATCATTATAAATGCATTATAAATCAGCGGTCAATTAAGTGCATATTATTGCCCTAGGGCAATAAAGTGTATTTTATTAATATAGTGTATTTATTACCCTAGGATAATAAAGTGAACTTTATTGACCGCGCTCACAGGTCAATAAAGTACTCGTTATTTCATCTTCTTAATATTATTAAATCTTTCTTTTGATTGCTGGATACTTTTGCTTATTTTGCTTTTGACAGATAAAAGTACTTTATAATCTTGCTTTTAAGCCGGATTTGATATTCTTGTAAATCTTGCATTTGCCACCTGGACATACAAACTTTTAAATCTTTAATACTGAATATTTTTGTAAATTTTACCTTTGCAAATTGAACATACTTTGACGACTGAATAATTTTTGCACCTTGCTTTCGTAGGCTAAGTATTCTTTAGGCAATTCATTTATTAATTAAGTATTGCGTTATGTTCAGTCATTGTTCATTACTTAAGTTGTACTATTTTTTTTTAATTTATGAGACTAATATATTTTATACCAACGCTCTTATCTAAGACATATATATATATATATATATATATATATATATATATATATATATATATATATATATATATATATATATTACACTAATGTCCATAAGTATGTTTCCTTGTAAATTAAAAATTATAATTATGAACATTATAAATTATACACGCAGCTAATCAAAACAGTGAGAAATATTTAATGTTTTGACTCACTTGGTATCGTCAAACGTTTGGCAACACCGAATTATTTCTAACCTGTGATAAAAATTATCATTTAAATTTCGCGCTCAAATTTAATGTGTATAGTGCATGCAACGTTGCCAAACGTTATAAGTATTGTTTATATTTTCAGATGAAACGTAAATTTTGTTTACAAATTGATTTATTGTAAATTTCACAGGTACCTATTGACAATTGTTTTAACAGATATTATCGATAGAACCTCCTAAAAGAACGTAATTTTTCCAGATTTTTAAAACTACGTTTATATTTAATATAGATGTTCAAAGAACGTATTTGTAAAAATTAGTGAAGTTTACTTCTCTCATAGATTCCGAAAATAATAAAAATTACCAAAAATGCGCAGAAGTGTCTCAATCATGGTTGCCACAAAAATTTCATTTTGTTTTTCCCAGACTTTCCCTTGATTCCAGTGTTGGGAAGTGACGCGTCACTCGAGGTTTTTGACTTAAAATACTTGGTTTTTTACATGGGTGAAATACGTATTTTACCCCCCTCCCCCGAAAAATACATTGTGTATAAAACTTTTGAAGTAAAATACGAGGTATTATGTTGTAAAAATCCATGTAATTTACCTGAGGTATTTTACGCGCCCAACCCTGCTTGATTCTCAAGGCGCTCGCACAGCTCTACTGCCTGCCTGCCTGCAGGTCGTCATGGTAACGCATAAGAGTAAGAGAGTCAGAAAATTCAAATTAAATGTTTTTTCTCCCGTACTCTCATTGCGCCTGCCTGTGCAGGCAGGCAGGCAGTAGAGGTGAGAGAGCGCCGTCAGAGTGCAGTCCCATGCTGGTAGAATAGTGGAGTAGTGTAATGGATTTGACCAATCGAAATAAGTCTTAAAAAATCCAGTCATCTGATTGGTCAAAACTGTTCCACTATTATGCTATTCTACCACCATGGGACTGCACTCTCAAGCTGAGATTTCCAATAGGTGCCAATATGCATGTGCAAGTGCCAAACCCATTTAAAATGTATTGGAGATTGGCACTGGCACTTGCACATACATTGAAGTCATATGGAGAGTCCACAATATGTGCAAATATGTAGGTAGCAAGTCCAAGTGCAAGTGCGATTCCTATACATTTAGCATTGGTTAGCACTTGCACTTCTTGCCTTTTGCACCTATTCTGGAACCGCCTTTACATACATACATACATTGAAATCCCATGGTAGCGTTTTGCGTTGCGTTTTGTAACTAGGCAATGAGTGCAAATAGAGCAAACCTATATCTGTATCTCTCTCACACTCATGGCCTAGTTACAAAACGCAACGCAAAACGCTGTTATGGGACTCCAGCCTCAGACAAAATTCTCATGGAGCGTTTACACCTTCTGTAAAAATTGTCCAGAAAGGAAAATTTGCATTGGAGTAAGAGAGTCAGAAACACAGTCTGTCTCTCTTACTCCAATGAAAAATTTTCCGTTCTGGAAATATTTACCGAAGGCGTAAATGCTCCCTCAGACTTTGCGTGACATAGTTTATGAGCGGTCCTTCTCAAGTCTAATCACACTAAGGGTGTATTTGTACGATTGTCGATAAAAAAAAATTACCGAAAAAAGTCAAAATCGCTTTCACACCAAGGTGTAAAAGTGTTTCTGCAATAGCTTTAAAATGCATCTTTTTATCCGATTCAGAGTAATTGCACATTCTGCATATAAATTTACAATAATTTGCTTTGTATTTGATGATTTCAAGTGAATTTATAAGTAGAATGTGTAGTTACTTTAAATTAGAAAAAACAAATGCATTTTAAAACTATTGCAGAAACACCTTTACAACTTGGTGTGAAAGCGATTTTGACTTTTTTCAGTAAATTTTTTTTCTACCGACAGTCGTATAAAAATGCACCCTAAGGCCAACGCAAAATGAATACGGATACGGGAACAGTTCGTAAATGAATCAGAGTATAATCTGCAATCAAAATCAGAGTAAATTCTGGTTTATTGTAACAAATTTCTAGGAAATTAAAAAAAAAATTCCAAAATGTAGGTTAAGTTTCAGGTGTTTCCGACATTCGCCCTCTGAATGCTCTGAAAATACGAAACGTGGTTGGTTGGGTTAGGGGAATAGGGAATTTTGATTGGCTAAAACTCTAAATTGCCAATTTTCATGCTCGGTCACATTAAGGCCAACGCAGAATAGAATCTTTAACCGGAACCGCAATCGTAACCGTAAGCATGAGAATGAGTTAGAGAAGGATAAACAATATACCTATCATTGTTTAACTCATTCTTACGCTTACGATTGCGGTTCCGGTTAAAGATTCTATTCTGCGTTGGCCTTTACAACGAATTAAAGCAATTGTTGTAAATATCTTTTCGTCCATCGACAGTCGTATGAATGCACCCTTATGGTGCATTTACACCCATTTTCAAAGTAGAAATTTTAAAATGTATAATTTTTTAATAATTAAAAAATAGTATATTTATGATAAAATGGGAAATTATTTTTTACTTGGGATTTTCTAAACGAATCGTTTTATAAAACATATGTTTTGTGATTGGTGATAAAATAAATAAATATTGAATTTTATTGTGAACTGAATGTATTTTGGCAGTTGTGGAATTTACTAGTATTAAATTTTTATATTTGCAAGTAATAAATAATATTGAATCTATATATATAAAGGTACTTGCTCAGCTCGCTGCTATCTGCGCTGGCAGCTGAGATGCTACCTCTGCAGCCTGTCTGTCTGTCTGTAGGTTGCCATGGTAACGTACAAGAGTAAGAGAGTCAGGAAATTCAAATTTATTACGCCTTCTTCCTTACTCATATTTCTTCTGGCTGTGCAGGCAGACAGCCTGCAGAGGTCTGAATACTCCTTTATTCTCATTGAACTTTGTCTGCATGCGTATACAGCAGCTCAGTTGTGCAAGTACCTTTAAGATTATTGGACAACATTAAACACAAATTATGCTTAGAGTATAAATATAAAGCGTTTAAAAATGCTTTATATTTCAAAAAATGTCAATTTTCAATTATATATAATAAGTTATATTCACATGTCAGGTTACGAATAAAATTTAATGTATGGATACACTAATAGAATATTTATAGGTATATTCATCCAAAAAATACATAAATGTTAGATTCAATATTGTTTATGACTTGCAAATATAAAAATTTATTACTTACAAGTTGTTCAGCAATTACCAAAGTGCAATCAACTCAGAATAAAGTTCAATGTTTACATACTTTTGTTACCGATCACAAAATATGTATTTTATATAACAATTCTTTGCGAAAAACGCACTTAATAATAAATTTCCCTTTTCTCATAAATATACTATTTTTTAAGTCTTAAAAAACTATACACTTTAAAATATTCGCTTTGCAAACGCATTTTCTTTCAGAAACTTTTTTATCTTACTACAGAGGTGTGAATTCACCCTTAAGTGGATTCTTGTGTCGTCGGTAAAATCGCACATCATAATAAATGCAATGGAAAATTAAAACACTTTATAATATTATTTAAGCAATAATTAAGTAAACAAATTAAAAAAAATAAAATCTTTAACAAGTCATTTATTCAGCACATATTTATTTTTAAACAAATTTTGTTGTGTGCTATATATGAACACAATCATTCTGACAGATTAACAGTACACATTTAATACTTTAATTATTAAATAAACAACTGCATATTGTCCGGATTCTGACAAATTGCAGGTAGTTTCTCTTCCTCTGTACATTTTCAAGTTTTTATAAACACAATTATTCACAGTCAAAGAAGAATAGTAAGGCGCCATCTCGTTGTGTAGTTGAAAGTAAAATATTCTGCTGTCGATAATTCTACTGTAAGACACTAACACACTTACACTTCTTTATTGATTATTGTTTCGTTTATGACACCACTCACATTTTTTCATTATTATTACAAAAAAAAAGTGCTTATTGGTAATTTTATTGCATAAACAGCAACTATATATTATTATTGTATAAGTGTATACTCTTTGACAAGTAAGCACATTAATTTTACACTTTTTTTTAAATAAGTTTTCAAACGTTATTTAATCAAATCTTGACTGACAACTTTTTATTTAATTATTTTTACATTAAAAACAAACTAATCTATTAATTTTAATGTATACAAATGTTCTTATGAACCTCCTTTTCAATGTTTTATGTTCAAAAACTACAATATTTATTGTTTTCTATAGTTTTATTAACAAAACCGTGAAAGTCCGCGAAAATTCCGTGAGTTCACTGAATTCTCACGGGAACCAGTCCGCTAGGGGCGTTTGACGAAAAATATATTTTTGATAATATTCAGTAAACAGTTAATCCTAGTGTAAAACTACTAGGCATAAATATTTACTACTACCTAATGAACATTTTTTTCACTGAAAATTTTACAGATAAACGAAACTCTTGAACTTTGAAAATAATAATTTGACACTGTGCGAGAAAAAAAATAATATACAATTTAACTTATAAAATTATCAGAAAAAATATTTTAATATTAAATAATTTATAAATATTTATAGATAATATTGTACAGTGCACACGGTAATAAAGAAACTGAATATTGTATCAAGATTGACCGAGTCTTGAATCGAGCATGGGACGAACATTGGTGTCCCATGTTGAGTGACGGCACTGGCATTGATATAGTAGATTAGGCGAGAAGCCTTCCAGCCTTCTGTGGCCGAGCGGTTTAAGGGGTTACACCACTTTGAAATTTTCAAAAAATTGAAAAAAATTTTTTTGCTTAAAATACTCCTTATGGTCACCAAAATGATATGTCATTAGTTATATATCGATATCTCAAGTAAAAAGACAATTTTCGAACTGTTCAAGCAGGGTCGCGCGCCAACGTTTACATTGTAATGAAAACTTTAAACGCGTTTTTCTCAAAACTGTATTTTAAAAATCGGTGGACACTCTGGATGCCACAAATTTCAATCGATCCTCTTAGTTCTTTTTTTATTTTGATTGTGATATAATTATCTAGCGAAATACGTACGGATTTTTCGAAATATTAATATTTAAATTTTCTAGACAACTTTAAATAATGAAATTTAGGCAAAAATATGGACTTTTTCCTTCAAATCGATGCCATTTTGCGAAAAATAAATTTTTTTTTAAAACGGATACGTATTTCGCTAGATTTTGAGCTACAGAAACTAAAGCATTTTTATTTTTTGGTCTAGCTTAATTCTGGACCGAGTTATAGTGTCCACCGTATAGCGATACATTTTTAAAGCACTTTAACATATCATCTGTCAAACCGACAATTTAAAAAAAGAAAGAAATTTATATATATTTTTTTGTAGTTCAAGAGTAGTACAATACCCTACTGTAATTTAATTTTCCTAAAAAAATTTCTATTCTTCAATAAAAATTGTTGAAAAAGCTTATGTTTTGGACGGGTCAAAGTGGTGTAACCCCTTAAATGCGTGCGTTGAGAACTTCCGGTATACCTTAGGGGCGGGGTGCGTGAGTTTCGATCCCACATGCGAGCGAATATTTTTCATTCTTTGTTATAAGCGTTTATATAAAAAAATAAAATTGTGTGTTGTGTCGTGAATAAAAAATGTGAACATGTTTATAAATAATGTTAAAAGTATGTTAAAAATCAAGAAAAAAATGTAACGATTAACAGAAAAATTGTCTTTTTTTACTAAAATTATTTTTTTAAAATTACTATTCAAATGATATTTATTGTTAGTAATATATTCTTATTTATATGAAAATAATATAATTATTACAAATAATAACTTATTGCCATTAAATGTATATGTCGTAGGCAGATAGCATAATCCGGTAGTATGCAAACTGCCTAGGCAGTTTGTAAACTGCGGGCAGTTTGTAAAATGCCTAAATTTGAATGTATAAAAACAGGTAATAAGCAAAATACCTAGGCAGTTTACATACTGCCAAAGACGTTTCAGGTAATTAGAAAAATGTATTGAAAGTCACAAAATTTTTTCTGTGGCATAAATTTTATACAACTATACTATCTTGTAATTTTTTTTTTAAATCTAAAACATATTTGAGTTTAATTGAAACAAATTTTTTGGTTAATTTAAGAATGATTTATAATCAACTTTTAAGTTTAAATCAAACATAAAATTTTTAAACATAATTTTTGTTGAAATCAAAACTTAAAATATGTTTGAATTAAACATAATTACATATGGGCAATTCCACGTGAGATTTCAGTCGACCTCTTAAAATCGGCCAAAAATATTTTTTTTCTATTCTGTATTGAAAAAAAACAGATACGTATTTTTTTATTATTTTTTTAGAGGCCAAATTTTTGAGTTATGAATTTTCAAAATTTTCGCTTTTTAAATGTATGTATATTTTTAATGTCAGATAACTCAAAAAATATTGCTTCTTTTCATTTTTCGACAAGAAAAAAAAAGTTTTGTTTTTCTCTCTACTTTTGAATAATCATAACAAAAAAATTTTTTTTCATTTTTTATTAAAAAAATAAAAAAAATTTATAAACAAATTAATTTTTTTTAACTTTGGGTATGATAAATTTTTAATTTTCTTTTTTTAAAACATACCTGGAAATGATAAGAAGGTTTTGCAAAAAGTTTCAGAGTGGGCCTGACAAGTTTGATGGGTCCAAAAAAATAATTAAGCTGTCCGTGCAGGTCGCACGCACGTGGCACAATGGGATTTTTTTACAATTTATTATTAAAAATTGTTTAGAGCCTAAAAATTAAATAATAATCAAAATCCGATAAAGTTTGTAGGCTCTAGACAATTTTTAATAATAAAATGTAAAAAAATCCCATTGTGCCACGTGCGTGCGACCTGAAGGACAGCTTAATTATTTTTTTGGACCCATCAAACTTGTCAGGCCCACTCTGAAACTTTTTGCAAAACCTTCTTATCATTTCCAGGTATGTTTTAAAAAAAGAAAATTAAAAATTTATCATACCCAAAGTTAAAAAAAATTAATTTGTTTATAAAATTTTTTTATTTTTCAATAAAAAATGAAAAAAAAATTTTTTTGTTGTGATTATTCAAAAGTAGAGAGAAAAACAAAACTTTTTTTTTCTTGTCAAAAAATGAAAAGAAGCAATATTTTTTGAGTTATCTGACATTAAAAATATACCTACATTTAAAAAGCGAAAATTTTGAAAATTCATAACTCAAAAATTTGGCCTCCAAAAAAATAATAAAAAAATACGTATCTGTTTTTTTTCAATACAGAATAGAAAAAAAATATTTTTGGCCGATTTTAAGAGGTCGACTGAAATCTCACGTGGAATTGCCCATACATAAACAAATTATATTTTTGAATCAAAGCTTAAAAAAATTTGAATGAATACTTTTAAACAAATAAAATTTTTATTTATTCTACACTTATAAATATTGTTTATCTGGAACTCTTGTTTTAATTAAAGTAGCATAGATTAATAGAAATACATTTTAATAAAAAATATACTCCCATAAAATTTTTTTTTCTGTTTTGTTGAAATATATGATTAAATAAAGAAATTTGTAAACAGTTTTCAAAATTCTACCTCCACAGATCGCTGAACAATAAATTTAATAAACTTTCATTTTAAAAAAAGTTTATTAAAAACGAATAATATTTGCAACCTCTAGACAGGCAATAAAAACTTTAATTTTTAATAAATAATTAAAAAATTAATTTTTTTGAAAACGCATATCAGAAATGTTTTTATTTAGGCTTACTACAAAAGATTATGAAAAAAAGATTTGAAATTTGAAAAGTCCATTTCAGGTGGCCTGTTGAGAAATTTTCACCCCATTGCTACTTTCAATACATTTTTCTAATTGCCTGAAACGTCTTTGGCAGTATGTAAACTGCCTAGGTACTTTGCTTATTACCTGTTTTTATACATTCAAATTTAGGCATTTTACTAACTGCCCGCGGTTTACAAACTGCCTAGGCAGTTTGCATACTACCGAATTATGCTATCTGCCTACGACATATATATACACACATACATGAATTAAAATAATAACAATAATATTTATTATTATTATTAATTCATATATTCACATTATATTGAATAAACGTGAGAAACGAGTAAATTTGGGAACAGTGGAAGTAGTCTTGTTTCAGTCCTGCATTAGACGTCCGCAGCATTGATTGAGCATTGATGTCCAATGCTGAATCAAGGCTTGCGCTGCAGTCTGGAATCGGTGTTACATTAAAGCTTCGATCATTCCTGCTCTCGCTGATTCACTCATGCTCAATCAATGTTGACCAATGCTCGGCCAATCTTTATAAAGCCTGAACTCGGCGTCACTTCGCGCCTGGGAAATGTCATAATAAGAATTGCACCGAATAGTTATTTCACCTACAAAATATACGGTTTCGACTTTTCTCATCTCTGAAGAATATGGCTCCAAATTTGAAAAAAGTTTATTATTTTGTTATTTAAAAATTATTAATTATTACAAATATGGTTTAAAACCATTTCCCTAATGATATTTAAGTGGTTTAAACAATATTTGTAATAATTTCATTTTTAAATCATTTTTAATACAATTTAACATTTATAAAATAAAGTTCATTCGTCTTAATAGAAAGAATAAAATTTTCTTATACAGTAATATGAATCTAAATAAACAAAAAAGTTTTTAGTTAAAAAGTGAATTTTTCGACTTTAATTGTAATTAATTCTATAATTTGCAATAGAATATATACTTTATATACATCAATCGATTCGTCTTGATGCAAAGAATAAGATTTTTGATTTATTTTTTAATAAATAATAACATTCTATTGTACAGCAACATGATTTTTAAGAAAAAATGAATTTTTATTAAAAGTGCAAATTTTTTGTCTATAATTGGTTTTAATTCTATAAATTTAAGTAAAACATATACTTTATATATACCAATCGATCCGTCTTGGTGTAATGAATAAGATTTTAGAAATAAATGAGTAAGATTTTCTTACACAGCAACATAATTTTGCGGAAAGAACTTATTTTTTTGATAAAAATGCGATTTTTTCAGCTTTAATTGTGATTAACTCTATAAATTCTCATACAATTTATACTTCTTATATACCAATCAATTCGTCTTGATGCAAAGAATAAGATTTTATTATATATTAACTTCAATAAACAACTTAAAAAAATTTTTTTAGAAAAAAGTCAAAAAAAATTTTTTTTTGAGAATTTTTTAAAGTCTATCAATCCATTTCGAGATATTTTAATGATAAATATACCTGGTAAATTTTAGCCAAATTCGTTAAAACCTCTTCGAGTTATCGTGTTCACAAAAATCGGGATCCACACACACACACACACACACACACATACATACATCCGGACAATTGTTCAGGGTCTTATATAACATAGTCCCATATAGAAGAAAATTTGTTAAAAGGATTTTTAAAAATTTTGTAAATTAAACGACTACAAAGCTTCCTCACGAGGAAGCAAAAAGGGGCAGTGTCCGAGATAGTCCCGTGAGGGGAAGCAGCTTATCCCCACCATGCGGCACACCAAGTCGAAACTGAGTCCCGAGCAACCCTCGCAGCGGGGCGCTCGGACCCTCAAACCCTCATTAAGGAAAACTGTTAATGACTTTTTCTATAAAAATATAAATTTGTTAAATAGTAACATTTTTAGTTTTTCATTGACATATTTAAATTCCTTACTTTCTCACGATTTCATACATATGTTGTTTATAAAAAAAAAGTTAAAATTAAAAAAATTTGTTATTTTTTTCAGATGCATAGAATGAAGTTAACTCTACCAAAAACCTTACCTATTATCAAATAAATATTTACTGTATAACAAATTTATATTTTTATAGAAAAAGTCATTAACAGTTTTCCTTAATGAGGGTTTGAGGGTCCGAGCGCCCCCGCTGCGAGGGTTGCCCGGGACTCAGTTTCGACTTGATGTGCCGCATGGTGGGGGAAGGCTACTTCCCCTCACGGGACTAACTTGGACATCGCCCGTTTTTTAACCAGAGATAACATCATCATCTCATTGACATGAGATCCATGTCAATGAAAACAGTTAAAAAAGGAACCATGTATAATAATCTTGAATTTTATAACAAAACCTTGAAAAATTAAAATTCTTTAAAATGAGATTTATTTTCTTGACGTTTAAAGTTGAATTCTCTTCAATATTCCAATTATCTTTATAAATATAAAAATTATTCGCCGAAATTACAATTATTTTCACAAATAACAATATTCACCGCACAAGAATTAAGTTATTTTAAAAATAAATTAAATTTTTGCAGATATTCAATTAATTTCAACAAATTTTAAAAATTGTGGTCAACAATTCAATTATCTTTAGAAATAAATAACAATAATCTTCAAAACAAAGTTCAATTATTTTGAGGAATTTTACTAAAATTCATTGCAAAATTCAATTATTTTCGTAAATAATAGTATTCATCACAAAAATTAAAACATTTTCAAAAATTTTAATAAAAATCTTGGCAAAATTTCAATTATTTTCAAAAGTTTTTCTTAATTCAATAATTTGTATATCAATTATTTTGATAAAAATTCTTAAAATAAATTATTATACTCGATTATAAATAACAAATATTTTGAAAATTCAAAGCAAAACAAAAAATTAATCAAGAAACACATGTTCACTTTAAAACTTCAAGTACCCAGGCGGCACACGATAACTAAAAAGCATCAAAATGTTAACATCTACTCAAAACGATAACTAGAAGTTATCAAAAAGAGAAGTGTGCCCGCTGGGTATGTATGTGACGAGCGACTATTATCTCGCTCGAGTATTTCTCGAATAATCGAGATGTGTTTAAAATGTCGCAGCAAAATGTAATATTAATTATATTTTGATTAAAGCCTTGAGATTGAATTGAACTTAGCATCGTATTTTTACAAACATACTTTAAAATAAGAATGTATTTAAAACATTCTTATGTGAAAAATATGAATGAAAAGAAGAATTAAGAAATAGCCGTAGGGATTTCCAAGCAATATGTTCTTCTAATAAAATCATAAAATTTAGTATAAGACTCAAAAACACATTTCCAGTAATAAAGAAATGGAATTTCCTGTCAACTAAAAAACAACGTTTTCTAGAAACTCAATAGAGTTGTAAACCGTAGGTAAAGAAGGCGTTATAAAAATATGCGAACCAATTTCTTAAGATGACCCTTTTTTTAGGCAGAGCAATAAAATCACATCTGCCTGCAAAATTCGTTATATCCTTTTTCTCATGAAAAAGGCACGTTTTGGAAATCCCACATTTGGCATTTTTTCTGATAAATAAATATGAATTGATTTCATTTATAATTTCTACACGGAAAAAATTAATTTAGTACATTTTACGAAACTAATTTTGGAATAGCGGATACGGAGAGGAGTTTAGTATATAACTCTAAAACTATTGAATTTAGAAAAATATGCCAAGAACAGGTTTAGTATTATTTTACTTATCTAATACATACCTACTTACAAATAATAAGGATAGTTTGCAAAAAATATTTTGGTCCCCTATAGAATAGAAAAATAAAGGATACGTATACCTTTTTTCTAAACGGAATAAATAAAATATATTTGTGACATAGAATTGACCGTATATTATTATTATTATTATTTATATAATTGTTTCATAAGTTTTTAACATTTTAAAGTCTTAAATTGAAAGTTTAAATATAAATCCTAATATTTTTAACTTAATGCAGTTGAACCTCAGTGACTTTTAATGTAAATATCTAAAAGAAGACATAAATGCCACTGGATATTGCAAAATAATTCCGAAACAATCATTTATCCACAAATATAAACGAAAATAATAGCAATTTCTATTATTCGAACTTTTGATTATCTGAACCAGTGCTGCCAACTTAGTATATTTTATACTAGATTTAGTATAATTTACATGACGTTTAGTATCTAAAATTTTGATCTAGTATCTATAGTATAATCTTTAGTATATTTGAGAAAGTTCTGAATTTTATCATCAACACATGTTTTCTGTAAAAATGTACAGATTTTTTCATTTTTAAATTTTCATAATTCCCGGTTCTTTAGTCACCTTAATGTGTTAAACAAAATTGTTAAATTTATTTTAAATATTTAATGAATGTAAAATATTGTTTTAAAGTGCTATATTCTATTTAAAATTTAAGTAAACTCTTTTAAAGCAAAAAATACTATTTCGCAATATATATTTTCAAATTTCGCGGTGTTAGTATAATTTTAGTATAATCCGCATCACTGTCTAGTACATTCCAGTAAGGTCGAGTTGGCAGCACTGATCTGAACCAGATCCTGCCTGAATTAGTTCGGATAATTCAGTTTCTACTGTATTTAAAAAATTAATAGTATAGTCATTAATGTCTTAAAAATAAATCCGGGAATAAATTAGTTTTAGGTCCGGGAAATCCGGGATTTTGCCGGGAATTTGAAAATCATAATTCGCTAGACACCCTGATAATACAAAAAATTATAATTTCATATTCTCATTACCTTTCACAACACTCTTCTTCTTTACATTAAAACAATTTTTGTGTTTTTTTATATCTTAATTTTTTTGTTATTGAATTTGAAAGCAGCAAATGTCGAGGATTTTTGACGCGAAGTGAGGGAACTTCTCACCATGCGACTGACCGCGTATACTCGATTTCATTTGTCATTAATTTTTTATTTAAATAATTAACAGAAAATAAAAGTTAATTTTACTGCCAATAGGTTGTTTAGAAATTCTAATGAACATTCAAAAAAAATTTGGCATTTTAGAACAAGTTTGGACTAATTTATGAGGGTGAGAATTTCTCTCCCCTGCGACGGATCGCGTTACAAAAAAAAGGTGCGACGGATGGAGGGTTAACATTCTTATAAAAGTTTGAATTTTAAGAGTTTTGCCGCGTGAATCTGACTCGGCGCGTCACAACGGAAGCTTCTACGCGCCACCCTGCGGCACTTACTCGCTTTACGAGGCACAAGGCAAATGTCGTTTGAAGCACCCTGCTAGTGAATGCCTTGTACGATGCCTCGGTGTGTGCCTCGTAGGGTGCCTCGATGCGTGCTTTGTAGGCGGTTCCAGAATAGGTGCAAAAGGCAAGGTGGAAGTACAAGTGCAAGTGCGATTCCTATACATTTAGCATTGGTTCGCACTTGCACTTGTACTTCCACCTTGCCTTTTGCACCTATTCTGGAACCGCCTTGTGCGACCTTTCTCCAATAGGTTACCACAAGTGTGCGAATGACTGCGTTGCGTTGATTTTAGCATGTGTTGCTATAGCAACCGACGCAGACGCAGTCATTCGCACACTTTTTAAAACCTATTGGAGAAAGGGCATAAGGAGACCGAACTCTGTGTAGAAAGCGCTTTGAAAATGTCTGAGAAATATGCACGAAAATTGCCAGGCTCAAGGCCAACGCAGAATAGATCTGTAACCGGAACCGCAATCGTAAGCGTAACCGTAAGAATGAGTTAAAGAAGGATAGGTATATTGTTTATCCTTCTCTAACTCATTCTTACGCTTACGGTTACGATTGCGGTTCCGGTTACAGATCTATTCTGCGTTGGCCTTCACTGCGTTCTAGTCGACCTGCAATTAAGTTGATCATGCGCATAAGCTGTGTTGTGTCTCTGTTTCTCGTAAAAATTGTGCGAGTGAGACGTAAGATCTAATGTTTACATTTAGCCGGTCTTAGTGAGATACATATACAATACATTTTGTTTTAATAATTATTTATTTATTTTATTTAAAAAATGTCGTGTTGTGTGCCAGGATGTAAAGAAAGAAAAAGAGTCTAAAAACATTAGTCTCTTCTATCCTTCTACGGTATGTTAATATACTCTAGTTAAAAACACAATTCTTCTTAACCATTTTCGCAAAATTTTTCCCTTTTCATAAATATATTATTAAATTATTTTGAAAACCTAAATAATATCACAATTGCAAATAAATAAATTTGCTTTTAAAATTAACACTGTTTAAACTATGTAATATTTACCTTGACATAACCACACTTTTCATCTATGTCAACACTGAACTTTAGTTCAATGCGCATGATCGACTTAATTGGTGATCAACTAGAACACAGTGAGTCTGGCACTTTTCGTGCATATTTTTCAGACATTTGTAGAAGCAGAGTTCGGTCTCCTTATACTCTTCCTTCCTGGACCAGTAGTAGACCAGTGTTTTGAAATTTTGAACGGCTTTAAATGTAAATCAGAATTCTCAAAAAAAAAATTTGACTAGTTCAGGTTAAATTAATAGCTAATTGCTGTTAATATTTGTAAATTAAAAAGTGTAAATTTTAGAATAATTACAAATTTTGTTGAATCTTGTTTTGGATTGTAGTGAGGGTGTTGAAATATATTTTTACTTGAGAGATAGGTTATATAACCTCTAGTTGTCTTAAAAATTTTAAGCAAATATGTACATTTTGAATAATTATTGAATTCAATCCTCATATATAAAAATATATTGAATCGTACTTGCAGCTTGTCATAAATAACTTTTTTGGTAGGTGAAAATGGTGAAAACATAACCTTGACATTTTATACTCAAGTAAAAGAAACATTTCAACACCCTCACTACAATCTAAAACAAGATTTAACAAAATTTGTAATTGAAGGGTGGCATGACAAAAATGGTCAAGCAACAATTTAACGATTTTACAGGAAACGAAAATAACACATTAAAAATTTTTTCTGATCATTAAAGAAAAATCTAAAAAAACCGTTTGGAAATACTATCGCTCAATCAGTAGAAATACAATTTATGAAGATAAACCTACAACCTACATATTAGTGAGAAAAATAAGTAAAAGTGTACTATTCTGTGGTTACGTCAAATGCGCATATTTTGTTATAAAATTATAATTGTTAAAAAATATACAGTTTAAAGAAAAACTGAAAAATTAGTTTTTTAATATTGAAATGACGAATTGAATGCAAAAAAGTTTGCTTTGAAAAAGTTGTTTGTTTTCAAGAAAATTGTTAATTTAATGTGAACTTTTGAAAGTAAAAAGTATAGAAATTATCAAATGTAAACTACAAACAGGAATATTTAAAAATTAACACAAGAATAATATTTAAGTTATTGAAAATTAGATAAAGAATAAAAATTATTTCTAAATAGACATACAGTTTTTCAGAGAAATTTAATATATATTTAATGATATAAAAAAGAAATAAATATTTTTAACGATATTAACCTATTCATAATAATATTCATTTCTTTTGTTTTTTAACTGAATTGCATTGTAAGTAAAAATATGTAGGCTATTGTCTTATTCTTATTTTTATTAAAATCGAGTTTAAAAAACAATTTACAAAACGCGCAGGTCTGAGAAACTGACCTCCAGTTCAGAACCATCAATTTGTTTCAACCGGAAGTCGCTGATACACTATCCAGTAGTATATAGTATATAGACTTCAAATAAAAGGGAATTCTGCCTCCGTGGAATGTTGGAATCACAATTTTCAATTAAGGGGTTGTCAATATTATTTTCGGGTTATTTATATATTTAAAATTACGGAAATAATATTCACTGAGCATAACATGACAACATCTTTGTAAAAAAAATGATTTTCTGGCAGAAAACCGTCAATTTTTTGCCTATTTTTACCTTGACAAATTAACCTTTATTGAGAATCTATAATCTTGAATATTACAAAATAATTATTCATCATATTTTAAAGATATGAGCAGACAATAATTTCACAGATTTTTTATGTGTATGCAAGTAGAACAGTAGAAAAGTACAGAAGCAGACAGAAATTGACTCTAAAACTTCAGATTCTGCTTTCAAAATTCTGCCAGTGTATTAAAATCCACACTTTTCTAATCAAAACTACATGATTAATCTTTAATAACCTCCCACTAGACGTAACAAAACAAACTTTTCCTTTTTTCCAGTAAAATTTTTCATCACGAGGGCAAAAATCATCAACTGAACCGAGGGACAGTAATGACATTTGGATATGAACTATGTTAAATTAAAGCAAACGAGTATTATAGAATTTATTTTATTGTAATTAACATTAATTTAAATTAAAAAATAACATATCAGACATAAACAATTAAGAAATATTTTGCTTTCAGAAAAGAAATTTAAATTTGACGCATGTTTTTGAGAACTTTATCGTAATTTTTAAGAGAGAACAAATTGTTCTTTTTCAACTTTGTCGGTTTTGATACTGTACAAATAATGTCGTCTTCAAATATTGACGTATAATTGTTGATAGATATCCACATACACACATAAATTCGAACACATGCGTATAGATATGACATTCTGAAGTCATTACGCAATTAATTTCTCTCAAACTCTATAATTATACTAAAAATGGGGGACAGTAATGACAGGGACAGCAATGACATTCTGCCAAAAATTAAATTTTATTCATTAAATATGTGTTTTAAAATATTTCTGTCAATGGTATTCGAGAATATGCTTGCAAATCCACCTGAAAATTCGTTATTCCTAACTATTTTTCATCATTTCCTGAATTTTTGGCAGACGGGACAGCAATGACAAAAAAAGTTGAAATATTCTGCCGATTTTTCTGCCTGTCTGTCAAATTATAACAGTAAACCGAAGGGAGCCAATTTTTTTTTATTTTCGAAATTATAAATCAATATTTTAGAAAATTTAACTCTGAAACCAATACGTGAGATTAAAAAATTGTAAAGAGACTTCAAAGGTAAGCATGTTTTTTCCAAGATGAAATTTAAAAAGCGAGGGACATCTGTTCGGGATTTTTATTTGCGTACAAAAATTGAAAAATTTAGTCAAAATACTTCGAATTATCAGACTAGAGGGTAGACAAAGCCATCAGAATTTTTTTTCAAGCTTCAGTGAACATGTGAGAACAGTATAAACGTTTGAAACTTACACGGAAACACTTTGAATACCAATTGCTGTTAAACTCACAATGTATTGTTAGTAGATTGACTACTAAAGTGGGGAAAAAGTGGTCAAAAGACGAAATTTCTTATTTAATAGAAGTTTCGATAATAATACATGTTCTCTTTTTTTTCAATATTTAGTAGTCAAGTTAAGAGAAACTCGTTTATGATGTACGAGAAAAAAAAGTTGTTGAAAAAGTGAATGTCGAAATTTTATTTTCTATATTCGTAAGATTGATATTTTCTTCGCGCTGCGTTTACAATTTAGTAGTCAAACTATCAGAACTGCACGCATACAAACGAATACCGCTGTTCGTGTAGTCACACATAACCACTTAATCTCGTGTTCGAGTTAAATGGCAGCCGTCATTCCACCTGGTTCTCTTTTATCAGTAAATGTTAGGTTATGTTTGAACAAGTCTTTTAAACTTGAACAAGATGTTTATATATTTCATTGTCACAGAATCGACCTTTAATATTTTTCTCAGTGTAATTGTTTTTTTAATTAAAATTTGAAATTAAATTAAAATTTTTTAAATATTTGAATTAGATTTAAGAAGATTTTTCTAAATTTCTTAATAAATATTTATATGATTATTTTTAATTAATTGAAAAAATTTTAAATGATTTCTATTAATGTAAAATTTTTTTTATATTAAAAAAATAATAGTTAAATTATTTAATTAAATTAATTAATTAAATAAACAATTTTACGAAATAATAATGACATTATATTTTATTTTTCTATATGTCAAACATTTTTATAATATATTACAAGAATCCTGTTTGATGAAAATTAATTCTGTTCATTTCAAAAATAGACCTTATTAATTTTAAGTAATTAATTGATTTTATCAATTTTGTATAACAAACAAATATTGTTTAAAACGGCATTCAACATATGCATACAAATTTTCTCCCAAGTGGAAATACAGTTGTTGGATTAGTATATAAGAACACTGACTTATTTTCTCTATATGAATTGTATATGCGTTCCGTCGATTACAGTGTGCGTTACTTTATCTGTATGTTAGGGAATTAGATTAGGTTGCGTTAAAATTAAGTTATCAAACGACATTAGGTAAAATAGATTTCTTCCTTACTCATTAGTATGAGTGGCGACATACTGTATACCTGTCACTGACATTCGACATTGTTTTTTTTAGCGAAATCGTGAATTTTAAATGTTGATCAACTGACTACTAAATTTTCAAACTCTTTTTCTGTGTTTAATAATCAGACTACGAAATATTGATACCGTTGCAGTTTTTCCCCACTTTAGTAGTCAATTTACTAAGAACACATGGTGAGTTTAACAGAAACTAGTATACAAAGTTTCTCCGTGTACAGAAGTAGCCCAGGGACAGGGACAGTAATGACATTTCTGCCTATTTTTGCCTGTTTCTAATGGGTTATCTCGTTTTCTATTTTGTCAATTGGTATCAAACTTGGAGAATAAATTTATTACATCACTAACTACCGCGAAAAAACTTCATATTGGCAAAAACAAGCCTACAAGTTAATTTTTGGAGTGGGGGACAGCAATATTCCCTTTTAAATGAAGTCACCCATACACGGAAAAAAAAGTACGTGAATTTTTCATTGACTCGGTACTTGACTTTTGGATACGACACAAAATACTAAAAACAGTCTAGTACTTTTGCATGAGAGTTTCAAAAGCAGTCAATGAAAATTTCTAGTACCTTGCTTGAGAATTTCATTGACTTTCAAAAAAACTGTAAAATAAAAAAAATAATTTCCACTTGTTCACACCGTTTTTCTGAAATTCACTCATTCATTCACATATTTGGATAATTAATCACACAAACAAAGAACAATTATTGTATCACTTTTCGACGTTCGTCAACACTTATGAACTAACCTATAACACACACATATATTCGCGTATAACTTAAATATAAACACACACTTAACACTTAAAAGTACGTATCGAATTGTTCTTATATACCACATGGTGAAATTTTTCACGACTTCTGAGACATGCTATTTCACTGAAAACTGAGACTTACATAACATTCTGTTTTGTGAGAAACACAAAACAAAAAATATTTTTTTGAAAGTCAATTCTTGAAGACAAATATATATTAACACTATTTGTTTTTCATAAAATAATAGTATAAATTCACATCTGAAATTAACACAAACGGAAACAGACGATCAGCTGGCATTTACCTTGGGTAGAAACGCGCAACGCACACTGCGCATGCTCTACAGAATTTTCAAGCGCAGTCAACTAATCTTTCACGTACTTTATAAAACTGAACAAATGACTTTTCGTTAAAATTTAAAAAACACTGTTGCCCATACTAGTACTAAAATAACTCTAGGACTTTTCTATATTTTCTAATAAAAAGTATATGATGCAGCCTTGTACTTTGTGTTCTATCCAAAAGTCAAGCACTTTCAAGGAAGGATTCACGTACTTTTTTTTTCCGTGTATATATATATATATATATATGTGCCAATATAGGTGCCAATTTAGGTGCAAGTGCCAATCCCCAATACATTTTAAATGGGTTTGGCACTGGCACTTGCACATGCATATTAGCACCTATTGGAGACAGGGTTGGTCGCGTAAAATACATCAGGTAAATTACGTGGTTTTTTACGGTAAAATACAAGGTAAATTACTTCACTAGTTTTTGACGCGATGTAAATTACTCGAACATAACCTCCAAACTGTCAAATTAATTATTTTAAATTTAAAAAAAAAAAAACCATGAGCAAAGGTGGCAGACATCGTTAAATAATAATTATAATGCTTATTTTTAAAAATGCCTTTCTGTATTCATGTAAAATAGAACGACTTCAAATGCTCTAAATATTTATATAATATGAAACTAAAAATAAATATTGAAATAATTTCGAAATTATCTGATTAATGAAATTAATTAAACTAAAAATACATTAATAATTAATAGAAAACAGTATTTATTTATAAATTTACATATCTATAATTTAATAGGCGATGGTACCCAACATTCTTTAATATTTTATTGCAAATTAAGGAAGAATCCGACAAACAATCGGAACAAAAGTTTTATAGATAATTGAAAATAAGTCTAGGTACTTTTAAAAATAAAAAAAATACAAAAATTTGGTTACCTATAAAAAATGAAAAAATAGATTTACAATAATATATTTTCATCCTAATTGAAAATGTGGACTGAAATTTAAGGTGAAATTACCTATATAGGGTAAGTGTACCAATTGCCGAGGGTGTCCCATTTGTCGATGTTACTATGGTAATAACCAAAAAATATTGTCTAAAATGTCTCATGTGTTTGTGTATATAATATTAATATATTTTTTTCACATTTAAAACGCATAAGAAAATTAATATTTATCACTTTTTTCCATTTACAATGTGCTACAATGTTTAAATAAAATTCAAAGTTTGTTTACTCGACAACAGGAACCATCCTCGACAATTAGTACGTTTACCCTACCTATAATATATCTTTTTAAAATTTTTGAAAAATATAACACTGAAGGTAGTTCTCCAACTTCTACACTAGTAAAGTTTATTTTCTTCAAATTTTGAGGAAATGTTTCTTCGGGTGACATTTATATGTGGTAAAAATTTCAAAACCCTTTGCGATGCTAAATTTTGACTTATTTAAGTTCAAACTTTCACTTTTCCATGCGATTATGTTAAAAATAAAAAATGTCAACCACAATATCTCGTTTTTTGACATGAAAAAAGGTTTTGAAATTTCTACCACATTTAAAGGGTACCCGAAGAAATATTTCCTCAAAATTTGAAGAAAATCTATCGAAAATTAATTTTTAAAAGAGTAGTAGTCGGAGAACTACCTTAAATTGAATTTTTTTATAGATTTTAATGAATTAGCGAAATTTTCCAAAAATTCCCGGATATTTTTTCATTTCCCGGCAATTTCCCGGGTTTTTCCCGGTCGAAATAAATTCCCGGAAAATTCCCGGGTTTTTCCCGGTCGAAATAAATTCCCGGAAAATTCCCGGTTTTCCCGTTTTTCCCGGACGCTAGACACCCTGTGACTGTATTTTAAAAGTTACCCAATGGGAAATTTACAACTGGCGTAGTACTGCGCCAGCACTGGCAGCACTGGCGGCAAGGCTGAGAGCCAGCACTGGCATGGCACTGGGATGATAACGCCGTCTGGCGCTGCCGAAGTACTGTCTGTCAGTGCTGCCAGACAGCGCTGGCGCAGCACTGGACCAGTGCTGGCTGAGAATATTGTTGCAATAAATGCCGTATTGTTATTAATTAGTCGTAAATTAATAATTATAAATAATTTAACAACAAAATGGTAAATAATATTAATAAATAGTTATTATTCATAAAATATTTCTCTTCATAAAGAAATTGTATTAAAGATAGAGACTAACAATGGATACAGTAAATGAAGTAGAAAAAAATTGTTTATAACATTTAAAAATTAAATAATAAACAATTACAGTAAGGGTGCATTAGATTTTCATATTTTAGTACCTAACGATTGGAATCTAGAAATATCGCAAACCTATGAAAATAAACAAAATTGCTGACGAGGGGAATCGAACCTACGACCTACGGACTAACAGACTAACGCTCTAACCACTATGCTAACGACACGTGTGTACAGAAAAGTATTAATATCTCAGTATCATTCAGACATACAATTATTGAGTCAAAGATGAGAAAAAAATAGGGATACGTTAGAAATAATAAATTGAAATAAAATAAATTAAACTAAATTTTTAATAATTATAAATTAAATTACTTTACTTATTGCATTTAACATTTTACGTAATTCTTAAATTACGTGGTAATTTTTTAATAATTTTTTATTCATAGTAAGAAGTATAATAGTATTTTAATAGGAACCAAATTATTATTGAGATTAAAGTTTAAATTTTGTTTATAATTTTAATTTGTTTAAATAATTTATTATTTACAAAATTAGACAATTGTGTTAAATTGTTATTATTAAATTTAATAAGAATAAAAAATGAACAACTGAAAAGCAAAATATTAATTTTTTTCAATAAATTTATATTTATAAACATTCATAAACTTTTCTTATAATTTTTTTCAAGTTTATGTCAAAAAAGCAATGTTGGCAAAGAGCGTTGTGAACAATTTTTCTATACTCAGCCAGCACTTGCCGCCGTGGCTTGTCCAAGCTTTGGCGAAACAAAAATTCTGTACTGCGCCAGCACTAATTGTCGAGGCTCGGCTAGACTACGCCGAACAATCGTCTGAGTACTAAGCCAGTGGTGAACATCGGCACTGCACTGGCATTTCCCATTGGGTATAAATAAAAAAAGAAACTGGGTGAGGGAAATTCTCACCATGCAACGGATGGAGGGTTAATATAGTTCTTGAATTTAGATTCTGAATTTATTTCGAAGCGGAATCCTCGACGATGATGGCTCGTTTCCGCAACAAAGAGCTTATAGAAGCTCAACTCCCGCGGTGAAAAGCTATTAATTTGTTAATTTATAATTGTCAGGAATTATTGTTAGTAAATTTCGATTAAATTAAAGACTTCTAATTTCGTTCTATTTTAACTTTATTTATTCCTTGCACAAGTTAATACTTCGGAAGTAGAACAATTTCTGTCTTCTCGTTTTCCTCCGAGACCCTACGGTCCCATCCTGGGGGCCTCCGCCCCCATCCCCGAGTGCCAGGAAGGAAGGCGAAAGTACGCCTCCTTTACTCTAATTCGTTAAAAAGAGGAAAAACCCAAAAAGGCGGAAAAAGAAGGTCCCAGGCGCGAGAGACCAATGCTGACAATAAATTAAACCTTGATTGAGTCTTGAACGCTCAGTGTGGGTAACCCACACACGGAAAAAAATTAATCTCTAAACTTGAAATAATATTAATTTCAAGTCCAATGAAATATAAGTGTATCTAAATTAAACATTATAGTCACAATTACTGTGATAAGTTGTGTTTGATTCTGTCAAACTTTATACCAGAAAACGCCATAAATTCACATCTCTGATTTAGAGATTTGTTAATTTCACAACTTTTTTTATATGAATTACATACAATTAACCGTTTTCATTTTCCGTATTTTATGAATGTTTTTCGCGTCATCACGTGGTAAGAATCTTCTTAATAACCTAAATTCAAAAGATTGTTTAAATTCATGCAGAAACGCGGTTGTAAAATGTAAAATTGGAAAGTAATGTAATGACAGACAACAAGAAGCGGTTTACTGCCAGTCGCCAGAAGAGGGCAGAAGCATGCAGAGAGCACAATGGTCCAGCTGTTATATTCTTAGCTTTACATCACTTTCCAATTTTACAACCGCGTTTCTGCATGAATTTAAACAATCTTTTGAATTTAGGTTATTAAGAAGATTCTTACCCGTTGTATGTTGGCCTATTTTGTAAAAAGTGTCTGTGTTTAGAGAAAAAGTGGTTGAAAAATATTTATTTACCTATTTCACGTCATTTAAATCAGTCAGTGCCGTATTTTGTCGGGCGATAATTGTAACCTACAAATTTTACAGACCTTCCAACGCCGTTAAAACAAAAAAATGAAATAAAAATATAAAATTCGTATTGTGTTTTAAAAACATCCAACTACTTTTTTATACTTGTCAATGTATAGTTCATACAGGGAAAACAATATAAATATTTTGTGAATAATTCTCACTCTAAATTGTGATAAATTATAAATTCTTTTTACATCGAGTTATTACAAAAATACGAATTATATAAATATACGACTAAAATGTTTAATATTGTTTATTCAAATAATATATTAGATTTGAATTTATTCAAGTAAGTTAATAGTTTAGAACATATGTTCCATGTCATAAAATTTGAGATTCCTAATATCGTTTTTAGGCATAAGAAATACGTGTTCTTCACAATACTAATATTCGGATTAGATATAATACCAAATTTCAGTTTTAGTGATCTGCTTACATCTTACGTCCGATTCCAGTGATAGTTTATGCCTAAATCTCAGATTTAATCACTAATTTAGAGATTAATTTTTTTCCGTGCAGGATCGCCAGAGGCAAGGGAAATCACGGAAAAGTCAGAGATTTTTTTTAAAGTACTGGAAATAATTAAATTTTGGAGAAGTTACAAACGATTGCAGAAATTCAATTATTTTTAAAAGTAATGAAATTCTTCGCAAAAATTCAATTATATTCAAAAATTAAAAAAAATTCTCCTCAAAATTCAATTATCTTTAAAAATAATAAAATTCAATGATTTTCAATATCTAATATTTTAATAAAATTTTTCAAAAGAATTCAAATATTTATAAAAAAATAATTATAAAATTCTAAGCAAACATTAAATTATTTTGATAAATAATAAAAATTTCACAGGAGTTCAACTATTTACAAATTTTTTTATAAATTTCTTCGCAATAATTCAGTTATTTTAATGAATAATAAAACTCATCATAGATTTCAATTTTTTAATACAATTTTAATTGAATTTTTCGAAAAAATTAATTATTCTTGAAAATTTTATTAAAATTCCTCAAAAAATTCAATTTTGTTGATAAAATTCTTTATGATAATTCAATTTCAAAAAAAACATTCATTTATTCAATAAATTATTTATTTTTATATTTAAATAATTGAATTCTTGTAGAATTTTTCAATAAAAATTGATTTAAAAATGAATATCAGTTAAAATTTCAGATATAATTGAATATTAAAAGCATTATGGCATGAATTTTTAAATATAATTTATAACTGAATTCTTTTGAAGAATTTTAATCAAATTTTTGAAAATAATTACATTTTTCGAAGAATTTACTTAAAATTGTATAAAAAATAATTGAAATCCTGTGAAGAATTTTATTTATTTAATCCAAGTAATTGAATTCTTGCAATGAATTATTTCAAATTTTTGTTTAAATAATTGAAATCCTGCGAAGAATTTTATTATTTAGGGAAATAATTGAATTCCTGCAATTAATTTTATTACATTTTTTTTAATAATTGCATTCTTTTGAGAACTTTTATTAAAATAGTAGATTTTAAAAATATTTGAATTTCAACGAAGTATTTCATTATATTCGTGAAATGTAATTAAATTCTTGGAACAAAATTTTTGAAGATAATTTCATTTTTCGAGAAATTTATTAAAAATTGTATTAAAAATAATTGAAATCCTGTGAAAAATTTTATTATTTATGAAAATAATTGAATTCGCACAATGAATTTTATTATACCTAATGTTTGTAAATAATTTAACTTTTTCGAAATATTTTATATTCCGAGTCAAAGACTCGGAGTGATTGATATCTTTATGTTTTATAATAATATTCTTATAAGTTGTTGAATTTTAAAAATGTTTGAATTTGAATGTTTTGAAGAATTCTAATTCCTATGGAAAAATAATAATTAAATGTTTATTTAAAAATTTAGTTATTGATGTTTGCGAATAATTTTACAATTTAAGAAATTCGTAAGTAAATGTAATAGAATATTTTTTTATCTAATAATTTTTTAAGTAAATTAATTTTTTGTGGCAACCCTGTAATATTAAATAATTTATTAATAAAAATTGCTATTCTTTTTTCAAATTTTAATATTCTTAACGTATTTACAAATTTTATTTTGCAAAAGTTATCAATAAATCAGCAAATGTTATGCACGGAATGATTTACTATTATTATGCAAATAACAAAATAAAAATGTTCATAAATTTTCAATTACTTTCAAAATCTTCGATTGAAATTATTAAAGAAACTCCATTATTTAAAAAAAATTGAAATGAATTTAATTAGGATTTTCAAAGATTTTAATAAAATTATTCTTCTCAGAAATTCAATTAGTTTCATAATTAATTAATAACATTTGTGAATCCTTTTTTAAATTATCCCGCCATTAGTGACGCCAACCAATGAGATCACTTGAAGCTTAAAAGGACCCGAAATATTCTTCCCTACACATGGTTGATTAGGTTAGTTGGTCAGGTTGTTTCTTTCTGCGTTGTGAACCCGGGTTCTATCCCCAGTCCCTCCAAATTTATTTTCAAAATTATTCTTCAATAATATAATATTGATATTGAGGAATAAATAAGTAATCAGTTCGCGGCAATAAATAAATTATAGAGAGAAATATTTTTTATTTTATTTATTAAATTTATAAATACTATTTTTTTAGCTATAAGTAAACTGAAATATTAAATAAGTTTAAGTGCAAATTAAATAGATAATTACGGAAATTCCGTAAATGATTATTTGTATAATATCAATTTATATTATATAACTTACCTTATGACGCTTACCTGAAACTAACTTCTAATGCTTACAGATACTTACCAGAGATAGTTTTAAAGAACTTTTCTCTACTTGTTTTCAGAAAAGTTTCTTAGATAACTTTCTGCAAGCTAACACGGAAAACTAAAAAGCGTAGGACATTTATAGGCCAAGGAAAGCTAACGGGAAGCTAACCATGTTAGCTATAGAAGCTAACATGGTTAGTTTCCCGTTAGCTTCCCGCAAAATATGGTGCTATGTGGGTGTTTTTCGATTTTCTACCCAAGTTATGAAAGGCGTGACGACCTTTTTACATAAAGGAACAAGAATACATCCCCAAAAAAGATTTTTTGCTATGCTATAAAAAAATTCGGTGGCAGTCATAAAAGTTTTCATGATTCTTGGCAGTATTTTGAAGGGTTCTATTTCTTTTTCATGTTTTTGAGCTGCAATTGTAAGAAAAACTGCTCAAAAACACCAGAAATTCTGATTATTTTTCTGATGTTTTGTCATTATTTTTTTAGTAGGGTGAAAATAGTGTTTTTTCAAAGCACCGAGAATGATAAGTTTATTTAATATACTATTTTGTAAGGGTAAAAGTTTTTATACTTTTACCAACAGACATTTATGAATTTAATGCAAAGAATTTTTGGTTGTTTATTTGGAGTCTTTTCTATTTATATAACGTATAAAACAATTAACTCTGTTCATCTATTTTACAATACAACACTTAGAGGATCCTCTAACCTTAAATATCAATCAGCTGTCAAAGATAAAAATACTTAAAATGTAAAATTGCACTTATTCCTCCCGTTTGGCGGCGCTGTTATCAGTAAACATGAGGCTATTACTTTTCGCGTGCCTGTCGATTTTACTGCAGAGAAGTACAGTCAATATCAGGAAATTTTCCCATTGGAGATATGTCTCCTTATACTCCTTCATGGTTTTCTCATATTTCTCATACTAGTCGACCACCAAATAAGTTGATCATGCGCATAAGCTGTTATGTGTTGTGTCTCTGTTTCTCGTAAAAATTGTGCGAGTGAGATGTAATATCTAATGTTTACATTTAGCCGGTCTTAGTGAGATACATTTATAATACATTTCGTTTTAAAAATTATTTATTTATTTTATTTAAAAAAATGTCGTGTTGTGTGCCAGGATGTAAAGAAAGAAAAAGAGTTGTTGAGTATGGGTATACATTTATATTCTCATATTGTGTGTATGTGTCACCTGACGTTGTCACGCGTGCTATAGAGACGATCAGTTCGTCTTTACGAGTCAAGATGATTAGTCATGTACTTATATCTTATATATTTTATTATGTTTAATAAATACTTTTTCTAATGTTATATCATGTTCATTGTTTCTTTTCTTAACATGGTAGCAGAGCGTGGTTAAGAAATATATAAAAAAGCTGTGTGGTTCATTAATCGAATTAAAAGTGAGTTGGATTGAAAATTCTGTGAAAAGTGAAAATGGCGTCAATCAAATGTGACGATATAGTTATTCCGATTTTCGATGGTTCGGAGTACGCGAACTGGAAGAAACGAATCCTAAAGTTTTTCCAGTATAAAAAAGTTAGTGATGTTGTTGAACGACAAAGGGCAGCAAGTGAAAATGAAACAGAATGGGCAACTAAGGATATTAAAGCAACAAATTATATCTATAGTGCCATTTCGAATAAACAATTGGAATATGTTAGTGAACTCACGACAGCTTATGATATTATTAAAAAGTTCGACCAAATGTATCTTTAAAAATCAACTGCTTTGCAAATTTTATGCAGAGGTAACCTGGAAAATATTAAGTTAAAAAATTTTACAAACCCGGCCACGTTTTTCGACGAATTCGAAAAGGCGGTAAACCAATTAAAAGGTGCTGGAGCTGCAGTCACGGAACAGGAGAAATTAAATTACATGATTAAGGCATTACCATCGACTTATAGTCATATAGGAGATTTAATGGATATTTTGCCGGAGGAAGAACGGACAGTCGAATATCTGCAAAACAAAATTAAAATGAAATCTATGGACGAAAAAAATGAACATGATGAAATTGAAGAAGATGCAACAAAAACAAATGCATTCAAGACAGAAACCGATAAACAAGTAAATTCTTCGAAATTTGGAGCAAAGCAAAGGTCAAATAATAATCAATTGTGTTTTGGATGCGGTAAACCGGGACATTTTCAACGGGAATGCAGATCAACTGGTGGATATAACTATAGAGGAAATCAACGGCGTGGAAGAGGAAACAGAGGATGGTTTCACGGCAATCGAGGCAATCAACGTGGGTCCAGAAGATTTCGTCCTGAAGGTCAACAAAACAATTCTCAAGATAATCAAAATTTTTCGCATGGAACATTTAATACCGAAGTGATAAAATCAGTTTTCAGTGCCAGTGACTCATCGTCGAATCAAGAAATCAAGTGGTTACTTGATAGTGGTTGTACGGATCACATTGTAAACAAAGATTCGTATTTTGAAACGTCAGTGGTTCTTGATCCACCTGTAAACGTCAAAGTGGCAGATGGTCGAATTCTTCAAGCAACGAAAATTGGTAAAATAACCACTGCATTCCAAGTTTATCAAAATAAAGCAAAGGTAACAATCAAAAATGTCTTCTATGTAAAAGAAATGAAATCAAATTTACTCAGTTATTCCAAAATATTAAATAAAAACAAAATTGTTTCTCAAGGAAATTTGTCAAAAATTTATAATGAAAATAATGATTTGTTGGCAATAGGTCAAATTGAAAATAATTTGATTAAAATGACAAGTTATGTCATCACTGGCAATCAGTCTAAGCATGCAAATGTATTGTCAATAAATCAAAATAATTTAATCTCGCAAAAAGAAAAATGGCATCGTATGCTTGGCCATGTTAATTTTAAGTATTTAGATGTTTTATGTAAAGACGAACTTTTGGATGGCTTACCCAAGCAACTTGAAAAAGAGTACATGAAATGTGAAACTTGTATTCTAAATAAAATGACAAATTTACCCTTCGAAAACAACAGGACTCGGGCCAATGGACTTCTGGATATTGTTCACACCGATTTGAATGGACCACATCGCACAACTGGTTACACCGGAGAAAAATACTTTTTAGTATTTTTGGATGATTACAGTAAATTGGCTAAAATTTATTGTATCAAATCAAAGGATCAAGTATTTGATTGTTTTGTATCTTATGTTAATGAAGTTCAAAATATTACAGGAAAAACAATTAAAAAACTTCGATGCGATAATGGAACGGAATATTTGAATTCACGAATTTTCAAATTTATTCGAGAGAAGGGAATTCAAATTGATCCTTGTCCTCCCTATACACATGAATTAAACGGAACAGCTGAGAGATACAATCGGTCGGTCATGGATGTGGCGAGATGCTTACTCGACGAAGCAAATGTTGACAGGAAGTATTGGCCAGAAATTGTCATCACTGCTGCATACTTAAAAAATAGATTATTGGCAAACACGATTGAGAAGAAAACACCTTACGAAATATTTTTTGGAGAGAGACCGTGTGTTAAAAATCTGCGTTTATATGGAAGTCGTGTTTTTGTTCGAGTTCCTGAAATTAAAAGAAAATCAAAATGGGATAGAAAGGCAGAACTTGGAGTTCTTCTGGGATACACTGAGGTTGGATATAAAATTTTGATAAACAATAGAGTTCTAATAACAAGGCATGTGGACATTGTTGAAGAAAATGTGAAATATATTGGATTCAAAGATAACGAGGATAAAGAACTATCACAGGATGAATCACCAAAAAAAAATAATCGAGAGAAACAAAAATCAATCAGCGAATCTGAAGAAGAGGATCAAGAAGACGAAAATACTGTGCAACCTGGTTTGAGAAGATCGACGAGGGAAAGAAGACCTCCAGCTTGGCAAAATGACCAGTATGTTTACAATTGTATACATGTAAACTACTGCAACGTGAATGTTCCTGAAACGTACGAAGAGGCAATTAAGTGTAGTGAATCAAAAAAATGGAAAGATGCTATGGATCGCGAAATGAAAAGTTTAGAGCTTAATAAAACATGGACAGTTGTTGATAAACCGAGTGATAAACAAATCATCGATGTTAAGTGGATTTTCAAAAAAAAATCAAATGAGTTGTTCAAAGCACGTGTTGTTGCCAGAGGTTTCCAGCAAGAGGAAGTGATTGGTAACACGTATTCTCCTGTAGCCAAAATGCAGACTCTTAAGGTATTATTATCAATTTGTTGTAATAAAAGTATGTTTATTGACCAGATGGATGTGGAAACGGCCTTTCTGAATGGCAGGGTAAATTCTAAAATTTATGTCACGCAACCACAAGGGTATGAGGATGATGTAAATAAAGTATGTAAATTAAATAAATCTTTATATGGTTTAAAAAAGAGTCCTCGTACCTGGTATGATTGTTTTGATGAATTTTTGAGTTCTCTTGGGTTTACAAAAAGTAAATATGATTATTGTTTGTACACTAAAAAACAGGGAAATAAATCAGTCTACATTTTAATTTTCGTTGATGATGTATTAATTTGTAGCAAAGACAGATTTGAACTTGATAATATCAAAAATAGAATGTTGCGTAGATTTAGAATGAAAGATTTGGGTAATGTTAAAAATTATGTTGGTATTGAAATCAATTATAATAAATTAAATTGTAGTATGACTCTTGATCAAAAAACTTTTATTGAAAATTTAGCTGAAAAATATAATTTGAAAAATGCAAAATTGTTTAACACTCCAATGGAATTGAATTTAAAATTAATACCTGCAGAAAAAGTTAATGATGATTTAAAGTATCGAAATTTAATCGGGGCACTTTTGTATATTGGTTGTGGAACAAGACCTGATATTTCATTCAGTATTAATTATTTGAGTAGATTCCAAAATTGTTTTGATGAAACGCATTTTAATTATGCTCTTCGAGTATTGAAATATTTATATCAAACAAAAGATTTAAAATTAACTTTTTGCAAAAAAGGAAATGTAGACATTTTAGACTGTTATGTAGATGCCGATTGGGCAGGCGATATTGTCGATAGAAAATCTACATCAGGTTTCTTTGTACGATTGTATGGGAATGTTATATTTTGGAAATCGCGAAAACAAAACACTGTATCGAAATCGTCGACTTACGCTGAATATATAGCTTTATCTGAAGCTGTCACAGAAGTAACTTTTATTCGAGGAATACTTGAATCTTTCGATATAAGAATTAAAAAACGCGTTAATTTTTATGAAGATAATGTAGGAACTTTGTTAATTGCAAAATACGGGAATATGACAAAAAATTCTAAGCACATCGAAGTGCACTATCATTTTGTAAATGAAAATTATGAGAACGGAAATATTGATATTGTAAAAGTAGATACTGAAAACAATATTGCCGATATTTTTACCAAGGCTCTCGGAAAATCAAAATTTGATAAATTTAGAGATTTGTTAAATATTGTATAATCAGTTAAAGTCAAAATTCAAATTTAATTCTTTAAATAAACTTTTAGACTATTCGAAGTTATAAATGTAAGGAGGCGTGTTGAGTATGGGTATACATTTATATTCTCATATTGTGTGTATGTGTCACCTGACGTTGTCACGCGTGCTATAGAGACGATCAGTTCGTCTTTACGAGTCAAGATGATTAGTCATGTACTTATATCTTATATATTTTATTATGTTTAATAAATACTTTTTCTAATGTTATATCATGTTCATTGTTTCTTTTCTTAACAAGAGTCTAAAAACATTAGTCTCTTCCATCCTTCTACGGTATGTAAATATACTTTAGTTATAAACCCAATTCTTCTTAACCATTTTCGCAAAATTTTTCCCTTTTCATAAATATATTATTAAATTATTTCGGAAATCTAAATAATATCACAATTACAAATAAATAAATTTTCTTTTCAAATTAACACAGTTTAAACTATGTAATATTTACCTTGACATAACCACACTTTTCATCTATGTCAACATTGAACTTTAGTTCAATGCGCTTGATCGACTTATTTGGTGATCAACTAAAACACAGTGAGTCTGGCACTTTTCGTGCATATTTTTCAGACATTTGTAGAAGCAGAGTTCGGTCTCCTTACTCTTCCTTCCTGAAGCACATATTTCAATACGTTTACGTGGTCAGATTTTAGACGTTTATAAGCGTCTTATTTGCCTTCTAAAATGCATCTATTTGGAGGTTATGTTTTTCATTTAAAATGCTCAAATAAGACGCTTATTTACATAGGACGTTTATAAACGTCTAAACGTCATATTTTTAGACGCCATTTTTTGCAGTGTTTGCTCCTTTGAAGTAAAATCCATCCATCATAGCTTTTTTCACTTTATTGTCAATTACAAAAATGCATTCCATCTGAAATTGTACCGCATGTTATAGTATTATAATTTTTTTTTATAATAAATATTTTCATAACAAATAAAATTAAATTTTTTAAATTTCATTATAATTATATTATATACTTTAAACAAAAATGTTATAGAATTATCTTAAAACAAAATAAAGTTCTTGCTTTTAATATAAAATAAATATTAAATTATATTGAGGTTATGTAAATTTTTTTGAAAAAAATGAGTGAAATAAATTAAATTAAGCTCTTTTTAATAAAATATATTTTATTTATTACTTTAAGCAATATTTATAATTATTGTTAACAGTTTAATTAAATAAGGCACTTAGTTTTTATTAATTAATGAAAAATGATGAGAATAAAACATTCAAAGCATACGTGGAGGTGTGCCTATATGCACACATGCCGAGCTGCTTCGAGATGCTCAAAGCGGTAGGCAAGCACACTTGCTAGGGTTTGCGCATGAGCGCTTCCGTACATGATCGTTTCTGCGTTGCGAACCCGGGTTCTATCCCCAGTCCCTCCAAATTTATTTTCAAAATTTTCTTCAATAATATTGATATTGAGGAATAAATAAGTATCAGCTCGCGGCAATAAATAAATTATAGAGAAAAATATTTTTTATTTTATTTTTATTAAATTTATAAATACTATTTTTATAACTATAAAAATAAATAGAATAGAAATATTAAAGAAGTTTAAGTAAACATTAAATAGATAAATAAATAAATAACAATAATTACAGAAATTCGCAGTAAATAATTATTTGTATAATATCAATTTATATTACCCAGGCGCGAAGTGACGCCGAGTTCAGGCTTTATAAAGATTGGCCGAGCATTGGTCAACATTGATTGAGCATGAGTGAATCAGCGAGAGCAGGACTGATCGAAGCTTTAATGTAACACCGATTCCAGACTGCAGCGCGAGCCTTGATTCAGCATTGGACACCAATGCTCAATCAATGCTGCTGACGCCTAATGCAGGACTGAAACAAGACTGCTTCCACTGTTCCCAAATTTACTCGTTTCTCACGTTTATTCAATATAATGTGAATATATGAATTATTAATAATAATAAATATTATTGTTATTATTTTAATTCATGTATGTGTGTATATATACATTTAATGACAATAAGTTATTATTTGTAATAATTATATTATTTTGATATAAATAATAATATTAACATTAAATAATAAACAACATTAAATATTAACATTAAATAACATTAAACATTAAATAACATTAAATATCATTTGAATAGTAATTTAAAAAAAATAATTTTAGTAAAAAAAGACAATTTTTCTGTTAATCGTTACATTTTTTTCTTGATTTTTAACAGACTTTTAACATTATTTATAAACATGTTCACATTTTTTATTCACAACACAACACACAATTTTATTATTTTATATAAACGCTTATAACAAAGAATGAAAAATATTCGCTCGCATGTGGGATCGAAACTCACGCACCCCGCCCCTAACGCATGCCGGAAGTTCTCAACGCACGCATTTAAACCGCTCGGCCACAGAAGGCTGGAAGGCTTCTCAATCTACCATATCAATGCCAGTGCCGTCACTCAACATGGGATACCAATGTTCGTCCCATGCTCGATTCAAGACTCGGTCAATCTTGATACAATATTCAGTTTCTTTATTACCGTGTGCACTGTACAATATTATCTATAAATATTTATAAATTATTTAATATTAAAATATTTTTTCTGATAATTTTATAAGTTAAATTATATATTATTTTTTTTCTCGCACAGTGTCAAATTATTATTTTCAAAGTTCAAGAGTTTCGTTTATCTGAAAAATTTTCAGTGAAAAAAGTGTTCATTAGGTAGTAATAAATATTTATGCCTAGTAGTTTTACACTAGGTTTAACTGTTTACTGAATATTATCAAAAATATATTTTTCGTCAAACGCGCGCGACTAAACACAAATAACCTTGAAACGTTGCGATTGTCGTGCTCCCACCATCCCATCTACTCAATGGTTTCCCCTCATGACGTCACAGGCGGGGAGTGCATTGAGTAGATGGGATGGTGGGAGCACGACAATCGCAACGTTTCAAGGTTATTTGTGTTTAGTCGCGCGCGTTTGACGAAAAATATATTTTTGATAATATTCAGTAAACAGTTAAACCTAATGTAAAACTACTAGGCATAAATATTTATTACTACCTAATGAACATTTTTTTCACTGAAAATTTTTCAGATAAACGAAACTCTTGAACTTTGAAAATAATAATTTGACATGTCAAGAAAAAAAATAATATATAATTTAATTTTATTTATATGAATCTTATATAATTAATATAAATATTATACACTAAATAAATATTAATATTTATTTACCAATTTATATTTTAATAACAATAATAATAATAATACTTATTATATTATTTAATGTTACGTTCGAAACGTAACTATTTTAATTTTTTTTAAATTTTATTAAGATTATATAGAATCTAAAATGGGTAAACTTGTTAATTAAAATTAAGTACACCTTACACTAAACAAGCATAAAATAAATGCTAAGGATTAATATATATATATATATATATATATATATATATATATATATATATATATATATATATATATATATATATATATATATATATATTACTCATCAATTTGTTATTAAAAACCATAGAGAAAATCCATAAAAAGAAATAATTATTTTAAATTTTCTTTTAGTATTTAAAATTACTAAATTATCGTCTCGATAAAAAGAATATGAAAAGAAATCATTTAAGGAAATGTAGCGACCGTCTCGGGAATTCGTCAATTCTGCAAAAGTAGCCACTTACACCAAGACTCTTTAAAGTACTTATAAAAAATTACTAATAAAGGAGAATACATATACACACGTGCAAAATCCAATAGAGAACAACGAACTGTATCACGCCATTTACCAAGGAATTTGCAAGCTTGCAAAAAGCTTCCTTAGTAACAATAAAGTATTGGCGGGCCGTGTGCATAAGTTTCTCCCACCTACAAAAATTGAGTCAAATTCTAAGGTGTGAACGATTTCCTTTTTGGATTAATCGAAGAGTCCTAATAATCATTTCCCGCAAGGCGGACGTTTGATTTAGTTTATATTGAGTATTTCTCGCAGAGCGGACGTTTACTATATCCTTATTTTTTCTTTTCCCGCAAAAGGCGGAAGTAGATTATTTTTCTTATCCCCAAAGACAAGGGTTTAAATTAAAATATTGAAGTGAGTGTTTTCTTAAAAAGATAGATTTATAGAATTCTGATATTGTTATTTAACAAGATTATTTAAAGAAAAGGAATCAAATAAAAAAGAATATATTAAAATATACAAAAAAAACAAGTAAAGAAGTAAAATATTAAAAAAGTGAATATTTAAAAGAGTGATTTTAAAATAAAAGAGAATAATAAGAAAGTAAAATTCATTTAGCTATAAGCTATAGTGTTTTTCTGAGTGATTTAATTAAAATCTCAAAGTGAAGTTCAGTTAATGTCATAATATATTAAAAAAAACGAATACAAGATATTGAAATTCAAGCCTTGTATTTGAGATCTAAGACCTTTTACTCTCAGTCTCTTTAAATTCTGGAATTTATTCAGAAAATAAGATAAATGTTTAAATACGGTGATCCCGAATTTTAAGCATTACAAATATTATTTTTGAATATTGTCTCAGATTTAGACCAATCAGAGAGTACAAATTTAATTTTAAAAAAATAAAGAAAACGAAATTACGTTTTTATAAAGAGTAAAAAGTATAAAATATTGATAAGAGCATAATTGAAATTAAAAACGGGATATCATCCATAAGTGTCGATATTACCCTATATAATAAAAAAGGAGAAAAATATTTTTCTCGTACTAAAAAGAAATTAATTCATTGTAAATTACAATTGGTGAGTAAACTATATAATAATTCCACATTTATAAATTTTCATGACACATACACACACACATACATGGTGAAATTAATGTTAATATAGTAATTTTCTTTGTTTAATAAAAGTGTTCATGTTACGAAAGTTAAAGAATTTACATCGTTTATTGTATTCTTAAAGGGGGCAATTTTAATAATTCTTAATACTGAATATATATATATATATATATATATATATATATGTTACGGTAAATGTACACACTCCGGTAAATGTGCACATTTACCGGTAAATGTGCACATTGACCAGGCTGTTTGGTAAAAGTGAATAATCCCATATTCAATGAAGAAATTTTGTACATTTACCAAGCAAATTGGTAAATGTGCACAGTAACCATAGTAGGTTGGTAAATGTGAATATTTTGTTTTGTATCGATTTCAATTAGATATGAATCAAAATAATACACAGAAATGAAAGGTGAGTAAGTACAATGACCAATTGTTTAAATATTGTCAACTTCAGTGATTATTTCAGTTTGCTATTGATAGTGAAAGTACAAGTATAATTTTAATTCGTGAAGTTAAAATGAGTGAAAATATGATAATGAAAAAAAAATTTAATGAATGTGCAGCTAAAATTATATTGAAAAAAAATAAAAATAGTGTTTTCTTATCCGGACAAGACTACTTAAGAATAATTCAAGAAGTGTGTGATGCAAAAGTAAAACAAAAAAATAAAAGTGACATTGATTATCGTCGATTACAACGATTTGACGTAATTACCGTTGGTAAAGAAAAAAAATTAATTTCACCTCTTTCCAAAAATACTACGGAGATGAAATATTTTGTGACGAACGATGAAATTTTTTGACGTAATACATAATGCACACGTAAGTGTTGGCCATGGTGGACGGACTAAAACATTAAAAGAATTAAATAAAAAATACACTAACGTAACTATCGAAATGATAATGTTGTATTTAAGTTTATGCCAACCGTGTTTAAAAAAATCAAAAAGCAAAAAAAGAGGTTTAGTTGTAAAACCTCTACTTACAGCGGAATTTAATTCAAGATGTCAAGTTGACCTAATTGACCTTCAAACACAAGCAGACGGCGAATATAAATTTATTCTAAATTATCAGGATCACTTGACAAAATTTGTAATGTTACGTCCTCTCAAAACCAAAACAGCTTTAGAAGTAGCAAGCAACCTAATGGACATTTTTACAATCTTCGGTGCACCCTCTATACTTCACAGTGACAATGGAAGGGAATTTGTAAATAAGGTGATAGTCGAATTGACAAATTTGTGGGATGGTATAAAACTTGTACACGGAAAACCAAGACATTCACAAAGCCAGGGTTCTGTGGAGCGTGCTAACCAGGATGTTCAACATATTCTTGCTACTTTGATGGAGACGAAGAAAACAACCAAGTGGTCGGAAGAATTAAAATATGTTCAAATGATGAAAAATCGATCCTATCACGATGGTATTAAACAAAGTCCGTATGAAGCATTATTTGGTTCACAAATGAAATTAGGTCTGAAAACATCTAATCTTCCTGATGAAGCCATCAACAATCTTCAATACGAAGAAGAATTAGAAGACATAATTAATGAAGCGACATTGAACGTAGTGGACGAAGCGATCAGTTTATCTCATTCCGAGGAAATTATTGCTGATTTTGAAGAATTGAATGACGATAATGTAAGCGAAGTGATTGAATGTCTTGTGACGGAAAATGGCGAACTTCGAGAAATAAATTTGGAGAAGGAAGAAGAAAATAATAATTTAAATTCACTAAAGGTAAATTCAATATTTAAGTTACAGTAAAAATATTATTTATTTACTTTTAAAATACTTAAATTTAAAAAATTATTTCAGGAAGGTGAACACAGAGAACTTCGTGAAACACATTTGGAAAAAGAGCAAGATGATAACAGCGCAATTCATGAAATACCATTGGAAATAGATGAAGAAACTGAGAATTCATTTTTATTGAAGGTAATAATGAAAATAAAAATAATAAACAAATACTTTTTAAAATAATAAATTTGTAATAGTGAATAATAGTCTTAATTTTTTTCAGGATACAGGATCTTCACACACGACTGAGGATTTACTTCTGTCTACTAATAAAGTGAGCATCTCTAAAAAAAGAAAAATAGCTTACAGTGGACTTCAGCTGCAAGCCAATAAAATGCTTAAATTGGCTAAAGCGAAATGTCCACCTGCTACAATTGGAGACACAGTTAAAGTGCCGATTCCTGATGTGGACCGTGGTAGAACAGACTCACGAAACTTACTCGCCACCGTTTTATCGGTTGATAATGACCAGTACCTATTAGGAACCAAAGAAGGACGTCTGAAACAATATTACAGCAGGAATCAGTTTACATTGTGTAAACAAAAATTTTTATCTCCTGCTGAAGTTCCAGATGTAGAATTATCCTTACGCGAAATTGTCACATCGCAATCCTTGACTGGGGGGCAAGGGTTTAAAAGATGTTTATGCAAGGGTAAATGCGACAGTAAACGGTGCAGTTGCAAAGCACAAGAATTATTGTGCAATTCAAAGTGCCATGGTAGTGGTCCTTGCAAAAACAAGTAATTAATTTCATTTTCTATTTTCATTTTTTAAAATAAATTCAGACTACCTTCCTTACTTTTGAGTTTTCATTGATTTTTAACTTTTACCAAACCGACTTGGTAAATGTGTACATTTACCGGTAAAAGTGGACAGAACTAAATATTATATTATCTATACTCACATTTACCAACCTACAAACGTCTTCTTTGGTAAATGTGCACATTTACCGGTAAATGTATACATTTACCAACTATGTACATTTACCGTAACATATATATATATATATATATACATTATTTTCAAGGGATAATTTTATTGTAACTATTACTGTATTTTTCTTGTTATTGCTACTTTATTCTTATGTTTTAAATAAAATAACCTAGATTATGTCATTAATATTTTAGAGTAATTATTTGTGTCTTATAACCTATTTCCACCCATCTTTTAATATTCTTTCATAAACCTTAAATACCGTCTAATCGGAGACGTTGAACTGATAACGTACTTAAAGGGGGGATCCTAAATTTTTAATTACAGTATTTATTTGAAGTTAATTTAACATCCATTTTTCTTACTATAAAATACTGAGCGTTTTATTGATTTAAAACTATTAAAAATTCTTTTTAATACAGTTAAGTCCGAATTCGATAAAATTATAAAATCTTTTAAATTAATAATAATTAAATCATAAACAATCGAATTCAAACATAACATTAATGGTGGCAGCGGTGGGATTTCCCTTTTATATTTTGTTGAAAGAATAAAAAAAATTTATAAAGGTTGGAAATAGTTATTTTTAGAAGAAAATATTTTTTTGACACTTATACAATTACACAAAACGCAAATACACATTGAATTGAATTTCGTGCTGATGCACCAATTATTTATCTAAATGAAATTGTTGTTAATGAAATCTTTCTTTTCAGAAATAAATTTTGTTATTCAGAGATACTGAATCTGTTAAAAGTGCGAATTTTAATTTTTTTTATACTCGCTAAAGTCGAGTTTCTATGGAACGGTAACTACACTTGCAATCGGCAAGCTGTAGTTTCCTCAAAAAAGCGGCCCCTTTTCCTCGAATAAAAAAAACAACCTTGTCGGAAGTGCGTAGGACACTTGGACAAGTGAGAGGATTAAAAAAAAAATTTACGAAAAATGATGACGATTAATTAGGATGATGACTCAAAGTTAAAAAAAAAATAATAAAAAAAATGTGTTTATAAACCTATACATAAAGGATCAAGGATTCAAGATTTTTTTAATAAGAATATTTTTGCAGAAAAGTTTAATTTAAACAATTAAGATATTTAAATGAAAAACAAATAATTGTAAAATTATAATTCTAAATAAATTTTACTTCATATTCATTTTAACGAATAATAGATTTAAATCAAATAAAATAAAAGCAGAATAAGACGACGTAAGCATGCTACAGAAGACATTTGATACTTTACTGAAACTATTTTATTTTTCAAATTTTCTCTATGTTAATCTCGTTATTTTTTAAAATGATAATTAATTTAAATAAAACATTTTTCTTGGTTTATAAACATTAATATAAAGATTGATTAAAAAAAAATTGTTAAAAATGGGAATTTTTTTTAATAATAAATATTCAAGTTAAAAAAAAACTTTCAATTAATTACTTTTTATTTGATTAAAAAAATCAATTTACTTAATTTGAAATATCGAGATATGTGCATCTTTAACTAACAAGTGACAGCCATTTAAATAATATATAAAACATTTCCAAGATTAAGGAAGAGTGCTGACGATTCAAACTGGGTAGAATTGCAAAGTCAAGGCCGGTCACAACTAGCAAAGAATTAAAGAGGACAATATATATAAGTTTATTTCAAACAAAACTGTTTGCATTTTTTTATTGAAAGATAATTAAAATAATAATTGTAATTTTAATTTCCATTTTGAAATAATAAATTATAATAATTAAATAAATTTAAAAATATTGTTTTTTGAATAAAATAATTTATTTAAAAATAAATCAACAAATTAGTGTTAAAATTCAAAAAATAATTGATCAATTAATACAGTAAAAAAAAGAACTGCAAAAATTTTTTTTTTCAAGTAATTATGTCGGTCAAGCAATTCTATAAATTATCAAAAACGGTCAAATGGTACAAACTTAAAAAAGCAGTAGAATTTTGTAACATGAGCGGATATAAGAAAATAGTGTTACCGCACTACGTCTCTAAAAAAATTGTTATCGATATTTTAAATTGAAAATCAGTTCCAACTAAAGAGAAGTTAAACGAATCACTTATTTTTCATTGTTTATGTTTGAATTGTATTAATTAAAAATGAAATCAGTATATGAAGTACTATTACGAGAAGGCCACATACAAAGATGGAAATCGGAGGGATATAATTGTGAAATAAAGGATCAAGAAAATATTTCTAGACATCAAGGGCACAGAAACCTATACCAAGATAATTATAACATTATAGAAGATGGGCATAGGATAGAAGAAAGTGATTATGTCAGAGATTTTAGTTATTTTGATGATGAAATAGATGATTTTGATGAGATTCGGTACAACCATAAAAATGCGAAAAACCAAAATAATATATATGAACAAGATGCGATATATAAATATGAACAACTATGTGACCAATCTCAACAAGGAAAGAACCGACGACAAAGGCAACGATTTAATAGAAGGTCCAATGACAACAACGAATTCAACAACCAAAATGGGACCATGAATTCCAAAGATCAATGGCAAAGTATAGACGTAACATCTCAGGATTATGAAAAAAAAAATTTTTATAACGCTGATGAAAATTTTCAAGAGTATAACATTCAGAACAGAAATTTACAGCACAGATTTATCGACGAAGAAGAAAGCATCTATCTCAGAGACGAATATAGAAGATACAACATGCAAGATGCTTTCGGAAGAGAGGAACTTAGAGAGTATAGATGCACTAACTATGATGAATCGTATATGAACTGTGAGGAGCCATATTTTTTAAATGAGCATTTCGAAACAAATGAGTTTATAGAAACCAGGTTTAAAAATAAAAAAATATATGATCATGATTTCACAATACCACCAATTATTTTTAAAGATTCGCCCAGAAACCAAAGCCCTTTAAAGGACAAAAAACAATTGGATCATAATGTATCATTCTCCATAAAAGAACCACATCTTCAAACAGAAAACGAAGAATCAAGTGACATGAAAGTAATCCATAATCCAGAGGAATCTTCAGAAAATGAACAAACGGCGTTGTATGTAAGTCCCATTACATATACTACAGAAGAAAATATTAGTATCAATGAAAAACTTCCAGATAATAAAATAGTAGATACAATCGGGGATTGTAATATAAAAGTAGATTTGTTGAAAGCAGAAAACAAAAATTATTTTCTGGACAACGAAATGTCTAAAGGCGAAAAAAAAAATAAATTGGAGACTTCACAAAATACTGATTCGAAAAGAAGCAAACCTGCAAAGGAGTTAGAGAAAAGAAGCCAATTAAAGAATTATACCTATACTCATAAGGAAACTCTACTACTAAAAAATGATATTTCAGAATCTAAAGTTATCCATGGACTAAATGAAACAAAACCAGATCAAAAAAGAAATGAAAAAGTAATTAAGAAGAAGGAAGAATTTTTAGGTAATAAACAGACTAATCATCAGAATATCACGGTCATAGATAATTTATTTTCAATAATAAAATATGTAAATTCCGACAGTCCTATTATCAAACTAAGAAAAGGAAAACCCCCGGGTAAAATCAAATCAGTAGTTGAAGAACAATTTGATGTAAAAAGTGCAGAAGGAAGAAAAGAAGAAGAATTTAGTGGTCAAATGGTAAATGAAAACGTCATCATTTTAGCAGATACATATGCTGAGGAAGAAGAATTTCCCATAAATAAGACTTTTTCATCTCACAAAAGTGTTAATCAAGAAAGTTTAGAAATGATTGAAAGAAATAGCAAATTATCAGAAAAACATCAAAAACATTTTTTGAATAAATTTTTACTCGAATCAAATGAGAAAAACAAAATAAAAAATGAAGAAATATACAAATTAGAAAGGAAAACAGATACTATAAACATAGAGAAGAAAAAGAAGACAATGACACTAAACACTCTTACTCAGCAAAATTTTCGCACAACAAGACTATTGCCATTTACACAGAAGAACATTTTGGTGAACCTGAATTCAGAAATAGATGACAGAGGAAGAATATGGATTATTTTTGAGAAATTAATTATTAAAAAAAAAGAAATTCATCTGGTCCACGACAAAGGGATGAATCTTTGTAGAAATTTAAAGCACAAATTAAATGTGCATTATTTTGAAGAATGTGAAATATTACGAAGCAAAACACCAAAAATACTAGAAACAAAACTTAGCTTTAACAGGTTGGGTATCGGTTAGGCATAAGAAAGCTTCAATTTTTTTTATTTTGCTTTAAATCTCTTAAACAAACTATATAATAATCGTTTAATTTAAAATAAAAGTACTCATAAAAAACTTAATAGTAAACATAGAACAAAAAAAAGTATATCATAGCTTATTATACTTATTGCTTCATTAAATGGGATATAGAATTTAAATGGGTTTTTCTCAATGTTACAAGAGATGCATTTGGAGTTATTAAGTGAAGCACATAGTAAAAGAAAATAAATACATATGTATAAATACAAAATATGCTTTATAAATGTTTACTAATAACAGAAGTAAAAGGTTATTTTTTTTGTGTAAAATTTTTATAGATTTTACATGTGAGTGTTATTGGGGTAAATTTCAGTAAATATCTTTTGTCCCGAAATAATATCTGTATAAAAAATGAACAACATAAATTAAATTACTTGTAAACATTCAGTTTGATGCTATAAATAGACATAAACTTCATTTAACACAACATTAATGTTTTAAAATAAGGGTAAAACTAGATTCCAATTTTTAGTAATATTGGCAAACAAGTCAAATTATAACTTAACTATAACACTTGTCCTTTTCAAGTAATTTTCGTTGAGGATTTTATTTTATTCACAACTGACGGTATTAAATTTGTGATTATACTTAATGCAACTATTAAAATTAAAATGCTTACTTATTACATTACCATATTTTCTTCTAAGAAAATATCAAGGTATATGATTGTATTGACTAACAACCGAAATCTCAAGTGGAATTACTAATAAAACAAATGACATTTAAGCTCTAATACTTTAAGAGTATTCTTTAATACAAGACAGCACTAAAGAAAATAAGCCTTAAAGTTTTAAAAGAAACCGTAACTTAATCACAGAAAGACAAATATACTCAAATATTGTTAGACATTTAAAAAAAAATTAAACAAAGACTCAACTGATACAAAAAAATAATTTTCGAAAGGTTTGCTTATAGTCATTTGTCATACTAAAAAAAATGAACTTTAGATTTTCAAAGATTTCAATGTTTTTGAGTTCCATGCTATATGTATAATGTTTTTATTGTTCAATATTATTCATAATTAAAACTAAAATTAATTTCTGGATCAATTTTTTGAAAGGTCCTACCACAGTATAATTTTTAAATACAAAAATTAATAATTGTAAATTGAAATAAAATACAGAGAAAATGTATAAAATTAGACAGGTCTACGAACTTGGTTACGCGACACTGTGTAAGGTTACATCTCATGTGACTAGGTCAGTAGCAAGAAAACATTATATGAAATACCTGCGTAGACAATTAAAATTCTCATTCACTTTTATGTAATTTAAATAAAATATATATTTCTTATTATTTCTTGTTCTCCAAAAATAAAATCCGACAAATTAAAAAAGTATATTTTAATGAAATTAGTAACCAAATTATGCACAATGTCTAAGAAGCAAAGTTATAAATAACGCATAGAACAAATAAAAGATATCTTAACATTTTATTAACCTTTGAAATTAGGATACATAACTTTTCTTTAAACATTAATTTAAGGCAAATAAATAATTTCAAATTAGCAAAAAAATTGAATTAGAATTTTAAAAAATCAAGAATTCTATTTAAAATTTTAAAATTAAAAAAAGGTCGAAATATTATAACATTATTGAATACACAAATTTATAAGAAAACAATTTCTCATAAAAATTAAAAAAAAATATAAACAAAACACCTTCACTAAAAATAGGTACTAACATTCTTTTAAACAACAAGTGTATATATAATCTTTATCAATACTAAAAAATTAACCAAATTTATGTTCGAATTAAAGTTCAAAATATCAGTAATATGTCTTAATAATGAAAAATTATAATATTCATTGAAATATTTAATAATTACGTTTTATGGATGTTCTGATTAAAATATGCTAAATTGTAAATTAAAATATGCGCCTAAAATAACTCTAGAAAATGCAACTAATTTTCTTATAACACTTTAAAAACCAAAAAACAGTAATATCAAGAAAGAACACTCTACATTTCGAGCATAAATGAAACTGTTGTAACATCAATAACAAATTATATAAATTATCAAGTTTAAAAATATTAAATTGAAACTTTTAATATTAAAAAAATTTTGTTTGTAAAAGATAAAAGCAGAAATAAAATTATTTCTTTTAGAAAGCTAAAAAAAAAAATAAATCAATCGAAATATGATGCAAAAGCAAATTCTTAAAATCATTTTACACGGTGCTTTCACATTAAGAAAACAATTTAATTCTTCCTTTTTTTTATTAAAAAAAGAAGAATATTAAATTATTATAAATATTAAATTTCTTATTAAAAAACATTTTTAAAAAAAGCACAAAGTTCGCATTTTTTTATAAATCTTAGTACATTTCATAAACAAAATCAAGATAAACTATGGCTAAATATACACATTTTTTTAAAGTCCTAATTAAACCAAATTTTTCTCGCTACGATGTTTTGTAATAATTTAATAAACATCAAATTTGAGGACTATTTTGAATACGTTTCCTTTGTCAAAAGTATTACAAAATTTACAAGAAAATAGTACGTAATTTACAAACTACGTGTGAAAACAAAAAATGTTCATTATAAAAACGTCCAATTTAATCAATTTTTGACCGAGTTATAAGCATTAAAAATTTTTTTACGTAAAAAAACGTCATTACTCAAAAAACTGTATTCTCCTGAACTGCTTTATAAAAAAAAAAATTTGAAAAAAAAATCAAGGAAAAATATCAACAGTACCCAAAATTAAGTTTATTATGAAAATACAAAAAATATATATTCTAATGTTGTATAATAAAATTTTCTTTTTTGTAAACAACTTTATAAAACCAGTACAAGTTATACTTTTCCTAAAAAACGAATAATTCTTTTAATTTAGAAAACAAAAAATTGTATACAAAGCAATTTTTTGAGTTGAACGCAACTCATTTTAAAATTAAATTTAAATATTGTGAAGTTACGTTATTATGTTTGTTAAAAGAATAATTTTTCATATGTATTCTTCGTTTAAATTAAAAAAAAATGTGTACTTACACTGCTAATTATAAAATAATATGTACGTTTATCAAATTAAAATAGAAATGAAATTAAAGGTAACCAAAATTATCCAAATCTTAAACATTGTCAATCAAGTAAACTAGGTTATTTATCCGAAAATAAAAAATATCTAGTTTAGTAAAATACAATAAATTTACGTAAAATTAAATTTAAAAAAAAAACATTTTTTTACCACGCTAGATCTTTAGATTAAATTCTAAATCTTAAAAGTTTTACATTCAATACAAACAAAGAATGTACTAATCAACGTCATTCCTTTCTGACATTGTAAACCAAATGAAATAAAAGCAAACATTTCTTTAAAAATTTTCATAAAATAAGGTAAGAAGAAACGAATCATTTAAAAAAAGTTTGCCTTTATTTAAAAGAATTATTTCAAATGTTAACAGAAAACAACGAAAATACTTCAATTGTAAAAAGAACTGTCAAGGGACGACAGCGCATAAAAAGGGGGGTATGGGGTAGAAAATCGAGGCTTTTAATTTTTTTAAATACCATATATAAAATATATACATTTTGTTATCATTTTTTTTGCTCCGTTAAAACTCTTGTTGCAACTCTGCAAAACAATATTAGAAAAACAATGTTAGCCAGTAAATTAACATTGTTTCTTTAACATTTTGCAACATTAAAATTATACAAAATACACGAATTATTAACCTAAGCGATTAGTTTGGTTTTTGAGAAAATCACTCAAAATTTTAAGAGCATAATTTCTATAAATGAAACATACTTCTTGTTAAAATCTTGTTATAGACATAATTTCAAATCCATTGGCAATATTTTAACAAATAATTCATTGAAAATACGACAAATTTAGGATTGTTCAGATCATAGAAGTTTAAAATAATGACATTAAATTAATTAACAGAATTTTGTAATCGACGTTACACTTTATTTTAAAGCACAACATTTTAGGATTATTTTTGCCGACGAATAATAATTAGCAATAATTAACGAATTTATGAAAAATTATAATTCCTCGAACAAAATGTTAAGTAAATTCAAATTTCAATTAAGAGATAAAATTTTATATCAATATTTTAAGAAAAATGATATTTTTATGCATTCTTCAATTAAAACTAATAAAAAGTATGGGCATTTACACCGAAAATATAGATAATGCCACCTTTGTGAAACAATATAAACCTACGAATCTAAGGTAATGGTTTAAATTAAATACTGTAAATAAAAAAAAGAGGGCTAAAACATGATAAATGTTAAACGGAATAAATATCCAGTTTGTCAAAATCGAATAAATATTTTTAAATTATTAAAGTGACATGAAATTCTCAGTAAAATTAAATAAATAATAAGTTTTTTAAAGAAAATTTATTCGTTTTATCAAGCTAAATATTTATTTGCTAAAATAAGCATCATGCTAGATTCTAAAATCAATGCATCGACCGTCGAACTTTCGATCAATTGTCATTTAGTTAATCAAACAAAAGCAAACCGTATTTATCCAATTTACAAATCTTCCTAAAAAAAAGGAATCGATAATTTTTTTTTAATAATAAAAAGGTATTAACGGTTTGTTTCGGTTTAAATATTTTTTTTAAATAGGAATAGCATTTCAAATGTCTAAAAATAAGAAAAGGATTTACGATTTCTTCTTAATTTAAAAAAAAATGTATCATCATTATTATAATAAGTCGCAATTTTGTTTGATTTGTAAAAATATCCAGTTTGGTAAAACAGAAAAAATATTTTTAAAATATGTATAATAACAAGTTCTGTTTACTACAAACTATGTCAGAAATGAGTCTTCCTATAAAGAAATTTTGTTCGTTTCACCAAGCTCGATTTAAAAAAAAAAAGAAAAGGCCATTGAATTTCAAGTCAACGAGTATTGTAAAAAATCAACTATAAAGTCAATAAACAAAAGCAAACTTTATTTTCAAAAAAAAATCTTCAAAAAAAAGGAAACGATACAAAAGATAGGACAAAAAGTTTGCCTTTGTTTTAAAAGGAAGAGTTCTTTATTTTCAGCAAATAAATAACACAACCTACATTAAAAAAAAATTAAAAGGAAAAAAAACGAAACAGATGGTCTATGTAGAAGCTGCCAAGGGACGTCAGCCCAAAAAAGGGGGGTATTTGTTACGTTCGAAACGTAACTATTTTAATTTTTTTTAAATTTTATTAAGATTATATAGAATCTAAAATGGGTAAACTTGTTAATTAAAATTAAGTACACCTTACACTAAACAAGCATAAAATAAATGCTAAGGATTAATATATATATATATATATATATATATATTACTCATCAATTTGTTATTACAAACCATAGAGAAAATCCATAAAAAGAAATAGTTATTTTAAATTTTCTTTTAGTATTTAAAATTACTAAATTATCGTCTCGATAAAAAGAATATGAAAAGAAATCATTTAAGGAAATGTAGCGACCGTCTCGGGAATTCGTCAATTCTGCAAAAGTAGCCACTTACACCAAGACTCTTTAAAGTACTTATAAAAAATTACTAATAAAGGAGAATACATATACACACGTGCAAAATCCAATAGAGAACAACGAACTGTATCACGCCATTTACCAAGGAATTTGCAAGCTTGCAAAAAGCTTCCTTAGTATCAATAAAGTATTGGCGGGCCGTGTGCATAAGTTTCTCCCACCTACAAAAATTGAGTCAAATTCTAAGGTGTGAACGATTTCCTTTTTGGATTAATCAAAGAGTCCTAATAATCATTTCCCGCAAGGCGGACGTTTGATTTAGTTTATATTGAGTATTTCCCGCAGAGCGGACGTTTACTATATCCTTATTTTTTCTTTTCCCGCAAAAGGCGGAAGTAGATTATTTTTCTTATCCCCAAAGACAAGGGTTTAAATTAAAATATTGAAGTGAGTGTTTTCTTAAAAAGATAGATTTATAGAATTCTGACATTGTTATTTAACAAGATTATTTAAAGAAAAGGAATCAAATAAAAAAGAATATATTAAAATATACAAAAAAAACAAGTAAAGAAGTAAAATATTAAAAAAGTGAATATTTAAAAGAGTGATTTTAAAATAAAAGAGAATAATAAGAAAGTAAAATTCATTTAGCTATAAGCTATAGTGTTTTTCTGAGTGATTTAATTAAAATCTCAAAGTGAAGTTCAGTTAATGTCATAATATATTAAAAAAAACGAATACAAGATATTGAAATTCAAGCCTTGTATTTGAGATCTAAGACCTTTTACTCTCAGTCTCTTTAAATTCTGGAATTTATTCAGAAAATAAGATAAATGTTTAAATACGGTGATCCCGAATTTTAAGCATTACAAATATTATTTTTGAATATTGTCTCAGATTTAGACCAATCAGAGAGTACAAATTTAATTTTAAAAAAATAAAGAAAACGAAATTACGTTTTTATAAAGAGTAAAAAGTATAAAATATTGATAAGAGCATAATTGAAATTAAAAACGGGATATCATCCATAAGTGTCGATATTACCCTATATAATAAAAAAGGAGAAAAATATTTTTCTCGTACTAAAAAGAAATTAATTCATTGTAAATTACAATTGGTGAGTAAACTATATAATAATTCCACATTTATAAATTTTCATGACACATACACACACACATACATGGTGAAATTAATGTTAATATAGTAATTTTCTTTGTTTAATAAAAGTGTTCATGTTACGAAAGTTAAAGAATTTACATCGTTTATTGTATTCTTAAAGGGGGCAATTTTAATAATTCTTAATACTGAATATATATATATATATATATATATATATATATATATATATATATATATATACACATTATTTTCAAGGGATAATTTTATTGTAACTATTACTGTATTTTTCTTGTTATTGCTACTTTATTCTTATGTTTTAAATAAAATAACCTAGATTATGTCATTAATATTTTAGAGTAATTATTTGTGTCTTATAACCTATTTCCACCCATCTTTTAATATTCTTTCATAAACCTTAAATACCGTCTAATCGGAGACGTTGAACTGATAACGTACTTAAAGGGGGGATCCTAAATTTTTAATTACAGTATTTATTTGAAGTTAATTTAACATCCATTTTTCTTACTATAAAATACTGAGCGTTTTATTGATTTAAAACTATTAAAAATTCTTTTTAATACAGTTAAGTCCGAATTCGATAAAATTATAAAATCTTTTAAATTAATAATAATTAAATCATAAATTTTTAAATAGTATAAAAAATTACTAAAAATTATCAGAAATAATATTTTAATATTAAATAATTTATAAATATTTATATCTAATATTGTTATAAGTGCACACGGTAATAAATAAACTATCAAGATTGATTCAAGCTTGAATAAAGACTGGATGTTGAAGCTCCACTCACGAAGATTGACCGAGTGTTAAATCGAGCATGGGACGAACATTGGTGTCCCATGCTGAACCAATATTGAGTGACAATGATATAAAGACTGCTTTAACTCTGGGTTACCCACGCTGGGCGTTCAAGACTGAGTCAAGTTTCAACCCATCGTCAGCACTGGTCTTTCGCGCCTGGGTTATATTACTTATCTTATGACGTTTACTAGAAACTACCTTCTAATGCTCACAGATACTTACCAGAGATAGTTTTAAAGAAGATACACTGAGAGAAGTCCGGGAACTAATACGTCCCGTGCGAGCCTTGAGTTGTACTTTTGAATGTTTTTATGTGAACCCTCGAATCGGGATGTCTCAAGCCCCGATGCGAAACGTGGAACGTCCTGAAGCGAGATTACGCAGAACTTTCAGTGTTTGCCACCAGTTGTTTTCTCACATGCGAGAACAATGTTTGACTGGATCGGGGAGTCTCAGCACCCGATTCGGAACAACTCAAACACGACAAGCAGAGTAGCTCATAGCGACGTCTAGCGGGAACTATTACGTATCGGTCTTCTCTCAGTGTAACCGAGCAAAATTATCTAAAACTAACAATTTGTTATTTCACCAACTTTTCTCTCCTTGTTTTCAGAAAAGTTTCTTAGATGACTTTCTCCAAGCTAACACGGAAAACTTAAAAGCGTAGGACATTTATAGGCCCAGGAAAGCTAACGGGAAGCTAACCGTGTTACCCAGGTAGAAATTGACGATCGGGATGGTACCGGCCCGGTACAAACGGCGGATTATAAGTGCCGGGGCGGTACCGGCATAAGACCGTAAATTTTGCCGTCTCGATACCGGCAAATTGCCGTATGATAACTGCGGCATAATAACATTTCAAAGAAAATGACGTACGGGATTTTCAATAACTTAATTTAGACATTTGTTATGAACAATTTAGTGCTGTTTTTTTGGTCGAAAAATGAATCTTTTTTTCAAATGCTTCCCTGGTTAAGAACCGGACAGATTTCGGACTAATCCGAAATTTGTCCGAAACAATGCGGTTTATGGTCAGGTTTTTGTCACCCAAAATTAATCCGGATAAATCTGAACTCCCCAATGGGAAATGCCAGTGTAGTGCCGATGTTCGCCACTGGCTTAGTACTCAGACGATTGTTTGGCGTAGTCTAGCCAAAGACTCTAGACACTTAGTGCTGGCGCAGTACAGAATTTTTGTTTCGCCAAAGCTTGGACAAGCCACGGCGGCAAGTGCTAGCTGAGTATAGAAAAATTGTTCACAACGCTCTTTGCCAACATTGCTTTATTGACATAAACTTGAAAAAATTATAAAAAAGTTTATAAATGTTTATAAATATAAATTTATTGAAAAAAATTAATATTTTACTTTTCAGTTGTTCATTTTTTATTCTTATTAAATTTAATAATAACAATTTAACACAATTCTCTAATTTTGTAAATAATAAATTATTTAAACAAATTAAAATTATAAACAAAATTTAAACTTTAATCTCAATAATAATTTGGTTCCTATTAAAATACTATTATACTTCTTACTATGAATAAAAAAGTATTAAAAAATTACCACGTAATTTAAGAATTACGTAAAATGTTAAATGCAATAAGTAAAGTAATTTAATTTAATTATTAAAAATTTAGTTTAATTTATTTATTTCAATTTATTATTTCTAACGTATTCCTATTTCTTTCTCATCTTTGACTCAATAATTGTATGTCTGAATGATACTGAGATATTAATACTTTACTGTACATATGTGTCGTTAGCATAGTGGTTAGAGCGTTAGTCTGTTAGTCCGTAGGTCGTAGGTTCGATTCCCCTCGTCAGCAATTTTGTTTATTTTCATAGGTTTGCGATATTTCTAGATTCCAATCGTTAGGTACTAAAATATGAAAATCTAATGCACACTTACTGTAATTGTTTATTATTTAATTTTTAAATGTTATAAACAATTTTTTTCTACTTCATTTACTATATTCATTGTTAGTCTCCATCTTTAATACAATTTCTTTAAGAAGAGAAATATTTTATGAATAATAACTATTTATTAATATTATTTACCATTTTGTTGTTAAATTATTTATAATTATGAATTTACGACTAATTAATAACAATACGGCATTTATTGCGGCAATATTCTCAGCCAGCACTGCTTCAGTGCTGCGCCAGCGCTGTCTGGCAGCACTGACAGACAGTACTTCGGCAGCGCCAGACGGCGTTATCATCCCAGTGCCATGCCAGTGCTGGCTCTCAGCCTTGTCGCCAGTGCAGCCAGTGCTGGCGCAGTACTACGCCAGTTGTAAATTTCCCATTGAATATGGTAGTTTTAATTAATTTTTTTCCAACTACACATACTTATGTGGTTGTTTTTACCATTCGCATTTTTTTCTGTGAAAGCTGTAAAATTCGCACATTTATTGAAAATTCATTTTCTTCTTTAAAATGTAGCTGTACAAAAAAATATTATTCTTTACTTGAAAACGAATCAAAAACCTTATTCTTAGCATCAAGGCTATCGATTCTGATTGGTGTATATTAAGTATATATTGTATTGGAATTTATAAAATTAATGATATATTAAAGATGAAAAATTTACTTATTTTACTAAATTTTTTTTTGTTTATTTAGAATCATATTACTGTAAAATAAAATTTTAATTTTTCCATTCAGAAGAATAAACTTGATTTTATAAATGTTAAATTGTATTAAAAATTACTTAAAAATTAAATATAATTTTCGTTAATTTAAAAAAATTTTCTTTTGCTGTTCGTAAAGAGGAAGCAAAATGTTCATGTAATGAACATCTGGATTCACAACTTGTTTAGTATATTATCAAAGAATTTTATCAACAATATTTGAGAATTACTGAATTCCTTCGAAGAATTTTATTATTTATGAAAATAATTGAATTCTCGCGAAGAATATTATTAAAATTTTTAAAAATCATAATTAAATTCTTTTGAAGAATTTTTTTGAATTTTTTTTAAATAATGGAATTTTTTGAATAATTTTAATTTGACAATTTTGAAAGTAATTGAATTAAACAAAGAATTGTCTTCAAATTTCTAAAATAATCGTGTGTGAATTTCTTAGAAGAATTTTATTTTTTACAAAAAATAATTTAATTATTGCGATGAATTTTGCTATTACTTATAAAAATAATTCAATGGTTTCGAAGGATTTATTAAAATTTTAGAAAATAATTGGATTCTTTCGAAAAATTTTATTAAAAATTTAAAAAAATTGGACTGTTTCATAGAATTTATTAAAATTTTAGGAAATAATTCAATTTTTTCGAAAAATATTAAAAATTGAACAAATTTTTATTCTTTTATGAAATTTTATTAAAAGTAATTGAATTATTGCAAAGAATTTTATTATACTTATCAAATTAATTGAATTTTTTAAAAAAATTTTACTATTTATAAGAAGGATTGCATTCTTCCGTAGAATGTTATTATTAATAAAAATAATTGAATTCTTGAATAATTTAACTCAGAAATTAAAATTTTTGAAAATATAAACAATAATAATAAATTATGTACTTAATAAGTGATTTTTTTAAATTTTGATTATGAAATTATTCAAAAATTCATATTTGAAAATAAAAAACGTTTGTAATTTGCATACCTAATAAAAATAGAATATCACGTTTCGCTCACTAACGCGCATAACATTTACTATAGCATATAAAATAAAATGTAAATTAATAAAACATTTTAAAAAATTAAAATAAATAATAATAATTTTACAATAAAAATAGAAAGTTGAGAATATTTTGTAAACAATTTATTATCTTTTATTTAAAATAAGTAATTTGTCACTTATCATTAAAACTTAACGATTAAACGTAATATAAACACATTTTATCTTGTAAACAGCAAATAATGTTATATATAGATATATACTCAGCATATATGTATATTAAAAATCTGCACAACTCAATTGAATATTAATATAGATCTTCGGAAGCATAATAATCATTTTCTTATCGAACGACTCGTTTAATTGCGGATGTGTCTTCACAGGGAACCAGTGGTGGATATATATTTTTTTCCTCTCATCAACAGTAAATAAAGTCAATAAAATATTTCCCTTTTCTTTACACATATTATATATAAATATAGATTTTCAAATTAACATTTTTAATAAATTACTGTTTACATTAAAAAATATAAATTGTATACAAAAAAATTGTAATTCAGTTACTTTTTTTATTAAATATTAAATAAATAAATCATTTTTTTTTAATATAATAAAATTATTTTCTTATTAAAAATAATTTAATTAGGTACTGTTGTTTTAGAATTTCTTGTAATATTGAAAACGTACATTTTATACTATTGAAAAAGTAACTTAGGTGCAAACTCTCGTTGAGGGAACTTCGGATCGTGCTTAGAATTTAGATTAGATTAGAATATGAAAAATATACTTTTTGTATCATTAAAAAAGCTTGATATTTGTAATTTTAAAAAATATAAACTTTAAAAAAATGAAGTAAAATATTTCTGTAAGAGTATTTGAAAAAAATTTCCATAAATTGAAAATTGTTTTGGTAACATCTTTCAGCCGGTAGTATATTTTTCCTTGTTTTGAAACAAAAACGTAGGAAAAATAAAATTGTAAAAATAGTTCTCTTTCTCTTTTTGTTTCACATCGGTTAAAAATTCAGATTTTATTTTTCAAATCCACCCTGTTATTTTTCTTTTTTTTTGTAATTCAGTCTACTCATTCCCTGTAATTATCTAGTATCCGTGGAACTTTTTGACACAATAAAATTTTCTATTCTTCGTTAAAGTTTTGTTTCTTCTTTTTTTCTAATATTTTATAGCGCCTAAACATTGAGGCGAATTTCTATGTGCCAAATAACTGGCAATAAATGCATGTTTCATTTGTCTATTTGCACCTTTTTTCTATATATCTTTCGTGATATTTATTTTAATCTTTTTTTTTGTTTTGCTTATTTATTTGTGTTTTGGCTTTTATAATATTTTTTCTCTTTTTTTTCGATGATTCATTGTTCGTCGGATGAAAAAGTCGTGATTGGTGTTTCGAAAATGTTGTGTGACGAAACTAAAGAGGGAAGACAATAATAAATTTGCAAACTTTTTTTGATTCGATTGTTTTTTCACTTTTTTTTAGGTTTTTTTTTTGTTTTTTTTTTCTTTGTTTTTTCCTTTTCTTGAAAAGTGATGATTTGGGAAAAATGTATGAGTGATTGTTCCTTTCTTTTTTATCTTTCTTGCTTGTTTTTTTATACTTAAAAATTACACATTAATTAGCCTAGAGCAATTGACTTTATAGAGGAATCTTTTTTTGCACAGCACAGAGCACTGAAGTTATTATTATTAACGACAGTTTTTCAGTAAGTCTTTTTGACGAAGAAGTAATTTTTGGAGCTGGAATTACTTGCACTAAAACAAGTAAATTATGTATGATTATTAATTGATTCTTAAAAATTAGTATAAGTCAAAAATGTTTAATTTAATTTGGAAAATTCGGTAGTTTAGTTATATTTCAATTTCAGGCTTAGTACTCGATAATTAATTTTTAAAAAGTAGCAAAAAGTATTTTTAAAACTAAAAACATACACATTTAAAACATAAAAACATACTAAAAACATACTACATTATTAATTATAACTCTACTGAAAATAATTGAATTCTTCTAAAGAGTTTATCACAATTGAGCTGCAGGATCAAAGAAGGGCACAAACCAGTGTAATTTAAGTGGCGGGTTATGTGCCCTTCTTTGATTCGGCAGCTCAATTTTTAAGTATAAATAAATTCTATCAAATTTTGTAAAACTTTTTAAAAGTTTTGAATTTTTTTTTGAATTTTTCCGAAGAATTTTATAACTCATGAAAATAATTGAATTCTTGCTACGAATTTTATAAATTTCTTTTTAAATAATTAAATTCTTTTGGTAAATTTGATGGAAATAGTACGAAGCTTGCAATTCTTAAGTAAACGATTTTGTCTATTAATTTTAATCTTCCCTTGTATAAATTTATGTCAATCAATCAATTTTGTCTGCGAGTTAAATAATTTCATTGCTCGATTAATATTTGATGGGATTGGAAATTTGAAATTTGATTAATTAATTAAATAACTTACCAATTTCAGTAGCAAACCTTTCGTCGGCAAATTTTTCGTACTGATGATATTGTGGAATAGTACCTCGACAACTTATCTCTAAATCATCATTTTCATTAATTAATAATTCGGTTATCTTTGTTTTTAAGTACGTACTGGTTGATATTAAATTATTATTATGATGTTGGTATGGATACGAGATGACTTCATTAAATTTTGCCTGAAAAAATTATTTTAATATTAATGACATTTTTTTCCTTTATTTATTTATTTATTTATTTATATTAAAAAAATATTTTTCATGAAATAAATATTTTACCAATATTTAATTACCTGCTTCTTATTAATATACCACGTTAAATGTGGAGCTGGATGTGCAGGCGAAGAAGAACAATTTCCTTCTAAAAATTCTCCGACGACATAAATTGTCTTATCTAAAGTTATTACTGGTGGTCCAGTTTGTGGTACTGAAAAATATTAAAATCATTATTCTGTGGATTTTTAGTCGTGATTAATTTTTTTTTCTCAATTAGAAAACTAATTAATTAATAAAAAAATATCTGCTTCATTAAATAATCATACCTATTACTTCTAATTTTTCTTGTTTAGATTCTGCTTCAAAAATTGGAGATAAAGTAGAAACTTCGCAGGAATAAAGTCCAGAATCCAAGAATGTGACCTTTTTTAATGTGATTGTCTTGCCATCCGACGAATGCTAAAGTGAAAATCGATAAATAAAGATTATTTAAAAATGCAATGTTGAATATTTCAAAATAAAGTGAAAGAAGAACAATTTTATATTAAAATTTTAAAAAGTATGTATGTGCAATAATAAAAATAATAAATAATTTCGATAAAAATTTTATGACAGAAATTAAAACAAATTTAAAAACTGTTTCTGAATAAAAAAAAAATTGAAACTGGCTAATCAATGAATTATTTATTCAAACTGAAACATATGTACAATTAATAAAAATATATTGATTAAATCAGAAACACCTGAAAACTTAAATGTCACGAAGAAAAGTTTAGATTACACTTCACTAAAAAAACTAGCGGAAAGTGTTATAAAAATAGTCACCCTTTATTTTCCACAGACCTACTTACTTTTTTTTCTAAATGGAGAATAAGAGAAACTTTAATAAAACTTTAACTCAGTTTACTTAAAAGTTCATTATTCTTTTAAGATTCCGCAACTAAATGTTATTTTAAATTGTTTAAGTATTACTAAGTTATTCTTTAATACATTTTTTTCTAGGTCATAGACCATACAGCAATTAAAAAATTAAAAATTAAAATAAATTTTTTAAACACTTGAATGATTAAAATTAAATTAAAATTCATTAGAATAAAAAATTTTCAGAAAATTGATTAAAAAATTGAGAATCTATTATAGAGGAAAAATTTGAGTCAATAAAATTTTAATAAAATGAAAAATTCTGTTCTTAAAATAACAATATTTTTTATAAAAATTTGGGTAATAATTGAAACCTCCTCAAGGAAGCAAAATTTAACAAATTTAAAAAAAAATTGGAACTAAAATTTTCCGAGAAATGAAGTTTTTTTAAAAGTTATCATTGAAGTTACACAAAATTACATTTTCCACTAAAACTTTATGAAATATTATTTTTAAAAAATTTTATTTCAACTCTTACAATATTCAATCATTTTCTCGAATTTTTAACTAAAATTCCTTTATAAAATTATTATTTTTAATAATTTTGAGAAAGTTATTCAAAAGAGTTTAATTACTAAAAAAAAGAATGTAACATTACACGTGATCTTGTTTATTTAACAGTTTTTTAATTAAATTGTATAAGGTATACAAAAATTAAACTAATTTGGAAAATTCTTTAAAAAATTGAAAGTTTCAGAAATTTTATTTTTAAAACCTTTCGAAACATAAAATACATTATTTATTTAATAATAATTGCATTATTATTGCAGAAAGCTATATTTCTATAATTTTTAAGACAGAATTTTACATGTCAGAAGTTTTCTGTAAGCAAAATTTCTTTTCTGAGAATTTTTATTTACTACGATTTTTATTTAGACGAATTTTCCTAGTACAACATTTTTTCACAATAAAAATTCTATTTGGTAGAATTTACATTACGTCGAGTTTTAATTTATCGAAATTTTCATTCCCTAAAATTTTTCTTGAGCAGAATGTCATTTAGACGAATTTTTAATAGACATAAAAAATATTAGAAAGAATTCTTTCTTAGCCGAATTTTTATTACTCCGAAATATTATTTAACAGAAGTTCCATATTTGAGCAATTTTCTATATTAGATAAATTTCACTTTAATAGAATTTGAATAGACAAAAATTGAATATGAATTCAGGAAATTGAATATTTTTTAGTACTTATGATGAAATTTCCTGACTTAATTAATAATTAATGAATAATTTCCTGAATTATTTATTTTAAAAAGTACTTTTTAATAAGAAATTTTAACATTTCTGGCCAAGAAATAAATTCCCTGTCATTTCCCTGTCCAGCTGTCACCCTTTAAATTCTAAAAAAATGAAAATTTCGATAAATTAAAACTAGACGTAATGTAAATTCTGTAAAATAAAATTTTGATTTTGAAAAAATTCTGTACTGGGAAAACTTGTCTAAATAAAAATTCGCATAAAGGAAATTTCGGTTAAAGAAAACTTGAAAAATTAAAAATTCTGACTTTCAAAAATTATAGAACATAAATCTGCCGTGTTTTCGAGAAACACAGTAACTGCAGATTGAAAGATTTCGAGAAAAACGCGAAAAACTGTTCGAATCTTTATTGCCTCCTCCCGCATAGCCTAATTGAAATTATAAAACGCCGTTTTTTACTTTTAATTCGTATGAATGTCCTCTTTTTAATTATGTAAAAATAAATGTTTTATTTGTTTAAACATTAAATAAATTATTAAAAATGTAGTTACCGGTATGCTGATTTGAGTCTTGTCGCACGAAATACCAAGTAACTGGCAGTTACTTGGTCTTTCGTGCGATGAGCGCTCGGATAAGACCCTTCGTCGCGCAGAGAACTTAGGTAACTGCAAGAGAATATAATGGGGAGTTCTAAAAAAAAGGTTTTTTTAATGTAATAATTTTAGAAAAAATGAATAATATAATATTATAAAAATAATAATAAAACTAAAAAATAAATAAAATAACAAGAAAAAACCCTGCGCAATATAATATAAAAATTTAAATATTTCTTGACACCGTATTTTAATAATTATTTACATAAATATACAACTTACCTATATTAAATTTTGTTATAATATATAAATGACTAATTATTTATTAATAATCAAAAACTATTAATTATTATTCTTTTTTAAATTAAAATTAAAATACACTGAAAATAATTTTTTTTTAAATCCAACTACTTTGGGTAGTAAAGTGAAAACTGAAAAGTAGTTTAAATACACTGAAAAAAATGTATTTGATTCAAATAACCGATTACTTGACTATTAACAATTAAATACCGTCAACAGGGGTAATTATGGAACAAAAAAACGCGATTTTTTGAGTTTCTTCTTTACTAAAAATCTAAAGTGTACAAAAAAATTTTATTTGCTATTCAAATATATTGTGAACATTCTTCTAAAGACTTCCTTTAAGTTTCATTTACAAAAAAAAAATTTTTGACGGAGTTATTTAAACATAAATATTGCTCCGTAATTGCCTCGCATTTGGGGCAATTATAGAACAAATTGTTATAATTAATTATAAAAGCAAGTATAAAAAATTTTCTTTGTCTGTATATGTGGACGTCCGCATGAAAAGGGACCACTTTGTCGGTTCTAGATTCCGAGATATTCGCAATTTACTAATTTTGAAGAAAAATATCGAAATTGTTTTTATCTTTTTTTCTTAATCTACAGGATCTACCACGTCGATCCATGCAGTTTTTATTAATTTATTGACACTCTAAGTATTTTATTTCGTTGTTAGAAAAAAAAAATGAAAAGGGACCACTTTGTCGGAAATCTGTTATTTTTTCATTGTTTCAAAACGAAGGGAGGGAAAAATTCGAAACCTATTGATTTTCAATCTTAAGGGTGTACTAGACTTAAAACAACTCTTATCTGAATAACTTCCCAGAAGAGCCGGAGAAATTCGCGTTCCAATTTTTAATTTCGTGTTTTTGGAAAAGGAATTTTTAATTTTTTCTAAGATTTTTTATAATAAAGTCGCTTAAAAAATTTTTTTAGGCTACTTTTCTTTTCTTTGCTTGAAATAACTTTAAAAAATAACACCGAACCTTTAAATTCGTTAAATATATATGGAAAGTGGAATATTCCACTTTGTTAATTAATAACCGTATTTTTAGAAAAGGGACCATTTTGTCGGAGATCCATTATTTTGTCATTGTTAAAAAATGAGGGGGGGGGGGATTTGAAACCTATTGATTTTCAATCTTAAGGGTGTACTAGACTTAAAACAACTATTATCTGAATAACTTCCCAGAAGAACCACAGATATTCATATTACAATCTTTGATTTCGTTTTTCTCGAAATGACGTATTTGATACTCCAAACTTTAAAATTCTGTAACTCGTCAAATTTTTTACCAAAACGGTTGTAAGACCACTCAAAATTTTCCAAATTTTGTCAGGAATTCGCCCATATAGATAAGTCCAATAGTGCCAAAGTGGTCCCTTTTCATGCGGACGTCCACATATTAAGAAAACTTTATTTAGTACTGCAGAGTAAAATAATAATAGATAATAATAGTAAACTAAACGCGAATTTAATTCGAAGAAATTAGTAGATTTTTACACTTTTGTGAAATAACCTTTCCACTTTTTCGATGTTTAATAATTATTTTCTCGTTGCCAATGACAATAAAATTAAAAACATCTGAGTAACTTTGTAGGCAATATATTAAACTATTATTTACAACAAGAAACAAATTAAAATAATTTACCACAAAAATTTTACATAAAAAAGAATTACGCGTTCCATATTTACCTCTGATGTTCCATAATTACCCCTGTTGACGGTATTTAATTGAATCAAATAATATTTATTTGAGTCAATTAAATGGTATTTGCTTAAAATACAGCAATTATTGGTTTAAATACTATTGAATTTCCTCCAATAAATATTATTTGTTTCAAATAAATATTTATTTGATATAATAGTCAATTAATCGGTTATTTGAATCAAATAATTTTTTTTCAGTGTAATTACATGTTTACTTAGCACTGTTTGTATAGTTAATTTTACTATTTCTTTGTGTAGTTAAAAATTTAGCATTCAGTGAACTAAGAAATGTAGTAAAATTGCAAAAACAACTACAAAATCTGATAGCACAAACTACATTCTTTATTCTTTTAACTACTTTTCGATAGTTAATACAAGTTTTTGATTATTATTGGGGACTTATTGAACTAAGCAGAGTAGCTAAAAAGTAGTCAAATCTGCTATGAATTTTCTTCAATGTGAATTATATTTATTATTTTTAATAATTTTAAATTAATGAAAGTAAAATCAATCAAAATAATTGTAATTAATAATTAGAAATTATCAATTAATAATTGTAAATAAACTTATAAAATATCAATAATATAATATAATTTATAATAAGTGACTGAGTATTAATTAGAATAATGGAAAATTATTAATTATTTTAAATAAATTGCTCGTAACTTTTACGAGCTGTATATAAAATTCTGCAGTTACTTGGTCTTTCAAATTACTAGCGCCTCTTTTTGAGTCCTCTTCGCACGAAAAACTTAGGTAACTGAACTGCTTCGAGAGCGCCCTGCAGTTACTTGGTGTTTCGTGCGACGAGGGCTCGAAAAAGAACGCTACTATTTTGAAAGACCAAGTAACTGTGCAGTTACTTGGTGTTTGAAATCACGACCCTCAAAATACGTCACAATGCCCAAATATGGCATTAGGTAACTGACAGTTAACCCAGTTTCTCGAATTATGACTTGAAAATTTTTGCAGTTACTGGTAAAATAGCATAATTATTAAAAAATTATTATTAATTAAGTTAATAATTTTAAAAAATGCTTTGCATGAACGGGTGTATCTTTTTTTTACGATTCCAACGATATAAAAAACTCATTTTTCGATTTTTCTGCAGTTACTGTGTTTTTCCAAAACACGGCAGAAATTAAAAACGAATGAAACGAATACAAACCTCAAGATTGGGATTTTCTTTCGTCAACATAAACGGTGGATTTCGATCGCTCATATACTCGAGTATTTTTTTATTATCCTTGAGAAATTCCACCTTACGAAGATTGCTTTCATCAGGTAAACTGTGATTGCAGATCAAAGTTGCATCAGTGTGATATTCTACATAATGTGGCGCAACAAGCTGTACATGTAGCGTACAAGTTGCATCTGTAAATTAAAAATTGATAATAATTAAACTCTTCCCTGGCGGGTTGGGCTACCGTAAATCTACCCAAGTTATGGTAGATTTAAGGTAGGTTTTGGGTAGACTTAAAAAATTGCTATTATTCAATGAAATATTGTAAAATAAATTATTGGGAATAATAAAGTAACATTTATAGATTAAATTTTTGAATTATATTATGTAAATTGAACAATTATAAATAAATTATTGATATGTAAAAGTGACAAAGTAGTTTCCAGTGAATATAGTGGGTTTCAAATAGTATATTTAGTGAATAATGAAAAGAAAAAATTAGGAAAACTTATTTAATTTAACTAAAGTGATCATTACAGCATTTATTTATTACACATTTAGGGCAAATTAATGTTTACTTATTGAATAATTAATGTTTAAAGTTGGAGATGTCAGTTCTACTGTGAGATGTATGCGTGTGTGTGTAAAGCGATGATAATATTATACTACTTGATATATCGCCGCGCATTTGTCACGACAGATGGCGGGACTGACATTCGAACTCCTCTGTTTTATCCACATTCAAAACAAGAAATAGGAAAACCAACTTTCCAAGATGAATTTTATTTAAAGCAATTCTAAAAATTGTATATTGAAATTAACCTTTTTTTAATTTAATAAATTTCAATGACAATTATTAGAGTATATTTAATAAAATATAAAAAATAAAAAAGCAGAAAATAAATAATTATACTAAGAAAGATAAAATATGCAATTTTTTCCCATTTTTCTAAAATTAATAGAAAATTTACTTTTTAGACCAATTAAAATGAGATTCTAACTCCTCCTACATTAAAAAAGCAATTTCTTATCGTTGGTTCAACATTACAAAAAGGGAGTGAATATTTAATTTTTAAAAAGTTACATTTAGTCTTAACCCATTAAGAAAAAAAGATATCTGCGGCCAATAAAAATAAACTCCTCCTATTTTCAAAATGCAATTTTTGATTTGTTAGTTGAGTGAAATTAATATTTGAAAAATAAAACATATATAATACCAACCTTCAAAGAAAAATGGATGATTTAGACCAATAAAAATAATAAACATCAAACTCCTCCCACTTTCAAAATCAATTTTTCTATTTGTTGGTTGAGTTAAACAAAATGAAGAAAAAATTAATATTTAAAAAATAAATCATATAAATCCAACCCCCAAAAGGAAAAATGGATGATTTAGACCAATTAAAATAAAATTTAAACTCCTCCTTCTTAAAGAAACCTTTTTTTCTATTTGTTGCTTCAATAAATCAAAATGGAGAAAATATTAATATTTAAAAAATATGAAATTTAGTTCCAACCCCCAAAAGATAAAATGGTTGTTTAAGACCCATTAAATTAAAATTTAAACTCCTCCCTCTTAAGGTATTTGTCGCGCGACTGGTCACTCTCAAAAGTTTGTATCCGTTGACTGTACTTATGAAACGATTATGAATGCGAGTTTCCGAAAAACTTTTGCGGACGTACAGTTTGACACACAGATGTTCTTAAAGTATATTCATAACCTCTCGCATGAAAAACGATCGTGACAACGTCGCAAGTTTGGCGTATGGCCGTCTTTAAAATTTCGCGCCAAAAGTAGCAGACAAGCTGTAGTATTTAACAAGCGCTATTGCCACGTTTACGAATTCACCTGTCATTTACAGTAAATGTTAAAATAATTTTTCAAGTTTGATGTTAAATATCTTTTAAACAAGACGGTGAAAAATTTTCATTTTTTTTATAAAAGTTCATTTTGGTTCAATAAATAAAACTTTAGTTTTTCTAAAAAATCTGTCGATTAGTATAAGTGCAAAAATTAAAAATCTGTGGTTTTCATATGGTTTTCCTATACCTTACATGTTAAAAATCGAAACTTTGATTTCATTTTTTGAGACTTACAGACGGTCAATTTTATTTTAATAGAGGTCTATTAAAATAAGGTTATTTTGTAGATAAATATCCAAAGAATAATTATGTGAAATTTAAAAAAATTCTGTCGAAAACGAATTTACGCGACAAATACCTTAATAAAAACTATTTTTTATTCGTGGGTTCAATAGAACAAAATGGAGAAAATATTAAACTTTAAAAAATATAAGTCTTAACCCCTCACGAAAAGAAATGCTATTAGCCAATAAAAAAATCAAACTCCTCCTATATTTTTATTCATTGGTTCAGTTAAACAAAATGAAGAAAAATTTATTATTTAAGAAATAAAACATAATTCCAACCCCTAAAAGAAAAAATGAATGTTCTAGACCAAGTAAAATAAAATTTAAACTCCTCCTTAGTAATCAAAGCTTTTTTTCTATTTGTTGGTTGAGCTAAGCAAAATGGAGAAAAAATTAAATAATTTAATTTAAAAAATACTATTCCAACCCCCCCAAAAAATAAATGTTCTAGATCAATTAAAATATAATTTTAACTCCTCCTTCTTAAAGAAACCTTTTTTTCTATTTGTTGCTTCAATAAAACAAAATGGAGAAAATATTGAACTTTAAAAAATATAAAATTTAGTCTCAAGCCCTCACGAAAAATAGACTGCTATTAGCCAATAAAGAAAATCGAACTCCTCCTACCGATATATTTATTTATGGGTTCAGTTAAACAAAATGGAGAAAAATTGATATTTAAAAAGTAAATCATATAATTCCAACCCCCAAAAAGAAAAATGAATGATATAGACCAATTAAAATAAAATTTAAACTCCTCCTTCTTAAAGAAACCTTTTTTTCTATTTGTTGGTTGAGCTGAACAAAATGGAGAAAAAATTAATATTTAAGAAATAAAACATATAATTTCAACCCCCAAAAGAAAAAATGGATGTTTCAGACCAATTAAAATAAAATTTAAACTCCTCCTTCTTAAAGAAGGAGAGTTCTTCAATAAAACAGAAATATATGATTTATTTTTTAAATCTTACTTTTTTCTCCATTTTGATTTATTGAAGCAACAAATAGAAAAAAAGGTTTCTTTAAGAAGGAGGAGTTTAAATTTTATTTTAATTGGTCTAAATCATCCATTATTCCTTTTGGGGGTTGGATTTATATGATTTATTTTTTAAATATTAATTTTTTCTCCATTTTGTTTAACTCAACCAACAAATAGAAAAATTGATTTTGAAAGTGGGAGGAGTTTGATGTTTATTATTTTTATTGGTCTAAATCATCCATTTTTCTTTGAAGGTTGGTATTATATATGTTTTATTTTTCAAATATTAATTTCACTCAACTAACAAATCAAAAATTGCATTTTGAAAATAGGAGGAGTTTATTTTTATTGGCCGCAGATATCTTTTTTTCTTAATGGGTTAAGACTAAATGTAACTTTTTAAAAATTAAATATTCACTCCCTTTTTGTAATGTTGAACCAACGAATAAGAAATTGCTTTTTTAAAGTAGGAGGAGTTAGAATCTCATTTTAATTGGTCTAAAAAGTAAATTTTCTATTAATTTTAGAAAAATGGGAAAAAATTGCATATTTTATCTTTCTTAGTATAATTATTTATTTTCTGCTTTTTTATTTTTTATATTTTATTAAATATACTCTAATAATTGTCATTGAAATTTATTAAATTAAAAAAGGTTAATTTCAATATACAATTTTTAGAATTGCTTTAAATAAAATTCATCTTGGAAAGTTGGTTTTCCTATTTCTTGTTTTGAATGTGGATAAAACAGAGGAGTTCGAATGTCAGTCCCGCCATCTGTCGTGACAAATGCGCGGCGATATATCAAGTAGTATATTATCATCGCTTTACACACACACGCATACATCTCACAGTAGAACTGACATCTCCAACTTTAAACATTAATTATTCAATAAGTAAACATTAATTTGCCCTAAATGTGTAATAAATAAATGCTGTAATGATCACTTTAGTTAAATTAAATAAGTTTTCCTAATTCTTTCTTTTCATTATTCACTAAATATACTATTTGAAACCCACTATATTCACTGGAAACTATACTTTGTCACTTTTACATATCAATAATTTATTTATAATTGTTCAATTTACATAATATAATTCAAAAATTTAATCTATAAATGTTACTTTATTATATTCCCAATAATTTATTTTACAATATTTCATTGAATAATAGCAATTTTTTAAGTCTACCCAAAACCTACCTTAAATCTACCATAACTTGGGTAGATTTACGGTAGCCCAACCCGCCAGGGTTGGCCCAAATTAATATTTATTAATAAGTAAAATATTAAACTTTCAATAATATAATTGACATCGAAATCTTCATTTTATCTCGTATTTTGTACCTATAATAAATAAATGTTTTAAAATCAAGAATAATTAAGAAATCACGGTTTTATTAATATTTGTAAAATAGTATTTTTTCTATGAGGTTGTTTTCTCTTGTTATTTATCATTATGTTGAAATAATTAATCAAGTCACGCAAAAGAAAAAATTATGAATCTAGACTAAGTCTAGACTTACGATACAATCTTGTTAAAAATTGTTCCATTTTCTGTCACGTCATTTCAATTAATTTTTCTACGTGACTTTAAAAAAAATACATAGTTCATCATCAAAAAGAAATTTTAACAAGAATTTCCATATTACAAACAAAAAGTAAAAAAGTAATGTCTTAGAATAAATTAATATTAATAAATTAGTATTAATAATATCATTGAAATAAAAAATATTTCTTAAAATAAAAAGTGATAATTTCTTATTCTAATAAATTAATTCAAAAGAATTTTATTTATTTGAAAATTGAGAATTTGATCAGAAGTGAGAAAAGAATATTTTAATTATAGTCTCAAACAAACTGTACTCTCTCGTTTTATTTATAAATAATTGTATTATAAGTAGAATTAAATTTAGAATTGATTGAAAAAAAAGAAAAAAAAAGAAAGTGAACGAACCCATCAAGGGTTGTTAATAAATTGCAAGTGTGAAGAGTCCTTTATCATTAAATGATGTGAGCCACCCTGTTGCTGGGAGGCGTTACTATGTATCGATTACAGAAATCGTGTTACTTGGTCATAAATATTGATATAACTCTATAAAAATAATTTTTTTTACAGGCCGACTTATATCTTAAAAAGGGAGAAAATATTACAGTATTTGAGTTTTCACATAAATTAAAAAAAAGAAGAGAAGAGAAGAAAACGATGGAATTTATACACTAAAACTATCAAACAAAATACGGAATCAAATACAAATAACGGAAAATAAAAACAAAATTCATTAATATAGATTACACAGGTCGACAAAATTTTGGAGAATCTCAGAACCAAGAACCGGACAATACTTTTCCGAAGGTTTTTGACGTGCTGAATCCGAATCTGACCTCAGAATTGCCCCATCACGTCAGGTTTTTGAGATATTCTAACCTAAAAGTGTCAAAAACACGTTTTGGGGCAATTCTGAGGTCAGATTCGGATTCAGCACGTCAAAAACCTTCGGAAAAGTATTGTCCGGTTCTTGGTTCTGAGATTCGCCAAAATTTTGTCGACCTGTGTTATAGATAAATCTTTTAATTCATTGCATAGATTATTATTATTCTTTTATTATCTTTTATTTTGTATTGATGACGAGAGACAGTATAAATGTATTGATTAAAGATATTTTTAAATTAAGTTAAAATAAAGCATTTACACATGACGCGACCCCAAGAAACAGGGCCGGATTAACCAGAGGGCTAGGGTGGGCTACAGCCCCGGGCCTCGCTCAGCTGGGGGCCTCGCTTTTTTGTGAATTTAGTCAAAACACATAGATATGTGTTACTTTGGATTTTTTTATGCACCCAAACGTTTTATTTAAACACATAATGTTTATTGAAATTACTTTTTTTATTGCAAAATAAACGTTTTACATTTCGAAACGTATTACATAAGCATGTTGATTGTGTCAGGGTTAAAATAACCTCAGAGATAACATCTCTGATAACATGTATTAATTAAACATCATAGTCCTTGATGATGTGATTGTACCTTTAAAAGGATAAATTGTGACTGATGGTGACCAGCTCTGCTTGCTATACATTCCCAAGCGTGACATGTACGGAAGCGCCTACGCGCCACGAGGCAAAGAAGGAAACCTGTTTCTGCTAATGTCGTTTTAAGGCCAACGCAGAATAGATCTGTAACCGGAACAGCATCGTAAGCGTAACCGTAAGAATGAGTTAAAGAAGGATAGGTATATTGTTTATCCTTCTCTAACTCATTCTTACGCTTACGGTTACGATTGCGGTTCCGGTTACAGATCTATTCTGCGTTGGCCTTTAGCTTGTGAAACATAGGAACACGTTCGATGGTTCGCTGGTTCGGTGGTTCGATGATGTGATTGTTGCTAAATAAAAAATTTTAAATAAGAAATAAAAATGAACCAAATTAATTTAAATTGACAATTTTAATGTAATAAAATATTTTTTAGGTATTATTTATAACAGATATTAATTACGAGGTAAATTAGGTGCTTAAAAAAAATCATATATTTTGAGGTTATAAAATGTGTTATGAAAAAGTAAAGGCCAACGCAGAATAGATCTGTAACCAGAACCGCAATCGTAAGCGTAACCGTAAGAATGAGTTAAAGAAGGATAGGTATATTGTTTATCCTTCTCTAACTCATTCTTACGCTTACGGTTACGATTGCGGTTCCGGTTACAGATCTATTCTGCGTTGGCCTTAATGGAAAAAGGTCAACATTAGGCCTTAGGTTGAGTCCACAATAGGCAATCGATTTCCATTGTTCGAACAATAGAAATCGATGTAGATGGTATGCATCGCTTTAAGAAAAGTGCCTATTGTGGACTCAACCTTAAATGTGATAACATTTTATAACCTCAAAATATATGATTTTTTTTAAAGCACCTAATTTACCTTGTAATTAATATCTGTTATAAATAATACCTAAAAAATATTTTATTACATTAAAATTGTCAATTTAAATTAATTTGGTTCATTTTTATTTCTTATTTTAAATTTTTTATTATAGCAACAATCACATCATCGAACCACCGAACCAGCGAACCATCGAACGTGTTCCTATGTTTTAGGCTGAGTCCACAACAGAAGACGTTAAAGAGATCAGCTTTGCAAGTTCTCTGTTGTGGACTCAGCCTTACAAGCTAAAACGACATTAGCAGAAACAGGTTTCCTCTCTTTGCCTCGCGGCGCGTAGGCGCTTCCGTAGACATGCGCCCTCCGAGAGCAGACGAAGAGAAACGAAAGTTCGCGAAGTAGAAAGTGTAGCCGGTGTAGCCAAATACACCATACTTAACCCTCTGCTGATGCTAACTTATCCCCACTCTATCGCCAAAGAACGTAACTCCCATAGTCCCCACCAGGCGTCCAGAATGACGATTTTTGACGATAACGGTCTTTAGCATCAGCAGAGAGTTAACCTAACATATGATTAGATTGTTTTTGTTTATCCTCGGTTGTCTTTATTAAAAATTTTATTTATTAACAAATTTCGAAACGTTTTATGTGTATTCGTAAAGTGTAATAATGTCGAGAAGATTTGAAAGTGGGGCTCAAAAGCGCAAAAGGCAAAAGGAAATAGAAATATTTGACTATTCCCATAACGAATTGTGAATCAGAGAGATCTTTTTTCTGCTTTAAAAAGAATTAAGGATATGTATCGATCTACAATGGTAGACAACCGTTTGTCTTCTTTAACGAGGCTGGCCATCGAGACAGAGTTATTAAGAAGTTTAGATTTTAACAGCCCTATCCGTCTCCCACAATTTGTTTGGAAAATATATGACCACCACTTGAGTAGTGATAGCATTTATCGCCAGTTGGCGTTGCTGCGCATCGGCCTTAGTTTATCACAGTATTGTATACAAAAATTATTAATTTATTTATTTTTTAAAATTGTTTGATATTTTTAATGGCCAATATTAGTGTTAAAGGTACAAAAAGACATTTATAAAAAGTTAATTATTTTACTGGAGTGAAGAATAAAGTGTGAAATTTATAAACTTTAAAAAATGCACAAGACCTGTCATTATTTGTTTTGTTGTTATTATATCTTTTATATAGAGTATACAAGTGCGTTTGTATTTATTTTAGTTTTGGTTTATTATTTTTTAGTAGATTTATTTGGATTCATTTTTATTCAAGTGTTTTTACAAACAATTAAATTATATCTCAATATAAGTGTGACAAGTGTCATTGTCCCATATACTTTATATTGTATGTGTATTTTAGGTAATATGCGAAATAAAATGAGTAAAATACTAAATAGACAGTGAATCTTTGTGCAAATTGTTGAAAAAATCATATACCGTGTATTTACAAAATATTTGAATTAATAGTTATAAATAATAAGCAGCCTGTCACAGAAAGATATAAGATATACATATCACACTGCACTGACAGGGATTATTACATGATTCTAAAAATTTTTAATAAAGAGAAATTTACTTTTATTTTTCAGTTACTTTTATCAATTTTATTACAGTTATTCAAAAAAATTTGTTCTTAAAATATTGTCAATCAAATGCAGTATAGTGTGATATCTTCTAGGCTTATAGTTAAAATTTGAAAATATTGAGTCTGAACCTTTTACAACATTTATGCTTTATTTTTAGGTAAATTTAATTTCAAATCGTGATTTAGTTTACTATTATAAAAGTATTTTTGAAAAAGAATTACTAGTATTTGTTTAATTAATTTATAATAATTGTAAATTAATTAGTACAGCTATAACTAATATGCGTTTTATTACTTTTGTTTATCTTTTCGAAATGTCATTAATTTTATTTTAAAGTCTGTTAAATTCTTATTATATTATTTAATTATTGTATTATTAAATTTATAGTGTAAAATTGCCATTTTTTGTATCAAAATCTTTTTATTTAAACAATTTTCTTGTATGTTTATTATTAATATCAACGAAAAGGACAGGCCGAAGCGCAGCGGCGCAGTCTGGTGGTAGAAGTTAATACTACTCAAGTAGTGGTCATATATTTGCCGAGACGTCCTATAGAAAATTGAGAGAGTCGGACGGGGCTGGATTTTAATGACTTAACGGTGTTGGAGGTCAAGAACTGACCAGTGTTGCCAACCCACTTTCTTACACTTTCCTGTATTTTTTCACTTTGAGAATTTTTTGTAAAAAAAAGCACTTAATCAAAAAATGTGGCCTTTACTTGGAAGCGAAATTAAATGAAGAATTCATTAGAATTTATTTTGTCTCGATACGATGTTTCTACGTGCCACATTCTTATTTCCGCCACGAGAATTTACAGCTGTAGGTGACTTGACATAGGGAAAAATGGCTGCACAACAGAAAGGTGGAGTAAAGCGGGTTGCCTACATAAAGGCATAACACAGTATAATAAAACAGGGCAGTAACTTTTAATTTGTTAAAAATTGTAAAACTATTATTTTGCAATAACAAAAATTAAACCAAAAGACATAAATAATGAGATTTTTGTTTATAATTATGCACATAATATAAAATATGTAAAAATAAAAAAATGAAATTGTTTTTTTAAATTTTGATATTTTATTAACATAATTTTTTACAAAGAATAAAAATATAAATTGCTAATTAGTACTTATAGAGGTACAATTTATTAAATTGTAATCAATAAAAATATTACAAATGACAAATATATAGAATTTCTAAAAATTAAATTATATCTAAAATTTATTAAATGTTTTTTATTGTTTGGGAAAATTAGTTAATAAGTAACTGGAATACTAGATAAAATTAAAAATAATCTATTAATTACAATAACTTAAAAAAATGAATCAATTTTTACCTTATATATTGGTTTAATTATCTTTAATCATGTTTTTTAATCTATAAAAATTTATTTACTTTATTTACTTTTATGAAAATAATAAATTTAATTATTTTTTCTTATTTTTCAATTATATAAGATATTAAACAAAAAAAATGTCGCTAATTAATTTTTTATTCTAAAATAATAATTACCTATTCTACTATTGTAAACCCCCTTTCTATAGGCAACAAGTGTAATAAGTTTATTTTCGACGTCAAAGCTGTAAATTTGTATGGCGAAAATAATATTGACGCTCGTAAAAACATCGTATTATTGCAAACGAATTTTTACTTAAATCCTCATTTCATACAGAATTCCAATAAAGAGCCCTTTTTTCTAAAAATTTCTGCTTTTTTTCTTTCTTTTTAAATTATCCAACACTTTTGACTGATTTTTACAAACCTTTTTACATTTGCCAATTTTTTAAAAAATAATTTGACGCTTTCTTTTAAAAAAGGGCTCTTTTCTGGGAAGTAAAATTAAATAAAGAATTAATTAAAATTTTTTTTGTTTCAATACGATATTTCTATGAGCGGAAGAAAGTGGAAGAAAGTGTCCAATTAGAAATGTTGAGTGGGTTGCCTACGCAAAGGTTTAATAGTATGATAAGAAAAGAAATAATAATTTTTAGTTTGTAAAAATTATAAAACTATTATTTTGTAAGTAAAAAATTAACATGAAAAGATTAATAAAAGGATTTTTATTTATGGGAAATGTACCTACGTAATATAAATATGTCAAATTAAAAAAAGGAATAAAATTGCTAATTTTAGTATCTCTTAAGGTACAATCCCAGGTGAAAAAGTTCCCGGGAGTGAAAAAAACAAAAGAAATTTTTTTTATTCATTTGTTTTTTCATTCCCAGGAATTTCTGGGTTCAATTACTTACTAATGTCAAAAAATTGTGGAAAATTAAATTATATCTAAAATTTTAAAAAAATTTATGTTAAAAAATTAGATAGGGGAGACTGGGATAAACCCGTTCACTTTTTAACTAATATTGGTTAAATTATCTTTAAAATTATTTTTAAACGTGTTTCTTAATCTACAAAAATTTATTTATTTATTTTATCCACTTCATACTTTCGACTGATTCTTAACTCTTGGGCGGGTAAGCGGGGTCCAACGGACCCCTCGAGTATCTATTTTTCAAATTTCTCCGAATCCGTATGAAAGAATGAGTTCATCCTAGAAATTCTGTTAAATAGACTAAAAATACATCCAATGTACACGGTAAAAAATTTACTATGGAGACTACAGTACCACTTAGTGAAAGAGACAAAATTTACAAATTGTACTATAAACAAATAACAAAATAGTGTTTTTCTTTTAAAAAATTTGAGCCTACACCAAATAATCCTGCCTTGCACTAAGAACGGTGTGTGTTGTATTTCCCAGGGTATTTTGCAAATCTATCTGTTTGTTAAATTTAAAATCTTAATCATCATTTTTATATTTTAATGCATTAAAATTCATAATATAATAAAAAGAAAACAAAATATACAAAGATCTACGTTTTTTAAGGTGTTATACATGTTTGGTTGGAGTCTTAAAAAAAGGGTGTTTTTCAAAATTTTTTATGAGTACAGTTTTAAATTATTGTTGGCAACATCGGCTTGCTTTTGGAATAAAATTTTTTTTTCCATAAACTTCATAAGAATATCTAGTGAAGTACACATTATAATTTTAGAATTTTTTTTTGAAGAATTGTGAGACTTGGAAAAAAATCGTATTTTTCACCCAAAAAAATCGACTTTAATTATTGATAAAAAAATCCTGTTCATTAATTTTAAAAATCGTGTGTACTTCACTACATAATCTAAGAAGCTACAGTTAAATTTTCAGGCCAATCGAACGAAAAATTTTTAAGTCACAAAAATTTTAAAAATTCATAACTCAAAAATTTGTCCTTCAAAAAAAAAAATAAATAAATAAAAACATACTCATCTGTTTTTCTTGAATACAGAATACAAAAAAAATATTTTTGGCCGATTATAAGAGGTCGACTGAAATCTCACGTGGAAATGCCCATATACAGAATTTTGTGTATTTTTTTGGAAATTTTCATAATACAAAAGTAATAATAATAGGATTATAATAATATGTAACAATAATGTTATAATAGCATAAATAATTAATATAGTATTTTTAGAATACCTACTAATTTTAAAATACAGATAAAATTTTATTTATTTAAAATTTTTAAATAATAAAATACTTAATAAATTTTGATAGATCATAAGAAAAACTTATTATTTAATACTCTTTTCTGATAGAGAGCCCTTTTTTGAGAAAGTGTCAAATTATTTTTTTAAAAATTGCCAAAGTAAAAAGTTTTTTAACCCTTGGGCGGGCAAGCTAAAAAAATCAGCGGGCAAGCGAGGTCCATTGGACCTCGCTTTAAAAACGCTGAAGGGGTTATACCTGTTTGGCATTTTTTATTTTTCAATTTTTTCTCTATTGGCTTAAAATATACTATAACATCCCTAGATTAATAATCTATAACGTCCTTGCATGAAAACAAGTTTGGAAATATTTTTTAAATTATTTTTTCTGGATCAATTCCAGAGTGTCAAAATAGAACATTTTATTACTTCAAACGGGTCTTACTCGAAACCATGTTTTGCAAATCGGCGACCAGTAGAACTTAAAAATTTTTCGTTCGATTGGCCTGAAAATTTAACTGTAGCTTCTTAGATTATGTAGTGAAGTACACACGATTTTTAAAATTAATGAACAGGATTTTTTTATCAATAATTAAAGTCGATTTTTTTGGGTGAAAAATACGATTTTTTTCCAAGTCTCACAATTCTTCAAAAAAAAATTCTAAAATTATAATAATGTGTACTTCACTAGATATTCTTATGAAGTTTATGGAAAAAAAAAATTTTATTCCAAAAGCAAGCCGATGTTGCCAACAATAATTTAAAACTGTACTCATAAAAAATTTTGAAAAACACCCTTTTTTTAAGACTCCAACCAAACATGTATAACACGTTAAAAAACGTAGATCTTTGTATATTTTGTTTTCTTTTTATTATATTATGAATTTTAATGCATTAAAATATATAAAAATGATGATTAAGATTTTAAATTTAACAAACAGATAGATTTGCAAAATACCCTGGGAAATACAACACACACCGTTCTTAGTGCAAGGCAGGATTATTTGGTGTAGGCTCAAATTTCTTAAAAGAAAAACACTATTTTGTTATTTGTTTATAGTACAATTTGTAAATTTTGTCTCTTTCACTAAGTGGTACTGTAGTCTCCATAGTAAATTTTTTACCGTGTACATTGGATGTATTTTTAGTCTATTTAACAGAATTTCTAGGATGAACTCATTCTTTCATACGGATTCGGAGAAATTTGAAAAATAGATACTCGAGGGGTCCGTTGGACCCCGCTTACCCGCCCAAGAGTTAAGAATCAGTCGAAAGTATGAAGTGGATAAAATAAATAAATAAATTTTTGTAGATTAAGAAACACGTTTAAAAATAATTTTAAAGATAATTTAACCAATATTAGTTAAAAAGTGAACGGGTTTATCCCAGTCTCCCCTATCTAATTTTTTAACATAAATTTTTTTAAAATTTTAGATATAATTTAATTTTCCACAATTTTTTGACATTAGTAAGTAATTGAACCCAGAAATTCCTGGGAATGAAAAAACAAATGAATAAAAAAAATTTCTTTTGTTTTTTTCACTCCCGGGAACTTTTTCACCTGGGATTGTACCTTAAGGTCATGTTATTCAGTGGTCACGTGCTCCATATACTTTACTATGGGAACACGTGACCACTGAATAACATGACCTTAAGAGATACTAAAATTAGCAATTTTATTCCTTTTTTTAATTTGACATATTTATATTACGTAGGTACATTTCCCATAAATAAAAATCCTTTTATTAATCTTTTCATGTTAATTTTTTACTTACAAAATAATAGTTTTATAATTTTTACAAACTAAAAATTATTATTTCTTTTCTTATCATACTATTAAACCTTTGCGTAGGCAACCCACTCAACATTTCTAATTGGACACTTTCTTCCACTTTCTTCCGCTCATAGAAATATCGTATTGAAACAAAAAAAATTTTAATTAATTCTTTATTTAATTTTACTTCCCAGAAAAGAGCCCTTTTTTAAAAGAAAGCGTCAAATTATTTTTTAAAAAATTGGCAAATGTAAAAAGGTTTGTAAAAATCAGTCAAAAGTGTTGGATAATTTAAAAAGAAAGAAAAAAAGCAGAAATTTTTAGAAAAAAGGGCTCTTTATTGGAATTCTGTATGAAATGAGGATTTAAGTAAAAATTCGTTTGCAATAATACGATGTTTTTACGAGCGTCAATATTATTTTCGCCATACAAATTTACAGCTTTGACGTCGAAAATAAACTTATTACACTTGTTGCCTATAGAAAGGGGGTTTACAATAGTAGAATAGGTAATTATTATTTTAGAATAAAAAATTAATTAGCGACATTTTTTTTGTTTAATATCTTATATAATTGAAAAATAAGAAAAAATAATTAAATTTATTATTTTCATAAAAGTAAATAAAGTAAATAAATTTTTATAGATTAAAAAACATGATTAAAGATAATTAAACCAATATATAAGGTAAAAATTGATTCATTTTTTTAAGTTATTGTAATTAATAGATTATTTTTAATTTTATCTAGTATTCCAGTTACTTATTAACTAATTTTCCCAAACAATAAAAAACATTTAATAAATTTTAGATATAATTTAATTTTTAGAAATTCTATATATTTGTCATTTGTAATATTTTTATTGATTACAATTTAATAAATTGTACCTCTATAAGTACTAATTAGCAATTTATATTTTTATTCTTTGTAAAAAATTATGTTAATAAAATATCAAAATTTAAAAAAACAATTTCATTTTTTTATTTTTACATATTTTATATTATGTGCATAATTATAAACAAAAATCTCATTATTTATGTCTTTTGGTTTAATTTTTGTTATTGCAAAATAATAGTTTTACAATTTTTAACAAATTAAAAGTTACTGCCCTGTTTTATTATACTGTTATGCCTTTATGTAGGCAACCCGCTTTACTCCAGTTTTCTGTTGTGCAGCCATTTTTCCCTATGTCAAGTCACCTACAGCTGTAAATTATCGTGGCGGAAATAAGAATGTGGCACGTAGAAACATCGTATCGAGACAAAATAAATTCTAATGAATTCTTCATTTAATTTCGCTTCCAAGTAAAGGCCCACTTTTTTGATTAAGTGCTTAGTTTTTTTACAAAAAATTCTCAAAGTGAAAAAATACAGGAAAGTGTAAGAAAGTGGGTTGGCAACACTGGTCAGTTCTCGACCTCCAACACCGTTAATAACAGAATTTGCTGAGGCAAAAAGTAGAAAAATATATATATAAACTTAATCAAATTAAAGTTATATATTTATTGTAATCATACAAAATAAACTTTGTTTTTAGTTTAAAGAAAATTATTACCCTTTATTTTTTTCTCTTTCATTTTTATGTATTTATAGTAATTAAGTAAGTTTGATTCCGAAAAAGTTTCCCACTAGAGGACCTCGGCTCGGAAATAGCCCCGGGCCTCCTAATAGTTTAATCCGGCCCTGCCAAGAAAGGTACCTAAAGGCCTAAGCACAATAGGTTCGCGAAAGTCGTTCGCGAATGCCAAGAAGACTAGAGACAGGAGGAGTAACTTCGATGTATTCCTGTAGAGAGCGGTGGCAGAAAATGTGAGGGCAATGGAGGCGGATAGTTGAAAATGTAGTTTGTGCAATAGACCAAAATTAGTTTTCTGCGCACACTGATTATTCAAACGATTCAGATTCAAACACGCGCTAAAAGAAATCTTTTTCCACGTGCTGCACATTGTCATTGTGTGATATTGTGTTTACCGCAAAGTTTTTATGAAAACAATTTAAGTTGTTTTTAATTACCTACTACGTATTACAACTAATTTTCCAAGGTTATTTTTTAAAGTTATGAAATAAACGTCCACCTTCTATCAATATAATATAAATACAAACCAAGGTTTTTTTGAGGTTATGAAATAAACATCCAACTTTTATCAATACAATTATTAATAATTTCTAATATTTTTTCGACATTAGTTTGGGATTGCAATTTATCAAATTTCTTTCAGTTTACTACCTTATTATGACGATGAATTTCAAAGTCAAAGAATCATAATCGTTAAAATAACCTCTTCATAATATCTTCTTCTTCTTCTTCTTCTTAAATGACTTAAGGCTTTGCCAACTGTCAGAACAACACTAAAAAGAAGAATAAAAGTAGAGTTCGATTACTATGTATATATTTGGTGTGCCAATGTGCATATAACTTTCTAGAGACGATTTCCATGCTCTTTATTTATGTCAGAGAGTTGGAAGGAGCGAGTCGCAAATCCACATCAGATGGAAGTCCGGGATGTCAGTCCAGGTCTCCAGGAGGCGTTGAAGATGATATTTGTTGTTGTTGGATATATTTTGAGATTCGATATTGTCATGTCTAGAGATGCAAAATTCTCGGTAATTTAAAATCCGGTTATATTCTCGAGAATATGACCGAGAATATTCTCCTTCCGGAGAATTTAAGAGAATTTTCTCTACATTTAAATGCATGCGTACACTTATCTGTTTTAAAATAAAAAAAATTGTATAAATTAAAATTGATAATAATTAATGAAATAATTAACATTACATAATATTAATAAATAAAATAAATAATTCCGTAACAATATAATTTCGTTAGAATAAATAAATGACTTAATATTTTTGAAAATAAAAACCCTATGTTCCCGTGCAACTGAAGAAACCATAATTTCAATAATATTGCATAAAATAAAAGTTAAATTGGTATAAAATACTTAAAGTAATTTGAATGAAATAAATAATGTTTCTAAGATATGATTGATAAATTTAGATTTTTAGGTTATGTGTGGATCACATTTTCGTATTAGTTTTGTTGTTGTAAGAATATTGTAATCATAACTTAAGTTCTATTTCAATCGAATAGTTTAATATCTTTTAAAAGTAATTATTATTAATTAATACTAATAATTATAATACTAATCATATAAAAATAGCAGACAAAAGTGTGGTACACCAACGAATTATATGTTTCGTACACAAGCACAAAAATTCTCATAAATTCTCTTGGAGAATTTTAGTCGGTTATATTCTCGGTTATATTCTCGTTCTCGTTCCCGTTCTCCGGGTAATATTACCTCTTCGCATCTCTAGTCATGTCATGGAATGATGTTTCAGGAAAGTAGTTGTTAAGTCGGGTCGTCGTCACACTGTGGTCAGAGATCAATATTATGCAAATTTTACGAAATTGGTTGACAAAGTAAATGTCTTTTAAATAAATTTCCCGCCAAATGTGAAAAATCGTCCCAGCTCCCTGACAGTTGTTTCATTAGGTTCAAATGCCAGCTCGGTTATTGAATCCGAATTGGGAACTCGATCATTTTGGTTAATAAAAAATTGCATCAATTTCACGCGAGCCGGGGCCAATATCGGACAAGAGGTAATGACATGGTCCAATGATCGTCTGTCCTCACCACAGTCACAGTGGATTTTTTTATTCCAATTCATTCTTTCAAAATGGTTAAAAGTAAATGTATGACCCGAACGAAGTCTGGTTATAATATTTATCCAGCTTCTTGGTAAAGAGAAGTCCTCAAACCAGGGTCTTTTAGATTTGTATGAAACTCTCGAGAAGTATCCGTGTCCCGTCAAATCCCTATCCGTGTAGGGCCAAAGACTTCTTGTCCATGCTAATTTGTCCGGGACAAGGACCATCTCTTTAAAGTCCGACCAAGAAGGTCCCATATAAACCCTGTTTTGGCCCTTGTTAATTTCACGCGAGACTCCATCAACAAATTCGTTACCCTCTATTTGGGAATGGGAGGGAACCCACAAGAATTTGAAAGTGGTATTATGTATAGTAGGATGTGTAGGAAAAATCAATTGACGGATTTTATAAACTAAATTCGGGTTATCTTTAAAAAGTAAACTATTATTAATTCTATTGATTGAGTAAAGTGAGTCAGATATAATAAGGACCTGGGAAAGGCCCGTGTTTATAGCATAAACAATTGCGGAGTATATAGCATGAAGTTCAGCAGATATGATCGAAATAAATGGTTGCAAAGGTGTACCTTGTGTGTAATTATTAAGTTTATCATGGAAGGCTGAGGCTGCAAGATTTGTCTTAGGGTTCAAAGATGCATCAGTGAAAATCGGTACATAATTCTCATAATCTGATGCCAGGAGTTCCCGGAGCCCAGATTCAGGGTGATCCAGAGCCTCCAGGCGTTTACCAGAAAAGGTATCAGTGGCTACATCCTGAGAAAGTGACTTCCAAGACCAATCAAAGCTCTTCATAATATAATATATGACATTTCTATGTTTTGACGTCTGCTATTCTCTCTCATCTCTTTCCACTACTTGCGCAGTAACCTATTTTGCGTTTCTGCACTAACTACATTTCTATATTACTACTTCCCCCATTGTCCTCATCTACCAAGCCATCCCCACTACCCGAGTTATCCCTCCTGTCTCTAGTCTTCTTGGCGAATGCAAAGCATGAGTTAGAAAAGGACAGTGATATATTTGTGTCCTTGTCTATCTCATGCATCCCGTTCGCGAACGACATTCGCGAACTTATTGTGCGTTGGACTTAAGAAGCAAACGAATTATAGGTTGGGTTCAAGTTAGATTTATCTTGATTAAAAGTTCATTTTTAATTATTTGAATTTGAAACCAATATTCATTAAATATTTTGAATATAATAAAGACTTGAAGACCATCAATTTTTAATTATTAATTGATTTTCTTTCTGTATTTTTACTCAAAAAATTTAAAACATAACCTCAAATTTTTTGCTTCTTAGGTACCTTTCTTGGGAACGCGTCACATATGTGGACGTACACATGAAAAGGGCTCATTTTGGCTTATCTACATGAGCGAATTCCTTGAAAAATTGTGAGTGGTCATACACGGAAAAAATTAATTTAGTACATTTTACGAAACTAATTTTGGAATAGCGGATACGGAGAGGAGTTTAGTATAAGATAAAACAGAATCAATAGTAATATATGATGACTGCGTTTCTCGAAAACTCAAAAAAAATTCTATGGAATTCACAAATGATCGGTTGGACGTTCTAATTCAAGAGTTTTGTAAAATGTTTAGCCTGAAGCGCATGCGCCACGGAAAAAAATATTCACGGAGAAAAAAACGAATAAAGCAGAAAAAAGAATTTCTTAATGTACCAATGAGCTCTCAAGACCATTTTTTCTCGTCTTCTATAGGAGATAGATGATTGGTTCGACACATGTGACTGCACTCTACAACGCAATGGTTCGCTTGGATTGGCTTATTTTATTATTCTGACACTAACTTAACGGAAATACGCATACATATAAACGAATTCTGACGCAACGCACATACAATATAACTCGCACTTGTAGATGAAAGAATTGAGTTTCTTTATATACTAACTGAGGAGATTAAAACTGCGCTTGTGAGAAATGTCAATATACTGAATATTAATTTTTAAAAAAATCATTTTTTTAAAAGTTATACAAAATATTTTATGGTTTTTAAAATAACATTTTTTGATTATAATTAGTTATAAAATCTCTATAAAATTTTTCAATTTTTAGAAAATAATTTTATTCTTAATTTTAAATTATAAATAAATTGACAAAAAATTTTCAAAATTAAATTCAAACTCAAAAAATGTTTATATTAAATTGTCTAAAATTTGAAGTAATAACAGTTAAAACTTGAGAAATTAATATATATATTGTCATCGGTAAATATTATGATAAACTATAAAATTTATTGGAATGTAAATTAAAGGAAATTAATAATAATTAAAAGTTTGGATTACAAAATCACATAAAAAATGTTACGAATTTGGAACAATGAAATGTGAAATACGTAAAAGAAAACAATTATCCAAATGTTACCGGCAGGTAAAGCAGTTCTCTTTTTCCTTCCACATATTATATCTATATACAGCAGACAAGTTAATACCGACGCGACGAGACAAGCTTGAGACGCATGATTTTCCCCTAAACGCCAAGTGGTCGAATGTTCAAATGGTCGAATACCAAGTAGTCGAATCGTTAACTGGTCGAATGCTAGAAACATCGAATAGTCAAAACGTCGAATGTTCAAAACATCGACTCATCAATTGATCGAATGTTCAAAACGTCGAATCGTCATTTGGTCGAATGCTAAAAACGTCGAATCGTCAAATGGTCGAATGCTCAATACGTCGAATGCTCAAATGGTCGAATGCTCAAAAGGTCGAATGCTCAAATGGTCGAATGCTAAAAACATCGAATTCTCAAATAGTCGAATGTTCAAAACGTCGAATCGTCAAATGGTCGAATGCTAAAAACATCGAATTCTCAAATGGTCGAATGTTCAAAACGTCGAATCGTCATTTGGTCGAATGCTAAAAACGTCGAATCTTCAAATAGTCGAATGTTCAAAACATCGAATCGTCAAATGGTCGAATGCTCAAAAGGTCGAATGCTCAAATGGTCGAATGCTAAAAACGTCGAATCATCAAATGGTCGAATGCTCAAAACGTCGAATCGTCAAAAATTCGAAAAATTTGCTTGGTTTAAGTTAATGTTGACTTAAACCAAGCAAATTTTTCGAATTTTTGATGATTCGACGTTTTGAGCATTCGACCATTTGAGAATTCGACGTTTTGAGCATTCGACCATTTGAGGATTCGACGTTTTGAGCATTCGACCATTTGAGAATTCGACGTTTTGAACATTCGACCATTTGAGAATTCGACGCTTTTAGCATTCGACTATTTGACGATTCGACCTTTTGAGTATTCGACCATTTGACGATTCGACCTTTTGAACATTCGACTATTTGACGATTCGACGTTTTTAGCATTCGACTAAATGACGATTCGACGTTTTGAACATTCGACCATTTGAGAATTCGATGTTTTTAGCATTCGACCATTTGACGATTCGACCTTTTGAGCATTCGACCATTTGACGATTCGATGTTTTTGGCATTCGACCATTTGAGAATTCGACGTTTTGATCATTCGACAAATTGACGATTCGATATTTTGAACATTCGACGTTTTTAGCATTCGATGTTTTTAGCATTCGACCAGTTAACGATTCGACTACTTGGTATTCGACCATTTGAACATTCGACCATTTGTCGTTTAGGGGAAAATCATGCGTCTCACAAGCTTCAACATATCTATTTATAACGCGACTTTTGGTACACCCCGTATAGAATTTTACGAAACTTTGTGTTCGAGAATTCACGATAGACAGCGAAGTGGAAACTCAAACCACGCGTTTTTAGATTGCACGAAACATTTTTACCATTTTCTGATAAAATGTTCACCAGAAAATACGAAACATTTCTACATTCAAGCTTGTTTTATAAATTACAACACTGGTTGCAGTTTCTCGACAATTGTTCTGCTGAAAGTAGTGAAAGTTTCTGGGTTTTTGAAAAACTTCGTCAAGGAATCTTAAATATTCGCTAGTGCGAAATTAGTTTCGTAAAATCTGCTGAACTTATTTTTTCCGTGTAGAACTATTTTGGTGAAAAATTCGATGAGTTACAGAATTTCAAAGTTTAGAATGCCCTCGAGAATGCCAAAACCTCATTTCGAGAAAAACGGAATTAAAGATTGTGATACCAATTGATGGTGATATCTCTGGTTCTTCTGGGAAGTTATTCAGATAAGAATTGTTTTCAGTCCAGAGCACCTTAAAAATGAAAAATCAAGAGGTTTTAAATTTTTCCACGCCTCCATTTTTAAAATACGGATTACTTTTGCAAATGACCGACAAAATGGGCCCTTTTCATTTTTCTGAAGAATCAATGAAATCAAACAGTTAAATTATCGATAAATTAATGAAAACCGCATGATTCGACTTGTCAAAACATGTAGATTGATATTAAAAAATAAAAAAAATGGAGATTTTGCTCCAAAATTACTAAATTGCGATTATCTCGAAAACTAGAACCGACAAAATGGGCCCTTTTCATGTGGACGTACACATATATTTTGAATTAAGATTTTTTCATAACCCCTTTTTTATTTCAATATGAAAAGAATATTTATAAATTTTATATTGATTATTCTGCAATCAAGAAGTAAAAAAATATAATTTTCTCAAATAGCTATACAAAAAAACGATTATATGTTAATAATAAATCGTAATTAAAATAATATTATGTTCACGAATTGTCATAAAATTAGTCTAAAGTATTAAATTATTTTTAAAAATTTTGTTATAAGAATTCATTTATTTTTATTACAATTTTAACTAAATTCTTGGAAAGAATTTAAATTTTAATTAAATTCGTCCAAAGTATTTAAATTTTCTTCGAAACAATGGAATTTGGATTTTTACAAATTTAGTATGTTCTATTTTATTATTTTCATAAATAATAAAGTACTTCGTAGTCGCAAGAATTGAATTATTTCCAGAAATTTTGAAAAATTGTTTATACAAATTCAATTATTTTAAATACAAGTTTAGTAACATTTCTTTTAACAGAAATGGATTATTTTCAAAAATTTTAATAAAATTCTGTAGATGAATATTCAATTAATTTCAGTACAATTTTAATTAAATTCCTTGAACGATTTTAATTATTTTCAAAAATTTTAATAAAATTCATCAAATAAATAAATCTGAATTAAAAAATTGTATTTATTAGAACAAAAGTGATAATTATGAAAGTTCTGAAAATTAATTTTTATATTTTAACTTCAAATTGCGAACAGAATATTGTAATACATATAACAATTATTAATACAGATTTCATAAAAATTTAATAAACCAAAATAACTATTGATTCAAATATATATTGTTGGTACGAAAAAAAATTTAATCGGTTGATTATTTCCCTGGTAAAAATTTCGGACTAATTCCGGATTAAATACGGACAGATTAGTACGGATTAGTCCGAAAATTGTACGAATAAGGTCCGAAAATGATCCGCGCTAGTCTGATATCAATCCGAACCTGAATCCGAAAACACTCCGGAGTAATCCTGAATGTCTACGAATTCAGTCCGTAATTAGTCCGCAACAATCCGAATTTATGACCGGTGAAGAATTCTTCTAAAATAAGTACGAAATTATTCGATATCAATATGTAAAGAATACGGAATCAGTCCGCAACAATCCGAGTTTAATCTAGTTAAAAAAAATTAATCCGCAAAATGTCCAGAGCAATTCGAACTCTGTAAGCAAGAAATCCGGTATTAGTCTGCAACAATTTAAAACTAAGTGTGGCAAAATCCTATTCCGAAAGAAGTACGAAACAATCCGAAATCTGTATGCTAAGAATCCGAAAATCGTCTGCAACAATCCGGATTTAATCCAACTAAATGGTATAATCCGACATCAATATGTAAAGAATACGAAATCAGTCCGCAATAATGCAAATTTAATCCAGTTAAAATATTTAATCCGAAACAAGTATGGAACAATCCAAAACCTGTATGCAAAAAATCCGGTAATAGTCAGCGTCAATCCGAATAATATCCGATCAAAAGACCCCAGTCCGAAAATAAGTCTTATTATTATAAGAATTTGTAAATATGTACAATCCACAGACAGTTCAAAACAATCCATATTCAATCCAATTCAAAGACTTAATCCGGAATGATTTTGTTATAATATTGAATTGGTATATTAAAAACAATTTGTATTTAATGCAGATAAATTCAAACTATAATTATAATTTCGTATGACAAAAACCTGACCAAAACCAGATTAATTCCGGATTTAATAATTTCACATTTGCAAGTTGCGTATTATCAGACTAACTTCGAACTAGATCGGACTAATTCCGGATTCACTGGTTATACACAAACCGCATTGAGTTTGAATTTATCCGGACAAATTCCGAGCTACAAAAACCTGTCCATAAGCAGACTGTTTCGGATTATCTGCGGATTCACTGGTTAAACCAACCGGATTATTCTGCGTTTACTAGTTGCATATGATCTAATAAACTGCAAACTAAACCGGACTAATTACGAATTCCATAGTTATAAAAAACGGTATTGATTTCAAACTTAATTCATGGTGAAAAAACTCCACAATAAACCGCATTGTTGCGGACAAATTCCGGATTAGTCTGAAATCGGTCCCACTTTTCATTCAGGGTATTTACTTACGGTAAATAAAATATTTAATTCTGCAGTCAGTTTGTTTTTACAAATTTACTAGCAGGTATTATTAGTTATCTTGTTTCAATATTAAAATTAACACTGATGTGTTAGTTTCTTGTCATTTCTTTTCGTGGCACTTCATAAATTCTATTATGAATTTGAACTTCCATGCGAGCGTGGTATAGTGGTTAGTGTATTCGATTTCGGTGCGATATAATGTTAGATAAGTGTAGGTTCGAATCCCCAAGCGTTAGAAATTTTAAGTTAATGTAAATCAAATTGCGATATAGGTAAATCGAAAAATATGATGAATGTATCATAAAGTAATAATAATTAATATGTAAAACTTGTATAATTATTTTTTTATTAACATTCACTAAATTGTCCGGACTAACTTTTGACTGTTTCGGATTAATTCCGGATTCACTAGTTAAAATTAACTGATTAATTTCGGACTTCATCGGACCAACTCCGGTTTCACTAGTTGTTCACAGACCGTATAGAATTCTGATTTTTCCGGATTAATTGCATGTGACAAAAACCTGACCATAAACCGCATTGTTTCGGACAAATTTCGGATTAGTCCGAAATCTGTCCGGTTTTTTAACCAGGGTTGTATAAAAATAAATTTTCTCTTTCTTTCTTTCATCACCGAAAAGATAAATTAAAGCAGAAACAATAAAAATGTCAAGTAATAATTAATGAATGAATGAGATAAAAAATCCTAAACGTAACAAATAGAGTACACTGAGAAAACTGGAGTATTGGACTAAACATCTGGAGGGAAAAATCGTTCATATTTGAGAGTTAGCTATTGGATAACAATATAAATGGTCAAATACACCATTGACAGATATTCGTGCCATTTCTCTTGGAGGGAAAATGAGTTTATAACAGAGGGACAAATTAACCATCTTGAGAAATCCCTTCCTTATCCGGCGCGAAATGAATAAATATGGCAACCTAACCCCTAAATTAAATACATAAAATGTCAGAAAAATAATTTCGCGCGCATCAGATCGTACACATTTTCTGCGCAACTTTTAACCCTCAGATATAATGGGAGAGAATATACAAGTAGATTTCCATTATCAATTCAAAATTTATTTTAGAAGGACTATTTAACTCTCTTTATAAGCAAAGGAAACATACACTTTTTGAACCTCTGAATTTGACTCTTTTCTATTCTTGTTTTATAAGACAGGAAAATACATTTACGGCTTTAGTAATATAATATAGGCAATGAATCTATTGTTTTAGTAAATATATCTTAACCTATTCTTTCTGTTTATTTAGAAAAAATGAATTTGTAAAATAATACAAATAATAGAGTAGAGGGGGGGTAATGTAGTGCACTGGCTTTACTGACTAAACGAATGAATTGAATTACTTGCCGTTGGTATGGTAGGGTTAAGGTATCAAATTATAGTAATGTATATCATTTTGGTTTTAGGGTACGGTCCCATGTTGAGCTGAAAACACAATGCAAAGCAGAATTTCGTGAGAGTGGAAAGGATAGTGATATCTGACTATCTCTCTTGCACTCACGAAATTCTGCTTTGCATTCTGTTTTCTGCTCAGCATGGGACTGTACCCTTATTGTGCTTCTTCTAAAGGCCTAAGCACAATAGATTCGCGAAAGTCGTTCGCGAACGCAAAGCATGAGTTAGAAAAGGACAGATATATATTTGTGTCATTGTCTATCTCATGCGTCTCGTTCGCGAACGACTTTCGCAAACCTATTGTGCGTTGGACTTAAACGAAGTTGTGGCGTCACTTCAAAAACACTAGATTTCGAAACCATATTTCCGTTTTTTTAGTGACTTGAAGAAAATGTAAGGCTCGTTAAAAAAGTATCAGGTAAGTGCTTTTTCCATGTAAAATTTACTTCTGAACACAAATTTAGTATTGTTTTGATGTTTAATTTTGTTTTTATTGAGCTATTGAAGTCAACGTGAAAAAAGTGCTTGGGCCCAACTGAAAAAGTCCGTCTGGATTTTCCACATGGAAATTTACGCAGAAATCCATGCGGAGATTTGAAATAATTCACATGGAAATCCACATGGAAATTTTCTATTTCCTCTATTTTTAAATATTTTCAAAAATAAACATCAAATTCGAATTCTGAGACCCCAAAGGGGTCTCACTCACTACTTTCTGCATTTTTAGAGAGGTTTTCGTTTATATTTTGAGTTTATTAAGAATATAAAAAAATCCATGCGGAAATCCACATGGCAATCCACGCGGATTTCATGTGGATAGTTTCAAATCTCCATATGTATTTCTACCTGAAAAGTCCATGGGAAAATCCAGACGATTTTTTTCAGCTGGGGGGGCATTGTAGTGCACGGGGTTGAGGACAATGTAGTGCAATTATACAGAGTACCGTAAATATGTATTATTTAACCATGTTTTCTTTTTGCAAATTTTTGCAGTTTTCTTTCAGTTTTATCTAACACACACCGAAAAAAATGCCTAGGACCCGTATACCAGGAATTGACTAGGTTTCCTAGTTACGAGAGGAACCCACTATAGAATCCTAGTCAAAGTAATAAAATTCAAGCATAGTTAAAGTGACCAGGAAAATTAGTCGATGTAATCAGGAAAAAATAGTCAAATTGACTAGGAGAATAATATTAGATTTACGCACTGTGTATCATAATTATTTGAAATTGCTAATCAAATTCGTATTATCAAATAAAAGAGAAAAACTAATTAAAAGAAAAAAATTAATTATTGTATGTGAACATATCCCTGTAAAAAAAAAAGTATTGGGAGGCACGGGATTCCGTATTGCAAGTGCCAACCTGCCAATGCGGTATTCGCGAATTACCGCATTGGGTGTCGTGGTGAATACGGAAATCAGGGGGTCCCAATGCGGTGCCAGTTTTAAGCTTTAAAAAAACGAAAATACGTGACAGGAGGAAATAATTAGTGTCAGTGGAGAAATATGCGAGTTAAAGGAATGAGAAAATAATAATAGTGAGTGTAAAAATGAAACTTTAAGAAAAAAAGGTAAGTTGAACTGTCAAATATGGGCCCAATGCGGCATAGGCTGATTTCAATGCGCCACAGCAAAAGCAACTTTGACTGATTTGAATGACGTGAAATAGGTAAACAAACATTTTCTAACACATTTGTCTCCGTACACAGACACTTTTCACTAAATCTGCCAACGTACAATTGGTAAGCATCTTCTAAATTACAATAATTGAAAATATTGTTTAGATTCATGCAGAAACATGGTTATAAAATAAAAAATTGGAAAGTAATGTAATGCAAATCATATGTCAGCTGGGCCACTGTGTTCGCTCTGCTTGCTTCTGCCCTCTACTGGCGACTTGCACTATGTACCGATTGTGTACCGCATTGAAAGCAGCCTATGCCGCATTGGACTCATATTTGACAGTTCAACTTACCTTTTTTTCTTAAAGTTTCATTTTTACACTCACTATTATTATTTTCTCATTCCTTTAACTCGCATATTTCTGCACTGACACTAATTATTTCCTCCTGTCACGTATTTTCGTTTTTTTTAAAGCTTAAAACTGGCACCGCATTGGGACCCCTTGATTTCCGTATTCACCATGACACCCAATGCGGTATTTCGCGAATACCGCATTGGCAGGTTGGCACTTGCAATACGGAATCCCGTACCTCCCAATACTTTTTTTTTACAGGGATTTATATTTGACTTTGTATTTATATACCTTATAATTAATTTAAACTTATGAAATAAATATTTGACGCAGGGGGGACGCGAACACCTTAACCTAATGAATACGCACTTTGAAACCCGGAACGATAACCACTACACTAAACACGACTTGGTATTTTAATTTTTTAATAGACACTAGATTTTCGAGTCAAAATACAATACTTAATCAGATGATGTTTTACACATTTCAAGTACACAATTTTATACACTTGTCAAAAACTATTTATTTTTAATTATTTATGACATTCAAATGAAAATAAATTTAAATAGGGTAACTGTACCAATTGTCGATGGTTTTAGGCAACATGTGACTTTGACATTTTTTTCTCGGAAGTAAATGCACTTTAAAATTTGATTTTTGTATATTTGGACGAAGAATAATGTTTAATATTCATATTTATTTTTTTAATATTAAACTAAATTTTTAAGCAAAAAATATATTTAAAAGTCAATAGAACAAAAGCACCATTTGTCGATGGTCTTGTGCTAATTTCTCGAGGGTCTGTTCCAATTGTCGAGGGTATGACATTTTTAAACATATAACCCAATATAACCTAACAATTAACCTGTACAGATATTTGAAAATCGAGTAGATATTTATTTTTTCGATAAAAATATTATAGAATATTACCAGAAAACAAAAATATATTTATTTAACTATAATTGAATAATTTATAATATCGATATAAAACCTTTTTTATAGTAGATGATACAGGACAGAAAATTATTTAACTGTTTTTTAAACTTTTATAAATAAGTTAATTAAATTTAATCAATTTTGTTAATCAGACATTAATTGAAAAAATAAATTAAAGTCACATTAAATAGGCGAACGAATAAAATAAACTTTTATTACGAACTGTAAATATAATAATGGTTAATTATAATTTAACTATAGCACAAAATTTTTTACTTTTAAATAATGCATTTTTTTATTAAATTTTTTTCGGTCTTCCTCCTTTCTGTTGATTGTAAATTTTTGGAGCATTTTGTTTTATTTTTCTCTGTACCCGTGTGGAAAAAGCCCCCATCAAGCCCACACGACGTGAGGGCCCCCGGCGGGGGCCGACGAGGGCTGATCCATGTGGGCAAATCCATGAGGGCCACGCCGAGGGCCCGCATGGATTGCCCACATCATTGACTTGCAAAAATTTCTAAGTCCAAACCTCAAATCATTTTTTATTACTTCAAAATTAATGTTTAGAATGATTATACTCTCTAAATCTGAATCAGCGAAATTTCACTGATTCTCAGCGATAAGTATGCCACTATTATAAAACAGCGTATATGCGCTACCCAGTAAAAAAAGAAGTATTGAGTGAAGCGTTTAGGAATTGAGTGAAGCTCTGAGCCAATACGGATTCGAGTAAAAACCGTATTGGGACGTTTGACTCAATCTTTTTTTCATCCGCCGAATACGGTCTTATTTTAGCATTAAAATTAAAATCACATGAGCAGAGTACACATTATAAATTGAAAGCACAATTGTCCTGGAATGTAAAAATGCCGATTTAGATAAGAAACTGTGAATATTTTTTATTTTTTGTTAAAAATTGGTAAAAGCAAAGTTTGACAAGCGCAACTGAATTTACCATGTGAATAAATGAAGTGGTAAGTTTAAATGGACGAAATGGACTAAAAGAAATCTACTTTTACCAACAGAAAGTTCCTAGAGAATTGTGGTAAATTCAACAAAACAATGAAATTTCATTGTTTTCTAGGAACTTTCTGTCGGTAACAGAAGATTTCTTTTAGTCCATTTAAACTTGACACTTCATTTATTCACATGGTAAAATCAGTCGCGCTTGTCAAACTTTGCTTTTACCAATTTTTAACAAAAAATAAAAAATATTCACAGTTTCTTATCTAAATCGGCATTTTTACATTCCAGGACAATTGTGCTTTCAATTTATAATGTGTACTCTGCTCATGTGATTTTAATTTTAATGCTAAAATAAGACCGTATTCGGCGGATGAAAAAAAGATTGAGTCAAACGTCCCAATACGGTTTTTACTCGAATCCGTATTGGCTCAGAGCTTCACTCAATTCCTAAACGCTCCACTTAATACTTCTTTTTTTACTGGGCAGTGTACCTTCTTTCTTTTCTCTCAGTGTAGGGGGGCGTGGGGGAATTGGAGCCCCTTAAGGAAAATTATTTAAAAAACCAACTTATCTTTATAATAATACATTGTTTTCGTTATTTCCTACTCATTTCGTTATTTATATTTAATTATGTTTAATTAAAAACTTAAAAAGAGAAAGTAAATTGGAAAAAAAAATTTTTCAAAAAAAATACATTTTTTGCGATCACCCAATTTGTGGGGTAATGGGAGCTTTCACTTGAAATTTAAAAAATTTCCATATTTTAGGAATATTTTTTGTTTTCTAATAGGAAAAAGTGTTAATACTTACAATGAAGCCAAAACTTTAGACTTAGAATAAATTTTTTCCTAAATTATAATTGAATAAAAAATTTTTGAAAAATAATTAAATTTTTCATTTTTCCCACCAAAAATTATTTTTAAATTAAAAGTTTTTTCATAAGGTGATATCTTTTACAATTTGCAAAGAAATAACAAAAGACGCAACATAGTAACGAAAATTCTTTGGTCTGACACTATTTCTCCCATTACCCCACAGAATTTTTACAGGCCAAAATTTGAATAAAAAAATAAAAACATAAACAAATTTTACTATTATTTCGATTTTTATACAAGTATACATATCTACACATATGCACCTATTATATAATGAAAAAACAGAACTAAATAATACGATTTTAACTACTTATAGTGATGTTTAGAAATATTTGGCATTTTACAACGAAAACTCAAAAAATACATTTTCCCTTGTCTTTACTAAAAATTTGTCAAGAATGTGATCGTTTGTTTTGGAATGATATAAACAAAGGTTGTAGAAGATTTTCTAGCCATTGCAGCGAATTTGAAGGCTTTTAAGTGCGTGAAATTTAAAAGCTCCCATTACCCCACGCTCCCCTAATACTGTCCACGAGATGAGATGATACCATGCAAAGTCTAGATCTCGTCTCGGTTTTTACATGCAAAGTCTCGTCTCGTGGGCATCACTACTAGTTTATAGTTTTTTAAGTTTCTTATGTTCCTAATATTATATCTAATAAAATAAAATCGTTTACAATATATTCTCTGCTTTTTATTTCACTAATAAAGTGGTGCACTACATTGCCCCACAAATTTTAGAATGTCGAAAAACAGAGCCTTCAGTTTTTTAGATATAGAAAAGCTCCATCTACATCTACAAAAAATAATGTACACCATAAATGTAGCTAGAAGCATTGTCTTTCCAACGAGTCCTTATTTATCAAAATTGGTTGAAAATTGCGACCACAGGAATCTTCGAAAGAAAAGTGCACTACATCCCGTGCAGAAAATGCCCCACTTTGCCCTATTTAAAACAGGGTTCTAATCGGGGCCTCGACAGTTTTCCCTATTAAAATTTTTTTTTTTAATAAAGTTTTTAGAATTCCTTTTTGTTGTAGAAGCTATTAACAATGAAAGGCAATCATTATTTTAGTTATTTAATAATTTTTTTATTTTAGGGATTTGACTAGAATTCCTAGCCAGAACCCCAGGTAGGGTGTTCATTAGATTTTAGATAGGGTACTGATCAGGGGCTCGACAGTTTTCCTTGTTTAAATAAAATGTAAAAAAATTAAATCTCTAAAATTACTTTTAATAAAAAATAATGAACAATTAAAGAATACAATTAAAGGGAGTAATTATACTTACTATCGTTTTATTAATTTTTTATTTTGTGGGTTTGACCAGAATTTCTGGCCAAAACCCTAAGTGGGGTGTTCACTAGATATGAAATAGGGCTCCGATCAGGGCCTCGACAGTTTTCCTCGTTTGAATAAAGTGTAAATGAATTAAGTTTTTTTAATTACATAGTTCCCAAAATAAAATTATAAACAATTGAAGAAATTAATTAAACGGAGTAATTATACTACATTTTTAAGAATTTTTTTATCTTATGGGTTTGACCAGAAATTCTGGCCAAAACCCTAAGTGGGGTGTTCACTAGATATGAAATAGGGCTCTGATCAGGGCCTCGACAGTTTTCCTCGTTTTAAAAGCATGTAAATAAATTTAATTTCTTAAAATTAACTTTTTTAAAACAGTTATTTAAGTTAAAAAAGCGTGTTCTTTTAAAACACTTTATACACGGAAAAAAATTAATCTCTAAATTAGTGATTAAATCTGAGATTTAGGCATAAACTATCACTGGAATCGGACGTAAGATGTAAGCAGATCACTAAAACTGAAATTTGGTATTATATCTAATCCGAATATTAGTATTGTGAAGAACACGTATTTCTTATGCCTAAAAACGATATTAGGAATCTCAAATTTTATGACATGGAACATATGTTCTAAACTATTAACTTACTTGAATAAATTCAAATCTAATATATTATTTGAATAAACAATATTAAACATTTTAGTCGTATATTTATATAATTCGTATTTTTGTAATAACTCGATGTAAAAAGAATTTATAATTTATCACAATTTAGAGTGAGAATTATTCACAAAATATTTATATTGTTTTCCCTGTATGAACTATACATTGACAAGTATAAAAAAGTAGTTGGATGTTTTTAAAACACAATACGAATTTTATATTTTTATTTCATTTTTTTGTTTTAACGGCGTTGGAAGGTCTGTAAAATTTGTAGGTTACAATTATCGCCCGACAAAATACGGCACTGACTGATTTAAATGACGTGAAATAGGTAAATAAATATTTTTCAACCACTTTTTCTCTAAACACAGACACTTTTTACAAAATAGGCCAACATACAACGGGTAAGAATCTTCTTAATAACCTAAATTCAAAAGATTGTTTAAATTCATGCAGAAACGCGGTTGTAAAATTGGAAAGTGATGTAAAGCTAAGAATATAACAGCTGGACCATTGTGCTCTCTGCATGCTTCTGCCCTCTTCTGGCGACTGGCAGTAAACCGCTTCTTGTTGTCTGTCATTACATTACTTTCCAATTTTACATTTTACAACCGCGTTTCTGCATGAATTTAAACAATCTTTTGAATTTAGGTTATTAAGGAGATTCTTACCACGTGATGACGCGAAAAACATTCATAAAATACGGAAAATGAAAACGGTTAATTGTATGTAATTCATATAAAAAAAGTTGTGAAATTAACAAATCTCTAAATCAGAGATGTGAATTTATGGCGTTTTCTGGTATAAAGTTTGACAGAATCAAACACAACTTATCACAGTAATTGTGACTATAATGTTTAATTTAGATACACTTATATTTCATTGGACTTGAAATTAATATTATTTCAAGTTTAGAGATTAATTTTTTTCCGTGTAAAATAATTATGGTAATATATTTAAAAAACGAAAATACATATAATTTTTTTTTCTTTAAGTACAATATTATAATAAAGTTTATTTATTAATAATAACAACTAAATTATAAATAACGAATAACAATAGTTATTAAATAATTAATTATTATACATTTATTTAAAAAAATTATGAATTTAAAAAATAATAATTAATAAACAATTATTAATAAATTATACTTAATGAATTTTAATAATTATTAATTTATAGGATGAATTTATCATTTGGTTTGTATATATATTATATTAATAATAATAATTATTTTATATTATATTAGCTTAAAGTGAGAAAATGATTCGGAGAGATTGTTAAATTTAACACCTTCAATATTTAATAACTATTTTTTAAACATAATTAATAAATTTGAATAAAATATTTATTAAATAAATATTAATTATTACTTATACATTTGAAAACAAAAATTTTAACCTTTATTAATATTATAAAATTAAGGAGGCAGAAAGGAGCGACAACCTCCAAAAGAAAAATGAATTAATCATAAAACCAAAAATTATATTTTTCAAAATTTTTTAAGTTTTTCTATTTTTGAAATTATATTATTTTTATCATTTTCACTTTTAAATTAGTCAAAATGACTATAATACCTCATTATGTTATGTATAAATATATGTTGTATATATAATAATGAATATGTTAATTATGTTTCTAATATAATAATATTTTTAATTACAGTAATTTTATTGTAATTTCTTTTGAATAAAATTAACCTCACAAAATAGGGCAATTTTAAGAAAAACTGACGAGGCCCTGACCAGTTTTTCCCTAAAGCTGAGTCCAGAATGAGAGAGTCTGTGCACCGATGTTCATAGCTATAGGTATACTACAGCATGCTTTAGTATATCTATAGATATGAACATCGGTGCACACCCTCTCTCATTCTGGACTCAGCTTAAGTAGGGCATTGGTTGGGAACAGCGTCACACACTAGTCGGGCACTGGTCAGTTTCTCTACCCAGAGCCACACCAGAGATCGGGAAAACTGTCCAGTACCCTATCAGGCCCACATTTTAATTTCTGCACGGGATTACCTCCTTCTACTCTAAATATAAAAAAATTTTATTTGTTAAAACTAAATTAATTAACATGAAAAAATCTAAAAAATACACCGAAAAAAAAGTTCTCAATTTTAGACGATTCCTCTTCTTTTGCAGCATTTTTTCCTCTTATATGTGGGAACTAAAGTTTTCCTTTCTAATTGAGAGGATTTTCCTTTTTTACATTTTCTATTAAATGTCACTTTTCAAACAGTTTGAAGCTGCATTCAGAAAAATAAACAAGTTGTTCATTTCATGACCATTTAGCTTCCTCAATAATATATAAATAGAAATTCGTGACGTAATTCACGTACAAAATTTAAGCAAACTCCATCTAAACATATGTATAAAATTAAATTTATCCCATAGAATCGGTTTTTTGTGAAAAAGAAAAATATTTATTAATAAATTAGTTCCTCTACTTATTATTGTTTACAATATTAGTTATACAATACTTTAATTTCTTTTAGTTCTTTTTTTTATCAAATGATTTTAATTTATTCTTTTAATTGTTTATTTTAATTCTACCAATTACCGATAAATGTTGCAAGTATTGTTTTAATATTTGTGTACGGAACCCGCCATTGCAGTGCGAGTTCAACTCGCACTTGTCCAATTTTTTTTTAATTTTATTTTTAAATTTTTGAAACAAATTTTTAAAAAATCTAAAAAAAAAATTAAAAAAATTTTTTTTTTTAGATTTTTTAATATATTTTTGTGATTAGACTGTAAAAATATAGGGGAGAGTGGGGCAAACCGGCCATAGTAACGGTGTTTTTACTCTTGTGACTAAACGAATCAACCGATTTCATTTTTCGAGGTCTTGTTTGAAAGATCATTTAGTTGCGCAACTTTTTCCCAGAGACACCTATACTTTATCTTTTATTGTTTAGTTGCTGTGTTAACTTTAAAAAAATTTGCAAACGGGCCGGTTTGCCCCACCCCCTGGGGTAAACCGGCCCCCCATGGTCAAACCGGATCGTTTGGTTTTTTATTTATAATATTGCATTTAGGGGAGAGGGCCCTAAGGTGGTCACCCATCTTTTGAACGACTGTAGATTTCAAATGGAATTATATATAAAGGCCAATAATACGGCGTTTGAAACTCTATCTTATTACCTAACTTTCTATCATAAAGTTTTTTTCATTTCATTAATAAAAAAAAAATTATGGCACTTTTTAAAAAAAGTATATTAAGTATTATCACCGGAAAATCTCCTTCGTCCGTATAAAAACAAAACCAAATAGTAGTACCGGGCCGGTAAAAATATTATCACCGGCAAATCTCCGTCAGCAGTATAAAACAAGGCGAAATGACAGTACCGGGCCGGTGATACGCCGGTACAAATATTATCACCGGCAAATCTCCTTCGGTGGTATAAACCAGAGCGAAATGACAGTACTGGGCCGGTAAAAATATTAACACCGGCAAATCTCCTTCGGCGGTATAAACCAGAGCGAAATGACAGTACCAGGCCGGTGCTACGCCGGTACTGGGCCGGTAAAAATATTAACACCGGCAAATCTCCTTCGGCAATATAAACCAGAGCGAAATGACAGTACCGGGCCGGTGATACGCCGGTACAAATATTATCACCGGCAAATCTCCTTCGGTGGTATAAACCAGAGCGAAATGACAGTACCGGGCCGGTGCTACGCCGGTGCTGGGCCGGTAAAAATATTAACACCGGCAAATCTCCTTCGGCGGTATAAAAACAGAAGTAAATTATAGTACCGGGCCGGTGATACGCCGGTGCTGGGCCGGTACAAATATTATCACCGGCAAATCTCCGTCGGCGGTATAAAAACAGAAGTAAATTATAGTACCGGGCCGGTGATACGCCGGTGCTGGGCCGGTACAAATATTATCACCGGCAAATCTCCTTCGGTGGTGTAAACCAGAGCGAAATGACAGTACCGGGCCGGTGATACGCCGGTGCTGGGCCGGTACAAACATTATCACCGGCAAATCTCCTTCGGCGGTATAAACCAGAGCGATATGACAGTACCGGGCCGGTGCTGGGCCGGTAAAAATATTATCACCGGCAAATCTCTTTCGGCGGTATAAAAACAGAAGTAAATTATAGTACCGGGCCGGTGCTGGGACAGATATTTTTAATCAACCGGCCCGGTAAACACTACCAGTACCGGTAGAAATCCACATTTACCACCGGGCCGGTACTGGGCTAGTATTTATTTCATATCCGGCCCGGTACCTTTTTGCCGGTACCGGCATATGTCCGACTTTACAACCGGTTCGGTACCATGCCGGTCGTTAGTGCTGGCACACCTCCAACTTTTCTGCCTGGGGTAAAAGCGTGCGATTTATAATTATGCGTATATTTAGTTGTATGGTTAGGTAGGTGTTCAATCCCGTATGATTGTAAGATTTTCCGATGCATTTAGTTGTTAATTGTAAGTATGAAGATGTGGGAAGAATAAAACTTGTGAATTAAGGAATATGAATATATAAAGAGTGCATTTAACACATTTTTCTTTTTTTTTAATGATTGGTTATTGTTTTTTTTATATAAAATTGACGAAGTGAATACAAGGAAACACTCGTTTCGCGTCGCGTCGGCCATTTATTTTGACAGGTTCCGCGCCTGCATTCCCTTATTGTGAAAATTTCGAAGTAGGGGACTGATAGTCCGGGAGCTAGCGACCAAAACAACTATCTCATTTCATACCGGCTGAAAATTTGAGAATAGATTATGTAAATAACAGAAACCCACGTCTGGCAGGCCGGCGCTAGTGCAGGGGGCGGCGGCGGGGGGCGAATAGGTGAAAAATAATGTAAAATTATCTCATTTCATACCGATTAAAATCTTCATAACTCGAAAGTGTACACCTACACGAATGTAAAAATGTGCGTCTGGCAGTTCTGGGGTGGAGCAAAGTACGTCTGGCAGCCCTTCGAAGATGCGGCAAATCGGTCAAGCGGTGAAAAAAAAAGTAAATTTTCTCATTTCATACCGATTAAAACCTTCATAACTCGAAAGTGTACACCTACACGAGTGTAAAAATGTGCGTCTGGCAGTTCTGGGGTGGGGCAACGTACGTCTGGCGGCCTTTTGAAGATGTTGATTTTTACATTTGTTTAAATGTAAACTTTCGATATATGATGGTTTTAATCGGTATGAAATGAGATTAAATTTTATGATTTTTTATGTGATTAACCCTTGCCAGACGTACTTTGCCCCACCCCAGAACTGCCAGACGCACATTTTTACACTCGTGTGTATTTTAACTTTCGAGTTATGAAGGTTTTAAGCGGTATGAAATGAGAAAATTTTACATTATTTTTCACCTATATGCCCCCTCCGCCCCCTGCCCCAGCGCCGGCCTGTCAGACGTGGGTTTCTGTTAATTACATGTCTTCAGTAATCTATACTCAAATTTTCAGCCGGGATGAAATGAGATAGTTGTTTTGGTCGCTAGCTCCCGGACTATGAGTCCAGTTTCTCTACTATGCACACTGCAGCGCGCCTTATAATCTTCGCCTGTGTTTCAATGCTCTTTACAGTGACATTTGGAACTAAGGCTCTCTATACACTATACGCAACACCCTAAGATGCTTGATGGAAATGAATTAATGTACTTTTACTGGACTGAGTCCAGTTTTTTCAATATTGACTCCCAGTTTTTCAAACTCTATTTTTCTCAGTGTTGAATATTTTTTGAAAAATTTACTTTTATTTTTTACAATTGGTTATAAATACTTTAGGAGGTGTTTTCTAAAGTCATAAGGAGTTAAAAAATACAATAAAAAAAATTAAATTTTTTTAAATTCTAAAGTGTAGTAGTACCTTAAAACTTAATTGTATTTTATTTTAAATTAGTAGATCAAAGACCACAATATTTTTACAATTAATTATTTCATTTATTAAAAAGTTGAGATGACGCAAAAAGTTTTAAAATCCCAACAAAAACATCTTTGATGCAAAAATTTCCGCCAAGTAAAAGATTTTGTGACTGTCCAAACAATGAGTAAAATAAAAGTTTACCAAGTAAAATTTATAATTAAAATTTTAATAATGATTGATTTTAAATATTTTTTTCTCCTACACAACTCGAAGTACATATTGCAGTTGAAAAAAACAACCCGGGCTTAGCTGTTGTTCTTCATTGCATTTTGAATTATATAACAAATAAACTGTAACTTCATAATTAACATTCACAAAAAACAAAATCTAATTACTCGTCATAATACAAAATTTCTATTTCAGCAATTTAAAAATCTTGGCGTCAATACTTTCATTAATTACAAGTTAGAAGCATTATTGACGCCAAGATTTTTAAATTGCTGAAATAGAAATTTTTTATTATGACGAGTAATTAGATTTCGTTTTTTGTGAATGTTAATTATAAAGTTAAAGTTTATTTGTTACAATTCAAAATGCAATTTTTTTAACTGCAATATGTACTTCGAGTTGTGTACCCAATGGGAAATTTACAACTGGCGTAGTACTGCGCCAGCACTGGCAGCACTGGCGGCAAGGCTGAGAGCCAGCACTGGCATGGCGCTGGGATGATAACGCCGTCTGGCGCTGCCGAAGTACTGTCTGTCAGTGCTGCCAGACAGCGCTGGCGCAGCACTGGAGCAGTGTTGGCTGAGAATATTGCCGCAATAAATGCCGTATTGTTATTAATTAGTCGTAAATTCATAATTATAAATAATTTAACAACAAAATGGTAAATAATATTAATAAATAGTTATTATTCATAAAATATTTCTCTTCTCAAAGAAATTGTATTAAAGATGGAGACTAACAATGGATATAGTAAATGAAGTAGAAAAAAATTGTTTATAACATTTAAAAATTAAATAATAAACAATTACAGTAAGTGTGCATTAGATTTTCATATTTTAGTACCTAACGATTAGAATCTTGAAATATCGCGAACCTATGAAAATAAACCAAATTGCTCACGAGGGGAATCGAACCTACGGACTAACAGACTAACGCTCTAACCACTATGCTAACGACACATGTGTACAGTAAATTATTAATATCTCAGTATCATTCAGACATACAATTATTGAGTCAAAGATGAGAAAAAGATAGGGATACGTTAGAAATAATAAATTGAAATAAAATAAATTAAACTAAATTTTTAATAATTAAATTAAATTACTTTATTTATTGCATTTAACATTTTACGTAATTCTTAAATTACGTGGTAATTTTTTAATAATTTTTTATTCATAGTAAGAAGTATAATAGTATTTTAATAGGAACCAAATTATTATTGAGATTAAAGTTTAAATTTTGTTTATAATTTTAATTTGTTTAAATAATTTATTATTTACGAAATTAGACAATTGTGTTAAATTGTTATTATTAAATTTAATAAGAATAAAAAATGAACAACTGAAAAGTAAAATATTAATTTTTTTCAATAAATTTATATTTATAAACATTTATAAACTTTTTTTATAATTTTTTTCAAGTTTATGTCAAAAAAGCAGTGTTGGCAAAGAGCGTTGTGAACAATTTTTCTATACTCAGCCAGCACTTGCCGCCGTGGCTTGTCCAAGCTTTGGCGAAACAAAAATTCTGTACTGCGCCAGCACTAATTGTCGAGGCTCGGCTAGACTACGCCAAACAATCGTCTGAGTACTAAGCCAGTGGTGAACATCGGCACTACACTGGCATTTCCCATTGGGTAGGAGAGAAAATATTTAAAATCAATCATTATTAAAATTTTAATTATAAATTTTACTGGGTAAACTTTTATTTCACTCATTGTTTGGACAGTCACAAAATCTTTTACTTGGCGGAAATTTTTGCATCAAAGATGTTTTTGTTAAGTTAAATTTATCCCGTAGAATCGGTAACATAGATTCGGTGAAATTTACACTTTCATATGCCAATTACTTCTTTTTTTATGATAGAATAATCATTTCAAAATATTAATATTAAATAAATTATGAAAAAAATTCAAAATTTGAATTTTTTGTAAAAAAGAAAAATATGTATTAATTTTATAAATTAATTAATTGATTAATTTTAATTTTTTTTTATAACCGGGCCAGTACCGCCCCGGTGGATTATTCGGTACCGGCCCGGTACGTATGCCGGATACCTGCCGTAGTTATCATCCGGCAATTTGCCGGTACCGAGCCGGTAAAAATTACGGTCTTATACCGGTACCGCCCCGACACTTATAATCCGCCGTTTGTACCGGGCCGGTACCATCCCGGTCGTCAATTTCTACCTGGGACATTAAGCCTCTCGGCTACGCAATCGATGGGGGAAATTTCCTATTTAAGAAACATCCCTTACCAATGAAATAAATTAGAATATGCGTGGATTTTACTTTGTAATTAATGTAAGTATGGGTGTCAACAATATTCATAATATTGAATACATAATATTGTCAACTAGTTTCAATTTGATACGGTTATTAGAATTTAATAATAAATAAATAAAAAACATTAATTTTTTCCTAACCTTTTTCAAGTTTGACACTCCTCATGGCAAATTTGATTATTCTTTTTTTTCGTGTACAAAATAGTGAATTGACCTTGAATGAAATGTATAATTAATTATTCTCACAGCAATATTTAATAATAATGAACTTAACTGCACTGCATAATAGTTGAGAGTAGTAAGAGTAAGTGAAACGGTAAGATAAGTGAACGACCATGAGAGAGAGAGAGAGAGAGAGAGAGAGAGAGTAGAGTGGTTTTCGAGTAGGTATCTACTTTATGTGCACGGCGTTCATTTTTCGAAAGAACTAGGCTGAGTACTATTTGTTCAATATTCGCTTCTATTATTGACTTGTGTTTTGTACACTGTTGCGTTCTTTTAATAATTACATGAGAAAGTAATTTCTCATTCCAATTTTTTATACTCTTATTCCCTCTTAGACTATATAAACAGTCTTGTTTAAGCTGATGAATGGGATAACTTGTGTTGAGTCCCAAACTGTTCAGCTATAAAACTTCTAATATTATAGTGTGTACCTGTCACATATTATTCTATAAAGGAGTACTACACTGACTGCATAAATCATTTTTCCATTTTTCTCCGTGAATTAATGTAAAAAAGTCATTGACAAATTAAGTAAGTCTTTAAGGGGATGGTGGGGTCCAGCTTTTTGTTACGACCACTACAAACATTGGTGCTAATGTATGAAACAGTGTCTGAAATAAAAAAAATGGTGGGGTTTCAATTTACAAAAGAATTTTAGGTAATTTATGGATGGCCTCTAACGATACATATAAGTTTAAACGCGTTTTTCTCAAAATAACGTTTTCTCAAATTGCGGACAGTTTATCTCTGAATCTACTGGACCGATTTTAACAAATAATGATAACTCGTTTTGTTTGTTATCATGTCCTGTGTGACAATTTACCAGAAAATGGTCAAAAAATTAAAAAAAACATTTTTGTAGACTAGAAAAATACTGAAAAACATAGTGTATTTTTAAAAAAACTATTGAAACATCTGCTATTTTTTTATTTTAGTCGATTTTTCATTATTGGTGGTAGATTTCTATGCAATAAAAATTAAAAACAAACCATTATTTTTATTCTCCAAATATGTACTAATATAGGCAAAAAAGTTTTTTAAATATTTATAATAAAAGACCTAAGAAATTTTTTTTTAAATTTGGTCTTTTAAGAGCCTTCTAAAGTGTATAGTGTACCTTAAATAAGAATTTATTTAAGATATGATTCTTTACAGAAATTTTTACATAATAAAAAAATGAAAAAAGAATAGAGGAAAAAATTTATGTTTTGATTAAACTAAAAAAATTTTTTTAAACATAAATTAAAAATTAAAAAATAATGTATTAAGGTTTTTAAAATAAATTTCAAGCTTTCAATCCATAATAATATTTCAAAATATTTTACAAATCTGTTAAGTAGTTAAATCTCTACGTTTGTATAAATGTCAAAAAATCAAATTTTTTTAAGAAAAATTAAAATCTTTCAAAAAATACTTAATGTATTGAAATTTCATGCAATAAAAATTTCCTGCAATATATATCGAGATTTCAACCCAATCAATAACATTCTAGAATATTTTACATACCTATACGTTTAGAAGTTTCTTCTCTGCGTTTGTCTAAATGTCCAAAAATTCAATTTTTTTGAGAAAAATCAAAATTTTTCAAAAAATTCCAAGTATATTAAAATTTCCTGAAATGTATATCGAGATTTTAACCTAATTAATAATATTCTAGAATATTTCAGAAATCCATTTTCTATTTTTTCGGTTTTCCTAGCCTAAATTCTATAAAACTATATAAAATATTGAATTAACTTAACAGAATTCTTTATTTTTTGATTCTTTATCCAACGAAAAAAGAAGGAGCCAAATCGGTTAAGATTTACTCGAGTTATTCAATTTTATTGAAAAACCGCCGATATTTCGAGAATATATCTTGATTTTATACATATGTTTAGATGGACTTTGCTAAAATTTTGTACGTAAATTACGTCACGAATTTCTATTTATATATTGAGGAAGCTAAATGGCCATGAAATGAACAACTTATTTTATAAATTTTGATAAAATATATATTTTCCCAGGCGCGAAAGACCAATGCTGACGATAAATTAAAGTTTGATTGAGTCTTGAACGCTCAGTGTGGGTAACCCACAGTAGAAGCAGTCTTTACATCACTGTCACTCAATATTAGTTCAATATTGGTTCAACATTGGGCCCAATGCTCGTCCCATGCTCGATTCAAGACTCGGTCAATCTTTATGAGTGCACTGAGAAAAATGGAGTTTGAAAAACTGGGAGTCAATACTGAAAAAACAGGACTCAGTCCAGTAAAAGTACATTAATTCATTTCCATCAAGCATCTTAGGGTGTTGCGTATAGTGTATAGAGGGCCTTAGTTCCAAATTTCACTGTAAACAGCATTAAAACACAGGCGAAGATTATAAGGCGCGCTGCAGTGTGCATACACGGAAAGAAGGTTTCACCCTTAACGACAGTGCCTCGTTTGACAGGTTAGAACAGCCCAGGCAGAAAAGTTGGAGGTGTGCCAGCACTAACGACCGGTATGGTACCGAACCGGTTGTAAAGTCGGACATATGCCGGTACCGGCAAAAAGGTACCGGGCCGGATATGAAATAAATACTGGCCCAGTACCGGCCCGGTGGTAAATGTGGATTTCTATCGGTACTGGTAGTGTTTACCGGGCCGGTTGATTAAAAATATCTGGCCCAGCACCGGCCCGGTACTATAATTTACTTCTGTTTTTATACCGCCGAAGGAGATTTGCCGGTGATAATATTTGTACCGGCCCAGCACCGGCGTAGCACCGGCCCGGTACTGTCATTTCGCTCTGGTTTATACCACCGAAGGAGATTTGCCGGTGATAATATTTTTACCGGCCCAGCACCGGCCCGGTACTACTATTTGGTTTTGTTTTTATACGGACGAAGGAGATTTTCCGGTGATAATATTTGTGCCGCCCCAGCACCGGCCCAGCACAAAAATTTACTTAATGCTTTCTACTGGCACAGAAGTTTTGCCGACAAAAATATTAGTACTAACCCAGTGTCCTCCCGGTTGTTTGCCAATGTTAAACTATCAGAAAAAGAATTAAAGAAAAGAAAAAAAATTTGAAAATTAATTTATTAATTAATTTATTAATTTAATTATTAATAATAAATTAATTAGTTAGTTGTGCCGGCAATTATATTAATACCGAGTAGGTTGCTTATTGGTGCCGGCCCGGTATTTAACCGGTGAATAGGGCGGTTTTTATTATTTATAATTACTATTTTTATTTATTTATTTTTAATAATTTAAATTGAATTAAAATAAATTAGAAATACAAATACTGGCCCGGTACCGCACCGTTTGAATATTAGTGCCGGCCCGGTACTGCTGCCGGGCGGAATGTCGGTTGGACTTTATAAGCTCACTTTGCATTTGCTTGCCATATGCAGGTTTAGGTTAGCGGATGTGGTGTCGACTTTGCAGCCTCAGGGTCCGGAGTTCAATTCCTCAAGTCTTCTGATTTTTCTATAATTGTTTATGTTTCTCTATTTCAGCATTTAATATATTTACTGTTTCCAATTTAAAATTAATAATAACATTGATAATAATAATGATAATTAAACAATTAATCAGACTGAAATATAATTTTTTTAACCGGCCCGGTACCACACCGGTTGTTTTTTAGTGCCGGCCCGGTACGGTTGCCGGATACCTACCGAAGTTATCATCCGGCAATTTACCGGTACTGCGCCGGTGGAATAAACAGACTTATGCCGGTACTGGACCAGTACCTAGCCGGTTGTGCAGCCGGTAATAAACCGGCACCAAATACCTTCCAACAATAACCGGGCCAGTACCGCCCCGGTGGATTATTCGGTACCGGCCCGGTACGTATGCCGGATACCTGCCGTAGTTATCATCCGGCAATTTGCCGGTACCGAGCCAGTAAAAATTACGGTCTTATGCCGGTACCGCCCCGGCACTTATAATCCGCTGTTTGTACCGGGCCGGTACCATCCCGGTCGTCAATTTCTACCTGGGAGTCTGACAAGCACGGCGAAATCCTAACCATACAACTAAATATACGCATAATTATAAATCGCACGCTTTTACATTAAGCCTCTCGGCTACGCAATCGATGGGGGAAATTTCCTATTTAAGAAACATCCTTTACTAATGAAATAAATTAGATCATGCGTGGATTTTACTTTGTAATTAATGTAAGTATGGATGTCAACAGTATTCATAATATTGAATAAATAATATTGTCAACTAGTTTCAATTTGATACGGTTATTAGAATTTAATAATAAATGAATAAAAAACATTAATTTTTTCTGAACCCGGTAAGAAGCGAGGAATTGAAAATAATTCAGAAGTTCATTTCTTTTGAATGGGCGAATTTCCAAAATAATCCAATTCCTCGTTGGAGCAAGGAAAAGTAGCAAAATCTATTATTCTTAATTGACTTCACCAAAATATGAAACGCGCATTCAAAAGAGTGAGAGAGTACAACAAATCAGTAGAAATTTCTATTCCACTGAAATGCTTTACTATCACTCAATATTTCACTTGAAAAAAGGTTAGGTTTTGAAAACTTGACGTTCAACATTGAACACTTGAAAATTTCTTTCATTTATTTCAATAAGAGAATTTTTTATTTTATCGTAAGCACTGTGCGTTTGTAACCGTATTTTCACTAGTTTTAATATTTCATTTTAATAATTTAGCACTGGAATCACAATGAAATTCCCACGACGCGAAAACTAGCTGTCACTGCGTTTTATTTTAAGACAATAACTAGAGGAGCTCCTACAAATAATTGGAAAGATTAGGCTTTTTCAAATTGTTTGTCAAAAGTTCTATTCCTTTTAATGCGTTTCTTCAACAAAGACTGAGCGTCAGGTTTACATCGATGTTACTATTCCGGACTCAAGCAGCCTTGCTTTCGCTGTCCCACCAATCTTCAACCAATACTGACCAAGCCTCAATCAAGCTTCGTAAAGCCTGAACTCACTGTCAGCTCGCGCCTGGGATTGTATACATCAATCGATTTGTTTTCTTTTCAGGAATGTAATTTTGAGAATAATTAATGAAAATATTAACAAATAAAAAAATTATTTTAAAAAATACAAAAAAATTTTTTTTTGAATTTTAAAAAAATTGTATAAAAAAAATGTTTGGTAAAGATAAATTCAATCAATAGGAAGGTATCAAACATAAAAAAGGCTTATGTCATATTTAAAGTAGCGACGATTCGATGGTGTGGTTTACCATCCTCTTCAGGCTAATTTATATAATAAAACACCAAAATTAATAAATTACAAAATAATAAATAACACAATTACATAAAAAATATTATAGTACCTGAATATTACAATTTAGAATACATTGCAACTAGTCAAGATTAACCTTTAAAGAGCTATGCCGGTCTGACAGACCGCTATAAAAATTTTCTTTGATTGTAACTTTTTTTCAAAGTATAATAAGAACTTGAACTTTTTAGTAGCTTCATATTTTATGAAAATCTGTTAAGAGACAATTTTTTCAAAAATTTTTATTCGTTAAATTTTGTAATATAAATAAATATTTGAAGAATAGCGGTCTGTGAGACCGGGGTTAGCTTTAAGTGAAAGTATATTCCAGTCTATTCCCATGAGTATCGTCTGCGCAGCTTGACGCGCAGCTAGTTCTACTGACAGTTCTCATAGACTGCATTTATAAAATAAATAAATGCATAATACAGAAATGACTTTTTTTGTTAAAAAGTAAAAAATATTTATAATAGTTGTCTTTTAAAAATTATAAATGACTAAAAAACTGTCAAAAGGGAATAGCGGTCTGACAGACCGGGGTTAGCACTGAGCGTGATTTTTCAACACTTAGCACTTTAAAGGTTAAAAATTAATATAAACATAAAATTGAATAAATAATTAAAACGTAAACGTAAAACGGACAAGCACACGACGAATGCTGTCATTTCAATACAACGATCAAGTCAAACTGAAATTAAATATTAGAAAAAGTCATCTCTGGTAAAATATGGAGTCAATGAACTCAAAGGTAAACACGTGGCATCCCAATGGGAAAAAAAACCATTGGCGCATTAATGGCCCAATAATAGGAGCCACCATTCCATTATTGTTCCATTATTGGCACCCAATAATGGACCACTAATGGTAAAATCGTGGGATGTCCACGCCGATGCCAATAATTGGCAAACCATTATTGGCACATTATTGGCTGCCATTAAAAAACCAATAATAAAAAATTTTTTTATTAAATTTTATTAAATAATAAATTTATTTATTTAATAATTATTTTATCTATTATTATAATTATTATTATTTATTATTATTAAAAATATTAATTTTTTTTCTTCTTTAGTTTTAGTAACCTTGTTACCCGTCTTAGAACAGGTCACATTGTTTGTTCCGATCATTTTGACCGATTGGGGTGGAGAATTGAACTTGAATGCCCATGTGGAGCAGAAAATATGAGTTTAAAACACCTCTTCAATGAATGTCCTGTTTTGTCTCCAAGTAGACTGGAGTTTTTTGGATTCTTGCATCATAGATTGGGAATTGAGAATCCGGAGCGGTTTAATCCGTTTGATGTTGTGATGAGACCTACGAGAGAGATGGTTGAGGCTTTTGGGCGATTTATTGGCGGAGGCACCTCCCGCATAATAATTTAATTTAAATTAACTTTGATTGTGTGCTCTACACGGAGAAACTTTGTATACTAGTTTCTGTTAAACTCACCATGTGTTCTTAGTAAATTGACTACTAAAGTGGGGAAAAACTGCAACGGTATCAATATTTCGTAGTCTGACTATTAAACACAGAAAAAGAGTTTGAAAATTTAGTAGTCAGTTGATCAACATTTAAAATTCACGATTTCGCTAAAAAAACAATGTCGAATGTCAGTGACAGGTATACAGAATGTCGCCACTCATACTAATGAGTAAGGAAGAAATCTATTTTACCTAATGTCGTTTGATAACTTAATTTTAACGCAACCTAATCTAATTCCCTAACATACAGATAAAGTAACGCACACTGTAATCGACGGAACGCATGGGGCGAAATTTCTGAAGTGGACCACCTTTAAGGGGATGTCAAAGTCGATGCGATTTTCCCATTGAAGCTCAATGCAAAAATCCAATCGACTTTGACATCCCCTTAAAAAAAAAAGTTGTGGGATTGATTTGGTATTTTGGTAATTTTTTCTCCTATATAAGAGTAATAAATTCCCAAAATATTAAAATATTTGAAAAAAAATTGTAGAAAGTAGGGGGGGGTAAAACTTTCACATTTTAGAGAACATTGACATTTTGAAATCCCTATAAGTTGGATAAAACTTTATGGATTTTAATTTGTGAATAACGGATTTTAAAGCATTTTTCATGTACTTTTTGATGCTTCCAATAAAATTTTCAAAAAAAAATTTTTAACTTCTTTTTTTTCAAAAATAATTTTTATTTTTGATTTTTGACTGCTTTGGCTATTTTTTTTTTTTTTTTAATAATTTCTTTGGAAAGCTGAGGTTTTTTCCAATGAGCCATGTAATTTTCAGAGTGGGACAGAAAATAGTTTAAAAGAAATTTAATAACAATGTAGACGTTGCGCGCGCGGCACGCGCTTTTGGTGCACCCGTCAGACCTGCGGGTTCTGACTGCACCTAAGTAATTCAGTAAGAGCTCTCTGCATTCTTCAGGGTTGAGACTGTCATTATACAATAATGCCTGCATTACTGTTACTGAAAAAAATTTAGAATAACCTGTTTTGAAAATTGATTAAAATTAAAAATTATTACACTATTACTAGCCGAAAAATACTTTTTTATTTAATTGTCACGAGGAAAGATTCAATAATAAATTTTTTAATAGAAATAAATAAATATAAAGAAATATTTGTGGTGAATTTAAGTAATATTCCATACTAAAAATTTTCATGTGAGTACAAAAAAATAATAAATAATTTTGAAAGTTTTATGCTTTTGGTTTTTTCTTCCAAAAAGAATAAGAAAATTTTCTACAAAAATTGTGATTATAAAATAGGAATTATGCAAATATTTTTCTTTAACAATTTTTAACAAAACTTTTTTTTATTCAAAAGAAATTAGTAAAATGAAAATTAGAAATTTAACTTAACATTTTTTTTATTTACATAATTATTAATTTTAATAATCGTGGTATGCTCTTTTTCTGTCTACATCTGAAGTTGTGGTTTGTGAATATTTTTGTTGGTCGTTAAGCTTTTATAGATTGTATTATAATTATTTTATAATAAATTAAAAAAAATTTTTTAATCACTTGAAAAAAATATTTATTGAATTTATTTATTAATTATTATTTTACTAAAAACAAAATATTATTAATTTTTTTCTTTTCAAAGAACAAATTAAAATTTTGTAATAAAAATTGTAATTGATATATAGATGAGTTAATACAAATTTATTTCATTTCTTTTGAATAAAAAAAAGTTTTGTTAAAAATTGCTAAAGAAAAATATTTGCATAATTCCTATTTTATAATCACAATTTTTGTAGAAAATTTTTTTATTCTTTTTGTAAGAAAAAACCGAAAGCATAAAACTTTCAAAATTATTTATTATTTTTTTGTACTCACATGAACATTTTTAGTATGGAATATTACTTAAATTCACCATAAATATTTCTTTATATTTATTTATTTCTATTAGAAATTTATTATTGAATCTTTCCTCGTGACAATTAAATAAAAAAGTATTTTTCGGCTAGTAATAGTGTAATAATTTTTAATTTTAATCAATTTTCAAAACAGGTTATTCTAAATTTTTTTCAGTAACTGTAATGCAGGCATTATTGTATAATAACAGTCTCAACCCTGAAGAATGCAGAGAGCTCTTACTGAATTACTTAGGTGCAGTCAGAACCCGTAGGTCTGAAGAGTGCACCAAAAGCGCGTGCCGCGCGCGCGCAACGTCTACATTGATATTAAATTTCTTTTAAACTATTTTCTGTCCCACTCTAAAAATTACATGGCTCATTGGAAAAAACCTCAGCTTTCCGATGAAATTATTTAAAAAAAAAAAAAAATACCCGAAGCAGTCAAAAATCAAAAATAAAAATTATTTTTTAAAAAAAAGAAGTTAAAAATTTTTTTTTGAAAATTTTATTGAAAGCATCAGAAAGTACATGAAAAATGCTTTAAAATTCGTTATTCACAAATTAAAATCCATAAAGTTTTATCCAACTTATAGGGATTTCAAAATGTCAATGTTCTCTAAAATGTAAAAGTTTTACCCCCCCTACTTTCTACAATTTTTTTTCAAATATTTTAATATTTTGGGAATTTGTTACTCTTATATAGGAGAACAAATTACCAAAATACCAAATCAATCCCACAACTTTTTTTTTTAAAGGTGGTCCACTTCAGAAATTTCGCCCCGCATATACAATTCATATAGAGAAAATAAGTCAGTGTTCTTATATGTGGACGTCCGCATGAAAAGGGACCACTTTGTCGGTTCTAGATTCCGAGATATTCGCAATTTACTAATTTTGAAGAAAAATATCGAAATTGTTTTTATCTTTTTTTCTTAATCTACAGGGTCTACCACGTCGATCCATGCAGTTTTTATTAATTTATTGACACTCTAAGTATTTTATTTCGTTGTTAGAAAAAAAAATGAAAAGGGACCACTTTGTCGGAAATCTGTTATTTTTTCATTGTTTCAAAACGAAGGGAGGGAAAAATTCGAAACCTATTGATTTTCAATCTTAAGGGTGTACTAGACTTAAAACAACTCTTATCTGAATAACCTCCCAGAAGAGCCGGAGGAATTCGCGTTCCAATTTTTAATTTCGTGTTTTTGGAAAAGGAATTTTTAATTTTTTCTAAGATTTTTTATAATAAAGTCGCTTAAAAAATTTTTTTAGGCTACTTTTCTTTTCTTTGCTTGAAATAACTTTAAAAAATAACACCGAACCTTTAAATTCGTTAAATATATATGGAAAGTGGAATATTCCACTTTGTTAATTAATAACCGTATTTTTAGAAAAGGGACCATTTTGTCGGAGATCCATTATTTTGTCATTGTTAAAAAATGAGGGGGGGGGATTTGAAACCTATTGATTTTCAATCTTAAGGGTGTACTAGACTTAAAACAACTATTATCTGAATAACTTCCCAGAAGAACCACAGATATTCATATTACAATCTTTGATTTCGTTTTTCTCGAAATGACGTATTTGATACTCCAAACTTTAAAATTCTGTAACTCGTCAAATTTTTTACCAAAAAGGTAAGACCACTCAAAATTTTCCAAATTTTGTCAGGAATTCGCCCATATAGATAAGTCTAATAGTGCCAAAGTGGTCCCTTTTCATGCGGACGTCCACATATACTAATCCAACAATTGTATTTCCACTTGGGAGAAAATTTGTATGCATATGTTGAATGCCGTTTTAAACAATATTTGTTTGTTATACAAAATTGATAAAATCAATTAATTACTTAAAATTAATAAGGTCTATTTTTAAAATGAACAGAATTAATTTTCATCAAACAGGATTCTTGTAATAAATTATAAAAATGTTTGACATATAGAAAAATAAAATATAATGTCATTATTATTTCGTAAAATTGTTTATTTAATTAATTAATTTAATTAAATAATTTAACTATTATTTTTTTAATATTAAAATAAATTTTACAATAATAGAAATCATTTAAAATTTTTTCAATTAATTAAAAATAATCATATAAATATTTATTAAGAAATTTAGAAAAATCTTCTTAAATCTAATTCAAATATTTAAAAAATTTTAATTTAATTTCAAATTTTAATTAAAAAAACAATTACACTGAGAAAAATATTAAAGGTCAATTCTGTGACAATGAAATATATAAACATTTTGTTCAAGTTTAAAAGACTTGTTCAAACATAACCTAACATTTACTGATAAAAGAGAACCAGGTGGAATGACGGCGGCCATTTAACTCGAACACGAGATTAAGTGGTTATGTGTGACTACACGAACAGCGGTATTCGTTTGTATGCGTGCAGTTCTGATAGTTTGACTACTAAATTGTAAACGCAGCGCGAAGAAAATATCAATCTTACGAATATAGAAAATAAAATTTCGACATTCACTTTTTCAACAACTTTTTTTTCTCGTACATCATAAACGAGTTTCTCTTAACTTGACTACTAAATATTGAAAAAAGAGAACATGTATTATTATCGAAACTTCTATTAAATCAGAAGTTTCGTCTTTTGACCACTTTTTCCCCACTTTAGTAGTCAATCTACTAACAATACATTGTGAGTTTAACAGCAATTGGTATTCAAAGTTTTTCCGTGTAGGTTCTATGAATTTTTCTTGTTTTTGTTTGGTTTTTTATCTTTTTTTTAATTTTCATTTTCTTTTGGTTTTGATTGTGTTTTTCCTTTGTTTTTTTTCTCTTTTGTGTTTCGAGTTTTGGTTTTTATTTTTTCTTCTTAAGCAATGGTATATTTCCTTTCTTGCATTTTGCCAATTTTCCCCCTGGGTGAACTGAGTAGCCTGGGCCTACATTGGCGCTCTAATACAGATTTGAGTATGCTTTTGCTATTTTGAGTTTGATTCTTTATTTTTTTCCCCTTTGTTTTGAGTTTTACTTGATTTTATTTTATGATTTTGATTTATGATTTTTTCCCGCTATAATTTCTGTTCAGCGGTGTGTTGAGCACCTTTATAAAAATGTATTGCTTAACCCTATTTGAGTTTGTTAGTTCATGGTATATATATATATATATATATATATATATATATATATATATATACTATATATATATATATATATATATATATATATATATATATATATATATATATATATATATATATATATATATATATATATGCTGTTCACAAATAGAAATGGCTGTATGCTCTGCAATAGGCCACTAAAAAGGAAAGAAGAAGAAGAAAAGTATATAAGGAGGTTTTATTCAGAAAACAAATGTCTTCTTTCTTATTAATAGATAGTAAAATCATTACTCAAAATGTGTATCATTTCAGAAATAGATCGTTTTTTATAGTTTGGTTCGCGATCGAGTATAGTGCCCTACTAAAAATAAAGTCACAAAACGACAAAAAAATCATCAGAATTTCTGACGTTCTGAGACTGCATTTGTTACGATTGCAGCCACATAACGTCAGGCTTGTGTCATTTTTCATCAGAAAACTTCAAAAGTAGTCAGATTTTTTATACAAAGTCGACACCCTCTTTTACCTGGAAAAAGGTCAACTGACCGTCATAAAATTGAAGGGAAATCTTTTTATTTGTTTATGTTTATATTTATTTAAACATTATACTTGTTTTTCATCGACTTAGAATTCTTCTCACAATATGTTCTTGTTATATAAACAATAATATATCCTTTAGAACTTAAATTCAAAAATGATATCAGTTTTTATTTATCAATTACGGTTTTCGAGATACGTTACAGTTTTCTTAAAAAAATGTTTTTTAAAATAAATTTTAGATATTTGCAATCGTGAAGATTTCTAGATTCTGAATTTATATTCATTTCACCTGAAATATTAAAATTGCAAAACTTTTGAGCAATAAAAATCAGGTTGAAGACCCGAAGCGCGTAACAATAGACCCAAAATTCTATTGTGAAAAAAGGGCTACGCACAAATTTCAAGTTTTTATGGTACTTTACATTTACCAACTATCTTTCGGTGGGGGACTGTAAATTAAAAAAATGAATTCAATGAGAAATAATCACAATCCATAAACATCAGTATTCAACAGTAGGAGCATAAAAAACCTTGTAGTCAGAATTAACCAAAAGCATCAGAAGACGTCAAAGTAGTCACAAAACATCAAAATTCTTTAGGAAACGTCAAAGTAGTCACAAAACATCAAAATTTCTGACGTTTTTTCATTATTCCTGATTTTATTTTTAGCAGGGTGGCATTACTCCAGTCAAATCATGTTTAAAGTTTAAATGATGTGCACGTACCACTGATGTGTCATTTTTGTTATTCTTATGTTCGTTGATACAGACTTTCAGTGGACGCTTAGTTTGACCTATATAATTAGCTGGACAATCTTTACACTTAAATTTATAAACGGCATTCGTTTCTTGCCATTTTTCGGTCGTATCCTTACCCAATTTTACAACTGATTTCAAATTTTTATTAACAATTGGGATAGAATGAAAATTATATGACTTCAAAATTTTTGACAATTCAGTGAAATTACAATTATTAAAAGGTAAACAAACTCTAGGGATTTGTTTATATAACTCTGGACGATTTTTTTTGGCAATCGGATCTATTTTAGAAAATTTAATTTTATTTAAACGAGATTTAATATATTTTTCAAAAAAGGAAGTAGGGTAATCGTTATTTAACCCTCCGTCACACACATGGGAAAAAATTACGACTTTACACACGTTTAGAGGGAATCCCTCACCACATTGTAAAATAAGCAACATTACAACATAAACAAAGGAATCATCAAAAATTTAGTTTTAACACAAACTTACAAATATATAGTATATAATATATAGTAAATTATTCTAAATTATAAAATTAATAAAATTAATTTTCGATCTCAAAAATAAAAATTAATTACATGAATGCACATCTTCGAAGGAATTCCACTTGACATGTAAAAATAATGTAACATTAACAAATAAGCAAAAAAATCATTAAACAATTCATTTTAATTATATTTATAATATAATTTTGTCATTAACCAACAGTGGAACAACAGATGTTTTGAAAACTTGATTTTTTTATTTAACATAACCTCACTTTTTCGAGCTTTTTATGGCTTTGAAGCTTCATAATTAAATATTAATTATGTTTAAACTAAATGTTTGTTTAGAAATGTGTTGAGGAGTAAATTGTCGAAAGGTATAGAAACTGATTATATTTTGCAATGAGGAAAACAAAAGTTATTTAAAAAATACTGAAACCGTAGAGGGAATCCCTCCCTAGGTGTGTGACGGAGGGTTAAAAGAATTTGTTTAACTTTTAATAAATTGTCATTGTGAAACGAAGTGTGAGAAAGAAGAATTGCTCGATCTATAAGATTGTATACAATGTTTATCTTTTGTTGAATTGGATGATTTGAAAAGTAATTGATAAGTCTACCAGAGGAAGTAGACTTTTGTTACCAGTTATAAATAATTTTATTACTTTCGACACATAAAGTTACATCGAGAAAATTAATTTTGTTATCAACTTGAAGTTCATGAGTGAATTGTAAATTTTTGTTATACGAATTGAAAACGGACAAAACTAGTTCAACACAATCCTTCCCTGGTAAAAATTTCGGACTGATTCCGGATTAAATACGGACAGATTAGTACGGATTAGTCCGAAAATTGTACGAAAAAGGTCCGCAAATGATCCGCGATAGTCTGATATCAATCCGAACGAAAACCTGAATCCTAAAACACTCCGGAGTAATCCTGAATGTCTACGAATTCAGTCCGTAATTAGTCCGCAACAATCCGAATTTATGACCGGTGAAGAATTCTTCTAAAATAAGTACGGAATTATCCGATATCAATATGTAAAGAATACGGAATCAGTCCGCAACAATCCGAGTTTAATCCAGTTAAAAAAACTTAATCCGCAAAATGTCCGGAGCAATCTGAACTCTGTAAGCAAGAAATCCAGTATTAGTCTGCAACAATTTAAAACTAAGTGTGGCAAAATCCTATTCCGAAAGAAGTACGAAACAATCCGAAATCTGTATGCTAAGAATCCGAAAATCGTCTGCAACAATCCGGATTTAATCCAACTAAATGGTATAATCCGACATCAATATGTAAAGAATACGAAATCAGTCCGCAATAATGCAAATTTAATCCAGTTAAAATATTTAATCCGAAACAAGTATGGAACAATCCAAAACCTGTATGCAAAAAATCCGGTAATAGTCAGCGTCAATCCGAATAATATCCGATCAAAAGACCCCAGTCCGAAAATAAGTCTTATTATTATAAGAATTTGTAAATATGTACAATCCACAGACAGTTCAAAACAATCCATATTCAATCCAATTCAAAGACTTAATCCGGAATGATTTTGTTATAATATTGAATTGGTATATTAAAAACAATTTGTATTTAATGCAGATAAATTCAAACTATAATTATAATTTCGTATGACAAAAACCTGACCAAAACCAGATTAATTCCGGATTTAATAATTTCACATTTGCAAGTTGCGTATTATCAGACTAACTTCGGACTAGATCGGACTAATTCCGGATTCACTGGTTATACACAAACCGCATTGAGTTTGAATTTATCCGGACAAATTCCGAGCGACCAAAACCTGTCCATAAGCAGACTGTTTCGGATTAGCTGCGGATTCACTGGTTAAACCAACCGGATTATTCTGCGTTCACTAGTTGCATATGATCTAACTAACTGCAGACTAAACCGGACTAATTACGGATTCCATAGTTATAAAAAGCGGTATTGATTTCAAACTTAATTCATGGTGAAAAAACTCCACAATAAACCGCATTGTTGCGGACAAATTCCGGATTAGTCTGAAATCGGTCCCACTTTTTATTCAGGGTATTTACTTACGGTAAATAAAATATTTAATTCTGCATTCAGTTTGTTTTTACAAATTTACTAGTAGGTATTATTAGTTATCTTGTTTCAATATTAAAATTAACACTGATGTGTTAGTTTCTTGTCATTTCTTTTCGTGGCACTTCATAAATTCTATTACGAATTTGAACTTCCATGATAGCGTGGTATAGTGGTTAGTGTATTCGATTTCGGTGCGATATAATGTTAGATAGGTGTAGGTTCGAATCCCCAAGCGTTAGAAATTTTAAGTTAATGTAAATAAAATTGCGATAGGTAAATCGAAAAATATGATGAATGTAGCATAAAGTAATAATAATTAATATGTAAAACTTGTATAATTATTTTTTTATTAACATTCACTAAATTGTCCGGACTAACTTTTGACTGTTTCGGACTAATTCCGGATTCACTAGTTAAAATTAACTGATTAATTTCGGACTTCATCGGACCAACTCTGATTTCACTAGTTGTTCACAAACCGTATAGAATTCGGATTTTTCCGGATTAATTGCGGGTGACAAAAACCTGACCATAAACCTCATTGTTTCGGACAAATTTCGGATTAGTCCGAAATCTGACCGGTTTTTTAACCAGGGTTATGAACACATAAAATTGTATCGTCAACATATCTATAATAAAAAAAAGTGGTACACAATTATATTTAGTTTTTAAAACATTAAGGCAATCACTTTCCAAATCATCCATAACAATATCGGCGAAGAATGGAGAAATGGGTGAACCCATTGGAGTGCCATCGATTTGTTTATAAAATTTTTTATTAAAAACGAAAAACGTGTTATTAAAAAGAAAATTTGTGCATTTTATAACTTCAGACAATGGCATTTTACAATTTGCAAGCGATGTGCATCTACGCTCAAAACCATCGATAACCAAATTAAGCGGTACTTTAGTAAACAAAGAACAAACATCAAGAGACATTAAAACAAAATCATCCGGAATTATTATATTGTCCAATTTTTTTATAAGATCAAAGCTATTATTAAGATGAGAATTTGGAACAGTAATGTGTGGTTTTCATTGATTGTACAGAAGTTTTGCAAGAAAATGTGTTGGACTATTAATTAAAGAAACAATTAGACGAAGAGGCACATCTTTTTTCTGGACTTTAGGAAGACCATAAAACTTTGGTAAAACTGTGTCAGTTAGAGTCAATTGGTTGTTGTGATGTTTATAATTTAAAAAGTCGTTGTCATTGAGCGATTTAAGAATTTTTGAAGTTTTTTCCTTTAGTTCTGACAATGGATTTTTTGAAAGAACAGTGTACGTAGAAGAATCAGATAGAAGGTCATTAAACTTCTCAAAGTAAACAGATTTGTATAGGCAAACGGTTGAATTGCCCTTGTCAGAGATGGTGAACATGATATCTTCGTTTTCTTTTAAAAATTTTTTCGTGACAATTAATTTTTTATTTATGTTCCTATCATTTAGAGAAATATGTGGAACCTTATTTAAATTTAAAGAGAGATTATTTGAAATTTTGTCTCTAATTTCATTCTTAATATCATTACTAATATTTAAACTATTTTTTGTTTAGAAAGTTAATATTGAAATGCACATCACGAATTTCAATTTTGAATAACTTTAGTAAAAACTTATTTTTAATTAAGAAAAATTCTTTAAAACAAGATGAACTGTTAAAGGTCCACTTCACCAAATTACACATTCGGAAGGGAATTTTCTTTTCAATTAAAAAAAATGTTGTAGATATTTTTTGAAAATCCTTGTGTCAGATTTTAGGTATTAATGACTGCAATAAACCTGCAAAATTTCAGGACAATCCATCAAATTTTGTCTCAGATAATTTGTACACAATTTTTTGTGACATACACACAAACATACATACATACATACACACCCTCACACATACATCTGGACATTTGCTCAGAATTGAATATACATATATTCTAGATGAAAATGAGTCCATATAACCTTCTTTTGGAAAATTGAAAATCTTCACAAATGCAAAGCTTCCTCATGAGGAAGCAAAAACATCTTAAAAATCTTCTTTGTAGTATAAATTTGTTTCAATTTGAGAGGATTAATTTCAATCAAAGAAGAAAGGTTAAGATTCATCTTTTAGTTAAAAAACTCTCAAATATAAACAAAAATTCGTTTTTTTTGTAGATGAATATTCGTATATTGAAAATAAAATTTAAAAATAATTGTTGAGCGGAATTGCTTCCTCAAGAGGAAGCTTTGCATTCGTGACGATTTTCAATTTTTCAAAAGAAGGTAATAATTAGTAGAAATTTGTCATGGAGCCACTCGATTGTTCAAGTTACTGGACAGTTTTTGTCACGGACGCTGACTCTAGGCGGACTGGTAAATAACTGTAAAGTTACTGACCAACGCTCTTTGTCAAAGATTCAAGTTGAATTTGATATAGGCTAGACATAACTTCTGTCTAGTTTTTTTAATGTTACTTTAAAGTACTCCTAGAAAGTATAGTTCTAAGTTTGTCGTGTCGATGACACTGCAATAATGTCTAATAACTAGACAGCTCGACTGATTATTTGCTAGAGATAAATTTGTTCTTATTCTTTCCAATATTTTAAAACTTTTCATTTTAATTTGTTATTAATTTATAATTTAATTAATTTATTATTATAAATAAATAATATTAATTAATAAAATTAATTAATAATATTAATTAATAATATTAATAATTAATAAAATAAATTAATAATATTAATTAATAACATTAATTAATAAATATTTACAATCATTTATAATAAATGAGGGACTGGATGCTATAATGTGTTACGCGCCATTCACTTAACATGGCGCGTAACACGTTATAGCATCCAGCCCTTCCAATATAAAAATAATAAAATTAGTTAAAGATTAATTTTTTTAAATTCCATTTTAGTTTAATTATAATTTTCTATTAATTAAAAATTTAATGAATTTATTATTATTATTAATTAATAATCAATTAATCATATTAAATAATAAAATTATTTAATAAATAATATTTATAATAATTTATAATAAATTAATAAAAATAATTAAAAATTTAATTACAGTAATTAATTTATTTATTAATTGTTAACGTTGCAAATTAAATTACTAAAAAGTTATAATAATTAAAAAATCATCTAAAATGTTTTATTACATAGAAAATATTAAAAGTATATACCAATGCTTAAAATCTCTAGTTACGGCACTGAACTGAAACATATGTGCAGTGGTTATTAATTCTCAGTATCCATTGCGTTAAACGGCCGAGTGCGTTAAGCGGTGCGACTTTGGTCCAGCGGGACCCGGATTCGCTCCCCGTTACCCCCCAAGATTTTTTCGGTGAAATTGCGTTATCGTTTTAAGGTTTATATAGATTATAATTGTTTATACTAATAAAAAATATTTGTTTCAGTGTTATTGTTAATAATAGTGCATTAAAAAAATTAAAGTTGTTTGAAAACAGTAAATATTTAGGATATTCGAATTTAGAATTTTTTTAATTGAATTAAAAATCAAAAAGTAATGTAGAAAATTACATGTAATAATTTACTATTTGCATTATATTTATATAATTATATAGGGGAGTATAGTCGAGGTTGGACCACTGTCTAGGTAGTCCATTCGCGTTTTTTTTGTCAAGTTCACTAGCGCCACCTACGCGCATGCTTGTCGAAGCTTGTCTTAGTAAAACCTAACTTTTTGTTCAATTACATTTTCGGAGGATCGAAAATTGTGTTTTCTGTGACGTCGGTACAAAAAAAGATCAAAAAAAGTTTTGTGCATTATGTGGAAAATCATTAATGAAAGATAAAAAAAAATTGAATCGTCAAGGCAAGTATGCAGAAAATTTGTGGGACTCATGGTTGAAAGAAAAACAAAGTAAAAAATCGAATCCCGAAACGTATTTCTTTATGGTTACAACAATTCGGTAATGTTACTTACTGTCAAGGTCGGCCACTATGTGTTTAAAATGCGCCAAGATGAGGACGAGCTACTTCATTTGCAAAAACTGCAATTCTGTATAACTCATAATATAATTGATCATTTTATTAATATTTTTATTTAATTTTATTAATATTTAAGTGCAAATTTTTTTTTTATTTATATTTATTTTTTATATTGTTTATTTTTATTATTTTGTTATTTCATTAAGTTACAAACTGTAAACAATAAAGAATCAATTTTCCGTAACTCCAAACATGTTATTTTATTTTTTAACGATTAATGCCCTTTGAATTTTAAACATGGCCGACCTTGACTGTAAGGACCAACCTCGACTACAAATTTTTTTTTTTTAATCTTTATAACTTTTTCATTTTAAAACCAACCAATTTACTTTGTACAGAAAAGATGTTCCTATTAAACAGGACTTTCCAACCATATACTTCAATTGTCCAAATTCATTTTTAAAAAAAAGTTATAAACAAAAGTCAAAAAGGTGGCCGACCTCGACTATGTTCCCCTAATTATTAAATTATAAAATTATATAATTTTTTATTCTATTCCATTTATTATGTATATATTATAATGGATACAGAAATTTTCCAAAAATATTTTTTATTGAATTTCTTTGGTGCTAAATAGAAATTTTATATTAATTGCATGAAATAAATGTGTTAACTACAGTAAATCCTAATATTAAACAAATTTTCAGTATTTTAAAAGAATTAATTTGTCTAGTTTTTCTACAGAACCGTTGACCAGAATTTATAAAGTTGGGCTAGATAATAACTTGATGAAAAAAGCGTGACACTCCATTCGAGTTATTAGCCAGTTGGCTAGTAAAGTAACTAGACAATTTCAAGCGCGACTGGACAGTTCCTTTATAATAACTAGGACAAATTTCTACTAGGGATAGACTCATTTTCATCTAGGACATATCTATATTCAATCTGAGCAAATGTCCAGATGTATGTGTGTGTATGTGTGTATGTCACAAAAAATTGTGTACAAATTGGGGCGGTAGCGATACTACACATTTGAACTGTACATTGATGAACTGTTCACGTTCGATTGTATACAGTTGAATTGTATACAAATATGTATTATAAAAATTTATCATTAAACTGTATACATTTCAACTCTACAGTACAATTTTATATATTATTCTACTGTATAGAATCTAACGGTGTAGAATTTTTTGTTATTATTTTATCAAATTAAAGAGTGTAGAATCTAACTGTATGCAAACAAACATATTAAAAAATAAAATTATTAAAAATTATTTGTGTAGAGTTGAAATGTATACAGTTTAATAATAATATTATACAAAAAATTTTTGTGTACAATACAACTGTATACAATTAATCGTATTTAATCTTGTATACAATTTACCTGTATACAGTTCAACAAATAAAATAATATTTTGCGGTATATAATTCTACTGTGTAGAATCCAACTGTGTAGAATTTTTTGTTACTATTTTACCAAATTTAATAGTGTAGAATCTAACTGTAGTCAAACAAACATATTAAAAAAATAAAATTATTAAAAATCATTTGTGTAGAGTTGAAATGTATACAGTTTAATGATAAATTTTTATAATACATATTTGTATACAATTCAACTGTATACAATCGAACGTGAACTGTTCATCAATGTACAGTTCAAATGTGTAGTATCGCTACCGCCCCGTACAAATTATCTCAGTCAAATTTTGATGGATTGTCCTGAAATTTTGCAGGTTTATTGCAGTCATTAATACCTAAAATCTAAAACAAGGATTTTCAAAAATATCTACAAAAATTTTTTTATACAATTTTTTAAAAATTTTACAAAAATTATTTTTTGTATTTTTTGAAATAATTTTTTTATTTGTTAATATTTTCATTAATTATTCTCAAAATTACATTTCTGACAAGAAAACGAATCGATTGATGTATACAAAGTATATATTTTCTCAAAATTTATAAAAGTAATAAATATTTTTCTTTTGTCACAAAAAATTCAAATTTTGTATTTTTTTTCATAATTTATTTAATATTAATATTAATTTTTTGAAATGATTATTTTATCATAAAAAAAGAAGCAATTGGCATATGAAAGTGTAAATTTTGCCAAATATTTATATATTGAGGAAGCTAAATGTTCATGAAATGAACAACTTGTTTTCTTCTCACTTTGAGATTTTATTTTTTTCGGAGTAATAAAACAATTTATTAAAAGTGCAATAAGTTAATGAAGTATACTTTAGTCTAAAACCTTCTTAGGTTTTAGACTAAAAAAATATTTCTTTATCAACAATTAATAATTAATAAGAATTAATTATAAAAAATAATGAAAGATAATGATTAATTCAATTAATTGTAAAACAAACGTTGGGAACTTCACCCACATTAAAAAATTACATTTGCCTTCTATTAAACTTTAATTAAAATAAGTAAATATTTCCTTAAATTGAAAATAAAATTCGATTAAATTGAACAAATATTTTTTTATAACCGTAGATATATTAAGAATAACACAGGCACACAAAAAAATAAAAAAGTCAAAACCCAGAGGTCACACCCCCTATCCCCATGTTTTTTGGGTCGCTGAAACCGAATATGACCATGACAAATTTTTTTCATCGGCCATTTTCCCGCTACCACCCCCTTACACCTGCTCCCGGGGGTTGGAATTTTAGGGGCGCATGATTATTCCCCAAATGTCATTTTTCCGAAATGTCATTTAACCGAACTGCACTTTTGCGAATTGTCATTTTTGCGAATTGTCATTTTTGCGAAAAGCCATTTTTGCGAAATGTCATTTTTACGAATAGTCACGTTTGCGAAAAGCCATTTTTGCGAATAGTAATTTTTGCGAAAAGTCATTTTTACGAATTTTCATTTTTGCGAATTGTCATTTTTGCGAATCGACATTTTTACGAATTGTCACTTTTGCGAATCGACATTTTTACGAATCACCATTTTTACGAATTGTCACTTTTGCGAATCGACATTTTTACGAAATGTCATTTTTGCGAATAGCCATTTTTGCGAAAAGTAATTTTTACGAATTGTCGTTTTTGCGAATTGTCATTTTTGCGAAATTTCATTTTTGAGAAATGTCATTTATGCGAATTGTCACTTTTGCGAATCGCCATTTTTACGAATTGTCACTTTTCCGAAAAGTCATTTTTGCGAATTGACATTTTTGCGAAAAATACAATAGTGAATCTATATATACTACAAGTTTACTATTGTATTTTTCGCAAAAATGACAATTCGCAAAAATGACTTTTCGGAAAAGTGACAATTCGTAAAAATGGCGATTCGCAAAAGTGACAATTCGCATTAATGACATTTCTCAAAAATGAAATTTCGCAAAAATAGCTTTTCGAAAAAATGACAATTTGCAAAAACAACAATTCGTAAAAATTACTTTTCGCAAAAATGGCTATTCTCAAAAATGACATTTCGTAAAAATGTCGATTCGCAAAAGTGACAATTCGTAAAAATGGCGATTCGTAAAAATGTCGATTCGCAAAAGTGACAATTCGTAAAAATGGCGATTCGCAAAAATGACAGTTCGCAAAAATGAAAATTCGTAAAAATGACTTTTCGCAAAAAATACTATTCGCAAAAATGGCTTTTCGCAAAAATGACTATTCGTGAAAATGACATTTCGCAAAAATGGCTTTTCGCAAAAATGACTATTCGCAAAAGTGCAGTTCGGTAAAATGACATTTCGGAAAAATGACATTTGGGGAATAATCATGCATCCCGGAATTTTAGTTTAAAAAAAGTGGAGTAGGGTGTCTATTCCTATGTTTTTTGGGTCGCTAAAACCAAAAAAGACTACCCAAACCAATTTTTTCCCTCCCTTAAGGTTGTAGGGGGTTAAGGGAGGGAAGAATTTGTTTTTGGTAGTCTTTTTTGGTTTTAGCGACCCAAAAAACATTGGAATAGACACCCTACTCCGCTTTTTTTTAAACTGAAATTCTAACCCCCGGGAGCAGTTGCAAGGGGGTGGTAGCGGGAAAATGGCCAATGAAAAAAAATTTTCATGGTCATATTCGGTTTCAGCGACCCCAAAAACATGGGGATAGGGGGGTGTAACCTCTGAGTTTTGACTTTTTTATTTTTTTGTGTGCCTGTGTAATTTTTATCTACTCTACAAAGCAATTTCTTTGTCCGTTTTTATTTTTTTAAATTAAAAATCCACTGCAAACTAAAAATACGCAATTATATTTCTCAAGAAAAATTTCTTCCAACTAAAGAAAATTCTTTTAATATCAAAATGCAATATGATACAGTGAGTTCTCGCGAGTCGTTCAATTCTCGAAAATTTTCAAGATCATAAAACTCACGAGTCGTTCAACGCATAAGCCACGCCTCCAAGGCGATTTCAAGGATGTGTGAAACATATTTAGCACCCCGAAAGACACAATATTCAATGGCTTTGGTCCGTTTAAATTACACAGCACTGAGCACCAGCGCGCGCATACCAGAAATTGAACGACTCGTGAATCGGACACGGATCAGCTGTTGAACGACTGACGAGAATGAACGACTCGTGAGTTGAACGACTCGCGAGAACTCACTGTAACAAAAAAATATGTATTCAATCGAAGTAATCTTCTAAGAGAGATTTTCAATACAATTTTTTAATATAATTTTAAAAATATGAATAAAGAAATAAAATTAATTATTTTTAATACAGGGTGTCTACACTGAGAAAACTGGAGAGTCAAATTCAGAGGTTCAAAAAGTGTATGTTTCCTTTGCTTATGAAGAGAGTTAAATAGTCCTTCTAAAATGGTTGGTTTTGAATTGATAATGGAAATCTACTTGTATATTCTCTCCCATTATATCTGAGGGTTAAAAGTTGCGCAGAAAATGTGTACGATCTGATGCGCGCGAAATTATTTTTCTGACATTTTATGTATTTAATTTAGGGGTTAGGTTGCCATATTTATTCATTTCGCGCCGGATAAGGAAGGGATTTCTCAAGATGGTTAATTTGTCCCTCTGTTATAAACTCATTTTCCCTCCAAGAGAAATGGCACGAATATCTGTCAATGGTGTATTTGAACATTTAGATTGTTATCCAATAGCCAACTCTCAAATATAAACGATTTGTCCCTCCAGATGTTTTTTTTTTGAAATGACTTCAGGCTTAGCCAACTGTCAGAACACACACTCTTTTATACCAACTTGTTTTTGCGTTTCTACAGAACGTTAAGGTTAGGAGTACTCGCATTTGCCTGGACCACCCGTCTAATGGGTTTTCTCGCCGGTGGAGAGGGAAACTGTAGAAAACCTCTCCGAGTACAACCGGTTTATCGACAGTCGAATTCTAATGGTGTGTACCGGACAATAATCGACGGTACATAATTATACTTTGACGTCAAACCTCCCGCTCAGATTATCTCACGTGCCGGAAAAATCCCAGGCTAATGGGCGCGAACCAAGTACCCTTGGTCCGCCCACCGAGCCATAAAGTTTTTGTTTTCATTCAAATAAAATATTTTATAAATATTTGTTGTTGTGGGAAAAATCTATATTAAATAAATAAATCATATGTGGTTTAGAAAAATATTATTTCGGAGTAATAAATAATATTTAGTTCAGAAAAGAGGCATTATTCCTGAACTGCCCCAAAAATAAAAAAAAGTTCTTGGATTTCCTTTATACTTTGGAAATATGTTACCCTAGTAGGTACAAGTTACTACACCAATTTACAGGTCCAACCCCCCACCCCTATCAAAAGGGTGGGGGGTTGAAATTTCAGCTTAAACTCGAACATGCGTTTTTTAAACATTTGTAGTTTCTACTTAAATTATTCGATTAAAAAAAGTAAGTAGTGTTTTGGAAAGGTTTTTTTGTGTACTTTTAAAATATTTTATTTATTTAATAAAAAAAAAATTTATGAAAAAATTTTTAAAAATAAATAGTTTTTTGCAATTTTGTGCAAGTTCGGCAGTTTTTATTTTCTTTTTAATAATCTCAAATGAAAGCTTGGGATTTCCCCTAAAAGAAGATATAAGTTTGAAAATGGGCCGAAAAAGTTTGCCAAAGATATAGTGTAATAAGTAAAATTTGTCCATCCGCTCGCGCACTCCAGCTAGCGCGATGAACAGTGAAATTTTTTTACAATTTACTATTGAAAATTGTCTAGAAACTACAAATTTTATCGGATAATGATGTTCTTGGTCTAAAATTACTAAGAGATCCATCACAGTCGATTTTTGAATTTTTATTTTTTTCCTGTTACTCAAAAAGTTGACAAATTACAATATTTTTAGAAAAAATCATGTTTATTTTTTTATTTTTCCATTGCACATGATCGAAATCAATTTAAATTAGTCTAGTATCACCACCGGACAATTAATAATGCATAATACAATTTATTTAAATTGTTGCAAACAATGTTAATTAACAAATAGATTACTTCGGACCTTCTTCATAAAAAAAATAGGCTTTTTTGCAGACAAGTTTAAATTTAAGTCTAATTTAGTAAAAAATTATTTTAAAGTTAAAAATTATCATTGTTATTTTAATAAACATTATAAGTTAACAAATATTTAAATTTGTTCTTTATTCACACTGCCGTCCTTTTTAAAAAAGACACTATCTACATTTTAGCTCAATCGGAGATATTGAAGGAAACGCGTTTGCATCTGGATCTCTTAATAAAATTAAAAATGTTGTAAACAAACTTATGTTCTTGACTAATTCGGACACGCTCTTTTCATTGGTGCAAAAAAAATTATTAATTTTAATTATTTATTAATAAAACTGTAGATAGTGCACATTTTTTATCCAAAAGTTATGGAGAATACATGAAAAGTGCACTATGTGGTAGATAGTACGTTTAAAATTGCTTTGTCGGTCCACTTTCCTGTTTAAAGCGTCACCATCTACATTATTTTCCTTTATTTCTGTTATATTTTTATTATTATTTTCTATTTTATTTTATTTATAATTATATTATATTTTTTAATTTTGAAAATTTTGAACGAAAAATGACGAACAATAGAGGGGCTGATAGTAAAAATGGTTTATAATAATAATAATAATAATGGAAGCAAAAGTAGAATAAGTGACTTGAGAGCAAAAACGGGTGAAAATGATTATGTAATTTCTTGATAAATTAATTATATTAATGCTTAAAAAATATTGTCAATAATAAAAAACTTATTTTATTTGAATTAATATTTTGTAATTATTATAATTAATTTATCAAGAAATTACACAATCATTTTAATCTGTTTTTGCTTCTAAGTCACTTATTCTACTTTTGCTCCCGTTATTATTTCAAACCATTTTTACTATCAGCCCCTCAATACATAAATTTTATTTACCATTATAAGTTATAACTTTATTTTATTTGATTATTATGTTCTGCATGAAATTTTTATTAAATTAAATGTTAACTTTACAAAAAGAATAATTAAAATTGCTTTTAATTTGCATTAAATATATGTGTTAATATAAAATAAAAGCTTTATTTGCAAATTATTGTATTATTTTTATTTTATTTGCATAATTAAACTTGTAGATAGTGCTCTCTCTCGCGGAAAGTTAACCAAAGTTCGAGAAAAATATGTACGAAAAACGTCACTATGTACATAGTTCTCTACTTTTGTGACTTTTGAGACCAGTTTACTGACTAACCTATGTACATAGTGCTCGTGAATCAGGATTTCAGGGGTCAAGTCGGTTGAAAATCCTGAAAATTTTGTAGATAGGTCGTCTCCTTCTGCAGATAGTGACACTTTAAAAAATATTTCTCGAAAATCTCTGTAGATAGTTTAATTGACCGCTAATTATCTTCTAATCTAATTAAAATTTTCAATTACGAATACGACTATTAGATTCGTCTTTTCATTACGAATCCAACGGTATAAAGAACTCATTTTTCATAAAATATGTAGATAGTGCCTTTTTTAAACTGGACGACAGCACAGACAAAATATAATTACTTATATACATTTAAATGTATACTGTTTTAACTAAAAAATTAAAAATATAAATATTTCTTAACTTATAATGTTTATTAAAATTATATGAATTATTTAAGGTATTCCTATTTCATTAAGGAGTTCTTTTTTATGATAGTAAATATAAAAAAAGGAAAAAATTTTGTTTGTTGAAGAAAGCTACTTATTTGTTTAAAAATGAAGAATTTTTTGAAAAAATATACATATGATATAAATATTTATAGTTTAAAAAATGACGAAAATGTTTACAAATACAAAAGGAAGTTGATTATTGTTTATATAATTTTTTATATAATTGTTAATAAGTAGCTTTCTTCAACAAACAAAATTTTTTCCTTTTTTGCTTCCTCATAAAGGAAGCTTTGTATTAGCAAAATTTTGGATTGTCATTTTTTGACATATTTATAATTTTTTTTTTATTATGCCTAATACTTTAGTACTTTATATATGCACAGGAACTCCCCGTATAAAGGTTCTAAATAAATAAAAAAAATTTCGACGTATTTTGAACTCCGAAGTCCAAAAAACGGATTTTAAAAATTTGTCCCTATGTGTGTGTGTGTGTACTAACATTACATTTGCCTCAATATCTCAGAACAAGAAAGAGCTAAAGGCCTCAATTTTTTTTTAAATTGTAGGTCTCCCCAAGGGACATAAAATGAGAGTATTTTCAGCCCGATTCATGAAGTTTAACTATTTTTTTTTTTGCATTTTTCATTTTGTAAAAAAAACGTTTTTTGGGACGTAACTTAAAAAAATGTTAGGACACTTATAAATGTTTTTCTTTAGTTTTGTAGAGTTTTTTCACACGCATCTTTTGAGCCCTAATTGAATATTTTTCGTTCATATTAACCGGAAATATTAAACTTTAAAAAATCAAAAATTTTAGAAAATAAGACTTTTTTGAAAATTTTGTTGAAAAATGTAGAAGTTTAATTTTGTTTTGTATTTAGTTTTGTAGAGTTTTTTCAGACGCATCTTTTGAGCCTCAATTGAACATTTTTCGTCCATATTAACCAAAGATATTAAACTTTTAAAAATCTAAAATTTTGAAAAATAAGTCTTTTATAAAAATTTTTTTAAATTATGTAAAAGTAACTTCAAAAAATTATTACCAACTTGAAGAGCATTAAAAAACGCTTCGATTGACCTATTTTTGAACCTGATTCAGGCAGAAATTATGAAATTATTGGTATTTGAAAAATCAAGAATTGTGGAAAATATCATTTTCTCAACATTCTTGTTTATTAACTTATGTGTAATTATTAAACTATTATTACCATCTTATAGAATATATAAAAAACACATTTTTTGGACCAAGATTTAATGATTTTTAACCCTTCCCAGGAGGAAAAGTCGGACGAATGTCGGATTATACAACCGCCTGGGATCCGCGCCCGTACGGACCGCCAGCACCGATGGTCTGTACCGATTCGGATCCTAAAATGCAACCGGCGCGGAACAGATTAGGCTCCGACTTTTGGATCCGCCTTTCTACTTTCGTCAGTACTGGCGTGGTACTGGATTTGTTCCGCCTGCAGATTTCATTCTTCTACACGCGTCGGAAGAATGACGGATGTTAGGTCTGTACTGGCTCGGTGCTGGGGCGGATCCGACTGCGGATCTCGTCATTTATTGTTATAGTTTACATTATCAGTATAATCATAAATTTATTTTATTATTATAATTAATTATTACAATAACTAATTGCATTTATTATAATATTATTATTAGTTAACCAATAAATAAATTAATAGTATTCATGCAAAGGAAGAATATAAGAAACTTAATTTTTTCATTATATATATAAAAATCCAACTTTATTAATGTGCAATTAAATAAATAATTTTTAATAAATAATATATTAATTTGAAAGAAGTAAAATATATTTAACTTGAAGGAAAATGTGATCAATATATTATAATGCCTACAATAAATAACATATTAAATACAATATATTAAAAAAGAGATTATAATTAATTAATTTATTATTAATTAATTAATAATCTCTTTTTAATTTAAACAATATATTAAGTAATTATTTATTGACACTTTTCTGCAAATTAAATAATTAAAAAAATGTGTTGTGCATTAAAATTTTATTCAATTTAATACTATTACTTATATGTTATAAATTGTTTTGCAGTGAAGTTATGTTCATATTATTCGATATATTATGTAATAAAATATTAAAAAACATAATAATAAAAATATAACATTTTTTTTAAACGAAATATTGAAATATTCATAAATACACATTCAGTAAAGTATTGAAAGTATACCGGTATTACATCAGTTCGTATTTCCAAATTGCCTATTGCCGCGTAGTAATTTTACAATTTTTATTTCAGCTAGTGAGACTTGAAAGCATTTAAGGTTTGAGAGTTCCATGCGAGCGTAGCATAGTGGTTAGCGTGCGAGATTTCGGTGCGTAAATATTCGGTTAGGCGTAGGTTCGTACCCCCAAGCGTTAGGATTTTTCAAATGTGTATGTAATAAAAAATTGTGTTTAAGTGTATAAAGAAATATAAAAATGTGTAAAGTGAACTGTCAATGAATTGTCATCCGTATTTATCTTTTGCAATTAATTATTATTTTTTTATTGATATTTGTTGAAATTATCATTTGGATCCGACCCGGTTGTCAGTCGGTAGAATGCCAGCATTGCCAGCGCACATCTGGCTAGGAAATGAAAGATCCGCAGTCGGTACAGTGCCGGGTCCCAGCCGGTTGAATTATACACGGAACGGCTCTTCGCGGCCGGTTACCGGGCGGTAGAATGCCAGTTCCGAGACGGATGGCCAGCCAGCTCCTGGCCAAGTCATCTTTTGGTAGAATACCAGTTCTCGGGCGGTAGGCAGGCGGTTCCCAGCCAGTACCACTACTCCGGCGTCGGTACAGGCGAGGATCCGCGCCGGTTGGAAATTTCCCACTGGGTTTTATAAAAAGTAATTCTTATATTTCAATTATTATTATTTTTATGAGGAAGCAAAGTGTTCATGAAATGAACACCAAAATTACACGGAGAGAAATCTGTTGCTATTATTGCTTGCAGAATCTTTACAAATTTTATTAGTCACTGCTGAATAGAATTTTAGCTTGAGGTTATAATAGTTTATATACGAAATCATCTATTTAATGTAATGGAGAGTTCGATGCAATAAGCATAAGAGACAGTAGCTAATTTTGCACGAAATCTTTATTATAAATATAAAGAGAACGTGCTATAAAAGTATTAGATTCTTCTTATAAGAATCGCTCGAACTCCGACTGATTTTCAGGCGGACTTTATACAACACAATCTTACTTGCGTGTACGCACATATAACTCACACACACATATATTTCTCTGGATGGTTTCGAGGAACGGAACGCGTACAAAGCGGTGACGTTTGCAACAACATAACCTAAAAATTTTCACATGTTGCTTATATATTCAAACACGAATAAAAATGCAATAATTTTTAACTAATATCCTTACTATTAAATAAATATTATCTTTTTATAAGAGCAACAAGTATTAAATACTACATATAATATATAATGTTTTACAGGACAGAGGAATATCAAATAGAGAGAGAGAGAGAGAGAAATATATGTGTGTGTGAGTTATATGTGCGTATACACAGGTAAGATTGTGTTGTATAAAGTCCGCCTGAAAATCAGTCGGAGTTCGAGCGATTCTTATAAGAAGAATCTAATACTTTTATAGCACGTTCTCTTTGTATTTATAATAAAGATTTCGTGCAAAATTAGCTACTGTCTCTTATGCTTATTACATTGAAAGTATTTTTACAATAAGTATATGAATCCATGCTAAAAATATAAGAGAAACGTTAAGCAATTTAAGTAATGTGCTCTTTCGAGTAATATTAGCAGCAGATTTCTCTCCGTGTAGAAAAATGTACAACTTTGCAGCGGTTTTATATTTACTATCATAAAAAAGAACTCCTTAATGAAATAGGAATACCTTAAATAATTCATATAATTTTAATAAACATTATAAGTTAAGAAATATTTATATTTTTAATTTTTTAGTTAAAACAGTATACATTTAAATGTATATAAGTAATTATATTTTGTCTGTGAATAAAGAACAAATTTAAATATTTGTTAACTTATAATGTTTATTAAAATTAAAAGAATAATTTAATCTATTCCCATTTCATTAAGGAGTTCTTTTTTATGATAGTAAATATAAAAAAAGGAAAAAATTTTGCTTGTTGAAGAAAGCTATTTATTTGTTTAAAAATGAAGAATTTGTTTATAACAAATGTAATTGTTTAAGCTAATAATTTTTTTAGGTTTTTGAAAAAATATACATATGATATAAATATTTATAGTTTAAAAAATGACGAAAATGTTTACAAATACAAAAGGAAGTTGATTATTGTTTATATAATTGTAAATAACAATGATAATTTTTAACTTTAAAATAATTTTTTACTAAATTAGACTTAAATTTAAACTTGTCTGCAAAAAAGCCTATTTTTTTATGAAGAAGGTCCGAAGTAATCTATTTGTTAATTAACATTGTTTGCAACAATTTAAATAAATTGTATTATGCATTATTAATTGTCTGGTGGTGATACTAGACTAATTTAAATTGATTTCGATCATGTGCAATGGAAAAATAAAAAAATAAACATGATTTTTTCTAAAAATATTGTAATTTGTCAACTTTTTGAGTAACAGGAAAAAAATAAAAAAATAAAAATTCAAAAATCGACTGTGATGGATCTCTTAGTAATTTTAGACCAAGAACATCATTATCCGATAAAATTTGTAGTTTCTAGACAATTTTCAATAGTAAATTGTAAAAAAATTTCACTGTTCATCGCGCTAGCTGGAGTGCGCGAGCGGATGGACAAATTTTACTTATTACACTATATCTTTGGCAAACTTTTTCGGCCCATTTTCAAACTTATATCTTCTTTTAGGGGAAATCCCAAGCTTTCATTTGAGATTATTAAAAAGAAAATAAAAACTGCCGAACTTGCACAAAATTGCAAAAAACTATTTATTTTTAAAAATTTTTTCATAAATTTTTTTTTTATTAAATAAATAAAATATTTTAAAAGTACACAAAAAAACCTTTCCAAAACACTACTTACTTTTTTTAATCGAATAATTTAAGTAGAAACTACAAATGTTTAAAAAACGCATGTTCGAGTTTAAGCTGAAATTTCAACCCCCCACCTTTTTGATAGGGGTGGGGGGTTGGACCTGTAAATTGGTGTAGTAACTTGTACCTACTAGGGTAACATATTTCCAAAGTATAAAGGAAATCCAAAAACTTTTTTTTATTTTTGGGGCAGTTCAGGAATAATGCCTCAAAAATATTATTTTGTAGTAATAAAAAATAATTTGTTTAGGAAAATATTATTTTGGAGAAATAAATAATATTTGGTTTAGCAAAATATTAATTTGTATAAATAAGTAATATTTACTTTGGTAAAGTTCTCAAGGTTTGTTTATTTTTTAAAGCTTTTTATTAAGATTGTCTTGGAAATTAAAAAATGAAATTTTTTATCAGTTATTTTAGATAGAAAAATGTACAAAAAAAACATTTTGATCATTTCTTTTGTGAAATTTTTTTTTCCTTCCAATAATGGATTATAAATTCTTTGAAAATCACGGACGTTAATATTTGACGAAAATAAATATTAATTAATACAAATAATATTTACTTGAAATAATTATTACTTGACGCAAATAAATAGTGAAATAAGCGATTATTTCGAATAAAGTAAATTTTCTTCTCAACTATAATCAAAATTAAGAAAAAAATTTGCAATGGAGTGAAATAAATCTGAATTTTCCTATTAGTGATAATATTTGCATTTTCCTATACTCATCGCTATTAAACACCGTACTCCAGAATTTCATTCAGCTCCACGGTAACAATAAGTGAAAAAAAGGTGGGAGTATATGACCGTATCACAAACTAGCTTTGCAATACGTCTAGCTGCATTTCCGTTACTCATGTGGGTGTTTCGGACGTAAAACGAGACGAGAGGGAGTGATTCAAATTACATACCACTATATCTATATACACTTTATGTGTATACGTGTGGGCGAGATTAGAGAGACGAGTTAATATTGCATAAATAATTATTAGAAGCGAAAAAATAAGAGATTGAGAGTAAGACTTACATGAAAATAACAGTAAAATATAGAATATGAAGAGGAATCGTTTCCAATTGGCTTGTTGACGCGGCATTATCACTTAGATATTATTAATCTTCAATTGACAAATTTTAATTAGTTCTTTAGATATAGTTTGAAACTACGTAATTTAATTAAATTTTTTTTAAATTCTTTTTTTATTAATAAAAATGTGCGACTATTTTATACAGTGTGTGCCTTTAAACTACACAACTCCGTGCCGAGTCGGCGCTACAACTGGAACTAGCTTTTCGATCGCTTTCACCCTTAACCACCCTCAACCCCTCTTATCGTGGGGTTGGAAGAGATCTAGAGTGGAAACTTGAAACAAAACCCTTGGAAAATGATCTTTTCAAGCGCCATCTCCTGCCAAAAGGATATTTGCAGCCAGGACAATACTGCCGTCCAGTTTAAAAAAGGCACTATCTACATATTTTATGAAAAATGAGTTTTTTATACCGTTGAATTCGTATTGAAAAGACGAATCTAATAGTCGTATTCGTAATTGAAAATTTTAATTAGATTAGAAGATAATTAGCGGTCAATTAAACTATCTGCAGAGATTTTTGAGAAATATTTTTTAAAATGTCACTATCTGCAGAAGGAGACGACCTATCTACAAAATTTTCAGGATTTTCAACCCACTTGACCCCTGAAATCCTGATTCACGAGCACTATGTACATAGGTTAGTCAGTAAAATGGTCTCAAAAGTCACAAAAGTAGAGAACTATGTACATAGTGACGTTTTTCGTACATATTTTTCTCGAACTTTCGTTAACTTTCCGCGAGAGAGAGAGAGCACTATCTACAAGTTTAATTATGCAAATAAAATAAAAATAATACAATAATTTGCAAATAAAGCTTTTATTTTGTATTAACACATATATTTAATGCAAATTAAAAGCAATTTTAATTATTCTTTTTGTAAAGTTAACATTTAATTTAATAAAAATTTCATGCAGAACATAATAATCAAATAAAATAAAGTTATAACTTATAATGGTAAATAAAATTTATGTATTGAGGGGCTGATAGTAAAAATGGTTTAAAATAATAACGGGAGCAAAAGTAGAATAAGTGACTTAGAAGCAAAAACAGATTAAAATGATTGTGTAATTTTTTGATAAATTAATTATAATAATTACAAAATATTAATTCAAATAAAATAAGTTTTTTATTATTGACAATATTTTTTAAGCATTAATATAATTAATTTATCAAGAAATTACATAATCATTTTCACCCGTTTTTGCTCTCAAGTCACTTATTCTACTTTTGCTTCCATTATTATTATTATTATAAACCATTTTTACTATCAGCCCCTCTATTGTTCGTCATTTTTCGTTCGGTATTTTCAATATTAAAAAATATAATATAATTATAAATAAAATAAAATAGAAAATAATAATAAAAATATAACAGAAATAAAGGAAAATAATGTAGATGGTGACGCTTTAAACAGGAAAGTGGACCGACAAAGCAATTTTAAACGTACTATCTACCACATAGTGCACTTTTCATGTATTCTCCATAATTTTTGGATAAAAAGTGTGCACTATCTACAGTTTTATTAATAAATAATTAAAATTAATAATTTTTTTTTGCACCAATGAAAAGAGCGTGTCCGAATTAGTCAAGAACATAAGTTTGTTTACAAAATTTTTAATTTTATTAAGAGATCCAGATGCAAACGCGTTTCCTTCAATATCTCCGATTGAGCTAAAATGTAGATAGTGTCTTTTTTAAAAAGGACGGCAGAATTCCTTATTCCTAATTCCAGATTCCTTATTTCTATTGTCACTTCAAACTCTCAATATCCGGAAACTTAAAGGACACAATCCTATTGACTTTCCTCATTTAAAACAATTCCAATAAGAAATCAACATGCGCAATCGTTACACGTACAATTTTTCTTTCCTAGATCTGAAAAATATTGAAAAACTTATTAATGTTTACAAAATAATAACTTTTATCAAAAACCAAAAACATATTTCAATTATTTTTATTCCAAAATTTTTTAACTCACTTTACAGGCTTCGAATTTGGATTCAGTGATTTCCAAATTAAATTATTCAAAATTTCGATAATTTTATTATAAATATTTAAATACTTCGTTATTTATTTTTCTATGTAGGAATCAAAATATTTAAAATTTCAATTTAAAATCTTTTGAAATTATTCAATTATTTCTAAAAATTACAACATTAATTCCCCAAAAGAAAATTATTTTTAAAACTTTTCTTAAAATATTGTATTTTGCGTTGATTAAACCTATATTAGAATTTGCGTCAGTCATTTGGTGGCCATATCAAGAATATTTACTATATTAGAAATCGAGGGTGTACAAACAGGTTTTTCTGTTTTGTTGCTAGACAAATTGGCATTCCTATTGATTATAGAGATCATGATTATTCTGATTTGAGGGTTGCTCTAAGGATCCCTTTGATGTCACAAAGGTTTTTGTCTGCTGACCTGCTATTTCTTTTTAGAATTATTATTAACGGAATGCTTAACTGTGCCGAACTCCTGAGTCTCTTTAACTTTAATGCACCACATAGAAAAACCAGGGGCACATTGCTGTTCAGTCGATCTAACGCCAAAACAAATTATTTTAAAAATTCTGTAATTAACAGACAGTGCAGAAAGGCAAACGAACATAGGGATTCAATGGATTTTTTAGTGTCCCTCAATTCTTTGATACAAACTGCGAGATGCGTTATTTTTTATGTAAATATGTAATAATAGCAGTGCAGCCATTTAAATAGTACCTAGGAGGCGCATGAAAAGTCTCCAATTTTTATTTTCAGAATCTTTATTTTATCGAAATTCTTTTTATCTAATAAGAATTAATTATAATTTCCTTTAATCGAAAGAATATTTGTCCAAAACATTATTTTTTTGAATGACTAATCAACAGAATGTTTAATACTGCGAAAGAAAATTTTTTATAATCTTTAAATAACTGAATTATCATTCATAAAAATTATTATTTTTTATATTTCTTATTTACACTAATATTTTTATTTTCGAAATGTCAGTTTTGATAAATATTATTTTATAGATTTGTTAATAATTATAATAATTATATTCCGAATTATTATTCAATATAATTCAAATATTACTGAATTAACAATTCTTAAAAAAGTTATTGTTCCTAATAATATTTTTTTATAATGTGTAAATGTTCTATATTTTAAAGTTTCTAAATTTTTTTTTCGAAATATCATTTCCCGTGCAGAAAAATGGTGAGGGCCCCCGGCAGGGCCCTCGTGGATTGCCCTCTTGCCATGTGGAACCCGCAAGGGCAATCCACGCGGAGCCCTCGAAGGCGTGACATGCTTTCCCTCATGGGTGCCCTCGAGGAAAATCCTCATGGATTCCATATGGATTTTCCACGCGGTGCCTTCGTGGATTTCATAAAATGCCCTCAACTTTATTTTCAATTAAATTAATAAATTAATTATTTATTAATAACAAATTAGTCCAATTATTGATAAATAACATTCTTATTTAACAATTTTTACTTTTTTTAATTAAACCGTGACCAAAAAAAAAAAAAAAAAAATCTGACGCACGCGGGAATTGAGCCTACGACCTGCTGACTACCAGACAACACTCTTACCACTATGCTACGGGACCAACTTGAAAATTATTGCTTTAATGTAGGTGAGTTGCTGACTTGCTTTTGATGATTCAATAAATTATTTATTAACAATAATACACCATGACAAATAATTAAATAGTTTAATAATAATAATAACAATATCAATAATATAATAATAGACCATAAAAATTCATAAATTAATATTTTTATAATTTCAAAAAAAAAAAAATGTCAAAACATTTGTGTTAAAAACGCGTTTTTCATAGTTTAAAATCATTATAAACATTCATTTTTTTATGTAAAAAAAAATTTTTTTTTTGGACTTAGAAATTTTTTCTAGTTAATGATGTGGGCAATCTATGAGGGCCCTCGCGTGGGCCCTCATGGATTTGCCCTTAGGTAAATTCAATATTTTCGAAAAAAGTAACATTAAATATTTGTTAAAAACGTGTTTTTCGTTGTTTAAAATCATTATAAACATTAATTTGTTGATAAAAAAAAAATTTTTTTTTTTGGACTTAGACATTTTTTCTAGTTAATGATGTGGGCAATCCATGAGGGTCCTCGCGTGGGCCCTCATGGATTTGCCCTTAGGTAAGTTCAATATTTTCAAAAAAAGTAACATTAAATATTTATTAAAAACGCGTTTTTCATAGTTTAAAATCATTATAAACATTAATTTTTTGTTGTAAAAAAATTTTTCGTTTGGACTTAGAAAAATTGTTGAGCAGGGCATTCATAATGGCTAAGAGCAGGGGCCCTGCTGATGCCCTCGTAAATTTCCATAACTTTGTGATAGGATTCCTGGAAAAATGTCACTTAATGTTTATTTCAGGTGGTTTGAAACGTAATTTAATGCATTCTGAACTAAAGTTTTTCAACAAAAAATTTTTTTTTTTAAACTTAAATAAATTTTTGAGCAGGGCAACCGTAAGGGCAAAGAACGGGGCCCCTGCTGGTGCCCTCGTGGATTTCTCCTCATGGATATTCCACGAGGGCCCCGGAGCTGTGGGGCTCGAACGTGGCTTTTTCCACACGGGTTGTTATAAAACTTTTTTCTTATAAAATGTTTTTCAAAATAATTTTAACTTTTTCGAATTAACATTACTCATAATTTTCTTTACTTCTAATCATTCTTCTTTATAATTACTATATTTTCTAACATGTATTTCTTCTAACTATAACTTTACCCAGATAGCAAAATGCGCGCACATTGACAGACGCATGCTCGCACGCGTGTCGATTAACCCGCACGGCGTGTGCTCATTTGAGCACACAGATGCGTCCTCATATGCGACTCATATGCCACGCATGATGTGAAAGTCGCACGCGTGACGGTGAAATGCCTGTGCAATCACATTCACTAAATTAAATTAAATATTTAAATTATACCTAAATTTAAAATTCAGTTTAATCAATAAAAATGCGTAAATAGAACACTTAACTTTTTATTTTACCACGTTTTTACAAACAATAAAAAACTTACAATAATAATTTTCAGTCTTTTTTGTTATTATAAAATTTCGGAAAAACTAACACTTATCAAACAAAATTATTTAAATTTTACATCTTTGGATTTTCATGTGCTTTTATAAAGTTTTTCACTTAAAATTAAATTAAATTAAAATTTTTCCTTAAAATTTTATGGTTTTAAAAATTGTATTAAGATATTTAAAAAATGTTAATTTAAGAACAGTAATTTTTAATGATATTTCGTCTATCGATTAAATGGAAAAAAATTAGTTTAACAGAAACTTACTGTTTTAATAAAGCTGTTTTGACGTAAATTAAAAAACAAAAAAAAATTCAAGAAAACAATCCACGCGTTTAATTGATGCGATACTCATGACTCATCATCTGCCTCTCTTTCTTCCTCTTCACTGTCGTAATCTTCATTACTATTTTCCTCCTCCATGGCTTCTAATTCGTTGATTTCATTTTGTAAATTTTCCTCTTCAAGATCAATTTCTGATATACCTTTCTTTTTAAGCAAATTTCGATATCTCTGCTTTGTATGGCGCAGCACCTCCAGCATATGAATTTTGAAACTGTTTATATCTTTAGGACCTTCAAAATTCGTGCACCTTCTAGCAGTAGCTGTAAAAATAATAATAATATAACAATAATTATTTAGAATTTACATTTTGTGTTTTCAGGGACGAAAAAACGTGTGTTTAAAAAATAGTCAAATTTGAAACCAATGAATTTATTGAAAATAAAAAAGATATAATGAAAGAAATATTAGAAAAGAAGAGGAACTTTTTGATAAAGAAACAAAGTAGTTGAAAAAGAAACATATATCTTAAAAAGCAGGAAACATAGTGGGAAAACAACTATATAAATAATATTTTTGTAGGTAACATATTATATTATATTAAAAAAATAGACAATAAAATAGTTCAATAAAAAAGCAATATTATTACAAAAGTCGAATCATAATGAAAACTAAGAAAAACAAGTTATAAACAAAAAAATTTAGAATAAGAAAAAGTAAAGAAAATAAAACTCTTAATAATACAGACTTCAATTGAGAGACTGGATGCTATAAGGGGATACGCACCATTCAGTCCCTCAATTAAACATTTTTATGAAAAAAATATAAATATACTTACAATATAAAACATTAGCAAGTTTCGTATTTCCGAATTCAACGGAATTTTCTCCGCCTTTCCAAGTAAACTTGCAGACTAATTTGTCTGTCACAGCTTGCCTTATAGCGGCAGATAGAAAATGTCTAATAGAGGCTCCTCCTATAGTTAGTAGCTGCTTGTGCTGAAACAAAAGTTCAATCATATTTGAGAATGATTTAATAAAAGTTAAACAGAAGTATTTACTTTGATAAGTGGACGAATTGTCCGCTTATGAATTTTTCCAATTTTGATTTTGTGAATGACTTATGCACCTGAAATTCGTTAATTTTAAAAATTGTAATTATTATATTATTAATAATTATTAGCATACATACAAAATTTATTTCATATCTGACCCAAATGTAAAAAAATAAATTTTTCATTCATTATTTTTTCATTCAATAAAAAATATGTATATTATAGTTTTCTACAAAATTCAAAATTTTATACTTACAAGTTTTGCGCGTTTTTTCTTCGCTTTTGACTCGAATTCCAGAAACTCTTCTATGCTATTCAACGGAAAACCATCAGCGGGTTGAAAAAGATTATTAGACAATTCTTTCTCTTCATTACTTTTTTCATGTTTTGCTAATTTGAGTAGAATATGCTTTTGATTATTAGCAATTATTTTATTTTGCTTCATAAGAATTGTGTTCTGCTCTTTTAAAAATCTAAAAAGAAAATTAGAAATTTGTTTTGTTATAAAATATTGTAATATTTACAAGAGAACTGTAAAGGCCTAGCCATTTTGTATTATTAATTAATTAATTGAAAAATAAAATAGAGAGACCGACCGATAAGTTGAAATATTATTTATTGCATGCCTTTATGTTTATTTAAATAAAAAAATATTTACTCCAAAGATGCAAGAACTCCTTTTTTAAAACTTATATCGGACTCTTCATACGGCAATTGAAACGGATTGGTCATAATTATTTTTCCCCCTAGTGGATGTATGTGATCTTCAGAATCAAATACTGGGATATCCCTAAAAAAAGAATACTGAAATATCTTTATAGTAAATTAATAGCATGTTAATAAATAAATTTGCATATATATTCAACTTACTGCCATGCTTCAAACAAATCTTTAGATGGTTTAGAAATCTGTGACTCCCCTTCTATCTGATCAACATTGTTCGAAGGTTCTATTCTAAAAAATGATGATATAAATCATTGTGGTATATAGTTTGCAATGTTTTTAAAATCTTTTACAATAATCAATTACTTACTGTGAATTTTTTTTTACATCTTCTATTGACACCGTCCTTGCAGCTCTTACTACTGGTTTTTCTGTCTTTTTTGGACTAGAAGACGTGATAGTAACTGGCCTTGTTTTAATAATAATATAGGTTAATACCATTAAATTAATTTAATAAACCAAAATTAATATATTTAAAATAGTAATTATAAAGAAGTTATTAATTTTTAATCTTATTAAAATTCTGTTAAAAGCTCTTAAGATAAAAAACTTCTTACTTTGTCACTGTCACTTCAGATGTTAATGTTCCTGGTTTAAAAATTTGGTAATTTGAGATTCTTGGCTTCGACAATTGGGAACTTGAAAGTTCTGGCTTGAAGGTTTAAGAATTTGAAGATGATTGTACTAAAATTTGAGACTTTGATATTTCTGACTTCGAAGAATTAGAATTTGATGTTCCTGGCACAGACGGTTGAAAATCCATTGGAGCGACTGTGTTTGTCCTACAAATAATAAATATCAAAATGCTTTTATTTAATTTAATTAATCCTATTAGCTTAATTTAATCCTATTTTTATAACTCCGCAATGTACTGTCCCGCGTGGCAGGGTGCGCGGAATTATGTGATATAAATATTATATTAATCCTATTTTAATAACTCCGCAATGTACTGCCCCGCGTGGCAGGCGCGGAATTATGTGTTATAAATATTATATTTTAATTAATAATATTATTAATAGTTTTTTACTTACGAACTTTCAGTTTCAGGATTAGAAGACTTCTTATTTAATAACTCTGATTTTTGTTCTTTAATTTTTTCTAATTTGTTTCTTAACAATTCAATTCTATTTTGTGTAGTTACTGATATTTTCGACTTTTTGCTGGGAATTTCTTCATCGCTTGTTGTTATAATTTTCTGTGGTCGTACTAAGTCTCTGCCACTGCGGGATTTTTTAATTGGGTGTTTGTCGATTTTGCTTTATAATTTGTTTTTTTTTCCATTTTTATCTGAAAATAAAAAATTAAATTCTAAATTAAAACAAATAATTATTTGTTATAAAAGTATCAACTTTTTTTAAATGAAAATCACCGAACAAAGAAATATTTATAGAAGTAAAATGTATTTTTATAATAATTTACATTTTTTACATATTTAATGATTACTTTAAATTTTCAAACGTTTTTAATGAATTTCAATCACTATTTATCACCTTCTTTTATTTTCAAAATGGCAAATAAGCTTAAAGCATCGTATTTAATTTCTTTCATGCTCATTCAAAAATAGAAAATTGCAAAAATTCATTTACATTTATTTATGTACTTTTTCTTTACCTTTACTAAGAGAAGCTTGATTTAATTTTTTTATAAAATATTTTCAGGAAGCAGAAATGGTGACAATAGCGTAGCACAAATCCATTCGCCCTGAACAATAAGTTCTTCTTCTCCTTCTACACTACTCCACTTTGGCATTAAATAACTTTTACATTTGACATCCGTTAATGAAAGAACTCTTAAATTTTGCTCCAGATTATGACACTTGAAAACATTTAGCGCAGTAGATGATATTCCTACATCGTAAATTTCAGAAGTAGAACGAAAGTGCTGAACAACTAAGCGGATTTCTCCTCTTATTTGTATAAAATTTTTTATAATACAAATTTTTGAATTTTTTAGATGACAGCAACTGTCACGCAATATAGTAGAAAATACGTACTTGCCAACTTCCACTTTTCTAAATTGTTGACAAAGATCCTCTGTAATATTTTCTGGTAATGGTCCATCGGTATGACGTTGGGACAATTTAATTGTAATATTAGATTCGAGAGGTTTTAACGCATAATCATCTCTTTCGGATATTCTTTTATATATCTGAGATAGTTTTAGACCAGGCTTTCTAATCCACTTTCGCAATTCCTGCAGATTGCTTTCATAGCTAAACGCACTGTTTTTATCACAAGGACCTAAATTTTGTACATCATCAACAAGGTGCAATCCACTGTGAACATTGTATGACAGAAACTGTTCGCCATATAAATCTTCACATAATGAAACATGTTTTCATACATTCTCTGCAAAAATCGTACATTTCTTGCGGCGTTTCTTCTGAAACAAGAAGACGCATAACAACATGAAGAATCATTAGATGGTGATAATGATCTTCTTCAAAAACATTTTTTAACACAGAGGGTGCAGTATAAAGCAATGATTGTCGAAATTCTGTTGCTTTAAATTTATGGAATTTACTTAATTCTTGGGGACGTCGATTAAAATCTGATGGGCAGTACATCTGAAGATCTTTCATTCTAGAATCAAGGATTTTTAATTTTCTAACACTCAGTCGTCGAAATCCAAAGTTACCCTCAACTTGTGCCGAAAATACTTTTTTGAAATTACCTAGATAAACAGAATGCATTACTTCAAATGGTACACGCGTTACTAGAGGCAGAAAAGAAGACAAAGGACTTCTACCAAGATGATGATCTTCGTCTAAGATATTTTCATAATCCTCATTTGTACGAACTGTATGTTCAACCCCCGGAAAAAACCATTGTTCTTTCAAATTTTGGAGTCAAACACCGACGACCTTCAACTTTACATTTCGGGCAGGCATTTGAAGAATTATGACCCCAGTGGTTTAAAACAAACGCACGCGCAGGAGCATCAGCAATAAAGCAATGAAATGTTAATGTAAGACACTGACCTCTTACGATAATTCCTCCTTCTTGTTGAATATCCAAAATTTCTTGACAAAATTGTTCAAAAAATTCAAAGGGATTAGATGGTTTGCCTTTTCCTTGAAATATTCCTGCTATAATTGGTCGATTATCAGATATATTAAGTATGCGGTATTGAATTGGCCAAAAACTATCACTGCCTTTGTCCACTTTACAACCATCTGTACTAAAGTCGATATTTATAGTATCAGGCATACTGTTTCCAGGAACATTTTCTAATTTTTTAATAAGTGTTTTTTTAAAACCAATGTGAAGATATTCACCTCCTGCTAATTGTTGAATCTTTGTACTTGCAACTATAGTTGGCGTGTTAACGACAGTTCTTGCATCTTTTGGTAAGGATATTTGATTGAAAGGAAACACTCGCAAGGTTTTTAATAATATATTTCCTTGGCTTAGATTTATATTTGCAGTCAAATACGCATTCTTTAATGCTTTTCTTTGTAAATATACTAAATCAGCTTCTTCTTTGTTCTCGAACACATCTGAATCACTGTCCATTTCAGCAGGATCTTCTACATTCTCTAAATTCTCGTCAAAGTCATCTTCATGCAAGCTTTCACTTTCAGCATCACTAATATCATTATCATTATTATTATGGTTACCAATAAAATTGTCGTTATCACCAGTATCGGCATCAATATTTTCATTTTCACGTTCACTGCTAAAACTATTTCCATCATTATCACCACTTTCATTAACAATATTTTCTGGGTCCCACTCTAATCTATCAGAATCTTCTTCGATATGTATTATATTTTCGAGAATGTTATTTAACCGCCTTCTTTTCTGTCTCGAACTAAGTTCTTCAAATTTTTTGAATCTTCCAGACATGTTTTTCAAACTCCAAAATATGCAAAATTTTAGTATCAGTAAGAGTCCGGCATGTATTACTGTGAACAATAATCACAATTCAAACAAAAGGGCATAGTTGTAGAGAAATATATATGTGTGTGTGTGTGTGTGCGTGTGTGTGTGTGTGAGTTGCCTTTACAATGAACTGTCCCGCGAGACAGGGTGCGTAAAGAGAAGACTATATTCAGATTTAGAGAGTGTGTAAATTTTAACTCCCTTCGTTTTAACTCCCAAATGGGTGAGACTTTTATAGAATCCTCTGGGGAGTTAAAATAAGTAAAAATTGTTTTTCTTATAAATAAAATTTCACTTAATTCAAGTGTATATGCACTTTTTTTAAATGGACGACTTTATAATCATAAATAAGAGCATACCCTGTAAAAAAAAAAGTATTGGGAGGTACGGGATTCCGTATTGCAAGTGCCAACCTGCCAATGCGGTATTCGCGAATTACCGCATTGGGTGTCGTGGTGAATACGGAAATCAAAGGGTCCCAATGCGGTGCAAGATTTAAGCTTTAAAAAAAACGAAAATACGTGACAGGAGGAAATAATTAGTGTCAGTGCAGAAATATGCGAGTTAAAGGAATGAGAAAATAATAATAGTGAGTGTAAAAATGAAACTTTAAGAAAAAAAGGTAAGTTGAACTGTCAAATATGGGCCCAATGCGGCATAGGCTGATTTCAATGCGCCACAGCAAAAGCAACTTTGACTGGTTTAAATGGTGTGAAATAGGTAAACAAACATTTTCTAACACATTTGTCTCCGTACACAGACACTTTTCACTAAATCTGCCAACGTACAATTGGTAAGCATCTTCTAAATTACAATAATCGAAAATATTGTTTAGATTCATGCAGAAACGTGGTTATAAAATAAAAAATTGGAAAGTAATGTAATGAAAATCATATGTCAGCTGGGCCACTGTGTTCGCTCGATTCGCTCTGCTTGCTTCTGCCCTCTACTGGCGACTTGCACTATGTACCGATTGTGTACCGCATTGAAAGCAGCCTACGCCGCATTGGACTCATATTTGACAGTTCAACTTACCTTTTTTTCTTAAAGTTTCATTTTTACACTCACTATTATTATTTTCTCATTCCTTTAACTCGCATATTTCTGCACTGACACTAATTATTTCCTCCTGTCACGTATTTTCGTTTTTTTTAAAGCTTAAAACTGGCACCGCATTGGGACCCCTTGATTTCCGTATTCACCACGACACCCAATGCGGTATTTCGCGAATACCGCATTGGCAGGTTGGCACTTGCAATACGGAATCCCGTACCTCCCAATACTTTCCCACACAGCACATGATATTTCCTGAATACTTCCTGAATATTTCACTGAAAGATTGAAATATTTCATTGCAAGATTCAGGAAATATTTCTGCAAACAGGAAAATGTCCGCTTATGTGGGAATATTGACGCGAAAGTTGAGAAAATATTTCATTGAAATATTTTGGAAATATTCAACTGAAATGATGCGCACTGGTCGAACTCAGTTTCTATGGCCTGTAGAGTTGCGCAGTAGTTTTTGGCTTACTATATCCTATGGGTTTTAAAATATTTCAGAAAATTCCTATTGATTTGAGGTGTTTAACAAATTTTTCCATTTTTTGAAATATTTTCACAATATTTGCAGAATCTTTATGTGTAATATTGCAGGAATATTTCAATGAAATATTTTCTCAATTTTCGCGTCAATATTTCTACATAAGCGGACATTTTCCTGTTTGCAGAAATATTTCCTGAATCTTGCAATGAAATATTTCAATCTTTCAGTGAAATATTCAGGAAGTATTCAGGAAATATCATGTGCTGTGTGGGTTTTTTTTACAGGGTATATGACCGCGTCTGAGAAAAGGGACCTTATGACCAAAATCAACTTTTTGAGTAAAATTCGAATAAGTTTTTCATTCACATTACTGATTTTAAGCGAAAATACCTATAATGATTTTCGTCATAAAAAAAGTATATTTCCATTAAAATTTTTTTTATTTAAATTGTTGAAACAATTGCAAAACAATTTTTCAACCCGGAACTACATACCCGACATTACATTTTAAGGACCATATAGTGTAAGAAACCGTCTAAATTAAAAAATCGATTTTTTTGGTATACCAAAAAATCCCTTTTTTCAGTAAGGTCCCTTTCTCAGATACGGTCACGTATAGTACATTCTCCGTGAAATTTTCAATTAAAATTTTTTTTGATTAAAATAATTTTTTTACAATTTTATATGAAAAATAAGTAAATTACTGTTATGTTTACATTTTTATTTGATAAGAATTACGGAAGTCATGATTTTTTAAAATTTGAACGTCTTTAGGAGTAGAGGACTTGTGAAACACTTTTTCTCTGATATACCAAAAATAATATAATATGTAAAAATTATTTCTGAAATATGTACATAGGTAATTGAAAATACTGAAAGTATTTAATTTTAGAAAATTTAATTAGAAGTTAATTTTCATAATTTGTATTAATTTTCATATTTAAATTTACATTTAAAGATTTTTTATTAAAATTATAATTATGGTATAATGATTTTAATATGTAATTAATTAACTAAAATTTTAACTGAAATTCAATTTTAAATAAATTTTTTATTAGAAAATTCTACAAGAATTCAATTATTTAAATACAAACATAGACAATTTATAGAATAATTGAATGTTTCTTAAAATTCAATTCACATACAAAATTGTATTAACAAATTTTTAAATAATTAAATTCTTTCGACGAATTTTAATAAAAAAAATTAAGAATAATTACTACATTTTTCGAGGAATCCAATTAAAATTATATATAAAAGAATTGATATTCTGTAATTGTTTTATTATTTTTGAAAATAATTGAATTACTAAAAAGAATTTTATTATTTACGAAAATAATTTAAACCCTGTAGAAATTATTTTTATGTCAATAATTGAATGATTGCGAAGAAATTTATAAAAAATTTATAATTAATTAAATTTCTGCAATCATTTTTAATTTCTCTAAAATTCTCTAAATTATATTGTACAATTTACGAACTTTTCGTCCTTTTTCAATCAAATTACGGACCTTTTCCTTTAAAAAATTAGTTTTACAGACTTCAAGCAAATTGTTTATTACTGATTTAAAATATTCAAGGAAAAAAAAATATGTTTCATATATTATATTATTTTTTACTTTTGGTATAATACAGAGGAAAAAGTATTTCAAAAGTCCTCTGCTTCAGAAAACGTTAAATTTAAAAAAATCATAACTGATCAATAAAACAATAAAAAACAGAGATTTATTTGTTTTTCATATAGAATTCGAAAAAAATAGTTTTAATCAAAAAAAAAAAGTTGAGTGAAAATTTCACGGAGAATGATCCATATGCACTTAAAAACGAATTTTTAATTAACACGTTTTAAATGAAGAAAAATTTCTTTAAATCAAATTGACATTAACTAAAATTTTCAGTTAACAGGATTTTTAATTAAATAAATTCATTTTCGTGAAATGTTGAATATAAATAAGGTTCAGTAAAAATTGTTTCTCAATGTGAATTTCATATTTTCAATTAAAAAAATCTTTTAAATAAAGGATGATTCTATTAATTTATAATTCTGATGCACTTACAATATGTTGAACATAAATTAATTTATACATTAAAAATCAATTATTATTTTACTAAACTGAATTTTTTTTATGTAAGATTTTTCTTTTGAACCACATTAACGAAAATGGAAAATTTAAATAACAAAGTGTATGTGTGAAAAATATGGTAAACATATTATTGTAGCTGTGGTCATTGACAAAAGTAATTCATTGTTTTAAAAAGTGGACAGTGTTAAAACAAGTTTATTTATAGATTAATATAATTTTAGTGCGAACCCGTTTTTTTATATTTTGCAAATAAGGATAGCATAATTTAATCGTCTGTTTATAACGACACCATGTATTTTAATGTAAAAAAGGTGCAAAAAGTTTCACGTGATCAGTACAGTTTTAATCTCAAAAAAGACAATTACACTACCACACTGAAAACAGTTAAATTATAGGTATTAATTTTTCAATGTAATTTTACGAACATATAATTTATAACATAAAAAGTAGTTTGGGATTTTTTTAAAATGTTGTATTTGAGAAATTTGAGGTTATGTTTGTTACAAATATGAATTTTAACTTACCAAAACAAATTCCAATGCAGACTATGTAAAAACTACAATTTACGACGCACAGAATAATTCGCCTAGAATTATGCACAAATTAATTTTAACTGAATTGAATAAACATGATAAATATCCTCAAAAAAAGAGAGACAAAACAAAGGCAAGTGCGGTGCACGCCGTTCATGCTTGTATACAATGCATGTGAAGTTGCGCTCGACATCTGCGCAATGCAAACGACTAATATCTTACGCGCGCATATTTAAAAATTGAAAATATTTATTTTATTTCAAATTTACAATTATGAAAAATTTTCAACAAAGTTGAACTTAGAAATTAATCGTAAATTCTTTTTTTAAATAAAAATTTTTACTTAAAAATATAAAAGATAAGAAAAATTAATAATAGGTATATTAATCTTATATTAATAATATTTATATTTACCATCTATTTTATTTAGAATATTTTATACTTGTCTATTATCAAATAAATATTTACTTACACTAAATAAATTTTATTCAAACCAAATAAATTGTATTCGAGTCATTAATTTAAATATTTGAAACCACTACCATTTAAATTATTCAAATATAAAAATTACTTTTTGAATTTGATACAATATTGCTGTTTCAGCTAAACATCCTAACCATACTTGTATGACAAAATTGACATTATCGTTTTTTTTCAGTGTAGTTTTGAATATTAATACGATATTATTATTTTATTTGTAAATAAAATGAAATACACGATGCCTTTACACGTGTGCTATGACACACATGCAATGAGCAGCATATCGCCGGCACTGTGCGTGCACTATTCTAGCCTTCACGTATGCATCTTGTGTGCAGTCGAAATGCATACTTTATCGCCTGCATTGTGTGCCTCGCACACTCCGTGCGGGACGTGCGACGCACGATTGCTATCTGGGACCGAATTGTCACTTCTCATAATTATTATTATATCGAAATAGTATTTTCCAAATTTTTGTAATATCTAATAATTTTTTATACAAATTTTTTTATTGTATAATAACCAGTTTTAATAATTTTATTTTATTCGAATAATTATTTCGTATAATTTTTTTCTTACCGAAATTATATTTTAAATAATTTTTTTTAATCGATTTTTTATTTTTCCTAATATTCATTTTTCCAAATGATTCTTTTTCATAATTTTTATATTTCCTAATTCGTATTTTGCATAACATACATTTTTTCTAAGATTTAAATTCTCTAATCTCTTATTATTTTCCTAACCTATAAGTGTCATAATAAGAATTGCACCGAATTGTTATTTCACTTACAAAATATCCGGTTTCGACGTTTCCCATCTGTGAAGAATATGGCGCCAAATTTGAAAAAGTTTATTATTTTATTATATAACAATTATTAATGAGACGATGAATTTTTCCCGAAAAGCCAACTGGCAGAATGGTCAACTATCAGAAAAGCAAACGGCAGAAACCTCAACTAGCAGATGGGTCTGTGGGGAATAGCAGGCTTGCTGTTTCCCCTCTCTCGCTTTTACCCCTCCGTACGAGGAGTGGGATAGAGACGACTGAAGTATAGTTCATTATTATATTACGAGTCTCGTGACTAGTAAGACGAGAAAGTAGCATTCATTTTGTAATACTAAATATTATATTATAATAAATTATATTGTTGAGTTTAAGTAAAATGTGTTAAATTTATCCTGAACACTATAATGGGAATATTCATAAATATTAATTATTTATTCAACTAAAGTTCCCACAATTGGTGACCCCGACGTGATCGGGATAGCGTCGTGGAAAATTTAATCTACAAATATCATGGTAAATTAAATCAATCCGTACACAATATTAAATCGATTGATATAAAATATTTTTATAAAATTTTTTCCCATGAAATCGTGAAGTGCTCAATATTTATTATTACGAATTTTCAACTATTCATGTATGAGCACATGTTTTTACCTCAACGACGCCATGTTTAATTTACCGGCAAACTCACATCAGGCTATTCTCCACCTTCGAAGAATCCTGAATTTTTAACAACTTAACATAAAAATACAAGAATATTTTCGTTCGAAGATTTTTTGTTATCCTGTGTGACCAACATCGACAACCATTATGCTGCAGTGACGAATGTGATGTCCGAGACCGGATGCCGCCAAAGAGACCAAGAACCTGTTCATTTTTGAAAATGGAATTTCATCACTAAGAAATTGACTCCTGGTTCCGGTTATGGTGAGACAAGCTGTCACAAATATTTTACGCTTTTTGAAAACAGCGCATGGGCAACTCTATTCTGAGCCCATGCAACAGGTGCGTAACGCAATCAAAACCTGTTTTGCAAACTAATAGTTTTTAGATTTCCTTTCCCTTAAATTTTTTTTTCTCCTTTTTCTTTCATGAAAAACGTTCAATTGACGCCTGGAGTGAGGAGTGACGCTGAGAATTTCCAGTGGACTTTTTGACGATCTATATAAAAAAACGAAGTCTTATCTCAGGACTTTTATACCAAAAAAAACATCCATGGATTTCGCCATCCTCATCACCGGTCATTTCTTCGTGGAGAGGGACTATGCAGCATATGGAACCATCGTGTTGGGAGTCGTTGCCTTGTGTTATTTATTGTTCGTGAGTAATATGAATGTCCTCGATCATAACCTTTCTTATTTACATTGACGAGTTCGAGTAATAATAATTTTCGCAAAAGTCTAATTTAAGTTGATTGACACGTTTAAACGATTTCTTAAGTGAAAGATAATATTTGATAAAATTTTATTTTTGGATTTATTTGGTCGAAATAATACAAATTTTGCGCATTTCATTTTAAATTTTATTTACAAAATGCGTATTGTTTTAAATACACCTAATTGTATCGACAGTTTTATTTGGTTATGTCTGATCATTTTTATTTCACAATTAATAATTTTTAATTCGAAATTTATTAACGATTTGATAAAATTTTTTTTTCTAAAATTAATCGCGTTATATTAAAACATTTTGTTTTCAATAAACTATTTTGTTTTCGATTTCAACGTCTAAAAGCACTGTGTGTGTGTGATGTTTTTGTATTGCGAATTATCTTACTCTTGGTAAATGTTTCGTCTTTTTGTTTTGTTTCTCGAACATTGAACGTCTTCACATTTTTATAATTTATTTTTATTATCGGCGAAGGAATATCATTCGTATATAATAATTTTATTAATTTTATTTTTTCTCTTTGATCGTTACAATGACTGACACGGAGAAACCGGAAACTTCGAACAATGGCTCATTGAATCTGAATCAGGGGGCGGCCGATCCGAATCGAAAGCATGTTGATGCATCATATCGTATTCCAAAAATTTGTAGTTTTTTTCGCAACGAGCCCGCATTATGGTTTGCTCAAGCGGAACTTTTATTCGACTATGCTCATCTTACATCGGAGAGAGCTCAAGCTGGTGCCATTATGGCTGCCATGGATTGCGATGTCATCCAGGTTATTGGGGATCTTATTGTATCGGCTGAACCTATTCCGAATCTCTATACGCAAATTAAAAAAAGATTAATTGAAAATGTTTCGTCCTCACCCGAGAGTGAATTGCGCGGTATTTTAAAGGAAGAAATTATCGGCGACGGAAAACCTTCTGCCATTTTAAATAGAATTCGTCATCTTAGTCGTAATCGGTGCAGCGATGATGTTATTCGTATAATATTTTTGGAACATATTCCGGCGAATTGTCGGGCTATTCTTGCCTTATCGGAAACCAACGATCTCGCGAAACTCGCTACAATAGCCGATAAGATTGTCGATGCGGGACCTGTTTATGGTGGATCGGTGTCGTCTATCGAAAATGATAACGATTTTAAAAGTAAATTGAACGAAATATCTCAACGCCTTGACTCACTATCGACGAGAAATTTTAAAAATAACGGAAATTATAATCAAAACCGTAATAGATCACGATCTCGATCCCGATTTGATTCGAATAAATCGCACGGTCATAAAAAAAATTGATCTCAAGGCCGTGATAATAGAGAGAAAATTTGTTATTATCATAAAAAATTTAGCAACAACGCTAATAAATGCAGACCACCTTGCGCTTTCGTTAAGTCATCGTCGGAAAACTAGATTCGCCACCTCACACAATCAAGATCGACTCTACTTCCATTTCAAAACGCCATTTCGTCAGGGATCGAGAATCCGGATTAACCTTCTTAGTTGATTCCGGTTCTGATATATCCTTGATACCAGCCGATCATAAAACTAAAAGAAAATATGCCCAATCTGTTCTTTATGCCGCGAACGATTCGATAATAAATGCATATGGCGAACGTCGCATGTCATTAAATCTTGGTTATAGTCGTTTGATAGTGTGGAATTTTAGAATAGCATCTGTGCCCTATCCTATTATAGGGGCAGATCTATTGTCAGCATACGGTTTAAACGTAGATCTTCGTGGACGCAAATTAATTGATTCTCATTCCGGAATTAATACAATTTGTGACGTAGAATCGGCATCTTGTATTGGAGTGAGTGTGGTGGATAAGTCTAATAATTATATAAAAATACTAACCGAATTTCCATCTCTAACGGGTTCGCCTCAGTCTGGAAAAATTTTGTCACAGGGCATTATGCATCACATTATTACTAATGGACCTCCGGTAGCTGAGAGGGCTCGTAGGTTATCACCTGAAAAATTGATTGTTGCTAGGGATCATTTTCGTGAAAAAGTAAAGTCTGGTGAATATCGTCAGTCAAGTGCATCGTGGGCTTCGCCACTTCACATGGCTTCTAAAAAAGGTGGTGGTTGGAGATTATGTGGCGACTACCGTCGTGTAAATGCTCATACAGTACCGGACAAATATCCTGTCCCTTTTGTACAGGATGTTTCAGCAATGTTATTTGGTAAAAAAATCTTCTCCAAATTGGATCTCCACGCTGCGTATAACCAGATACCTCACACCTCTCCTCAGCCAATTCAAGTTTCATTAAAGTGGTGACTTAAAATTATAGATGGATATTGTTAAGGACATCGAAAGTAGTCAATTGCAAGTTTGCAGAAAATCCCAGCTGCCCCCCTTTTCAAAATATTGAAAGAAACGTTATTAGGGTTTCATACACCCACGGTGTTCGACAGAACCATATTTGTGAGACTCTTTTTAGGGTTCCGTATACAGTAGATGTACCGACGAAATCCTATTGGTGAGACTCTTGCGTCCGTAGACAATTTTGTGCCCCCCCTCCAAACGACTTAACTATTTAACCTAGAGAGCTGAAATATGTTACCGACAAGTATTTTTACACGTAGATTACTAGAAAAATAAAAGGAATGTGATTGGAGGTGATGGGCATAGCCTTGTCAAGGAATTTGTACAAATTAAATTTTAAATACGTTTCAGTGAAAAAGCAAAGAATTTAATTTTGAACATTTAAATAATAATATTGGTGTATGGAACTTGTCATTTCCTTGACCAATTTTTTAAATTAAAAACACTAATTTTTCATCAAATTATAACAATTTTATATTAACCCCTTCACAGTCCAGTGAAAATGAAGTTTTTGTGCCATAAATGTTCAAAAAAAAATTTTTTTGAAAAAACATGACATTGTCATATTGTATGTTTTTGGGGTCGCTGAATCCAAATCCGTGGTCAAAAATTCAAAATTCAAAATGGCGGCTTCAAAATGGCGCCCAAAAAAAATTTTAATTTAACGAATTTGTCTGAAAACGCCTACTCGGGGGTTTTTGAGGTCGCTGAATCCAAATCCGTGGTCAAAAATTTAAAATTCAAAATGGCGGCTTCAAAATGGCGCCCAAAAAAAATTTTTAGGTTAACGAATCTGTCTGAAAATGCCTACTCGGGGGTTTTCAAGGTCGCTGAATCCAAATCCGTGGTTGAAAATTCAAAATTTTAAATGACGGCTTCAAAATGTTTACTGAACATTATATAATCCGATTGAAAATATTTACTTCGGTTTTTTTACTCTGTTGATTTTGGAAAAATATCAGTTGGGATCAGAATTTCTCTAACGGAGCATTAAAAATTTTCCAACAATAATTAATTTTCCAAGTTTAATGGAATATGAAGAACATAATTTTCAATTAAAATTTATAAATAAATAATTATAAAACTATTTGAAATTAAAATTTTTGATAACAAAAATTAGTTTTTTATACAATATTGTAAGACAATAAAAATTTATTTTTAAATTGGTCAACCAGATCGTTAAAAAAATATTTGTTTATTTAAGCCTGCTAAAAAATGAAATTGTTAATAACTTAAACACAAAATGTTTTTGGTCTAAAATTATTATAAACTTATTTTGATTAAACTAGTAATAAAGATTATTCAATGTTAATAATTAAATTTGTAATTATAGATGATCCGTTTGAGTATTTCTGACTCATTTATTATTTCTTTATTTTACACAATCTATCAATTTAGTGATAAAAATATTAAGATTAAATTTCGTTAAATAATTTTAATTATTTTTTATTAGTTTCTTCACTTTAATTACCCTTAATTTTTCATTTTGGCACTTTTAAAACTTAATCATTTTTAAAAATTCGCGCCTTTTCCAATATAGTTCTTCTTTTGTCCGCATGGTGGCGAAGACGTTGTTGAGTTAATTTCTCTCACATACGAAAAGTATTGCGAATATGTATAAATACTGTAGCCTTTATGATAGAATTTTTTCGAATTTTTCGAAATTTCTCGCAGGTAAGTGGAATATTGTAAATTTCAAACGTTATAATCATTTTTTAGAGATTTTTAATTTCTGTATATTTTATTTCTTTAGTTCTTTTGTTTTTTTCGATATTTCTTTTTTTTTTTGTTCATTTTCTGTCTTATCTTTATATTTTATACTGATCGCGCACTATATGTGTAATAAAGTGATTTCATAAAGAAAATTGTCAATAGGCAAATATCTTTATAAAATCCACTTTATTCTTTTTGTTTTATTTTTCTTTCTGGCAATGTCTCATAGGAAAAGAAAATTCGAGGAACAGAAGTCTGATTCAGAAACAGAAGTGTATAATTCTGATTCAGAAATAGAAATGAGTACTTCTGATTCAGAAACAGAAATAAGAAATTCGAATTCACAAATAAGACAAAATAATTCCGGTTCAGAAACAGAAGTATGTAATACTGATGATGAAATTGATGAGTGGTGTGTAGAGGAAAGCGATGATGATAATTCTGTTAATAACAATCAACTTTCTGAAGAAAGTGATGACAGCTCAGAAGAATCAGATGTTGAATCCTCGACAGCTTTATTAATTCGTTTAAAAAAGTTTCGAAATGACCTGAAGTGGACTGAATGTAACAATTTTCAACCAATTATACATCCTTTTACCGATTCAAACGCAGGTATCCAACAAAACAGTGGTTTAAACAATGGAAGTACACCACTTGAAATTTTAAAACTATTTTACACACCAGAAATTATTGAATCGATTTGCTATGAAACAAATAATTATGTTGCTGAAACAGTGAATAAGCTAAGAGCTGCACAGAAATTAAAACCACATTCCAGAATTTTAAAATACACGGATGTATATCCTGATGAAATGTTCATCTTCTACGCTTTAGTCCTTCTTATGGGAATTATCAAGAAACCAAGTCTTGAAATGTATTGGTCTAAGGATGTAATTTTGGAAACACCTTTCTTTTCTTCATCAATGACATATAACAGATTTCGCCAAATACTAAGTGCATTGCATTTCGCTGAAAATGAGAACGTTTCGAACGATAAACTTTTTAAAATCCGTCCTTTGTATGAGTCTTTGGTCGAAAATTTCAAATCTGTTTACAGACCTGGTCAAGATATTAGTATCGATGAATCACTTATACCTTGGAAAGGACGTCTCCAATTCAGACAATGTAATAGAAGCAAAAGAGCTCGATTTGGGGTTAAAATATATAAAAACTGCGAATCAAAAACTGGCTACGTATATGATTTAATGATTTATACAGGGAAAGATAATAATAGAAGAAATGTAAAAAGTGGAATAAGTATATCAGGAAATGTGGTCAAGGCACTACTTGGAGATCTCGGTGGTCAAGGAAGATGCCTTTTCATTGACAATTGGTATACATCTCCTTTACTATGTAAACAATTAGTAGAAGAAAAAACCAACGTTTGCGGAACAGTGAGAGCAAATAGAAAGCATATGCCAAATATAAATCTCAGAATTTTGAAACCCGGGGAAATGAAAATTATGTGCACAACAAAAATCGCTTTTATGGCTTGGCGAGACAAAAAAGTTGTGACAATGTTAACAACGATGCACAATCCATCAATGATTGGAACCGGCAAAAGAAATCATAGTACAGGTCTGGAAAAAGTGAAACCGAATGTTGTTAATTCTTATAATAACAACATGGGAGGAGTGGATAAAACAGACCAATCCATTTCTTCTTATGAAACCATTCACAAAACGGTGAAATGGTATCAAAAGTTACAGTTCCATTTCTTTGACATTTCAGTTTTCAATGCTTCAGTTCTGTATTGTAGTCTTCATCAAAATGAAAAGAAAATGACCCAACTACAATTTCGACAATTACTGATAAAAGAAATTTTTGAACAACACTTTGAGGAAAAAAAAGGAATTCAAAACATTTTTATTCTTTGCAAAAGAATCCAATAGCTTCTACACAACATCATTTCCCTTCAAACATATCGAACAAGAAGAAAATTTGGAGACGATGCCACGTGTGTTACGATAAGAACATAGAAAGAAAAACATGTTTCATGTGTAAAGAGTGTGGTAAAATTCCACTCTGTGCTGCACAATGTTTTCAACATTACCACACGAAAAAAAATTAAAAAGTCAAAAATGAATTCTCTTGTGTTCTAATTGAAGCAGCACATTAAAGTTATGCAAATTAAAAATCTTTTAATACAAAAATACAAACAAAAAAAATACAGAAAAAATAAAAAAAAAATATAAAAAATACAAAAAAATACAAAAAAATACAAAAAATGCAATAAAATACAAAAAAAAAATGGAGTCGTTTCCGCCACGTTCTCGTTCGTGACTCTGGATTAAACTGAGAGCGGTGCTCAGCAAAGCCAAAAAGTCTTATAATTTTTTTTAAGTAATTTTGCTGGTTAATTTGAGTTAGAATAGCAGACACTTTTTCAATTTTTACGAAAATTCGGATTCAGTGACCCTGAAATCCCCGAGTAGGCATTTTCAGACAAATTCGTTGACTTAAAAATTTTTGTTAGGCGCCATTTTGAAGCCGACATTGTGAATTTTAAATTTTCAACAACAGATTTGGATTCAGCGACTTCGAAAACCCCCGGGTAGGCATTTTCAGACAGATTTATTAACTTAAAAATTTTTTTGGGCGCCATTTTGAAGCCGCCATTTTGAATTTTGAATTTTTGATAACGGATTCGGATTCAGTGACCCCAAAAACCCCCGAGTAGGCATTTTCAGACAAATTCGTTAACTTAAAAATTTTTTTGGGCGCCATTTTGAAGCCGCCATTTTGAATTTTGAATTTTTGACAACAGATTTGGATTCAGCGACCCCGAAAACCCCCGAGTAAGGATTTTTAGCCAGATTCGTTAACTTTTAAATGTCTTTTTTTTCGATGGCCCTATAGAGCCCATGGACATACAGGGCACGACATTTTTATGGCTCTATAGAGCCCACTGACAGTGAAGGGGTTAACAGCAATGGATTAACAACAATATTTACATTTCGTATACTTATGTCTAATAACATATATATACATATGTAGACATATGTTAATAACTTATTTTAACTAGAGGTGTCGAGAAGAAAATTCAACTACGGCCTTTTGTAGTTGAATAACATAACACGGGTCTTCCATCGAATTTAGTTTGTAACGATTCCAATACAATAAAAATTTCTTGTGAATTGATTCACCGGGCTGTTCGGACCACAGGCCAAGGCCATCGTCATCATTCAGAAATAATAAACATTGCAAAACATGGTTTAGAATTATATGAATTTTAAGCGATTCAGATACGTCAGTGGCATCAAAAAATTTCTTCAAATCTTCAATATTTTTTGCAAGGTCAGCCTCATTTTTTCTAGTAGTTGAAAAGCAGTTATGAACAATTTCGTTCATTTTCTTGAAGGATACCACAAAAGACTCGATTCGCAGTTTTTTAGCACCTTGAAAAATTTCTTCGTCATACAGTTGGTCAGCATGTTTCAATAATTTTCTGCAAGCGTTGCCTTCGAATATTTCACCCTGATAATTTTTTGGCACTACTTTTAGTTTTTTAGGCCATATAAGAGCAGTTTCACGTCCTAAGAGAGGAACTAATCCTTTCCAGAAAAGATGGTTAACAAAACCTTGTAATAAGTGCAGTTCTGGAACTACGCACTTCTCAATTACTTTGATATCATCATCTTCTTCAAAAATAGGTTTGTTTATTGTACTATGAAAGTTCATCGCGTTTTTCTTTTTTTCGCCGTTGATTACGTAATTCCCGTGGTCTTGTTTAAGATAGCCGTAAGTTTTCAACTTGTCGACTACATTTTTTTTGTCTGATGATAATTTTGACGAGCTAACTAAAACCTGATCATCAGCGTCAACAAATTCTTTACAGCCTGACTTCAAATCTCGCAATGAAATAAAACAAAATGGGCATGGATACATTGCACTGGCGGTTTGTTGTCCGTTTATGGTTAATAGCAGCTTAAGATCACATGCGAATTTGAATGGCACATTGTTCAAATTTATTAATTTACATAAGTAAAAGAGGTTATCATAACTTTCTTTAATTTTTGGCACTATACAAATCATAATGATTTTGTTTACACTAGTCAACGCAGCGCCTCTACCACTTCGACCTCCTTCGAAATATTTTGATCTTTTGGCCGGCGTAGGATCACAATCAGAATCAACTTTATCTTCATCTCTAGTAAATACCGACATTGAAATTTTGAAGAAACCCTGTCCCGAATCAGCCATAACTTTTATGCAATAATTTCCTACTAGATTACGATGCTCTACGACAGCTTCTAGTAATTCTTCGCAATCAGCATACACGATAGGCCTATTTTTTTTCGCATTGTCCCCTTCAACATCAAAATCGTGACTACTTACTTTATATATATCTTTTAAAATCTTGCCTTTTTCAATCGCGTGATTTCTATAATTCTTCGGAATTGCGTTTTTTCCAGCGTTGCAACGAATGAAATTCTCAAAAATTCTCATTTTATTTGAAGGTAATCCCAAATTGTTTTGTAAATTATCCAATTTCTCAGTTTTAAAAATCGTTTTTTTACTTTCTTTAGGATTCAGAACAATTGTTGTGTCATGTCGGCCGTAATTCTGCAGTTTCAATTTTTCTGGTTCTAATGACTGCGAGGATTTATTATTTTTACCTTTTTCTTTTAAAATGGATACTACAACTTTATCTTGGACGTTTTCAGGAAACTTCATTACTATATTTCGTAAATTATCCACCAAAATACGTTTACTATTACACTCATGACGCATTCCTTTACCGAGCTCTCCGCAACAAATTTTACAAATTTTAATATCCTTTTTCGCAGGTGTTTCAGCAACGTTTGTAGAATTACAACTTTTTTCTAAGGTTGAAGCTGCATAAAGACCATTTTCCGCATTTATCTCGATTTCGAATTTTCGTTCACAACCATTACCTGTTATAACTTTTGAATGAGTGGTAGATCTTGCTGTTAAACAAATATAGCAATTGCAAGGTCCTTTTTCATTCCTCGTTTCTTTCTGCAGTTGAATATCATTATAGTTAGGCATTTTTATTCCGGGCCTCTTGGTTATTTTTTTCTCGAATTCTTTGACGGTATTGCGACAGGTATTACACCAAGATAAAGGATATTTCGAGTTATCCAACTTAAACGAATTATCAACATGTTTCTGAATTAGAATTTCATTCTCTTTACTAATCTTGAAAAAACTCAATTTTTTAGAACCACAAACTATTTTTCTTCCGCATGGACCGCAAACTTTTAACCTATTATTTTCATGATCGCAGAAATTCGTCGGCATTTTGGAGTAGATATAACCACAAGGGATGACATAAAAATCTAAAAAATATAATTATCTAATTAAAAGAGATAAAAACTATACTTGCAACATTGATTTTTCTAACCTCACGTGACAGAAAAATCTATGACGATTTGAAAATATTTTTTTGCACAATGCGTAAAATAACATTTAGGAAAGAAGAAATAATTTGTATGATTGCTGTCTTTTTACTTACCTCGTATTTTCTAATTATATTATTATTCTAGTAAAATTCTTGATAAATCAATTATTAGAATATCGAAATACACACGGATCAATATAATTTTACATTACATTAAGTTAGCTGAATATATATTCGTCAACAAATGAATGAAGCTCATTTTTTAACTCATCTCAAATTCTTTTTTTTGTATCATTTTATTTTAATTTATCAGACAGTTTTTTTAAATTTCTTTTTGTAAAAATATGTTACAATCAAAATTTTATAAATTTAGAAATATTTTTTAAAATATATTAAAAAAATATATAAATATATGTACATTATTAGCATATTTGGTATTTTTTTAATAAAAATAAACGTTTTCGTCGATATTTTAAAAAGGGGAGCAGCTGGAATTTTTCGCAAACTTGCATTTGATTACTTTCGATGTCCTTAACAATATCCATCCATAATTTTAAGTCACCACTTTAATGAAACCATTTAATGACACCATTTGGCTTGTTTGAGTCAACGGTAATGACATTTGGTTTGAGGAATGCGGGTGCAACCTTCCAGCGTTACATTCATAAAGTCTTAGGTGATCTCGATTTCGTTTTCTCATATATAGATGATATTTTGATTTCTTCGGTAACTGAAAAGGAACATGAACACCATTTGAGACTCGTTTTCAATCGTTTGAGTGAAGCTTCTCTTTGCCTCAATTTGGATAAGTGCATTTTTGGTCGTTCTGAGGTGGAATTTTTGGGATATTCAATCAATAAAGACGGTGTCAAACCTCTTCCCGATAGGGTTAAAGCAATCCTCGATTTCCCTAAACCTCGCAATATTCTCGAATTAAGACGATTTTTAGGCTTGATAAATTTCTATCGAAAGTGTTTACTGCGAGCAGCTGATTGTCAGAAGGCGTTGAATGCATATCTGCATAACTCTAAGAAAAATGATAAAAGGGAAATTCACTGGAATCGGGATTCGGAAAAGGCTTTTGAAGATTGTCGAACAAATGTCGCAAACGCTGCACTCCTCGTGCATCCATCATCTGCTTCTTCGACTCGTGTCGTGACGGACGCGTCCGATACGGGTATGGGAGGTTCTTTGGAGCAATTTCAGGATGGCTGCTGGAAGCCCTTAGCATTCTTTTCCCGAAGTTTCAGTCCAACGCAGAGAAGATATAGCACTTATGATAGGGAGTTGACCGCGGCATTCGAATCAATAAAATACTTCCAACATTTCGTCGAAGGTAGAGAATTTTCTTTAGTCACAGACCATAAACCTCTAATTTATGCCTTCAGCCAAAAATCTGACAAAGCCTCCCCAAGACAATTAAGACAATTATCTTATATTTCTCAGTTTACTACTTCTTTGGAATACTTACCTGGAGAGAAGAATGTAGTCGCGGATTGTTTGTCTCGTGTTGATCTTATACGTTTGGCGTCGGACGTGAGCTTATTGGAATTGTCAGCAGCGCAGAATGAAGACTTAGAACTTCAAATTCTTTGCCAAGACAAGTCCACTTGTCTTAATTTAAAGCGCATTCTGTGGGGTCCTGATCACACCCCAATAGTGTGCGATTTATCAGGAGAAATTTTGCGTCCTTACATCCCAAAAATTTTTCGAAAACGTATATTTAATATTTTTCATGAGCCAGCACATCCCAGCGCTAAAGTTTCCGGAAGAAACATTGGAAAGAGTTATATTTGGCCGGGTATGAATAAGGATATTCGAGAATGGTGCAGAGAATGTTTGCCCTGTCAGAAGTCAAAAGTATCCCGATATAATATTCTTTTGTCTTCGCAGTTCGTTGCTCCTGAGGATAGATTTCGTCATGTCCACATCGACATTGTTGGGCCGATGACTTCATGTGACGGCTTTAGATATTGCCTCACGATGATTGATCGTTTCTCGCGCTAAATCGAGGCGATCCCGTTAAAGAATATCGAAGCGTTAACCGTTTACCGTGCTTTTGTCGACGGGTGGATTTCCCGCTTTGGAACTCCTGAGAGTCTTACGACGGACCAGGGGAGCCAATTTGAATCCATAATTTTCAAATCGTTGCTTCATTTGTCGGGTTGCAAACGAATTCGAACTACGGCTTATCACCCCGCCGCGAACGGGTTAATAGAGCGATGGCATCGCACGCTAAAAGCTGCCATAATGTGCCATGGCAACGAAAAATGGACTCGCGTATTGTCAACCGTATTACTTGGATTAAGAACAAATGTTCTCGATTCGGGGGCGTCGCTTGCTGAATATTTGTACGGGACCACATTGAAAATTCCGGGAGAATTTGTTCTTCCTAAAGAATTCAATACTAGTCCTCAAATAATTCTCGAAGAATTTCGCGAACATATTTAACTCATTAAACCGATTCCTGTCGAACATAGGCATAAAAGAAAAATTTTTGTTTACAAAGATATTAACTCATGCTCACATGTTTTCCTAAAACGCGGAGGAGTAAAAAAATCTTTAGAGCCACTGTACTCGGGACCACATAAAGTGATTAAGAGAGTTTCTAATAAAATTTTTGATATTGATGTAAACGGCGTTAAAAAATCGGTTTCGGTCGAAAATGTCAAACCGGCATTTTTCGCACGTGAAGATTTAAATGTGTCAGTGAATAATAGAGAGAATGTTGCGACTGGTATTCCTTCGAACGACATTGCGATTCCTATTGAGGAAAATATTGTATCTTGGAGCGAAAACGCAATTCCCACAATAGAAAAAAATATTGTATCTTCAAGCGAAAACGCAATTCCCACAATAGAAAAAAATATTGTATCTTCGAACGAAAAAAGGATTTCCTCAACAAAAAATGTTGTATCTTCGAACAAGATAAAGACTCATTTTGTAGAAAATTTAAATTCGAACAAGAAAAATACTTCAACTGTCGGACCTCAAAGTATTTTAACCCCTAAAATCAAAACTTATAGTAATAGAAACAAAAAAGTTACTTTTAATTTTACGCATAATCTAGATCATAATTATTCTAAGATGCATTAACGAAAACTAAGTAGTTTGATCGATCTCAATACAGTAAAATTTTTCTTTTATTATATTTACTAGCGAAAATGTATTTTTCTAATTTTTATATAACATTTGGTACCAAATATATTTATTTTTAGTTTTAAAACTGTATCGTTAGACACTCGGGGTGGAGTATGTGGGGAATAGCAGGCTTGCTGTTTCCCTTCTCTCGCTTTTACCCCTCCGTACGAGGAGTGGGATAGAGACGACTGAAGTATAGTTCATTATTATATTACGAGTCTCGTGACTAGTAAGACGAGAAAGTAGCATTCATTTTGTAATACTAAATATTATATTATAATAAATTATATTGTTGAGTTTAAGTAAAATGTGTTAAATTTATCCTGAACACTATAATGGGAATATTCATAAATATTAATTATTTATTCAACTAAAGTTCCCACAGGTCAATGGTACGAAACGCCATCTGTTAGAAAGGTCAATTAGTCGAATGCTTACTTGTTAAGGTACTCGCACACCTCGGCTGTCTGTCTGCCTGCGCAGGCAGAAGATCGTTCACACCTCACTTTTCCCGTTAAAAAATGAGGGAAGATTTGAATTTTAATAGATATTCAAATCTTCCCTCATTTTTCAACGGGAAAAGTGAGGTGTGAACGATCTTCTGCCTGCGCAGGCAGACAGACAGCCGAGGTGTGCGAGTACCTTTAGAATGGTAAATGAGTAGAAGCCTCAATCCGCAAAAGGGTCAACCGTCAGAATCGTTAATGTTTAGAAAGATCAACATGTCAAAACCTAACCTGTTAGAAATTTCAATTAGTCGAATGCTCACTTGTTAGAATAGTAAATGAGTAGAAGCCTCAATCCGCAGAAGGGTCAACTGTCAGAATCGTTAATGTTTAGAAAGATCAACGGGCAGAAACGCCATCTGTTAGAAAGGTCAAGTAGTCGAATGCTCACTTGTTAGAATGGTAAATGAGTAGAAGCCTCAATCCGCAGAAGGGTCAACCGTCAGAATCGTCAATGTTTAGAAAGATCAACGGGCAGAAACGCCATCTGTTAGAAAGGTGAAGTAGTCGAATGCTCACTTGTTAGAATGGTGAATGAGTAGAAGCCTCAATCCGCAGAAGGGTCAACCGTCAGAATCGGCAACTTCAGAATGATCAAAATGCAGAAACCTAACCTGTTAGAATTGTCAATTAGTCGAAAGCTAAATAATTTGACAGAATCGGTTTTAAACCTTGCAGCAACATTTTTTAAATGTTTCCAACCGGTTCTGTCAAATTTCTTTTGGATTATTTAGCTTTCGACTAATTGACAATTCTAACAGGTTAGGTTTCTGCATTTTGATCATTCTGAAGTTGCCGATTCTGACGGTTGACCCTTCTGCGGATTGAGGCTTCTACTGATTCACCATTCTAACAAGTGAGCATTCGGCTACTTCACCTTTCTAACAGATGGCGTTTCTGCCCGTTGATCTTTCTAAACATTGACGATTCTGACGGTTGACCCTTCTGCGGATTGAGGCTTTTACTCATTTACCATTCTAACAAGTGAGCATTCGACTACTTGACCTTTCTAACAGATGGCGTTTCTACTCGTTGACAATTCTAAACATTGACTATTCTGACAGTTGACCCTTCTGCGGATTGAGGTTTCTACTCATTTACCATTCTAACAAGTGAGCATTCGACTAATTGACATTTCTAACAGGTTAGGTTTCGACATGTTGATCTTTTTAAACATTGACGATTCTGACGGTTGACCCTTCTGCGGATTGAGGCTTCTACTCATTTACCATTCTAACAAGTAAGCATTCGACTAATTGACCTTTCTAACAGATGGCGTTTCGTACCATTGACCCATCTGCTAGTTGAGGTTTCTGCCGTTTGCTTTTCTGATAGTTGACCATTCTGCTAGTTGGCTTTTCGAGAAAAATTCATCGTCTCTTATTAATTATTACAAATATTGTTTAAAACAATTTCCCTAATGGTATTTAGCGTAGTTAATTGGTTTAAACAATGTTTGTAATAATTAATAATTTTTAAATAATAAAATAATAAATTTTTTTCAAATTTAGCGCCATATTCTTCAGAGATGGGAAACGTCGAAACCGGATATTCTGTAGGTGAAATAACTATTCGGTGCAATTCTTATTATGACATTTATAGGTTAGGAAAATAATAAATTAGAGAATACACGGAGAGAAATCTGTTAGGATTAATGCTCGAAACTTTTCATATACTTTTTCTATAGATTCTTTGATGCTTAAATCCTAACAGAGAGCCTATTTATTGCTCGAGTCCGCCTGAATCTCGTTTTTTTAATTAATAATGGATTTTAAATAAATATTACAACAATAATTAACTATAATAATCGTCGTATTCTGTCCATTCTGTCCAGTCTGTCCACACTTGAAGTTAGACTATTGTGCATGCTTTTGTTTTTTTTATATATTCTAGGGTGTTTTCGACGTTGACACTCTGAGCGCTCTGAAAGTACGAAACGTGGTTGGTTGGTCTAGGGGAATTCTGAATTTTGAAGGTCAGCCAATCAACATTCAGAATTCCCCTAGACCAACCAACCACGTTTCGTACTTTCAGAGCGCTCAGAGTGTCAACGTCGAAAACACCCCTAATAGATAATATTATACGTCATTATTTTTTCACTAATTTTTTAATTTAATAATATTATTTTTATTTCTCAAATAATTCAAAAATATTTTTATTAATTTAAAAAAATTATTAATGTTATTATATTATTCATTATTTCCTTTGTTTCTAAAAAATAAATCCTGCAAAATATTTTCTTTTTTTTATATGAAAAACTTAATTACTTGACAAAATTTTAACTTCTTCCCTAACCCTAAAGAAAATTCTGATACACTCTAAAAATGATTAGACACTCAACAAATGTTCTATTACATTTATTTACCAATTTCTGAAATTATTTAAAAACATCAATAACTTCTTCTCTAAATAAATTTTAATCATTATTATTTTCTCACAGGAATAAATTATTTTTAATAATTTTTGAAAAAAGTTCTTTGAGAATTTTAAAATCCATTTGTTTACAAATCAATTTTACGAAATTTAAATTATACAGAAATTCTTCAATTAAATACGAATTAAAAATAATTCGTATTTAATAATTTGTATTTATAATAATTCGTATTTAATTTGTATTTAATAATTCGTATTTTTTTATCACTTCAAATAATTTCAGGATAAAATTCAATTAAACTTTTTTAATATAATTAATTCTACAGAATTGTTAGTTATAAGTATGAAAAATACAAATTTTTAAAGAATTTGATTTGAAACCATTTTAAAATTTAATTATTTCTTAAAATTCCTGCTAAATTTTTATTAGATAATTCAATAATTTAAATGCAAAAATAAATAATTTATTTAATATTTAAAATTTCTTAAAATTGAAGTCTCATAAAGAATGTTATCAAAACATTTTTTAAATCATTGATTTCTTTTAACGATTTTTCATATAATTTTTAAGAACAATTACATTTTTCGATGAATTTGATTAAAATTGTATTAAAAATAATTTAAAATCTGCCATGAGTTTTATTTATGAAAATAATTGAATTCCTAAAAGAAATTTTATTATTTATAAAAATAATTAAATTATTGCGAAGAAATTTATAAAAATATTGTAAATAATAGATTTCTTATTAAATTTTTTAAAAATAATTGACATTTTGACGAGAATATTAAAAAATTCTTGAACATAATTGAATTTCTGCGAAAAATTTTATTACTTTTGAAAATAATTGCATTTATGCAATCAGTTATAAATTTTCAAAAATTCAATTTATTATTGGGAGGCTTAAAAATGAATTTTGTGCAAAGTTAGCAAAGCATTCAAAATTTTTGCTCACAAATTTTTTTTAGTTTTTTTGTTATTTGTAACAGGAATTTGTCGTAAATTACTGAAGTAACATTTCAAAAAACTTTAACTAATTCATTTTTTTCACCCCGAGTCAACAACCTGACTCGGGGTAATCAATAATTTCAACTCTATTATTTAATTAATTCATTTTTTGAAGGCACTTATATAATTTTACGCAAAGTTAGCAAAGCAGTGATAAATTTTGTAAATTTTAATTTTCAACGAAATTTATTTTTCTTACTAAACGAAAAAGTAGACATAATTTGATAATTTCTATTTTATAATCATAATTTTCGCACAAAATTTTGTTTTTTTTAATATTTAAATTCATTTTTGTGATTACACATGTGTAATCCCGTTTTTATTGTTTATAGGCATTATTATTAATTATCTATTGATACTAAGAGAAAGAGAGTTTGTTTAGCTCTTACCTATACAATAATTTAAAAAGATAACATTTTTGTAATTTTTCATAAATTTTTCGAAGAATTTTTTATTGAAATTTTGTAAAGATAATTTTATTTCTTTTGAGTAATAATAATAATAATAAATTAAATACTTCGGTTGGCGGGCGTGATAGTTGCTACTTATTTATATTACTTAATAAAAAAATTTTAAATACAAATTTAATAAAATTCAATTATTTCTTTAATTTTTAAATAAAAAATTATTCCAAAATAATTCATAAAAAATAATTTTTTCTCGACAGATTTCAATAATTAAATTATTTTAAAAATATCAATTTTAAATCTGTAAAGTCTAATTATTGTTAAAAACAGGAAAAGTTTGAAATAAATAAAATCTTTTCAACGCTGAAGAATAACATTCAGAATTTTCTTATGAATTCTTGAAATTGAATATTATTTCAGCACTTTTGACAAAATTATGTGGCTTTTTTCTAATTTTCCTGAATAAATTTAGAAAAATAGTGATTTTGTGTAGAATTCTTCTGAATAATAGAATTTTTTTAATGTTAATGACATGAAAATAATATTATTTAATTTTGCCTAGAAAACTATTAGAAACAAAATAACAAATAAGTAATTAATTGTAATTAAATGTAATGTATTTTTGATAATTAATAAGTCAAAAATACTGTAATAAACATATCTTCCATTATCGTCTCATTGGCAATCACGCTTTTCTATGAACTATTGTTCATAAACCTTAAAATATAACATGCTTAACGGAATAAAAATTTAAGTCTTATTCTCATGTAACATGTAATGTAAAAATTACATTATTGTTATATATGTTAAAAGTGAAATAAGAAACTTCACGCGTGCTTTAGCGCGCGTTATTTGTGCTAGTAATTATTTTAATTGTTGTTAAATGAATTTATTTTTAATTGTCAAAAATTCTTATCTCAATATAATCAGTATTGTGAATATTTGTTTCTAATAATGTAATAATAAATTAACATTATAAAATTAATAGTATTTATTTAAAAAAATTCCGTTAAATAATTGCATATTTGTACTTTCGTTTACGTGTGTTAGGAAAAATAGTATGTGCACCACCCCAATGGGAAATGCCAGTGTAGTGCCAATGTTCACCACTGGCTTAGTACTCAGACGATTGTTCGGCGTAGTCTAGCCGAGCCTCGACACTTAGTGCTGGCGCAGTACAGAATTTTTGTTTCGCCAAAGCTTGGACAAGCCACGGCGGCAAGTGCTGGCTGAGTATAGAAAAATTGTTCACAACGCTCTTTGCCAACATTGCTTTATTGACATAAACTTGAAAAAAATTATAAACAAGTTGTAAATCCAGATGTTTATTACATGAACATTTTGCTTCCTCTTTACGATCAGCAAAAAAAATTTGCTTCCTCGTGAAGGAAGCATTAACGATAAATATATTTCATTTTTAATACAATTTAACATTTATAAAATAATGTTCATTCGTCTTAATAGAAAGAATAAAATTTTCTTATACAGTAATATGAATCTAAATAAACAAAAAAATTTTTAGTTAAAAAGTGAATTTTTCAACTTTAATTGTAATTAATTCTATAATTTTCAATAGAATATATACTCTATATACATCAATCGATTCGTCTTGATGCAAAGAATAAGATTTTTGATTTATTTTTTAATAAATAATAACATTCTATTGTACAGCAACATGATTTTTAAGAAAAAATTAATTTTTATTAAAAGTGCAAATTTTTTGTCTATAATTGGTTTTAATTCTATAAATTTAAGTAAAACATATACTTTATATATACCAATCGATCCGTCTTGGTGTAATGAATAAGATTTTAGAAATAAATATGAGTAAGATTTTCTTACACAGCAACATAATTTTGCGGAAAGAACTCATTTTTTTGATAAAAATGCGATTTTTTCAGCTTTAATTGTAATTAACTCTATAAATTCTCATACAATTTATACTTCTTATATACCAATCGATTCGTCTTGATGCAAAGAATAAGATTTTATTATATATTAACTTCAATAAACAACTTAAAAAAATTTTTTTGAAAAAAAAAATTTTTTAGAAAAAAGTCAAAAAATAATTTTTTTTGAGAATTTTTTAAAGTCTATCAATCCATTTCGAGATATTTTTATGATAAATATACCTGGTAAATTTTAGCCAAATTCGTTAAAACGTCTTCGAGTTATCGTGTTCACAAAAATCGGGATCCAGACACACACACACACTCACATACATACATACATACATACATCCGGACAATTGTTCAGGGTCTTATATAACATAGTCCCATATAGAAGAAAATTTGTTAAAAGGATTTTTAAAAATTTTGTAAATTAAACGACTACAAAGCTTCCTCACGAGGAAGCAAAAAAAGTTTATAAATGTTTATAAATATAAATTTATTGAAAAAAATTAATATTTTACTTTTCAGTTGTTCATTTTTTATTCTTATTAAATTTAATAATAACAATTTAACACAATTCTCTACACTGCAAAAATAGGAGTCTTTTTTGATATCTTAAAATAAGATGTAAGATGAAAAAATTGTATCTTACATCTTAAAGTAAGATGTTTTCTAAAGCATGCTTGTATACAGTTTTCCCGTGTGCACTTGAACGTGTGCAGTTTTCCTGTATACAGTTGAATTTTGGGCAATTGATACCGCCCCTTTTCAAGTACAAAACAAAAAATTTTGTGGAAATATAATGATGTTTTTTATTGAAATAGGAAGTTTTAAAAATTAGTAAACTTGTGATTTATTTCAGGGTGTCAAATTTAATATTCCGATGTGATAAAGAATTTTAAATCTTACAAAAAGTTATTATAAACGATTTATTTTGTGAATGCCATACAGTGAGTGCGGCATCATTGAACCACCCAAATTTACAGCGTATTTTCAATTTTAAGAGTGATGGTAAAGTTGTCTGCTTTACTAACTAGTAAGAAAAATACTGGAAGACATGATTTCATCACAATTGTCAACGTGATAAACTTAAACTGTCACTTTTGCTACCTAAGCTGACATCTATTTTTTTGAGTGGAAAATAAGATTTTTCACAATGTCTAAGTGGAAATATTATTTTTGAAGTAAATTGTAGTGTTTTATTAGAGGTGGTTCAATGTAGACACCGATCCTTCAAAATAAGAAAAGTGTAACTGGTTAGAAAAAAATTAAATTTAATTTATTTAATCATATTAATTTGTGTTTGTAACGTGTGTATTAACTAAAGGAGTTCTTCAGTTTTATTTTGATACAAAAACCTGATCAAAATTTGACAAATTTAATTAGTTCTTGGACTTTATGAAAAACCCGATTCAATGAAGACCTACCCTCAATGTGTTTCAACACCAACGTAGGTATTTGGAATTATTCCAATAATATAAATGTTTTTACTCTGGAGTAACTGGACTAATTATAGTCAAATTTAATAAAATAATTAATTATTTATCCTACATGCTTCTAAGGACTCATATGCTTGGAAATATTAACATTAAATTCTTACAATAATAAATTACAATTTGAAACCTACGGGGATCGAAACCTAGTCGCACTTACCTAGCCTAAGACCTATAACCAAAAACCCCTAACTCTGCCGTATACTATAAGGAAATAGGGAAAACAAACTACATCGTCAACGGAAATGACTTATTTTATCTAAATATTTGTTTATTTGTTTTTATTAACTACTTTATTTGCATTAAATAATCCATTATTTGCATTAAATAAATTATTATACTTGAAGTCATAAAATGAATTGTGCCAAATATTTAATTAATTGGTTGAAATAAATAAATTAATTTTTTTAAATAACTCATTATCTACTTTGGTTTTAATAAGTTATTTATTTGATTAAAATATCTTTTATTTGTTTTCATCAAATAATGCATTATTTCAAAATTTCAAATAGATAATTTAGTTTATTTGAAGCGATAAAATAAATTAATTGTGGCAAATAATATTTATTTATGTCAAATATACAATTAACTGAGCGAAATAAATAATTTGTTTTAAAATAATTATAATTACTTGAATCATATAATTATAACTTTTTTTCAGTATAGCTATAGTAAAGTAAAAGTTATTAATGTGAACGAACATTATGCCATATCTTCAAAATTTTGAAAATTCAAAATTAATGTTTTGAAATAATATTATTGTCATCAATTTTACTCAAATTTGATACAGGGTTAATTATAATGTTTTTTATTAGAATTTATTCATCAGAATAGAATTTGAGTTTTTCATTTTTTGATCATTAATTAATCCTTATTAATAAAATCAGACTTTTGTCTGTACATTGCATAGAATTCAAAATTTCTATTATATTCCTTCTTTTTACACTCTAAGGAATGCCGAAATACTATTAAGAAAATTATGTGTATATGTGTAGATGTGTGTACACTACCGTCGGGAATTATCGGTACGGCTGCACGCGCAGGACCCAAAAACATACCAATCTTCAAATCATGATTTCTTTGTAAATACAAATGTCAGAAAATTAACAAATATACCATTCGAAAGATTATTAAATTCTACGATTAATGATATGCAACTAAAAATTTTAATAATTTATACAAAGCTTGCAGCAATCTACAAATTTGACAAAAAAAATTTTAAAATTAAATTTTTTTAGAAATTATTTCAACTCCTGCACATTTTTTAAAAATTGTAGAAAAATGTTGAAACTTATATAGGTGTAATCATTTAAGTCTCATCTTTAATTTAAGACCGAAAGAGTTAAAAAATCTTATTCGGTTCGTGAGATATCATTATATACGTCTGAGCATGTTTTTTGACAAATGCATTGAATTAGTCGATTTTGAAAGTTTTTTGGCTGAAAATGCTCGGCCGTTTATAATGATATCTCTCGAACCGAATAAGATTTTTTAACTCTTTTGGTCTAAAATTAAAGATGAGATTTCAATGATTACACCTATATAAGTTTCAAATTTTTCCTACAATTTTTAAAAAATGTGCAGGGGTTGAAATAATTTCCAAAAAAATTTTATTTTAAAAATTTTTTTGTCAAATTTGTAGATTGCTGCAAGCTTTGTATAAATGATTAAAATTTTCAGTTACATATCATTAATCGTAGAATTTAATAATCTTTCGAATGGTATATTTGTTAATTTTCTGACATTTGTATTTACAAAGAAATCGTGATTAGAAGATTGGTATGTTTTTGGGCCCTGCGCGTGCAGCCGTACCGATAATTCGCGACGGTAGTGTATGTGTGTGTGTGTGTATGTATGTCCGCAAATTTTCGACCGCGTATCACGGAAAAACGGTTCGATCGTTTGAAGTGAAACTTGGCAGTCTTTTAGGCATTAACCTAACTTAAAATCCTAGCGATAGTAGATTAAAAAATATTAATATGGACGAAAGTTATGCCATTTTTTCAAAAATTCGAAAATTCGAAATTTTTAGTTTTTTCATATACTTTAGTGAATTGTACTTAAACTTGGTACAGGGTTAATTTTAGTGTTTCTTATTAAGATTTAATCGTCAGAATAATAAAATTTTGAATAACAAATAAAAAGTTTTAGATTTAAATTTTGAAAAATTAAAAAATTAAAAGTTTAAAAATTGAAATTTTTTTGTAATTAATTTTTATACGGTTGTATTTCTTAGGTCAACAATAAAAATTTGTTGTTGAAATCATAAGTTTACTTTCTTAAAAGAATTCTATTAGGTCAGAATATTAACAATATCCATATAATTAATATGAGACTTTTGTCAGTATATTGCACAGAATTCAAAATTGCTATTATATTATATTAATTAATGATCAAAAAATGAAAAACTCAAATTTCATTCTGATGACTAAATTATAATAAAAAATACTAAAATTAACCCTGTATCAAATTTAAGTAAAATTGCTGACAATAATTATTTCAAAAGATTAATTTTGAATTTTAAAAATTTTGAAAATATATAGCACTAGCTGTCTTACCCGTCTTCGACGGGTTTTAGTTTCTACCAATATATTTAACAATGTTTCTACCAGTCTGGAAAATCAAAAATAGCCGGGAATTTAACTTCACCGGAAAATTAATAATTAATTACCATTAGCTATTTCGGTAGTATAATAAATATATTAATATATATATATATATATCTATCTATCCCTATTAATATAAAATCATATCGCCGCCGCCGCTGTTTCAGAAAGTTTTAAGGGACCCTTATAGTAGGGGGAACATAGTCAAGGTTGGCCCACTGTCAAGGTAGGTCCATCGTCAGAAACAAGTTATATTTGATCTAAATTCAGATCAATTTAAGGGCAGTTTTAACCTACAGGTCAAAATTACTCATAATTTAGGTCAATTTTAAGGACAGATTCAACCTAAAGCTAAAAAACTAACAAACTAACCCCTCTGCCCTCAAAATTTAAGTCAATTTTAAGAGTAGTTATGACTTAAAGGTAAAAATTGACAAACTTATCGCTCTGCTTTCAAAATTTAGTTCAATTTCAAGGGCAGTTTTGACCTAAGCGTTAAAAATTGCGTTTTACTCTGCCCGTAAAATTTATGTCAATATTAAGGGCAGATTTAACCTACAGGTAAAAAATTGACAAACAATTCCCTCTGCCCTCAAAATGTAGGTCAATTTTAAGGGCAGTTTTGACCTAAACGTCAAAAACTCACAAATAATTCCCTCTGACCTCAAAATGTAGGTCAATTTTAAGGGCAGTTTTGACCTAAACGTCAAAAACTCACAAATAATTCCCTCTGACCTCAAAATGTAGGTCAATTTTAAGGGCAGATTTAACCTACAGGTAAAAAATTGACAAACTCACCACTCTGCCCTTAAAATTTAGGTCAATTTGAAGGGCAGTTTTAACCTACAGGTAAAAAATTGACAAACAATTCCCTTTACCTTCAAAATGAAGGTCAATTTTAAGGGCAGTTTTGACCTTAACGGAAAAAATTGACGAACTCTGCCCTCAAAAATTAGGTCAATTTTAAGGTCAGTTTTGATCTACACCGCAAAAATTGTCGAAAAAACTTCCTCTGACCTGACCTTTTCTTAAAATTTAGGTCAAATTTGACATATTTTTTAGCCTATACATGAAAAAAGCAAATTAATTAGGATTTTTTAAAAAGTCGTACCCTTATATTTAAATTTGACGGAATTTTCGACCTATTGGTTAAAAGAAGTTTGACCTAAATTTCAATATTAAGTTTCAATCAATAAAAGATGTTATAAATTGACATATTTTTTTTTTAAATTCTATTAAAATTATTTTTCTGTCCTCAAAATGTACTTTAATTTTAATGCCATTTTTTCCTACTAGTTAAAATTTGACCAGAAATCTCCTTCTGATCTGATATTTTCTTAAAATTTAGGTCAATTTTAAGGTCAGTTTTGACCTACACGTCAAAAATTGACAAGAAAATTCCTTCTGACCTACTGTTTCCTCAAAATTTAGGTCAATTTTAAGGTCAGTTTTGACCTACGGGTAAAAATGAAGTCCACAAACGTCTATTATTTTACGTCGAAATCTTTAGTCCGTCCATAAATTAGGTAAGACATTTAGGGGGAGGGGGGTCAGCAAGATCTTGCGAACAATAGGAAAAATGGCGCTAATGTATGTAAAATATCTTACGAGGGAGGAAGGGGGTCAAATTTACCCAAAAAATGTCTTACGTAATTTATGGACAGCCCCTAATGGCCCTTACATTACGTCAACATTTATGTCAACTGCAGGTAAAAAGGGGCCCAATAATACTTTTGACACTGAGAAAAAAGAATTATCAAATTTACTATGAGGAGTGTCAAACTTGAAAAAGTTGACACTATAATCACTTTCGTAAAGTGGAATAATTCCAGAGAATTATTCTCTATTAGTTATCTTTTTTAATATCTCCTGTTATAATTTACTCTAACTCATTACTATGCCATCATATTAAGATAACATGATTTTAAAAATTAAAATAAATATTAAAAATAGTTAGGGGGTTGGTGCGCGAAGCGCGCAGGGGGGCGAAGCCCCCTAGTATATATATATATATTACTTCCTTATAGAGGAAGTATTGTAATACCTAAATTTTTTGAGTTCGATTTTTTGACATATCTTTATGTTATTTGACCTCAGGAGTTCAAAAATGACATTTTTATAAAATGTCATTCCGTATGTGTGTGTGTGTAAACATCACATTTTCATAAATATCTCGAAATCATGAAGAGCTTTTGGGCTGGATTTTTTTTAAATTGTAGATCTCACCTGCGGACATAAAGCGAAAGTACTTTCTTATATATTAATAAAGTTAAACTAAATTTCTTTTTTATTTTTAATTTTCCAAAAAAACGTTTTTTGCCTATAACTTTAAAAAAATGTTAGGACACCTATAATTGTTTTTTCATAATTTTGTAGAGTTTTTTTAGACGCATCTTTTGAGCCCTAATTGAAAATTTTTCGTCCATATTAACCGGAGTTATTAAACTTTTAAAAATCAAAAATTTTGGAAAATAAGACTTTTTTGAAAATTTTGTTGAAAAACATTGAAGTAACTTTAAAATTATCGTTATCAACTTGTAGAGCATTAAAAAACGCTTCAACTGACCTGTTTTTGAACCTAATTCGATAATACATTTCTAAATTATTGGTATTTTAAAATCCAAAAATTGTGAAAAATGACATTTTCTCAACTTTTTTGTTTGAAAATTTTTGTTTAACTATTAAATTATTGTAACTATCTTGTAGGGTATTTAAAAATAAATTGATTGACCCAAAATTCAATCACTTTTACCATATTTATAAAAAGTTATTTGTATATTTCTATTATTTTTATCTCTATGAGGAAGTAAAGTGTTCATGAAATGAGCACCAAAATTATACAAAAAAATATACAACTTGGCAGCGGTTTATTAATATATTTTAAATAGTCTCCACCTTTTAGCAAAAAATAAAAAATTATCAAAAATTCGAGAAACCGAATTTCTTAAAATTTAACATTTTTTTCTTCTCTTTTATATCATTAGGCTTCATTATTTTTGTACTCTTCAAAAATACTTTACTTATATTTAATAGTCTCCACCCTTTGGTAAAAAATCTAAAATTATGGAAAATTAGCAAAAATTCAAAAAACTGAATTTCTTAAAATTCAACATTTTTCCTTCTTTTTATGGCATTTAGCTTAATTATTTTTGTTTAATGTATCAAATTTCTTACTTTACATACTGATCTTTAAATAAAAAACTTTAATAACTTTTCCTGAAAAGCTTGCTTAAAGATTAAAAATCACTATTTTCTTAGAAAAAAGTTGATCTAAAAAAACGAAAAAAAATTTCAAAATACGTCTTTTTTAAAAATTTTATTGCAGAAATGGGTTGTATTTATCTGAAAAAGTTAGCTAAGGATAGTTTTGCATTCATTTTACAAAAGATAAAAAATTTGCATTTTCTTGATTTTTCGAATTTTTTGGAAAAATGGCATAACTTTCGTTCAAGTTAATATTTTTTAATCGGATAAGGCTATGATTGTAAGTTACGTTAATACCTAATAGACTGTCAAATTTTATTTTAATTGGTTGAACCGTTTTCAATTGATGCGCGAACAAAGTTTTGCATACAGACAGACAGACAGAAGGACACACAGAATTTTTTTTTTTACATTTTTCGAATTCTTATGTCTCAAAACGAAAAAATATATAAAAATTTTCAAGTTTGGAGCAATGTACAGATAGTAATCTGATTTTATTAATATAGATAATGTTCGTTCACATTAATAACTTTTAGTTTACTATAGCTACACTAAAAAAAGTTATATGATGCAAGTAATTATAATTATTTGAAAAATAATATCTTATTTAAAAAGTTTTTATTTCGATAATTTAACTAAATTTTTTTTAGATTTTTAATTTTGCAAAAAAACGTTTTTTGCCCATAACTTTAAAAAAATGTTAGGACACCTATAAATATTTTTCCATAATTTTGTAGAGTTTTTTTAGACGCATCTTTTGAGCCCTAATTGAACATTTTTCGTCTATATTAACCGGAGATATTAAACTTTTAAAAATTCAAAATTTTGGAAAATAAGACTTTTTTGAAAATTTTGTTGAAAAATGTAGAAGTAATCTTAAAATTATCGTTACCGACTTGTAGAGCTTCAAAAAACGCTTCGATTGACCTATTTTTGAACCTAATTCGATAATAAATTTCGAAATTATTGGTATTTTAAAATCCAAAAATTGTGAAAAAATGACATTTTCTCAATTTTTTTTGTTTGAAATTTTTTTTTAACTATTAAATTATTATAACTATATTGTAGAGTATTTAAGAATACATTGATTAACCCAAAATTCAATCACTTTTACCATATTTATAAAAAGTTATTTGTATATTTCTATTATTTTTATCTCTATGAGAAAGTAAAGTGTTCATGAAATGAGCACCAAAATTATACAAAAAAATATACAACTTGGCAGCGGTTTTTTTTCTTCTCTGAATTATACATTATCTTCACACCAAGGGTTTTCCAGTAATCGTTGATGCTTAATAGTGGTGCGTTTTCTTTCTCCTTAACCCTCCGTCACACACCTAGGAAGGGATTTTCTCTACGGTTTTAGTATTTTTTAAATAACTTTTTGTTTTTCTCATTGCAAAATAAAATCAGTTTCTATACCTTTCGACAATTTACTCCTCAACACATTTCTAAAAAAACATTTAGTTTAAACATAATTAATATTTAATTATGAAGCTTCAAAGCCATAAAAAGCTCGAAAAAGTGAGGTTATATTAAATAAAAAAATCAAGTTTTCAAAACATCTGTTGTTCCACTGTTGGTTAATGACAAAATTATATTATAAATATAATTAAAATGAATTGTTTAATGATTTTTTTTGATTATTTGTTAATGTTACATTATTTTTACATGTCAAGTGGAATTCCTTCGAAGATGTGCATTCGTGTAATTAATTTTTATTTTTGAGACCGAAAATTAATTTTATTTATTTTATAATTTAGAATAATTTACTACATATTTGTAAGTTTGTGTTAGAACTTAATTTATGTTGAATCCTTTGTTTATGTTGTAATTTTGCTTATTTTACAATGCGGTGAGGGATTCCCTCTAAACGTGTGTAAAGTCATAATTTTTTTTCATGTGTGTGACGGAGGGTTTTAACAGCATGTGATTGTTACAGAATTCAATGTTAATTTTTTCGACCACTTACCCAATGGGAAATTTACAACTGGCGGAGTATTGCGCCAGCACTGGCAGTACTGGCAGCTACGCTGACAGACAGCACTGGCATAACTCTGGGATGATAACGCTGTCTAACGCTGGCGAAGTACTGCCTGCCAGTGCTGCCAGACAGCGCTGGCGCAGCACTGGACCAGTGCTTGGCTGAGAATATTGCCGCAATAAATGCCGTATTGTTATTAATTAGTCGTAAATTAATAATTATAAATAATTTAACAACAAAATGGTAAATAATATTAATAAATAGTTATTATTCATAAAATATTTCTCTTTTTAATTAAATTGTATTAAAGATGGAGACTAACAATGGATATAGTATATGAAGTAGAAAAAAATTGTTTATAACATTTAAAAATTAAATAATAGACAATTACAGTAAGTGTGTATTAGATTTTCATATTTTAGTAGGGGAGAGTCTCCAGTTGTGAGACAGTCAATTTTTTTTAACATGCAATATTAAAAAGCCGATTGGTTTATATAAAAACATTTCTTTTCATATGAGCCAACTTTTTCGTGTACGCCGAAGCGGATGTATAAACTGTTTTTGTTAAATACCAACACTGTGTGTGATAATCGACTAAAAAGTGTTTTTTCAATAAATGCAAAGTCCTTTTTTTCCAAGTTAATTAATTGGAAAAGGTAAATGTAATGCATTTTCTTTTAGTGTTTTCCTTATATTTTGTGATGCAATATTGCATTGTTCCAATCTACGGTTGAAAATAATTTAATTTTCCTTTTTCAAAATCGCGCCAATTTCTGGGTGTGAGACACAGCATATCACCAGTTGTGAGACGGTGTCAACACCCATCTGGGCAGCATAAAAAATAAGAATTTGCAGGCATACTATTTAAATGCTGTTTTGATTTTTTTTCTAGTATTTTTGGGCATGTCAAGTGGAAAAAAGTCAATTGATTCAGAAGAAATAAATTTTAATGCTCTTGTTGAAGCTATTTAATTGTGTTTATTTGATAGTCATATTTTGGCGAATAAATATTATTATTTAGTATATAATAATATATATTATTAATATATTTAATTATTTCTACTAAACATAACGTTTTATGTCAAACTTATTAAATTTTAGCAATTTTTAATGAGTGTCTCACAACTGGAGACATTTTTTTTTTTGAAAAAAGCGATGTGCTCGGAAAATGTATCGTAAAATTTTTTGAGTTCATCGAAACACTATACTTTCTTTTAATAAAAGTTGCATATTTCTGTTACCTTTCGAACGGTGTATTTTATTTACAATTTCGTTTACCCGTTTACAATTTACGGGTCAAAAATAAAACCCGTCTCACAACTGGAGACTCTCCCCTACCTAACGATTGGAATCTAGAAATATCGCAAACCTATGAAAATAAACCAAATTGCTCACGAGGGGAATCGAACCTACGACCTACGGACTAACGCTCTAACCACTATGCTAACGACACATGTGTACAGTAAAGTATTAATATCTCAGTATCATTCAGACATACAATTATTGAGTCAAAGATGAGAAAAAAATAGGGATACGTTAGAAATAATAAATTAAACTAAATTTTTAATAATTAAATTACTTAACTTATTGCATTTAACATTTTACGTAATTCTTAAATTACGTGATAATTTTTTAATAATTTTTTATTCATAGTAAGAAGTATAATAGTATTTTAATAGGAACCAAATTATTATTGAGATTAAAGTTTAAACTTTGTTTATAATTTTAATTTGTTTAAATAATTTATTATTTACAAAATTAGACAATTTTGTTAAATTATTATTATTAAATTTAATAAGAATAAAAAATGAACAACTGAAAAGTAAAATATTAATTTTTTTCTATAAATTTATATTTATAAACATTCATAAACTGTTTTTATAATTTTTTTTCAAGTTTATGTCAAAAAAGCAATGTTGGCAAAGAGCGTTGTGAACAATTTTTCTATACTCAGCCAGCACTTGCCGCCGTGGCTTGTCCAAGCTTTGGCGAAATAAAAATTCTGTACTGCGCCAGCACTAATTGTCGAGGCTCGGCTAGACTAACGCCGAACATTCGTCTGAGTACTAAGCCAGTGGTGAACTTCGGCACTACACTGTCATTTTCCATTGGTAGGCCAGTCGGCGAGTGCAAAAAGTGCACATAAGTGCAACCTGAAAAGTCGAAGCAGTTTCTTGTAGTTTGAGGGCCCCAAATAAGAGCCCCATAGTTTGCACCACATTTCCGGTTGCGAAAAATGGTGTAAACAATCGCCAAAGTTCGAAAAACATGGTTTTCGATGACTGTTGCTTCCGGTTAAATTTTAGGGGAAAAAGTTGTGATTGAAAGTTATAGAGCTTGGAAATAGCTCTCAAATGATTGTCGCAAGTTAAAAAAGCTTAATTAGTTTAGTTGCAAATGAATTTAAACCATTAAAAATAGCACTTTTTTAATTGTTCAATAACTTTCTTAATGATTATCGAATTTGTTTCTAACTTCCCAGAAATATTCCCCTTGCGAGGCTGAATAAATCCCAAAAAAAATCAACTTGATTGGGTAAATAGTTTATGCATAATTCCATTTGTTAACTAAAAACATGAAACTTTCAACGGAATTTCCCCACTTTTGGACCTGCGAATTTCGTTTTTTTTTCTTGGAGAGTACAGTTAAGGAGACTAACTTTAATTCCATTTAAATAGGAAATTCATTTTTTTTATTTAAGTGCATAATAATAGACGTTAAGAAAGGGTATGTTTTTTTGACATAAACAAATGGAATAACTCGGACATTTTTCACTTTATGCGATTTTGTGTAAAGGGCATTTGATTTCATTTGTTTTTACAAAACTTTAAAAAAAAAAAATCCGAACTAACTTCAAGGGGTGGGGAGTTACCTTTTTAAAAAAAAAAATTCCTGACAAGTTAATTATTAATGTTTTTTATTAAAATTCGCACCACTTACAGTTTGATACATGTATTTTATGTAAAAAAATTAAACATAAGGTTTTGTGCATTTATTTTTAATTTATAACAAGTAAAAGTAAATGTATCCATTTTTCAACCTCTGAAACGGCGGAGTGGGGGTACTCGGAGAAGCGTGATTCTCGCCGCCACAACTGAATTCAGCCGTTCCAATTTGCAAAAATGGTCATAACTTCGTTAATTATTTACCGATTTTTATCTTTCTTTTTTTAATTTGATGTATTTTTTTACGCTGAATCCAAAAATGATTTTATATGTTTTCAAATTACAATATTTTTAATAATAAAAAAGAAAATTTTTTTAACGACAAATTTTTAATTATTATTTATCATATTTGACAAAAAATTCTTTTCGTACATATAATTCCATTGAATTTAAAATAATATTATGACATAAAAAAATTCAAATGAATTATATATAAGCTTGTAGAATCAGGTTCACATATGCACGCCTGTTCAACTATCAATACAACAATGCTACACACTTATAAGTAAATAATTTGAATTTTTTATGTCATAATATTATTTTAAATTTAATGGAGTTATATGTACGAAAAGAATTTTTTGTCAAATATGATAAATAATAATTAAAAATTTGTTGTTAAAAAAAATTTTCTTTTTTATTATTAAAAATATTGTATTTTGAAAACATATAAAATCATTTTTGTATTCAGCGTAAAAAAATACATCAAATTAAAAAAAGAAAGATAAAAATCGGTAAATAATTAACGAAGTTATATGACCATTTTTGCAAATTTGAATGGCTGAATTCAGTTGTGGCGGCGAGAATCACGCTCCTCCGAGTACCCCCACTCCGCCGTTCAGAGGTTGAAAAAAGGATACATTTACTTTTACTTGATATAAATTAAAAAAACCGCTGCCAAGTTGTATATTTTTTTGTATAATTTTGGTGCTCATTTCATGAACACTTTACTTCCTCATAGAGATAAAAATAATAGAAATATACAAATAACTTTTTATAAATATGGTAAAAGTGATTGAATTTTGGGTCAATCAATTTATTTTTAAATACCCTACAAGATAGTTACAATAATTTAATAGTTAAACAAAAATTTTCAAACAAAAAAGTTGAGAAAATGTCATTTTTCACAATTTTTGGATTTTAAAATACCAATAATTTAGAAATGTATTATCGAATTAGGTTCAAAAACAGGTCAGTTGAAGCGTTTTTTAATGCTCTACAAGTTGATAACGATAATTTTAAAGTTACTTCAATGTTTTTCAACAAAATTTTCAAAAAAGTCTTATTTTCCAAAATTTTTGATTTTTAAAAGTTTAATAACTCCGGTTAATATGGACGAAAAATTTTCAATTAGGGCTCAAAAGATGCGTCTAAAAAAACTCTACAAAATTATGAAAAAACAATTATAGGTGTCCTAACATTTTTTTAAAGTTATAGGCAAAAAACGTTTTTTTTTGGAAAATTAAAAATAAAAAAGAAATTTAGTTTAACTTTATTAATATATAAGAAAGTACTTTCGCTTTATGTCCGCAGGTGAGATCTACAATTTAAAAAAAAATCCAGCCCAAAAGCTCTTCATGATTTCGAGATATTTATGAAAATGTGATGTTTACACACACACACATACGGAATGACATTTTATAAACCGCTGCCAAGTTGTATAATTTTTTTTATAATTTTGGTGCTCATTTCATGAACACTTTACTTCCTCATGGAGATAAAAATAATAGAAATATATGAATAACTTTTTATAAATATGGTAAAAGTGATTGAATTTTGGGTCAATTAATTTATTTTTAAATACCCTACAAGATAATTACAATAATTTAATAGTTAAACAAAAATTTTTAAACAAAAAAGTTGAGAAAATGTCATTTTCCACAATTTTTGGTTTTTAAAATACCAATAATTTCGAAATTTATTATCGAATTAGGTTCAAAAATAGGTCAATCGAAGCGTTTTTTGAAGCTCTACAAGTCGGTAACGATAATTTTAAGTATACTTCTACATTTTTCAACAAAATTTTCAAAAAAGTCTTATTTTCCAAAATTTTGAATTTTTAAAAGTTTAATATCTCCGGTTAATATGGACAAAAAATGTTCAATTAGGGCTCAAAAGATGCGACTAAAAAAACTCTACAAAATTATGGAAAAACATTTATAGGTGTCCTAACATTTTTTAAAAGTTATGGGCAAAAAAAGTTTTTTTGCAAAATTAAAAATCCAAAAAAAATTTAGTTAAACTTTATTAATCTATCTCAAAGTACTCTCATTTTATGTCCGCAGGTGAGATCTATAATTTAAAAAAAAAATCAACCCAAAAGCTCTTTATGATTTCCAGATATTTATGAAAATGTGATGTTTACACACACATACACACACACACACATACGGAATGACATTTTTTAAAAATGTCATTTTTGAACTCCTGAGGTCAAATAACATAAAGATATGTCAAAAAATCGAACTCGAAAAAAATTCGGTATTACAATACTTCCTCTATGAGGAAGTAAAAATGTCATTTTTGAACTCCTGAGGTCGAATAAGGGTCAAACCATTTTATTTCGCCTAATGTATTTTTGATCTTTATAAAAAATTTCAATATTTCGGGAAAATATTCTTATATGTTTTGGGATTACGAAATGCACAATGATTTGTAAAAAATAATTTCATTTCATATAAAAAAAGATATTATAAATTGAGAGTACATGAAAAAAGGTTACATTGACAGGCATTACAAAATATTTAAAAAAAGGAGTAATCTCTTTAAAAAATATAAAAAAAGCGATTGATATTTATTTTTAAAGACTTAATTTGTGATTTGAACTTGATAAAAGTATCAAATAATTTATAATAAACTGTAAAATATGTTATTTAAGTTTCTGTATGAAATGTCAAAAATCGATCATATTTAACAATTTTTTTTGACAAAGTAATTTAATTTTCGTAAATCAGAATTATTTAAATAATAAGTATTTTGAATACACTTTATTATTATTTAAATACTTTTTTGATTATCAACTGAGAAATATAAAAAAATTTACCTTAAAAATGAACCATTCTTCATTTTATCGGGATTTTGAATGTTTGTAACTTCGTTGGAGAAAACCCCATTTATGCCAAATTTTTGGAGCATGTTGATTAAAGCAATATCTTCCTGCTGCTAAAATTTCGCGATGGGTTTTGCACTAGTCTTCAAAAGAAATTGATTTAAAAAAAGTGTTTATTTTGAAGGTTAATGACAAGTATTATAGCTGACTTGAAGTTGGTTTGTTTTAAACTGACTTTAAAAAAATCGTTTTATTTTGAATTTGACTTTTATTGCAAGTAGCAAACCAACTTCAAGTTAGTTATAATACTTGTCATTAACCTTCAAAATAAACACTTTTTTTAAATCAATTTCTTTTGAAGACTAGTGCAAAACCCATCGCGAAATTTTAGCAGCAGGAAGATATTGCTTTAATCAACATGCTCCAAAAATTTGGCATAAATGGGGTTTTCTCCAACGAAGTTACAAACATTCAAAATCCCGATAAAATGAAGAATGGTTCATTTTTAAGGTAAATTTTTTTATATTTCTCAGTTGATAATCAAAAAAGTATTTAAATAATAATAAAGTGTATTCAAAATACTTATTATTTAAATAATTCTGATTTACGAAAATTAAATTACTTTGTCAAAAAAAATTGTTAAATATGATCGATTTTTGACATTTCATACAGAAACTTAAATAACATATTTTACAGTTTATTATAAATTATTTGATACTTTTATCAAGTTCAAATCACAAATTAAGTCTTTAAAAATAAATATAAATCGCTTTTTTTATATTTTTTAAAGAGATTACTCCTTTTTTTAAATATTTTGTAATGCCTGTCAATGTAACCTTTTTTCATGTACTCTCAATTTATAATATCTTTTTTTATATGAAATGAAATTATTTTTTACAAATCATTGTGCATTTCGTAATCCCAAAACATATAAGAATATTTTCCCGAAATATTGAAATTTTTTATAAAGATCAAAAATACATTAGGCGAAATAAAATGGTTTGACCCATAACATAAAGATATGTCAAAAAATCGAACTAAAAAAATTTCGGTATTACAATACTTCCTCTATGAGGAAGTAATAAATGCACAAAACCTTATGTTTAATTAAAAAAGTGCTATTTTTGATGGTTTAAATTCATTTGCAACTAAACTAATTAAGCTTTTTTAACTTGCGACCAATCATTTGAGAGCTATTTCCAAGCTCTATAACTTTCAATCACAACTTTTTCCCCTAAAATTTAACCGGAAGCAACAGTCATCGAAAACCATGTTTTTCGAACTTTGGCGATTGTTTACACCATTTTTTGCAACCGGAAATGTAGTGCAAACTATGGGGCTCTTATTTGGGGCCCTCAAACTACAAGAAACTGCTTCGACTTTTCAGGTTGCACTTATGTGCACTTTTTGGACTCACCGACTGGCCTATTGGGTTTTCACTTAAAATATTAAATAAATTAAGCTAGTTTTTTGTGAATAACTCTAAAATATCATAAAGAAGGGCAGTGATGTGAAAAAGTTTTAATATTTTTAAAATTATTTATTAAAAAATAACTTTAAAATTATCAGTTCTCACAATCACTTTTAATCAATTTCTCGTCTTTTCCGATTTCAAAGTATTTTTTTATAATTTATTTTAGAATTATTAAAACTTTTGCACATCACTTCTTTTCTTTATTATACTTTAGAGTTATTCACAAAAAACTAGCTTAAGTTATTTAATATTTTAAGAGAAAAGTGGTCGAAAAAAATAACATTGATTTCTGTAACAGTCACATGCTGTTAAAGTCTAAATTTTCATTGTCCACGAAACTTTTATCAATTAGGTAATCATCCAACCACTTAATAGTATATTAAGCAACAAGGGTATAAGGCAGCTATTTGTTTACGGTGATTTTTTTGACACGAGTGGAGGTCGAGGCGCCCCGAGACCTCCACTCGTGTCACAAAAATCATCGTAAACAAATTGGCTGCCTTTATTCCCGTGTTACTTACGATATTTTTTATTCCTAATGCACAAAAGTGGCGATTTCAGATAGCAGACGACAGGGAGTAAAAGTCATTCACTTGTTCGACTTATATGAAAATAACGGCCGTTTTCTCCCATGGGCAAAAATAACGCATGGGATCAGCTGTTATGTTTGCCTCTTGGGAGGCAAACATGCCATGTTTGTGCATGTGGGATAAAAATATCTATACATAAAAGTATAGATTTTTTTCAAGAGTTATATCACATGACAAGAAGGCCAATATCTCCCCTCCCCCTCGTGATAAACCATGACTATTCTCTTAACCCCTACCCCCCCATCCTAACAATATCACATGCTTTATGGACGGTCCCTTAACTCAGTCACAATGACCAATTTGATACGCACCTTTCTTTAACAATAGATTTTCCGAATCTATTGTGATGATTTTAAAACAAGAATTTTATAACTTTAAAATTCTGCATTTTAACTAATTCAACTTTGTAACATAAAAATTTAGAATCCATGGTATTTTACGATTCCAAATATCTAAAATTTTATTTTAAAAAACATTTGTTAAAATAAATTATAAGGTTTGGGTGATAATTAAAAAAAAGATTTATAAAATAAATTGTTATATCCTGTAATTTCGAACGACTATTTTTAGTTTCGTACACGGAGAAAAAGAAATAGTTGACACATCCAGATACATGGATATCACAGCCATATTATATTGAAAAATACGGGATATCCATAGTTAAGGTTGCTGCATCCATATTCTATGGCTGTCTGTATATTGTTGGAGCAGCAAAAGATCTATGGTTGGGTGATCCATAGTAATGGAAATGGGAAACAGAAAAATTTGAATCACTCAATTAATTAAATTCCATGTCACTTGAGATATTTTATACACATTTTTGTTAATTAATACACACCACTTATTGAATAACCGCATATTTACGAAATAAATTATTAGCCGATAGGGGAGACACGAACCCTAGACCTTACGCATACTAAACACTAACGCTATCCACTACACTATACACGCAACTACAATATTTGAGCATATAATATTCCTTATATACTCTACACATATTTCATGAAAATGAATTTACATAAACACTAATAGACAATAACGATAATAAATAATAAACAATTATAACACTATACACAATAAACTAACAACGTGATTATATAGACGTGACAGGAAACCGACGCGACGGACAAATTGAGACGACCATTTTTAAATGGATGCCATGATAATGAATTGCGCGCAACATGTATCGAAATTTTGAACTAACTATGGATCTCTCAACCAAAGTTTATATGGATGAGGCAGCCATATGTGAAAATCCATAGCATAAATTGTAAGCCCAACCATGCCCATGGATGTCACATCCATATTTGATTCAACAATATAATATGGCTCCCTCATCCATTGAATATGGAATGTGCTTCCATTCTGAAAGTTGTGTCTTCCATTGAATTGGATAACATAACAATATTCTGCTCAACAATATTTTTATGGATATCTCTTCCAGACCTTTTCTTTCCGTGTATCTTATTCTTCTTTCTTCTTTTATTTTTTTTCTCGTTCAATGTTTAATAAACTTTGGTTGAGAGATCCATAGTTAGTTCAAAATTTCGATACATGTTGCGCGCAATTCATTATCATAGCATCCATTTAAAAATGGTTTCCTGTCACGTCTATATAATCACGTTGTTAGTTTATTGTGTATAGTGTTATAATTGTTTATTATTTATTATCGTTATTGTCTATTAGTGTTTATGTAAATTCATTTTCATGAAATATGTGTAGAGTATATAAGGAATATTATATGCTCAAATATTGTAGTTGCGTGTATAGTGTAGTGGATAGCGTTAGTGTTTAGTATGCGTTAGGTCTAGGGTTCGTGTCTCCCCCATCGGCTAATAATTTATTTCGTAAATATGCGGTTATTCAATAAGTGGTGTGTATTAATTAACAAAAATGTGTATAAAATATCTCAAGTGACATGGAATTTAATTAATTGAGTGATTCAAATTTTTCTGTTTCCCATTTCCATTACTATGGATCACCCAACCATAGATCTTTTGCTGCTCCAACAATATACAGACAGCCATAGAATATGGATGCAGCAACCTTAACTATGGATATCCCGTATTTTTCAATATAATATGGCTGTGATATCCATGTATCTGGATGTGTCAACTATTCCTTTTTCTCCGTGTAAATTTATCCGAACCTAAGAATCTTCACTTTATTGTAACAACTAGCAGAGCTACGCGCGCGCGATAATTCTGCTTTTGTCTTATTTTATTTTTTTTTAAATGACTTCAGGCTTAGCCAACTGTCAGAACACACACTCTTATATACCAACTTGTTTTTGCGTTTCTACAGAACGACTTTAAGGTTAGGAGTACTAGCATTTGCCTGGACCACCCGTCAATGGGTTTTCTCGCCAGTGGAGAGGGAAACTGTAGAAAACCTCTCCGAGTACAACCGGTTTATCGACAGTCGAATTCTAATGGTGTGTACTGGACAATAATCGACGGTGCACATCATTATACTTCGACGTCAAACCTCCCGCTCAGATTATCTCACTTGCCGAAAAAATCCCAGGCTAATGGGCGCGAACCAAGTACCCTTGGTCCGCCTACCGAGCCAGGCATTTATCCGACCGAGCTAATCTGTCGGTTGCTTTTGTCTTATGATACTTAGGACCTTATTTCATTGTTTGTATATAAAAGTGTGACTAAGACTTTAAGATGTTTTTTTCTTCTGCAAAAATATTAGAAAAGATTACAAATTTTTTTTTAAGAATATTAAAAAACATATAACACGAAAACCAAAAATTAAATTTAAACATACTGAGCAGTTTCAAGACATAAATATAATATTTTTTTATTTTTATAATTATTTCCTTAAATTTTCAGTTTGCTTGTAAACTGTATTATTTCAAGAATTCGTTATAAGCGAAGAAAATTTGAAAGTCGGTTACAAAACATACTTTTTTAAACTCGTATAAACTATGCTATATTGTATGTTTATATATTGAACAGCTCTTTAAACGTCTGGCAACATTGCACATAATTTTCTACTCAAAACTAAATGTAAACAAGTGATACCAAACATTTGCAACCAAGCAAGTCAAATCACAAAATAATGGTTTCTGTTTCGATTAGTTTAGTCAAGCGATAGAAAAACTTTTTATAAATTCATTACACATTAGAAGAATTATTTTATTAAAGTATTCTTCCTTTTTTGTCAAAAGATTGACACCGAGATTTATTGATAGTCATGATATAAGCCGCGGTATAAACTTAGGGTCCGTCCATAAACCACGAGGACAATTTTTAACCAATCTTTGACCACCTACCATCTAATATGGAACAACAATTTTTACTTTATGTAATTGACCTTAATTTTGTCACTTGGTGGTTTCTAAGGTCGCTGATTACGAATTTGATGTAAGTTTTCATAAATTTAAAATGGCGGAATTTTCTTTTTAATTTATGCAATTGACCTTAATTTTGTTACTCGGGAGTTCTAATACCAGTCAGGTAGGTGTAAATGTCCTAGGAGCGCTCACTGACAATTGACTTCTGTTTTAGAACTTGCACCGACTCATAACCAGCGAGCGTACATAGAAATTTTTTTTAATTTTCTCTTCCCTATATTATATTAGCCGCTTTTCTTTTATGATTTAAATTGTTTTTGTTTCATTATTTGTTTTTCATCTACATTTTTCGCTTTTCTGTAATTATGTTTTCTTAATCTATCATTCTCTAGTCTTATTTTTTTCTGTTCATCTGTTTCTTCAAACCTTGCCTTCCTTTTCCTCTCCCTGTCTTTGTCCTTGTCTGATTCTTTTCTCATCAATTTTTCAAATTTAGTAATATGATTGTCATTTAACTTTTTTCCTTCAGTATTTAAAATTTTATAATCTTCATCACTTAAATTTTGTGGATCTTTTGTTTTAATTTCTATTTCTAGAGCTACTTTAATTTTTTTACCTTTTAAATTGTTTTGCTTTATTACTTTCTCTTTATCTATATTTATAGTTTTTTGGTAATTACAGTGCCGCCCAACAGGATTTGCCCACCCTATCACAGTTGAAGGTGTTACAAAAAGTTTTATATTTTGATTTCTAATAAAGATATCGAGGTTTGTAAGGTCTCATTTTAAAGCTTATATCATCTACTTTAACAATATTTAAAGAACAAATTTAAAAAAAAAATTTTTATTGTTAAATTACTGTTTAAAAAAACAAAATTTTCAATTTTTTTTTGACAATTTCAAACAAATGTAGTTTTTTAACAAGTAATCGTAAATTAATTATGTATAACGCATTTTAAAGCTTATTTTATCACCTTTAAAATGCACTTTTAAAAATTGTCGTACGATTTTTTTTAAGAAAGTTATTATCATTTGTTTAAAAAAACAGCCCTTTTTTTAAATAATCCGTATTTTGAAAACGGTTCATTTTTTTGGAAAAAGTTTAAGACAAAAAAAGTTCATTTATTTATGTAGATTTAAGAAAAAAATATTAAAAATTTTTTTGAACAAATTTTTTTTTTACCACATTTTTACCTTGTACATTTATAATGTATATTGTATTCTTGTACAAGGTAAAAATGTGGTAAAAAAAAAATTTGTTCAAAAAAATTTTTTATATTTTTTTCTTAAATCTACATAAATAAATGAACATTTTTTGTCTTAAACTTTTTCCAAAAAAATGAATTGTTTTCAAAATACGGATGATTTAAAAAAAGAGCTGTTTTTTTAAACAAATGATAATAACTTTCTTAAAAAAATCGTACGACAATTTTTAAAATTGCATTTTAAAGGTGATAAAATAAGCTTTAAAATGCGTTATACATAATTAATTTACGATTACTTGTTAAAAAACTACATTTGTTTGAAATTGTCAAAAAAAAATTGAAAATTTTGTTTTTTTTTAAACAGTAATTAAACAATAAAAAAATTTTTTTAAATTTGTTCTTTAAATATTGTTAAAGTAGATGATATAAGCTTTAAAATGAGACCTTACAAACCTCGATATCTTTATTAGAAATCAAAATATAAAACTTTTTGTAACACCTTAACCTGTGATAGGGTGGGCAAATCCTGTTGGGCGGCACTGTACGTTTTCTCAGTTTATCATTTTCTAGTCTGATTATTTTCTGTTCATCTGTTTCTTTGAGCCTTTCCTCCCTTTTCCTCTTCTTATCTTTTATTGTTCGATGTCTCTTTTTCTCATAGTTTTCATTTTTATTAAGCTTCTCCTCTGAATATTCTGTAGATATACCTCTATTCACATTATTATTACTAATATTAATACTAGTTTCACAAATAGAAGACGAGTTTGGTATTTCTATGAGTTTTGTAGCTCCATCCGTTAAAAGACGTTTCCAATCATACTCAACAAAAAAGGTCTAATAACCACGGTGCGCCTTAACTAAAATTAAATAAAAAGGTCTTACACCTAGAAAATTAGTAGAGATTCTCAATTTACAATGTTCATAGATGAGAAAAATCAAAAAACTAAAATAATCTGTGGAGAGATTTTGAAATAAATCCACTTTGAACATTTTTGCGCACGAAGTACGATGTTTTGGAAAATATGGCATTGTTTATTTATTTGATAAGAAAGAAAAAAATGATATAATCATAATTTTTAAGTGATAATTCTATTAATTTTTTATTATTTTAACATTTTAGTACTAATAAAATATAAAAATGTAACATAATTTAATTATAATTACATCAATTTAAACATGTGAAGCATTACATCTACAAACAGCACTCAGAAGGTGTTTAGGATAATCCGGGTGATTCGCAGCAACCTTATTCAATTCCCAGGAAGACTTTAGGAAATCAAAATGTACGGACTCCATATGAAGATTTTTTATATGGGAGAAGAATAACTAAATTTTCTAATTTTTAAATAATGTTTATTTTTCATGACAAAATTAAACATTTTCAAATAATTGATTTCTATAAACCCTCGTTCAGTTTTATTTCAACTTATCTGTTTTTATTTATTTAAATATTTATTTATATCAAATTTACAACTATTTTTCATAATTAATTATTATTTTAATTCACTCTTTAAATCTGAATTAGTAGTTTTCTACTAATGAAATAGTGCGAATTCGTTTGCCAATTGAATTAGTAACTGGTTTTAGTAGTTTTTTACTAATTATTAGTAGAAAATTTACTAATTTGAAATAGTAAAAAATACGTTCTACTAATTGAATTAGTAATTTTCTACTATAAGTTAGTAGAAAAACTACTAAAAATTAGTAAAAACAGTTACTAATTCAATTGGTAAACGAATTTGTACTATTTCATTAGTAGAAAACTACTAATTCAGATTTAGAGAGTAAATTAAGATAATAATTAATTATGAAAAATAATTGCATATTTGATATAAATAAATATTTAAATAAATAAAAACAAATTAGTTGAAATACAACCGAACGAGGGTTTATAGAAATTAATTATTTGAAAATGATTAATTTTGCCATAAAAAATAAACATTATTTAAAAAATACAAAATTTAGATATTTTTCTCCCAGATAAAAAAATCACCCAGATTATCCTAAACACCTTTTGAGCGCTGTTTGTAGATATAATGCGTCACATGTTTAAATTGATGTAATTATAATTAAATTATGTTACATTTTTATATTTTATTAGTAGTCAAATGTTAAAATAATAAAAAATTAATAGAATTATCACTTAAAAATTATTATTATATCATTTTTTTCTTTCTTATTATATAAATAAACAATGCCATATTTTCCAAAATATCGTACTTCGTGCGCAAAAATGTTCAAAGTGGATTTATTTCAAAATCTCTCCACAGATTATTTTAGTTTTTTTGATTTTTCTCATCTATGAACATTGTCAATTGAGAATCTCTTCTAATTTTCTAGGTGTAAGACCTTTTTATTTAATTTTAGTTAAGGCGCACCGTGTAACATTTGTCAATTCCACGGAAGGAAATGAAATTAAACGATTATTTTCAAACATAAAAATTAGATGTCGTCTCATTTCACTATGAATATAATTAACAGTATTTGGCAATTCATTGTAATACAAAGATGTTGCAAACGCAATTGCATATATGCTACAGTCAATTCCATTCGGCTGTAGATTAACAGTTGAAAAAACTACCGGTGTTTTGAAAGGATATAATCTAAGTTAATATTTTTTTTGATCTTCATTTAAGTATCCCTTATTAAGACTGTTATAAATATATAGCCTTAATCCATCATAATAAGTACAAATCCAATGACCAGATTTGCAAGCACCACTAAAAAGTATTTGAATGTGCTTCTGATTTTTATCAATCGGAATAATGAATTCAGGCGTAATTAAATATAAAGTACTTTGCATGTTAAATGCTAAATTTGATTCTCTTCTCAACAACTTTCCAAATTCAGTAATATTATTGTCATTTAACATTTTTCCTTCAGTATGTAGAACTCTATGATCTTTATCACTTAAATAAACCTTTTCTTCTTTGTTAGACATGATTTTTTAATAAAATGAACAAATAATAGAATATTTTTCAAAAACTTATTTTTAGAAAACAGGTTTAAACTTAAAACTTCTAAATCATAACTAAATAAATGAAAATAATGAATGAATATAAATAAATTTTTATAATTTATTTTATATTTTATTTTTTATATAAACATTTTTTTACATTTAAATTTATTTTATTTATTATGGGTGAGTCCACGTCAGAAATATCATAATCTGCAAGTGGTTCGTAGATTTTAATTAAAATTCGTGAAATAATAGTACACTATGAGAAAAATTAGTCAGCAAAAGGAATTTTTAAAATATAATAAATTGTAGGAGTTATAATACTTTAAATTTTGACTCCAAATTTTCTTGATTCTTTTATATCTTTGGCAAATTTTAACCGATTTTGATGAATCAAAAACCAATTTTTTCAGAAAATTATGTATTTTCAGAAAATTATGCAGCGAAAATCTAAATTTATTATTTAGATAGAAAAAAAAATAAAATAAAATTTCAATTACATTTTTTTGCGATTTCGACCCATTTTTTTTCTTTTTTTCTTTTTTAATAATGTTTCCCTTTATTTCATCTTTAATTTAAAAAAAAAGATTACCCTGGAGACTTTATTAGATCTTGAGATATTATTATTTAATTATGAACGAGCATCAGCAATTTAATGACCACAGGATAGCATTTGTATTTATGTTCATTTGTTTATATAAAATTTTCAGGGTTATAAATCTCTATTATTTGTTTATTTAACCTGCTTCGGTGTGTAATGTAAAATATTTATCAATTTCCTTTATATATTGAGATTGAGAGGTAAGTTATCTTTTCATCAATAGTTTTTTTGCGTTTAAATTTTATTAGTATTATTATTATGTTAAAAATTTGACAAAAATTAAATGAGTAATAAAACAACTGATTTAATTAATTATTTAAATTTCATTTTAATTAAATATTCTTATTTTTACTTGAAATGAACAATTATTTCTAAAATCTGCTAATAAAATAACAATTCCATTGAATATTTACTTTATTTAATAGAGAAATTTAAAAAAATATTTTTTTCGGGAAATAATTTCTAATTACAAATAAATGTTAAATAACAGTTGAAGGTACACGGAAAAAATTTTGGTGCACCAGTCGTTCCTACTAGTGCACGAGCTATACCAAACCGCAGGACGAATGTTGTCCTTGCGCTTAGTATAGCACTTAGCAGACGTACCGTTTTGTGACAGCAGGCGCACCCTTTTGGTGAGCCCTCTGCATTATTTAATAGAGCAAACGATATACTACACCTATACGGATAACATACGTCCCATTTTCGTGCATCTGACGCGCCAAAACGAGATAACAGTGCGCCGAACTACTGGTACAACAGCTGTACTATAGGCAGCGCAAATGATGCACCAAAATTTTTTCCGTGTAGAAACATAAATCTTGTTACGAATTGTGTTTGAGATGATGATATTAAAATAATAATATCTCAAGACCTAATAAAGTCTCCAGGGTGATCTTTTTTTTAAATTAAAGATGCAATAAAGGGAAACATTATTAAAAAAGAAAAAAAAAAAAAAAATGGGTCGAAATCGCAAAAAAATGTAATTGAAATTTTATTTTATTTTTTTTTCTATCTAAATAATAAATTTAGATTTTCGCTGCATAATTTTCTAAAAATACATAATTTTCTGAAAAAATTGGTTTTTGATTCATCAAAATCGGTTAAAATTTGCCAAAGATATAAAAGAATCAAGAAAATTTGGAGTCAAAATTTAAAGTATTATAACTTCTACAATTTATTATATTTTAAAAATTCCTTTTGCTGACTAATTTTTCTCATAGTGTACTATTATTTCACGAATTTTCATTAAAATCTACGAACCACTTGCAGATTATGATATTTCTGACGTGGACTTACCCTTATATATTTTAATTTTAATAATAAATAGTCATCTAACTTCTTATAAATCTCATATTTATCTCATAAATCATAAATTCGCATAAATAACATAAGTCACATAAATCTCATTTTTGTCCCATATAAATCAAATAATTTTCATAATTACTGTAAAAAGAATGGTACTAATTTAGTACAAATTTTGGTACTGAATCTTCATTTGGTTCTATTTTAATACCAAAAATCAGCTCTAATTTAGAACCATTTATTTACAGTGAAGTCACATAAGCACATATAACTCATGAATCTCAAATGAATCATAAACACATACAATTCATAAAGCTGATATAAATCATTAGCACATAATCTCATATAAATCATAGGCACATAAGTACAAATAAATATATTAAAATTGCAATACCTTACCTATTATAATTTCAAAACATTTTAATCAAAACTTATCCAAAACAAAATTAACAAAAATAAATTAATGTATTTACTCAATAACAAAATTATTTAATTCAAAATTTTTTTTAAAAGTAGATTTATTTTCAAAAACATATACCTCGTTCTTAATCGCCCTCTTTTTCACTCATTAATCTATCTGTGAGTAAGAAAAGAAAAATAATTAGCCAATAAGGAAATAAGACGCCCATTTCGTATTTTGGCTTGAAAGTAAAATTCCACACTTTTCCTTCCTCCATCAAATTCTGTTCCTCTCTTTCTACCTGACCCGAAAAATGGAGAAAACATGATACCCCCTTCTAAACCCAAAAAGTGGGCATTACTTTCTTAACGTCTCTCTTTCGCTCCCACTCTAAACTAAAAGGAGAAACAATACCTCCCTCCCTCTCTTTCTCTCTCACTGTAAACAGAATATATAAGGAAAGACTAACTTAATATATATAGATATAATAATAATATTCGCCTGTCTTTCGCTCCTACTCTAAACTAAAAGGAGAGGCGATACTTCCCTCTCTTTCTCTCTATCAAAATTTCTCTCTCACTGTGGACAGAATGTACACGATCTGGACAGACTGAATGAATGAATACGAAGTTTATTATAGTTAATGATAAGTACCCAAAAATAAGATTACAATAGACGGTCCCCAGCAAACAAAAACGGGCAGGGGCAGTCATCGATTGCGTCCCGTGAGGGGAAGTAGCCTTCCCCCTACCATGCGGCCAGTAAGCGTCCGGCGGTTGGGGACCGAGCGCTGGAGTGACCCTCACAGCGGGGGCGCTCGGACCCTCAAACCATCATTAAGGAAAACTGTTAATGACTTTTCCTATAAAAATATAAATTTGTTAAATAGTAACATTTTTAATTTTTCATTGACACATTTAAAATCCTTGCTTTCTCACGATTTCATACATATGTTGTTTATCAAAAAAAAGTTAAAATTAAAAAAAATTGTTATTTTTTTCAGATACATAGAATGAAGTTAACTCTACCAAAAACCTTACCTATTATCAAATAAATATTTACTGTATCACTTAGGTTTTATTTAAATCAATTTAATGCTATTTGACCCAATAATTGCATCATTTGAAGCAAATACCATTTAACTTAATTTTTAAATTTTAACTCTTTTTTAGTAAACAACATATGTATGAAATCGTGATAAAGTAAGGAATTTAAATATGTCAATGAAAAATTAAAAATGTTACTATTTAACAAATTTATATTTTTATAGAAAAGTCATTAACAGTTTTCCTTAATGACGGTTTGAGGGTCCGAGCACCTCCGCTGCGAGGGTTGCTCGGGACTCAGTCCCCTCACGGGACGCAATCGACAATCGCCCAACAAAAACCACTTAAGGGGATGTCAAAGTCGATGCGATTTTCCCATTGAAGCTCAATGCAAAAATCCAATCGACTTTGACATCCCCTTAAGGCCCTTTTGTGGCTATATTGTATGCTGTATATCTATGTATATACAGATGCAGAAAAAGTGAAAGTGAACATCCGGTGATGTACTGTATATATATAGATATATACAAAATATGAAAATTAAAGAATATTATTTCCAAATATTTTATTTAAATATTTCAAATTTAATATTAATAATTATTGATTGTTAAACAAATTATTGTTTACAATTAATTATAGTAATATTTATTACTATAAATTAACCAAATTTAATATTTTTACAAAATAAAAATATAGTAATAATAAGAATCAATTATTAAAATAGATTGTTAATAAACAATGATTGTTGAACAATAAATAATTAATATTTTATTATTAACAATACTAATTAACAATTTGGATTATTAATTTTATTAATTAATAAGAAGTTTTAATAAATTATTGCAACCTAGTGTTAAATTCAAATGTTAATTAACAAATTAGTTAATTATTTATAATAAATTATTAATTGATGAAATGATAACACAGGCACACACAAAAAAAGTGTCGTGGCCGAGACACTACACAAGTATATTCCCATGTATTTTTGGCCGCTGAATCCGAATCTGAAGTCCGAATGCTCAAATTGGTTCTTTTTTTGAGTTATACTCAGAAAACGACTTAAAAAAACGAATTTGAACCAAAAAAATTAAAAAAAATTTTTTGTGGCATATCAATAGCATATTTCCATGTATTTTTTCCCGCTGAATCCAGATTCGAAGTCAGAATTGACAGATGTGCTTAAAATTTTGAGCTAAACTCAAAAAACGACTTAAAAAACCGAATTAAAATTACGAAAATAAAAAATTTCTTATGTGACACTGCAAAAGTATATTCTTAAGTATTTTTTCAAGCTGAATCCGAATTCGAAGTCAAAATTGACAGATTTGCTTAAAATTTTGAGATAAACTCAAAAAGCGGACTCAAAAAACGGCTCAAAAACCGAATTAAGGGGTTATGCCACTCTAGAAACCGAAAAAATAGGCATTTTTTGTGAATTTTTTTCAGAGAATTTATAAAGTCAATTAAAATTGGAATATGAGGAGTTTATTGTACATCTTTTGAAGTTTAAAAATATAAATTTTCATAATAATTTAATGAAAAATGGCGACGCTGTTGGGGTTTTCCGTCGACATCTCTGTGGCGCATATGGTCCGTGGCCGCACCAACTGTTCCCGTAAATTTTAATATATCTTGAGTATATAATTTTTTATTTATTGTACATAACAATAGCTAAAGCAACACGTAGGATTTTTTCGATATATTGATTTATGGTCAAATGGCGCACTTCTAAAGTTAACCTTTCTAAATTCTACCAAAAAATCGTCAGTAAATTGTTAATAACAAATGAACAATACAAAATAAAAAAAAAATCCTACGTGATGTCTTAAAAAATATATTTTCAAAGATGTTTGTGAAGTATGAACTTAATCGGTTGAAAATTGTACGAGTTGCTAGTGCGGCCAACTCGAAAAATGTAGTTTTCAGATAATCGCGTTTAAAGTTTAAAGTTAATATGCTCTTCACATGCTTGGCTATGCCTAACTGACTGAAACAGACGCTTGCATACTGTTTGTGAAGCCAAATTGTGTAGAATAGACTATAGTTTAGACAGAAAAGTAGCCTTATACCTGCTCTAGATCCTTCAAAGATCACCTCCCGTAGCGCGCTAACAAAAGGACCTCGCCGCTACGAAAATACGAAATTACGAAAATAAATTACTTAGAGATTTTCCCTAGCTCTAATACTACGATATGTTATTTCTGATACCCTAAGGGACTATTTAATGCAAAAAAATAAAAATCGATTTTTTTAAAATCCTAGAGTGGCATAACCCCTTAAGATGAAAAAAAATTTTATGACGCTATACTACTATCTTCCCATGTACTTTTTCCCGCTGAATCTGAATTCGCAGTCAGAATTGACAGATTTGCTCAAAATTTCGAGATAAGCTCAAAAAAATGATAAAAAAGCGATTTAAAATAAAGAAATGGAATTTTTTTGCTATGACACTACACTACAGTATGTCCATATATTTTTACACTCGGATCTCGCATTTGAAGTCAGAATTGACATATTTCTGACTGATTTGCTCAAAATTTTGAGATAAACTCAAAAAATTGATTAGATACCCACACAGCACATGATATTTCCTAAATATTTCCTGAATATTGCACTGAAAGATTGAAATATTTCAGTGCAAAGTTCTAGAAATATTTCTGCAAACAGGAAAATGTCCGCTTATGTGGGAATATTGACGCGAAAGTTGAGAAAATATTTCATTGAAATATTTTGGAAATATTCAACTGAAATGATGCGCACTGGTCGAACTCAGTTTCTATGGCCTGTAGAGCTGCGCAGTAGTTTTTGGCTTACTATATCCTATGGGTTTTAAAATATTTCAGAAAATTCCTATTGGTTTGAGGTGTTTAACAAATTTTTCCATTTTGTGAAATATTTTCACAATATTGCAGAATCTTTATGTGTAATATTGCAGGAATATTTCAATGAAATATTTTCTCAACTTTCGCGTCAATATTCCCACATAAGCGGACATTTCCTGTTTGCAGAAATATTTCTAGAACTTTGCACTGAAATATTTCAATCTTTCAGTGAAATATTCAGGAAATATTTAGGAAATATCATGTGCTGTGTGGGTAGAAATTTAAAATGAAAGAAGGAATTTTTTTGATATGACACTACACTAGTGTATTCCCATGTATTTTTGGCCGCTGAATCCGAAGTCAAAATTTTCAAAGTAGCTCAAAATTTTGGGTGTCATTAAAAGTGCTCAAAAACATGCATGCAAAAGAGAATTTTTGTCGAAACCTTATGTTATAATAATGGCGGGTTTTGGTATTCAGTAAGAATCTAAAGTTACCTCACTCAAACAACTCTGTCTTAGCTTGTGATATATTGGACGAATAGTATATTTCGTAACTTGTGCTAGCAGTTGCCAATTTTTGAATGAGTGCCTTTTTTGGAATGAACTGTAGGCAAATCAAAGCTTCGTTCGTTCCAAAAAAAGCGTTCATTCAAAAATTGTCAACTGCTCGCACAAGTTACGAACGATATTTTTCATAACAAGGTGCAAAAAAGTGCCCTTCTTAGCACCGCGTTATGAAAAATTTATTTCGCTTGTACCTGTAACCAGGGCACCTCCACGTAGTGACGGTGGGCAACGTAACCATATGGCAAAGTCCCTGGGTATATGGCATTCATGCCGTCATGCACAGTGGAGGATGTGCAATTATATGCGAGGGAGACTATAACTATAGTTCTAGGTAAAAGGTGCAGATGTCGCCGTCATAGAAGCCAAACAAATTTGCGGTTAAGCGCATGCGTTTACTTCTTATTTATTTATCAATTATTTACTTAATTAAAATTTATTTTTATTTGTTTTTGTGAAATAATATATTAATATTAAAGAATACATTATTTGCATGAAATTTTACTTGAACCAAAAACATAGTTTTTATTTTTACCGAATAATTCTTATTTACATTTTTATTTGTAATAAAATTAGTTGAACCAAGTAAATATTATTTAAATAATTTAAATAAATTGAATGAAATAAAGATGAACATCAACTTAGCGAAACAACTTCAAAATTTTAAAGTCGCATATAGATGATAATTTGCCGTTTTTTGTCGCTAATTAGTTGTGAAAAAAAAATTTTATCGCTCCTTAATTTTTTTTTAATAATGGCTGTTTTGCTAAGTTTATATAAAGTTAGCGAAGCACCCATAGAAAAATGATAATTACAAATATTCACTAAATTACTCTTCACAGGAATTTGCTGTTTTTTTGCCGCTAAACAATGAGCTACTTCATTTTACAACAAAATAAAAATTCAGAAAAAAATATTTTTTTTTAAATGGGCATTAAATTTTTTTTTAAAAAAAACTTTAAAAAATAAAAAAAAGGAAAAACTTTAATAAAAAACAAAGAATCAGCAAATTATATCACAAATAGTAACTAAATTAGTCTAACGACAAATTCCTGGCTAAAAATAATAAGTAAAAAGTAAATACTTTGAAGAAAAATCACTTTTTTTGCTGAATTTATCGCTAATTTTCAAATAAAAAATGTTTAAAACAATTCAAATCTTTAACGATAAAATCGAAATCAGCATTTAGTAACTAAATTAGTCCAACGACAAATTCCTGGCTAAAAATAATAAACAAAAAATAAAAACTTTTAAGAAAAATCACTTTTTTGCTAAATTTATCGCTAATTTTTAATTAAAAAATGTTTAAACAATTTAAATCAGTAACGATAAAATCGAAATTACCATTTTGTAACTAAATTAGTCCAACGACAAATTCCTGGCTTAAAATAATAAACAAGAAATAAAAACTTTTAAGAAAAATATAATTTTTTGCTAAATTTATCGCTAATTTTCAATAAAAAAATGTTTAAACAATTGAGGCCTTGGATCCAATAACTCGCCCGACGCTCGGAGGAACGCGCAACTGCCAGTCAGTGAGCAGTGAGCGTCTCTGGGCCACTCACTGCTACCCGACTGGTATTAGCGCGTGCCTTCGAGCGTCGGGCGAGTTATTGGATCCAAGGCCTCAATTTAAATCAGTAACGATAAAATCGAATTATATTTTTCTTTAAAGTATTTATTTTTTGTTTATTATTTTTAGCCAGGAATTTGTCGTTGGACTAATTTAGTTACTAAATGATGATTTCGATTTCATCGTTAAAGATTTGATTTGTTTAAACATTTTTTATTTGAAAATTAGCGATAAATTCAGCAAAAAAGTGATTTTTCTTCAAAGTATTTACTTTTTGTTTATTATTTTTAGCCAGGAATTTGTCGTTGGACTAATTTAGTTACTAAATGATGATTTCGGTTATACTTTGTAAAGGTACCAAAAGAATTAATGATAATAACAAATCACGATTGAAAATTCAAAGTAAACGCATGCGCTTAACCGTAAATTTGTTTAGCTTCTATGACGGCGACATCTGCACCTTTTACCTAGAACTATAGTTATAGTCTCCCTTTATTTAGTGGAAGTGCCCCCACAGTGCCGTCATGGCAGGTACAAGCAAAAAATTTCGTACGATGCAGGGTCTCGGAAGCCCAGTATCAGCGGCTGGTCAGGGTGGGAAAGCAGGTCCGCAGTCGTCGTCATCCAGCAACTGTAGCTCTTCAGAAGTGGGCAAATTGGCTACTGAAGAGTATTATACTACAAGGCAAGATCAGCAGTTCTCAGAGCTATAAGTCTGATCGACTTCTTGAACCAAATCACATTTGTAACAAAGATCCGAGAAATTTTTGTTATATTTGTAGCAAGTATGACGTCCCGAAAAATCGTAGAAATATAAGTGATAATATCAAGGAACTTTACAAAAGTAGCTTCAATGTGACGCGACCCGAAGAAAGGTACCTAAGAAGCAAAAGAATTATAGGTTGAGTTCGAGTTAGATTTATCTTGATTAAGGGGGGAAACCACATTAGGTGGCTCATTTTAATGGATTTAAAAAATTTTTTTTTGGGGGGGGAATATAAATTAAAATTCAATTACATTTAGGCATCTTTTTATTAGTGTTTTGAACAATGTTTATAAATTCTTTTGATCTATTTTAACCAGAAATAAGACAGATATGATGTCATAACCACTATGGTCCTGATATTTTTTCTCGACTTGCGTGACGTGTAGCAATTTTTATTTTTAACTAAAATTAAAAAAAAAATTTCTTACATTCTCAACTTATTTTCTAAGAATATGAACCTCAATTTAGGTAAAAATAATAAAAATTTTAAATTTTGAAGGTGTTTGAAATTTTTTCTTGAATTTTCACAATTTTTTTCTACACTAATTACACAAAAAAACACCCTCAAAATCGTGATATCACCTTAAATGGTGGTTCATATTCTTCGTAATTTTATAAAAAATAAAACTTCCAAATCTCATTATAATCGGTAAATATTTGTTTAAGTTAAACTGCACGCAATCATAAAAAATGTTATTTTGAGAAAAACGCATTTAAAGTTTCAATTCATTTTTTTTTGTTCAGCAGAAATTGTTTTTAAAGTCACAAAGAGTCATATAATAATAGAAAAAATCCTTTCTAAAAAAAGACATGAGGTAAAAGAATCAAATGCACTCGAAAGTGTAACTCGAAAAGTATCGAAAAGATTAAGCATCGGTAATATGAATAGAAGGGCGAACTCATGTTTCCAAATGAAATTGTAGTACATTAAAAATTCACATATACTTAAGAGATGGAGCTGCAGTCTGAAATTATTCTTTTACTACTAAATAAATAATAATATAAATAATAAATAACATATAATTTGTAATTAAAAATATAATTAAATTAATAGAAAATTTTACACTTAAGCAAAAAAATATTTTAAGTAAAATAGAATTTTATTTAAAAAATTATTAAATTGAAAAAATTAACATTAAAACTTTTAAAAATTGAACAAAAATGAACATGGAATAGAAGCAACGAAGACGGCCGAAGGCCGTCTGAGGCACTAGTAATAAAAAATTTCTAAATATATATACTAAAATATATATATAATAATATATATATATATATATATATATATATATATATATATATAATATATATATATATATATATATATATATATATATATATATATATATATATATATATATATAATAATATATATATATATATATATAATATATATTTCTAAATATATATAAAATTAAAAAAATAAAAAATAAATTTTTTGAAAGTTACAATTAGGTTTCCCCCCTTAAAAGTTCATTTTTAATTATTTGAATTTTAAACCAATATTAATTGAATATTTTGATCATAATGAAAACTTGAAAACCAACAATTTTTAATTAATAATTGATTCTCTTTCTGTATTTTTACTCAAAAAATTTAAAACATAACTTCAAATTTTTTCCTTCTTAGGTACCTTTCTTGGGAACGCGTCACATTTCAAATCAAGATACTAACTGGGTTCCACAAAAAATATGTAACACATGTGACAAAATGTTAAAGAATAAAAAAAAGCAAACAATTAAAGTTCCATGCATATGGAGAAAGCCCCTGGATCAAAAAGATTGTTATTTTTGTGCAATAGACATTGATAGAATAAATAATAAAAAAAAGTTAAATTATTCTTATGCAGAAGTTTCAAGTTTGTCAAAACCAATTTATTTCTCCACGCAAGATGAAGAAAGTGCAGAAGTTATGGATATTAGCTACCCTGATATTGATGACGTATTACCAGTTTCGAGTTCTAAAGGTAATAACATGGTAATAACAGTATGGAAGTAGATTCGACTGAAGAAAAAGAAAGCGAGGACAGTATAGTAAAGAGAGGAGCGAAATTAAAAGTAGCGACGACGAATACACGACATATGACATTCCGAGAAAAAAAGAATCGATCAAACTTAATCAGGAAGAATTAAATGACTTGGTTAGAAATTTAGGATTACCGAAGGATGGATCTGAATATTTAGTTTCATGGTTAAAAAGCAAAAACTTAACTCCAACTGGAGTAAAATCGAGTTTCTATCGAGATAGAGAGACAGAATTTACACAATATTTCGATTATCGAGAAGACATTTCTTTATAGTATATTGTATGATATAAATGGGTTAATGAATGCACTAAAGCCAGGGTGTTATAGAAGTGAGGAATGGAGACTTTTTATTGATTCGTCAAAAGCAAGTTTAAAAGTTGTATTATTACATAATACAAACAATTATGCTTCTATTCCTGTAGCGTACACAAGAGCAACCAAAGAAGAGTATGGGAAGTTGGATGAAATCTTAAAGACAATTAAATATTCTGATCATAACTGGCAAATATGTGGAGATTTAAACATAATATAAGGGTGATTTGCACGTAACTGTAATATTTGGCGGCGTCACAGAAAACACATTCAAAATAAAAAATTTTTGCTTGGGTATGGATACATTTCACAGGTATATATAAAACCTATTCGCAACCACAAATATGCACAAATAGATATTATAATTTTTGATAAATTGCGGAATTCCCTCCAAAATTTCAGCGCCGTGGCGTGTCCGTTTTTTAAAATTTTAAGTTAAAATTCAGAAATTTTATTGAAAATGCCGAAACTGGAAACGAGAATTTTTGTAATATGAATTATGTATATAGGTGAACAATTTGTACATATAATGCATCTTCTAATACTTTTTATAAAATTATAAAATGTAAAATAGTTTTGTCTACAAATTTTTTCAATTTTGTAATAAGATTTTTTTCCCTATAATTTAACTGTTTATGGCACATTTTAATGTTATCTGAGAATTACAATCTAAAATAAGATCCATTAGCAACAAATATCAGTAAAAAAAAGGTTCAAAAATTCAAAGTTATACACTCAAAAACAATTTTTTTTGTAAAAATGTGAAGGTCACAAAAAAAGTGATCAGTACCGTGGTATTACTATTCTTTTAATCTAAACACTCTCTGTTGTAATTATTACGATTTTTTTGAAGATTACAATAGAAACAAATTATCTGCCCAAAGAAAAGAATTATTTTGCAGAATTGTCGGAGTTAGGTTAGTTTAAATGTCAAATTTCAGCTCCGTGGTGTCACATAAAATATCAGCTCCGTGGCGCCTGTGGCGTACAGTGTGAAGGTGCAAATAGTCCGGGAGCTAGCGACCAAAACAACTATCTCATTTCATACCGGCTGAAAATTTGAGTAAAGATTACTAAAGACATGTAATTAACAGAAACCCACGTCTGACAGGCCGGCGCTGGGGCAGGGGGCGGCGGCGGGGGGGCGAATAGGTAAAAAAAAATGTAAAATTTTCTGATTTCATACCGCTTAAAACCTCCATAACTCGAAAGTAGACACCCACACGAGTGTAAAAATGTGCGTCTGGAAGTTCTGGGGTGGGGCAAAGTACGTCTGGCAAAGGGTTAAACACGCAAAAAAATCGAAAATTTTTTCTGATTTCATACCGCTTAAAACCTTTAGAAATCGAAAGTTTACATTCAAACAAGTGTAAAAAAGTGAGTCTGGCAGTTCTGGGGTGGGGCAAAGTACGTCTGGCAGCCCTTCGAAGATGCGGCAAATGGGTCAATAGGTGAAAAATAATGTAAATATTTCTCATTTCATACCGATAAAAACCTTCATAACTCGAAAGTTTACACCTACACGAGTGTAAAAATGTACGTCTGGCAGTTCCGGGGTGGGGCAATGTTCGTCTGGCAAAGGGTTAAACACGTAAAAAATCGAATTTTTTTTCTCATTTCATACCGATTAAAACCTTTAGAAATCGATAGTTTACATTCAAACAAGTGTAAAAATACTCGTCTGGCTGTCGTGGGGTGGGGCAAAGTACGTCTGGCAGCCCTTCGAAGATGTAGATTTTTATATTTGTTTAAATGTAACCTTACGATATATGATGGTTTTAATCAATGTGAAAGGAGATTAAATTTTATGATTTTTTATGTGATTAACCCTTTGCCAGACGTATGTTGCCCCACCCCAGAACTGACAGATGAGTATTTTCACAGTTGTTTGTATATAAACTTTCGATTTAAAAAGGTTTTAATCGGTATGAAATAAGAAAAATGTAGGTTATTCTCACCTATTGACCCATTTGTCGCATCTTCGACGGGCTGCCAGACGTACTTTGCCCCACCCCAGAACTGCCAGACGCACTTTTTTACACTTGTTTGAATGTAACCTTTCGATTTCTAAAGGTTTTAATCGGTATGAAATCAGAAAAAATTTTCGATTTTTTTGCGTGTTTAACCCTTTGCCAGACGTACTTTGCCCCACCCCAGAACTGCCAGACGCACATTTTTACACTCGTGTGGATGTAAACTTTCGATTTCTAAAGGTTTTAAGCGGTATGAAATCAGAAAAAATTTTTGTTTTTTTTGCGTGTTTAACCCTTTGCCAGACGTACTTTGCCCCACCCCAGAACTGCCAGACGCACATTTTTACACTCGTGTGGGTGTCTACTTTCGAGTTATGCGGTTTTAAGCGGTATGAAATCAGAAAATTTTACATTATTTTTCACCTATTCGCCCCCCTGCCGCCGCCCCCTGCCCCAGCGCCGGCCTGCCAGACGTGGGTTTCTGTTAATTACATGTCTTTAGTAATCTTTACTCAAATTTTCAGCCGGTATGAAATGAGATAGTTGTTTTGGTCGCTAGCTCCCGGATAAAACTCATGGATCAACAGTTGCTACAATTACACATATATTATAGAAGAGGACAGACATAGTTGTGTCCTTTTATATTTCAGTGCTTCGGCAACCGTTGACTTATTAAAAAACACCTTAATATTCGAAAAAACACGCCTTTACTTTTGGTGCTTAATTTAAAATGTCTTTATGTCAACCACGCAGAAGCACAGTATTACTGCCCAGGCGCGAGCTGACAGTGAGTTCAGGCTTTACGAAGCTTGATTGAGACTTGGTCAGTATTGGTTGAAGATTGGTGGGACAGCGAAAGCAAGGCTACTTGAGTCCGGAATAGTAACATCGATGTAAACCTGACGCTCAGTCTTTGTTGAAGACTGGCGTTCAATCTTCAATCAATGCTGCGGAAGCCGAAAGCAGGACTGAACAAGACTGCTTCCACTGTTCCCAAATTTACACGCTTCTCACGCGTTCATTCAATATAACGTGAATATATTAATTATTATTATTAATAATAAACAGCATTGTTATTAATATATATGTATTTACATATTTAATGACAATAAGTTATTATTATAATAATTATATTATTTTCATATAAATATTATATGACTAACAATAAATGTCATTTAACATAATAATATTGAAAAATAATTTTAGCAAAAAAAACACAATTTGTGATAATTTGTACATTTTTTAACTTCATTTTTGACAGACTTTTAATATTATTTACAAACAAGTTCACAAGTTTTTATTCACAACACTTATTAATTATACAGATTAAATAGTAATTTTATTATTTTATGTAACCGCTTATAATGAAAAAATCCGCTCGCATGTGGGATCGAACTCACGTCCCCCCCGCCCCAGACGCATTCCGGAAGTCCTAGACGCAACCACTTAATCCGCACGGCCACTGAGTCTCGATGAGACCTCGGGCTAATGTAATATATTAATGCCAGTGCCGTATACTTTGTTACTTATAAGGGCAAAGTGAAAACTATGACTAAAAATTTTACACATACTAATCCTGAATTATTTTAATTATTAAAAATAAATATTAAATAATTCATAATAAAATTGTAATCATTACAAAATTCAACTTTTAAAACATTTTACAATTAAAAATATTTAATGGATAATTTAATAAACATCGATAAATAATTGATATTTTTTATTATTCAGTAACAAAATTATTAACATTTATTATTAGATATATTAATAATATATTATGTAAATAAATATAATTTGGAATAATAATGAATTATAATGTTAAATATTATAATTATTATTAATTATAATAATATTTATTAATTGAATAATAATTATTAAAATTATAATAATTAATAAATAAATAAATAATAATTAATTAAATTAATATTAAAAGTTAACATAATTAATAAAATGATTAAATATGATGCAGTGTCAGGAATATTTATTGGGGTCAAACCATTTTATTTCGCCTAATGTATTTTTGATCTTTATAAAAAATTTCAATATTTCGGGAAAATATTCTTATATGTTTTGGGATTACGAAATGCACAATGATTTGTAAAAAATAATTTCATTTCATATAAAAAAAGATATTATAAATTGAGAGTACATGAAAAAAGGTTACATTGACAGGCATTACAAAATATTTAAAAAAAGGAGTAATCTCTTTAAAAAATATAAAAAAAGCGATTGATATTTATTTTTAAAGACTTAATTTGTGATTTGAACTTGATAAAAGTATCAAATAATTTATAATAAACTGTAAAATATGTTATTTAAGTTTCTGTATGAAATGTCAAAAATCGATCATATTTAACAATTTTTTTTGACAAAGTAATTTAATTTTCGTAAATCAGAATTATTTAAATAATAAGTATTTTGAATACACTTTATTATTATTTAAATACTTTTTTGATTATCAACTGAGAAATATAAAAAAATTTACCTTAAAAATGAACCATTCTTCATTTTATCGGGATTTTGAATGTTTGTAACTTCGTTGGAGAAAACCCCATTTATGCCAAATTTTTGGAGCATGTTGATTAAAGCAATATCTTCCTGCTGCTAAAATTTCGCGATGGGTTTTGCACTAGTCTTCAAAAGAAATTGATTTAAAAAAAGTGTTTATTTTGAAGGTTAATGACAAGTATTATAGCTGACTTGAAGTTGGTTTGTTTTAAACTGACTTTAAAAAAATCGTTTTATTTTGAATTTGACTTTTATTGCAAGTAGCAAACCAACTTCAAGTTAGTTATAATACTTGTCATTAACCTTCAAAATAAACACTTTTTTTAAATCAATTTCTTTTGAAGACTAGTGCAAAACCCATCGCGAAATTTTAGCAGCAGGAAGATATTGCTTTAATCAACATGCTCCAAAAATTTGGCATAAATGGGGTTTTCTCCAACGAAGTTACAAACATTCAAAATCCCGATAAAATGAAGAATGGTTCATTTTTAAGGTAAATTTTTTTATATTTCTCAGTTGATAATCAAAAAAGTATTTAAATAATAATAAAGTGTATTCAAAATACTTATTATTTAAATAATTCTGATTTACGAAAATTAAATTACTTTGTCAAAAAAAATTGTTAAATATGATCGATTTTTGACATTTCATACAGAAACTTAAATAACATATTTTACAGTTTATTATAAATTATTTGATACTTTTATCAAGTTCAAATCACAAATTAAGTCTTTAAAAATAAATATAAATCGCTTTTTTTATATTTTTTAAAGAGATTACTCCTTTTTTTAAATATTTTGTAATGCCTGTCAATGTAACCTTTTTTCATGTACTCTCAATTTATAATATCTTTTTTTATATGAAATGAAATTATTTTTTACAAATCATTGTGCATTTCGTAATCCCAAAACATATAAGAATATTTTCCCGAAATATTGAAATTTTTTATAAAGATCAAAAATACATTAGGCGAAATAAAATGGTTTGACCCATTGCACATTTTAATTATTATTTATTAATTATCTATAATAATTTTGAAAACATTTATAAAAAAAATTTTCCATTTAACTTTCTTTAAATATGAATGTTACAATTAATAATATATTTATTTATCAATTGATAACTTAATGTTAATTATTATTATTATTATTATTTGAAACAACTATTATAATTATAATTATTATAATATTATTTAATTAAGTGAACACGGTAATAAATAAAGATAAACTGAATATTGAGTAAAGATTGATTCAAGCTTGAATCAAGATTAGATGTTCGAGCTTCACTCATAAAGATTGACCGAGTCTTGAATCGAGCATGGGACGAGCATTGGGTCCAATGTTGAACCAATATTGAACTAATATTGATTGACAGTGATGTAAAGACTGCTTCTACTGTGAGTTACCCACACTGAGCGTTCAAGACTCAATCAACCTTTAATCTATCGTCAGCATTGGTCTTTCGCGCCTGGGTGTTGATCGTAACGCTTTTATTTGTGAATACTTTTCTAAAATTAGTTTCATACGCTAATTTCATAATGTTATGAAAATAAAATTCTCTGGTTATGTCAAGCTGATAGTAAATAGTAAATATTTTTGCTGGGGCTATTTTGTGCATCAAAATGCTTTTTTTAACTCAGTGATTTATTCAAATTCAGAATTAAAAGAAAATCAACTTTTGCTTATGTTACACTTTCCTTCTGAAGGTTTCCTATGAGTTAGTCAATGAAATAAATTTTTTTGTCGGAGTTGTAGTCATTAAAAGTTGTGCACAAAATAGACCCCGGGATAGGGCTACTTTGTGCATTGATCTTTCTGTTTTTATAATGTTACGTAAACATTTTTTTAATCCTTTCTTATTCATTAAATCTTTTGTGTAGATATTTCAGAGTAAATTAAAAAGAATAAGATATTAAACAAAAAATTTTGTAAATATTATACAACAAAATGTAAAATAAAACATTAAGATTTTGCTAAAATCATGATTTATTAAGGGGTAACATCACCCAGAGCCTATACAAAATATGGTCTATTTCAATTAATTATTTTAAGAAAACGGTCCAGTACAATGTTGCTGGGTTTTCTCCAACGTTAAACACATGGGTTAAACTTAATTTAAAAATAAAACAAAAAAAATTTTTTTCAAAATGACGCCTTTACACATCTAACAGTGAAAAAATTGTAAAAAAAACTGGCCGGAAGGATTTCTCCAACATTTTTTGACAGATTCAATTAAAATTTAGACTGTAGCTTTAAAACAACATTCTTTATCGAAGCACATAGGATTTTTTAGATCGGTTAATGCGTTTCCGTTTTATAACCATTTTTACCTTGATTTTTTAACAAAAAATAACATTTTTGTCATCGAAGTCATACCATTTTGCGAAAAATTGATATTTTTAAAATATCCTATGTACTTTTCTAGTAGGGGAGAGTGGGGCAAAATGGGGTAGGCGGGTCAAATGGGGTACCTCTGTTTTTCCATGATAGGTACTTTTAATTTTTTTATCCTCGACATATATCATTCATGTTGATAAGAAACTGTTATTAATTATGAAGACACTTCAAAGAAATTTTTTTTTTGAAAGTAATACAACTTTTAAGTTTTAAGCAAAAAAAATATGAATTTTTTTCAAAATTGAAGTGCTTACCAAACTTTTTGGGACAATGCATTTAATTTGGCTAGTGTGGGATCTTTTTTAGTACTTATTCTAGAGTAATTTTCAATAAAATGGATTGTTTAATTGTTTACAATAACTTGTGAACATTGCATTTTGTTTTAATATGCAGTGTGGGGCAGAATGGGGTACCTCAGTGAGGGGCATGCCGGAAGCTACGCCGCTTCATTAAAACTATTTAAAAACATTATATTATGCATATTTAAAGGTTTCCTGCAGAATAATCAATATTTTTGTTTGGAAACTTATACCATCGATGTTTCATTATCGATATTTTGCAATATGGATGTTTTTTTGTTAAATTCCAATAAATATTACTTGTTTTTTCATAGTAATAAAGAATCCTACTTTTTGTTTGTATTTATAATCTCATACAACAAGAATTTAATGAATTCTGAAAAAATATTCCATGTTTTGTATAGTTATTTGATGACACCCCATTTTGCCCCACGGGTGGGGCAAAATGGGATTTTAGCACTTTCTCAGAAAATACGATATAAGTTCTTTCAAAAATTTTTTTTTCCGCTATTATCATAATTTCCTCAAAGCTAAGTGTACAAAGAAGAATTCTGAAGTTTAGCTGAATCGATTTATTCATTTGGTTCTCTGTAAACAGCCAATTTCAAAAAGGTACCCCATTTTGCCCCACTCTCCCCTAAATGTCATCCTCTTTCATAATTCGTTTGAATTTTTTGCCTAGGTGCTTATGGAACGTAAAAAAGCTTCCGGCCGCAGAGGTTGTTTAAAAAAACGTGATCTACGTTGAACTGTTGTGAAGGCGCCATTTTGAAAACAAAAAATTTTTTTTTATTTTTAAATTAAGTTTAATTCATGTGTTTAACGTTGCAGAAAACCTAGCAACATTGTACTGAACCGTTTTCTTAAAATAATTAATTGAAATAGACCGTATTTTGTATAGGCTCTGGGTGATGTTACCCCTTAAACAAGTTGTAAATCCAGATGTTCATTACATGAACATTTTGCTTCCTCTTTACGATCAGCAAAAAAATTTGCTTCCTCGTGAAGGAAGCATTAACGATAAATATATTTCATTTTTAAATCATTTTTAATACAATTTAACATTTATAAAATAAAGTTCATTTGTCTTAATAGAAAGAATAAAATTTTCTTATATAGTAATATGAATCTAAATAAACAAAAAAATTTTTAGTTAATAAGTGAATTTTTCAACTTTAATTGTAATTAATTCTATAATTTTCAATAGAATATATACTTTATATAGATCAATCGATTCGTCTTGATGCAAAGAATAAGATTTTTGATTTATTTTTTAATAAATAATAACATTCTATTGTACAGCAACATGATTGTTAAGAAAAAATGAATTTTTATTAAAAGTGCAAATTTTTTTGTCTATAATTGGTTTTAATTCTATAAATTTAAGTAAAACATATACTTTATATATACCAATCGATCCGTCTTGGTGTAATGAATAAGATTTTAGAAATAAATGAGTAAGATTTTCTTACACAGCAACATAATTTTTCGGAAAGAACTCATTTTTTTGATAAAAATGCGATTTTTTCAGCTTTAATTGTGATTAACTCTATAAATTCTTATACAATTTATACTTCTTATATACCAATCGATTCGTTTTGATGCAAAGAATAAGATTTTATTATATATTAACTTCAATAAACAACTTAAAAAAATTTTTTTGAAAAAAAAAATTTTTTAGAAAAACGTCAAAAAAAAATTTTTTTTTGAGAATTTTTTAAAGTCTATCAATCCATTTCGAGATATTTTTATGATAAATATACCTGGTAAATTTTAGCCAAATTCGTTAAAACCTCTTCGAGTTATCGTGTTCACAAAAATCGGGATCCACACACACACACACACACATACACACATACATACATCCGGACAATTGTTCAGGGTCTTATATAACATAGTTCCATATAGAAGAAAATTTGTTAAAAGGATTTTTAAAAATTTTGTAAATTAAACGACTACAAAGCTTCCTCACGAGGAAGCAAAATTAACAACCTTTCTTCAAATTTTATATTACTCAAAAAATAAATAACACTTTTTCTTTTTAAATATACATTTTACAATAATACATTATAATAATTATAATACTATCATTTAAACACATGTAAATAACTTTGAATCTCATCATTTCTAAAGGAGCTTTTCTAAACGTTTTGAATATGATATTTTTCAAAAACTTGAAATTAATATTTTAAGGTTAAATGAATAACAATTTAATATCTAATACACTTTTCAAGTTATTAGAGAAACGAGAGAAATAGTTTTAAAACTAATTTGAAAAACTTATAAATATTAATTAAAGTTAATTTTTTGCCGTTATGTTTCTCACCGGTTGAAGTTTTAATCGTTTTAAGGATTTTAATTAAATTATTTTTGGTTTTTTGACAAAGAAGTTCTTTTTAATAATTTTATTTATTAAATATACCTCGTACATAAAGTAGCCCTAGTTGACGGCAGTATAATTCAATGCATAGGGTGGTCAGCTCCGTGGCAGCCAATTTTCGAAAATTTGTTATAATTTTTTTATTATTATAGCTGTAGTAAAACCGTTCAAATTACAACTATATTATGCTCTAATGATGAGAAAAAAAGATATTTAACATTAAAAAAACAAAATTTTTTTTCTTTTAAAACTGATCTTGAAATTGCACAGTTACGTGAAAATCACCCATAACTATCTTGTTGGGACAACAATCTGGTTTTACGAAGATGCCATGCTTTTTATGCGAATGGGACAGTAGAGATCGAGCAAAACACTACAGTAAAAAAAATTGTCCTAAGAGAAAATCATTGGAACCTGGAAAAAAGAATGTTCTACATAAGCCCTTGGTTGATTCTCGAAAAGTTCTTCTTCCACCTCTACATATAAAGTTAGGAACTGTTAAGCAATATATCAAGGCTTTTAGATAAGGATGGCGAGTGCTTTCAGTACATTAGAAAAATGTTTCCTAACGTTTCTGATGCGAAAATAAAGGAGGGAGTATTAGATGGGCCTCAAATTAGAAAGATGTTGCGGGATGATGTTTTGCCAACAAAAATGAATAAAATGGAAAAAGATGCTTGGCCAAGTTGCAAGATCGTCATAGAAAACTTTTTAGGAAATCATAAAAGTCCGAATTACAAAGAAATAGTAGCAGACATAATTACTAAATTCGGAAAAATGGGTTGCCTGATGAATTTAAAGCTACACTTCTTGAATTCTCACGTGGAATTCTTTCCAGAAAATCTTGGAGACTACAGTGAAGAACAAGGAGAACGATTCCATCAGGACATCAAGGAAATGGAACGTCGGTATCAAGGAACGTGGAATGTCAATATGATGGCAGATTACTGCTGGTCGATAAAAAGAGACGTTAAAGGAGGAGGACAGAAACGTAAAAGTTTACACAGATCATTTGAAAGTAAAAGAGTACGATATCTCAGGCAAAATATTTAAATATATGTATAAGTACACTAGAGTCGTGTTATAAGACAAAAAATTTCCCTCCTTTGACTTCAATTCATGTTTTTTAACAAATGTTTTAGTTCTAAAAAATTTTGTATCAATCTGATAATTCTAACTTTCCATTTGTATTCAGCGTCCCAGGTGCAAATTTAGGTTGGCCGCCAGAGTTTGAAGGTTGACCCAAGGTTGGCTTAACTTTGGCAAGCGAAGTTTTGGTTGCCAGAGTTTGCCCAACTTTGGCAAGTACTAGTGCCCACAGTTGGCCCGACTTTGCAAGCCAACCATTAAATGCAGAGTTTAACCAACCGTCGGGCCAACTTTGGCGACAAAGGTTGGCACAACTCATCCAAACGTAGTTTAAAAGACTTTCAGTTTCGGTTGGCCGAACTCTGGGCCACGGTTGGCCCGACGGTTGGCAAAACTCAAGAAAAGCAGTATAATTAAATTATAGTTTTTTGGTTGGCCGAACTCTGGGCCACGGTTGGCCCAACGATTAGCAAAACTCTAGAAACGCATTTTCATTGACTTAAACTTTCTTGGTCGGCCAAACTCTGGGCTACGGTTGGCCCGACGATTGGTAAAACTTTGTGAAACGCAGTTTAATTGACTTGATTTTTCTTGGTTGGCTGAACTCTGGGCCACGGTTGGCCCAACGGTTGGCAAAACTCTGTAAAACGCAGTTTAAATGACTTAAACTTTCTTGGTTGGCCGAACTCTGGGCCACGGTTAGCCCGACGGTGGGCAAAACTTTGTGAAACGCAGTTTAATTGACTTGATTTTTCTTGTTTGGACGAACTCCGGACCACGGTTGGCCCAACGGTTGGCAAAACTCTGTAAAACGCAGTTTAAATGACTTAAACTTTCTTGGTTGGCTGAACTCTGGGCCACGGTTGGCCCAACGGTTGGCAAAACTCTGTAAAACGCAGTTTAAATGACTTAAACTTTCTTGGTTGGCCGAACTCTGGGCCACGGTTGGCTCGACGTTTGGCAAAACTCTGTGAATTGCAGTTTAATTGACTTACATTATTTTGGACGGCCAATTTCTGGGCCTCGGTTGGCAAAACTTTGAGAAACGCAGTTTAATTGACTTACATTATTTTAGTCGGCCGAACTCTGGGCCACGGTTGGCCTAACAGTTGGCAAAACTTTGTCAAATGCAGTTTAATTGACTTATTTTTTCTTGGTCGGCCAAACTCTGGGCCACGGTTAACCCGACGGTTGGCAAAACTATGTAAAACGCAGTTTAATTGACTTACATTATTTTGGTCGGCCGAACTCTGGGCCACGGTTGGCCCGACTGTTGCAGCTTTAATATACGCGTTATGCACTCCCATGTGAGCGTAGCGTAGTGGTCAGTGTATAAGTTTTCGGTGCGTTAGGTTAGGGGTTCGATCCCAGCGAGCGATAGATATTTTCGAAAATGTATGTATGAGATTGTGTTTAATAATAATAAGTACAGGTTATGTCTGATGTTCCCGCAATAATAACGTGTTAATTGTTTAAATAATTTAGTTTTTTATTAATTTTTTACCTTTGGCTGTTGAAGTTGGCCAAACTTTGAAAATTGTGGTTGGCCCAACTTACGCATCTAAAGTTGTGCCAACTTTGGCGTCAGTCTTTGGACCAACCATTGAAATGTATAGTTGGCACAACATATGCATTTTAAGTTGGGCCAACTTTCTTATGAGTTGTCGGGCCAACCATCGTCGCCATTAGACGGCGAACCGTTATCATCTGTATGGTTGGCCCAACTATGGGCCGACCAAAAAATCGCACCTGGGGTATACAAAATTCATGAGTATACACTATCAAATCCAAAAAAATTGAACTCTATTGCATTTAATTAAATTTTGAGCTTTTTGGATTTAACTCAAAATTTTGAGCCAATTTAATGATTCTAACTTTGAATATAGAAGCAGATGTAAAAACATAAGAATATACTAATGTAGTGTACTAGCAAGAAAAGTAGAGTTTCTTGACTTTAATTTTTGTAACATAACAGATTTTCTTGTGTCTCAAAATTTTAAACCATTTGAATAATTCTGACTTCAAATGCGAGATCCGAGTGTAAAAATATATGGACATACTGTAGTGTAGTGTCATAGCAAAAAATTTCCATTTCTTTATTTTAAATCGCTTTTTTATCATTTTTTTGAGCTTATCTCGAAATTTTGAGCAAATCTGTCAATTCTGACTGCGAATTCAGATTCAGCGGGAAAAAGTACATGGAAAGATAGTGGTATAGCGTCATAAAAGTTTTTTTTCATCTTAATTCGGTTTTGAGCCGTTTTTTGAGTCCGTTTTTTGAGTTTATCTCAAAATTTTGATCAAATCTGTCAATTTTGACTTCGAATTTGGATTCAGCTTGAAAAAATACTTGGGAATATACTTTTGCAGTGTCACAGAAGAAATTTTTTATTTTCGTCATTTTAATTTGGTTTTTTAAGTCGTTTTTTGAGTTTAGCTCAAAATTTAAAGCACATCTGTCAATTCTGACTTCGAATCCGGATTCAGCGGGAAAAAATACATGGAAATATGCTATTGATATGACACAAAAAAATTTTTTAATGTTTTTGGTTCAAATTCGTTTTTTGAATCGTTTTTTGAGTATAACTAAAAAAAAGAACCAATCTGAGTATTCGGACTTCAGATTCGGATTCAGCGGCCAAAAATACATGGGAATATACTTGTGTAGTATCTCGGCCACGACACACAGTGGGGCAAAATGTAGTAAGAGGCGTCAAAATTCTCTAACCACGTCAATTTTTAATGAAAAATGAATGCACTTTGGTGGCATGAAGCTTCAAGTATCACAGAATTTGAAACCCTTGCCGCATTTACAAAATTCAAAATGGCGTCTGTGCTGTAAGGGCCTATATTTGGTTATTTTCTTATTTTTAAAAAGTTATGAACATTAAAACTGAATAAATTTGCACAAATAAATTCTAGAAATGTTGCTAAAGGTATATTTTGCGACTGAGGCCTAAACTTGTTAAGAATCTGCATTGCAACTTTCAAAATTTAAAACGGCTGATCCAATATGGACGATCAAACGACAAAAATTCTTATAATGCATATTAAAAGGAATTATTTTTATGAAAGTCTATACTCCGAGGTTATTTTTGCCGCTGATTACGAATCTGAGGTCAGATTTTCAAAATTCAAAATGGCCGATCCAATATGGTGGTCGAAATTATGAAAAATTAGGCAAATCATTATGATACTACTAGCGATATTTTCCTCGCTCGCTAACGCTCGCTCGGTTTATATTTTATTTATTTATTTTTATTTGTTTTTATTAATTATTTTTTTCTAATTATAATAATTAATTTTTTTATGTTTATTTACAAATATTTTTATTTCTGTGTAATAAAGAATATTTTAAATTATAATAATAATAATAATAATAATAATAATAATAATAATAATAATAATAATAATAATAATAATAATAATAACTGTTTTATCATACGTATCGAAATTAGTGTCTAACGTTAGTTAATGTTAGTCTTACGCTAGAAGCATTAGCTAACGTTAATTTTTCTACTTGGGATTGAATAATGAAAATATGTAATGGTTTTTTAAAAAAAAATATGTTTGGGAACAATATTGTTATTGAGAAATAAAAATTGTGCATGAAGTTAATATTTTTCTTATTTCTAAATTATAAATTTTTTAACAATGAAGAATTTTTTATAATTTTATTATTAAAATAATATGAGTAATTAATTATTTTTGAAATTAATAATGTGATTATTATTATTATTAAATTTGTAAATATTATTTTTAAAAAATTATTAAATATTTTCAATTTTCATAATTGTTTAAATAATAATTTTTATAAATATTTTAATTATTATAATTTTATTATAATATTATTATAATGATAATTTGTAATAAATATATAATATATTTTATATGAGCCCGTGTGGAAAAAGCCACGTTCGAGCCCCTCAGCTCCGGGGCCCCCGTCGGGGGCCCTCGTGGAAGATCCATGAGGAGAAATCCACGAGGGCACCAGCAGGGGCCCCGTTCTTTGCCCTTACGGTTGCCCTGCTCAAAAATTTATCTAAGTTTTTAAAAAAAATTTTTTTGTTGAAAAACTTTAGTTCAGAATGCATTAAATTACGTTTCAAAGCACCTGAAATAAACATTAAGTGACATTTTTCTAGAAATCCTATCACAAAGTTATGGAAATTTACGAGGGCACCAGCAGGGCCCCTGCTCTTAGCCATTATGAATGCCCTGCTCAACAATTTTTCTAAGTCCAAACGAAAAATTTTTTTTACAACAAAAAATTATTGTTTACTATCAGTTTAAACAATGAAAAACACGTTTTTAACAAATCTTTAATGTTACTTTTTTAGAAAATATTGAACTTACCTAAGGGAAAATCCATGAGGGCCCACGCGAGGGCCCTCATGGATTGCCCACATCATTAACTAGAAAAAATTTCTAAGTCCCAAAAAAAAAATTTTTTTTTCATCAACAAATTAATGTTTATAATGATTTTAAACAATGAAAAACACGTTTTTAACAAATATTTAATGTTACTTTTTTTGAAAATATTGAACTTACCTAAGGGCAAATCCATGAGGGCCCACGCGAGGGCCCTCATGGATTGCCCACATCATTAACTGGAAAAAATTTCTAAGTCCAAAAAAAAAAATTTTTTTTACATAAAAAAATTAATGTTTATAATGATTTTAAACTATGAAAAACGCGTTTTTAACACAAATGTTTTGACATTTTTTTTTTTTTTGAAATTATAAAAATATTAATTTATGAATATTTATGGTCTATTATTATATTATTGATATTGTTATTATTATTATTAAACTATTTAATTATTTGTCATGGTGTATTAGTGTTAATAAATAATTTATTGAATCATTAAAAGCAAGTCAGCAAGTCACCTACATTACAGCAATAATTTTCAAGTAGGTCCCGTAGCATAGTGGTAAGAGTGTTGTCTGGTAGTCAGTAGGTCGTAGGCTCAATTCCCGCGTGCGTCAGATTTTTTTTTTTTGGTCACGATTTAATTAAAAAAAGTAAAAATTGTTAAATAAGAATGTTATTTATCAATAATTGGACTAATTTGTTATTAATAAATAATTAATTTATTAATTTAATTGAAAATAAAGTTGAGGGCATTTTATGAAATCCACGAGGGCACCGCGTGGAAAATCCATATGGAATCCATGAGGATTTTCCTCGAGGGCACCCATGAGGGAAAGCATGTCACGCCTTCGAGGGCTCCGCGTGGATTGCCCCTGCGGATTCCACATGGCAAGAGGGCAATCCACGAGGGCCCCGCCGGGGGCCCTCACCATTTTTCTGCACGGGAGAATATTAATAAATTAATAATTAAGGAAATGAAATAACAAAATTATTTCTTCATAATTTACACACATTCAGAAATTTAATAGATTTTGAGCGTTTGTAATAAAAATTTTCTTTGAAGTAATAAAATAGTATTAAATAATAAACATTATAAACAATCGAATAAAATGTCAAATTAAAAAATTTTAAAGTTATTTAAATATAATTAATAATGTATTTTACCTTCTAATAGAAGATGTTTTATTTAATATTAAACTTTTGTTTAATTCATATAATTATAATGAGAATATAAATAGCTGTTTGTATTTCACTAAGTTAATTATAAATGATTAGAGATTATTTATTGTATTTACTCACACAAATCATATTCGTACTTATTAATAATTTAATCTTTAAAAATTAAATTTTTTTTCAGTGTATATTGTTTATTATTGTTACAATTTCAAACTATTATTATTATAAATGATACAGACAGACCGGTCTTCATTTTATATATATTTTATTAACAATCTTTTAGTAATAATAATATAGTCAACCATAAACACAAAATATATACATATATACACAAAACACTTACTTATATAACCAAGACTTCAGTGTAATAGAATTATAATTATTATAATTATAAATTGGCTGTTTTTTAAAACAAAAAACGATAATTTTCTTAAAAATTAGCGTACAATAATTTTTAAAAAAGTGTTTGAAAGGTGACAAAATAAGCTCTTAATTGCAATAAATGAAATTTATGTGTGATCACTTGTTAAAAAACTATATTTGTTTAAAATTTATCACTAAAAAGTGAAATATTTTGTTTATTGGTAATTGCATTTAAACAATAATTAAGAATTAATTAATTAATGTAACATTGACAGAACACTACTGCGCATGCGTAACTTTTATAGAACACTACTGCGCAGGCGTGACATTGATAAAACACTACTGCGCATGCGTGACATTGATAGAACACTACTGCGCATGCGTGATATTGACAGAACACTACTGCGCATGCGTGACATAATTATGTCATAATACATAACACATAATTAATTGACAGAACACTACTGCGCATGCCTAATATTAATAGAGCACTACTGCGCATGCGTAACATTCACAGAACACTATTGCGCATGTCTGATATTCATAGAACACTACTGCGCAAGCCTGACATTGATATAGCACTACTGCGCATTTTATTTTATTTTGCATTTTACTTTTTAAATTAAGATAAGCCACACTGAGAGAAGTCCGGGAACTAATACGTCCCGTGCGAGCCTTGAGTTGTACTTTTGAATGTTTTTATGTGAACCCTCGAATCGGGATGTCTCAAGCCCCGATGCGAAACGTGGAACGTCCTGAAGCGAGATTACGCAGAACTTTCAGTGTTTGCCACCAGTTGTTTTCTCACATGCGAGAACAATGTTTGACTGGATCGGGGAGTCTCAGCACCCGATTCGGAACAACTCAAACACGACAAGCAGAGTAGCTCATAGCGACGTCTAGCGGGAACTATTACGTATCGGTCTTCTCTCAGTGCAGGTTTTTCGTCAGACTACCGTCTCACATTAGGTACACTTATTATTTGCATGTTCCTATTATGCGAGACACACAGGAAATAAATAATAAATAAATAATATACACTGAGAAAACTGGAGAGTCAAATTCAGAGGTTCAAAAAGTGTATGTTTCCTTTGCTTATGACGAGAGTTAAATAGTCCTTCTAAAATAAATTTGGAATTGATAATGGAAATCTACTTGTATATTCTCTCCCATTATATCTGAGGGTTAAAAGTTGCGCAGAAAATGTGTACGGTCTGATGCGCGCGAAATTATTTTTCTGACATTTTATGTATTTAATTTAGGGGTTAGGTTGCCATATTTATTCATTTCGCGCCGGATAAGGAAGGGATTTCTCAAGATGGTTAATTTGTCCCTCTGTTATAAACTCATTTGCCCTCCAAGAGAAATGGCACGAATATCTGTCAATGGTGTATTTGAACATTTAGATTGTTATCCAATAGCTAACTCTCAAATATCAACGATTTGTCCCTCCAGATGTTTACCCAGTAAAAAAAGAAGTATTGAGTGAAGCGTTTAGGAATTGAGTGAAGCTCTGAGCCAATACGGATTCGAGTAAAAACCGTATTGGGACGTTTGACTCAATCTTTTTTTCATCCGCCGAATACGGTCTTATTTTAGCATTAAAATTAAAATCACATGAGCAGAGTACACATTATAAATTGAAAGCACAATTGTCCTGGAATGTAAAAATGCCGATTTAGATAAGAAACTGTGAATATTTTTTATTTTTTGTTAAAAATTGGTAAAAGCAAAGTTTGACAAGCGCAACTGAATTTACCATGTGAATAAATGAAGTGGTAAGTTTAAATGGACGAAATGGACTAAAAGAAATCTACTTTTACCAACAGAAAGTTCCTAGAGAATTGTGGTAAATTCAACAAAACCACGGAGTAATAATAAGGAGACTGTACTACCAGTGAGATACCGTGCCAAATGTCTGCCTTGGTTCACTGAGTAGTAAAGACTTCTCAAAAATAAAGCGCAATGCGCAGTTTGCAACTATCTTCGTCACTCTTGAAAGAACGATGAGAGAGATCATTATTTTGACGTGCGAGTTAGAAAGTGTGGTTATGTTTTATTGTTGACAACAGCAACTATACGGGAAAATCAAGATTTAAATAAGAAAAAATATTAATTAACAAACTGCAAAGAGAAGAGTAAGTACAATATATTATAATATTAATAAATTGTAATATAGGTGTGAGTAGATATTAATAAAAAGATTATTTTTTTCGAACCGGAGTAATTCTTTTCTTTGTATGATAAAGTGAATGAAAACAATATAATATTATACTATAATCGCTATAATGCTAATATAATTAATATCTACTCACACATTTCCTATATTACAATTTATTAATATTATTTAATAGTATAATATATATTGTCAACAGTAAAACATAACCACACTTTCCAACTCGCACGTCAAAATAATGATCTCTCTCATCGTTCTTTCAAGAGTAACGAAGATAGTTGCAAACTGCACATGCGCGTTATTTTTGAAAAGTTATTACTACTCAGTGAACCAAGGCAGAAATCTGGCATCAGTTTGACCAGGGGATACGTTGGAGTTCAGTCTCCTTATTATTACTCCGTGAACAAAACAATGAAATTTCATTGTTTTCTAGGAACTTTCTGTCGGTAACAGAAGATTTCTTTTAGTCCATTTAAACTTGCCACTTCATTTATTCACATGGTAAAATCAGTCGCGCTTGTCAAACTTTGCTTTTACCAATTTTTAACAAAAAATAAAAAATATTCACAGTTTCTTATCTAAATCGGCATTTTTACATTCCAGGACAATTGTGCTTTCAATTTATAATGTGTACTCTGCTCATGTGATTTTAATTTTAATGCTAAAATAAGACCGTATTCGGCGGATGAAAAAAAGATTGAGTCAAACGTCCCAATACGGTTTTTACTCGAATCCGTATTGGCTCAGAGCTTCACTCAATTCCTAAACGCTCCACTCAATACTTCTTTTTTTACTGGGTAGTCTAATACTCCAGTTTTCTCAGTGTATAGTATATATGTGACGCTCCACGAGAAAAGGGACCTTATGACAAGAGTAAATAAGGTCCCCTTTCTCGTGGAGCGTCACATATAATATATTATATATATATATATATACACTGGGGTCAAAAAGTTTCAGTACATTTGTACTAATTACTTTTAAATGCTCGCTTCACTTCAAATTCAAATATTTCTGTAAAAATAGATGTTAGAGCTATCAAACTAGGATCATTTTAAAGTTCAATAAATTTAGAGTCAAATAGGCTAAGACACAACCAATTTAATAGTGTAAATATTAAAAATATTATTCTTTAAAGTTAGAGATTTTTTGTGAAAATTGCGATTTTGAAATCTGGAATTCAAGCGCACGCCAATTGAAGAAAAATTTTTTTTAAGATTTGATAGTTGCACAATATCAAGTATAAATTCCATTCTTTAATTCTAGACCAAAATAATTCACAAATAGTAAGTATTTTTTTCAAATTCTATAAAAATAACTTTCCTTGCTCTCGAAATTTTTCAAAGAATATTAATTGCAAATTCGTCGTTTTCGTTCACTTGTTTTTTCAATTAACCACACTTTTGAAAAATATGCACCTTTTTGTCATTGTAAAATAAAAAAATAGTCACCTAGAAAGAAAATAAGGAATAATGATAAAGTTAAAATTTGTAAAACTATAAGAAGAGGGATAAATTTCATTTAAATATCTTTAATTTTCTAAGATGAAGAGGTTCTATATTTTTCAAAAGTGTGGTTATTTGATAGAACAAGTGAATGAAAACAACGAATTTGCAATTTATATTTTTCGAAAAATTTAGAGCAAGAGATATTATTTGTATAGAATTTGAAGAAAATACTTAATTTATGTGAATGATTTTGGTCTAGAATTAAAGAATGAGATTTGTACTTTTTATTGTGCAACTATCAAATCGTAAAAAAATTTTTTCTTTAATTGGCGTGCGCTTGAATTCTAGATTTCAAAATCGCAATTTTCAAAAAAAATCTCTAACTTTAAAGAATTATATTTTTAATATTTACACTATTAAATTGATTATATCTTATCCTATTTGACTCTAAATTTATTTAACTTTAAAATGATCCTACTTTGATAGCTCATACATCTATTTTTACAGAAATATTTGAATTTTAAGTGAAGAGAGCACTTAACAGTAATCAGTACAAATGTACTGAAACTTTTTGACCCCAGTGTATATTATATATATATTACTTATTATTAAATATAATAATCAATAATTCATTCATTCTGTTTGTCCACATCTGAAGTTTGACTTTTGAAAAAAAAGAAAACAAAACCATACGGTTTTGTTTTCTTTCTTTAGAAAATATTGTTTGACAAATAGAAAATATGTAGGTATTTTTCATGATTTATAATAAAATAATATTTGAAATTGGAAAATTAAAAAATTTTTTAAACAAATAAATTTTGTTTTTTATACGCTTTTTATAAGAAACTTCGTTTGACTGATCTAAATTATACAAATTTGTATGCTTTTTATTTATAAAAAATATTAGAAAATTGTTAAGGTAAAGGTACCAATTATGGGACAATTTACAATTTTGTCCCTATTATGAGACAGTATTACAAAAAAATAAAATAAATGCAATTAAAATTGGTCATAAGAAATTTCTACTTATTTCAAAAAATTTTACACGTTAAAAGAATAATTATTTGTGTATAGCATTTAATTTAATAAGAAATGTTTATTTGCATTTTAGCTTTTAAAAGGTAAGCCAAGTTTTTCGTCAGACTACCGTCCCACATTAGGTGCACTTATTATTTGCTATCCCTATTATGAGACACACAGGAAATATACAGCAAACATAACCTCAAATATTTTCAGTTTTTTCGCATTAATTTTCTACCAGAAAAATTAGTTTTATAATTATTTTTTAAACCAGAATTTGTTTATTGTATTTTATTCTTTATAATTAATATTCAAATTATTAGGATAAGTCAATAGAATTCTAATTACTTATTGAATTAAATAAATGTCTCATAATAGGAACATTCATTATGGGACACCCGTACATACAGAAATCATAGTCCCATAATTAGTGCAGTGCAGAGTTTCATAATTTAATTAATATTATTTTTATTTCATGAAAAATAACCATTTTAGGGCCTAAATATTATTCATAACATATCAATCTTTCAATCTATACCCTAATTATTCATATTAACACTCCTAATTCCAAGAAATTTATCATAGAAATTTAGTTTAGCTTAAACAGCGTCCCATAATTGGGACTTTTACCTTAATTGTTAAGAATTATGATTAAGAAATAAGAAATATAAGGTAAAGGTCCCAATTATGGGACAATTTACAATTTCGTCCCTATTATAAGACAGTATTACAAAAAATAAAATAAGTGCAATTAAAATTGGTCATACGAAATTTCTACTTATTTCAAAAAATTTTACACGTTATAAGAAAAATTATTTGTGTATAGCATTTAATTTAATAAGAAATGTTTAATTGCATTTTAGCTTTTAAATTAAGGTAAGCCAGGTTTTTCGTCAGACTGCCGTCTCACATTAGGTACACTTCCCACACAGCACATGATATTTCCTGAACATTTCACTGAAAGATTGAAATATTTCAGTGCAAGGTTCTTGAAATATTGCTGCAAATTGAAAATGTCCGCCTATATGAAATATTGACGCGAAAGTTTAGAAAATATTTTGGAAATTTCCAACTTTAATTATGCGCACTGGTCGAACTCAGTTTCTATGGTCTGTAGAGCTCCGCAGTAGTTTTTGGCTTACTATATCCTATGGGTTTTAAAATATTTCAGAAAATTCCTATTGGTTTCAGGTGTTTAACAAATTTCTTAATTTTATGAAATATTTTCAGAATATTGCAGAATCGTCATGTGTAATATTGCAGGAATATTTCAATGAAATATTTTCTAAACTTTCACATCAATATTTCACGTAGGCGGACATTTTCAATTTGCAGCAATATTTCAAGAACCTTGCACTAAAATATTTCAATCTTTCAGTGAAATATTCAGGAAATATTTAGGAAATATCATGTGCTGTGTGGGTTATTATTTGCATGTCCCTATTATTAGACACACAGGAAATATACAGCAAACATAACCTCAAATATTTTCAGTATTTTCGCATTAATTTTCTACCAGAAAAATTAGTTTTATAATTATTTATTAAACCAGAATTTGTTTATTGTATTTTATTCTTTATAATTAATATTCAAATTATTGAGATAAGTCAATAGAATTCTAATTACTTATTGAATTAAATAAATGTCTCATAATAGGTACATTCATTTTGGGACACCCGTACATACAAGAAATCATCGTCCCATAATTAGTGCAGTGCAGAGTTTCAAAATTTAATTAGTAATTAATTAGTTGAATTTTTTAGTACTGCTTAATTAAAATTTTTTTTTCTCGAGTTCCAGTTGACGGATTTTGAAATTAAAATATGGGTTTTTTTTCGTCTTGGATTGTACTATTTGAATATATTTTTTGTTTTTAAATTTTTTTATTTTTTATAATTTTTTATATAATTTGTTTATAAAATGTTAATAAACAAATATGTTCTTCACGTCCTAACAAAAAAATTAAAATTTTATTCTATTCCTTAAATGTCTCCGAGTGTAAAACCGTTTCGAGAAAAAAAAACCTCAATTAGAAAAATGTTATTAAATAAAAACTGCAGCTTTCTAGAGCTTTATATGATGACGTTAAACTCGCCCCGCGCACATTGGAATATTTTACAATTTACTGTTTAAAATTGTCTGGAACCTACAAATTTTATCGGATTTTCATGGATTTCGTCTTAAATTGAAGGGAATAAAATTTCTAAGAGATTCCTCTAAACCAATTTTTGAATTTTAAATTGTTTATATTTTTTTTGTTATTCAAAGTTAATAATTTACAATATTTTTAGAAAAAATCATGTTAATTTTTTTATTTTTTCGTTGCAGATGATTGGAATCAATTTAAATTAGTCTAGCATGACCACCGGACAAATAATAATGTATAATACAATTTATTTAAATTGTTGCAAACAATGTTAATTAACAAATAGATAACTATTGTACTTTTTTATAAAAATTTTTTTTTTTGCAGACAAATTTATGTTTATTTAAGTAATCTATGTCGATTTTGGTAAAAATTATTTTGAATTTAACAATTACCATTGTTATTAACAATTACATGAACAATAATCTAGTTATCAATAATCAAGTAGAGCCATTTATTTGTTTAAAAAGTAAATAATTTGTGCTAATAAATTTTTAAAGTTTTTGAAAGAATGTACATATTATATAAACATTTTATGTTTAAAAAATGCATAAAATGTTTACAAATGTCAAAGAAACTTGATTATTGTTCAAAACAATGGTAATTGTTAAATTCAAAATAATTTTTACCAAAATCGACATATATTACTTAAATAAACAAAAATTTGTGTGAAAAAAAAATTTTGTATAAAAAAAATTTCTATTTGTTAATTAGTCTGAATTGGCATCTTTCTGCACCCAATCGACGATATATTGATAAATGTAACTAATTTTAAGAAGAATTTGAACTATTAAAATTTTGAAAAAATCTAAGTTTTTTAAAGTTTCTAATTACATTCATTAAAAATTGAAAGTTTATGAAATTTCAAATTAAAGCCTTTTGAAGTTCATCTATTTTTGAAAATTGTAAACTCAATTCTTTTAAATGGCAATTAATATTGAAATATTTAAATAAAATTATTCAATAAATAATTTATAAATAACAATAATTGTATAATTGTTTTTTAAGAATGAAGTTATTTAAAAAGAAATATTACTGTCGGAAATAGAAAAATTTGAAAGTTTTGTATTAAAATTCTCGGTGATTTCATAGCAAAAAAGAAACCATTTTTGATTTTTTAGGTCAAAAAATTGAGAGTTTCCGGGCAGCGATTTTTTTTTGAAATTGTGTAGGATGATTAGGAGACTCACTAGGAGTCATTTCCAAAAATAAAATCCTTGGTCAATTCATAACTCTAATTTTTACATTTATGTTGTTGTCAAGTTGGTCTAGTTTGCATACATATTGTTGATATTTTAAGTTTGTAAAAAAATGTAATTTTTTATGATTTTGAGTTTTGATATTTGCTTTCTGTTGTGTTTGTGACTTTTCTTTTGATATCTGTTATATTAGTTAAATCTTCTATTTAAAAAAATATTTTTTTTCGTTGATAAACGTTGTGGACTTCAACGTCGTTAAAAATTCAGAATTTTCTTAGGAATTCATATGTGTGAGTAATTAACGTATTGTTGGAAGGGGTATAAATATTATACCCCTTTCATTATCAATTTTTCAAACTTGGAAGGGGTTGTAAAAAAGAACCCTTAAAATCGTCTTAAAATGGATTTTTAAGTGAAAATTAGTATATATATATAATATATAATATATATATATATATATATAATATATTATTATATATATATTTTTTTTTTTAGTATTCATATATTGCTGAAAACGTTGAACGAAAAATTTTTGGTGGACGAAGGAAGCATTTTAATATAATATAAGATTCTAACAGTTTTCGAGTCGCTGATTACGAATCTGAGGTCAGATTTTCAAAATGACCGATCCAATATGGCGGTAAAACTTATGAAAAATTAGGCAAATCATTCTGATACTCAGTATGCTAACAGTTTTCCAGTCGCTGATTACGAATCTGCAGTCAGATTTTTAAAATTCAAAATAGCCAATCCAATATGTTTGTTGAAATTATGAAAAATTAGGCAAATGATTCTGATACTCAGTAATTACGAACTGACGATTGACAATTTTATTTAACTCTTTACCATGGTAACAAAATAAGTGTAAAAAATAATGTCTAGATAGATATTTTTTATTTGTACGAAACTTTATGTATTCAGACAGTCTTTTTTCTTAAACTTGAGTGGACTTCGTTGATGCTGTTGACGTTTTTAAATTTTATTCTCCATTTTCTCATTTATGCTATTTCTTAATTACAACCTATCTTCAATTATTTTTTGTTAATATTTATTACTTTGTTCCTTCACATCATATTATGTTCGGAATTATTTTATTTTTAAATTGAAGCTTCTCAATGTTTACTGCTTACTTTTTATTGTATCTATTTTGATTTTTAAATTAAAAATAAAAAATTAGAATATAAAATTATCTGTATACAGCTCTGAGAATTTTGAATCTATCATTTTTGTTATACATACAACGAATAAAAATGATGTACTCAAATAACTTAACAAAGATCAGCTCGACAACCTCCATTAGTGCAGAAACTGATTCTTAGAAACAAATATCAATACTCAAAAAATCCTTCCTTCATGTTCTAACGACCATTTTGAATTTTGAAAGTCCGACCTCAGATTCGTGATCAGCGACTCGAAAACTGATGGAATACTGAGAATCAGAATCATTTGCCTAATTTTTCATAATTTCGACAGACATATTGGATCGGCCATTTTGAATTTTGAAAGTTGCAATGCAGATTCTTAACGAGTTTAGACCTCAGTCCCAAAATATACATTTAGCAGCATTTCTAGAATTTATTTGTGCAAATTTTTTCAATTTAAATGTTCATAACTTTTAAAAAATACGAAAATAACCAGATTCAGATTTAGACCCTTACAGCACAAACGCCATTTTAAATTTTGGAAATGCGGCAAGGTTTTCAAATTCTGTGATACTTGAAGCTTCATGCCACCAAAGTGCATTTATTTTTATTAAAAATTGACGTGGTTACAGAATTTTGACGCCTCTTACTACATTTTGCCCCACTGTGCGACACTTTTTTTTGTGTGCCTGTGTAATCTGAATTTTTAATAAACAAACAAGAATAAGTAATTAATAATCGAAATCACCAATTTTATTGTTAATATTTTCAGTAATAATATTTTTAAACAATTTATATATAATAAATATTTAAACAATGAGTTAATTATAAACTTTTAAACAATTTATTAACAATTAATCTTAAAACATATTGTTAATTAACAAGTTGATTTAATATTTATTAAATTATACCAAATTAATTATAAAATTTAATAATTAATAATTCTATTGTTATTAACAACAACAACTATAATTTTTAAATGTTATTAAACAATTATTAATAATTTTTTTAATCAATGTTCAACTAATGCTTGATAATTTTCAAACGCTTCGTTTATCCAGGAAATTTTTACGGAAAACAAACTTCCAGTGAATGAAATGTTTATAGATATATAAATAAGTTTTTTATGAAGTTTGATTTCAATTCCATTAGCCGTTTACGAAATATTAGCAATAATATTTTCGCGGCGCTACGAACGTAAACACAGTACTCTGAGGTTAACGCTTAGCACCACTCTACTATAGTATCCTCGTTTGATAGATTAATTCCTTTTTCAATATATGTTTTATATTATTGAAAAAAATTTATTTGAAAAGATGTTAATACTTCATAATTGTGACATATTTATTTATAACAATATTAACCCCTTGACTGCCGATGGCAAAGATCTTTGCCATTTCGGACTTTGCTCTGACTGCCAGAAAACTGACAATCTTTGCCATGATAAAAATTGATGTAAAAAAGTCAAAAATGGCTGAAAATTAAAAATAAAATTATTTCTAAAAAGTCAACGCTATGCAGAATGCGACGCACGTTTCTGTTTTTAAATTCAATGAATTATAAAAATGTAATAAATTTTTAAAAACAACACTTTTAGCAAATTTTTCAAAATCTTTGCCATGGACAATACAATGCATTTTTATTTTAAAAATGTCTAAAATCGCCTGAAATCTATTACTCGGGGGTTTTTGGGGTCGCTGATTACGAATATGATGTCAGTTTTTCAAAATTCAAAATGGCGGATCCAATATGGCGGACGACTTTTTTAAAAAATGATCCAAATTACCTGAAATTTGTTACTCGGGAGTCGTCGGGGTCGCTGATTACGAATATGATGTCAGTTTTTCAAAATTCAAAATGGCGGATCCAATGTGAAGGATGACTTTTTTAAAAATTGATCCAATTTACCTAAAATTTGTTACTCGGGGGTTTTCGAGGTCGCTGATTACGAATATGATGTCGGTTTTTCTAAATTCAAAATGGCAGATCCAATATGGCGGATGACTTTTTTAAAAATTGATCCAATTTACCTGAAATTTGTTACTCGGGGGTTGTCGGGGTCGCTGATTACGAATATGATGATGATTTTTCAAAATCCAAAATGGCGGATCCAATATGTCAGACATTTTTTTAAAAAATTTTAGATTCGCTTGAAAATTATAATTCGGGGGTTTTCGTGGTCGCTGATGACGAATCCGATGTCAGTTTGTCAAAATTCAAAATTGCGGATAAAATATGGCATACAGTGGAGATCCACTTCACCCATGAACTTATTGGAAAGGTGAACTTATTGGTTAGGAAATTTTAATGGAATTTCAATTTTTGCTGTTCTACGAAACCGGCATTTCTAAAATTTGTACTGCTTTTATGATAAAAACAAAATTTTTTTAAAAAAATGTCCGCCATATTGGATCTGACATTTTGAATTTTTGAAAACAGACATCCGATTCGTCATCAGCGACCCCGAAAACCCCCAAGTGATAATTTTCAAGAAAATCCAAAATTTAAAAAAAAAATATCCGACATAATGGATCTTCCATTTTGAATTTTGAAAAACTGACATAGAAATCGTCATCAGCGACCCTAAAAATCCCTGAGTGACAAGTTTCAAGCAAATACAAAATTAAAAAAAAAATGTCCACCATATTGGATCCGCAATTTTTAATTTTTAAAAACTGACATCGGATTCACCATCAGCGACCCCGAAAACCCCCTAATGATAATTTTCAAGCGAATAAAAAATTTTAAAAAAATGTCCGTCATATTGGATCCGCCATTTTGAATTTTGACAAACCATCATCATATTCGTAGTCAGGGAGCCCGAAACCCGCCGAGTCATAAATTTCAGGTAATTTTGATCAATTTTCAAAAATCCGTCCGCCATATTGGATCCGCCATTTTGAATTTTGAAAAACCGACATCAGATTCGTAATCAGCGACCCCAAAAACCTCCGAGTCACAAATTTCAGGTAATTTTGATCAATTTTTAAAAATCCGTCCGCCATATTGGATCCGCCATTTTGAATTTTGAAAAACCGACATTAGATTCGTAATCAGCGACAACGAAAACCCCTGAGTTATAAGTTTCAGACAATTTGGACAATTTTTTATTCTTGGCATTCTGGGCACATTTAGTGTTTTTCAGCCGGCAGTTAAAAAGTTAAATGTTTACAAGCTTTTATTTTTAAAGATTATTTAAATCTAATGTAATAATTAATGTTATTTTATATTTATTTTAATAAATGTTTACATTTTATTCAGTAATCAAAACTTATTAAATTACTTTTCCTTTATAATAAATATATCTATTTTTATATTTTAAATAAAATACAAGTAATTTGTTAAAAATTATAATGAAAAAAGTAGTATATACGTTAACCTCAGAGTACTGTGTTTACGTTCGTAGCGCCGCGAAAATATTATTGCTAATATTTCGTAAACGGCTAATGGAATTGAAATCAAACTTTATAGAAAACTTATTTATATATCTATAAACATTTCATTCACTGGAAGTTTGTTCTCCGTAAAAATTTCCTGGATAAACGAAGCGTTTGAAAATTATCAAGCATTAGTTGAACATTGATTAAAGAAATTATTAATAATTGTTTTTTAAATTTAAAAATTTATAATTTTTAATATTTTTTCACCTAAAGGATAGCATAAATTATAACTCCTGTGAATTTCATGAAAAAATATTAATAACTTTTCATTTTAGAACGAGTTGAAGAGAAAAAAATGAATTAAATGTTATTTCATAAAAAAATTAGTTTTTTTGCGTTTTCTTCTAAAACCTTAATAGATACGAAAAATTTTTATAGAAGAAAAAAGATGCGCAATAAAATTTCCTATTCAGAAGTAATTTAAACAATTTTTTTTTAAAATTAATTTTTCAACCTTCAGGGGCCAACTCAAACCCCTGTGGAAATTTTATGTGTCGTTATAAGATCCGACGACTCATATGTGTTCCTTAAGGAAAAGTCAGTTCTCGAACAATTGTCAACTATAACTTAGAGTTCTCTTCAAGTTCTAGTTCAAGTTCAAAATTCTAGTTCAAGTTCAAATTCTAATTTAAGTTCAAGTTCAAAATTCTAGTTCAAGTTCAAATTCTAATTCAAATTCAAGTTCTAATTCAAGTTTAAAATTCTAATTCAAATTCTAATTCAAGTTCCAAGTTCTATTTCTAAAAAGAATAATAATTCTAACAACTTCATCTCTGCATCCAGATGCAATTTCAACGTTTTTCTCTCATCATTAAATTGTATTAAAAAGTGAGTACCAATTTAATTTGCTGTGTTCTTTCTTTTCCTTCTTTCTTTAAAACATTCCTGATTCTCAAAAAGTTCCATACGTCTTATGTGAATGTATGGAATTATTTCTATTAAATTTTTGTCATTTCTTCATTAAATAAATCAATTAAAAGAGGTAATAAGTGAAAGTATTCCCAAGCTATTGGACGCAAGTCTAGGCTTAAAATAAATAAAATATAATTAAATTTAATTAAAATTTAATATTTAATTAAATTTAATAAAAAGTATCATTACGAACCATAAAATTATTATTTTTGGGACGTAACAAAATTTTAGATATTTGGAATCGTAAGATACCATAGATTCTAAATTTTTATGTTTCAAAGTTGAATTAGTTAACCCTTTAACGACGAGATGTGCTACTTTTCAACATGAAATTCAATCTCTTACAATTAGTAGAAAAAAGCCATAAAAGTTTTTAAAAGTCCATACCCTACTATTTTTGGGGTCGCTCTTTCGAATGGTCTGGTCAAAATTTTCAAAAAATGATATTTAACCCTTCTTTTTTCAAAATTACTAAAAAAAGTCAAGTTTTTTTAATGTAATTTTTTTCAAAAGAATTTTTTTCTGTGTCATAACGCTTTTCAAATAGAACAAAAATTATCAAAAACGTGTTCCCGATAGTTGTACTTGAAAAATTTTCATTTCTAAATTTTATTTTTTTCGATTTTGAATGTAAAATAGCGCTTGAAGGACAAAATTTTTTTTTATTTTACGTAAGATGACAAACTTTTTCAAAATTGCTCAAATCTGATTGAAATTTGTTACTCAGGGGTTTTCGTGGTCGCTGATTACGAATCTGATGTCCATTTGTCAAAATTCAAAATGGCGGATCCAATATGGCGGATGACTTTTTAATAAATTGATCGGATTCGCTTGAAACTCGTTACTCGGGGGTTTTCGGGGTCGCTGGTTACGAATCCGATGTTAGTTTTTCAAAACTCAAAATAGCGGATCTAATATGGCGGACGAAATACAAAAATTGTTCAGATTTGCTTGAATCTTGTTACTCGGGGGTTTTTGGGGTAGCTGATTACGAATTTGATATCAGATTTTCAAAATTCAAAATGGCGGATCCAACATGACAGATGACTTTTTTAAGAATTAATGGGATTCGCTTGAAATTTTTTACTCTGGGGTTTTGGGGTTCGATAATAACGAATCTGACGTTAGATTTAAAAAATCCAATATGCCGGATCCAGAATGGCGGACGAATTTTTCAAAATTTCTCAAACCTGATTGAAACACGTTACTCGTGGGTTTTTGGGGTCGCTGATTGCGAATCCGATGTTAGTTTTTCAAAATTCAAAATAGTGGAATTGATATGGCGGACAAGGTTTAAAAAAATTTTCCTTACCAATTCTTATAGCTATTTTATACCAAGCATTTTGAATTTTTAAAAACGAACATCGGATTCGCAATCAGCGGACCCAAAAACCCTCGAGTAACAAAATTCAAGTGAATCCGACTAATTTTTTAATTTCGTCTGCCATATTCGTTCCGCCATTTTGAATTTTGAAAAACTATCATCGATTTTCTCGTACCATAGATCACTTTTAAATTTTCCTGTCACATATTGTGAAATATAGATAAGTTGATACTGGTAGAGTCAGAGCAAGAAGAATATAATAATTCCGCCAGTTTGAATTTTTGGAATGTGACTTTATATTCGAAATCAGCCACCTCAAAAATACCACACTAACAAATTTCAAGCAAACCTGAGTAAATTTAAAAAATTAGTCTTTCATTATACTTTGGCCATTATGAATTTTTTGAATCTAACGTCAGATTCGTCATAAGCGACGCGAAAAACCGCAGAGTAACAAATTTCAAGCGAATCCCATTAATTCTTAAAAAAGTCATCTGTCATATTGGATCCGCCATTTTGAATTTTGAAAATCTGATATCAAATTCGTAATCAGCTACCCCAAAAACCCCCGAGTAACAAGATTCAAGCAAATCTGAACAATTTTTGTATTTCGTCCGCCATATTAGATCCGCCATTTTGAGTTTTGAAAAACTAACTTTGGATTCGTAACCAGCGACCTCGAAAACCCCCGAGTAACGAGTTTTAAGCGAATCCGATCAATTTATTAAAAAGTCATCCGCCTTATTGGATCCGCCATTTTGAATTTTGACAAATGGACATCAGATTCGTAATCAGCGACCACGAAAACCCCTGAGTAACAAATTTCAATCAGATTTGACCAATTTTGAAAAAGTTTGTCATCTTACGTAAAATAAAAAAAAATTTTGTCCTTCAAGCGCCATTTTAAATTCAAAATCGAAAAAATGAAATTTAGAAATGAATATTTTTCAAGTACAACTATCGGGAACACGTTTTTGATAATTTTTGTTCTATTTGAAAAGCGTTATGACACAGAAAAAAATTCTTTTGAAAAAAATTACATTAAAAAAAACTTGACTTTTTTTAGTAATTTTGAAAAAAGAAGGGTTAAATATCATTTTTTGAAAATTTTGACCAGACCATTCGAAAGAGCGACCCCAAAAATAGTAGGGTATGGACTTTTAAAAACTTTTATGGCTTTTTTCTACTAATTGTAAGAGATTGAATTTCATGTTGAAAAGTAGCACATCTCGTCGTTAAAGAGTTAAAATGCAGAATTTTAAAGTTATAAAATTCTTGTTTTAAAATCATCACAATAGACTCGGAAATCTATTGTTAATGATAAAACGTCCAACGTCCTTCCGGCAGGACGAAAAAGACTCAGGTGAGTCCCTTCGAAATCACTAAAGAGAACTAACATGGATTCAGATAAATAAAAAATTATATATATCATTGGAAAGGTAACGAAACAAGCTTTCAGCGCATATAAATATCGAGCTTGTAAGTTCAAAACTAAGGGCTGGGTAGTTTGAAGAAGTTACATGTTCCAAAAATTACATAATTTTTAGTCACAGAATGACGAAGCCCAGTCCTGCCGGCAGGACGCTTTTCGCTTTATTTAAGAGACTACCTAGCCCAGATTTATAAATTTAAAGACTCGATATTTACATCATTTGAAAGCTTGTTTCATTACCTTTCCAACGATATATTTAGTTTTATATTTATCTGCTTCCATATTAATTTTATAGAGCAATTTCGAAGGGTCTCGCGCCTGAGTATTACTCAGATATACTGAACAATATTAAAAATGAATTTTTTTTTAATTGAATAATTAGGTTTCATTCTTTGAACGTTTCTGAAGAGAAAGAGACTTGTCCGGTCAAAAAATATTGATTTTTGGGGATTTTACATTAAATTTACGAAAAAATGTTTTTTTCACTGTTTAAAAACATAGCAAGTTTGAAGGCTTTGAAAAATGGTTTAACTCTTTGCCGTTCATATGTTACGAAATGTCGTCTAGAGTCCTTTTTGGGGGAACAGCCAATGAGAAGAGGCGTTTATGCTTGTGTTGATAAGTTAGTTATGTGTGAGAATGTAAGTGTCTAAACTTGCAGTACCTTCTCAAAATTGGAACCCATTTATATTTTACAATAAATTATAATTTATTATAATCGTAATAATAATAATAATAATAATAATAATAATAATAATAATAATAATAATAATAATAATAATCGTATTTTTAGTGATCAATTAGTATAATTAAATATATTTAATTATACTAATTGATCACTAAAAATACGATTTTTTGTGTAAAGTGTAAATGTATATTTGCAATTTATTACAATTTAAAAATGGTAAATTTGATTGTTAAAGACTTTTATCAAACATAAATATCCTATGTAAACATAACCTCAAAATCAAACTAACATTCGGCCCTGATATTTTCCACGTGATTCAACTGTCAAACTGCTTGTTTCTAAGATGGGGAAAACTAATGTACGGCAAAGAGTTAAATTATTATTTTAAAAAGTCAAAAATATGAATTTTTTCGTCTTTTCGTCTACTTTAATCCCAAAGAGTGCTAGAAAAAAAAGTTAAATTCCCTTTTTTTAAAAGCCTTTTTTCGGAACGTCCTTCCGGCAGGACGGGTGTTTGGACGATTTATCATTAAAGAAAGGTGCGTAGCGAATTGGTCATTGTGACTGAGTTGAGTCGAGTGGGAAAAAAAGGCATTGTTCTCAAGGTTTATGATTGTTTAAATAAAAATTTTATTACTTGAAACATGATCAATTTAACTAATGGAAGTTTATAATTTAAAAATTTAGAATATGTGATATTTCATGTTTCCAAATATCTAAAATTTATTCTCAAAACCTTTATTTTGAAGAAATTATAAGCTATCTCGTGAACTATAACTGATATGTAAAAAACTGATATCATTTTTGAATTTTAAGCCAAGAGAGTATAAGGTATACGTAAAACAGGTCTTCAAAATAATCTGAATTTATAAACATTAAATATAATGTTAAAATAAACAAAAATGATTTTAAACATTAAAAAATGTATAATGGTTTTTCGATTTTATACCTAAGTTACAAAAGGTGTGACGACCTTTTACATAAAGGAACACAAGAATACATCCCCAAAAAAGATTTTTTGCTATGCTATAAAAAAATTCGGTGGCAGTCATAAAAGTTTTCATGATTCTTGGCAGTATTTTGAAGGGTTCTATGTCTTTTTCATGTTTTTGAGCTGCAATTGTAAGAAAAACTGCTCAAAAACATCAGAAATTCTGATTATTTTTCTGACGTTTTGTCATTATTTTTTTAGTAGGGAAGGAGGTTCTATCGATAATTGATTTAATGAACAGATTTTGATAAAACTTGATGAGCAGCTAGATAAAGTTAATATAAAGGCGTAGTTAAATTTTTGTGACCTCTAGGTACCTATGAAAAGAGTTATAAACATTTTTAGTTTTCAACATTTAACATTGAGTCTTATGGGAATTGAGTAATTTGTCATATTATATTTACATACTGCAAAGTATTGAATGAACAGATATTGTTCTAAATTTTTTAAATACTAAACCGATATGCAATAATTATATACCCAATGGGAAATTTACAACTGGCGGAGTATTGCGCCAGCAATTTCAACATTTAACATTTAACATTGAGTCTTATGGGAATTAAGTAATTTGTCATATTATGGGTGATTAAATTTAAAATGTCATTTTTGATCCTACTAACTTTAATTTTTCGATGTTGGATTTTGAACTTAACGATACTCTATTTTGGTTGACTAGAATATATGATGGACAAAAATAATAGTGGTCGAGCAGTTAAAAGCAAATTTTAATTTTCACCAGGTGAAAAACGATAGGCAGAAATGATAAGAAATTTTCTGTCTTCGTTTATTCTTTTCTAAAATAAATTCTTACAACTTTAAAAAGTTAAAATATTTCAAATTACAATAATGAATGTTTTAACATGACTTAAAAAATATTTGTAATGAGTTCTGTCATAAATTAATATACTTTTGAAGACCAAAAAGACATATGAACATTGAGGGACACCACTAACATTTTTGAAAGATTTCACTGATAATTTTTTTTGAATAGTGAGAATAAAATCAGCTTATAAATTACAATCCAGTATCAAATCTTCATTAACTGCATATAAGAAGTAAATTTAACACAAATTTATTAAAAATAAAATAATAAGCTGCAAGAAACAGAATTTTGAGGGGACACCACTGACAAGGGACACCACTGACATTTTGCTTTATTTCTCATTTTCGAAAAAGAAAGACTTTATTTTTAAGTTAAAGTCGGTGCGGTTTTTAAAGTACGTGTAATACCTGAAAACGAGATACAATAATATTTTAAAAATATTAATATTATGAGCAATTTTTTGATGAGGACACCACTGACATGGTGTGCTCTACAAAGTGATACTTGCTTTCTGCCACTAACCGTACAAGTTATAGATGTGATAGAATGTTGCAATGTTTTTTCTTTAAGAAGCTATACATATCACCAATACTATTAACGCTTAACAAGGCAATTATCTGCACTAGGTTATTTAAATATCAGGCATGATATTCAAAATTTGCGATAATTACATAAAAATATGAAACTTACGGACAGGCGATTTTGATTTTTTTTCTAGCACTGGATCAAAATTATTCTGCTAGCACAATTACTATATAAAAATATAGACTCTCAGCTGTACAAAATAATTTTTCTGGTACTAAAAATGTGAGAATCAAAATTTTTATTATTAAGTAAAGTTCTGATTTCTTAAGTGCGGACAGGGGACACCACTGACATTTTGCTTCTAATTCTTCTGCCAAATTTTTTCAGAGAATTTCTAGCGACTAAGAATTATTAATTTAAGTAGAAGGAGTGATTAAGAAAATTAATTGACTTCAAAAACTTTTATATATGAACTAGTATTCCAGATTTTTAGGCAGAACATGAAAATGTCATTTTAAATTTAATCACCCTTATATTTACATACTGCAAAGTATTGAATGAACAGATATTGTTCTAAATTTTTTAAATACTAAACCGATATGCAATAATTATATACCCAATGGGAAATTTACAACTGGCGGAGCATTGCGCCAGCACTGGCAGTACTGGCAGCTACGCTGACAGACAGCACTGGCATAACTCTGGGATGATAACGCTGTCTAACGCTGGCGAAGTACTGCGTGCCAGTGCTGCCAGACAGCGCTGGCGCAGCACTGGACCAGTGCTGGCTGAAAATATTGCCGCAATAAATGCCGTATTGTTATTAATTAGTCGTAAATTAATAATTATAAATAATTTAACAGCAAAATGGTAAATAATATTAATAAATAGTTATTATTCATAAAATATTTCTCTTCTTCACCCCTTCAGTGTGTAGCTAAAATATAACAAAATGGTCCCAAAATGTGTAAGACCTTCTTGTGAATAAATTTTCATGACACTAGGTACTAAGAGGTTTTTGGGGTCGCTGATTACGATTCCGGTGTTAGTTTTCAAAAATTCAAAATGGCGGATCTAATATGGCGGACACGATTTTGAAAAATTCATTTGATTCGCTTAAAATTCGTTACTCGTGGGTTTTCGTGGTCGCTGATTACGAATCTGACATTAGTTTTTTAAAATTCAAAATGGCGAATCCAAAATAGCGGTCAAGATTTTGAAAAATTTTTTGGATACGCTTAAAATTCGTTATTCAGGGGTTTTTGGGGTCGCTGATTACGAATCTGTTATTAGTTTTTCAAAGTTTAAATGGTAAGAATTTTTAAAAGAATTTATCCACTTTTGAAATTTTTCAAAATCTTTGGCGGACATTTTGTATACAAAATTATTTATTTTGAAAATCTTATTTCAGAATTGTGATCAGCGACCCCAAAAACTCCCGAGTAAGAATTTTTAAAAGAATGTATCCACTTTTGAAATTTTTCAAAATTTTTGGCGGCCATTTTGGATGAAAAATTATGTATTTTAAAAATATGACTGCAGAATCGTGATCAGCGACCTCAAATCCCTCAAGTAACAATTTTTAAAAGAATTTATCTACTTTTGAAATTTTTCAAAATCTTTGGCGGACATTTTGTATACAAAATTATTTATTTTGAAAATCTTATTTCAGAATTGTGATCAGCGACCCCAAAAACTCCCGAGTAAGAATTTTTAAAAGAATGTATCCACTTTTGAAATTTTTCAAAATTTTTGGCGGCCATTTTGGATGAAAAATTATGTATTTTAAAAATATGACTGCAGAATCGTGATCAGCGACCTCAAATCCCTCAAGTAACAATTTTTAAAAGAATTTATCTACTTTTACAATTTTTCAAAATTTTGGCGGCCATTTTGGATGAAAAATATTGAATTTAAAAATATGACTTCATAATCGTGATCAGCGACCCCAAAAACCCCCGAGTAAGAATTTTTAAAAGAATTTATCAACTTTTAAAATTTTTCAAAATTTTTGGCGGCCATTTTGGCTTAAAAATTATTTATTTTGAAAATCTGACTTCAGAATCGTGATCAGCGACCCCAAAAACCCCCGAGTAAGAATTTTTGCGAATATACGTTAAGATATTTTCTTGTTTCGGCCATGACGTGTATACACGTCATCCACTGTTTGAGCCAGTTTTTTTCATGACGTGTATACACGTCATCCACAGTCAAGGGGTTAATGAAATTGTATTAAAGATGGAGACTAACAATGAATATAGTAAATGAAGTAGAAAAAATTGTTTATAACATTTAAAAATTAAATAATAAACAATTACAGTAAGTGTGCATTAGATTTTCATATTTTAGTACCTAACGATTGGAATCTAGAAATATCGCAAACCTATGAAAATAAACAAAATTGCTGACGAGGGAAATCGAACCTACGACCTACGGACTAACAGACTAACGCTCTAACCACTATGCTAACGACACATATGTACAGTAAAGTATTACTAGAACCAAAAGAGCGCGCGTTGCGCGCCTACTTCTGGTCCTTTCCCACAACAAAAACCTTAATATAACCTTAAATTAAATCTTAATTAAATAAAAACATATGTTTATATTTTAAAAATTATTTCTCTGTTAATAAGATTGTTTAAAAGTTTTTTAATTTTTTAAATGTAAGTTTGACAAATTGAATTTTCTAAAAAAAATTACACGTTAATGCCTATAAAAAATTCTCATTCTAGAGAAAATTACCTTTAAAATAAGCATAACATCATTAAAAAGCATTCAGTATTTTAGAAGTTATTAAAATTTTTGTAAAACATTGAAAATTATCATTTTTTAAAAATGTCTAAATTAAATATTGATCAAATGACTTCTAAAAGATCTTGATCTATTAAAAATTTAAACATCTTTTAGAACTTAAAATATACAAAAATTTTAGGTTCCGTACATGATACGTTTTAAAATGTTTTTCATTCTCCTGAAAATGGGTATGGTCTCTAAATTTTAACTGGTAGTGTATATTATATTTTTATTAGAGTTTTTCTTATATTTAATATTGAAATAATATTTATATAATATATATTACAAAACTAATTGTGTTCATAATATGGAAATTACAAAGTAAAAACGCTACAGATATTTTCCATCAGTTTATTATATTTTTACTTATATTAGGAACAAAATAAATGAAACCGGCTACTTGAAAAATAATGGCAAAACTCCAAGGATTAATTTAAAGAAAGAAAAATCAGTAAACTTCTATATTATAGAAATTGTGTAGATTTTTCTGCCAAAATACAGGCGAAAATTTTTTTAAATTAATACTTGGAGTTTTGCACATCAATACATGGTAATTTAATTTTTCCAAAATATTAAGAACATTCTTGAATTTGCAATTGTTTATAAGAATTGTTAATAACAATTTTAAATTATAATTTTTTAACAATCTTTTTATTTTATCATTAAAGTATAGACATTAAGCTTTATTTAAAAGAAATTACTTTATTATCATTATTTGTTTTAAAGTAATAATAACATGAAAATAAAATGATCCAGAACTTCAACACCAAATTACTTTAATAATAAAATTTTTTTTGAAATTGTTTCACTTATTTGGACCCATTATATTAAAACATCAAAGATTTTTTTGTTGGGAATAAATTATTCTCTGACAAATGATTCATTACTATTTATTAAATCAATTTTAATTAATTATACACTATCTGCGAAAATTGTGTAAATACTACATGTTAGTGCTATAAATAATTTTTTTATTTTGCAAAATGTAGGTATTAATTAACATTTTTCCCGTCTAAGGCACTAAAACTCAATATAATTATTTAAAAATTAATCTTAAAAGTAAAATTTAACTATCTTTCTAAAATCATTAAAAAGATGCTTGAGTTTGTCTTGTTTTAATAAAATTAATATAATTTTAGAAATACTTTACACGTGTTTATGTTCTTTGGATAAAGCTGAAATATGCATTCAGTTTATTTTAATACAATTAATGTTTTTTAAAGATAGTATTTAACATTAAAATTTACAAGTAAATATGTAAATAAAAAAGCCGAACAAGACAGAACTTTATGTAGAAACCTAACTTCTATGCTTGGCCATTTCTGGTTAAAAAAGTATCAAGCTAAAACAAAGTTGTGCCTTTTTTAAAACATTTACAATATAAAATTTTTTTAATTTCTTATTTTAACTCATAGTAATCATAGTAATACAACACTATCCTACCTAATTTTTTTACACAAAAAACATTTTTATAATAAAGTTCAAAAATTTAGAAATTAAAAAGTTACATTATTTTATTATTATTTTATTATTATATTATTTATATTAATTTATTTTTATATTTATAAGAAAATACAAAATTTTTATAAATTAAAAGAAATTTAAATTTTAGTCAGTTAAGTAATTTTTAGTTTTATTTAAGTATTTCAACATTAAATACTATTATGAAAATACTTTAAAATGAACAGTACAGATGGTCACTTTAAGCTTTAATTTTTTACCAATTTTTAAGAATTTAAAGTTAAAAATCAGTAATCAAAATTACTTCTAAAATAAGTCAAAAACATGATTCTTATACTGGCACCTTATTATAATGGCACCTGTTTATTACCTTAAAGACTCTAATTTTGAACTGAAATAAAAAATATTCTTTTTTTGTAAGACAACATAAATTTTTTTATAATAAGAAACTGGGTACTTGTTTAAGATTCATTAAAAAAATATTAAACCATGTAAAGTATTATTCTGAAATTATATTAAGTTTTTAATAAAACAAGGCAAACTCAAGGATGAGCTCAAGGATTCTTTAACTGATTCTAGAAAGTTATTTAAATTTCTTTACAAGTTTAATTGTTGAAAAAGTAGATAATGTTAGTGACTTAGACGGGAAAGATGTTAATTTATTAATTGCAATTCTTAATTACAAATAAGAAAAATTATTTTATATAATTAAAAAGCAGTATTTTACACAATTTTTTAAAACTGACCTCCTTATCCTTATTTTTAATCACAAATTTTTTTTTGTCTTATTTTTTTTTAATTTGGAAGAGAGAAAAAAAACGTGTTCTTAACTTTGCACTTTTATTTTTCTGTATTATATACTGTAAAAATCTGTTAATAAACTGTAACTACTGTAAACTGTAACTACTGTTGAAGCTCTTATAAACAAAGAAAATACACTAATAGCAAGCGTCTCCGCTAGGATTTCTGACCAATAGCGACCGTCATCACCGTATTTCAACCACTCGCGACCGTCATCATGTCATTTTCACAACCAATCACGACCGTCACACTCAAACTCCAGCCAAAAAAATAGCTGTTTTTCTATTAAGGAATATCTCAGTATCATTCAGACATACAATTATTGAGTCAAAGATGAGAAAAAAATAGGGATACGTTAGAAATAATAAATTAAACTAAATTTTTAATAATTAAATTTAACATTTAACATTTTACGTAATTCTTAAATTACGTGGTAATTTTTTAATACTTTTTTATTCATAGTAAGAAGTATAATAGTATTTTAATAGGAACCAAATTATTATTGAGATTAAAGTTTAAATTTTGTTTATAATTACTTCCTCATAGAGGAAGTATTGTAATACCAAAATTTTTCGAGTTCGATTTTTTGATATATCTTTATGTTATTTGACCTCAGGAGTTCAAAAATGACATTTTTAAAAAATGTCATTCCGTATGTGTGTGTGTATGTGTGTGTGTGTGTGTAAACATCACATTTTCATAAATATCTCGAAATCATGAAGAGCTTTTGGGTTGAATTTTTTTTTAATTGTAGATCTCACCTGCGGACATAAAGTGAGAGTACTTTCTAATATATTAATAAAGTTTAACTAAATTTTTTTTTATTTTTAATTTTGCAAAAAAAACGTTTTTTGCCCATAACTTTAAAAAAATGTTAGGACACCTATAAATGTTTTTCCATAATTTTGTAGAGTTTTTTTAGACGCATCTTTTGAGCCCTAATTGAACATTTTTCGTCCATATTAACCGGAGTTATTAAATTTTTAAAAATCAAAAATTTTGGAAAATAAGACTTTTTTGAAATTTTTGCTGAAAAACGTAGAAGTAACTTTAAAATTATCATCATCAACTTGTAGAGCATTAAAAAACGCTTCGATTGACCTACTTTTAAACCTAATTCGATAATAAATTTCGAAATTATTGGTATTTTAAAAACTAAAAATTGTGAAAAATGACATTTTCTCAACTTTTTTGTTTGAAAATTTTTGTTTAACTATTAAATTATTGTAACTATCTTGTAGGGTATTTAAAAATACATTTATTGACCCAAAATTCCATCACTTTTACCATATTTATAAAAAGTTATTCATATATTTCTACTATTTTTATCTCTATGAGGAAGTAAAGTGTTCATAAAATGAGCACCAAAATTATACAAAAAATATACAACTTGGCAGCGGTTTTTTAATTTGTTTAAATAATTTATTATTTACAAAATTAGAGAATTGTGTTAAATTGTTATTATTAAATTTAATAAGAATAAAAAATGAACAACTAAAAAGTAAAATATTAATTTTTTCAATAAATTTATATTTATAAACATTTATAAACTTTTTTTATAATTTTTTTCAAGTTTATGTCAATATAGCAATCTTGGCAAAGAGCGTTGTGAACAATTTTTCTATACTCAGACAGCACTTGCCGCCGTGGCTTGTCCAAGCTTTGGCGAAACAAAAATTCTGTACTGCGCTAGCACTAAGTGTCGAGGCTCGGCTAGACTACGCCAAACAATCGTCTGAGTACTAAGCCAGTGGTGAACATCGGCACTACACTGGCATTTCCCATTGGGTTTTCTCTTAAAATATTAAATAAATTAAGCTAGTTTTTTGTAAATAACTCTAAAATATCATAAAGAAGGGCAGTGATGTGAAAAAGTTTTAATATTTTTAAATTATTTATTAAAAAATAACTTTAAAATTATCAGTTCTCAAAATCACTTTTAATCAATTTCTCGTCTTTTCCGATTTCAAAGTATTTTTTTTATAATTTATTTTAGAATTATTAAAACTTTTGCACATCACTGCTCTTCTTTATTATATTTTAGAGTTATTCACAAAAAAACTAGCTTAATTTATTTAATATTTTAAGAGAAAAGTGGTCGAAAAAATTAACATTGATTTCTGTAACAGTCACATGCTGTTAAAGTCTAAATTTTCATTGTCCACGAAACTTTCATCAATTAGGTAATCATCCAACCACATAAATATCTATACATAAAAGTATAGATTTTTTTCAAGAGTTATATCACATGACAAGAAGGCCAATACCCCCCCCTCCCCCTCGTGATAAACCATGACTATTTTCTTAACCCCTACCCTCCCTAACAATATCACATGCTTTATGGACGGTCCCAATGACGATTCTGCAATATTCTGAAAATATTTCACAAAATTAAAAAATTTGTTAAACACCTGAAACCAATAGGAATTTTCTGAAATATTTTAAAACCCATAGGATATAGTAAGCCAAAAACTACTGCGCAGCTCTACAGGCCATAGAAACTGAGTTCGACCAGTGCGCATAATTTAAATTGAAAATTTCCAAAATATTTCAATGAAATATTTTCGAAACTTTCGCGTCATTATTTCATATAAGCGGACATTTTCAATTTGCAGCAATATTTCAAGAACCTTGCACTGAAATATTTCAATCTTTCAGTGAAATATTCAGGAAATATTTAGGAAATATCATGTGCTGTGTGGGTATTATCATTGATTATTATTGATAATAATTATTATTACTGCATTTATTAAATTGGCTTTTAGAATACCATTTTAAACAATTTAAAAGGAAAAAATGATCTTTTAACAATATTGACAATTAATTTGTTTAAAAAAATGAAATTCTTCAAAATTCATGTAATCGATTGTTCAAAATTATAGAAAAGGGTATAAAAAATGATCAATGAAAAATTATAAAAATTACGATAGATGTGTAAATTTTTATTTCTTAATAATTTCTAACTTTATATAAAAAATTAAAAATAAGTCATTTTTTCAATTTTTCAAAGCATTTTATAATTTAAAAAACTCGAAATTATGAGAAGAAATTGACTACCAAAATAGTTTAAATATATTTATCTGTTATGAATAGTATTAATGAAGTCATACTAAGAAGCAATGAGCCTTTTTTATTTTTTAAATACAATAATTTTATAATGATCTTAATTAACTTTCAAATGTACAATATATAATATGCAATGAATCAGTACTTCGCAAAACCAATTTAATTTTCTTATTTTGATGTTTCAATATTTATTTTTAGTTTATTATAACATATCAAATATATATTATATTAATAATATATTAATTAATTTATTAATAATAAAATATAATAATATATATAATCCCAAGTGCGAAATGCCAAGACTGCAAAAACGGCCCATAATTGGTCTAGCAATGTCTGCCGAGAATTTGCAGTAGTTACTGGGCCATTACTGGTGTTAAAAACGACCCATTGATGGGCCAATGATGGCGCCGATGGTCAGATTTTCAAATTTTTTATGACTGGGCCAGCTCTCGGACCAATAGTGGCACATTCATGGCAAAGTTGATCAATCTTTAATGGCAAAAAGCAATTGCCAGTGATGTGCCGACCATCGGCCCATTAATGGCACTTTAATGGCAAAAATTTTGTATCTTTGATGGCAAATTATAATTGGAAGAATTGGGGCGTAGCTTGGCCCAATAACGGCACATTATTGGCAAAGTAGATAAATCTTTAAAGGAAAAATTCAATTGCCAGTGATGTGACGAAGATCAGCTCATTAATGATACATTAGTGGCACTTTAATGGCAAACATTTTGTATCTTTGATGACAAATTGTAATTGCCAGAATTCGGGCGTAGCTTGGCTCAATAATGGCACAATATTGGCAAAGTTGATCAATCTTTAATGGCAAAAGACAATTGCCAATTATGTGACAAAGATCGGCCCATTAAAGGCACATTAGTGGCACTTTAATGGCAAAAAATTTGGAATATGAGACAAGTCACACCCAGAAAGTCTCCCCCGGACAAGTCCTCCTAGGACAAGTCTCCACAGAGACATAACTCCCCATGGGACAAGTCTTCCCATGGACAGCTCCTCCCAGAGGACAAGTCTTCCCAGGGACATCTCTCCCCAAATGTAAATATTAAATGTAAATAATGCCATGAGTGGACAAGTCTCCCCAGGTCATCTCTCCACAGTAAAAAAATGTTCATTAAAACAGTGACAAATTCAGGACAAGTCTCCCCAGGACAAGTCTTACCGGGACATCTCTCCCCAGTAAAAATAATTTATTAAAATTGTGGCAAATTCTGGACAAGTCTCCCCAGGACAAGTCTCCCCGGGACATCTCTCCCCAGTAAAAATAATTTATTAAAATCGTGCCAAATTCAGGACAAGTCTCCCCAGGACAAGTCTCCCCGGGACATCTCTCCCCAGTAAAAAATTGTTCATTAAAACAGTGACAAATTCAGGACAAGTCTCCCCAGGACAAGTCTCCCCGGGACATCTCTCCCCAATAAAAAATTGTTTATTAAAACAGTGCCAAATTCAGGACAAGTCTCCCCGGGACATCTCTCCCCAGTAAAAAATTGTTTATTAAAATCGTGCCAAATTCAGGACAAGTCTCCCCGGGACATCTCTCCCCAGTAAAAAATTGTTTATTAAGACAGTGCCAAATTCAGGACAAGTCTCCCCGGGACATCTCTCCGCAGTAAAAAATTGTTTATTAAAACAGTGCCAAATTTAGGACAAGTCTCCCCGGGACATCTCTCCCCAGTAAAAATAATTTATTAAAATCGTGGCAAATTCTGGACAAGTCTCCCCGGGACATCTCTCCCCAGTAAAAATAATTTATTAAAATCGTGGCAAATTCTGGACAAGTCTCCCTAGGACAAGTCTCCCCGGGACATCTCTCCCCAGTAAAAAATTGTTTATTAAAACAGTGCCAAATTCAGGACAAGTCTCTTCAGGACAAGTCTCCCCGGGACATCTCTCCCCAGTAAAAATTATTTTTTAAGGGGGAAGTCTACTGTGACAAGGAAAAGAATAGGCCGATTTTTGCAGATTTTTTTTCTAACAAAATACGACTTTGACATTAAATTAAATTAAACCGTCGTATATTATATATTCAAGTATTTGTAAAAAAATTTTTAATTCGAAATATTTAAAATTGCCGTGGTGGCACTCCTTTAAGCGCAATTTTATTTTTTTTCAGGTGCACTAACCCATTAACGCCTGAAACTTCAGAAATTTTGCGTTTAATTAAAGATTTAATTTCATATACTAGAAATGCTTCATGCAAGTAACTGAAGTGTTTCTTTATGTTTTCGGGGTCGTTCAAAATAATGATTAATTATTAAAATAAATAATTATTTCTTACTGAAAACGTTTTTTCACACGAATACATTTGTCACAATTTGGCACAAACTTATTGAAGTTTCAAAATATACAAAAGCGAAAATAAAAAAATAAAATGGCGGCTCCAAATGGCGCTAATTAAAGGAAAAAATTATTCAATTTTTTTATGGTGCACCGATATTTACCATGGCTATGAAATCTAACAGAACTTAGTGTTTATATGTTTTTGAGGTCGCTCATGATGAATATAATCGTATTTTCAAAATTAAAAATGGCGGATCAAATATGTCCGACAAAATTTTTTGAAATTTACTTGATTGGCTTAAATTTTGTTACTCAGGAGTTTTTGAGGTCGCAGATTATGAATCTGCTATCGGATTTTTAAAATTCAAAATGGCGGATCCAATATAACGGACAAAAATTATTTAAATTTACTAGATTCGATTGATACTTATTTCAAAGGGTTTTTGAGGTCGCTGATGATGAATCTGCAATTGTATTTTTAAAATACAAAATGGCAGATCCAATATGACGGACAAAAATTATTTAAATTTACTAGATGCACTTGAAGATTTCCTATCTGTCATCTCAAATTGTTTCATCAACATTTTCACGTTTTAAGTTTAAAAATATTAAGTCTTATAATAGAACAGTGTTAAAAGAAATTTTCAAAGCTAAGCCAGTTAGATTTGGAACAACAATTTTTTGATTGTGTTCTTCTGATGGATTTTCTTTGTATTTTGCCTTATTCTGACTATTCTGCCTAATAGATGGTCATCATTTTAAAATTTCAGGCGAATAGAATTGATAAAATAATTTTTGTCCGACATATTGGATCCACCATTTTGTATTTAGAAAATCCAATTGCAAATTCATAATCTGCGACCCCAAAAACCCCTGGGTAACAAAAATTAAGCGAATCGAGTAAATTTTAAAAAAATTTGGCGGCCATATTGGATCCGCCATTTTGAATTTTGAAAATCCGATTATATATTCGTCATGAGCGACCTTAAAAACATATAAACATTATGTTCTGTTAGATTTCATAGCCATGGTAAATATCGGTGCACCATAAAAAGAATTGAATAATTTTTTCCTTAAATTAGCGCCATTTTGGAACCGCCATTTTGTTTTTGAATTTCCACTTTTGCATACTTTGAAAGTTGAATAAGTTTTTGCCAAATTGTGACACTTGTATACGTGTGAAACAAATGTTTTCAGTAAGAAATAATTATTTAAAATAATTTTTAAATTTTTTTTTGCAATTTGATGCACAAAATTTGCCATATTTAATTTTCTTTGCAAAAAATTTAAGATCTGAGCCTGGAATCTTGTACAGCGATCCCGAAAACATAAAGAAACACTTCAGTTACTTGCACAGAGGATTTTCTGTATATGAAATAATATCCTTAATTAAACACAAATTTTTTGAGGTTTTAGGCGTTAATAGGTTAAATAAAAAAGATATCAACAAAATCCTTTATCAGACGAGAGTCAATACTATGTAGATGACAACCATATTTTGTTTTTTGGTTTAGATCACCAAGACGTGAGATTTCATGTACACGGTTAGTGCACCTAAAAAAGGACAAAATTGCGCTTGAAGGAGTGCCACCACGGCAATTTTGAATATTTAGACTCAAAATTTTTTTTACAAATACTTCAATAAATAATATAGGACGATTTAATTTAATGTCGAAGTCGTATTTTGTTAGAAAAAAAATCCGCAAAAATAGGCCTATTCTTTCCCTTGTCACAGTAGACTTCCCCCTTAATAAATAATTTTTACTGGGGAGAGATGTCCGGGAGAGACTTGTCCAGAATTTGTCACAGTTTTAATAAACAATTTTTCACTGGGGAGAGATGTTCCGGGGAGACATGTCCAAAATTTGCCACGATTTTAATAAATTATTTTTACTGGAAAGAGATGTCCCGGGGAGACGTGTCCTAGGGAGACTTGTCCTGAATTTGTCACTGGTTTAATAAACAATTTTTTACTGGGGATAGATGTCCCGGGGAGACTTGTTCTGGGGAGACTTGTCCTGAATTTGTCACTGCTTTAATAAACAATTTTTTACTGGGGAGAGATGTCCCGGGGAGACTTGTCCAGAATTTGCCACGATTTTAATAAATTATTTTTACTGCGGAGAGATGTCCCGGGGAGACTTGTCCTGAATTTGGCACTGTTTTAATAAACAATTTTTTACTGGGGAGAGATGTCCCGGGGAGACTTGTCCTGGGGAGACTTGTCCAGAATTTGCCACGATTTTAATAAATTATTTTTACTGGGGAGAGATGTCCCGGGGAGACTTGTCCTGGGGAGACTTGTCCTGAATTTGTCACTGTTTTAATATACAATTTTCTACTGGGGAGAGATGTCCCGGGGAGACTTGTCCTAGGGAGACTTGTCCTGAATTTGTCACTGCTTTAATAAACAATTTTTTACTGGGGAGAGATGTCCCGGGGAGACTTGTCCTGAATTTGTCACTGTTTTAATAAACAATTTTTTACTGGGGAGAGATGTTCTGGGGAATGTCCACTCATGGCATTATTTACATTTAATATTTACATTTGGGGAGAGATGTCCCTGGGAAGACTTGTCCTCTGGGAGGAGCTGTCCATGGGAAGACTTGTCGCATGGGGAGTTATGTCTCTGTGGAGACTTGTCCTGGGAGGACTTGTCCGGGGGAGACTTTCTGGGTGTGACTTGTCCCAACCCCAAATTTTGTATCTTTGAAGGCAAATTATGATTACCAGTATTGGGGCGTAGCTTGGCTCAATAATGGCACATTCATGGCAAAGTTGATCAATCTTTAATGGCAATATTCAATTGCCAGTGATGTGACGAAGATCGGCCTATTAATGGCACATTAGTGGCACTTTAATGGAAAACATTTTGTGGCAAATTATAATTGCCAGAATTGGGACGTACCTTGGCTCAGGAATGCCATATTAATGTCTATCATTTTGTATCTATGATGGTAAATTATAATTGCCAATATTGGAACGTAGCTCGGCCCAATAATGGCACAGTATCGGCCAGTGTAGTGTAGCTTATAAGAACCCTTTTGCTTCCTCGACTTCACGTCAGAGTAGCAGAGTGGTCAGAGTGTTAGGCTGTGGTGCGTCAGGTTCAGGTATCGATCCCCGTGAGCGGTAAGAATTTTTCAAATATTTGTAAGTTTGCGATTAATTCAGGGAAATAAACTGTATAAATATTATGAATTAATTAGTTAATTAAATAAAAAATATTTTTTTTTATAATTTTTTCAACACTGGGGAGTAATGACAGCCAATAATGGGCCATTAATGTTTACCGAGAATCGGCCGATGATTGGCTGCCGACGGCCTACCGCGGTTAACCTCCCGACAGTCGGGCCACTATTGTCTGCCAAGAGTAGGCACTGACTATGCCGTCACTGGGCCAGTTTTGGGCCGTTTTTAATTTCGCACTTGGGATATATTAATATAAATTATATATATGTCACTACTGCGCATGATAAACTTTTAAATTCGTAGACGAACTGTTACTTCGAGTAGTCTTGACCACTCGATGTATTTCAATCGAATCGTTTCGCATACAAACGCCTGGTGGACAGTTCGAGAATAGGGTTTTCGAGAAAGTCAATCGAAAGTCATAGATTCGTTCACGGAACTTGTTTCGAGAATAGCACCCCTGGAGGACTAACTGCAGTAGTGGGGGTAGGACAAATATAGGAAGATTATGAAGGCGTGGTTAGATTGCGCCAAATATCTTGTTTCGGTTCTGCACTTCCACTCACACACTCGTGTCACGTATTTAAATATATAACGTAAGAGTGTGAGATGTGCAGAACCGAAACAAGATATTTGGCGCAATCTAACTACGCCTTCAGAACCCCACTAATACTGACTCACTGCTGTGAGTGAGAAAACAGCCGAGTTAGCCCTCCTGTCTCTAGTCTTCTTGCCTCTCACTGATGTCCAGGGTTGGAAAATGACGCGTCATTTTTGGTTTCCACTTGAAAAGTTTGCTTTTCAGGTTATATCACGTGACAAAATACATTAATGTAAATTACGTAGAAAACTCTTGACGTAAATTACCAAGTAATCTACATGTAAACAACTACGTAGATTACCTTAGGTAGTTTACGTTCCCGACCCTGCTGATGTCTGACTGGTATAGTCCCTTTCGACCATGCGTTGCAGGCAGTTATCCGTTTCACGCCCTCAATTTTATACCAAAAAAGTCGTATTTAGTTGGAATATTTAAGAGAAAAGTCTAAAATGTCGACCCTTTTTGAAAATAAGTCGAAGAAATTTACTTTAAAAAAAAAATAGTAGAAGAAAAGTCTGAAGCTTATCTTAGTTAAAAATTTTTTTTACGAAATGAGAAAAGTAAAAATTGCGTTTAAATTGATTGTAAAGTGAAATAAAATAAACCGAATGAAAGAAGTAAAAAGAATTTTAAAAAAGGGTGAAGAATGTATAAAAGGAGTAAATCCAGCCCTTAGATATAAAACCAGCCCTCAGGGTATATGAATAAGTTCTCTCAACTCTTCTGTTATTTTTTCAAGTATTCTTCACTCGAGTGGTATTCTTATAATTCTAAAAACTTACATTTCCCTGCTATTTGTGTGAATTTTTATTAATCAGATTAATTAGCTTCCGCTCACTTTCTGACCTGCGATAAATAATTTTATACTACTGAAAGCACCACTGAAACACTATACAAATTGAAATGCGACATATTTCAATGACTGACCGAAAATAGTTTTTATTATACTTACGTTAAACCGAGGGGTGAACAACTATCATTCAGGGCGTACGAAGAATATATTCCCAACAAGGAATACTTGAGAATACTGAGAATATTTGGGAATACTTGAGAATATTTGGGAATACTTCAGAATATTTGGGAATATGGAATACTCAGAATAGTTAGACAAATGTAAGAATATGTTTGACTATAAAGGAATATACCGAGGAATATATGAATATGTTTGAAAAGAAGGGAATATGTTCGAAAATATAAGATTATTATATATAATATTTAGAAAAATTATAGAATATTAGTCAATGTTTCTTGAAAAAAAAAATATTAAGAAAAAGCGGAATTTATTTAAAATACCCTTTCATGTAAAACCGGGGTAAAATCTTATAAACTTTGAAAATATGCTTTGCTTCTGATTTTTATTTTATCTTTAAAATTTATTCTTTTAATTACATTTTTGAGTGTCATACCCCTCACAAAATTATTAAAAATAAGTCTTAGAACTGATGTTTTCGTAAACTGTCAATCCTTTGACGTATTTGCAGTCATATAAAGTTAGTACCTTACCCAGGGTGGTCACAAGTTTCAGTTTATCAATTTCCCTGACAATTTACTGACATTAAAATTATTTTCTATTATAAAATATTTTTACAGGAAAATATGAAAGTTTACAGAAAACAAGTAGGTATTTATGAATTTTAATAATTTATAAAAACTACAATTATAACCTTACCTGAATTCAATTATTTTCTATAATTTTCAACTAAACTTCATATCTAAATCAATTATTTTAAATAATTTTCCGATAGTTCGTCTAGAATAATTCAATTATTTAAATACAAAACTCAATTTCTTATAACTGTCCATGTTTTTTCTTTACCCAATGGGAAATAGCCATTAGTCTACCATTGGTGCATTAATGGCCCAATATTGGAAGCCATTGGTTTTCTTTAGGTTTATTATTGGCACCCAATAATGGACCACTAATGGTAAAATCGTGGGATGTCCACGCCGATGTCAATAATTGGCAACCATTATTGGCACATTATTGGCTGCCATTAAAAAACCAATAATAAAAAAAAAATTTTATTAAATTTTATTAAATAATAAATTTATTTATTTAATAATTATTTTATTTATTATTATTATTACTATTATTTATTATTAAAAATATTAATTTTTATAATTATTTATTTTATAGAAATAGTTATTATTTTCTATCACATTGAAATGTGAATAAGTACCCTTTCGTTCAGAGTCTAAAAATTATTTACCTCACATCCATCAGTGCAAAAATAGGAGAGGACGGGCAGAATAAAATTCCACAAATATTCGTGAGAATGCTGCCTCCTTATATACTTTTCAAGTTTCATGTTAGTTGCGAGAGAGTTTTAAGCAACACCTCCTATGGGGCGTTGAGCGAACTACATACTTACTACATGATAATTTCTGCAGCGTCGGTAAGTAATTGTTATTCACATTTCGATGTGATAGAAAATAATAACCATTTCTATAAAATAATTAATTAAAAAAATTAATATCTTTATAAATAAGATCAGACTTTTGTCTGTACATTGCATAGAATTTGAAATTTCATGTTTAGTTTTTCTATTCGAGTAGTAAGAATTCCAAAAATGACAATAAAAAAAATTATGTATGTATGTATGTATGCCTGTACGCAATATTTTGTCCGGGATAAACACAAAGACTACTTGAACGATTAAAACGAAACTTTACAGTCTCTTTGGTCTTAGTCTAACTTAAATTTATAGCCATATCCGATTGAAAAATATTAAGCTGAACAAAAGTTATAGCTTTTTTCACAAAATTCAAAAAATCAAAAAAATGCAAATTTTTTAATTTTTTGTCAAATTTATGTGACACTTTCTGTAGCTACTTTTTAATATAAATACAACTAATTTTCACTATAAAAATGAAATATAAATAATATATCCGAATTTTTAAGCCAAAATCATATTTTTGATTTTCGACAAAATTTTTAATTAATTTTTTTTGTTGAATATTGTTTAATTTTTTATTAAGTTGGTAGTGATATCGATTGATGTTTTTAAATTTTTAATTACATTCATTACATTTATTTTATTAAAAAGTTTAGAGTCATGAATTTGATGCCGATTATAAATTTTCTAAAATCAATTAACGTGAGAGTTTGCAAACAATTTCTATATTGATATTTTCAGGTTTTAAGTTTGAAAATTTTATAGTATGTATTGTCATATTTAACGTAGAAAATAAAATATTTATACAGTAAAAGTATCAATAATACTGAAATTCGACTTCAGCGGGCACTGGGACACAGAAAGTCCTTAAGATGACATTAGGGCGAATTGGGATTTATGAATCAAAATTTTCTTTTTTTTTTTAATTCAAGAAATGTTTTAGAAATGACTTTGAAAATAAATAACAAATTCCTATTTATGAATTAAAATTGTTTTTCTTGAATTTTAGAAATGTTTGGGGTATGTTGTTGCTTTCCAAAATTCTATCCGGGCATTACGCAAAAACGGGTAAAATGTAAAATTCCATGTGGAAATTTTTAATAGGGATATGGAAAAATTATACCATACGGTTTTACATAGGAATCAATATGGTTTCCTTTATAAAATTGAATCCCATGTAGATTTCCCATGTGGGAATCAAAAACGTGTTATAATTTCTACTAATACATTTAACAGAGTGTCTATTAATCGCAAAGGTATCCCGAGAAATAGCCGGGAATTTAATTCGACTAGAAAAATCGGGAATTTTCATATCTAATTAAAAAAAGTTTTATTATATTAATTCATTTTTAAAAAATTAGTTCGAATTAGACTCTACATAACTCCGAAAGCTGGTGGAAAATTAGTATTAATTAATGCATTAATTGAAATACTACGAACGCATAAAGTACTACAAATTGACAAATACTGTTCTGTAAATCTGAATTAGTTGAAAATAGTATTTGATAGGAAAAGTCATTTACTGATTCAAACAGTAATATTTTTCTAATGAAGTAGTTAATGTAACTGATTATTAGTTTTTCCCAATCAAATTAAATTCCCGATTGGTAGACACCTCTTCAAATATATTAGTAGAAACTAAAACCCGTCGAAGACGGGTACGACAGCTAGTTTTTAATAATAATAAATAATAATAATAATAAATAAAATAATTATTAAATAAATAAATTTATTATTTAATAAAATTTAATAAAAAATTTTTTTTTATTATTGGTTTTTTAATGGCAGCCAATAATGGTTTGCCAATTATTGGCATCGGCGTGGACATCCCACGATTTTACCATTAGTGGTCCATTATTGGGTGCCAATAATGGGACAATAATGGAATGGTGGCTCCCATTATTGGGCCATTAATGCGCCAATGGTTTTTTTTCCTATTGGGTAGTTATAAAGGTATAATATTTTCAAAAAACTAATAAAGAAATACTTACAATTAATTTTTTTAATATTTTAAAATAATTTTCGAAAGAAAATAGTTTTCTTATTTATATGCAATTGAAAAATTTCCAAAGAATTGAAATGTGGTAAAATCTTTTAAAGATAATTGCATTTCTTAAAAGAATTTTTGTTTAATTTAAAGAAAACTAATTAATTTTTTTAAGAATTTAAATTAAAAATTTTTGACATAATTTTTTTCTTCAAAATGTTAAAAGTAATTCTAAAAAAGTTATTATTTTTGTATGTGTTACGGCCGAACTCCGTAACTTTTTATATTGTTAATAACTTTTTTAATTATATTTAAAACTAAAATTACATACAACAATCACACACAACATGAGATTTTGTTAAACACCACAAAACATTTACACAAAAACAACAACAAATTTCACAAAAGGGACATTCTTCTCTTTGAATATCTTAATCCAGAATATTCTAATTGGAAAAAGATCTAATTTTATATAAATAATATATATTTCAATAGATTTAACATTCCTTTAAGTTTCACAATTTGAAATGAAAAGCCTAAGAATAAAACACGGTATTTCTTAATAAATTCCTTTTCTTGGACAAACAGTTTATTGACCCTTTTGAAAATTAGTTAGAAAATATCAAAGTTAAATTGCTCAATATAAGGAGTGGTGCATCCAAGTCACTGAACTCGGATCACACCACTGCTTAAATCTGCAAGGTTGCAGAAATTGACTTGACAACAGTCGAGTACAATGAACTTAACATACGATTTCCCCACTAAATCGTCTTTCAATAAAATTGATTGACACTGGGAAATCTGGGCAGTTGAAGCCAGGCCGTTGTAGCCGGCAGTTAGCCCGGGCAGTTTTAGGCCCGCAGTTTTAGTCCAGGCCATTGTAGCCTGAAGTTCTAAGTCCGGCATTTAGCCGTGTTAATCGTATCGAAAGTCTAACGGTTGAATAAAAAGTTTGTTTAAAGAAAGTGAATACAATTGAGAATAATATAAATAAATAAAAGTTAAAGAAGATTGAATTGAAAATATATATATTTGAATATAAATAATTAAAGTGTGTAATTAAAGGAATCAAAGAAATATAAGAAAAATATTGAAATATAGTGAAAGAAAATAAATAGAGAGAATTTACGTAATAAAAATTAAATATAGGGAATTGAAAAGAAATATTAAAATAAAAGAAGTGAAAATAAATTTAAAGAAATCATAAATTATATTAAAGAGTAAAAGAATTGAAGTCTCAGCATTGTGCATTATCTAAGGAATATTAAAGTTCATAGTAAAGAGGATAAAAACAAGATTCGTCATTGGATTTGAATTTCGAAGTACAGAATACCAAGTAGTGAGTAAAAACATCTTACATTTTACGACACACACGATTATCTCATTCACACGTACAGATTCACACGTACATTTTACACACGTAAAGATTAGTTTTATTTGTATTAGGGACTCATTGGGAAAATATATATCTTATATTGTTTAATCTTAATTTTGATGATAATTTAATTATTCCTAAAACTATCCTATCTTCTCCAAATTCAAGGGATAGGATTCTCACCCCTTGGTTGAACCAATAACCAAGTATAGGGAAGAATCCACTACCCTTTACAAATTATTTTGTCCGAAGGACACGTTTAGTTAAAGTTTCTTTAAAAATTTGATATTATTAAATTAATTTATTTAATTTTTCAAATTCGGCTCTAACAAACTGGTGGCAGCGGTGGGATTTTTCCCCTTTATTCTTTGAAGGAAAGAGAAGATAGAAAAAGTAAAAAAAATTAACAATTAAAAAAAAAAATTTTTTTTTTTTTAAAGACATATATAAAGTTAAATTTTTACATACAGGGTTACACTAAGCACATTAACACAAAAGGTTTATATATTTTATGGGAAATTTATATATATATATATATATATTGATATACATTGATTGTCTATTTTTATAAAAATTATCTATCTGTTTCTTCACAGGAGAAAATATATGCGAATTTTAAAGTGCGGTAAAAGAGATATTTTTTTTGTTTGTTTTGTTCACTAAAGTTAAACACAGGGAACAGTAACTACCCTTGCAACGGCAAGCTCTGGTTTCTTTAATAAATCGCGCCCAATTCCCTGACATAACCTTGCCGGAAGTATGTAGCCACTTGGGCAAGTGAAGGGATTAAAAAAAAACCAAAAAAAGCAATCGCGAAAAACAACAATTTAAAATAAAAATTACCTTATTCGGTTAAATAAAAGCTTTTAATAAAAAAGAATATACTATACATTTTTTTTTTGTTTCAAATAAAAAGGAAATCGAAATTATAAGGACATAATAGAAAGAAAATCGCGAGTAAATTGTATTAAAAAATTTATTACTTTAATATAAATATTGCAATCTGAGAGAAAAATTTGATGAACGAGAACTAACAAAAAGAATAGAAACCCGAGGCGCAAAAAATAAAATTAAAATTCAACAAAAATCAAGAAAAGAATCCTCCGTCTTGAAGAGCAACGATGAAGATAAAATTCGGGAAATGACAAAAATTATTTGCGAAATTAATTAAATTTATTTTTATGAGTAAATAAAAAGAATAATTGGAAATAAAATATAGAGAGACAATGTGCTAAATTAGATAGGTATACGAACTCGGTTACGCGACACTGTGTCAGGTTACACTTCAGGTGTGTAGGTCAGTAGGAAGTAGACATCGAAAGAAATGCTTATATGGACAATTCAAAAAAAAATACTCATTTACTGCTGTATAATTTAAATGAATGAATACACCTTTTTATTGTTTCTTTTTCAATAAAATTCATATTTGATAAATAGCAAATAAAATTTTTACGAAATTAAAAAACCTAAAATTAAAAAAAAAATTGAATAAAAATTTTAGTTAAAACGCATACAAAAATGGAGGGAAATTCAGTATTTTATTAAACTTCAAAAATTAAGAAAACTGAGGAATTTTATTTAAAATTTTATAACAAAAATTTTTTTTTTGAAGATCATGATCTTAGTGAAATGAGTCTAGTAAACAGAAGAATGAAAAATAACATATTGAAAATAATCTTTCGTCAGTTGGAAGAACAATAAATAAATCATGTTGAATTAGCAGAAATACGCAAACAGAGGACTAACGCTAAAGAAATAAAAAATGTCGGAAGTAAACCGTGGAGAAGATTCTCGGATAGTCAATCAAAGATTAAATCTTGCATTGTCATTAACACTATTCGAAAAACAATTAAAATTTTTTGATGGATACAACATACCAGTTGAAGAATTCATAGAACAAATAACATTTGTAGCTTCACGAATGCCAATTACTTGTGAAGCCCTTATAATAACAATTATACTGGATAAATTAGAAGGTACCGCAAAAGCTAGCACTGTTGGCATCAAATTTAAAATTTTGATAGACTTATTAGATCATCTAAAAGAAAATTTTTCTCCAAATTTTCTATTCGACAACTCCTCTCCCTCTAACTACGATTTTTCGAGAACAAATTACAATGCCATTGACCATTACAACACGTATCAACCAAGGAACCAGCGACAAAAATTGGGTCAACAACATAGAAGAAAAAATAGAGGCTACAATAAATTTAACAATCAGAATAGGGACAAGAGTTTTAGAAAAAATGGACAATACAGGGACATGGATTCGCAGGATTATGGAAGAGAAGACTTTTATAATTATGATCAGAATTTTGACGAGTACAATGTCGAATACGGAAATTCTCAACACAGATTTAAAAACGACTACAAAAGATACAAGGACGTCCAGGATGGTTACAGTAGAGATGATCATAGAGACCACAAATATGACAACTACGAACAGTCTTGTATAAGCTTTAACGAAATATTTTCTAATATTTATCATTCAATGTGTTTGCAGAACTCGCTCACCAGCCCAAATTCTTTTAGGGATAAAAATCAATTAAATTATAGTGTCTCAACCCCAGCGAATGAGCCATAAGTTGTAAGTGAAAGCGAAGAACCAATTAACAAAAAGACCATTCAAAAAATACAAAAACCTGTGGAAGAAGAAAAACAGATTGGTGTGCATATGGATCCTATTATAAGTACTTTCGACGACGACGAAGAAGATATTAACATCAATGAAAAACTACCAAGCAAGAGAAAAACTGACGTACATGGAGATTTAGACAGAAAAATCAGTTTATCGTTAGAAGAAAACCAAACTTGTATTTTGGACAACAAAATGCTCAAAGAAGAGGAAGAGAATAGAAAGGAATCCCTACAAATGCCAAGTTCGGAGAAAAGGAAAAATATAATCAAATTAGAAGAAGATAATAGTTGTTATAATCACGAAACTTCAAAGCGAAAAAACAATGCAAAACGATCTGAATTTAGCCATGAATTAAATAAAACAAAATCAGGTCAAAAAGGTGAAGAAAAAATTATTGAGAAAAGTGAAGAATTTTTCGATATTAAAGTAGCAAACAATGAAAATGTCACAATCATGGATAATTCATATTCTTTAATACAACATATGAATCCGGACAGTCCTATGAAAAAACTAAGAAAAGGAAAACCTCCTGGTAAAATCAAATCAAGAACTCAAGAACTAAGTGTTAAAAATGAAAAAGGAAGAAGAGAATTAGATGATCACGTGTCATCTAGAAAAAGCTTAAATCGAGAAATTTTAGAAATGGTAGAATATTGTGTCTCATTGCATAACCAATTATCAGGAACACATCAAAAATATTTTTGGGATACATTTTTACTCGGGACAAATGAGAAAAATGAAGTTATCTACAAATTCAAAGGGAGTGAACTACTACAAAATAAAATACCTAAAATAGTAGTAACAAAAGTCTACTCAGAGAGGTTAGGAATAGGTTAGACGTAAGTAAAATCAAGCAGGAGACACAAATAATAACAGTGAAAGCACAAAATATTTTCAACAATCTTTCCGGGTAAAATAGTTAATTTACTCAAACTTTACAAGTCTCAAGGACTTAAATGTAATATAAATATTAATTAATTGAGTTTATCATTCTCTTTCCATTACACTATATCTTTATTTTATGTTCTCATTTAGAGTAAAATATCTAATATACTTATAGAAATAAAAAAAATAACATAAGATTGATAAAGTAAAATAATAACTAGAAAACACACAAACAAAAGATTAAGAAAATATCGAATAAAACAATAGTCCAAAAGAAAAAGGACATACAATGTAAAAAAAAATATCGCCAACTAAATTCAGTAAAAAAAAGGAAAACAAGTTACTATAACATATTTTATAAACAGTAGATTACTAACATGTAAAAAATGTAAGCTTAATAAATGCTTTTAGTAAATTAAAAAAAAATATGATACGCTGCTAAAATAAGTAAAGATTATCGTCATGAAAGGACGCATTAAAATGTCAAACTAAAATTTTTTTGGCCTAATAAATTACAAAAATAAAACTAAAAAAATTCCAAACTAACTACATTGATAAACATAAAGTACTTCAAAAACAATAATGTTTTAATGAGTAAAAAGAAAGAAAGTCAAAATATTTATAACAATAAAAATAAAATGATAAATAAAGTAAAATGATAACTAAATCAACACTTAAGTAAATGATTAAAAATATACAATACAATTATCAGATTAAAAATGAGACATAAAATACTAAAGTATTCTCGCTTACTAATTCTGTAAAAAAAACAAGTTTTTTTAATACATTTAATAATGCCTCGAATACTAACACATAAAAAAATATAAGTCTAGTAAATGCTTCTAATGGAATAGCAAATTTAATAAAATGGGATATGCTGTAGTAATAAATTAAAATTATAGTGACGAATGAAAATATTAAAATGTCAAACAAAACATATTTTTAACAAATTTCAAAAATAAAATAAAAAAATTCTAACCTTTTAATTTATTAATAAAACAGCAACTGCATATAATTTTATTAATATTAACCAAATTAACAACATCTATAAACAAATAGTATTTCAAAAATAAAAGCATTTTAATGATTTAAAATAAAGAATAGTATTCGTTGAAATACTTAAAAATTACGTTTCATTGATGCTCTTGTCAAATTATATTGAATTTCAGATTAAAATACGCTTTAACTACTTCTACAACCTGCGACTATTTTTCTTATAACTCCTTAAAAAGACATGATGCACTAAATAATATTAAATGGAATGCTTTAAAGTTCGAGCACAAATGAAACTGTTGTAACACCAATAATACTAATATAAATTATCAAAGTTAACACCCTTAAATTATAAATATGAATAAAATACACTTTGAAAAGATTAAAAAAGAACAATTTATCTTAGAAAACGTAAAGCCATTTTTAATGTTTTTTTTTCTAAAAAAAACATAAAAAAACATGGATCAATGGAAACATAAATATTGAAAGGCAAAGTCTTAAAAATATTTTAAACAGCCATTTTTGATTAAAAGTGCAGTTTATTTCTTCTTTTTTTTTAAAAAAAAAGTTAAAGTATGATAAATAGCATTTTTTGTAAGCATTTTTTTGTTATGCTTTACATTTTCTTCGTCTAAAAAAAAGAAACTTATTCAATTTACACTAATTCTAACATGAATTTATATAAAAAATTTTTAAAGAATGAAAATTTTCAATACAAAGCACTATATTTAAATGCTCTAAATAAAATTTTAAGACGGATAAGCATAATAAATAATTTGAAAAGTTTTGCTTTATCAAAACTATTTGACCAGAATTACTATTAGTAATGAAATTAAAAAAAATCAGAATGTTCCGTTTTTCTATAATTTCTCAATATTGTTTACCAATTTCTATTTGATACTGCACAAAAATGTAATAAGGAAACAGAGTTAAATTAATACAATTTAACATTTTTTTTTAAATGTTGCACATCTTTTAAAAGAACTACAAAACATTCACAAAAATTTTATAGTTAAAAAGACATTTTAAAAAAAATCTATTTTTGTTAACCACATATTAAAATAATTTAATTATATAAAGATAAAAAAAACATGTTATTACAATTCAAAATAAAATATTTTAAATCGAATTTTTTCAAGAAAACTATGAAAATTTACAATATTCCAAACTATGAAAGTATTTTTTTTGCGAAAATAAAATTTTTATCTTATTATTGTGTAATAAAAATATTCTGCAACCTATGCAAAATTATTTAATATCAGCATTAAGAAAAATTGAAATAATAAATAAATTTATCAATCTTCGTTAAAAAAATTTATAATTATAAATTTCTAGCAAGAACAATTTGTTATGATAAATTCAAATTTTGATACTATGAAATTATGTTTTTTCAAATAATTAAAAGTAAAAATATTTAATGTATTCTTCGTTTGAAATTGATAGCACCATAAAAAATTGTATACTAAAATTAGCTATAGGTTTTGTAATTTACAATATACATTTAAAAATAAGGATCAATAAAAAAAAATACTTAAAATAATAAACGTTGTCACTCAAAATTAATAAAAAGTGAAATGAAAATTTAGAAAAATTACATATCTTGAAATAAACAAATGCCTACATTGGTTATATTATAGTTAAAAAGACAAGTTTAAGGAAAAAAATATAATAAAGCAGTTTTTTACCACTCTAGACCTTAAAATACTTAAAAAAGCGTCATAATAAATACAAAAATAATTTGTAAACCATCGAAAACCAGTTTTGTTTTTGCTTCTATTGTAAACTAAACTTGAAACTAAACTAAAACTCACAACAATAATTTACCTCTATTTATAACAAATCTTTACAACGCGAAAAGATTTAGAAAAATTGGAAAGAAAAGAAAAAACATAAGCATTTAGAAATGGCTGCCAAGGGACGTCAGCCTAATAAAAGGGGGGCATGACAACAGAATTGTCGTCACAATTTTTTTTTCTTCTCTTTTCGAAAATTAAAAAAAAAATTTCTTTCATTATGACTATCACATACAATACAACTTAGGTAGACATCGTTACGTTAATTCATATGATACTAGGGGAAGACGTTGTCAGCGCTTTAAGTCAAATTCGACAATATTCTTTTAAAATTATATAACTGAACTAAAAATACCTTTATCAACGATAAAAAAAATTATAAAGAACACTTTAATCAAAGAACTTAGGCATACGGCATGTTGAATCGCATTTCATTTTGAACATGTTCTATAAATGAAAAAATATTAAAATTTGTAAGGCTAGTTTTTAAGAAAGATTAACATAATTACTCTCCAACATAAACTTTTGTAAAGCAAGATAACCAGGATACGATTTTTGTAAAACTCAAACGAGTTATATCTACAAATTTTAAAAGAGGATCTTCGATAACGCATTCATAGCAGCTGACAAGGGACGTCAGCCTAATAAAAGGGGGGCATTTGTTACGGCCGAACTCCGTAACTTTTTATATTGTTAATAACTTTTTTAATTATATTTAAAACTAAAATTACATACAACAATCACACACAACATGAGATTTTGTTAAACACCACAAAACATTTACACAAAAACAACAACAAATTTCACAAAAGGGACATTCTTCTCTTTGAATATCTTAATCCAGAATATTCTAATTGGAAAAAGATCTAATTTTATATAAATAATATATATTTCAATAGATTTAACATTCCTTTAAGTTTCACAATTTGAAATAATAATAAATAAATAAATTCCTTTTCTTGGACAAACAGTTTATTGACCCTTTTGAAAATTAGTTAGAAAATATCAAAGTTAAATTGCTCAATATAAGGAGTGGTGCATCCAAGTCACTGAACTCGGATCACACCACTGCTTAAATCTGCAAGGTTGCAGAAATTGACTTGACAACAGTCGAGTACAATGAACTTAACATACGATTTCCCCACTAAATCGTCTTTCAATAAAATTGATTGACACTGGGAAATCTGGGCAGTTTAAGCCAGGCCGTTGTAGCCGGCAGTTAGCCCGGGCAGTTTTAGGCCCGCAGTTTTAGTCCAGGCCATTGTAGCCTGAAGTTCTAAGTCCGGCATTTAGCCGTGTTAATCGTATCGAAAGTCTAACGGTTGAATAAAAAGTTTGTTTAAAGAAAGTGAATACAATTGAGAATAATATAAATAAATAAAAGTTAAAGAAGATTGAATTGAAAATATATATATTTGAATATAAATAATTAAAGTGTGTAATTAAAGGAATCAAAGAAATATAAGAAAAATATTGAAATATAGTGAAAGAAAATAAATAGAGAGAATTTACGTAATAAAAATTAAATATAGGGAATTGAAAAGAAATATTAAAATAAAAGAAGTGAAAATAAATTTAAAGAAATCATAAATTATATTAAAGAGTGAAAGAATTGAAGTCTCAGCATTGTGCATTATCTAAGGAATATTAAAGTTCATAGTAAAGAGGATAAAAACAAGATTCGTCATTGGATTCGAATTTCGAAGTACAGAATACCAAGTAGTGAGTAAAAACATCTTACATTTTACGACACACACGATTATCTCATTCACACGTACAGATTCACACGTACATTTTACACACGTAAAGATTAGTTTTATTTGTATTAGGGACTCATTGGGAAAATATATATCTTATATTGTTTAATCTTAATTTTGATGATAATTTAATTATTCCTAAAACTATCCTATCTTCTCCCAATTCAAGGGATAGGATTCTCACCCCTTGGTTGAACCAATAACCAAGTAGAGGGAAGAATCCACTACCCTTTACAAATTATTTTGTCCGAAGGACACGTTTAGTTAAAGTTTCTTTAAAAATTTGATATTATTAAATTAATTTATTTAATTTTTCAAATTCGGCTCTAACAGTATGTATTTGAATTTTTGGAATGTGTATTTAAAAATACTAAAAATATTAGATTTAAAAAAATTTTGAAATTAGAAGCTAAATTTGTTTTTAAATTTATATTTAAAGATTTTTCATTAACTCTTTTGATAATTATATTATTTTCAAAAGTCGATTTTCGAAAATTGTAATAAAATATTTGAAGAAAATTAGTTAATTTCAATTAAATTTTACAAAATTTCAATTATTCAAAAAATTTTTAATTATATATTTCGAAAATTTAAATAGAAAAATGATTCAAAAATAATTTTTGAAAGATTTGTTTATAGTTATTTTTCTCACTTTAAAAATCGAAATGAGTTTTTTGTTGCAATATTTGGAAGAAAAGTTTTTAAGTTTTTGAAAGTATTTCGAAAAGAATATCATTTTTCTTAATTTCCATGACTAAAAATTTTTTCCTGTCATTTCTCTGACTTTACTGACATGCGGTCTCCCTGCGTTAACAAATAAAATAAAGGCTTTATTTATTGATGAAAGCGCACATCAATCGTCCTCATTTATTGCATTTTCCCTTACAATAATTGACTCTGTTTTTTAACTCGAGTATCGAAACAGTAGAGAATTTTAAATTTCCGGAGACTTTACGCCAGTAGCGTAACAAGAGAGGCCGGGGCCCTGGGGCGAGTAAATAGCCTGGGGGCCCACTATAGTAGAAATTAAATTTGATTAACAGTGGGAAATACCAAATACCTTACAGCAATAATTAAATTACTCCTTATTCTCTTTCAAAACATTTATTAAGTTTTTCTAGTCGTAAGAAATATTTATGGAAGAATGTTGAGACTAGATAACAAGCTGAAAGTATATTTACTTAAAGACATAAATAAAAGTTTTAGTATAATTTATTATAACAATTTGACAATAGAATGATTACAATATATATTAAAGTAAAAATTTTATTTTTAGAATTTCTTTAACCAAGATTTTTAGTTTCAAATATGTTCATATTAAATATCAATAATAATTTATTAATTTAATAAAATAAAAAATAATAATAAATATAATAAATACATAAAATAATTTAAAAAATTAATAATAATCTAAGTTTCATATTTAAATCGTCTTAATCGCGGGGCCCCAAAGTCGCGGGGCCCCGGGATTTCGCCCGGTTTGCCCTATGGTAGTTCCGCCACTGAAACTTTACGCGTATAAATTTAAAATGACAAATGTAAAAATATGTTACAGTTTTCTTGAAACTGTTGTTATTGCTCGTTAATATTATAGAATATCTCAAAATATTGGAGATTACTTGGGAATATATAGGGAATATTTAAGAATATAAGTGAATACTGAGAATATTAACCCTTAAACCGCACCCTGGGTGTGCGACACCCATATTCTAGCTTTTTACTCTAATATTTCGGTTAAATTCGTAAAAATTGATCATGTGTTGATATTGGACGGTACATTTTGTACTTAAGTTTATGTTTCGTGAGTGACATTAGTCTGCCAAGTGTCTTTGTGTATTTGATAACTTTATAAAGTTGTCGGCGAAAAATTTCTACCTTTCTGACACCCAGTTTTTGGTTTAAGGTAATTTCAGTAGTTTTAAAAAACTCTTTTTTAATTATTAAAATTAAATAAATCATTATGAAACCTATTTTCCTTTAAAATAGATGTACTGAGCTATATAAGATAATTTTTCCAAAAGATAATATCCTATTCCAGCTTGGAGAAAAACACTTAAAAGTCCCCGGGTGTCGCACACCCAGTGTGCGGTTTAAGGATGGATTCGGCAGTGTGCGGTTTAAGGGTTAAAGAATGTCAGTAAATACTGAGAATATTGAATATATGCTCGAAAACATGGGAATACCCATAGAATACATGTGAATATCTACCGAGTGTACGAGGAATATCGAAGTTGTTCACCCCTCGCGTTAAACTAAATTTCAAATTATTTTCACTTTCTTAAGTTAGATTTAATATCATAAGAAAATAATTAAATTAATTAATAAAAAAAAATGTACATATAGATTACTCTTTTATCAAATACAAAAAAACTTACCAAACCTGAATTTGTAATGAAAATAATTATATTCTCTTTTCGTATCAGCAACAATCACTTGATCCGCCTTTTTCGTCTCCTTTAATGTGAAGAATTTTTCATAAATTTTGTATTCCAATTTTATAAACTTAAAAAACCGCTGCCAAGTTGTACAATTTTTTTTTATAATTTTGGTGCTCATTTCATGAACACTTTACTTCCTCATGGAGATAAAAATAATAGAAATATATGAATAACTTTTTATAAATATGGTAAAAGTGATTGAATTTTGGGTCAATCAATTTATTTTTAAATACCCTACAAGATAATTACAATAATTTAATAGTTAAACAAAAAATTTTTAAACAAAAAAGTTGAGAAAATGTCATTTTCCACAATTTTTGGTTTTTAAAATACCAATAATTTCGAAATTTATTATCGAATTAGGTTCAAAAATAGGTCAATCAAAGCGTTTTTTGAAGCTCTACAAGTCGGTTATGATAATTTTAAGATTACTTCTACAGTTTTCAACATAATTTAAAAAAAAGTCTTATTTTCCAAAATTTTGAATTTTTAAAAGTTTAATATCTCCGGTTAATATGGACGAAAAATGTTCAATTAGGGCTCAAAAGATGCGTCTAAAAAAACTCTACAAAATTATGGAAAAAGATTTATAGGTGTCCTAACATTTTTTTAAAGTTATGGGCAAAAAACGTTTTTTTGCAAAATTAAAAATCCAAAAAAAATTTAGTTAAACTTTATTAATCTATCTTAAAGTACTCTCATTTTATGTCCGCAGGTGAGATCTACAATTTAAAAAAAATTCAACCCAAAAGCTCTTCATGATTTCGAGATATTTATAAAAATGTGATGTTTACACACACATACGGAATGACATTTTTTAAAAATGTCATTTTTGAACTCCTGAGGTCAAATAACATAAAGATATGTCAAAAAATCGAACTCGAAAAATTTCGGTATTACAATACTTCCTCTATGAGGAAGTACCATTGCAAATTGTGAATTTTTACACTGGAATGTTGACAGGATATTTTTTCTGACGTTCCACTTTTTCATTTTTTGGGTTTTCCGCTACGGAAATTTTCATTTTTTGGGTTTTCCGCTACGGAAATAAATACGAAGGTTATTTTTAGATACACAAAGCAAAGATTATATTAATTAATATCAAGTTATCGTCCTTTTTTATAGTAGATAGAAATTAAATAAATTAGAATAAGCAATGAAACTTATAAATTCAATAGACTGGTAATAAAAATTAAGCAAAATATATTAACTTTTTAATTCAATATTGCAAAAATAAGCAAATTAATTAAAATGCTGTACCATTTGGAAACAATTAGGTAATTAGATTTTTATTCAATTAGACTCAACAAGTAGAATGGAAGTGACATGTGGGACATGTGTATCATGTGCTGTCAAAATTTGGAGGTTATGTTACGATGTATACCATGCATGTATACGATGTATACCATGTATACGCGGTGGACATAGGACATACGCAAAAAAAGTTTGTTAGCATTTGTTACAATTGTTGATTAAAGTTTCTATTTATATACAACGTTTATAAATTTATCTTATAACGATAAAATAAATTAAAATCATTATCACTTTTAATTTCATTTTAAGCTTAATTCAAAATATTGTCCAACACAAAAAGTAGGTGGAACTAGCTGTGAATGGAACTTTATCTTCAGTAAATTTTAAAAATAATAAGCAAATTTTTATAGTCGATTGCATTTCTGTGGAAGAAAGGCATAACAGCATAACTGCATTTGTCATGATTTCGAGATAAATTAATTTTAATGTTCTCTCACTTCTGTCAATTCAGAAAATCAACAGATTTGTTCGGTCTTTTGCATTAAGTATTATTATTTAATATATTTTCAAAATTCTTTTATAACATTTAATAAAACACACGATTTGATATAAATTTTAAAAATTTTTCATCGGAATCATGAGTTATTTTGGTTTGTTTTGTCATAATAAAAAAATTTTTCATACAAATACAAATTAAACTATTAATTCGTTAGAAAAAATTATAAGAGTTTATTTCCAAAATTTTTTAGAATAGAAATACCCTTAAAAATAAGTACATAATTAAATGCACAATTTATGCTATAAAAAATTTGTTCCAGTTTTATTAAAATAAATATATTTAATTTAAAATACGAAAAATGTATTTTACTAAAAACATTTTATTACAAAATTCTTATTGTTTTTATTCATAAAGGTTATTTTCATTTTTAATTATGTCAATTGTTTTTTAAGCTGAATGCAGTTATGTTATTATGCTGGTCTCCCTTTGTCAAAAACGCAATTATGCGATTATGTTTTCCATTATTTTCTACATTAATAACCATTTTAATGATTTTTCAGCTATTGAACTTTGAAGAGCAATATTAAATATATACAAATCTGATGTTATCTCAAATTTGATAAAAATGTCAGTTATGCTGTTATGCATTTCTTCCACAGATTTTAAACTCCGATTTGCGCATAACTTCATTCAAAAATATAGTGATATTTAAATAATCATAGAGAAAATAATTAAAGACTTTTTTACCAAAAAATAAAAACAACTTTGAATTATTAATTAAAGTATTAATGATTTAAAAATATTTCAAACAACTTAAAGCATCATTCAGAAGAAAATAATAAAAAACGACTTTTTTATCAAAAATGCAAAACAATTTATTTCCTTTGATTTGTTAATTAAAGTATTAATAATTTTAAATAATTAAAGTGATTTAAAGTATCATTCAGAAGAAAATAATAAAAAAGCCTTTTTTTCATAAAAATGCAAAAAACTTTATTTATACCTTGATTTATTAATTAATGTATTAAAAATATTTGAATTTTGTGCAAAAAATGGAATTTATTAAATAAATTCAGTACACACATAATGCATAATGTGTTTTTAATAATGTTCGAAGAATAGACACAAATCATCTAAAAACACACGTTTTTTTCAAGACGTAAGAAAAATTTATTTCGAAGCATAAAAAGCTGTGGTTAAAATTGGTGCCTAAATATATAATAATATATATTTTTTTCTTTATAAATTGATTATACGCAGACGCAGTGTGTACACTGTTCAACAAACCCCTATAATGTAGTCTCAAATATCTACAAGATTTTATATAATATATATATATATATATATATATATATATATATATATATATATATATATATATATATATATTTATATGACATTGTGCTAAATGATTTGCATTTTCATCGCTAAATCTTCTCAATATTTGACTTTTACATATAAATAATCATATATGCACTCATTCTAAACACGCCTCTGCGAACAATTAAATATTTCTTGTATAATTTTTTTCTTTAACACGTTTGCCTTCTTGATCACTTGTTTTTTTTTTTGTTTTTTTATTTTATCTAAATGTTATTATTTCCTTCAAAAATTAATCCACTATATATAATCTAACGCGCATTATTTTCTAATAATAATTAAACAAATCATAAGTTTAACGTCATATTTTTAACATATTACAAATTGATAATAATTATTTTAATATTGATGTGGTATCATATACGCTTCCTCTTTTTTTTAAATTAATGCATAGAGGGATTCTCTGTCACTTTTATTATTTTGAAAAAAGAAACTTGTCATTTAATTCCCTTAAAAATGGGCATATCAAAGCACTCTGGGTGGTTTATTAATCACTTTGGCCAGTCAGCTTCATTATACACTGTCGTCTGGAAAAAAATTTTACGCTAATTTATTTTATTATTCAAATTTAAAATTAAGAATTAGTCAAATTTATGATTAAAGCTTAAAGTTTAATTTTTTTGTGGAGAAATTGTAGAAGCAAATTACATTTTTCAATTCAAATCTTACAGAAAATTTTCTTTTTCTATTTTACAATGAATAAAAAAATATATAAATGATTAATAAAAAAATAAATAAACGGTTAGTAGTTAATAATAATAAATGATAAAAATATTAAATAGTATGTAATAACTATATAAATGTTCAATTATCATTTTCGCTTAAAGTTTAATTTGTTCTTCTAGAAACAAGCAAATTCAGGGATGCCAAAAAAATTTAATTTTTTTCCTGACTGTTCCCTGATTTCTAGTTTAATTTGTTTTTCTAGAAACAAGCGAATTCAGGGATGCCAAAAAAATTTAATTTTTTTCCTGACTTTTCCCTAATTTCTAAACAAAATTTTGACTTTTTCCCTGACCCTAAAGAATATTCTGGTTCACTCTAAAAATTGATTAGATACTCAAAAAAATGTTTTATTACATTACCTTTTGAAAATTTAAAAAGAATACACTGAGAAAAATGGATATTAAAACTCTTAATATATTAGATATTAAAAATGAGATACTTAAATATATTATCTAGATTTTAACGCTTAGTATATCAGATGTTTAGATTTAATATGTACACGGAAAAAATTTTGGTGCACCAGTCGTTCCTACTAGTGCACGAGCTATACCAAACCGCAGGACGAATGTTGTCCTTGCGCTTAGTATAGCACTTAGCAGACGTACCGTTTTGTGACAGCAGGCGCACCCTTTTGGTGAGCCCTCTGCATTATTTAATAGAGCAGACGATATACTACACCTATACGGATAACATACGTCCCATTTTCGTGCATCTGACGCGCCAAAACAAGATAACAGTGCGCCGAACTACTGGTACAACAGCTGTACTATAGGCAGCGCAAATGATGCACTAAAATTTTTTCCGTGTAGTGTATTGTAGAATGCGAGCATCAAAATGGAAAAACTTACGTCGTAACTGCCAGCGAAAATTAATATTTTTTAAGTTCATTAACAAAATTAAGCAAAAAATTAAACAAAATTACAATAATTTTCCAACGAAATTATTTTATTAAAGTTTTAAAGTGGAGTAATTTGAGTTTCATTAGTTCACCGCGGCCACTAGAATTGGCGCCACCTCCTTGACCACTGACACATAGACCCAACTTGTATGTGGTTTTCCCCACATGACCATAATAAATAAAAAAAACATGTTATAATATTCTTTAGTAGTAATGTCGCGAGTATATAATTCAAATTTATATATGACATACGAATTAATAAATATTGACTACAATTTCATGTGTTTTTTTTAAATTTTTCTTGCAATGACTAGGAAAAATAATAATTTTTCCCGCAGTCTCGCATCAAGAAAAATAACCGGAAAAAGATCAGGATTTTTGTTTTAAATTAGGACCCTGATTATTTATAAAAATAAAAAAATTGCTATAATTCTATTATTATTATTATCATTTATAAATATTAATTAACAAATTATGTATTATATCTATTATATTATAGAATAAATTAATAACCAGTAAAAAAGGATTTTTTAATATAGCATTTTGGACGATTGAGCAAGCCGTCTGCTCAATTGTCCAAACGGCATTTGGACAATTGGACTGGTAAGTTGCTCAATTATCCGATGCATTAAGTCCAATCATCCTAAATGTTTTTCGTGGCTAAAATACTGCTGAATTAAGAAAAAAGTACTGAAATGTTACAGAAACTTTAGAGAATTCTTAATTCCAGACAAATACAGAAGAATTAGGTATAAAAATACCTCGAGTGAGGAAAAAGAACAAGATTTCTAAAATATCACTTATTAACTGACAGTGCAATGCTGTACTTGGAATTTAGTTGGCAAAGAAGTGAGGATTCTGATAAAGAGAAACACTTCATTATCCTCTCTCAATACTCCTCATGTGGTAATATGTATATTTGTAGATTTTCAATAATAGTGTATTAACAATAATATTTTATTTTGCTGAATTCTCTCCTTTTTAAAATGAGAAACCGAAATCTACAATATATTACCACATGACAGGGAGTAAGACTAAGGAGACTGAACTAATGCTATGGAAGTGAAACCATTCGTCGCATTGAAACTACACGGAAAAAAAAGTACGTGAATCCTTCCTTGAAAGTGCTTGACTTTTGGATAGAACACAAAGTACAAGGCTGTATCATATACTTTTTATTAGAAAATATAGAAAAGTCCTAGAGTTATTTTAGTACTAGTATGGGCAACAGTGTTTTTTAAATTTTAACGAAAAGTCATTTGTTCAGTTTTATAAAGTACGTGAAAGATTAGTTGACTGCGCTTGAAAATTCTGTAGAGCATGCGCAGTGTGGGTTGCGCGTTTCTACCCAAGGTAAATGCCAGCTGATCGTCTGTTTCCGTTTGTGTTAATTTCAGATGTGAATATACTATTATTTTATGAAAAACAAATAGTGTTAATATATATTTGTCTTCAAGAATTGACTTTCAAAAAAATATTTTTTGTTTTGTGTTTCTCACAAAACAGAATGTTATGTAAGTCTCAGTTTTCAGTGAAATAGCATGTCTCAGAAGTCGTGAAAAATTTCACCATGTGGTATATAAGAACAATTCGATACGTACTTTTAAGTGTTAAGTGTGTGTTTATATTTAAGTTATACGCGAATATATGTGTGTGTTATAGGTTAGTTCATAAGTGTTGACGAACGTCGAAAAGTGATACAATAATTGTTCTTTGTTTGTGTGATTAATTATCCAAATATGTGAATGAATGAGTGAATTTCAGAAAAACGGTGCGAACAAGTGGAAATTATTTTTTTATTTTACAGTTTTTTTGAAAGTCAATGAAATTCTCAAGCAAGGTACTAGAAATTTTCATTGACTGCTTTTGAAACTCTCATGCAAAAGTACTAGACTGTTTTTAGTATTTTGTGTCGTATCCAAAAGTCAAGTACCGAGTCAATGAAAAATTCACGTACTTTTTTTTCCGTGTATACGTAAGACCGAAAATTATGGTTTTCGCGCATGCGCACACGCAATATATTTGTCTCTGTCTTTCTCAGTAACTCAGATGACTAAGAAAATCATGACTGGCTACAAGTTGAGAAGGTTATGTTTGATGTTTTTGAATGTTGTGCGTTTCAGGAATATTATTAATAATAACTATTAATAAATTGAAAAAAAATTAATTTAATAAATATATATGTGTATACAAAAATATATACTAAAGAGGGTATATTTTTCAGTGATAAGTAATATATTAATAATATAATGAAATATTTATAAATGTTCAGAATAAATTTTTGTGGTATATAACTACAAAGTGTTTTATTCTTTGTGGAAACAATTGAACAATTTATAAATAAATAATATATTTACGAAATTTGTATTTTACTTTAATTATATACTTTATAAATAAACAACTTTAAATGTCACATAAGACTTATCAATAAGTTAATTTATTCGTTTGTCGATCATTGTAATATGATGTTTTGCATCCTGGGATACAACAAACCATAATTTTGTAATTTTATTTTAAGAATCATGTGTCAAAACACAACCATAACCTATTGATATGTTTTTGTTTTCTCACTTGCTCATATTTTACGATATAAAAAGAGAGGGCAATATGCGCATGTACTGCGCATGCGCGCGGAGCATAAGTTTTGTCATTCTGCGAGTATAGTTCCCCTACAGAAAAAGGTTTCATTTTTGAGAGACTTCACACACTCAGTTCAGTCTCCTTAGTCTTACTCCCTGCCACATGAGGAGTATTGAGAGTGGATAATGAAGTGTTTCTCTTTATCAGAATCCTCACTTCTTTGCCAACTAAATTCCAAGTACATACAGCATTGCACTGTCAGTTAAAAAGTGATATTTTAAAAATCTTGTTCTTTTTCCTCACTCGAGGTATTTTTATACCTAATTTTTTTGTATTTGTCTGGAATTAAGAATTCTCTAAAGTTTCTGTAACATTTCAGTACATTTTTTCTTAATTCAGCAGTTTTTCAGCCACGAAAAACATTTGGGATGATTGGACCTAATGCATCGGATAATTGAGCAACCAGTCCAATTGTCCAAATGCCGTTTGGACAATCGAGCAGAGGGCTTGCTCAATCGTCCAAAATGCTATATTAAAAAATCCTTTTTTACTGGGTAATTATTAATGCACTAATAATGTAATTATTTGGTAATAATGAATAGTAAATTATATGCGCTGTTTGTCGAATTTTGAAATTTTAGGAATTTGATTATATGTTTAAGAATTTCTGTCAAGTTTTGAGCTCCCAGTAAAAAAAATTCGATACACGGACCGCGGAGTTCGTATACGAGCTCGGTAGCTCGTATGAGAAATATGAGAAAACTCTCATACGAGCCTTTTCCGTAATGAGAAGTGTATAGATGCTTGTATACGAGGTGACTTTTAAAGCATTTTTCTTATTATAACACTATTTTAAAGTAAATGTAGATAATAGAAATGAATTTTCAAAGTAAAACAAAACTAAATTTATAAGGGAAATGAAGTTTTAAGAAAAAAGGATAATTTTATTCAAAAAATTTATTCACACTAAAAAAAGGTTAGAATTTGATAATTCCTTGTTACTCTAACTAACCGACATTAGATATTTCTCGTATACGGTAAGCAGATTTTGTATTAAATTTAATTATTTTATACAAGAACATTTATATAATAAATAAATAATAATATTATTAATTAGTAATGAAAAAAACTTATTTATTCTACCGCCAATACAAAATCGTGCTTACCGCATCCGAGAAATATCTAATGTCGGTAAGTTAGAGTAACAAGGAATTATCAAATTCTAACCTTTTTTCAGTGTGAATAAATTTTTTTGAACAAAATTATCCTTTTTTTCTTAAAACTTCATTTCCTTTATAAATTTAGCTTTGTTTTACTTTGAAAATTCATTTCTATTATCTACATTTACTTTAAAATAGTGTTATATTAAGAAAAATGCTTTAAATATCCAAGATACTTGTCTTACAGTTCACTTTCATATAGATATTGAATTTTAACATCCTGGATATTATAGGTTAATATATTCTGTCCAATATATTTAGATAGTGAAATTAAATATCCAAGATACTTGTCTTATAGTTCACTTTCATAGATATTGAATGGTAATTTCTAGATAGTAAGCCTTAATATCCATTTTTCTTAGTGTATGAATTAAAATTTTTCAAAAAAATTAATTCAGCAGAATTGTTATTTAAAAGTATGAAAATTTCAGATTCTCAAAGATTTTAATTTGAAACCTTTTCAAAATTGAATTATTTCTAAAAATCCAGGCTATACACTGAGAAAAATGGATATTAAGGCTTACTATCTACACGGAAAAAAAAAGTTCGAAGATTATTCGGGAACTTCGTTCTTAACTCTTGGATACGGCGGGTAGTTCACAGAGAACTAAAGGTTGCCTCGTTTAAATATGTCATTTAATATTTCTCTAGAAATTATAACTATTTCACCACTTCTCGGCAAACTGTTCTTGAAAAAGTCGGGAACTGTTCAAGAAAATCGAAAAGTTAGGCGAATGCAAGAAAAAATGGATTCTGCTTCCCCCCTCCCACTTCCCCTCCTTGACACGTCCGCACACACACACACACACATTTATCCTTGAAGGTCACATACAATTTTTATTTTTTATTAAGTTTCTGAAATAGAAAAAACCATATTAGAGAAAAATCGACGGCGGCTGGAACAGAACTCGCGTACCCGAGAAATAGAAGTCCGGCGTCTTATCCATCTGAGCTAAACAGGAACGTTAAATACCTCAGCATAAAATAAATATATAAGGCACGCAAGTCTTACTGACTGAGACTTGTTGAGACTGGTGCGCGCTGGGTTTCTGCGCACCAAGATTCCTTGACGAGTTCCCGAAAATTTCAGAAACAGTTGCGGCCAGTGCCATGAACTTTATATGAGAAAGCAATGAAAAAAAGACTATTGGACTATTTACAGCTTTTTCTAATACAGTTCCCGAATTTCTTTCAAACATTCATCGATTACCATTGAATGTTCGTCGCTAGTTCAGAGCTGTTACCACGTATCCAAGAGTTAGGAAATAATTCCTGAAATATCTGGGAACTTTTTTTTTCCGTGTAGATATTACCATTCAATATCTATGAAAGTGAACTATAAGACAAGTATCTTGGATATTTAATTTCACTATCTAAATATATTGGACAGAATGTATTAACCTATAATATCCAGGATGTTAAAATTCAATATCTATATGAAAGTGAACTGTAAGACAAGTATCTTAGATATTTAATTTTACTATCTAAGATATACGCAAACGTCATTTCAAATTTATAGGTTAAATGTACCTTATTTTTAAATCCTGTGGTAAAATAACAACATTTGGTTTCTGAAAACCACGAAGTAGAGCTCAAAACTTGACAGAAATTCTTAAACATATAACCAAATTCCTAAAATTTCAAAATTCGACAAACAGCGCATATAATTTACTATTCATTATTACCAAATAATTACATTATTAGTGCATTAATAATTATTAACTTATTCTATAATATAATTACAGATATCCTTATTAATAAAATCAGACGTCTGTCTGTACATTGCTTAAAACTTCAAAATGTTAGCATAAATAGTTGTTGTAGACATCAGAGATTCCAGAAATATTCGTAAAAAATTTAATGTATGTATGTATGTATGTATGTATGTATGTATGTATGTATGTATGTATGTATGTATGTATGTATGTATGTATGTATGTATGTATGTATGTATGTATGTATGTATGTATGTATGTATGTATGTATGTATGTATGTATGTATGTATGTATGTATGTATGTATGTATGTATGTATGTATGTATGTATGTATGTATGTATGTATGTATGTATGTATGTATGTATGTATGTATGTATGTATGTATGTATGTATGTATGTATGTATGTATGTATTAGGGTGTCCGTTATTTACCAAGTTGTTAATATTTCTTGCGACGCCCCCTAAATTATTAGATTACCATCTAAAACAAAATGTCAAACCAAAATAAACCCTTAATATTCATAATAAACCTTGCCCCAAAGACGATACATTTCCCATTTAAAATACATGGGATTTTGCTACTTTTTACAAATTAATTTTTTTTTCGTTAAATATTTCATTTTACATCAATGAAAAATATATATTCTTATAGGAAATTTAACGCTTTAAAAAAAAGTTTTCTTATGATTTTTTTTTGTACTTTTACGGCAAAATTATTATGAAAGGATCCATATTAAATCATGCAGGCATTTCGACAATATAAATTGCGAATTATTTTCGCAATGACATATGTTATCCTACTCAAAAAATAATAAAATGCGTATTTTTTAATTTTGAATAGGATTCTGTTTGCACTTTTTACTAATATTTTAAGATTTTAGCAAAAAATTACTTTTTTGTATTTTCTTCTATAAAATTGCGTAATTTTTATATTTTTTGTTGCTCTTGGGGCTTATTTTTTCCTTTTATATACTATTGCTTCCTCATAAAGGAAGCTTTGTATTAGCAAAATTTTGGATTGTCATTTTTTGACATATTTATAATTTTTTTTTATTATGCCTAATACTTTAGTACTTTATATATGCACAGGAACTCCCCGTATAAATGTTCTAAATAAATAAAAAAAAATTTTGACGTATTATGAACTCCGAAGTCCAAAAAACGGATTTTAAAAATTTGTCCCGATGTGTGTGTGTGTGTGTGTGTACTAACATTACATCTGCCTCAATATCTCAGAACAAGAAAGAGCAAAAAGCCCAAATTTTTTCTTAAATTGTAGGTCTCCACGGGGGACATAAAATGAGAGTATTTTCAGCCCGATTCATGAAGTTAAACTATTTTTTTTGCATTTTTCATTTTGTAAAAAAACGTTTTTTGGACATAACTTAAAAAAATGTTAGGACACTTATAAATGTTTTTCTTTAGTTTTGTAGAGTTTTTTCACACGCATCTTTTGAGCCCTAATTGAATATTTTTCGTTCATATTAACCGGAAATATTAAACTTTAAAAAATCAAAAATTTTAGAAAATAAGACTTTTTTGAAAATGTTGTTGAAAAATGTAGAAGTTTAGTTTTGTTTTGTATTTAGTTTCGTAGAGTTTTTTCAGACGCATCTTTTGAGCCCTAATTGAACATTTTGCGTCCATATTAACCGGAGATATTAAACTTTTAAAAATCTAAAATTTTGAAAAATAAGACTTTTATAAAAAATTTTTTAAATTATGTAAAAGTAACTTAAAAAAATTATTACCAACTTGAAGAGCATTAAAAAACGCTTCGATTGACCTATTTTTGAACCTGATTCGGGCAGAAATTATGAAATTATTGGTATTTGAAAAATCAAGAATTGTGGAAAATATCATTTTTTCAACATTCTTGTTTATTAATTATTTGTAATTATTAAACTATAATTACCATTTTATAGAATATATAAAAACACATTTTTAGACCAATATTTAATGATTTTTAACCCTTTTATAAAAAGTAATTCTTATATTTCAATTATTATTATTTCTATGAGGAAGCAAAGTGTTCATGAAATGAACACCAAAATTATAAAAATGTACAACTTGGCAGCGGTTTTTTATGTAAAATTACGCAAAATAAAAAATAATAAAAAACAAGTGATATAAATTCAATTTAAAAAAAAAAATTTCTAAAAAAGGACATCTTTTTTCTCTCTTTATTTTTAGGATTTATTGGCACTTATGTGTAGTATTTAACATAAAAATACCATTTTGTATTTTTTTGTTTATCTATTAAGAGAAAAAATTATTTTCAATTTTTTACTAAAAATTCAAAAATTTCGCAACTTTTCAGGTTTCTATTTTCGTACCGTCGCTTATTTTTTAAAATTTTAACATCAGTTTGAAAAATCTTGTCAATAGTAAAGAATATTGATAATTAACATTATGTCCGAAAATTATGTTAATTATCTATAATTATGATAATGATGATGTTCGAAAATGTTATTTATCCCGGTTAGTTTATTTAAGACGTTCAAATTTTTTAAACGAAGGTTAAAATTTTTTGTCAATAAAATTCAACATAACTTATTATGCGAGAATATTATTACCTGATTGAGTCGATTGATTAAAAGAAAAATTTCAACTATAAATAGAAATTTTTTTCTCTTTTATAGATATTGCCTCTGAAATAAATGTAAATATATAATAAAATAATTCCTAAGAAACAAAAAAATTGTAATGTTATTAAAAAAGGATATTTTTTTAAAGAACTTAAAAAAGTAACATAAAAATTGTATTTATATATTCCAATATAAAAAAAATAAGTAGAATGGTATTTTTATGTTAAATACTATACATGAGTATTAATAAATCCTGAAAATAAAGAGATAAAAAAGATGTCCTTTTTTAGAAAGTTTTTTTTTTAATTGAAATTGTATCATTTGTTTTTTATTATTTTTTTATTTTGCGTAATTTTACATAAAAGAGTATATAAAAGGTAAAAATAAGCCCCGAGAGTATAAAAAATATGAAAATTGCGCAATTTTATAGAAGAAAATACAAAAAAGTAATTTTTTTGATAAAATCTTAAAATATTCGTAAAAAGTGCAAACAGAATCCTATTCAAAATTAAAAAAAATACGCATTTTATTATTTTTTGAGTAGGATAACATATGTCATTGCGAAAATAATTCGCAATTTATATCGTCGGAATGCCTGCATGATTTGATATGGATCCTTTCATAATAATTTTGCCGTAAAAGTACTAAAATCTAAAAATTTACACAGTGTTGAACTTTAACTTTAAATAACTCTTAAAGGAGATAATTTATCAAAAAATCATATGAAAACTTTTTTTTAGAGCGTTAAATTTCCTATAAGAATATATATTTTTCATTAATGTAAAATGAAATATTTAACGAAAAAAAAAATTAATTTGTAAAAAGTAGCAAAATCCCATGTATTTTAAATGGGAAATGTATCGTCTTTGGGGCAAGGTTTATTATGAATATTAAGGGTTTATTTTGGTCTGACATTTTGTTTTAGATGGTAAACTAATAATTAAGGGGGCGTCGCAAGAAATATTAACAACTTGGTAAATAACGGACACCCTAGTATGTATGTATGTCACAAAATCTTTGTACCCCAATCACACAAAAATGCGTGAATCGATTTAAGTCAAACTCGGTAGGATATTAGGTATTGACACAAGGAAGGTTTATAAATGTACAGATTTAAAAAATATTAATTAGAACGGGAGATATTCAATTTTTTAAAAAAATTTTAAAAAATCGAAAATTTGCAAATTTTACATTTTTTTATGGATTGCTTTCAAACTATCTATAATAGAGTATTACATGTTATTTAGTCACATTTTAGCATAATTTTGCAAAAGATAAAGTCTTATAACTAATATGAAAGTATAAAAATGTTTTAAAAAAATCGAAAATTTCAAAATTTTACATTTTTTCATGGATTGCTTTTAAACTTTCTATATTTGAGTATTACATATTATTTAGTCACATTTTAGCATAATTTTGCAAAAAATACTATCCTATAACTAAGATGTAAATATAAAAATATTTTCAAAAAATTGAAAATTTCCAAATTTTACATTTTTTAATGGATAGCTTTTAAACTTTCTAAAATTGAATATTACATGTTATTTAATCAAATTTTAGCATAATTTTGTAAAAAATGGTATCCTATAAGTAAATATAAAAATATTTTCAATATCAAAAAATCAATACCAATTACTATGAAGTTTAATTCAGTAGTATTTTTGGAGTCTCTGATTTATATTTTGACGTCAAAATAATGTAATTCAGAATTATTTATCAAATTAATCCAATATTTGCAAGAACTTCAGAAATATTGAAAATGGAAATTTTTATGATTAAAATGATATTGCAGGATGTCAAGAATTGTAAGTCACCTGTGATACAATACAAGCATATTATGCTACTAAGTAAAAACTTATATGTTAAAACGTTTTTTTATTTTAATTTTAGATTAAACTTTTAGAGATGTTTTAAGCAATGTAAAGAAAAAAGTTAAACACAATGTCTATTTTTGTTTAACAAAATTTCCTGCTTTGTCCAAATTTTTCGTGGTTTATCTTTTTTTATCAAATTTTAATTTACTTGATTTTATCCATAAATAAATCTACAAATAGTAGTACTCGTCTTCGACAGGTTTTTGTCTCTATTATATAATACATTTAACAGGGTATCTACCAAACGGGAAAAACTGTGAAAAAGCCGGGAATATGCCGAACCGGGAATTTTCTTATCAAATTAAGAAAAAGTTTCATTATATTAATTCGCTTTTAAAAAAAATTGCTTTTCACTTTAATTTCTATTGATGTATAATATTTATGAAAACAGACCCGAGTCAAAATTTAAGCCCTACTTTCAGCCTAAAATATAGGTCTTATGTTAGATTTTAGCAGTCGTAACGTAGGGTCTACTTGCGATACAATTAGTTCAAATTAGACTTGTTATCTGCATTTGAATTTGTTAAAAATAACTAATTTGATAATAAAAAGTTAATCACTGATTCAAATAGTAATATTTTCCTACTGAAATAGCTAATGGTAACTAATTATTATTTTTTTCTGGTCAAATTAAATTCCCGCGGCTATTTCCTGATTTTCCAGATTGGTAGACACACTGTTAAATATATGGGTAGAAACTAAAACCCGTCGAAGACGGGTACGACAGCTAGTAATACATAATTTGTTAATTAATATTTATAAATGGTAATAATAATAATAATAGAATTATAGCAATTTTTTTATTTTTATAAATAATCAGGGTCCTAATTTAAAACAAAAATCCTGATCTTTTTCCGGTTATTTTTCTTGATGCGAGACTGCGGGAAAAATTATTATTTTTCCCAGTCATTGCAAGAAAAATTTTAAAAAAACACATGAAATTGTAGTCAATATTTATTAATTCGTATGTCATATATAAATTTGAATTATATACTCGCGACATTACTACTAAAGAATATTATAACATGTTTTTTTTATTTATTATGGTCATGTGGGAAAAAACCACATACAAGTTGGGTCTATGTGTCAGTGGTCAAGGAGGTGGCGCCAATTCTAGTGGCCGCGGTGAACTAATGAAACTCAAATTACTCCACTTTAAAACTTTAATAAAATAATTTCGTTGGAAAATTATTGTAATTTTGTTTAATTTTTTGCTTAATTTTGTTAATGAACTTAAAAAATATTAATTTTCGCTGGCAGTTACGACGTAAGTTTTTCCATTTTGATGCTCGCACATCAAAACAGGGTGATAATATAACCTCACTTTTTCTTTATTGTAGGCTGCTGTAGGCGCCTTAGACGTTGCGCTTGCGCAACGCACAGATATTAAATTTCAATATATTAGATTGTCAAGTTCAGTATCTAAACGTTATATTCTACAATACACTACATATTAAATCTAAACATCTGATATACTAAGCGTTAAAATCTAGATAATATATTTAATGATAAATCGTCCAAACGCCCGTCCTGCCGGAAGGACGTTCCGAAAAAAAGGCTTTTAAAAAAAGGGAATTCAACTTTTCTTTTCTGGCACTCCTTGGGATTAAAGTAGACGAAAAGACGAAAAAATCCATATTTTTGATTTTTTAAAATAATAATATTAAACCATTTTTCAAATCCTTCAAACTTGCTATGATTCTAAACAGTGAAAAAAACATTTTTTCGTAAATTTAATGTAAAATCCCCAAAAATCAATATTTTTTGACCGGACAAGTCTCTTTCTCTTCAGAAACGTTCAAAGAATGAAACCTAATTATTCAATTAAAAAAAAATTCATTTTTAATATTGTTCAGTATATCTGAGTAATACTCAGACGCGAGTCCCTTCGAAATTGCTCTATAAAATTAATATGGAAGCAGATAAATATAAAACTAAATATATCGTTGGAAAGGTAATGAAACAAGCTTTCAAATGATGTAAATATCGAGTCTTTAAATTTATAAACCTAGGCTAGGTAGTCTCTTAAATAAAGCGAAAAGCGTCCTGCCGGCAGGACCGGGCTTCGTCATTCTGTGACTAAAAATTATGTAATTTTTGGAACATGTAACTTCTTCAAACTACCCAGCCCTTAGTTTTGAACTTACAAGCTCGATATTTATATGGGGCCGTCCATAAACCACGTAGCCCCATTTTTTGAGAATTTTGACACCCCCCCTCCCCCATGTAGTACGCTATTACATGTATTAGCGCCATTTTTTCCTCTTGTCGTAGTCAATTGCTTGACCCCCCCCTCCCCCTCAAGAGGCTACGTGGTTTATGGATGGCCCCTATGCGCTGAAAGCTTGTTTCGTTACCTTTCCAATGATATATATAATTTTTTATTTATCTGAATCCATGTTAGTTTTCTTTAGTGATTTCGGAGGGACTCACCTGAGTCTTTTTCGTCCTGCCAGAAGGACGTTGGACGATCTATCATTAAGTATCTCATTTTTAATATCTAATATATTAAGAGTTTTAATATCCATTTTTCTAAGTGTAATGATTTTAATATTCAATTATCTAAAATTTTAACTAAAATTCATTTTTAAATCAATTTTTATTAGAAAATTCTACGAGAATTCAATATTATTTTAAAACAAAAATAAATAATTTATTGAATAAAATTGAATTCTCTCGACGAATTTTAATAAAGACTTTAAGAATAACATTTTTAAAGAAATTCGATAAATATTGTATTAAAAATAATTTAAATTCTGCTATGAGTTTTATTATTTATAAAAATAATTGATATTCTAAAAATAATTTTATTATTTATGAAAACAATTGAATCCCTCTAAGAAAATGTATTATTTATGAAAATAATGAAATTATTGCTGAGAAATTTGTAAATAATTTAATTCCTGTGAAAATTTTATTAAAATAGTTGATATTGAAATAATTGAAGTTTTGACAACAATGTTATTAAAATTTTTGAAAATAATTGCATTTTAGAGAAGAATTTTATTATTTATAAAGATAATGCAAATTTTGACGAGACTTTTTAAAAATTTTTGAACATACCTAATTGATTTTTGAAGAATTTTATTACTTTTGAAATAATTTTTCTGCAATAATTTGTAACTTCTCCAAATTTTCATTTTTTTTAGTGTTTTTAACTAAAATTCTTCTATAAATACATTGTTTTTAATATTTATTTTAAAATATATTAAAAAATTTAACTGATTTCAGAAGAATTTAAATTATTAAAATTTTTCAAATATCTAAGTTCTAGAGGTGTGCAAAAAGCCCGAAACGTCGGGTCGGGTCGGGCCGAATTTTTTTCGAGTCGGGTCGGGCCGAGCTCGAGCTTTCTCGATGTATCGGGTACCCGAATCCATTCGGGTTCTCGAAAAATTCGGGTACCCGAAAAATTCTCGAGAACCCGAATGCAATCGGGTTACATGAAAATTCGGGTTACCATTAACTATAATCAAATTCTTAAAGAACTATGCGATCAAGTTTGGCATCCTATTTTTGTGTTCACTACAAAAATGAATAATCTTGATTTGACCTTGGCTAACGCATGCTTAAGCGATTTTGAAAACCGGAATGTAATCGGGTACCCGAAAATTTCGAGAACCCGAATGTAGTCGGGTATCCGAAAATTTTGAGAACCCGAATGTGGTCGGGTACCCAAATTCAGTCGGGTACCCGAAAGATTTCGGGTATGTAAACAAGCTCGACCCGGCCCGAACCCGAACTGACTAAGCCCGACCCGACCCGAAAAGTGAAAAGCCCGAAATTACCCGGTCGGGTTTCGGGCTTTTTGCACACCTCTACTAAGTTCTTTAAAATGTCTAATTAAATTCATTCAAAATTGAAATTTTATGAAATTTCAAATTAAAACCTTTTGAAGTTCATCTATTTGTAAATGTTATAAACGCAACTCTTTTAAAACTCAATTAATTTTGAAATGTGTAAGTAAAGTTATTCATTAAATAATTTAAAAGTAATAATTTTTTATAGTTTATGAGGCAAAAAAAAGATACCAAAATTGAGAGTTTTCTTATAAATTCTAAAAATGTAATTTTCCCAAGACTTTTAATAAAAATTCCTGACTTTTCCCTGGTTTCCCTAACCAATTCTACTTCACCTGACTTTTCTCCGCCTTTTCTGACCTGTGGCAAACTTAAAATCTTACAAAAAATTTTCTTTTTCGTTTTTACAACATTTGAACGATAAATAAAAAATAAATATATGATTTAACAAAAAAATAAGTAAATGTTTTAAAGTTAATAATAATAAATTATTAAAATACTAAATTGAAGTAACTATAAATGGTCAATTAACATTTTCGCTTAAAGTTTAATATTTTTTGCAGAAAATTTTCTTTTTCTATTTTAAACGAATAAAAAAATAAATGGTTAGGGGAGAGTGGGGCAAACCGGCCATACCTACGGTTTTTTTTCTCTTGTGACTAAACGAATCAACCGATTTCATTTTTCGAGGTCTTGTTTGAAAGATCATTTAATTGCGCAACTTTTTCCCAGAGACACCTATACTTTATCTTCTATTGTTTAGTTGCTGTGTTAACTTTAAAAAAATTTGCAAACGGGACGGTTTGCCCCACCCCCTGGAGTAAACCGGCCACCCCATGGGGCAAACCGGTCAGTTGGGTTTTTTATCCACAATATTGCATTTGTATAATCTACAATAACAACAAACATAAAGAATCATGTGAACAATGGTTGTAATAATGTAAATAAGAATACAGGATTGAATTTTAATTAAATAAATAATTTTTTTAAATAACAAAAAAAAAATGTTTGAAATTATCAGAGAAAGAATATTAAAGGGTCTAATTCTCATTGGGAGATAATTATTTTTCATTGAAAGTAAATATTTTAATGAAAAAAACAACCTAATTAATAATAATTTTCTTGAAACTCTTATACAATGAAAATTTTCTATGGCCGGTTTGCCCCACCGAAAACGGACCGGTTTGCCCCACAGGCTCATTTTGAGAATAAATATTTGTTTAAAAGAAACGCTTTGGAAATTCATCAAAGTTTTTGGTGGTAAATATTCCTGAGGTGTGTACTTTCAAAATCCAAGACCTAATATTTGGAAATATTACACGATTTCCTCAAAAATTCCTTAAGAAAAAATTCGTAAAAGTGTAGAAAAAAACTAAAAAAAAAAAACTTTTGCTCCCAGCGTTGCACAAACAAAAGTAAAAGTTGTCAAATTGAAAAAATAAGGTATACTACACATGGTTGTTTCAAATTTCTAAATAGTACTTTTGACAATTTCGCCATTTCGGAGATATTGACCCCTGGCCGGTTTACCCACCAGGCCGGTTTGCCCCACTCTCCCCTAATAATTAATAATATATTATTAAAACACTAAATGGTAATAACTATAAATAGTAAATAAATTTAAAAAAGTGATGCTTACCATGATACCACCATTTCGTCTTCTTTGGATTTTTGTTACAAGTTTTGACATAAAACGAATTGTCCGGTGGTCTTGTCTGAAATAAGTTAAGTTTGTTTGAAAATTTGAGAAAAATAATTTTATTCACAATTAAGTAATAAATGTAATAGACTTTTTACTTAATTTTACAGAAATACCAAATTTGCAATTATTTTTACCTTTTCTTTGCAACTACTCAACATTGATATAATACTCAAACACACACTTTGCACACTTAGAGCTGGTGACCAATCGTCCGTTAGAATTGAGAGGCAAATGTGGCCATTACTGTAAATATGAGGATGAACAGGAATATTCCCACCAATAAATGTCACCTCAGGAGAATCAAAAGGATATTTCGGACTAAATTTAAATTGCAATTGAAAATGTTCCCCTTCGTATAAAGTTCCTTTTGCACCCTCCATATTTACAACCCATTGATTTAAATTTTCATCCACATTATCACCATCCACATACATTCCAGGTGGTGGCTCACGAATCAAAGACATCAACTCCTTTTGCAGGCGTCTCTGAAAAATACACTTAATTTAAAATTTAATTAACTTTAACACAATTATAGAAAGTCTAAATTCAAAAAAACGAAAAGAAATGATTATTCTTTCAATTTGTCACTAAATTATATTTAGAAACAACAAAATAATTTTTATGTATTAATTTAGAAAAATAATAAAAAAAAAAATTATTTTCTGTCTTCAAATTTAATATCATGCGAAAATTTACAATGGACATATATATTCATCTTGGAATTTAAAAAAAGTGTTTATCAATGAAAGATAATCAAAGAAAGAAAATAAAAATAGATGACGACAAATTATATATAATTATTATTGAATACAAAGTGACAGTTCATGATTAGAAGTTTATCAATGTCAAATAAATTCACTTTCTCATAATCTTTCAATTTTCATTTAAAATGAAAACACAATAATTTCAATAGAAAATATTTTAAATAATCTATAATCAAAAAATTATTACCAGATATATTTTTGTCATATTTTCAACACAAAGAGATAGATAAGACGTTATTAAAAACTTTTTTAATACAAAAACATTACAAGTGCGACACGAGAGTGTGGTGAAATTATTTTACTTTATTCTTACAGTAATATAGCTATTGATTGATATAATTCAATTAGAAAATTAAGTATTGCAAAGCTTGTAAACTTATGTAATCTAATTGAAACCAATATTTGTCTGGATTGGACAATTTTACAAGACCAAATTTGGTGAATATTTAAAACTAAAAAAATTAAAAAATAATTACAATTTTTATACTCAATTATTAACAAAATTATAATTTCAAGTAATTTTTCAATATTATCCAAAATTAAAAATAGATTTCTAAACATTAAGTTTATTCTTAGTTTTTTTTCATAAAATAATAAATTATATTGAATAAATCATGTTTTTTATGATAAATCAATTTTTCCTACCTTTTTTAAAATTGTCAATCAATAAATTTTTTAAATGTAATTATTTTCTCTAAGGCTAAAATTTTAATCAATTCCTGTATTATAGATTCATTATTTTAATAATTTTAATGTTATGGAAATTCTTTGAAACTCACCTTTGACGGGGAAAAGTCCTCCATTGTTGTTAAACCACTATCCTTTGAAAAACATAACCATTCTTCATTATGGGATATGACAACTGTTGTTTTACACAAAATACAACGCTTAATTTTATTCAATCGACAATCCTTGTAATCTATTATACATTTTAAATGATTTTATAATCATTCACGCTAATTTAAAATAGAAGAATTTGTTTTTTTCATAAAAAAAAAAATTTGTCACTCCCGTAAACTTTGACAATTGTGCTAAAAAATATTCTCACTCAAATATAGTCGATCAACGTTGTTACGTGCGGATTTACGTTATTTACGCGCAGGCGTAAAATCCGCGATTTGATTCGATGTTCAATCTTGGTTTAATCCTTTGAAAAGGAAGGCGGAAATATTCAAAATAAAACAAGTTAATTTCCGTTAAAACGGAGGGAAAAACCTCGAAAATAAGAAAGATCAATTAATAATTAATATTAATATCAATTAATTATTAATCCGACTCATTTCACGAGTAAACCCAATACATTTATTATATATTAAAGTCAAACATTACACAAGTCGAAGTTATTCTTAAGGCTATTTTTGGGACTACTCTGAAGTCCGTTACGAAAGAACTCCAAAATAGAACTGAATTCGTGAGGGAGCATTTATCCCTTGGTCCATGGCAGAATCTTTGCGCATGCCCTGTTATAGAGTTTGTAAAGTCTATGAAGTTTTTAGAATCACAACACTAACACTGCACTGCACTAATACACGTATAAACATACTCTATGTATTAAAAACATGTATCACAACAAGTGAACATAACCCTTTTTCATTCACACTAATTACACAATTATTAATTATTTACATCATATCTAGTAACAATAAATCTCTTATACTGCACTCATCATATTTAAATATAAATAACAATTACAACGATAACCAATTTGATAATATATCATAATATAATATTATTATTATATTAATACGTTACAAATATATATTTATATTCAATACCATAATATTACAACACTCAATTAGATGAAGTTTACTAATAATATCATTTTCAAATAATACATTCATATTGCATAATTAGCAACAATATAATATTATTGTCAATTGTTCATAATGTTCATATTATACAATTGATAATTAAAGTTCGTCGCATAATGAAAGTCTATGTGTACGTGACTTTTCGAAGCCATTTCTGTGGTCACAAGTATGGTAAACACATGTTGCATTGTCCTATGGAAAAGGACACTTGAGATATTTTTTATATTCTTTCGAGGGTTTCTCGGTTTTATGACTCTAAAGAAACTAGAGATTACATTTTCTTTCGCTATTCTACTTGATTTATGACAATTCTAAGAAATGTTGATTTTCAAATACATATTCAGAATTTGGAAACTATTAAACCGTGAAGTATTATATTTTACAATAGTCAAACTTTCTTGTTTAGTCTCGTCAATAATTGTCTAAAGTCGTGAGAAAATACTAAAAATAATTAAGTTTATTAACGAAATGTTATAATTCGCGCTTCGATAACTCGTAAATCGATATATCGAAAGTTAACGAGCGAGATGGTAGTCGCTCGTAACAACGTAACTACACATGCGCCTCACTCATCTTCTGATTGGTTGACTGAATTGAAGCAATATTATAAAACAAATAAATAGAAATAGACTAAAAATCTATATTAATTTCTATAACAATTAAAATAAAACTAATTCTTTATATGAAATTACTTGTTAAGAACTAATTGTCATAAATCGTTTAGATTTCAAGATTCTCAGCCTTTAATTCTCTAAAGGTATGTTCACATTTTTGCAACCTCTATTGCAAGAAGACTAAAGGCCAACGCAGAATAGATCTGTAACCGGAACCGCAATCGTGACCGTAAGCGTAAGAATGAGTTAGAGAAGGATAAACAATATACCTATCCTTCTTTAACTGATTCTTACGGTTACGCTTACGATTGCGGTTCCGGTTACAGATCTATTCTGCGTTGGCCTTAGGCCGCAGTCCCATGGGTGTTTCCGACATTCGCTCTTAGAGTGCACTCAGAGCGCGAAGGGGTTCTCAATTATTTTTAAAAGTTAATTTAGTAACACTTGCTTTTCATTGGCCGAGAAGGTCAAGCGTGTTATCTGAACTTTAGATTATAGTACAATTCTACAAAAAGGTTACGTTCAGTTCTGGTTTTTTGTAAAATTAATAAAAAAGAGTGCGTTGAAAACTTTTTTGTACTCTAATTTTGTGCTCCGTGAATTTATTCGGAGTGAGAGTTTGGAGTGTTAATAGCGCGAAGAAAAAAATTTTTAAATAGCAGAAGATTTAAATAATTTTAATCATCACAAAATTACTAATTAGTTTGAAGTACTAATTGTATAAATTTATCGAAAAAAATATACAAGAATTTTTTGTTAAAAAAAGTATTCATGGTTCAAAAAGTGATAATTATTACTTTGCATTATAAAATAAATGACATAACCTTAAACTAAGCTTGTGTATGATAATAAAAAGGTCTAATTATACACGTAAACTAAGAAATATGGTTATTAAAACTTTATAATTATTATAAAACACTAATTATTAATAGACTAATCATATACTAATAGTAATAACATTAATGAATATTATAATAAAAATTACTATTTAACGAAAGTCAACAAAATTTGAACCTCTTAAATTTGGATACTAATAAATAAACGTTTAAAATATATTATAATTTATTGAATTTTGAATAAAATTTCAAACTAAAGGCTTTTAATTTTATAAAGTTTAATTTAGTAAATTTTATAAAGTTTAATTAAAATTTTATTTTCAGATTTTAAATCGCATTTTAGACCTTTTTGTACAATATTGCTATACTCTAAAGTTTGGATAACACGCTTCTCGTGCTCGGCCAATGAAAAGCAAGTGTTACTAAATTAACTCTTTAGAATATTTGAGAACCCCTTCGCGCTCTGAGTGCACTCCAAGAGCGAATGTCGGAAACACCCCATGGCAGCGTTTTACGTTGCGTTGTAAAGGCCTTTCTCCAATAGGTTTTGAAAAGTGTGCGAATGACTGCGTTGCGTTGATTTTAGCATGTGTTGCTATAGCAACCGACGCAGACGCAGTCATTCGCACACTTTTTAAAACCTATTGGAGAAAGGCCTTGAAGGCCTTTCTCCAATAGGTTTTAAAAAGTGTGCGAATGACTGCGTCTGCGTCGGTTGCTATAGCAACACATGCTAAAATCAACGCAACGCAGTCATTCGCACACTTGTGGTAACCTATTGGAGAAAGGCCTTTAAGGCCTTTCTCCAATAGGTTACCACAAGTGTGCGAATGACTGCGTTGCGTTGATTTTAGCATGTGTTGCTATAGCAACTGACGCAGACGCAGTCATTCGCACACTTTTTAAAACCTATTGGAGAAAGGCCTTTGGAGAAAGGGCATAAAGGCCTTTCTCCAATAGGTTTTAAAAAGTGTGCGAATGACTGCGTCTGCGTCGGTTGCTATAGCAACACATGCTAAAATCAACGCAACGCAGTCATTCGCACACTTTTTGAAACCTATTGGAGAAAGGCCTTAATGAGAGAGAATGCAGCAAACGTATATGTGCGTCTTTTTCTCTCCCATTACGACGCAACGCAAAACGCTGTCATGGGACTCCACCCTTAGAGCTATAGGACGTCTTGGTAAATATATAACCACTACTTGAGTAGTACTAACTTCTACCACCAGACTGCGCCGCTGCGCTTCGGCTGTGACGAGCGACTATTATCTCGCTCGAGTATTTCTCGATCAATCGAGATGTGTTTAAAATGTCGCGGCAAAATATAATATTAATTATATTTTGATTAAAGCCTTGAGATTGAATTGAACTTAGCATCGTATTTTTACAAATATACCTTCAAGTAAGAATGTGTTCAAAAAACATTCTTATGTTGAAAATACGAATGAAAAGAAGAATTAAGAAATAGCCTTAGGGATTTCCAAGCAATGTGTTCTTCTAATAAAATCATAAAACTTAGTCTAAGACTCAAAAACACATTTTCAGTAATAAGGAAATAGAATTTCTTGTCAACTAAAAAAACAACGTTTTCTAGAAATCCAATAGAGTTGTAAACCGTAGGTAAAGAAGGTGTCATAAAAATATGCGAACCAATTTCTTAAGATGACCCTTTTTAGGTAGAGCAATAAAATTACATCTGTCTGCAAAATTCGTTATATCCTTTTTCTCATGAAAAAGGCACGTTTTGGAAATTCCACATTTGGCATTTTTTCTGATAAATAAATATGAATTGATTTCATTTATAATTTCTATAATAATTAATATATATATATATATATATATATATATATATATATATATATATATATATATATATATATATATATATATATATATATATATATATATATATATATATATATATGCATGTATGATGTGCAGATGTATATATGCACATGAGTATGTTTACATACTAGAAATTATGTATATATTATATTATCTTCAAGTTATATTGTTTATGTATAATATAAATTGTAATGTAAGACACTTCACACATTTTAATGTGGTGTAATTGTAATTTAGATTCATTAATCATAATCGAACAATTTATTAGAAATATAGAAAAGTATGATGAGTGAATAGTATGTATAAGAGATACTCCTTTATGTGTGTATAGAATTCACAGTGTCGTGCCTTAAAAGTGTTAGTGTCTCGATGTTGAATACATATCCAACAAGAGTGCGCGTCATAGCGAGCATGCGCACTCGGACTAAAATGTACACAAGACGGAGAGCATCTCCGTCTCGTCTAACAACAAACTTGTAGAGTTCTAATCTTGCGCTTGACTAGAAAGGTTCTTGTCGTCTAAGTTCCTTAGTCAGCTTGATTGAAACAAAGTATTTTAATAAACTTAAAGGGTTTTACCTTCGAAAGGAGACAAATATATTATCTTCTTTCGAACGGGTTTCCCTTCCGTTGTACGGAATTTAATCTTGTTTTATTTAAATTATCCCGCTTCCTTTTTAAAGGATTTAACCAAGTCGAATCCGGCCAATCAATCACTTTTGTTAGAGTTGCGTATTAATCGGTAACTCGGCGCGTAACACGGCTGTGACGAGCGACTGCCATCTCGCTCGTTAACTTTTCGATATATCGATTAAACGAGTTATCGAAGCGCGAAGCAATAAAATTTCGTTAATAATCTAATTATTTTAGGATTTTCTTACGACTTTTGCAGCCCCGTCCGACTCTCTCAATTTTCTATAGGACGTCTCGGCAAATATATGACCACTACTTGAGTAGTATTAACTTCTACCACCAGACTGCGCCGCTGCGCTTCGGCCTGTCCTTTTCGTTGATATTAATAATAAACATACAAGAAAATTGTTTAAATAAAAAGATTTTGATACAAAAAATGGCAATTTTACACTATAAATTTAATAATACAATAATTAAATAATATAATAAGAATTTAACAGACTTTAAAATAAAATTAATGACATTTCGAAAAGATAAACAAAAGTAATAAAACGCATATTACACTGAAAAAAAAATTTATTTGATTTAAATAACCGATTATTTGGTTATATTCAAATAAATATTTATTTGAATCAAATAATTTTTATTTGAATCAATTAAATAATATTTGCTTCAAATACTGAAATATTTGATTCAAATACAATTTATTTAATTCAAATAAAAATTATTTGATTCAAATAAATATTTATTTGAATATAACCAAATAATCGGTTATTTGAATCAAATAAATTTTTTTTTCAGTGTAGTTATAGCTGTACTAATTAATTTATAATTATTATAAATTAATTAAACAAATACTAGTAATTCTTTTTCAAAAATACTTTTATAATAGTAAACTAAAACACGATTTGAAATTAAATTTACCTAAAAATAAAGCATAAATGTTGTAAAAGGTTCAGACTCAATATTTTCAAATTTTAACTATAAGCCTAGAAAATATCACACTATACTGTATTTGATTGACAATATTTTAAGAACAAATTTTTTTGAATAACTGTAATAAAATTGATAAAAGTAACTGAAAAATAAAAGTAAATTTCTCTTTATTAAAAATTTTTAGAATCATGTAATAATCCCTGTCAGTGCAGTGTGATATGTATATCTTATATCTTTCTGTGACAGGCTGCTTATTATTTATAACTATTAATTCAAATATTTTGTAAATACACGGTATATGATTTTTTCAACAATTTGCACAAAGATTCACTGTCTATTTAGTATTTTACTCATTTTATTTCGCATATAACCTAAAATTAATACACATATGTGAACTATATGGGACAATGACACTTGTCACACTTATATTGAGATATAATTTAATTGTTTGTAAAAACACTTGAATAAAAATGAATCCAAATAAATCTACTAAAAAATAATAAACCAAAACTAAAATAAATACAAACGCACTTGTATAGTCTATATAAAAGATATAATAACAACAAAACAAATAATGACAGGTCTTGTGCATTTTTTAAAGTTTATAAATTTCACACTTTATTCTTCACTCCAGTAAAATAATTAACTTTTTATAAATGTCTTTTTGTACCTTTAACACTAATATTGGCCATTAAAAATATCAAACAATTTTAAAAAATAAATAAATTAATAATTTTTGTATACAATACTGTGATAAACTAAGGCCGATGCGCAGCAACGCCAACTGGCGATAAATGCTATCACTACTCAAGTGGTGGTCATATATTTTCCAAACAAATTGTGGGAGACGGATAGGGCTGGACTTTTGACAAATATTGACGAGACTAAACAAGAAAGTTTGACTATTGTAAAATATAATACTTTACGGTTTAATAGTTTCCAAATTCCAAAAATGTATTTGAAAATCAACATTTCTTAGAATTGTCATAATTCAAGTGGAATAGCGAAAGAAAATGTAATCTCTAGTTTCTTTAGAGTCATAAAACCGAGAAATTCTTGAAAGAATATAAAAAATATCTCAAGTGTCCTTTTCCATAGGACAATGCAACATGTGTTTACCATACTTGTGACCACAGAAATGGCTTCGAAAAGTCACGTACACATAGACTTTCATTATGCGACGAAACTTAATTATCAATTGTATAATATGAACGTTATGAACAATTAACAACAATATTATATTGTTGCTAATAGTGCAGCATGAATGTATTATTTGAAAATGATATTATTAGTAAACTTTATCTGATTGATTGTTGTAATATTATGGTATAGGATATATGCATATATATATGTATGTATATATATATATATGTATATATGTTTGTAACGTATTAATATAATAATAATATTATATTATGATACATTATCAAATTGGTTATCGTTATAATTGTTGTTTATATTTAAATATGATGAGTGCAGTATAAGAGATTTATTGTTACTAGATATGATGTAAATAATTAATAATTGTGTAATTAGTGTGAATGCAAAAGGGTTATGTTCACTTGTTGTGATACATGTTTTCAATACATAGAGTATGTTTATACGTGTATTAGTGCAGTGCAGTGTTAGTGTTGTGATTCTAAAAACTTCATAGACTTTACAAACTCTATAACAGACTTTAATAAATGTATTGGGTTTACTCGCGAATTTAGTTGGATTAATGATTAATTAATATTATTAATTATTAATTGATCCTTCTTATTTTCGAGGTTTTTCCCTCCGTTTTAACGGAAATTAACTTGTTTTATTTAAATATTTCCGCCTTCCTTTTCAAAGGATTAAACCAAGATTGAACATCAAATCAAATCGCGGATCATACGCCTGCGCGTAAATAACGTAACTCCGCACGTAACACGGCTGTGACGAGCGACTACTATCTCGCTCGAATCACATTTCGAGATTAATCGAATCGCTATTTTTAAGTCGCGGCTTAATCAAATTTATTAAAACAAAAGTATAAAATACATAATTATTTCGAAATATAAAGGCCAACGCAGAATAGATCTGTAACCGGAACCGCAATCGTAACCGTAAGCGTAAGAATGAGTTAGAGAAGGATAAACAATATACCTATCCTTCTTTAACTGATTCTTACGGTTACGCTACGATTGCGGTTCCGGTTACAGATCTATTCTGCGTTGGCCTTAAAACCCAAGTATTTCTAAAACATCATAAAGTTAATCTGGATTAAGAAAATGTGTTTCTTATAAAATCTAAACTCTTCGATTTCTTCAAAAATTATCTGTTTTTCTAACACTATGTACAATTGTAAAATATACCCAAAAAGTATACTCCTTTAGAAAGTCATAAAATCAGAACAGCTTAGTTTTATAGACCAGATCCTCTATTCAGGTAATAACTACCGAAATGGTACATCTAAAAACTTTCGATCCTTTTACCTTAAAAATTGTCACGTATTGGAAAAACCCAATTTTACATTACTTTTAGAAATGATAATCATTCTAATAATTTTATAAATAATCTCAATTTATGTATTTCACTATTTATATTAATCTAACATTTAATCAATTATTATAATTATTAATGAGGTGACATTTGTAAATAAAATACTTTCAAGATTTATAGTTTAACAATTAATTTGTTATAACTATCATGACTATCAGCGCTGTATTATTTTATACAATATTTACTATAATTGTAAACGTATGTGTGTGTGTTGTATATAAGAGTAAATATGCTTATTTTATATATATATATATATATATATATATATATATATATATATATATATACTAGGGGGGCTTCGCCCCCCTGCGCGCTTCGCGCGCCAACCCCCTATCTCTATTTTTATATTTATTCTAATTTTTATAAATTTAAAGTAATTTTTTCTTAATATCAATGCATCTTAATAAATTGCATACAATACATGACAAAATACACATAGACTTTGACGTAATGTAACAATCGTTATGGACCTTTTTTATCTATATGTCAAAAATTAGATTAAACTTTGACATATATTTTGACCCATTTTAACCTATAGGTTAAAAAGGCGTCAAATTTTACATAGATTTTGACGTATCATAGATACGTTTATTGTCCTTTATTGTCCCTTTTTAAGTTGCAGTTAAATAAAAGTCAAATTCCACATAGATTATGACGTAACTAAATGAGGGAGTAAAAATAAAACGTCAAAATTAGGTCAAAATGATAGGTGTAAGAGCAAACACAATTTTAAAATTACCTTACATTGTTAGGTCAAATGGCAAACTTCACCTCATCATTAAGTCTGCGCGCGGAAATTGTTTCCCTATAGAAAATTCCTACGAAGGAACACACACAGGTTCCTATATCAAGTTCCTTCGCAAGATCTCTCGTGTGTTCCTGAATAGTTTCCCATGTGGGATCCATGTCACTTGAGATCCTGTAAAGAACTTGTATATGATCTATCATAGTTTCCTATGTAATGAAAATTATAACAACATAAGATCTTATGACGTTTCCTATGTCAGAACTTGTACAGGTTCTTACATAAACAACCCTGGCAAAAATCCTTTACATTATCATGACCATGATCCTGTGTGTGTTCCTTAGAGGGATTCTACAATGTACAGAGTTGTTTTTGTAGGAAACTCGAAATGTTCCTGCATAGGAACTTTTGTTTTAAATATACCTTGACCTTATAAATTCCTACGTGGTAACCTTCGAACGTTCCTTGACAAGTTCATATATACCTTCACGCTGGTAAGTAGTGTGTGTTCCTACGTGGTAACCTTCGAACGTTCCTTGACAAGTTCATATATACTTTTACGATGGCAAGTAGTGTGTGTTCCTACGTGGTAACCTTCGAACGTTCCTTGACAAGTTCATATATACCTTTACAATGATAAGTAGTATGCGTTCCTACGTGGTATCCTTTGTACGTTCCTTCACAAGTTCATATATGACTTTTTACTGGTGAGTAGTATGTGTTCCTGCGTGGTGACCTACGAAAGTTCCTGCACAGGTTCATACTTACCTTGAGTAAGTACTATGTACTATGTGAGTACTATGTGAATTATATGTGTATAACTTTTGAATTTTCCTTCATAAGTTCGCACATACCTTTTATTCTGGTAAGTAGTATGTGTTTCCTAGATAAGAAGTTCAATATAAACTATTATATCCCAACAAAAAAACATCTTTGATGCAAAAATTTCCGCCAAGTAAAAATTTCGGAAATTGTCAAAATAATTAGTGAAATAAAAATTTACTAAGTAAAATTTGTAACGAATGTATTCAATTGTATTCAATTGTAACAAATGTAGAATTTAATTTAATTATTAACATAAAATCAGCTAATGAAATCCAATTGTTCATCTTAATAAAAAATTTTTATTTGAAGCAATCTTAAGATCTTGGCGTCAATACTTTCATTAATTATGAGTTAGAAACATTATTGACGCCAAGATCTTAAAATTGCTTCAAATAGAAATTTTTTATTAAGACGAACAATTGGATTTCATTAGCTGATTATGTTAATAATTAAATTAAATTCTACATTTGTTACAATTGAATACAATTGAATACATTCGTTACAAATTTTACTTGGTAAATTTTTATTTCACTAATTATTTTGACATTTCCGAAATTTTTACTTGGCGGAAATTTTTGCATCAAAGATGTTTTTTTGTTGGGATTGAAATACTTTTTGCATCATAATTAAATTCTAGGATCTTTTATAAAACTGTTTAGTAGTTCAGGCTCTACATTTATCTAGATGTCAAATCCAATTTTTTAGAGAAAAATATAAATATTTCAATATTTGGATTTTTCTAAAAAAATAAATTTTTTTGATATTTAGACAAACGCAGAGACTAAACTTCTAAACGGATATGCAAAATATTCTAGATTATTGTTAATTGCAAGAAATTTAAATACAATTCCTATTTATTAAAATATGTTGATTTTTCTATAAAAAATTGAATTTTTCGACATTTAGACAAACGTAGAGACTAAATTACTTAACAGATTTGTAAAATATTCTAGAATATTATTGATTGGAGTATAATCTTGATATATTGCAGGAAATTTGAATACATTAAAAAGTTTAGTCTCTACGTTTGTCTAAATATCAAAAAATTTTATTTTTTTTTAGAAAAATCAAAATTTTTCAAAAAATACGAAGTGTATTAAAATTTCCTAAAATATATATCGAGATTTTAACCCAATCAATGATATTATAGAATATTTTGCACTTCCGTTTAGAAGTTTACTCTCTGCGTTTTTCTAAATGTCAAAATATTCCATTTTTTTGAGAAAAATCCAAATTTTTCAAACAATACGAAGTATATTTAAATTTCCTGAAACGTATATCGAGATTTTAACCTAATTAATAATATTCTAAAATATTTTAGAAATCCATTTAGGAGTTTACGCTCCACGTTTGTCTAAATCTCAAAAAATCGCTATTTTTTCGGTTTTCCTAGCTTAAATTCTATAAAAGTATCAAAAATATTCAAATAAACTTGACAGAATTCTTTCTTTTTTGATTCTTTATCCAACAAAAAAAGAATGAGCCAAATCGGTTAAGATTTACTCGAGTTATTCAATTTTATCGAAAAATAGCCGATATTTCGAGAATATATATTCGCGGTTTTTGTTTTTTACTTGGCGGCGATTCTCTACCGCAAATCTTGATTTATTAATTTATCATTATTTGTAATTAATATATAATTAATGAATTAATGAAACATACCATTTATAATAATGTTTTGAAAAAATGCACCTTTTCGAAAAAGATAAATTTTTTATTTCAAGATAAGATATAATTAATTTTTATAGAATTTCTCTATAGATTATAATAAAAATAAAATTAGACAAACTTAACACATAGTGGTCCCACATATGGTTTAGGCTTATAAGATATATTATGCTACTACACATGGCACAAGTAGACAAAAATTTCCGAGACCTGTAAATTTAGAGCAAACAATAAAATATCTTAAACTTCATAGAATATAAACTTTAACACAAGCTTCCTTATTAAGAGTGCAGATCAAGCTTGTATGCTATGTGGTTGTTAGGATATTTTGTTGCTAGAAACAAGCTTACAATGTAAATTTGCTGCAAAATTTACGGGTTACTTAGGTTCAGAATTTGAAACAAAAATAAGAATTTTTATAAAATGAAAATTAGTATTATTTTATTATAATACTAATATTAAATTATATGTTATTATATTATAATATCCCAGGCAGAAAAGTTGGAGGTGTGCCAGCACTAACGACCGGTATGGTACCGAACCGGTTGTAAAGTCGGACATATGCCGGTACCGGCAAAAAGGTACCGGGCCGGATATGAAATAAATACTGGCCCAGTACCGGCCCGGTGGTAAATGTGGATTTCTATCGGTACTGGTAGTGTTTACCGGGCCGGTTGATTAAAAATATCTGGCCCAGCACCGGCCCGGTACTATAATTTACTTCTGTTTTTATACCGCCGAAGGAGATTTGCCGGTGATAATATTTGTACCGGCCCAGCACCGGCGTAGCACCGGCCCGGTACTGTCATTTCGCTCTGGTTTATACCACCGAAGGAGATTTGCCGGTGATAATATTTTTACCGGCCCAGCACCGGCCCGGTACTACTATTTGGTTTTGTTTTTATACGGACGAAGGAGATTTTCCGGTGATAATATTTGTGCCGGCCCAGCACCGGCCCAGCACAAAAATTTACTTAATGCTTTCTACTGGCACAGAAGTTTTGCCGACAAAAATATTAGTACTAACCCAGTGTCCTCCCGGTTGTTTGCCAATGTTAAACTATCAGAAAAAGAATTAAAGAAAAGAAAAAAAATTTGAAAATTAATTTATTAATTAATTTATTAATTTAATTATTAATAATAAATTAATTAATAGTTAGTTGTGCCGGCAATTATATTAATACCGAGTAGGTTGCTTATTGGTGCCGGCCCGGTATTTAACCGGTGAATAGGGCGGTTTTTATTATTTATAATTACTATTTTTATTTATTTATTTTTAATAATTTAAATTGAATTAAAATAAATTAGAAATACAAATACTGGCCCGGTACCGCACCGTTTGAATATTAGTGCCGGCCCGGTACTGCTGCCGGGCGGAATGTCGGTTGGACTTTATAAGCTCACTTTGCATTTGCTTGCCATATGCAGGTTTAGGTTAGCGGATGTGGTGTCGACTTTGCAGCCTCAGGGTCCGGAGTTCAATTCCTCAAGTCTTCTGATTTTTCTATAATTGTTTATGTTTCTCTATTTCAGCATTTAATATATTTACTGTTTCCAATTTAAAATTAATAATAACATTGATAATAATAATGATAATTAAACAATTAATCAGACTGAAATATAATTTTTTTAACCGGCCCGGTACCACACCGGTTGTTTTTTAGTGCCGGCCCGGTACGGTTGCCGGATACCTACCGAAGTTATCATCCGGCAATTTACCGGTACTGCGCCGGTGGAATAAACAGACTTATGCCGGTACTGGACCAGTACCTAGCCGGTTGTGCAGCCGGTAATAAACCGGCACCAAATACCTTCCAACAATAACCGGGCCAGTACCGCCCCGGTGGATTATTCGGTACCGGCCCGGTACGTATGCCGGATACCTGCCGTAGTTATCATCCGGCAATTTGCCGGTACCGAGCCAGTAAAAATTACGGTCTTATGCCGGTACCGCCCCGGCACTTATAATCCGCTGTTTGTACCGGGCCGGTACCATCCCGGTCGTCAATTTCTACCTGGGATATGGGTGATTCTCATGAAAAGGGACAATTATTTGTGCAAGATTTCAGATTTTTTTAGTTTGCTTTTACTTAAAAAAAATTATATGAACTTAAATAATTAAAAGGTTTTGCTAGGTATATGCCATTCAACAATTGATAGTCCTTTTCGTAAGAATCACCCATATAAATAATATATATTAGTTAGTAAATAAAATTATTTTGTAAATAAAATAAAAGTACGTTTAACAGCATTCGACTGTGGTTTAGAAAAATTGACATGTATTATCACGTTAAGATTTTTTATCACTTTTCTCCTAAATTTATAAAACGTAATTTATATTTTATTATATTAAGTTATTATAAAACGTTGGGAAATTGTTAAAAATATTCGAATATAACCTTTCTTCTAGTCCTTCACTTTAAAATACTTTCGTTTATCGCCTTTCTTCCTTCTAATCTTTTTCACGTCTCTCTACAATCAAGTTACAATTCGAACTTTTTGGTTATCTATAAGAAAAGTGATAAAAAATTTTAACATTGTGATACTCATGTGGACTGACACTCACATGTTGTTCATAATAATGTTAAATAAAGCTCGTTTTAAAAAATATATAAAAAATATATAAAATCAAAACCTCGATATCATCTTACAGTTCACCTTCTTCATCCAGATTAGCTGAACCTGAAAAAATAATTATTATTCTCACATTCAAATTAAATGAATAATAACATTTTTAAATAATTTATTCTTAATTCTCGTCAAAGCAAAACATCTTTCCCCAATAGAATATTTATTTTAAATAGGTACGTAAGAGATTTTGAACAAGTTTCCTCAGAACGTCCCTCCCCAGCAGAATATGTTTTGTGAATTGTTGGAAAATCGTGGAAGTAAGTCTCCCAGGGACAGCTTTCCCCATCAAAATATTTTTTAAACTTGTAAATTTTTGACCCTTTTTCTAAGACATCTCTTCTACCTGAAATTTTAATATGGGGAATTGTTGGCGGGAAATATGTGTTAGCATATGTCACTGTTTTTTTTGACAATATATCCTATAATTTTCTTCATGTACTATGGCTACTTGTTTTGTAATTTTTAAAAATTATGTGCCCATTCTGACATTTGGACTTATCTGTATGACCGAATTCCTTGCTAAGTTTGAAAATTTTGAGAGGTTTTAAAATCCTTTAGTTAGGTGAAAAAAATCGATGAGTTATTTAATCGATGAGAATTTGAAAGTTCAAAATGTCAAAAACCTCATTCCGAAAAAAATCAAATATCGTAACAAAAAAGAAGCAAAATTAATAGATTTCAAACTTTTTCCCTCTTTTACATTAAAAATACAAGGGATTTAATATTGGAAATATACAAATTCGACAAAACTTATTCTATTGGGGAGAGATGAGCTGGGAACACTTGTCCAGTGGGTTGAAATGTCTAGAGAGACTTCATTTGGGAGGACTTGTCCCGGGTTGTCTTCTCTCAACCCGCTTTCACGAACTGATACCTCAATATTCATACGAAATTAATATGTTCGCTTTGAGACAATATTGTTTTACAAACTTAAAATGATATGTAATGCACTCTTAAGAAAGGTACCTAAGAAGCAAAAAATGTTAGATTGTTTATAATTTTTGGTGTAAAAAAAGAAAAAGATAATAAATTACACAGGTACAAAAAAAATGTTTTAGCTGAGATTCTATCAAATTTATAATTTATTAATTTATCAAATGTATAGAAAAACTAATCATGTAATTAAAATAATAATAAATTCGAACAATTATTTTTAATTAATTAATTTTAAATAATTCTTAACAATTACCTATTAATTATATTTTATACTGTAATTATTTTCTTTATCTTTACTTAAAATTAAAATTGTTTAAATATTATTTGCTAATATGAACACAATAAACAATATTAATTGTTGTTTGGTCAACAATTGAATGCAGCCCCTCAATTAATAATATGAAGCATAATTTTTGCTTGGTAAGCATAAAATAAAAGGACCACGCAGAATTTGCATTACTTTTGGCTCCCAGTCGATTTCTTTTGTAACTTTGGGATTTTGAAGTTATTATTTATAATAGCAAAATCTTTAAAATCCCAAAGTTAGAAAAAAATTGACTGAGAGCCAAAATTAGTGTAAATCCTGAGAGGTCCTTTGGGGCAATATGAACTAATGAATTTATAATAATCGATCTTGCTTTAAGTTTGCAGTGCAATATTGTCTGAAGATGAACATTATCTATATTACAGCAATGTACCCTTAACCCTCGGAGAACACATCTCTTTTTTAGACTATTTTTCAAAGCTTAACCAATTTTAAACTGCTCATCTTATCAAACTAAATAATTTTTTTAAATACAGTGGAACCTCGATAACTCGAATTCCAAGGGGAATGCCAAAAACTTCGAGTTATTGAGTTTTCAACTTAACGAGGATTTCGAGTTACAAAGAATTTATTGACAGAAATTCGACTTACAAAGGCATAATTTTAATTTCAGTTAAATTTATTAAAGTTAATTGTACAATTAGAAAAAAATCTGTTATTTTTTTATGTCAGGGAATCAGAAAATTGTTTGTCAATAATTTTTTCAAAATCAAACTACGTTCGAAAGTCTAATCGAGACTAATTTTGCTTTCAGTTTGAAAAATTCAAAGTGTGACGTCATTATATTACAAAACTTCGACTTACTGAGTCTGCTTATTGAACTTCGAGTTATAGAGTACAAATAGCACTATAAGTACTTCCTAGGGGAATGATATTTTGTTCGAGTTATAAATTTAAAATAATTCGAGATAATGAGTTTTTAGGGGTTCACCGGGAGGGGAATGGTTTTTTTTCGACTAATTGAGGATTTCGACTTTTAACGAGTTTCGAGTTATCGAGGTTCCACTGTATAGTTTTTGGTATCAATCAACTCGGAAAGAAGAACTGCAGTTAACTGTGTTAACCCATTAAGGACGGGATGTACAAAATTTGTACAGAATGTTTAAGGATGACATATTTCAAAATTAAAATGCTACAAAAAAATTTTTAAATACACATTTCGCATGTATCAAGAGTCCCTCTTTCGAATGACATGCTCAAAAAAAATTAAATAAACAATTTATAGGGTCAGTTGGCGTAAATCCGGTTAGGGGGTAAATGTGGACAAGAGATGTTGGAACTTAATTTACAAAGTAAAAATTAAGTTCGACGGCAATATTTCAAGCTCAGATCCTCTACAAAATATTCTAAGTATTTCCAAGTTTTTATCTTGACAATTGGCAACAGAATAATTAAAGGTGTCGCTTAACGCAAAAAAAGTTGACATCAATTTTCTGACTGATTCAGTGTTTCATCTCGCATTTGAAAAGTATAAAAACTTAAAAATCATACAAAACATTTTTATTGTTCTTTATGACTCCAAAAAGAGAAATTGACTTGGATTTTTTATTTTTGCCAATTCAGTTAATAATGACAAGCTGTCCGAATTTACCCCAAGAATTCGAAAACTTGGGGTAAATCAGGACAGAACTTCTATTACAATTTAAAAAGTAGAGAGTGTAAGAGAAAGTGAAAGGCCCAAAAAAAACCCTGTGAGTAACAAGTTTCAAGTAAATCGGATCAATTTTTAAACATTCTGTACAAATTTTGTACATCCCGTCCTTAATGGGTTAAAGTGGCCAAAATGACATATTTTTCACGTGGATAGGACAAAAAATTTATTTTGAAATAACTTAAATAGTATATTAAGCAACAAGGAGATGAAGGCAGCCATTTGTTCAAGGTGATTTTTGTGACACGAGTGGAGATTGAGGGCGTTGTAGACGCCTTGAAACCTTGACGAATGTCACAAAAGTAATGGTAAATAAATTGGCTGCCTTTGTTTCTGTGTTACTTAAGATACTTTTTTTCCAAATTCATAAAAGTGTCGATTTCAGATAGCAAACGACAAGGAGTATAAGTCATTCAATTGTTCGACTTGTATGAAAATGGAGTTCATTTTCATAAGGTTGAACAAATTAATGACTTTACGCCCTATTTAAAAGCACTTTTGCGCATGTGAGATTTTAACATTTTTATAATTTTATAGGCGGACAGTAATATATATTCAATTGAGATGGAAATGGTTGCAAATGAAAATGTTTTTAATCAAAACATTTTCGACACTTTTGATTCCGCAGAAAAAATGCAACTTTAATCGATTTTTTCAAAATTACATGGATTCTTACAAGATGAAGAATTAAGTGATGTCGTAAAAGAACCTTTAAATAAAAGTAAAGGGGAAATTCTTATGATGCTTCTGCAATACGCAATAAAACATGCACTTTCTCAAACCGCAGTAACTCAATTATTTAAACTTATAAATTGTATGTTTGTAGCGCCAATTTTGCCAGACACATCATATTTAATTGATCAATTATTCAATCCTTCAAAAATTGCAAAATTTCATAGCATGTGTCCAGACTGCGGCATATATGTAGGCACTTTTGAACGTTCACCTAAAACTGTTTTGAAATGTCATATATGTAACACTGACGTAGAAGTAAATAGCTTGTCGTACAATGATTTTTTCGTTAATTTTGATGTTTCTTATCAATTGTCTGAACTAATTGCGTCAAATAGTGAGTATTTTAAATTTGTTATGTCGGAAAGAATTTATGAAAAAGATGTTTTCAAGGATATTTACGATGGAAAAAAGTATCGACAGTTTCTTGAAAATTTAAATTCGCCTGATAGAGAACAATATATTACTGTTAATTTCAATACTGATGGTGCGCCATTATTTGAAAGTTCTTCATATTCTATTTGGCCAATTTTCTTACAAGTAAATGAATTACCATTTCACGTAAGAAGTTCAGAATTAATTGTAGCAGGATTATGGTTCGGTAAGAGTAAACCAGATATGAGTATTTTCTTAAAGCCCTTTGTTGAAAGCATTAATAAACTCTTCACTGATGGTTTCAAATGTAATATAGATAATGAAGAAGTAACCCTTAAAGTCTATCCTATAGTATGTTGTGTTGATTTGGTGGCTCGTGCGTCGCTGCATTGCTGTATGCTATTTAATGGTAAGTATGGATGCCCTTGGTGTCTTCATCCGGGTGAATGGGTTCCTAATCCTGTAAAGCCTAATTCTGGAAGTCATAAGTACCCATTAATAGTTGAAGAAGTAAATCTTCGAAATGTAGAAAATACTATAGAGCACATGTTTGAAGGAACTGCTTTAAAACCATGTTTCGGTTTCAAAGGTCCATCTCCGCTAATCAATCTTAAAGATTTTGACATCATTGAAGGTTTTGTACCCGATCCATTACATGTATTTGCTGGAATTGGAAAACAGTTTGCAAATGTTTGGTTCGGCTCGAAAAATAAGAGTTCCGGTTTAGTTTCAAAACATGATGTTGAAAAAATTAACGAAGTCATGAAAAATTTAAAAGCACCTTCTCAAATAGGTCGTCTCTGCCGTACACTTGATGATAAAGCATTTTGGAAAGGTAAAGAATGGGAAAACTGGATCCTATATTATAGCACTCCCATAATTCAATTGTTTTTAAAAAAAGACTTGGTAAAACATTGGCTTCTCCTTGTTGAAGCAATTTACATTCTTTCACAAGAAAAAATTACTTTATTGCAAATTGAACACGCTGATGTCTTATTGCACCAATTCGTTTGCGACATAGAATTATTATATTCAAGTATGCAAATGACATTTAATGTTCATCAGCTGTTGCATCTCGCTACAAGTGTCCTAAATTGGGGTCCTTTATGGGCGCATAGTGCTTACGGATTTGAAAGTGGTAATGGCGATTTGCTAGAAATCATCCATGCAGCCAAAGGTGTACATCATCAAGTTTGCCGACACATTGGTTTAAAATGTAGTTTAATAACAATAAAGAGAGAAGTTTATCAGAATTCTTCTGCTAGCACGAGAAAATACATCGACGAGTTATGTCAAAATAAAGTGCAAAAGTCTTTTAAAATGTCGGACGCTAGATATTATGGTGAAATGTCTAAAGTAAATGACAAATGGAGCAGGATATTAGGTCTCTCTGATAACGCTGTAGCATTTAAAAAAATGGTCAGAAATGGTTGTCTTTATTTATCGAATATTAAAATTAATAAAAGATCTGACAATACGTTCGTTCGTCTAAGAAATGGATCCCATGGAAACATCGTAAGCTTTGTTATAGATAAGGAAACTAAAAGAGAATTAGTAATGTTGCAAATGTTGAAAACAAAACCTGCATTTCCAGATAATCACCTGGCTTATCAGAAAGTTATTAAAATTGATGAAGATGTTGAAGCAAAAAATATTAAAGAAATTGACACTATTTGTGTTTATATTACAATTAATAATCAGCGATTCATCTGTCCTGTTGCTAATACTCTTTTGTATTAAATGTTTGATGAGCTTGCTACAAAAATATTGCAAGATTGGAAAATAGTTTTTTTTAGTTTTCAAAAAAAAATGTTTTAATGTTTTCTATATTCTTTTTTTATATTTTATTGACTAAATCATTCAGTACTATGAAAAACACAATTTTGAAATCTTGCAACAAAATTCTTTTGCGATCTTGATTGAAAAGATTTAATCCTAAGATTGCTATCTTGTCATGCAACCTCAACATAGGTAGAAATTTTATCTGACAATATGCTTACACAGCAAAGTTGCTAAACTCACATTTCTCACAAGCAATTTAAATTTCCTTCAATTTTTTACTGGTATGGAAAAATGCCCCTCAAGTATTTTTTTCATATTTTTTCATACATTCTACCCACTTAAAAGTAACTTTCTGAAATTTTCAAGTAAAAATGTTGAGTTTTGTAAGAATTATGGAGAGGAAAAAGAATATAAATACACAAATTATTGTCAAAAACTACAAAATTAATTTTGATAATCTTTAAATATATTAAAAAGACAATTAAAAAAATTCTTTTTTCGAATTTCCTATTCAAAAGATTGCAATAAATTTGTTTTGATTGAAGGGGGACACTTTTATTTATTTTCTTATTTCACTCTCTTAACTATCCTACTTTATAAAAAAATTATGCCCAACATGATTTCAGTGTGTCACAGTAAAAAACTAAAAAAATCTATCCAGTTCTTTTACAAATTATTACTTAGGATTTTCTGAATACATATTTGAAGCTGATTTTCAAAAATATTTTTTTAGAATGCACTGATATTTTTTCATTTATTATCTAAAGTGGACCACTGTACATAAAAATTATGTATAGGATATTAGGTTACATCACTTTGAAAAACTCAAATAAAACAGTCAAAATAGTCAATTTGATTTATATTTAGCAACCTCAAAATCTCCCTAGTGACAAGTTGCTAAAGAATTTGTACCACTTTAAAAAACCAAAAGATAAAATTTTGAAAATTTTAAAATAAAAAATTTCTGGAATTTTTAAAAACAAAGTTCAAGAATTTTTTTTGTAATCTCTTTATAATTATTAAAAGCCATTTAGTAGTTTTTTTAAGAAAAATTAGTATTTTTTTCCATACTTGAACTAATGCATATCTCTAGTTTAAACAATAATATTTGATTATATCGCATAGAAAAATTTGATTCCGTAAATTACGTATCGTAAACTACATCGAGTACCACTTAAATTGATAAAAATTTGATGTATTCCTCTAGCTGTGACTTTAATTTCTTTTCAATTATAGTTTCCTGAATCAAAATAATAAGCTTTAAATGGACGTTACTAATAAAAATTCTTTGATAAGTGGAAGAGCAACGTAACATTAGATCTCATTACTACTTTTGAATAAAATTAAACTTTGTTTCGCAAATTGGTGTAAAAATTTGTTAGATAAATCAATGCTTGAAATCTCAATCTCTGATTTTAATAAATAAATTGAATCGTAAATCGTTTTAATAGAGCTACATGTATTAAACGAAAAAGTTATCTAGGTCAGGTAGACCATTCATAACCTTTCCAAAATTATTTTTCTCATGCTTTATTTGATGTAACTTGGTAAAAAACACTGTTTATTAAATAATGTTATCAATTGAAAGCATAACAGATATCGGCTACAACGAAGCTTTCTTCATCTCAAACTAAATAGTCGAAAATTGTTTTCCAATTCCGCTAATCACAAGCGTGTAAAAAAATTCATCAGCAAATATTTGAATTTTGGTTTCTCAGGAACTTTATAAACCCATAAACTAAGATAAAGAAATTAGTCGCAACCATACGAGCTATTATATTGCATGAATGTTTGAAATTGTTGTCGTGTTACTGAGTATACGTAGCAGATTAAAAGTATAATAATAATATAATATATTAAATTGGTTAAATAATCGAATGATTCTTGAATAATAAATGGCTCATGAATGACATTTATGTTTGACTTGTCTTTTCTTAACAAAGGATCTGCAAGGATTGAATATTTAACTCTCATTTAAAGTGGTATCTTATTCATTACTTTATAAAATTGACCAAATAAAATAAAAGGAAACTTTTAAACAAAGGTGCTCCATATAATAGTATCATATAAAAACACATCTTCCTCATTTACATATATAAGACAATTTGTTGATATTTCTTGCCATCATGAATACCTCATGCAAATTCAAAGTTTAGAATTATTGTAAAGAGGATTATTCTTCAAATGTACTTTAATAATTTATATTTATATAAGAGTATTTTACTACGTACATTAATTATTTTTATAATAATTTTTAAAATGTTTTTCCGTACACCAGCGTATACCAAATGTAAATTAATAAATGAAAAATTATTTCTTTATTTCAGTTTTATATTTAATTAATTCATCTAAAAATAAAATAAAATATTACCTTACAAATTTTAAATCAAAAATATCAAATTGATAAATAGAACATAGAATTATGTAAAACAATATTTTTCAGGATGTTTGTAACAAACTTTACATGTGTATAAAACAATCCCCACATTTCAAAAAAAATATGCAATTTCACATTAATTTAACTTAACTCCATATTTAATGAACATGTGACCTTAAATATGATATCAGAAAAATTATTTATAATTTTCTTTAATAAAATAAAAAAACTGTATGTATAATACACATAGTACTCACCAATGTCAAGGTAAGTATGAACTTGTGCAGGAACTTTCGTAGGTCACCAAGCAGGAACACATACTACTCACCAGTAAAAAGTCATATATGAACTTGTGAAGGAAGGTACGAAGGATACCACGTAGGAACGCATACTACTTATCATTGTAAAGGTATATATGACCTTGTCAAGGAACGTTCGAAGGTTACCATGTAGGAACACACACTACTTGCCATCGTAAAAGTATATATGAACTTGTCAAGGAACGTTCGAAGGTTACCACGTAGGAACACACACTACTTACCAGCGTGAAGGTATATATGAACTTGTCAAGGAACGTTCGAAGGTTACCACGTAGGAATTTATAAGGTCAAGGTATATTTAAAACAAAAGTTCCCATGCAGGAACATTTTGAGTTTCCTACAAAAACAACTCTGTACATTGTAGAATCCCTCTAAGGAACACACACAGGATCATGGTCATGATCATGTAAAGGATTTTTGCCAGGGTTGTTTATGTAAGAACCTGTACAAGTTCTGACATAGGAAACGTCATAAGATCTTATGTTGTTATCATTTTCATTACATAGGAAACTATGATAGATCATATACAAGTTCTTTACAGGATCTCAAGTGACAAGGATCCCACATGGGAAACTATTCAGGAACACACGAGAGATCTTGCGAAGGAACTTGATATAGGAACCTGTGTGTGTTCCTTCGTAGGAATTTTCTATAGGGTTGACAAATTTTGACGTCTATGTCAAAGCTGGCCTCCAACTTGAGCTAAATTTTGAGGGTAGCGAAAATTCTTTGTCAAATTTTGATGTTTAGGTCAAAACTGCCCTCAAAATTGACCTACATTTTGAGGGTAGCAAAAATTGTTTGTCAAATTGTGACGTCTAGGTCCAAACTGCCCTTAAAATTGACTTAAATTTTGAGAGAATTTTTAACGCCTATATCAAAACTGCCCTCAAAATTGACCTTTTTTTAGGGTAGCATGGAAATCATTGTCAAATTTTGATGCGTAGGTCAAAACTGCCCTCAAAATTGACCCACATTTTGAAGGTAGCAGAAATTGTTTGTCAAATTTTGACGTCTAGTTCAAAACTGCCCTCAAAATTGACCTAAATTTTTAGGGTAGCGGGAATTCTTTGTCAATTTTTGATGCGTAGGTCAAAACTGTCCTCAAAATTGACCTAAATTTTGAAGGGAAGCGGGAGTTCTCTGTCAAATTTTGATGTGTAGGTCATAACAGCCCTTAAAATTGACCTAAATTTTAAGAGAAATTTTGACGTCTATGTCAAAACTGCCCTCAAAATTGACCTAAGTTTTGAGGGTAGCGTTAATTCTTTGTCAAATTTTGACGTCTAGGTCAAAACTGCCCTCAAAATTGACCTACATTTTGAGGGTAGCAGAAATTGTTTGTCGAATTTTGACGTCTAGTTCAAAACTGCCCTCAAAATTAACCTAAATTTTGAGGGTAGCGGGAATTCTTTGTCAATTTTTGATGCGTAGGTCAAAACTGCCCTCAAAGTTGACCTAAATTTTAAGGGGAGAAACTACAGGTCAACTCTTGACGTGTAGGTCAAAAAATCTTGAAACAGCGGCGGCGGCGTCGGCGGCGATATCTTTTTGTAATAATTCATTACGATTAACTATAAAAAATTTGCAAGTAAATCTTTAATACATTTTTAGAAAAGTTTCGATGCTTTGTGAGTTTAAAACTAATTTTGGTTGTCTATTACTGATAAACATTTATTGGTTAAATATATTTACAATAAACTATAAAAATATGGAAGTTATAAACTCAAACAAAAACGTACAATCGCACAGTGCATAACACACGCTTTCTGATCTACGGATCTACTGACCCGACGCCATGACACATAACAGCTGGGAAGATCGACGCATGCGCGTATAAGTTTATGAGTATGTATATAGAAAGGGATATACTATAGTAGATTAGAAGAAATAATCTTATTATATCTCCTCAAATCTTCATATTCTTACCCTGTTTAAAAAAATTATTAAAATGGATAGGATTTGATAGAATTTTCTTCCTTCACTCCTTGAAATTCGAATCCAATTTAATCAAATATTGAAAATCCAATCCACTTCTATCCAAAGTAGAAAATTAAATCCATTCCTATCATAAGTTTTGATGTATGATCTATCAAAGTTAATAATATACTAAAATTCAATATTTTACTATCAAATGTTTGGACACGAATTCTATCAAATTCTATGAGTCGAAAAATCTTATAATTTTCTATCCATGAGTTTTGATTGAATACCTATCAAATTCTTTCCAAATGAAAATCTAATATTTCTCTATCCAAGATTTGGATACAAATTCTATCAAATTCTATGAGTCGAAAATCCTTATAGTTTTCTATCCATGAGTTTTGATTGAATATCTATCAAATTCTTTCCAAATGAAAATCTAATATTTCTCTATCAAAGATTTGGATACAAATTCTATCAAATTCTATGAGTCGCAAATTCTTATAGTTTGCTATCCATGAGTTTTGATTGAATATCTATCAAATTCTTTCCAAATGAAAATCTAATATTTCTCTATCCAAGATTTGGATACAAATTCTATCAAATTCTATGAGTCGAAAATTCTTATAGTTTTCTATCCATGAGTTTTGATTGAATATCTATCAAATTCTTTCCACATGAAAATCCATTATTTCTCTATCAAAAGGTTTAAATACAAATTCTATCAAATTTTATGATTATTCCCCAAATGTCATTTTACCGAACTGCACTTTTGCGAATAGTCATTTTTGCAAAAATTCATTTTTACGAATTGCCATTTTTGCGAATTGTCATTTTTGAGAAATGTCATTTTTGCGAATTGTCAGTTTTGCAAATTGCCATTTTTACGAATGGCCAATATTACGAATTGTCATTTTTGCGAATAGTCATTTTTGCGAAAAGTCATTTTTACGAATTGTCATTTTTGCAAATTGTCATTTTTGCGAAAAGCTATTTTTGCGAATTGGCATTTTTGCGAATCGCCATTTTTACGAATTGTCAATTTTTCGAAAAGTCATTTTTGCGAATTGTCATTTTTGCGAAAATTCCTATAGTAAACTTGTATGCATATATAGATTCACTATAGGAATTTTCGCAAAAATGACTTTTCGGAAATTTGACAATTCGTAAAAATGGCGATTCGCAAAAATGACAATTCGCAAAAATGTCTTTTCGAAAAAATGACAATTCGCAAAAGTGACATTTCGCAAAATTGGCTTTTCGCAAAAATAAGTATTCGCAAAAGTGCAGTTCGATAAAATGACATTTCGGAAAAATGACATTTGGGGAATAATCATGCGCCCCTTTATTGTTTTGTTGTGAACTACAGATTTTCATAAAAGTTTTAACATTTTAGAAAATCAACGAAATTTTTTTAACACAGTTGAGCTGTGTTTTTTATTTTTTTATTTCGTTTAATGTTATTTTTTGCAAATATTTGCAAAAAATTACAAAGCGGTCAAATGACATTTGAGCAAAAATTAATTAAATATTTAATTAATATTTTTAACATAATAGCATATATTGCAAATCTCTATAAATATTTTTATTTCTGCTTGTATTTTTATAGGTACTTACAAAAATGATAATATTTTACATAAACTTACGTTTTTCAAAGTTGTAGTTTATATAGACAGGTCGAAAAATATTTCTCACGTCGATTCGATAGCCGCGGTCGTTAAGCGTTTAGATAGATAGGTCATAGGTGCGGGGTTCGATTCCCATAGGGTACAAGTTTTAATTTAATTCTTCCAGTTTAATTAAAATGTTTGTATGTTTGGAGTGTGCTAAGAATATAATGTTATTAATGGTCATAAGAATCTTTTATTATTTTTGCCACAAATATTTTTTTTCAAAGCGTATGTTTTCAATTGTAACCACCTTGGATACAATAGGATATAGAATTTAAATCAAAAAATCTTATTGGATTGGAAACAATTTTTAATAATCAATTTTGATAGAATTTGATAGGACTTTCTTTGAAATCAGTGGGACAACATGGGACAATTTTCGGATAAACAAAGTATTGATTTGGATAGACTTTCTATTAAAAGTATGTGATAGAAACTGATTGTAATTGTTGAAAATTTTGGATTCAGAAACAGGATTCAAATGGAAAGAAATTTTTTTCTTTCCATTTCTATCAAATTTTTTAAACAGGGTAACTATCCCTATCTCTTCTAAATAAAGTAATAGGAGATAGAATATGGGATTGAAAGAAGATTAAAAGAATAACATTCGGAAAAGAAGAATGATAAAAAGGAATAAAAAAGGTTTATAGTTTTGCAGTCTCGCATTTCTATCTTTTTCTATCTCAATAATGGGAATAATGGTAATAAATAAGTGTTAATAACCCAGATAACAATCATGCGTCGCACTTTGTCGCACTTCGGGCGCAGGACATGCGGGTCACGCGGTGCGTGCATAATGAGACGCATTTAGCAGTCACTCGTTCTGATTTTGTTACACTTTAGTCACATGACGTGCGAGTCACACCGTGCTTGCTTAATGAGATACATTTTGCTGTCGCTCGTGCTAATTTTGTAGCATGCGTGAGGGCATAAACGTAATACTTTGAAATGAGGGGTTGATAGTAAAAGTGGTAATTAGGAGCAAAAGTGGGATAAGTGACTTGGGCGCAAATACGGGCTAAAATGATTTTGTTATTTATGGATAAATTAATTATAATTAATGATAAAAAAATATTTAAAATAGTAAAGAAAAACTTTAATATTTTGCAAATCATTCGTGTAATAAACTTATTGATAAATATTTTAATTGTTTTAAACCATTTTTGCTACCAAGTCACTTATCTCCCAATGTTTTTTTTAAACCACTTTATATCAGCCCCTCAAATAATTTTATATTACATTAAAGTTAATAAAATTTATGAATTTATGAAAATTACTTTAATGATAACTTATAGAAATTTTTAAAATTGAATTATTTAATAATTTACAATTTATATTTTATTAATTTATATAAAATGCATATGAACCATTCCATTATATTTCGACTAAAGTCGTTGCCGACTAATTGTAAAAAATTATAATATTTTGCAGGAATAATTTTAAAGATATTAGGATCATCGAAAAAAAAAGAATTTTTTAAATATTTTTTATATTTATTGTAAAATAATCATTTTATTATTATTGCCCAATTTTCGTAATTTTTCTTTTTTTTGGGCAGAAGTTATTTACATTTTAAAACAGGCCTGTTTTAAAATCGTGAAAATAAGCAAAGTGCCAGTTTTAATTGCTTATTTTTTAACATTTGTGAAGAAAAAAGGAAGAAAGTGATAAGAAAAACTAAAAGTTATTAAAAGTTTCTTTATATTTCATAAGGTTTTATTCAATTTAATGATTTCTCTTTCTCACATTTAGCGAATGAAATTTGCAAAAATAGGTTATTTGCCAGGTGAACTTTAAAATAATTGTTTATTTAATATTTCCTAATAATAATTGTTTGTATCAATTTATAATAATAAAATAATTCATTCATAATAAATTCTAATAATTTTTTTACGTTTTCATAGTAAATTATGTGTTTTCTTTAATATTTTCTAATAGACAGTTTTTACGACTTTATATAGTTTAGATGCTTATTTTACAATAAATATAAAAAATATTTTAAAAATTCTTTTTGTTCGATGATCCTAATATATCTTTAAAATCATTCCTGCAAAATATTATAATTTTTTAAAATTAGTCGGCAAAGACTTTAGTCACAATATAATGGAATGACTCATATACATATATAATATTTATTATAGATTGTAATTTATAATTTAATTTAAATAATAATAAATTACTAAATGTTTTGAAATTACTACAAAAAATTTTTACTTAAAAAAATAAAACTTTACTGTAGAACGTTATTTTCATTTATTTATCTAAAGTTGATAATAAAGGCAGAAAAATATTTGACTTTATAATTTTTTAATATTCGCGGTCTCACCGATTCGCATGTGCGCAGGGTGCGCAGCCAATTTTCCCAATATGGCCGAAAATGTACTTGTTGATGTCCGTCTCGAGTCACATGACGTCCAGTTTCGCTCTGAGCATGTGTTTTTATCGTTGGGTGAATGTCGTGATTGTTTGTTATTTATAAAAAGTGCGTGTGCGAATCACAGTTTTGTTTCTTTTATGTTTTATAAATATTTGTTTTTGTTTAAACTCGTTTTTAAATTGAAAAATTAAAAATTATAACGGTCATATCGAACAAGAGCATTTAAAGTTATTTTGCTTCGAATAGAAAGGCTCTTAGACGCAGTCCAAATTGTTTAATTTATTATGTTATACAGTTGACTTTTGTTGAACTTGTGTTGAAAAGTTTATATTTATTACGAATTATGATCTCAGCTGTTTATTATAGGTTATTTAAGAGGTTATGTATGTTCAAGACTAAAGAGAAAAATGTTCAATATTAATGCCATGTTTATATTATTGAAATAAAAAATTTTAATGAAATATTTTTAAATTTAACCTTAGTTTTTTGTATTTAATTTTTTACAATATATTTATCATAAATAATCCTTAAAAAACGCACGAGACTCGCATTTCACTCTCATGCATCATGTACCTTTATGACATGCGAGCGTAATGCGTCTCATATGAGGACGCATCTGTCTGCATCAGTGAAGGCACGAGTGCGAAAAGAAACCTCATACATGCGAGAGATATGAGACGCATATCAATCTCAAATTGTTATCTGGGAAGATCCTACATAAAAAGCGATGGAAGGGTATAAATAGGATATCAATAGTTATTAAGAAAAGGTTATAAATGTGGATAAAGAAGAGTATCGAGAACTTCTGTCATAAAAAGAGATAGAAGTTTATAGACAGGTTATTAAAAGGTATTGAGAATAGGTTATTAATAGGTATAAAGAATAGTGTCTATAAGGTCTAAAATTGAAAGAGATACAAGGAAATAGACAGGATTTTAAAAGTAATAGAGAAAAGGTGATTGAAAGGGATAACAAAAAGTTGTAATAAGATTGTATATAAAAAGAGATAGAAGGGTTTAAAATGGCTATTAAAAGTTATTCAAAAAAGGTGATTAAAAGAAATAGCGAACAAGTTGATAAAGGTAGGAATAGAAAGGCATAAAGAAGTATAGGTAAGAGATTAAAAGTTATGCATTATTCATATCTCTTTCTATATTAGCAATAAAAAGGGATTAAAAGAGAAAAGGTTTCTATCTATTTACTTCCAGCAGGGATATATATACTAGGGGGGCTCCGCCCCCCTGCGCGCTTCGCGCGCCAACCCCCTATTCTTTTTATAATTTAAGATTAAATTCTAAGGACTATTATTCTATTGGTTTTTAGCCAATTTCATTGAAATTAAATTATAAATCAAATATTTTTTTGTTTATGAATTATTTTTAAATTAAATTAATTAATTAAATATCTTATTTTTCAATGAATTTGTTTCCAAGATACACTACGGGGAAGTAACCAATTTCGTATCTCAAAACCTAAATAAAAATGAATTAGTATAACATTTTATAAAGATTATGTAAAAAGGTGGTAAAAAATTTTATACATATATTTTATAAATATAATAAGAAAATAATAAACATCATTTATTTTATGAAAAAACATTTTTATTTATTAATTTTATCAAAAGAAAATTATTTATTCTATTTTATTAGAAAACTATAAATTTTGAATTAAAGTATTTAATGTTGATTTAAATAATAATAAAATATAAAAATAATTTGTTTAAATATGAACCTATGATGAAAACTCATTGAGTGACAATATCACCAACTATCCCACTACTGGCACAGTGTGCCCTCTAATCCGTCCCTTCGTGTTCCCGATTTCCTCCTTCAACGAAGGGACGTACCAGAGGGCTTGGCTGTTCCAGCAACGATAGTTATTAGACAGGAAAACTGTTCGAGCACTCAATGAGCTTTTATCGTAAATTCATATTTTCAAATATAATATTTGAAATGTTTCAAATGTTTTATTCAAAAACTTCTTTCCATACAATATTTTTTATTTCTTTAAGATCTTCAGAATCAATTTCAATAAACAATTTGTTTTCATCTTTACATCTTGACAGTGCTACGTACAATTGACCATGTGAAAATAAAGGTTTCCGAAAATAAATTCCTACCTCTTCAAAACTTTGTCCTTGCGATTTATTTATAGTTATAGCAAAAGCTAGAACTATAGGAAATTGTCTTTGATATAAAATAAAAGGTAAAGAAGAAAATTCACCGGAGTCTAAAGTAATTCTAGGAATAAAAGCAGTACATCCTGCTTTTATTCCTGCAATTATCATAACTTTGATATTGAATTTAAACAACTCGAGAATTTTTAGTCTGGTCCCATTACAAAGACCATCGTTAATACTTAAATTTCTTATGAGCATTACTATTGCCCCAACTTTTAATTTTAATTTATGAACTGGTAATCCTGGAAATTTTAAAGAATTTAAATATTCTATTGGAAAGTTTAATTGTACATCATCGTCCGTCAGGTCCATTCCTTTATTTTTCGCATAATCTATACTGCAATATGTTTTTTCTTTACTTTTAATTTTTTTTAATATTTTATTATTTAAATTATAAATATCTTCATTGTGACTTGAAAGAATTACTTTATTAGAAAGATCAACATCTTCTGAAATCACGGAGCCATATATTTTATTGCAAATGTCTGTCGTTTTCCATTTTTCAGGAATGTGCAATGTATCAATTTCACCTTCACCAATTGTTAACAAAAATTTTGAAAATTCTAAATTACAAGATCTCATATTATTTGTTAATTTCATAATTTTAAATTTACCCCATAAATTTGAATATTTAATACATTCTTGTGTTATATTTATTCTACCACCATATTTTACAACAGGTAAAATTTGTCGAAAGTCACCTCCCCGAGGGGCTGTTCACTCTCGAATCCAAGATTCGTAAGGGAACGATTATTTACGAATACAAAGAAATCCGTGGAGAATCCGCCCGAATTTTAAGAAATCATAAGGATTCGCCTTTTACGAATCCAAGCGATTTCATGTGAATCCAAGATTCAGAGAATTCGTCACCTACGATTCCAGTCGATTCCATATGAATCCATGCAAATAATAATAAATTTTCAACTTATTGTTGAATTGGATTCTGAGTGATCAGCCCCTCGCACCTCCCAAAATAATTAATTTTCCACCGAAAGGCAAATCGTCTACTTTGCAACAATCCCTTAAAGTTCGATCAACAACTTCTAAAGCTTTTTTTGGTATCATTGAAGCTTCATCCCAAATTATAACGTCACATTTTCGTAATTTTTCTTTATCTGACTTTAATTTTAAAAATGTAGTTTCTATATTTGAAAAATCTAATAACAATCTAAATGTTCGGTGACTTGTCATGCCACCAGGAAGCAAAATTGATGCTATTCCTGTCCATGCCATTGATACTACTCTCTTACCTTCTCCCAAATAGTAATGTATTAAGGTTTTATATAAAAATGTTTTACCACTTCCCCCAGGACCATCTATAAAAATCATTGAATTTTTATTTTGAATAATGTTGTTAAAAATATTTTTTTGATCGTTATTTAATTGATTTATTAAATTTATTCCAATTTTTTTATTTTTACTTAACAAAATTTTTTTTTCTTCTATTGTTTGAATCTGTTCAATATATTTAGGATCAGGTAAGCCAAAATCAGAACATGATAGATTTTCCAAATTAAAAACCACATTAATTTCTTGTAAAGAGCAATTCCACGGTAAGTGATCTGAAGAATTTTGGATGATTTTAGCAATATTAATAATACTTTCTGAATTTGTTCCTTTATATGCATAGAATAAAAATGTACAAAAGTTTTTTCAAAATTTTCAAAATTTTTTGAGTTACCTCTTACTCAAAATTTTGGTCGGTTTTTCAAAAAAAGCATATAACTTTTTTGTTTGTTAACCGATTAAGACAATTTTTTTGGAAAATACTCATAATAAGAAGCACTTTAAAGAAAAAAATTATAAAAAAAAAAAAAATTTTTTTGCCCGAAAAAAATTTAAAAAAATTTTTTGAATTCAAATTTTGAAAAAAATACCTCTTCGATTTGCAAAATTTTTTTTTGTAGTTATTGTGTATAAAGTAAAGAATGCTCCCTATAAATTTAATTATGGGACAACAATAACTTTTCGAGAAAAAAAATAAAATGTCCAGCGCGGCGTGTTTGGACTTTTGCAGTTTTCGAGTATGGCGGCGGTCTTGGGATCAGTGACAGGTACAAGTTTCATTTCAAATCACTCTACAGGTCACAATTTTTTACCAAAACGATTTTTCTTTTCCTTTAAATCTTCTTAGTAAAATTCTTTATCGATCTTTCGAGTCCGATTTTTGAATGTTTTCTTTAAACATTTTTTTAATAACAATAAGTATTAAAAAATCATAAAATATATATTTTTTAGTTTCATTGATTAAGAAAATTAATCAATAAATCTATTATAATAATGTTTGAGTAATTCCGAGAGTAATTCTGATGTATGAAAAGAGTACTACAATTTATTAAATTGTTTAAACAATTAATTGTTGTTATTTTTTTCATAAACTGTACTTAAGCTAGAAATTTCTAGTTTTTAGGGTTCCGTACACCATAGGTGTACTGACGGAACCCTTATGAAATCACTCGTGTGTCCGTCCCAGCCACGCAAAATGGGCTGTCCCCCCCCTTAACTTTTACAAATCTTAACCTAATGAGCTGAAATTCGGCAGGGATCTTCAGTTTTAAGTGCAGATTACAGAAAAAATATAGCGAACACAATTGACGGACATATTTGCGAACTAAGAGGAAAAGAAATAGAATTTTTCCGAAAAAATTACAAAAAATGACCCTGTCCCCCCCCTTAACTTTTACAAATCTCAACCTGGTGAGCTGAAATTCGGTAAGGATCTTCAGTTTTAAGTGCAAATTACAGGAAAAATATAGCGAACCCAATTGACGGATATATTTGCAAACTAGGAGGGAAAGAAATTCAATTTTTTCGAAAAAATTGAAAAAATTACCCTGTCCCCCCCCTTTAACTTTTACAAATCTTAACTTGATGAGCTGAAATTCGGTAGGGATCATCAGTTTTAAGTGCAGATTACAGGAAAAATATAGCGAACCTGATTGGTGGAGATATTTGGGAACTAGAAGGGAAAGAAATTGAATTTTTTTTTAAAAATTGCAAAAAATGACCCTTTCCCCCCCCCTTAACTTCTACAAATCTCAACCTGGTGAGTTGAAATTCGGTAGGGATCTTCAGTTTTAAGTGTAGATTACAGGAAAAATATAACGAACCCGATTGACAAACATATTTGCGAACTAGGAGGGAAAGAAATTTAATTTTTTCGAAAAAATTGCAAAAAATGACCCTGTCCCCCCCCCTTAACTTTTATAAATCTCAAAATGGTGAGCTGAAATTCTGTAAGGATCTTCAGTTTTAAGTGCAAATTACAGGAAAAATATAGCGAACCTGATTGGTGGAGATATTTGGGAACTAGAAGGGAAAGAAATGGAATTTTTTTGACAAAATTACAAAAAATAACCCTGTCCCCCCCCTTAACTTTTACAAATCTCAACCTGGTAAGTTAAAATTCGGTAGGGATCTTCAGTTTCAAGTGTAGATTACAGGAAAAATATAGCGAACTCGATTGACGGACATATTTGCGAACTAGGAGGGAAAGAAATTAAATTTTTTCGTAAAAATAGCAAAAAATGACCCTGTCCCCCCCTTTAATTTTATAAATCTCAAAATGGTGAGCTGAAATTCTGTAAGGATGTTCAGTTTTAAGTGCAGATTACAGGAAAAATATAGCGAACTTGATTGGTGGAGATATTTGGGAACTAGAAGGGAAAGAAATTGAATTTTTTTGGAAAAATTGCAAAAAATGACCCTGTCAATATGGATTTTTATAGTTTTTTCTTGTAATTTACATGTAATAAAAATACATATGTATACCGAATTTCAGGTCAATAAGTTTATATAAGTTAATTTTAATCAATTATATTTCTTATATATATATTTTTTTATAAAAAATAAGTTTTATTTTGGTGTACGGAACCCTCGATCTTAATGCGAGTGCAAATCGCACTTGCTTGATTTTTTCTAAATACAATCGATTAAAAAATTAAAAACATAAATTGTTTAAGAATGGTTAAATAATACATTTTTAGTTTTTGTATTATACTTAAGTGTTCAAGTTTTAAAAAATTGCAAAATTGAGAAAAAAACTATGATTTTCTAGTTTTAAGTACTGTAAATTGAAAAATTAACAAAATAATTTGTTTAAACAATGTTTAAATACCTAATTTTTAATTTTCTTTTATACTTAAATGTTTTAGTAACAAAAAAATGCACAATACAGAATAAACTAGAAATTTCTAGCCCTAAGAACAGTCTATGAAAAAAATAACAACAATTATTTGTTTAAACAATTTAATAAATTGTAATACTTTTTTCAAACATCAAAAACACTCAAACATTATTTTAATAGATTTTTTGATTAATTTTCTGAATTAATGTTGCTAAAAAAGATATATTTTACAATTTTTTTAATACTTATTGTTAATAAAAAAATGTTTAAAAACAAAAATTCAAAAATTGGGCTCAAGAGATCGATAGAGAATTTAAGTACGAAGATTTAAAGGAAAAGAAAAATCGTTTTGGTAAAAAATTGTAACCTGTAGAGAGATTTGAAACGAAAAAGTACATTTTTCGCCACTGTGTGGTGTTCAAAAATTCGCGCGATTTACATAATAGTTCCCTTCGGAGTTGTAAGATGTCACTGTCTTAACTGCGGATAATCTTGCTCGCTAATGACTTGCGTTTCGAACTCTATAAATACGTGAGGAAATTACTACAGTCTTTTTACGAATATTTCGTATTCTTTGAAGGTAAGTGGTACTTTTTGAAACTTTCCTTTGTGAATTTGCGTGTCTTATTGTTTTTATTTGATTTGTCAATCGAATTTAAATATTTAATTCGAAAGTTTTAAATAATTTACTTATAATTTTGTCTATTATTTTATTATTTTTTGGTTTATTAATATTACTTTTGACCTTTTTTCCGAATATTTTGTAAGATTCTTAAATTCTTTCTCTTCATCTTTAAAAAAATATTCTAAAATGCCGTTTTTTTCAACGGCTGTAACCCGTTGAATAAGCCTAAGCATGAGAGATATAAAAAAAATCTTCGACAAGTTTCAAAAATCTTGCAAAAAAATTTGGAAGTCTTTCACGTGAGCAATATCTTTGTGAAAATTGCAGAAAATCTTTATCTCGAAAATCTCCCTCTTTATTAACAGCAAAAAATGTTAATAATCAAATGCAAAAAATAGATGCTAAAAATTATGATAATAATGATGATCATAGCGATGCTGAAATGGATGATATTCAAAATGTTTTAATCCCAGAAAATCTGGATGTCGAAATGGTACAGTTTCCTGCAGTGGATAAAGAGGCAGCATTTTCCTATTTAAATCAATTTTTAATGATTTTAAATGAACCTCAAATCGAATCTAAAAATACCTACACGGTATCTGAAAAAAAGAGTTAATAAAAAAGATTACTTATGTTTTAGAAAAAAAATTTTTTGATCTTGATGAATCCATTAATAAGGAAAATGACGACATTGTAAAACATCTAAAAGAAAAATTTAAAGAATCTGAAGCAGATAAATGTCTTCAATTAAAAATTTTAACAATTTTACCAAAAACTTGGACAATTCAAAGAATTGAAGAAACATTTGAGTGTTCAAATCGGATGTCAAGAAATGCCAAAAATTTAATCTCTGCAAATGATTTTTTAGCTACTCAAAAACCTGTATCAAGAAAACAGCTTCCTGTAGAAACAAAAACTTTAGTCCAAAAGTTTTATAAAAAAGATGACAACAGTCGTATTATGCCAGGTAAGAGAGATTATGTTACAGTTAAGGATCATAATGGAAAAAAAATTAAGGAACAAAAGCGATTAATGATGTGTAATCTTAAGGAATTACATAAATTGTTTAAAGCATCTCATCCTGAACAACCAATAGGATTTTCAAAATTCGCTGAATTAAGACCGAAGGAGTGCATATTAACAGGAGGGAGTGGAACGCATACTGTTTGCGTCTGCACTCTTCATCAAAATGTAAAATTAATGTTTATGGGTGGGAAAATTAATGAATTAGCCCTTAGCGGTGATCTTGAATTTCCCACGTACCAACACTGGATAGCACAATCAATTTGCAACCCAGCACAAGTAGAATGCTACCTTTAAACTTGTTCTTCATGTCCAGGAGATGAAAAATTAAAAGCCGATTTATTGTCAGCTTATTCGAAAAATAATATTGAAAATGTCACCTTTAAACAATGGATTCAAGTAGATCGCTCTAATCTCGAAACCATTATAAAATCCACTGAAGAGTTTGTTGACTATTTAGCCCAAGAACAAAAAAAACTGATTTTGCACAGTTTCATTGCGAAAGAGTAGAATAAATTTCTTGATGACGCCAAATCTAATTTAAGTGATGGCGAATTATTAGTAATTTGCGACTTTGCTGAAAATTATTCTTTCGTAGTCCAAGATTCTACTCAGAGTTATCATTGGACGAACAATCAAGCTACTGTTTATCCATTTGTAGCATATTACATGAATAATGAAAAAGAATTGCAGCACATTAGTTTTGTCGTAATTTCTGGAATTTTAGAACACAATACTATTACTGTCCATTTATTTCAGAGAAAATTAATTAATTTTTTAAGAGTAAATATCAATACGCAATTAAAAAAGATTGTCTATTTCTCCGATGGATCAGCAGCTCAATACAAAAACCGAAAAAATTTTGTAAACTTAACACATCACAACACAGATTTTGGATGTGACGCTGAGTGGCATTTCTTTGCAACATCGCATGGAAAAGGTCCTTGCGATGGAGTCGGAGGTACACTCAAGAGAGCTGCTGCCCATGCTAGTTTGCAAAGACCATTTGAAAATCAAATTATAAATGCGAGAGACTTATTTACGTTCGCTCAGAGCTTGGAAAAAATTAATATTGCATTTTGTACACATATTTAGAAGAAGAACGTATTCTAAAAGCAAGATTTGAAAAATCGGTTACTATTCCCGGTACACAAAAACTGCATGCTTTTATTCCAATTTCTACAACTGAGATTTCAGTAAAACAATTTTCCAACTCAACTACAGAATCACGACGGTTAAAAATCATAAAATCATAATTTCTTTAATAGACACTGATCACAAAACCTCCGCCATACTCGAAAACTGCAAAAGTCCAAACACGCCGCGCTGGACATTTTATTTTTTTTTTCGAAAAGTTATTGTTGTCCCATAATTAAATTTATAGGGAGCATTCTTTACTTTATACACAATAACTACAAAAAAAAATTTTGCAAATCGAAGAGGTATTTTTTTCAAAATTTGAATTCAAAAAATTTTTTTAAATTTTTTTCGGGCAAAAAAAATTTTTTTTTTTTTATTATTTTTTTCTTTAAAGTGCTTCTTATTATGAGTATTTTCCAAAAAAAAATTGTCTTAATCGGTTAACAAACAAAAAAGTTATATGCCTTTTTTGAAAAACCGACCAAAATTTTGAGTAAGAGGTAACTCAAAAAATTTTGAAAATTTTAAAAAAACTTTTGTACATTTTTATTCTATGCATATAAAGGAACAAATTCAAAAAGTATTATTAATATTGCTAAAATCATCCAAAATTCTTCAGATCACTTACCGTGGAATTGCTCTAAAGCTCTTTGCTTATGATTATCATTAAACCCTTCACAAAAATATTTTTTAAATTTATCCCAAATTGTACTTGATAAAATCGAGGAAGTATCTGAAATAATATACCATGCAAAAAATTTTCTTAATTCAGAAGGCATCATAATATTGCAAGCTTCTTCAAAAATTTTGAATACTTGAACATCTGATTCAACTAAACCCATAGCTATTGCCGCACTTTTAAATGAATCATGAACATTGCCTTCAAAATTTTTTAAATCATTAAATGATTTTGCTCCAACAAATTTGTTTAAAATTAATTTTAAATGAAATCTTTCACTGTCCTTTGGGCTGACGCTATTCATTCTACCCAAAGCTTTAGTAAATTGTTGTCGTTTTTTCCAAATTTTGTTCAGTGAGTCAAAAAAGTAAAATTTTGGAATATTAGAATACTTAATGTGATTAGCAGTTTTATCAGTTTGATTTAATTTAAACCAAGCAGTTAAAGTAGTGTCATTGTTCTTTTTTAATGCTTCGCTTTCTTTATTCTCTTTAAAAACAATATTTTGTTGATTTTCGGTATGTATGGCTAACCGGACAACAGGATGTGATCTTCCTGATAAAGGTAATTCTTCTATTCGCCATGCTGCTTCCATAGGACTTACATACCGACTGTTAATATATTCTTTAATTTCATCATGTATTTCATTCTCATTATTTTTACTTTTGTTACATTTGTTTAATGCTATGTATGCTCTATCATGACCTTTGTGAATATATTTATAAATATATTTAATGCTCATAATTGAAGCACAATATTCAACATTAATATGACATTTATACTTTTTTAATAAAAAAGGATTATATGCAACAATCATTGAATTATTCAGATTATCAAATTTACCATTTACTTTTTTATTATAAAAATGTTTTTTATGTGTATTATTTCGACGCCTTTATATCGGAAAACCATTTTTTTCAAATTGAGTATCATTTATAAAAGATTTAGGAAATTTTTTACAACAAACGTTTTTATCTTTTTTTAAACACGGAGAATTTTCTTCATGAGGACCATGAGCCATATGTTTTATGACTAACTGTTGTAACTCAATATCGTCCTCAGGGATTTCTGTCGAAATATGTTTATCAATATCCTCGCTATTTAAAAATTTATTTTTATAACTCAAAACAAATAACAAGTGAGAGTGAGGCAAACCTCTTTTTTGAAATTCTATAGTATAAACGTAAGCTAAAATTTTGCCAAATATATTCCCATTTATTATGTCTGATATTATGCAACGCAATTTAGCATTAAACAAACGAACTGTTAAATTTGGAATATCATTGCATGTTGTGCCAGGTGGAAAATGTTTGAGGATTGTTTGTAACTCTATACCCAATTTGGATTACAAGTTACTGTAATAAATAAATCTGGTCTCCCAATTTCGCGATTTATAGTCATAGCATCTTGATAGATTTGATGCATATGTCTCGGACTGCCAATATGAGTAGACGGTAACACAAACATATTTCCCAAGCGTTCCGTGTCATTGAAATTATTCGAATTATTAAAAGCACTTCGTGAAACGTGATCAACTAATCCTTGATAACATTCTATTCTTAATTTTTCTTGATTATAACGATAAAAATCTAATCTGTTACTGTCAATTATTATAAAAGCTTGAATGAAATATTGTTGTGTTAATCGTCCACAATATAAAATTGGACTAAATTTTTCATTGGGTCTAAAAGACACTCTATGCGAATAATACTGTAAAGCCGTTAATCTTTTATTACTTTTAAAATTTTGTTTGAATTGTGGACTCCATCCCAAATCTCCAGAAGGAAACATAATGGGAAAACTCATCGGGTCTAAATGAAATGAAGTTTTCTTTAAAACAGTATTTTCGTCAGTACCACTTGGAATTTTTTTAGGATAAACTTTCCACTCAATTGAAGTAGGAACTTCTCCATTTTTAGATACTATTAATGCCGCACACTCAGCATTGGCACAAAAAGTTACAAAAGAAAATGAAGTATTATAATATCGAATCAATTCTTTAAAAATTTTGTCATACAAAAGAGCTTTTAAATTTTTATCGTAATCTTTTAATGGAGAAATTACTACTTTACCACCATGGCAACAACTTTTTTTAGAAAATTCTATGGACCAATACATAGCTCCACAATGAACACATTTATAGTCCATTTCTCCAAAATTTGAATAATTAACATTAGGTTTACAAATTTTTGAAATTAGTTGTCTTTTTCTTTTTTTATTTAATCTGTTGTCGGACATAAAATTTGTTTTGTCTTTTTGTCTCTTCTTATATAATCGTATTTTACCCATATTACAAACCAAGTTAATTTTTCTCTTTTTTTCCAAACGTTCAAAGTCCACATTGTCAACTAAGTCTTTTTTTCTTTTTTTGTTCAAACGATCTTCATTCATATTTACAACCAAATCTTTCTTTCTTTTTCTGTCTAAACGTTCAACATTCATATTTACCGTTAAGTCTTTTATTCTTTTTTTGTCAAAACGTTCCGTATCCATATTTTCTACCAAGTCTGTTTTTCTTTTTTTGTCTGAACGATCCGTACACATATTTTCAATCAAATCATTTTTCCTTTTTTTTCTAAACGATCAATGTCCATACTGTCCACTAAGTCTCCTTTCCGTTTTTTGTCCAGTCTTTCTATTGTCATGTTATTAACGCGATTATTTTCCCTTTTACGTTCCAAAAATAAATCATTTGAAACATTTCTTTCTGTTTTTAATTTTATTAAGTCTTTATTTTTTTCATAATATAATTTATTGTAATTTTTTGTTGAGGTCTTTAAAAACGATTCATTTGAACAATAAATAATGTCATAATGGCCCCCATCAATACTTCCAGATAATAAAAGTATGAGTTTGTTATTATTTTCACTTTGACCAAATACTCTTTTGTTATTAAAAATTTCATGTTCAACTTCAATGTAAATATTATATTTGTTTACAAATGCTTGGATTTCAACTTCTCCACCATATTTACCATTTTGAGACATATATACTTTGTATGAATTTTGATCAAATAAAATTTCATTATAAGATTCATCACCTACTATAAATGGTTCATAAAAATTCCAATTATTAAGTATATAAGTGACAATTTTTGATCTTACTCTTTTATGTTTTTCTTGATCATTATACAAAAAGTATGCAAATGATCGAAATGAGCAATTGCCATCTCCTTTGATTTTTATGAAACTATTTTCGCGGTTCATTTCAAATTGTATAGTAACAAATATATGATGTTTATTATGATTAAGAATATTGTATAAAATTTAAAATTTATATAAAATTTATCACTTAATTTTCAGCAAAAATTTTCGAAATTTAATATGAAATAAATAACAATTACCTTAGATTTGTCGAGATAGATTTGTCAAAAAATCTAAAAAAAAATCTAATTCAACCATAATAATTTTTAAAATAATTTCTATAATAAGTTTGAAATTAATTTGAGTCTGAAATCAAATTTAAATTTGTTATTATCATATTATTTATTATTAATTATCAATTACTAATAATTCATTCTTTTTTAAATTAATGTTATAAAATTAAGGTTATATTTAAGGTTATAAAACAGAATGGATTATTTATCAAATTTTTTATAAAAAAAAAAAAAATTTTTTACATAAAATTAAGGTTATATTTAAGGTTATAAAACAGAATGGATTATTTATCAAATTTTTTATAAAAACAATTAATTTAAATTAATTCTTACAAAAAAAGTTTTATACATTTTTTTAATACAATATTAGCAATTATTTCTTATCAATCAATAAAATTATATAATTATAAAAAAATAATTTATTTCAATTTATTAATTTAAATTAAAAATTATTTATTGATAAATTTTTATTAAAAATAGAAAAAAATAGAAAAGCCAAATAATAGTTAATAATATCAATTCTGAATGATTAACTATTATAATTATTATATAATTATATTTATTATTATTATTTATAAAATAAATTCATTTTATTGATTTGAATTGAAAATTATTCACAAAATAACAGTAAATAAGCCAAAATAACAGTTAATAATATCAATTGTGAATTATGTTTTTTAATTAAGGTTATAAATTAAAATTCAAAAAAATTAATTCACAAAATAAATAAAAAAGCCAAAATAACAGTTAATATCAATATTATCAATAGTGAATTATGTTTTTTAATTAAGGTGTTTTTAATTAAGTATGTTTTTTAAATTAAAATACAAAAAAATTAATTCACAAAACAGGTTATTTATTTAACCTTTATTATTATATTATACATATTATATATTATAACCTCTATTATAATTTATAAACTTTATTAAAAAAAAATTATTTATAATTTGAAATCAATTAAAATTTTTATTTATTATGGTTTCCTCCTACCTAATTTAAAAATTAAATTTGAATTATTAACTATTATTTTTAAAAACATAATTCACAATTCTGTATTTTAATTTATAATTTAAAAAAATTAAAAATTAATTATTCGCTTGATTTTTTAATTAAAAATTATTCGCTTTTTAATTTAAAAATTTATTAAAAATGTAGAAAAAAAATAAAAAGGCCAAAATTTCAGTTTATATCAATATTATCAATAGTGAATTATGTTTTTTAATTAAGGTTATAAATTAAAATACAAAAAAATTAATTCACAAAACAGGTTATTTATTTTTTCCTCAATTTAAAAAAAAATAAATAAATTTTTTAAATACAATATTATCACTGACAACTTATTTAATTTTGAATCTTTCCTTTAGATTGGTTTATTTCATTATTCTTTATCATTATTTCATTTTATTGATTTAAATTAAAAATTATTCGATTTTTAATTTAAAAATTTCTTGAAAACATAAAAAAATAAAAATCCCAAAATAATAGTTAATAATATCAATAGTGAATTATGTTTTTTAATTAAGGTTATTTATTCTTTTCACAATTCCTACAAAAAAAATAAAATAAACAATATTATGACTAACAACTTACTTAAATTTTGAATCTTTTCTTTTGATTGGTTTACAATGAATATATAAGAAATTGTCCATCCATATTTATAATTAGAAATCAATTCAAATTTTTTCCTTATTTTTCTTTCATTACAGTAATTGAATAAATTTCATACATTATTTCAATTTAATATAATTCCATTCAATTGATTTAAACATTTTAAATTTAAAATTTAATATCAAATAATTATTTTTTCATCGCCATTTGCTGTAATTTTGAAAATATGATAGATTAAAAACAATTCAATAACAAAAGTGAAGTTGTCTGAAGTTGTTTTGTTTATATTCAGTTTATTATTTAAATTTTACAAATCAGCTGTGCCAAAATTTAAAGTTTAAATTTTTTTAATAAAAATGTCTAAAAAAAGAAATAACAATTCCGATAACTTTTCGAACGATAAACAAAAAAAAATTAAGATTGATGGCAAAATAGAATTCACATCTTCAAATTTTTTAAAACAAAAAGTCAAGGTTGGAGATAAATTTGTGTGAGTTCTGAAATATTTTTATTTCCTTGATAAATTATATTGTGTTATTTATTGTATAAATCTATAAATAAATTAATTTTTTTAATAATAATTATATATTTTACATTCACTTTAATAAAAAATAGGTCTGTTGTGGGATATGTAGAAACTACACAGAAACTAAGAAATTTTAAATCAAAAAAAGATGATGAAAACGAATATCAGCTATTTAAATTCCTTTTGAACAACAATGACAACTGTCGAATATCGTGTTTATCATGGAGTAATAATGCATTGAAATTTTCTAATCTTGTAAAAGAAAATCAAGTAATTATTATTTTTTAATTAATTAATTAATTAAAATTAAATTTATTTTTTTAAATTACCTAATTCATTTATTTTTACAAAGAAACTTCTTCTCCAAAATTTTACGGCAAAAGAATGATCAAATTTCAATGATGGAAACATGGCATATGAATTATTAGTGACCACTTTTTCTAAATTAACACTTTTAGGAAATTTTGATATTTTAAAAGAGCAAAATGAAGTAATAGAAATAGAATTTAACAAAGAAAATGTATTAAAAAATACTGGATTTATTAGTAAGTATTATTTTGATATTTGATCATTCAAATTATCTTTCCGATCATTATTAACTTTATTCAATTTACTTCCTATAGAAATTGAAGGTTATTTGAGGGATGAATTCATTCCCATTAAAATGAATACAAATAACTATTTTGGAAGTATTACAAATGGCGAGAATAAAATTATTATTAGAATTCAAAATTTTTCCGAGGAATGTAATTTTCAGCAGGGTCAAAAACTTCGAGTTACTGGGCAATTATATGACAATGGTAAAATATAAAAAAAAATTAAATAAATTTTTGTACATTATAATTTTTATAATTTTTAAAATTATAAAATAATTCCATAAATACAATTAATTAAAAAATTTATACAGATGATTTTAGTATTGGAATTCAAGTACAAAATGAAAAACAAATTACAATTCTTTCAAATGAACCTGCCATGTCTTTGAATCTTTTGCTAGAAGGAGGAGAATTAATTTCTAGAATGAACTGATTTATTTATTTATTCCTTACTCTTTTGATAAAATGTAAATAACTCTTTATTTTATAATAATCACTTTACTTATTTTATTACCCAATAAAATTCAAATCAAATGAATTAAAATTAAATGAATTATTTAAAAATTATGTAGGAGGAAATAATAAAGAAAATATTCAAATTGATTTCAATTTATAAATATGGACATTTGACTAAAATTTTAATAACGACCCCTGCGTGTTCCGAGCTCCGCAACCAGATGTTAATTTGATGTTAATCAATGTTTGATGTGTAGGTCAAAACTGCCCTTTCAATTGAACTATATTTTGAAGGCAGGGTGATTAGTTTGTCAATTTTTGACCTGTGGGTTAAAACTGCCCTAAATTTTGATGGCAGAGGGAATTAAAATTGACCTAAAATTTGAGGGCAATTTTTGACATGTAGGTTAAAACTTCCCTTAAATTTGACATACATTTTAAGGGAAAAGAGAATTGTTTGCCATATTTTAACGCTTAGGTCAAAACTGCCCTTAAAATTGACCTAAAATTTGAGGGCAGAGGGAATCGTTTGCCAATTTTTAACCTGTAGGTTAAAACTGCCTAAAATTTGAGGGCAGAGAGAATCGTTTGTCAATTTTTGACATGTAGGTTAAAACTGCCCTTAAAATTGACCTAAATTTTGAGAGCAGCGGGAATTGTTTGTCAATTTCTGACGTGTAGGTCAAAACTGCGCTTAAAATTGACCTAAATTTTGAGGGCAAAGAAGTTAGTTTGTCAATTTTTTAGGTTAATACTGCCCTTAAAATTGACCTAAATTTTGAGAGCAGCGGGAATTGTTTGTCAATTTCTGACGTGTAAGTCAAAACTGCCGTTAAAATTGACCTAAATTTTGAGAGCAGCGGGAATTGTTTGTCAATTTCTGACGTGTAGGTCAAAACTGCCCTTAAAATTGACCTAAATTTTGAGGGCAGCGGGAATTGTTTGTCAATTTCTGACGTGTAGGTCAAAACTGCTCTCAAAATTGACCTAAATTTTGAGAGCAGCGGGAATTGTTTGTCAATTTCTGACGTGTAGGTCAAAACTGCCCTTAAAATTGACCTAAATTTTGAGGGCAGCGGGAATTGTTTGTCAATTTTTTATGTGTAGGTAAAAAAAACCCTTAAAATTGACCTAAATTTTAAGAGAAATTTTGACGTCTATGTCAAAACTGCCCTCAAAATTGACCTAAAATTTAATTCTTTGTCAAATTTTGACGTCTAGGTCAAAACTGCCCCTACATTTTGAGGGTAGCGGAAATTGTTTGTCAAATTGTGACGTCTAGGTCCAAACTGCCCTTAAAATTGACCTAAATTTTGAGAGATATTTTAACGCCTATATCAAAATTGCCCTCAAAATTGACCTATTTTTTAGGGTAGCATGGATATCATTGTCAAATTTTGATGCGTAGGTCAAAACTGCCCTCAAAATTGACCTAAATTTGGAGGGTAGCGGAAATTGTTTGTCAAATTTTGACGTCTAGGTCAAAACTGCCCTCAAAATTGACCCACATTTTGAAGGTAGCAGAAATTGTTTGTCAAATTTTGACGTCTAGTTCAAAACTGCCCTCAAAATAAACCTAAATTTTGAGGGTAGCGGGAAGTCTTTGTCAATTTTTGATGCGTAGGTCAAAACTGCTCTCAAAATTGACCTAAATTTTGAGAATAGTGCAAAATTCTTTGTCAAATTTAGACGTTTAGGTCAAAACTGCCCTCAAAGTTGACCTAAATTTTAAGGGGAGAAACTACAGGTCAACTCTTGACCTGTAGGTCAAAAAATCTTGAAACAGCGGCGGCGTCGGCGGCGATATCTTTTTGTAATATAGAGATATATATATATATATATATATATATATATATACTAGGGGGGCTTCGCCCCCCCTTCGCGCGCCAACCCCCTATATAAAGATGGTAAAATGCGATTTTATGATTTTGGCAAATCTGAAATTTTTAATTATCATATATAGTAAAGATTATTTCACATCTTTTTAAATTTGGTTTGCAATAAATTTTAACCAATTTTAAAGTTTAGTGTACCTCTTCGTGGTGCATCTTGGAAACAAATTCATTAAAACTCAATTTTAAAATAAATTTTAAAATAAATAAATGTATTTATGTGTATGCACTTACAATTTTCGAATTTTAAGGTAGTACGCTCGTGATCGCACTTTTCTATAGAATTTCATGAAATTTGAAATCAGAATAATTAATAATAAGATCTATGTATTTGCAAAATATTAAAAAAATTGATTGTTTCTAAAACAAGATATTTAAGTTCAAAGTTTGTTATTTAACATGGTTAACCTATGAAAAGTGCATGTAAACGGCACATTTCTTCTAATAACTTCTAAAATTTTCTATAGATTGTTTTAAAAAACTAATATATTATAAATGAATGTTTGAGAAATTTATAACAAAAAGATTGAACAATATTAACCGTTTCAGTTAAAAGATATAATATAATATTCTAATCTGACTAGTATACTTGTGTGTGAGTGTGTCTGTACATAGGGCTGACTATGTATTCAGTACAGTCCAAGCAAAAATATGCTACAGTAACTGCACCATACTATAGCATTTTATTAAAATTTACTTTTGAGAGTGACTGTCGCGAGCGTACTACCTTAAAATAAATTTTTAATTAAATTTCAAACACATAAGTATATTTGACTTTTACAGAATTTGGCTAAAAACCAAATTTAAAAAGATTTCTAATCATTTTTATTACATATGATAATTTAAAATTTCAGATTGGCTAATGTCATAAGATCGCATTTTACTATCTTTGTCATCAATTTTGTAGTAACCCAGGCAGAAAAGTTGGAGGTGTGCCAGCACTAACGACCGGCATGGTACCGAACCGGTTGTAAAGTCGGACATATGCCGGTACCGGCAAAAAGGTACCGGGCCGGATATGAAATAAATACCGGCCCAGTACCGGCCCGGTGGTAAATGTGGATTTCTACCGGTACTGGTAGTGTGTACCGGGCCGGTTGATTAAAAATATCTGGCCCAGCACCGGCCCGGTACTATAAATTACTTCTTCTTTTATACCGTCGAAGGAGATTTGCCGGTGATAATATTTGTACCGGCCCAGCACCGGCGTATCACCGGCCCGGTACTGCCATTTCGCTCTGTCTTATACCGCCGAAGGAGATTTGCCGGTGACAATTTTTGTACCGGCCCAGCACCGGCGTATCACCGGCCCGGTACTATAATTTACTTCTGTTTTTATACCGCCGACGGAGATTTGCCAGTGATAATATTTGTACCGGCCCAGCACCGGCGTATCACCGGCCCGGTACTGCCATTTCGCTCTGTCTTATACCGCCGAAGGAGATTTGCCGGTGATAATTTTTGTACCGACCCAGCACCGGCGTATCACCGGCCCGGTACTATAATTTACTTCTGTTTTTATACCGCCGACGGAGATTTGCCGGTGATAATATTTGTACCGGCCCAGCACCGGCGTATCACCGGCCCGGTACTGCCATTTCGCTCTGTCTTATACCGCCGAAGAAGATTTGCCGGTGACAATTTTTGTACCGGCCCAGCACCGGCCCGGTACTATAATTTACTTCTTTTTTTATACCGCCCAAGGAGATTTGCCGGTGATAATATTTGTACCGGCCCAGCACCGGCGTATCACCGGCCCGGTACTGCCATTTCGCTCTGTCTTATACCGCCGAAGGAGATTTGCCGGTGATAATTTTTGTACCGGCCCAGCACCGGCGTATCACCGGCCCGGTACTATAATTTACTTCTGTTTTTATACCGCCGACGGAGATTTGCCGGTGATAATATTTGTACCGGCCCAGCACCGGCGTATCACCGGCCCGGTACTGCCATTTCGCTCTGTCTTATACCGCCGAAGAAGATTTGCCGGTGACAATTTTTGTACCGGCCCAGCACCGGCGTATCACCGGCCCGGTACTATAATTTACTTCTGTTTTTATACCGCCGACGGAGATTTGCCGGTAATAATATTTGTACCGGCCCAGCACCGGCGTATCACCGGCCCGGTACTATAATTTACTTCTTTTTTTATACCGCCGAAGGAGATTTGCCGGTGATAATATTTGTACCGGGCCAGCACCGGCGTATCACCGGCCCGGTACTGCCATTTCGCTCTGTCTTATACCGCCGAAGGAGATTTGCCGGTGATAATATTTGTAGCGGCCCATCACCGGCCCGGTACTGTCATTTCGCTTTGTTTTATACCGCCGAAGGAGATTTGCTGGTGATAATATTTGTACCGGGCCAGCACCGGTGTATCACTGGCCCGGTGCTGTCATTTCGCTCTGTCTTATACCGCCGAAGGAGATTTTCCGGTGATAATATTTGTGCCGGCCCAGCACCGGCCCAGCACAAAAATTTACTTAATGCTTTCTACATGGCACAGAAGTTTTGCCGACAAAAATATTAGTACTAACCTAGTGTCCTCCCGGTTGTTTGCCAATGTTAAACTATCAGAAAAAGAATTAAAGAAAAGAAAAAAAATTTGAAAATTAATTTATTAATTAATTTATTAATTTAATTATTAATAATAAATTAATTAGTTAGTTGTGCCGGCAATTATATTATTACCGAGTAGGTTGCTTATTGGTGCCTGCCCGGTATCTAGCCGGTGAATAGGGCGGTCATTATTATTTACATTTACTATTCTTATTTATTTATAATAATTTAAATTGAATTAAAATAAATTAAAAAATACAAATACTGGCCCGGTACCGTAACGGTTGAATATTAGTGCCGGCCCGGTACTGCTGCCAGCTGTAATGTCGGTTGGACTTTATAAGCTCACTTTGCATTTGCTTTCCATATGCAGGTTTAGGTTAGCGGATGTGGTGTCGACTTTGCAGCCTCAGGGTCCGGAGTTCAATTCCTCGAGTCTTCAGATTTTTCTATGATTGTTTATGTTTCTCTGTTTCAGCATTTAATATATTTACTGTTTCCAATTTAAAATTAATAATAACATTGATAATAATAATAATAATTAAATAATTAATCAGACTGAAATATAATTTTTTTTAACCGGCCCGGTACCACACCGGTTGTTTTTTAGTGCCGGCCCGGTACCTAGCCGGTTGTGCAGCCGGTAATAAACCGGCACCAAATGCCTTCCAACAATAACCGGGCCAGTACCGCCCCGGTGGATTATTCGGTACCGGCCCGGTACGTATGCCGGATACCTGCCGTAGTTATCATCCGGCAATTTACCGGTGCCAAGCCGGTGAAAATGACGGTCTTATGCCGGTACTGGGCCAGTTACCTGCCGGTAGTGTGCCGGTATTAAAGTGGTACTAAATGTCTACAAATATTAACCGGGCCAGTACCGCCCCGGTGGATTATTCGGTACCGGCCCGGTACGTATGCCGGATACCTGCCGTAGTTATCATCCGGCAATTTGCCGGTACCAAGCCGGTGAAAATGACGGTCTTTTGCCGGTACCGCCCCGGCACTTATAATCCGCCGTTTGTACCGGGCCGGTACCATCCCGGTCGTCAATTTCTACCTGGGAACTAACAGCCTTTAAGGAAAAAATTTGTCTTTGGCATAGGCTTTGACGTCCTATTTGGCGCTCCTATTTGAGGGGACAAGCTCTGACCTGTAGGTAAAACACAGGTCAACTTTTGACGTAATGTAATGGCCCACATTAAAGCACCATTAAAACCTGTAGCTCAAAAAATAGGTGAAATTAAACATGGATTTTGACGTAATGTAAGGGCCCACATGGAGACCACTTTTTAACCTATAGGTCAAAAAATAGGTTAATTTTGACATAAGTTTTGACGGCCCCTTTGGGAAAGGGCGTCCTTACAGAATCTTGAAACAGCGGCGGCGGCGATATATTTTTGTAATATATATAGCGTTACAATTTTATATTTATTTACAAAATTTTAAGTTTACATAATATGTTAAATTGGTTAGTAATAAAATTCTATGTTAAAATTATAAATTTTATTATTATTGTTAAATATAATAATTATAATTTATTAATAATTAATATAAAAGTAAAAAAAAAGAAAAAAAAGGTTATTTTGAATGTACTATAGCTTTCACTAGCAGAGGCCTTTGAGGTTATGCTTGCCCTGTGACCTGTCCTTGGAGATAAAGAGGAAGGGGCAATTTTGCGGTTATATTTGACGTGTGACCTGTGAGTTGGAATAGAGGAGAGCGGAGATTAAGAGGTTCTGATTGTCCTGTGAGTAGGGAGGGGGTTTTGAGGTTATGTTTGCCATGTTACCTATGAGTGGGGAGGGGGGTTTGAGGTTATGTTTGCCAAGTGACCTGTGAGTAGGAAGGGGGTTTTGAGGTTATGTTTGCCATGTTACCTATGAGTGGGGAGGGGGGTTTGTGGCTATGTTTTCCCTGTGACCTATGAGTGGGAAGGGGGTTTTGATGTTATGTTTGCCATGTTACCTATGAGTGGGGAGGGGGGTTTGAGGTTATGTTTGCCAAGTGACCTGTGAGTAGGAAGGGGGTTTTGAGGTTACGTTTGCCATGTTACCTATGAGTGGGGAGGGGGGTTTGTGGCTATGTTTGCCCTGTGACCTGTGAGTGGGAAGAGGGTTTTGAGGTTATGTTTGCCATGTGACCTGTGAGTAGGAAGGGGGTTTTGAGGTTATGTTTGCCATGTGACCTGTAAGTGGGAAGGGGGTTTTGAGGTTATGTTTGACCTGTGACCTGTGAGTGGGAAGAGGGTTTTGAGGTTATGTTTGCCATGTTACCTATGAGTGGGAAGGGGGTTTTGAGGTTATGTTTGCCATGTTACCTATGAGTGGGGAGGGGGGTTTGAGGTTATGTTTGCCAAGTGACCTGTGAGTAGGAAGGGGGTTTTGAGGTTACGTTTGATATGTTACCTATGAGTGGGGAGGGGGGTTTGTGGCTATGTTTGCCCTGTGACCTGTGAGTGGGAAGAGGGTTTTGAGGTTATGTTTGCCATGTGACCTGTGAGTAGGAAGGGGGTTTTGAGGTTATGTTTGCCATGTGACCTGTAAGTGGGAAGGGGGTTTTGAGGTTATGTTTGACCTTTGAGGAGGGGGGATGGAATCTTGAAACAGCGGCGACAGCGATATATTTTTGTAATATAGGGATATATATATATATATATACTAGTTTATTATTTGTATATAAATTAAATTATTGAAAGAGTTATAGTATGATAAAGATAACAAATAATATTATTATAACAAATGTCCCTGCTGGAAGTAAATAGATAGAGACCTTTTCTCTTTTAATCCCTTTCTATTGCTAATATAGAAAGAGATATGAATATTGTATAACTTTTAATCTCTTACCTATACTTCTTTATGCCTTTCTATTCCTACCTTTATCAACTTGTTCGCTATTTCTTTTAATCACCTTTTTTGAATAACTTTTAATAGCCTTTTTAAACCCTTATTCTATCTCTTTTTATATACAGTCTAGTTACAACTTTTTGTTATCCCTTTCAATCACCTTTTCTCTATTACTTTTTAAATCCTGTCTATTTCCTTGTATCTCTTTCAATGTTAGACTTTATAGACACTATTCCCTATATTAAAGAACCAGTAGAACCGGGTAGAATCAGGAGCCTACTTGCTTTAAGTTGGTTATTGTCACGTTCCAATTTCAAACTAGTAGATAAGTATTTTCAGCTGGTTTGAATTTGGAATGCCAAGTTCAAAATGAACTGGTCTCAGTTTGAAAATTACAGTCAACCGGAAATTCCAAATAGGTTACATTGTACAACATGAACTTGTTTCAACTTGGATATCGATTCACAATTGGAAATCCAAGGTGGTTACAATTGAACAGATAGTTTTAAAAAAAAATATTTGTGGAAAAAATAATAAAAAATTCTTATGACCATTAATAACTTTATATTCTTAGCACGCTCCAAACATACAAACATTTTAATTAAACTGGAAGAATTAAATTAAAACTTGTACCCTATGGGAATCGAACCCCGTACGTATGACCTATCCATCTAAACGCTTAACGACCGCGGCTACCGAATCGACGTGAGAAATATTTTTCGACCTGTCTATATAAACTGCAACTTTGAAAAACGTAAGTTTATGTAAAATATTATAATTTTTGTAAGTACCTATAAAAATACAAGCAGAAATTAAAATATTTTTAGAGATTTGCAAATATATGCTATTATGTAAAAAATTTTAATTAAATATTTAATACATTTTTGCTCAAATGTCATTTGACCGCTTTGTAATTTTTTGCAAAAAATAACATTAAGCGAAATAAAAAACTGAAAATTCGTAAAAATTAAAATTCCCAAAATGACTATACCAGACCAGCTCAACTGTGTTAAAAAAATTTCATTGATTTTCTAAAATGTTAAAACTTTTATGAATACCAAATTTTTTTTCGGGGGGTTTCAAGAAGAGACTACTGAGTATACTTCCTATAAGTTTCATTGCAACAGGAGCGGTCGAACACATAAATAATTAAAATTGTTTATAAAATTGTTATTAAAAATACGGAATTTTTAAATTTACAATCATGCAAATATTTTCTATTAAAAGAGTGTAAACAATGTTGTGTAAATAGTGTAAGTTTTATTAATTTATTGTAAACGGCTTTTGAGGCTTTTGAGTTATTAATTTTTTTTAAATTTTGTAATATTTTCTTAATGCAAAAAATATAACAAAAATTTAAAATTTCAAAAAAAACGGTTAAAAGTGTTTTATTGTTTTGTTGTGAACTACAAATTTTTATAAAATTTCAAAATTCACAAAATTACAAATAGCTAACAGTAACAAATTCATAAAAATATCAATTCGAGAAATGCAAATTCGCAAAAATAAAATTAGCAAAACAACAATTAGCAAAAATAATGATACACAACAAAGCAGTTTCGCAAAAAATAACAATTAGCAAAAGTATATCTAACAATTTGTAAAACTTTCAATTGCGAAGAATGCAAGTTTGCAAAAATAACAAATTTGCAAAATAACAGTAAACTAAAATAAATATTTGTAAAAATGTAAATTTGCAATAATAATTCTTTGCAAAAATAACAATTGGCGTAAATGACAATTTAATGAATTCCAATTCGCGATTAATCAAACTCTTTAAATTTGAACTTGAAATTCCAAATAGAATGCATCCCCGATTCAAATTAAACCAAGATGACATTAATCCTTCACTGTGCTATATAAATTTGGAGTTGGAAATTCCAAACTCAAGCTTGTTGATTTTTAATTTGACAGGACAAGTGAAATGTAGTATTCGAGAATCCAAATTGAACCAAGTAGATAATTGAACTTAATTTTTATATTTGGAAATGCAAGCTGATACTTGTAGTACGTGCGAACTTGGAAATACAAGTAGAAATGATAACATTGGAAATCCATGTTAAAACAAGTCGAAACAAAAATTGAAGAGGACAATCCAAGATAGAACCATTTCAATTTTATCTTGGATATCCGTTTCAGTTACATAAATAGGATTTCCAAGTTAAAACCAGTAGAATTGCTACACGGAAAAGTTTTTCAATTTGGAAAGCAAGTTGACACCAGTAGATCCATGTTCAATTTCTACTGGTCTCAACTGGTTCTTTAATATAGGGTTCTTTATACCTATTAATAACCTATTCTCAATACCTTTTAATAACCTGTCTATAAACTTTTATCTCTTTTTATGACAGAAGTTCTTGATAATCTTCTTTGTCCACATTTATAACCTTTTCTTAATAACTATTGATATCCTATTTATACCCTTCCATCGCTTTTTATGTGCGATCTTATTAACACTTATTTATTCCCATTATTAAGATAGAAAAAGGTAGAAATGCGAGACTGCAAAACTATAAATTTTTTCTATTCCTTTTTATCATTCTTCCTTTCCGATTGGTATTTTTTTTATCTTCTTTCAATCCCATATTCTATCTCCTTACTTAATTTAGAAGAGATAGGGATAGACAAGAATATGGGGATTTGAGGAGATATAATAAGATTATCTCTTCTAATCTACTATAGTATATCCCTTTCTATATACATACTCATAAACTTATACGCGCATGCGTCGATCTTCCCAGCTGTCATGGCGTCGGGTCAGTACATCAGAAAGCGTGTGTTAAGCACTGTTGCGATTTTACTTTTTTGTTTGAGTTTAACTTTCATATTTTTGTAGTTTATTGTAAATATATTTAACCAATAAATGCTTATCAATAATAGACAACTAAAATTAGGTTTAAACTCACACAGCACCGAAATTTTTCTAAAAATATATTAAAGATTTACTTGCAAATTTTTTATAGTTAATCGTAATGAATTATAGAACAACACGATTAAGAAACTCAATTAACAACAATAGATAAAGTTTTTAATTGAAATTAATCGATTTCTTCTATAAGGGATATCTCTTTTTTTACTTTCCTTTGGATTAGAAAGGATGTGAAAATGGACAGAGAAAGATAGAAATGTATGAATCATGGAGTAGTATAAGGAGACCGAACGCCACTCACGCAAGGTGGCCGCACTTTTCATTACCGTGTTTCCTCTGGGCTCACTTACATCGATAGAAGCGCCCCCAACGGGGAAAAATGTCACTAATAATCGTCTGCTAATTGTTATTGTACAGTGCAGTTGGTATTTTTATAGGTTAGTGTTGTTTAGAAATAGTTGACAATTATCATTAATAATTATCTTATAATTATAATATATTATTATTTATTCAATATTAATTTTGAAAGTGCTCGGTTGGAAGTGAAAAGTGATAAATAAGTAAGTATATGTGAGAATTGTTGCGATTAATATTATGTTTATATACATAACTTAATTGTTACTAAAATTCACTCTATAATTAAAAGATAAGAATTGCAATTTTTCACTACACAGACAGCAGGCATTTTCACTCACAATTTATTTTTTACATGCTTCATTGAACTAACAATCACTTTTATAAACAAAATTAGAGGTTATGTCATGTCTTATTTTGCTTTTAAATATAATGATCTTCTCCTCCGCGAGAGGCGCTTCTATCGATGTAAGTGAGTCTAGAGGAATCTTGTTTTGGATTGTAGTGAGGGTGTTGAAATGTATTTTTACTTGAGAGATAGGTTATATAACCTCTAGTTGTCTTAAAAATTTTAAGCAAATATGTACATCTTGAATAATTATTGAATTTAATCCTCACATATAAAAATATATTGAATCGTACTTGCAGCTTGTCATAAATAACTTTTTTGGTAGGTGAAAATGGTGAAAACATAACCTTGACATTTTATACTCAAGTAAAAGAAACATTTCAACACCCTCACTACAATCTAAAACAAGATTCAACAAAATTTGTAATTAAATGGTGGCATGACAAAAATGGTCAAGCAACAATTTAACGATTTTACAGGAAACGAAAATAACACATTAAAAATTTTTTCTGATCATTAAAGAAAAATCTAAAAAAAACCGTTTGGAAATACTATTTCGCTCAATCAGTAGAAATACAATTTATAAAGATAAACCTACAACCTACATATTAGTGAGAAAAATAAGTAAAAGTGTACTATTTTGTGGTTACGTCAAATGCGCATATTTTGTTATAAAATTATAATTGTTAAAAAATATACAGTTTAAAGAAAAACTGAAAAATTAGTTTTTTAATATTGAAATGACGAATTGAATGCAAAAAAGTTTGCTTTGAAAAAGTTGTTTGTTTTCAAAAAAATTGTTAATTTAATGTTAACTTTTGAAAGTAAAAAGTATAGAAATTTTCAAATGTAAACTACAAACAGGAATATTTAAAAATTAACAGAAGAATAATATTTAAATTATTGAAAATTAGATAAAGAATAAAAATTATTTCTAAATAGACATACAGTTTTTCAGAGAAATTTAATATATATTTAATGATATAAAAAAGAAATAAATATTTTTAACGATATTAACCTATTCATAATAATATTCATTATTCTTTTGTTTTTTAACTGAATTGCATTGTAAGTAAAAATATGTAGGCTATTGTCTTATTCTTATTTTTATTAAAAACGAGTTTAAAAAACAATTTACAAGAAAATCCTCTTACAGAACTGTGTAAAAAAATTTACCTGATTTTTTTCTAAAAATATCTCAATTTCGAAAAATTGTTGCTGACTCCCTTTTGTCATGCCACCCTTCAATTATTCTAAAATTTACACTTTTTAATTTAAAAATATTAACAGCAATTAGCTATTAATTTAACCTGAACTAGTCAAATTTTTTTTTTGAGAATTCTGATTTACATTTAAAGCCGTTTAAAATTTCAAAACACTGGGCTACTACTGGTCGCACAAAGCACGCATCGAGGCACACACCGAGGCATCGTACAAGGCATTCACTAGCAGGGTGCTTCAAACAACATTTGCCTTGTGCCTCGTAAAGCGAGTGAGTGCCGCAGGGTGGCGCGTAGAAGCTTCCGTACGGATTCATCACGGGCGTTCGGTCTCCTTATACTACTCCATGGTATGAATAGAAAGAGATAGAAAAGTTCTATCTTCTTTAATTCACCACTTTGCATCCCCAATTTTTTATCTCTTTCTATACATTCTTTTTTATATATTTCTATATCTGAAACTGTATATAAAGAGATTAGAAGGGATAAAAAGAGATATAAATATAAGGTTATAGAAAGAGATAAACAATTTGTATCTCTTTTAAGTATCCATTTTGCATCTCCAAACTATTATACCTTTTAATCTTTTTTTATCCCCTTTTTTTAATCTCTTTGTATGTTATGACGAGCACATGTGACGAGCGACTATTATCTCGCTCGAATCACACTTCGAGATTAATCGATTCGCGATTGTATGTCGTGGTGAAATCAAAATTATTAAAATAAAATATTCGAATTCATACTTCAATAAATATAAACCTGAGACTGAGAATGGCAAAGGAATAGTATAATAAAGTACGTAAACATATTTTTATGTTTTAGCGGATGTTATTTTAGACATTCTAAAGAATGAGTAATTGTACTTTAAGAAACTCAAAATATTTCTAAAACATCATAAAGATAATCTGGATTAAGAAACAGATGTTTTAATAAAATCTAAACTCTTCGATTTCCTTCCAAACCAATATGTTTTTCTAACACTATAGGTACAATTGAAAAATACCCAAAAAAGTATACTCCTTTAAGAAGTCATAAAATTAGAACAGCTTACTTTTATAGACCAGATCCTTGTTCAGGTAATACTACCGAAATTGTACACCTACAAACTTTCTATCCTTTTAACTTCAAAATTGTCACGTACTGGAAAAACCCAGTTTTTATTACTTTTTAGAATTGTTAATCGCTCAACTACTTTTTATAAATAATCGTAATTTCTATATTTCATTATTTCTATTAATCTAAAACTTAATCAACTATTATAATATTACTAGTAGTGAATTAACACTTGTAAATAAATTACCTTTAAGAGTTATAGTTAAACAATGAATTTGTTATAACTATCATGATCATCAGCATTGTATAATTTATTTATATAATATTTATTATATTTGTAACACGTATGTGAGCATCGAATACAAGATTAAATATACTTATAAGAAATGTAAATATTACTATTAGTTTATTAATTGTATATAAACTGAATAATTAAAATAACTATAATATGACAAGGATAGGAATAATAAAGCTATGACGAATGTGTGTGTATCAACACCGACAGGTGTGACGTATGAAACAGTATTAGTATTAGTGAAGTGCATAAAGTGTATAGTGGGGGATACGCGTCACTTTGAACATGCGCATTTCCCCCAACCTGGACTAACAGCGGAGACCAACTCCAATTGACTATAACTACAAGTTAGATTTTAGTTGACGTTTGACTAGAAAGGTTGCTTCTAAGTTTCCTTAGTCGATCTTGTATTCTTGAACTTTGATTTAATAAATTTATCGGGTTTACTCACAAGAAGTCTGATATCCATCAATAATTAATTTTATTAATTATTGATTGATTCTTTCTTGTTGTAAGGTTTTTCCCTCCGTTTTAACGGAATATTATTGTTTTTATTATTTGTAATTCCCGGTTCCTCTTAAGGATTTAGCCAAAGTTGAACTCAACGAATCATATCAGAGCACTTGAGTTTGCGTATTAAAACCCATATGTGCTCGTAACATAACATGTGTGAGCATATGTGCTCGTATCTCTTTACTTCCAGCAGGGTATTTACACCAATAAGTATGACGTATGAGACTGTATTCGTGTTAGTGAAGTGCATAAAAGTGTATAGTAAAGTGGGGGATGCGCGTCACTTTGAACATGCGCACTTCCCTCAACATGGACTAACATTTTGTACTCTTGAACTTTTTATTAAATAAATTATTTGGGTTTACTCTCAAGAGGACTGATTTCCATCAATAATTAATATTATTAATTGTTGATTGATCCATTCTGCTTGAAAGGTTTTTCCCTCCGTTTTAACGGAATATTATTGTTTTATCATTTATAATTCCCGGTTCCTCTTAAGGATTCAGCCAAAATATGAACTCAACGAATCATAAAAGAGCACGCGGAGTTTGCGCATAAAACTCATATGTGCTCGTAACACGGCCTGTCCTTTTCGTTGATATTAATAATAAACATATACAAGAAAATTATTTAAGTAAAAAGATTTTGATACAAAAATGGTAATTTTACACTATAAATTTAATAATACAATAATTAAATAATATAATAAGAATTTAACAGACTTTAAAATAAAATTAATGACATTTCGAAAAGATAAACAAAAGTAATAAAACGCATATTAGTTATATGTAGCTGTACTAATTAATTTATAATTATTATAAATTAATTAAACAAATACTAGTAATTCTTTTTCAAAAATACTTTTATAATAGTAAACTAAAACACGATTTGAAATTAAATTTACCTAAAAATAAAGCATAAATGTTGTAAAAGGTTCAGACTCAATATTTTCAAATTTTAACTGTAAGCCTAGAAAAATATCACATTATACTGTATTTGATTGACAATATTTTCATAAAGAACAAATTTTAATGAATAACTGTAATAAAACTGATAAAAGTAACTGAAAAATAAAAGTAAATTTCTCTTTATTAAAAATTGTTAGAATATTATATATGTAATAATCCCTGTCAGTGTGATATATCTTATATCTTTCTGTGACAGGCTGCTTATTATTTATAATTATTAATTCAAATATTTTGTAAAAAAAAGTCATTATCTTTAATTCTTTACGTAATTATAATATAAATTTATATTATTTAATTATTTTAAAACAACAATTTACAAATATATATATAAATGAATTAATATTAAAATATTTCTTTATAATATTTCTTTACGTAATTATAATATAATATATATATATATATATATATAAATGAATTAATATTAAAATATATATTCCTGGCAATTATGTTTACTACACACTTGAAATAATTTCAACACATTATTCAAATTAATAAATATATATGCACTTTAAAATTTTTAAATACGCGGTATATGATTTTTTCAACAATGTGCACAAAGATTCACTGTCTTTTTAGTATTTTACTCATTTTATTTTGCATATAACCTAAAATACACATACAATATGAAGTATATGGGACAATGACACTTGTCACACTTATGTGGTAACATGTTTTTACCACAATAAATAAATAATAACAATAATTCCGATTTAATATAAATAAATCAATGAAACACAGCTTTTAAATAAACAAAGAATTTATTCCTCGAAGCTGGAATCAGGATACACAAATCGCCAGATTAAATATTATTTTCTGTATAATGCCGCGTTCTCGACCAGATAAAGTGCATCTTCGCACTTTGGACCTAAAACGGCAACTACCCAAGTCACCCCTTGGAAAACCGCGCTTTCCTTGGGAGTCGCCAAATTCGTCTCCCTCGCTGTCCCCGACTAGCCTAGACCATATGGTTATCATATGGTCCTTGAACCACCTAAAACTCAGAGTCTCCTTTGTCCAGTGAAATAAGACCCAAAGTTGTTGTCAAGCCAGTTTAAGACATTTCACAAAAATTTCCTTTCCGACACTTATATTGAGATATAATTTAATTGTTTGTAAAAACACTTGAATAAAAATGAATCCAAATAAATCTACTAAAAAATAATAAACCAAAACTAAAATAAATACAAACGCACTTGTATAGTCTTGTGACGTTATCGTCGAATTTAACAATGTAAATAGCGCCACTTTCATATTAACAACAGAAATACGAAAACTTTGCTGAGAACTCTACATAGAGATAATATAAATAGAGTGGGGATGGTTTGCATGTATGCGTCCGCTTGATAGAAAGAGAAAGAAAATTTAGCACCAGTAGGTGTCTCTCTTGCGCTGGAGCTCATTGAAGGACAGATACTGGTGTTAAATCTTCTTTCTCCCTCCAACCCATTCTGTTTATGGCAGGACACTTCCCCCACACGCTGCCGCCTATACCTTCCCCACTCTATTTATAATATCTCTATGGAACTCTACCCTAATGGTAAAACGCGAGAAGATTCAAAATCAAATATAAATAATTAATAATTAATCATATTTTGCAAAATTACAATTATAAATTATAATTTATTATATTCTTTATTTTCACTATTTATATTATTTAAAATTCATTATTTAAACTAAACTCCAATTATAAATGAAATTATATCTCAAACATAATATAATTAGGGGCTATCCATAAAGCATGTGATATTTTTTTTTCCGATTTTTGACCCCCTCCCCCCGGTTGTGATAGGTCATGATATATACCAATCCCCCCTCAAAAAGCATGTGATAATTTACTTCCTCCCCTCTATCATGTCAAAGAAATCAATTTAAATTTTAATATTTTTAAAATAACAAACGTTTTTCAGCAAGAATATTTTTTAATTTATTTTATATTATTTAAAATACATTACCGGTCAAAATTGAGAGACCATCCATTTTCAGAAGAATGAAAAACGTTTTAAAACATAAAATTTTTTATTCTATTCATTTTTTGAAAGATGATAAAATTTCGAAAAGAACAAGATATTTCAGAAGTCGTTTGGCCAATAATTTATTTGGATATTTTTCAAAAATCGTCATTTTTAATTTTTTTTACAAAAATTTGAATAACTTCTAAAATAATGAACGCTTTTTAATGAATATAATTTTTCTATAGAATAATGCAATTTGTAATTGTTTTTGTTTAATATTTTTAACATATTTTTTAGAGGTGTGCAAAAAGCTCGAATAGCCGAGCCGGGCCGCAATTTTTTCGAGCCGAGCCGGGTCGAGCCCGAACCGGGCTCGATGTATCGGGTACCCGAAATTTTCGAGTACCCGAAACATTCGGGTACCCGAATTCACTCGGGTACTCGAATATTTCGGGTTCTCGAGTGAATTCGGGTACTCGAAATTTTTGAGAACCTACTCAATTTGATTCAAGCTTTTAAATTTAAAAAGAAAATTTTTTTAAAAAAAAATTTAATTAAAAATTAATGCAGGAAGTTTTGGATTTTCTCAAAAACTCGAATCAAATCGAGTTTTCGAAAATTTCGGGTACCCGATACATCGAGCCCGGCTCGGCTCGAAAAATGAAAAGCTCGAAAATACCCGATCGAGCTTCGAGCTTTTTGCACACCTCTAATATTTTTTAAAACTTTTAATTACATTATTTGGCTTTAATATAATTTTTAAAATTGTAACGGTCTGTGATGCCTAATTATTTATAACTTTTTTTATCGTCACTACATCTTAAGGCTCGATTTTAATCATCAGAGCTTCACTTTGATCAGAATCTAAAAAAAGAAGTCACATATTTTAAGAGGTTAAAATAATGAAATATTTATAGAATTCAATACCATTGTCAAATAATTAATAAATTATTACTCTTTCAGGCTTCGCACTCGACAATTACCTTTAAAAAAGTAGCAGAAAGTAGCTTTAAATCTGAAAATAGTAGTAAAAAGTAGCAATCGAAAAATTAAAATTTGACGATTAAAAAAATCTCGTTTTAATCGAATCACAAAAAATTGATTGAGAATAATTTTTTTTCAATCATTAGAGGATTTAAACTAATGTAATTTGTGAAAATGCATCTTTTAGTGTCAGAAATTTCACAAAAAAAGGAGTAAATAGTATAGATTTTAGTAGATGAGTGCGAAGCCTGCTTTTTTTATATATTACGTTTCCAAAAAAAAATTATTGTTTAAAATATTACTGTTTTTAATATAAATACCATTAATTATAAAATAAAAATTGGAATAATTTTTCTAAACTTCCGTAATATTTGAAACTTTATAAGAAGTTAGCTAATTTAAAAAATTAATTAATTAATTTATAATTATGAAAGTAAAATTAAGTATAATACAATAAAGAATTCTTAATCTCGTTATTTAATTAAAATACAAACTAATTCTATAAACATAAAGAGCTTTTGAAAATATCAAAAAATATTATTAAAGCAATTATTAAATTATTCCAAAGAAAAAATATAAATAAAAACGATTTAAAAATAAAATGTTTCATAAATTAGTTATTAAAAAGAATTTCCACATTTCTTCAAACAATAATAATAATAATAATAATAATAATAATAATAATAATAATAATAATAATATAAAATAAAAACAGCAACTTACCTCAAAAATGTTATCCGCAATTAATATAGAATATTTAATCAATTACCATTTAATTAACAGTTCACTTAAATTTATTTTCACTATACGGAGCGAAATTGGCAAGAAATTGAATTCACTTGACAAATTTCTATACCAATAACACCCAGCTCTATCTCTCGAACAAACTTTTCACTTTCCTCAAATATGACAAATGTGGGGCTTTTGTCCAGTGGCGCAATTGATCCGTGGCGCATTTGTCCAGTGGCGCATTTGGGAACTTATGGAGCGTTCAGACCTCTGCAGCCTGTCTGTCTGCCTGCAGGTTGCCATGGTGACGTACAAGAGTAAGAGAGTAAGAAAATTCAAATTTATTACACCTTCTCCCTTACTCTTATTGCTTCTGGCTGCGCAGCCAGACAGCCTGCAGAGGTCTGAATGCTCCTTTACCCGCGCCACGAGGCAAAGAGAGGAAACCTGTTTCTGCTAATGTCGTTTTAGCTTGTAAAACATAGGAACACGTTCGATGGTTCGATGATGTGATTGTTGCTAAATAAAAAATTTAAAATAAGAAATAAAAATGAACCAAATTAATTTAAATTGACAATTTTAATGTAATAAAATATTTTTTAGGTATTATTTATAACAGATATTAATTACGAGGTAAATTAGGTGCTTAAAAAAAAATCATATATTTTGAGGTTATAAAATGTTATCACATTTAAGGCCTACACTGTAAAAAAGACCAATGTTGAATTACAATCGGGTCGTTAATTTTAAATTTTCCAGTTTGTAATTTTACTACGGTACACGTAATAATTTAACACCCATATAGTATTTTCACAATTAAAAAGTAAAATTATCACGCTTATCGTTGTAAATGTGTCCCGCGTTAGTAAATGTACATCCTGAATGTTTAATAATTTCGTGATACATTGGAAACTTTTCGCTTTACGTATAACGTTGTATGTTAGCAACCCAACCGTAAAAATATTTTCGTGTGTTAAGTAACTTACAGCTGATAGTTTTACCGACAGTATGTAGAATTACGTAGCTGTCTGTAAGGCCGCAGTCCCATGGCAGCGTTTTGCGTTGCGTTTTGTAACTAGGCCATGAGTGTGAGAGAGATACAGATATAGGTTTGCTCTATTTGCACTCATTGCTTAGTTACAAAACGCAACGCAAAACGCTACCATGGGACTCTAGCCTTAGTATACATTCGAATATATTTTTTGCCCGAATGTTTTTCTACACTGCGTGACGATGAAGTGGCATATAAGAAACTATGCGCAAAGGCAAACGTTAATATTTTAATTTATTAAAATTTCGACAATTTTAAGAATTTAAAGATTAAAGGAAATTCGTAAGGGTAAGTTCAAATTCTTAACATTTTTCATTTCTTAAGACACGTTTTTAATGATTTTTTATACTTAAAAAATTTCATTCAACTGTGTGAATTTTCTGTATGAAAATAATTTTCAAACATAAAAAATTTTTTCAGAATATCTTCATGGACTCTATTGCTTAAGCAGCTCGTATTTTTTTAAAATTAAAGTGGAAAAAGTATTTTTTTTTTTCTGTTCTGTTGGAGAATTCGTTAACTTTGTACAAATGACGAAAAAGCTACAAATGTGATTTGTACTTTATTATAAATATTTAATATATTTATTTATTTCTTATATTTTTCTTCTATTTCCTTTTTATAATTTAACCTTTATGTAATACAAAATAAATATAAAAAAAGAATAATTTAAAAATGCAGCGAAATTATTATGTAAAATGACCGACGAGTGGTCGATTTACAATTTGATGCGAAATCACATAAGAGAGGTTATGTTACGAACGGTAAGTAAGTTAACATTCGGGCTGTAATAGTACTACGTCATACGTGAAGCGAAAAGTTTCCAACGTTACACGTTGTAAATTTACATTGGGCTTTTTTACAGTGTAATGTTGACCTTTTTCCATTAAGGCCAACGCAGAATAGATCTGTAACCGGAACCGCAATCGTAAGCGTAACCGTAAGAATGAGTTAAAGAAGGATAGGTATATTGTTTATCCTTCTCTAACTCATTCTTACGCTTACGGTTACGATTGCGGTTCCGATTACAGATCTATTCTGCGTTGGCCTTTCCGCTAGAATGCAACATAACCTCAAATTTCTGTTGCATAAAGGCCAACGCAGAATAGATCTGTAACCGGAACCGCAATCGTAAGCGTAACCGTAAGAATGAGTTAAAGAAGGATAGGTATATTGTTTATCCTTCTCTAACTCATTCTTACGCTTCGGTTACGATTGCGGTTCCGGTTACAGATCTATTCTGCGTTGGCCTTAAAACGACATTAGCAGAAACAGGTTTCCTTCTTTGCCTCGTGGCGCGTAGGCGCTTCCGTAGGTTCCACATATACCAAACGCACGCGTATCGCGTAGACGCGTGCGTTTGGTATATGTGGAACCAGCATTAAGTCGGTTCTACAATGGGCACGTCGGACGTGGACGTCTGACGTGCCCATTGTAGAACCGACTTTAGAGAAGAATAAACAATATACCTATCTTTCTTTAACTCATTCTTATGGTTACGCTTACGATTGCGGTCCGGTTACAGATCTATTCTGCGTTGGCCTTGAGACGGGATGCAGGTCTGTTCCCCAAAATGAAAAGAGCGTAATATTTATTAAGTCGAATTCACAATTGACGATTTGCAATTTAGACTAATTTCGAGACGCATGCATATCCCCTAATCGCCAAGTCGTCGAATGATCAAATAGTCGAATGCCAAGTAATCGAATGGACAAAACGTCGAATGCTAAAAACATCGAATTGTCAATACGTCGAATGTTCAAAACGTCGAATTATCAATTCGTCGAATGTTAAAAACATCGAATCGTCAATAGGACCCCTATATTAAAGAACCAGTTGAGACCAGTAGAAATTGAACATGGATCTACTGGTGTCAACTTGCTTTCCAAATTGGAAAACTTTTCCGTGTAGCAATTCTACTGGTTTTAACTTGGAAATCCTATTTATGTAACTGAAACGGATATCCAAGATAAAATTGAAATGGTTCTATCTTGGATTGTCCTCTTCAATTTTTGTTTCGACTTGTTTTAACATGGATTTCCAATGTTATCATTTCTACTTGTATTTCCAAGTTCGCACGTACTACAAGTATCAGCTTGCATTTCCAAATATAAAAATTAAGTTCAATTATCTACTTGGTTCAATTTGGATTCTCGAATACTACATTTCACTTGTCCTGTCAAATTAAAAATCAACAAGCTTGAGTTTGGAATTTCCAACTCCAAATTTATATAGCACAGTGAAGGATTAATGTCATCTTGGTTTAATTTGAATCGGGGATGCATTCTATTTGGAATTTCAAGTTCAAATTTAAAGAGTTTGATTAATCGCGAATTGGAATTCATTAAATTGTCATTTTCGCCAATTGTTATTTTTGCAAAGAATTATTATTGCAAATTTACATTTTTACAAATATTTATTTTAGTTTACTGTTATTTTGCAAATTTGTTATTTTTGCAAACTTGCATTCTTCGCAATTAAAAGTTTTACAAATTGTTAGATATACTTTTGCTAATTGTTATTTTTTGCGAAACTGCTTTGTTGTGTATCATTATTTTTGCTAATTGTTGTTTTGCTAATTTTATTTTTGCGAATTTGCATTTCTCGAATTGATATTTTTATGAATTTCGAGGGGTGAACAACTTCGATATTCCTCGTACACTCGGTAGATATTCACGTGTATTCTATGGGTATTCCCATGTTTTCCAGCATATATTCAATATTCTCAGTATTCACTGATATTCTTTAATATTCTCAGTATTCACTTATATTCTTAAATATTCCCTATATATTCCCATATATTCCTAAGTAATCTCCAATATTTTGACATATTCTATAATGTTAACGAGCAGTAACAACAGTTTCAAGAAAACTGTAACATATTTTTACATTTGTCATTTTAAATTTATACGCGTAAAGGCTCCGTAAATTAAAAATTCTCTGCTGTTTCGATACTTGAGTTAAAAAACAGAGTCAATTATTGTAAGGGAAGATGCAATACATGAGGACGATTGATGTGCGTTTTCATCAATAAATAAAGCCTTTTTTTATTTGTTAACGCAGGGAGACCACATGTCAGTAAAGTCAGGGAATTGACAGGAAAAAAATTTTTAGTCATGGAAATTAAGAAAAATGATATTCTTTTCGAATTACTTTCAAAAACTTAAAAACTTTTCTTCCAAATATTGCAACAAAAAACTCATTTCGATTTTTATGGTGCAAAAAATAACTAGAAACAAATCTTTCAAAAATTAATTTTCAATCATTTTTCTATTTAAATTTTCGAAATATACAATTAAAAAGATTTTGAATAATTGAAATTTTGTAAAATGTAATTGAAATTAACTAATTTTCTTCAAGTATTTTATTACAATTTTCGAAAATCAACTTTTGAAGATTGCAAATTTTGAAAATAATATAATTATCAAAAGAGTTAAATATAAAAATAAAAAAAAATAAAATAAAAAATAAATATAAATTTAAAAACAAATTTAGCTATTCTAATTAATTTTTTTTTAAACATACAAAAATAATAACTTTTTAGAATTACTTTTAACATTTTGGAGAAAAAAATTCCCTGGTAAGAATTTCGGACTAATTCCGGATTAAATACGGACAGATTATTACGGATTAGTCCGAAAATTGTACGAAAAAGGTCCGAAAATGATCCGCATTATTCTGATATTAATCCGAACGAAAACCTGAATCCAAAAACACTCCGGAGTAATCCTGAATGTCTACGAATTCAGTCCGTAATTAGTCTGCAACAATCCGAATTTATGACCGGTGAAGAATTCTTCTAAAATAAGTACGGAATTATCCGAAATCAATGTGTAAAAAATACGGAATCAGTCCGCAACAATCCGAATTTAATCTAGTTCAAAAAACTTAATCCGTAAAATGTCCGAAGCAATCCGAACTCTGTAAGCAAATAATCCGACATTAGTCTGAAGTAATCATGAATGTATGAATTAAGTCCGTAATTATTACGCAACAATCCGAAATTATGTCCGTTAAAAAATTCATCTAAAATAAATACGAAATAATGCGAAATCAATATGTAAAGAATACGAAATAAATAAATTTAAACTATAATTATATATTTTCGTATGACATAAACCTGACCATAACCAGATTAATTCCGGACTTAATCGGACTAATTTCACATTTACAAGTTGCATATTATCAGACTAACTTCAGACTAGATTGGACTTATTCCGGATTCACTGGTATTGAGTTTGGATTTATCCGGGCTAATTCTGAGTGACAAAAACCTGACCATAAGCAGACTGTTTCGGATTAGCTGCGGATTCACTGGTTAAACCAATCGGATTACTTCTGCATTTACTAGTTGCATATGATCTGACTAACTTCGGACTAACTACGGATTCAATAGTTATAAAAAACTGTATTCAATTCAAACTTAATTCAGGGTGAAAAAACTCCACAATAAACCGTACTCTTGCGGACAAATTCCGGATTAGTCCGAAATCGGTCCGACTTTTTGTTCAAGGTATTTACTTATGATAGATAAAATATTTACTTCTGCAGTCAATTTGTTTTTACTAATTTACTAGTATTATTAGTTATCTTTTTTTAATATTATAATTAACACTGATGTGTTAGTTTTTTGTAATTTCTTTTCGTGGCACTTCATAAATTCTATTATGAATTTGAAATCCTATGCGAGCGTGGTATAGTGGTTAGTGTATTCGATTTCGGTGTGTTATAATGTTAGATAGGTGTAGGTTCGAATCCCCAAGCGTTAGAAATTTTAAGTTAATGTAAATAAAATTGCGATAGGTATATTGAAAAATGTGTTGAATGTACCATAAAGTAATGATAATGAATATGTGTAATAATAATTATTTTTTTATTAACATTCACTAAATTGTCCGGTCTAATTTTTGACTGTTTCGGACTAATTCCGGATTCACTAGTTAAAATTAACTTATTAATTTCGGACTTCATCCGACCAACTCCGGATTTACTAGTTGTTCACAAACCGTATAGAGTTCGGATTTATCCGGATTAATTTCGGGTGACAAAAACCTGACCATAAACCGCACTGTTTCGGACAAATTTCGGATTAGTCCAAAATCTGTCCGGTTTTTTAACCAGGGTTATGTTTAAAATTTTTAATTAAAATTCGCATCAAAAAATTAATTAGTTTTCTTTAAATTAAACAAAAATTCTTTTAAGAAATGCAATTATCTTTAAAAGATTTTACCAAATTTCAATTGTTTGGAAATTTTTTAATTGCATATATAAATAAAAAAAAACTATTTTCTTTCAAAAATTATTTTAAAATGTTAAAAAGAAATTAATTGTAAGAATTTCTTTATTAGTTTTTTGAAAATATTATACCTTAATAACTAAAGAAAAAACATGGACAGTTATAAGAAATTGAATTTTGTATTTAAATAATTGAATTATTCTAGAAGAACTATCGGAAAATTATTTAAAATAACACGGTAAATCGTTAGGTATTAAAATAACATCAAAAAGGATTAAAATAATCCAATTTAGTGTTATTTTAATCCATTTTGGTGTTATTTTAACACCTAACGATTTACCGTCAATTGAATTCAGGTAGGGTGATAATTGTAATTTTTATAAATTATAAAATTCATAAATTTTACTCGTTTTCCGTAAACTTTCATATTTTCCTGTAAAAGTATTTTATATTAGAAAATAATTTTAATGTCAGTAAATTGTCAAGGAAATTAATAAATTGAAACTTGTGACCACCTTGGGTAAGGTACTAATCTTTTGGTTATATGACTGCAAATACGTCAAAGGATTGACAGTATACGAAAACATCAGTTCTAAGAGTTTAAAAATCTCAGTTCTAAGACTTATTTTTAATAATTTTGCGAGGGGTATGACACTCAAAAATATAATTGAAAGAATAAATTAGAGTTTTTAAAGATAAAATAAAAATCAGAAAAAAGAATATTTTCAAAGTTTATAAGATTTTACCCCGGTTTTACATAAAAGGGTATTTTAAATAAATTCCGCTTTTTCTTAATATTTCTCAAGAAACATTGACTAATATTCTATAATTTTTCTAAATATTATATATAATAATCTTATATTTTCGAACATATTCCCTTCTATTCAAACATATTCATATATTCCTCGGCATATTCCTTTATATTCAAACATATTCTTCGATATTCTCCTTGATATTCACGTTTATTCAAACATATTCTTACATTTGTCTAACTATTCTGAGTATTCCATATTCCCAAATATTCTCAAGTATTCCCAAATATTCTCAGTATTCTCAAGTATTCCTTGTTGGGAATATATTCTTCGTACGCCCTGAATGAGAGTTGTTCACCCCTCGTGAATTTGTTACTGTTGCTATTTGTAATTTTGTAATTTTATGAAAATCTGTAGTTCACAACAAAACAATAAAGCACTTTTAACTCATAGGAAGTATACTCAGTAGTCTCTTCTTGAAACCCCCAAAAAAAATTTTGGTATTCATAAAAGTTTTAACATTTTAGAAAATCAATGAAATTATTTTAACACAGTTGAGCTGGTCTGGCATAGTCATTTTGGGAATTTCAATTTTTACGAATTTTCAGTTTTTTATTTCGCTTAATGTTATTTTTTGCAAAAACTTACAAAGCGGTCAAATGACATTTGAGCAAAAATGTATTAAATATTTAATTAAAATTTTTTATATAATAGCATATATTTGCAAATCTCTAAAAATATTTTAATTTCTGCTTGTATTTTTATAGGTACTTACAAAAATTATAATATTTTACATAAACTTACGTTTTTCAAAGTTGCAGTTTATATAGACAGGTCGAAAAATATTTCTCACGTCGATTCGGTAGCCGCGGTCGTTAAGCGTTTAGATAGATATGTCATAGGTACGGGGTTCGATTCCCATAGGGTTCAAGTTTTAATTTAATTCTTCCAGTTTAATTAAAATGTTTGTATGTTTGGAGCGTGCTAAGAATATAAAGTTATTAATGGTCATAAGAATTTTTTATTATTTTTTCCACAAATATTTTTTTTCAAAACTATCTGTTCAATTGTAACCACCTTGGATTTCCAATTGTGAATCGATATCCAAGTTGAAACAAGTTCATGTTGTACAATGTAACCTATTTGGAATTTCCGGTTGACTGTAATGTTCAAACTGAGACCAGTTCATTTTGAACTTGACATTCCAAATTCAAACCAGCTGAAAATACTTATCTACTGGTTTGAAATTGGAACTTACGTGACGATAACCAACTTAAAGCAAGTAGGCTCCTGATTCTACCCGGTTCTACTGGTTCTTTAATATAGGGATATATCTAGTGTAAAGGCTCTTGTACACCTCACCGATTCCGAGTATGTCCCCGTCGTGCAAGCAGTTTTCCAAGATGGAATGAGTTTTCTAACCAAGAAAACCAAGTTAGAAAATTGTTTGCATGGCGGGATAATTTAAAAATATAAATAATGATCAGTGATTAGTGAAAGATGTGTAATAGTATAATGTGAATAAAATGGATTTTTTGAATGAAACTTAAGTAAAATACATTTATTATAAATTATTTTAATAAAGCAGTGAAAAGGTAATGAGAAATATCTTTAAAAAAAGTAAAAGTTGTGATTAAGTCGATGTTTGCAGAAAAGGTAATACTTAGAGTTAAAAATTTTTGCAGTTTTCCATTCTTCATTTAAAACATATATAAATATCGAAAACCAACGATTTAACATATATTTTTTATAAAAAAATAAAAATATATTAGCTTTTCTGCAAACATCGACTTAATCACAACTTTTACTTTTTTAAAGATATTTCTCATTACATTTTCACTGCTTTATTAAAATAATTTATAACAAATGTATTTTACTTAAGCTTTATTCAAAAAATCCATTTTATTCACATTTTACTATTACACATCTTTCACTAATCACTGATCATTGTTTATATGTTTAAATTATCCCGCCATGCAAACAATTTTCTAACTTGGTTTTCTTGGTTAGAAAACTCTAGGTTTGTTCTCGCTAACTACACCGCTACACTCGAGTGTAGCAAGAGTGTGAAACGGAGCATGCGCACTTAAACAAAGTACAAAATCTAGCGAGAACGCAAAAGTGTAGAGAAAGTGCACGAAAAAATGAAAAAAAAGATTAATATTGTAAACTGCATACAATTCGTAATTCAAAATAAACCACCTTATAAACAATTGCTATTGTGAAGCAATTGTTTAAATAATTATTTCTCCCATTTATTAAAGCCATAATTTATTTACTATTAGTGATTTTAAAAGTAAAATTTCTCAGTTTTATGAATTATGATATGGTAAAATTTTTTTTTTAAATAGTAGGATTTATTCCTATTATTCCCTGTAAACATTATAATGGGCAATTCATGGAAATTTGAGACATTAATTAAATTTTACAAGAATTTCGAAGGTTAAATGTATGTACCGAGCGGAATTTATTTTTTTAAATTTTTACACAGTTTAAACTCTGACATCTTTGTAAAATTTAATTAATTTCTTAATTTTAACCGAATTGCTCATTATAATGTTTACAGAGAATAAAACTAGAATTTTTAAGCTATATTTTCATATAAGTTTCAAGAAAAACGGAAGCGACATGTTTTGAAATATTCTAAAGGTTATCTTTCAAACTTAATTTTTTTCATAAATTCTATTATTTTAAAAAAAATATGTTTACCATCATAAAATTGAGAAATTATTTTCTAAATTCACTGTAAATAAAGTTTGGTTTTAATAAATGGGAGAATAATTATTTAAAAATTGCTTTACAATGGCAATTGTTTATTAGGTGGTACTTTATATAAATATTAACAAAATAAGGATTGCTTACTAATAATTTCATAAATCAAAAGTCACTAAGAAATATATTATAACTTTATGTTCATAAAATAATTAATGCATTTTAAATAAAATGTCCATTTACCGCCATTTTAATAAGAACACTCAATTACACTCTCTCGCAATCGGGTGTAATAAAATAGGGAAAAGTGCAGAGGCTTCTAGGGAGTTAGGTGTACACTATTGCGTCACTTCTGGTAACGAGAACGCCGTAGTGTACACTTTTGTACAAAGTGTAGAAAGTGTAGCTAGCGAGAACAAACCTATTCTATCTTGGAAAACTGCTTGCACGACGGGGACATACTCGGAATCGGTGTGTAACGAGCGACTATTATCTCGCTCGAATCGTGATTCGATATTAATCGAAATGCGATTAAAAGTCGCGGGAAAATATAATATTAATTTTATATTTAAAATAATATCCTGTCCATAGATTGAGAAGAACTTTCTGCGTTCAATTTAGTAAATATGTTCCTAAAATATCGTATTCTTCAAATATCTCTCTATCAATAGCCGAAATATAACAAAAGATAAAATACATATGTTTCGCAGACACAGTATGTCTTTGAAAATATCGCTACAAAAAATAGTAAGGTCTTAAACACATTTCCAGCAATATGAGTTTGTGTATTGTCACTCTGAAGACAATATACCCTTAAAACTCAAACACAATTGTCAACCATAAACTAAGGGAGATAACCCCAAAGATGTCATAAAAAACTGTCTTTCAATTCTCAAGTAGACCCTCTTTGGAGGTAAAACCATAAAACACATCGGTTGACCAACGTACATTTTATCCTTTTTCTCAGGATAAAATCACGTATTGGGAAATTCCAGATTTCGTATTTTTTATATACTACAACGACAAATATGCATTTTGAATAAAATAAAATATTAACTAAGTCATTAATTATATGCATTTGTATATAATTAATTACTTCACACTCCGTAATAATTAATAGAACTAATTATTCATAATTGTATTTTAATGATATTTTAATCTATATGTTTAATTCAATATCCTCATTGTTGAATGAGATTGTTGTAAATAATTATCAACTAAAAGAATATTCTACGCTCTACGCTCTAGTATAATAATTAGTAAATACTAAGGTTATTCGTGTATGTAACATCGCTAATATTAATTAATATTGTTATAATTAATATAATTACTATCCACTAAATGTAATATAAAATAATCCTCGCAAATGTATAACCGAGATATGTTATGTTTGTGTAGAATAGCATGGAGTGTAAATACATAGTATGTGTGTGTGTGGGTGTTGGTCCTGTGAAGCTGAGCATGCGCATCTCCCTCACCAAGGATCACACCATAGAGCATGAGTCTCAGACTACCTCGAGACGTTGTATATAGCTAGATTTAAGTTGACATTTGACTAGAAAGGTTGCTTCTAAGTTTCCTTAGTCAATAGTCATTTTTGTATTCCTGAACTTATATTAAATAAATTATTTGGGTTTACTCTCAAGAAGACTGATTTCCTTCAATAATTAATGTTATTAATTATTGAATGATTTATTCTACTTGTGAGCTTTTTCCCTCCGTTTTAACGGAATATTCACGTTTATTATTTGAAATTTCCCGGTTCCTATCAAGGATTTAACCAAATTCTGAACTCAACGAATCACCGAGCAGTAATCGCGTTTGCGCGAGTAATTTACATTTGTGCTCGTAACAAAAATTGGGGGCTCGTGCCCGGGATTTGGTACGGAGATTCAAAATTTAATGTGATTCCGGAAACTTTAAAATTAAAAGTGCATCTTAAAGTGACATTTTTGAACTCAGTTATTGTGAACAAGTGCTGACAATCTTCTTTTCATTAAAGACCTTTAAAGTGTTTGTTTACGATAAACTTGTAAACATTTGGAAATTTTATAAATTTATATTTTCATTTTTGAAATTTATTGTTATTGTTTTCTTTACAAAAAAAAAGAGAATGACATATAATCAGTGAATTTCTATTTTAATATCTGAATAAAAGTGCTGCAAGATAGACAATTTTATGGTTTATTTTATTTATGAACTATTAATTACATTACTAAAACAATTAAATGATATAGAAGGTGTAATTATTAAATAGAATAAACAAATAATCAAACTATATCAAATCTTTCACTGATATAAAATACTGCTGCTGGATTCAACAAAACGATTCTTCGGAAATCCTGAGATTCTTCTTCCTTGGCGGTGATCAATCTACATGTTCCTGACCTTCTTAACCTGTGTTGTGTTGTGCGGGAGTGGATTCTCAAAGAGAATAAAAGGTCATTTCCGTAAATAAAATTTTTATTAGTGTTGTGCTCCAATATTCCTCAACAGTGGAATAGCAGAATAGTGGTCTGGAATAAAGGTTTGATTAATTATAAGTTTTACTGTAATGCCTGAATTCGATCACATATTTTATTTCGAATTTTAACAAATTAATAAATTTTCTTTCTTATTAAAGGTATTAATAATAATAGAATTATTAATTTAATTGACATTTTTTATTATTAGACAGTATTTGAAATATTTGTATTTGTATTGATCTAATTGATTTCTAAATTAGTTTAAATACTTGTCTAATTTAATTGACATTTTTATTGTTAAACAGTATTTGAATTTTTTGAATTTGTATTAATCAAATTTATTTTTTAAAATAATTTTAAAATTTGTCTAATATTTATCAAATCAAGTTTAATTTTGTCGAATTCATGAATTTTTTGAATTTGTATTAATCAAATTTATTTTTTAAAATAATTTTAAAATTTGCCTAATATTTATCAAAGTGAGTTTAATTTTGTCGAATTGTTAATTTTTAAATTTTTTCAAAATGGGAAATAACAAAGGTTGGGAGGAAAGTCCCATAAATCAAAATGTGATCGATGACGGCACGTATGATGCTGAAATTTCAGATAATGATAATGTTGATGAACGTGATTCTATTTTAAGTATCGACAGTATTGGAACTCATAATAACAAAACCAATTCTGTTATGTCAAGGGGTCCTTCTCAATCTAAGGATATTTTTTCAAAATTTAAAGAGGACGATATTATTGAAATTGCTAATTTTGTCCGAAATTTAGATAGAAGAAACGAAACAAAACCTCGGAATATAGAGCCAACCCTTTGCAACTCAAATTCAACCCAAAGAGTTAATTTCGAGAATCCTTATGATATTAGGGCTCTTAAAGCAATTGCTGAATATATCCCGATTTTTGATGGTTCGAACATTCCTGTGAGCAAATTCATTAGGGAGTGCAAACATGTTGAGGAGAGAACTCCTCCCCATATTCGTTCGATGCTTTTAAAACAAGTTTTAAAGAAAGTTCAGGGCAATGCTCAAGTTTACATTGCTTACATGCAGATAGACACGTTACACGAATTGTTAGACGCTCTGGAAAGAGCGTTCACAATTTCTGACGATTTGTCTAGCTTGTATGTGGACATCGCTTCCTTGGAACAAGGCCAAGAAGAATCGATTCACGTATATTCTTTTAGAGCGCGTCAATTTCTTGCAAAAATGATAGAAATTGCTAAAAAACGAACTTTACCGTCCGGGTTGATGTCAAGAATGCAGGAGTATGACCATCATGTCACCTGTTCTTTTATTCGCGGTCTTCTACCTCACTTAGAGCTTCGCGTAAAAATGCAAAATCCACTTAATATGCAACAAGCCGTGGAAATGGCACTTGAGGCGGAACATCACGTTGTTCGACTCAAGAAGCGAAGTTTCCAAACTCATACGGGCGCGAATTCGGACAGTAGTGCGACAAATGGTTCCTCCAATCAAGAACCACTCGCTAAAATACAAAAACAGGTTCTCCAGATTGATAGCGAAAAAGGGGAATCAAAACCTGTCGTTTGTTATACTTGCGACGAGGAGGGACATATTTCGCGCAATTGTCCGAATAAAAATAAAGACAACGATAATAAAGGGCATAATAAAAATAATAATAATAATAAAAATGGTAAAAATCACAGAGACGGAAATAAACATAAATCGAGTAACAACGGTAACGATAATAATAACAAACAACGAAATAGCGGAAATAATAGAAACGGTAATAATAGAAATGACAAAAATTCCCAACCTAATAAAAAAGAAAATTGCGAGTATTGCGACAAAATCGGCCATTCTACTGAAAATTGTTTCAGAAAAAAATTTGACGATCTACAGAAACTCTGTGACACATTAAAAGAACAAAATGAGCAATTTTTAAACTCTCAAAGTGCTCACAGAACCAACCCTCCTGTGAGCACTCCATCCACAAACCCTTGAAACGATCAGTGCTTACTATCGATAAAAATGACCTAAATAACGGACCAACGGTTTCCATTTGTAATAAACAATTTAAAGGTAATAAAATTTCTTTTTTAGTTGACACAGGGAGTGAATTAAATTTGATAAAAAATTCAACTTTCAGGGGAATAAAGAATATAAATAGAAGCGAAACTTTTCAATTAACGGGAATTGGTCAAGGGTCATACGAAACGTTGGGAAGTGTAAATTTAAATATTGTTGATAGATCGAGTAAATTTCACATCGTTCACGACACTTTCCCTATCAAACATGGCGGAATTATTGGAGCCGAGTTTCTTAGAAAAAATTCAGCTTCTTTAAAGTTTGACAATGAAAATATCACTCTTCAACTTCCGACATTAGAGAATAACAAACCTTCTACTTTCATTTTACCAGCGCGAACAAAAAAATTAGTTACTTTAATAACTGCCGATAATAACCTCTCTGAAGGTTATTTACCGAAAATAAATGCTGGACAAGGTATTTTCATCGGTGAAAATCTTGTAAAATCGGCAAACGGCCAAATAAAGGTTTTTGCAATTAACTCCACACTGTGTGACGTTGAATTGTCTATTCCACCTGTCAGAATAGAAGAAGTTGATGTTTTCATTGTTGAACCAAATATCCCAAACAAAAACGAAATTAAAAGTGCTAGGCTTCCAAAATTACTAGAAACTTTTGATTTCGTTGGATTAAACGAGAAAGAAAAGGAAAGTCTTATAGATCCAATTAAGAAATATTCTCATTTATTTTATCTCAAGGGTGACGTTTTGGGAGCAACTAATTTAGTTACTCACAAAATTGTTACTACTGACGACATGTCTATATTCCAAAAACAATATAGACATCCCGAAGCATTAAATAAAGAAGTTTTACAACAAACGCGGGAATTATTAGAAAATAACATAATCGAGGATTCCGACTCTCCAAACAATTCACCGGTGTGGATTGTGCCTAAAAAGCCCGGTCCCGATGGTAAAAGACGGTGGCGTATGGTCATCGACTTTCGTAAATTGAATGATAAAACGGTAAAAGATTCTTACCCTCTCCCTAACATAACCTACATTCTTGATCAACTGGGGGGTGCTCAATATTTTTCAATCCTAGATTTGGCCATGGGGTTTCACCAGATTCCCATGGATCCTGAATCAAAAGCTAAAACTGCCTTCTCAACTCCTTTCGGGCATTATCACTTTAACAGGATGCCCTTTGGTTTGAAAAATGCTCCCTCGACTTTTCAAAGGCTCGTAGATAAGGCTTTGACAGGATTACAAAATGTAGAGTTATTTGTTTATATGGACGATGTAGTGATTTACGCAAAATCTCTCAAAGGCCATTCGGAAAAACTTTTAAAACTTCTTGAGCGCCTCGATCAGGCAAATCTCACTCTACAACCCGAGAAATGTATTTTTCTGCGCAAAGAGGTTAATTACCTCGGTCACGTTATTACACAAGAAGGGGTAAAACCTGACCCAAAGAAAGTAGAAGCAGTTAGAAAATTTCCTCGGCCTAAAAATCCTAAAAATATTAAGCAATTTTTGGGATTAGCAGGCTATTATCGAAGATTCATTCCAAAATTTTCTATTATAGCCAAACCCTTATCCTTTCTTTTAAAGAACGACGTCAAGTTCCACTGGACAGAAGCTCAGGACGATGCTTTTAATAAATTAAAAGACATTTTGTGCACTGAACCCTTGCTTCAATATCCTGACTTTTCTAAAGATTTTATTTTATCAACTGACGCTTCTCAATATGGTATTGGAGGCGTTTTAAGTCAAAATTTTGATGGCAAAGTTCTTCCCATCGCTTATGCTTCTCGTACTCTAAACGATGCGGAAATAAATTATTCAACTATTGAAAAGGAATTTCTCGCTATGCTTTATTCTGTAGAGAATTTTAGACCCTATTTGTTTGGTCGCTCATTTAAAATCGAAACTGACCATAAACCTTTGATATGGCTTCAGAACATGAAAAATCCTAACTCGAGAATTTTTCGATGGCGTGCACGGTTGAGTGAATTTCAACCTTCAATTGTTTATAAAAAAGGTGTTGAAAATACGAATGCCGATGCCTTGTCACGTAATCCTTGGGATATGCCAGAGGAGGAAGTGTCGACAATCGATAATTCTGTACTTATGAATGACGAAGTAGATCCTTTGGAATTAAATTCAAATCCTGTGCACGAGGTGACCTTGTCACCTGTGCATCCTAACCTAACCTCCAAAAGTACAGAAAGTAATAACGAGATCGACACTGACTGCTTCCATATTCTAGAGAATGAAATGACGAAGGAAAAATTTGTTAGGAAAAGGTCACATATTAATGACCAAAATGCTAACTGTGAGACCGAACTTCTTGGGGGTATCCCTGTCACTCAAACCGGGGGTACATGTGGAGAGGGTATCTTTAAGAAAAGAAGGCTCGAAACGCAGCATGTACCCTGTATTGACCTTGTCTCAGATACATTCTCTGAGCCTGGTTTGGTTCGAGATGGGCACACAGACAGAACTTGTGTGTCTCCTCGAATGACGAGGTTGGTGCACAGACAGAACTTGTGTACCTCCTCAACTAATGTTCTCGGTAATGACGAGGTTGTCGGGGCGCAGGTACTCGGACTGAGTCAGAGAACAGAAGTTACCCTTTCTCCTGACGGTCAAGAACGACTTGGACGGAGACGCAATTCTCAAGATTGTGATGTCTTTGGTGATAACGTACTTTCACCTCAGAATCACGAGAATTGCACAATTTTAAATGACGCTGATGGCAGATTGTCGTCTGCATCAGGTCATGGTGCGAGTGAAGGCGTACACGAGGACTACGACTTCACAGATAGCGACGAATTTTCAAGTGACGAAAATTTTACTGATAGCGAAACAACCACGAAAATTTTCGAGGGCGGAAAAAGTTTAAAGACAAATTTATGTAAAGAAAAATTTGTATTAAAAATAAAGGACAAAAACAACTTTTCTCTTAAATCAGAAAAACTCATTTCGAGACCCCTTTTCAATTGTTTTCCTATTGATGCTGCAGTTCCATCTACAAGCACGGACATTGACGAAAACGAACATAATGACACACAAGACAATTCTCGACCTTCTAGTCCTAATTTTTCATGTGTAAATTTTTCAAAAGATAAATTGTTTATGAGGAATGATAATCTTGTATTATTCATTCCAGCAGACAGAAAACTTACGACAGAAACTGCAAGAGAATTAATTAACGAAAATAAAATTAATGTTGATGATTTAATAAATGAAAAGTCAGAAGATTGTTATGTAGGCAATGTTTTTGCATACAGGTATGAAGAGTTCACTGTTTTTAATTTAGTTATAAAACAAAATTTTGATTCTAAACCGTTCCTTGCTGACGTCACACTGGCTCTTGAAGGTTTAAAAAGGGCTATGGATGAAATTAAAATTACCACAGTTAGTATTTCGCAAATTGGCAACGGCCTTAATCAAGTTGCATGGCCTTCAGTCCAATCAGCAATTCAAAATATCTTCGGTAATAGCGAATATCAAATAACAATTTGCTCAGGCGATATAGAAATACCGCTTGAAACTGAATATAATAATATTATTCGAGAAAATCATTCTTCAACCACAGGTGGACACAAAGGTGTGACCAAAACTCTCCAAAGAATTCGAGATAATTTCTATTGGCCCAATATGCGCGAATCAGTTCGCAAATTCGTACGTGAATGCGAAGATTGCAAATTAAACAAACTTGTTCGAATAAAAACAAAACAACCTATGTCCATAACGGACACCCCTTCGGAAGCATTCGAAAAAATCCAGATTGACATTGTTGGTCCTTTTAAACCACCAACTGAAAGAGGCAACACTTGTATTCTCACAATACAAGATAACCTCACAAAATATTGTGACGCAATCCCTCTACGTCGATCTGATGCCATTAGTGTTGCGAACGCTTTGGCTGAACGATTTATTGCTCGTTTCGGCTGTCCAAAAATAATTCATTCTGATCAAGGGTCAGAATTTAATAATGAAGTCCTGAATCAATTTTGTAAAATTTTCAAAATTAAGAAAATTCGTTCCACTGCATTCCATCCGCAGTCCCTAGGATCTCTAGAAAGGAGCCATCATGTTTTAGTACAATATCTTAAAAATTATTGTCAGAAAACAAATTGGGACAGATGGTTACCTTATGCAATGTTTTCCTACAATACTGCACAACATGAAGCGACAGGTTTCACACCTCACGAACTCATTTTCGGTAAAAAGGCTCGCATCCCCTCTGAATTTGCAAAACAGGAGGTTCCACTCACTTATCATTTATTTGTAAAAACATTAGGTGATAAATTATCTGAAACACAAGCTACATGTAAAGAAAAATTACAAGCTGCAAAAGAACGTTCTAAACGATACTATGATCAAAAACTAAATTCACAAACCTACGAAGAAGGAGATTTTGTTTACCTTCTTAAAAATGACAAAACATCAAAATTAGACGCGAATTATGCCGGTCCATTTTAAAATTATTCAAGTTTTTGATAATGGTAACGTTGAACTCGAAATGAAAAGAGGTAAAACAAAAGTTGTACATACTAACCTCCTTCGACCACAAACACTCAAATTATTTTGAGATAAAGCAAAGTAAATTATATAAATATTACCTTTAATAGATTGATATAATAATCAAACAAATACAGTTTTAATTGTATTTTAAACTCGAAAATAGTTACCAAAAAATTTGTTTTCTCATTTTTGTGAACAATATATTGTCAATAATTGATTCGTAATTCCTTTTTGGGGAGGGAGTGTGTAAAGAGCAACTTGGACTTGCTCTATTTTTTCTTCCAAACTTTGCACATCTAACTCCTTATAAATTAATTATTATTATATTTCCACTTATTTTTCATAAACAAAACAATTCACGTATGTAAACATTGACAAACGTGAACTACATATTCAGTCAGAGATAGACAACTTCATAACCGAACCGCTCAAGCCCGATTCACAACGAATCAAAAACCTTAAGGCTCATTTGCATAAGCTTTATTGGTTGCGCAATTCGCGGTAATAAATTGCGTAAATTTCTTTTTAAAAAAATATATAATATTAAATATATATAAGTAAAAAAAAATAAATAAATAAATAAAAAAAATAAAAAAAAAAATAAATAAATAAAAATAAAAAAACAAAAAAAATAATAAAAGAAAAAAACAAATAAATAAGATAGATAATTTTATCACTTTAAGCATAATTATTATTATCATATTTTCGAATAATCAATTATTCTTTTTTTTATTAAGGGGGAAGGTGTAACGAGCGACTATTATCTCGCTCGAATCGTGATTCGATATTAATCGAAATGCGATTAAAAGTCGCGGGAAAATATAATATTAATTTTATATTTAAAATAATATCCTGTCCATAGATTGAGAAGAACTTTCTGCGTTCAATTTAGTAAATATGTTCCTAAAATATCGTATTCTTCAAATATCTCTCTATCAATAGCCGAAATATAACAAAAGATAAAATACATATGTTTCGCAGACACAGTATGTCTTTGAAAATATCGCTACAAAAAATAGTAAGGTCTTAAACACATTTCCAGCAATATGAGTTTGTGTATTGTCACTCTGAAGACAATATACCCTTAAAACTCAAACACAATTGTCAACCATAAACTAAGGGAGATAACCCCAAAGATGTCATAAAAAACTGTCTTTCAATTCTCAAGTAGACCCTCTTTGGAGGTAAAACCATAAAACACATCGGTTGACCAACGTACATTTTATCCTTTTTCTCAGGATAAAATCACGTATTGGGAAATTCCAGATTTCGTATTTTTTATATACTACAACGACAAATATGCATTTTGAATAAAATAAAATATTAACTAAGTCATTAATTATATGCATTTGTATATAATTAATTACTTCACACTCCGTAATAATTAATAGAACTAATTATTCATAATTGTATTTTAATGATATTTTAATCTATATGTTTAATTCAATATCCTCATTGTTGAATGAGATTGTTGTAAATAATTATCAACTAAAAGAATATTCTACGCTCTACGCTCTAGTATAATAATTAGTAAATACTAAGGTTATTTGTGTATGTAACATCGCTAATATTAATTAATATTGTTATAATTAATATAATTACTATCCACTAAATGTAATATAAAATAATCCTCGCAAATGTATAACCGAGATATGTTATGTTTGTGTAGAATAGCATGGAGTGTAAATACATAGTATGTGTGTGTGTGGGTGTTGGTCCTGTGAAGCTGAGCATGCGCATCTCCCTCACCAAGGATCACACCATAGAGCATGAGTCTCAGACTACCTCGAGACGTTGTATATAGCTAGATTTAAGTTGACATTTGACTAGAAAGGTTGCTTCTAAGTTTCCTTAGTCAATAGTCATTTTTGTATTCCTGAACTTATATTAAATAAATTATTTGGGTTTACTCTCAAGAAGACTGATTTCCTTCAATAATTAATGTTATTAATTATTGAATGATTTATTCTACTTGTGAGCTTTTTCCCTCCGTTTTAACGGAATATTCACGTTTATTATTTGAAATTTCCCGGTTCCTATCAAGGATTTAACCAAATTCTGAACTCAACGAATCACCGAGCAGTAATCGCGTTTGCGCGAGTAATTTACATTTGTGCTCGTAACAGGTGAGGTGTACAAGCGCCTTAAGGAGCATTCAGACCTCTGCAGGCTGTCTGGCTGCGCAGCCAGAAGCAATAAGAGTAAGGGAGAAGGTGTAATAAATTTGAATTTCCTTACTCTCTTACTCTTGTACGTTACCATGGCAACCTGCAGGCAGACAGACAGGCTGCAAAGGTCTGAACGCTCCATTAACGCGCAACTCAATTTATTGGCGCGAAACTTTGGAATATTTAAAAGTTCCTATAGAAGTTGGATTCGTTCACAATTAAGGGTATAGAAACCCAACCCATCGATGAGATCCTCTTCGAATAGAAATCCGGTGCCAACGTTGAATCGAATAATCTATAAATTTTATACCGAAACTTCAAGAAAAATAGAGAAATGAAAAGCAAAAAGAAACAAAAGCAATTAAAAGTCAAGTAGTTTGGATTTTACATAAGAAAAACAATTTATTTTCTCTACTTCAAGCTGAATTTGCATATAATTACAAAGCTTCGTACAACCGTTCGCGACAAGTCCCAAATTCGTTCTGTTTAAACTGGCCGCTCAAGCGGGCCCAGGTACTTCTATACTTTTCTGCTCTAGGTATGCGCGCGCCATACAGGTTGGAAATTTGCCTGGTTCGAGCCGACTCAATGTTTTTGGAATCGTTTGCAATATCGTTAACATAATTATTAATAGAAATATTGAAAAAGAAATTAAACTTAAACATGTTACAATAATTAAAATTTGGTCGCTATTAATTAAATTTATTAGTTTTCTATCTCTATCTTTTATCCCTATCGCTATCTCTATCTCTCGTTGAATTAAAATATAAAAAAGACCTTTTTGTATTTCCTTTAAGAAATCTCTCACTATCAACATTCATACATCGTACTTACAACAATCGTTTAATTCAATTATCATTCTTAACCTAAAAATTCTAAAAGTTTATTATATTTAATTATAAAGTTGATTAATCTATACACTTATATCAAAATAGTCGTCGTTGCAAAAATGTTTATGATTTATAAAGGATTACATTTGTCAAATTTGTTTTACTAGTGTTGAGTTATATATTGAAAGATCAAACATTAGATTTAAATTAATTAATGATGTTAGATGTTAATTTAAAAGTCCAATTTTAAAATTGATGTAGTACTCATCAAGTTTCAATTTAATAATCGCTTGGATAGGTTGCAATTCTCTTCTTTGACATTTTATAGTTTTTACGTGACTCTTTTTAGCAAAAGAGGCTAAGTTCAATTTTATGAGACCCAGATGTTTAGGCTTTTGTTTGTAAAAAAGGGGCGATACGAGATTGACCATTTCTATGTTATTTTTAGTTTTATTACTTTTACTGCAGGGTTTGGGTTTTTACTCTATTTATTGCCTTCTAGTCTGATTTCAATTTCTATAAAGTCATAATTCATAAAGGGATTTGCAACCCGACGATTTCATACCATTCCTTCTAACTGGCCTAAAATAACAAATTCGAGAGATGAGATAAAAATTTTGTTTTCCCTATTTTCTCTGATTTAAATTTTGTAAGAAAACGAAGAGAGAGAGAAAAGACACACATATATATATTTATTTCCCTCTTCTAGTCAAATTGTCCAAAGCGTAACTGCTTGCCAATCATATTATTTAATTAATTTAATTTATCATTATTTCACATTTATTCTGATATTCAAAATTTTGCCGCGCTTTCGTTTCTCGCGGTAGTGCTGTTCTAACGGCGAGCTCACGAATCTTACGCGCTCGTTACACTAGGCTTCCATGAAGGCGGTTCCAGAATAGGTGCAAAAGGCAAGGTGGAAGTACAAGTGCAAGTGCGATTCCTATAAGGAGAGTCTACAATAGGTGCCAATGTAGGTGCAAGTGCCAGTGCCAGTGCCAATCTCCAATACATTTTAAGGAGAGTCTACAATAGGTGCCAATGTAGGTGCAAGTGCCAGTGCCAGTGCCAATCTCCAATACATTTTAAGGAGAGTCTACAATAGGTGCCAATATGCTTGTGCAAGTGCCAGTGCCAGTGCCAAACCCATTTAAAATGTATTGGAGATTGGCACTGGCACTGGCACTTGCACCTACATTGGCACCTATTGTAGACTCTCCTTTAAATGGGTTTGGCACTGGCACTGGCACTTGCACAAGCATATTGGCACCTATTGTAGACTCTCCTTTAAATGGGTTTGGCACTGGCACTTGCACAAGCATATTGGCACCTATTGTAGACTCTCCTATACATTTAGCATTGGTTCGCACTTGCACTTGTACTTCCACCTTGCCTTTTGCACCTATTCTGGAACCGCCTTTAAATTTTTCTACCTGGGAGGTGACTTTTAAAGCATTTTTATTAATGTAACACTATTTTAAAGTAAATGTAGATAATAGAAATGAATTTTCTCATCTAAAACAAAGCTAAATTCATAAGAGAAATGAAGTTTTAAGAAAAAAAGGATAATTTTGTTCAAAAAATTTATTTCAAAAATAAGTAATTAAATTATTCAATCTTTTTGGGAAAATTGTCTTTGGGAAAAGTTTTTTTGGGAAAAGAATTCGTTGGGAAACTTGTTTTGGGAAAAGTGTCCTACAATCCATTTCCCCTATGAATTTAGCTTTGTTTTAGATCAGATAATTCATTTCTATTATCTACATTTACTTTAAAATAGTGTTACATTAATAAAAATGCTTTAAAAGTCACCTCGTATACAAGCATCTATACACTTCTCATTAGGCTGAGTCCACAACAGAAGACGTTAAAGAGATCAGCTTTGCAAGTTCTCTGTTGTGGACTCAGCCTTACGGAAAAGGCTCGTATGAAAGATTTCTCATATTTCTCATACGAGCTACCGAGCTCGTATACGAATTCCGCGGTCCGTGTATCGAATTTTTTTACTGCAGTAAAAAATTACCCATGGGTAACTATTTGGTCAAAAAAGATTTCGGGAATAAGCATGCGTCTCAATCTAGGGACTATTACATTTCTAGTTTTTTAGGCTTTGTCGTGTTTGAAATTCAAATAAATGCAATTTATAGCAAATTCAAATTAGGTCAAATAAAAATTATGTCAAATAACGTTTAGGTGAATTGGAAATTCGTTTAAATGCAATTTCCAATAAAATATGTTTAGTTTCAAATACGTTTCGTTAGATTGCATTTTAGGGAAAGATTTATTTAAAAAAAATTAAAATTGCAAAGCACACAAATTAGCCAGCATTTAATTTATCATCAAAAACTATTAGAAAAATTTGAATTTAGGTTAGGTGACAATTTAGTAAATTATAAATTATGTTTCATTTGACTTTGCTGAACTTTACATTATATTTCAGGAAGCATTAGGCAAAATAAAATTAGATTAAAGACAATTCTGTTGATAATAATATTCCTGCATTTAACAAGTCAAGCATGTTAAAATTATGTTAGTTTCTACCCTGGTTAACAAACCGGACAGATTTCGGACTAATCCGAAATTTGTCCGAAACAATGCGGTTTATGGTCAGGTTTTTGTCACCCGCAATTAATCCGGAAAAATCCGAATTCTATACGGTTTGTGAACCAACTAGTGAATCCGGAGTTGGTCCGATGAAGTCCGAAATTAGTCAGTTAATTTTAACAAGTGAATCCGGAATTAATCCAAAACAGTCAAAAATTAGTCCAGACAATTTAGTGAATGTTAATAAAAAAAATTATACAAGTTTTACATATTAATTATTATTACTTTATGGTACATTTAACATATTTTTCGATTTACCTATCGCAATTTTATTTACATTAACTTAAAATTTCTAACGCTTGGGGATTCGAACCTACACCTAGCTAACATTATATCGCACCGAAATCGAATACACTAACCACTATACCACGCTCGCATGGAAGTTCAAATTCATAATAGAATTTATGAAGTGCCACGAAAAGAAATGACAAGAAACTAACACATCAGTGTTAATTTTAATATTGAAACAAGATAACTATTAATACTAGTAAATTTGTAAAAACAAATTGACTGCAGAATTAAATATTTTATTTACCATAAGTAAATACCCTGAATAAAAAGTGGGACCAATTTCGGACTAATCCGGGATTTGTCCGCAACAGTATGGTTTATTGTTGAGTTTTTTTTACCATGAATTAAGTTTGAAATCAATACCGTTTTTTATAACTATTGAATCCGTAATTAGTCCGGTTTAGCCTGCAGTTAGTCAGATCATATGCGACTAGTAAATGCAGAAGTTATCCGGTTGGTTTAACCGGCTTATGGACAGGTTTTTGTCGCTCATAATTTGTCCGGATAAATTCAAACTCAATGCGGTTTGTGTATAACCACTGAATCCGGAATTAGTCCGATCTAGTCCGAAGTTTGTCTGATAATACGCAACTTGCATATTAATCTGGTTTTGGTCAGGTTTTTGTCATACGAAATTATAATTATAGTTTGAATTTATCTGCATTTAATACAAATTGTTTTTAATATATACAAATCCAATATTATACCAAAATCATTCCTGATTAAGTCTTTGAATTGGATTAAATTCGGATTATTGCGGACTGATTTCGTATTATTTACATATTGATTTCGGATTATTTCGTATTTATTTTAGAAGAGTTTTTTGACGGACATAATTTCGGATTGTTGAATAATAATTACGGGCTTAATTCATAGACATTTAAGGTTATTCCAGACTGATTTAGGATGCACAATTTCACTCGGATTAATGTTAGATTAACGCGGATCATTTTCGTACAATTATCGGACTAATCCACACTAATATATCCGGATTACTCCGAAATTTTTATCAGGGATATAATATGATTCGGCTGGCCGTCTATTACCGGATTCTTAGCATACATATTTCGGATTGTTTCGTATTTGTTTCGGAATATGATTTTACCACACTAATTCCGAATTGAAGCGGACTAATGTCGGATTCTTTGTGTACAGATTTCGGATTATTTCGTATTTGTTTCGGATTATATTTTTTAGTTGGATTAAATCCGGATTGTTGCAGACAATTTTCAAATTCTTAGCATACAGATTTCGGATTGTTTCGTACTTCTTTCGGAATAGGATTTTGACACACTTAATTTCAAATTGTTGCGGACTAATACTGGATTTCTTGCTTACGGAGTTCGGATTGCTCCGGACATTTCAGGTTTTCGTTCGGATTGATATCAGACTAGCGCGGATCATTTTCGAACCTTTTTCGTACAATTTTCGGACTAATCCGTACAAATCTGTCCGTATTTAATCCGGAATTAGTCCGAATTTTTTACCAGGGTAATTACTAAAACCAGAAATTATGTAAAGCTATTATTTTGACAAAGAAAAGTTGTTATTAAATATCATTCGTTCATATAGTGTTTGTGATTGTTTCTAATTTGCTAATATAATTTTTACTATAAATATTAATTATTTTTTGAGACTTCTTTTATTTCAAACCTAGTTTCTTTTGTATTATCTTTATAAAACTTTTAAATTCTTTTTTCTTCAGATTATTTTACATGAAATTTCAGACAGATAAAAATTGTTACAATTAGAAAGTATAAATTATGTGAAGTCGAATCAAATATTATTTGTTTAAGGAGAGTCCAGAATAGAGTCGACGCGCTGATACTAACGCGCTCCTCCTATGTATTCCATAAAGGCCTTTCTCCAATAGGTTTTAAAAAGTGTGCGAATGACTGCGTCTGCGTCAGTTGCTATAGCAACACATGCTAAAATCAACGCAACGCAGTCATTCGCACACTTGTGGTAACCTATTGGAGAAAGGGCATAATGCCCTTTCTCCAATAGGTTTTAAAAAGTGTGCGAATGACTGCGTCTGCGTCGGTTGCTATAGCAACACATGCTAAAATCAACGCAACGCAGTCATTCGCAGACAAACGCAAAGTTTTTGGATCCTATTGGAGAAAGGCCTTAAGGCCTTTCTCCAATAGGTTTCAAAAAGTGTGCGAATGACTGCGTTGCGTTGATTTTAGCATGTGTTGCTATAGCAACCGACGCAGACGCAGTCATTCGCACACTTTTTAAAACCTATTGGAGAAAGGCCTATATGGACGAGCGCGTTACTATCAGCGCGTTCATACCGACGTCGACTCTATTCTGGACTCTCCTTTACATTCCTATGAGGTTAAATCCCCGAAACCGAACAGTTGTGCTTAGGCCTTTAGGTTGAGTCCACAATAGGCACTTTTCTTAAAGCGATGCATACCCTCTACATCGATTTCCATTGTTCGAACAATAGAAATCGATGTAGAGGGTATGCATCGCTTTAAGAAAAGTGCCTATTGTGGACTCAACCTTACTACGGAAGCGCCTACGCGCCACGAGGCAAAGAAAGGAAACCTGTTTCTGGTAATGTCGTTTTAGCTTGTGAAACATAGGAACACGTTCGATGGTTCGGTGGTTCGATGATGTGATTGTTACTAAATAAAAAATTTTAAATAAATAAAAATGAACCAAATTAATTCAAATTGACAATTTTAATGTAATAAAATATTTTTTAGGTATTATTTATAACAGATATTAATTCCAAGGTAAATTAGGTGCTTTTAAAAAATCATATATTTTGAGGTTATAAAATGTTATCACATTTAAGGCCTAATCCATGGAGTAGTATAAGGAGACCGAACGCCCGTGATGAATCCGCGTCAAACGTGGCCGCATTTTTCATAACAGTGATTCCTCTAGACTCACTTACTGTTACGTGCGGAGTTACGTTATTTACGCGCAGGCGTAAGATCCGCGATTTGATTTGATGTTCAATCTTGGTTTAATCCTTTAAAAAGGAAGGCGGAAATATTTAAATAAAACAAGTTAATTTCCGTTAAAACGGAGGGAAAAACCTCGAAAATAAGAAGGATCAATTAATAATTAATAATATTAATTAATCATTAATCCAACTAAATTCGCGAGTAAACCCAATACATTTATTAAAGTCAAAAACATTACACAAGTCGAAGTTATTCTTATAACTATTTTTGGGACTACTCTGAAGTACATTACGAAAGAACTCCAAAGTAGAACTGAATTCGTGAGGGAGCATTTATCCCTTGGTCCATGGCAGAATCTTTGCGCATGCCCTGTTATAGAGTTTGTAAAGTCTATGAAGTTTTTAGAATCACAACACTAACACTGCACTGCACTAATACACGTATAAACATACTCTATGTATTGAAAACATGTATCACAACAAGTGAACATAACCCTTTTGCATTCACACTAATTACACAATTATTAATTATTTACATCATATCTAGTAACAATAAATCTCTTATACTGCACTCATCATATTTAAATATAAACAACAATTATAACGATAACCAATTTGATAATGTATCATAATATAATATTATTATTATATTAATACGTTACAAACATATATACATATATATATATACATACATATATATATGCATATATCCTATACCATAATATTACAACAATCAATCAGATAAAGTTTACTAATAATATCATTTTCAAATAATACATTCATGCTGCACTATTAGCAACAATATAATATTGTTGTTAATTGTTCATAACGTTCATATTATACAATTGATAATTAAGTTTCGTCGCATAATGAAAGTCTATGTGTACGTGACTTTTCGAAGCCATTTCTGTGGTCACAAGTATGGTAAACACATGTTGCATTGTCCTATGGAAAAGGACACTTGAGATATTTTTTATATTCTTTCAAGAATTTCTCGGTTTTATGACTCTAAAGAAACTAGAGATTACATTTTCTTTCGCTATTCCACTTGATTTATGACAATTCTAAGAAATGTTGATTTTCAAATACATTTTTGGAATTTGGAAACTATTAAACCGTAAAGTATTATATTTTACAATAGTCAAACTTTCTTGTTTAGTCTCGTCAATATTTGTCAAAAGTCGTAAGAAAATCCTAAAATAATTAAGGTGCTTCTATACCTCCGGTGGATTGGTCAAGCAATCGGCTTGATGAATTTTCACGGTCGGAAAATGTACTTTCATGGCGGGCATTTTTGAATAAGTAAATGTTGAAAAGGTTTTTACTTGAAAATTTATTTAAAAAAATGATTTTATCATAGAAATTCTTTTGAAAGTAATGTTAAAAAACATGTTTTATTTTAAAAGTTATCAAATTTTAATTCAAAATGTTTTAATTTTCCAAAGAAGTGTAAAAAGCCTAATGTTTTTGAAATGCTAGTACAGACGGTACAGACTGTTTGTTATGAATGTACATAACCTAGCGTTGTGTTGTCTGTTCATTATTATTTAATATAATTAAATCATTAAATTTAGAATATAATAATATCACAAGCACGACAACACAACGCTAGGTTATGTACATTCATAACAAACAGTCTGTACCGTCTGTACTAGCATTTCAAAAACAGTAGGCTTTTTACACTTCTTTGGAAAATTAAAACATTTTGAATTAAAATTTCATAACTTTTAAAATAAAACATGTTTTTTAACATTATTTTCAAAAGAATTTCTATGATAAAATAATTTTTTTAAATAAATTTTCAAGCAAAAACCTTTTCAACATTTACTTATTCAAAAATACCCGCCTTGAAAGTACATTTTCCGACCGTGAAAATTCATCAAGCCGATTGCTTGACCAATCCACCGGAGGTATAGAAGCACCTTTAGATTATTAACGAAATTTTATTGTTTCGCGCTTCGATAACTCGTTAATCGATATATCGAAAAGTTAACGAGCGAGATGGCAGTCGCTCGTCACATTACATCGATAGAAGCGCCTCTCGCGGAGGAGAAGATCATTATATTTAAAAACAAAATAAGACATGAAATAACCTCTAATTTTGTTTATAAAAGTGATTGTTAGTTCAATGAAGCATGTAAAAAATAAATTGTGAGTGAAAATGCCTGCTGTCTGTGTAGTGAAAAATTGCAATTCTTATCTCTTAATTATAGAGTGAATTTTAGTAACAATTAAGTTATGTATATAAACATAATATTAATCGCAACAATTCTCACATATACTTACTTATTTATCACTTTTCACTTCCAACCGAGCACTTTCAAAATTAATATTGAATAAATAATAATATATTGTAATTATAAGATAATTATTAATGATAATTGTCAACTATTTCTAAACAACACTAACCTATAAAAATACCAACTGCACTGTACAATAACAATTAGCAGACGATTATTAGTGACATTTTTCCCCGTTGGGGGCGCTTCTATCGATGTAAGTGAGCCCAGAGGAAACACGGTAATGAAAAGTGCGGCCACTTTGCGTGAGTGGCGTTCGGTCTCCATAAAGGCCTTTCTCCAATAGGTTACCACAAGTGTGCGAATGACTGCGTCTGCGTCGGTTGCTATAGCAACACATGCTAAAATCAACGCAACGCAGTCATTCGCACACTTGTGGTAACCTATTGGAGAAAGGCCTTATAGGCCTTTCTCCAATAGGATCCAAAAACTCTGCGATTGTCTGCGAATGACTGCGTTGCGTTGATTTTAGCATGTGTTGCTATAGCAACCGACGCAGACGCAGAGTTTTAGGAACATATTGGAGAAAGGCCTCAAGGCCTTTCTCCAATAGGTTTTGAAAAGTGTGCGAATGACTGCGTCTGCGTCGGTTGCTATAGCAACACATGCTAAAATCAACGCAACGCAGTCATTCGCACACTTTTTGAAACCTATTGGAGAAAGGCCTTTAAGGCCTTTCTCCAATAGGTTTTAAAAAGTGTGCGAATGACTGCGTCTGCGTCGGTTGCTATAGCAACACATGCTAAAATCAACGCAACACAGTCATTCGCACACTTGTGGTAACCTATTGGAGAAAGGCCTTGAAGGCCTTTCTCCAATAGGTTACCACAAGTGTGCGAATGACTGCGTCTGCGTCGGTTGCTATAGCAACACATGCTAAAATCAACGCAACGCAGTCATTCGCACACTCTTTAAAACCTATTGGAGAAAGGCCTTGAGGCCTTTCTCCAATAGGTTTTAAAAAGTGTGCGAATGACTGCGTCTGCGTCGGTTGCTATAGCAACACATGCTAAAATCAACGCAACGCAGTCATTCGCACACTTTTTAAAACCTATTGGAGAAAGGCCTTGAAGGTACTCGCACACCTCGGCTGTCTGTCTGTCTGCGCAGGCAGAAGATCGTTCAAACCTCACTTTTCCCGTTGAAAAATGAGGGAAGATTTGAATATCTATTAAAATTCAAATCTTCCCTCATTTTTTAACGGGAAAAGTGAGGTGTGAACGATCTTCTGCCTGCGCAGGCAGACAGACAGCCGAGGTGTGCGAGTACCTTTATACTACTCCATGGCCTAATCACAGCAGCAACTGCTAACGCGTTATTGTGTGTTGACCTTTTTCCATTACTTTTTCACCTTTTTCATAACACATTTTATAACCTCAAAATATATGATTTTTTAAAAGCACCTAATTTACCTTGTAATTAATATCTGTTAGATATTAATTAAGTACCAAGGGTACTTGGTTCGCGCCCATTAGCCTGGTATTTTTCCGGCACGTGAGATAATTTGAGCGGGAGGTTTGACGTCGAAGTATAATGATGTGCACCGTCGATTATTGTCCGGTACACACCATTAGAATTCGACTGTCGATAAACCGGTTTTACTCGGAGAGGTTTTCTACAGTTTCCCTCTCCACTGGCGAGAAAACCCATTGACGGGTGGTCCAGGCAAATGCGAGTACTCCTAACCTCAAAGTCGTTCTGTAGAAACGCAAAAACAAGTTGGTATATAAGAGTGTGTGTTCTGACAGTTGGCTAAGCCTGAAGTCATTTAAAAAAAAAAATAATAATAATATCTGTTATAAATAATACCTAAAAAATATTTTATTACATTAAAATTGTCAATTTGAATTAATTTGGTTCATTTTTATTTCTTATTTTAAATTTTTTATTTAGTAAAGGCCAACGCAGAATAGATCTGTAACCGGAACCGCAATCGTAAGCGTAACCGTAAGAATGAGTTAAAGAAGGATAGGTATATTGTTTATCCTTCTCTAACTCATTCTTACGCTTACGGTTTCGATTGCGGTTCCGGTTACAGATCTATTCTGCGTTGGCCTTAACAATCACATCATCGAACCACCGAACCAGCGAACCATCGAACGTGTTCCTATGTTTCACAAGCTAAAGGCCAACGCAGAATAGATTTGTAACCGGAACCGCAATCGTAAGCGTAACCGTAAGAATGAGTTAAAGAAGGATAGGTATATTGTTTATCCTTCTCTAACTCATTCTTACGCTTCGGTTACGATTGCGGTTCCGGTTACAGATCTATTCTGCGTTGGCCTTTAGCCCTTTACGAATCGTCTACTGGACAATTCGAATAGATGGCGTTTCGACTATTTAACGATTCTTACAAATAGCTTTTCCGCCACTTTAGGCTGGCGTCCCATGGTACCGTTTTGCGTTGCGTTTTGAAACTAGGCTATGCGTGTGAGAGAGATACAGATATATGTTTGCTCTATTTGCACTCATTGCCTAGTTACAAAACGCAACGCAAAACGCTACCATGGGACTCCAGCCTTAAGATTATAATAGATGACGTTTCGGCTACTTGCTTTTTGGCTCAAATTAAATTCACCCACAAAAATTTTCTACCAAATTAGTTTTCGGATTATTAGAAATTCGCTTAGTTGTATTTTCCTTAAAAATTAGTTTAGATTAATTTGCATTTCGAGATTTCGAAATATCGATTAAAATTAATTCTATATAATAAATATTCGATTAAATGATAATTCGAACACTTTTAATTTCTATAGAATAAGGAATATGTAATATTACTTTTCGGTTCAGTTACATTTAGGTTAGTTATAAATTCGGCTATAATAAATTTCGTTAATATTCACATTATATTGAACCACCATTCGACAAAATAAAATTAGGTTTAATTAAATTTCGGAATTTTAAACTTTCGACTAAGGCTGGAGTCCCATGGCAGCGTTTTGCGTTGCGTTGTAATGAGAGAGAATGCAGCAAACGTATATTTGCGTCTTTTTCTCTCCCATTACGACGCAACGCAAAACGCTGTCATGGGACTCCACTCTAAGGCCGCAGTCCCATGACAGCGTTTTGCGTTGCGTCGTAATGGGAGAGAAAAAGACGCAAATATACGTTTGCTGCATTCTCTCTCATTACAACGCAACGCAAAACGCTACCATGGGACTCCAGCCTAAGGCCGCAGTCCCATGGCAGCGTTTTGCGTTGCGTTGTAATAAGAGAGAATGCAGCAAACGTATATTTGCGTCTTTTTCTCTCCCATTACGACGCAACGCAAAACGCTGTCATGGGACTCCACCCTAAGGCTGGAGTCCCATGGTAGCGTTTTGCGTTGCGTTTTGTAACTAGGCAATGAGTGCAAATAGAGCAAACCTATATCGCTGTATCTCTCTCACACTCATGTCCTAGTTACAAAACGCAACGCAAAACGCTGCCATGGGACTGCGGCCTAAGAAATCGACTATTTTAAAATTCTATCAATTATTGTTTAGTAAAAATAAAAATTATGTCAATGTTAATTCGTGAAAATAATTTTTTTAAATTTTGTATTCCATAAAAATAAATTCCTAAAGTTACAGATTCTACGTTTGTGAATTGGACATAATAGTCATTATGCTCTTTTCATTCTGACACAAATGTATGCAACCCATAGCAGATTGCTAAAACTTTTATTACGATTCACAACCCTGATTTTAGGTGCTTGTGCTTGTGTTGTGGAAAAAAGGAAAATTATTTAATTAATTAAGTGAATTGAAGTTTTAAGTAAGTAAAATTAACCTATAATGTTAAAATTAATCTTATTTACCTGTAGGACTTGTTTAAATAGTCGCAGAAGAAGTTTCTTTACAGTGTTTACACAAAATAATGTTAACCATGTGTTTCGGCAACATGCCGATTTTACACTTATTTCAACAATTTTAGAATAATATTCATCCAGTTTTCACATCTATTGTTCATTTAGAAACTTCAGTGATCGTTCACATACAAATTTCTCTCTTTTTTAATGAAAAGAAGACATTCCATGCAGCGATCACTTCAAAATGAATCTTAACCTCGAAAATCACTGTATGCATTTTTTTTGAAACGGTAGAAATATTATTGTTAAAGCATTGATTTATCGGATGTAACAAATAAAGAAAGATAGATTTATAGATTTTAAAACCTAGGCTTTGTGTTGTGTTGATTAATGCGACGGAATATAAGAATATACCATTTTTTCGACACGTCAATATGTTCTATACAAGTACAATGTCAAAATTCGAAGAAAATTAATTTAATAAAAGTTGAAAATGTGCATTTTATTACAATAAAAATGTGAAAATAAACAAAATAGATTATTGGTGAAATTTTAATAAAGAGATTTTTTTTAGATAAAGTTTCAACATGAGTCGTTTCTTTGCAACTGGCACTGACTCCGAGTCCGACAGCTCGTCAGAAGAGGAGCAGATTCAACGCGCACCAGCAGCAGCATTTACTGTAATTTCAATTTTTAATTATATGTATATTATCAGGGTTGTCACAGGTCAGAGAAAAGTCACGAATTTTTATTAAAAGGAGTGGAAAAAATTATGAATCTGAAGTTACCAACGTTGATTCAACGAAAAACTTAAAAAAAAATTTTCTCAGGATATAAATTTTTCTGGTATATTTTTAACCCAAGTAAACTCTCCAAAACCTAAAATAAAAAAAAAAACGTGGGAAAAAAAGTGATTTTTATTTTTTTTTGGCAAATTTTTTCCAAAAATCACGAAATTTCAATTAAATTCATAATTCCTTGCCTCGGTAGTCATTTTTTTCTATTGGTAATTGTTTATTCTAATGTCGAGTGCCATATAAAAAAAATTCCAAGTAGTTCCAAGTCGGGAAAAGCAGTGATTTTGGTTTTTCTGTCACGGATTTTTGAAAAATCCGAGCATTTCAAGTAATTTAATAATTCCTCGCCTCGGTAGTTACTTTTTTCTTTTGATAATTGTTTATTTTAATATTAGACGTTATTTAAAGAAAATTTCAAGTGATTCCAAGTCGGGGAAAGCAGTGATTTTGAATATTTATGTGTCACGAATGTTTCAAAAATCTCGAAATTGCAAATTAATCAATGATTCCTCGCTTTGGTAGTCATTTTTTTCTTTTGATAATTGTTAATTTTGCCATTAGACGTTATTTTAAAAAAATTTCAAGTGATTCCAAGTCGGGGAAAGTAGTGATTTTTATTTTTTTGTCGAATTTTTTCCAAAAATCACGAAATTTTAAGTAAATTAATAATTCCTCGCCTCGGTAGTCATTTTTTTCTTTTGTTAATTGTTTATTCTAATGTTGTGTGCCATTTAAAAAAAATTCCAAGTAGTTCCAAGTCGGGGAAAGCAGTGATTTTGATTTTTTTTAATGAAATTCTAGGATTTTTGGAAAAAATTCGACAAAAAAAATAAATATCACTGTTTTCCCCGACTTGGAATCACTTGAAATTTTTTTAATATAACGTCTAATGTCAAAATAAACAATTATCAAAAGAAAAAAGTGACTACCGACGCGAAAAATTATGAATTTAAATGAAATTTCGGAATTTTTGGAAAATTCGTGACACAAACAAAATTCAAAATCACTGCTTTCCCTGACTCGGAATTACTTAAAAATTTTTTTAAATAACGTGTAATATTAACATAAACAATTATCAAAAGAAAAAATTAACTACCGAGGCGGGGAAATGATTAAATTACTTAAAATTCCCTGATTTTCAAATAATCCATGACAAAAAAACCAAAATTACTGTTTTCCCCTATCAGGAAACGTACAAAATTTTTTTTAAATTGCGTCTAATATTAAAATAAACAATTATCAAAAGAAAAAAATGACTACCGGGTCGAGAAACTATTAATTTAATTAAAATTTCGTTATTTTTGAAAAAAATTTGATAAAAAAAATAAAAATCACTACTTTCCCCGACTTGGAATCACTTGAAATGTTTTTAAAATAACGTCTAATGTTAAAATAAACAATTATCAAAAGAAAAAAATGACTACCGGGTCGAGGAACTATGAATTTATTTAAAATTTCGTGATTTTTGGAAAATTCGTGACACAAAAAAATTCAAAATCACTGCTTTCCCCGACTTGGAATCACTTGAAATTTTCTTTAAATAACGTCTAATATTAAAATAAACAATTATCAAAAGAAAAAAATGACTACCGGGTCGAGAAACTATTTATTTAATTAAAATTTCGTTATTTTTGAAAAAAATTTGATAAAAAAAATAAAAATCACTACTTTCCCCGACTTGGAATCACTTGAAATGTTTTTAAAATAACGTCTAATGTTAAAATAAACAATTATCAAAAGAAAAAAATGACTACCGGGTCGAGGAACTATGAATTTATTTAAAATTTCGTGATTTTTGGAAAATTCGTGACACAAAAAAATTCAAAATCACTGCTTTCCCCGACTTGGAATTACTTAAAATTTTTTTTAAATAACGTGTAATAATAAAATAAACAATTATCAAAAGAAAAAAATGACTACCGGGTCGAGAAACTATTTATTTAATTAAAATTTCGTTATTTTTGAAAAAAATTTGATAAAAAAAATAAAAATCACTACTTTCCCCGACTTGGAATCACTTGAAATGTTTTTAAAATAACGTCTAATGTTAAAATAAACAATTATCAAAAGAAAAAAATGACTACCGGGTCGAGGAACTATGAATTTATTTAAAATTTCGTGATTTTTGGAAAATTCGTGACACAAAAAAATTCAAAATCACTGCTTTCCCCGACTTGGAATTACTTAAAATTTTTTTTAAATAACGTGTAATAATAAAATAAACAATTATCAAAAGAAAAAAATGACTACCGGGTCGAGGAACTATGAATTTATTTAAAATTTCGTGATTTTTGGAAAAAATTCAGAAAAAAAGAATAAAAATCACTGCTTTTCCCACGGTTTTTTTATTTTAGGGTTTGGAGGGTTTACTTGGGTTAAAAATATACAAGAAAAATTTGTATCCTGGGAAAATTTTTTTTTAAGTTTTTCGTTGAATCAACGTTAGTAACTTCAGTTTCATAAAAAATTACATTTTTAGAATTCATAAGAAAATACAATACGTTCAATTTTTTCAATTTATGACAATAATTTCTTTTAAATAAATTAATTCTTGAAGAACTATCCTAAAATTATTACTTATAAATTATTTAATAAATAATTTTACTTAAATATTTCATAATTAATGGAATTCTGAAAGAGTTGAGCTTACAATTTTCATAAATAGATCAACTTCAAAAGGTTTCAATGTGAAATTTTGTAAAAATTTCAATTTTGAATGAATTTCATTAAAAATTTGAAAAAACTTAGATTTTTGAAAAATTTGAATAATTCAAATTCCTCTGAAATTAGTTAAATTTTTTAATATATATTTAATTAATTATTAAAAAGAATGGATTTATAGAAAAATTTTAGTTAAAAACACTAAATTAATGATAAATTGAAAAATTGAACTGATAAATGAATTTTGGAGAAATTACAAATGATTGAAAAAATTCAATTATTTTCAAAAGTAATAAAATTTTTCGTCAAAATTCAACTATGTTCAAAAATTTTTTAAAAATTCTTATCAAAATTTTAATTATCTTTATAAATAATAAAATTCTTCACCAAAATGCAATTAATTTCAAAAATTTTAATAAAATTTTTGTCAAAATTCAATTATTTTCAAAAATTTTCCTTGATTCAGTGATTTTTAATATTTCAATCATTTTCACAGGAATTCAATTATTTACAAATTTCTCAGCAATAATTCCATTATTTTCATAAATAATAAATTTTTTTACAGGGATTCAATTCTTCTCATAAATAATATAATTCATCGCAAAATTTTAAGTATTTTGCTTCCTCAAAGAAGAAGTATTTTAACTTTAACAAATTTTGCAAACTGGCCGGTTTGCCCCACCCCCTGTGGTAAACCGGCCACCCCTATTGGGCAAACCGGCCAATTAGGTTTTTTATCTATGGGGCCGTTCATAAACTACGTCACATTATTTTGCATAATTTTTCCACCCCCTCCCTACCCTCGTCACAATTTTAACATGCTTTAGCGCCATTTTTTCTACAGAACGTCATTAAAAAGGAATTTCACCCCCCCCCCCTCTAAGGCGTGACGTAGTTTATGGATGGCCCCTATAATATTGCATTTATATTATCTACAATAACAAGAAACATAAAGAATCATGTGAACAATGGTTGTAATAATGTAAATAATAATACAGGATTGAATTTTAATTAAATAAATAATTTTTTTTAATAACAAAACAAACAAGTTGTAAATCCAGATGTTCATTACATGAACATTTTGCTTCCTCTTTACGATCAGCAAAAAAAATTTGCTTCCTCGTGAAGGAAGCATTAACGATAAATATATTTCATTTTTAAATCATTTTTAATACAATTTAACATTTATAAAATAATGTTCATTCGTCTTAATAGAAAGAATAAAATTTTCTTATACAGTAATATGAATCTAAATAAACAAAAAAATTTTTAGTTAATAAGTGAATTTTTCAACTTTAATTGTAATTAATTCTATAATTTTCAATAGAATATATACTTTATATACATCAATCGATTCGTCTTGATGCAAAGAATAAGATTTTTGATTTATTTTTTAATAAATAATAACATTCTATTGTACAGCAACATGATTTTTAAGAAAAAATGAATTTTTATTAAAAGTGCAAATTTTTTGTCTATAATTGGTTTTAATTCTACAAATTTAAGTAAAACATATACTTTATATATACCAATCGATCCGTCTTGGTGTAATGAATAAGATTTTAGAAATAAATGAGTAAGATTTTCTTACACAGCAACATAATTTTGCGGAAAGAACTCATTTTTTTGATAAAAATGCGATTTTTTCAGCTTTAATTGTGATTAACTCTATAAATTCTCATACAATTTATACTTCTTATATACCAATCAATTCGTCTTGATGCAAAGAATAAGATTTTATTATATCGACGCCTCCTGACGAGATAATATTATTTCAAACGTCAGTTCAGTATAAATCTATCTCAAAAACAAATGCAAGATGAAGTTAACTCACAAATTAATGCTAGACAATTTGATTTCATTCTTCAATTTAAGATAATGCTATCTCAAGATCCAATGCAACAAAATGCCAACTAAAGGTATAACGTATATGATTCTCTCTCGAAATATATTTAGTACAAATACAATATTACAATTTTTTTATTTACATTTAGAATTATTTTAATATTATTAAAATCGAATTAAAAACAAATTTAGCTTCTTTTACAAAAAGTCCTTTTCTTTAAAATGGATTTGATAATTAAAAGTATTTTGTAAGTGGATATTTATTTGTACTAAAAACTTTTTATGTAATTGTAAAACATGTTTATTTTTCAGACTAGGTTATATGAGTAAAAATTCGATTAAAATTTATTTCATGTATTGTTAATTAAAAAGTATTTAAATATATTAATTGAAATGAAATAGTTATAATTAATTACACCTATTTCGAGAGGGAATTATATATTTAATATGCTATACCTTTAGTTGTCATTTTGTTGCATTGGATCTTGAGATAGCATTATCTTGAATTGAAGAATAAAATAAAATTGTCTCGTATTAATTTGTGAGTTAACTTCATCTTGCATTTGTTTTTGAGATAGATTCATTCTGAACTGACGTTTGAAATAATATTATCTCGTCAGGAGGCGTCAATATATTAACTTTAATAAACAACTTAAAAAAATTTTAAAAAAAAAATTTTTTAGAAAAAAGTCAAAAGAAAAATTTTTTTTGGGAATTTTTTAAAGTCTATCAATCCATTTCGAGATATTTTTATGATAAATATACCTGGTAAATTTTAGCCAAATTCGTTAAAACCTCTTCGAGTTATCGTGTTCACAAAAATCGGGATCCACACACACACACACATACACACACACATACATACATCCGGACAATTGTTCAAGGTCTTATATAACATAGTCCCATATAGAAGAAAATTTGTTAAAAGGATTTTTAAAAATTTTGTAAATTAAACGACTACAAAGCTTCCTCACGAGGAAGCAAAAAGTTTGAAATTGTTAGGAAATTAATATTAAAGGGTTTAATTCTCATTGGAAGATAATTATTTATAATTAAAAGTAAATATTTTAATGAAAAAAACATTCTAATTAATAATAATAATAATTAATAATAATAATAATAATAATAATAATAATAATAATAATAATAATTAATAATAATAATAATTAATAATAATTAATAATAATTTTTCGTGAAACTCTGATGCAATGAAAATATCTGATGGCCGGTTTGCCCCACAGGCCCATTTTGAGAATAAATGTTTGTCAAAAAGAAACGCTTTGCAAATTCATCAAAGTTTTTGGTGGTAAATATTCCTGAGGTGTGTACCTTCAAAACCTAAGACCTAATATCTGGAAATATTACACGATTTCCTCAGAATTTCCTTAAGAAAAAATTCGTAAAAGTGTAGAAAAAAACTAAAAAAAAGCTTTTGCTCCCAGCGTTGCACAATAGGGTGTCCGTTATTTACCAAGTTGTTAATATTTCTTGCGACGCCCCCTTAATTATTAGTTTACCATCTAAAACAAAATGTCAGACCAAAATAAACCCTTAATATTCATAATAAACCTTGCCCCAAAGACGATACATTTCCCATTTAAAATACATGGGATTTTGCTACTTTTTACAAATTAATTTTTTTTTCGTTAAATATTTCATTTTACATTAATGAAAAATATATATTCTTATAGGAAATTTAACGCTCTAAAAAAAAGTTTTCATATGATTTTTTGATAAATTATCTCCTTTAAGAGTTATTTAAAGTTAAAGTTCAACACTGTGTAAATTTTTAGATTTTAGTACTTTTACGGCAAAATTATTATGAAAGGATCCATATCAAATCATGCAGGCATTCCGACGATATAAATTGCGAATTATTTTCGCAATGACATATGTTATCCTACTCAAAAAATAATAAAATGCGTATTTTTTTTAATTTTGAATAGGATTCTGTTTGCACTTTTTACGAATATTTTAAGATTTTATCAAAAAAATTACTTTTTTGTATTTTCTTCTATAAAATTGCGCAATTTTCATATTTTTTTATACTCTCGGGGCTCATTTTTACCTTTTATATACTCTTTTATGTAAAATTACGCAAAATAAAAAAATAATAAAAAACAAATGATACAATTTCAATTAAAAAAAAAACTTTCTAAAAAAGGACATCTTTTTTATCTCTTTATTTTCAGGATTTATTAATACTCATGTATAGTATTTAACATAAAAATACCATTCTACTTATTTTTTTTTATATTGGAATATATAAATACAATTTTTATGTTACTTTTTTAAGTTCTTTAAAAAAATATCCTTTTTTAATAACATTACAATTTTTTTGTTTCTTAGGAATTATTTTATTATATATTTACATTTATTTCAGAGGCAATATCTATAAAAGAGAAAAAAATTTCTATTTATAGTTGAAATTTTTCTTTTAATCAATCGACTCAATCAGGTACCGTCAACCGGGGCTATTTTGTGCACCAAATAGCTTTTTTTACTCAAAGATTTATTAAAATTCAGAATTAAAAGAATAAAGAAAATCAACTTTTGATATATGTTGTGGACATCCTTCTAAAGGTTTCCTATAAATTTGGCAAAGAAAAAAAATTTGTTGTCTTAGTTGTAGTCATTGAAAGTTGTGCACACAATAATTCCCGAGATGGGGCTATTTTGTGCATCGAACTTTGTCTTTCTATAATGTTGCGTAAACATTTTTTTAATCATTTCTGCTTCATTAAATCTTTTGTGTATATATTTGAGAGTAAATTAAAAAAAGAATAACCTAGTAAAATTTTTTTTTGTAGATATTATACAAAAAAATGTAAAATAAAACACTAAGATTTTGCTAAAATCTGGATTTACTAAAAATTAATAATTTTTCTTTAAATTGTATATTACGCAGATATTAAATAACATTTTTTTTCTTTTTTAATATATATATATTTTATAATAATATATTAATATAATTATAAATTGATCGTTTAAACACTTATAAATAACTTTAAAACATCATTTCAATAGGAGCTTTTTTAATGGTTTTGAATGATATTTTTAAAAAACTTGAAATAAATATTTTTAAGGTTAAATAGATAACAATTTAATATCTAATATGATTTTCAAGTTATTTTAAGAGAAACGAGAAAATAGTTTTAAAACTAATTTGAAAACCTTATAAATATTAATTAAAGTTCATTTTTTAAGGTCACGTTGCGCACCGGTTGAGGTTTTAATCGTTTTAATGATTTTAATTAACGTACTTACAGTCTTTTGACAGAAAAGTAAGATAAAAATGTATAAAAATGATACACAGAATCTTCTTTACTTACTAAATAAAACATTTATAAAAAATATTTGATTTTTTAAGTGCACAAAATAGCCCCATGGAATCCTGGTTTTTCAGTTTTTTCCACTTTTCTCTTAAAATAATGAATAAAAAGTTAGCGCATTACATATGTGTCATCACAACACAATTGACAACAAATATCTAACTCAGTTTATGAGATACATTAAAACTCTAGAAGATCTAGTATAATTTTTCCGAACTTTCAAAATTTTTGACACGAATTTTCCGTTTTTAGGAATTTTTTTCTCTTAATTGACAAAGAATTAAATAATAACATTTAGTGCTCTCTATTGTCATGTAATATAACTTTTATTTTACAAAATAGCAGATTAAAATAATTCATTTTAATAATTTTATTCATTAAAAAACTCGCGTGCACAAAATAGCCCCAGTTGACGGTAATAATATTCTCGCATAATAAGTTATGTTGAATTTTATTGACAAAAAATTTTAACCTTCGTTTAAAAAATTTGAACGTCTTAAATAAACTAACCGGGATAAATAACATTTTCGAACATCATCATTATCATATAGATAATTAACATAATTTTCGGACATAATGTTAATTATCAATATTCTTTACTATTGACAAGATTTTTTAAACTGATGTTAAAATTTAAAAAAATAAGCGACGGTACGAAAATAGAAACCTAAAAAGTTGCGAAATTTTTGAATTTTTAGTAAAAAATTGAAAATAATTTTTTCTCTTAATAGATAAACAAAAAAATACAAAATGGTATTTTTATGTTAAATACTACACATGAGTGCCAATAAATCCTAAAAATAAAGAGAGAAAAAAGATGTCCTTTTTTAGAAATTTTTTTTTTTAAATTGAATTTATATCACTTGTTTTTTATTATTTTTTATTTTGCGTAATTTTACATAAAATAGTATATAAAAGGAAAAAATAAGCCCCAAGAGCAACAAAAAATATAAAAATTACGCAATTTTATAGAAGAAATTACAAAAAAGTAATTTTTTGCTAAAATCTTAAAATATTAGTAAAAAGTGCAAACAGAATCCTATTCAAAATTAAAAAATACGCATTTTATTATTTTTTGAGTAGGATAACATATGTCATTGCGAAAATAATTCGCAATTTATATCGTCGAAATGCCTGCATGATTTAATATGGATCCTTTCATAATAATTTTGCCGTAAAAGTACAAAAATCTTAAAATTTACGGTGTTGAACTTTAACTTTAAATAACTCTTAAAGGAGATAATTTATCAAAAAATCATTGGAAAACTTTTTTTTAAAGCGTTAAATTTCCTATAAGAATATATATTTTTCATTGATGTAAAATGAAATATTTAACGAAAAAAAAATTAATTTGTAAAAAGTAGCAAAATCCCATGTATTTTAAATGGGAAATGTATCGTCTTTGGGGCAAGGTTTATTATGAATATTAAGGGTTTATTTTGGTTTGACATTTTGTTTTAGATGGTAAACTAATAATTTAGGGGGCGTCGCAAGAAATATTAACAACTTGGTAAATAACGGACACCCTATTGCACAAACAAAAGTAAAAAATGTCAAATTGAAAAAAATAAGGTATACTACACATGGTTGTTTGAAATTTCTAAACAACACTTTTGAAAATTTCGCCGTTTCGGAAATATTGACACCTGGCCGGTTTGCCCCACTCTCCCCTATATTTTTTTTGGATTTTTAATTTTTCAAAAAATCGTTTTTTGCGCATAACTTTAAAAAATGTTAGGACACCTATAAATGCTTTTCTCTAATTTTGTAGAGTTTTTATAGACACATCTTTTGAGCCCTTATTGAACATTTTTTGTCCATATTAACCGGAGATACATATTAAACTTTTAGAAATCTAAAATTTTAGAAAATAAGACTTTTATGAAAATTTGGTTGAAAAATGTAAAAGTAACTTTAAAAATATTGTTACCAACTTGTAGAGCATTAAAAACGCTTCAATTGACCTATTTTTGACGAAGTTGAAGTCCACAACGTATCAACGAAAACGCTTTTTTAATTTATTTGAATATTATGGGTAAGAATTACTGAAGTGGGCCCCTATTTTTCATTAAGTCGATGAATTTTTCTTATTCTTATATGTTTCGATAGCCTATGATGGTATAATAAAAACCTGTAAATAGTTTTCCGAAATTCAAATATTTACCAAAGTTATTCAAGGTCAAAATTATTTGTAGCGTTTTAGTAAATAGCTAATTACTCGCGATCGGATGAACCGATTTTAATAAAAATTGGTGGAGAGATTATCAGGGTGGCCGCTGGACCGGGAAAACCAGGAAATGACAGTGAATTTTTTCGGACAGGGAAAAACCGGGAAATGACAGTGAATTTTGATCTTGACCGGGATTTTGGATTTTTTTTTAAAAAACACACATTACTTTGTGAGAAAAAATAGAAATATTTATTTGAGGACTTACACTACCGTCGGGAATTATCGGTACGGCTGCACGCGCACGGCCCAAAAACATACCAATCTTTAAATCACGATTTTTTTGTAAATACGAATGTCAAAAAATTAACAAATGTACCATTCGAAAGATAATTAAATTTTTCGATTAATAATACATAACTGAACATTTTAATAATTTATACAAAGATGGCAGCAATCGACAAATTTGACAAAAAAAATTTAAAAATAAAATTTTTTTGGAAATTTTTTCAACCCCTGCAAATTTTTTAAAAATAGTAGAAAAAATTTGAAACTTATATAGGTGTGATCATTATAATCTCATCTTTAATTTAAGACCAAAAGAGTTCAAAAATCTTAATCGGTTAGGGAGATATCATTATAAACAAAAGAGCATTTTCAGCCAAAAACCCTCGTTTGTGACGTATTAAAATATTAAGCACTCTGCCCACGAGTTGAGCGTTGTAAATCGAAGCATGTAGCGCCGAAATTTCAATTTATTAATAAAAAATTATGCAACTGCTTTCAATTACATTGTAAAAATAAAATCCCATACATTATAAAAAATTGCTTCAATATTTTCAACATTTGATTTGCGAACTTTCAATTATATTAAACAAAACTATTTGATTGATAAATATTAATACTAAAATATAAAATGAATCTGAAGTTACCAACGTTGATTCAACGAAAAACTTAAAAAAAAATTTTCTTAGGATATAAATTTTTCTGGTATATTTTTAACCCAAGTAAACTCTCCAAACCCTAAAATAAAAAAAAAACGTGGGAAAAAAAGTGATTTTTATTTTTTTTTGGCAAATTTTTTCCAAAAATCACGAAATTTCAATTAAATTCATAATAATTACTTGCCTCGGTAGTCATTTTTTTCTTTTGATAATTGTTTATTCTAATGTCGAGTGCCATATAAAAAAAATTCCAAGTAGTTCCAAGTCGGGGAAAGCAGTGATTTTGGTTTTTTTGTCACGGATTTTTGAAAAATCCGAGCATTTCAAGTAATTTAATAATTCCTCGCCTCGGTAGTTACTTTTTTCTTTTGATAATTGTTTATTTTAATATTAGACGTTATTTAAAAAAAATTTAAAGTGATTCCAAGTCGGGGAAAGCAGTGATTTTGAATTTTTTTGTGTCACGAATTTTTCAAAAATCTCGAAATTACAAATTAATCAATGATTCCTCGCTTCGGTAGTCATTTTTTTCTTTTGATAAGCGTTTATTTTAATATTAGACGTTATTTTAAAAACATTTCAAGTGATTCCAAGTCGGGGAAAGCAGTGATTTTGATTTTTTAAATGAAATTCTAGGATTTTTGGAAAAAATTCGACAAAAAAAATAAATATCACTGTTTTCCCCGACTTGGAATCACTTGAAATTTTTTTAAAATAACGTCTAATGTCAAAATAAACAATTATCAAAAGAAAAAAGTGACTACCGAGGCGAAGAATTATGAATTTAAATGAAATTTCGGAATTTTTGTAAAATTCGTGACACAAAAAAATTCAAAATCACTGCTTTCCCCGACTTGGAATTACTTAAAATTTTTTTTAAATAACGTGTAATAATAAAATAAACAATTATCAAAAGAAAAAAGTAACTACCGAGGCAAGGAATTATTAAATTACTTGAAATGCTCGGATTTTCCAAAAATCCGTGACAAAAAAAACCAAAATTACTGTTTCCCCCGATTTGGAAACGTATAAAATTTTTTTTAAATAGCGTCTAATATTAAAATAAACAATTGTCAAAAGAAAAAAATGACTACCGGGTCGAGGAACTATGAATTTATTTAAAATTTTTTATCCTGAGAAAATTTTTTTTTAAGTTTTTCGTTGAATCAACGTTGGTAACTTCAGTTTCATAATATAATTGATTTAGAAACAAACTTTAAACCTATATTTTAAAAAATGTTAAACATTGTTGGTTGTTAAGTTGAAGTAATATTTTAAATGACCACAAACAATAATCCATAAATAATAATAAATGTATTGCACAATAATTTTTGAATATTATATATATATATGAAACTCAAAATTTTTTATTAAGTGAATATTGTAATAGATACTTAATTTAATACATATAAGCAAGAAAATATTGCGTTTTAACTGACGAAAATGTATAGTTTTGTTCTAATGTGCGAAAAGAATTTAAAACTAACATATAAAATAAAAAATAAAATTATTATGAATAAGTATTAAATATAATTATTAAAATATCACATAGTTATAAATTTGAACAGCTAAAGTAATAAAAATAAAAACTAAAGTTTCCAAAACGTTTATTTAACTAAATGTTTGTTTGTGCTCTGACTAAAGGCAGAGCATGTAACACGAATTCGCTTTCTACCTGCTCCCGGGTGGATGTTTTCGAATTGAACACGCTACTTGACTCGCCCCGGAGTAGAGTTGTCAACCCGAACACGTTATTCTTATTCGGAGCAATCTTGGAGCACTCTAGAGCATATACTCCGAATGTGCTAAAAATTCTCAAAGAACTTTTTCAAAAATTATTAAAAATAATTGATTTAAGGTATTAGTCGCGTAAAATGGTTTTCGTCAGATTTTTTTCAAATTTTGCATACTTATTCCTGAAGTATTTATCTACAGAATGAGACCAATTTCATTAATTTTGACCCACGAAGTAGTATAAGGAGACTTCACGGCCGTGTATAACTGAGAAAAACATGGCCCCACAATAGGGCGAACGATATACCGAGTTTTCCGGTAACCCGCTGATGAGCGCGCCCTCACCGTCAAAAAATATAATTAAAAAGTGCTTGTTTTGTATCGTCTGCTTTTGTTTTGACATTTTGAGCATTTTCACAAAATTTGCGGAATAAGAAATGAAAGAATATTATTTTCAAATAAGTGTTGTGTTTAATTTGTTCAGTAGAAATCGATTTATTTTTCACAATTGATTGCATAAGTAAAATACATTTTCATTCATGTTTTGTTATGTATGTATAAGTGCTCTGAAGGCAATTGTGATCTTTGAAATTGTTTTTTACAAATTTCAAATGTGAGTTTCTGTGTAGAATAATCCATATTTTTGCCTTTCCTTCTCACTGCTAAATAAAATACTTTACACTGCTGGTAAAGTTTATTGTTTTTATTTTCTTACAGAAACATAACCTAAAACAAATATAATTTCGTTTAAAACACGTCATTCAATAAAAAAAATTATACTACACATTATTATGAAAAAAATAATTTTTTATACATACTGTCTGTTTAATTTATTTTCCATAATCTATTTCCAGTATTAATTAATATTAATATATTTATCACTTGCACTTATAGATACACACATCTCACATGAAAACAATAAGCAGACGACGCAACGTAGTTATATATTTTCACGGCGAGGTCGCGCTCAACAGTGGGTTACCGAAAACTCTGTATATCATTCGCCCTATTGTGGGGCCATGTTTTTCCGGCCGTGAAGTCTCCTTATACTACTTCGTGTTTTGACCGTTTCAAAGCTTCAAAAAATGAATTCAAAGTTCATACATTTTGCATGGAGGGAGCACCCAATGCATGTATTGATTTTGTTTAATACTTATTTATATGATAACTAAACTCAGATTTTGAAATAAAACTACCAAAGTATTCAATTAGATGAAACAAATAAATAAAAAAAACATGACATTTTTTGACCGCGCCAAACTATAAATATATTGACAGAAAGTTAAAAAAAATAAAACCGACAGATTGGCTCAGTCGGATAGATGCCTGGCGTTGGTGGTCGTTTAAGGACCAAGGGTATAAGTACCCTTGGTTCGCGCCCACTTGGCTTGGTATTTTTCCGGCACGTGAAACAATCTGAGCGGGAGGTTTAACGTCGAGGTATAATGATGTGCACCGTCGATTATTGTCCGGTACACACCATTAGAACTCGACTGTCGATAAACCGGTTGTACTCAGAGAGGTTTTCTACAGTTTTCCCTCTTCTCTGGCGAGAAAACCCATTGACGGGTGGTCCAGGCGTAATGCGAGTACTCCTAATAAAGTCGGCTGTAGACTAATACTTTAAAGAAGAATTTTAGTTAAAAATTCTAGAAAATAATAATTCAATTGAAATATTGAAAATAAATTTGAAGAAGTTACAGTAACAATATTCTGATAATATAAAATAATGTTTTTATTTATCGGTCATCTTTAATATTATTAAAAAACATGAAGATATTGATTACTTCGAGTCGAAAACTCGTAGTGATCGATTTCTTCATGTTTTATAATATTCTTATCAATTCTTATAAGTTATTGAATTTCAAAAGGTTTGAATCGAGGGGGTATTTTCTAAGAAAAATGGTGCACACAGTAATCCCTATTACGCACATTACGGCTAATACATGACTAAACCCCTATTACGCTAGTATTACGCCAATACTTTATATTACCCGAATATTACGCTATATTACAGAAATATTACACAATATTACAGGTGTAATTCTGATGAATCACAAGTTTTGAACGTTCAAATGAACGAAATATTTTGTATTAAAAATATTTTCATAAATTATTGATTCGAATAAAAATTTAAAACTTAGATTCTACATTTAAAAACTTTAAAAATTAATTTTTTTGATAGTAACTCAAAATTATTGTCATAAAAATTGAATTTGAGGAAGAAATAAATAAATTTCGTTCATTTGAACGTTCAAAACTTTAGGATCATTAATTCTGAGTATTTTGGATGAAATAAATAATAAAATTCAGTTATAAGTACATAGGTAATATTTACTTTAAATAAATAAATAATGCACATGAAACAAAATGAAAAATTTTCATTAATTTACAAGAATAAAAAATTATAAAGCAAACGAGAACATTGTTTTAAATCATGAAACACTTGAAGCATTTAAAATCGAGTTTAATGTACATAGTAACTTAAAATTATTTTCTTCTATTTGAGGGCGTGGTATACTGTATAAATATAATTTTTAATATCATAGTACCCATGAACATCCATATTTATAAGAGTCAAATTTCTGTGTTTGACAATCTAGTTAATTAATTATTTGATAAATTGAACTATGCAAATAACAATACTATTACGCGACTATTACACGATATTACTTACTATTACACAGCTATTACTCGGTAATACGCTATATTACTGACTATTACGCACCATTACGCACTATTACGGGTATTACATAGCTATTACCAGGAATGTGTACACTCCAATACGCAAGAAAATACCCCCTCGGTTTGAATTTGAAATTTTTGAAAATCTTAATTCCAATGGAAAAATAATAAATGATTAAAATTTATTTATTTTACTTAAAACTATTTTTATAATAATTATTAAAAAACATGAATTTTCAAATAATTTTACAATTAAAGAAATTCGTAACTAAATGTGTTAGAACATTTTTTTGAGAGTGAATCAGAATATTCTTTAGGATCAGGGAAAAAGACAATTTTTTGTCTGAAAATCAAGAAAAAACAAAATTAAATTTTTGTGTCAACTCTGATTATTTAATTCAACTTGTTTTTTTTTATAAAAACTTCTTTTTATAATCATCAATCATTTATATTTCATTATTATAATTGTTTTTACTAAATTTCTTACAGTTCAGCGATGAGGAGGAAGAACAGAAGCGAGTTGTTCGCTCAACAAAAGAGAAGAGATATGAAGAAATCACCAATCTAATTAAACTTATACGAAATTATAAAAAGATTAAGGACATGAGTAGCATGCTTACAAGTACGAAAATTATTATCAATTTTATTATTATGATTATTGTTTTTATTTCTCTTATTATTATTATTTTTTTGTTAACTTGTTAATTTTACAAATTGTATTTATATTATTTTAATACTTATTCGTTTTTGAAGGTTTTGAGGATTTAATGAGAGCTTATCAAAAAGCTTTGCCGGTGGTGATGAAGGAAGAAAGTGGACAAACGCCTCGTTTTTACGTAAGATGTTTGGTTGAAATGGAAGATTTCATAAATGAAGTTTGGGAAGATCGTGATTTTCGTAAAAATATGTCAAAAAATAATTCCAAATCACTAACATCATTACGTCAAAAATTACGAAAATACAATAAAGATTTCGAGGAGGATATTGCCAAATTTCGTGAAAATCCTGATCAGGATGATGACGAGGAAGATGATAAAGGTAATATGTACAGTCAAAAAAGTCTCCTTTTAAAGCTCTTTTCCTAAGCTTTAACACTATATCAGGGTGGCCACATGTCAGTAAAGTCAGGGAAATGTCAGGGAAAAAATATTTTGTCAGTAAAGTCAGGGAAATGTCAGGAAAAAAATTTTTTGTCAGTAAAGTCAGGGAAATGTCAGGAAAAATTTTTTTGTCAGGGCAATTAAAGAAGAAGGGAAATGTCAGGAAAAAATTATTTGTCAGTAAAGTCAGGGAAATGTCAGAAAAATTTTTTTGTTAGGGCAATTAAAGAAATTAAGACGGTCATTCAATACATTTTTTGCTTTAAACAAAAAAATTTTTGTCAGGGAAATTCGTTGTTATGTCAGTAAAATGTCAGGGAAATTGATGAAGTCAATCTTGCGGCCACCCTGTATATAAAACAGAAATTAAAAAAATAAATTTGTTAATGTTTAAAAAATATTATTGCAACATAAAATTTTTCAATTTTTTTGGTTTTTTTTAGTGATACAGTTTTTTAGAAAATCTCACATGTTAATCGCAGATATATCATTTGAAAGATGGTTTTAACACCTTTAAAACGCATTTTAAAAAAATTTTTACGATAATTTTTAAGAATAATATGATCATTTGTTAAAAGAATTAGCAATTTTTTTCAATTGTTGATAACTCAAAAACGGTTTGTTTAAAAAAAATGTTTTAAGAACATAAATTGTTCATTTTTACATGTAGAATCAGAAAAAAATATACAAAATTTTTTTAACGTATTTTTTGCATTTTTTATATTTTTAATAGAGCTGTGCAAATTTCAAAAATTCGATTCTTTCCATAAAAATTAACATAGGTTCGGTTCGAATTTCGAACCCATGTAAAATTCGAGTTTCTGCACACCTCTAATTTTTAAGTATTAATCGTAGAAATTTGCAACTTTTACTTACCACAACAAACAAATAAATTTATTATCCTATTTATGTAATTATTTTCAACTAAGCAATTATTTAAATAACTTTTGATAATATAATTAAGTTTATTGTTTGTAAACTGATCAAAAGTTATTTAAATAATTGCTTAGTTGAAAATAATTACATAAATACGATAATTAATTTATTTGTTTGTTGTGGTAAGTAAAAGTTGCAAATTTCTACGATTAATACTTAAAAATGTGTCGCGCTCCGAAGAAAGGTACCTAAGAAGCAAAAAATTTGAGGTTAGGTTTTTAATTTTTTGAGTGAAAATACAGAAAGAAAATCAATTAAATTAAAAATTTTTGAAAAATTTTATGTTGCAATAATATTTTTTAAACATTAACAAATTTATTTTTTAAGTTTCTGTTTTATATACACTCGAATCTCGCTATAACGAGAAGTTCGGGAGTCAAGTCTCCCTCTATTACGAGCGCAAGAGGAGAAATGAAAAATCCCCACTTTTAAGATTCTTCATTCATTTTTTTTTGTGTTTACAATCTACGTAATGTCAAAATTACAAACGTAACCTAGTTTAATTTGAACTTCAACATACAGATAATTTATATAAGCTAAAATTTTGAAGATATTTGACTCGTGGATATAATTAAAAAAAAGAAGTGACTTTTTATGCTCATTGTGATATAAATAAAATTGATTTTAACCAAATTTAAATCAACAGAATGTGCATTTGTTTATAAATAGTGGGGGTAATAGGAAGGAAATTTTTCTCGCTATACCGAGAGACAGAGCCCTCGTTATAGAGAGCGCTCGTTATAGAGAAGGTCGTTATAGCGAGATTTGAGTGTAGTGTTAAAGCTTAGGAAAAGAGGTTTAAAAGAAGACCTTTTTGAACTTTAATAATAAACAAAATACAAAACTTTTTATAAAGTGTTTAATTGCTGTAGGGTGGGCAAAAGTTATTGAGCGGCACTGTATATTTAAATTGAATTATGTAATTTGAATTATTATTTATATTATATTATATATATTATATTATTTATATATACACAACATGTCGTAAGATGCGACTAAGTGATACTTTGTATTTATTTTTTCATTTGAACGCAATACACCTGTCGTCGTACAGGTTTAGTGAGACTACAGTTTGGAAGCAGAACCTTCGCGTGGTCCCCGCTGGTAGTGCACGAGGCTTGTCCTCGCTAATTCACGCCCACTCCTGTTGGGGTATTATCGAGGCCAATACAACTGCAACTGCTTCTCCATTTCATTGGGCACCAGGTCTTCTTGATTCAGGGCACTGTCTACCTTTCGCCAGGACTTGTCCGTGACTCGCTGAGAACACCATTCTCTCACAGAGTCGGCCAAAGGAATTCGATGTTATCTGAATCGTTTTTTCATCCCCGATCGTACATGGTGGTGATATCGCTGGAAAGTGGATTGCTTTATTTTGTCGTATCATTAATACCAAACTTTTTATTCAATACAAGCACGATAACTCCTGTTTTTTTCCGTAGAGCTACAGCGAACCAATTAAACTTGGTATCCAGGGGTTTTGGGACGGCTGCTTGCGAATCTGTAATCAGATTTTAATAATTCAAAATGGCGGAATTTTTTTCTTAATTTTACATTTTTATCATAAAGATGTAAAATATTTTTTAAAATTGGTCCGCTATTTTTAATTTTTACATTCTCATCACATGAGAAGGTAGTTTTGGTCGAATCTTCACTTTTGCTAATTTTATGAAATCTTTACGCTTTGAGGTGCCCTGAGTCCGGAAAACATGGTCCGGCGAGTACGTCTGTCTGCATGATTGTCAATTTAAAAATTCCATATTTTTAATAACAATTTTATAAACAATTTGAATTATTTATGTGTTCTAGCCCTCCAATTGCAATGAAACTCATACACGGAGAGAAGATTTAACAGCAAAATACTGTGTACAGTCTAGCAGACTGAAAGAGTGTCAAGAGCATCAAGAAAGTCAGTGCGCCCTCTGTGAATTTTTCTGTACAAACATCAAAAATACTGTGTCGGCACAAAGATTTCATGTGAGTGACACCGTATTTTTCAGTGTAATTGTTCATGCGCAGTCTAGTGCTCCTCTGACACGTTGATTTGCTGTGCATACACAGCATTTTGCCGTGCGTACACAGTATTTTGCTGTTGAATCTTCTCTCCGTGTAGGAAGTGTACTCAGTAGTCTCTTCTTGTTTACTATACTGTAGGAAGAAGTATCTTAATTTTTATCGTTTTGGTAGTCATTTTGAAGTTATTTAATTTATCTTGAGAGTCCGTTCAAATAATCGTAACGTTTTTTTGGGCGGGGTCAAGCTATTTGTTACGCTCAGCAGAAAAAATGGCGCTATTGTATACAACATTGAAAATGAAAAATGGTAGCAGCAGAATTTGACATGCGCGTTTGCATTTACTATTTGAATCTATGAAGTCGGTAATAGTACATTCTTTTCAATCCTTTTGATCTTAGCTTTTTGACTTATTTTTGTAGTAATTGTAGTCGCGCCTGCCAAATTTTTGCTTTTACTAATTTTCAACAAATTTTAATTGATTCTTTTCGAAGTCGTCATTTTTGTACTCTGCTGTAGGGAGAATCTTCTAGGAACAACATTTCGTTTATTGCTTATCAGTATGTACAATAAAAATAGGTTGATTCAATATGATGGAGGACTTTTTTAAAATTAGATTTAATTTGCTTAAAATTTGCTATAATATTGCATTTTTAGGTTCGTTTATTACGAAATCAGTGTCAATTTAAAAAAATTTTAAATGGCGTATCAAATATAAATTATATTTTTTTATTCCACATGCACAAAAATGGCGCTTTTAGATAGTTGACGACAGGGAGTAAACCCTGGTAAAAATTTCGGACTAATTCCGGATTAAATACAGACAGATTAGTACGGATTAGTCCGAAAATTGTACGAAAAAGGTCCGAAAATGATCCGCGATAGTCTGATATCAATCCAAACGAAAACCTGAATCCGAAAACACTCCGGAGTAATCCTGAATGTCTACGAATTCAGTCCGTAATTAGTCCGCAAGAATCCAAATTTATTACCGGTGAAGAATTCTTCTAAAATAAGTACGGAATTATCCGATATCAATATGTAAAGAATACGGAATCAGTCAGCAACAATCCGAGTTTAATCTAGTTAAAAAAACTTAATCCGCAAAATGTCCGGAACAATCCAAACTCTGTGAGCAAGAAATCCGGTATTAGTCCGCAACAATTTGAAACTAAGTGTGGAAAAATCCTATTCCGAAAGAAGTACGAAACAATCCGAAATCTGTATGCTAAGAATCCGAAAATCGTCTGCAACAATCCGGATTTAATCCAACTAAATGGTATAATCTGAAACAAATACGAAATCAATATGTAAAGAATACGAAATCAGTCCGCAATAATCCAAATTTAATCCAGTTAAAAGATTTAATCCTAAACAAGTATGGAACAATCCGAAATCTGTATGCAAAGAATTCGGTAATAGTCAGCGTCAATCCCAATAATATCCGATCAAAACACCCCAGTCCGAAAATAAGTCTTATTATTATAAGATTTTGTAAATATGTACAATCCACAGACAGTTTAAAACAATCCATATTCAATCCAATTCAAAGACTTAATCCGGAATGATTTTGTTATAATATTGAATTGGTATATTAAAAACAATTTGTATAAAATGCAGATAAATTCAAACTATAATTATAATTTCGTGTGACAAAAACCTGACCAAAACCAGATTAATTTCGGATTTAATAATTTCACATTTGCAAGTTGCGTATTATCAGACTAACTTCGGACTAGATCGGACTAATTCCGGATTCACTGGTTTTACACAAACCGCATTGAGTTTGAATTTATCCGGACAAATTCCGAGCGACAAAAACCTGTCCATAAGCAGACTATTTCGGACCCACTTTTTATTCAGGGTATTTACTTACGGTAAATAAAATATTTAATTCTGCAGTCAGTTTGTTTTTACAAATTTACTAGTAGGTATTATTAGTTATCTTGTTTCAATATTAAAATTAACACTGATGTGTTAGTTTCTTGTAATTTCTTTTTGTGGCACTTCATAAATTCTATTATGAATTTGAACTTTCATGCGAGCGCGGTACAGTGGTTAGTGTATTCGATTTCGGTGCGATATAATGTTAGATAGGTGTAGGTTCGAATCCCCAAGCGTTAGAAATTTTAAGTTAATGTAAATAAAATTGCGATAGGTAAATCGAAAAATATGATGAATGTAACATAAAGTAATAATAATTAATATGTAAAACTTGTATAATTATTTTTTTATTAACATTCACTAAATTGTCCGGACTAACTTTTGACTGTTTCGGACTAATTCCGGATTCACTAGTTAAAATTAACTGATTAATTTCGGACTTCATCAGACCAACTCTGATTTCACTAGTTGTTCACAAACCGTATAGAATTCGGATTTTTCCGGATTAATTGCGGGTGACAAAAACCTGACCATAAACCGCATTGTTTCGGACAAATTCCGGATTAGTCCGAAATCTGTCCGGTTTTTTAACCAGGGAAGTCTCTCATTTGTTCGACCATATGAAAATGGCGTCCATTTTCTCCCATGTGCAAACATAACCGCTGACCGATGCGTTATTTTTGCCCAAGGGAGAAAACGGCCGCCATTTTCATATAAGTCGAACAAGTGACTGACTTTTATTCCCTGTCGTCTGCTATCTGAAATCGACACTTTTGTATATTATTAGGAATAAAAAATATCGTAAGTAACACGGGAATAAAGGCAGCCAATTTGTTTACGATGGCTGCCTTTATACCCTTGTTGCTTAATATACTATTTTCTAATTAAAATAACAAAGGTGTCGTCCACATAAACCACGTAGCTCTATTTTTGTCATTTTTTATACCCTGCTTTCTAAACTAGCTACATGGATTATGGACGACCCCAAAAAACATGGAACATATAATTGTAGATTTAACAATTGTTTAAATAAATAATTTTCCTTATGTATTACCACCCTATTCGAAACGCCAAAAAACATAAATTTTTCTAAAGTAGCTGGGCAATAATATATATATATATATATATATAAAATATAATATAATAATATATAATATATATATATAAAAGCTCGAGGCTCGAGCGAGCTTTTTCGAGCTTTTCATTTTTCGAGCCGAGCCGAGCCGAGCCTAATCAGTTCGAGCTCGAGCCGAGTCGAGCTTTACAAAAAGCTCGAAAATTTTCGAGTACTCGATTAAATTCGAGTACTCGTGTAAATTCGAGTATAAATTAAATGTAAATATTCCAATGTATATAAATTCAGTTTTTCAGGCTGAATGACTACAATAATAGTAAATAAGTTTTATTATTAAATTCTTAAGAAAAATTAATTAATAATTTTTACTGTACGATATTTCTGTTATTACTTAACATATTTTTCTAATGTTATACTGCGATCTTCACTTGTTTAAACAAATAAATGTTGCTATTGGCTAACTCTCAACAAAAAGCACTTAGAAGCTTGCAGTTTTTTTCTAGTTTTACAATTGACTAATACGATTGGTATGAAATGTAGATAATCTATGATTGCAACAATTTAGCCATTGTTTAAACAAATAAATGTTGCTATTTACTAACTCTCAACAAAAAACAGTTAGAACCTTGCAGTTTTTTTTCTAATTTTGCAATTAACTAATACGATTGGTATGAAATCGAGATAATCTATGATTGCAACAATTTAGCCATTGTTTAAACAAATAAATGTTGCTATTTACTAACTCTCAACAAAACGCACTTAGAACCTTGCAGTTTTTTTCTAGTTTTGCAATTAACTAATACCATTGGTATGAATTGGAGATAATCTATAATTGCAACAATTTAGCCATTGTTTAAACAAATAAATGTTGCTATTTACTATCTCTCAACAAAAATCACTTCTAACCTTGCAGTTTTTTTCATAATTTTGCAATAAAGTAATATGAATAGTATGAAATATAATGTTTTATAATTTTACCAAATTAGCAATTGTTTCAAGGTTTAAACAAATAATTGTTGTTATTTACTGATTCTTGACACTAACTACATATAATGTTGCAGGATTTTTCTAAGTTCGCAGTTTATCAGTTTGAATGACAACAATATTTTTTTTTAGGAAATGTTTATTTTCTTATATCATAAAATATAATACTACAATACTAAATGTAAAAATCATACATTTTTTAAATTTCATACTATTTGTAGTTAGTTAATTGCAAAATCAGAAATAACTGCAAGCAAAATATAATTGAGGAAACACTTGATCCGCCCAGGGGGGTTCTCGTTTTTCGGGTATTAAAAAATCTTCGGTCTTGCAATGATTAATATCAAGACCTATTTTAAATTTAAGCTTTTAATAATGTCAAATATTTAAAACTTATACTCAAAGTTGATAAAAGAAATGAGATTTTTATTGAGTAAATTTCTACCAGTTTTTGAAGTTGACACATTTGTGACATTAAATTTTATTTTAAACCATAGTTTAAGGTAAGTTTTTTGTGTTTATTAATTATTAAATAATAATTTATAAATAGTTTTACAGTTAACTTTACAAATAACAGAATTCTATAATTATTTTGTTTTTAATAGAATAAAAATTGTGTTTATAATACAGATTTAAGTTCTTACCGGATTTTGAGTCTTCAAATAGTTTTATGATCTTGAATATAAGTTTGAAAATAGAGTTTTAAAGTCATAAGAACGTAAAAATTATAAAATGTTATTAAGAATTTATTTTAATAAAATAAAATATTTTTATGATTTAATTAAAGATTTATTTTTCGGTTTGAATTGCATAAAAATACATAAAGAAAAATAATTCGAATAAAATAATACTGATAGTTAATAAATTATTAAATTATTTATTTTAATTTAAATAAATAATTAAATTAAAAAATATTTTATACTAATTTAACTAGAAGAACAAATGTTTCAATTTTTTTATGAAAATATTGAAAATATATGACATGTTGTCACAATATTTAATATCACTGATGATTAAGATGACAAAATGTGAGCATTGTGATGAAGAAAACAAAGTTCTTCCACGTGATCGGAACTTATTAAATTGCGCTTTGGCGTTACAATGTTTCCAGCTGTAGAAAATAATCTCTCGCTACTTGTTTGTGTAGCTGGAATGCTCAAATAGTTTTTTTCTAAGAAGATTGTAGTGAATCTTTGAGGTATAATTTTATTTCTTCTTTGTTGTCTAATGTTACTAGCTCCTTGTCGCATTTTTTCTCGAAGAACTTCTGAATTTTAAACCTTGGTTTACCTAATTCAAACAATAATAAAATTAAATTTGAATTAATAATTAAACTTTAAAAATATAAAATATATTTAACGTATTCAGAAATTAATCATTTATATGTTTTTTGATTATTAAATATAATTGTTATTTCATACCTGATGGAAATCGATTGTGAGATTCATTGTTCTGTTTAAATTGCAGTGGAACAGACAAAGCAATTTTATTTAATAACTTTACAATTTGTTTTTTTAGTTTAGTTTCAAAATAGCGATCTTTATTAGTGTCATTCAGCCTGATAAACTGCAAACATAGAAAAATCCTGCAAACTTTCTATGTAGTTATAGTGTCAAGAATCAGTAAATAGTAACATTTAATTGTTTAAACAATTGCTAAATTGTTGCAATCATAGATTATCTACATTTCATACCAATCGTATTAGTTAATTGCAAAATTAGAAAAAAACTGCAAGGTTCTAAGTGCTTTTTGTTGAGAGTTAGTAAATAGCATCATTTATTTGTTTAAACAATCGCTAAATTGTTGCAATCATAGATTATCTCCATTTCATACCAATCGCATTAGTTAAAATTATACAAAATAATGCGAGTACTCGAAAAATTCGAGTACTCGAAAAATTCGAGTACTCGAAGTCACTCGAGTGCTCGAAAAATTCGAGTACTCGATTAGATTCGAGTACTCGAAGTCACTCGAGTGCTCGAAAAATTCGAGTACTCGAGTGAATTCGAGTACTCGAACCAAGTCGAGTACTCGACACATCGAGCCGGCTCGGCTCGAAAAAATTGCGGCTCGGCTCGAGTTTTCGAGCTTTTTGCACATCTCTAATATATAGATATATTCAAAAATAATTTCGCATTCGTAATCAACTATCCCAAAAATTAAAATTAACCCCAATTAATCTCGTAATCAACAGCAATCAATAATATGTGATGAGAATGTAATCCTTAAAGTCGTAGTAAGTGCGGCACCGTGTATCGAACAATATTTTTCTTTATAAGTGCAGGCATAACCTCGTTTGGTAAGCACTTGCAGCAGTTTAATATGGCTGATCTCCTCGCACCTTTCTTCGCGCACCCCGAGGGGCCATTCAAAAAATACGTAACGCTATTTTTCGGAAATTTGGACCTCCCCCTCCCCCCATGTAACGCAATGTTGTATACATTAGCGCCATTTTTTCTGCTGACCGTAACAAATAGCTTGACTTCCCCTCCCCCATAAAGCGTTACGTATTTTTTGAACGGCTCCCGAGGTGCGCTGAAGCTTGCGAGCGAAGCGCGGATGAGAATGAGATTTTTTTATTATAAATTAAAGATTTTTTTATATTTCATAGCAGATTTGTAAGCAGCGACCATAAAAACCCCCAAAGACTAATTTTTACTTAAATTGTCTTACATGGTCAAAAGTAATGTTATTTTTAATACGTTTATGGAACAGCGTATGTCACATTAGACATTAAAGGATTAAAGTGTACAGAAATTAAATTTTTTGTTTTTGAATATTAAAGAGCAGTGTTTAAGCTTTAACCCTCTGCTTACGCTGACTTATCCCCATTCTAGAGCTTCTGAATGTAATTCTCATAGTCTCCACCAAGGGAGCGTTCACAAATGATGTCACTCAATTTTTGGAGATTTTCGGGGACCCCCCTTTCCCCTGTCACGCAATTTTTGCAATTTCACATGAGAAAAATACATTGTGTCACGTTTATTAGAGACCCCCCCCCCCTACCCCCTAAAGCGTGGTATCATTTGTGAACGCTCCCCAAGCTGCCGAATTGTCGTTTTTTGTCGATAACGGTCACTTGCGTAGGCAGAGGGTTAGGGTGGAGTCCCATGACAGCGTTTTGCGTTGCGTCGTAATGGGAGAGAAAAAGACGCAAATATACGTTTGCTGCATTTTCTCTCATTACAACGCAACGCAAAACGCTGCCATGGGACTGCGGCCTTAATTTGGTCCTATGCGGACAGATTTACTGTTTCGGTTTATGTTTTTACATTTATTCAAAAAATGCCAAATATGCGTATTTTTGCGTATTGAAACGTAAATTGCTCAAAAAGCAGAGCCAATTCAATATTCTAAAGGAGCATTCAGAACTCTGCAGACTGCCTGAGTGCGCAGACAGAAGATCGTTCACACCTCACTTTTCCCGTTGAAAAATGAGGGAAGATTTGAATTTTAATAGATATTCAAATCTTTCCTCATTTTTCAACAGGAAAAGTGAGGTGTGAACGATCTTCTGTCTGCGCAGGCAGGCAGTCTGCAGAGGTCTGAATGCTCCTTTAAGGTCATATTCGGATTCTACAGACAAAATCCTATAAGAATTTAAGTTAATTATTAATTAATTTAAATTAATTTAGTTCATGAATTCTAGTTTCCTTAAAATGTTCTTTTTTTATTATTTTTATAAAATGTAAAATAAAAAATTAATTTTTCTCAGCAGAGGAAGCTGAAGAATCCGAAGATGAAGAGGATCGCGCTGCTGCTTTCAAAAAATCAAGTGCTGAACCTGTACCGGATGTTTCCAAATTCAAAGTAAGTCCAATGAAAATTATAATAAGTAACTTTTTAAAAATATCAAACATGCATGGAGAAAAATTGATAGTTAAAAGTAGATAGTTAGAAAATATATAATCAAATTTATTATTTGTATAGTCAGAAATATTATCTTCCTGAAATATTATATATTCCCGTTTAGTATATCTAGATAATCAAATTTATTACCCTGGATAGTCAACTTGCCGAGCGCTTGCGCAGAAGTTTGTTTACCGATCACAAAAAAAACGGTTCTGCCTGGTTTAAATGACGTGAAATTGGTAAACAATTATTTTCGAACGAGTTTTTCTCTGCACACAAGCACTTTTTGCAAAATCTGCATCCGAAGCATTGACACAAATCTCATTAATTACCTAAATCCAAAATATTTTTTTAATCTATGCAGAAACGCGGTTGCAAAGTGGGAAATACAAAATCAACAAAAGTAATGTAATTACAGGCGGCAAGACGTTTGTTACAGCCATTTGCCATTAGAGGGCAGAAGCATGCAGGGAGCGTAAAGGCTCAGCTGTTAAAATGATTCGCATTACATTACTCTGGCCTTTCCCATTTTGCAATCGCGTTTCTTTAAGAATTAAAAAAATATTTTGGATTTACGTAATTAAGAAGATTTGTGTCAATGGTTCGGATTCAGATTTTGCAAAAAGTGCTTGTGTGCAGAGAAAAACTCGTTCGAAAATGATTGTTTACCAATTTCACGTCATTAAACCAGGCAGTGCCGTATTTGTTGGGTGATAGCAGTTTGTCGAATATAATCTAGAAATTTCAGAGACTATCGAACACCGTTAAGTATAGTTTTATATTATTCGAAGTTTAAAAACATTGTCAAGTTTTTTATAATGAATTTCAGATATAATATTGTTAAAAAATATATATAAAACTTACGATTAGCAACATAACCTTTAAACTTGTCAAAAGGATTTAAACTTTTCAAGGGTACCGTTAAATTGAGCGGATGGGAAAGAAGAACTCGCCGAGCGCTCGACCGAAAGGGATAGTTCCAGTCAGGTAGCAGTGTATGGCCCAGAGGCACTCACTGCTACCTGACTGATATTATCCCTTACAACCACGCGCTCGGCGAGTTCTTCTTCCCATCCGCTCAATTAATGTATTCTGTTCTTTAAAATTTTCAGATTTTCCATAAAAAATTATTTATCTAAGAAAAATGTTCACTAATTTCTAAAAAAATTAACTTTTATAATTAAATATTTCTTATTGATCAATTTAGATGTGTATAAACACAGCAACTTGCGTTTATTATCTAGGATAGTCAAATGTAAACATCTTGGATAATGGCAGTTAGTATGTAAGTTTGATTATCCCAAGATACTAAGTTTGAATATCTAGATGGTTGTCCTATAGTTGAGTATCCAAGATCATCACCCTGATTATCTACATCGGTCTCAGAGACCGAGATTATTAATTTTTGTATAAAATCACACTAGAATTTACTATTTTCACATTGCAACCACCGGAAATAAGGGGACTTTTCGTATTTTTTACTATTTTCTACACTAAGTCACTAATCCGACAAATGTTCACCAAATTAGCAAAGTTTCTTACTATTTCGTCCAATAGTTCCAAACAACTGTAGTAAACTCAGAAATATTGTGTACGTAAAATTACTATAGTCGTTTGTAAATGCAGAAAGAAAGAGTGAAAGAAAAAATAGGGATTTTTATCGCCGGTTTCCCGTCAATTCTTGACTAATGGAGGTAAACTGGAAGGATTTTTACATACACAAACACACACACACACACACTTATATATTTGTTGGATAAATATTTGATGTTACACACATGTTTATTTCAATTATATGTATAGACGCGGTTAATTAATACACTACACAGTGGGCCAGGATCGTCAATTTTTGGCCAAAAATCATTATTTAAAAAAGAACAAGATATTTACGAATAACAAGTATGCTACCTACAGTTTTTGGGGTCGCTGATTACGAATCTGAAGTCAGATTTCAAAAATTCAAAATGGCGGATCAAAAATGGTGGACATACAATTTTTAAAATTAATCAATTTTTATGAAACTTTGTATCTAGGGGTTTTTTAGGTCGCTGATTACGAATCTGATGTAAGAATTCAAGTGGATTTTAGATTGGGTGAGATTCGCCTACAATTTTTTGCTTGGGAGTTTTTAAGTTTGGTGATTACAAAACTTGTGTTTATACAATTCAGAAAATGAAAATTTTTTTCCTGTTATTAGCCTACAAAAATAAAAAGTACTGTAGTTTCTAGGATCTACTACGAGGAGGTTACCGGTAAAGATCCCATTTTATTTCCATGGATCAGATAAACACTTCATTTTATATCTAAATCTGATTTCAAAAACAAAGTGCTAATTTTTTACATTTTTAAAATCTGACAACAGATTCGTAATCAGCAACCCAAAAAACCTCTACATACCTATGTTTCATTGAAATTAATTAATTTAAAATTTTTTATGACCGCCATTTTGATTTTTTGAAATTTGACATCAGATTCGTAATCAGCGACCCAAAAAACCATAGAGTTATTAGAATAGAGTGCGCAAGCGACCAAAATGTTTCTTAGGCGCATAGACGGAGACAACCATACACTGAGAGAAGACCGATACGTAATAGTTCCCGCTAGACGTCGCTATGAGCTACTCTGCTTGTCGTGTTTGAGTTGTTCCGAATCGGGTGCTGAGACTCCCCGATCCAGTCAAACATTGTTCTCGCATGTGAGAAAACAACTGGTGGCAAACACTGAAAGTTCTGCGTAATCTCGCTTCAGGACGTTCCACGTTTCGCATCGGGGCTTAAGACATCCCGATTCGAGGGTTCACATAAAAACATTCAAAAGTACAACTCAAGGCTCGCACGGGACGTATTAGTTCCCGGACTTCTCTCAGTGTACGAAAAGTAGACCCCTTTTCTTTCTTTCTCTAATAACGCATGCGCGATAGTGAAACAGCTGATGCATCGAAACAACTGTTGCTTGCTTGCTGGCAATTATATTTTTCTTTTATTTACGTGACAAATAAATAATTTAAAAACATTTTTAGCAAGAAAAATGGTATTTTATGTTAAGTTTACCTGCTTTCAATTTATACTCATCGAAATAAGCAGCTCAAAATTAAAAATTTCAATTACTATAATATTATCGATACGACATACGAACTAGAATCAAAAGTTGCGTCTTAACTTCAAATAACAGCCAAATATGTAGATTTTTTTCAACATGACTTTTTAATCCCACTCCACCCTATTTATTGTAAAATATTTATTTTACATTTAATTTTATTATATTTAAGACAATTTTTTATGCGATCTTTTTAGATAAAAACCTAACCAAAAACTTTTATTCTTGCACATGCGCCAGTAAACAAGGTAAGATAAGGGGTCTTCTTTCATGCTTTTGTCTCTTTCTATGCGTCTAAGAATGCCTCTCACAGTAAAAGGTATAACTCGCGCACTCTATTCTAATAACTCTATGAAAAAACCCATAGATACCTATGTTTAATTTAAATTTATTGACTTTAAAATTTTTTATGTCCGCCATATTGGATCCGCTATTTTGAATTTCTGAAATCTGACATCAGATTCGCAATCAGCGACATATAAAACCGTTAAATACCACTGTTCATCATAATTGATTAATTTTAAAAATTGTCTTTATATATTTATTGCAATATTCTTGTTATGTTGAAAAAATATGAAAAGGCGCAAAATGGCACATATTGGCGTCAAAGTAGGCATGCTAAGTAATCGTTCTATAACTTCCAAATATTATGCGGCTCGGAGGAGCTCGACTAACTGAAAATCGGCACTCTATTGAAAAATCCACTATTTATTAACTTCAATGGAGCTAAATTTTAATAAAGGCCGTAGCAGTATAAGCATGTAAAAAGTGCCCCCTCTTGGATTGGGTCCATATTTAGGGAATAATTTTGACCTATTATGAGACTTATTTTCACCAAGTTTCAACTCGAAAAAAAATTTTGCTTTTGAGTTATACAATTTTTTTTAAAAATTCAAAAAAATTCAAAAATTTTTTTTCCCTCTAAAATGGCTGAACCGATTTTCATGAAACAATTTTTTTTGTACAATACAATATAAACAGTTGATAAAAAAAAATTGTCGACCAAATTCAAACAAAGAAAGTCAGTAAAAAGTCAGATAAAAAAATTTTTTTTTTAATTTTTTTAAAAAAAACATTTTTTTTTATTGAAATTTTTTTTGCACCACCGCCATTTTTTTTACATAAGATAATAGTCATTTCAAAAGTAACATATATTTTTTGTAACATGATTGAAAGGGTACTTCATACTTTAAAAAATAATTATATAGAAAATATCTACTGCTTTGATTCAAAAATAATATTTGTTTGAATAATTGTGTTTAATTCAAATATATTTTTTGTTTTGGTAAAAAAAAAATATATTTAAAAATGTTATGTTTAATCTAAACTTAAATGTTGATTAGAAATAATTTAAAATCAACCATAAATTATGTTTGAATTGAATATATTATTTCTATAACTAAACCAAAAAATATGTTTGAATTAAACTTAAATTTGTTTGACTGTACAGCAAAGATATTTTAAGTTTGATTTAAACAACATTCTTTTGAATCAAATAAATCGTTTTCTCAGTGTATTTACAAAAAAATTGTGTTTTAAAGATTGACATGTTTTTGGGCCGTGCGCGTGCAGCCGTACCGGTAATTCCCAACGGTACATAGTGTACGTCCATTTACTTTTTTAATAAAAATCTTGTACATACTAAAAAATCAATATTTACAATAAACGGGCATATATTATTAACTCTTTAGAAATTTAATTTAAGTATTAATTAATTTTTAATATTATTTTAAAAAATTTTGGCCCCTCGTTTATATGTACTATTTAGGGGCCAAAAATTGGTTTTTTATTTTTTAAAGTATGAAGTACCCTTTCAATCATGTTACAAAAAATATATGTTACTTTTGAAATGACTATTATCTTATGTAAAAAAAATGGCGGTGGTGCAAAAAAAATTTCAATAAAAAAAAATGTTTTTTTTAAAAAAATTAAAAAAAAAATTTTTTTATCTGACTTTTTACTGACTTTCTTTGTTTGAATTTGGTCGACAATTTTTTTTTATCAACTGTTTATATTGTATTGTACAAAAAAAATTGTTTCATGAAAATCGGTTCAGCCATTTTTAAAGGAAAAAAAATTTTTGAATTTTTTTGAATTTTTAAAAAAAATTGTATAACTCAAAAGCAAAATTTTTTTTCGAGTTGAAACTTGGTGAAAATAAGTCTCATAATAGGTCAAAATTATTCCCTAAATATGGACCCAATCCAAGAGGGGGCACTTTTTACATGCTTATACTGCTACGGCCTTTTATTTTTTTAAAGTAACTATTGGTTTTTTCACTTCAATATATCTGTTGATGAGAAAAAATAAGTACTTATACAAAAATACACTACCGTCGGGAATTATCTGTACGGCTGCACGCGCAGGGCCCAAAAACATACCAATCTTCAAATCACGATTTCTTTGTAAATACAAATGTCAGAAAATTAACAAATATACCATTCGAAAGATTATTAAATTCTACGATTAATGATATGTAACTAAAAATTTTAATAATTTATACAAAGCTTGCAGCAATCTACAAATTTGACAAAAAAATTTTTAAAATACAATTTTTTTGGAAATTATTTCAACCCCTGCACATTTTTTAAAAATTGTAGGAAAAATTTGAAACTTATATAGGTGTAATCATTGAAATTTCATCTTTAATTTAATACCAAAAGATTTAAAAAATCTTATTCGGTTCGAGAGATATCATTATAAACGGCCGAGCATTTTCAGCCAAAAAACGTTCAAAATCGACTAATTCAATGCATTTGTCAAAAAACATGCTCGGACGTATATAATGATATCTCACGAACTGAATAAGATTTTTTAACTCTTTTGGTCTTAAATTAAAGATGAGACTTGAATGATTACACCTATATAAGTTTCAAAATTTCCCTACAATTTTTAAAAAATGTGCAGGGGTTGAAATAATTTCTAAAAAAATTTTATTTAAAAATTTTTTTTGTCAAATTTGTAGATTGCTGCAAGCTTTGTATAAATTAATCAAATTTTCAGTTGCATATCATTAATCGTAGAATTTAATAATCTTTCGAATGGTATATTTGTTAATTTTCTGACATTTGTACTTACAAATAAATCATGATTTGAAGATTGGTATGTTTTTGGGCCCTGCGCGTGCAGCCGTACCGATAATTCCCGACGGTAGTGTAATTAATTTATTTCTAGATATATTAAGTATTTCAATCAAAAACATTTTATTATTTTATCTCAAATGTTAAACTTTAAATAGTTCTAGAAGACACAATTTTTTATCATTTAACAAATCCTTTATGCAATAAATTCCTTATTTACTATTAACCCGGCGAGCGTAAGGTAGGGTAAAATTTACCCTGTAGAATATTCATTTCTTCATAATTCGAATTTGAATTGATGAATTTACCTGTAATTTTTAATAGCTGCACTGAATACGGTAACAAATCAATAAAGAATAAAAAAAATTTTTTTTTTGCATTTCTTATTATTTATTTATAATTGTTGTGAACACATGTACCCTGAATATAAAACACACTACGAGTATTGTTCTTTGTATAATTTAAAAAAAAGTTGAAATCATGAATGAACTTCACTATTATTGTTTACTAAGGATAAATAATGTATTTTACTATTATTTCAATTAAATTTTCATTTGTTTAAACAAATTATTATTGTTAATTTATAACAATTCCAAAAACAAAATAGAGAAAAGCAAATTTCTAAAAATTTGGCAGCTGATAACGGTATTATTTAATGCTAAATTAATGAATTAAATAAAACATCAAATTAAATTTGCTATAATTATTAATTAACATTGTTTAAACAATTAATTTTTGTTATTTATTAACTTTTTTTTCTATTGCACTTAGAAACATGCAGTTTTTTCCTAATTTTACAATTTTGGACCTAATATAATAACTGATAATTATTAAATGTCAATTCGGTATGTTAACAATTGTTTAAACAATTAATTGTTGCTATTAATTAACGTTTTTTCTATTGCACCTAGAAAGACGCAGTTTTTTTTAATTTTGAAATTTTTGATCTAAGATAATATAAGTTGATAATAAACGTTGTAAACCTTACCAACGTTTTTGTTAGTTAGAAAAAAACTGCATCTTCCTAAGTGCAATAGAAAAAAAGTTAATAAATAGCAACAACTAGTTGTTTAAACAATTGTTAACATATCGAATTGACATTTAATAATTATCGGTTATTATCTTAGGTCCAAAATTGCAAAATTAAAAGAAAACTGCATCTTTCTAAGTGCAATAGAAAAAAAGTTAATAAATAACAACAATTAATTGTTTAAACAATGTTAAATAATAATTAGAGCAAATTTAATTTAATGTTTTATTTAATTTATTAATTTAGCATTAAATACCGATATCAGCTGCCAAATTTTTAGAAATTTGCTTTTCTCTATTTTGTTTTTGGAATTGTTATAAATTAACAATAATAATTTGTTTAAACAAATAAAAAATTTATCGTAACATTAATAAATTAGATTATTAGGCAACATAAAACATTTATAGAAAAAAATTTCCATGAGTTTAAGTTTTTTTTAATTTATAAATAGTATTACATTACAGGGTAAAAAATACCCTACCTTACGCTCTGTGTTGCAAAATTCCACCTTACGCTCGCCGGGTTAAATACTGTGGATAAATTCTTTTGTGCATATTTGAAAGTTGAAAAATTGTATTTTTGGCCAAAATTCGACGATCCTGGCCCACTGTGCACTAATACACAACTGCACGCACGACAACGAATTTCACTGAAAGTATACATCTTTGTTTCCTTATATGTGGACGTCCGCATGAAAAGGGACCACTTTGTCGGTTCTAGATTCCGAGATATTCGCAATTTACTAATTTTAAAGAAAAATATCGAAATTGTTTTTATCTTTTTTTCTTAATCTACAGGGTCTACCACGTCGATCCATGCAGTTTTTATTAATTTATTGACACTCTAAGTATTTTATTTCGTTGTTAGAAAAAAAAATGAAAAGGGACCACTTTGTCGGAAATCTGTTATTTTTTCATTGTTTCAAAACGAAGGGAGGGAAAAATTCGAAACCTATTGATTTTCAATCTTAAGGGTGTACTAGACTTAAAACAATTCTTATCTGAATAACTTCCCAGAAGAGCCGGAGAAATTCGCATTACAATTTTTAATTTCGTGTTTTTAGAAATGAAATTTTTAATTTTTTCTAAGATTTTTTATAATAAAGTCGCTTAAAAAATTTTTTTAGGCTACTTTTCTTTTCTTTGCTTGAAATAACTTTAAAAAATAGCACCGAACCTTTAAATTCGTTAAATATTCCACTTTATTAATTAATAACCGTATTTTTAGAAAAGGGACCATTTTGTCGGAGATCCATTATTTTGTCATTGTTAAAAAATGAGGGGGGGGGGGATTCGAAACCTATTGATTTTCAATCTTAAGGGTGTACTAGACTTAAAACAACTATTATCTGAATAACTTCCCAGAAGAACCACAGATATTCATATTATAATCTTTGATTTCGTTTTTCTCGAAATGACGTATTTGATACTCCAAACTTTAAAATTTTGTAACTCATCAAATTTTTTACCAAAAAGGTTGTAAGACCACTCAAAATTTTCCAAATTTTGTCAGGAATTCGCCCATATAGATAAGTCCAATAGTGCCAAAGTGGTCCCTTTTCATGCGGACGTCCACATATATTGAATGATAAAAATTTACAGCACTTACGAGAAAGCAGTTTACTTTTAACAACTTATTACAGTCGGGACGTAGAACTGCACGGTATCCCAGAAATAACCCCTCCACTTGATTTCAAACTGAACGCTGACGAACTCATCCCTACTATCTAATTCTCATGACCGTACTTGGATATTTAGGCTGAAGTCCCATGACAGCGTTTTGCGTTGCGTTTTGTAACTAGGCAATGAGTGCAAATAGAGCAAACATATATCTCTGTCTCTCTCACACTCATGGCCTAGTTGCAAAACGCAACGCAAAACGGTGCCATGGGACTCCACCCTTATCCTCTGAATTTAGTAGCGCCACCGTTCACTGTGGAGTACTTAGAAACTAAAGCCAGCGTGCAGTTTGGCGACAGCGTTCAGTTTTAAAGCGTGCAGTTCGGAGGCCTGACTGTATAAGACATAGTTCTTGGGACAGGAATAAATGCAAAATTTATTAATGTATAATGGTCAATTTTTGAGATAACGAATGACCTACGTTTCACTTTATATTTAATTATTGTAGATAATATCCAAATTTATTTTACATACGCGAAACATACACGGAAAGAAAAAGTCTAAAGAATATTTTAATGTTTGTATTAAAAAGTTGGACAAGAGTCACTTTTTAAAAATGTTTCAAAACTGTATCTCTAATTAATATTCATAACAATTACAATTTATACTTGTGATAGCCTACCTAACAGAAAATCTACTAACGACTGGAATCGAACGCACAACCCTAATATTAATAGCACGCAACCCTAATCAACTAGCTACGCAACGTACGCTGCAGGTGGTCCTTCGATATTGATAGTTTCATAAAATATAATAATAATTTTACGACAATTAAAAACATTTTTCCTATAATATGAGAATATTTATAATCTATAATTTTCTTAATACATTTCAAACGTTTTATCATACGCAACATAAAGTTTCTTAGACATCTTAAAATAATTTTCAGGAAATTAAATAAATATTATAAATTGTCCATCTTGTCCAACTTTTCTATAATATATTAAACTATTCTTTAGACTTTTTCTTTCCGTGTAGTCACTGTCAATGATCGGATGGCATCGGCTCATTTACGGAGATTGACGAAGTTAGCAACCAATAGAAATGCAGGCGCCATATGACTGCACTCGCTAGCCACACTTGCTCACCAAAAATTACTACAGTGGATAGTAGGTTTTAGTGGAAAATGTTTTCATTTGTCAGATTTTGTCTAATGAAATTAGGGAAAACTATAATCAATTTTCGCTACATTTACAACTTTTACACAAAATATTAAAACTTGCTATTTCAATGTAGCAAATTTATCTATTTCTTTTGTAAATTTATCTAATTCTGTAGTACATTATGCTAAAAGTCCCCTTATTTCGGGTCATTGCAACCATTTTTAGTAATTTTTACAAATGTGGGTCTCTCCGTGTAGATAGTAAATTTGACTATCCATTTTTCTCCGTGTTATTTTCTGTACAATTTATATTCTTATAAAAATGAGTATACATATATTATACATAATATACATATGGGTGATTCTCTAAAAACAGGGCACTTTCATGTCTTTGGATCGAAAAATGTAGATTACATGTAAAAAAATTATGCACTTTTTACAAAAATATCAGTTAGAGCCCTAAAAATCATTACATACATACATACTTATAATTGTTAAAATAAAAATGTCTTTGAAAGTCTGTTCACGGTTACGGTAATTACTAAAGTGATGTTAAATGACTATAAAGATTTTACTTTTTATTAAAAATTTAACACAAAATTAAAGAAAAAACATGACACTTCTCAAATCTTTATCGGAAAAGGAAACAAACCGTATATTTATTTTATACGAACCTAAAAACGTTAAAAAAACACAGCGTATTTTTATTAGTATCAATTACCGTAACTAATGATAATTTTCATATTTTAACACAAATAATCGCCAACTTCCGGTCAAAAGTTAAAGAACAGATTTATAAACATGCATACAAAGCCAATATTTAATTGCTTTTTTGTAAAATTTTTAGTACGATGAATAAATATGATAAAAAAACCATGCAGAGCCCTGAAATGTTACACGCCTGAATCGTAATAGAGGTTAAAAGTTTGACAGCTAACGAGGCCCATTGCTGCTGACATGGAGTAGTATAAGGAGACCGAACGACCGTGCGAAATCTGTATTGAAAGTGTACCACTTTTTGGTACCCGCTTAGCATCGTGAAAACACCGAATGCAACACTAGCGCTACTTGTGAGAAAAGTGATAACTATCATGGAAATTCATAATATAACCTACAATTATGTATGTGCAGCTACGTGCAGCGTAGTATGGTTATAGCGTAGTCAAATATAGTGATAAATATTTATTATTCGCCAAGTATAAATAGTAAACTGGCATGTGATTATGAAAAAAATTGCAGTTTATTTCAGTGTTGCATACGACATGGAAATTTCCCGGAATACGGGAAATTTCGACTATAATGGTAAATTTTACGGGAAATGGATAAATTACGGGAAATTCTTTAATAGAACACAAATTTTAATGATGTATAACTAAAATCAAATTTTAGAAACTTTTATTGGCAAAACCAATCAAATTTGTTTTATCGGCATGTGTATAAATATATCCGTCGACTGGTCTGTAAAGATTACTGGTGTAAAGTTTTCCAATTAACAAATGCATCAAACACAAAAATATTTAATAATTTAAAGATAGTTATCCGACTCCTTTTGGTTTTGCCCTTCTCGAATGCCTCAGTTGAGCGATTAAGAATTTTAAGTAAATTTAAAATTTAACCCTTAAACCGCACCCTGGATGTGCGACACCCATATTCTAGCTTTTTACTCTAATATTTCGGTTAAATTCGTAAAAATTGAACATGAGTTGATATTGGACGGTACATTTTGTACTTAAATTTATGTTTCGTGAGTGACATTAGTCTGCCAAGTGTCTTTGTGTATTTGATAACTTTATGAAGTTGTCGGCGAAAAATTTCTGATTGTCTGACACCCAGTTTTTGGTTTAAGGTAATTTCAGTAGTTTTAAAAAACTCTTTTTTAATTATTAAAATTAAATAAATCATTATGAAACCTATTTTCCTTCAAAATAGATGTACTGAGCTATATAAGATAATTTTTCCAAAAGATAATATCCTATTCCAGCTTGGAGAACACACTTAAACGTCCCCGGGTGTCGCACACCCAGTGTGCGGTTTAAGGGTTAATTCTAATTTTTTAAATATTAAATTAAGAGTTTTAAGGGGGGGCACACCAGTTGTAACGTTAAAAAGAAGTGTCAAAGTCATGAGAATGATTTTGATTAAAAATAAAAGTCGATTTTCAGCTGTAGGAATAAAAGTTTTTCATAAAAAAAGAAATCCTTCGATCGGAAACTAAAAGATCTTATAATAAATGTAATTTTATTTTATTTTTGCATTTTAGACGAACTATACTTACGGAATGCTTGCCACCGCAATTCATGTTTTTTTCCGAAGGCGCCATTTAAATGGCTCATATTTCAGAAAGTTTTGGATGAAAAAAATTTTTCATCTTAAATTAAAGCCTTATATATATGTACTTTTAGATAATAAACAGTATTTTTAAAAAAGTTTTATGGATTATTAGGAAAAAATTCTTGAAAAAGACACTTCTTTTTAACGTTACAACTGGTGTACCCCCCTAAATAAATTTGAAATTTAATTCTAATTTTTTAAATTAGAATACATAAAAATTTATAATCCCAATATAAATAATGATAATAATAATATTTAAAAAAAAATAATCTTATGTTAGGGCTTTTATATATATATATATATATATATACTAGGGGGGCTCCGCCCCCCTGCGCGCTTCGCGCGCCAACCCCCTTGTTTTTTCTTCTTCTTTCTTTAATAATTTACGTCAATAGTATTTTATAATATTTAAAAATTATAATTATTGGTTTAAAAAAAAAAATAAAAACATAAAATTCTTAAATAAATAACATAAATAACATAAAATTCTATGTTGAAATTATGAATTTTATTATTATTGTTAATTATAATAATTATAATTTATTAATAATTAATATAAAAGTAAAAAAAGGTTGTTTTGAATATACTATAGCTTTCACTTGCAAGAGGCCTTTGAGGTTATACTTGCCCTGTGACCTGTCCTTGGGGATAAAGAGGGAGGGGCAATTTTGAGGTTATATTTGACGTGTGACATGTGAGTGAGAATAGAGGAGAGGGGAGATTTTGAGGTTATGATTGTCCTGTGACCTGTGAGTGGGAAGAAGGGGTGTAATGTAATAGTATAAATGAGGGTTTAAGGTAATGTTTTGAGGGGGTTTCGAGATTACATTTGTCATGTTACCTATGAGTGTGGAGGGGGGTTTGTGGTCATATTTGCCATGTGACCTATGAGTAGGGAGGGAGTTTTGAGGTTATGTTTGACCTGTGAGTGGGAAGGGGGTTTTGAGGTTATGTTTGACCTGTGAGTGGGAACGGGGTTTTGAGGTTATGTTTGACCTGTGAGTGGGAACGGGGTTTTGAGGTTATGTTTGCCCTTTGACCATGAGTGGGAAGGGGGTTTTGAGGTTATGTTTGCCCTTTGACCTATGAGTGGGAACGGGGTTTTGAGGTAATGTTTGCCCTTTGACCTTGAGTGGGAAGTGGGTTTTGAGGTTATGTTTGCCCTTTGACCTTTGACCTTTGAGAAGGGGGGATGGAATCTTGAAACAGCGGCGACAGCGATATATTTTTGTAATATAGGGAGATATATATATATATATATATATATATATATATATATATATATATATATATAAGATTACATTGCGGGAAATTTCATGGAAATTTAAGAAACTCATCCGAAAAAAATCGGGAATTTCTTAGTTCTATTACGGGAAGTTGAGGGCGCTCACTCTGGCAACACTGGTTTATTTCTTCATTTTCCCGCGAGTAGCGCTAGTGTTGCATTCGGTGTTTTCACGATGTTAAGATGGAACCGAAATCAGGTCCACTTTCAATACATGTCGTTCGGTCTCCTTATACTACTCCATGGCTGCTGAAAAGGCAAATAGGTTTTAAAGAGTCTTTAAAATCATCTTGTAGCGTGAAAATTTTAAATATAACTATTATTCATAAAATCAAACCTATTTTGACGAAAAAAATCTAATTTTAAATTACTTTTAAAAATTTTTTTTACCTATTCAAAAGTGCCCTGTTTTTAGAGAATCACCCATATATATGTTACGGTCAATGTGGACAATGTCCAAAATGAGTGGGCATTGTCGACATTGCCCGAGTGTTTTTAATAAGGTTCACAGAAATGTGTCAGTGCCCGGGTTATTGCCCATCACTTATGTTTGGGCAATGTTGTTCAATAATGGAAATTTTTTTTTATTTAATATTAACTAGCGACATATGTATACCTCACTCGCTGAATCTCGTTCGGTTGTATCTAAACTTATTTGTTTTTACACGGAGAAAAAAGGATAATTAAATTTACACTGAGAAGAGTAAGACTTGAAAAAATAGACACTCCTCAGGTTAAAATTTAAACAGAAGACTGTCAACTTTTTCAAGTTTTACACTTCTCAGGGTAATTTTAATTATCTTTTTTTCTCCGTGTATTTATTTGATTTAAGTAAATATTTACTTGACAAATATTTTAATTTATACACGGAGAGAAATGTGTTATGAATAACGCTAGAGACATTTTGATTCGCTTTTCGCATAGACGTCTGTACCTAATTTTGCAAAGGCCGGTGCTAACTTTGCACAGCTTTTTTCCACTTGTGCCACAGTTGCTCAAATCCATGAAAAATCAGCATAGATTTCTTGCAACTTTCGCATGGTGGTGTGTATGCGCTTTTAGTACGGCCTGCTCATGCGCTAAGAGCAACAGATTTCTCTCCGTGTAGTATCAAATAAATAGTTATTTGTAGAAAATTCGAATTACTTGAGTCAAATGAATGGAATAATTGGATCTAATAAATATTGCTTTAAATCAATTATGAAAATTGCTTGATTCAATAATGCATGGATTTTAATTGAAATAAATGTTTATTTGCATCAATAAAATAATTTTTTGACAAAACAAAAAATAACAAAATTATTTAAATGTTCTATGTCGAGTAAAATATTAAACGCGTCACTTCTAATAGTTGATTACTAACTAATCAATATTATTTTCTTTTATACTATAAAGTCATTAAGTGTTGAAAGTTGAATGCGAAGGATATAATATTAACTTTTTTTATATCATGACTACTTCAGAACAGCATTTTCGACATTGCCCGGAAAAGCTGAATATATTGAAATATAATAATATATATATATATATATATATATATATATATATATATATATATATATATATATATATATATATATATATATATAATAGATATAGATATACAAGCTGGGGTAAATTTAGTTACTATGTTGGTGGTAGGTGGCGCCAAAAACTGCCGTATTCATACAATAGAGTTAACCGGGCCTGATCATTTGTTTATAAAAATAGCCTATTTTTTCAATTGTTGGTAACTTGAGAACAATTGATTTTTGAAAAAAATTGTTAAGGAAAAAAATCTGCCTCTTTGTGCGTAGAATTAGAAAAAAAAATATTTTAACAATAAAAAAAAAAATTTTTTTTTAAATTTTTTCCTTCTGTATATATTTTTAAGACGAATAACATATACTTATCAATACATATCGATAAAATCTAACACAACATAAATTATCACTGTTAAAAAGAACAGTTAATAATTACACTTTTTAAATATTTAAATAACATTAATTATAAAACATTTATTTGTTTAATTTCTATTCTTTTTCTTCAAATGACGCAATAAAATTATACCCAATCGTTAACCTTGTAAAAAATGGTTTATAATTTAAAAAACCTCCTTTTTAGAAAAGGGCCCATTTTGTCGAATTTTTGTATTTTTCAAAATGGAGGGGGGGGGTTGGATTTAAAAATTAAAAACCTATTGGTTTTTCATCTTTAATAAGGTGCCCTGGACTGGAAACAATTCTTATCTGAATAACTTCCTAGATGAATCAGAGATATCGCCATTAATTGAAGGGCTACATAAAATAAGGGGACGAACGCGAGGCTTGGAAGGGATACTACCAGTCGGGTAGCAGTGACAAGCCTTGAGCCGCTCGCTGCTACCTGACTGATAATATCCCTTTCAACCATGCGTTCGTCCCCTTATTTTATGTCGGTGTGCCCGAATTGCGTGCGAAAATCCAGGTATGATCCATTTTTGATCGAATTGCGTCCCAGGGGCTACGGGGGGTCGATCGAATTGCGTCCCAAGGGCTGGTAGGTAAACGTTGAATTGCGTCCCAATGATTTCAGGTATAAGTGGAATTGCGTCCCAGGAAAAACCAAAAATTACCCCCCCCCCCCCACATTTTCCTTCGCACTCTATCCAGGCTTAGGACTGGCAGCATTGCTGACGTGTTTAAAAATGTGAGTTGGCATTAACTTTTATATGAGAAATTAATAAATGAATAAAAGCAACAAAGTGTCTTGTCAGTTAAGTTAGAAAATATAAGCAGCAAAAAGTGCCTTGTCGGTTAAGTTAGAAAAGAGAAACAGCAAAAAGTGCCTTGTCGGTTAAGTAAGGAATAGATACAATGAGGTACAAAGAACAAACAATGATAACACTTATTTACTGATGGGCAAAAATTTCTTAGATACTTGTTCAACATAATCTAATGGCGTAATTAAATTATTATGCAAAATGCTTAGATTTCGGAAAGAGGAAAATATGGGGGGATCTACTTGTCAGTGGTTCTCAGCTCATAGGCAAATCTCGACCGGCACGCAATTCGATCGACACCCCGTAGCCCCTGGGACGCAATTCCACTTATACCTGAAATCATTGGGACGCAATTCAACATTTACCTACCAGCCCTTGGGACGCAATTCGACCGTCCGCACGCAATTCGGGTTCAGCCTTTTATGTAGCCCTTCAATTTAACAATAGAAAAGGAATTCATTAAGATTGCGGACAAAAACGGAATTAGTTTGGAATTTAAGGGCATAAAAGTGCCAATCCACTTTAATTCACCCCTTATTACTGGGTTCTAAAACTTAAGTTGAGTAGAAGGCATGTCTTTATAATATTATAATTGATTTGTTTAAAGTTGTAGAAATTTTTTTTTAATTTTGTCTAATTTTACGAGTGGACATCAAAGATTTGATGAAACTGAAGTTACCAACGTTGTTTCAAGGCAAATTTGCACTTTTACTAATCACTTATTTTAATGTTAAAAGCCCTTTAAAAAGAATTTGGAAGAATCCAATTCAACTAAATTATTGTTTCCTCGCCTCGGAAGCAACTTTTTTATTATTTATTTTAATATTAGAAGCCATTTTTAAAAAATTGCAAGTGGATCCAAGACGAGAAAAGCAGTGATTTTTATATTTTTTCCCTGATTTTTCAACAATCTCGGAATTTTTGAAAAATTCACGACAAAAATTTCAAATATTCTGTTCTTCTCGCCGTGGATCTTCATACAAATTTTTTTAAATGACTTCTAACATTAAAATAAACAATTAGCAAAAGATAAAAATTGCTTCTGAAGCGTGGAAATACTAATTTAGTTGAAATACCGAGATTTAAAAAAAATTAAAATTATTATAAACATGGAAGGATAAGTAGATATAAATTAAATTTATTATTCTTTTTCTGTTTTTATTATTCTCGCGCATCGCGCGCGTAGGATTTTGCTAGTTTATATAATAATAATCAAGGTATTCTGTTCCCACGTGAAGTTAGGGCTTTTTGATTCCAAATTGTATTACAAGCTCAAATTAACATGTCAAAAGTTTGACAATTAATTTATAAATAGAGTGATTAGTGTTTTAGTGAACTTAACTCCCCTATAATTTTTACAATTACAGGATTTTCACAGGACAGGAAATAAGTAAATTAAGAAAATTTTATCTAAAGTATTAAAAAAATATTAAATATTATTGGAAATCTTAAATAGTCCATAAATTTTCTTTTTCAAATTAGAAAAAAAACTTTTGGAAAAACTGCAGTGGTAATTTTTAAAAATAGTTAAATTTCAAAAAGTTTCACATTGAAATTATTTAAAATTTTAATTAAAATAAATAACAATAATAACTAAAATTATTGAAGTTTCCAATAATTTAATGTAAAAATTATAAAAAAATTAGATTTTTTGTAAAATTGTAATTACAATTTTTTGAAGATAATTGGATTTCCGAAAGTACTTTAAAAGATTGAAACAATTGCGTTAGGAAGTTAACTCCCGAAATAATTAATATTGATAAAGAATATAAATTATTAAAATATTATTTTATTTACAGAAAGGTGTAACCGATGGAGATGAAGGAAGTGAGAGCGATTCCGATTGGGGAAGTGACTCCGACAGCGACAGCACTAGCAGTGACGATGAAGGACAATATCAAAATATTCGCGAACGTTTCATTAAAAAGTAAGAATATTATCCAAAAAGAAAGAAAAAAGAATCTATTTCTTAACATTTTTCTTCTATTTTCTAAAATTTGATTCATTAATTTTGAGTAATGGATAAATAGAAGAAAAAGATGTTTAAAAAAGTAACTTTTAATCAAATTAATTTTTTCTATTAATTAATAGAGCAACAGATAAAGAGGACGATGAGGATAAAGCAAAGAAGAAGGAGCAACGTAAGGAGCGCAAGGAGAAGGAGAGGAAAAAGAAGCGCGACGAAGATGATGGTGAGGGCGAATGGGAAACTGTTAAAGGTGGTGTTGCTATACCATCGGAGAAGCCAAAAATGTTTGCCAAGGACGCCGAAATAAATGTCACTGCAGTTTTGAAAAAATTGACAGAAGTAATTGCGGCACGTGGCAAAAAGCGTACCGATCGTCGTGAGCAAATTGAACTTCTTCATGAATTACAATTGATTGCCGATGCACATAATCTTGGTCCAGCTGTGGCCGTTAAAATTAAATTCTCCATTGTTTCATCAATATTTGATTATAATCCGAAAGTCTCCGATGCAATGAAACCTGAATACTGGTCAAAGTAAGTGAAATATTTTTTAAATAATAACATTCTTCGGAAAAATTCATTTCCATCTTTATGAATATGTATGTATATGTACACTGTAAAAAAAGGGAGTTAAATTTTAACTCCCCCGGGGGGTCTATAAAAGTCGCACCCATTGGGGAGTTAATGCCAGGGGAGTTAAATAAAGAGAGTTAAAATTTCACACCCAAATGCTAACTCCCCAAGGAAAAAATAACTCGCGCGGGTGTTGAATGAAGGGAGTTAGAAATTAACTCTCTTTTGGAGTTGATTTTTAACTCGAAAAATTTCACACCCAACTCCCGAGTCCGTTAACTCCCTAAATTTTTTACAGTGTAGTAAAATTCTTTGCAGGAATTCAATTATTTTCAATACAATTTTAATAAAACTTCACGAAAGAATTCAATTACTTTTAAAATTTTTTAATAAAATTTTTCAAAAGAATTTAGTTATATTTTCTAAAATGTTAATAAATTCTCAGAAACTTAATTATTTTAAATACAATTTTAATAACATTCAAAAATCAAATTTTTAACATATACGAATATTTTTAAAAGTTGAAAAATTTCTTTGTTTAATTCAATTACTTTCAAATTTTTAATTAAAGTTATTAAAAAAACTACATTATTTTCAAAAAACTTGAAAAGAATTTAATCATTTATAAAAACTCTAATAAAATTGTCTAGAAGAATTTAATTTTCTATCAATAATTCTATCAATAATTTTAATAAACTTTAATAGTAAAATTATTGACAATAATTATTAACAAAATCGATTATATTAAAAAAATTAAAAAATTTTTTTGAAGGAATTCAATTATTGTTAAAAATCTTTAATAGTATCCATTCTTCGAAAAAATTGAATTAATTTCAACATTTTAATAAAACTCATTGAATGAATAAAATTATTTTTAGAAATTGTAATAAAATTCTGAGAAGAATTTAAAAAGAAAAATTATTTTAAAAATTAGGAAACAAGGAAGATAGATACATAATTTTTTCTTTCTTTATATTATTATAATATTATTTAAGTTTTCAAAGAAATTCTCTTGATTTAAAATTAGGTATGTTTGTAGAATAATTTTAGAAAAATGTAATTTACATTTCTATCTACTTTCAGATTACTTGAGCGCATTTCAGAGATGTTGGATATGATTTTAAATACAGCGGACATGCAGATTGCCGAGACGGTTTCTGAAGATGAAGAACAGTATGAGAAGGCACCTTACAAATTGCATGGATGTGTTCTTACTTTGGTCGAAAGACTCGATGAAGAATTTACCAAACTTCTGAAGGAATGCGATCCTCACAGTAATGAATATGTCGAAAGGTAAAATTCGATTTAAAAAGATTTCTATTCAATTTTTCAACTTTCGAAAAAGTACATTTAGTCTTTTTTAATATTAAAAATATTTTCCCCAAATTAAATTTAAAAATATAAGCGTAAAATACTTAATTATTGAGGTATTTATAAATTTATTATAGAATCTATTAGAAATTCATATTTACTAAAAAAAATATATAATTTACTATTATACGGATTAATAATTATTATTAATATATTAAAAAAAATATTTTTTAATTTAAAAAACGTAATTAATCTATAAATAAATAGACAGATTAGAAGCAACTTCTCTTAAAAATTAGGGGATAATGAAAATTAATTAGTCAATTAAATATCAATAAATTATAATAATAATAATAAAAAAATTTTAGACAAATAAAATAAATAGTAATAAATGTAGAAATAAATTTTTTCTACTCAGATTGAAAGACGAGAAACAAGTGGCATCCATTATAGATAAAGTTCAAGAGTATCTTGAAAGAAAGGGAACAGTTTCAGAAGTTTGCCGTGTCTATCTACGAAAAATTGAACATCTCTATTATAAATTCGATCCAACTGTTCTGAAGCAAAAGGACGTAAGTTATATTTTAAGAATCAATTTAAAAAGTATTAAATTTTTACATTGAAGTTCAACTATATTAATAACTATAAGATACACAAACAACAATTATAACAACTATTATTAATAACTATAAGAATATTAATTTAAATATTAATATTAAAATTTTATCGGTGTTATTTACATTGGTATTTTTTATCTTTTTTTAGGGAGAAATTTCCGGCGATGTTGTCACGACCGTTCAAGTTACGGAGAAACTTTGCAAATATGTTTACGCTCATGATGGAACCGATCGACTTCGAACTCGTGCTATTTTGTCGCACATCTATCATCATGGTTTACATGATAATTGGTTCCAAGCTCGAGATTTGATGCTTATGTCGCACTTGCAAGAGACGATTCAACATTCCGATCCAGCTACGCAGGTAAACAACTTTATGTCGTTTTTTTTTGTTCTTACTATTCATTATTTATTTTTAAAAAACAGAAATTTCTTCTGTTACTCTTAATTATCATAATTTATATTATAATTTATTGACGTTTCTTAATCGAATTCATTATAAATCTATTAATTATTTTGTACGGGGCGGTAGCGATACTACACATTTGAACTCTACATTGATGAACTGTACACGTTCGATTGTATACTGTTGAATTGTATACAAATATGTATTATAAATATTTATCATTAAACTGCATACATTTCAACTCTACACAAATAATTTTAAATAATTTTATTTTTTTAATATGCTTGTTTGAATACAGTTAGATTCTACACTATTAAATTTGGTAAAATTGTATCAAAAATCGTAAATATCTTGTATACAATTTACCTGTATGCAGTTCAACAAATAAAATAATATTTTGCAGTATATAATTCTACTGTATAGAATCAAACTGTGTACAATTTTTTCGATACAATTTTATCAAATTTAATAGTGTAGAATCTAACTGTATTCAAACAAGCATATTAAAAAAATAAAATTATTTAAAATTATTTGTGTAGAGTTGAAATGTATGCAGTTTAATGATAAATATTTATAATACATATTTGTATACAATTCAACAGTATACAATCGAACGTGTACAGTTCATCAATGTAGAGTTCAAATGTGTAGTATCGCTACCGCCCCATTTTGTACATTTAATTACAGTAATTACAATTATTTTGTACATTTAATTACAATTATTTTGTACATTTAATTACAGTAATTACAATTATTTTGTACATTTAATTACAGTAATTACAATTATTACTTCCTCATAGAGGAAGTATTATAATGCCAACATTTTTCGAGTTCAATTTTTTGACATATCTTTATGTTATTTGACCTCAAGAGTTCAAAAATGGCATTCCATATGTGTGTGTGTAAACATCACATTTTTATAAATATCTCGAAATCATAAAGAGCTTTTGGGTTGAGTTTTTTTTAAATTGTAGATCTCATCTGCGGACATAAAATGAGAGTATACTTTGTGATAGATTAATAAAGTTTAACTAAATTTTTTTTGGATTTTTAATTTTGCAAAAAAAACGTTTTTTGCTTATAACTTTAAAAAAATGTTAGGACACCTATAAATGTTTTTCCATAATTTTGTAGAGTTTTTTTAGACGCATCTTTTGAGCCCTAATTGAACAGTTTTCGTCCATATTAACAGGAGATATTAAACTTTTAAAAATAAAAAATTTTGGAAAATAAGACTTTTTTGAAAATTTTGTTGAAAAATGTAGAAGTAACTTTAAAATTATCGTTACCAACTTGTAGAGCATTAAAAAACGCTTTGATTGACCTATTTTTGAACCTAATTCGATAGTAAATTTCGAAATTATTGGTATTTTAAAAAATACCAAAAAATGTGGAAAATGACATTTTCTAAACATTTTTGTTTGAAAATTTTTGTTTAACTATTAAACTATTATAACTATCTTGTAGGGTATTTAAAAATACATTGATTGACCCAAGATTCAATCACTTTTACCATATTTATAAAAAGTTATTCATATATTTCTATTATTATTATCTCTATGAGAAAGCAAAGTGTTAATGAAATGAGCTCCAAAATTATAAAAGAAAATATACAACTTGGCAGCGGTTTTTGTATTTTTAATTATAGTAATTACAATTAATTTATATACTCATTTCCAGTAATTATAAAATTATAGTAACTAGGGGAGAGTGGCCATACTAACGGTTTTTTTACTCTTGTGACTAAACGAATCAACCGATTTCATTTTTCGATGGCTTGTTTGAAAGATCATTTAATTGCGCAACTTTTTCCCAGAGACACATATACTTCATCTTTTATTGTTTAGTTGCTGTGTTAACTTTAAAAATTTTGCAAAAGGTCCGGTTTGCCCCACTCCCTGGAGTAAACCGGACTCCCCCATGGGCAAACCGGACCGTTTGGTTTTTTATTTATATAAATATTGCATTTACATAATCTACAATAATAAAAACATAAAGAATCATGTAAACAATGGTTGTAGTAATGGAAATAATAATACGGGATTGAATTTTAATTAAATAAATATTTTTATCCCACATGCACAAAAATGGCGCTTTCTGATAGCAGACGACAGGGAGGAAAGTAATTCATTTCTTCGACCGTATGAAAATGGCGGCCGTGTTCTCCCATGGGCAAGAAAATTAGCTGTTCACATGCATTTTTCTTGCCCTTGGGAGAAAACAGCCGCCATTTTTATACAAGTCGAACAAGTGAATGACTTTTACTCCCTGTCGTCTGCTATCTGAAATCGACACTTTTGTGCATTCTGCCCTTCATGGCGACAAAATGGCGGCTGAAGTGATTGTCCGGAAAAAACTGGTTGACACGATATCTCTGCTTTAAAATGTCGGAAACAAAAAATCAAAATAATTTCTTAAAATATATGTCAGTGGCTATGGCATGAACCACAACCAACATTTTACATCCATTTTTAAGCCCATTTTTTTACCGTTTTAGGGGTGAAAAAGGGGTAAAAAAATTCAAACCGCCGACATTTTCTCATTTTTTTTCAAATTCATTTTTTTGGTTCAGGCCATAGCCACTGACATATATTTTAAGAAATTGTTTGGATTTTTTGTTTCCGACATTTTGAAGAAGAGATATCGTGTCAACCAGTTTTTCCGGACAATCACTTCAGCCGCCATTTTGTCGCCATGAAGGGCAGAATAAATAAAAAAATATTTTTTTCCTAATCCTCAATATGTGTGTTTATATGTGTAAAAAGAGCCCAGTGATAGATAAATAGATAGATTTATTTCATTGTATACCCTATACAGAGTTTTTACAATTTATGTTTTAACACTAAATACAAATATTAATATGTTTACATCTCGCCTCTGATTTTCTTTTCTACTATTTTAAAAAATTCACACAACTCTTCAACCACACTCGTTCCAACCAATGTCTCGATTAATAAATCTTTTAAATCTTCTTCTGTCTATTGCCCACCCAATTTAACATAAACTCTTTTGTTTCATCCGATTGCAACTTCCAAGCTTCTGAACATCCTATTAAATGAGTCAACGTCTCTTCCCCCCAATTGCATAACCTGCAAGACCAATCATTAAACCGTACCCTTCTTATAAGCTCTACCTACGCAACCACATCTAATTCTTGCCCAAACCTCCTTGTAAAAAGAGCCCAGTGTTTAGATTCATTTTACTATGAAAAAATAAATGTTGAAAAAACACGCAAAAGTGGTGTACGGTCCCCTTAAAGGGTCCAATTCTCATTGGAAGACAATTATTTTTCTTTGTAAGTAAATATTTTAATGAAAGAAACATTTTATTTAAAAATAATTTTTATGAAACTTTAATTCAATGGAAATATCCTATGGCCGGTTTGCCCCACCGAAAACGGTCCGGTTTGCCCCACAGGCCCATTTTGAGAATAAATGTTTGTCAAAAAGAAACGCTTTGCAAATTCATCAAAGTTTTTGGTGGTAAATATTCCTGAGGTATGTACCTTCAAAACCCAAGACCTAATATTTGGAAATATTACACGATTTTCTCAGAATTTCATTAAGAAAAAATTCGTAAAAGTGTAGAAAAAAACTAAAAAAAAACTTTTGCTCCCAGCGTTGCACAAACAAAAGTAAGAAATGTCAAATTTAAAAAATAAGGTATACTAAACGTGGTTGTTTTAAATTTGTAAACAACACTTTTGACAATTTCGCCATTTCGGAAATATTGAGACCGGTCCGGTTTACCCACTGGTCCGGTTTGCCCCACTCTCCCCTATGTAAATTTAGTTAAAAATAAATTATAAATATTTCTTCTTCTTAAATGACTTTAGGCGATGACAACTGTCAGAACAACATTTAAAATATTTAAATACATTATTTAAAATTAATTTTACTTTTAGAGAAAAAATAAATAATTAAAAATAAATTTTCAGATTCTTTATAATCGAACAATGGCCCATCTTGGTTTGTGCGCTTTCCGTCATGCGAATATAAAAGAGGCACACAACTGTCTTGTTGATTTGATGATGACGGGAAAAGTAAAGGAACTTTTGGCCCAAGGATTACTGCCGCAACGTCAACACGAGCGCAGCAAGGAGCAAGAAAAAATTGAAAAACAAAGGCAAATGCCGTTCCATATGCACATCAATTTAGAGCTCCTTGAGTGTGTTTATCTCGTTTCTGCAATGCTTATCGAGATCCCTTACATGGCCGGTGAGAAGTTATTTAAAGAATTTTTATTTAAATATTCAATTTTTGTATTTACTTTTTATCATTTATTAGGGGAGGGTGGTCCCATACCGACCCCCTAAAGTGCAAAGGCTAAAAATGTGCCAAAAATGTGTTTCTTTGTCTTCGTACAAATTTTTTTGAGTAAAGGAACTATTTTTTAATATTTTCTGACGGTTGCCGAGGTTTCTGATTGTTATTAATAAAAGATCTAAAGAAAAAGCGAAAATTTACGTTTTTAACTTTTTCAAAATGGGTGGTCCGAAACCGACCCCCCCATGGTCTGAAACCGACCCCCCATTTTTTTGGGGAAAATCTCAAGAATAATCAAGATATCAAATTCTGATAGTAATTAAAATAAAATTCAACAGTCTTTAATGAACTGTTAAATTATTTTGACTTCATTTAAATACATTTTTGGACCTTTTTTTGAACAAAAAGGTACACGGAGAAAAATGGAAAAATGATTTATGCAGTCAGTGTAGTACTCCTTTATAGAATAATATGTGACAGGTACACACTATAGTATTAGAAGTTTCATAGCTGAACAATTTGAAACTCAACACAAGTTATCCCATTTATCAGCTTAAACAAGACTGTTCATATAGTCTAAGAGGGAATAAGAGTATAAAAAATTGGAATGAGAAATTACTTTCTCATGAAATTGTTAAAAGAACGCGGCAGTGTACAAAACACAAGTCAATAATAGAAGCGAATATTGAACAACTAGTACTCAGTCCAGTTCTTTCGAAAAATGAACGCCTACTCGAAAGCCACAAGTTATTCTCTCTCTCTCTCTCTCTCTCTCTCTCTCTCTCTCTCTCTCTCTCTCTCTCTCTCTCTCTCTCTCTCTCTCTCTCTCTCTCTCTCTCTCTCTCTCTCTCTCTCTCTCTCTCTCTCTCTCTCTCTCTCTCTCTCTCTCTCTCTCTCTCTCTCTCTCACACTAATGGTCGTTTACTTATTTTACCGTTTCACTTACTCTTACTACTCTAAACTATTATGCAGTGCAGTTAAGTTAATTAAATTATTAAATATTGCTTTGAGAATAATTAATCATACATTTCATTCAAGATCAATTCACTATTTTGTACACGAAAAAAAAGAATAATCAAATTTACCATGAGGAGTGTCAAACTTGAAAAAGGTTAGGAAAAAATTAATGTTTTTTATTTCTTTATTATTAAATTCTAATAACCGTATCAAATTGAAACTAGTTGACAATATTATTTATTCAATATTATGAATATTGTTGACATCCATACTTACATTAATTACAAAGTAAAATCCACACATGATCTAATTTATTTCATTGGTAAGGGATGTTTCTTAAATAGGAAATTTCCCCCATCGATTGCGTAGCCGAGAGGCTTAATGTAAAAGCGTGCGATTTATAATTATGCGTATATTTAGTTGTATGGTTAGGTAGGTGTTCAATCCCGTATGATTGTAAGATTTTCCGATGTATTTAGTTGTTAATTGTAAGTATGAAGATGTGGGAAGAATAAAACTTGTGAATTAATGAATATGAATATATAAAGAGTGTATTTAACACTCGTTTCGCGTCGCGTCGGCCATTTATTTTGACAGGTTCCGCGCCTGCGTTCCCTTATTGTGAAAATTTCGAAGTAGTGGACTGAGTCCAGTTTCTCTACTATGCACACTGCAGCGCGCCTTATAATCTTCGCCTCCCTGTAAAAAAAAGTATTGGGAGGTACGGGATTTCGTATTGCAAGTGCCAACCTGCCAATGCGGTATTCGCGAAATACCGCATTGGGTGTCGTGGTGAATACGGAAATCAAGGGGTCCCAATGCGGTGCAAGTTTTAAGCTTTAAAAAAAAACGAAAATACGTGACAGGAGGAAATAATTAGTGTCAGTGCAGAAATATGCGAGTTAAAGGAATGAGAAAATAATAATAGTGAGTGTAAAAATGAAACTTTAAGAAAAAAAGGTAAGTTGAACTGTCAAATATGAGTCCAATGCGGCGTAGGCTGCTTTCAATGCGGTACACAATCGGTACATAGTGCAAGTCGCCAGTAGAGGGCAGAAGCAAGCAGAGCGAACACAGTGGCCCAGCTGACATATGATTTGCATTACATTACTTTCCAATTTTTTATTTTATAACCACGTTTCTGCATGAATCTAAACAATATTTTCGATTATTGTAATTTAGAAGATGCTTACCAATTGTACGTTGGCAGATTTAGTGAAAAGTGTCTGTGTACGGAGACAAATGTGTTAGAAAATGTTTGTTTACCTATTTCACATCATTCAAACCAGTCAAAGTTGCTTTTGCTGTGGCGCATTGAAATCAACCTATGCCGCATAATTGGGCCCATATTTGACAGTTCAACTTACCTTTTTTCTTAAAATTTCATTTTTACACTTACTATTATTATTTTCTCATTCCTTTAACTCGCATATTTCTCCACTGACACTAATTATTTCCTCCTGTCACGTATTTTCGTTTTTTTAAAGCTTAAAACTGGCACCGCATTGGGACCCCTTGATTTCTGTATTCACCACGACACCCAATGCGGTAATTCGCGAATACCGCATTGGCAGGTTGGCACTTGCAATACGGAATCACGTACCTCCCAATACTTTTTTTTTACAGGGCTGTGTTTCAATGCTCTTTACAGTGCCATTTAGAACTAAGGCCCTCTATACACTATAAGCATCACCCTAAGATGCTTGATGGAAATGAATTAATGTACTTTTACTGGACTGAGTCCAGTTTTTTCAATATTGACTCCCAGTTTTTCAAACTCCATTTTTCTCCGTGTAAATAAATGAATCATTAGTAACTTTACTCTGAGATTATTTATGTCTTTAAGTTATGTTGACATAGCTAAACTTGAATTAATATTATTACTTTATTTAAATAAATTTTAAGGCCTTTTTTAAAATGATAATAAATATAAATTGTTAAACAGTGTCTAAATTTCCAATATAATAGCAGCAATGGTTTTGCCTGTTTTAATTTTTGCCCTATTTCTAGTAAAATATATACGAATTTTGTTATTAATTTTTTTTCGATTTCGTACTCAACTGCTTCCAAAGATGTCGAAAAGTACACCTTTTCTTAATTCATATCGCCTTGTCAAGAACATTTTACAACTGACAATGAATAAAATATTTAACCAAAAGAGAATTAAAGTTAAGTAATAAGTGCTGTGATTGTTAGTAAAATATTTTATAAATTCCTAAAAAATAAAAGTAAATATGCAAAACCTATCCTCACTTCATGTGAACAACAAGGAAGAAGAGAATAAACAATTACAATGTAAAAATATGGGGGTCGGTTTCGGACCACCCCCACTATTTTCACAAAATGTTTTGCCAATCACTTATATCAATGGAATCAATTTAATTTGAATGTTGTGTGTTGAAGTTAAGGTCATACACAATCAAAATTAATTTCGTAAAAATTTTCCTGTATTCAAAAAACACTGTTAGCTCGAATTCCGTATAGGTCAAAAATTAATTTAAACAATGCTAAAATCTAATATTGCTTGAATCTTCAAAATGAAATCAAACGCATTGATAAAACCTGTGGCCCAGTTGTTGGTGTTGTGAAAGTGTTCGACTGATGGTACTGACGAATTTTTTAGTGGTACCATCTTCAAGAAACATAAGGGGGTCGGTATGGGACCACCCTCCCCTATACTTTGTTTAGTTAGGGCTTTATTAACATTATTACTGTTTTTCGACTTTGAACTTGCCTATCTACGAATTACATTTTTAAAAAATAATTTAATTCTTTTTCAGCTCATGAATTCGATGCTAGAAGAAGAATGATTTCCAAGACCTTTTATCAACAGTTGAGATCCAGTGAACGTCAATCATTAGTTGGACCCCCGGAATCAATGCGCGAACACGTTGTCGCAGCTGCAAAGGCTATGCGAAATGGAAACTGGTTGGCGTGCAACAGTTTTATAATAAATGACAAAATGAATGCTAAGGTAAGAAAAATTTGTTTCGTACAAAAAATAATTATAATTTTTATTTTGTGTCACTAAAAGCTACTTTTTTCCTTTTTTATTTTATTTTCACTACTACAAAATCCACTGATTTGGGTACAAAAGATCCAATCCAAAAGGTCCAAGACGAAAGGTCCAATCCATAAGGTCCAAAAATTTATTTATCCAAAGTACAAAAAATCCAAGAGTACAAAAAGTCCAAAATTGCAAATTGTCCAAAATATGTATAATTCTTTAAAAATGTAAATGGTGTTACCAAAGTTTTAGATTTTTAAAAGTTTAATACCTCCGGTTAATATGGACGAAAAACTCTACAAAATTATGAAAAAACATTTATAGGTGTCCTTACATTTTTTTAAAGTTATGAGCAAAAAACGTTTTTTTGGAAAATTAAAAATCCGAAAAAAAATTGAGTTAGACTTTATTAATCTGTCTAAAAGTACTCTCATTTCATGTCCGCAGGTGAGATCTACAATTTAAAAAAAACTCAACCCAAAAGCTATTCATGACTTCGAGATATTTATGAAAATGTGATGTTTACACACACACACACACATACGGAATGACATTTTTTTAAAAATATAATTTTTGAAGTCCTGAGGTCAAATAACATAAAGATATGTCAATAAAAAATATATTTTTTTTGTTTGGACTTTTTGTCCTTTTGGATTTTTAATTTTTTGGATCTTTTAGTTTGGACCTTTTGTACAGGAACGAATCCACTAATAGGTAAAATGAAAAAATTAATATTTACTTTCTTCAAATTAATCATAAATTCAGGAGTCATCTGTTCACCTTGTTTAATTAATTATAATAAAAATGCTGGTTATAAATTTAACTTTATTAATTCAAATTAATCTAGTCTAATAATATAATCAAATTTTAGACGACGCAAATTTTAAACTGTTAAAGCTTTAACTGTTGATAAAAAAACTAGAATTGATTAAAATTATAATATATTAATTAATTTATAAGTTTACATATTTATCTAACATTATTTAACAACTGTTTTGAAAAATAATTCCTCCTTTGATCTAGTGGAATAAAAATTATACGGATGTGATTATTGCAAAACTAGCCACACTATCTGCGCGGGCATGTTGTATGGGGGGCGGTAGCGATACTACTGTTGAATTGTATACAAATATGTATTATTATAAATATTTATCATTAAACTGCATACATTTCAACTCTACACAAATAATTTTAAATAATTTTATTTTTTTAATATGCTTGTTTGAATACAGTTAGATTCTACACTATTAAATTTAGTTAAATTGTATCAAAAATTGTACACAGTTTGATTCTATACAGTAGAATTATATACTGCAAAATATTATTTATTTGTTGAACTGCATACAGGTAAATTGTATACAAGATAAAATACGATTAATTGTAAACAGTTGTATTGTACATAGAAATTTTTGCATTATATTATTCTTAAACTGTATACATTTCAACTCTACACAAATAATTTTTAATAATTTTATTTCTTAATATGTTTGTTTGAATACAGTTAAATTCTACACTGCTCAATCTGATAAAATAATAACAAAAATTCTACACAGTTAGATTCTATACAGTAGAATAATATATAAAATTGTACTGTATAGAGTCTAACGGTGTAGAATTTTTTGTTATTATTTTATCAAATTAAAGAGTGTAGAATCTAACTGTATGCAAACAAACATATTAAAAAATAAAATTATTAAAAATTATTTGTGTAGAGTTGAAATGTATACAGTTTAAGAATAATATAATGCAAAAATTTCTATGTACAATACAACTGTTTACAATTAATCGTATTTTATCTTGTATACAATTTACCTGTATGTAGTTCAACAAATAAATAATATTTTGCAGTATATAATTCTACTGTATAGAATCAAACTGTGTACAATTTTTGATACAATTTTACCAAATTTAATAGTGTAGAATCTAACTGTATTCAAACAAGCATATTAAAAAAATAAAATTATTTAAAATTATTTGTGTAGAGTTGAAATGTATGCAGTTTAATGATAAATATTTATAATAATACATATTTGTATATAATTCAACAGTATACAATCGAACGTGTACAGTTCATCAATGTAGAGTTCAAATGTGTAGTATCGCTACCGCCCCGTTGTATGGAACTGATTATTTTAAACAATTTGAAGCCATTGTATTTTAAAAATTTTTTAAAGAAATAATTATTATTTCCTAACAAAAATATGTAACTAATTAAAGGTGGAAAAAGATAACAATTATAGAGATTTAAATTCAAATTTTGTATTATTTTGAAACTTTAAAATTACAAAAACAAGTTGTTCATTTCATGATCATTAAGCTTCCTCAATATAATATATACCAATTGTTTAATTTTTTATTTTAGAATAATTATTTTAAAGTGTTAAGATAAATTGTCAAAAAATACAAAATTTCAATTTTTTGTGAAAATTTAAAATATTTATTAATTCTATAAATTTTGATAAAATATATACTTTATATACATGAATCGATTCGTTTTTATGTCAGGAATGCAATTTTGACAAGAATTAATAAAAATTTTAATATAGAAAAAAGTTATTTCAAAAAATCCAAAAATTAATTTTTTCAAAAATTAAAAAATTGTTGAAAAATTTTTTTTTTTAGATATTTTTGAAAATCCTTTTGTCTGATTTTTGGTATTCGTGACCGTAATACACCTACAAAATTTTATCAAAATCCGTCAAGACGTGTAAGAGAAAATTTGTCCACAAGAATCGGTGACATACACACACACACACACACATACATACACACACACACACACACATACATACACACATACATCCGGACATTTGTTCTTCTCGACGAATTATGTATACTACACTTGAAAATTTGTAAAAATAATTGGTTCTAAAAAATTCGGAAATCGACATCACTATAAGGCTTCCTTTATGAGGAAGCAAAAAATATAAACTTCTAATTTTTTTTTAAATTCAAATAATTTAAATCAATGGTCTCAATTTAAATAGTATTTACATTACTGGACCTAAATTATGGCTAGAACAATTCCAATTAATATCTGGGTCATAAAAATGAATTTAATTCACAATTAATAAAAAAAATAGCAACAGCCGATAATCAGCAGAAGGTAAAAAATTATTTTTTGAGCGATTTTTATCTTTTGCATTGCTTATTTTAAACAATATAAAGCCATTTTAATTAAAATACTTTTTAAGAAATAATAATAATTACACACTAAAAAAAGTTTTACTTGAAACAGCGATAAGTTTCTCTAGAATAGCGAAAGTATTAATTGAAACACTGAAAAATTTCGCTAATAATAAAGTGAAATCTGTAGTTTATCCTGGTAAATATTTTTTTTCGTGCATATCGAAAAAAATAATTAAATTAACATCAGACAAATGGAAGCTCTATTTTAAATTTCTAAAATGTAATGTCAAATTTAACGCATTAGAAACGAATTTCAAGTGAATTTTGTAAATTTTGTTAAAATAATATTACTGCTGTTAAACTCTCTTGTTATACAAAGAAATTTGAATCTCGCAAAAATTGTTCCAAATTTTATACTTTTAATTTAAAAATAATTTTGATTACGAAAATTTTAAATTATTCTAAAAATTAAAAAAATAATTATTCATTTCGCTTTTTAAACAAAGAATTCCGTATCTTTCGAAATTAACAAACTGCAAAAAATTATAAATTAATTTTCTTTTAAATCCGGGAATTTTTTTATGAAGTACTTTATTATGTTGTTGGAAAAAATAGTTACATTTTTTCAACGCTTAACTTAATTTTTTTTCAATTTCGAATTGTATATTGATTCTCTTCGTATATTAGACAATGTTTTATTATTGTCCAATTAAGACGTAACTTATATGGGAAATGATTTTCGATGTGACAATCCAGTGGGCAAAAAACCATCATTGTTTTAAAAACGTTCCAAAAATGTTTTTAGAACGTTTCATGTCTGTCAAATAATGTTCCAAAAACGTTCCATTGCTTTTAAAACGTTTTAGAAACATATAACGTTATTGGGACGTTATTTGGCAGACATGAAACGTTCTAAAAACATTTTTGGAACGTTTTTAAAACAATGATGGTTTTTTGCCCACTGGGAAGCTTGTGCCAAATTTTTACAGTGATGCGACACCTGTTTTTGATTTTAAACATGAAATTACCGTCAAGTAAATCACAATACAATTCTTATTATAAGTTTTACAAATATTACGATTAAATTTACTGTAAAATTTTAGTTTTCAATTATCCGGGAAAATTATTTACATACCGGGAAAAAACCGGGAAAACCCCGGGAATTTTATATTTCTAAATTACTAGACACCCTGACTAAGTATAATTTGCATTAATTATTTAATTACAAGATGTAATATAAATAATGAAGCATCACATTAAAAAAAAATATTCTAAATTCATTTTTAGAAACAAAGAAAAAAAATTTCAGGTAAATTTTAGGCGTATGATAGCCCCCAAATTTTAATTCTATACATTGATTGTTTAATTAAGTTTTTAACTTTATAATTATCATTTACTCGGCAGGTATGTGTCCATAATTTAATTTTAACATTATTTAAATATTGAGAATAGATATTTAATGTAAATATAGATTTTCATTGATTTGTTGAATTTTCTATGAATCACGTATTAATTAAAAACATTTAAAGTAAGACACGTTAAAAGTTTATAAAATAAACATTATATTAGACAATATTTTTATGTAGGTAATAAAAATTATAAGAAATAAAAATTGTATTAAATTACTATTTTGTAAAATATATTTTAATAATTTAAATTTATGTTGTAGTCTTTAATAACATAGTAATTATTTCAAATAATAATTATATCTGTCAAGAATTATGAAAAAAAATATTATATTTTTAACAATTACATTATTTAGAATTTTGCAAGTTAAAAAATTATTAAAAAGTTAAAAAACTAAATATTCTGTAATTAAGAAATTTAAAAAAATATAATTCAATTGAATGTAAATTATATCAAATAACTTTTTTCAATAATATTGAAATAATGTTAGCATTAAATTATAGACATTAAATTATAAAAAAGTATTTACCTTTAGAGCGAAATATGGTTGTAAAGTTAAAAATTGAATTAAACACAATAACAGGGCTGCTAGATGATTAAAACGACAAATCTTCAAACTTTTCTTATTTACCTTCAGAAATCTTTAAATTAGGCAAAAAACTTTCTTCAGATTTTGGTTATAATTTTTTCTAAAATATGATAAATGAAATTAAATTTCACAAAAAATTATAAAGAAATAAATTAATATTGCTGTGTTTGAATCTGTTCGCAATTTGAAAGTAATTTTGTTTGCTTCTCAACTTTTTAAATAAATTTTTGTTTTCAATGTTTTTAATTTAAAAAATAAATGCACTGAAAATTACTAGGGGAGAGTCTCCAGTTGTGAGACACCTCCAGTTGTGAGACAGTCAATTTTTTTTAACATGCAATATTAAAAAGCCGATTGGTTTATATAAAAACATTTCTTTTTATATGAGCCAACTATTTCGTGTACACCGAGGCGGATATATAAACTGTTTTTGTTAAATACCAACACTGTGTGTGATAATCGACTAAAAAGCGTTTTTTCAATAAATGCAAAGTACTTTTTTTGCAATTTAATTAATTGAAAAAGGTAAATGTAATGCATTTTCTTTTAGTGTTTTCCTTATATTTTGTGATGCAACATTGCATTGTTCCAATCTACGGTTGAAAATAATTTAATTTTCCTTTTTCAAAATAGCGCCAATTTCTGGGTGTGAGACACAGCAAATCACCAGTTGTGAGACGGTGTCAACACCCATCTGGGCAGCATAAAAAATACTACTTTGCAGGCATACTATTTGAATGTTGTTTTGATTCTTTTTTCTAGTATTTTTGGGCATGTCAAGTGGAAAAAAGTCAATTGATTCAGAAGAAATCAATTTTAATGCTCTTGTTGAAGCTATTACATTGTGTTTATTTGATAGTCATATTTTGGCGAATAAATATTATTATTTAGTATATAATAATATATATTATTAATATATTTAATTATTTCTACTAAACATAACGTTTTATGTCAAACTTATTAAATTTTAGCAATTTTTAATGAGTGTCTCACAACTGGAGACATTTTTTTTTTTTGAAAAAATCGATGTGCTCGGAAAATGTATCGTAAAATTTTTTGAGTTCATCGAAACACTATACTTTCTTTTAATAAAAGTTGCGTATTTCCGTTACCTTTCGAACGGTATATTTTATTTACAATTTCGTTTGCCCGTTTACAATTTACGGGTCAAAAATGAAACCCGTCTCACAACTGGAGACTCTCCCCTACATTTTTGCAAAGTTGTTATCGAAAAATTTGAAAATAATTAGTCATTTAATTTTTATAAAAATCTTTTTAAAATAATTCAATTCTTTTGAGAAAATTTAATTAAAATTGTATTCAAAATAATATTGAATTCTCGCAAAAAATATTATTATTTTTTATAAAAGGAATCAAATTCTTCCAAAAAATGTTATTAAATTATTGAAAATTATTGAAAATAGGTAATTGAATTCCTGCGATGAATTTTACTTAATTAAAATAACTTAATTATTATTATTATTATTATTATTAACGAAAACTGTTATTGACATTTTTGAAAATAATAAACAAGAATAGTTAATTATGTAGTTAATAGGTGAATTTTTTAAATTTTGAATCTGAAATTATTCAAAAATTAATGTTTAGGTATATTTGAAAATATAAAATTTTTTAATTTGCAAAATAATAAATGGAACAGTAACAATTAGTATAGTAATTAATAATTATTACATTTATTATTATAATCATAATAATTTAAAGAATAAAAATTATAATTTATCTTTAAAAATGGTTTACTTATATTATTTAAATGTTTATAAATATTTTCATATTATTACTTGATATATAATCAGCCTTTGCGAAATTTTCAACAAATCTTCAAGTTTTGACAATAATTTTTCAAATTCTTCAAATGTCACAGATTTCTTTAATTTTCTTCAGATTTAAAGAAAAATCTTCCAATCTGGCAGCACTGCACAATAATATAGAACACAAACATTGAAAACTTTGACATTAAAAAATATAAAAAATGCCAATACTTAACCCACAAAATTTAATTTTCAAAACAAACAAATGAATGCAGATAATTTGCTAACGGAAAGGAAACTTACGATTATTATAATGTACTAGCCACACTATCCGCGCGCAAGCGCGCGGGAATGTTGTATGGAACTGCTTATTTTAAACAATTTAAAAAATTTTAATGAAATAATTATTATTACCTAACAAAGAGATTTAACTAACTAAAATTCAAATAATTTCACTCAATGGTCTCAATTTAAATAGAATTTACATTACTAGACTTAAACTATGGATAGAACAATTCCAATTAGTATCTGGGTCATCTTTTGCATTGCTTATTTTATAAACCCATTTTAATTTAAATACATTTTTAAGAAATAATAATTATTACACACTGAAAAAAGTTTTACTTGAAATAGCGATAAGTTTCTCTAGAATAACGAAAGTATTAATTGAAGCACTGAAAAATTTCGCTACTAAAGGGAAATCTGTAGTTTATCCAGCTAAATATTTTTTGCCGTGCATAACGAAAAAAGAATTAAATTAACATCAGATTTTCTAAATTAAAAAAAAACGAATTCAAATAGAAATTAATCATTTTAAAACTTAACCAAATTCACCCCAGAAATCACTGAATTCGATAATTTAGAAGAAAGTCAGACAAAAGCAGGGTTCCTACAGAATCTGGAAATCATGGAAATGGTATGGAATTTTTAAAAGGCTTCTGGAAATCAGGAAAATCATGGAAAAGGCATGAAATTTTTGAAAGTTTCTAAATTTTTCAGTTTTCCATTTTTTCTCTTGGATAGAAATTCAAATAATAATAATAAAGCTAAATCCCATAAAAGAGAGGAAAAAATGTTGAATTTTAAGAAATTCGGATTTTTGAATTTTTGATAATTTTCGATAATTTTAGATTTTTTTACCAAAGAGTCGAGGCTATTTAATAAGTAAAGTATTTTTCAAGAGCACAAAAATAATGAAGCTAAATACTATCAAAGAGAAGAAAAACTGTTGAATTTATAAAAAATCGGTTTTTCGAATTTTTGATAAATTTTGATAATTTTAGAATTTTTACCAAAGGGTGGAGACTATTAAATAAGTAAAGTGTTTTTAAAGAGCCTAAAAATATTGAAATTAGATTTAAAAATCCACTGGAATTTCGTAAAAATTTGACCTGGAAAACATCGAAAAGGTATGGAATTTTAAATTCGGATTTCTGTAGGAATCCTGAAAAGGAAGTTCTATTTTGAATTTCTAAAATTTAATGTCAAATTTAACGCATTAGAAACGAATTACAAGTGAATCCGATAAATTTTGTTAAAATGCTATTACTGCTGTTAAACTTTCTTGTTGTACGAAGAAAATTGAATATCGCAAAAATTGTTACACATTTTATACTTTTATTTTCAAAATAATTTTGATAACGATACTTTTAATTATTCTAAAAATTAAAAAAATAATTATTCATTTAGCTTTTTAAACAAAGAATTCCGTATCTTTCGAATCTAACATAACTGCAAAATATTAAATTAATTGAAAATGATAAAGTTAAACCACTTTTAATTCTAATTTCTTTGGAAAACAAAAAATCTGTAGTAAAAATACTAATTATAACTTGCATTAATTATTTAATTACAAGATGTAATATAATATAATGAAGCATCAAATTAAAAAAAATTCTAAATTTGTTTTTAGAAACAACGAAAAAAAATGCCAGGTAAATTTTAGGCGTACCATAGCCCCAAAATTTTAATTCTATACATTGGTTGTTTAATTAATTTTTTAACTTTATAATTATCATTTACTCGGCAGGTATGTGTCCATAATTTAATGTTAACATTATTTAAATATAGAGAAAAGATATTTGATGTAATATATTTTTAATTGAAAAAATTGACAATATATTTTCATTGATTAGTTGAATATTCTATGAATCACGTATTAATTTAAAACATAAAAAAATGTTAAAATTAAATTTATGTTGTAGTCTTTAATAATATAGTAATTATTTCTAATAATAATTATATTTGTCAAAAATTATGAAAAATAAATTTTATATTTTTAATAATTACAGTATTTAGAGTTTTGCAAGTTAAAAAATTATTAAAAAGTTAAAAAACTAAATATTCTGTAATTAAGAAATTTATGAAAATAAAATTCAATTGAATTTTATATCAAATAACTTGTTTTAATAATATTGAAATAATGTTAACATTGAATTATATACATTAAATTAAATTATAAAAAAGTATTTACCTTCAGAATGAATGATAGTTGAAAAGTTAAAAATTGAATTAAACACATAATAATATAAAACATAACCATTGAAACACTGATACACATTAAAATTAATTAATTTTAATTTTAATTTTAATTAATTTTTGATACACATTAAAAAGTTTGACATTAAAAAATATAAAAAATGCCAATACTTTACCCACAAAATTTAATTTTTAAAACAAACAAATGAATGCAGATAATTTGCTAACGGAAAGGAAACTTACGATTATTATAATGTATATATATATATATATTTTTTTAGTTAGACATTTTTAGATTTTTATGAATTTTGACAATAACAGCGTTGACACAGAACAGAGAAATAAGAGACGAAAAGAAATTTTACTCAAAGTATTAGAAAAATATCAAATCATTGAAAACAGATTGTTTTTTTTATTTTCTTTCTCAAAAAAGAAAAAAAATGTTTAAAGACCATAGAAAGTTACAGTTGCAATTTTTAAAAATAATAATTATTTTATCGATTATTTATTTTTGTATTTAGACAGTTGGATTCTCGTAGAACTTTCTAATAAAAATTGATTTGAAGAAGAATTTCTATTAAAATTTTAAATTAAAAATAATAATAATAATAATAATAATAATAATATTTTAAATTTTTTTTTTTTTTTTTAAATAATTGAATAGTTATTAGAAGAGTTACAGTAAGAAATTTTAGAAATAATTAAATTTTAAAAGGTTTTCAAATTGAAATCTTTGAAAATTTCAATTGCTATAAAAGTATAATAATATCTAATAAAAATTATAAATAATAAAAAAATAATAATAATATAATAATATAATAATAAATAATAATAATAATAATATATAATAAATAATAATAATAATAATAATAATAATAATAATAATAATAATAATATTTATAATATATAAATAATAATAATATATAATAATTAATATTTCTTTCTAATAAAAATTGATTTGAAGAAGAATTTCTATTAAAATTTTAAATTAAAAATAATAATAATAATAATAATAATAATAATAATAATAATAATAATAATATTTTAAATTTTTTTTTTTTTTTTTTAAATAATTGAATAGTTATTAGAAGAGTTACAGTAAGAAATTTTAGAAATAATTAAATTTTAAAAGGTTTTCAAATTGAAATCTTTGAAAATTTCAATTGCTATAAAAGTATAATAATATTTAAATATTTATTTTAAAAATTAAAAACTTGGGGCATTCTTTCTGAACGGGAGACCTCTATCTGTTTAAAAATATTTCTGACCTAGAGAGTTCTGTTAGGACTTAAAATTTATCTCTTTATGTCTACTTTTAAATGCTGAGTGGCCAAAAACGAAATTCAATATGGCTGACTTAATATGGCTGAAAATGTAATCAGAATTCATTAAATTCATTTGTTCGAGTCTTCGAGTCAAGAAGACTGGAAACAGGAGGTCTAACTTGGTAGTGGGGATTATGTAAAAGAAGTGGGACAGCAGTCAGTTGGACTTTGCAATTCGGTCACTGCGCGGTGAACAAATTTTATCCTTCTGCACATAAATAAACAATATATATCACGTGGTTAATTTTTGTATTTTTAAGTACTTTACTTTTAATTATATGATCTCTTGCGATATAAATATTATTTAAATCAGTTTTATCAAGAATGTCGGGAACATTTAAATATTCTTGAATTTTCCACAACTTTCTCACTTTTCATCAATGTTTTCTAAACATAAAACGCATAACCTATAAATACACAACAGCTGTCAGATGTGCCAACTTCAAGCCGCTATGCAGAAGTCTACCGTCAGTGACCCAAACTGTAACTCCACCGACTGCTTGCCCCATTATTTTCCTCTCTACCTACCGAAGGAATGGAACGAAGTTAGACCTCCTGTTTCCAGACTTCTTGGATCGAGTGATGAAATTATTTTTTTTGGACTTTCACCCATTTTTCGCTTTTCTGATGCGGGGAGGTGGGAACGCTAGCTATTAAAAGTTTATAAAAAAAATTCGCAATGATCACATTTTGAAGAGCAATAATCACTGGGTAACAAAAAAATGACCATGTCGTGTTTATTTCAAAATTTTTGTGTTTATTGAATGTTTGGGTGTCAATGAACAAGAAAATACCAAAAAAAAAAAATTTTAATTTATTCAGACCCCTAAAAAGGGGGGTTGAATTATTAAAAAAACGGTGTTTTTTGCATTTTTTGAAGTCCTGTAAAAAGAAAATGGGAAGACATAAAAAGCTCTAATATGGCTTAAAAGAAACCTCAAACCTTTATCTTTAAGATGCGAAACTGAAAAGTAATGTAAAAAGTGCAGGGAACCTGTATTTACCGAGTATCCCCCTAATGTATCATACATTTTGGTAAAAATGACTGGGAATCTAAGCATATCAATTTTTCATAATCGGATTGGCTTCAAATTTGTTACTCGGGAGTTTTTGGGGTCGTTGATTACGAATCCGAAGTCAGATTTCAAAAATTCAAAATGTCGGCTTCAACATAGCGGATGGATAAAATGCAGGGAGTAAGACTAAGGCCGCAGTCCCATGGCAGCGTTTTGCGTTGCGTTGTAATGAGAGAGAATGCAGCAAACGTATATTTGCGTCTTTTTCTCTCCCATTACGACGCAACGCAAAACGCTGTCATGGGACTCCACCCTAAGGAGACTGAACTAATGCTATGGAAGTGAAACCATTCGTCGCATTGAAACTATAAGGTAGTTCAAGTTGGGTGGGGGAAATACAATATGGCTGACATCAGCTGATTTACCGGAGGACAAACAATGCATTGAATTCAATGGGACAAATCAGTTTTTTAACCATAACTTTTTATATATTTATTTTTGAACCATACACTGAAAAAAAAAATTATTTGAATCAAATAAAAATTATTTGATTCAAATAAATCATTTATTTGGTTATATTCCAATAAATGTGTATTTGAACCAAATACATAAATATTTGAACTAAATATTTTATATTATCGCACCAAATAATTATTTATTTGAATCAAATACAAACAATTCAAATCAAATAAATAGAATATTTGAATCTAATAAATAATTATTTGAATCAAATTCAAAAATTATTCAACTCAAATATATATTTATTTGACCCGAATATTTTATTTAATTGTATCAAATAACTATTTATTTGAATCAAATACAACTAATTCAAATCAAATAAATCGAATATTTGAATCTAATAAATGATTATTTGAATCAAATTCATAATATATTCAACTCAAATGTATATTTATTTGACCCGAATATTTTATTTAATTGTATTAAATAACTATTTATTTAAATCAAATTCAAATTATTTGAATCAAATAAATCGAATATTTTAATGTAATAAATAATTATTTGAATCAAGTATGAAAATTATTTCATTCAATATTGATAATTTCAACATCAACAAATATTAATAAAAAAATAACTAATTGCAAAAGATAAATACTGATGACAATTCATTGATAGTTCACTTTCACATTTTTTTATACACTTAAACGCAATTTTTATTACATACACATTTGAAAAATCCTAACGCTTGGGGGTACGAACCCACGCCTAACCGAATATTCACGCACCGAAGTCACGCACGCTAACCACTATACTACGCTCGCATGGGACTCTCAAATCTTAAACACTCTCATGTCTCACTAGCTGAAATAAAACTTGTAGAATTACTACAAGGCAGTGAACAATTTTGCCGCTATATTTTCAACACTTTATTCAATGTATATTTACGAATATATTTCAATATTTCTTTAAAAAATCAACTTATTGTAATATTTTTATTTATATATTTTTTCATAATATTAATTATTATGTCAATAATAATAAATTTATATAGTAATAATATAAATTTATTTGTAATAATTATAAATAAAATAAATTTATTGTGTCAAGTAATTTTTATTTGCATCAAATAAACGAAATATTTGGGTTAAATAAATGAATGAATAGTTTCAAGTAACTCATTATTTTCGTTTCAAATAATTATTTAATTGATTGAAATATTTTTTTATTTGTCTTGATAAAATGTATATTAGCTTTAAATAATGAATTATTCGGATTAAATATTCCAGTCTATTAGAATCAATAAAATAAATTTACTGAATCAAATAATTCTTACTTGCATCAAATAAATCAAGTATTTGAGTGAAATAAATGAAAGAGCAGTTTCAAATAATTCATTTTTTTCGTTTCAAATAATTATTTAATTGATTGAAATATTTTTTTATTTGTCTTGATAAAATATTATATTAGCTTTGAATAATAAATTATTCGGAGCAAATAATTCCGCTTATTTGAATCAATAAAATAAATTTATTGTGTCAAATAATTTTTATTTGCATCAAATAAACGAAGTATTTGAGTGAAATAAATGAAAGAATAGTTTCAAATAATTCAATATTTGTATTAAATAAATTTATTTATTCAATTCAATTAACTATTTATTTGAATCAAGTACGATTTATTTGGTTCAAATAAGTATGATTCAAATAATTGCAGATATTTAAATCAAATACATATTTTTTTGATCCAACTAAAAAGTATTTAAATCAATTAAATATTTTTCAAATAATTTGAATTATTTGAATCAAATAAATTTTTTTTTCAGTGCAGGCCTTGAATATTATGACTTTTTCGACTTTTCTTCCAAATATTGCAACAAAGTACCACTCATTGTAGCATAAAATGCAACTTATTTCGATTTTTACAGTGTAAAAATATAACTATAGATACATTTTGCAAAAATTATTTTTAAATAAAATTTTTAAGATAATTAAATTTGGGTGTTATCACCCTAAATAAATGTCCGGAGTTATGTGACATTCTGTTCATTTTTGTGGTGTCCATATTAAAATTTTTTTTACCCTACTTTTGAAAATTTTTTTGTAAAAGAAAATATCAACTTTTAAGTATATTTTTTGCATTTATTCTCACCGCGATTTTTTTACTTCATTATTTGGGTCCCCTGAAGAGATACCTAAAGGTATTTGCGAAATATCTTTACTCAGATTTTTTATATTTGTTGTTAAAGCAAAAACGCACCCTAGGGCGAAAAGTTAAATGTATTTTTACATGTTGTTGAAAATTTTTTTTTTATTTTTCGTTTTTTTGGGTTTTTTGTTTAAAAATGATTTATTTGACATTAGGCAAGTACTCTGTACAAAAACAAGACCGTTCACGTGAAATAAACCAAAAATTTTTTTTCTTTTTTTAAAAATTTTTTTTTTTAACTTTATAACTGTTCTAAAGCTTTTGTTAAATAAAGACAGATCTTTTATTAACTAAATTACTTGTTTACGTATACTTTAACTTATCTACTACTTAACACCTATCAGAAAATAGTTTTAGTAGGCTAGAAAAAGAATTTAACATTTTGCCCAGCATGGGTCGAAAAGTTAAAAAAAACAAAATTTTCAAGAAGGGACAAAACATGTATTTTCATAACGCGGTGCAAAAAAGGGCACTTTTTTGCACCTTGTTATAAAAAAATATCGTTCGTAACGAGTGCGAGCAGTTGCCAATTTTTGAACGAAAATATCGGAAACTTTTTTATTGAAAGTTGTAGGGGACAAGTTGCTCTAGAATATTGATATATAAATATTTGCATCTAAGCGGATTATATTGTCTAAAAAAAATTATTTATGCAAAATTTAACTTTTCGCCCCAGTCTCCCCTACATATAATTGAAAAAATTTTGAATAATTGAATTCTCAAAAATTTTAATAAAAAATCTTCAATTGTCAATTTAAATAAATAATATTACCTAACAATGAAATTAAATAATAAATAATATTTACACTTGAAGATTTTTCATTAAAATTTTTGAGAATTCAATTTTTTTAAAATTATATTAAAATATTTTTGAAAACAGTAATTCTTAGAATTTTTTTTATATTTTTTAAAATTCAATAATTCTTTTCAATATTTTCAATTACATATTTCCGAGAATTCAAAGATATATATACAAAAAAACAACATTAAAATTTTTAGAATTATTTTTAACATTTTGGAGAAAACAATCATGTTCAGAAATTTTTTTTTAAATTCTTTAAAGATTTGATTATTTTTTTTATATTTGTCAAAAATTCAATTTATTATTTTTAAAAGATTTTTACCAAATTTCAATTATTTGGAAATTTTTCAATAATTGTATATAAGGGAGCGTTCACAAATGATGTCATGTTTTTGGGGTGGGGGGGTCTCTACTAAACGTGACACAATGTATTTTTACATGTGAAATTGCATGAAATTGCGTGACAGGGGGGAGGGGGTCTAAAATCCCGAAAAATTGCGTGACATCATTTGTGAACGCTCCCTAACTGAAAAACTATTATCTTTCAAAAATTATTAAGGTAGTACGCTCGTGATCGCACTTTTCTATAGAATTTCATGAAATTTGAAATCAGAATAGTTAGTAACAAGATCTATGTATTTGCAAAATATTAAAAAAATTGACCGTTTCTAAAACAAGATATTTAAGTTCAAAGTTTGTTATTTAACATGGTTAACCTATGAAAAGTGCATGTAAACGGCACATTTCTTCTAATAACTTCTAAAATTTTCTATAGATTGTTTTAAAAAACTAATATATTATAAATGAATGTTTGAGAAATTTATAACAAAAAGATTTAACAATATTAACCGTTTCAGTTAAAAGTTATAATATAATATAATATTCTAATCTGACTAGTATACTTGTGTGTGAGTGTGTCTGTACATAGGGCTGACTATGTATTCAGTACAGACCAAGCAAAAATATGCTACAGTAACTGCACCATACTATAGCATTTTATTAAAATTTACTTTTGAGAGTGACTGTCGCGAGCGTACTACCTTAAATTTTCGGAAAATTATTAAAATTAATTGATTTAGAGATGAAGTTTAATTGAACATTGTAGAAAATAATTGCACTGAGAGAACAGAGTATAGTTATCGCCACCAATAAAATGCTTACGAAAACCAATTTGGTTTGTTAACTATACTGCTGCTAATTGGATAGTTGAAGTACCATTTTTAAATAGTAAAAGATTTACCATTTTCTATTAGTAAAGGCAACTATTTTAGTTGGTAGGGACCACTAATAAAAGTTCTAATAGGTACATTTACTTAGTTCATTTTACAATAAATAAATATATAACAACAATTATTTATCTAATACACGGAGAAAATTTCTTTATTAATGATTACAATAGTCTATATTACAGCTCGGATACACAGAAAAAAATGCGAATGGTAAAAACAACCACATTTGTGTAGTTAGAAAAGAAGTAGTTAAAACTACCATATTCAGCAGCATTTTAACTACACTTCCTCAGTTAGTGGAACCAAAATGAAGTAGTTGGTCTTATGTAGTTAAAATAACTACTTTACGTAGTTGAAATAACTAACAGATGCTTGTAAATGGCTCAACTATAGTGTAGTAGTAAAAACTATTGTTAAAAATAGTTAATTTTACTATTGTGGTAGCAAAAATAACTATTTTGTATTAGTTGCAAACAAAATGAGACTTACTGTTTTTATATAGTAAATTCAACCTCTGAAAGTTGTTATTTTTATGATTTATGTAGTTAAAACAACTATTTCTTACTAGTTGCAGAGAAAGAAAGAAATTTACTGTTTTCATATAGTAAAGTCAATTGTTGAAAATAGTTATTTTTACTATTTATGCAGTTGAAAAGATCATTTTTTTCTACAGAGAAAAAACGTGAGTGGTAAAAACATCCACATATGTGCAGTTAAAAAAATGTAGTTAAAACTACCATAATCAGCAGCATTTTATCTAAACTTCCATAGTTAGTGGAACTAAAATTGAATAGTTGGTTTTATGTAGTTAAAATTACTACTAGACGTTATGATTGTGAATAACTCAACAATAGTGCAGAAGTTAAAAGTACTGTTAAAAATAGTTATTTTCGGAATTTCTGTAGTAGAAATATCCATTTCTTGCTATTTGCAAAATAAATTAAAATTTACTGTTCCAAAGAGTAAAAACAACCGCTGGAATTTGTTATTTTTATGTTTAATGTAGTTAAAAGAACCAATTCTTACTAGCTTTTGATAATTTATTTCTATGGTGGTGAGAAAAATTTATTTTTATAACTACAAAAGTCATAAAAGTAACCATTTTTATGTTATTTTTACTATATGAAAATAACAAGTTTAATTTCTTTATAACTAGTAAAAAGTGGATAATTTTACTGCAGAAATTCTGAAAATAACTATTTTCAACAGTACTTTTAACTACTGCTCTATTGTTGAGTCATTTAAAATCATATACTGGCTATATTTCAACTAAGTCCTTGAGCTTAAAAAATTAGTTACTGCAACTAAACGAAGTAGTTATTATGACTGAATCTAAGAAGAACGTCCTCAAGTACAATGCCAGTCATCGTAGCGTGCGAGCGTGGTTAGGTGGTTAGGTTATCGGTTTGCGAATGTTAGGGTCGTGCGTTCAATCCCCGGCGTTTGGGGATTTTTCTCTGTTAGGTGTATAAGAATTTAACATATAAATTATATATGAACAAAAATAGGTAAGAGAAAATATAAAAAAATGGACCTCAATAATAATAAAAAACAAATAAATAATTTCATTTTACTACTTTAAATAGTTAATTTAACTATTTTTTACAGTTGTTACAACTACAATTTGTTACGGGCGCCTATAGGAACTATGAAAATTTAGTTACTGCAACTAAATGAAGCAGTTAGTATGACTAACAACAAATAGTTAAGATAACTGTTTTAGTAGTTAAATTTACTGTAAAAATGGTATTTATTACTACATTTTACAGTTAGACTAACTATTCTGTCATAGTTCATTTTACTAAATAATGTTACGGGCGCCTATAGGAACTACAGGAAATAGTAAAAAAGTAGTCAAATTTACCATATTTTTTTTTGTGTGTATGTGATCACTTTTTGTAATGATTACAAAAACTATGTAATTTATTAAGAATTTAGTAGGAGCGATTATTATAGTTACTTTAATGAATCCAAACACTGTATTAATCGTGTTGAAATTTTTTTTTTGGATCATTAATAGTTTAAATGCACAGGTTCAGAAAGGGTACTGTACAATAGTCTACGTTAAAAGGAAATCTTGGATTCTGTTCACATTTGCAGCGGTCTGAGGGAATCAGTGATACAGACTGTAGTAGCCTTTACAACAGGACTATTGTAAAATAAGGTGACCGCGGCCGCCTTGCCTTCTTATTTTACTATCCCACATAGCACAATATCTTACTGTAAGTTTGTGGTGTGGATTACACGTATAGTTTGTAAGGATAGGGTTGTATACTTGTGGTAAACTTAAGGTAAACTTTAAATTTCCGCCATTACGGTAAGCTTACAAGTAAAGGTTATTGTGTAAGCTTACATGTAAAGGTTACTGTAAGCTTACAAGTAAAGGTTGTTGTAAGCTTACAAGTAAAGGTTATTGTAAGCTTAAATGGTAAGGTTGTGGTAAGGTTACTATAAAGTTGTAAGGTTGAGGTAAGGTTGTGGTAAGTTTACTAAATAAGGTAAATCTTTACAAAATAATTTATAATATAATTAAAAAATAAATAAAAATTTTTAAAAAAAATTTTTGGTCTTGCTCCATTTTGGAAATCTAACAAGCCGTTGAAAATCTTGAAAACAAATTTGGGAGGACTGGGATTCGAACCCAAGATCGACGCGCATAAACCTAACATCCTAACTAACTGAGCTAAGTGGGGAACTGACAAAGAAAAAATCAATATTGCTTTTAAGGTGAACCAAGAAGATGACTAACTCTTTAAAAGCAAAATGTTTTTTTTCTTTGTCAGTTCCCTACTTAGCTCAGTTAGTTAGGATGTTAGGTTTATGCGCGTCGATCCCGGGTTCGAATCCCAGTCCTCCCAAATTTGTTTTCAAGATTTTCAACGGCTTGTTAGATTTCCAAAATGGAACAAAACCAAAAATTTTTTATTTATTTTTTAATTAGGGTAAGTGCGTCAATTGCTGCGGGTGCTTCAGTTTCTGCGGCATTTTAATAATTTAAGTGAATACGTTTGTTCAGGGCACAAATAATTTTGAAATTTTTTTTTAAAATTACTTAACGATGTAAGTTTTAAAATAAATATAGGAAGTATATACCAAAACTTAATATTTATGTATTTTATTTTAATTAAAAGTTGACGTGTTCAAGGTTTTATTTATTTTCATTGCTAACTTTGCTGGCGGTGCAAAAATACCTACATAAAAAAGGCTTTATTATTGTTTTTAGACTTAAAGTGGTTATTATTATGATGATTTTAGATAAAGAAAACCTTGTTTTAAAACAAAAATTAAACTTTACTTTATTTTTGTCTGTTATTATATTTTATTTTTAAGAGTAGTAATTAACACAGAATTTGGGCTTGATTTAATTTCTGCGCCCTCAGAAAATCAACTAAGACTGGTTACAATAGACTATCTATTTTGAAAAAGAGCAAGAAAAAATTATGAAAATGAAAGAAAAAATGAAGATTATGGAGGAAAAACTAAAGAAAATTTAATAAATACATAAATTAATTAAGGAAGAATTCTGTTATTAAGTTTTAACTAAATGTTTCAAAAATGTGATAATTCAGAAATTATTTGTTACTTTTGTTAATATATGATATATATTTATTTTTAATAAATTTATATTCTATTCAATTAAACATTGATTAAAATCATTGTCCCATTTTGATTTCATAGTAGTTTGCGGTATTATACACATAAACACGAAATTATGCGCAGAAACTGACCCACAGGAATTAAATTCGCGCAGCAACTGATGCGCAGCAACTGACTCAAACGCGCAGAATTAAACGCATTGAATATTATTTTTAATTCATTAAATTTATTAAAATAAATTATATTTTAGAGATGTTATTTATTGTAAACATATCTTAATAACACAAACTACAAATTTAATAAGACATAAGTTCAATTTGATCAATATAAAAATTATATTTTATAGTTAAAAGACGTCTTGACCAAAATACCGCAGGAATTAGTACACTTACCCTATATTATAAATTATTTTGTAAAGATTTACCTTATTTAGTAAACTTACCACAACCTTACCTCAACCTTACAACTTTATAGTAACCTTACCACAACCTTACCATTTAAGCTTACAATAACCTTTACTTGTAAGCTTACAACAACCTTTACTTGTAAGCTTACAGTAACCTTTTCTTGTAAGCTTACAATAAACTTTGCTTGTAAGCTTACAGTAACCTTTACATGTAAGCTTACAATAACCTTTACTTGTAAGCTTACCGTAATGGCGGAAATTTAAAGTTTACCTTAAGTTCACCACAAGTATACAACCCTATCCTTACAAACTATACGTGTAATCCACACCACAAACTTACAGCAAGATATTGTGCTATGTGGGATAGTTCTTCGTAAAGACTACTATTGCTATATTCCTGATTATAAATGATTGTTGGAAAATTAAAAAAGAAAATTTTCAACTAAAATAAAATTTTTTTGTAATTCATGACATACGTAGAGTACGTAAGTTACCTAATTAGTGCAATTTACAATAATTCGTTCATTACGTAACTAAAGTTATTTACGTAAGTGTAACTTACGTTATTTACGTAACTTATATTTTTTACGTAACTTATGTAATTTACGTAAGTTGTGTGAATTATATAACAATTTATACAGGCAAGATTTATACGTACATTCAGTGCGTGTGTTAGAAAAAAAATTTTCACTATAGAAATGTAATAAAAAATAGACCTTACAATATTAAAGACAAACAATGAACAATAATTGTATTAATCATTGAGAACGAAGTGATTTTTTTACATTTAAAGTGTATTAGTCTTTCTCGCAAGCGGTGAATTTTCATAGCAGTTAGTATATAAGGTGTAATAAGTTACGCTTATTATAAAGAATATATTAAACAAAACATTTTATTTAAGTCACGATATACATTAAGTATACATTGGAACATGTCATTACAGTAAATCAAGTTTATTGTTGATAAAGTAAAGTTGGGTTAGGTAATATATAAAGGGTGGCCATGAAGGAGTATAAGGAAAAATAAATTATAAGGATATAAATAAATAAAATATAAATATATTTATATTATAATATAATAATATATTATATATATGTAATATATATATTATATATAATAATAATAATAATAATAATAATAATATATATATATTATATATATTATATATATATTATATATTATATTATATATAATATATTATATATATTTATAATATATTCCTTATATAAATTATAAGGAATTATAAGGATAATCTATAAAATCTATTATCTCCAATGGGAAAATTTCCTGATATAGTCTGTACTTCTCTGCAGTAAAATCGACAGGCACGCAAAAAGTAATAGCCTCATGTTCACTGATAACAGCGCCGCCAAACGGGAGGAATAAGTGCAATTTTACATTTTAAGTATTTTTATCTTTGACAGCTGATTGATATTTAAGGTTAGAGGATCCTCTGAGTGTTGTATTGTAAAATAGATGAACAGAGTTAATTGTTTTATACGTTATATAAATAGAAAGGACTCCAAATAAACAACCAAAAATTCTTTGTATTAAATTCATAAATGTCTGTTGGTAAAAGTATAAAAACTTTTACCCTTACAAAATAGTATATTACATAAACTTATCATTCTCGGTGCTTTGAAAAAACACTATTTTCAGAAGCATTTTTATTTGCTTTATAACTAGACATGCAATTTTTTATAAAACAATTGATATTACTATTATTTTATTATTATTATCAACTTGGTACATAACCAAAAAATTACGTAAACAAAACTTTTATCATGGACAGCATGAAGGGTATATATTTTCTCCTATAGGGGCGCTAATATCAGTGAACAAATTTCTGGTATGCCAATTTGCGTGCATGGCGATTTTACGCAGTCAAGTACAGTCAAAAGGGATACATATACATACTTCTCCTTATACTCCTTCATGAAGTAGTATAAGGAGTTCCCACTCTCTAGAAAAGTTGAAGCAAATTTTTTCGTTTCTCTTAAAACTAACAGAGGTGGCGAACCCTGCAGGGAAAGTTTGGTAACTCCTAAATTTCGTCCGCTAAAAGTGACATTTAAACGAATAGTGATTTAAACATCAGAAATATTTGCTATATATAAAAATATAGTAAAAACACAAGTAAATAATTGATAATATTATCTTTAAGTGACTAAATTATTAAACTTTAAAAAGTTAAATTAGTACACTGTAAAAACAGTGTCTCAATGTAAAAACGTTTTTGTCCCCACTTTTGAAACATTTGAGGTGTTTTACCTCAATAATTTTGAGGTTAGTTCCACCTCAAATGTTTTAAAAGTGGGGACAAAACGTCTTACATTGAGAAACTGTTTTTACAGTGTACTAAATTAACTTCTTAAAGAAAAAATACCAAGTACCAAGAAAGGTACCCAAGAGGCAAACGAATTATAGGTTGGGTTCGTGTTAGATTTATCTCGATTAAAAGTTTATTTTTAATTATTTGAATTTGAAACCAATTTTCATCAAATATTTTGAATATAATGAAGACTTGAAAACCAACAATTTTTAATTAATAATTGATTCTCTTTCTGTATTTTTACTTAAAAAATTAAAAACATAACCTTAAATTTTTTGCTTCTTATGTACCTTTCCTTAGAGCGTGACACAAATGTTAAACTAATTTGTCTGGCAACCTTTTACAGAGCAACTCATTATAACAATTCTCAAAAAATATTTATACAAAACTCATAAAAGAAAACACGACAAAAAAACGTTTAACTGTTGACAGCAGCGACGGCAGCCATTTGCAAAAGGAGTTTCATGTGTAGGAACTGTATGAACACACCTTATGTCAGTGTGTGTATTAGTTCCAAACTTTTCCGGTAGGTTCGACACCTCCGTTAGTTTTAAGAGGAACGGGAAAACATGCTTCAACTTTTCATGGACTCAACACAGCAGTGAGGCCTCCTCCCACACAGCACATGATATTTCCTGAATACTTCCTGAATATTTCACTGAAAGATTGAAATATTTCATTGCAAGATTCAGGAAATATTTCTGCAAACAGGAAAATGTCCGCTTATGTGGGAATATTGACGCGAAAGTTGAGAAAATATTTCATTGAAATATTTTGGAAATATTCAACTGAAATGATGCGCACTGGTCGAACTCAGTTTCTATGGCCTGTAGAGTTGCGCAGTAGTTTTTGGCTTACTATATCCTATGGGTTTTAAAATATTTCAGAAAATTCCTATTGATTTGAGGTGTTTAACAAATTTTTCCATTTTTTGAAATATTTTCACAATATTGCAGAATCTTTATGTGTAATATTGCAGGAATATTTCAATGAAATATTTTCTCAATTTTCGCGTCAATATTCCTACATAAGCGGACATTTTCCTGTTTGCAGAAATATTTCCTGAATCTTGCAATGAAATATTTCAATCTTTCAGTGAAATATTCAGGAAGTATTCAGGAAATATCATGTGCTGTGTGGGCTTATACTACTTCATGTACTCCTTCATGGGTGGCGCATATGTTCTATGCGCAGAACAAGCAGCTAAGATAAAGCTTTATTCACACTCATTACATGCTTTTTTTTTACTTAAACTCGTTTAAACAACTTATCAACACCATAATCTCGACCAAAACGCTTTGGAGGATTAATACCCAGTAAAAAAAATTCGATACACGGACCGCGGAATTCGTATACGAGCTCGGTAGCTTGTATGAGAAATATGAGAAATCTCTCTTACGAGCCTTTTCCGTAATGAGAAGTGTATAGATGCTTGTATACGAGGTGACTTTTAAAGCATTTTTATTAATGTAACAATATTTTAAAGTAAATGTAGATAATAGAAATGAATTTTCATAGTAAAAACAAAGCTAAATTCATAAGGGAAATAAAGTTTTAAGAAAAAAAGGGTGATTTTGTTCAAAAAATTTATTCACACTGAAAAAAGGTTATAATTTGATAATTCCTTGTAACTCTTACTTACCGACATTTGATATTTCTCGGATGCAGTAAGCACAATTTTGTATTAGCGGTAGAATAAATAAGTTTTTCTTCATTACTAATTAATAATATATTATTATTTATTTATTATATAAATGTTCTTATATAAAATAATTAAATTTAATACAAAATCGTGCTTACCGCATATGAGAAATATCTAATGTCGGTAAGTAAGAGTAACAAGGAATTATTAAATTCTAACCTTTTTTCAGTGTGAATAAATGTTTTAACCAAAATTATCTTTTTTTCTTATAACTTAATTTCCCTTATGAATTTAGCTTTGTTTTACTTTGAAAATTCATTTCTATTATCTACATTTACTTTAAAATAGTGTTACATTAATAAAAATGCTTTAAAAGTCACCTCGTATACAAGCATCTATACACTTCTCATTACGGAAAAGGCTCGTAAGAGAGATTTCTCATATTTCTCATACAAGCTACCGAGCTCGTATACGAATTCCGCGGTCCGTGTATCGAATTTTTTTTACTGGGTAACACGACCACTTTTAGTTCTTAGTGGTTTTGTTGGTGATACACTTAATGTTTTAGAACTAATTGCTTTTGAACCATTCTCCTCAGGAATTGGTTGATCAGCAAGCGAGGTTGCATAGCTTTTTGCTTTTTCCGAAGAAACTGGTTCAGTTACATCACACGACTTTGTATTCTGATTCGTTGAAGTTTCTACTATTGACGAAGAATCTGAGGCATTAATTTCATTGCGACTAATTTGAGATGGAGTTACAATTTCAATTTCTTTAAAATCATTCGAGGTATTTTTACAATCGATTACAAAATCTTCTTCAAACAACAAATCACTAGCAGCAAAATCTTCATTTTTAGTTTTAGCAATAAAACGTCTGTTACGTCTAAAATGATTGTCAAAACTATCTTTGATAATAAACGAGTGATTATTGTAACTTGCAATAATTTTTCCATAATGCCATTCTTTGGAATTTTTCTTAAAAATAACAAGATCACCTACATTTAATAACGGTAATGACTTAGCGCTTCGATCATAGTAATATTTTTGCTTTTCCTTTTTTTGTTTAAATTTATTTTGAATTTCTGATCCATTAAGGCGCTAGCACAGCTCCTACTGCCTGCCTGCCTGCCTGCAGGTTGACATGGTAACACATAAGAGTAAGAGAGTCAGAAAATTCAAATTAAATGTTTTTTCTCTCTCACTCTTATGGTGCCTGCCTGCGCAGGCAGGCAGGCAGTGAGGTGAGAGTGTACCTTTAAAGTTTTTTTTTAACAAGAGCGAATCCGTTACTGGTAATTTTGTTTTTAAAAGTCTACTAAAAAATAATTCTGACGGAGAAACATGCATGGTCGCAAGAGGTGTTGTGTTATATTCTAGCAAACGATATTGAAATTGATCGACATCATTTGCTTCAAAGCATCGCTTAAGAATGTTTTTCGCAATTGCTACTCCTTTCTCAGCCAAGCCATTGCTCTGTGGATATCTAGGACTTGAAAATCTCAATTGGATATTATATTCGACTGAAAAACGCTCAAATTCAGAAGATCTGAATGGTATGTTGTCAGATTTTATGATTGATGGATATCCGAGTTTATCGAACAACTGACAAATTACACCGATTATGTGTTTTGATGTTTTGTTTTGAATTTTCACGGACATTAGGTAATTTGAGTAAGCATCAATAATCGCAATGTAATCTCGACCTGCGTATTCGAAGAGGTCGATTGCTATAATATGAAACGGATATTTCGGGATTTCTTCCTGAACTAATAGTTCTTTCTGATTATTTCGTTTGAATTTTTCGCAAATGTTGCAAGATGAAACTAATTCTTTAATTTGGGCATTCATTCCAGGCCAGTAATATAGCTTTCTTGCACGTACAAGAGTTTTCTCAATTCCGAGATGAGGTAAATGTAGCCAAATTGATATTTTACGATGCATGTCTGTTGGGATGACCAATCTGTCATTTAAAAATAGTAAGCCATTTTCAACATGCAATTCCGACTTTAATTTATAAAAATGCTTACTCAAATCATCCAATTGATGAAATAGCGGCCAGCCATTTTGAACGTAATTACAAATTCGAGAATATTCTTTATCATTATCTAAGGTTTCCCGATAGAATGTGTAATTTTCTTCCGTAAAACAAACGGATTTTGTTACCAAATGAATGACTCCCGAAAGTTCTCTAATTTCCGAAATATCTGATAATTGTGCTCTTGATAAGCAATCAGACACTAGAATTTCTTTTCCTGGTTTGTAAACAACGGTCATTCGCGAATATTTGAGAAGAAACATGAACATTCTTTGAAGACGCATTGTTACGTCATCAATATCACGTTTAACCAAAGTTTCTAGAGGTTTATGATCGCTTTCGACGATAAAATCTCGTTCGTACAAAAAGAAATGAAACCGATCACATGCAAAAACGATAGCTAGGAGTTCTTTTTCGATCTGTGCCCACTTTTGTTCGCTTGTACTAAGGGTTCGAGACGCGAACGCGACAGGATGTCCATTTTGAATGAGTACACAACCGAGTCCATCCTTGGATGCATCCATGAAGTAGTATAAGGAGGCTTCACTGCTGTGTTGTAGGGATGTTCGATTTCGATTCGATTCTTAAAAAAATCGACGATTCCGACTTTCCGATTCGATTTTTGTAATCGATCTTTACTAATCGATTTTTCTGTGAATCGAATCTTAAACATAGAGAATCGGATGATCGATTTTCGTTTCTTTCAAGCACAAGAGAATAGTGAAATAAGATTAGTTCTTTAGAAAGCTACATCGGCAGAACCAATAAAATTACAGTATTTCCTCCAATGTATGCACATATCCATATGTCTGCGCACGCCTTCGGTTCAAAAATGCCAATAAAGGCTTGTGATATTTCAGTTTTTTTAACTGATAGTTTTATATTCTAATTTAACAATATTTTATTGTAATTAAAAAAACAAAAGATTTGTAATTTTGGAGCGAAAATTTAAATTCGCTTAACAAAATTAAAAAGTGCATTACCATTTCAGTTTTTAAATCATAGATTAATATTGAAATAATTGTTAAAATTTAAAACTATTTTATTGTAAATAAAATAATAAACCTTTATAATTTTAGAGCGACCATTTTAAATCTGCTTTGAAAAACTTCAATGTTTACATAATATGACTGCTTCCAATGTTCTCTACGTAAAATAAAAAATTTTACTTTTTTTAAAAATTTTAAAAATTAAAAAAATTTTTTTTAAAAATTATTTCTTTTTCAACCAATAACTTTTAAATAACAATTCAATTATTAATTGTTTTAAATTATTAAATAAAATGTTAATAATTAATCGTATACAAGCATCTATACACTTCTCATTACGGAAAAGGCTCGTAAGAGAGATTTCTCATATTTCTCATACAAGCTACCGAGCTCGTATACGAATTCCGCGGTCCGTGTATCGAATTTTTTTTACTGGGTATTAATCCTCCAAAGCGTTTTGGTCGAGATTATGGTGTTGATAAGTTGTTTAAACGAGTTTAAGTAAAAAAAAAGCATGTAATGAGTGTGAATAAAGCTTTATCTTAGCTGCTTGTTCTGCGCATAGAACATATGCGCCACCCATGAAGGAGTACATGAAGTAGTATAAGGAGGCCTCACTGCTGTGTTGAGTCCATGAAAAGTTGAAGCATGTTTTCCCGTTCCTCTTAAAACTAACGGAGGTGTCGAACCTACCGGAAAAGTTTGGAAATAATACACACACTGACATAAGGTGTGTTCATACAGTTCCTACACATGAAACTCCCTTTGCAAATGGCTGCCGTCGCTGCTGTCAACAGTTAAACGTTTTTTTGTCGTGTTTTCTTTTATGAGTTTTGTATAAATATTTTTTGAGAATTGTTATAATGAGTTGCTCTGTAAAAGGTTGCCAGACAAATTAGTTTAACATTTGTGTCACGCTCTGAGGAAAGGTACATAAGAAGCAAAAAATTTGAGGTTATGTTTTTAATTTTTTAAGTAAAAATACAGAAAGAGAATCAATTATTAATTAAAAATTGTTGGTCTTCAAGTCTTCATTATATTCAAAATATTTGATGAAAATTGGTTTCAAATTCAAATAATTAAAAATAAACTTTTAATCGAGATAAATCTAACACGAACCCAACCTATAATTCGTTTGCCTCTTGGGTACCTTTCTTGGTACTTGGTATTTTTTCTTTAAGAAGTTAATTTAGTACACTGTAAAAACAGTTTCTCAATGTAAGACGTTTTGTCCCCACTTTTAAAACATTTGAGGTGTTTTACCTCAAAATTATTGAGGTAAAACACCTCAAATGTTTCAAAAGTGGGGACAAAAACGTTTTTACATTGAGACACTGTTTTTACAGTGTACTAATTTAACTTTTTAAAGTTTAATAATTTAGTCACTTAAAGATAATATTATCAATTATTTACTTGTGTTTTTACTATATTTTTATATATAGCAAATATTTCTGATGTTTAAATCACTATTCGTTTAAATGTCACTTTTAGCGGACGAAATTTAGGAGTTACCAAACTTTCCCTGCAGGGTTCGCCACCTCTGTTAGTTTTAAGAGAAACGAAAAAATTTGCTTCAACTTTTCTAGAGAGTGGGAACTCCTTATACTACTTCATGAAGGAGTATAAGGAGAAGTATGTATATGTATCCCTTTTGACTGTACTTGACTGCGTAAAATCGCCATGCACGCAAATTAGCATACCAGAAATTTGTTCACTGATATTAGCGCCTCTATAGGAGAAAATATATACCCTTCATGCTGTCCATGATAAAAGTTTTGTTTACGTAATTTTTTGGTTATGTACCAAGTTGATAATAATACACATATCGTCAAAATACATAATTACTCCCGGAATATCGTCAAAAATTTCAATCATTTTCCGCTGAAACATCTCTGGCGCACAATTAAGGCCAAAAGGCACGCGATTGAATTTAAACCTACCAAAGGGGGTCATGTAAGTTGTTATGTCTGAGCTCGCTTTATCAAGTTCCATATGCCAAAAGCCCTTGTTCATATCAATAATCGAGAAAATTCGTTTATTTACTAATTTTGACGTTAAATCATCGATTCGATATCTCCGTTAGGCTGTTCAAAGATTTGTAAATTATTTACCCAATCGGTCGGGTAATCAACACGCGAAATGATATTGTTTTGTTCCATTGTATCTACCCTGTTGGAAGTATATGGATACAAATTCTATCCAATTTAATATTTTTTAATCCAAAAGATTAATAAAGATAGATTAATTCTATCATATTTTATTCGTGTCATTCCTTTTTTATCCTTTAGTTATCCATGACAATCCATATGTATCCTTCTTTTCAGCTACATAAATTTGTATATAAATAGATCTCAAGAATGTTATCTAAACCAATCATGATCCTATCCTTTCAATCCTTATTAATACATTCTTAATTCAAAATTTAATCAATCTTTATTTATCTTAACTTTTTTATATCATATTTTTTATCAAACATAATCTATTTTAAATAATCTTCAATATTTTCTATCTAATGATCTAATTATAGTTTTATATTATATTTAAATAGATAGAAAATTTTGGATAGAAAAAGATAATTTTTAAAAGATGCAAAGTATATACTTAGTTAGGATAGAAAACTTTTATCCATTTCTATCTTTCTACTTTTAACAGGGTAGTCCAGTTTTAAGTTTTTCTGTCAATGAAATTGGTATACGTTTCCTATAGTGAAGCACTGGCTTTGAATTTTCTTTTAATCGAATCGAAAAGTTTCCAGGGAACTTACCATAACCATTAAAAACGTCCTGTTACGTATCCACGAATAATTCTTTTGATTCTATACTGACAACACTTCTCACGTCCAAACGTTTAACCAATCCTAAATTCTCACACGTTTCTAAACCCAATACCGGTTCACACCTGTCATTTACAACTACAAATTCGATTAATCGTTGTGTTCTTAAGTTTAAATCCAAGCAATTAAGTTGAGTAGTACCAAAAATCTTAATTTTGTTATCACTATAATCGAAAACGTTTAAGTCATGTCGTTTATCCAGTTTTAATTTTAATTTTTAACCAAATTTAAAGGAATGCAGTTAATATCAGCTCCAGTGTCCAATTTAAAAGTTATGATTTCATTTCCTACCAAAAATTCTTTTGTCCAACGCTTACATTTTGATCCGATTGAATCTAACCTAAAATTATTTTTACAGTTAAATTCGCTAGTTACATTGATATTTTTATCTTGACTGTTACCTTGTACATCACTCCAGTTGATTCCTGCGACATCTTGCCTGCTGTTATCACTTTTTTTTGTTTGCTTCCAGTCCCATATTTGCTTCTTGGATTTTCGGCACATTTTTTGGAAATTACCTTTTTTTGAGCATGATCGGCAGATGATCTCCTTCGCCTTACATTCCTCCAGATGAACAAATTTCCATTGTCCTCCACAGTTGAAGCAGACACGATTGTTAGCACCAACTGCTGTCGACACTCCATTTTCACTCGTTTTGACCGAATTTACCACAGATGTCTGCTTTGCGTCCAAGATGCCTTTATTTGTGTTGGCTGCTTCGTATGTTTTGCACGTTTCGATAACACGTGCCAGTTGTTCTTCATGACCATCTAGCAATTTTAATTGCAACTTCTTATCGTTAACACCAACGATAATTCTGTCACGCAACATGCGATCTTCATATGATTGTCCACATGCACATTGGAATTTACCGTGACGTACCTGTGTTCGCAATTGAGTTTCAAATTCAAGGAAAGATTGTCGTTCTTTTTGTGAAATAACATTAAATTTGTATGATTCCATGGCGACATTTCTTTGAGGTAAACAATGTTGATCAAATTTCTCCAGTACATCGTTAAGTGTACGTTGTACAACTACGTCTCCTGTTGTCACCGTTCCAAGCAATGAATTTTCTGTTCCATCATTTGGAAACAGTGCATTGTATATGTCTGCCCCACCTGTACCAATTAACCAGATAAAATTTGCTATTTTTCTTGGTTCTGGTTCACTTGATTTATTATTAGCAATCATAAACACCATAAAACTGCGTTTCCATCTCTGCCAGTCATTTGCGAGGTTAGAACAGTCTAATTCCGGTAATACACGTTCGTTTGTTGCCATTTTATAAGAATATAATAAATACTTCAGATTTAAGTTAAATCCAAAAGATTGACAACTTAATGATGAGCTATATTAATGAAACGATTTCCTTTCTCATCGAATTTAGAAAAATTGTGCACTGTTACACATTTTCAAACCAATTTACACTACTTCTTGTGTGGTTTTAATTTGATGGTTCCTTTATTTCTGACACCATGTAATAAGTTACGCTTATTATAAAGAATATATTAAACAAAACATTTTATTTAAGTCACGATATACATTAAGTATACATTGGAACATGTCAACGAATCGATTCATGTATATAAAGTATATATTTTATCAATATTTATAAAATTAATCGGACGATATTTTTATTTTTAACAAAAAATTCAAATTTTGTATTTTTTAAAATACTTTTAAATAATTATTCTAGAATAAGAAATTAAGCAATTGGTATATATTATATTGTGGAAGCTAAATGATCATGAAAAGAACAACTTGTTTTTTACTCCACTACTCATTTTTTATTAAGGTTTTAATTTAAAATAATAGATATTAAGCTCAAAAGAACCTATGCGACATTTATATTTTAGGTTAGTTCAGTTGTTTATTTACATTCCGTGGTTAGATTTAAGCGCCATAACCACTAGGAAATTCTAGGGAATGTAGATTAACTAAACGCGTTCATTTTAAACTGGGATTAGGCTGGTGAAACGCACTAGCGGTTAACTCTGACGATCAAGAGTTGAACGAGTTCAGTTGAACCAAGCTTAACCGCCAGTTGGTGAAACTGGCCCTTAAGGGGCTTGTATACCTCCTCCGTTCTGAGTATATTCAGAAACGTCCAGCGTTTTAATTGGCTATGCTCATAGAGAATTTCCAAAACATTAAATTTTTTGGAAATTCTCTATGAGCATAGCCAATCAAAACGCTGGACGTTTCTGATATACTTAGAACGGAGGAGGTATACAAGCCCCTTTATACATGACTAAGGGACAGTTTCACCAACTGGCGGTTAAGCTTGGTTCAACTGAACTCGTTCAACTCTTGATCGTCAGAGTTAACCGCTAGTGCGTTTCACCAGCCTAATCCCAGTTTAAAATGAACGCGTTTAGTTAATCTACATTCCCTAGAATTTCCTAGTGGTTATGGCGCTTAAATCATACATACATACATATTTTGTGATTGTGGTGTAGTAGATCAGATTTGTAAATTTCAATACGAATGTCAATTAAATGACCATTTAAAATTTGTAATGGCTTTTATATGAATATTTCTAAACATTTGTCAGATTAATTTTTCTTTTTTGAAAATCCTTCTTTCTTTATATTTTTTTAATTTAATTTACATTTAATAAAGTTAAATCTGTTGAAACAAAGCATCTACATGCAATATTGTTTTGATAGTGGGTCAGTTTGGGATAGAATGCTTTGTATATATATAATGATTCCACTTATTTTGTTAAGTAAATAATACACTGAATGTTAATTAATTTTTTATATATAGGTAGTAGTCCCTTAAGAAAATCAACAAATCGTAAAAGTTCGCACTGCGCTTCGGGAGAGTTCGGCAAGTTGAACGCGGTCAACTCTGCTTAAACCGACAAAATTCAGCGATTAAAATATAAACTTAGTTCAACCGAGTTGAACGTGGTTAAGTAGATGGTGAAACGTACGCAGAGACTTGATCTCGTTCAACTCATACTTTGAACGAGTTCAGTGCTTGAACTAGTTTGGTGAAACTGGCCCTAAGTATGTGTAAATAGCGATCGTTATTATGTTATGCGTTTATTATTTAAGTTAGATTTATGTACTTAGGGTTTAGTAAAATTGTCTAGTTTAATAATATAATTAATCTTAAAGTGGGTAGTCTTGGAAGAGTGTAATTAATGTGTAATATATGATTGGAAGTCATGAATTACAAAAAAATTTTATTTTAGTTGAAAATTTTCTTTTTTAACTTTACAACAGTCATTTGTAATCAGAAATATAGCAATAGTAGTCTTTACGAAGAACTGTAGTAAAATAAGAAGGCAAGGCAGCCGGGGTCACCTTATTTTACAATAGTCCTGTTGTAAAGGCTACTACAGTCTGCATCACTGATTCCCTTAGATTGCTGCAAATGTGGATAGAATCCAAGATTTCCTTTTAACGTATACTATTGTAATCAGTCACACAGGCTTTGTGCTCAGTGTGAATTTTGAAAGGTTACTAGTTGTAATTTTCATAAATTATTAAATTTCAGAAGGTTTTAATTTCAAATTTTTTAAATATTATTTCCCGTGAAAAACAAAATAGTATATTAAGTAACACGGGAATAAAGGCAGCCAATTTGTTTACGGTGATTTTTGTGACACGAGTGGAGGTCGAGGGCGCCCTCGACCTCCACTCGTGTCACAAAAATCATCGTAAACAAATTGGCTGCCTTTATTCCCGTGTTACTTACGATATTTTTTATTCCTAATGCACAAAAGTGTCGATTTCAGATAGCAGACGACAGGGAATAAAAGTCAGTCACTTGTTCGACTTATATGAAAATGGACGCCATTTTCATATGGTCGAACAAATGAGTGACTTTACTCCCTGTCGTCAGCTATCTAAAAGCGCCATTTTTGTGCATGTGGGATAAAAAAGAATTATTAAAATTTTCTTTTAACAAAATTATTCAAGTCTTGAATAATTGAATTTAGAAATCAGTGAAAGGTCAAGCAAATACAAAATAAAATTATTGTGACCGCACTGAATTAAATAAACGACTTTTTTGTGTTTTTAAGGTAGTACGCTCGCGACAGTCACTCTCAAAAGTAAATTTTAATAAAATGCTATAGTATGGTGCAGTTACTGTAGCATATTTTTGCTTGGTCTGTACTGAATACATAGTCAGCCCTATGTACAGACACACTCACACACAAGTATACTAGTCAGATTAGAATATTATATTATATTATAACTTTTAACTGAAACGGTTAATATTGTTAAATCTTTTTGTTATAAATTTCTCAAACATTCATTTATAATATATTAGTTTTTTAAAACAATCTATAGAAAATTTTAGAAGTTATTAGAAGAAATGTGCCGTTTACATGCACTTTTCATAGGTTAACCATGTTAAATAACAAACTTTGAACTTAAATATCTTGTTTTAGAAACGGTCAATTTTTTTAATATTTTGCAAATACATAGATCTTGTTATTAACTATTCTGATTTCAAATTTCATGAAATTCTATAGAAAAGTGCGATCACGAGCGTACTACCTTAATTGACTAAAACGACTTTTTTGCGCCTTAAAGTCTTGTATTTATAATCTGTATATTTCTCGAAAGTACGTATCCCTAATCTTTCTACAAAACAAATTTTGGTGAAATCCATTTTGACAATTTTAAGAAATTGAATTTGTTCTAAAACGGTGCAAAAAAGTTTAATTGTTGAATTTTTTATAAAAAAATTTTTTTTTTTGAAAAATCGTTTATAGGTCTTATTAGTGACACTGTGGGCTATCAAAACATATTTATGTTCCTTACCCAAAAAATATTAGGGGGCCACTTCAATAATTCTTCCCCAGGTAGAATTTTGACTTATAAAATTGAAATTATTTTTGTTTTTAGGTATGGGATCTATTCTATCAAGCGGATAAAGTTCGTTCAATGTTGACAAGATTGATTAAGGAAGAGGCGCTTAGGACTTATCTCTTTACTTATTCTCACGTATATGATTCGATTGCAATACCAAGATTGGCAGATATGTTCCAACTGAAAAAAGCCGTTGTTCTTTCCACCATTAGTAAAATGATTATTAACGAAGAACTCATGGTAAGCAAAATTGAATTTTTAAATATAATTTAATAAATTATATCTAAATATATTATTATTATTAAATTATTACTATATACAGTTGAATCTCCCATAAGTTAATTTTCCCCTATCGTGTACCCCATGAAGGAGTATAAGGACTTAAGGAATATATATAATATATTATCTCCAATGGGAAAATTTCCTGATATTGACTGTACTTCTCTGCAGTAAAATCGACAGGCACGCGAAAAGTAATAGCCTCATGTTTACTGATAACAGCGCCGCCAAACGGGAGAAATAAGTGCAATTTTACATTTTAAGTATTTTTATCTTTGACAGCTGATTGATATTTAAGGTTAGAGGATCCTCTGAGTGTTGTATTGTAAAATAGATGAACAGAGTTAATTGTTTTATACGTTATATAAATAGAAAGGACTCCAAATAAACAACCAAAAATTCTTTGCATTAAATTCATAAATGTCTGTTGGTAAAAGTATAAAAACTTTTACCCTTACAAAATAGTATATTAAATAAACTTATCATTCTCAGTGCTTTGAAAAAACAGTTTTTTCAGAAGCATTTTTATTTGCTTTATAACTAGACATGTAATTTTTTATAAAACAATTCATATTACTATTATTTTATTGTTATTATCAACTTGGTACATAACGAAAAAACTACGTAGACAAAACTTTTATCATGGACAGCATGGAGGGTATATATTTTCTCCTGTAGGGGCGCTAATATCAGTGAACAAATTTCCGGTATGCCAATTTTCGTGCATGGCGATTTTACGCAGTCAAGTTCAGTCAAAAGGGATACATATACATACTTCTCCTTATACTCCTTCATGGTGTACCCCTTCTACCTAAAAAATAAACATGTGCATAGTGGCACTAATTTCTCCTTACACGGCAAATCTCTCTTATGTTAACCCCCCACCAAAATTAACTTATGGGAGATTCTACTGTATATATATATATTAGAGTTGTGCAAAAAGCTCGATAGAGTATTTCAAGCTTTTCGTTTTTCTAGCAGAGGTTTTAGGTTTTTTAGGTTTTTTAAACCTAAAATAATTTTGAGCACTTGAATTTTTCGAGCACTCAAATATTTTTGAGTAACTAAAACTCGAGCCTGGCTCGAGCTCGACCATGCTATTCGAGCTTTTTGCACACCTCTAATATATATATATATATATTATAACTTCAATATAATACTATTTATATTATTTTAATTATGAAATTTGATAAAATATTTCAAAAACGTAATTGTAAAATAATTCTATTCTGTTTTAAAGGCGTCGCTGGACGATCCAACAGAAACGGTTGTGATGCATCGCAGTGAACCAAGTCGCCTTCAATCGCTGGCTCTACAACTCACGGACAAAGTTAATAATTTAGTTGATTCCAATGAACGCATCTTTGAAATGAAACAAGGTAAAATTTTTATCTACTTCCTAACCTTCTATTTTCTCCGTTTCATCACTTTGTTATTTGATTGAAAAAATATCCCCCTTTTAATTTATAAAACAAAAATGTTACTTTTTTTTACCAATTTTTCATAATAATTGAATTGCAGGTAACTACTTCTCAAGGGGTGGCAATCAAGGCAATTTCCGCGATCGACCGAATTACAATCGTCAGGGTCAAGACTGGGGACGCCAGAGACGCGATCGTAATCGTGATGACAATCGAAATTATTGATTCAATCATTGAACTTTGAATTTTTTGTAAATTCTACAATTTTTTATGTACATCCATAATAAAGTATTAAGATTCAATGTAATTATTATGCATGTCTTTGATTAGATATACATACATAATACGAAACAATTTTATTCGGTAATTGATTTTTTATTTACATAATTTATATAATATAATAATAAAGATAATTCAAATTTTCCTGTCATTCTGAAAGCGGTATAAAAAATTTGTTTTTCACAAAATTTTGTAATAATAAATAAGTATGATAAAAAAATTTCTTCTTTTCTTACAAAAAAATTAAGTTTACAAATGTAAACTTAATCTTTAATCTTTAATCTTTAATCTTTTTAATCTTTAAAAAATAAAAAACAAATTTGGTTGTAATTCTAATTTGTTTGTAAAATTTAATTAATTATTTTCTACCTAAAAAAATTATAAAAAAATTTGTTGTTACGAATTTTGTGCAGTTTCTATTAGTTTATTTCCGGTTATACTGCTATCTGAGACTAAAACCAGACGAATACCGGCAGATTTTTCTATTAGTCGACAAGCGGATATTTCGGCGTATGTTATGCCACCTATAATACAAACAACAATTGTTTTTGGTGCAATTGTTCCTTGAGTGCCAGTGACAATACACTCAGGTAAATTAGTCAATTCTTCGAGACTCTTCGCATCCGTTTGATTCGCAACAGTATTTATTATTTGCGCCTGAAAATCAACAAGATTTTTTCAAGACATTTTTTCCCATAAGAATAGACTTTTTCTTTTATTAAATTGCATTTTTTTCTATCACTTTTTTTGTTAAAAAAACATTAGGTAGTTAAAGATTTTAAATAACTGTAATTATTTTAAATTAATTTTTAAGAAAATGTATATAATTTTTAAAGAAAAAAACTGACAGAAAATTTTATTCTAAGTAGATACCTAAATAAATAAAAATTAAAAAATAGAATAGAATTTATTAATTGATGCTACGAAAATTAAAAAAAAATAAATTTTTAAATTGAAAATTATTTTCTTCTAAATTGTTGAACTTACAATTGCTGGAATATAAACACCGCTGAAAACGTAACTGGGACAAGTGGGACCTTTAAGATCAACATTTTTCGAAGCACTAGGAATTAATTTTAATTTTTTTGCATTCATCATCCATTTGCTTGTCCAGTTTGGCAATTTATTGAGAACATTCTCATTTCGATATTTCAGTAAATTCACTTTTTCAAGTTTATGAAACAACGGTATATTTTGATAACCGTGTGCATGAAGATGAGCTTGTTGTATTGTTTGTGTTTCACTGCGCGTCACTCCGTCGCTTGTTATTGAAAGTAAAGCTAAAAGGCGAAGACTTCGTAGTGGATGATCATCTACAAAACAAGTAGAAGAAAAATATCAAATTTCTCAATTTCAAAACTACAAAGCACAATAAAGAGATAATTAATTACGTTGTAATTACGTTGTAATTTTTAAAAATAATTAATTATTGCTTCCTCATAAAGGAAGCCTTATAGTGATGTCGATTTCCGAATTTTTTTGAGTCAATTATTTTTACAAATTTTCAAGTGTAGTATATATAATTCGTCGAGAGGAACAAATGTCCGGATGTATGTGTGTATGTATGTGTGTGTGTGTGTGTGTGTGTGTGTGTGTGTGTGTATGTGTGTGTGTGTATGTCACCGATTCTTGTGGACAAATTTTCTCTTATACGTCTTGATGGATTTTGATAAAATTTTGTAGGTGTATTACGGTCATGAATACCAAAAATCAGACAGAAGGATTTTCAAAAATATCTAAAAAAAATTTTTTTTCAACAATTTTTTAATTTTTGAAACAATTAATTTTTGGATTTTTTGAAATAACTTTCTTCTATATTAAAATTTTTATTAATTGTTGTCAAAATTGCATTCCTGACATAAAAACGAATCGATTCATGTATATAAAGTATATATTTTATCAAAATTTATAGAATTAATAAATATTTTAATTTTTCACAAAAAATTGAAATTTTGTATTTTTTGACATTTTATCATAACACTTTAAAATAATTATTGTAAAATAAAAAATTAAACAATTGGTGTATATTATATTGAGGAAGCTTAATGATCATGAAATGAACAACTTGTTTATTTTTGTATTTAAATAATTGAATTCTCGTAGTTGAATTTTAATAAGAATTAATGCAGAGAAGAATTTTTAGTTAAGGGGTTCACCCCGTGTGATGGGTTCAAAAAATCGAAAAATTTTTTTTTCCATAAATCACATCTACAATATGTGTAGAATATGTGGGTAAAGAAGATTTTTGATATTTGACATCCTAAGAAAGTTACAGCACTGAGAAGACAAGGAGTTCGCAAGCGAATAATGTATTACTTAAGCTTTGATATATGCATTTTTCTCAAAACTGTGTTTTCCAAACTGGCGACCACGATATCTCAAAAACGGCTTGACCAATATCGCACAAATTTATAGGGCGTGTTCAGCACATGTATGGCTATCGCCCGAATCAGGATAATTGAAAAAGGTCAAGTTGTTTCTATTTTATGCAAGAAAAAAGACCAAAAAAATTACGTTTTTTTGAAAAAAAAATTTCAAAGTCGCGTAAAAAATTCAATTTTTAATATTTTCAAATGATTCTGGTTCCGGCTATAGCTACATCCTCACAGATTAAAATGCCTTTTGATTTTTTGATTTTAGTTCAGTCAATTAGTCAGTATCGTGGTCGCCGATAGACGGCGTTTTTATGATCATCATTACTTTCCAGTTTTATAATACGGAATCATTAAACACTTGCAAAAATTTTAATTTGTTGTTAAAATGTAACTGAAGATATGGTAAAAATTTTGAAGTCCTTAGTTCCCATGGTTCTTAAAAAGAGAATCTCAAAAAAACTCTTAAAAAACGTCTGTCACACGGGGTGACCCCCTTAAGGGGACACGCACCTGAATCAAAATTCAATCCAAGAACATAGTTCAAAACAATTTTTTTGTTTCTTTAAAACTATTTTCAGTTAAAAATCAAGTGGAATAGAAAACAAATTTTTTACATTCTTTTTCTAATAAAGTATAAAGTATTTATTTCATTGTATACCCATATTACAGAGTTTTTACAATCTACATGCCTACGCTAATTAGAAACAAATGTATCTTCCTTTATCTTTCTCTCAACGACATAAATAAAAAAATTGCAGTTTTTCAAATTTTTAAAACTAATTACATTTCTAAAGGTTTTACATTGAAAGTATTTTGAAATTTTAATTCCTGTGGACAAATAAATAACAATAAGTATTTAAATATTTATTTAACAAAAATGATTGAAATTTGAAAAATTTAATTTGGATATTAGATTTTCGAAAAAATTAAAAATTTGGAGGATTTTTACAAAAAATTTCTATTAATAAATAATTCAATTCTCGAAAAAATATTTCAGGAATTTCGAGAAATTATTTTAAAAAAAGGATTTGAATATTGGAAAAGTTAATAGGAAAAATTTTTAAAAAGGTTTAACATTGAAATTTTTAAAAATTTTAATTTCTAATAATTTTAATAAAAATTCTTTATTTTTGAATAAATAAATTTTAAAAGAACTTTTAATAAATTATTAAAAATTATTGACTATTGCAAGAATTTTAGTTAAAAATTGTAGAAATAATAAAAAATGTGAAATTTGAAAATTTTCCATTTTTTGAAAATATTTTTATATTTACATCTTAGTTGTAGTATCCTACAACTAAGATGTAAATATAAAAATATTTTTATTTTTTGCAAAATTATGCTAAAATGTGGTCAAATAACATGTAATACTCAAGTATAGAAACTTTAAAACCAATCCATGAAAAAATAAAAAATTTTCGATTTTTTGGAAAAAATTGAATATCTCCCGTTTCAACTAATATTTTTTAAATCTTTAAATCTTTTTAAACCTTCCTTGGGTCAATACCTAATAACCTACCAAGTTGGACTTAAATCGATTCACATGTTTTTGTGTGATTGGGGTACAAAGTTTTTGTGACATACATACATACATACATACATACATACATACATACATACATACATGCATACATACATACATACATACATACATGCATACATACATGCATACATACATACATACATACATACATACATGCATACATACATACATACATACATTAAATTTTTTAAGAATATTTTTGGAATCTCTGATGTCCATAATAACTAATCATGTTAACGTTTTAAAGTTTTAAGCAATGTACAGACATACATCTGATTTTATTAATAAGGATTTATTTAACTAAATTATTAAAGTTTTGAAGAATTTATAAATTCTAAAAAATTTGTTTTTGAAAAATAGTAATTAAAATTTATTGAAGATAATTAAATTCCCGAAAATAATTATAAAAATTATAATAATAATTGAATTTTAAAAAAATAACTTTTTTTAGTAAAAAAAATGCCCGAAAAATTATACTTTTAAAAAATGAAGAATTTTTATTAAATTTCAAAAAGAAATTTTTCTAAACTGACAATGGACGTTTTTTCACGCGCGCATGTAGTTATGCTAGTTTAATAATAGTTTAATAAATTTATAAATTAATAAAAAAGAAGTCTCACCTATATTTCTCTCAATATATTCCAAACATTCTTTTCGTCTCGTACATTCTAAAATAGATTCTTCGATCGAATGGAGATTCTCAAATTCTGAGCCTAGAGCACTAATTGCCGCCTCACAAGCGGTAATATGAAATTCAAGTTGTTGCTTCACTTCCGTTGTTTTTTTCAGAGTAGTCGCTACATAGTGCTTCATTTCTGCCAATTTCATTCCCTGCGTTGATTCCTGTTCGTCTGAAACGAAATATTTATAATTTTAATCACTTAGAAATTGAAAGGAGCCATAAAAATATGTATTCTACATAAAAGAATTGCACTTTTTAATAACTTGGCCTTATTTCGCAGTGTGGGAAAAGCGTCGCTAAAATGTTTGTCTCTAACTTCGCCATAGACTTGATCTTTATTTGGATCGAGTTTCGTTTGTGCAGTGCCGAGCGATGCAGTTCCAATATTAATATCTACAACTTCACTAAGAAGACCCAAATAAGTAACAGAAGTAAGAAGTGTCGATGCCAAATCAAATGATCTGTCCATGAGAATTAATGCACCAATTTCATGTTCACTGCTCGATGTACCAAATGATTCTTCAATTGTTTTCACCATTTTTAATGTTTGCTGACTGTGCTTGCCAAATGCAAGTGTCAATCGTGGTGCACCGAGAATTAATTTCAGTGACCAAAGATTTCGCGACAATGCCGGAAGTAATCCAGTGTCTTTATAATAATAAAGATCGCTGAAAAATGGAATTTCCATTGAGAGAAAATTTCCATCGAAAAGAATAAATTCCCACGAAAGTGAACGTAATTCGATTAATCCCGCGAGACCTGAAAATGATATTTTAATTTTAGAAATGCAAATATAAATTTATTTAATTATTAATTGTTTAATTATGTAATTAAAATTGATATATGAAGGCGTTGGATAGACATTAAAACAGCAAAAATTTTCGTTTTCATCGATTCAAAGTGTAAAAAAAATCGAAAAAGTCCCTTATTTTATTTTAAAGTTGACACAAAGATTTTATTGGTACTTTTATATTTGATTTGTATTTCTCTAACTTTTTTTCCTTTGCATTGAAAACTTTTCAATTAATTAAACTAAACTTAACTTAACTAAACTTAACTTTTCAAAAAATTATAATTAAACTTTTTCAAATACCTAATTTTCTTAAAATTTGTAAATTAAATTATTCAAAAGTTGAATAACTTTGTTAAACAAATATTTAAATAGGGGAGTGTTGTCAGAGTTGGACAGGGTTTAGGGTTAGGCCACCGCGTTTATTTCGTTTTATTGCACTAGCGCCATCTATATTTTTACAAAAATTCTTGCTACTAATGTCAGCCATCCTTTCATATGAGTCGCAGTTTAGTATACGAACCTATACTAGACCAGCGTACCAATTCGTGATATAGGTGTCAAAAAAAGAGAACTAAATGTAGAAGAAATTTGCCAAAGACAAAATAAGTTTACAGAAATTGTTCACTAAGATGATATGTGAAAATGTGTAAACTAATTTGGTGTTTGTGTCACGCGATTGTGTTCTGTGCCCCTATGACGCAAAACGACGCGTGATTCAGAGTTGGGCCATGAGGAAAATTTTGCAATTACAAAGCGTACTTGCAACAGAAATTCATTTTTTTACTTAAAGAGGTGTTAGAAACTCCATTTTTATTGAAAAGAGGAAAAAAAAAATTTTTAATAACCTTTTTCTATTTTTTCAATTTTGGATTTCGTTCATGTGGAATAAATTATCTAAAAAGTTATATGAAAATGCATAATATGGGGTTTTATTTTAATTTCATGGTTCCTTTCCTCATTCCCAAGTATCATTCTATCATTTGAAGGTCATTTTTAACCATTTACCTAAATATTTCATTGATTTTCTACAGTGGCCCAACTCTGGCAACCATGTTTAACTCTGACAAGATTTTTTTTTTAAAATTGCTTATAACTCTGAATATTTTGGTCAAATTTTTTTACAATGTTCAGCAAAAACATTGCATTTGAGTTGATCTTTCCAAAAATATGCGCGAAATCGCGAAATTCGTTCTACAGGGGAAGTTATGAAGAAAAGTCAAAACAATGCCCGACTCTAACAACACTCCCCTACTTATTGTTGTTTATTTTTTCTGAGAAATTAAATTTTTTTAAATTTTCTACTTCCAACCTTCTGAATGAAATTTAATTATTTCAACGAATTACAAACTAAAATTCTTTCAAAATCCAATTATTTTCTAAAATTTTTGAATGAAATTATTAAAAGTTTAATAATGGAAAAGAAAATATTTCAATATTATTGAAAATCAACATCAATATCAATTTAAAGTTTTTTAATTTTTAATAAGAAACCTTCGGAAATTCAATTATTTCTAAAAATTGAGAAAATGTAAATTCTCCAAAACACAATTATTTTCTAGAATTTTGAAAGAAAATTCTTCCACAAGTCTAGTATTTTTAATAAGTAATAGAAAGTTCTTTGAAAATTCAATTATTCAAAAATAAAAAATTTTTAATTACAATTATCCGAAATACCAATTTTTAAAAATTTCACATACCTACAACTCTTCTAATATTCAATTGTTATTTATTGTTTTTAATGAAAATTCATCTCTAAATCAACTATTATTTTTAATAGTTTTTATAAAGTTTTTTTCAGAAGTCAATTATTTAATTATAAAAATTCAATTATTTATTAAAATTTCTATTGCAATTGCTCTAAAATTCATTATTTTCTATTATTTTTAATAATTTTTTTTTTTATATTCTAGAAATAAATTATTTTTATTAATTTATAGAAAGTTCTTTGAAAATTCAATTATTCAAAAATAAAGAATTTTTAATTAAAATTATTAAAAATTCCAATTTTAAACATTTTTAATATGAAATCTTTCAAAATTTAATTATTTCTAAGATGTTCTCCTATAACTTTTCCAATATTCAATTGCATTCTAGAGTTAATTATTGTTCCGGTAATCTGTTCGCAGTTTAAAGTTAGTTGTTTGCTTTTTAGTTTCTTAACATGCTTAATAACTTTTCTTTTTAAATATTTTCAATTTTAAAATTAATGTATTGAAAATCATCTAACTATTGCAAAGAATTTTATTTAAAAAATTGATAATAATAGAATTCCTTCGAAGAATTTTATTATTTTGAAAAATAATTGAGTTCTCGAGAAGAGTTTTGATAAAATTTTTGAAAATTCTAATTAATTTCTTTTTGAAGAATTTATTTGAATTGTTTTTAAAATAATAGAGTTTCTTTAGGTAATAAATTTAATTAAAAATTTTTGAAATAATTGAATTTTATGAACAATTTCTATCAAGTTTTAAAAATAATCGTGTTTCTTAATAATTGAAATTCAACATTTAATTACAAAATTTTATTAAAATTTTAGAAAATAATTGAATTCTTTTGAAACATTTTATTTATTTATTTATTATTTATTTAATAACATAAGTTCCTAGGGCTAAGGAGCCCTCTAAGGAACAATACATAGTACATGGCTGAGTAGAAAGAAAAATTTTATAACGAATTAAGAAAAAAATTGAATTCGTTCCTGGAATTTTTTTGAAAATAATTTGACTACAATTTATAAATATACAGTAGAACCTCGATTATCCGAGGTAATGTGGGGAAGAGGTACCTCGGATAATCGAAAACTCGGATAACACGGAACCAATGAAAATTTCAAAATTTTAAATTATTTTTCATGCGTTTAAAGTGTTAGAATAATATTAAATGACAAAAATGGACGAAATTTTAAATGCAATGATCACAAATAGTGGTTTTGTAAAATTTATTTTCCAAATTTAGTCGCTCGATCCGTTTTATCCGAGTTATTCCGCATTATCCGAGCATGTTTAGTGCCTCGGATAATCCGGAATCTCGGATAATCGAGGCTCGGATAACCGAGGTTCTACTGTAATTGAATTGTTTCGAAGGATTGATTAAAATTTTACGAAATAATTGAATTTTTTTGAAAAATATTATTCAAAATTAAAAAAAAATTGAATTCCTTCATGAAATTTTATAAAATTGTATTAAAAATAATTGAATTTTTAAGAAGAATTTATTAAAATTTTAGAAAATAATTGAATGCTATTGAAATTTTTTATAACGAATTATGAAAAAAATTGAATTCTTTCGTGAAATTGTTTTGAATTTAATTGAATTTTTGCAAAGAATTTTATTTTTTATAATTATATACTTAATTTAAATTGTTTATAATTGAATTGTTTTGAAGGATTTATTAAAATTTTGGAAAATAATTAAATTTTTTCGTATAATAATATTAAAAATCTTTTTAAAATTGAATTATTTTATAAATTGTATTAAAAATAATTGAATTTCTGCAAAAAATTTGACTATTTATAAATAAAATTTTGAATTGTTTAGAAGGATTTATTAAAATTTCAGAAAATAATTGAATTTTTGCAAAGATTTTATCTACTATTTAAATAATAATTTAATTGTTTCGTAAGATTTATTAAAGTTTTAGAAAATAATTGTATTCGTTAGTGGCATTTTATTAAAATTTTATTAAAAATAATTGAATTCTTACGAAGAATGTTATTATTTATGAAAATAATTGAATTCTTGTGAAGAATTTTATTAAAATTTTTGAAATTAATAAACAAGAATAATTAAATTAGTAAATTAGTTAATTTTTGTACCATTTTTAGAAATTTGTTATTTTTTCACTACTTTGGATAAAATTACTTGATTCGCCTGATCTATTTACAACTCTGTTAATGTCGAAATTCTTAAACTAAATTTTAAAAATATTCTACCATTAGATTTTATATTTTAAAAATCGAAATAAATATCATTTTATACCAACAAAGTGGTATTTTCTTGCAATATTTGAAAGAAATGTCGAAAAAGTCACGTTTTTTGAAAATAAGTCAAGACTTTCATTTTATTAAGAGAAGAAATAATTTTATCTGCCAATAATGATTTTACCTTCTTCCTCAACAAGAGAGCGGAGTGCGAGAGGAACGAGTGGAACAACCAAAACGTGGTGAGATAATCCGGGTGAATTCGAGCGTTCTGCTTGTATTTGATCCAAGACTCTTTTACACGCAATCAAATCACACGACGAAATAAAAATTCGTTGAGCATTTGCAGGTTTTAAACCTTGTTCCATTTTGAATATTTTTTCAACTCCATATCTCCTGTATATTTTTTAATTATCATTTTATTATTTCACAAATTAAAATAAATAACATTTAAAAAATCCGTTATTTACAAAAAATATATTCTGCGTTTATATCTCAGAAACTTATGTACGAAAAAAATACCTTAATACAGTAACTCCAACGAAACAATCTAACAATTTCATTAATTTTTGTTCTATTATTAAATCCTTTTTTCCAGCAATGCCATCTAAAATTTCAATCAATTTTCTTTGACTTATTTGCTGAAAAGCTCCTAATTTGTCATCCAGTGTAATATCCATTATTTTCAAAATATACTGACTCCAATAAAAAGTAGATATATATTCGATACATATATTTATTATTAATTTTTATTTTATTCTGTAATTATCTTTCTTGCGTCAGTTGCTAAGTTGCTATGCTAATTAAGAGACTGTTAAAATAATTTTTATTAATTTTGCTTGAAAATAAGGAAGGGTAAATTATTATCTTACCTAGAGACTGTTGATATTAAAATATGTTTTACAACTTGACAACTTAAGACATCGTTGTATAAAATTAGAACAAAATATTTTATTTATAAATATATATAAATTATAAACTTAATAGAATATTAAAATACATTTCTATTAAATGATTGACGACTTAAAAAATACACAATAATTATACATATTTTTGTTGATATATGCAACGCAACAACAATTTGAATTAGGTCGTGTTCACAATATTTATAAATAGATTTAAGGCACAAACACAATGAAATGTCATATGTCAATCGTGATCATCGTGATTCGTGTCCCATTCTTCTTGTAATTCTACTCAGTAATAGAATAGGTAGCTTATTAGAGAATATAAAAGAGGAAGGGCTCAATTTTTATTTTTTTGAATGTACTGTAAAAATATATAAAAAATTAAATAACATTTTTAAAATAATTTTAAAAAATACAAAAGTAAGAAAATAGTTCAAAATTTTCGCGGGTTTTTTTTACTGACATCTTGTGGATAATTCCAAAAGACTAAAACATTTTTTTTAAAATAAATTTTAATTTGATTCATAGTAGGTAATAAATGAAATATTCTGTAAATTAGAAACGATAAAGTAAATTCCACTTTAAAACAAAGAAAAACAATTGAAATGTTTTCAAGTCCTGATCATCCGCAGAATAGACAAACGAGTTACGAGACAAAAACATTCGCAGGAAGACTTTTGAGGTTAGTTTTTATCGAAATTTCAAAAGTCGTCTGCTATTTTGACAGGTGTGTGCGCAAGGTGATACTTGTATGTCAGTAGAAATGGCAACTTAATCAATTCCCTTATATGTGAACGAAATGCTGTGAGTCATGAGTTAAACTTGACGTTATATTGACTCCCGTTGAGAAATAAAATATTTGTTGTGTTAAATTTTAAAGTGCATTTAACAAGAGCATGGAAGCGGAGGTTCGAGTGTTTTTAAAAATTTTTCATCTTGTTAATCATGAATTGAAAATTTGTCACGGCTCTTTCACATGACGCATATAACTTGATCAGCATTGCCAAAAAATTAATACCACAGTGCAATTTCGTAATTCTTTAATGTACAAATTTAGAAAGATCACAGAAAATCACTCTTGGCACATTGTTTTTATTCAGTCTTGAGATTTTATCATTTCAGGGTGACTTTATAATATTGATATTAAAATATATAAGTATAATGAACAATTTTAAAAAGTTTTCATTTTTCCTTACTTTTCGCAATATAAATAGATGACAAATGGTGATGTCAAATTCTATAGAATTAAGTAAATAAGAATACTCTTCCATAAAATGGATAAGATTCTATAAATAGAAAATGTTCAGCAATATAATTGCTCGAAACCAAGTATTAAAAGTGATAATGATACCAAATATTAAGTCACAAGCAATCAAAATTGTATTTAAAGAAAAGAAGAATTTATACCTAGTTGATGCTAATCTAGTCATATCATTGTATAATTATTGTGAATAAAGATTAGAATTTCGCCAAAGAAGACGCAATATATCGTTCAATTTTTAATTAAAAATGGAAAATTGTAATGAAAATGGTACAAGGGAGGAAAATTCTTTGAAATCAAAGCAAAAGAAGAAATCCCTGTGTCAAATTTTAATGAATAAAAAAACAAAAGTTGGATGTTTGGAAGCATCGCAAAAAGACAGTGAACAACAACAACAACAACAAAGAAGTTCAAAAATGGAAAATTCACATCACAGCTCAAATACAAGTACAAAATTGTCACTTTGTTGTGCCATGACAGAAAGAAGTAGAACTCCACCGCAAAGTTTGACAGTTAGTCGTCTATCGCCAACATTAAGTAGAACTTCAATGAAATCCGAAGAAATAGTTCCACTGCAAGAGGAAAATTATCAGACTGAAGCGTTAATTGAAAATGGAGCATCATCAAGGGCAATTTCCACTCCAGTTAATTCGGAATGTTTCACAAGAAGAAATAAACCCATCCTGAATAAAGATCGACACAGCGCTTGCATAGAAGGTGAGTCTTTTTCAATTTCTATCAAAAAATAATAAATATTCATTATTATAATTTTATATTCAAAATTTATAAGATAAAAAATAGAAGAATTTATTGTTTTCTTTGTATGAACAATTAATGAGAATTTAACCTTTAATGAATTAACATTTAACTTTTAAAAATGCACCTATTTAGAATTTTTCGAATTTTTTTCCATCTCTATTTTTCACATTGCCCCACTATTGTAAAAATGTGAGCGTATGGGAGTATCTACGTAATCGAGTTGAATAAGTCAGAAAGCATAAAGTCGAGTTCCAGTTGTTGTTCTTCATTCGTGTCATACGGACCACGACGAGAAATAATAAAATGTGTGTCAATCTAACAAACCTGAAATTATCAAAATAAACATATGTTCCTATATATATAGACATATATAACGTGAAACAATTTTATAAGGCATCATGAGTGAGTCAGAGAGATCGCCTAAGAAAAAGAAGAGAAGTTTTCTCAATCGATTAGCTCATTCGTTCAGAAAAAAATTTACCAATCCAACAGATGTTAGTGATAATGAAAAAGAAAAACGACAATTGAAAAAAAATAATGAAAAATACAAAGAAAATAATGACACAACATTAAGTGATGAAGCATCCTGTTCGAAAAATATAATGAAGAAAACAATTTTTAGTGATAATGAAAATAAAATTTATTGTAAAAATAATACAATAGATGATGATAATAATGATTCTAATAAACAAATGACATTAGCGATGCAGAATTCTAAAGTAAATAATTTATTATTGGTAAAAAATGAAGTTGAATTAAAAAGAAATGAGAAAAAAATGAAAAAATTTATTTCTAAGGAGAAAATGAGAAATAATGATGACACTAGCTCTGACAGTGATTATTCGACAACTGACACCAGTGATTCGAGTGATGATGAAAATGACAATGAACAATTCTTGAGTAGTGAGAAAAACGACTTTTACTTAAAAAGTGATTATTTCACTAAAGGAAAATACATGACATATTTCTTTTTGCAAATGGAAAAAATGAATTATAATCCTTATGAAGTTTACAATATTATTCGGTACTACGATTCTGAAATATCAGGTGAGAAAAAGAAGAAGGTTCAGAATTAAAAATTATTTTCAAAGTTTATTAATTTACAAATTTAATTATTTACTCTTAATTAATTTATTTTTATTAATTTTTATTTTCAAATGAAATGATTCGCAAATGAACGAAATTCTTTTATTTCTTTTTCAAATTAAATTTTTATTAAATAATAATAATTTTGTATCAGAAAAATTAATTGTAATTTAATTTAATTAATCTGTAATTTGTGAAAATATTTTTAATGAAGAATATTTCGTCCATTTAAACGACGATCAAAAATTGTAGATCATAAGAAATTACAATAAGTAAAATCAGGGTTGCCACAAGTCAGGGATTTTTATTAAAAGTACTGGAAAAAATTTAAATTTTAGAATTCAAAACCTTCAATTTTTTCTATTTTTAACGATAATTTCTTTTTAAAAGACTTAATTCTTAAAGAACAATCATATAATTATTATACTTATATAATATTTAACTTAAATATTTCAAAATTAATTTAATTTTAAAAGAGTTGCGCTTACAATTTTCATAAACAGATGAACTTAAAAACGTTTAAATTTGAAATTTTATAAAATTTCAATTTTGAATGAACTTATATTTTTCAAAAATTTTAATAATTCGGATTCTTTTCAAATTATTTACATTTTTAATACATATTTAATTAATTATTAAAAACAAAATTTAAAAAAATTCTCGTCAAAATTTCAATTATCTTTGTAAATAATAAAATTCTTCTCCGAAATTCAATTATTTTAAAAAATTTTATTAAAATTTTTGGCAAAATTTCAAAAATTTTCCTATTAAAATAAAATACATGTAATTTTTACTATTTTAATAAAATTAGGGAAAAGATGTACGAGATGATCCCCTGGGGCAAGATGATCCTTTTGATTTTTGGAGAGCCTATTAGCGCCACTTTTTAGGCAAATACGGTAATACGTTGCCAATGACATACCTATGAATCAGTCAAACTGTCATGACAACACGCGTCATTAAAAAAATTCTATTGGAAAAAATAAAAATTTCATACTTTTGATCTAAGGACAGCTTAACTTTGGGCTTAGATAACTTTTGTTGTAATAGCTGAAATTCCATGTTTCTTGCACTCACGGCTTCAGTATATCTTCAACTAAGTGTTCTGATTGGTATTATGGAATAACAGAGCTCGTAGGTTAAGTTACGAACAAATTACAAAATAGTGGCATTTGGGGCAAGATGATCCCTCAATGGGTGTACAAGATGATCCCCCCTAATTCCCATGTATTTCGTCTCACCTCAAAGTGAATTTTCTAGTATTAATAAAAAATTTAATTTTTCTCGCTTCTTATGTGTTTTTATTATGAAAACTAACTTATCTAAAACAAAAAGTTGACATCTACATCTATTTTATTAATTTTCTCGTTGTAGACAATGCCTCGTAATTATAAAATAGGAAAACGAATCATGGTGAGTGGCCAAAAGCGTTTATGGCCTAAATAAAGTATATTTAATAGTGATACACTGTTATTCCTTCAATTTAGACTCCTTTTCCAATAATTGGGGTAAGATAACCCTACGGATCATCTTGACCATACAAAGGGGATCATCTTGGACACCCCGGTGTCCAAGATGATCCTTTTGTAAGGTTTTAGAAGAATTAAATTTAATAGTAAAATATTAATTAGTTGCAAATATTTCAAATCAGAATAGTTAGATAGATTAATTATCTAGTAATGCGTACAAAAAAAACTCGAATATGTTGATTTTTCTTTGAATAATAGGTTTTTTCCCTTAGGGGGATCATCTCGTACACCTTTCCCCTATTCAATTATTTAAAAAATTTTTAATAAAGTTCTACGTAAACATTTAAATATTTTCATAAATTAAAAAATTTCTTAGGAATCAAGATTCGCGGTAGAGAATCGCCGCCAAGTAAAAAGCCAAAACCGCGAATATATTATATTCTCGAAATATCGGCTGTTTTTCGATAAAATTGAATAACTCGAATAAACCTTAACCGATTTGTCTCATTCTTTATTCGTTGGATAAAGAATCAAAAAAGAAAGAATTCTGTTAAGTTTATTCAATATTTCATATAGTTTGATAGAATTTAGGCTGGGAAAACCGAAAAAATAGCGATTTTTTGAGATTTAGACAAACGTGGAGCGTAAACTCCTAAATGGATTTCTAAAATATTTTATAATATTATTAATTAGGTTAAAATCTTGATATACATTTTAGGAAACTTTAATATACTTGGAATTTTTTGAAAAATTTTGATTTTTCTCAAAAAAATTGAATTTTTGGACATTTAGACAAACGCAGAAAAGAAACTTCTAATCGGATATGTAAAATATTCTAGAATGTAATTGATTGGGTTGAAATCTCGATATATATTGCAGGAAATTTTAATTCACTTCGTATTTTTTTAAAAATTTTGATTTTTCTCAAAAAAATTGAATTTTTGGACATTTGGACAAACGCAGAGAAGAAACTTCTAAACGGATATGTAAAATATTCTAGAATGTTATTGATTGGGTTGAAATCTCGATATATATATTGCAGGAAATTTTAATTCACTTCGTATTTTTTTAAAAAATTTGATTTTTCTCAAAAAATTGAATTTTTTGACATTTAGACGAACGTAGAGATTAAAATTTTAAATGGATATGTAAAATATTTTAGAATATATTATTGATTGGGTTAAAATCTCTATATATATTGCATGAAATTTCAATACATTAAGTATTTTTTGAAAGATTTTAGTTTTTCTTAAAAAAATTTGATTTTTTGACATATATACAAACGTAGAGACTAATTAAACTACTTAACAGATTTGTGAAATATTTTGAAATATTATTACGGATTGAAAGCTTGAAATTTATTTTATAAACTTTAAGGGCATCCGGGAAAAATCGAGCCCAAAAAGTGTTTTCCCGCGTGTCGTCTTACTCCTAAATAATTAGTGATATTTACCCAAGTGCGAAAACCAACACTGGCCCAGTATTGGCAAAGCTGGCATCGAAACTTGGCAGACAATATTGGCCCGACTTTGCGCCGATTCTTGTGGTGTTAACAGCGGTTGGACGTCGGCAGCCAGATCTCGGCAGACATTAATGGCCCAATATTGGCAGCCAGATCTCGGCAGACATTAATGGCCCATTATTGGCAGCCAGATCTCAACAGACATTAATGGCCCAATATTGGCTGCCATTACTCCCCCAGAGTTGACAAAATTAGAAAAAAATAAAAATAAATTTTTTTTATTCAATTAACTAATTAATTTATAAGGCTTATTTCCCTAAATTAAACGCAAACTTACAAATATTTGAAAAATTCTTACCTCTCGCGGGGATCGATACCTGAACCTGACGCACCACAGCCTAACACTCTGACACTCTGAGCCATTAATGGACCGATCTTCGTCACATCACTGGCAATTGAATTTTGCCATTAAAGATTGATCAACTTTACCAATATTGTGCCGTTATTGAGCATCCCAATACAGGCAATTATAATTTGCCATGAAAGATACAAATTTTTTGCCATTAAAGTGCCAATAATGAGCCATTAATGAACCGATCTTCGTCACATCACTGACAATTGTCTTTTACCATTAAAGATTGATCAACTTTGCCGTGAATGTGCCATTATTGGACCAAGCAACGCCCCAATTCTGGCAATTATATTTTGCCATTAAAGATACACCATTTTTGCCATTAAAGTGCCATTAATGTGCCTTTAATGGGCCAATCTTCGTCACATCATTGGCAATTGAATTTAAAAAAATTTTAATATCAAAATTCATGCTATGTTTTTAATATTTAATTATTAACTAAAAACTTGACTAGAATCCATTTTGAAATCAATTTTTACTACAAAATTCTACGAGAATTTAATTATTTAAATGCAAAAATAAATAATTTATTGAATAAATTGAAAATTTCTTAATTTTTAGATAACAAGATAAAAATTTTACTCAAAAAAAGGTTTCTGTTACATTTATTTACCAATTTCTTTAATCGTAAAATTATTTGAAAACATTAATAACTTCTTTTTTAAATTAATACCTAATTAAACTTTTTCAAAAAAATTAATTCTTTAAAATTGACAGTAAAAAATATAGAAAATTCAAAGTTTCGAATATTTTAATTTGAATCCTTTTCAAGCTTATTCAATTATTTAAATACAAAATAAATAATTTATTGAATAACTGAATGTTTCTTAAAATTAAATTCTTATAAAAAATTTTACCAAATTAAAATGCCATTAATGTACCTTTAATGGGCCGATCTTCGTCACATCACTGGCAATTGTCTTTTACCATTAAAGATTGATGAACTTTGCCGTGAATGTGCCATTATTGAGCCAAGCTGCGCCTTAATACTGGCAATTATAATTTGCCTTCAAAGATACAAAATTTTTCTATTAAAGTGCCACTAATGAGCCATTAATGGGCCGATCTTCGTCACATCACTGGCAATTGTCTTTTGCCATTAAAGATTGATCAACTTTGCCATGAATGTGCCATTATTGGGCCGAGAGCTGGCCCAGTCTTAAAAAATTTAAAAATCTGACCATCGGCGCCATCATTGGCCCAGTAATGGGACGTTTTGAACACCAATAATGGCCCAGTAACTACTGCCAATTCTCGGCAGACATTACTGCACCAATGATGGGCCGTATTTGCAGTCTTGGCATTTCGCACTTGGGTAGTTCGGATTTATCATGATAATTAGGGGAATTCATGATGATAAAGAATATTCTCGAAAATTGCAAGTAATTTTTGAAATAAATATTGAAAAACGAAATTACAAAAGTTGGATTTTGGGCGAAAGTGAGAGACAATATGGCGGCGAACACACAGACAAGTGGATCTATGTGTCAGTGGTCAAGGAGGTGGCGCCAATTCTCGGAAGTGGTCGCGACTAGAACTGAGGAAATGTATTAATCTCAATTTACTCCACTTTCAATCGTTAATAAAATAATTTCCTCGCAAAATTATTGCAAAAACGGAGAGGGCCGCTCCTCGGAGACTCTTCCTCTATCACCCCTCCAAATATGAACCCGAAATATTTTATCCTCTCAAAATGAGACGTCTATACTGAACCGTTAAAACCCCCTTTTTCCGTATATTCAAACAATTTTTTTCAATAATTATTTATCAAAATTTCTCTAAATTCCGAGAGGACCGCTGGTCCCAGAGCATTTCTCTATATTTACCAAAAAATCCCGACTCAAAATATTCTTTTCTTTTTAAATGAGACGTCTATCACGAAACCAGTATTATTTCCCGGATGCCCTTAATACATGATTTTTTAATTTTTAATTTATGTTTAAAAAAAATTTTTTAGTTTAATCAAAACTTTAATTTTTTTCTCTATTCTTTTTTCATTTCTTTATTATGTAAAGATTTCTGTAAAGAATCATATCTTAAATAAATTCTTTTTTAAAACTTAATTGTATTTTATTTTAAATTATTAGATCAAAGACCAGCATATTTTTACAATTAATTATTTAATTTATTAAAAAGTTGAGATGACGCAAAAAGTTTTAAAATCCCAACAAAAACATCTTTGATGCAAAAAGTTCCGCCAAGTAAAAGATTTTGTGACTGTCCAAACTGGCAATTGAAAATAAAAGTGAAATAAAAGTTTACCAAGTAAAATTTATAATTAAAATTTGAATGATGATTGATTTTAAGTATTTTCTCTCCTACACAACTCGAAGTACATATTGCAGATGAAAAAAACAACCCAAACTTAGCTGTTGTTCTTTTAGTTGCATTTTGAATTGTAACAAATAAAATTTAACTTCATAATTAACATTCACAAAAAACGAAATCTAATTACTCGTCAAAAAAAAAAATTTTTTTTTATCAATTTAAAATCTTTGTGTCAATAATGCTTCTAACTTGTAATTAATGAAAGTATTGACGCCAAGATTTTTAAATTGCTAAAAAAAATTTTTTTTTGACGAGTAATTAGATTTCGTTTTTTGTGAATGTTAATTATGAAGTTAAATTTTATTTGTTACAATTCAAAATGCAACAAAAGAACAACAGCTAAGTTTGGGTTGTTTTTTTCAACTGCAATATGTACTTCGAGTTGTGTAGGAGAGAAAATATTTAAAATCAATCATTATTCAAATTTTAATTATAAATTTTACTTGGTGAACTTTTATTTCACTAATTGTTTGGACAGTCACAAAATCTTTTACTTGGCGGAACTTTTTGCATCAAAGATGTTTTTGTTGGGATTCAATTATTTACAAATTTTTTATAAATTTCTTCGCAATAAATCCATTATTTTCAAAAATAATAAATTTTTTCACAGGTAGGGGAGAGTGAGGCAAAGGCGCTAGGTTTACATTTATTGATGTATATTTTTTAAATTAAGCAATTAATTTATGCGGTCTTTGTTTTTCATTATTCTAAAACTAATCAACAAGAAATTTTAATAGTTGTTATTTAGTATATGTGGACGTCCGCATGAAAAGGGACCACTTTGTCGGTTCTAGATTCCGAGATATTCGCAATTTACTAATTTTGAAGAAAAATATCGAAATTGTTTTTATCTTTTTTTCTTAATCTACAGGGTCTACCACGTCGATCCATGCAGTTTTTATTAATTTATTGACACTCTAAGTATTTTATTTCGTTGTTAGAAAAAAAAATGAAAAGGGACCACTTTGTCGGAAATCTGTTATTTTTTCATTGTTTCAAAACGAAGGGAGGGAAAAATTCGAAACCTATTGATTTTCAATCTTAAGGGTGTACTAGACTTAAAACAATTCTTATCTGAATAACTTCCCAGAAGAGCCGGAGAAATTCGCATTACAATTTTTAATTTCGTGTTTTTAGAAATGAAATTTTTAATTTTTTCTAAGATTTTTTATAATAAAGTCGCTTAAAAAATTTTTTTTAGGTTACTTTTCTTTTCTTTGCTTGAAATAACTCTAAAAAATAACACCGAACCTTTAAATTCGTTGAATATTCCACTTTATTAATTAATAACCGTATTTTTAGAAAAGGGACCACTTTGTCGGAGATCCATTATTTTGTCATTGTTAAAAAATGAGGGGGGGGGGAATTCGAAACCTATTGATTTTCAATCTTAAGGGTGTACTAGACTTAAAACAACTCTTATCTGAATAACTTCCCAGAAGAGCCGGAGAAATTCGCGTTCCAATTTTTAATTTCGTGTTTTTGGAAAAGGAATTTTTAATTTTTTCTAAGATTTTTTATAATAAAGTCGCTTAAAAAATTTTTTTAGGCTACTTTTCTTTTCTTTGCTTGAAATAACTTTAAAAAATAGCACCGAACCTTTAAATTCGTTAAATATTCCACTTTATTAATTAATAACCGTATTTTTAGAAAAGGGACCATTTTGTCGGAGATCCATTATTTTGTCATTGTTAAAAAATGAGGGGGGGGATTCGAAACCTATTGATTTTCAATCTTAAGGGTGTACTAGACTTAAAACAACTATTATCTGAATAACTTCCCAGAAGAACCACAGATATTCATATTACAATCTTTGATTTCGTTTTTCTCGAAATGACGTATTTGATACTCCAAACTTTAAAATTCTGTAACTCGTCAAATTTTTTACCAAAACGGTTGTAAGACCACTCAAAATTTTCCAAATTTTGTCAGGAATTCGCCCATATAGATAAGTCCAATAGTGCCAAAGTGGTCCCTTTTCATGCGGACGTCCACATATTATAATTATAAATACATTATTTAATGAAAATTAAAAACAATGCAAAAAATGCCTTTGCCCCACACGCTGGGGCAGCGACGTTTTTGTTTATATTTCTAAAAGAAAGCATTTATAAGCCTTAAAAAAATTAACAAGTGATGTTTATTAGTATAATATTTACGAAACATAAGGTTAACAACATATTATGAAAAGAATTAAACTATTTAAATAAAAAATAAAAATTTTTAGTGATTTTAACCTTATATTGTGAATTAATACATAGAAAATTCGAATATTCAATTGTTTTTAACCAAAGTATGTTCAATATTGCTTTTGCCCCACACAACAAATTTTTTTTTACTTTAAATTTAAAATATTTAGATACAGAATTAAACTAAAACACCACGCCAGTTGTGTAGAGAAATATTTAATTTATTTACATGTTACGTTTTTAAAAATTAAATACTTAAACTTATGTTTTAAAAAATAAAAGTTTGTTCAGTAAAATTATCATTTTATTTTTGCAAAACAATTTTTTTGTTATATTTCTTAAAATATTTGATATTTTTAAGTTTTTTTTTTAATCAATTGGTCTGATTGCATTGCAACTTAATTTTTAATACCAATTGGAATAGACAGAAAATAAAGAAGATATTTTAAAAAACGTCTTTGCCCCGCATAGCGCCTTTGCCCCACTCTCCCCTATTCAATTATTTTCATAAATAATAAAACTCAGCGCAGAATTTATATTATTTTTAATACGATTTTAATCGAATTCCTTGAAAAATTTAATTATTCTTAAAAATTGTATTACAATTTGTCGAAAGAATTCAATTATTTAAAAATTTGTTAATAAAATTCTTTATGAGAATTCAATTTTGAAAAACATATTTAATAAATTATTTATTTTTGTATTTAAATAATTTAATTTTCTAATTATTTTCAAAAATAATAAAAATTTCACAGGTATTCAATTTTTTACAAATTTCTTCGCAATAATTCAATTATTTTCGTTAATAATAAAACTCATCGCAGAATTTCAATTATTTTTAAGACAATTTTACTCAAATTCCTCGAAAAATGTAATTATTCTTAAAAATTTTATTAAAATTTGTCAAATGAATTCAATTATTGAAAAATTTATTGATAAAGTTCTTTATGAGAATTCAATTGTAAGAAACATTCAATTATTTAATAAATTATTTATTTTTGTATTTAAATAATTAAAGTCTCGTAGAATTTTCTAATAAAAATTTATTTAAAAATGAATTTCAGTTAAAATTTTAGATATAATAATTTAATATTAAAAGAATTATAGCATGAATTTTTAAAAATAATTGAATTTCGAAAAAGTTTCAAATTAAAATCTTCGAAAATCTGAATTTTTCATACTTTTAACTAACAATTCTGTAGAATTAATTTTTTTGACAAAGTGCAATTTAATTTTTTTAAAATTATTTGAAGTTTTTATTTTCTAATATAATATTTAATTGAAGAATTTCCGAATAATCGAAATTTCGTAAAACTGAATTGTTAACAAATGGATTTGAAAATTCTCAAAGAACTTTCTCAAAAATTATTAAAAATAGTTGATGTAAAGAAGAATTCTATTAGGAAATAATAATTAAATTGAAATGTTGAAAATGATTTTAACCCTTTAACGCCCGACTTTTTTGTAGCAGTGCAATTCACGTCATTGCTCGTATATAAAGGTTTTCGGGGTCGCTGAATACGAATATGAGGTCAGATTTTTAAAATTCAAAATGGCGGATCCAATATGGCGGCCATATTTTCTAAAAATTAATTCAATTTGCCTGAAAATTGTTACTCGGGGGTTTTTGGGAGCGCTAATTACGAATCCGATATCCTTTTTTCAAAATTCAAAATGGCGGATCCAATATGGCGGACACCTTTTCTAAAAACGGATTTAATTTATTTGAAAAATGTTACTCGGGGATTTTCGGAGTCGTTGATTACGAATTAGATGTCAGATTTTAAAAATTCAAGATGGCGGATACAATGTGGCGGACATCTTTTCTAATAATTAATTCAATTTGCCTAAAAATTGTTAGTAGAGGGTTTTCAGGGCCGCTGTTTACTAATCCAATGTTAGAGTCTATGTTAGGCAATTGTTTTTCTATAGTCACGAATGTAAACGAACATTTAATTTTGACATCGTTTTCTTATTAGGTATTTGTTTATCGCATTGTCACAAATGTAGATTCATATTTTATTTGGATCGCGTTCTCATGTTAGGCTTTTGTTTTCCGATTTTCACAAATATAGTCAAGCATTTTAGATTGATTTCGTCTTTGCGTTAGGCATTTGTTTTTCTAATTATTACGAATATAGAAATGAATATTTCATTAATCATTATGATGCCAGTTTTGCGTTAGACATTTGTTTTTTACATTGTCACGAAGGTAGACGAACATTTTATTCTGATCTCGTTTTTATTTGGACATTTTATACACTAAATTGAAACCGCTATTTTACATTTTAAAAAATTAAAATCAAAATCGTAATCAGCGACCCCGAAAACCCCCGAGTAACAATTTTCAGGCAAATTGAATCAACTTTTATAAAACATGTCCGCCATATTGGATACGCTATTTTGAATTTTTAAAATCTGATATCAAATTCGCAATCAACGACCCCGTAAACCCCCGAGTAACAATTTTCAGGCAAATTACATCAGTTTTTAAAAATGAAGTTCGCCATATTGGATCCGCCATTTAAAATTTTTAAAATCTGGCATCAAATTCATAATCAGCGACCTCGACAACCCCCGAGTAACAATTTTCAGGCAAATTGAATCAATTTTTTAAAATGATGTCCGCCATATTAGATCCGCCATTTAGAATTTTTAAAATCTGATATCGAATTTGTAATCAGCGACCCCGAAAACCCCCGAGTAACAATTTTGAGTAGCTTTGTTTCCTTTTTATTTTTGAATTTGTAATTTTGTTGCAAATTTTGCAACAAATTTTTTTTTTATTATTGTTGTAATTACAAAATTGTGAATTATTTTTTAAAATGTAAATTTTTTTCATAAAGGTTTATAAATTTGTGGGTCGTGAGCTTTTAGAAATCAAAAATATCTTAATTTTTGTCAAAGCTATAAATTTTAGAAATCAAAAGTGGTTTCGATCGAAACCGCTGGGCGTTAAAGGGTTAAAGAAGTTACAGTAACAATATTCTTATAATATGGAATAATATTATCACTCGGTCATCTTTAATTATTATAAACCGTGAAGAAATCGATTACTTCGAGTCGAAGACTCAGAGCGAGCGATAGATATCTTCATGTTTTATAATAAAAAATAATAAATATTCTTTCAAGTTATTGAATTTGAAATTTTTGAAAATCTTAATTCCTATGAAAAAATATAACAGATTAAATATTTATTTGAAAATGAAGTTAATGATCCTAAAGTTCTGAACGTTCGAATGAACGAAATTTATTTACTTCTTCAAATTAAATTTGTATTAAAATAATTTTGTGTCACAGTAAAAAAAATTAATTATGAAGTTTTTAAATGTAAAATTTATGTTCTTAATTTGTTTTGCAATTTTTATTGTAAAATTTATGAAAATATTTTAAATAAAAATTATTTCATTCATCTGAACGTTCAAAACTTGTGGATCATAGTTATTGATGTTTTCGAATAATTTTACAATATTAAAGAAATTCGTAAATAAATGGAATAGAATATTTTTTGAGTATTTAATCATTTTTAGAGAGAATGAGAATATTCTTTAGTGTCAGGGAAAAAGTTAAATTTTTGTCTAGAAATCAGGGGAAAATAAAATTAAATGTTTGTGGGAACCCTGAAAATAATTATTTTACTAGCCAAATTATAATTTGACTAGTTGTCTAATGAAAGTAAATTAAATTAACCCTCCGTCACACACATGGGAAAAAAATTACGACTTTACACACGTTTAGAGAGAATCCCTCACCACATTGTAAAATAAGCAACATTACAACATAAACAAAGGAATCAACAAAAATTTAGTTTTAACACAAACTTACAAATATATAGTATATAATATATAGTAAATTATTCTAAATTATAAAATTAATAAAATTAATTTTCGATCTCAAAAATAAAAATTAATTACATGAATGCACATCTTCGAAGGAATTCCACTTGACATGGAAAAATAATGTAACATTAACAAATAAGCAAAAAAATCATTAAACAATTCATTTTAATTATATTTATAATATAATTTTGTCATTAACCAACAGTGGAACAAAAAATGTTTTGAAAACTTGATTTTTTTATTTAACATAACCTCACTTTTTCGAGTTTTTTCTGGCTTTGAAGCTTCATAATTAAATATTAATTATGTTTAAACTAAATGTTTTTTTAGAAATGTGTTGAGGAGTAAATTGTCGAAAGGTATAGAAACTGATTATATTTTGCAATGAGGAATACAAAAGTTATTTAAAAAATACTGAAACCGTAGAGGGAATCCCTCCCTACACGGAGAAAAATTTATTCGTACTGATTACAATAGTCTATATTACTGCTCGGACATGTGACCACTTTTTGTTATGATTACTATAGCTGTTGTAAGGAGTACAAACATGAAGGTATCCCTTACAACAGCTATAGTAATCGTTCCTACTAAATTCTTAACACATTATATAGTCTTCGTAATCATTCCAAAAAGTGGTCACATATCCGCGCTGTAATGTAGACTATTGTAATCATTAAAAATAATTTTTCTCCGTGTACTATCGGTGTAAAATGTAAAGTCAGTTGGCTTTGACCGCTTATATCTTGAGTAATAAAAATCGCATAATATTGAAACAACTTGGAATCAGTAGCTACAACATTTCTACGTTACTGCAGAAAATGAAGGAAATACAAAAAAATTATTTCGAGAGTTATTAATTTTTGAAGGGAAAAAGAACATGTTTTTTGGCATCATTTTCACAGGGTCTACTTTGGTAACATGTAACTCGTTTAATAAGAGTCCTATGATGTTCCTGATTTTTTCTATGTTCCTTAAATCTTTCTGAATAATGTTATGTAAACAAATAACCGTTATTATAATAACTTTTTGAGATATTTAAACGAAATAGTAGTCATGTTATCTTTGTTGGAAATTAAGGTACAAAGATGAGACAAAGTACACGTTACGGAGAATACGACACTTATTACGTACGATTCATCAACAAAAGTTTTGAAAAAAAATTATTTCAAGAAGTTATTTGCAAAACTATATTCAGTTTTTTGCTTTATTGCACCATTAGCGGTAAGGTGCACACCATCATAAACCATTTCTCATAGGCGTCAACATTTTAAATGCGATAAATTGTACTATTGTAGACATTAGCAGGTAAGTGAGGACTTCAGGTCACTTCTACCCAAACCTACATACAATTTTGAATTTCTTAAGACAGGAAAAATATTTTAGGTGTTTACACCTCTGTACGTCCTTAGAAACCAGATCTTTAAAGTTATAAATCAGTTTCAACCGTTTCAACCACAGAAAAAAATGACCAAAAAAAAGGTAGTAGTGCTAAACTTGGAGTCTCGGACAAAAAGACTTACAGTAGTATGCACCTGACTGCTAATGGTGCAATAAAGCAAAAAACTGAAAATACTTTTGCAAATAATTACTTAAAATAATTTTTTTTCCAAAATTTCTTTGGCGAATCGTAAGCAGTGTCGTATTTTCCGTAACGTATGCTTTGTCTCATCTTCGTACCTTAATTTCCAACAAAGATAACACAACTACGGTTTCGTTTAATAATCTCAGAAAGTTATTATAATAACGGTTATTTGTTTAAATAACATTATTCAGAAAGATTTAAGGAACATAGAAAAAAATCAGGAACATCATAGGACTCTCATTAAACGAGTTATATGTTACCAAAGTAGGCCTTATTGAAAATAGTGTCAAAAAACATGTTCTTTTTCCCTTCAAAAATTAATAACTTTAAGAAAAAAAATTTTATTTGTTTTTAATTTTTTACATTAATGTAGAAATAAATTACTTACTGATTCCATACAGTTTCAATATTGTGCGATTTTTTTATTCAAGTTACAAGCCTTCAAAGTCAACTGACTATATTCAGGGTGGCCACTTTTTTCCCCAAAAAAATTCCCGGTCATTTCCCGGTTATAAATTATTTTCCCCGGTCATTATAAAAAATTCTCACAAAAAATGTTTTAAAAAAAATGTAGTCAATATTGATGTTTTATTAATCAATTTAACATGTAAAAGTGAATTATACATGTTTTTTAATAAAAGAAATGGTTTTTTGGTAAGAACATTCACTTTTTTAAAGAACATTGCAATTCATTTAATCGTAGAATATCACATATTTAATCGTAGAATATCACATTTTGTTTTCTGGTTCCTAAGTTTTAAAATATATATTTACAATTTATTTTTCTTACATTATAAATTTTCTGAATATTATTTTTTAAATGCTTTTGGTAAATTATATGAGATCGCTTAGTTTTAAAGTAGTTGTAATAAAACTAAAATCACATTTCTTATCTTAATTAAGATTTAAAAAAAATACCTAATGCTTTTTTTTAACAATAAATTTCTTTTAACCATTCGTAAATTTTTTAATTAAAACAGGATTTTAATTTTTAACGAGCTCTGATTAACATATTAAATATTTTTATATTTGCTTAACTAATTGTTCAAGCTCCAAATCAATTTCTTTTGCACATTTGCGGGCATTTTCGAGGATTAAAGCTTTCTTTTCTTTTAGATCTTTGGCGGCTATTTTCATAATTTGCTTACTTGATTCTTTTCCTTTTCTCTTTCCGCATTTTTCTTTTTTTGGTTTTCCAAATACTTGGAATGAGCATTTCTAGCTGCATGAATAAGTGATTTACTTATGTCTATCTCGTTGATTCCACCATGAAAATTTACAGCATCGTACACTACTCTGTGAGCAACTAATGTGTCCTGTGCCATATTTTCGAATATACATTCTTTATTAATTGAGAAACCACGCTTGACATTAGCATTGCCATGAGACAAGATTAGTATTGTTTGGATGACAATTTGAAGTTCATTACAGTCTTCATCAAAATTTCTAATTTGTTGAATCCAAAAATGATCAACACGCTTTTGACTCCTTCTAAATTTCTTGGAAGAATCAACTACAGCTGATGATGAGCAAAGTTTTGTATACTGTCGAAGCGCTCTTTCTGAGCATATACAATCAATCCAATTGTTATCATTCAAAATTTGTAGTAATCTGCGAAATCTTTTTCTTCCCACCTTGCTAATGGCAATTTCAGGACTTAAAGAGCTAGTTGCTTCCGTTAATTTGTATTTTAATGGGGACCGCTCCATTAATTTAGTTACAAATTTTTGTAAACATTTTTTACAATCACGGCGGAAGGTAACAATATCTAATTGAGACACATTTTTACATTTTTTAAATTCCTTAGTTACTTCAAAACCAATTTCAATATCACTAAATTTAAGAAGATTCTCTTCTTTCATAAAATCAACATCTGGATTATAACGCATTCTGGTTTTACAAAACGTTCCAGAATTGATCGAAGCAACGCATTTAGAGCAGAATACAGGAAAGGTATTAAGGGCCAATCAGATTGGAACTCGCGCAAAAATGGCTCTACATCACATGCTAATGTCTTAAAAAACGCCAACTTTGGACCAAGCAGAGGATCTTGTACAAATTCTTCAACTAATTTATAACTAGCAGACGTCAGTTTTGTTTTATATTCTTCTGCTTTTTTCACAAATTTTCGAAGGAAAGGAATCATTTCTAAAGCCCTTTCGGCAACATCAGCGTTTTCTAACCAGCGGGTTGAACCAAACTTTAAAGGAAATATATCGGAATCTGTATATTCAACGTATAAAGCACGTCGCGAAGGGACATCTTTAAATAAATTATAGAGGCTTCGTAAAAAGGAAACAATATTCCAATCAGTAGCTTTTATCCCGTTTTTAAAACTATTGTGACACACATGAAGACCACAGCTCCCTATATCAAGTAACGTTGTCGAGTTTTCTGGTGTTTTGAGATACGTCTTAAGGTCTTTTAAAAACTTTATATTGACGTTAGGTCCGTCCATTGAAACTTGAATCATTTTTTCAATAGAAATAATGTCAAAAGAGCTTTTAAAAGCTTCCAACAAATCAACAGCTCTACTTCTGCCAAGGAATGCAGAAGTATAATATCTCGTACATACTTCATTTTTCACTGGATCCCAAAATCTTAAGTTGATGTCCATTTGTTGTTTTTTGCATACTTTGTTTAGCGCTTCATCAAAGCCTGCGACGAATCGGGAACATTGACTCACAATAGAGATAAGATCTTGATTAAAATAGGGTGTCAATCCATACTGTACAGTATAGCTGACTTTTGTTTTTTGTAATTTTATTTTCGAAGCGATTGCACTGTCAGGAAACATTTTTTTCAGAATGGATACATCGTTGCCTATAGATCTGAAGGATTTGTGCTCTACTACGCACTGTAGACACTATAGTATTTCTGCTCTTGTTACACTATCTTGAACAAGGTACACATGTTCACTCCCCGAGATTTTGGCTGTTTGTTCTCCGAAGTCAATGAATTCTAAAAAGTTACAAAATAATATAATTTTGGTGTTTATAATTACAGGGCTCGGATCGTCTTTAAGACTCAGAAAAAGTCGCCTTAGTCGCATAAATTCACAACAAAAGTCACGAAAAGTCGCATAAAATTTCCAAAAAAGACGGAAAAAAGTCGTATGAAATTTTAGAAAAAACGACAAAAAGGAACACAAAATTGTCAAAATTGTAAAAAAAAATCAGATTCTTATCAAAATATAAATTATCTTTATAAATAATACAATTTTTCTCTGAAATTCAATTATTTTCAAAATTAATAAAATTCTTTGCAGAAATTCAATTATATTCAAAATTTTTTTTTAATTTCTCCTCAAAATTTTAAAAATAATAAAATTCATCATGGAAATTTAATTATTTTCAAAAGTTCTGATAAAATTCTTTTCAAAATTCAATTATATTCAAAATTAGGAAAATTCTTCGCAGAAATTCAATTATTTTCAACATTTTTTTTAAATTCTCCTCAAAATTTTAATTATTTTTGTAAATATCAAAATTCTTCTGCAAAATTTAATTACTTCCTAATGTTTTATAAATTTCTTTCCAATAAATAAATGTAACAAAATATTTTTTTGACTAATACTTTTTCCTTTAATTTTCTAAAAATTTTAAATGTTTCAATTTCTAATTTGCAAATAGAATTTATAAACATTTTTTTTCATTAATTTTTAAAAAACTTTAAATTTTATTAAAACAATTGTAATTAAGAAATAGAAATGATGTAAATTATTTCCTTATGAAAATTGAGAATTTCTTTCAAAAATATTAAGAAACGGGATAATATGTTATGTTTTTTCCCCCAAAGAGAAGAATAATTTTTTGAACAATATTGTTTACAAAAAAATATTTCTGCCATTTAAAATTTAAGTCGAAAAGTAATTGAAAAATGTGAAAAAGTCGATTAGTCGCATTTTTTCACAAAAAGTCGAAAAAAGCCTCATTTTCTTAGAAAAGTCGGACAATCCGAGCCCTGTTTTAATTATTATAACTTTAAAAGAAATAAAAATTACAAAACAAATTTTTGATAAATTTAATAAAAATTCGATAATTTGAAACTATTTACTGAACTCACCTTAGGAGAAGAAACAGAATGATCCGAAATTGTTTTATCAGAGATGTTCCACAATGCATTCTTCTTTATTAGAATTTTATCGGATTTTACTGGTTGAGAATTATTCTGTAAATTAAATTATAAAAATAAATTTTTAAATTAATAGTTTTAAAGGCTAGTTTAGATTAATTAATATTTTTAAATATCTAATAATAATATAATAAATTAATTAATAATTAATAATAATAATAATTAATAAATTATTAATATCTAATAGTAGATAAATATTTTATTCTCACGATTTCTGCAGTTGGCTCTGGAACAATTGATTCAGAGTGCAATGTAGATTCCTTGGAGAGTAATGAACAAACATCTACTGTTTTAGCTTGAGCATCTATTAAAGCCATGTGTTTTTGACTTTTTACGTGGCTAGTTAAGGCTTGAACATCCATGCTCGAAATGTTTATTTCTTTCATGCATAAGGCACATTTTGCTTTATTAGCATTATTTGCAACTCTTTGCTCCCAGCCTTTCAGTTGTGGTTTAGCTAACCAAGCATCTTGGAATGTGCTTTGGGATGGAAACCGACTTCGTTTCATTTTCGAGAGTTCTTCAAATTGACATACCTATATAAGAATAAGAAATAAAAAAAATAAGAATAAGAAATAAGAAATTAAAAATAAGAAATAAAATTAATAGCTACATTCGATAACTCTTAGTAAACAAACAAATATAAGGTCATGGTTTTCAGTTGCTACGTGTTTAATACTGAAGTATATGAGACACGAGACCATAGAATAACATCCTTTTGAATAAATTATTATCTCTAAATTAGATTTTTATTTTTAAATGAAGCTTAAAACTTTTAATTTTTGTATTATAGAAACTATGTAAAAATCAAACATTATTTTTCAATCTTTATAAAATGTTTCCGTTTTCATAACATTAGACTTTTTTACAATAAATAATATGTAAATAATTTCTCTCAAAAGAAGTGAAGTGAAATTAAACACATATTTTAAATAAGCTACGCAGGTTTTTAAACATGTTACTACGAAAAAATAATATTTGCATTGAAATATTCATTGATAATAATTTTCAGGTTATAAAAAATAAAAGTAAATTTTGCTAAGAATTGTATCTAAAATATGAGGAAAATATTCGAGATAGTCAAAACCTTTAGAATAATTCATGTAAGGAAATGATATGAACACTATTAATTAAAAAATTTATTAGAAATTAAATAACTTACCACAATTGTATTTTTCATGCCGCAACGAATTTCAACACAATCTCCATGAACACAATTTTCAATTTTGGTTAAGGATCACTTTAATAAAATATTTTAAGGTGAAACGCATGAATCGGGAAAACATCGTAAAAGAGTTTTACAAATTTTGATTGGCTTTTCCACAGAGAATTTAAAATCTTCCTAATTTTCGGAAATTTTCTATTAGCATAACCAATCAAAAGTGACGACCCTGCAGTAGGAGATAGTCTCAAACTTTATATGTATAACCGCGCGAATTTCAAAATTAAAAATATTCATTGTCGAACTAGCTTTTGAAATAAAAAAAAAAATTTTAACAGAAACTGTTGAAATTCCCGGTCAAGAAAAAATTTCCCTGTCATTTCCCGGTTTTACCCGGTCCAAAAAAATTCACTGTGATTTCCCGGTTTTCCCGGTTTCCCGGTCCAGTAAAAAGGTTAGATTGTCAGTTATGAAAATTTAATAAAAAAGCATGGAAATAATTTAGATAATACAAATTTCTTGACTGATATTTGGTAAAAATGAGCTAATTTACTTGTATAAATAGATTATTATGTAAACATACACAAAATAATAGATAAAAATTGATTTTAAAACTTAACTATAAAATATCAAAAGTCACTACATTTTATTAGTGTTGCACGTCAAGCAAAATATTCAAGAAATAAGTGAGTGCAAGACGGTTTCTTGTCTTTAAAGGCAAACTTCTTGCCACACTTCATATTGTTAATACGATCATCTTGAAATTCAATCATATCGTTTGAGAATTCTTGATATTTTTAAATTTAATTTAAAATTAGGGTTAACTAGATGTTTTTTAGTAGAATATCTAATGAATGATTCTAAACTAACCTCCTTAGTGTTTTTTAAATAATAAAATCTTAATTAAGAAATAATAAAGAAATACACGATTTAAAGGTTAATACAACTTATCTAAAATATCTAACGAATTAAAATATGTTATTGAAAAGTATCTCACTGCCGACTTTAGTTATACCTAGTATTAACAATATTTCTTTTTAAAATATCTTTTGAAAATTTATAAATAAATTTAAAAATAATTTGACCACTAGAGAATTTAAATTGTCAAAAAATAAAATTTTTACATCAAATTTTAAAAATGATGTAAAATCAATGTTTCGAAATTTAGGCCTGCAGGTTGACTCACATTTCAAAAATTTCTTTTGGATTATATAAAAAATTGATTAAAAAATCATTAGCATAATTTTTATAAGAAACTATTTTTAATTCTTAGAATTTAATTTTAATTTTTTTAATAATACCTTTTAATAAATTTAAATTGATTGATTAAATTTTTAGACTATAAAGTATAATGATTAAAAAAGCATCTCAGAAAAAATTGTAACTTAATTTATCCATAAAAATATTTCATGTGTTAGCACATGAAAAAGTCACATTTTTAATTTTTCAATTTCTTCACAAGTCAATTTCACACTGAAAAAAATTAGGCTGACAAATTCAACTACCTTTGGGTAGTTAAGTGAAAAGTAGTAAAAACAACTACTTTTTTAGTTAGTCTAACCCGGTTTGCGTAGTTAATTTAACTATTTTATGTAGTTGATAAATAGTAGTTGATTCTACTAATATATGTAGTTAAATTTTAACAACAGGTAAGTTGTAGAATTGACTACAGTGCGGTACAGCGATAGTAAGAACAACTAAGATAATAGTTTACTCAACATTTCATAAGTAGTAAATTTAACAATTTTATAGTAATAAATAGAAAGTAGTAAAAGGGACTACTTTTGTAAGTAACGTAACACTTTCTTAACTAGTAAATTTTACTACTTTAATATAGTTAACACCAAATTGTTGAATTAAAGAATTTATATGGTTGAATTTGAAACAACACGTGACTTGCACAACTGACTATCGTAAAGTAGTAGAGGGAACTAATTTTTTTATTAGTCAAACCTTTTTCGTGTAATAGACTTTACAACTTTTATGTAGTTATAGTAGTTGATTTGACTACAACATTAGAGTAATAAAAATAAATGAATAATATTGTTGAAGCCTATCGAACCACTCTAAGTAGCAAAATCTACTACACAATGCAGTAGTTTTGGTGAGAAAATAATAGATAATTTTAACTTTTTGAACTTAAGTTTTACTACATTGAGTAGTAGATTGTACTACTTAAAGTAATTAGAAAGGATTGAACAGCATTTTTAAATAAAGCAAAGTTCAGAAATAAGAATTTAAAGAAGATAAAAAGAACTAGTAAAAGTAGTAAATACTACTACATTACATTGTAAAATGAACTACAGTTGTCGGTTGATCTATGTCAAGAATGTCATCAGGTTTCATGCAGACCATCGTAGCGTGCGAGCGTGGTTAGGTGGTTAGGTTATCGGTTTGCGAATGTTAGGGTTGTGCGTTCAATCCCCGGCGTTTGAGGATTTTTCTCCATTATGTACATAGGTGTTGAAAATTATAAAGTATATGTGACCAATAGGAATGCTAGAGGAGATGAAAAAATGAATTTCAGTAATAATAATAATTAATAAATAATAATAAATAATTCTACTACTTTTAAGTAGTTGCTGACAAAAACAAAAAGATGTTAATTTTTACTTGATAAAACAGATCATTAACTACTTTTAATAGTTAATTCTACAACAGAAATGTCGTTAAAGCCTATCGAATTACTTTAGGTAGTAAAATCTACTACTTAAAGTAGTAGATTTAAAAACAAAATAATACACTCAAATCTCGCTATAACGACCTTCTCTATAACGAGCGCTCTCTATAACGAGGGCTCTGTCTCTCGGTATAGCGAGAAAAATTTCCTTCCTATTACCCCCACTATTTATAAACAAATGCACATTCTGTTGATTTAAATTTGGTTAAAATCAATTTTATTTATATCACAATGAGCATAAAAAGTCACTTCTTTTTTTTTAATTATATCCACGAGTCAAATATCTTCAAAATTTTAGCTTATATAAATTTTCTGTATGTTGAAGTTCAAATTAAACTAGGTTACGTTTGTAATTTTGACATTACGTAGATTGTAAACACAAAAAAAATGAATGAAGAATCTTAAAAGTGGGGATTTTTCATTTCTCCTCTTGCGCTCGTAATAGAGGGAGACTTGACTCCCGAACTTCTCGTTATAGCGAGATTCGAGTGTAGTTAATTCTACAACAAAAATGTCGTTAAAGCCTATCGAATTACTTTAGGTAGTAAAACCTACTACCAAAATCTTAGTTGTTATAATTACTTTAAAGTTAGTCAAATAAACTACTAAATCACATTCAACCAACTACATTCTTAGTTGTCTTAACTGCTTTTATGATAGTTAGTACAACTATTTGAATTCAGTTGAGGACCTATTGAATTACGTAGAGTAGTTAAAAAGTAATCAAATCTACTAGTTTTTTTTTTCAGTGCAGAATTTGTTCAACAAAAACATTTTTATTGCTTCCTTTTGCTCCAAAAGATCATAAAAAGTAATAACTAATCATTTGACAACAATATCAGTCGCGTCTTTAATTATGACACTTTTAGAATAAAAAATAATGCAAGTGGGACAATTTGCTTGCCTTTTTCCTATCAAATTTTATTTAATAAATTAAAATAGGTTATATATATTTCACCTAAATTTCTCAGTAAGCTTACAAATAATGTAATACTTCTGCTTTTAAATACGTAATATTAGAGTTAAATAAATTAAAAGAGACACTGATAACTATTGAACAATTTATTTAACACAATTCAATAATCAGTGACGTAAAAAATAGACGTGAAAGATATTACATCAGTGAATTAATTTTCGAAAATAATGATCATGAGGCCCATGAATTAAGAGTCATCAAAGACTTAATAGATTTGTCATTCAATTTATTGCGATGTTTTCTGATCGTCAATGCAGCTCGAGAAAATAAGCGTTCTGAAGACACTGATGTCGCTGGTATTGCCAAAAAATCACGAGCCATTTTACTAAGATTCGGATATTGTTGCTGGTGATCTTTCCACCATTTTAGCACATCGACTGCAGCCACGGCTCTATCTGCAGCAAAATAGTGATTTAATTCCTGTTGATAATCATTTTTGCTTGCTCTTGATGTTGCAGAGGGCTGATTATTTTCTTTTTCATACAAAGAAAATAAATCAATTTCATCATCTAAATCCGAGGTTGATTGACTTTCTGTATTTTCTCCAAATGTTTGACTAACTGGATCTGAGATTTCCTATATTTTTTATTATTACCCGTGTGGAAAAAGCCCCCATCAAGCCCACACGACGTGAGGGCCCCCGGCGGGGGCCGACGAGGGCTGATCCATGGGGGCAAATCCTTGAGGGCCCACACGAGGGGCCCGCATGGATCGCCCACATCATTCACTAGCAAAAATTTCTAAGTTCAAAAAAACAATTTTTTTTCATAACAAAAATTAATGTTTATAATGATTATAAACAATAAAAAACGCGTTTTTAACAGAAATGTTTTGACATTTTTTTGAAAATATTGAACTTACATGAGGGCAAATCCTTGAGGGCCCACGCGAGGGGCCCGCATGGATCGCCCACATCATTTACCAGCAAAAATTTCTAAGTCCAAAAAAACAATTTTTTTACAACAAAAAATTAATGTTTATAATGATTTTAAACAATGAAAAACACGTTTTTAACAAATATTTAATGTTACTTTTTAAAAAATATAAAACTCACATGAGGGCAAATACTTGAGGACCCACGCGAGGGGCCCTCATGGATTGCCCACATCATTGACTTGCAAAAATTTCTAAGTCCAAACAAAAAATATTTTTTTACATAACAAAAATTAATGTTTATAATGATTTTAAACAATGAAAAACACGTTTTTTATTATGGTGTATTAGTGTCAATAATGTTTTATTGAATCATCAAAAGCAAGTCAGCTAGTGACCTACTATAAAGAAATAAACTTCAAGTAAGTCCCTTAGCACAGTGGTAAAGCGTTTGTCTGATAGTCCGAAGGTCGTAGGTTCTATTCCTGAGTGCGTCAGATTTTTTTTTTTTTGGTCACGATTTAATTAAAGAAAGTAAAAATCGTTAAATAACAGTGTTATTTATTAATAGTTGAACTTGTTTATTATTAATAAATAATTAATTTATTAACTAAATTGTGAAAAATAAAGTCGAGGGTAAGTCGAGGGCAAAGATGAGGGCAAACGCGAGGGCCACGCAGGGGGCCGATGAGGGCGCCCGCGTGGATCGCCCATGCGGGCGCCCTCATCGATCAGCATGTCGTTTCCATGAGGGGCCTCGCCTGGATCACCCACGTGGGCCCCTCATGGATGTGGGCGATCCATGCGGGCCCCTGGCGTGGGCCAACACCACTTTTCCACACGGGTATTATTATTATTATTATTATTATTATTATTATATAATTTTTTATTAATTTATTTTTAAAATTTTACAGGGTTACCACAGGTGAGGGAATTCAGGGAAAAGTCAGAGAAAGTAAAATTGGTCAGGGAAATCAGGGAAAAGTCAGGGATTTTTATTAAAGTAACTGGAAAAAATTGAATTTTGGAAAAGTTACAAATGATTGCAAAAATTCAATTATTTTCAAAAGTAATAATAAAATTCTTTGCAAAATTTCAATTATTTTCGAAAAATTTTTCTCAATTCAATGATTTTCAATATCTACTCTTATAATAAAATTTTTCAAGAAAATTCAATTATTTGAAAAAAATGTTGATAAAATTCTAAGCAAACTTTGCAATAATTCATTTTTTCCAGTAAATAATAACATTTTTTACAAAAATTCAATTATTTTCATGAACAATAAAACTCATCATAGAATTTCAACTATTTTTAATTTAATTGAATTCCTTGAAAAATTTAATTATTCTTGAAAATTTTATTAAAATTTCTCGAAAAAATTTAAATTTGTTGATAACATTCTTTATGATAATTCGATTTCGAGAAACATTCATTTATTCAATAAATTATTTATTTTTGTATTTAAATAATTGAATTCTTGTACAATTTTATTAATTTATGAAAATAATTGAATTCTTGCAATGAATTCGTGAAATGTAATTAAATTCGTACAAAAAATTTAAGAAAATAATTTTATTTTTCTAGGGATTTACTTTAAATTGTTTTATTAATAATTGAAATCCTCAGAAAAATTTTATAGTTTATAAAAATAATGGAATTCTTAAAACGAATTTTATCAATTTTTTTTAAATAATTCAATTCATGTCGAAAATTATATTACTTGTAAAAATAATTGAATTTGTACAACGAATTTTATTACATTTTATTTAAATAATTAAATTCTTTTAAAAACTTTTATTAAAATTGTAAATTTTGAAAATTATGCAAATAATTTCATTATTTGTAAAATGTACCCTAATTTAATTCTTGCAAAAAATTTTTGAAGATAATTTTTATTTTTCGAGAAATTTATTTAAAATTGTATTAAAAATAATTAAAACCCTGTGAAGAATTTTATTATTTATGAAAATAATTAAATTCTTGCAACGAATTTTATTAGAATTTTTGTAAATAATTTAACTTTTTTTTAAAAATTTTATGGAAATTAAAATTTTTATAAAATATGAAGATATTCTTATAAGTTGAATTTTAAAAATGTTTAAATTTGAATATTTAGAATAATTATAATTTCTATAGAAAAATAATTATTAAATACTCATTTACAAATTTAGTTATTGATGTTTGCAAATAATTTTACAATTTAAGAAATTCGTAAGTAAATATAATATAGAATGTTTTTTTTTAGTGTAATAATTTTTAGAGTGAATCAGAATATTTTTTAGGGTCAGGGAAAAAGTGAAAATTTTGTCTGGAAATCAGGCAAAAACAAAATTAATTTTTTGTGGCAACCCTGTTTTATTATACTTCCAACTATATTTATTGGCATAATTATTTTCTTCAACATTTTTTTAAAGTTGTAATATTAATTTTTTATTGTTTGTAACTTTATTTGCTTATTATTTATCATTTTATTTATTAATTAACAATTTTAATAGATTACCATTTCCGATGGTGTGAAATACTCGGATTTAAATATTTCTTTAAACTTTTGCAATGACGTTGCTTTCATTTCTCTTCCCCAAGACGTCTTTGAAAATGTCTCTAGCTTAAACCGAGGATCCAAAATTAGGACTACACAATATATCCAATTAGATTTATTATAATGTTTCATCAATTTATCCAATCCTACATTAAGAGCTTTCAAAATGTTTTCTTAAACCGCATTTTTCTGGACTTTTTCATCTAAAATTTTAATTGAACTCTCGATCTTATCCAAAAGCATGTTGAATCTTACAATAACTAGGTTCAAGGTCGGGTAGTTTTCTCCACTAAATGAGGTAGTTAAAACCTTAAAGTGATTTAAATGCTTGTTAATTTCCTGCAATAAGACCCATTCTTCTTCGCTGATCATTAATTTTCGCAAATCTGAATTATTTTCTGTTAATAAATTTATAGCTGGGCGCATACGAATAGCTAAATTTATCATTGCACATGTCGAATTCCACCTAGTTTTTACGTCAATGTTGGGTGCTAACATTTTTATGCCACAAATTTCGCAACAGGATTTTAGTTTGCTAGTCCATTGTTCGGATCTCCTTAGAACAGTAAATAACTTTCGAAGTCTGGACAGTGGTGAAACAGTTAGGGTGGAGTCCCATGACAGCGTTTTGCGTTGCGTCGTAATGGGAGAGAAAAAGACGCAAATGTACGTTTGCTGCATTTTCTCTCATTACAACGCAACGCAAAACGCTGCCATGGGACTGCGGCCTTAAGCGTGTTCTGATATCATTTAATACCTCATCAACTCCACCTTCATCTTCTTGATTTTCCTCATCTAAATCCATTTCTTCGACATCATTTTCATTCATTTTTTTTTCACACTCATCATCACTGACATCAGCAAGATTCAATATTTTCAACATACTTTGTACCGCAATGTTGAAAATATGCGCATAGCACTTGAAGTGTTGGTTTTCATAATCGAATGCCATCAGAAGAGATAACTCAAACATAAATCGATCATTTGCTGATGTATTGTCAAGTGTTATGCCCAAAACTTTAGATTCTATTCCGTAAGTATCAACTGCATCGTGAAAACATTTCGCTAAATCCTTCCCAGAATGAGCACCATAACAAGGACAAAAATCAATTACAATTGAGTGCAATATCCAATCATCGTCAATAAAATGACACGTTATTCCGTTATATCCACGATGAGTAATTGCAGTCCAACCATCCATAGTGAATAACATTTTAGATTTATTGTTTTGAAAGATTTTTTGAAGACTCAATTGCATTTTCGAAAACCTGTCTACAACCATACTTTTTAAACGATTACGTTTAGGAATTTTAGCCAAGGGATTCATAAAGCAGAACAATTTTTGTGTTGTATCGTCATCGAAGAATCGAAACGGGAGATATTTTATCGCCACCCAATCCACTAACATCTCGTCCAGTTTTTCTTGTTGAAACACCTAATTATTATTTAGATTTCAGTAATATTTAATAGTAAATATATTTTTAGTATTTATTTTTTTAGTTATATTTGTTTATATTTCTCGGTTATATTTTTCATTTTTTATTATTTCGTGTGTAAATATATCATGATGTTAATAATAGATTAAATAATTAATTATTTGTAAACACTTTTAATAGAAAGAATTATTAAAAATATTCTAATATAATAATTAATTATGAAAATAAATGTTATATAATATAATAAACAAATAAATTATAATTATAAATAAAAAATTTACTTAAATGATTTCTTAATCAAAGGTTATATAATTAAATATTATTCAAACTAAAAAATTACATTTTCAGTGTCCTCAACATAAGTGTCTTTAAATACATCTGGATGTGCCTTTTTTAGATGGCGTTTGATTCCGGTTGTATTGCTATTCTTCATCTTAATAGGTTTCGCATTTTCTAAATCTTTCAAAGAACACATTTTACATTTTGCCCATTTCACCCTTTCCTCATCAAAATAAAATTCAAAAGATTCATCTAAAGGTTTTTTATTCAGTCTTCGACGCTTACTTTGGTGAACAGTGTCTTCTTTCTGATTTTGATCACTGTGTAATTACATACAGGTTAAAAATTACAATGCTTTTAAAAACAATAAATAAAGACATATAAAATAACAGGTTAGAAAATACTTGGATGTGTTAATTAAATTCAAAATTCAATAGATAAAAATACAAGAATAGAAATAAGAATTTAATGTAAAAATGAAAAGTGTTTTTAGTTTCCATAATTAAAAATTAATATAAATTTAAAAATGTTTCAAAATTTAATCAATACAACATTAAAAAAACTAATTTACTCTAAAGAAGTTCCTTGTGATGCGTTTTCCATTTTTCAATAGTCTGAAATATTTTTCACAGTATTTTGATAATATTTTGACAGATTTTAAAATAATCAGAATCTTGTCAAGAATCTTGAGTCTTGACACAACATTAAATGTTGAATAAAGAATTGAATGAGCGAGAAGTTTGTCGTTTCAATTTCTTGTCATTCGAACAAAATACTAGAAGCCAAACGAACATATCGGCTTGACGTGCAACTCTACATTTTATTTACACTTTTCTAAAAAGTTTATAAATATTAAAAAATTGATTACTACATAATGTAAAGTACTTTCAATATACTTTCATATTATGTGCTAACTTTTTAATTTTATAATAAAGAAATACCGTCAACAGGGGTAATTATGGAACATCAGAGGTAAATATGGAACGCGTAATTCTTTTTTATGTAAAATTTTTGTGGTAAATTATTTTAATTTGGTTCTTGTTGTAAATAATAGTTTAATATATTGCCTACAAAGTTACTCAGATGTTTTTATTTTTATTGTCATTGGCAACGAGAAAATAATTATTAAACATCGAAAAAGTGGAAAGGTTATTTCACAAAAGTGTAAAAATCTACTAATTTCTTCGAATTAAATTCGCGTTTAGTTTGCTATTATTATCTATTATTATTTTACTCTGCAGTACTAAATAAAGTTTTCTTAATATACAGACAAAGAAAATTTTTTATACTTGCTTTTATAATTAATTATAATAATTTGTTCTATAATTGCCCCAAATGCGAGGCAATTATATAATACAGTTAATAATAGTTAAGGAAACAAAAAAACTTAATAAATCATATTTTTTTAAAAATATTTTGAAAAACAAAAACATTTATCTAAATGGTGCCAAAATTTATGTTTAAATAACTCCGTCAAAAAATTTTTTTTTGTAAATGGAACTTGAAGGAAATCTTTAGAAGAATAATGTTCACAATATATTTGATTAGCTAATAAAATTTTTTTGTACACTTTAGATTTTTAGTGAAGAAGAAATTCAAAAAATCGCGTTTTTTTGTTCCATAATTACCCCTGTTGACGGTATGAAAAATTTTACCTTTAATATTGAGTGTTTCATGATTTTCAGTGATTTTAATCACTTATTTCTTCTCAGGTGCAAGACCAAAAAATCCCATTTTTGTCCTAATATTTAAGTTTGACCTTCTTTTCCATTCTATTAAATTGTGGTGATGGAGAACGAGCTACTTTGTAGTTTTATTCATGTTTAAAAAATCTGCTTCCAAAAGCGAGTTTGTTGGTTAAAATGCAGGTAATTTTATAACACTGAAGTTGGCTATCTCAATAGTTTTGCAAAAATCTACTTGCATTTTAACCAACAAATTCGTTTTTTCAGCAGATATTTTAAACTAAATTTAAACTGAAAAGTAATTTGTTCTCCATCACCAAAATTTAATAGAATGGAAAAGAAGATCAAACTTAAATATTAAGACAAAAATAAGATTTTTTTGTCTTGCACCTGAGAAGAAATAAGTGATTAAAATCACAGAAAATCATGAAACACTCAATATTAAAGGTAAAATTTTTCATATTTCTATATTATAAAATTAAAAACTTAGCACACATTATGAAAGTACATTAAAAATACTTTACATTAAATAGTAATAAATTTATTAATATTTATAAACTTTTTAGAAAAGTGTAAATAAAATGTAGTGACTTTTGACATTTCATAGGTAAATTTTAAAATCAATTTTTATCTATTATTTTAGGTATGTTTACATAATAATCTATTTATACAAGTAAATTAGCTCATTTTTAACAAATATCAATCAAGAAATTTGTATTATCTAAATTATTTCCATGCTTTTTTATTAAATTTTCATAACTGACAATCTAACCTTTTTACTGTGCAACTCAACTTAAAAATTAAAATTCTAAGTTTGATTCAAAAAATTTTATAAAAGAATTCTCAAAAATGAATTCTATGGTTATTAAACATCATTTTTACAAATTATAAGATTGTTTTAAAAATAAGCCGTAACGGCTTCAGGTGAAATATAATGGACTGACCCTGAAATTATTTTTTGTAAGGCCTAAGTAAATACGATTATTCTGGTTTAATTTTTTATGTATTTATCAACGAGTTTCTAATGTTTACAATTCTGATATTACCATTTTTAGGAAAATTCGAAACTAGTTGGTAAATATCACATATAGGTATATAAATGTATTTAGGTCTTTTATTACAAAAAATAATTAAAAAATCGGCTACAACAAAATGCAAATATTAAATCAGTTTATAAATTTAATCGATAAATTAATTCAAACAAAAATGAAATCGGAAATAAGATAATATTGTCTCTACTTTGCTAATTAGCATACATTAAAAACTGATTGTCTTATCTGCGGTTCGTCTATATAATTCAATGTCAAGTAGATGAACAAAGAACCTTGAAATAATGAAAAGTTTTTTCTTCTAGATTATTACATAATTCCAACAATATTTTATTCAAAAGTTTATTATTTTCCTGTTCGAAACCCTGGACAATATAATATATTCTCGATTTAAGATATTTCAATTATTATTTGATTGGCTCTCCAATTTGGCACCTATCGATTGTAGTATTTTTCGCTTTTTTATTTTTCATTAAGAAAAGAAAAGAAACATAAATTTTATTTTTAATAATTATCACAGGATAATAATTAATTATTGATATGATTTCAGATTCAAAATTTTAAAAAATTCACTTATTAACTAACACAGGACCACATAATTTTTTTTAAAAGAAGTATTGACCGGACCATATGTTTTTTATATATTTTTTGGGTCGCTGAATTCGAATCCTAACTCAGTTTTCCGCCATCACGTCAATTTTCCGCCATTTTGAAGAAATTTAATTTCAAATTAAATATTCCAAATTTAAGATGGCGGATCCAATATGGCGTCAATTTTTTTCAAATTCACCCAATTCGCCTGAAACTTGTTACTCGGGTTTTTGGGGTTGCTGAAAATTTCATCTTAGTTTAAAAAAATTCAAAATAGGGGTTCCAATATGGCTAACGAATTTTTAAAAAATTTATCAGATTTTGAATTTTTGAATACTAAGGTGAAATTCGTATTTAGCGACTCCAAAAACCCCCGAGTAACAAGTTTCAGGCGAATTGGGTGAATTTAAAAAAAATTGACGCCATATTGGATCCGCTATCTTAAATTTGGAATATTTACTTGTTTTTTTGATTGTTTAATATTATATAACATTTTTTCAGTGTGTTAATATTATTTTTTATCCCACATGCACAAAAATGACGCTTTTAGATAGCTGACGACAGGGAGTAAAGTCACTCATTTGTTCGACCATATGAAAATGGCGTCCATTTTCTCCCATGTGCAAACATAACCGCTAATCCCATGCGTTATTTTTGCCCAAGGGAGAAAACGGCCGCCATTTTCATATAAGTCGAACAAGTGAATGACTTTTACTCCCTGTCGTCTGCTATCTGAAATCGCCACTTTTGTGCATTAGGAATAAAAAAAAATCTGTCCGCGCAAGCGCGGACACATTCTCATCCGCGCTTCGCGCGGGGGCTCGCTTCGCTCGCAAGTTTCAGCGCGCCTCGGGGCGCGCGAATATTGATCGTCGCGCTTCGCGCTCCGGCGATTATTTCGTACGTCGCGCTTCGCGCTCCGTGTCTTGTTGCGCGCTTCGCGCGCAAATGGCTCGCTTCGCTCGCTGGGGTCTGCGATTGTTGTGCATTATTTGTGTTCTTGTTTTCTATTATATGTTTCATAAAACAGTTTTTTTTTCTTAAAGTTACTACGACTTTAAGGATTACATTCTCATCACATGTTTTAGTTTGCTGATGATTGCGATATTAAGTGAATTTAAATGTATATTTTTGGTCTTGATGATTAAAATTGTGAAGTTATTTTTAATTATACTAACTCTCTTAGTAAAAACATGATTTGCAGCTAAAATATTTTTAAAGAATTAGTATCAAATTTTTTGTGTAGTGTAGACCGGAGCGTAATGGCTAACTTTTAACTCTTTGTTTATTTACTCAGACATTTTTGTTTTAATTAAGTGTTTATCTTCTAGAAAAGTTACTCTGGTATCTTAGCTTTCTTTAAAAAAAACGAACGTTCCTATATTACTCTTCATTTTTTTCAAAATTCCCTGATTTTTCACTAACTAATTTTTTACTTTCCCTGATTAACAAATTTTTGAATTATTTAATATTCTACATTGAAATGTCCGTACACTGAGAAAAAAATGCTATTGAATCTATAGCACGCATATTCGCATACGTTCAAAAGCAGATGTCATTAACTTGATGTGATATGTAGTCTATTTTATAGCACTGCTTTTAAATCAAAAAATGACTTCTTTGATTCAATAGCGATGCTATAAAATGAATTACATTTCGCATTAAGTTAATAACATCTGCTTTTGAACGTATGTGAATATGCGTGCTATAGATTCAATAGCATTTTTTTCTCAGTGTAAGAAGGTTCAATCTTATAAAAAATGTGACGGGACCATTATAATGAGCTATATTACAAAAACGTCTAAATTAAAAACTGAATTAATATTTTAAGTACCAAAGCTTTTTAATTTGTGGTTTTTTCGATCAAAATTCTCTGACTATTAAAGAATTTTTAAAATTTCCCTGATTTTTACTTGACTAACAAAATTCCCTGACTTTTCTCTGATGTTTTTTGGATTCAGGGCACATCAAAACGCAAAGATTTCACAAAATTAGTAAAAGTAAATTTTCCACTAAATCTAATACTTTCTCATGTGATGAGAATGTAAAAAACCATTTCCAACAAGATATAAAATTAAAAATATTGAAATTGGAAAAAACTGAATTTTCAAAATTTTGAAACTACTGTAGTTTGTGTAGTTTTCGACGAAAATGGCTGGCTAACGAACTCGATCTGTATTTTAACAGTAACTTTGTGCATGCAAAGTTGCAAGTTGATGCAATAAGTTTTTCAAGAGTTATCGTAGGGACACCATTGTGTCTACAGATAGACACGAAGACATACATACAGACAGACACTTTTTCTAGACCATGTTTAACGGACTCAGGGGACCCCAAAACATCGAGATTTCAAGAAATTAGCGAAAGTCAATTTTCGACAAAAATAAAAATTCTTTCTCATGTGATAATAAAGTAAAAATGATTAAAAACAAAAAATATATTCAAATAGTGCAATTCAAAATGAAAAAATCATATTTCGAATTTTATATCGGTCAACCAGAACTCAAGAAAAAATTTGTTTAATTTAGAAATACTAAAAAATTAAATTTTTAATAACTTTAAAAAAAAAATTTCTGAGTAATATGTAAAGCAATACTTCTAAACAATGTTGACAGACAAAAAAAAAATATTTTGATATGAAAATAAAATTTTTTAGTTCTAGATAAACCGTTTGGCTAAATCTGGCCCAAAAACTTAAAAAATATACCTGGCCCAAGAACTTAAAAAAAAAAAAAAAAAATTCATAACTTTTTTGTTTTTTGTTATACATAAAAGTGTCTAAAGGAAAAGTTGTTTGTTTTTGTACAAATTTTAAGAAAAAAATTGGAAAAAAATATTTTTTTAAAAATTCGAAAAAATACGAAATTTTGAAAATTTGAAAGTTTTGTATTTTTGTCGTTTTTTGACGAAATGAGCTGTCCAACGAACCCAGGCTTCATTTTAATGGACTAAAAAAGCACCCCAAATTGCAAGTCGATTCATTAAAATTTATTCGAGTTATCGTCGAGACAAAATTTTCTACAGACCAACAGACAGACAGACAGATCGACAGACAGACACTTCGCTAAAAACCATTTTTTTGGAATCAGGGAGTCATGAAACGTAAAGATTTAGCAAAATTAGACATTGCTCAAAATCGCACAAATCCAAGACTTTCTCATTTTTGATGAGAATGTAATATCGTAAGTAACATGGGAATAAAGGCATCCCAATATGTTTACGATGATTTTTGTGAACAAATGGCTGCCTTTATACTCTTCTTGCTTAATATACTATTTTAATAGATTCTTCTGCTTATTTTTATTTATATTTTGTTTACAGTCATTTTTTTGTGAATTTTATTAATTTGCGAAGAAACTTGACGTGATGGCGGAAAACTGAGTTCGAATTCGAATTCAATGACCCAAAAAACATATCAAAAACATGGTCCGATCAATACTTCCTATAAAAAAATTTTATACTCCTGTGTATATATAATATAATTCTGCAGAGGAATTTAATTATTTTCAATAAAATTTAAATAAAATTCTTTAAAATATTCCCATTACTTCTATAATTTTTTATAAAATTTGTCAAAAGAATTAAATTATATTCACAAATTTTTATGCATTCCTTTTTATAAAAATTCAATTATTTTCAATACAATTTTAATAAAATATCTCGAAAGGATTTAATTACTTTTAAAAAATTGAGTAAAACTCCTTAAGAGGAGGTTCTCATCTGGAGTCAAAAAAATTTATTTCTTTTTTATTGTATTTTTTAAAAGCTACACGGATAAAAATGGTGCTGAGTTTCTAGTAAAAGTTCCTATGGAATAGTAATACATAATTCTACTTTTATATTAAAAATTACTATTCATAGTAAAATGTACTTCGCATAAAGTAAATATTACTATTTCTGACAGTAAAAATTACTAATAGTAATTATTACATAGTCACTTTTAAAAATTGCTTTAAGAATTTTAATTTTTACATCGTCATTGTAAATTTTATTAAATTTTGTATTACTTTTTACATTCGATATGTTGTAAATATTACTCGTAGAAATTCTACTAATTACTTCTGCAAAAAACAACTTTTACTATTGAAGAGCGAACTTTTTACTCGAAAAAGTGGTAATTCGTACCACTACTACTATAGACCTGTGTGTGTGTGATGACGTCACTACTGTCGTGCCCAGCGATCGTAGCCTGACGTCAAAGTCATTAAGATTACTATACTCCTAAGTTTTATATATTAAAATGTGCAATTCTAGCTTTGTATAAAATTATTTATACCATTTATTGAAATAATTCTTTTTTATTTTGTACAAAATTAGAATAAGAAATCTAAGAATAATAATCTAATAATTTAATAATTAAATTAAGTAATTTTAAATTAATAATACTGTCGTTCATTATTATTATTATTATTATTATTATTATTATTATTGCATTATTATTGCATTATTATTATTATTAATGTTTATATTTTAATTCAGTAGCTTATGTAAATAAATATAGTAAAATTACAGTAATTTTTAAAGTAAATTTTTCAGAGAAAAATTAATTTAAAATTACAGTAATATTACACAAGCATGTAAAGTAAATGAAAATGGCTGTGAAATGCATATCTACACGGAAAAAAAAGTACGTGAATCCTTCCTTGACAGTGCTTGACTTTTGGATAGGACACAAAATACAAGGCTGTTGCATATACTTTTTATTAGAAAATATATGCAACAGCCTTGTATTTTGTGTCCTATCCAAAAGTTTGATCTTTAATCGATTGTAACTGTCAAAGAAGGATTCACGTACTTTTTTTTCCCGTGTAACACAGGTTTACAAATTAACAACTTTTTTTGTCAATCGAAAAAAACATTTTTTTTCGAATAGTTGGTGTTTTTTGAGTAAGAAAATCATAGTTTTAATTTTTTTCCCTCGTGCAGTTTTTCTATAGCTTCAAATTTTGCATTTTCGAGGTGCGACGTCACTTAAACATACTTGTAGGAAAATAAGCTTGTCAAAATATAATAAATGGGGTATGATTAGAAAGGTTATTAAATTACCTTTCGATCCATAGGTCACATAATAAAATTCAACGAAAATTGAGAGAGTTACAATCGAATAAAGATGAAATTTCATGACAATTTTGATGATTTTTAGACATTTGAGTAACTTCTACTATTTTTTTCTACATCAAATTTTGAGCTCTTGTGGACCTCGATTGGATTAAAAATGAGAATTCTACACTAAATTTAGTGAACGAAACTACTTTCTTCATTTTTAGTATCCCTTAAACATTTGCAGCAAAAATTGAAGTAATAAAATTTAATTAAGCTCTAAAGTTACTAAAATCACTAATCAAGGATTTCTGAAGTCGTAGATTTCGAATCCAATGTTAGTTTTTCAAATTTCAAAATGGCGGATCCAATATGGCGGACAAGTTGAACTCACCGGCGTCCTGAGCAATGAGTAACATTATTTTTTAGATGCGCCATAATGGCCGCCATTTTGCATTTATTTGAAAATAAAATATATGTCTTAAAAGTTCAAGAATGTATCTTTATTTAGAAGAAAAACTACATCGCTAAGTCATAGCCGTTCCTCGCAAAAAATTGTTAAAGTTTGTGTTTATTTTGACCTCGGCAATGAGAATCTCCCCTTAAAACAATTCAATTATTTCCAAAAATTTTGATACAATTTTGTATATAACAATTCAATTATTTTCAATACAATTTTAACTAGATTCCTCAAAAGATTTTTAATTATCTTCGAAACTATTTAGATACTTTTCTTTAGATTTGTGAGATTAAAGACTACTTTTTTCATTTTTTTTGAGAATTTACACTACTTTAAATCAGCTAATAGTTCAAATAAAAAAATGTTAATAAAATTCTTCTAAGGAATTTAATAATTATCACACATTTTAATAAAAACTTGTCGCATAAATTCAATTTATAAAAAAATGTATAAAATTATCTTAAAGAAATCAATTATTTTTAATAATTTGGATGAAATTTGTTTATTAGAATTCAATAATTTTTAATTGTAAATAAATTCCTCGATTGAATCCAATTACCCATTTTCAAAATTTTTGATAACAATTTCTTCAAAGAATTTATTATTTTCAAAAATTTTAATAAAATCCTTCCCAGGAATTCATTTATTTTTACAAATAATAAAATTTTTTGAAGGAATTCAATTATTCAAAGAAATTTTTATAAAATTCGAATTCTTCAAACGAATTTAATTATTTTCAAAAATGTAAATTATTTGCTTCTTTATTAGAAATCAATTTTAAGTATAATATTAAAATATTAAAAAAAATATTGAAAATTTTTAACATTTATTTTTAAAATTTATTAAATTTGCGATTTTTGTAAAAATTATGAAAGTATTGAATATAGGTATTTTATTTAAAAATTGAAAAAAAGAATTGAATTTTGGAATAATTACAGTTGCAATTTTTAGAAATAGTTAAATTTCAAAATGGTTTTACATTGGAATTATTTATAATTTTAATTCCTCCCGTGTGGAAAAGTGGTGTTGGCCCACGCCAAGGGCCCGCGTGGATCGCCCACATCCATGAGGGGCCCACGTGGGTGATCCAGGCGAAGCCCCTCATGGAAACGACATGCTGATCATTGAGGACGCCCGCATGGGCGATCCACGCGGGCGCCCTCGCGTTTGCCCTTATCTTTGCCCTCGACTTTATTTTTTAAAATTAAGTTAATAAATTAATTATTTATTAATAATAAACAAGTTCAATTATTAACAAATAATATTGTTACTTAACGATTTTGACTTTTTTTAATTAAATCGTGACCAAAAAAAAAAATCTGACGCACGCGGGTATAGAACCTACGGACTACCAGACAAACGCTCTAACCATTTTTTTTTTTATTTATTTTTATAACATCCATAAAATTGGTACAACGTAACGCAATAAACAATTAAAAAAAGAGCGTCGTAATCACATGTTTTTACATATCTTAGTTATTAAACATGTATTTTTTCCCAATCGAACAGACAAAATTTGCCGTAAATTCGTCGATAATTCGTTTTCGTCCTAATATAAAATTCTATTAACATTGTTTCTTTATTTTTTAGACACAATAAATTGTTACGTTTTTTTATATTATTTTGTTTTTTCAGTGAAAAAAAAATATCGCATGAGCGAATCTATAAAAAACTGAAAAATATACAATTTTTAAAATATAAAAAAAAGATAGAATGAATACCCAGTAAGAAGTAAGGAATTAATAAGAATTCGAAATTTTTAATTCTTTTGAATTCCGTTTGTGACCAATTCTTTTCATTTTCATTTGGAGAAGCCGAAAAGAAGCTAAGTTTATTCTTTTGAATACCGTTTTAATATTTTAAGCGGAAAAAAAATTTGACTGTTCGAAGATTTGAACCCTCAAGCTTCATTGTCGGAGACAAACAGCTTGTCCGCTCAGCTATTTAAACTGTACTATGACTTCCGAATTTTAAAAGCACTTATCTCAAAGTGTTGCAAACTTCAAAGGAATTAAAAAATTACAAAATATTAAAACGGAATAGACAGGAATTGAACTTACCGAGTATCACACAGTATTTCGGAATTCACAAAAATTCAAAAATTAAAGAAATATTAAAACGGAATTGATTGGAATTCACATTCAAGAAATCTTTGCCTCAAAAAGGAATACATAGGAATTGGACAGAAACGGAATTCAAAAAAATTGATAATTTAACATATTCTGTAAAAAGTTAAAAATGTCCAATTCTTCTCAATTCCTTACTTCTTACTGGGAGGAGACATATCTCCAATGGGAAAATTTCCTGATATTGACTGTTATCTGCAGTAAAATCGACAGGCACGCGAAAAGTAATAGCCTCATGTTCACTGATAACAGCGCCGCCAAACGGGAGGAATAAGTGCAATTTTACATTTTAAGTATTTTTATCTTTGACAGCTGATTGATATTTAAGGTTAGAGGATCCTCTGAGTGTTGTATTGTAAAATAGATGAACAGAGTTAATTGTTTTATACGTTATATAAATAGAAAGGACTCCAAATAAACAACCAAAAATTCTTTGCATTAAATTCATAAATGTCTGTTGATAAAAGTATAAAAACTTTTACCCTTACAAAATAGTATATTAAATAAACTTATCATTCTCGGTGCTTTGAAAAAACACTATTTTCAGAAGCATTTTTATTTGCTTTATAACTAGACATGCAATTTTTTATAAAACAATTGATATTACTATTATTTTATTGTTAATATCAACTTGGTACATAACCAAAAAATTACGTAAACAAAACTTTTATCATGGACAGCATGAAGGGTATATATTTTCTCCTATAGGGGCGCTAATATCAGTGAACAAATTTCCGGTATGCCAATTTGCGCGCATGGCGATTTTACGCAGTCAAGTACAGCCCAGTAAAAAAAGAAGTATTGAGTGGAGCGTTTAGGAATTGAGTGAAGCTCTGAGCCAATACGGATTCGAGTAAAAACCGTATTGGGACGTTTGACTCAATCTTTTTTTCATCCGCTGAATACGGTCTTATTTTAGCATTAAAATTAAAATCACATGAGCAGAGTACACATTATAAATTGAAAGCACAATTGTCCTGGAATGTAAAAATGCCGATTTAGATAAGAAACTGTGAATATTTTTTGTTAAAAATTGGTAAAAGCAAATTTTGACAAGCGCGACTGATTTTACCATGTGAATAAATGAAGTGGCAAGTTTAAATGGACTAAAAGAAATCTTCTGTTACCGACAGAAAGTTCCTAGAAAACAATGAAATTTCATTGTTTTGTTGAATTTACCACAATTCTCTAGAAACTTTCTGTTGGTAAAAGTAGATTTCTTTTAGTCCATTTCGTCCATTTAAACTTACCACTTCATTTATTCACATGGTAAATTCAGTTGCGCTTGTCAAACTTTGCTTTTACCAATTTTTAACAAAAAATAAAATATATTCACAGTTTCTTATCTAAATTGGCATTTTTACATTCCAGGACAATTGTGCTTTCAATTTATAATGTGTACTCTGCTCATGTGATTTTAATTTTAATGCTAAAATAAGACCGTATTCGGCGGATGAAAAAAAGATTGAGTCAAACGTCCCAATACGGTTTTTACTCGAATCCGTATTGGCTCAGAGCTTCACTCAATTCCTAAACGCTTCACTCAATACTTCTTTTTTTACTGGGAGTCAAAAGGGATACATATACATACTTCTCCTTATACTCCTTCATGATCTTAACCTAGTAAAAGTAATAAGGATTCCTAATCATTATGGTTAGGATCGCTAGGTTGATTCAACAAATTCAAGCCTGACAAAACAACCCTGCAAATCCTAGTCAAATTGACTAGGATTTTAGTAATTTTGCCTATTTCCATAATGCGCACGCGTCTGCTTCTGTTCTGTCAGTGTTTACCTCTATATCTTTCGCGTCATTTATCGTGATTTCGTAAAACGATTTTTTATCATTACTCGCGTCTATTTTTTGTACATAAAATGGAGTTCTTACATACATCAAAATTGCTGGTTTCTCGGAACCTCTGGAAATATAGATAGTCCATGTTTCAGAAAGTAAACTATTTAATTATATTAGTCAATTCTTTCAGACTTTTTTGGTTAGGTTTCAATATAAATCGTCAAAATTTTTACGCACGTGGTGACAACATTTTTACTATTTTAATCGCGCAGTGTGTTTTAAAATTTACCTTTGCAATAATTTGTGTATTTAAATTTATTTTCATTTGAATGTCATAAATAATTAAAAATAAATAGTTTTTGACAAGTGTATAAAATTGTGTACTTAAAATGTATAAAACAACATCTGGTTAAGTATTGTATTTTGACTCGAAAATCTAGTGTCTATTAAAAAAATTAAAATACCAAGTCGTGTTTAGTGTAGTGGTTATCGTTCCGGGTTTCAAAGTGCGTATTCGTTAGGTTCAGGTGTTCGCGTTCCCCCTGCGTCAAATATTTATTTCATAAGTTAAAATTAATTCTAAGGTATATAAATACAAAGTCAAATATAAATATGTTCAAATACAATAATTAATTTTTTTCTTTTTTCTTTTAATTAGTTTTTCTCTTTTATTTGATAATAAGAATTTGATTAGCAATTTCAAATAATTATAATACACAGTGTAAATTTAATATTATTCTCCTAAGTCAATTTGACTATTTTTCCTGATTACATCGACTAATTTTCCTGGTCACTTTTACTTGGCTTAAATTTTATTACTTTGACTAGGATTCTATAGTGAGTTCCTCTCGTAACTAGGAAACCTAGTCAATTCCTGGTATATGGGTCCTAGGAATTTTTTTCGGTGCACTCTTACCAGATCAAAAAAAGACATTTTGAGAAAAACGCATTTTAAGTTTTTGTTCATAAGTTTCGAAATTTTTTTTAAAAAATCATCGGATTTGCTTGAAAATCGTTACTCGGGGGTTTTCGAGGTCGCTAATTAAGAATATTGAATCAGATTTTTAAAATTCAAAATGGCGGATCCAATATGGCGGACATTCTTTTTTTAAAATCATTGGATTTGCTTAAAAATCGTTACGGGGGGATTTTGGGGTCGCTGATTACGAATATGACATCATTTTTTTAAAATTAAAAATGGCGGATGCAATATGGTGGACGAAAAAAAAATTAAAATAAAAAAAATTTCTTTTCCGCCATGTTGGATCCGCCATTTTAAATTTTGGAAATTTTATATCTAATTTGTTATCAGCAACACCAAATACATTTTTGTTTGTCTTTTTTAAAAAATGCAAATGAGAAAACATTTAAATCATTCGATTGCTTATCCGCATACAAAAACATCTTTGACATGGCGAAGAATAAGGATGTATAACTTTTGTTTTACTGCGAATTTTGCAATAATATTTTAGAAGGGGATTCTTGACACTATAAGGAATCCGAAAATAAAAACAAAAAAAAATCGATTTTTTTGACATTTTGAACTGGAATGTCCCCTTAAAGAAGAAAAAAGTCTTTAAAGGCCAATTTAAACATGAAAAATAGCTTCTAATTTTTAAAAATTCAGTATTTTTAATTTACATTTCCAAAAATCTAAATACATACAAAAATAACCCAGTGTGCAAAGTTACAGAATAATTCTATAACTATTCCAGAACAAAAAGAACAAGTTCTGTAACTGGTGAGGAACAGGCAGGTCAAAATGTCGTCCCCCTGGAGGCACAAAATAGGAACCAAAGTCTGTAACAATTATAGAACAAAACTAGAATATTGTTTTAGAACAAATATATAACAATTCTATAACAAAAACGATTTATCATAAATAATACCCAAGCAGAAATTTAATAGTTGCATAGAACAAATAAATGTTTATGAGTATGAATAAAAATATGAATAATTAATAGAATATCTTTTTTTGCAATAAGTTTTTAAAAAATATTTTTCTTATTTTCTTTAATAATTTAAACAGACTATCTTATTTATTTAAATTAATGACTATATTATTATCATTGTTAATAATTATTTAAACTTATACTTTATGTAACAATATTCAGAATTATATACAGAACACTTAAAACTAAGAATGAAAAATTTCGCACGCACGGGGGATCGAAACTTAGACCTAGAAGACACAAGTCAAATACGCATACCGCATAGCCACGCAAGCTTGGAAGTGATTTTACTTTAACTTCCTTTTGAATTGTGGGACCGTTATGTGCAGTGCTAAAATTATAAATTGAAATGTAACATACTTAATAAAAAAATAACTATATATGGGGCATTTCAATTTTTTTAAACATTTTCTCTTTGAAATGTGCTATCTTGAATTTTTTCAAATTTTTTCATAAAGCGGTTCAGGAGATACAGATTTATGAAAAATGACGTTTTTTACGTAAATTTTTTTTAAATGCTTATAACTCGGTCAAAAATTGATCAAATTGGACGTTTTTATAATGAAAAGTTTTGTTTTCACACGTAGTTTTTAATAAAAATATTTTTGAGATGCAAAAGCAAAATAATTTCCGATTTGGCCTGGAATGACCCATATATATATATATATATATATGAGGCATTCTTCGTCAGCGTTACCCCCCTACTCTCCAAAAATGGTTTGCATGTAAATTGCTGGTCATAGGCTTAAAAGTTAGCTTATAGAGTGTACTTTCAAATGCCGAGTGGCACTTTTCAAAATTTTAAATTGGGGGTTAAATATGGGGGTTAATTTCTCAAAAGTCGATCTAATTTGACTGAAACTTCTTACTCAAAAGTTCTTGAGGTCACTAATTATGAATTTGACAAAATGAAATAAAATTCGGATGAAAATTCGTTATTTGAGGGTTTTTGAAGTCACTGATGATGGATCTGAAGTCAATTTCCAAAAATTTTCAATATTGGTATGAATATGGTGGACTGTTTGAAAAAATTTGAATTATTAAAAAAAAGGTCTCTGTGTTTCACAGGGTTGACACTGTCATCATATACAAAATGATGCCCACATTACATTTTTTTAACTTTTTCAAATTTTAAAAAAAATTTTTTTTTTGTTTTTTATACTAACAGAAATCCATTATAATGAACAAGAAGCTGGTTATGAATTTTCAATTGAATTTAATTTTTAATAAGAAAAGGTGGTACCAGTTTCAGCATTTGAGTACCTTTTAATTAATAAAGTCTTCTTGTTTGAAGGTACGAAAGAATGGCTTTTTTGTATTTGAGGAACTGCTGAAGCGGCATTAAATCTTCTGTTCAATTTTCGTTTGACTTTTTCGTATTCCATTTTGGAATAAAAGAAAACAGATATTGTTTTAAAATGCTTTTTAGCCCAATCGTAAAGCCTCACTGCATCTGTGATAGCTTCTGTAGGTTTTACTAGAAGACTAGCTCTTGCAGCTTCTCTTTTAAAAATGGCACCGATGCCATCGCAAGCATTTTTTTCCGTGGGCTGTTGCGTGATAATGCCACTCGGCTTTAATACCAAAGTCTTCTTCATGGTTTACTAGATTAATAATTTGGAATCTGTTTTTAAAATGTTGTTTAGCACCATCACTGAAATAAATTATTTCTTTCACTTCCAAAAGTTTCTTTATTAACGGAATTAAATGACCTTGAATAGTGTTAACAGCAGAAGTGTCGTGTTGAGTGCTATCGGATAGGAAAACAAAACTTTTGTGTTCAGTTCCTGTCCATTGACTGAATATCACTTGAAAGATATTATTATCTTCGAAACACTTCACTTAATGGTTTGACAAGTCCTTAGTGCCTGGACAACGTCCACACTCATCAAGGTGACATTCAGAAGTTGCGTCCTTACAAATGATTTGTGACATACAGTCTTTGTAATTTTTCATTCGGATCCTTAAATCCTTACTCAGATTCTCAATGTCAAAGGCATCAAACATTAAATAGCAATTTTGGTGGTGAGTACAAAGACATACGGCATGCGTTCCAGGATTTCCCATAAGTACACAGTATTTTGGTCGTAATTGCGCAAATTTGCTAAAACTCACAGAAAACTCTGGATGCGATTTTGTTAATGTTGAATAAAGATCATTCAAATCTAAAAGTAACAGTCTTTTCTGTTTGAGAACTCGCTTACCATCAATTTTGATTGACACAACGTCTTTTACCCCAGGCATTATCCGGCTAATAGAGTCACTCTCATAAAAATCGACAATTTTTGTAACTGTTTCTTTCGATAGTTTTTTTCCAGCTCTTGATATTGGTTCTCCCAAAATTCCTTTAGAAGCTTTCAATTCCTTTGATTTCTTAGCAAATTGTTTCGAGCAACCAAATTCTTCAGCAATTTTTTTGGCACTCCAAGACAAAGGAGCAAGAGTTAAAATTTGTAGTCTCATTGGATCATTTAACCCTAAACTTGAAAATTTTTTTTTCAGCTCGTCGAGCATCTCTTCGAGTTCCACTTCTCTTTTCGATTTCACTCTCAAATTATCAACATTAACAGACAAGGTAGGAAAGGTGTCCAACGAATTTGTCGCATCGTCGTTTTCATTCTCTTCTAATAAAACACTTTCATTTCTAATCGGGATATTCAAGTTCCTACAATCAAAACAAATTTTCGAACCCCCCGGAAGATCAGGAAATTTCAGCATCAAATTTTTTGATAAAAGACGTAGTCCTTTGCCTTTGCGTCCATCTTGAACATAGGGGTTACAACATCGATCAAAGTGTGTATTTTTGGTTAATTTCGACATTTTGCTTTCAAAACTGCAATGCACCGCAAATAATTATTCAAATAAATCCACTCAATGCAAGATATTAAATCTTATTATTTGAAAAAGATTGATTTGTATTTTTTATTTAATCAAAATACACTAATGCCAAGTTTTATTTAACGGAACATTCATCTGTCAATGAAATGCTAATACAATGAAGTTGAGTAAATATGAAACAAAACTAAGTGAATAATCAAATTTAAAAAAAATAATTTCCATTTCTTATTGTTTAACAAAGTTTATGAATTAAAAACCGATCTTCTTTAAATAAGATTTACCATCTTGCTATAAATCATCCAATTTCTTGAATAATTTCACTCAACAGTGAAATTATTCAAGAAATTGAATGACCGTTGTTTATAGTGCAGTGTAGTTTTGTAATGAAAATATCAAAATTCACTAAAAATACACATTTTGATTGATATTGTAACCCCTGAACCCAACATGGACACAAAGGTAATGGGTTACGTTTATTGAGAAAAAAATTAAAACTGGGATTTCCTATACTGTTACGGCAGGTTCGAAAATTTGTAGGAAATTGAAGATCACAATTAAAAACGGAAGTGTTATCAGAAGAAAATAAAAATGCCAAGGCGAGAAATTTAATAAACTCGAAACAATTTACTAAAAAATCAAAACAATTAAAATCTTTGGAAGGAATTTTATGAGAACCAAAATCAAGAGATGTTAAAAAAACTAACAGAAAAAACCGTTTTGAAAATTATCGATCTTCATAAAAGTGAATTTATTTGCAGGATAATTTCTGGGGGATAAGACATCATGTCAATTGAAATTAAAGGCAGTCGAATTTTTAAGGAATAGCATCATTTTGTATAAGATGACAGTGTCAACCTTGTGAAACACAGAGACCTTTTTTTTAATAATTCAAATTTTTTCAAATAGTCCACCATATTCATACCAATATTGAAAATTTTTGGAAATTGACTTCAGATCCATCATCAGTGACTTCAAAAACCCTCAAATAACAAATTTTCATCCGAATTTTATTTCATTTTGTCAAATTCATAATTAGTGACCTCAAGAACTTTTGAGTAAGAAGTTTCAGTCAAATTAGATCGACTTTTGAGAAATTAACCCCCATATTTAACCCCCAATTTAAAATTTTGAAAAGTGCCACTCGGCATTTGAAAGTACACTCTATAAGCTAACTTTTAAGCCTATGACCAGCAATTTACATGCAAACCATTTTTGGAGAGTAGGGGGGTAACGCTGACGAAGAATGCCTCATATATAAATTTTTTTATTACAAATAATAATATATAATTATGCTACAAATAATAACAAATTTTAATTAATTAGTTAATAATAATAATTTATTATTGTATTTTTATGATATACCTATTAATTAATAATTGATAATAAATTAATTAAATATTTGATGTTATTGTTGGTCAATAATGTTTTTAAAAATCTTGAAAATTTATGCAAGCTGACAGTGAAAAATTATTTAATTTTTCACGAATCATCGATACGAGTCTTTCTAAGTATCTAAATTCAAAAGATTATTTGTAATTCATGCAAAAACGCGGCTGCACTCTACACGGAAAGAAAGTTATTATATTAGTTATTATATTAGAAGTATTAAACTTTAATAAAAATTATACTATATATTTAGTAAAATTATATAAAATATCGAAAACTTTTAACAAATTTTAATATAACTTTACTAAATTTTATATAGGTACGTTCTGTTAAAGTTTTACAGTAAAAAGAAAGTCTTATTTTAATGCAGGAAAGAAGCCTTAAATTAAGATACAACATTTTTGTATCCTTTAACATTATAGCAGACAGTGCTGAATTTAAGACCGATCTTAAATTAAGATTTACTGTGTTAGTTTTGTTGATAGCAAATAAATACTTTTATAAAATTTAATAATATCTTTCCGTGTAGTGAAATAAACACGAGTTTATAGTGAAAAAACAGTTATATTAAATTTTTGTAACAGTGTTCTAGAACACTGTAGGAACAATGTTACTTCAAAATTCTATAACTAATTTAGAAAAAATGTTACATGTCTGTTATAGAACAGATACAGAACAACTGTTCCAGAACAAATTTAGAACAAAGCTCTAGAACTCTGCCGTCCTTTTTAAAAAAGACACTATCTACATTTTAACTCAATCGGAGATATTGAAGGAAACGCGTTTGCATCTGGATCTCTTAATAAAATTAAAAATTTTATAAACAAACTTATGTTCTTGACTAATTCGGACACGCTCTTTTCATTGGTGCAAAAAAAAATTATTAATTTTAATTATTTATTAATAAAACTGTAGATAGTGCACATTTTTTATCCAAAAATTATGGAGAATTCATGAAAAGTGCACTATGTGGTAGATAGTACGTTTAAAATTGCTTTGTCGGTCCACTTTCCTGTCTAAAACGTCACTATCTACATTATTTTATAACACAATCCTTTATTTCTGTTATATTTTTATTATTATTTTATATTTTATTTTATTTATAATTATATTATATTTTTTAATTTTGAAAATACCGAACAAAAAATGACGAACAATAGAGGGGCTGATAGTAAAAATGGTTTATAATAATAATAATGGAAGCAAAAGTAGAATAAGTGACTTGAGAGCAAAAACGGGTGAAAATGATTATGTAATTTCTTGATAAATTAATTATATTAATGCTTAAAAAATATTGTCAATAATAAAAAAACTTATTTTATTTGAATTAATATTTTGTAATTATTATAATTAATTTATCAAGAAATTACATAATCATTTTAATCTGTTTTTGCTTCTAAGTCACTTATTCTACTTTTGCTCCCGTTATTATTTTAAACCATTTTTAATGGTTATAAGTTATAACTTTATTTTATTTGATTATTATGTTCTGCATGAAATTTTTATTAAATTAAATGTTAACTTTACAAAGAGAATAATTAAAATTGCTTTTAATTTGCATTAAATATATGTGTTAATACAAAATAAAAGCTTTATTGGCAAATTATTGTATTATTTTTATTTTATTTGCATAATTAAACTTGTAGATAGTGCTCTCTCTCGCGGAAAGTTAACCAAAGTTCGAGAAAAATATGTACGAAAAACGTCACTATGTACATAGTTCTCTACTTTTGTGACTTTTGAGACCAGTTTACTGACTAACCTATGTACATAGTGCTCGTGAATCAGGATTTCAGGGGTCAAGTGGGTTGAAAATCCTGAAAATTTTGTAGATAGGTCGTCTCCTTCTGCAGATAGTGACACTTTAAAAAATATTTCTCAAAAATCTCTGTAGATAGTTTAATTGACCGCTAATTATCTTCTAATCTAATTATAATTTTCAATTACGAATACGACTATTAGATTCGTCTTTTCAATACGAATCCAACGGTATAAAAAACTCATTTTTCATAAAATATGTAGATAGTGCCTTTTTTAAACTGGACGGCAGAACTGTTCTATAATAAAATTGTGACACTTATTCTAGAACACTGTTCTTTTTTTGGTCTAGAACAGTTATAGTACGTGCACACTGGGAATATTTTAGAATTATTTTTAAAATTTTGGAATAAAAATTTATATTTAAAATTTTAATTGACATTCATCAAAAAATTAATTAGTTTTTTTTTAATTATACAAAAACTCTTTTAAAGAAAACATTTAAAATTTGGTAAAATCTTTTACAAATAATAGAATTTTTATTAAAAAATATTAATAAAAATGATCAAATTTTTGTAGAATTTAATTATGAACAGGACCATAATTTCTCAAAAAATTCAATGAGTCCAAAAAGTAAATATTCATAAATTTTTATTTACATTGGGGTAAGGCTTTTTGAAGTGTACTCATGATTTGCGAAGGGTCCTTTTAACGTACGGCTCGCGAAAGCTATAGGTAAGTGTTGTCCGTCCTCGTCTAACTGATATAGCACGGATCCTATCGCTACGTCACTCGCATCTGTTTGTAAATAAAATGGTTTAGACAGGCCAGGGTAACTAAGAATAGTATATTTACATAATAATATTTTCACACGATTAAATGCTTCCTCTTTAGAAGAATTCCATTCCCACTTATTTCCGGTTTTTAATAATTGGAGTAAAGGAAAAATTTCTTCTGCATGATTTTTAGCAAATTTTGTATAAAAATTAATTAAACCTAAAAATCCTCTCAATTCTTTTAAATTTCTCGGTCGCGGAAAATCATGAATTGATTTTATTTTATCTGGATCTGGTTTTATCCCATTTGCCGATAAAATATATCCTAAAAATTTTACTTCTGGTTGAAAGAAATGAGATTTTTGAAAATTGATGGTCATATTGTGCTGCTCTAATCGATAAAATATTTTTTCAAGGTGATATAGATGTTCGTCGAAACTTCGTGATGTACACAGCATGTCGTCTATGAAAGTGATCACAAAATCGCCTATACCGCACAATACCTGATCTAATGCTCTTACTAACGCACTTGTACTAGTTTTTAAACCAAATGGTACGACGTTGAAAACATAACATTTACCTTCGAAAATAAATTCTGTATATTTTTTTGAATCCTCTTCTAATGGGATTTGCCAAAAACTTTCTCGCATCCAAACAAAATTTTATAGTGCCATCTTTTTTAATTGTAATACAAATTGGATTTACATACGATGTATTCATTCTTTTAATTATTTTCAATTTTATTAATTTTTGCAGCTCTTCAATAGCTCTTTCTCTGAGTTTCATTGGAATCGGATAGGTTTTTTAAAAAAATGGTCTCGTATCATCAATTTCGAGTTTATGTTCGTATACAGAAATTCTACCCGGTTTTTTCGAAAATACATTTTTATAACCCGATATAAGTTTGTAGAATCTTTCTTTTTCATTTTGATTTAACAAAGAACATTCATGAAAAGGGCCCATTTTGTCGGTCATTTGCAAAAAAATCCTTGTTTTAAAAATGGAGGTGTAATTGTGTAATTGTCGAAATGAAAATTTGAATATTGCATCAAATTTTTCATAATAAAGACTGTCAAAAAATTTTAAATAAGATTAATATATATTCTTTTTCTTCAAAAGACACAATAAAATTGTACCTAATCATTAATCTTGTAAAAATATTATATTAAGCAACAAGGGTATAAAGGCAGCCATTTGTTTACGGTGATTTTTGTGACACGAGTCGAGGTCGAGGGCGCCCCAAGACCTCCATTCGTGTCACAAAAATCACCGTAAACAAATTGGCTGCCTTTATTCCCGTATTACTTAAGATATTTTTTATTCATAATGCACAAAAGTGTCGATTTCAGATAGCAGACGACAGGGAGTGAAAGTCATTCACTTGTTCGACTTTTATGAAAATGGCGGCCTTTTTTACCTTGGGCAAAAAAGCATGGGACCAGCTGTTTTTTGCCCTTGGAAAAAAATCGCCATTTTCATACGGTCGAACAAATAAGACTTTACTCCCTGTCGTCAGCTTTTTTCGACTTACTTTAAAAAATTGCCGCCTTTTCGTCTTTTCCTTCAAACTTAAAACATAAAGATACCACAATTTTTAGCAAAAAATGCAAGTTATTTTGATTTTGATAATGCAAAAAGTAACTATAAACAAATTTAAAAAAAAATTTTTTGAATCATTTTTTAAGACATAGTAATTAAATTTTTGAAATATATGTATAATAAAAAAGTTTCTGAATAGTTGATATTTTGTAAAATTGAATTGAAAAATAATAATTTTTTTAAAGTATTTTGTTACAATTTTAAAAAATTAATTTTTAAAGGGACATTCTAGTTCAAAACAGGCAAAAAGAAGGCTTTTTTAGTATAGAGTGGAGTGGGGCGAAACCACCAAGGGGCGAAACGACCAATTCGCTTTTATTTTCGTGTTTTACGTCTTATCGACTTATCGTTCGATGTGAATAACAGTTCAGACATTCTCCGCTGGTGTCTGAAGTTTCAAGCCGTTTACCAAAATATCTGCCAAATGACAGTGACGTATGTAAAATTTTAACAATTTTCAAAAAAAAATTTTTTACTTGATTATTGAATTATTGTTAATATAATGTAAAAATTAATAGAAGAATAGAATTTCTTTATTCATTTGAGTGTTCTAAACGCAGTGGTGTAGTTTTTTTTAAATTTGTTAAAGTGTTTTGGAAGTTATTATATTTTTTCGAAAAAAGTGTTGGTGGGGCGAAACCACCAACACCACTTTAAAAATTATTTTGTCTAACGCCTTTGGGGAAATCGAATCATTATTCACTAGGTGCCAGTGGAGGAATATTATTGATAGTGAAATTTATGTCAAATTATGTGTATATATATTAAGTAATAAATACCTCAGATTTTGTTTATTTTATTAGAAAATGTGATTTAGAGATGGGTATATAACTCATTTTATGTAATTCAGTATATGAACTATAAAGTGAGTTATGTACCCAGTTATGTGTGGTTTTTTGTTGTATTTCGATTGTTATTAATTAATTTTTAAGTTTTTCATTGGAAAAAGTGCAATTGGTGGTTTCGCCCCACCTGGTGGGGCGAAACCACCAATTGCAGAGGTCGCGTAAAACGGCCGTATCTCAAAAACTAAGAGGGATAAAGAGTTGAGTAGGGTGAATGCACCAGTGAATGAACACTTGGCGAAAAAGATAAATAACTAAGGTTAAAAACTATTGTCTAATATAAAAATTGGAAATTAATAATTTAAATGATTCCTTTTATCAAGTTATGCAAAAATTATGAAAAGTTATATTACAATTTTTTTATAATAAAATAAATTTTAAGGTAGTACGCTCGCGACAGTCACTCTCAAAAGTAAATTTTAATAAAATGCTATAGTATGGTGCAGTTACTGTAGCATATTTTTGGTTGGACTGTACTGAATACATAGTCAGCCCTATGTACAGACACACTCACACACAAGTATACTAGTCAGGTTAGAATATTATATTATATTATATCTTTTAACTGAAACGGTTAATATTGTTAAATCTTTTTGTTATAAATTTCTCAAACATTCATTTATAATATATTAGTTTTTTAAAACAATCTATAGAAAATTTTAGAAGTTATTAGAAGAAATGTGCCGTTTACATGCACTTTTCATAGGTTAACCATGTTAAATAACAAACTTTGAACTTAAATATCTTGTTTTAGAAACGGTCAATTTTTTTAATATTTTGCAAATACATAGATCTTGTTATTAACTATTCTGATTTCAAATTTTATGAAATTCTATAGAAAAGTGCGATCACGAGCGTACTACCTTAAAGGACTTGCTGTTTTTGCGATCTACGAGAAGAATTCTTATTACATGATAGAGAGTGCATCTAAAATTAAAACGTATATTTTACATAAAATTATTTAATAAAATATGCAAAATATGGTATCAAAAAAATTTTGAACCTTCAAAGTTTAATTTTTTAAATTTTTTACAACAAAATATTAATATCATTAAAAGTTTTAAGCTGTTCAATCACTGGTAAATTTTTATGTCAATGTTCCAGTAAAAAGACAGTGTGCATTTATTGGTGTTACCGGTTTTAAACTAGGCGACGCGCAGGCGCAAAATCGAAAACAGCTGTCACAGTAAATTTAAGGTTAGATTAATATTAACAAGGTTTTTTTAACAAACTCAAGTTTTTCTAAAATGACATCCACGAAAAAAAATATGAAAGGTTTCGTTATTCTAACGAACAGTTAATGCAATTGAAGATGTTAAGAATATAATACTTTTTCTTTAAATGTTGCAAGTAAAACTTATAATATGCCAAAGGTGTTCATTCACTGGAGCACTGTGTTCATTTACTGGCTTAAGTGTTCATTCACTGGTGATTTCACCAATAATTTATATTTTTATTTATTATTAATTGTTAGTTATTTTATTTAAAAAAAGAAAAATTTTATCAATAAGTTAAAGTATTCTAGAATATAAAAATACAGTTCTTAAGTGTAATGGAACTAGTATTTAAAAGTAAAAAATAGACAAAGTTAGGAAAATCACTAACTGTTCATTTACTGGTGCATTTACCCTATATGGAGTAAAATGTAGCCAAGGAATCAATCTTTCAAACCCTTTTTGAATTGGCTCCTTATTGGCTTTAGTTTTCAAGTTATAGTCCTTAAAGTGCAAAATTGGTGGTTTCGCCCCACTCTACTCTACCCAGTAATAAGGGGTGAATTAAAGTGGATTGGTACTTTTATGCCCTTAAATTCCAAACCGATTCCGTTTTTGTCCGCAATCTTAATGAATTCCTTTTCTATTGTTAAGTTGATCATTTCTATCCAATTCAATTCTCTGTAACCACGTGACCAGAGTCTGAAATCACTTAAATGCCGTTTAAGGGAATCATTTGTTGTGGAGTTAATGCCTTTTAATTAACATTAAATTCTTTGAAGGGCATTAAAGGGGTTTCAAATTCTGGTCACGTGGTTACAGATAATTGAATTGGATAGAAATTATCAAGTTAACAATAGAAAAGGAATTCATTAAGATTGCGGACAAAAACGGAATTGGTTTGGAATTTAAGGGGTTACGTACAGTTAGAGCTTCAAAAAAAGCTGTTTTTTTAGGAATTTTTTGTGGCCACACTTTATAATAATTAATAACAAATCTTTTTCCACATAAAATATATATATTTCAAGAAAATTTTTTGAAATTATAGTCCATAAATATAAAGAAATATGCGAATGATAAAACATTTGCGTGAGCTTAAATAGAATTGGTTTCGCAGTGATCACGCTATCTCTTGACTGGATCATCTAAAATCAAATCGCGAAGAAGAAATTGTTAGGTAATGATATAATGCGGTACTTAAACGAAGGGATTTGAAAAATTTTGATTTTTCGCAAAATGACGGATGTTGAAAGTCAAAAATTGTTTTTTGACCAAAATTTTACTCACATTTTCAGCTATAAAAGAAAAAATTATTGTCAAAAAAAATCCTTTGTTCAAGTACCGGCCAATTGTATAACAAATAAGTGGTAAAAATTTCAAACCGATCGGTAAAGCCGTTCTCAAGTTACAGTGATCACCGACTCCCAAAACATGGTTTTGAGAAAAACGAGTTCAAAGTTTTAAATCCCGCCGCCTGGCCACAGTAACGGCTGAGACGGCTCCATTCAAAATTCTATATTTCCATAAATAATAGTTCGATTTGTCTCAAATTTTCAGAGAATACTTTTGAAATGGTATACTTTTAGAAAATGCATTTTAAAAAAAATCGATTTTTTGAAAATCCTAAGTGTACGTAACCCCTTAAGAGCATAAAAGTGCCAATCCACTTTAATTCCCCCCTTATTACTGGGTATATTATTAAAATAACTATGACACTTATTTAAAAAATTTCTTTTACATGTATGTAATAAATAATTTATTTAAGAATTTGTAAAAAAAATTTTTTTATTTTTATTCCAAAATGGCGGCAAAATACGCCATTTTTTAAAATGCCCATTTTCGGTGGTAAGATAGATTCCAAACTTTCTATAACAGATAAAACCAAAAACGAAGTGACATTCTCTTCGTTAGGTATTTTTTTAGGTGTGGAACCTCATAAAAGTGGAATTTGCTTCCCCCCCTTTTTTAGAGTACTTTTTCCCCAAAATATGCAAAAAAGGTGTTTTTATTCAGAATTTCTCTTATAAAATAAAGAGAGTTGTAAATTTTTTAGTTTTTGAGGTTTCACTTATAGGCATGATGACGCTAAATCAAAAGCCGTTTGATTTTTTTAAATCGCTTCAGAAGAACTCGAGATATCACTCTTACCAGATCAAAAAAGGCATTTTAAGTTTTTGTTCATAAGTTTCGAAATTTTTTTAAAAAAAATCATCGGATTTGCTTGAAAATCGTTACTCGGGGGTTTTCGAGGTCGCTAATTGAGAATATTGAATCAGATTTTTAAAATTCAAAATGGCGGATTTAATATGGCGGACATTTTTTTTAAATCATTGGATTTGCTTGATAATCGTTACGGGGGGATTTTGGGGTCGCTGATTACGAATATGACATTTTTTTCAAAATTAAAAATGGCGGATGCAATATGGTGGACGAAAAAAAAATTAAAATAAAAAAATTTTCTTTTCCGTCATGTTGGATCCGCCATTTTGAATTTTAGAAATTTTATATCTAATTTGTGATCAGCAACACCAAATACATTTTTATTTGTCTTTTTTAAAAAATGCAAATGAGAAAACATTTAAATCATTCGATTGCTTATCCGCATACAAAAACATCTTTGACATGGCGAGGAATAAGGATGTATAACTTTTGTTTTACTTCGAATTTTGCAATAATATTTTAGGAGAGTATTCTTGACACTATAAGAAATCCGAAAATAAAAACAAAAAAAATCGATTTTTTTGACATTTTTAACTGGAATGTCCCCTTAAAGAATAAAAAGTCTTTAAAGGGCAATGTAAACATGAAAATTAGCTTCGAATTTTTAAAAATTCAATATTTTCAGTATTTTTAATTTACATTTCCAAAAATCTAAATACATACAAAAATAATATTTTAGAATTATTTTTAAAATTTTGGAATAAAAATTTATATTTAAAATTTTAATTGGCATTTATCAAAAAATTACTTAGTTTTTTTAATTATACAAAAACTCTTTTAAAGTAAACATTTAAAATTCGGTAAAATCTTTTACAAATAATAGAATTTTTATTAAAAAATATTAATAAAAATGATCAAATCTTTGTAGAATTCTAATTATGAACAGGACCATAATTTCTCAAAAAATTCAATGAGTCCAAAAAGTAAATATTCATAAATTTTTATTTACATTGGGGTTAGGCTTTCTGAAGTGTACTCATGATTTGCGAAGGGTATTTTAATTTCATTGAAACACTATAATATTTTAAAAGTAAATGAGATAATTAATTAAATTTTCTTTACAGCATTTTATTCTACGTAAAATGTGGAACTATTACCAAAAAAACATTTCTGGGCCCGCATTTTATTTACAAAATAAAGCTATATTTTTGTTAAGCCCTATATTATTTGCTATATTGGATCCGTTATTTTGAATTTAATTTTTATTAAAATTTTCGATATTATGTATCAAATGCTTAATAAATAAAGCATTAACTAACAAATTGAAACCAATTCAACGAATGTAACGCGGCAGTGCAACTGCTCGAGATACTGCACGCTCCATGTCTTTTTTACAGCGCGTCACAGGCTTAAAAAACCATTGGTACACTTCAGAAAGCCTTACTTGAAGATAATTGAATCTTAAATAATTATACGAATTAGTTTTTTAAAATATTTGCGATTGTTCACAAATGGAGGAGGGGTGGGAGTTAAAAATTGATGAAAAATTGTCTATTTGGTTTATGGAACAACGATAAAATTTATACCTCTCACTCATACCTCGTTCTCAATCTCCCTTTTTTACTCCTTAATCTATCTGTGAGTGAAAAAAGAAAAATAATTCGCCAAAAAGGAAATAAGACGCCCATTTCGTATTTTGGCTTGAAAGTGAAATTCCCCACTTTTCCTTCCTGTATTAAATTCTGTTCCTCTCTTTCTACCTAAACGGAGAATGGTGAAAACATGATACCCCCCTCTAAACCCAAAAAGTGGGCATTACTTTCTTAACTATTCGCCTCTCTTTCGCTCCTACTCTAAACTCTCTTTCTCTCTATCAACCTTTCTCTCTCACTGCGGACAGAATATACAGGCTGTGGACAGACTGAACGAAAGAAAGAATTCGAAGATTATTATAGTTAATAATAATAATTTTAAAAACAAACAAATTTAGTATATTTTATAAAAAGTGAATTTATCATTCGGCAGTTAAATATTAAAGGATACAACAATAGATAAATATAGAAAAAAATAAATCAAAAAAAAAAAATTTGTACAAAACTAATACCTCCTCGTGTGATTAGATTGTAATAAAAATGTAGTTTTCTAAAAATAAATCGAAAAGTTTAGGATTCAGTGAAAATTACTCGATTTTTTATCACTTTTTAGAATTTAAAAAGTCAGAAAGCCTTAACCCTCTGCCTACTCATGTGACCGTTATCGTCTAAAATCGTCTATTTGGACGCCTGGTGGGGACTATGGGAATTACATTCAAAAGCGCTAGAGTGGGGATAAGTCAGCGTAGGCAGAGGGTTAATGTTGAAATAGCAAAAATTTAGATTGTTTATTTGTTCGAATTGTTAAAGGTTCAAATAGTTAAAAGTTTGAATGTTTATTATAATAATGTTTATATTTGTGTCACTTTCTACACTGAGAAAAATGGATATTAAAAATCTTAATATACTAGATATTAAAAAAAGATGCTAATTAGGGTGTCCGTTATTTACCAAGTTGTTAATATTTCTTGCGACGCCCCCTTAATTATTAGTTTACCATCTAAAACAAAATGTCAGACCAAAATAAACCCTTAATATTCATAATAAACCTTGCCCCAAAGACGATACATTTCCCATTTAAAATACATGGGATTTTGCTACTTTTTACAAATTAATTTTTTTTTCGTTAAATATTTCATTTTACATTAATGAAAAATATATATTCTTATAGGAAATTTAACGCTCTAAAAAAAAGTTTTCATATGATTTTTTGATAAATTATCTCCTTTAAGAGTTATTTAAAGTTAAAGTTCAACACTGTGTAAATTTTTAGATTTTAGTACTTTTACGGCAAAATTATTATGAAAGGATCCATATCAAATCATGCAGGCATTCCGACGATATAAATTGCAAATTATTTTCGCAATGACATATGTTATCCTACTCAAAAAATAATAAAATGCGTATTTTTTTTAATTTTGAATAGGATTCTGTTTGCACTTTTTACGAATATTTTAAGATTTTATCAAAAAAATTACTTTTTTGTATTTTCTTCTATAAAATTGCGCAATTTTCATATTTTTTTATACTCTCGGGGCTCATTTTTACCTTTTATATACTCTTTTATGTAAAATTACGCAAAATAAAAAAATAATAAAAAACAAATGATACAATTTCAATTAAAAAAAAACTTTCTAAAAAAGGACATCTTTTTTATCTCTTTATTTTCAGGATTTATTAATACTCATGTATAGTATTTAACATAAAAATACCATTCTACTTATTTTTTTTATATTGGAATATATAAATACAATTTTTATGTTACTTTTTTAAGTTTTTTAAAAAAATATCCTTTTTTAATAAAATTACAATTTTTTGTTTCTTAGGAATTATTTTATTATATATTTACATTTATTTCAGAGGCAATATCTATAAAAGAGAAAAAAATTTCTATTTATAGTTGAAGTTTTTCTTTTAATCAATCGACTCAATCAGGTACCGTCAACCGGGGCTATTTTGTGCACCAAATAGCTTTTTTTTACTCAAAGATTTATTAAAATTCAGAATTAAAAGAATACAGAAAATCAACTTTTGATATATGTTGTGGACATCCTTCTAAAGGTTTCCTATAAATTTGGCAAAGAAAAAAAATTTTTTGTCTTAGTTGTAGTCATTGAAAGTTGTGCACACAATAATTCCCGAGATGGGGCTATTTTGTGCATCGAACTTTGTCTTTCTATAATGTTGCGTAAACATTTTTTTAATCGTTTCTGCTTCATTAAATCTTTTGTGTATATATTTGAGAGTAAATTAAAAAAAGAATAACCTAGTAAAATTTTTTTTTTGTAGATATTATACAAAAAAATGTAAAATAAAACACTAAGATTTTGCTAAAATCTGGATTTACTAAAAATTAATAATCTTTCTTTAAATTGTATATTACGCAGATATTAAATAACATTTTTTTCTTTTTTAATATATATATATTTTATAATAATATATTAATATAATTATAAATTGATCGTTTAAACACTTATAAATAACTTTAAAACATCATTTCAATAGGAGCTTTTTTAATGGTTTTGAATGATATTTTTAAAAAACTTGAAATAAATATTTTTAAGGTTAAATAGATAACAATTTAATATCTAATATGATTTTCAAGTTATTTTAAGAGAAACGAGAAAATAGTTTTAAAACTAATTTGAAAACCTTATAAATATTAATTAAAGTTCATTTTTTAAGGTCACGTTGCGCACCGGTTGAGGTTTTAATCGTTTTAATGATTTTAATTAACGCACTTACAGTCTTTTGACAGAAAAGTAAGATAAAAATGTATAAAAATGATACACAGAATCTTCTTTACTTACTAAATAAAACATTTATAAAAAATATTTGATTTTTTTAAGTGCACAAAATAGCCCCATGGAATCCTGGTTTTTCAGTTTTTTCCACTTTTCTCTTAAAATAATGAATAAAAAGTTAGCGCATTACATATGTGTCATCACAACACAATTGACAACAAATATCTAACTCAGTTTATGAGATACATTAAAACTCTAGAAGATCTAGTATAATTTTTCCGAACTTTCAAAATTTTTGACACGAATTTTCCGTTTTTAGGAATTTTTTTCTCTTAATTGACAAAGAATTAAATAATAACATTTAGTGCTCTCTATTGTCATGTAATATAACTTTCATTTTACAAAATAGCAGATTAAAATAATTCATTTTAATAATTTTATTCATTAAAAAACTCGCGTGCACAAAATAGCCCCAGTTGACGGTAATAATATTCTCGCATAATAAGTTATGTTGAATTTTATTGACAAAAAATTTTAACCTTCGTTTAAAAAATTTGAACGTCTTAAATAAACTAACCGGGATAAATAACATTTTCGAACATCATCACTATCATAAAGATAATTAACATTATTTTCGGACATAATGTTAATTATCAATATTCTTTACTATTGAAAAGATTTTTCAAACTGATGTTAAAATTTAAAAAAATAAGCGACGGTACGAAAATAGAAACCTGAAAAGTTGCGAAATTTTTGAATTTTTAGTAAAAAATTGAAAATAATTTTTTCTCTTAATAAATAAACAAAAAAATACAAAATGGTATTTTTATGTTAAATACTACACATGAGTACCAATAAATCCTAAAAATAAAGAGAGAAAAAAGATGTCCTTTTTTAGAAATTTTTTTTTTAAATTGAATTTATATCACTTGTTTTTTATTATTTTTTATTTTGCGTAATTTTACATAAAATAGTATATAAAAGGAAAAAATAAGCCCCAAGAGCAACAAAAAATATAAAAATTACGCAATTTTATAGAAGAAAATACAAAAAAGTAATTTTTTGCTAAAATCTTAAAATATTACTAAAAAGTGCAAACAGAATCCTATTCAAAATTAAAAAATACGCATTTTATTATTTTTTGAGTAGGATAACATATGTCATTGCGAAAATAATTCGCAATTTATATCGTCGAAATGCCTGCATGATTTAATATGGATCCTTTCATAATAATTTTGCCGTAAAAGTACAAAAATCTTAAAATTTACGGTGTTGAACTTTAACTTTAAATAACTCTTAAAGGAGATAATTTATCAAAAAATCATTGGAAAACTTTTTTTTAAAGCGTTAAATTTCCTATAAGAATATATATATTTCATTGATGTAAAATGAAATATTTAACGAAAAAAAAAATTAATTTGTAAAAATTAGCAAAATCCCATGTATTTTAAATGGGAAATGTATCGTCTTTGGGGCAAGGTTTATTATAAATATTAAGGGTTTATTTTGGTTTGACATTTTGTTTTAGATGGTAAACTAATAATTTAGGGGGCGTCGCAAGAAATATTAACAATTTGGTAAATAACGGACACCCTAATGCTAATGTATATCATCTAGATGTTATTGTTTAGTATCTCAGATGTTAAAAAGTATAATCTGTAAATAGTGTTTAGGGTCTAAGCACAATTTTAAGGTTACAAGGCCCATATTCCGCATTCGTCTCCCGTCTGGTTTAAAGTTATAGCCATGAAGAAGTATAAGGAGAAGTATGTATATGTATCCCTTTTGACTGTACTTAGTAAACAAAAACTAATTGAAATAAATTAAAAAGAATTCACAAAGAGCTCTAATGAATCCCGCTTTGTGACAAATACGAATTGGAGCTATGTTGCAATTTTACTGAATTCGTCAAACTGTATTGAAATCCCAATTCTTCTATTCTTACTAATTCAATGGATAAGTCTTGGGGCCTTTAATTTTTTTTGATTCGCCAGCACGAATTCAATGAATGCCTTGGTCATGTCTTTTGAATGCGAATTCGTTTGCAAGAATTCAGGCAAATTGAATTGAATTCAATCGAATATACAAAAAGCTTGAATGAATCCCGCTTTCTACCAAAAATCTTAATTCATTTCAATCCGTTTAAATTAGTTTTTTTACTGGGTACTTGACTGCGTAAAATCGACATGCACGAAAATTGGCATACCGGAAATTTGTTCACTGATATTAGCGCCCCTACATGAGAAAATATATACCCTCCATGCTGTCCATGATAAAAGTTTTGTTTACGTAGTTTTTTGGTTATGTACCAAGTTGATAATAACATTAAAATAATAGTAATATGAATTGTTTTATAAAAAATTGCATGTCTATTTATAAAGCAAATAAAAATGCTTCTGAAAAAAGTGTTTTTTCAAAGCACCGAGAATGATAGGTTTATTTAACATACTATTTTGTAAGGGTAAAAGTTTTTATATACTTTTACAAACAGACATTTATGAATTTAATGCAAAGAATTTTTGGTTGTTTATTTGAAGTCCTTTCTATTTATATAACGTATAAAACAATTTAATTCTGTTGATTTATTTTACAATACAATACTCAGAGGACCCTCTAATCTTAAATACCAATCAGCTGTCAAAGATAAAAATACTTAAAATGTAAAATTGCACTTATTTCTCCCGTTTGGCGGCGCTGTTATCAGTAAACATGAGGCTATTACTTTTCGCGTGCCTGTCGATTTTACTGCAGAGAAGTACAGTCAATATCAGGAAATTTTCCCATTGGAGATGTCTCCTTATACTCCTTCATGATTATAGCATATTCTGCATATAAGATTACCATGATTTGTTTTTAATTTAATAATTTAAAGTGTACCTAAATTTATATATGGCTCATTTTATTTAAAATGTAAAATCTATGTCTCTTGGTAAAAAAAAAAGTTTTTAGCTAGCAAATGAATATTGTTTGGTTTATTTGATTAATATCTAACATACTCTAATTTTTTATTAACTTATAGAAGAACTGAGGTGCTTTAAAACGAAATGACAGACTAAAAAGCAGACTAAATGTCCCCTACTGTCCCTGTCCTTGAGGCACTTGCACTTCATTGCCTCTAATAATTAATATATACATTCTTTTGTATTAGATTTAAACAAAAAGGGGTTACGGGTTTTAGTGGGTCGGGCTGGTAGTAGGTCGCCAGTTTATTAAATTTACTATAATATATATATTTATTTTTTTATATTTCCTTTTGTTTTATCATACCAACCCCACATAACCTTGGAGTGCGGAATCCAAGGTATCTGTAGACAGATTTCCCAAAATTCCCTAAGCAAAAAAAAAACAAAAAACAAAAATTCTTTATAATTTCTAAACCTTAAATTTTAAAATTCATTAATTACTTCATATAAAATTCAAGAATATCATTTTAAAAAATGATTAAAAACATGTCACTTATTTTCATATTTTATATTCTGCCAAAATGAATTCATTTTTGCACACTCACTACAAATAGGTTACGCGCTTACACTCACTGTTTTACCGATGCCACAATAATAAATGAATAACCTTAAAACATCAAAGCAATTAGAATGTTCTGGTCTCTATCCTACAAATTATATAGTGGAGCAGAAAAATAATTGATTAACGGTTGTAACATAGTTGTCCACTACTGTCCCGTCTGTAAAATGGTAAGTAAATACTTTAAATCTCTTATAATTCAATTATTAGCAAAAAGTTTCAATTCTTTAAGAAATCTGACAGTTTCCGTTGCTTTCTAAATAACATACTTATGTTGTGAATCAAGAAAAGAGCAAAATGTCCCCTACTGTCCCCGTGTATTAAATGTCCCCTACTGTCCCGTATAATAGCTTTATTCTTATTATGTAGGTAAGAGTTTTTAAATTCAATGTATAAAAAACAGGAACTTGGTTTTATATGATAAGAAGTTACCCAGATAGCAAAATGCCAGAGAGATCGCACCCTATATACCGGCACGCGGGCCGATTCATCGGCCCAACGTAGCGGCAATTACGCAGCGCAATGTACGCGCCATTGCTTGCTATAAAGCAAGCCCATGGTCCGATGCACGACGTGCGGCCCATTGTCCGCCTGATTGGTCCGTAATTTAAAATATATTAAAATTTCTACTCCAGTCTAAACTTAATAATTATTGCAAATAATAAAACGGTATTTTTTATAAAGAAACATAATATATTTTTAAAATACATAACCATTTATATAATTATAATGGTGAAATCTGAAATGCAAATAGCAACTGAACTTACTCTCAATATATAAAAGGTAAATTTTAAATTTCCTTTTTTTCGTTTTATAATAACAATATAAAAAACCAGTGCATCTAGTTTTTTTTGTAATGTACTTTTATTTATTTTCATTCCTTTTTTCGATTTATTTCGAAACCTTTGTTTCGTACTTTTTAATACGTCCAACATATTTAATTTGAAAGTTTCTTTATTTTCTGGGCCAAAAAACAAAGGGCAACTGCGGGCAGCTTCTGTAAAGTATACAAAATATCATTATGTAAAGATTCTATTGTAAAATAATAATAAATATATAACCTTTAATTTTTTAATGTAATAAACTTAATCTACAATATAATGAAATACTTACCATATAAAACGTTAGATATTTTCGTATTTCCAATTTGCTAAGTATGTTGTTGTTTCAACCAAGTAAAATTCGAAACTAGCTCATCCGTCATGAGTTCCTTGAGAGCACAGCTCAAAAATTCTTTTAATTTAGAGCCTCCCAGCATTACTAAATGATCTTGCTATAAATGAAGAATAAGGTTATTAATAAAATATTTGAAGAAAATAATATAATTTATTAAACTTTGCACATAATTTTTGTGTGACAGAATAAGAATAAAATTTAGTAAAATCAATAAAAATGATGTCAAGAATAAATAAGTTTAACAGTAAGTTGAAAGTTCTTGTTCCGTCATCTATTTTTTTTATTTACATTTATATTTATATTATTATTTATAATTTACTTTCTTTTACGAAAAAAACGCTATTGTAAAGTAAATCCATAATTGAAAATCGCAGCAAAATTAAAACTACAAAAGTAAAAAAACATACACAGATTTCAGAACATTCTTATAAAAATTTTTAATTAAACAAATTGGTTTCTCCTAATTAGATTTATAATTTATAAATAATTCGACCTTACAGTTGTCATTAAAGACAAAATATTATTAATAAAAGTGAAATGCAAAAAATTAAAAGTTAATACTTTTATTTATGTTACTCGATTTCATAAATTTGTTTAAAAGTTACTTACAACTTTTCGTAATATTTCATCTGAAGTATTGTTTTCGAATTCAAAAAACTGTTCCATTGTCTTCATTGGGAATCCCTTAAAAGGTTCATATAATGTATGAGAAGGTTGCTTCATACCAAAATGTAATTGTAGCAATTCTATAATTTCTACATTTTGCTGTCGAAGAATTTCCATTTGATTTTCAATTTTTCTGCAAATGCATAAATTCATTAGAAATCTATGTATATCTTTATGTTTACCTTAGGAATCCAAAAGGATGTGCCTTCAAAGTAGTGTTTTCATAATACATATTTTAATGAACAAGAATTTTACTTACGACAAACGTTCTTGAAGTTCTAACTGTAAATTTAAATTGTTCAGCGATTCTGAAGTAAAATTTAAAATAGGAACATTCTGTATAAGAAGATTTTCATTAGTCTTTGACGAGCCAGGAAGATGGTTGACACTTTCAATGGTTTCGTTCAAAATAAAAGCATCCTGTGTTTGTGTTTTACAATAATTTAAATACATATTTTAAATTTTACTCTCCGTTCAGAAATCATTTTTTTAAAATTAGAACAGTATTATTTAGAAAATAAAAAAAAATTCTTAATCCTAATAAAATTTTTTTTAAAGTGAGTCAATTATTATATAAAAAATTAAATAAAGAAGAGGAAGACGTACAAAATTTGAAGAATGAAACAAATATATACATTTTTTTAATAATTTAAAAATTTTAGTCATCATGTATGAATTATAATGAACTATTCAGTTTTAAACTCACTGTCTGATGGAATTACTTTCATCAATTATCAAAGATGATGATTGATGTGGTTGAGAATTTAAATCTTTTGATTTAACACTGTTAGGAAGGTTCGAACTTGGATCTAGAGAAAGACTCTCGTCAGTTTTAGAAGAATTCTTAGTTGATTTCCTAAAAAGTTTGGTAATTAAGATTTTTCTTTGGAAATTTTAAATAAAACATTTATTAGTAAAAATGATAGTAGAAATTTTACATTTCTACTTACGGTTTAACAGAATCATTTTTATTAGCATGCACAGGTGATGATTGTGCAGATTTGAATGTCGAAGCCTTTGACTTTGATTCTTTAGAATGTAACTTTTCAGAAGTAAAAGAGATATTAACGGATTTCCTAAAAAAAGTAGTAAATATTATAAAAGTTTTATAAATATTATAGAAAATAATAATAAAAAATGATAAGTTCTCTTACTTATTTATATCTACGTCTGAATTTTTTAGCGTTGTTTTTCCATTAGTAACTGTTTGTGCATACTTCTTAAGGTTTTCGAACTGTTCCTTAATCGAAGAGTAATTTTTTGCTTTTTTTGATGGTCTTTCGTCTTCAGAAGTTGAAAGAACATTCTTGGGAGTTTTTATTGTTCTTCCACTGTGCGATACCCGAGTATCGTTCTTATTAAACATTTTCTTCTTTTTTCCAGATTTTTTCATAGCTTGTTCATCCATTTGAAGATAATAATAATAATTTGTTTTAAAAAAGATATCATAGGTAAATGTTACAATCACTTCTAGTTTAAATTGAATTAAATTATTAAAGTCTAAAATTACGTAAATAAAACTCAAAACAAAGTATAGAATAACTCAATAGCAGTTTTACTGTTAAAATTGTAAATGATTGCACCTTATAATTATAAGAACAAGGATGAAATTATGATAACAACATGCTTAACCCAGATGAAATGACAGTCAATGCTCTCTATACATATAGATTGTGATTTATTTATTTTTACTTATTTAAGAAGGGTAAACAACATGAATTAGCTGTACTAACCTACCTAAGCCTACTTCATTATTTTTAAATAATCCAATTACTGCATTATACCAAAAAATAATTCAGGATTATTAGAATAATTTCAATAGAATTCAGAGTATTCCATCCAATTTAAGATAATTGAAGTAATTCAGTTAAATTTATTTAATTATTTTAACTAATTAATTTATTTTAATATGCTTTGGGAAATTTCATAATATTTCAATATGTTTTACGTACATCAGGATAATGTATATTGGATAATTTTACACAAGTGTAAATTTTAATCCAAAAGGAGTTTACCCCTTTATTCATTGTGTTTATTAGAATTTTTAAAAATAAATTACTAAAAAATTTATGTCTAAATTTGTCTAATTTTTAAAACTGTATATTTTTGACAATTACCAAATATCGAAAAGTAACCTGAATTTTCTTCAAAATACCCACTTTTTGTACATAGTAATAACTTCAACACTTTTAGAATAAAAAGTTAATAAGTTAACAAAAATAAATTAAATTTCTAAAACTTTAAAAATTAAATTTATGAAATTAAAATCTTTTATTTATTAGATAACAGTTTTTGTATCTTAAAAGAATCTTAAAATTGGTTAGGTATGATAGGATAGAATTTTCTTTGATGTCCATCATTTTAGTTTCAAAATATTGGTATTTGGCACTCAGAAATTGGGTCATATGAAATATTTTTACTTTTAATTAATTTATAAAATTATTTTTTTATTAGATCAAATAGTATATTAAGCAACAAGGGCATAAAGGCAGCCATTTGTTTACGGTGATTTTTGTGAAATCAAAAAAAAAATCACAAAAATCATCGTAAACAAATTGGCTGCCTTTATTCCCGTGTTACTTACGATATTTTTTATTCTTAATGCACAAAAGTGGCGATTTCAGATAGCAGACGACAGGGAGTGAAAGTCATTCACTTGTTCGACTTGTATGAAAATGGCGGCCTTTTTTACCTTGGGCAAAAAAAAGCATGGGACCAGCTGTTTTTTTGCCCTTGGGGAAAAAAAAGTCGCCATTTTCATACGGTCGAACAAATGAATGACTTTACTCCCTGTCGTCAGCTATCTAAAAGCGCCATTTTTGTGCATGTGGGATAAAAATAAAATTTTTTTATTGTACTATTTTATACATAGAAACCGAAATTTTGAAAAATCAGCCTTTTGTGCCAAATAGTTAATTAAAAGTGCTTTCGAAACATCGAAAACTTTAAATGTATCTTTAGGACACTTACCCTATGAAGTAACGAAAAAATATACAATATGAAATTATTTAATCTAATGAAATATTTCATGCAGAATACTTATTGTAATTAAGATACTAGAAAAAAAGAAGTTATAGGAATACAATTTAATGTAATTGTAATTATTTCTGTTAATAGAGAAACAATTCAGACCTCGGGTAGAATAAGTACATATTTTATAGAGACGTATAAGAAACTCGAAACTCAAAACACGATAGCATTATTTCGAGGTTAATCTGTTCAAGTTAGTTCCGAGTTCAAACCGAGTCGAGTTGCATTGCATGAGCATTTGAAATATTCAGGTTCTCGAGTGAATTCAAGTAATTGAATATTTCGATAAATAGAGTAAATTTATAGTCGTTACATATGTTTTAATTTGTTATTTGAAATATAGTTCGAAATTGAAAAGTTACTGTAAATTTATTAGTAGAGTTAACAAATAAATTTCAAAATTTTCTAGTTCTTAATAGCTGTAGTTTATTAATAATTTGAAAACTCGATTCCTCTCGGGTACCAAAATGTTTAAATACTCATCTCTATTTTAATACTCGAATTCACTCGAGAACTGGAAAATATTTGAGTACTTGAGTGGATTTGCGTCGAGTTTAAGCTCAGTTCGACTCAAAAAAATGTCTGCTCCGCCCGACTCGGTTATTCGAGTTTTTTGCATATCTCTAATATTTTTATATCATGCAGTTAATGAAAATATATTAGAATTTAGAAGTAAAAAAACGTGATAAATGCAATATTAAGAAAAATGAAATGTAAAACACAAAAAAATAGCAGACATAAGAAAATGTTCCTCTTTTAAGGCTTATTTCATGTTCAGTAAAGAAGGATCTATCATCAGTTTTTAAAATTAGTGTAAATGATCATTACAGAAGGCACATTAATAAATGCAGACATAGAAAGAAAATGGTACATTCATTTGTAAATAAAGCAATAATAGTTTTATGTTTTTAAAATAACTCACTAAGTAATGTATGATACAAGATCAAATTATGTATCTTATACAAAACAATATGATTCACAGCATTTCTTTCGGACTGAGTAATGTGCAACAAATCCATTCATCTTCTATCACTAGCTCTTCTTGTCCTTCTCTTTGACTCCAATTGGGCATCAAATAGCATTTGCTTTTGAAATCGATTAGAGGTATAGCTTCTGTTATATCGGATAAAAATTTGCAATTATATACACCAACATTATCAGATGTTAGTCCAGCGTCGTAAAATATTTCATTTACTTCAAATGCTTGAAACATAAGGAAGACATCGTCATCTATTCTGAAGATATTCTTAATTATTCCAATTTTTGTATCTTTGAGAATACAGCATCTATCTCGATTATTACACGACAAAGTGAGATTTCCAATTTCTAACTTTTTAAACTGTTGACATACATTTTCAGCGATATTATCAGGAATAGGACCTTTACTATGTTGTAGAGATGGAACTACATTCATATTAAATTGTATGGGCTAGAAAGCTACCTCATTCAGTTCTTGTGTTCTTTTATAATATTGTTGAAGCGGATATTCTGGTTTTCTAATTAGTTTAACAAATTCTGGCATATTATTTTCATAACAGAAAGCACTATACGACTCTAAGCAACCAAGTTGAAACACATCATCAACTATGTGAAGTAAGCAATGTACATTATAAGATAAAAATCTTAGCCCATACATATGTTTTTAAAGCTTGCTTACAAAAGTTCAGCATTTCTTGAGATGTTTCTTTGCTTACTACTAGACGGAGAACCACATGCAGTATTAAAAAATGTTGATACTAATCGTCTTCTAAAACATTCTTTAATACTGATGGAGCCGTATAGAGTGCAAACTGACGAAATTCTGTGGCTTTAAAGGAATTGAAAGCTGTTAATTTATTTGGACGTCGATTAAAGTCAGAAGGGCAATAATCTTGTAGCTGCTCCATTCTTGCATCAAGAATATTTTGCTTTCTGACGGATAACTTTCGCACTCCAAAATTTCCTTCCATGATCGCTGACAACACTTTTTTTACATTCCCGCTCCACACGGAATGTAATCCTTCAAATGGTACACAAGTTACTAAATCCAATATATTTGATAATGGAGTTCTTCCACGATGATGGTCTTCATCGACTATGTTGCGATATTCCTCGTCTGTTCTTAATTGGTGATTCGTTCCTTCGAAAATCATTCTTCCCATGTAATGGCGACCGTCAACCTTACATTTCGAACATGGTTTACTCGAATTGTGACCAAAGTGGTTTAAGGAAAAAGCTCTTGCAGGCGCATCAGCTATAAAGCAATGAACAGTCAGACGAATCAGTTTCTCACCAATAATAATTCCTGCTTCGCGAACTTCTATGACCTCTGCAACAAATTGTTCGAAAAAATCAAATACATTTGATGGTTTTTTGTTGCCAAGGTAAATTCCAGCTATTATTGGCCTTTTGTTTCCAATATTCAATATCCTATAATGAATCGGCCAAAACTGTTTTGAACCTTTATTCAATTTACCACCGTCGGTACTAAAATCAATTAAAATTGACTCAGGTAGCAAATTTGGAGGGATACTCTTTAATTTCTTAGTAAGTGTTTCTTTAAAACCAATATGCAAATATTCTCCTCCTGCTAATTGTTGAATGAAGTTAGTAGCAACAGTAGTAGGTGTTTGCAAGATAGTTCTGGCATCCTTGGGAAAAAAATTTAAATTGAAGGGAAATTGACGCAAAGTTTTAAGAATAATGTTGCATTGTGTATGTTTGAGATTTGCAGCTAAAAATGCATTCTTAATTGCTTTTTTTTCATGTCAGTCAAATTCACTAAAGGAATTATATTTTCTTCCTCTCCTGAGCTTATTTCACTGCTTACATTTTCTTCTCTGAGGTTCTCAACATCATCAACCAATCCTTCTTCTTCGTCATTCTCTTCATTAGAAAATTCGCTTTCTTCGATATTATTAAATGAATATTCTGAATCATTATCAGATGATTCATCGTCACTCAACATTTAAAAATCATTCAGGGAATGTACTTGGGGTTCATCCCGTTGTCTATGGACTTCATCTTCTGTTGATGAATGGGAATCATTTGCATTGTGAGAAGTGTTTCCAGTATTTTGTCTCTCATTTCGTATGTTATGTAAACGGCGCCTTTTTTGGCTTGAAGAGAGATCAATAAAATTTTTATTTTTCCTTTTGTCCATAGTAATTTTTATTTTTCTGTCTGATTGTTCAGTAACAATGATCTAGAGAAAGATCAAAATACTCTAATTAATGAATTTCTTTTTAATAATTAACAACAATTTATTTATTTTTGAAGTATTCATACCGTTAATTTCAAAATTGTGTTAAACATATGTTATTTAAAGGATAATACCACTCTAGAGGCAGAAAAAAAACTTATCTTTCATGATTTATTTTGGAAAAATGAAAATGTAATAAAATTTCCTTTCAAAAAGTTTATTCAATGTTCATATTGAAGTGAGAAAAACTTATATTTAAAATATTAGGTATTATAAAACTTGCTTTGATAAATGCAATACTAAAATCACCTAATTTCATATGGCTACAAGGAGTGAATGTTTTCTTAAATAAGTTTCAGACCTGAAACACAAAACCAAAAAATATCGTAATTCATATACTATGTCACTATGAGAAGCGGAACTACATATATGGGTTTTATTATATCTATTTTTGTAGAAAGGGGACATTTTGAGTAAATTAATCAAATTTTTTATAAATAAATAAGCAGTAAATTGATTATAAGGAAGAAAGTTTACACCCATTTAAAAAATTCATATATGTACTTTCAAAGTTTAAAGTATATAAATGAAATTTCATTCTTGTTTCTTTTAGGACTCAAACTTTTCGATAAAATAGTCCACCCGTTTTGATTATTAAAAACTTGGACTATTTTCAAAATGGATTCGTTTGCATTAAAATTTTAAATGAAATTTTGTGCTTCACACTAAAAATCTTATTCTATTTTTCACTTTCCCAAAAAATCATCGAAGATCGTTCTTCTTTCTGCCTTCAGCCTATTAGAATGTCAGGGTGGTCACAAGTTTCAGTTTATCAATTTCCCTGGCAAATTTACTGACTTAAAAGTATTTTCTCCTGACAAACTTCTTTTTACAGGAAATATTTTTAAAAAATTATAATAATGAAATTCTTACAAATAATTTTTAAAAATATTTAAAAAATAATTTTTGAAAGATAATAGTTTTTTATTTATATACAATGGAAAAATGTCCAAATTTTGTAAAATCTTTTTTTTAAGTAATTGAATTTTTGAAAAATATAAATAAAAATAATCAAATTTTTGAAAAATATTAATTATAAATATGATTATGATTTTTCCAAAATTTTAATAAGTCTAAAAAAGTGAATTTTTAGTTACTTTTTTCAAAGATAAAAAATATTTAATGCAAGTTTTTAAAAAATAATTGAATTTCTTGAAAGGATTTTTGTTTAATTAAAAAAAACTAATTAGTTTTTAGATGAATTTTAATTAAAAATTCTGGCAATGAATTTTTTCTCTAAAAATGTTGAAAATAATTGTAAAATGTTTGTATTTTTTGTATGTATTTAAATTTTTTGAAAATTTTCATTTTTACATTTACATTTAAAGATTTTCCATTAACATTTTGATGATTTAATTATTTTTATTTTAAGAAAAGTCGAAAAAAGCGTCGAATTTTCTTATTTTTCCTGACAAAAAATTTTTTCCTTTTATTTCCCTGACTTTACTGACATGTGGCCACCCTGGATATAGATCAGTGAAATCTCGATAATTCAACCTCAAGGAAAAAATGAAAAGAAAATTTATTAAATGTAATTTCAATTTGTTGATGCGCTAAATTAGATACAATATTTCGATTATATGTTTATTTATTACAAAGTGAGTAAAAAATAAGAAACAATTTAAGAAAAAATTTTGTACAGTTCATATTTACAGCGAATGGTAAAATTTTGGATCCCCTCAACTATTTTAAAACATACACAATTTTAAAAAAGTTTAACACAAAGTTTTTTGGCCTTAAAAAATTAATTAGCTGTTGACAAAGTTTGTAAAGCCGAACAACTTTAATTGAAACATTTTTTTCAATTGTGTACATTTACAAATATTTACCGTTCGTTTTCTGTTTATTATTAAAATAAGAAATTAATAAAAATAAAATTGACTATACTCATCGGTTAAACATTTTGGGTAAAAAATTCTCGATATTTTCTGATTTCAAGTTCAATAACATGAAAATAAAAATGAAAAAGTAAGCGATATTTTCTCAAATCACAGCAAAACAAATTTACTAAAATCTACTTACTATCAATTTAAGCTTAACTTAAAGAATTTTAAAAATATTGTTTAATAAATTTCAAAATCAAAGTAATAAAGTTATATTGATTTTTTTTGTGTGAAAGTCATTTTTGAGGTTACATATATAAATAATTAAGTATAATTCTCTAATAAAATTGTTATTTTAAAATAGATATCACCTAAAATTTTGAAATAAACGTACAGACATAGGGACTTTATCACAAATTAAATTCTTAGCTTTAAATCATTAATAAAAACTATAAAACTATAAATTATTCTTGTGAAATTTTTAGCATGTTTGAACAAATAGAATTAATGTTTTACTGTCAATAAAGAATTTCAATTGAAGATTTAAAAAATTTTAAATTAGTTTAAAAAAATATACATACTATAATTAGTAGTACTCAAATCTTCATAACTTATGAATGGAACAAGATAGAAATATAGAAAATAAATTAATCTTACACACATAACCTTAAAATGGCAAAAGCATTACTTACCAATAAAATAAGTTTAAAATATTTTTTGCAACGACTGCAGTGTCCTTTACAATTTGGAATAATCTCTGGTTGCTTTTTATATCACGAAGCACTATAATTAATATATTTAAATATTATATTTCACTAAATTTCCTCAAAGACGGCAAACAACAATAAACACGAGGACGGCACGAGGACAACGAGGACAGGAAACGACAATTATGATGGAAAATGGCGTCTGCGTGGTGATACATATGACGAGAGATCACAATATTCTAGCGGGAGATTTGAAATTCAATTAATCAAAAAATTATTTTTAATTTAATACACTATATAACATTAACAATTAATGCATATATTATATAAATCAATAAATAATTGTGAATATAATATTTTAATATTTATCTATTATTTTATATAATATTATTCGTTCCTTATATAAAATATTTGTTAAGTACTATTTTTTATGTTTATAAATACCAAAAAGACAATTTAAGTAATTAACAAAATAAAATTTTATAATAATATTAAATAGTGAATTAATTATTGATAAAAAATAAATAGTAAATATCATTATATTATTATTAATAACATTATAAAAAACTAATACTAATAACATTGTTGTATAATAATACATATAAATATTCTTTAAATAATAAAATGTTATAAATAAATATTTCCGGCATATTGTCGTCAAAACGACGGACAGTATTGGTACATTATGTGAAAGTACTAGTCTGGGACATGGCGAGCTCAGTTGGTCCCTTTGAAAACCAGCTGGAGAAATGGCTACGTTTTTGCAAGCACGCGGTTAGGCGCCCGTTGTGCTGCTAAAGTGCCAGGCACGTTTCCCTGTTGGAAGTATATGGATACAAATTGTATCCAATTTAATATTTTTTAATCCAAAAGATTAATAAAGATAGATTAATTCTATCATATTTTATTCGTGTCATTCCTTTTTTATCCTTTAGTTATCCATGACAATCCATATGTATCCTTCTTTTCAGCTACATAAATTTGTATATAAATAGATCTCAAGAATGTTATCTAAACCAATCATGATCCTATCCTTTCAATCCTTATTAATACATTCTTAATTCAAAATTTAATCAATCTTTATTTATCTTAACTTTTTTATATCATATTTTTTATCAAACATAATCTATTTTAAATAATCTTCAATATTTTCTATCTAATGATCTAATTATAGTTTTATATTATATTTAAATAGATAGAAAATTTTGGATAGAAAAAGATAATTTTTAAAAGATGCAAAGTATATACTTAGTTAGGATAGAAAACTTTTATCCATTTCTATCTTCTATCTTTCCTTTCGATTTTTTAGAACATTAAATAATATAGAAAACTTGATTACATATACAAAATCGAAAATTCACATTTTAATTTTTCTGAAGACTATATTTTACCTTTTAAATGAAATGAGCCATATAGAATGTACAACTACTTTGAATCAAACAAAACAAATGAATTTTTAAAATATTGCAGAAATATCTTTACAGCTTGGTGTGAAGTCGATTTTGACATTTTTTAATAAAAATTTTTTTCTAAAGACAGTCCTATAAATGCACCATAAATTAGAAAGCAAAATTCTATGAGTAAAAAAACGATAGTCGATATCACTATCTTTTTCACACTCATGAAATTATTCTTTCAGTTTTATGCTTTCTGATTAAATGGTATCACACTAAAGGTGCTTCTTTTCCTCCGGTGTTTTGGCCAAGCAATCGTCTTGGATGAATTTTCACAGTCGGTTCATTGAATTTGATTGGTTAAAGAGTAAATTCTATTTTTACTGTTTATGAAAATTAGAAACAGTGAAAATGGAATCTTTAGTACAGCCAATCAAATTACGTGATCCGACCGTGAAAATGCATCCAGCCGATTGCTTGACCAAAACACTTGAGGTATAAAAGCACCTTTAGGGAGCATTTACACCTTCTGTAAAAATTGTTCAGAAAGGAAAATTTGCAATTTTGCATTGGAGTAAGAGTCAGATACACACACGGAAAAAAATTTCCTGTGAAAATTACAAGATTTCCTGTGCCATCTATGAACGGCGGTTGTAGTATCCACAAACGGCTGAGTTTGGGAAATACAAAAACCAGAATGACTCTTGTCACAAACTTCAGTTTATGATTCAACAGCTTAAGTCCAACGCACAATAAGTTCGCGAAAGTCGTTCGCGAACGAGACGCATGAGATAGACAAGGACACAAATATATCTCTGTCCTTTTCTAACTCATGCTTTGCGTTCGCGAACGACTTTCGCGAACCTATTGTGCTTAGGCCTTTAAACAGTCACGCAGCAGACGACAAGCGAACGTTCACTTGAATTTTCTTGCGCATGCGTGGATTTCTTGGTGTTATAACAGATTGGTTTGTGGTACACACAAACCAGCTTGTTGGAAACACAAAACTCGCCTGCATAAAGCACAACTTAAACTAATTGTATATTTTACGAAAAAGTTTGTGTTTTCTATAAGAAATTTTTTCCGTGCAGTCTGTCTCTCTTACTCCATTAAAAAATTTCCGTTCTGGAAATTTTTACCGAAGGTGTAAATGCTCCCTCACACAAGCACAATGCCGCAACAAGAATAACGGGGAAAGAAAAAATAATTTCAATTTTCTGAATCTCTTACTCTTTATGTTATCTTGACAACCTGCTGACATGCAACCGAGTTGTGTCAGCACCTTTATGTTGAATCTACAATAGCACTCTTGAACGGAACGGAAACGTAACCAATCAATATACTTAGCATTGTTACGTTACGATTACGTTCCCTTCAAGGTGCTATTGTGGACTCAACCTTAAGGTCAACGCTGAATAGAATCTTAGGCCGCAGTCCCATGGCAGCGTTTTGCGTTGCGTTGTAATGAGAGAGAATGCAGCAAACGTATATTTGCGTCTTTTTCTCTCCCATTACGACGCAACGCAAAACGCTGTCATGGGACTCCACCCTTAGGCTGGAGTCCCATGGTAGCGTTTTGCGTTGCGTTTTGTAACTAGACCATGAGTGTGAGAGAGATGGTGATATATGTTTGTTATATTGCACTCATGGCCTAGTTATAAAACGCAACGCAAAACGGTGCCATGGGACTCCACCCTTAACCGGAACCGCAATCGTGAATGTGAGCGGAAGAATGAGTTAGAGAAGAATAAGTATGTTGTGCATCCTTCTCTAACTCATTCTTACGCTTATGGTTCCGGTTAATTTTTTAATTTTCGTTGGTCTTATGGGCATTCTATACTTCGATTTAAGAAGCTAAGCGGGACGGTTTTTCGTGCCGCTTCCTATAATTTACTATGTATATATAAGAGCGTCACAAAAAAGCGTCCCGCTTATATGCATCTTAGATCGAAGTGTGTATTCCCCATTAGGTTGGTTCCACACGGAGAAAAATTTATTCATAATGATTACAATAGTCTATATTACTGTTCGGATATGTGACCACTTTTTGTTATGATTACTATAGCTGTTGTAAGGAGTATAAACGTGAAGGTATCCCTTACAACAGCTATAGTAATCGTTCCTACTCAATTCTTAACACATTACATAGTCTTCGTAATCATTCCAAAAAGTGGTCACATATCCGAGCTGTAATGTAGACTATTGTAATCATTAAAAAAGAATTTTTCTCCGTGCAGAATAGACTATGCCGCAACGTAGATGCAACGCGTCCCCATTGCATGTACGTGAACGTAAACGTGCTAACGTCACCCATTTGAATAACATTATGACATCAGCACGGAATTTTCATGTTCGCGTACTATTTGAGAAAGGCCTTTACGATTACGATTGTGGTTCCGGTTAAGGGTGCGTTTATACGCCCTTCTACAAATAATCGGTTGAAAACAATAGAGAAATGAGAAAATTATATCAGTGATATTGATTTAAAGTTTTATATTTAATATAAACTTATTTATATATAATTTTAATATTTTAGAAAGTTTTGTTTGAGAATAAGTATTATTTAAGGAATACTTATGATTTTTTTTTAAAACAGTGTTAATTTTTAAATAAGTATTGAAACATTAGTTTAATATATTTTATCGCTTTCCATTAATGTCTCCGATAAATCCTAATTGATCGTCAAAATTAGACATTGTATATGAATCAATATTGTTGTCTTTTTTCTTCTCTTTCATCTCTTTTAAAGCCTCATCTTCGCAATCACTGTCGCTAGATGGAAGATGATCCAAATTCAACATTTCATTCTCATGAAAATCATTTGATTCGTTTTCATGATCTACATGATCTTTATTAATGCTTTTCTTTGCTTTTAGTTCTACAAAGATATGAAATTTTGATTACCTTGGAAATAAATGTTTGCTAACAAAAGCAAACACGGACAGAGCTCTAAACAAAAATTGCTTTGATGGATTTAAACGTTCTAGGGCTTAAAAGATTTCTACGTTCATGTACTTAAGATACTTTAAGATGCCGATGGGCGTTTTTTGGAAAATTCTCTTTCCGATGACAATAGAACTGTCAAAACTCAAAAGATCCAAAAATCTCAAAATACTTTTATGAATTAAAAGCAAAAAACGAGGTATATTATTCTGTAACTCATTCTTTATCAGTTTTTAGGGTTCCCAAATATAAATCTGAAGTTTTTTTAAAAAAATTTAAAATGTCAAATTCAATATGGCGGACAAAATTCAAATTTGATCAGATTCGATTAAAACTTGTTACTCGGGGGTTTTTAGGGTCGCTGATTACGAATCTAAAGTCACTTTTTAAAAATTCAAAATGGCGGATCCAATATGGCGGAAAAAATTTTTAAATTTGATCCGATTCCCTTAAAACGTGTTACTCGGGGGCTTTTGGGGTCGCAGATTATGAATATAAAGTTACTTTGTAGACATTCAAAATGGCGGATCAAATTTTTTAATTTGATCAGATTTAATTAAAAAGTGTTACTCGGCGGTTTTTAGCGTATCTGATTATGAATTTGAAGTCTTAAACACAAAGTAACTTCATATTCATAATCTGCGACCCCAAAAGCCCCCGAGTAACACGTTTTAAGGGAATCGGATCAAATTTGAAAATTTTGTCTGCCATATTGGATCCGCCATTTTGAATTTTTAAAAAGTGACTTTAGATTCGTAATCAGCGACCCTAAAAACCCCCGAGTAACAAGTTTTAATCGAATCTGATCAAATTTGAATTTTGTCCGTCATATTGAATTTGACATTTTAAATTTTTTAAAAAAACTTTAGATTTATATTCGGGAACCCTAAAAACTGATAAAGAATGAGTTACAGAATAATATACCTCGTTTTTTGCTTTTAATTCATAAAAGTATTTTGAGATTTTTGGATCTTTTGAGTTTTGACAGTTCTATCGGCATCGGATATAGAATTTTCCAAAAAACGCCCATCGGCATCTTAAAGTATCTTAAGTACATGAACGTACACGGAAAAAAATTAATCTCTAAATTAGTGATTAAATCTGAGATTTAGGCATAAACTATCACTGGAATCGGACGTAAGATGTAAGCAGATCACTAAAACTGAAATTTGGTATTATATCTAATCCGAATATTAGTATTGTGAAGAACACGTATTTCTTATGCCTAAAAACGATATTAGGAATCTCAAATTTTATGACATGGAACATATGTTCTAAACTATTAACTTACTTGAATAAATTCAAATCTAATATATTATTTGAATAAACAATATTAAACATTTTAGTCGTATATTTATATAATTCGTATTTTTGTAATAACTCGATGTAAAAAGAATTTATAATTTATCACAATTTAGAGTGAGAATTATTCACAAAATATTTATATTGTTTTCCCTGTATGAACTATACATTGACAAGTATAAAAAAGTAGTTGGATGTTTTTAAAACACAATACGAATTTTATATTTTTATTTCATTTTTTTGTTTTAACGGCGTTGGAAGGTCTGTAAAATTTGTAGGTTACAATTATCGCCCGACAAAATACGGCACTGACTGATTTAAATGACGTGAAATAGGTAAATAAATATTTTTCAACCACTTTTTCTCTAAACACAGACACTTTTTACAAAATAGGCCAACATACAACGGGTAAGAATCTTCTTAATAACCTAAATTCAAAAGATTGTTTAAATTCATGCAGAAACGCGGTTGTAAAATTGGAAAGTGATGTAAAGCTAAGAATATAACAGCTGGACCATTGTGCTCTCTGCATGCTTCTGCCCTCTTCTGGCGACTGGCAGTAAACCGCTTCTTGTTGTCTGTCATTACATTACTTTCCAATTTTACATTTTACAACCGCGTTTCTGCATGAATTTAAACAATCTTTTGAATTTAGGTTATTAAGGAGATTCTTACCACGTGATGACGCGAAAAACATTCATAAAATACGGAAAATGAAAACGGTTAATTGTATGTAATTCATATAAAAAAAGTTGTGAAATTAACAAATCTCTAAATCAGAGATGTGAATTTATGGCGTTTTCTGGTATAAAGTTTGACAGAATCAAACACAACTTATCACAGTAATTGTGACTATAATGTTTAATTTAGATACACTTATATTTCATTGGACTTGAAATTAATATTATTTCAAGTTTAGAGATTAATTTTTTTCCGTGTAGAAATCTTTTAAGCCCTAGAACGTTTAAATCTATCAAAGCAATTTTTGTTTAGAGCTCTGTCCGTGTTGACGTGGAATATATATATATATATATATATATATATATATATATATATATATATATATATATATATATATATATATATATATATATATATATATATATATATATATATATATATATATATATATATGTTTTTAAAATTGTATGCTTTTATTGGTAATACAAACCAAGTACTTGAACTTGATATTCGGTCCTTTATAATAATTCAGGAATGAAAACTTACTTGGAATTGCAGGTCGATTTAGTTCTGCAATTTTGGCACTGATGTATTTCCTTACGTTTCCCACTTCTACATCTACAATTTCATCGGAATAATTCAAGGAACTCAACCAGTGTTTTGTTATTTCTAAAAAATACAAATTTTAATCAATAGTTTAATAAGAATACTAAGAAAGTACTTTCATGTCCAAGATTAAGACAAACCTTTTTATTCTATTTGTTACAATAATCTGTAGACAGTTTGTTTTATAAACTGAGAAAATTTCAGAGAGACTGCAGGTTTTTCATGGTCGAAACTAGGTCTCCGTTTCAGGAGTCGCAGTTTGTCCTAAAAAGGTGAGAACCTACTCCGGAAGGGCCAGCAGCAGCTCCTGAGGAGTAAATTCTCGCCTTTTCAAGGCTAACTGAAATCCCTGAGACAGAGAGCTAAGTGACTCCAATGTCAAGCCTGTAGGCTTACCAAAATTCTTTCAGTTTTGATTAGTAAAAGATAATTATTTTGAAATAATAAAAGAATATTCACTACAAAATCATAAACATTGCAAACTATTTTATAGATTAGTTAAAGTTTGAAAATATTTGATTTAAAATAATAAAAGAATATTTACTGAAATCATTAAAATTGCAAACTATTGACACAACTACAAAAACATTTTTTTCTTGATATGAAAACTAATTGCGATTAATATTATATTACACACGAGACTACACTGCTAAGAATTTTCTTCATTGCTTTTTCATTTGAAGCAGAAGCAGAAATATCAACTTGTTTTAAACGTAATTCGTTCTGCTTATTACTAATTTTCTTCTTAATTTCGGCAGCTCTAGTACTTTCAGTACTTTTCTGTAAAGTAAGAGAAAACAATAAATGAATCAGAAAATACATTTCAATTTCTTTACTAAAATTAGGATTAAATAAATAGAGATTTGATGCCTTGTGGTACTAATGTTAGTCTTGGCTTTAATTGAAGGTGCATCTGATGAAGATGATGCCGAATCCAAAAATTTAGTATTAATACGAGGTCTGCTGTCCGAAACCATTTTTCGTAGTACTCCTAGGTTGTCTTAAACAGATTTTATACAATTATATCTTCCAGATATATAAGGGTGATTCTCCGCGTAGCGCACGATTTGGTTTATGAAATTAAAAAAAAAAATTTTATCGTTATGATTATTATTAATATATTTTTTTGAAGATAAAGGCTCCAGAAAGAAAAATCCATAGCGGGCCGGAAAAATTGTTTATAATTTTTGTTGTAAACAACTATAGTAATTAACAAATTCACTGTTTGGACAGGGTCTGTCAAAAAAAATTTTGCGGTAATTTAAACAATATTATAGCGTAAATCTCATTTAAAAATTATTATTTCGGTAATTTATGGAAATTTTCGCGATAATTCATAAAAATATGGGGGATTTCACGGGAAGTGATCCGGCCTCATGCGTTTACACGTCATACTTTGATAACTTGTAGTTTGCTTTAAAAAAAAGATGTAAATTAGATAAAATATGTTTTGGAAAGGGGTTTTCGTGTACTTTTAAATTAAGATGTTAGTCTTTTAAAAAAAAAATTTTGACCTTGAAAATTAAAAATTAAAATTTAATTTTCATTTTTTTGTACAATCGGTATTTTTTTTAATTTTATTTTATTTAGAATGAAAGCTGAGCTCTTTTCCTATCAAAAACATATCTGCCTAAAATGGGACTAGAATTATTAATTCTAGTTAATTAATTTTACAAAAAAATGAAAATTAAATTTTAATTTTTAATTTTCAAGGTAAAAAAAAAATTTTTTTTTAAACTAAAATCTTTATTTAAAAGTAGACGAAAACCCCTTTCCAAAACATATTTTATCTAATTTACATCTTTTTTTAAGCAAACTACAAGTTATCAAAGTATAACGTGTAAACGCATGAGTCCTGTGCAACATGTGATGCAAGCCTCCTGCGTTTACACGTTATACTTTGACAACTTGTAGTTTGCTTAAAAAAAAGATGTAAATTAGGTAAAATATGTTTTGGAAAGGGGTTTTCGTGTACTTTTTAATAAAGATTTTAGTTTAAAAAAAAATTTTTTTTGACCTTAAAAATTAAAAATTAAAATTTAATTTTCATTTTTTTGTAAAATTAATTAACTAGAATTCATAATTCTAGTCCCATTTTGGGCAGATATGTTTTTGATAGAAAAAGAGCTCAGCTTTCATACTAAATAAAAAAAAAATTTTTAAAAATACCGATTGTACAAAAAAATGAAAATTAAATTTTAATTTTTAATTTTCAAGGTCAAAAAATTTTTTTTTAAAAAAAAACTAACATCTTTATTTAAAAGTACACGAAAACCCCTTTCCAAAACATATTTTATCTAATTTACATCTTTTTTTTAAAGCAAACTACAAGTCATCAAAGTATGACGTGTAAACGCATGAGGCCGGATCACTTCCCGTGAAATCCCCCATATGTAAAGTTTAAATTATTATTAAAAATTTTGAATTTAGTAATTTATGGAAATTTTAGCGGTAATTTATAGAAATTTATAGAAAGTTGTGCGGCAATGAACAGTAAATTGTTGCAAAATTAGTAATTAAGAAAAAAAATTTCGGAAATATGTGGAAATATATGGAAACTTATGCGGTAAATTATAGAAATTTATGCTGTAATTTATAAAAATTAATTTGATTACTCATTATTTACCTGAACTTAAAATCTTCATTACACTTATGAGTGCTTCACTGACACAGTTCAATACAGAAAAGCCTTACTATGAAAAAGTGATTAGACCATGACGCTGCACAGTGTGCCTTTTTCTGAAAATCTGTTCAAAACCTAGTATCTCATAAAGGAATTAACGAAATTTCATGGTTCTGGAACGAAACTAAAGCTTAATAAATGCAGAATACAGGAAAATTATATAAAAACAATGTTAACAAATTTTAAGGTTAAGAAGCATCGTCAAATGTCAGAAATTCCGTCAAAAAAATCACAAATCTTAGTCTATAAGCCACAAAAATGACTCAAATTAGGTAATATTACACATTTTGTAGGTTTTTGGGTCGCTAATTACGAATCTGAAGTGCGATTTTAATAATTCAAAATGGCGGATCCTGTATGACAGCTATAAATAAAGCAAAAATTTTAAAATAATTTTATTTGAATGACACTGGGTACATAGGGGTTTTTGGGGTCGCTGATGACGAATCTGTTGTCAGATTTTCAAAATTCAAAATGGCCGATCCAATATGGCCGACCAAAAATGCAAAAAGTTAAAGAATTTATATGAAACTCGGTATCCAGGGGTTTTTAGGGTAGCTGTTAACGAATCTGATGTCAGATTTTTAAAATTCAAAATGGCCGACCCAATATGGCCGACCAAAAATGCAAAAAGTTAATTATTTTTCATGAAACTCGGTATCCAGCGGTTTTGGGGTCGCTGATGACGAATCTGATGTCAGATTTTCAAAATTCAAAATGGCCGATCCAATATGGCCGACAAAAAAATGCAAAAAGTTGATAAATTTACATGAAACTCGGTATCCAGGGGATTTTGGGGTGCTGATGACGAATTTGATGTCATATTTTCAAAATTTAAAATGGCTGCAATTAAAATTGTGGACTGCAACACTTTTTTGAAATAAAAAAACTACTTATGTGAAATGGAATGTTTAAAAAAACGATGTAACGATTCATTTAAAATCTTCCTTTTTTACTGCCCATTTCAAATCATGTTGTTGCAACAATCTTTTGTTTTAAAATAAAAAATATGTTGTCAAAATAGAAAAAAACTTTTTTGTGAATTGCTTATTTTTTTAAATACATAAAAGCATTTGAGAAAATTTTCAAATATAAAGTTGTGTAGATTTAATTTTATTAGAGGTTGGAGGTAAGTTTAATTCAGAATCCAATATGCTGATTATATTTTTGTATAAGTTGATAAATATATTACTTAAAAACTTTATTAGAATGGACAACCAAAAAATAAATACCAAAAATAAACTTGGACGTCCAAAAAAGCAATCTCGTGTACGCCCTAATAATGGTAGGAAACCAACAAAAAATACAGAAAAAAAAAAAAAAATACAGAAGAGCATTGAATTTAATGAAATTATCAGATAATGATTCGAGCGTTGTGCAATTAACCCTAAAACTATGTAAACAAAAAGAAAATATTGAATCAGAAAATTTTGACAAAATGGAAAATGATGATGATCATAAGATTTTAAGACATTCTGAAGAAAGTGCTTTTGCTTTTTATTTGGAAAATAATTTGAATGCCCATACTTACAAAGCCTTAGTCGCCGATAGTTTATCTAGAAATTGCAATTTATATCCTTGCTATAATAAACTTCGTGAAGCTATGACAAAATGTCAACTTGAAGAATCTCAATATAAAGTATCAGAAATCGAAATTGCAGTTCCATTGCAAAAAATGTTAAATAAAACCGCTGAACGGATGTGTGATGCTGTGGCTTTGGATTGGGATAAACGTTGCTTAAAAGATTTACAATTGTTAGTCAGTTTAGGTTTCGATAGTTCTTCTTCACACCTAAATCCACATCAAAAGTGTTCTGATCCGGAAAACGAATGTTTAACCTCACAAACCTCATTATTTATTAGTAGTCTAATTATAATTCAATTAAAGAGTAAAATACACGATAAATTATGGATAAACCCTACTCCTCCGAGTGTTCGATTTTGCAGACCATTACGAATTGCAGTAGAAAAAGAAAATGAAGCCACTATTCTCAAAGAATATGGTAGATTAACGACAGAAATTGATGGTCTTGTTTCACATGCATTTAATATGACAAATGGGAAAAGCGTTAAAGTACACTATCAGGTTTCGAAGACTTTATTTGATGGTAAATGTGTTAACACAATTGTTGGGAATAAAGCTACATGTAGATGTCCATTATGTAACCGAACAAATTATGCATTTGGAAATTCGAAAGATGATTTCACTCCAACTGATTCATTCTTAGAATTAGGACTGGGTCTCTTGCATTGCGAAATTAATTCGTTTCAGCATTTGTTACATCTAGCATATAGAAATACAAAAGATATAAAAACTTGGGATATTAATAAGCAGTTAAAAGGTAACATCAAAATTATATACTGTTTTTAAATGCTTAATATATCTAATTTAAATAATATATTTAATTTAATTTAAATACTTAAGTTATTTTTAAATAAAGACTACACTTTTTAATAAAATTACATTATTTTACGTAGTTTTTAATTTTTTTCAAAATTATAAAAATTTTTAATAATTTAAATTAGAGATAAATTATTTACTAATTAATACCCAAAAAAAAAATCTGAGATGCATTGTATTTTATTCGCATTTGACTTAAAATTAAAACATTTATTTCTAAAATTATTTAAAAAAATTTATAGTTATAAATCGTTCCATCTACAAAAAATATTTATTCATAGCAATATTGTAAATAAAGAATATAAATGTTGTATATTTTTAGACATATTTGTCACTCAAAAAACTGTAATACAAAGACGATTGTATGATTCTTTTGGAATAAGAGTCGATCAAGTTCTACAGGGCCATGATACAACTAATACAGGGAACTTGGCAAGAAAATGTTTTGATCAACCTGAAAAATTTGCTGATTGTTTGGGACTGGACAAAACGTTTGTCAAAAGCATTGCAACTATTTTATCTTTGTTCAAGTGCAAAATGACCTTGGATTCCCACACAGCACATGATATTTCCTGAATACTTCCTGAATATTTCACTGAAAGATTGAAATATTTCATTGCAAGATTCAGGAAATATTTCTGCAAACAGGAAAATGTCCGCTTATGTGGGAATATTGACGCGAAAGTTGAGAAAATATTTCATTGAAATATTTTGGAAATATTCAACTGAAATGATGCGCACTGGTCGAACTCAGTTTCTATGGCCTGTAGAGTTGCGCAGTAGTTTTTGGCTTACTATATCCTATGGGTTTTAAAATATTTCAGAAAATTCCTATTGATTTGAGGTGTTTAACAAATTTTTCCATTTTTTGAAATATTTTCACAATATTGCAGAATCTTTATGTGTAATATTGCAGGAATATTTCAATGAAATATTTTCTCAATTTTCGCGTCAATATTCCTACATAAGCGGACATTTTCCTGTTTGCAGAAATATTTCCTGAATCTTGCAATGAAATATTTCAATATTTCAGTGAAATATTCAGGAAGTATTCAGGAAATATCATGTGCTGTGTGGGTTTAGACTTGTTAGAAAAGTATTCCTGGAAAATTTATTGGTTGCATTACGAACTGTATCCCTGGGCACGAATGAATCCTTCTTTACACAAACTATTGCGACATGGATGTCAAATAGCTCGAAAATTTTCATTACCAATGGCTTATTATTCTGAAATTGCTAGCGAGTCATGGCACAAATTTTACAGGAAAAACATGAAATCTCATGCGCGTCAAGTTAGTAGATCATCTCGTCTCTTGGATGTTTTTAATCGTGCAATGCACATGAGCGACCCGAAAATTTCATTGCTTTTAATTTCAAAGAGAATAAAGAAAGAGAACAAGAAAAAGAGAATTACACAGAATATGAAAGAATTCATTACACAAGAGTTAGTATTTAGAAATAAATATTACAATTAATAACTTACTATTTAAAGACAAAATTAATTATAAATTATTCATTTTCATCTTTTTTATTATACAAATTTCTTTCTACAAATATTATTATAGAAATATTATAAACAATATAAAATCTTAATATAATCAATATAAAATTGATTATCTTAATAATCAATTACATAAATTCTGTTAAGTAATCATTTAAAAATGTTTTAGAGTAAATGTTAATGAAACTGAGGAAATAGATGAGAGTTCTTCCAGTGAAGAGAGCACGTCAGACGAAGAGAGCTAGCTTCACTATTCGGGTTTAAATTAAAAAAAAGTTTAAACACTGCGTTGAATTTACTTTTTAGTTTTATAATTGATAATATAGTTACTTATTTTTTAAAAAGTTAATTATTGACTGTTACAAAAATTTAAATGTATATTGATTAAATCGTGTTTTATATTGTAAAGCAAAAATAAATAAGTTAACAAATAGAGTTTTTAAATAAATTTTAATGCAATGCAAATTCTAAATGTCCCAACATTAAAAACTAAAATAAAAATGAATTTGATAAGATAAGTCATCAGCGACCCCAAAAACCCCTGGATACCGAGTTTCATGTAAATTTATCAACTTTTTGCATTTTTTTGTCGGCCATATTGGATCGGCTATTTTGAATTTTGAAAATCTGACATCAGATTCGTCATCAGCGACCCCAAAAACCCCTGGATACCGAGTTTCATGTAAAATAATTAACTTTTTGCATTTTTGGTCGGCCATATTGGGTCGGCCATTTTGAATTTTGAAAATCTGACATCAGATTCGTCATCAGCTACCCCAAAAACCCCTGGATACCGAGTTTCATATAAATTCTTTAACTTTTTGCATTTTTGGTCGGCCATATTGGATCGGCCATTTTGATTTTTGAAAATCTGACATCAGATTCGTCATCAGCGACCCCAAAAACCCCTATGTACCCAGTGTCATTCAAATAAAATTATTTTAAAATTTTTGCTTTATTTAGCTGTCATACAGGATCCGCCATTTTGAATTATTAAAATCGCACTTCAGATTCGTAATTAGCGACCCAAAAACCTACAAAATGTGTAATATTACCTAATTTGAGTCATTTTTGTGGCTTATAGACTAAGATTTGTGATTTTTTTGACGGAATTTCTGACTTTTGACGCTGCTTCTTAACCTTAAAATTTGTTAACATTGTTTTTGTATAATTTTCCTGTATTCTGCATTTATTAAGCTTTATTTTCGTTCCAGAACCATGAAATTTCGTTAATTCCTTTAAGAGATACTAGGTTTTGAACAGATTTTCAGAAAAAGGCACACTGTGCGCTGTGATCATATCATGACGCACAAGAAAAACTAATTTTTTAAACAAATTATTATCGATTTCCAAAATTCTTTTTTTCCACGTCTTTTGTTTTCACTTACTTTATACTACTAAACTTGTTTTAAGGTAAAATATAAATAATTATTCATTTTATTGCAAATATGTGATGATTAAACCATGACGATTCTGTGATTCCCTATGCAACTTTCATGCTTATAACACATATAAAACAGAAGAAAAAAATTTAATTAATTTATTTTTTAGTTATTTACTTAGGAGAGCTTATTAATACATTTTATTAATGTTAAGTAATTTTTCGATTTGATTCTTTACGTAAATTATTCAATTTTACAAAATGATTAGACCATGACGCGAAAACGGGGGACAAAAAATTTTTACAAAAATATTAAAAAATAAATTTTTTTTTCCAGAAGTTTTTCTCAATTCTACTAACTTAGACAACAAGAAAATGTCAATATTCATTATATTTATTATATATTTTACTAAAAAAATAACATTTTATTTATGAAATGGCAGTGGGGACTGATTAGACCATGACGTTTTGGCACCTTAAAACAGATTTTTAAGTAAAATCATAAACTTTTAAATGAAAACGGCTACATACTTTTATTTGTTATCATGGAAATAAGTTATCCACGTTGAATTTATTAGAATATATGAAACTCTGATTTCTTAAAAAACATGAGGGACATTAAATTGTGCGCTACGCGGAGAATCACCCATAAATTTTATTTTTTGTTTTAAAAAAACAATTATTTTACAATTTTTTTATACAATACGACTTTATTTCTCTAGTTATTATTATAAAAAATTTAAATTATTTAATAAAATTTTGTTAAACTATTATTTAAAAATATAGAATATATAACTTTGAAGAAAATCTTCAAATTTTATTGTGCAGAAAGTTCTTTTACTGAAACAATTTAAAATGAATTTTTGTCTCACATTTTTTGAATGAAAAATATAATATGTATATATTAATAATGTTCAAAATACACCTAAAATTTTTTAGCAATATAGGGGAGAGGGCCCTAAGGTGGTCACCCATCTTTTGAACGACTGTAGATTTCAAATGGAATTATATATAAAGGTCAATAATACGGCGTTTGAAACTTTATCTTATTACCTAACTTCCTATCATAAAGTTTTTTTCATTTCATTAATAAAAAAAAGTTATGGCACTTTTTAAAAAAAGTTGAAAATTCGACTTTTAAAAAAGTGGCCCAAGGTGGACACCATACAAAAATTCACTAAAAAAGTTTTAAAAAAATGTAAAAAACGTATTATTAAGTTGTTTATTTAATATTAAATGTTTTTCATAATCACAGAAACATATTACATATTTTTTTTGCACTTTGTCCTTTCGTCAAAAATGATACTTTTTGTGTATGTATTAGACAGGTAAAATTTTGAAAATAATTCTATTTCATTTAAAATAATAATTATTAATTAAATTTAAATAAATTAAATTAAATTAAATTAAATTTAATTAAATTAAATTAATAAATAATTCTATTTCATAAAACTTAAAAATTGATAAAATTCACATTTTAGGTTTAAAATAGAAAGAACTTCATAAAAAGTAAATAATAAATTGAAGAAATTAAATCGAATTTCGTCGTTGTAAGATTTACTCCCAAAACATCAAAAACCAAAAATTTTTGCTCAGTTTTTGAGTGCAGCAGTAGAATCGTAAAATTGTAAAGTAATATCATCAAAACATAAACATAAATTTTTTTCTAAATATTTTGTGGCAATATTGTTGCTTTATCTATAATTAAATTATTTAGCGAATATTTTTTTTCGTTGGTCAATGTTTTAAAGTTCAACTTGGTCAAAGATTTCCAAGAGCTGGAGAATTAATGGTCAATTTCGAAAATAAATTGGGTATAAAAGAGTCGCATTTTACAAAAGATGATTATTCTTTTTTACTGAAGCAGGGAAGTTATTAAAAATTGTATTAAATCTGCTTAAATATAATTAAGGCTTTAAATTGTTACAGAATTACTATTTGTGATGCGCTCTCAAGAATTTTATAGGTTATGTTGACGACAGTTTTATTTTGATTACCCAGGTAAAAATGATTCGTACGAAATTCGTACGCATTTCGTTCAGAAATCCGGCCAGATTCGTAAAGAATTCCTATCAAATTCGTATGAAATTACTAGCAAAATTCGTGTGGCGTTTTGAAACGTTTTTTCGCACGAATATTCGTGCGAAAAATACCCGGATTTTTTAAAATGGATTTTCAAGAAATATTTTCGTTCGAAAATCCGTATGAAAATTCGCACGGAATAATTTTTGACAATTTATTCAAAAATTTTCGGACAAATTTCCATACGAAATTCGAGCGAATTACAACGGAATGTATTTAAATTTTTTTTATAAAATTCTGCTCGAAAATTTGTATTGAATTCCGCACGAAATGTCAGCCAAAAATTTCCTCAAAATTTTTCGACGAAATTTCCATACGGAATTCGTACGAAATTCGAGCGAATTACGAACGAATTTATTTAGAAATTTTTTTTATAAAATTCTGCTCGAAAATTCGTATGGAATTCCGCACGAAATGTCAGTCAAAAATTTCCTCAAAAATTTTCGACGAAATTTACATACGGAATTCGTACGAAATTCGAGCGAATTACAACCGAATGTATTTAAATTTTTTTTTTATAAAATTCTGCTCGAAAATTCGTATGGAATTCCGCACGAAATGTCAGCCAAAGATTTCCTCAAAAATTTTCAGCGAAATTTCCATATGAAATTAAAACGAATTACTACCGGATTCCTTTTGCAATATTTTTGAAAAATTTTGCTAGAAAATTCGTATTGGAAAGAAAATTTTTTAGGATATTAAAATATTAAAATTTTTGAGGAAATTTTTGGCTGACATTTCGTGCGGAATTCCATTCGAATTTTCGTGCAGAATTTTATATAAAAAATTTTTAAATAAATTCAGTTGTAATTCGCTCGAATTTCGTACGAATTCCGTATGGAAATTTCGTCGAAAATTTTTGAGGGAATTTCTGGCTGACATTTCGTGCGGAATTCCATACGAATTTTCGAGCAGAATTTTATAAAAAATCTCTAAAATAAATTCGTTTGTAATTCGCTCGAATTTCGTATGGAAATTTGTCCGAAAATTTTTGAAAAAATTGTCAAAAATTATTCCGTGCGAATTTCCATACGGATTTTCGAACGAAAATATTTCTTGAAAATCCATTTAAAAAAATCCGGGTATTTTTCGCACGAATATTCGTGCGAAAAAACGTTTCAAAACGCCACACGAATTTTGCTAGTAATTTCATACGAATTTGATAGGATTTCTGAACGAATTTCGTACGAAATTCGTACGAATCATTTTTACCTGGGTAAAAGCATTGAAAGTTTCTTTTTGTTCCTGTAAAATCGAAATCAGTTTTTATTGAATATTTTGGGAATAATGAAGATTTAAACATTATTGGATTATCACGCATATTCGATGTTTGCAAACAGAATGCAATGAACTTTTGGTTGATTTTGATTTTTCCATTTGCAGTTTTCTACAAAAGGTAACATGTCCGGCATTTTTTATAACCTTTCACCCTTTATAAAATTCGACTTAAATGTGTCGAATTGGTGAAAACCAATATTTCTGTTAAAAAAAGCTGCATTTTTTGATTTTCAATCAAAATTACACGTGTTTACTTTACATCTGTCATTAAAACAGACCGATCTCGCCGGCCATATTGGTTTGTGACGTCACGACCACCGTTCCCAATTTTACAATCCCTGAGATTCATTAAAATCCATTTGCTTACTCCAAAACACTGTCGAAGTGGCGTGGAATTGCACTAGGACTTAGAAATTTTTGCTAGTCAATGATGTGGGCGATCCATGCGGGCCCTCGGCGTGGCCTTCATGGATTTGCCCAAATGGATCAGCCCTCGTCGGCCCCCGCCGGGGGCCCTCACGTCGTGTGGGCTTGATGGGGGCTTTTTCCACACGGGCTGTTGAGGAATACATTAGAATTTAAATATTTTAAATATTGAATTAAAACTTAATTTAATTTAATTTAAATATTTTTGTATTTACATATTTATTTAACAAAAAATTATTCAAGTTTTTTGAAAGAAAAAAAGCATTTTTTGTTTTTTGGTGATCAAAAGTTTTTTAAGGTAAAAGCGTCTGGACACTTTTGTGAGAGAATGAAATTTCTTTTATTTTATCTTTTCATTATTCATATTATTTCTAATTCTTAATTCATCATGTTGTTTCTTTGTAAAAAACTTTGTTGTAATAAAAATTTTCAATTATGATTATTTATGATATTTTATCCATTTCAATGTTTTTTGATCTCAGTAATTCAAAAATATTTTTTTTCTAAAAAATATTTATTTTCAATCTTTAATGTAAAAATTTGTTAAATTAATAGTGTAAATTTAAAGTTTTACAAGAGTATGTAGTCTTGATTTGTTAATTTAATAATATTAGGTACAATAAAATAATTTTAGTATTATTATTATTTAATTATTGTTATTCTATACTAATTAGTTACCTAATTATCGTACTTATTAATTTTATGACATATTGCTCTATTTTTAAGCATTTTGAAATAAGGGAAATCAAATCTCATTAAAGTATAAACTATATACGCATATATTAAGCAATTGAAGTATGTAATTTCATTTTATTAGTATTAAGTGACATAGTGAGGAAATTTAAAATTCTGAATAAATCCGACTAAAAATAGAGAGAAACTGAAAATATTCTAATTCTTATTAATTACTGTTTTAATAAAAAATTATTCTTTTTTGATTGTAGAAAATTCATCTTCTGGTTCAACTTCTCCCAACATTCCAGCGCATCTCAAAAAGAAAATTTTGCACCGGAGATCGGTCGATAATTTGGTTGTCAAGTCGCCCACGAATTCGGCACGTCATTCGAGTCCGGAATCAATTAGAAGTGCTCCGCTTCATCAGAAACCAAGATCCACTTCTCATGATACGTTGACGAGCTCCAAAGCTCGTCGTCTACTTCAAACTGATGGGGCCTCCATGGACAGTCTCGCTAAACAAGCACTACTTGCTGCGCAGGTTTTGCTTCCAATGCACAAGGCCCGAGAAAGGTGATTAAAAAAATAAACTTCGGAAAAGGAAAGAAACAAAAACAAGAAAAACGAAAAGAAATAATGTTTGCAAGACTTGTAGACTTCATATTCGTTTAATCTCAACCTTTAATTTTTCTAAATTATCATTAATTTTATTTCCCGGAAATTCAATCTTCAATAGAAGAATTTCTTTTGCAATTCTAAATTTAAATCAATTTGAGGGTGACAGAGTTGAGTTTTTTCTTTTTTAAAAACAAAATGATTTAATTAATTAAAGTATTATTTTACATTTTTATTAATTCTAAAATTCTTAAGTAAAAATTGTCATCAATATTAATTGATTTGAAACATTTTTCGATTCAAATCGTATTTTATTTAAATTTAAATTCATTATGATCGTAATTAATCTTCAATTCAATTTATTCAAATTTCATTCTATTGCAATTTGAATTTATGTAAATTTTAATCTACCTAAAGATTAATTACTTATTTATTTAAATTTCAAAAGATGCAAAAAAAACTTTCAAGTCTATCAAAAATTTTAACGATCTCAATTTCAATTAATTATATTTTTATTGAAAATATAAATCTCAAATTTAGTTCATTTTATTCTAATTTATTTAAATTTCAATTTATAATAATATTTAATTTATCACAATTAAATTTTTAATCTATGTTCTATACTGCCGTCCAGTTTAAAAAAGGCACTATCTACATATTTTATAAAAAATGAGTTTTTTATACCGTTGGATTCGTATTGAAAAGACAAATCTAATAGTCGTATTCGTAATTGAAAATTTTAATTAGATTAGAAGATAATTAGCGGTCAATTAAACTATCTACAGAGATTTTCGAGAAATATTTTTTAAAGTGTCACTATCTGCAGAAGGAGACGACCTATCTACAAAATTTTCAGGATTTTCAACCCACTTGACCCCTGAAATCCTTATTCACGAGCACTATGTACATAGGTTAGTCAGTAAACTGGTCTCAAAAGTCACAAAAGTAGAGAACTATGTACATAGTGACGTTTTTCGTACATATTTTTCTCGAACTTTGGTTAACTTTCCGCGAGAGAGAGAGCACTATCTACAAGTTTAATTATGCAAATAAAATAAAAATAATACAATAATTTGCAAATAAAGCTTTTATTTTGTATTAACACATATATTTAATGCAAATTAAAAGCAATTTTAATTATTCTTTTTGTGAAGTTAACATTTAATTTAATAAAAATTTCATGCAGAACATAATAATCAAATAAAATAAAGTTATAACTTATAATGGTAAATAAAATTTATGTATTGAGGGGCTGATAGTAAAAATGGTTTAAAATAATAACGGGAGCAAAAGTAGAATAAGTGATTTAGAAGCAAAAACAGATTAAAATGATTGTGTAATTTCTTGATAAATTAATTATAATAATTACAAAATATTAATTAAAATAAAATAAGTTTTTTTATTATTGACAATATTTTTTAAGCATTAATATAATTAATTTATCAAGAAATTACATAATCATTTTCACCCGTTTTTGCTCTCAAGTCACTTATTCTACTTTTGCTTCCATTATTATTATTATAAACCATTTTTACTATCAGCCCCTCTATTGTTCGTCATTTTTTGTTCGGTATTTTCAAAATTAAAAAATATAATATAATTATAAATAAAATAAAATATAAAATAATAATAAAAATATAACAGAAATAAAGGATTGTGTTAGAAAATAATGTAGATGGTGACGCTTTAAACAGGAAAGTGGACCGACAAAGCAATTTTAAACGTACTATCTACCACATAGTGCACTTTTCATGTATTCTCCATAATTTTTGGATAAAAAATGTGCACTATCTACAGTTTTATTAATAAATAATTAAAATTAATATTTTTTTTTGCACCAATGAAAAGAGCGTGTCCGAATTAGTCAAGAACATAAGTTTGTTTACAAAATTTTTAATTTTATTAAGAGATCCAGATGCAAACGCGTTTCCTTCAATATCTCCGATTGAGCTAAAATGTAGATAGTGTCTTTTTTAAAAAGGACGGCAGTATATATCTTCTATACTAATAATCGTTGTATTCCGGTAATCTGTTCGCAGTTTAAAGTTAGTTATTATTTAGGAAAATAATTCAATTCTCGCTAAGAATTTTATTATTTACGAAAATATATGAACTGTTTTGAATAATTTCCTTGAAATTTTTTATATATAATGGCGTCGTTTTAACAGATTAGATTTTTTTTTAGATTAGATTAGATTTTATTTTTCCATTGTGTACTTGATACAAGTTTTACAATATTTGTCCCTCCAACTTAAAGTATATATTTACTTTAATATAAGCTATCAACTACGTAGAATGTTTTTACAAGGTTATTATTATTAAATTAAATTAGTAAGTAAGAATATAATAATTACAAGTATATTTTAGACTTCCTAAAGCTATTTTTTCAAAACATTTCGCATATTAGCAGAGTTCGGGTTCGGTCTGCTTAAAAAAGTCTTGATTGCTAGATTTTCAAGTTCTACTCCAGTCAAATCCCCTTTCCATTTATTTACCCCTTCAACTGACGTTTTATTAATTTTTTGGAGTTTTTTAAATAATTTTAACTGAAAATTTTTAATGTTATTTAATTTTATAAAGAATTTCTTTTAAATTTTTGAAAAATCGTGTTTGTGAATAACAATTGTAATTATACATAGGATGATCATTAAAATTTATTAAAACTTTAGAAAATAATTAAATTCTTCTGAGAATTTTATTACAATATTTTCAAATAATTGAATATTTTCGAAGAATAAACTATTAATATAAATATTTTGACAATAATTGAATTCTTTCGAAGCATTTCTGTAATTTTTTTTAATAAAATTGATTTTGTTAATAATTATAATTATTAACTTTTTATTCAATTTTATTAAAATTATTGTTAAAAAATTAATTTCTTTTAAAAAATTTTATTACATAGCTTTTGCAAATAATAATAATTAAGTTCTTTTGACGAATTCGTTAAGTTTTTTGAAAATAATGTACTTTTTTTAATAATTTTTATTCCACATTTTCAAAATAATTGAATTATATTTGCGAAAAATTTTTTTTTATATTTTTAAATAATCATATTTTTTTACAATTATTATAATTAAAAATTTGAGTAGGGTCAGTTGGGGTAAATAGAAACAGATTTACTAAGTTTCGAGGCGCATGAAAAAAAAATTGCATTGAAAATAATTGAATTCCTGAGAAGAATTTTATTCAAATTTTAGAAAATAATTTAAGTCTTTCAAAAAATTTTATTCAAATTTTTTGTGGAAAATGTTTCCTGCAATTTACAATTAATTATAACAACGATTAAAATTAATGAACTAAAATTAAAAAAAGGAAAGGAAAGTTTTTTTGAGAAAATTGATACCAATAAATTTTAATTTGCAGAAATTATTTGCACGGAAGAATTGCGGCCAATTCACTTTTGGGACCAGTGGAATTGGAAAAAGTATTGCCAAATAGAGAGATTAAAATATTCATAGGCACGTGGAATATGAATGGCCAAACACCGCCCAAGGAACTGAATGATTTTATGCTACCACCTGATATTGAGACAGTGCCTGATATGCTTGTAATTGGAACACAGGAATCGTGTTCAGAGCGAACAGAATGGGAGGCATCATTGCAAGAGACGTTGGGACCGTCGCATGTATTATTGTCGAGTGCAGGTCTCGGTACATTGCATTTGGCACTATTCATTCGTAGAGATCTCATTTGGTTTTGCTCGATTCCTGAGGAGGATAGTTTTTCAACTCGAACGGGAAGTGCTTTTCGCACTAAGGGCGCCGTTGCATTGGCGTTGATTATTTTTGGCACGAGTTTTCTTTTCGTCACTTCACATCTAACGGCGCATCAGGACAAAGTTAAGGAGAGGGTCAACGATATTAAGCGAATAGTGAGAAATCTCGATTTACCAAAAGATTTTCCCACGAGGCACAAGAGTAAAGGTATCTTAATAATTTATCATTATTAAAACCTCTTCTAGTTATCGTGTTCACAAATAGCGCGATCCACACACATACATCCGAACAATTGTTCAGGATGTAAAAATAAGTAACATCTTATTGGGAACGGCTAAACTGCGATACGCCATCTGGTGGTGAAAATTGGAACTAGAAAGATCGGTCTGGTTTAAGGGAAAATACACGTGACGGATGTAAATAACATATTTAATCGTTTTATATTTTAGGTTTAAAGTAGAAAGAACTTCATAAAAAGTAAATAATAAATTGAAGAAATTAAATCGAATTTCGTCGGAGTAAGATTTACTCCCAAAACATCAAAAACCAAAAATTTTTGCTCAGTTTTTGAGTGCAGCAGTAGAATCGTAAAATTGTAAAGTAATATCATCAAAACATAAACATAAATTTTTTTCTAAATATTTTGTGGCAATATTATTGCTTTATCTATAATTAAATTATTTAGCGAATATTTTTTTTCGTTGGTCAATGTTTTAAAGTTCAACTTGGTCAAAGATTTCCAAGAGCTGGAGAATTAATGGTCAATTTCGAAAATAAATTGGGTATAAAAGAGTCGCATTTCACAAAAGATGATTATTCTTTTTTACTGAAGCAGGGAAGTTATTAAAAATTGTATTAAATCTGCTTAAATATAATTAAGGCTTTAAATTGTTACAGAATTACTATTTGTGATGCGCTCTCAAGAATTTTATAGGTTATGTTGTCGACAGTTTTATCTTGATTAAAAGCATTGAAAGTTTCTTTTTGTTCCTGTAAAATCGAAATCAGTTTTTATTGAATATTTTGGGAATAATGAAGATTTAAACATTATTGGATTATCACGCATATTCGATGTTTGCAAACAGAATGCAATGAACTTTTGGTTGATTTTGATTTTTCCATTTGCAGTTTTCTACAAAAGGTAACATGTCCGGCATTTTTTATAACCTTTCACCCTCTATAAAATTCGACTTAAATGTGTCGAATTGGTGAAAACCAATATTTCTGTTAAAAAAAGCTGCATTTTTTGATTTTCAATCAAAATTACACGTGTTTACTTTACATCTGTCATTAAAACAGACCGATCTCGCCGGCCATATTGGTTTGTGACGTCACGACCACCGTTCCCAATCATTCGATTTAAAAATTCTGGTCTAAACTAATTTAAACATCTAACTAACCTAATATTAAATAAAATTTTAGAAAATAATTGTTTTTTTCAAAATTTTTAAATAATTTAAAAAATTTGAATTTTTAATAATATGTAATTGAAACATTTTAAAGAATTGAAATGATAAATTTATAATAGAAAAATTCAAAGAATTAATGTCCTAAAAAATATTTTAATATGAATTTTTAGAAGCTAATTTTTATAAATTTTCATTTTGAAATTTTCTAATTTGATAATTTTTATTATAATTTTTGAGAATTGAATTATATTTAAAAATTGTAATGCTATACTTTAAAAAACCAATAACACTAGTTTACAAAATTACAAAAAATTTCTGAAGTGCCGCAGCATTTCACTGTCATTTCTTATGTAAAAGTTGCTCCCGAATCCGAATATGAAGTCAGATATTGGTTCACAAATGATGTCACGCAATTTTTCAGGATTTTAGACCCCCCCTCCCCCTGTCACTAAATTACATGCAATTTCACATGTAAATGCGCTTGCACAGCTCTACTACCTGCCTGCCTGCAGGTCGTCATGGTAACACATAAGAGTAAGAGAGTCAGAAAATTCAAATTAAATGTTTTTTCCCTTACTCTCATTGCGCCTGCCTGCGCAGGCAGGCAGTCTACTGCCTGTATTTTTTATTTTTTTTACTGCCTGTATTTTTTTTATTTTTTTTAACGCTCTCATTGGACTGACGGTTTAGGAGCAATTATTTATTTGGAATTATTCAATATTTTTAACAAAATTTTAGAAAATGATTGATTTTTTCAATAAATTACGTAACAAAAAACGTGTTTACGTTTATAAGCTATTGTCAATCAAAATTGAACTGAAAACATAGAAGGTATAAGCACTTAAGTAAACGTACAGAATATTAGCATTTGGCGGATTTCACGTCAAATGTACAACCAAAATAAAAATGTTGATTAATCAATCCCTAATTTTTTTGAGTTGTCCTATACGTTAGTAATTTTTTTGCCAAATATTTTTGAATTTTATCAAAAAGTACCAGAAGGGGAGGGGGTAAAGGTTTTGAGTTTAGATGCGACACGCACTACTTCATTTATTTATTAATTTTAAATTAAACAATGAAAAATAGTTTTCGAAAATGGTTTGTTTAGATTTTTTTCATCACCTTTCGATTGCCGTAGTCCATTTTAGAAAAATTTTTGATTTTGACAACAATTTTTGAAAATAAAATTCAAATTTTTTCATCTTCGGGCTTGTTTTTTTAATTTTATTTTTATTGGAAATCTGAGGTTTTTTTCCTAAAAAATACATAATTTACAGAAAACCGTTTTTTTGTTTTCGAGAAATTAAATATTGAATATAGCGCGTCACGTTAGCGAGCGGATCGCCGCGTGGTCTGAATCTCCAATTTCCTGTTTAAAGAAGTGTACAGCCCATAGATTTTGTCGACATTTTTTTAAAATACTCAAAAATAAATTTTTAAGAAACTTAAAGAGGCACTTTTTTGAATTTCGAATTTTTATTATTATTATTTTAATGCAAATAACAAATAAATGATGACTTCAATAGCTTTTCTTCTTATATGTACTCTACCGTCCACGAGTATCAGGACGATTACACGCGACTCTATAAAAAAACATGCCATCACTTTTTCAATCACATCTCGTAAATAAAAGAAACACAGAAGATATAAAATGTAAAGCTGTGTTTCGACCGATTGGTGCATTGAAATTCAACCGTGACAACTCAATTCTGGCTTCGCGCGGCAGCGAATGAGAGAGAAAGCAGGACGAATTCATGCCGGGGAACGATGAACTTTAGAGTTTTTTTATATTACTCGTGAAACATCATTATTTATTATTCCCCAGCATAAATCCGTCCGTTTTCTCTCCCATTCGCAGATACGGGAAGCAAGAATCGAGTTGTCACAGTTAAATTTCAATGCACCAATCGTCGAAACTCGGCTTCACATTTTTAATGATATATCGAAGACGGATTAACCTTTTTTAATTTTCGAAGGCTTATTTTAAAGCTGAAATTCTGACGAAGATTTCTGTGTTTTTAGAAAAATTTTATCTAAATTTTTCTAGATTTTTGAAAAAGTTGAAGTCAAGAGACAAAAATGAGAAAATTTGATAATTTTTTTTATTTCTTTCTCACTCTACAACTTAAAAAATAATTAACGAAATGACTTCAAAGGCTGCTTATTTTACGCATAATTTAATTAGCTTTCTAACCGTATTTAAGTTTTTTTTGTATCTCCTTTTATTTACGACATATGATTGAAAAAGTGATGGCATGTTTTTTTATAGAGTCGCGTGTAATCGTCCAGTCATTTTCCCGAATCTAAAATCCCGAAAGGCGATTTCTCGAAAACCCAATTTCCCGAATGCTCAAATTTCCGCAAACCTTTTTCCCGAAGACCTTTTTCCCGAAAGCTTTAAATCATAAATTTCCCGTAGGACCAAATTCCCGAAAGTCCTTTTTTCCTGAATAAAATAAAGAATTTGAGAAATTAATAATTTATTACGGTGGTATCAAAAAGTATAAAGATAAAACAAAGTATAAAAATAAAATATATATAAATAAATTAAAATTAAAGTGCAATGTAATAAGATAATTTTTTTAAATATTCCAAATCTCGATTTTGTTGGCGATATTCATCGTATTCTTTCACGATTGCTCGCAGTCTTGCTTGTGAAGTCACCCATTTCTTTTTAGGGGCTGCCTTTATGGATCTCCCCAAACTTAGCTCCACAACAGCTATCTCCGAATCTGCTTGTTCCTTTTGAAATTCTGTAAGCAGCGAATACAAATCGGGGTGGTGCTTCCCTAAAAGCAAAGAAAATCTGGTGTGCCATCCTTCACTATTATTGTTGGTGCGATGAGTTCCCTGTATTGCAGATTGGTAATGATTCCAAATGTCTATAGGAAAACGAGGAATAATTGCCCTCCTTCGACCGCGAGCTGGAGGTCCATTCACATAATTTTCCTCAAAATAGTCGAAGATAGGATGCAATTCTTGAGGAGCTTCGTCGACGAGAAGCTGGAAAGTTGTTTTGACGCGTTCTGTCGGAACGAAAGCAAGTGCCATCAACATGTGTGTGAAATCCTTTATGTCTCGATTGGTCACGTGGTTGTATGCTTCCTGGAGACCTTCAGATTGTATTCGGCGGTATAGAGATTGGCATAGGTGGAAAAAATAGCAGGAGAGATTAGAATCAAGGAAGACTTCGATACAAGAATTTAGAATAGATTTTTCAAAGTCCGTCATGATTTTCTGAGGGCGACAATTCTCTATGCGGTATTGTCGAGCTGCAGTATCAACAGCAGTTAAAACTGCACTTATTGCGCTGATTCTTTTGACGAAAGTAATGCGTAGACTAACGGCAAAGCAGCTTGGTATGCAACTTCGTCCTCAACATCTAGTACAGTTCTTTTAACAGTCCCGAGTATAGTAAACACCTGCGTGAAGATGTTTGGTGAAACCTGAAAAAATATTAATATGTAAAAAATAATTTCTTAAATTTAAATAAATTTTTAGAAAGCAAAATTAAGAAATTAACCTTAAAGGTTCCGTCCAAGAACCAAGTACTGCTTAGCGACAATAATTCCAAGTTTCTTCGCGTGCTGAATACAAGGACTCTGGATTCGTGGTTTTGAGAGGCTTCAAAAGAATCGTAAATAAGAAAATTTTCCCCCACGAGTGTTTTACGATATCGCTCTGGAATTTCATTCAAATGCTCCAACGATGTCGGATTTGGAGGGAGGTTTTTCTAACGTTGTCTTCTCATTGCTTTCTTCAGATTTTCTCTTTCTGGTAACTGGCTAAGTACTCCTTCACTCAGCTGCGGCAATTCTGTACGTAAAATTTGAGCAGGTGGCTGTTCAGGGTGGTTTTCTGCTGTTCTTTTCAACCTATGGTTATAGTGAAAATAGAAACAAATAAAAAAGAAGTAAATAATAATTATAAAAATATCGACTTACCTTGCCTTCACTATTTCAGCCTCACATTGCTCACGATTCGGTGCGTGAGCGTGATCCACATTAGCGACATCTTTCAAAATTACTACGTTTTCAAATGGTTCACTAGTAGCAGTAATCACCCGAACACCACACAATTTCGCACGAACTCTTACGCAATCCCAATAAGTTTTCCCTTTATGACTTCTAGAGCGTTGATAAATAAATCCGCGTAAAATTAATTTCGTTCCAAGATTTACAGCATCATCCATTTTAATTCTTTATTAAAAAAAAATTAAAAAATAAATGAAAAACCGCTGCCAAGTTGCACATTTTTTTGTATAATTTTGGTGCTCATTTCATGAACACTTTACTTCCTCATAGAGATAAAAATAATAGAAATATACAAATAACTTTTTATAAATATGGTAAAAGTGATTGAATTTTGGGTCAATCAATTTATTTTTAAATACCCTACAAGATAGTTACAATAATTTAATAGTTAAACAAAAATTTTCAAACAAAAAAGTTTAGAAAATGTCATTTTTCACAATTTTTGGATTTTAAAATACCAATAATTTAGAAATTTATTATCGAATTAGGTTCAAAAATAGGTCAATCGAAGCGTTTTTTAATGCTCTACAAGTTGATAACGATAATTTTAAAGTTACTTCAATGTTTTTCAACAAAATTTTCAAAAAAGTCTTATTTTCCAAAATTTTTGATTTTTAAAAGTTTAATAACTCCGGTTAATATGGTCGAAAAATTTTCAATTAGGGCTCAAAAGATGCGTCTAAAAAAACTCTACAAAATTATGAAAAAACATTTATAGGTGTCCTAACATTTTTTTAAAGTTATGAGCAAAAAACGTTTTTTTGGAAAATTAAAAATCAAAAAAAAATTTAGTTAAACTTTATTAATATATCAGAAAGTACTCTCGCTTTATGTCCGCAGGTGAGATCTACAATTTAAAAAAAAAATCCAGCTCAAAATCTCTTCATGATTTCGAGATATTTATGAAAATGTGATGTTTACACACACACACACACACACGGAATGACATTTTATAAAAATGTCATTTTTGAACTCCTGAGGTCAAATAACATAAAGATATGTCAAAAAATCAAACTCAAAAAATTTCGGTATTACAATACTTCCTCTATGAGGAAGTAATATAAAAATAAAAAATCTTCAAAAACACGTATCAAACTTTATTCAAAAATAAAACTTCATAAAAAACCAATTTAACAAGTAAAAGTTTACAAACACGTTATAAATAACGGTTAACCGACTGACATCCGTTTAAAAACATTTGAGTAGTTACCATGGTAACATGATCCTACCCTTTCATTTTTTTGAGAAATTTGAATTTTTTCAGGAAATTAAACTTTCGTGAAATTTTCTTTTCGGGAAAAAAGTCTTCGGGATTTTCGCTTCGGGAAAAAGGTCTTCGGGAAAAAGGTTCGCGGGAAAAAGGTTTGCGGGAAATTGGGTTTTCGAGAAATCGCCTTTCGGGATTTTAGATTCAGGAAAATGACCGGGAATCCTTGTGGACGGTAGTGTATTTGGAAAAAATTTGTTTCTACTCGACATTGTTTAAATCTTGAGTATTTTTCTGCAAGTTTGCTGCAAGTTTTCCATGCAAAGTTCGCAAGTTTGCATCGAAGTTTGCAGCAAACTTGCATACAAATAAAAATGTCAATTTCCTGTAGGAAAGGTGACTAAAATATAGTGCGCAGCTCTAGATGTCATAGTACACTACTGCGCATACATTTAAGTTTTTGCTATTTGGCGCAAGTTTGATACAAACTTGCAGTGCAAACTTGCTAAGTGGGTGACATTTTTATATTCATGCAAGTTTGCTGCAAACTTGCGAAATTTGCATAGAAAACTTGCAGCAAACTTGCAGAAAGTGTATGTGCTTTGTGGGTAGTCAGAATGATATCTTTTTTAAGCGTTTTAAAATTATATTACCAATAATATTTTTATAGACATTTTTCATAGCCATTTTGTCTAATAATCAAGTGAAGAGTTTGTTTATATAGCATAGTCAAATGCATTGTTCATCAAAATATATGCAATTTGAAAATTTTTTTTAGGTATTTTAGAAAGTTGGCTGCAAATTTTCCTCAAGTTTTCATTGCAAACTTGCCAAAAGGGTGACATGTTTATTTGTATGCAAGTTTGCTGCAAACTTGCAGAAAAATACTGTGCTTTGTGGGTATAAACAAATGAACAATTCAATTTGTTAACTCAATTTGTTTATAACATAAAACGATGATTACTTATAAAAGAAAATTATTAAAATATTGTTGGTAACATAATTTTAACAGAATTAGAAAAAAAACCATGACTTTTTGACTTCAAAACAAATGAATAGTTCATTTGTTAACTTAATTTGTTTAAATAACACTAGTCACTATTTTTGCGCGCTACGCACGCCCCTTTTCTTTCTGCTATTAAAAATGGAAATGTTTTACACCGAAAAGTTTTTAATATTACTCTAAAGATACACACATAGTTATTAAAAACATTTTTTCTTAAAAGGATTAAATTTTATTTTAAATTTTGTGTACCTATTCTTTTTTTAAATAATATGTTCTGGTAATATAACATTATCATCTGCATCATTTAATTCACCATTGACAACTTTAAGTAAAAAATCTACAAATTCCGTTTCTTGTGGTAAAGCTCTCATATTATCTGTTAATGTGTATTTTTTGAAATATTTCTATAGTTTACTATTTTTTATTGATAAATTTACTATTTCTGATTTAGTACCCCGTTCTTTAATTGGTAAAGTTTGTCAAAAATCTCCGCCTAGAATTACAATTTTACCACCAAAAGGTTTGTTGGAATAGATAATCCATAATTTCTAAAGCATATTTTGGAGCCATTGGTGTTTCATCCCAAATAAAAACATTTAGATTTTTTAAAAAGAGGCCTTCTAAAGATTAAACTTTAATAATTGAAGGAAGTGAATTTATCATTCGGTGATTAAATATTAAATTTGAAGAAGTTAACAATATTCCCGAATCAATCTACACAAATAAATTAAATATCTTAAATAAATCTCGATAAGCTCATGAGCTTCAATGTATCGACAGCACAGCTGCCCTAATACAGAAACCTGCTTAATTTGAAAAATATTTTCGAAATTAATTAATAATTTCAAAATTATCAAAGAACTCAGAAAAAAACGGTAGCATGGTGGAATACGAGCCCACGACCTTTCTATTGCCGGTAGACTGCTCTGACCACTGAGCTACATACACCCTGAGACTCTCCGAGTTCCTTGAAATATACTATCCCATGAGCTTATCAAGATTTATTTAAGATATTTAATTTATTTGTGTAGATTGATTCGGGAAAACTTCTTCAAATTTAATAATTAAACTTTAAAGTTTGAAGATGAATCACTGTATAATGGAACGGGTAAGCCTAAAACTTTATGAACAGTTTTTCCATTAGGAAGCAGAGTCGTAGCTATACCTGTAAATGCCATGTTGCAAACATTTATTCCTTTACTTCTTAACAATTGCCATAGAACCATCAAAAAAAGAATCCTTTGGGGCATCAAGTACATAATCAACTACATGTTTTTGTTTTACATTTAATTTAGCATAATTCTGTTCTCCTATGTTAATATGTTCTGCAATATTTATATCATTAACTTGTTCAGTAAAAATTTTATCTTGTATATCTAATAACCCCTGAAAGTCAGTTAAATTATATCCTTCGTTAAATAACATTGTTTTAATATTTCTACAAGCCCTTTGTTCAGCTTCAATGTCGTTTATTTTTTAATAATCTTCTGACATTTGACCCTTAAATTGTTCCCATATATAGTTTATCCGGATGTACAGGATGACATTGAATTAAAATTCTTGTAAATAATTGGCAAAGTGAATAAGGTATCATCCATAATGCAGCTTTTCGATTGTCTAAATCCACTCACTATCATCTTCTACAAGTCCTAATGCCAAACAAGCAGTTGTAAAAGATTCATAAACAACTCCATTAACAGTTCTCAAACTCAATACAAATTAACTGAATACATTCTTCCCAATACTTTTTCTTTACGAATTCTTTGTTTCCATTCAAGAGATTTTGTTACCCATGTATAATGCTCTGGTATATCTGAATAATAATACTTTTGAGCATTACTATCTCGTTGGTTAAGTTTAAAATAATCCAAAAGTTTTGTATTTAAATCGAAAGAAATGCCGTTACTATCTTTTTATTCTCGAATAATAACATTCTGTTCATTTGGCAAATGTATGGGTAAGCGATTAACGCTACGACTCTTTTTCTCTGAAGGTTTACTTAGAATTCTCCAAACTGCCTCAACTGGACCAACATATCTATTTTCCTCATAATGATGTATTTCATTATGATTAACAGTTACCTCACCATTCGCATTTGTAATAACAATAGTTGCATCATCATGCCCTTTGAGAATATATTTATATAAATATTTAACAGACTTGATACTCGAAACTATTTTTACATTAATATGTCAATTAAATATTTCTGAAAGTTTAGGGAAATACGGAACATTAGAATTATTAACAATAAATCCATTTGGTCGTTCTCATACGCTTTATTATTATTTCTTCGACGACAATGAACATAGCTATTTTCTTCAATTATAGTTTATTCTTGGTAACTTTTTGGAAATTTTTTTGAATATTTCCCATCAATTAAACACCAATCTCCACAAGGTCCGTGAATATTATTTTATGTAAACTGGATTGATATTTTTATCAGGAATTTCTGCAGAAATATAAAGATCAACACTTTCAACTGTTAATATTTCGAATTTTCTTTCAATATAACTAACAAATGAATGTGTGGCAATCCTCGCTTTTGAAATTCAATAACATAAACATAAGATTTGACTTCTCCAAATAATTTATTATCAACAATAGGTTTAAGTAGATGTTTAACTTTTAATGCGAAAACCCTAGTTACTATATCAGGTCTATTAGCAGCAGTTTGATAGGGGAATAAATTTTCCTGTATCTCTTTTCAATTTGGATTGCACGTCATTGTAATAAATAAATCTGGTCTACCATGACGAGCAACAATAGCAATCGAATCCTGATATTGTTGCATCATATTTCGAGGTGATCCTATAAAAGTAGAAGGCAATATAAGCGTTTTTTACACGTGTACATCATTTTCCAACACATGATTGTGTAAATAATCCATCAGTCCTTTATATCTTTCACTTCTCACTTGAGCTGGATTATTTGCACAAAATCTTAATCTATCTTTTTCTATTTTTACATCATTTTCAACCACCCATTGTTGAAACAATCTACCTCCATATAAAAATTGATTAAATTCTTTATCTCTTACAGAAATTTTGTATTTAATGTAGGCAGACTTAGAAATAGTATGATTTCTAATTTTGTAATCACTATCACTCCGAATCATATTAATATTATAACCCTTATTTCCAAGTGGATATTTATTTATTATTTATTATTGTTTATACTCCTGCCCTATTGGCCTTACACACTTCGACAAGAGTCCCCGAGAAATACTTTTTTGGATTAAGCATAACCATTCTACTTTAGAAATTTTCTATATATTAACCTAATTTGCGTCTACAGCCGACTTTATTAGGAGTACTCGCATTACGCCTGGACCACCCGTCAATGGGTTTTCTCGCCAGAGAAGAGGGAAACTGTAGAAAACCTCTCTGAGTACAACCGGTTTATCGACAGTCGAGTTCTAATAGTGTGTACCGGACAATAATCGACGGTGCACATCATTATACCTCGACGTCAAACCTCCCGCTCAGATTGTTTCACGTGCCGGAAAAATACCAAGCCAAGTGGGCGCGAACCAAGGATACTTATACCCTTGGTCCTTAAACGACCACCAACGCCAGGCATCTATCCGACTGAGCCAATCTGTCGGTCTTCCAAGTGGATAAAATATGGGATAAATCCATGGTTCAACATTCGGATCTAAATTACTAACCAATTTTAATTCCTTTGTAGATTTATTATAAACCGTTTTATAAGATTCTGGTATTTCCCCTTTAGAGTTTTTATTAAAAATTGCAGCAACTTCATTAAAACTTTGAGAATTGTATCTATTTTTATCAAAGCTTTTTTTCAACGTGAACAATAATTGTAACTCAGGAATTTCTTCATTATTTGTCTTGCTAATTCAGCTTCTATTTGAATTACCTCTGACATCATCATGTGAGATTTTGTGTATGCATTAGAATTTCTCATAATATTTTCTATAGATTTTAAACCGTCTTCATCCAAATTTTCGTTTCTTTTTAATCTGTATCTGATTGATTCCTCAGGGTCATAAATAAATAATTGACCAAAACATGGATCCTCACCTTTATCCGGATATAAAGCACTATTAATTTGATAGTAAATTTGACCTTGAATTTTGTAACAGAATGGTCCTCTTCTTCTGCCATTAAAATTAATTACATTAGCATTTAAGGGGGTATTCTGGTCTAGAGGCCTCAATTTTAAGGCGTTTTTCCAAGTGGGCTAAAAAAGAAAGTTTAACATTTTTAATATTTACTTTTTTTGCAAGTTGTTTATTAATGTTCAAAGAATACAGAAAAAAATTAGAAAAAATAATCAAAAATTTTAAAAGTGAAGTGAAGTGAAGTGAAGTGGTGAAGTGGGAATTGAAAAAAATTCTTGTTGACACGATAACTTAAAATCTACTCAACCGATTTACTTCAAATTTTGCAGAAATGTTCTTTGTATATCTCTTTATGGTCGGAACCTTGGATTTTAAAAAATATTTTTTTTTACTATTTTTAAAAAATTCAAAAAAGTTAAAAAACAGATTCAAAAACACCATTTTTTTTTAAATCGTCGCCATTTTTGCTAAAAAATTTTATTTTTTCTTTTCCAAGGTACCGACCATAGCGAAGCCTTTAATAATCAAGAATTTCTTTGAGTTTTTTGTTTTAGAACATTACAAAAGTCTCCACACTCAACCAGTACGCACTTTCTTTTTTTCAGTCCCCACTTCATCAGTTTATAACTTTTAAATTTTTTTATTATTTTGTTTCCTAATTTTTTTCTGAAATCTTTAAACATTAATAAACAACTTGCAAGAAAAGTAAATACTAAAAATGTTAAACTATCTTCCTTATTCTACTCGGAAAAACGCCTGAAATTTTGAATTTGATGCTTTAATACTCCTTCACAATAATTTCTTTGACATCGGGTATTCTTTGTTTCTGACAAAGAACTTGTATCACTATTTTTATTTTTTAATTTAAGGTTCTCAGCATATTCTATTTTGGATTCGACTTGAAGTTTTTTCTTAGTTCAAGTGTGTTTTTCACTTAATAATTTACGTTATCAATTGTACGTTTTAATTTTTGCCTCTCACGATAATTTTTTTGAATTTCAGCCCTACTTTCTTTAAGTGTTTTTGATGCAATATTTCTTTCTTCATTTTATTTATTATTCTCGGGAAAGAAATGGATGTGTATGCTTCCTCTGAATAATTTTCATTATCAATTTTACGTTCTAATTTTTGCCTCTCACGATAAACTTTTTGAATTTTAGCCCTACTTTTTTTAAGTATTGTTGATGCAATATTTCTTTCATTTATTATTCTCGAGAAAGAAATTTCTTTCTTAATAGAGTTTTTAGAAAAGTTTGATTCTCCATACTGAAGTTGAATATCTTTTTCATTTGAAAGGCAATTTCAGTCATACACAACTATGCAAGATCTACTATTAGAAAGTTGTACAGAGGGGAATTTACATAAACTATTGTTTTCAAACATTAACATTAAATGATTTCTAATATTACAATAATAGTAATTGACAGAGTGGGGCAGAATATTAAAAAACAACGATGTTGCAAATGCTATTGCATATACTCCATAAGAAAGACTATATTCTGGTTGTTAATCAACAGTTGTAAAAACTACTGGTGGTTCAAAAGGATATAATCTAATTAAATAATCTCTTTGATCATGATTTAAACATTTTTTATTAGGACTATCAAAAATGTAAAGGCTTATTCCATCATAATAAGTACAAATCCAATGACCAGATTTATAAGATCCACTAAGAAGTATTTGAATGTCTGCTTACTTTTCTCGATTGGAACTATCAAATCAATTGTTTGTAAACACTAAGTATTTTGCATATTATAAAAAAATTTGATTGTCTTCCCAATAGCTTTTGAAATGCATACATATGATCATTATTTAGCATTGCTCCTTCAGTGACAACAATACTTAAATTATGAGTAGTCGAATTAACAGTTTCTCCTTTGTTAGACATTGTTTTTTTATTTTATAAAATTTACTTATATCAAAGAATTAAAATTTCAAACATATTAATATTTCATTACAATTTTAACATCAAGTATTATACATTTAATTATAAATTTTATAATGTCCTATTATCCACTGTTACCAAATTTTGCCTCTTATAGAAAAAAACAACAAATTTACAATTCTGTCCTATTCAAAACTTTTAAATTTTTCCTTCTTTCAATTATAATCAATGTCCAATTTTGTCTTTCATCCAATTTTACTAATTTCCAATTTTGTCTCTTATCCAATATTTAACCAATTTACAATTTTTCCTTTTATCAATTTTAACCAATTTCCAGCTTTGTTTTTATCCAATAGAACCAATTTCCAATTTTGCCTTTTATCCAATATAACCAATTTCTAATTTTGCTTTTATCCAATAGAACCAATTTCCAATTTTGCATTTTATCCAATATAACTAATTTCTAATTTTGCCTTTTATCCAATTACAGACGATTTCCAAATTATAACAAAATTTTAAATTTATTAATAAACATCAAAAAAGTTATAACAAATTTTTTAACTTTATTAATTATTAACATCAAAATCAAAACACAACTCAATTAATTATTTAATGATTGAAAAAATTTAGAAAACAGAATCTTAATGTAATTCTATTATTATTTACTATTTACTTATTATCACTAATTATATTCACTAATACTTACTATTCACTAAATCACTATTTACTAATTCACGAATTATTCACTAATAATTCACTTATTTAACTTTATATTCACTCACATATAGTGAGTGAATTCACCAGTGAACTATTAAGATTTTTTAATTTAATTTTCGTTGAAGACACGTAGAACGTGTCCAAAGGAAAATAATGTACGATATGATTTTCAAATTAAAAAAAAATATTCGTTTTTATTTTTAGGTGGTAGGCCCTAAGCGTGAGTGTCCTTTTCGCACTCGTAGATTAATTCTGAGTCTAATATATGTATAATGAATATATTTTTTTTTGTTTATACACCTGTCTTCAGCCTTAGAGTAGAGTGGGGCGAAACCACCAATTCGCTTTTATTTTCGTGTTTTACGTCTTATAGACTTATCGTTCGATGTTAATAACAGTTCAGACATTCTCCGCTGGTGTCTGAAGTTTCAAGCCGTTTACCAAAATATCTGCCAAATGACAGTGACGTATGTACAATTTTAACAATTTTCAAAAAAAATTTTTTTACTTGATTATTGAATTATTGTTAATATAATGTAAAAATTAATAGAAAAATAGAATTTCTTTATTCATTTGAGTGTTCTGAACGCAGTGGTATAGTTTTTTTTTAATTTGTTTAAGTGTTTTGGAAGTTATTATATTTTTTCGAAAAAAGTGTTGGTGGGGCGAAACCACCAACACCACTTTAAAAATTATTTTGTCCAACGCCTTCGGGGAAATCGAATCATTATTCACTAGGTGCCAGTGGAGGAATATTATTGATAGTGAAATTTATGTCATATTATGTGTATATATATATTAAATAATAAATACCTCAGATTTTGTTTATTTTATTAGAAAAAGTGATTTAGAGATGGGTATATAACTCATTTTATGTAATTCAGTATATGAACTATGAAGTGAGTTATGTACCCAGTTATGTGTGGTTTTTTGTTGTATTTCGATTGTTATTAATTAATTTTTAAGTTTTTCATTGGAAAAAGTGCAATTGGTGGTTTCGCCCCACCTGGTGGGGGGAAACCACCAATTGCAGAGGTCGCGTAAAACGTCCGTATCTCGAAAACTAAGAGAGATAAAGAGTTGAGTATATGGAGTAAAATGTATCCAAGGAATCAATCTTTCAAACCCTTTTTGAATTGGCTCCTTATTGGCTTTAGTTTTCAAGTTATAGTCCTTAAAGTGCAAAATTGGTGGTTTCGCCCACTCTACTCTACATACTTGCACAGTGAGCCTGAACCAGATTCAACCCAAAAGTCTTTGCGCAGTAACTTTTTGTTTTTACTGTAAAAGTATAAGCAAAATAGGAGCCTTTCCTGTAAAAATTAAAATACTCGTCGAAGCCGTTTTTTAAAAATATTCATTTGAATTTGGGCGATCGAAATTTCCTTACACATTATAATATGTGGACGTCCACATGAAAAGGGCCCATTTTGGCACTATTGGAGTTATCTATATGGGCGTATTTCTGGAAAAATTTGGAGAATTTTGAGTGGTCTTAGAACTTTTTTGGTTGAAAATTCGCTGAGTTACGGAATTTCAAAGTTTAGAACTCCAAAAACCTCATTTCGAGAAAAACGTAATTAAAGATTGCGATACCAACTAATTGTTGTATTTCTGGTTCTTCCTGAAAGTTATTCAGATAAGAATTGTTTCCAGTTCAGGGCACCTTGAAGATAAAAAACCAACAGGTTTTAAATTTTTAGAACCACCCCCTTCCCTTAATTTTGAAAATACGACAAACCGACAATATGGGCTCTTTTCTAAAGAGGACAGTTTTTCTATTAAAAAACCATTTTTTACAAGATTAATGATTGCATACAATTTTATTCTGTCATTTGAAGAAAAAGAATAGATATTAAACGTATTTAAAATTTTTTGACAGTTTCTATTATGAAAAAATTGACGCAATATCCAAATTTGCATTTCGACAATTACGAAAAAAATGACTCTAACATCAATATCTCTGATTATTCTGGGAAGTTATTCAGATAAGAATTGTTTACAGTCCAGGGTATCTAGAAGATTAAAAACCAATAGGTTTTAAATTATTAAAACCTCCTCCCCCCTCTTAATTTTGAAAATACGAAAAATCGACAATATGGGCCCTTTTCTAAAAAGGACAGTTTTTCTATTAAAAAATCATCTATCAATATTATATCTATCAATATTATAAAAAAAAAATATTATAAAAAATTTAGAATGTACTATTTCGAGTTTAGATATTAGTTCTGAAGTCAAAAATGAGATTAGACAAAAAGTTAGTAATAGTGTAATGTCAAATCTGTCCAAAAAAACAACATCACATTTGAAGACAGAAGTTTTGCCATTAAGTTAAATTCTGCAAAAAGTTTCTTGACAGAAAATCCTGACATATTTTTTACTAATTCAGACAAAGGAAATGTTTCAGTTTGTATAAAAAAATCAGATTACATTTCCAAAGCCCATGACTTACTTTCCGATCGACGCACTTATAAAGAAATTTCAACGAAAGGAGTTTTATCTTTTATCCAAATTACAATCAAGAACTTATAAAATTTTAAAAAATTTAAATGACAATGAATTTCTTAAACGAAAATATCATAATAATCAGTTAACTATGACTAATACCTCTTTGGCAAAATTTTATGGTTTGCCAAAAATTCATAAAGATAATGCACCTCTTCGTCCTATTATTTCGCTAATAAATAGTCCAACTCATTTTTTGGCCAAAATCATATACGAAGAGTTAAAAACTGTAATTCCTTTACCAAAATCTCATGTAAACAATAGCTTTGAGTTAAAAGAAAAATTGAAGAATATTACTGTACCACAAGATTTTGTTTTACTTTCTCTTGATGTTAGTTCACTTTTCACTAATATTCCATGCGATTTAGTTATACAAAGCCTTGATAGAAGAAACAATATTATTCATAATAAATGTAAAATTCCTTTTGTTGACATTATTAATTGTACTGAATTTTTATTTGATAATACTTATTTTGTTTTTGATGAAAGAATTTATAAACAAATTTACGGTACTCCGATGGGGTCACCGATACCTCCATTTTTTGCGGATATTGTAATGGATGACGTGGAAACTGATTGTTTGAATTTGCTTAAAAACAATTTCAATTGTGTTCCTCTATTTTATTATAGATATGTGGACGACACACTTTTGTGCGTCCATAAAGATCAAGTCGAACTTTTCATTGACACTTTTAATTCGTTTAATATTAATTTAAAATTTACTCATGAACTAGAAATGGATAATAAAATTAATTTCCTAGATATGACATTAATAAAAAATAACAATCAACTCATCAGTAATTGGTATCAAAAATCCATTTCTTCTAATAGATTGATAAATTATTTTTCACGTCATCCAATTCAACAAAAGAAAAACATTGTTTACAATTTATATGATAGAGCAATTTTATTGTCTCACAAGTCCTTTCATAATGAAAACATTAAACGAATCTTTAAAATTTTGCAAAACAACGATTACCCTTTAGAATTTATACAAAAAAATATTAAAAAACGAAAACATACATTAATTCATAAAACAATAAATAAAAAACAAACTAACAATGTCGTTAGTATTTATCAACAACTACCTAAAATCTGTATTCCTTTCAATGATATTTATTATCAATTATCTAATATTTTAAATAAATATAATTTACTTTCTATTCCTATTGTGGAAAAAAGCTTAAGCTCTGTAATAAAATTAGGAAAGGACTTGACAAAAAAGTGGGATCGGAATAATATTGTTTATAAATTTAATTGTAATAGTTGCCCTGCAACATATATTGGTGAATCAAAGCGTACTTTGAAAAAAAGAATTAGCGAGCATAAAAACAAAAACCTCGAATCCGTTGTGAACAAACATCAAACTGAATATAATCATTCTTTTAATTTTGACGATGCAGAAATTTTAGATTATGAAACTTCTTATAAAAAACGATTAATTTCTGAGATGATTTATATTAAATGCAATAATTTTACTATTAACAAGAAGGAAGATATACAGTTTCTTAGTAATTCCTATTTTCCTTTGCTTAATAAATTGAAATAATGGTTATAATTCATAATATTTCGATTGCGGGTCATTGACCCCATCGACTGTATATAACGCGAAAATTGTCACCGGCTCAGTCAGTTTGACTAATCACTCGTTTTAATATATTTGTGATTTGTAAATTTAAATATTTTATTTTTTTGTTGTATTGCGTTTATTTATGTTTTTAATTTATTGACGTGATGTTTATTTTATTGACTTTAACTAGGTAAAAATTGTTTTTTATTTTTTGTTTAAATTTAAATTTTCAAAATTTTGTTGTATTAATTTTTTTAAAAAAAATTTTCTATTAAAGTGACCTGATGATGGTGGCGAACCTGACCACCGAAACGTCGTCTATTTTATAAAAAAGTAAAAGAGTGTTTTTCTTTTACCTTTTACCCAGTAAGAAGTAAGGAATTGAGAAGAATTGGACATTTTTAACTTTTTACAGAAAATGTTAAATTATCAATTTTTTTGAATTCCGTTTCTGTCCAATTCCTATGTATTCCTTTTTGAGGCAAAGATTTCTTGAATGTGAATTCCAATCAATTCCGTTTTAATATTTCTTTAATTTTTGAATTTTTGTGAATTCCGAAATACTGTGTGATACTCGGTAAGTTCAATTCCTGTCTATTCCGTTTTAATATTTTGTAATTTTTTAATTCCTTTGAAGTTTGCAACACTTTGAGATAAGTGCTTTTAAAATTCGGAAGTCATAGTACAGTTTAAATAGCTGAGCGGACAAGCTGTTTGTCTCCGACAATGAAGCTTGAGGGTTCAAATCTTCGAACAGTCAAATTTTTTTTCCGCTTAAAATATTAAAACGGTATTCAAAAGAATAAACTTAGCTTCTTTTCGGCTTCTCCAAATGAAAATGAAAAGAATTGGTCACAAACGGAATTCAAAAGAATTAAAAATTTCGAATTCTTATTAATTCCTTACTTCTTACTGGGTATATACGTCTTCCAAAAATCGAAAAAATTAATTTATTAAATAACTGTGGAAGAATTTACTAAATATTTTATTTTTTACAAGATTAATGATTAGGTTAAATTTTATTGTGACATTTGAAGAAAAAGAATAGATATTAAACTTATTTAAAATTTTTTCACAGTCTCTATTATGAAAAAATTGACGAAATAGAGTAAGAATTCCTGAAGTGTAACAGCAAATTTTGAGATTTACTGTATTTACTTGGTAATACATGAAAATAAAACATAATTATGAGTTAATTAAATGCCTTGAAGGATTTTTCAAAACAATTAAATTTCACTTTGTTATAAACAATTGAAGTTTTTTGCAGTGTTTTATTAAAAAATTAATATCTCGAAACAGAATAAACGAATCGTTATAAAATTTAGTATGTATACTTAGAAAATGATGTAGTTTCAAATGAAATAATTAAAAAATTAATTAATAATTTAATTGTTTAATTTTTGTAATTGTTATTGCAAATTTAATTGTTTATTTGTAAAATAAACAATGTTCTTAACGTCGTGGGAAGTTCGTTCCAATTTAATCTTAAAGGCTTTTTTATAACGATCCCATACCTGTTTTGAAATTTGGTGTCCCGCAATTAGGAACAAAGTTATGAATTATTTTCTGCCGGGCGACACGTTTGTTTACCGCGCGGCATGTCCACCCGTGTAGAAATTTTGGCAGGGGCCTGGCCGGGCCCAGACCGGGCTTCCCTAAACCGGGGTGAAACAATAAAACCGACCGGGGCCATGGCAAAAGCCCGATTTGCCGAGCTCCTAGACCGGGGCCCGGTCGGGTTCCCGGTTTCATGCGGGGTCTGGGCCCGGGTGGGCAATTTCTGCACGGGCACCGTTACCGCCGCCACAGTGGGGCCAAATGTACTTTTTGTGTCAAAATCAGTTTAGAGGTCACAATTTTCATTCAAATTAAACAATTTTTTTTTAAATCTTCGTTGCTAAATTCTTTATTGATTCCTCCAGGCCGATTTTTTAATTTTTGTTTATTTATATTTATTTGTTTATAACAAAGTAGGAAAAAGTCAATATGTTGCTATAAAATAAAGTTTTTAACATTTAAAAAATTTTTTAGTACATTAGAAATCATGTTTTAGTATTCCTGAAGTAAAATTTTTTATATAATTACACTTTTATTAAATAAACAATACGCTAATTAATTAACTTTTGCAAAAAAAGAACATGATTGAAAAAAATTCAATTTGTAGTATATTTCTTCGAGTTTTTTACCCGAAATTTAATGCGTAATTAACATATAAACATGGAGTATTAACTTAATAAATTTTTAAAATGTTTAAACAATTTTTTATTGTTAATTGTATATGTTTTCAACAGGAACCAACAAAATTTTATTTTTTTACATTTCTCAACATTTTACGCAGGAAATAATTAAATACAAAAATAAAAGGTATTGTTTAAATATTTAACATTTGTTTAAACAAATTAATTGTTTTTTGGTAAATTTTATTTTAAAAAAATTAAAATTTTGATTTTTCTTTATTTCTGAAATTTTTTCTATTTAAATGAATTAAACTCAAAAATATGGCTTGCAAATGCTAATTTTTATACTCAATTATTTAAACAAATTTGAAATTAGATATAAGGAAGTTATTTTCATAGTTACATATTCTTACAATTTCTTAATAAAATGTTTTAGAAATCAAGGAAAAATGTAATTTAGTATGTGGATTCTATTAAAAGTTAAAAATATTAATAATTTGTTTAAATAATTAAGTATAAAAATTAGCATTTGCAAGCCATACTTTTGAGTTTAGTTCATTTAAATAGAAAAAATTTCAGAAATGAAAAGAAACAAAATTTTAATTTTTTTAAAATAAAATTTACCAAAAAACAATTAATTTGTTTAAACAATTGAGTGCTTGGATACAACAAGGGGACGTACGCTTGGCGAGCCCCTTTAAAGTCAGCCAAAGGTACCGTAAAGTGTAAAAAATGAAAATTCTAAATTTTGAATTTTAAAAACTGCCATCTCATAGGAAAAAGAAATGCGCATCTTTTTTTCCTTTGAAATTTCTTTAAATAATTAATATTTTTATATGATAATGGAAAAAATGTGATTAATTTTCATTGTCAAATTTCATTGAATTTTAAAATATAAATCGTCTTATCTCAGACAAAAATGAATGAATTCTTTTGATTTTTGGTACCCTGTAAAAAAAAAGTATTGGGAGGTACGGGATTCCGTATTGCAAGTGCCAACCTGCCAATGCAGTATTCGCGAAATACCGCATTGGGTGTCGTGGTGAATACGGAAATCAGGGGGTCCCAATGCGGTGCCAGTATTAAGCTTTAAAAAAACGAAAATACGTGACAGGAGGAAATAATTAGTGTCAGTGGAGAAATATTCGCATATTTCAGTTAAAGGAATGAGAAAATAATAATAGTGAGTGTAAAAATGAAATTTTAAGAAAAAAAGGTAAGTTGAACTGTCAAATATGGGCCCAATGCGGCATAGGCTGATTTCAATGCGCCACAGCAAAAGCAACTTTGACTGATTTGAATGACGTGAAATAGGTAAACAAACATTTTCTAACACATTTGTCTCCGTACACAGACACTTTTCACTAAATCTGCCAACGTACAATTGGTAAGCATCTTCTAAATTACAATAATTGAAAATATTGTTTAGATTCATGCAGAAACATGGTTATAAAATAAAAAATTGGAAAGTAATGTAATGCAAATCATATGTCAGCTGGGCCACTGTGTTCGCTCGATTCGCTCTGCTTGCTTCTGCCCTCTACTGGCGACTTGCACTATGTACCGATTGTGTACCGCATTGATTTCCGTATTCACCATATGGTGAATACGGAAATCAAGGGGTCCCAATGCGGTGCCAGTTTTAAGCTTTAAAAAAAACGAAAATACGTGACAGGAGGAAATAATAATTAGTGTCAGTGCAGAAATATGCGAGTTAAAGGAATGAGAAAATAATAATAGTGAGTGTAAAAATGAAACTTTAAGAAAAAAAGGTAAGTTGAACTGTCAAATATGAGTCCAATACGGCATAGGCTGCTTTCAATGCGGTACACAATCGGTACATAGTGCAAGTCGCCAGTATAGGGCAGAAGCAAGCAGAGCGAATCGAACGAACACAGTAGCCCAGCTGACATATGATTAGCATTACATTACTTTCCAATTTTTTATTTTATAACCATGTTTCTGCATGAATCTAAACAATATTTTCAATTATTGTAATTTAGAAGATGCTTACCAATTGTACGTTGGCAGATTTAGTGAAAAGTGTCTGTGTACGGAGACAAATGTGTTAGAAAATGTTTGTTTACCTATTTCACGTCATTCAAATCAGTCAAAGTTGCTTTTGCTGTGGCGCATTGAAATCAGCCTATGCCGCATTGGGCCCATATTTGACAGTTCAACTTACCTTTTTTTCTTAAAATTTCATTTTTACACTCACTATTATTATTTTCTCATTCCTTTAACTCGCATATTTCTCCACTGACACTAATTATTTCCTCCTGTCACGTATTTTCGTTTTTTTAAAGCTTAATACTGGCACCGCATTGGGACCCCCTGATTTCCGTATTCACCACGACACCCAATGCGGTAATTCGCGAATACCGCATTGGCAGGTTGGCACTTGCAATACGGAATCCCGTACCTCCCAATACTTTTTTTTTACAGGGTATACAAATGCATTTGGACCTATAGAAGACGACAATATCACGAAAATGTTAAAAGCAATTAATTGTTTATTGATTTTTAATTGTTAATACTTTAAACAACTTCCAGTGAGACATTTGTTTATTACGATGTGAAGAAGTTTTCTGTAAAATTGCAGAAAGATTAGTTTTATATTTACAGAAATACAATAGTTTTAAGAAAAATGCTCGGGCCGCCAACGATCCCTATACTGCACAGATTTTAAGGTTAGTTGCACGGTAAAGTTCTATTTATGTATAAATATATGTGTGTAATATTTGCATTGAATTATTTATTAACTATTACATACTATATATACAACATAGGTATAAACTTTTAATAATTTTGTAAAACATTATGTGTATGAATATAAATATTACAAATAATTCTAGCAGTATTTAATTAAATTAAGATTATTTCTGATATTTATTTTTGTTAGTATATCGTTTATATACAACTCAATTTTTATCGACTCCATAATGTATTGAAACTATTATTTAATATGCTGTAACAACACTTAATGTCCTTTTTAATTACATATTACGTTGAATCTAGTATATTCTAATAATATCTATTAAAATATAATAGTTCAAAATATCACAATTGTCAAAAATTGTTTAAAATAAAAATTTTTTCCAATTTTTAAACAATAACATTGACATCTAAAAACGTTTTAAAAATTTTATAATGTTTAAAATAAAAACATTTTTTTAACACAGATATTAATCTTAATTTAATTAAATACTGATAGAATTATTTGTAATATTTATATTCATACACATAATGTTTTACAAAATTATTAAAAGTTTATACCTATGTTGTATACATAGTATGTAATAGTTAATAAATAATTCAATGCAAATATTACACACATATATGTATTTATATATAAATAAAACTTTACTGTGCAACTAACCTTAAAATCTGTGCGGTAGGGATCGTTGGCGGCGCGAGCATTTTTCTTAAAACTATTGTATTTCTGCAATTTTACAGAAAACTTCTTTACATCGTAATAAACAAATGTCTCACTAGAAGTTGTTTGAATTTTAAAGTTCCCCGCATACTTATTGCAGCCAAAGATAAGAAAAAATTATTTTTGACCGGTCAGTATTAACAATTAAAAATCAATAAACAATTAATTGCTTTTAACATTTTCGTGATATTGTCGTCTTCTATAGGTCCAAATGCATTTGTATACCAAAAATCAAAAGAATTCATTCATTTTTGTCTGAGATAAGACGATTTATATTTTAAAATTTAATGAAATTTGACAATGAAAATTAATCACATTTTTTCCATTATCATATAAAAATATTAATTATTTAAAGAAATTTCAAAGGAAAAAAAGATGCGCATTTCTATTTCCTATGAGATGGCAGTTTTTAAAATTCAAAATTTTGAATTTTTATTTTTTACACTTTACTGTACCTTTGACTGACTTTAAAGCGGCTCGCCGAGCGTACGTCCCCTTGTTGTATCCAAGCACTCAATTCTTACTCAATATCCAAATTTTCATTTCGACAATTACGAAAAAAAGACTCTAACATCAATATCTCTGGTTCTTGTGGGAAGTTATTCAGATAAGAATTGTTTACAGTCCAGGACACCCTAAAGATAAAAAATCAAGAGGTTTTAAATTTTTCGACACCGCCATTTTTAAAATATGGATTACTTTTGCAAATGACTGACAAAATGGGCCCTTTTCATTTTTCTAAAGAACCAATGAGATCAAACATTTAAATTATCGATAAATTAATGAAAACCGCATGATTCGACTTGTCAAAACATGTAGATTGATAATAAAAAATTTTAAAAAATTAAGATTTTGCTTCAAAATTACTAAATTGCGATTATCTCGAAAACTAGAACCGACAATATGGGCCCTTTTCATGTGGACGTCCACATATTTAAAGATTATTTTAATAAACATTGGTATATTTATTTATTATTTTCTTTCTTTCAACTCAAATTTGACTAATACAATTACTAAGGTACAGGGAAAAATAGAAAAGGTAAGGTTTTTTGATTTCTAATACGTTTAATTCTTATTTTCTTCCATTTAATATCATTTTTAATACAATTATAATAAAATTATTGCATTTAATACAATTTTTAAAACTTTCTTAAATATGTAATGTGTTATATGCACAAGTAGGTCGTAAAAGCTTGTCAAAATATGTAGGGTGCATTTTTACAACTTTGTGTTGCTCCCAAATTTTTTGAAAATCATGATGTACTGACTCTATAGCTTGTTCGCTAAAAAAACTCAGACCCATATTTTTAATTTCGCAAAACTGACTAACGTGGAAGAAAACTGCGTATATTTTCGGAGTAACAGAAATACCTAAAAACAAGTAACTTGTTTTGAAAGCTTCTATACAAACTTTATAATCTGAATTTAATTTTTTTTCAAAGCAAGAAGTAACTACATTTTTGAAGTTGTCAAAAACTCTCACATATTTTAGGATTCCAATGTTACGTTGCGAACGCAAAGTCTCAACATTGTCTAATAGTTTTTTGCACGAGTTGCCTTTAAAAGCTGGACTACCATGAGTTATTTTGCGTTGAACATGACACGCGCTTGCCTACGCTAACGATTCCATCTCAAATTCTTTTAGCATATGTAAGTATAAGGTATTGATAACGCCAATCATTAAATGCAGCTCGGGTGGAGGAATGATCTCAAGAAACTTTGTACTTTTACTTGCGTTAAACAGGGTGGATGAATACAATTTTTAAATTTTTTCGCATCAGTTTTTGAAGCGCCTGCTTTGATCCATGCTTCATAATTTTTTAGAGCATTTTCAATAGTTCTGTATTCACCAAAATTTTTAAGATCATCTTTTTTGCGTAACAATAAGTACACGGATACGTACTACTATGCGACATTATTCCTGCTAGTATGTTTGCTAACTTAAAATCAGTAGCTATTGTACATTCAAAAGTATTGAGACCCAAAACCGACCACAATTGCAAAACATTTTCGTAGTTCTCTTGCGTGCATGGAGAAATAGCTAGCAAAAATAATTTCTTCACTCCACTGTCCTTAAATTTTTTTGCAGAAATACCTTCTTCATACTTACGTCGTTTAGTCTCATTGTGCTGCTCAAGCTCATTTTTTATTTGAATGGAAAGGCAAACCTTTAAAAAGCCTCCACCACCATCTATGCCTAATTTTAGATGAATCTGATTATCTTTGCTTCCAATTAAACCTTGTCCTGTTTGCCTTTGATTGTTAATAAATAAAATAAACCTTGAAACATCTTTGCTATACACGGCTAACTCACTAGCGTCTGAAGAAATATTAGCTTTCTTATTCACAAATAAAAATTCTTTGTAATTGAAAAATTGTCGACAATGTGAGTCTCTTGCGCAAGTCTGTCCACCGTGATTTTGACTTAAACTTAATTTTGAAGATCCATTTTTAGATATTTTCTTTTTAAGAACCATTGAAACTAATTGACTTTGTTTGGTAGAAGGCAAATTTTTTACACATGTTGATAATGTTTGTAACAGTGAACGATCATTGCAAGCGTGGGGTTTTCCTTTCCCAATTATGGAAAAACATTTACTGCAGCGAATACTATTACATTTAGAAATATTGGCAGGTGCACTTGTAGCTATTTCGCAAACTTTACAATTGCATTTCATCTCATCTTTAGATCTAGTTTGCTGTCGCATAAACACTGATAAATTTGGCAATTGTTGTTTTGTATTTTCATCAGGCTTTTTTGATATATATCTCTTCTACATGTACTACATAATGCTCCAGGTACACGGAAAAAAAAGGTCTGGAAGAGATATCCATAAAAATATTGTTGAGCAGAATATTGTTGTGTTATCCAATTCAATGGAAGAGACAACTTTCAGAATGGAAGCACATTCCATATTCAATGGATGAGGGAGCCATATTATATTGTTGAATCAAATATGGATGTGACATCCATAGGCATGGTTGGGCTTACAATTCATGCTATGGATTTTCACATATGGCTGCCTCATCCATATAAACTTTGGTTGGGAGATCCATAGTTAGTTTAAAATTTCGATACATGTTGCGCGCAATTCATTATCATGGCATCCATTTAAAAATGGTCGTCTCAATTTGTCCGTCGCGTCGGTTTCCTGTCACGTCTATATAATCACGTTGTGAGTTTATTGTGTATAAATAGTGTAATAATTGTTTATTATTTATTATCGTTATTCTCTATTAGTGTTTATGTAAATTCATTTTCATGAAATGTGTAGAGTATATAAGGAATATTATATGCTCCAATATTGTAGTTGCGTGTATAGTGTAGTGGATAGCGTTAGTGTTTAGTATGCGTTAGGTCTAGGGTTCGTGTCTCCCCCCATCGGTTAATAATTTATTTCGTTAATATGCGGTTATTCAATAAGTGTTGTGTATTAATTAACAAAAATGTGTATAAAATATCTCAAGTGACATGGAATTTAATTAATTGAGTGATTCCAATTTTTTTTCCCATTTCCATTACTATGGATCACCCAACCATAGGTCTTTTGCTGCTCCAACAATATACAGCCAGCCATAGAATATGGATGCAGCAACCTTAACTATGGATATCCCGTATTTTTCAATATAATATGGCTGTGATATCCATGTATCTGGATGTGTCAACTATTCCTTTTTCTCCGTGTATAAGGTTATCATTGCTATAGTTTTCATACAGGTTTTCAATCTTACTTTTAAGATTCTCTGTTATAGGAAACATCTTTTTCTTTTTGCAAAAATATAACAAACATACTTTTAATCGATTTTTGTCATGCGTTAGTGCGCGTTCTTTAGACATTTTTTTACACTTTTATCACAAATGAAATAATATACTAGTGTATTGACAAAATTAATTTCTCATAGAACGAAGTTAGCAAAGCAATAAATTAATGTAGATTCCTTTGTTTTCTCATCTTATACCTTCAGGGAGTACTGTCTTCATGACAGTAGACTGTCATATTTAAATTGATAGAATTTTTTCAATGATTAATAACTGTTATACTAAAATATGAAGGGGTTCCGAACATTTTTTAAAATATCAGAGATTTTTCAGCAAATTTTCGGATTTTCCAAATTGCTAGACACCCTGCACCTACTATTCTGACAACTATTATTTTAAATAATACAAAAATAAACTTCTATGCGCTTTATTTAAAGAAAAAAATATTTTTTCGATCGCGAAAATATTCAAATGGATAATTCTAAAAAACGGCTCCGGCGATGATTTTAATTTTTACGGGAACGGCTTCTATTTCACTTACACTTTTTTTTACAGTAAAAAAGAAAAGTTATTGCGCAAGGACTTTTGGGTTGAGTCTAGATTAGGCGCACCGTGCTTGGCTATACTATACAAGTGTTTTTACATTTTTCGTAAATTTCTCTTTACAAATTTTTTCCCTGACAAACTTAATATTAAATTTTGCGTCTACAGAGCGACTTGAAAATTAGGAGTACTCGTATTTGCCTGGACCACCCGTCTAATGGGTTTTCTCGCCAGTGGAGAGGGAAACTGTAGAAAACCTCTCCTGAGTACAACTGGTTTATCGACAGTCGAGTTCTAATGGTGTGTACCGGACAATAATCGACGGTGCACATCATTATACCTCGACGTCAAACCTCCCGCTCAGATTGTCTCACGTGCCGGAAAAATACCAAGCCAAGTGGGCGCGAACTAAGGGTACTTACCCTTGGTCCTTAAACGACCGCCAAGCGAGGCATCTATCCGATATATATGTGACGCTCCACGAGAAAAGGGACCTCATTCGACCTCTTAAAATCGTCCAAAAATATTTTTTTTCTATTCTGTATTGAAAAAAAACAGATACGTATTTTTTTATTATTTTTTAGGAGGCCAAATTTTTGAGTTATGAATTTTCAAAATTTTCGCTTTTTAAATGTAGGTATATTTTTAATGTCAGATAACTAAAAAAATATTGCTTCTTTTCATTTTTTGACATGAAAAAAAAAGTTTTGTTTTTCTCTCTACTTTTGAATAATCATAACAAAAAATTTTTTTTTCATTTTTTATTAAAAAAATAAAAAAATTTTATAAACAAATTAATTTTTTTTAACTTTGGGTATGATAAATTTTTAATTTTCTTTTTTTAAAACATACCTGGAAATGATAAAAAGGTTTTGCAAAAAGTTTCAGAGTGGGCCTGACAAGTTTGATGGGTCCAAAAAAATAATTAAGCTCTCCGTGCAGGTCGCACGTACGTGGCATAATGGGATTTTTTTTACAATTTATTATTAAAAATTGTTTAGAGCCTTAAAATTCAATAATAATCAAAATCCGATAAAATTTGTAGGCTCTAGACAATTTTTAATAATAAATTGTAAAAAAATCCCATTGTGCCACGTGCGTGCGACCTGCACGGACAGCTTAATTATTTTTTGGACCCATCAAACTTGTCAGGCCCACTCTGAAACTTTTTGGAAAACCTTCTCATCATTTCCAGGTATGTTTTAAAAAAAGAAAATTAAAAATTTATCATACCCAAAGTTAAAAAAAATTAATTTGTTTATAAAATTTTTTTATTTTTTTAATAAAAAATGAAAAAAAAAATTTTTTTGTTATGATTATTCAAAAGTAGAGAGAAAAACAAAACTTTTTTTTTCATGTCAAAAAATGAAAAGAAGCAATATTTTTTTAGTTATCTGACATTAAAAATATACCTACATTTAAAAAGCGAAAATTTTGAAAATTCATAACTCAAAAATTTGGCCTCCAAAAAAATAATAAAAATATACGTATCTGTTTTTTTTCAATACAGAATAGAAAAAAAATATTTTTGGCCGATTTTAACCCTTTGAGGGGCGGTGGGACATATACGTCCCACCTACAAAAACCTCAATATCTTTGACGAAAATTAATATTTTTGAGTCAAATTTAGTGCGTTCTCTTCAGAAAGAATAGGGCTTTAAAAATATGTAACCTAGATCATGTTAAAAAATTCCTATTGTTTAAAAAAATTCATAAATTATTGTTAAAATTCACGAATTTTTTAAACATTTTAAAATAGACTAAAAATAACTGACAGATTAGCTCAGTCGAATAAATGCCTCGCTCGGCGGACGCTTAGGACCAAGGGTACTTGGTTCGCGCCCATTAGCCTGGGATTTTTCCGGCACGTGAGATAATCTGAGCGGGAGATTTGAACGTCGAGGACTTGGTTGTGTAATATTCGAGACTTCGAATTTATACATCCAAGACTCGGCGTCGATAAATCGGCTGTACTCAGTTAAGGTTTTCCGTAGTTTCCCTTGACTATGGCTAGAGAGGGCCATGTGAATACGAGTACTTCTAATAAAAGCCGGCTACGGACCGCAAATAGGGGGTATTTGGGAATCTGGGGAAAATTGGAGAATATACACTACCGTCCGTGAGTATCAGGACGCCCCTTTTTTCATGAGTGGAAAAATGATTAAAACGTAGAAAATAAGAATGACAAAAATTTTTCGTATTTTTTTCCTGAAAGCTAATGAAATTATGAAAAGACTGACACCTGATCGAAGAATTTTCGTTGACTATTCTGTCAGATACAGAAAAAATACTGGATTTTGCATGCTTTTCGTAATTTTTTAATTTCTCGAAAACTAATTAACTTTTTTTAGCGTTCTTGGTCTTGTTTCAATCTCTATTTAATGTAAAATCTAAATTATTAAGTGGTATTGTGAAATAAATTTTTCCAAAAAAATTTGAAAGCGTAAAAGTAGAATTCAAAAAATTCAAAAAATTATCATGAATATTAAAGTGTCAAAAAGGTCAATGTAAAATATTTTCATTTAATAGATATACTAAAATTCGAAAAAGCTTTTTAATTACTTAATTATTTAATTAAAAAAAAAATTTTTTTGTTGAAAAAGTGTCAATCTGTTTTTCAAAAATTTTTTATCCGACTTTCACAGTTTCAAATTTTTTTGGAAAAATTTATATCACAATACCATTAATTAATTTAGATTCTACATTGAATAGAGATTGAAACAAGACCAAGAACGCTAAATAAAGTTAATTAGTTTTCGAGAAATTAAAAAATTACGAAAAGCATGCAAAATCCAGTATTTTTTCTGTATCTGACAGAATAGTCAACGAAAATTCTTCGATCAGGTGTCAGTCTTCTCATAATTTCATTAGCTTTCAGGAAAAAAATACGAAAAATTTTTGTCATTCTTATTTTCTACGTTTTAATCATTTTTCCACTCATGAAAAAAGGGGCGTCCTGATACTCACGGACGGTAGTGTACTTTGTTATATATTGTTATATATATACTTGTTAAATAAGTAAATAAATAAATAAAATAAATAAATATTTAGGGGTTGTCATATATGTAAAAACCCAAGTGGGGTATACATAAAGAAAAAAAATTGTTACTTTGGGATTTTTGGGGTTGCTGATTACAAATATGACATCAGTTTATAAAAATTCAAAATGACGGATCCAATAGGGCAGACGATTTTTTAAAAACTCTTTAGTTTTGCATGAAACTTATCACTCGAGGGTTTTTAGGATCGCTGATGACGATTCTATAATGTTAGTTTTTAAAAATTCGAAATTGCGGTTCAAATATGACAGATGACAAATGTAAAAATTTATTAGATTGTCACGAAACTTGTTACTCGGATTAATAATCAGTGGAGAAATTTTTAAAATTAATAAACTGGAATATGTTTATTATAAAACTCCTGATAATTTTACAACAAAAATTTCCAATTAGTCAGCAACTCAGTTTTTACAATTATCCAATTGATCTTAGATTTCTAAAAAGCATTAACTCTTGAAAGTAAGTATCAAGCAAATTTGAATAAATTTCGAAAAATCTTATCAACCATATTGCAAACGCCATTTTGAATTTTAAAAAACTATCACCGAATTTGTAATCAGTGACCTGGGTTCACCCGAGAACCAACTTTCAGGTCATTTGAATCAATTTTGTAAAAAGTCATTAGCCATATTAGATCCGCCATTTTTAATTTTTAAAAACTAATATCAGATTCGTAATCAGCGACCCCAAAAACCCCTGAGTAAACATTTTCAAGCGAATACGATTAATTAAAAAAAATTGTCCGCCATATTGAATTCACCATTTTGAATTTTAAAAAACTAATATCAAATTCGTAATTAGCGACCCCAAAAACCCCCAAGTAAACATTTTCAACTGAATGGGATTAATTGAAAAAAAAATTGTCCGCCATATTAAATCCGACATTTTAAATTTTTAAAAACTAACTTCAAATTCGTAATCAGCGACCCCAAAAATATTAAGACATGAGATGTAAAGAAAATCCGTCCATATGAATAATGTGCCCCTCAAAGGGTTAAGAGGTCGACTGAAATCTCACGTGGAATTGCCCATATATATATATATTGATACCGGTCACTGTGTAGAGAGTAGTGACTGGCTCAAAAGCGAGGAGGAGTAGTTTGCTGAGCAAGTAAATACACTGAGAAAAGAAAAGCACAGAATCTGAATTCGACATAGTTCAGCATCAGTACCCCAGGTCGAACGCAGCAGCAGTGCCACACTATATTCTGTCTCTTATTTTGTATAGCCGGTGTGCGGCAGAATTCAGATTCTGTGCTTTTCTTCTCTCAGTGTAGGAAAATTATTCTTACGCAAAAGATCTTTGGTGGCCCTGAAAAGGGCCGATTGAGAGCAGTTAAGAGCTAATAGGGCTCGAAACGCAGACGCCTGCGCGAGGTGGACGCCAACGTTACAGAGGGAGAGCGTTTGTCCGGCGAGAAGGCCTCGGGGGAGACGCTGACGGGGATGAAGAGCGTGTCGGGTGAATACTGAGTCGGAGCGGATGCGAGGCGTGAAGGTGTCACCAACGGGGCTTGACCTTTTTTCGGGCTGAGGCCGAAAAGTTCCTCGAACTGTTGCCCTTGTCGACAGCTGGTTGGCAATACCAACCAGCCTCTTGCCTTACCCCGTCCCGGGGTAAGGCAAGAGGTGGTCTGGAGAGAGGCTCGGAGGAGCGCGGACGTTGTACGTTAGTAGGACGCGCAACGGCGGCGGTGGACGGGGCCCGAACCGATGTGTATCTCGGTGCCGGTAACGTCAGTGCACCACGAAGTTGTTTCCGTTCTGGCCTGCGGCGGGGATCCCTAGTTAAAGGGTGTCCACGGACCAACTCCACAAAAAACCTAGACGATGATGACGGCGGCTGAGGGTGCTCCGGGTCGTAGGCAAGGAACGCTTCGAGTTCCGCGTTGTGTTCCTGGATGATCCTGCGATGGGCACGCGCACGAGCTGCCTTTCCTGGACGGCGTCTCTTGACGCAGTCGAACCTGGCTGGCATGAGCGGTCACCGTGCACAGAGCCGATCGGTGTCGTTCGGAAAGAGAGAACCCAAGCAGGGTTCGCGTTTCCAAAGACCCGTTCTACCCTAGGTGTCGGGCACTCGAACCTAAACAAGGTTCTGAGCACTGTCCCCTAGGGCCGGTTGTTCACGGTCGGTCACGAGCCACAAAATATTCAAACGTTTAAAAGAAAAGATAACTAATCCTGAAAAGGACAAGTTATCGTTATGAACTCTAACACAAAATATTCAATCGTTTAAAAGAAAAGATAACTAATCCTGAAAAGGACAAGTTATCGTTGTATACCCTCTTACGTAAAGTTTGCCCTGACAAGGGCAGATTTTTGTCCTGAGAAGGACAGGTGGTGGAAATGCTCTTGCACAAGGCGAGAGAGTGATGAAACTATAGTTACCAAACAAAATTCTCTATTGGCCTTGAATAAGAAGGACCCGGTGCTTCTACTGTTCCCGTGGCAGGTGTTGGCAGACAAGGTAAGTAGAGAGAGAGAAGAAACTTCCTGGCGTCGTGGTCCTCCTTCGGGTGTCGACGGTTGAAGATCAACTTGCGCCGGCAAGTTCAGGCAGCGTGGGCAGTGACTGTTCCTCCAAAGCGATGGTGTAAAAAAAGAAAACTAGAGACGTCCTTTCTCCGTCAAGTCCAAGTAAGCTCTGAGCTGGTCAGGGAAAGTGCCGCATATTTATGCCACTCCGTCGCGTCGCATCCGCGGTTCCCTTTCCACCAAGGCAAGGGCCAATCGGCGTGCGAGGTACTCCCACTCAGGCGCGCGCATGCGGAGTACGGTGGAGCGAGAGTTAGTCGAGCGGCAGCAGCTGGATGTGTAAGGTGTACCGAGTTTTCCTCTCTCTACATAACTTTGCCATGCCATGAGAACAGTTTCCGTACCACGGCCTGATACACAAAATTTATCTAAATCTAATAGTAGGAGGAATAATATTATTAATAAAAATGACCATATAAAAATGTGGTAGTAGTGTAAATATAATGATATTAATAATGTTAGTAATAAAACATTAGTACGATAATATGAATAATGATACTACGTGGGAAATAACAAATTCAAGAAAATATATTATATTATTTGACAATACCATAATACAACAATAATGCTTCCCATATAACAACATAAATACAATATATATATATATATATATATATATATATATATATATATAGATATATATTATATATATATATATATATATATATATATATATATATATATATATATATATATATATATATATATATATATTAGTATATATTATTGTATACATTATTATATATATTATATTATATATTATATATATCATATATAATATATAATACAGAATATTAATAAGATAAAAGAATCAAAGATAAATGTAAAAATTAAGAATAAAAATAATAATAATTAAAATTTTCGCGTTGGTCATGTAGCCCACACGGTATCTGTCCGACGCTCGTGACTGACGTCATGGGTTTTTCCTCAACGGGCCCAGACGCATTTGGGTTTTCCCTACAGCGTTGTCGCCATTCGGGACAATAGGAGTTTGAACACTCTCTAAATGTTTTCACTCTTCAACTTAGGGTGTTTGTGTTTATTGCTTATACCTTTGCGGGTATTGCTTGCAAACACAAACATCCCAAGCGGAAGAGAGTGAGTATAACAATATATATGAGGCATTCCATTTCAAAACGACCCCCTTCGTAAACAATTGCCAATGTAAGACAATTTTTAAATGAATAAATATTAATTTAAAAAAATGGAAGAAATCTTCCATTCTGTAGAACCAAATTACTTTTTATATTAGTGATTTCGAAAGTAGAATTTCTGAACTTTCTGATAATAAAAAAATATATTTTTTTAATAATTTAATTTAAATAGAAAATTGAGTTTAAAATTTAAACTTTGAAAAATCTCAAAACACGTTACCTCCGATTTTAATAAAATTCATATCAAACGAAAGCTTGAATATTCTTCTTTTTATTTATCAAACGATGATAATGGACATTTCAGTGGATTTTGAGAAAATAATAAATTTCGCGCGCCAACCCCCTATCTCTATTTTTATATTTATTTTAATTTAAATTTTTATAAATTTAAAATAATGTTTTCTTACACGGAAAAAACTGCATGGTTGAATATCCATTTTTAAGGTTAGCACATCCATATACCACATCCATTTCTTTAGTTGACACATCCATAGAAAAAAATGGATATCCCGTATTTTCCAATATATATATATATATATATATATATATATATATATATATATATATATATATATATATATATATATATATATATATATATATGGTTGTTCCAACCATGCAGTTTTTTCCGTGTAATGCATCATAATAAATTACATACAACCCCCTATCTGTATTTTTTATATTTATTTTCATTTTTATAAATTTCAAATAATGTTTTTTTAATATGAATGCATCATAATAAATTACAATAAGTATATGACAAAGTATACATAGATTTTAAAGTAATGAAACAATCGTTATTGACCTTTTTTTGACCTATATGTAAAAATTAAATTAAATTTTGACTTATATTTTGACTCTATTAAATTTTAAAGTTACGTTTGCTTTCCCACCTATTATTTTAACCTAATTTTAGTGTTTTATTTTTACTCTCTCACCTATAACTTTTAAACAAAGTTTGAGGTTATGTTTTCCTCTAAAAGAAAATAAATTTTAATAAAGTTTTTAAAAATAGATATCAGTTTATAACATCTTTTATTGATTTAAACTTACTATTAAAATTTAAGTCAAGCTTCTTTTAACTTACAGGTCAATAATTTTGTCAAAATTTAATATAAGGTAACGACCTCTTTGAAGTATCCTAATTAATTTGCTTTTTTGATAAGTAGGTTAAAAAATATGTCAAATTTGACCTAAGTTTTGAGGAAAGTTCGCAAATATGTCCGTCAATTAGGTTCACTATATTTTTCCTGTAATCTGCACTTAAAACTGAAGATCCCTACCGAATTTCAGCTCACCAGGTTGAGATTTGTAAAAGTTAAGGGGGGGACAGGGTCATTTTTTGCTATTTTTTCGAAAAAATTCATTTTTTTCCTCCTAGTTCGCAAATATGTCCGTCAATTGGGTGCGCTATATTTTTCCTGTAATCTGCACTTAAAACTGAAGATCCCTACCGAATTTCAGCTTACAAGCTTGAGATTTGTAAAAGTTAAGGGGGGGTGCATGGTCATTTTTTGCTATTTTTTCGAAAAAATTCAATTTCTTTCCCTCCTAGTTCGCAAATATGTCGATTACTTGGGTTCACTATATTTTTCCTGTAATCTGCACTGAAAACTGAAGATCCCCAGGCGCGAAAGACCAGTGCTGACGATGGGTTGAAACTTGACTGAGTCTTGAACGCCCAGCGTGGGTAACCCAGAGTTGAAGCAGTCTTTATATCATTGTCACTCAATATTGGTTCAGCATGGGACACCAATGTTCGTCCCATGCTCGATTCAAGACTCGGTCAATCTTCGTGAGTGGAGCTTCAACATCCCGTCTTTATTCAATCTTGAATCAATCTTGATAGTTTATTTATTACCGTGTGCACTTACCAATATTAGATATAAATTAGATATAAATATTTATAAATTATTTAATATTAAAATATTATTTCTGATATTTTTTAGTAATTTTTTATACTATTTAAAAATTATTATTCTTATTATTAAATAATATAATAAGTATTATTATTATTATTGTTATTAAGATATCAATTGGTAAATAAATATTAATATTTATTTAGTGTATAATATTTATATTAATTATATAAGATTCATATCAATAAAGTTAAATTATTATATATTATTTTTTTTTCTTGCACAGTGTCAAATTATTATTTCAAAGTTCAAGAGTTTCGTCTATCTGAAAAATTTTCAGTGAAAAAAATGTTCATTAGGTAGTAATAAATATTTATGCCTAGTAGTTTTACACTAGGTTTAACTGTTTACTGAATATTATCAAAAATATATTTTTCGTCAAACGCGCGCGACTAAACACAAATAACCTTGAGACTTTACAGCGCGACGTTGCGATTGTCGTGCTCCCACCATCCCATCTACTCAATGCTTTCCCCTCATGACGTCACAGGCGGGGAGTGCATTGAGTAGATGGGATGGTGGTATTTGTGTTTAGTCGCGCGCGTTTGACGAAAAATATATTTTTGATAATATTCAGTAAACAGTTAATCCTAGTGTAAAACTACTAGGCATAAATATTTATTACTACCTAATGAACATTTTTTTCACTGAAAATTTTTCAGATAAACGAAACTCTTGAATTTGAAAATAATAATTTGACACTGTGCGAGAAAAAAAATAATATATAATTTAACTTATAAAATTATCAAAAAAAATATTTTAATATTAAATAATTTATAAATATTTATATTTAATATTGTACAGTGCACACGGCAATAAAGGAACTGAATATTGTAACAAGATTGACCGAGTCTTGAATCGAGCATGGGACGAACATTGGTGTCCCATGTTGAGTGACGGCACTGGCATTGATATAGTAGATTAGGCGAGAAGCCTTCCAGCCTTCTGTGGCCGAGCGGTTTAAATGCGTGCGTTGAGAACTTCCGGTATGCGTTAGGGGCGGGGTGCGTGAGTTTCGATCCCACATGCGAGCGAATATTTTTCATTCTTTGTTATAAGCGTTTATATAAAATAATAAAATTGTGTGTTGTGTCGTGAATAAAAAATGTGAACATGTTTATAAATAATGTTAAAAGTCTGTTAAAAATCAAGAAAAAAATGTAACGATTAACAGAAAAATTGTCTTTTTTTACTAAAATTATTTTTTTAAAATTACTATTCAAATGATATTTATTGTTAGTAATATATTCTTATTTATATGAAAATAATATAATTATTACAAATAATAACTTATTGTCATTAAATATATATGTATATATATATATGCACATGAATTAAAATAATAACAATAATATTTATTATTATTATTAATAATTCTTATATTCACATTATATTGAATAAACGTGAGAAACGAGTAAATTTGGGAACAGTGGAAGCAGTCTTGTTTCAGTCCTGCGTTAGGCGTCCGCAGCATTGATTGAGCATTGATGCTGAATCAAGGCTCGCGCTGCAGTCTGGAATCGGTGTTACATTAAAGCTTCGATCAGTCCTGCTCTCGCTGATTCACTCATGCTCAATCAATGTTGACCAATGCTCGGCCAATCTTTATAAAGCCTGAACTCAGCGTCACTTCGCGCCTGGGTCCCTACCGAATTTCAGCTCACCAGGTTGATATTTGTAAAAGTTAAGGGGGGGGACAGGGTAATTTTTTGCTATTTTTTCGAAAAAATTCAATTTCTTTCCCTCCTAGTTCGCAAATATGTCCGTCAATTGGGTTCGCTATATTTTTCCTGTAATCTGCACTTAAAACTAAAGATCCCTGCCGAATTTCAGCTCACAAGGTTGAGATTTGTAAAAGTTAAGGGGGCAGCCCATTTTGCGTGGCTGGGACGGACACACGAGTGATTTCATAAGGGTTCCATCAGTACACCTACGGTATACGGAACCCTAAAAACAAACTCAAAGATGAAAAAATTTAAATTTTATTTTTCATTTTCAAAAATTTTTGTCAAAATCAAAAAATTTTCTAAAGTGGACTAGGGCAATCGAAAGCTGATGAAAAATTTAAAGAAACCATTTTTGAAATAGTATATTTTAATACAAGGGGCCAAACGAGCGTTTTGCTCATTTGCGTTTTGCTCGAAGTCGCTGGACTTCTCACCACTTCGTTTACATGAGTAATACGCGAGTGCAGTACTGTGTATCGAACGATATTTTTCTTTATAAGTGCAGGCATAACCTCGTTTGGTAAGCACTTGCAGTAGTTCAATATGGCTGATCTCCTCGCAGTGCGAACAAGCGGTGCGCAATGTATTTTGCTCACTGCTACACTGGGAGCAAAATGTTTTTCGCACCGGTTGGTCGGACTGTGAGGGACATTTGACGTGAAATCCGCCATTTACACAATTTTACGATTTATTAAAGACATGTCGCATGGTTTAAGGTTTTAAAACATTTTAAACATTAAAAGTGTCTAAAATTCGATTTGCACTGTTTCTAATGAATATTACCTGTTTCTCGAATAAAAATCCAACAAACATTACGCACCATTGCCTTGTCTCAAAATCCTTGGTAGCGTCGTTCCATGTCCTTTATTTGCTTGTGAAAACGTTTACCATGTTCATCACCATGTTTACCATGTTCATTGCCTAAATTTTCTGGGGAGAAATCCAGGAGGAACGCCAGGAAATGGATTTTCAAAGACATACTTACACCTTTTCCAATAAAAAGAAATTAATATAAATAAAGTTAGAAAGTTTCTTTATTTATATTAATTTTATTATTTTTATTTATTTCTTCTATCATGTATCTGATTTATAATCAAGAGACATTTATATTAAGAAAAAGTTATTTATTTATTAAATCATCAAGTGGAACTTTACATGGTAGCGTCATATACTAAACTGAACTTGGTTGTACACGAGTCTAGTTATAAAAGTAATATCACTAGATATTATGACGGTTTTATTATGATAAATTAAAAGTTATGCATAATAAATCATTTTCCCTTATTTGTCACAAATCATTTTCTAGTACCAACGTGATAGTCAGACGTCAGTTAATTTTATTATTAAAAATTAACAAAAACATTAATCAATTCTCAAATATTATTAATGAATCTCACCATAATATCTCAAAGGAGATTCCGTCAGGAAAATAATCAAAAAGGGAAACTTGGTCAATCGAGACACGACTCTTGTTAAACAGAAAAGTATACTTACTAGATTTCAAGTCCAAATAATTACCAGACTACAATTCCTTGTTATTCCTTAGACAACCAAAACACTATTTCTTTCCCAACATATCTTTATTAACAAACTATTAAATTTTTCACATAACACAAGTCAACTACATAGAACATCAATATTTCTTTTTATAACACACTATAATATCTCACAATTCTGTATACACGTCTATTCTAATTAAAATCCAACTATCTACAAAAATGTGCAGGTTGACATAGTAGCGTTCAAGAGTGCGAGAGATAGAATAATTTCCTATCTCTCTCACTCTTGAACGCTACCATGGCAACCTGCATGCATAAGTTTTGCATGCGGAGGTCTGACCAGACCCTACCCAGCAAACACTGTTACAGATCTGTTACAGAACTGTGACAACACTGAAAAAAGAGTATTCTAACTTTAGGAGTATTCTACTTGACGTTAGAATATTCGCCACTTAAATGGGCGCCAAGAATATTTTCTCATTGTAAGTGAGGAATATGCTTTAGGTACACGGAAAAAATTAATTTAGTACATTTTACGAAACTAATTTTGGAATAGCGGATACGGAGAGGAGTTTAGTATAAGATAAAACAGAATCAACAGTAATATATGATGACTGCGTTTCTCGAAAACTCAAAAAAAATTCTATGGAATTCACAAATGATCGGTTGGACGTTCTAATTCAAGAGTTTTGTAAAATGTTTAGCCTGAAGCGCATGCGCCACGGAAAAAACTATTCACGGAGAAAAAAACGAATAAAGCAGAAAAAAGAATTTCTTAATGTACCAATGAGCTCTCAAGACCATTTTTTCTCGTCTTCTATAGGAGATAGATGATTGGTTCGACACATGTGACTGCACTCTACAACGCAATGGTTCGCTTGGATTGGCTTATTTTATTATTCTGACACTAACTTAACGGAAATACGCATACATATAAACGAATTCTGACGCAACGCACATACAATATAACTCGCACTTGTAGATGAAAGAATTGAGTTTCTTTATATACTAACTGAGGAGATTAAAACTGCACTTGTGAGAAATGTCAATATACTGAATATTAATTTTAAAAAAAATCATTTTTTTAAAAGTTATACAAAATATTTTATGGTTTTTAAAATAACATTTTTTGATTATAATTAGTTATAAAATCTCTATAAAATTTTTCAATTTTTAGAAAATAATTTTATTTTTAATTTTAAATTATAAATAAATTGACAAAAAATTTTCAAAATTAAATTCAAACTCAAAAAATGTTTATATTAAATTGTCTAAAATTTGAAGTAATAACAATTAAAACTTGAGAAATTAATATATATATTATCATCGGTAAATATTATGATAAACTATAAAATTTATTGGAATGTAAATTAAAAGAAATTAATAATAATTAAAAGTTTGGATTACAAAAGCACATAAAAAATGTTACGAATTTGGAACAATGAAATGTGAAATACGTAAAAGAAAACAATTATCCAAATGTTACCGGCAGGTAAAGAAGTTCTCTTTTTCCTTCCACATATTATCTCTATATACAGCAGACAAGTTAATACCGACGCGACGAGACAAGCTTCAACATATCTATTTATAACGCGACTTTTGGTACACCCCGTATAGAATTTTACGAAACTTTGTGTTCGAGAATTCACGATAGACAGCGAAGTGGAAACTCAAACCACGCGTTTTTAGATTGCACGAAACATTTTTACCATTTTCTGATATAAAATGTTCACCAGAAAATACGAAACATTTCTACATTCAAGCTTGTTTTATAAATTACAACACTGGTTGCAGTTTCTCGACAATTGTTCTGCTGAAAGTAGTGAAAGTTTCTGGGTTTTTGAAAAACTTCGTCAAGGAATCTTAAATAACCGCTAGTGCGAAATTAGTTTCGTAAAATCTGCTGAACTTATTTTTTCCGTGTAAGAATATATTCTAAAAATCTCTTACGAGAATATATTCTTAACCTATTAAGCCGTACTTCTTATATTAAGAATATTGTATTCTTGAATTTATAAGCACATAATATTTTTGGGTTTCTGGAAATAATATTTTTCATTTATAATCTAAATAATAAATTTTCAATTAAATAAACATAATTTTGGAATTATAATATATGACAAAAATATGAAATTTGATAAAACTATTTGATTAAATCAAAATATTTTTTGAGTTAAAAAAATATTTATTTTTAAAATAAATTTTTCCGAAACAAAATTTTGGATAGAATTGTCTAATAACAATATTTTTTATTATAATAAAATTTGGTCGGTCAAAATTATATTAATAATAATAAGAGAAATAGATTGAACAACTTATTCATGTTAAACAATTTATTTTGTAATTACAAGAAGGTTCTTAATTCATAAGAAAAACATTCAAATTGTAATCACGAAGATATACACTAACGTCCACGAGTATCAGGACGATTACATTCGACTCTATGAAAAAACATGCCATCACTTTTTCAATCATATCTCGGAAATTAAAGGAGATACAAAAAAAACTTAAATACGGTTAGAAAGCTGATTAAATTCTGCGTAAAATAAGCCGTCTTTGAAGTCATTTCGTTAATTATTTTTTAAGTTGTAGAGTGAGAAAGAAATAAAAAAAATTATCAAATTTTCTCATTTTTGTCTCTTGACTTCAACTTTTTCAAAAATCTAGAAAAATTTAGATAAAATTTTTCTAAAAACACAGAAATCTTCGTCAGAATTTCAGCTTTAAAATAAGCCTTCGGAAATTAAAAAAGGTTAATCCGTCTCCGATATATCTTTAAAAATGTGAAGCCGTGTTTCGACCGATTGGTGCATTGAAATTCAACTGTGACGACTCGATTCTGGTTTCGCGCGGCAGCATATGAGAGAGAAAACAGGAACGAATTCATGCGGGGGAACGATAAACTTTTGAGATTCTTTATATTACTCGTGAAACATCATTATTTATTATTCTCCAGCATAAATTCGTTCCTCTTTTCTCTCATTCGCTGCCGCGCGAAGCCAGAATCGAGTCGTCACAGTTGAATTTCAATGCACCAATCGGTCGAAACACGGCTTCACATTTTTAATGATATATCGGAGACGGATTAACCTTTTTTAATTTCCGAAGGCTTATTTTAAAGCTGAAATTCTGACGAAGATTTCTGTGTTTTTAGAAAAATTTTATCTAAATTTTTCTAGATTTTTGAAAAAGTTGAAGTCAAGAGACAAAAATGAGAAAATTTGATAATTTTTTTTATTTCTTTCTCACTCTACAACTTAAAAAATAATTAACGAAATGACTTCAAAGGCTGCTTATTTTACGCATAATTTAATCAGCTTTCTAACCGTATTTAAGTTTTTTTTGTATCTCCTTTAATTTCCGAGATATGATTGAAAAAGTGATGGCATGTTTTTTCATAGAGTCGAATGTAATCGTCCTGATACTCGTGGACGGTAGTGTAGTTGAGACTTTTCTGTCTTTTGTACGTAAAATAATTAAATAAAATGATAAAATCACAGTTTTTGGTTACATTAACAAAAACAAACAAATACAAAATTGACGATTCTAACTTAAATTCTATGTTTAAGACAAAGGTAGGGGAGAGTCTCCAGTTGTGAGACACCTCCAGTTGTGAGACAGTCAATTTTTTTTAACATGCAATATTAAAAAGCCGATTGGTTTATATAAAAACATTTCTTTTTATATGAGCCAACTCTTTCGTGTACGCCGAAGCGGATATATAAACTGTTTTTGTTAAATACCAACACTGTGTGTGATATTCGACTAAAAAGCGTTTTTTCAATAAATGCAAAGTACTTTTTTTCCAAGTTAATTCATTGGAAAAGGTAAATGTAATGCATTTTCTTTTAGTGCTTTCCTTATATTTTGTGATGCAATATTGCATTGCTTCAATCTACGGTTGAAAATAATTTAATTTTCCTTTTTCAAAATAGCGCCAATTTCTGGGTGTGAGGCACAGCATATCACCAGCTGTGAGACGGTGTCAACACCCATCTGGGCAGCATAAAAAATACTACTTTGCAGGCATACTATTTAAATGTTGTTTTGATTTTTTTTTTCTAGTATTTTTGGGCATGTTAAGTGGAAAAAAGTCAATTGATTCAGAAGAAATCAATTTTAATGCTCTTGTTGAAGCTATTAAATTGTGTTTATTTGATGGTCATATTTTGGCGAATAAATATTATTATTTAGTATATAATAATATATATTATTAATATATTTAATTATTTATACTAAACACAACGTTTTATGTCAAACTTATTAAATTTTAGCAATTTTTAATGAGTGTCTTACAACTGGAGACATTTTTTTTTTGACAAAAGCGATGTGCTCGGAAAATGTATCGTAAAATTTTTTGAGTTCATCGAAACACTACACTTTCTTTTAATACAAGTTGCGTATTTCTGTTACCTTTCGAACGGTGTATTTTATTTACAATTTCGTTTACCCGTTTACAATTTACGGGTCAAAATTGAAACCCGTCTCACAACTGGAGACTCTCCCCTAACAATAGATTATTAAGATTATTATTAGTACTATTTTTACAAATAGATTAATTTAATTATTATTAAAAGTATTATTTACGTAAATTTGACAGGCTTCTCACTCATCTACTAAAATTTACTATTTACTACTTTTTATACGATTTGCTACAAATTGGATACTTTTTTTAGATTTGTGACACTAAAAGCTACTTCCCAGGCGCGAGCTGACAGTGAGTTCAGGCTTTACGAAGCTTGATTGAGACTTGGTCAGTATTGGTTGAAGATTGGTGGGACAGCGAAAGCAAGGCTACTTGAGTCCGGAATAGTAACATCGATGTAAACCTGACGCTCAGTCTTTGTTGAAGACTGGCGTTCAATCTTCAATCAATGCCATAGGCGTAGCTAGAATTTTTTCCTAGGGGGGGCACGGCCCTGTGTGCCTATTCTGATATGTATATTTGTATAGGGGACAAGGAGACTAAATATTAAATTTTCGAAACATGTTTTTCTAGGCACTAAATTTAACTAAAATTTAGCTGAATATATTATTAAATGTATTATTTTTGATTAATTAAAGGGAGGGAGTTTATCTAATACAGAAACCTGTTTATTCTTATAAATATTTTCGAAATTAATTTATAATTTAGTGGGGTCGTATTTCACGATGCTCCCGTTCTCTGACAATGAGTTCTTTGATAATTTTGAAAATATTTCCCAGAAAAAGCAGGTTTCTGTATTAGGGCAGTTATACTGTCGATACATGAAATTAAAGAATGGGAAATTAATTCGGAATGATTGCTAACTTCTTTCACATTTGATATTTTTTATTAACATTAACGTCTTTTTTCTACAACATCTTTATTTATAGAGTAATAGTACGTTAACGAGAGAAAACTAAGTAGACAGCGAAAGCAAAACAAGGATCTATTTCCTTCTTAAACGAGTTTTAATTTTCTATGATTATTACAAAAGATATTTAATACTTTTTGAGCTAAAATTTTATCTTTAACTAGTCCATTCTCAATATTTATTATAGCTGTGTCCGAAAATCGATCTTGCGTCATGGTCATCCGCAACCAATTCCTAATTCGCCGCATAGTTGAAAAGCTACGTTCGCAACCAGCTGAACTGATAGGAATTGAAATTGCCACCTGAAATAATTTATAATAATTGGGACAAAACTCCTTGTTAATTACATCTTTCACATTTTGAAAATTCGCAACAAGGTTTTTTCGCTTCAAAACATTTTTTATGACAGTCGCCTCAGCTGTCAGTAAATCCGTATCAATGTCCATTTTCTGTTTGTATGCATTTACGAATTCTTGAGCCTGCTCTAAGTCTTGTTTTAAGAAGTAATCAATTGATTGAGCTAATGGTAAATTACAAAATCTTTTCTTTAAGTTTGTAACGACATTATCCATAACCTGTAAATAAATATTAATTTTCCAATAATCTGAATTATTTACATCGGAAGGCAAGTCCACAACATGTCTTTTGCCAAGAGTCGTTTCTATTATGCAGTCTCGAAGTCTCCTAGGCTCTGGTTGTCGTTTTCTTTTTGAAATTCGCGTTGGTTCAAGAGAAATGTCATGTTCTTCGGCAAACGCAAATATTTCTGTCCAAACGTGAGTAAAGTTGTTTCTATTTTCTTCAAATGTTGCAATTGTAGCTTCAATTTGGTCTTTGGCTTGACCTAAAGTAGCTTCCTTCGCTTGAAAATATTTACTCAATGAATTCAAAACTGACAATACCGATTTAAAAACGACAAGACAAACTACAAATTTTGCTTTTGTAATGCAACTTAACAAGCCAATAGCCTCTGATACCTTAATATTCTGATCGAGATTTATTTCCTCCTCTAAAGCAGATTTAATTGCTCCATAATTTGTAAAAACTGCTTTACAATTTTCAAATCGACAAGTCCAACGTGTAGAACTAAGGCTTCCGAGTTCGCCTGAGTTTATGCCAAGAATATCCTGAATTTTCTTAAGATCAGCATGATGACCTGGTCGAGAGAAATGAACATGAAGAGCTTCGATTGTGTTAAAAAACGAAGATGCTGTGGAAATATTCGCGCATGAATCTACAACTATTAAATTGACCCTGAAATATAAAATTATTGAAGGTATAAAAAATTAAATTACAGCGTTACATCCTTTGAATATTTCGACTTACTCTTTTAATGTTAATATATAAAATAATTTTACTATTTCTGGTAACTTAATATGGTAAACTATACCTGTGTGCTAAACAGTGGATATATTCAGCTTCTGGATGAATTTCTTTAATTTTCATTTGAACGCCATTGTGTTTTCCTGACATAACACTGGCCCCATCGTAAGATTGAGCAACAATTGGTATATCACTTAAATGGTACTTTTCTAACGTAGACAAAATCAGTTTCGCCAAGCTTTCTGCATTATGTGACGTTGAACAATCGACAAAACCAAGGAAACGTTCTTCAACATTCAGATCTTTTGCATAACGGATAACTATTGATAGCTGTTCACTTTTAAAAGATCTTGCTTCATCTGCAGTTAAAGAAAAGAATCCGCATTTTTTAACCTCGCTTGCTATTTCTTGATGAATGAGGTCTGATATAATTGTGATTATTTCATTTTGAATTTGAGGACTACTATAATTTGTATGATTTTCAAAATGTTTTTCAAAACTGAGGTCGAATTTAGCAAAGAGTTCACAAATTTCTAGGAAATTTCCTCTATTGCATTCTGTTTTATCTTCTCGGTGACCTCGCAGTGCTAATCCTTGTCGACACAAATATAATATTATATCAATGAGCTTTAATAAATATTCCCTATTCTGAATTATTTCTTCTGTATGTTGATTTACAATTTTTGTGTGCACGGTGCCAGACAAAAGAGACTTTTTGTAAGAAACATACATTTCATTGGAAGAAGAATGAAGAGACGATTTCTCATGTTTTATCAAAGCTGCTGATAATTTTTTCCAATTGTCAAAACCACCAGTAATAAATTTCTCATTATTGGCACATAATTTTGATTTGTAAAAATTTCGACATGTAAAACAATAAACTTTATCATCACTTACACTGTACTCAAGCCAAGAATGAATGTCATAAAATTTAGTAGAAAAGCTTCGAAATTTCTCACCAAACTTTGTTTTTGGAAAATTTATCATTGGTCTAGTAGGACCAGTTTCGAGATCACCTAAACATCCTTGTTGAGTGGTTTGTTGTGAAGTTTGAAGTACTGGAAGTGACAGGGCTTGGAACAGCTGGTGGTTCTAATAAGCCAGTTTGAGAAATTAACTTAATGTGAAGATCTTCTTGTTCTAATTGTATTATCGAACTTACATTTTCTGAAATAAGACTTTGCTGGCTTACGTCGTTTATTTCTCTTTGATGGTCTTCTTGTGTCGTATTTGTAGACAAAGGCGATTTTGAATCGTTTTCATCTTCTTTATCAACCCTTTGGAAAAAAGAGCGTATGTCCTTAAACTTTCTCATTTTTACATAACCTGAAAAATTTGTAAACAATCCTTATATATATATATTATGTAAAAAAATGGATTAAAATTTATATAAAAGGACGGTATTTTCACATTATAAACTATTTATTATTTATATTACATATTTAACAGTTTAATAATTAATTTTAACACTTTAATTAATTAAATATTAAGTATATTTAACAAAAACATTACCTTTAAAAAGTTTCACTTGAAGTTTGTCGGAAATGGAAATTACTTAAGGCTTATTCTCAGAGGGTTGATCAAACTTATGCTGAATTTACAAAACAGTCAAGTTAAGGTCAACGCAGAATAGAATCTTTAACCGGAACCGCAATCGTAACCGTAAGCGTAAGAATGAGTTAGAAAAGGATAAACAATATACCTATCCTTCTTTAACTCATTCTTACGGTTACGCTTACGATTGCGGTTCCGATTAAAGATTCTATTCTGCGTTGGCCTTTAATGGTGCCGTTCTATGTCTGCGTAAAAACGTCAAAGCATCGAAGCGTTGTCGTAAGGCTATGGGTGTGAGAGAGATGGAGATATATTCGATATTTTTGCACTCATTGCCTAGTTATAAAACGCAACGCAAAACGTTTTGTAACTAGGCCATGTGAATGAGAGAGATGGAGATATACGTTCGCTGTACTTGCCCTGAAGTTACAAAACGCAATGCAAAACGGTGCCAGGGGACGGGAGATAGAAAAAGACGTAGACTGTATAAATGTCCTTTTCTATCTTTTGCCTTGTTCCTGTATCCGTATTCATTCTGCTTGAACCTTTAACATTTTTAACCCAATATGGGACTATACCTTTAAACAAAAAAGTCAAAAGTACACATAAACCTGTGCATTTTTTCAGGGGGGGCCTGAAGATATTCAGGGGGGGCCGTGCCCCCCCGGGCCCCTACCTTGCTACGCCTATGATCATTACAAAATTCAACTTTTAAAAATTTTTACAATTAAAAATATTTAATGGATAATTTAATAAACATCGATAAATAATTGATATTTTTTATTATTCAGTAACAAAATTATTAACATTTATTATTAGATATATTAATAATATATTATGTAAATAAATATAATTTGGAATAATAATGAATTATAATGTTAAATATTATAATTATTATTAATTATAATAATATTTATTAATTGAATAATAATTATTAAAATTATAATAATTAATAAATAAATAAATAATAATTAATTAAATTAATATTAAAAGTTAACATAATTAATAAAATGATTAAATATGATGCAGTGTCAGGAATATTTATTGCACATTTTAATTATTATTTATTAATTATCTATAATAATTTTGAAAACATTTATAAAAAAAAATTTTCCATTTAACTTTCTTCAAATATGAATATGTTACAATTAATAATATATTTATTTATCAATTGATAACTTAATGTTAATTATTATTATTATTTGAAACAATTATTATAATTATAATTATTATAATATTATTTAATTAAGTGAACACGGTAATAAATAAAGATAAACTGAATATTGAGTAAAGATTGATTCAAGCTCGAATCAAGATTAGATGTTCGAGCTTCACTCATAAAGATTGACCGAGTCTTGAATCGAGCATGGGACGAGCATTGGGTCCAATGTTGAACAAATATTGAACTAATATTGATTGACAGTGATGTAAAGACTGCTTCTACTGTGAGTTACCCACACTGAGCGTTCAAGACTCAATCAACCTTTAATCTATCGTCAGCATTGGTCTTTCGCGCCTGGGTTATAATCTTTTTTTAAAATTTGCACTACATTAACCTCGCTGATTGTTAAAAAAAGAAAATTATCCTCAAAAATTTTAATAAAATTCTTTGAAACAATTGAATTATTTTCAAAAATTTTAAACTAATTTTTCGCAAACAATCAATTATTTTTACAAATAATTAAATTTTCTGAAATTCAATTACTTTAAAAATCTACTATTTCAATATTATTTCACAAATGAATTTAATATTATTTACAGGGCTCGAACTAGGTCTGTAAATTTGCTTGAAGTCCGTTAAAGTCATTTTTTTTAAAAAGGTCTGTATAATTTGATTGAAAAAAGACGAAAAATCTGCAAATTGTACAATATAATATGAAAAATTTTAGAGAAATTACAAATGATTGCAGAAATTCAATTATTTTTAAAAGTAATAAAATTGTTCGTATAAATTCAATTATGTTCAAAAATTTAAAAAAATTCTCGTCACAATCACAATTGTCTTTATAAATAACAAAACTATTTTCCGAATTCCATTCTTTTCAAAAATTGTAATATTTGTCGCAAAAATTGAAATTTTCTACAAGATCTAAAATTTATCGGAGGAATTCAATTACTTTTAATAGAATTTTAACAAAATTGAATAGACTTGAACTCTTTTTTTAAATTAATTGATTTTCAAAAGATTATTAAATAATTAATTATTAAAATAATTCTTTTAAACAATTCAATTTTTTCAATAGTTTTGATAAAATTCTTCGCAAGAATGTATCTCTTGTATCTTTACTTTGAGGTTAAAATATACATTACCTGTCAAATTTACGTAAATAATACTTTAAATAATAATTAAATAAATCTATTTTTAAAAATAGTAATAATATCTTAATAAGAGTAGAGATGATTCTATCACTCAGTTGTATTTTAATAAATAGTGAAAATTAACGATCACTCCGAGTCAAGGAAAATAAAAATAAAAGAAATTCAATTCTTTTTACGTTTCGGCAGCACAGCTGTCCTCTTCAGAACTATAATTTATTATAAAACAAAATATTAAAAAAAAGATTTTTTACAATTTTTTGATTAACAATAAAAAATTAAAAAATAAAATATTTACCGAAAAAAATTTTCCTTGACTCTGAGTGATCGTTAATTTTCACTATTTATTAATAATTTAAATAGTTAGCAGTAAAATAAACGATCATGGGAAGGTGAAGAATTGAAAAATTCAATGTATCGTCAAAATTGCGACGTTTCGTTGGCTAAGGTTTGCCAACCTCATATGTGACTAGCTTAAAACCAAAAAGTTGGGACACCCCCCCTTGGGGAAGGGGGGCAAACTCAAAATTTCTTTGGATTCGATTTTGTGCAAAAACCGTAAGTCTTGCTAAAAAATTTCTCAAACAAAAGTTGTAGAGAACATATTTCTCTACATTTTATCTCATTGGGCCACTACTGTACAACTTAATGTGCGAAAGCTAGAGGGCGCTAAAATTGCTAAGAATCAGTTTTTTCCCTTTTTCGTACAAAAAAAACCATTTTTGCGTTTTGATGTAAATAGAATAGTTGTAGAGCTCAAGAAAACCTACAAAATTCATATACATAATTTTTTTCCACGTTGCACTCTTTCGGAGTTACAGGCTGTTTATTAATTGTTACGTATAGGTAATACATATAATTGGCGGGAATGGAATGACCGAAGTTCTATTTATTGTTCTCGAGGTTTGTGATTACAGCAAAATGTTAAATTAGGTTTACTTATTTAGCGGAAAAAAGTGTTTTATTGAAATCTTCGGTCTCACCCCAAAAAATTAATCAAGGTATAAAAAAAAATTTTCCTGAAAGTTTGAAGCAAATCGAACAATATTAACACGTGCCTCTAGTCGACTGAAATTTTAAATGGAAAATACATGTAATTTTTCGTGGAAATCACAAAAAGTTTGTGTAAAACTTCCAATTTTTTCATATTTTTTTGAAAGTATTTGCTCCATTTACAAGCTTGATGAATATGCCGCTATCACAGTAAACAGGACTATATAATTAACCCTTAGATGCACACATTTATTCATTCATTTAAATTTGCCGAAACTCGGTACTGGGGGGTTTTCGGGTCGCTGATTACGAATCTGAGGTCATTTTGAAAAAATTCAAAATGGCGGATCCAATATGGCGGACATAAAAAAAGTCGTTCAATTGGACTGAAACTCAATACTCGGGGGTTTCTGGGGTCGCTGATTACGAATCCGAGGTTAGTTTTAAAAAATTCAAAATGGCGGATCCAATATGTCGAACACAAAAATAAAAAGTCGTTCAATTGAACTGAAACTCGGTACTTAGAGGTTCTTGGGGTCGCTGATTACAAATCAATTTGAAAAATGTCAATTTTTCAATTGTATGAGTCAATATCACGGTTATTCTTACTGGTTCTGAGCTTTTCTAAGATTTTAAAAAGAAAATTTTTGAATGCCATTGAAGGCTGAGTATCTCTGCCTTTCAGAAGAAAGAAAATGTTTTCTGGAATTCCATATAAATAGTTGACTAAGAGGTCCTTCTTAATTTTAATATGTGCCATAGAAAAGGGACTACAAGCTAGCAAAAAAGCAAAAAAATTAAAAAACGAAAAAAAATAAAAACAAAAGAATACAAAAAAAATAAAAACAAAAAATAAAACTAAAATCTCGTCACGTCCTCGCCGCCAGTTCCGGGTAACGCTAAGAACGAGTAACAATATCAGCGATATTGGCTACAACATTTAAAAATTTTAAAAAATGACCTTTTTTAAAATTATTCGTAATCAGCGACCCCAAGAACCTCCGAGGACCGAGTTTTAGTTCAATTGAACGACTTTTTATTTTTATGTCCGCCATATTGGATCCGCTATTTTGAATTTTTTAAAACTAACCTCGGATTCGTAATCAGCGACCCCAGAAACCCCCGAGTACCGAGTTTCAGTCTAATTGAACGACTTTTTATTTTTTATGTCCGCCATATTGGATCCGCCATTTTGGATTTTTTGGTTTTAAGCTAGTCACATATACCACTAACTATTTATGAAATAATCTCGAGTAAGGTATTTTTTTCCAAAAAAAGGCTTTTTCAAGCTAGATTGACTGTACTAAAAGTCAAAAGAATCAAGATAAAGAAAAAGTCAATGAACTGAATGTAAACACAGTTTTATCATAGAGGGGGCAAGTTGTGTTATTGTTGTCTCATTACAGACAAGAGTCTAAACGTCTAAGAAGAGGAAAAAAAGTTCTGTTTAGAGTGAAAATATCTTCTTTTCTATTAATAGTGGAATGATTTGTTTTTATATGGATCATTTCAGATATTCGTCGTTTTATATAATTTGGTTCATTGTCCAAAATTTTGGCATTTTCCAATCGAAGTCATGATTACAATTAATTCGATGGCGGTAAACTACAGAGTTATCATTTACTTTTTTATGTTCATTTATACGAGTTAACAATGACAGTTTTGTTTTACCTATATATGTTGCAGGACAATCTTTACAGTCAAACTTGTATACAACATTTGTTCTGTCCCATTTTTTAGATGCATTTTTACCAAGTCTACCCGGTAAGAAGCGTAGAATAGAAAGGAATTCAATTTTCAGAAAATATGCTTAAAAACGAGAATTTTGAATTATTCTGAATACGCGAATTTACCTCCAAGCTCTATTCCACGGGAACCATCAAAATTTTAGAAAAATCAATTCTTCTCTATTGCTCACGTCGATTTGCAGATAGAAAAGAATCCAAATTTTCTATTTTTCTTAATGCGCAAAGTTTTGTGGTATTAAAAGTTCTTGAAAAGTTCTTGAAAAAATTGTCTGTAGGAGCTTCTCTAGTTTTTGTCTTAAAATTAAACGCAGTGACAGTTATGTTTCGCGTCGTGTGAATTTCATTGTAATTTCAGTGCTAAACTAAAATTAAATATTAAAACTAGTGAAAATATGGTTAAAAAACGCAAAGTGCTTACGATAAAATATAAAATGCTCTTACTGAAAGAAATTTTCTTATGTTCAATGTTTAACGTCAAGTTTTAAAACCTCACCTCACTTTCTAGTGGAATCTTGAGTGGTAGTGAGTCAATTCAGTGGAATAGAAATTTCTAATGATTTGCTGTAGATTTTGATTCTTTTGAATGCGCGTTTCATATTTTTGTAAAGTCAATTCAGAATAATAGATTTTTTTTAAATTTTAGTGGTTCCCGTGGAATAGAGCTCCGAGGTAAATTCGCCTATTAAGAAGAATACAACTTTTGAATTCTTTTCAATTCTACGCTTCTTACTGGGTAATTATAGAATTGGAGTTTTTATTAATAAGTGGAATCGCAGATAGCAATGTGATTCCATCATGCCTGCATTATGTGCGCACGACGTGTTATGTCGTGAGGGCAACAGTGCAAACATATGTGTCCTCATATGCGTGGCATATGCGTTGCATGCGTGATATCACGCGTGTTACCTTAATGTCCATCCAAAATTTTAGCTTTTTTATCATTTTAGATGCTTCAATACCTCGTTTATTACATATTTATGGCACACTTAAATAATTATTCACTAAATTGTATTAATGTTGCTTACAGAATTTTTTAATGTGGTAGAATTTTCTATAGCAAAGTCTACCAAATTTCGGGCTTAATTACTTTAGCTAGCCATGAATATGTAGCTATTATGAGGTATTTAATAAATCTTATCAAAATATAAATTTAAAGATACTAATGATATATTCCATCTTAAAACATATTAATAATATTATAATAATGGGTATACATTTATTGTAAGTCAATTGTAATTTATTACAAACAATATAATTTATTACAGTAATGTTTACAAATCTAGGTAATAATGCTTTTCTTACAGTAACAATAATTATAAATAAGCAAAAAACGAATACAAATATATTTTTCAAAACAAGCAGTTTAGTATTTTAAATACAACAAATAAATTAATAAACATATCTGTTACGTCTACATCAGTCTTCGTAGTCATTCATTTTTGATTGATAAGGAAGTTATTATAAAACATAACCCAGTGGGCACAGGGACGTCTAAAAGACGTCTTAAAGACGTCCCTTTTTGTCCGCGGACAATTCGGGGACAATGATGGTAATGTCTCTGAGTCATCAAAAATACAACTAAAAGACGTCTAAAAGACGTTCTATGTCTGGTCCAAAAGACGTCCAAAAGACGTCTAAAAGACATAGGAAAGGACGTCTAAAGTACGTCTTAAAGACGTCTTTTGGACGTCTAAAAGACATTTCTTTTTTAACATTTTCTAAGTTGAAACTCAGTAATATTGTATTAAATTTATTTTAAGTTTAATTTTATTTTTTCTAAAATGTGGAGAAATAATGAAAAAATTCCTTCGAAGCTGGGATCGAACTCGGATACCTTGGGCTTGAAACACGGCGCCTTAAGCACCTCAGCCGTTCAAGACAGATATGAACCTCTACAAAGTTAACGATCTCACTTGTCAATGAAATGAATTGAACTTAGAAAAATTCCAATGAATTTCACATTCATAAATTTCTAAGTCCAAGTTGAACTTAGAAAATAATATTTTCTATTTATGAAAATTTTTCTATTTTCAAATGTTGAATGAAAAAGACGTCTTTTAGACATCTAATAGCCAAGACATAGAACATGAATAGGACGTCTTTAAGACGTCTTAAAGACGTCTTTTTGTACATGTCCAAAAGACGTCCGCAAAAAGACATCTTTAGGACGTCTTTTGAACAAGTGTGCCCACTGGGAAAAAACTAAAGATCAACTAAAACAAAATAGACTTTTAAACTTTTCTCATATTGTGCAAACTATGATAGTTCTTTTTTCAATAACTTCCTAATAATAATCTTTTAGACTAATTTTTGGACTCTCATTTTAATATGCAAGAAGAATAAATAAATTTAAATATGCATTTAGTATGTAAACTGTGATAGATCTTTTTTCAATAACTTTTTAATAACTATATTTTTTAGACTAACTTTTGGACCCTCTTTTTAATAAGCAATAAAAATAAATAAATTTAAATATGCATTTAGTCTGCAAACTATGATAGTTCTTTTTTTAACAACTTTCTAATAAAATCTTTCAGTATTTAAGATATTGCAGTTGTAATTAAAGTCTATTTACACATTTTTATGTCGTTTTTTCCAATAAAAAAATAAAAATTATAAAGCATCGAAGTTAGATCAAAATATTTTTGAAATTCAAAATTCTTAAAAAAAATTTTTCTTAAATTTAACATTAATAGAGAAAAATCTCTGCTTATCTCAATTTTTAAATGGACATATCAACTTTTTAAAAAATTGCACCTTAAAATAATATAAAAAATGGATTTCAAATAAAATTTAATTTTTAATCTGTTAACTTGAAAAATCTCTCTTAATCTATTTCACCTTTTTCGACCGAATTCTGCAATTGATCATGATCTCCTTCGTAAGATCCGTCTGTTAGATAATCACCTTCTTCATCATCATCTCCTTCGTAAGAACCATCTGTTTCATCTTCCTCGCTGTACTGTGTTGTATCAGTTGTAGGATCTTCTTCAACCTCGTTTTCTTCCGAATCTTCAAAATTGTGTTCTTTCGGTCGAACACGGTCTTTACTTTTATTTTTAGGAGTACGGTTGTCCTTTTGCAGGAGTTTAAGTATCTCTGTTTCGCCGCTCTTAAAACTTCTGTCATTTCTGACAGTATTTTAAATAATTGAATTCCTGTGAAAATTTTATTACTTATGAAAATAATGGAATTATTTTGAATTAATTTATTAAAAATCGAATAATTGAATTCCTACGAAATTTTGACAAGAATTTTCTTAAAATTTTTAAATATAATTGAATTTTGATAAAGAATTTTATTATTTATAAAGATAATTGAAGTTTCGACAATATTTCTTTTTTAATTTTTGAACATAATTGAATTTCTGCGAAGAATTTTATTAATTTTGAAACTAATTTAATTCTTTCAAAGAATTTTATTCAAATTTATATAAATTATTGAATTCTTACAACGAATTTTATTCAAGTTTATAAAAGTAATTGAACTTTGGCGAAGAATTTTATTATTTATAAAAATAATTGAATTCTTGAAATATAAAAATCTTTTTATATAATTGATATTTTTCGAAAAAATTTATGAAATTTTGTATTTTAAATAATTGAATTCCTGTGAAAATTTTACTACTTGTGAAAATAATTAAATTATTTCAAAGAAATTTATTAAATATTGAATAATTGAATTCCTGTGGAATTTTGACAAGAATTTTATTAAAATTTTTGAAAATAATTGAATTTCAATGAAGAATTTTATTATTTATAAAGATAATTGAAATTTTGACGAGAATTTTTTAAAAATTTTTGAACCTAATTGAAATTCTGCGAAGAATTTTTATAACTTTTGAAAATAATTGAATTTCTGTAATCATCTGTAACTTTTCCAAAATCAAATTTTTTGTAGTATTTCAGAGTGTCCAGCTATTCTTTAAAAAAAATTCAAGGACTTTTCAAGCTCCATTTTTAGGGTACTAATTTTTAAAATATTTGTTATTTATAATTGAGTATAATAGTGTATTTTAAGTAAAATTTTACTTACTATCTAAATCTGAATTAGCGACTGACTTTTTGGTTTTGAATTAATAAATTTTACTAATAAATAATTATTTCTACTAATCTTTTTAGTTAAATTCACTTATTAAAAAGCAACAAGTCAGTCACTAACTTAAAAAGTCACATTTTTACTAATTCAAATTTAGAGAGTACTTATAAACAATTTTATAATTTCTACATACAACAGTTATTCATAAATAACTTTAAATACAATTTATTGATAAAATATTAGAAATATAATGAACATCGAATTAAGAATCATCAATCAAAATTGTTTTTAAATAATTGAATTCTTTTGAAAATTTCTATTAAAATAATTGATATGCAAATTATTGAATTAAGAAAAATTTTTGAAAATAATTGAAATTTTGCAATGAATTTTATTAAAATTTTTGAAAATAATTGAATTTTATTACTTTTGAAACTAATTGAATTACTGCGAAGAATTTAATAGCAAATTTTAAAATAATTGATTGGTTAAAATAATTGAAATTTTGCAATGAATTTTAGTGAAATTTTTGAAAATAATTGAATTTTTTTGATGAATACTATTATTTACGAAAATAGTTGAATTTTGCAAATACCAAAAAGTAGCTACTGGGATCCTGGCATGTGACGATAATATTTTTCAGTAATATTTTATTTTTTGAAAATAATGTTTATTACATTTTTTACTTTAAAGTTTCTATTTGAAGATTTTGCATTAAAACATTTAAGGGATTTATTTTATAAAATACTTTAACGAAGACATGTAAAGTTAATAATAGTTAAAGTAATTCATTTTTAATAAAAAAACAAAATTTATCTATAGTAAAAACAATCACACGAAATTACACGTGACTATTTTTAATAGGGAATAAACTAAATTATGTTTATAATGATTTTAAACAATGAAAAACACGTTTTTTGTTATGGTGTATTAGTGTCAATAATGTTTTATTGAATCATCAAAAGCAAGTCAGCTAGTCACCTACTATAAAGAAATAAATTTAAAATAAGTCCCTTAGCACAGTGGTAAAGCGTTTGTCTGATAGTCTGTAGGTCGTAGGTTCTATTCCTGAGTGCGTCAGATTTTTTTTTTTGGTCACGATTTAATTGAAGAAAGTAAAAATCGTTAAATAACAGTGTTATTTATTAATAGTTGAACTTGTTTATTATTAATAAATAATTAATTTATTAACTTAATTTTGAAAAATAAAGTCGAGGGTAAGTCGAGGGCAAAGATGAGGGCAAACGCGAGGGCCACGCAGGGGGCCGATGAGGGCGCCCGCGTGGATCGCCCATGCGGGCGCCCTCATCGATCAGCATGTCGTTTCCATGAGGGGCCTCGCCTGGATCACCCACGTAAGCCCCTCGTGGATGTGGGCGATCCATGCGGGCCCCCGGCGTGGGCCAACACCACTTTTCCACACGGGAGGATTTTAATTATTTTTAATACAATTTTAAATAAATTTCTCAAAAAATGAAATTATCTTCAAAAATTTTTTGCAAGAATTTAATTACATTTCACGAATATAATGAAATTCTTCGTTAAAATTCAAATATTTTCAGAATGTACTATTTTAATAAATGTTCTCAAAAGAATTCAATTATTGAAAAAAAACTGTAATAAAATTCGTTGCAGGAATTCAATTATTTTTATAAATAATAAGATTCTTCACATTATTTCAATTATTTAAACAAAAATTTGAAATAATTCATTGCAAGAATTCAATTACTTTCATTAAATAAATAAAATTCTTCACAGGATTTCAATTATTTTTTATACAATTTTAAGTAAATTCTTCGAAAAATGTAATTATTTTTAAAAATTTGATTAAAATTCTTCAAAAGAATTCAATTATAAATTATTTTTAAAAATTCATGCCATAATGCTTTTAATATATTCAATTATATCTAAAATTTTAACTGATATTCATTTTTAAATTATTTTTTATTAAAAAATTCTACGAGAATTCAATTATTTAAATACAAAAATAAATAATTTATTGAATAAATGAATGTTTCTCGAAATTGAATTATCATAAAGAATTTTATCAACAAAATTGAAGTTTTTCGAGGAAAAATTGAGATCTATTGAAATAACAATAACGGAACTTTGTAATATATCAAATGAATGTGATTTGAGAAGTGTTTGTTATTATATTATAAATAGTTTACTGCTACGTTCTTTTGTTTTAAATGAGTAAGGACTGTCTATAAGTTAAGCGGAAGAATTTTATTATTTTTAAAGATAATTGAATTTTGAGGAGAAATTTTTTTAATTTTTGAATATAATTGAAATTCTGCAAGGAATTTTATTACTTTTGAAAATAATTGAATTTCTGCAATCGTTTGTAACTACTCCTTTAATTTTTTCTAGTACTTTAATAAAAATCTTTGACTTTTCCCTGATTTTCCTGACCTCTGGCAATCCTGTTATAGAAATAATTTTTTGTTTAAATTATATTTTTTTAAATCGATTCTTTAAATAAAAACATTTCAAATGAATAAATAAAATAAAAATAATATAAAAAAATAATAAAATAAATATAATTTAAACAATAAATTATTTCTTTTATTAAATAATTCATTAATAAAAATTGCTATTCTTTTTTCAAATTTTAATATTCTTGACGTATTTACAAATTTTATTGTGCAAAATTTATCAATAAATCAGCAAATGTTATGCACGGAACGATCTTGTTGATACTGTTTTGATACTTTCCGATAAAAAATTCTATAATAAAAACATAAATTTAGTTAAATTAGATTTAAAACTTAATAATTATCCTGAACAATTTGTTATCAATCATGTGAGAAAAAGAATTATTAAAATTAATAACAGAAAAGCTTCAAATAACATTATTGACAACAATAGTAATAATAATACGTTAGTTAAGAAAATAGTTTTTCCTTATTATGGACCAATATCGGAAAATATCAAAAGATTACTTAAAGCTTTTAACATTCAAACAGTTTTTAGTGTCAACTCAAAATTTAATAAATTTATTAAGCTTGGTAAGGATAGACTCGAGAGACACAATCAATGTAATTGTGTCTATAGATTCCAATGTAATTGTGGTAAATCATACATAGGACAGACTAAAAGACCCTTGCATATTTGTAGAAAGGAACATATGAGTAATTCTAATTTAAATGACAAATATCATAATGCTATTACTAATCATTTAACTAATTCTAATTGTGATTCCTCTCCACATTTTATAAAATGGGATGATTTTAATATTTTAGATGTTGAACCAAATCTTAACAAACGATTAGTATCAGAAATGTTTTTCATAAAAAAAGAAGGAGAGAATAGTTTAAATAAAATGACCGACTTGGATAATTTTGATAAATCGTACGAAATGATTTTGAATTTTATTTCCAGCAATTTAACGTAATAAATACTCATTGAGTTTCATTCTCTGTTCTTATTTAATTTATTGTTTTTATTTGTTTTTGTTTTTCTCTGTTTAATAAATGTTCATTGTAATGACTGGATTAGAGTTTGGAGCTCAGTTTTAAATTTGACTTTGCAGTTTGCAATACGTTTCTACTCATTTTGACAAATTATTTTTCTATTTTATTTTATTGTGAATTATTGTATTGTGAACCTTTATTTATTTAATTGTTTATTATCTATGTGTTATTTATTATTATTTATGGTTTTATACCAAGACGGATTATTTATTTATTTATGGTATGTTTTTACTATTTTTATTTTTATTATTTTATTATTAAATAAAGTTTAGTTTAATGCTTATCTATGAACTTTCTTATTTAATATTTTTATTTTTAATAATTTATTTATTCTTATTTTTTGAAGATTAAATTAATAAATAATATTAGAAATTAAATTATTTATTGTAATAAGAAAATTCAAATATTTTTGTGAATCCTTTTTTAAATTATCCCGCCATTAGTGACGCCAACCAATGAGATCACTTGAAGCTTAAAAGGACCCGAAATATTCTTCCCCACACATGGTTGATTAGGTTAGTTGGTTAGGTTGTTTCTTTCTGCGTTGCGAACCCGGGTTCTATCCCCAGTCCCTCCAAATTTATTTTGAAAATTATTCTTCAATAATATTGATATTGAGGAATAAATAAGTCGCGGCAATAAATAAATTATAGAGAGAAATATTTTTTATTTTATTTTTATTAAATTTATAAATACTATTTTTATAGTTATAAATTAACTATTAAATAGATAATTACGGAAATTCCGTAAATGATTATTTGTATAATATCAATTTATATTATATTACTTACCTTATGACGCCTAATAGAAACTACCTTCTAATGCTTACAGATACTTACCAGAGATAGTTTTAAAGAAGATAACCAAGCAAAATTATCTAAAACTAACAATTTAATATTTCACCAACTTTTCTCTACTTGCTTTCAGAAAAGTTTCTTAGATAACTTTCTGCAAGCTAACACGGAAAACTAAAAAGCGTAGGACATTTATAGGCCCAGGGAAGCTAACCATGTTAACTATAGAAGCTAACATGGTTAGTTTCCCGTTAGCTTCCCTCAAAATATGGTGCTATGTGGGTAACCTCTCTTTCGAGAAAGCATGACTAATAAGTTGGTACATTTTGTTGATAACTAAATATACTCACATTCAAATATGTCAATCGTAATTCATTTTTAAATCACTAGATTTATTTTCAATAAAAAAAACACACAAGATTAATTAAAATTCAACACTGCGTCGAACACACTATAAAACCAATGAAATTAATAAGAAAACGAATACTCGTTATAGCGACAGCAGCACGCTCTATAGTAAGTATATTTTCTTAACTTGCTAAGAAGATATTCTCAAAATAAGAATATTTCTTTCTTCGATAAGAATATAATTAAGAATATTTCTTTAAGAATATAATATACTTAAAAATAGAATACTCTTTTTTCAGTGAAATAATTGAAGAACATGTTCTGTAACTGGTGACACAGGGGACTCACTGGGTACGCAAAATGTCGTAGTCAGGAGGATGTCACAGTTAAGTAACAGATCTGTAACATAGTGACAAAGATACTTGTCACAGTTCTAGAACAGTTACAAATATCTGTTACTCATATCTGTCATTAAAAAATATTTAAATTAAAATTAAAAAATATTCTACGCTGTTCTCGCATTCCATACCCGGAATGTTTATACATGTCGAAGAAAATTTGTTTTGTTATTTATTTAAATATTTACAATTACGAGGTCTCGAACGCAAGACGCAGCTAGGAGTGGATTAGAATTCAAATTCTCTACCAACTGCGCCATGGAGGCTCATGAAAGGAAGTTTAGAATTTACATAATATATAACGAAGGAACTATGAAAATGTGCTTTGTAACTTGAAAAACGAAACTGTATTTGCAACAATAGTATAATTATGCTTTGTATAATATACATTATATTTAATAATGTTAATTAAAAAATGTAAATTTTCAAAGTTACAAGTATAAGGAAAGGCTTAAAAATTAATTTTTAAATGAAAGATTAAAGCAATAAATTTAAGCTTAATTAATGAAATTTCTAAATTTTTAGAACAAATTTATATTCTATAACTTTTCATTTAAATATAAATAGATTTTACAAAATTCTTTGTCAAATTAATTTATCAAAAAAATTTGCTATTACGAATAACAATAATGTCAAACAATTAACGAATAATTACATTCGAGGGGGTAATTACTGGTTAAAATGGTGTACACTCTAATACACTAAATTTTCCTGCTATTACGCGTATTATCTATATAGTATTATAGGGTATTACAGAACTATTACAAGGTATTACTGATTATTACAGAATATTACCTCTATATTATGTGGTATTACACTGACGTAATAATGCTCTATTACACTCTATTACGTAACTAATACGGGAGGAGCGTACACGCTAATTCACAAGTAAATACCCCCTCGATGACATTACATGCACAATTAAAACATTTATGAGACTTTTGTACATAAAAATATTGTTTAAATAGTCGCTAGAAGAATAATAAAACTAATTAAAATTTAAAGATAGAGTAAAAAAATGCTACTAATAGTAGTATAAAAGAAATAAAAAAGCAATTTGTTGTCAATAATTACTATATACACTACCGTCGGGAATTATCGGTACGGCTGCACGCGCACGTCCCAAAAACATACCACTCTTTAAACCACGATTTTTTTGTAAATACAAATGTCAGAATATTAACAAATATACCATTCGAAAGATCATTAAATTCTACAATTAATGATACATAACTGAAAATTTTAATAATTTATACAAAGATTGCAGCGATCGACAAATTTGACAAAACAATTAAAAAAATAAAATTTTTTTGGAAATTTTTTCAACCCCTGCACATTTTTTAAAAATTGTAGAAAAAATTTTAAACTTATATAGATGTAATCCTTCAAGTCTCATCTTTAATTTAAGACCAAGAGAGTTCAAAAATCTTAATCGGTTAGCGAGATATCATTATAAACGGCCGAGCATTTTCATCCAAAAACCGTTCAAAATCGACTAATTCAATGCATTTGTCAAAAAACATGCTTGGACGTTTATAATGATATCTCACAAACCGATTAAGATTTTTCAACTCTTTTGGTCTTATGAGACTTGCATGATCACATCTATATAAGTTTCAAATTTTTTCTACAATTTTTAAAAAATGTGCAGGGATTGAAAAAATTTCCAAAAAATTTTTATTTTTTAAATTGTTTTGTCAAATTTGTCCATTGCTGCAATCTTTGTATAAATTATTAAAATTTTTAGTTATGTATCATTAATCGTAGAATTTAATGATTTTTCAAATGGTATATTTGTTAATTTTCTGACATTTGTATTTACAAAAAAATCGAGGTTTAAAGATTGGTACGTTTTTGAGCCGTGCGCGTGCAGCCGTACCGATAATTCCCGACGGTAGTGTAAGTATTTTTTATAAGTTATTATATTATAAATTATATAATTTATATTATATAATAAATATTTATATTATAAATATATTATAAATATATTTGTATTATAAATATTTAATTTATATTATATTATAAATTATATGAACTAGTTTTAGTTATTTTTGACATTGGCATTATAGAATTGACACGTAACGTTATTACAGAAATGTTCTTAATTGTAATTTCAAGTATATTACAGAACTGCATTGCAACAGATGTTTAGACCAGTTACACAACAATGTTCCTACACAGTTATAGAACAAGGATGGAACAACAGTTACAGAAAATTTGTGACATTAAAGTTATGTAACTCTTACATCACATTGTAATAGAACTGTGACATGAGCATAATACAGAACTATTATGTAACTACCTTGTAACTATGTTCTAGAACTCTGTTACAATCAGGTTATATCACAGATCTATAACTAGTTAGGAACAAATGTTCTATAACACTGTGACCTCACTGTTATAGAATACTTATATAACGTGTAAAATTTTGGTAATGCGACAATTGATCAAAATATTGGCATTCTATCGATGTAAGGTCGCAGGGGCGAACTATTGACCTCACAACCCTTACCCTTATTTTAGGATATTTGATCGAATATTACTTGAATTAACGTCAGAATGATCTTCCCCTCACATATTTAATAAACCGTAAAATTGTGTAAAAGATAATTTTTTATATTTATCCTTAAGTGCTTATATCTTCTATATTTTCTGTTTAATTTTGATCGACAATGGCTTATTTTCTTCCCAAGAAATTGTACTTTGACGTCCAAAAAGAAAACCCGAAGTAAACACGTGTTTTATGACGTAATTTACTGAAAAAGTCAATCACTTTCTAAACTTTTGTTAAAAATAATGAGAAATTCCAAACAAATTCATAAATAGCTCCTAAACCGTCAGTAGTCCAATTAAAAAATGTGATAAATACTTTTTTATGGGAAATTTAATTGCCTTCAATTTGCTTCAAAGAAAATTGAAATCGATAGACTACATTCGGAAATAATAGTAAATTAATGAATCTACTTTTTGGCGAAACTCAAAAGATGGAAATTTAGCTATATCTCGAAAACTTTCTTAATATCTGACTTCAAATTCGAATTCGGGAGCAACTTTTACATAAGAAAATGACAGTGACATGCTGCGCAGGTCGAAATCTTTGTAAACTAGTGTTAAAAATAAAATAAAATTTCAATTATTAAAAAATGTTTTAATTTAATTATTTGAAAAAAGTGTTTAAAAATATGCTTTAAAAGATTTGAGTTATATTCCACACTATAAAAATGGAAATGAATTGTATTTTATGCAAAAAAGTGGTATTTTATTGCAATATTTAGAAAATAGTTGCATTTTTGGAAAATAAGTTTAAAGAAGTCGGAAAAATTGTAAATATCGCAGTTGAAAAAAACTATCCGAGGCGTGTGTATAAAATTAAGTAATATTTTCTTTTCTCTGTAGATGTGACACAGAATTTCGATTGCGTTTTCTGGTGTGGCGATTTGAATTTTCGTCTCTCGCAAACGAGAGAGGAGGTGATTGAGTGGATATCGGAGACAAGATTTCCACGTGAGAATCCAGTTAATTTGCATAAGGACCAATTGCGAAACACATTGCACGAGGGTTCAGTGTTTCGTGGATTTGAGGAAGCGCCAATTACATTCCCTCCAACATATAAATATGATCCAGGAACACAGAATTTCGATTCGAGTAGCAAGCAGAGAACACCCGCTTACACGGATCGCATTCTTTTTAAAGGAAAAGCGCACACGAGGGGTTACATTAGAAGACTGAGCCACGAGAGTACAGCAGCACAAAAAGACGGAACAATCGAGTGCTTAATTTATGATTCCGTTCCGAGCATTTGTACCTCGGATCATAAACCCGTATGGGGAGTTTTTAAGACTACAATTCGTCCCGGAATTGACACGTAAGTTTATTTTTATTAAATATTAAACACAATTATGTTTTCTTAATTATCAATAATTTCTTAATTCTTTAAAAAATACTTGAGATTTCGTTAAAAATTGTAATAAAAAAATAGAAATTATGCAAATTTTTAATTAATATAGTTGGCTGAATCCATTTCAAATCATGCAGACTGACCAACTTTAAGTCATGGATTTAACTGCTGATTAAATATGTTATTCTATATGAAAAATAAAGAGACCCGTATTTTTTATTTTTCATAAAAACTATTTTGAAAGAAGTTATGCATATTTGAAGTTTCAGTGGTAAAACTCGAAAAAACATTGGAAAAAAATGGTTTCGCTTATAATTTTTTTTCTAACGAATATAATCAAATTTTTTCTTGAAACTTGTATGCAGTAGCGTAACAAGAGAGGTCGGAACCCTGGGTCGAGAAAAGCCTCGGGGCCCACTAGTGGAAATAAACTTGGATTAAAATTGGGAAATACTTTACAGAAATAATAAAATTTCTCCTGATTCTCTTTCAAAACATTTAATGAGTTTTTATAGTCGTAAGAAACATTTATGCAAGAATAGTTAAGACTATAGCATGAAGGAGTATAAGGAGACATATCTCCAATGGGAAAATTTCCTGATATTGACTGTACTTCTCTGCAGTAAAATCGACACACGGAAAAAAAAAGTTCCCAGATATTTCAGGAATTATTTCCTAACTCTTGGATACGTGGTAACAGCTCTGAACTAGCGTCGAACATTCAATGGTAATCAATGAATGTTTGAAAGAAATTCGGGAACTGTATTCGAAAACGCTGTAAATAGTCCAATAGTCTTTTTTTCATTTCTTTCTCATGTAAAGTCCATGGCACTGGCCGCAACTGTTTCTGAAATTTTCGGGAACTCGTCAAGGAATCTTGGTGCGCAGAAACTGTGCGCACCAGTCTCAACGTCAGTAAGACTTGCGTGCCTTATATATTTATTTTATGCTGAGGTATTTAACGCTCCTGTTTAGCTCACGTGGATAAGACGCCGGACTTCTATTCCTCGGGTACGCGAGTTCTGTTCCAGCCGCCGTCGATTTTTCTCTCATATGGTTTTTTCTATTTCAGAAACTTAATAAAAAATAAAAATTGTATGTGACCTTCAAGGATAAATGTGTGTGTGTGTGTGCGGACGTGTCAAGGGAGGGGAAGTGGGAGGGGGGAAGCAGAATCCATTTTTTCTTGCATTTGCCTAACTTTTCGATTTTCTTGAACAGTTCCCGACTTTTTCAAGAACAGTTTGCCGAGAAGTGGTGAAATAGTTATAATTTCTAGAGAAATAGTAAATGACATATTTAAACGAGGCAACCTTTAGTTCTCTGTGAACTACCCGCCGTATCCAAGAGTTAAGAACGAAGTTCCCGAATAATCTTCGAACTTTTTTTTTCCGTGCAGGCACGCGAAAAGTAATACCCTCATGTTCACTGATAACAGCGCCGCCAAACGGGAGAAATAAGTGCAATTTTACATTTTAAGTATTTTTATCTTTGACAGTTGATTGATATTTAAGGTTAGAGGATCCTCTGAGTGTTGTATTGTAAAATAGATGAACAGAATTAAATTGTTTTATACGTTATATAAATAGAAAGGACTTCAAATAAACAACCAAAAATTCTTTGCATTAAATTCATAAATGTCTGTTGGTAAAAGTATAAAAACTTTTACCCTTACAAAATAGTATATTAAATAAACTTATCATTCTCGGTGCTTTGAAAAAACACTTTTTTCAGAAGCATTTTTATTTGCTTTATAACTAGACATGCAATTTTTTATAAAACAATTCATATTACTATTATTTTATTGTTATTATCAACTTGGTACATAACCAAAAAACTACGTAAACAAAACTTTTATCATGGACAGCATGAAGGGTATATATTTTCTCCTGAAGGGGCGCTAATATCAGTAAACAAATTTCCGGTATGCCAATTTTCGTGCATGGCGATTTTACGCAGTCAAGTACAGTCAAAAGGGATACATATACATCAGAGACTGAACTGACTGTGTGAAGTCTCTCAAAAATGAAACCTTTTTCTGTAGGGGAACTATATTGCAGAATGACAAAACTTATGCTCCGCGCGCATGCGCAGTACATGCGCATATTGCCCTCTCTTTTTATATCGTAATATATGAGCAAGTGAGAAAACAAAAACATATCAATACCCAGCGGGCACACTTCTCTTTTTGATAACTTCTAGTTATCGTTTTGAGTAGATGTTAACATTTTGATGCCTTTTAGTTATCGTGTGCCGCCTGGGTAGGTTATGGTTATGTTTTGACATATGATTCTTAAAATAAAATTACAAAATTATATTATTTTTATTTTTTGTTTAAATTAAATTTTTTTTTAAATTTTGTTGTATTAATTTTTATAAAGAAATTTTTTCTATTAAAGTGACCTGATGATGGTGGCGAACCTGACCACCGAAACGTCGTCTATTTTATAAAAAAGTAAAAGAGTGTTTTTCTTTTACCTTTTATATACGTCTTCCAAAAATCGAAAAAATTAATTTATTAAATAACTGCCCGTGTGGAAAAAGCCACGTTCGAGCCCCACAGCTCCGGGGCCCTCGTGGAAGATCCATGAGGAGAAATCCACGAGGGCACCAGCAGGGGCCCCGTTCTTTGCCCTTACGGTTGCCCTGCTCAAAAATTTATCTAAGTTTTAAAAAAAAATTTTTTTGTTGAAAAACATTAGTTCAGAATGCATTAAATTACGTTTCAAAGCACCTGAAATAAACATTAAGTGACATTTTTCCAGAAATCCTATCACAAAGTTATGGAAATTTCCGAGGGCACCAGCAGGGCCCCTGCTCTTAGCCATTATGAATGCCCTGCTCAACAATTTTTCTAAGTCCAAACGAAAAATTTTTTTTACAACAAAAAATTATTGTTTACTATCATTTTAAAAAAAGAAAAACACGTTTTTAACAAATATTTAATGTTACTTTTTTTGAAAATATTGAACTTACCTAAGGGCAAATCCATGAGGGCCCACGCGAGGGCCCTCATGGATTGCCCACATCATTAACTAGAAAAAATTTCTAAGTCCAAAAAAAAAAATTTGTTTACATAAAAAAATTAATGTTTATAATGATTTTAAACTATGAAAAACGCGTTTTTAACACAAATGTTTTGACATATTTTTTTTTTGAAATTATAAAAATATTAATGTATGAATATTTATAGTTTATTATTATGTTATTGATATTGTTATTATTATTATTAAACTATTTAATTATTTGTCATGGTGTATTAATGTTAATAAATAATTTATTGAATCATCAAAAGCAAGTCAGCAAGTCACCTACATTAAAGCAATAATTTTCAAGTAGTCTTTTAAGTGTATTTTTATAGGTACTTACAAAAATTATAATATTTTACATAAACTTACGTTTTTCAAAGTTGCAGTTTATATAGACAGGTCGAAAAATATTTCTCACGTCGATTCGGTAGCCGCGGTCGTTAAGCGTTTAGATAGATAGGTCATACGTACGGGGTTCGATTCCCATAGGGTTCAAGTTTTAATTTAATTCTTCCAGTTTAATTAAAATGTTTGTATGTTTGGAGCGTGCTAAGAATATAAAGTTATTAATGGTCATAAGAATTTTTTATTATTTTTTCCACAAATATTTTTTTTTCAAAACTATCTGTTCAATTGTAACCACCTTGGATTTCCAATTGTGAATCGATATCCAAGTTGAAACAAGTTCATGTTGTACAATGTAACCTATTTGGAATTTCCGGTTGACTGTAATGTTCAAACTGAGACCAGTTCATTTTGAACTTGACATTCCAAATTCAAACCAGCTGAAAATACTTATCTACTGGTTTGAAATTGGAACTTACGTGACAATAACCAACTTAAAGCAAGTAGGCTCCTGATTCTACCCGGTTCTACTGGTTCTTTAATATAGGGCACTCTTTAGTATATATTTTTGTATGCACACGGAGAGAAATCTGCTGCTAATATTACTCGAAAGAGCACATTACTTAAATTGCTTAACGTTTCTCTTATATTTTTAGCATGGATTCATATACTTATTGTAAAAATACTTTCAATGCAATAAGCATAAGAGACAGTAGCTAATTTTGCACGAAATCTTTATTATAAATACAAAGAGAACGTGCTATAAAAGTATTAGATTCTTCTTATAAGAATCGCTCGAACTCCGACTGATTTTCAGGCGGACTTTAAGGCCTTTCTCCAATAGGTTTTAAAAAGTGTGCGAATGACTGCGTCTGCGTCGGTTGCTATAGCAACACATGCTAAAATCAACGCAACGCAGTCATTCGCACACTTTTCAAAACCTATTGGAGAAAGGCCTTTATACAACACAATCTTACCTATGTATACGCACATATAACTCACACACACATATATTTCTCTCTCTCTATATTTGATATTTCTCTGTCCTGTAAAACATTATACATTATATGTAGTATTTAATACTAGTTGCTGTTATAAAAAGATAATATTTATTTAATAGTTAGTATATTAGTTAAAAATTATTGCATTTTTATTCGTGTTTGAATGTATAAGCAACATGTGAAAATTGTTAGGTTATGTTATTGCAAACGTCACCGAGTTGTACGCGTTCCGTTCCTCGAAACCATCCAGAGAAATATATGTGTGTGTGAGTTATATGTGCGTACACGCAAGTAAGATTGTGTTGTATACGGAAGCTTCTAAGCGCCACCTAGTAAAACGAAGCAAGAAGTTGGTAATCAAGTTTTATCGGTCGATTTTGGAGCATAGAAACATCAGTGTTCTATAGTAAATATATCACGAAACGGCGGAATAAGAGGAACGCACTCCACAGTTCCCGTGTTCCACTGCAATGTACGTTCGGAAGCTGATGTTAGTTTTTTATTTTTTTAAGTAAAATAATTAATGTTATTTGCTAAATTATTAAAGGCTGGTGTAACGTTTTAATTAAATTGATAGTTTTAAAAAGATAAATTGAATTTGAAGGTAATTTTTATTTCGAATTGAAAGATAACACGTATTTAAAGGTTATGAAAATGCTTAACCACGTGGATTTAGCATTTTCTATTCATTTATAAATCTTAAAATTTTATTAAAAAGTCAGAAAAAATAATACTCATAACCTTTAAATATATGTATATTTTTTTATTCGAAATAAAAATTACCTTCAAATTCAATTTATCTTTTTAAAACTATCAATTTAATTAAAACGTTACACCAGCCTTTAATAATTTAGCAAATAACATTTATTATTTTACTTAAAAAAATAAAAAATTAACATCAGCTTCCGAACGTACATTGCAGTGGAACACGGGAACTGTGGAGTGCGTTCCTCTTATTTCGCCGTTTCGTGTTATATTTACTATAGAACACTGATGTTTCTATGTTCCAAAATCGACCGATAACACTTGATTACCAACTTCTTGCTTCGTTTTACTAGGTGGCGCTTAGAAGCTTCCGTAGTTGTATAAAGTCCGCCTGAAAATCAGTCGGAGTTCGAGCGATTCTTATAAGAAGAATCTAATACTTTTATAGCACGTTCTCTTTATATTTATAATAAAGATTTCGTGCAAAATTAGCAGCTGCTTTTTGTTTTTATTGCATCGAACTCTCCGTTACATTAAATAGATGATTTCGTATATAAACTATTATAACCTCAAGCTAAAATTCTATTCAGCAGTGACTAATAAAATTTGTAAAGATTCTGCAAGCAATAATAGCAACAGATTTCTCTCCGTGCACATATAAATTTATTAAATTAATTTTTTCTTCAATTTATTAATAGTTATTATTAATAATATTTTCTGAAACGCACAACATTCACAAACATTAAACATAACCTTCTCAACTTGTAGCTTATCATGATTTTCTCAGTCGCATCTGAGTTACTGAGAAAGACAGACAAATATATTGCATGTGCGCATGCGCGAAAACCATAATTTTCAGTCTTACGTATAGTTTCAATGCGACGAATGGTTTCACTTCCATAGCATTAGTTCAGTCTCCTTAGTCTTACTCCCTGATATACATACTTCTCCTTATACTCCTTCATGGAGTGGTGCTAGCTCTGGTTAAAAAACCGGACAGATTTCGGACTAATCCGAAGTTTGTCCGAAACAATGCGGTTTATGGTCAGGTTTTTGTCACCCGCAATTAATCCGGAAAAATCCGAATTCTATACGGTTTGTGAACAACTAGTGAAACCGGAGTTGGTCCGATGAAGTCCGAAATTAATCAGTTAATTTTAACTAGTGAATCCGGAATTAGTTCGAAACAGTCAAAATTTATTCCGGACAATTTAGTGAATGTTAATAAAAAAATAATTATACAAGTTACACATATTAATTATTATTACTTTATGGTACATTCATCATATTTTTCGATTTACCTATCGCAATTTTATTTACATTAACTTAAAATTTCTAACGCTTGGGGTTTCGAACCTACACCTATCTAACATTATAACGCACCGAAATCAAATACACTAACCACTATACCACGCTCGCATGGGAGTTTAAATTCATAATAGAATTTATCAAGTGCCACGAAAAGAAATGACAAAAAACTAACGCATCAGTGTTATTTATAATATTAAAAAAGATAACTAATAATACTAGTGTAAAATCAAATTGACTGCAAAAGTAAATATTTTATTTACCATAAGTAAGTACCCTGAATAAAAAGTGGGAACGATTTCGGACTAATCCGGAATTTGTTCTCAGCAATGCGGTTTATTGTGGAGTTTTTTCACCATGAATTAAGTTTGAAATCAATACCGTTTTTTATAAATATTGAATCTGTAATTAGTCCGATTTAGTCCGAAGTTAGTCAGATCATATGCAACTAGTAAACGCAGAATAATCCGGTTGGATTAACCAGTGAATCCGCAGCTAATCCGAAACAGTCTGCTTATGGACAGGTTTTTGTCGCTCGGAATTTGTCCGGATAAATTCAAACTCAATGCGGTTTGTGTATAACCAGTGAATCCGGAATTAGTCCGATCTAATCAGAAGTTAGTCTGATAATACGCAACTTGCAAATGTGAAATTATTAAATCCGGAATTAATCTGGTTTTGGTCAGGTTTTTGTCATACGAAATTATAATTATAGTTTGAATTTATCTGCATTTAATACAAATTGTTTTTAATATACAAATTCAATATTATAACAAAATCATTCCGGATTAAGTCTTTGAATTGGATTGAATATGGATTGTTTTGAACTGTCTGTGGATTGTACATATTTACAAATTCTTATAATAATAAGACTTATTTTCGGTCTTTTGATCAGATATTATTCGGATTGACGCTGACTATTACCGAATTCTTTGCATACAGATTTCGGATTGTTTTATACTTGTTTCGGATTAAATCTTTTAACTGGATTAAATTTGGATTATTGTGGACTGATTTCGTATTCTTTACATATTGATTTCGGATTATTTCGTATTTGTTTCGGATTATACCTTTCAGTTGGATTAAATCCGGATTGTTGCAGACAATTTTCGGATTCTTAGCTTACAGATTTCGGATTGTTTCGTACTTCTTTCGGAATAGGATTTTGCCACACTTAGTTTCAAATTGTTGCGGACTAATACCGGATTTCTTACTTACAAAGTTCGAATTGCTCCGGACATTTTGCGGATTAAGTTTTTTTAACTAAATTAAATTCGGATTGATGCAGACTGATTCCGTATTCTTTACGTATTGATATCAGATCATTCCGTACTTATTTTAGAAGAATTCTTCACCGGTCATAAATTCGGATTGTTGCGGACTAATTACGGACTGAATTCGCAGACATTCAGGATTACTCCGGAATGTTTTCGGATTCAGGTTTTCGTTCGGATTGATATCAGACTATCGCGGATCTTTTTCGTACAATTTTCGGACTAATCCGTACTAATCTGTCCGTATTTAATCCGGAATTAGTCCGAAATTTTTACCAGGGAGGATGGAACCCAGGCAACAACCAGGCTTTGACCAGGGACAAACTCTCTTACGTTTTAGGTGGGCGAACCCACTTCGGAGGGACATTTTAGACTGTTGTCAAAACAGCTCTCCGGAGCGAAGAGGTTACATGTTGAGGCTCCATGAGCGATGGAGCAATATGCATCCCCAATACACACATATGAAGCCTCAATACTTGCGAGATCAGGTATCCTTTTTGCGAAGGAAGGGTCATGAAGTTTTTCGAGAAGAAGAAGAACCCTCTGAGAATATACCATCAGTTCTCACAACAACACCTTTACAGACGGTCGAGAATGTAAGTATTGAAACAAGGGAAACCAAAGTAAATCTTAAGGTTTCCATCAAAACGAACAGGATGGCTGAAGCGAATAGAGAACTTTCGTTACTTCCAGAGGATGTAGATCTCTGGACATTGAACTGTGCAGTCTATGAAAGGGCAGTTTCCTTGGTTCGTGAAAGTAACAGGAAATCCGTTTCAAAACTCGTTGCCAAGACGAGTAAACGAATTAGGCAGGTTCAGTTCAAAATTGGGGTGGCTAGACGGAATGCTTCACAACTGCAAAGTGTGATTGTTTATCTAGAAACGAATCGGAGATTTACACCCAGAGTTTTGGAAATATCCCGATCTCTGAAAAGATTACATCATACTTTGAATAAATCTAACCTACAGACCATCAAGCAGCATTGGACTGAGAAGATACGTTCTCTTGTGGTCATAAGAAAGCGTTTGGAACGTCGGGTTAAGTGGATAAAACAGAACTATGTTTTCAAAACTAATCCTTCCCGCCTGTTCGGTGTAACATCACCAGTTGTTGACAGACCACCATGTCGCGAAGAGATCGAAAACTTCTGGAAAAACATCTATGAAACCTCATATGGGGCCATCCATAAAGCATGTGATATTTTTTTCCGATTTTTGACCCCTCCCCCCCCGGCTGTGATAGGTCATGATATTTACAACCCCCCCTCAAAAAGCATGTGATAATTTACTTACACCCCCCCGCTCTATCATGTCAAAGAAATCAATTTAAATTTTAATATTATTAAAAAAACAAACGTTTTTCAGCAAGAATATTTTTTAATTTATTATTTAATATTAATACTTATTTTATTATTTATTTAATTTATTATATATTTTTTAAAATACATTACCGGTCAAAATTGAGAGACCATCCATTTTCAGACGAATGAAAAACGTTTCAAAACATACATTTTTTATTCTATTCATTTTTTGAAACATGACAAAATTTCGAAAAGAACAAGATATTTCAGAAGTCGTTTGGCCAATAATTTATTTAGATATTTTTTAAAAATCGTCATTTTTAATTTTTCTTACAAAAATTTGAATAACTTTTAAAATAATGAACACTTTTTAATTATCTTAGACTTATTTAAAAGGTCATTTGCTACACTATAATAATTACTTATAGGCATTAACGTGTAATTTTTTTCTAAGAAAATGCAGGCCATCAAACTTGGACCAAAATAATTCAAAAAATTTGAAACAATCTTATTAACAGAAAAGTAATTTTTAAAATTTTTAAATATTTTTTTATAAAATTTTCTTGAAAAATCTACACTGTATCCCAGTAAAAAAAGAAGTATTGAGTGAAGCTCTGAGCCAATACGGATTCGAATAAAAACCGTATTGGGACGTTTGACTCAATCTTTTTTTCATCCGCCAAATACGGTTTTATTTTAGCATTAAAATTAAAATCACATCAGCAGAGTACACATTATAAATTGAAAGCACAATTGTCCTGGAATGTAAAAATGCCGATTTCGATAAGAAACAGTGAATATTTGTTAAAAATTGGTAAAAGCAAAGTTTGACAAGCGCGACTGAATTTACCATGTGAATAAATGAAGTGGTAAGTTTAAATGGACTAAAAGAAATCTGCTGTTACCGACAGAAAGTTCCTAGAGAATTGTAAAACAATGAAATTTCATTGTTTTGTTCAAGAAGACTAGAGACAGGAGGGCTAACTCGGCTGTTTTCTCACTCACAGCAGTGAGTCAGTATTAGTGGGGTTCTGAAGGCGTGGGCAGTCATCGATTCGCTCCCGTGAGGGGAAGTGGCATTCTCCCACCATGCGGCCAGGGGCCTGAGCTCGGGGTTCGGAGCGAACGTAGCACAGCGGGGCGCCTGGTCCCTTAATCCCTCATTAAGTCATCCTTCCTTAATGACAGTGTTTAAAAAATATAAATTTCTCAAATATAAACATTTTAAAGTTTTTTTTATTAAATTCAGATCCCTTATTTTATTACGAATCCATACATATGTTGTTTGCCTTAAAAATGTTAATATTTAAAAAAACTTTTAATTTATTATGAACTGACACTCAAATAAATTCATAGTAAATTTGACTTTCAAGTAAATATATATTTTCTCTGGCTGTATAATCTACTTTTTACTTCAGTTGAATTCTGAAAAAACTTAAGAATTACAATCAGTCAGTTAATAATAAATTTTAAACTTTTTAAATACTAAAATTTTTAAGGCAAACTACATATGTATGGATTCGTAATAAAACAAGGAATCTGAATTGAATAAAAAAAATTGAAAAATGTTTATATTTGAAAAATTTATATTTTTTAAAGAATGTCATTAAGGAAGGATGGCTTAATGAGGGATTAAGGGACCGGGCGCCCCGCTGTGCTACGTTCGCTCCGAACCCCGAAGTCAGGTACAAGGCCGCATGGTGGGGGAAGGCCCCTTCCCCTCACGGGAGCGAATTGATAATCGCCCCAAATATCTTGTTTTCGGTTCTGCACATCTCAACACTCTTACATTATATATTTGAATACGTGACACGCGTGTGTGAGTGGAAGTGCAGAATCAAAACACGATACTTGGCGCAATCTAACCACGCCTTCATAATCCCCCTATATTTGTCCTACCCCCACTACTGCAGTTAGTCCTCCTGTCTCTAGTCTTCTTGGTTTTGTTGAATTTACCACAATTCTCTAGGAACTTTCTGTCGGTAACAGCAGATTTCTTTTAGTCCATTTAAACTTACCACTTCATTTATTCACATGGTAAATTCAGTCGCGCTTGTCAAACTTTGCTTTTACCAATTTTTAACAAATATTCACTGTTTCTTATCGAAATCGGCATTTTCACATTCCAGGACAATTGTGCTTTCAATTTATAATGTGTACGCTGCTCATGTGATTTTAATTTTAATGCTAAAATAAGACCGTATTCGGCGGATGAAAAAAAGATTGAGTCAAACGTCCCAATACGGTTTTTACTCGAATCCGTATTGGCTCAGAGCTTCACTCAATACTTCTTTTTTTACTGGGATGATATGTTATATATATTTTCTAGAATAGTTTTAAGTACAGAAAAATTATTCCAAATTTTTTGAATTTTTTTGGTCTAAGTTTGATGGCCTGCATTTTTTAAGAAAAAAATTACACGTTAATGCCTATAAGTAATTATTAGTGTAGCAAATGACCTTTAAAATAAGCCTAAGATCATTAAAAAGCGTTCATCATTTTAGAAGTTATTCAAATTTTTGTAAAAAAATTAAAAATGACGATTTTTTAAAAATATCTAAATAAATTATTGGCCAAACGACTTCTGAAATATCTTATTCTTTTCGAAATTTTATCATCTTTCAAAAAATGAACAGAAAAAAATTTAGTTTCAATAAATTTTATGTTTTAAAACGTTTTTCATTCGTCTGAAAATGGGTGGTCTCTCAATTTTGACCGGGAGTGTATATTATTTTTTCTTCTCTGAATTATACATTATCTTTACACCAAGGGTTCTCCAGTAATCGTTGATGCTTAATAGTGGTGCGTTTTCTTTCTCCTTAACAGCATGTGATTGTTAATAAATAGTTATTATTCATAAAATATTTCTCTTTTTAATTAAATTGTATTAAAGATGGAGACTAACAATGGATATGAGACATTCTCCACAATATTTTCATTGAAAAATTTTATTTTGTTAAAATAATTTTTTTTTGATTCTGTATCGAAAAAAATAAATACGTATTTTTTTATTTTGTGATTTGATAAAAATTACGGAAGTTATTAATTTTTGAAATTTAATGTTTTTGGAAACAGTGACTTTTCAAAACCGTTTTTCTCCCTCAATATTTCAAGTTGGAAAATAGAATGACACATGAAATTTGTCGGAAATCTCATGAACTTTTCAAATATGCAATTATTAATAACGAATCTGCAAAGGGAATACCTAAAAACTTGAAATTAAACTTAAAAAGTGTTATTTCTCAAAGATGGACACTTTCTATTTTCAATTTTTTTCTCTCCACTTAATCTTTAAAAAATGAGAAATTTTTTCCTACTTATGAGAATGTGGTGTTATTTCATTTAATTATTATTTACAATATTCTTAATCTCAGTGCACTTTTTGAGGTACATTCTATGATTATATAACTAGTTTTATTCGATTTCTGTTGAATGTCATTTGTTTACTTTTTGTAGTGAAGTGTCAAAATTATTTGCAAATTATATAATTTATGATTATTTTTTTTAATAATTCAAAAGGATAGCAAGAGCGTTTAATAAAACACTTTATTCATAATAAATAATTATATTTTATACAATTTGCAAATTATTTTGCACTTCTATGAAAATAAATAATATTGATCAACAAAAAAAAACAAATGACATTCAATAGAAATTGAACGAAACTAAGATTTATTCATATAATGCAACTCCAAAATGCAAGCATTTAGATTTAAGAATATTGTAAATAATAATTAAATGAAATAACACCACATTCTCATAAGTAGGAAAAAATTTCTCATTTTTTAAAGATTAAGTGGAGAGAAAAAAATTGAAAATCGAAAGTGTCCATCTTTGAAAAATAACACTTTTTAAGTTTAATTTCAAGTTTTTAGGTATTCCCTTTGCAGATTCGTTATTAATAATTGCATATTTGAAAAGTTCATGAAATTTCCGACAAATTTCATGTGTCATTCTATTTTCCAACTTGAAATATTGAGGGAGAAAAACGGTTTTGAAAAGTCACTGTTTCCAAAAACATTAAATTTCAAAAATTAATAACTTCCGTAATTTTCATCAAATCACAAAATAAAAAAATACGTATTCATTTTTTTTCGATACAGAATCCAAAAAAAATTATTCCAACAAAATAAAATTTTTCAATGAAAATATTGTGGAGAATGCCCCATATAGTATATGAAGTAGAAAAAAATTGTTTATAACATTTAAAAATTAAATAATAGACAATTACAGTAAGTGTGCATTAGATTTTCATATTTTAGTACCTAACGATTGGAATCTAGAAATATCGCAAACCTATGAAAATAAACCAAATTGCTCACGAGGGGAATCGAACCTAAGACCTACGGACTAACAGACTAACGCTCTAACCACTATGCTAACGACACATGTGTACAGTAAAGTATTAATATCTCAGTATCATTCAGACATACAATTATTGAGTCAAAGATGAGAAAAAAATAGGGATACGTTAGAAATAATAAATTAAACTAAATTTTTAATAATTAAATTAAATTACTTTACTTATTGCATTTAACATTTTACGTAATTCTTAAATTACGTGGTAATTTTTAAATAATTTTTTATTCATAGTAAGAAGTATAATAGTATTTTAATAGGAACCAAATTATTATTGAGATTAAAGTTTAAATTTTGTTTATAATTTTAATTTGTTTAAATAATTTATTATTTACAAAATTAGACAATTTTGTTAAATTATTATTATTAAATTTAATAAAAATAAAAAATGAACAACTGAAAAGTAAAATATTAATTTTTTTCAATAAATTTATATTTATAAACATTCATAAACTGTTTTTATAATTTTTTTCAAGTTTATGTCAAAAAAGCAATGTTGGCAAAGAGCGTTGTGAACAATTTTTCTATACTCAGCCAGCACTTGCCGCCGTGGCTTGTCCAAGCTTTGGCGAAACAAAAATTCTGTACTGCGCCAGCACTAATTGTCGAGGCTCGGTTAGACTACGCCGAACAATCGTCTGAGTACTAAGCCAGTGGTGAACATCGGCACTACACTGGCATTTCCCATTGGGTTTTCTCTTAAAATATTAAATAAATTAAGCTAGTTTTTTGTGAATAACTCTAAAATATCATAAAGAAGGGCAGTGATGTGAAAAAGTTTTAATATTTTTAAAATTATTTATTAAAAAATAATTTTAAAATTATCAGTTCTCAAAATCACTTTTAATCAATTTCTAGTCTTTTCTGATTTCAAAGTATTTTTTTATAATTTATTTTAGAATTATTAAAACTTTTGCACATCACTGCTCTTCTTCATTATATTTTAGAGTTATTCACAAAAAACTAGCTTAATTTATTTAATATTTTAAGAGAAAAGTGGTCGAAAAAATTAACATTGATTTCTGTAACAGTCACATGCTGTTAAAGTCTAAATTTTCATTGTCCACGAAACTTTCATCAATTAGGTAATCATCCAACCACATAAATATCTATACATAAAAGTATAGATTTTTTTCAAGAGTTATATCACATGACAAGAAGGCCAATACCCCTCCTCCCCCTCGTGATAAACCATGACTATTTTCTTAACCCTTACCCCCCCTAACAATATCACATGCTTTATGGACGGTCCCTATTCGCTGAATGAGGAAGACGCATCTTTGCCTCTTTTCCGTAGCTTTTGTCTTCGATAAGGGCTTGACCATCATACGGATGAATGACCACCAATTACTGAAGAGGAAGTGAGAAACGTAATTGCTAAAACCAAAAACATTTTAGGACCAGGGCCGGATAAAATTAACAACATTTGGTGGAAGAAGTTTACTTCAACACACCAACACCAGGCCCGTATTTTCACAACTTTCCTTAACGGAGAACATCCCTTACCACAGTGGTTGGTGGATGGACGAACGGTACTACTGCCAAAAAGTAAAGATTTGATTTGTCCAAAGAATTACAGACCAATAGATTGTCTCAACATCTGTTACAAGCTATTTACTGGTATCCTTAAAGAAAAGATTTTGTCATCTATTCAGCCAATATGGAGTGCAATAGGCGAACAACGAGGATACAAGAGAGGCCTGGCAGGTTGCAGGGAGAACCTATTGATTGATAGGTGTGCCACCCAAGACTCGATATTTTATCGACGAAACTTGTCTATGGCTTGGATTGACTACCGTAAGGCTTTTGATTCCACCAGTCATGAGCTTATCATTAAGCTCTTTAAATGTCTTGCGGTACATCCAGACATCGTGAGATGCTTGGGAGAGCTTATGCTTCTATGGAGAACAAGGTTTGTAATAACATTAAACAAACAGCAGGTAATGACTGACTTCATCACCTACAAAAGAGGAGTTTTCCAAGGAGACTCCCTTAGTCCTCTACTGTTTTGTATCTCCCTCTTGCCTTTGTCTGTTGTGCTTCGGGAAAAACACTCTGGATACTTGTGTGGCAAACCAAGAGATAGAGTTCATAAGATTAATCACCTTTTTTACATGGATGATCTTAAGCTCTATAACTCCAGTAAGGAAGCATTGAAAATAATAGTGTCTGCAGTGACGAAGTATTCCAGAGTAATTGGAATGAGCTTTGGACTTGATAAATGTGCTGTTGTCCATATAAATAGAGGAAGACTAAAAAAATCTGGAGCATTGGGTGACTATAAGGACCTTCAGCTTGTTGGTGGCAACACCATTCATCATCTTGGGGAAGGAGAAACTTACGCGTATCTTGGAATTCCACAGTCGAAAACTCAGGATGTGCGTGGGCTCAAGGATAATCTCCAAATTAAATATCGAGTTCTTCTCAGAAAAATTTGGTCATCTGAATTATCAGGAAAGAATAAGATACAGGCCACAAATGTGTTAGCCATTTCTTTAATACTCTACACATTTGGAGCTGTTAGATGGAATGTGGATGAGCTGATGATACTCGATAGACAAACACGCAGGATGATGACAGAACATCGATGCCATCATCCAAGGTCTTCCGTAACACGAATTTACCTTCCACGAGATCAGGGAGGAAGAGGGTTACTAAGCTTAGAGTGTCTTCATCGCCGTATTGTATTGGCTGCGGCTTGCTCAGTGATGAATAGTACGGATCCTTTAATGCAATTTGTCCATCATCGTGTAATTGCAAATAATGGGGCATTTTTATTTCAAGCGACAAACAGAGCGGCAAAAGAACTTAATCTCCGATTTGATACAAGTAATGCAGAGCATGGAATAGCATCATTACCACATTTGATGCTTAAAAGACATGTAAAGGATGCGGAACGTGTACTTCTATTAGAAAAACATGTTGGTAAGCCTGTTCACGGACAATTTTATAATATCATAAGAGAAATGGAATTGTCTAAATGTCTGTCTTTTGCTATTATTCGAATTGAGCAAAATGCATACAGGATAGAGTCCAATTGATTGTTTTACTCCTCGGCTGCTTAGGAGGGATGAAAACTTCATTTGTGAACCAACTGAAGAAGATTCCGACCTGCGAGCGTCAAGCCAATTTGTTGGCATGTCGAATGCAGAAAGCAGTCCTTCTGAATTCTCTCTATCTTGTCCGACAGCACTGTTCTTTCGTAATTTAAAAATAATGCACAAATCTTTGAAGGTAGATAAGAGTAAGTAAAGCAAAAATTGGGAGAGGTTGTTTTAGTGCGGTATTGACACAGGACGTGGTCGAGTCCCACACGAACAAGTGCGTAAAAGCATTTTTTCCTCTCCTAAACTTGTTTTGTAAAAAAAAGAAATAAAAATAATAATAATAATTTATTAATGTATTAATTTAATAAAATGAATAATAATAAATATAATAAATAAATAAAATAATTTTAAAAATGAATAATAATCTTTGTTTCATATTTAAATCGTCATAATCGCGGGCCCCGGGATTTCGCCCGGTTTGCCTTATGGTAGTTCCGCCACTGCTTGTAGATGGGCTATCCTCTTCAAAATCCAATTTGAAATTTGAAAAAAACTTCAAAATTAAAGAAATAGGAGAGCGTTTTCTAAAAAAATGTCGATTTTCTCAAAAACCCCACTTTTTTCTCTCCAATTTTTACCATAAATTCTCATCAATATGAAGAACAAAATCCTATAATTTTCAAGCAGGCTAAACCTTTTGTCAGCCAGAAGAATTATTTTCGAAATATTTCTTTTTACAAAATTTAAAATTGTTTACTTGCATTTTGGAGAACAAATGAACGAACTGAAGTAAGTCATTTTATAATTAATAATAATAAATGCATGGAAAATAACCGCAAATTTAAATTTGTCGAAGGTTTTCAATTTTAATACATTTAAAATTGTACATTTTATGTATTATTTATTACCAACAATAATTATACAATAATAAATAAAATAATAAATATTTAAATTAATTTATATTATTAATAATATAATAATATAAAAAACATAAGTTGTAAATCCAGATGTTCATTACATGAACATTTTGCTTCCTCTTTACGATCAGCAAAAAAATTTGGTTCCTCGTGGAGGAAGCATTAACGATAAGAACACAGAAAAAAAGGTCTGGAAGAGATATCCATAAAAATATTGTTGTGTTATCCAATTCAATGGAAGAGACAACTTTCAGGATGGAAGCACTTTCAATATTCAATGGATGAGGGAGCCATATTATATTGTTGAATCAAATATGGACGTGACATCCATAGGCATGGTTGGGCTTACAATTCATGCAGGCCCGACAAGAGGGGGGGGGGCAGCAGGGGTAAATGCCCCGGGGCCCGGACTTTTGGGGGGCCCGGTAGCTCTGGGTTTAAAAAAATTTAGTATAAACCAAATTTTAGAGTGAAGTCTAATATTAGCAGAGATTGTAAAATCGAAAGCAGAATTTAATAAATGGGAAAAGAGGTTGGAGGACAAAAGTTCTAAAGATTTTAATTTCCAAAGTTTCTTTTTCCGAAAGTTCCAAAACTTCTTTTTTCCAAATACCAAAAGTTCCAAACCTTTTTTTTTCCAAAGACCAAAAGTTCTAAAAGTTTTTTTCCAAAGACTAAAAGTTCCGTTCTTCAAAAGCGTCATTGAACAAATAATTTATCTGAAGATAAAAAATCCGATTTCATTTTTACAAAAATCTTTTATACAACATATCTTTTTGCAGGATGGCTCCTATATAAAGTTTTTGAATCTTTAATGTTTTTAAAAAATGTTGTACTTTTTACACCCCCGGTAAAAAGGTAAAAGTTTAATACCTTTTTATTCAAATAAAAAGGTATTAAAAATTATTTCATCATCAATAAAAAGAAGAAAATTTTAAATACTTCTGAATTCCTTTTTTGTCCGCTAAATTTAATACTTCTATTAAGTCAAATTCTACTATAAAATGAATCCTTTTCAATGCCCAAAGTTTACAATATTAGAATGAATACTTTTTAATCACTTAAAGTGGAATAAATTTGATCTATCTAATGCCTTTTAATTCCTTGTAAATCAAATGCTTGCTGATGACAAAACAAAAATTAACCAATCAAAATCCAAGTTACTTGAGAAAAGAATGAAAAAAGAAAAGAAAATGGCTCTGTTTATTGACAGTTGTAATGTACTTGACTTTGTAACTAGTGATAAATGGCGTCAACTGCGACTGTCCACGTACATATAATCGGGTGCAAATAAAATCCCACATAGCACCGAGAATTTTTCTAAACTGTCTAAACTAGACAGGATCTAGCCCAGCGAGGTTATAAATATTGCGTAGTAAAAGTCATGGAGAATGTGAGATTATTTGAATGTCCGTATAATAAGGAAATATTGAATATCAAACTTGAGCAAAAATTTTAAGGCCAACGCAGAATAGATCTGTAACCGGAATCGCAATCGTAACCGTAAGCGTAAGAATGAGTTAGAGAAGGATAAACAATATACCTATCCTTCTTTAACTCATTCTTACGGTTACGCTTACGATTGCGGTTCCGGTTACAGATCTATTCTGCGTTGGCCTTTACTGTGAATAATAACTTGACATAATCAGGCAATATTGTATCAATGTTGCATGCAATATTCGCCCAATTATTAAATTTTCGTCTGCAAATATAAACTGAAGGCCAACGCAGAATAGATCTGTAACCGGAACCGCAATCGTAAACGTAACCGTAAGAATGAGTTAAAGAAGGATAGGTATATTGTTCATCCTTCTCTAACTCATTCTTACACTTACGGTTACGATTGCGGTTCCGGTTACAGATCTATTCTGCGTTGGCCTTGAGCGATTTCCTGTCAAGTTTCAAGAAATTTTTGGTGCTGTGTGATTTTTATATAAATCACGTATAATGTAAAACTTTTATTAAAACTTTATTTAATTTTAATTATTACTTTCCTTTATTTCACTTACTCATAAAAAATTGACTTCCTGAGCATCACATTTTCCATAAATACCTATATTTAAAATTGAATACCTTTCTACACCTAACCTAAAATTATGTGCTTTTCAATTCCTTTTTTATACCTTGGTCCCCTTGGTCAACGTTTATGTGACGATATTAAAGGGAATTAAAAATCTTTTATTTGTATACTTTTATTTGGAATTCAAAACTCAGGACAAAAAAGGAATTAAAAGGAATTCAATTTTTTCAATACTTTTTAATGCAAGCCTTTTTACCGGGCCCATACGCACCGCAACTTTTTTAAAAATTTGTTTAAGATTTACTTGCAATCTTCGAAGTATTTACATGCAAAGTTTGGTGAAAATTGCGTAAAGATTTAAATGTCTTACTTTGATAAATGTAATTTAAATGTTCAGGAAAGTTTCAAGCTAAAGTTTCAGGAAAATTTGACGATAAACATTTATTGAATTTTAAATTTAAATTTTTACACAATTTCCACTAAACTTTGCAAGTAAATTCTTTGAAGTTTGCAAGTAAATCTTTAATAAATTTTTAGGAAAGTTTCGGTGCTGTGTGGGCATATACATAATTATATTGGAAATTATATTGGAATTTTGATATTTTGGTACTTTTTTTATTTTGGAACTGTTTGTGTCTTTTGGCACATTTTTATTTTGGACCTCTTCTGTATTTTAGAACAGAAAAAAATCGGAAAATTCCAAAATGAAAGCATTTTGGAATTTTCCGATTGGAACATTTGGTTTGGAACTTTTGACCTATAATCGGGAAAAGGATAGTATTATCTCACTATCTCTCTTACACCCATGAAATTCTGCTTTCGGTTTTATGGTTTCTGCTTACTTGGGAATCAACATGACAATGGAATGCGATTTGGCTTGGCAAATAAATTTTGATGCGCATTGATAATTTTTCTAGCATCAAAGATAGAAAAGTATTACTCTATAGCTGAAAAAAGTGTACCTATTAAAAATGATTGAAGTTTTTTTTGTATACTTTTAGCAAAGGATTAAATTTGTTAATAAAAATGTTTGAATAAAAAAAAATTTAATGTCAGACAATAATTCAAATAAAATCCGATTTTTATTAAAAGAGAATAATAATTTATGTTTTTATAATCCTACCCGCCCGCCCTTGTTAATTTTCCCGGAGCCCGTCCCGGCTCTCCACGGCCCTGAATTCATGCTATGGATTTTCACATATGGCTGCCTCATCCATATAAACTTTGGTTGGGAGATCCATAGTTAGTTCAAAATTTTGATACATGTTGCGCGCAATTCATTATCATGGCATCCATTTAAAAATGGTCGTCTCAATTTGTCCGTCGCGTCCGTCTCCTGTCGCACAGTGTGCCTTTTTCTGAAAATCTGTTCAAAACCTAGTATCTCTTAAAGGAATTAACGAAATTTCATGGTTCTGGAACGAAAATAAAGCTTAATAAATGCAGAATACAGGAAAATTATACAAAAACAATGTTAACAAATTTTAAGGTTAAGAAGCAGCGTCAAAAGTCAGAAATTCCGTCAAAAAAATCACAAATCTTAGTCTGTAAGCCACAAAAATGACTCAAATTAGGTAATATTACACATTTTGTAGGTTTTTGGGTCGCTAATTACGAATCTGATGTCAGATTTTCAAAATTCAAAATGGCCGATCCAATATGGCCGACAAAAAATGCAAAAAGTTGATAAATTTACATGAAACTTGGTATCCAGGGGATTTTGGGGTGCTGATGACGAATTTGATGTCATATTTTCAAAATTTAAAATGGCTGCAATTAAAATTGTGGACTGCAACACTTTTTTGAAATAAAAAAACTACTTATGTGAAATTGAATGTTTAAAAAAACGATGTAACGATTCATTTAAAATCTTCCTTTTTTACTGCCAACTTCAAATCATGTTGTTGCAACAATCTTTTGTTTTAAAATAAAAAATATGTTGTCAAAATAGAAAAAAACTTTTTTGTGAATAGCTTATTTTTTTAAATACATAAAAGCATTTGAGAAAATTTTCAAATATAAAGTTGTGTAGATTTAATTTTATTAGAGGTTGGAGGTAAGTTTAATTCAGAATCCAATATGCTGATTATATTTTTGTATAAGTTGATAAATATATTACTTAAAAATTTTATTAGAATGGACAACCAAAAAATAAATACCAAAAATAAACTTGGACGTCCAAAAAAGCAATCTCGTGTACGCCCTAATAGTGGTAGGAAACCAGTTGCTCTTGACAAAGCTTCCAGAAGTACAAAATACAGAAGAGCATTGAATTTAATGAAATTATCAGATAATGATTCGAGCGTTGTGCAATTAACCCTAAAACTATGTAAACAAAAAGAAAATATTGAATCAGAAAATTTTGACAAAATGGAAAATGATGATGATCATAAGATTTTAAGACATTCTGAAGAAAGTGCTTTTGCTTTTTATTTGGAAAATAATTTGAATGCCCATACTTACAAAGCCTTAGTCGCCGATAGTTTATCTAGAAATTGCAATTTATATCCTTGCTATAATAAACTTCGTGAAGCTATGACAAAATGTCAACTTGAAGAATCTCAATATAAAGTATCAGAAATCGAAATTGCAGTTCCATTGCAAAAAATGTTAAATAAAACCGCTGAACGGATGTGTGATGCTGTGGCTTTGGATTGGGATAAACTTTGCTTAAAAGATTTACAATTGTTAGTCAGTTTAGGTTTCGATAGTTCTTCTTCACACCTAAATCCACATCAAAAGTGTTCTGATCCGGAAAACGAATGTTTAACCTCACAAACCTCATTATTTATTAGTAGTCTAATTATAATTCAATTAAAGAGTAAAATACACGATAAATTATGGATAAACCCTACTCCTCAGAGTGTTCGATTTTGCAGACCATTACGAATTGCAGTAGAAAAAGAAAATGAAGCCACTATTCTCAAAGAATATGGTAGATTAACGACAGAAATTGAAGGTCTTGTTTCACATGCATTTAATATGACAAATGGGAAAAGCGTTAAAGTACACTATCAGGTTTCGAAGACTTTATTTGATGGTAAATGTGTTAACACAATTGTTGGGAATAAAGCTACATGTAGATGTCTATTATGTAACCGAACAAATTATGCATTTGGAAATTCGAAAGATGATTTCACTCCAACTGATTCATTCTTAGAATTAGGACTGGGTCTCTTGCATTGCGAAATTAATTCGTTTCAGCATTTGTTACATCTAGCATATAGAAATACAAAAGATATAAAAACTTGGGATATTAATAAGCAGTTAAAAGGTAACATCAAAATTATATACTGTTTTTAAATGCTTAATATATCTAATTTAAATAATATATTTAATTTAATTTAAATACTTAAGTTATTTTTAAATAAAGACTACACTTTTTAATAAAATTACATTATTTTACGTAGTTTTTAATTTTTTTTCAAAATTATAAAAATTTTTAATAATTTAAATTAGAGATAAATTATTTACTAATTAATACCCAAAAAAAAATCTGAGATGCATTGTATTTTATTCGCATTTGACTTAAAATTAAAACATTTATTTCTAAAATTATTTTCAAAAATTTATAGTTATAAATCGTTCCATCTACAAAAAATATTTATTAATAGCAATATTGTAAATAAAGAATATAAATGTTGTATATTTTTAGACATATTTGTCACTCAAAAAACTGTAATACAAAGACGATTGTATGATTCTTTTGGAATAAGAGTCGATCAAGTTCTACAGGGCCATGGTACAACTAATACAGGGAACTTGGCAAGAAAATGTTTTGATCAACCTGAAAAATTTGCTGATTGTTTGGGACTGGACAAAACGTTTGTCAAAAGCATTGCAACTATTTTATCTTTGTTCAAGTGCAAAATGACCTTGGATTTAGACTTGTTAGAAAAGTATTCCTGGAAAATTTATTGGTTGCATTACGAACTGTATCCCTGGGCACGAATGAATCCTTCTTTACACAAACTATTGCGACATGGATGTCAAATAGCTCGAAAATTTTCATTACCAATGGCTTATTATTCTGAAATTGCTAGCGAGTCATGGCACAAATTTTACAGGAAAAACATGAAATCTCATGCGCGTCAAGTTAGTAGATCATCTCGTCTCTTGGATGTTTTTAATCGTGCAATGCACATGAGCGACCCGAAAATTTCATTGCTTTTAATTTCAAAGAGAATAAAGAAAGAGAACAAGAAAAAGAGAATTACACAGAATATGAAAGAATTCATTACACAAGAGTTAGTATTTAGAAATAAATATTACAATTAATAACTTACTATTTAAAGACAAAATTAATTATAAATTATTCATTTTCATCTTTTTTTATTATACAAATTTCTTTCTTACAAATATTATTATAGAAATATTATAAACAATATAAAATCTTAATATAATCAATATAAAATTGATTATCTTAATAATCAATTACATAAATTCTGTTAAGTAATCATTTAAAAATGTTTTAGAGTAAATGTTAATGAAACTGAGGAAATAGATGAGAGTTCTTCCAGTGAAGAGAGCACGTCAGACGAAGAGAGCTAGCTTCACTATTCGGGTTTAAATTAAAAAAAAGTTTAAACACTGCGTTGAATTTACTTTTTAGTTTTATAATTGATAATATAGTTACTTATTTTTAAAAAGTTAATTATTGACTGTTACAAAAATTTAAATGTATATTGATTAAATCGTGTTTTATATTGTAAAGCAAAAATAAATAAGTTAACAAATAGAGTTTTTAAATAAATTTTAATGCAATGCAAATTCTAAATGTCCCAACATTAAAAACTAAAATAAAAATGAATTTGATAAGATAAGTCATCAGCGACCCCAAAAACCCCTGGATACCGAGTTTCATGTAAATTTATCAACTTTTTGCATTTTTTTGTCGGCCATATTGGATCGGCCATTTTGAATTTTGAAAATCTGACATCAGATTCGTCATCAGCGACCCCAAAAACCCCTGGATACCGAGTTTCATGTAAAATAATTAACTTTTTGCATTTTTGGTCGGCCATATTGGGTCGGCCATTTTGAATTTTGAAAATCTGACATCAGATTCGTCATCAGCTACCCCAAAAACCCCTGGATACCGAGTTTCATATAAATTCTTTAACTTTTTGCATTTTTGGTCGGCCATATTGGATCGGCCATTTTGAATTTTGAAAATCTGACATCAGATTCGTCATCAGCGACCCTAAAAACCCCTATGTATCCAGTGTCATTCAAATAAAATTTTTTTTAAAATTTTTGCTTTATTTAGCTGTCATACAGGATCCGCCATTTTGAATTATTAAAATCGTACTTCAGATTCGTAATTAGCGACCCAAAAACCTACAAAATGTGTAATATTACCTAATTTGAGTCATTTTTGTGGCTTACAGACTAAGATTTGTGATTTTTTTGACGGAATTTCTAAATTTTGACGCTGCTTCTTAACCTTAAAATTTGTTAACATTGTTTTTGTATAATTTTCCTGTATTCTGCATTTATTAAGCTTTATTTTCGTTCCAGAACCATGAAATTTCGTTAATTCCTTTAAGAGATACTAGGTTTTGAACAGATTTTCAGAAAAAGGCACACTGTGTGTCGCGTTTATATAATAGCGTTGTGAGTTTATTGTGTGCAAATAGTGTTATAATTGTTTATTATTGTTATTGTCTATTAGTGTTTATGTAAATTCATTTTCATGAAATATGTGTAGAGTATATGGGTGATTAAATTTAAAATGTCATTTTCATGTCCTGCCCAAAAATCTGGAATACTAGTTCATATATAAAAGTTTTTGAAGTCAATTAATTTTCATTAAGTCAATTAATTTACTCCTTCTTCTTAAATTAACAGTTCTTAGTCGCTAGAAATTCTTTGAGAAAATTTGGCAGAAGAATTAGAAGCAAAATGTCAGTGGTGTCCCTTGTCCGCACTTAAAAAATCATATCTTTAACTAATAATAAAAATTGTTGTTTCTCACATTTTCAGTACAAGAAAAATCATTGTGCATAACTAAGAGTCTATATTTTAATATTTTAATTGTGCTAACAGAATAATTTTGATCCAGTGCTAGAAAAAAAATCAAAACCGCCTGTCCGTAAGTTTCACATTTTTAAGTAATTATCGCAAATTTTGAATATCTTATCTGATATTTAAATAACCTAGTGCAGATAATTGCCTTATTAAGCGTTAATAGTATTGGTGATATGTATAGCTTCTTAAAGGAAAAACATTCTATCACATCTATAACTTGTACGGTTGGTGGCAGAAAGCAAGTTTCACTTTGTCGAGCACACCATGTCAGTGGTGTCCCCATCAAAAAATCGTTCATAATATTAATATTTTTTAAATATTATTGTATTTCATTTTTAGTTATTACACGTACTTTAAAACCCGCAACTACTTAAACTTTAAAGTAAAGTATTTCTTTTTCGAAATTGAGAAATGAAGCAAAATGTCAGTGGTGTCCCTTGTCAGTGGTGTCCCCTCAAAATTCTGTTTCTTGCATCTCATTATTTTATTTTTAATAAATTTGTGTTACATTTACTCCTTATATGCAGTAAATGAACATTTAATACTGGATTGTAATTTATAAACCGATTTTATTCTCACTATTCAAAAAAAATTATCACTGAAATCTTCAAAAAATGTCAGTGGTGTCCCTCAATGTTTATATGTTTTTTGGTCTTTAAAAGTATATAATTTATAGCAGAACTCATTACAAATATTTTTTAAGTCATGTTGAAACATTCATTACTGTAATTTGAAATATTTAAACTTTTTAAAGTTGTAAGAATTTATTTCAGAAAAGAATAAATAAAAACAGAAAATTTCTTATCATTTCTGTCTATCGTTTTTACATGGTGAAAATTAAAATTTGCTTCCACCTGCTCGACCATTAGTAGGATCAAAAATGACATTTTAAATTTAATCACCCATATAAGGAATTTTATATGCTCAAATATTGTAGTTGCGTGAGTGTAGTGGATAGCGTTAGTGTTTAGTATGCGTTAGGTCTAGGGTTCGTGTCTCCTCCATCAGTTAATAATTTATTTCGTAAATATGCGGTTATTCAATAAGTGGTGTGTATTAATTAACAAAAATGTGTATAAAATATCTCAAGTGACATGGAATTTAATTAATTGAGTGATTCAAATTTTTTTGTTTCCCATTTCGATGACTATGGATCACCCAACCATAGCACACTGGGCCAGGATCGTCGAATTTTGGCCAAAAATACAATTTTTCAACTTTCAAATATGCACAAAAGAATTTATCCACAGTATTTAATAGTAAATAAGGAATTTATTGCATAAGGGATTTGTTAAATAATAAAAAATTGTGTCTTCTAGAACTATTTACACTGAGAAAACTGGAGTATTGGACTAAACATCTGGAGGGACAAATCGTTCATATTTGAGAGTTAGCTATTGGATAACAATCTAAATGTTCAAATACACCATTGACAGATATTCGTGCCATTTCTCTTGGAGGGAAAATGAGTTTATAACAGAGGGACAAATTAACTATCTTGAGAAATCCCTTCCTTATCCGGTGCGAAATGAATAAATATGGCAACCTAACCCCTAAATTAAATACATAAAATGTCAGAAAAATAATTTCGCGCGCATCAGATCGTACACATTTTCTGCGCAACTTTTAACCCTCAGATATAATGGGAGAGAATATACAAGTAGATTTCCATTATCAATTCAAAATTTATTTTAGAAGGACTATTTAACTCTCTTCATAAGCAAAGGAAACATACACTTTTTGAACCTCTGAATTTGACTCTCCAGTTTTCTCAGTGTAAAGTTTAACATTTGAGATAAAATAATAAAATGTTTTTGATTGAAATACTTAATATATCTAGAAATAAATTAATTATTTTTGTATAAGTTCTTATTTTTTCTCATCAACAGATATATTGAAGTGAAAAAACCAATAGTTACTTTAAAAAAATAAAATTTATTAAAATTATTTAGCTCCATTGAAGTTAATAAATAGTGGATTTTTCAATAGAGTGCCGACTTTCAGTTAGTCGAGCTCCTCCGAGCCGCATAATATTTGGAAAATCAAGTTATAGAACGATTACTTAGCATGCCTACTTTGACGCCAATATGTGCCATTTTGCGCCTTTTCATATTTTTTCAACATAACAAGAATATTGCAATAAATATATGCAATAAATATATAAAGACAATTTTTAAAATTAATCAATTATGATGAACAGTCCCAGATAACAATTTGAGATTGATATGCGTCTCATATCTCTCGCATGTATGAGGTTTCTTTTCGCACTCGTGCCTTCACTGATGCAGACAGATGCGTCCTCATATGAGACGCATTACGCTCGCATGTCATAAAGGTACATGATGCATGAGAGTGAAATGCGAGTCTCGTGCGTTTTTTAAGGATTATTTATGATAAATATATTGTAAAAAATTAAATACAAAAAACTAAGGTTAAATTTAAAAATATTTCATTAAAATTTTTTATTTCAATAATATAAACATGGCATTAATATTGAACATTTTTCTCTTTAGTCTTGAACATACATAACCTCCTAAATAACCTATAATAAACAGCTGAGATCATAATTCGTAATAAATATAAACTTTTCAACACAAGTTCAACAAAAGTCAACTGTATAACATAATAAATTAAACAATTTGGACTGCGTCTAAGAGCCTTTCTATTCGAAGCAAAATAACTTTAAATGCTCTTGTTCGATATGACCGTTATATTTTTTAATTTTTCAATTTAAAAACGAGTTTAAACAAAAACAAATATTTATAAAACATAAAAGAAACAAAACTGAGATTCGCACACGCACTTTTATAAATAAAAAACAATCACGACATTCACCCAACGATAAAAACACATGCTCAGAGCGAAACTGGACGTCATGTGACTCGAGACGGACATCAACAAGTACATTTTCGGCCATATTGGGAAAATTGGCTGCGCACATGCGCATCGGTGAGACCGCGAATATTAAAAAATTATAAAGTCAAATATTTTTCTGCCTTTATTATCAACTTTAGATAAATAAATGAAAATAACGTTCTACAGTAAAGTTTTATTTTTTTAAGTAAAAATTTTTTGTAGTAATTTCAAAACATTTAGTAATTTATTATTATTTAAATTAAATTATAAATTACAATCTATAATAAATATTATATATGTATATGAGTCATTCCATTATATTGTGACTAAAGTCTTTGCCGACTAATTTTAAAAAATTATAATATTTTGCAGGAATAATTTTAAAGATATATTAGGATCATCGAACAAAAAGGATTTTTTAAATATTTTTGATATTTATTGTAAAATAAGCATCTAAAGTATATAAAGTCGTAAAAACTGTCTATTAGAAAATATTAAAGAAAACACATAATTTACTATGAAAACGTAAAAAAATTATTAGAATTTATTATGAATGAATTATTTTATTATTATAAATTGATACAAACAATTATTATTAGGAAATATTAAATAAACAATTATTTTAAAGTTCACCTGGCAAATAACCTATTTTTGCAAATTTCATTCGCTAAATGTGAGAAAGAGAAATCATTAAATTGAATAAAACCTTATGAAATATAAAGAAACTTTTAATAACTTTTAGTTTTTCTTATCACTTTCTTCCTTTTTTCTTCACAAATGTTAAAAAATAAGCAATTAAAACTGGCACTTTGCTTATTTTCACGATTTTAAAACAGGCCTGTTTTAAAATGTAAATAACTTCTGCCCAGAAAAAAGAAAAATTACGAAAATTGGGTAATAATAATAAAATGATTATTTTACAATAAATATAAAAAATATTACAATAAGTCGGCAACGACTTTAGTCGAAATATAATGGAATGGTTCATATGCATTTTATATAAATTAATAAAATATAAATTGTAAATTATTAAATAATTCAATTTTAAAAATTTCTATAAGTTATCATTAAAGTAATTTTCATAAATTCATAAATTTTATTAACTTTAATGTAATATAAAATTATTTGAGGGGCTGATATAAAGTGGTTTAAAAAAACATTGGGAGATTACACGAATGATTTGCAAAATATTAAAGTTTTTCTTTACTATTTTAAATATTTTTTTATCATTAATTATAATTAATTTATCCATAAATTACAAAATCATTTAAGCCCGTATTTGCGCCCAAGTCACTTATCCCACTTTTGCTCCTAATTACCACTTTTACTATCAACCCCTCATTTCAAAGTATTACGTTTATGCCCTCACGCATGCTACAAAATTAGCACGAGCGACAGCAAAATGTGTCTCATTAAGCAAGCACGGTGTGACTCGCATGTCCTGCGCCCGAAGTGCGACAAAGTGCGACGCATGATTGTTATCTGGGGTGGTATTTAACGGTTTTATATGTCGCTGATTGCGAATCTGATGTCAGATTTCAAAAATTCAAAATAGCGGATCCAATATGGCGGACATAAAAAATTTTAAAGTCAATAAATTTAAATTAAACATAGGTATCTATGGGTTTTTTCATAGAGTTATTAGAATAGAGTGCGCGAGTTATACCTTTTACCGTGAGAGGCATTCTTAGACGCATAGAAAGAGACAAAAGCATGAAAGTAGACCCCTTATCTTACCTTGTTTACTGGCGCATGTGCAAGAATAAAAGTTTTTGGTTAGGTTTTTATCTAAAAAGATCGCATAAAAAATCGTCTTAAATATAATAAAATTAAATGTAAAATAAATATTTTACAATAAGTAGGGTGGAGTGGGATTAAAAAGTCATGTTGAAAAAAATCTATTTGGCTGTTATTTGAAGTTAAGACGCAACTTTTGATTCTAGTTCGGATATCGTATCGATAATATTATGGTAATTGAAATTTTTAATTTTGAGCTGCTTATTTCGATGAGTATAAATTGAAAGCAGGTAAACTTAACATAAAATACCATTTTTCTTGCAGAAAATGTTTTTAAATTATTTATTTGTCACGTAAATAAAAGAAAAATATAATTGCCAGCAAGCAAGCAACAGTTGTTTCGATGCATCAGCTGTTTCACTATCGCGAATGCGTTATTAGAGAAAGAAAGAAAAGGGGTCTACTTTTCGTATGGTTGTCTCCGTCTATGCGCCTAAGAAACATTTTGGTCGCTTGCGCACTCTATTCTAATAACTCTGTGGTTTTTTGGGTCGCTGATTACGAATCTGATGTCAAATTTCAAAAAATCAAAATGGCGGTCATACAAAATTTTAAATTAATTAATTTCAATGAAGCATAGGTATGTAGAGGTTTTTTGGGTTGCTGATTACGAATCTGTTGTCAGATTTTAAAAATGTAAAAAATTAGCACTTTGTTTCTGAAATCAGATTTAGTTATGAAATGAAGTGTTTATCTGATCCATGGAAATAAAATCAGATTCTCCAATAGGACTACATGCGCACATGATATACCCATGCGATAAACTATATACAAAATGGGATCTTTACCGGTAACATCCTCGTAGTAGATCCTAGAAACTACAGTACTTTTTATTTTTGTAGGCTAATAACAGGAAAATAATTTTCATTTTCTGAATTGTATAAACACAAGTTTTGTAATCACCAAACTTAAAAACTCCCAAGCAAAAAATTGTAGGCGAATCTCACCCAATCTAAAATCCACTTGAATTCTTACATCAGATTCGTAATCAGCGACCTAAAAAACCCCTAGATACAAAGTTTCATAAAAATTGATTAATTTTAAAAATTGTATGTCCGCCATTTTTGATCCGCCATTTTGAATTTTTGAAATCTGACATCAAATTCGTAATCAGCGACCTAAAAAAACCCATAGATACCTATGTTTAATTTAAATTTATTGATTTAAAAATTTTTATGTCCGCCATATTGGATTCGCCATTTTGAATTTTTGAAATCTGACTTCAGATTCGTAATCAGCGACCCCAAAAACTGTAGGTAGCATACTTGTTATTCGTAAATATCTTGTTCTTTTTTAAATAATGATTTTTGGCCAAAAATTGACGATCCTGGCCCACTGTGGGCCATTATTAACTACAAATTCTCATACAATTTGTACTTTGTATAGACCAATCAATTCGTCTTGATGCAAAGAATAAGATTTTATTATATATTAACTTCAATAACCAACCTAAAAATTTTTTTTTAAAAGTAAAAAAAAAATTTCTGAGAATTTTTTAAAGTCTATTAATCCATTTCGAGATATTTTTATGATAAATATACCTTGTAAATTTTAGCTAAATTCGTTAAAACCTCTTCGAGTTGTAACAAATACACGTTGTAAATAGAAAACAATTTAAATTCAAATAAAAATACAAAATAGAAATAACAAGAAAAATTAATTAATCGAAAGAAGGAATAAAATCAATAAAAATCTTTCAAATAAATGTACAATAAAACAATATATTAACTTTCATAAAATCAATCGTTTTGACTTGAGTCTTGCGATCACAGAGGTTAAGCACCATTTGAGCGCGGTTAATGCTTGGATGGGTGACCCTCTGTAAATATCGCTACAGTCTCGGTTTTTTCGCTGATCGAGATATATCGAACGGGAGGTTTGACGCCCAATGCTATGTTTGTACATTTGTGATGGCTATCCAAAATGTACATTCATGACTCGACGTCAATAAACCGGTTGTACTCGGGAAGTAGGTTTTCTGCAGTTTTCCTCTCCCCTGGCAAAATGTCCAGGCGAATGCGAGTACTCCTAACCTACGTCGGCTGCAGCCGCAAAAGTAGGGACCCCAAAGAGTTTGTGAGTTAGGAAAGTTTAGTAGTGATGTTGAGGAGATTGTAAAGACTTGAAAGGGTATACAATGAAATCATACTTTACTTTTTACTTTCATAAAATCATATGAAATTAAGTGCATGAAAGTACGTTCACAAAAAAGAAAGAAATATTCAACAAAATTCTCATCGCTTTCAACAATGACTGGGAAGAATCATCAATGGCGTGGGTCCGGAGAAACGGCGTTGTTGATCCCTGTCGCGAGGTTGAGGTCTCTTTGTTTTTCTCCTTAGTTTTGATAAAGATTGGGACGATAATTGTAGATCGTCTCCAATCTTCTTTTACTTCTCGCAGATACAGCAAATCACCCGTCTAGTTCTCCTTTATAAATTCACACCCTCGCCATGAAATTTATTCCGCCCATAAATTGCAAATAAACGCCACACTACGTGAAATTAAAATAAAAAATAAACAAAATTTGAGATAAATGAAAAAAGCTAATGAACAAATCAAAATAGAAGAAAACCATAAGAAATACGAATCTTGTTTTACCTCGAGGTCTCAGGCATTAGACTTCGCGTATGGCGCGGAACATTCCCTTGAGTTCAGAAAGCAAATGAGGCAGAGAACTAGAGGGACGATCGCTTCATATCGCGGAAATATTCCCCCCAATTCCACCGATTCCCCGAACCCAAGACGATTTTCCCCGAAACGCGAACTCACATACAAAATCCGTACAAACATGGCATCATTTTGAGATTTACTGTATTTACTTGGTAATACATGAAAATAAAACATAATTATGAGTTAATTAAATGCCTTGAAGGATTTTTCAAAAAAATTAAATTTCACTTTGTTATAAACAATTGAAGTTTTTTGCAGTGTTTTATTGAAAAATTAATATCTCGAAACAGAATAAACGAATCGTTATAAAATTTAGTATGTATACTTAGAAAATGATGTAGTTTCAAATGAAAAAATTAATAAATAATTTAATTGTTTAATTTTTGTAATTTTTATTGCAAATTTAATTGTTTATTTGTAAAATAAACAATGTTCTTAACGTCGTAGGAAGTTTGTTCAAATTTCATCGTAAAGGCTTTTTTATAACTATTCCATACCTGTTTTGAAATTTGGTGTCCCGCAATTAGGAACAAAGTTATGAATTTTTTCTGCCGGACAATTTTTTTAAATCTTCGTTACTAAATTCTTTATTGATTCCTCCAGGCCGATTTTTTAATTTTTGTTTATTTATATTTATTTGTTTATAACAAAGTAGGAAAAAGTCAATATGTTGCTATAAAATAAAGTTTTTAATATTTAAAAATTTTTTTAGTACATTAGAAATCATGTTTTAGTATTCCTAAAGTAAAATTTTTTATATAATTACACTTTTATGAAATAAACAACACGCTAATTAATTAACTTTTGCAAAAAAGAACATGATTGAATAAAATTCAATTTGTAGTATATTTCTTCGAGTTTTTTACCCGAAATTTAATGCGTAATTAACATATAAACATGCAGTATTAACTTAATAAATTTTTAAAATGTTTAAACAATTTTTTATTGTTAATTGTATATTTTTTCAACATGAACCAACAAAATTTTATTTTTTTTACATTTCTCAACATTTTACGCAGGAAATAATTAAATACAAAAATAAAAGGTATTGTGTAAATATTTAACTTCTGTTTAAACAAATTAATTGTTTTTTGGTAAATTTTATTTTAAAAAAATTAAAATTTTGATTTTTTTTTATTTCTGAAATTTTTTCTATTTAAATGAATTAAACTCAAAAGTATGGCCTGCAAATGCTAATTTTTATACTCAATTATTTAAACAAATTTGAAATTAGATATAAGGAAGTTATTTTCATAGTTACATATTCTTACAATTTCTTAATAAAATGTTTTAGATATCAAGGGAAAATGTAATTTAGTATGTGGATTCTATTAAAAATTAAAAATATGAATAATTTGTTTAAATAATTAGGGGAAAAGGTTCGGTTGTGGGCATGGTTCGGTTGTGGACACCCCCGCAGAACTTTAGACAGAAATGAGATTTTCTAATCTGACAAATTTCACGTGTGTTATGACCAAACGTAGTTATCGATGCGAATACAAAAGTGATTAGACAACTGTGCTTTTTACTATATATAAATTAATTTTTCGACACATTGAATATAACAAAAATGTATTTTTAAACATTGTTAAATATTCGACAAATCGAAGTGAATTAATTAAAATGATAAGTTCAATTCGTATTTACACAGTAAATATGTTATATTTTGTGCTCCAATACCAAATATCACAACCATGTTCACAAGCAAATTTTTTTTCATGATGTTTCAAAATGATGGTAAAGTTTGGTTGTGGGCACCTAAATTGATTCGGTTGTGGACACCACTCTTATTCTTGGCAAATCGTGAAATATCGTAGTCGATATAATCATAAGTAATTCCTTACAACATTTAATAGTGTTTTATGAATTTTAAAAGTTTCGTAGTTTAGCACGGAAATTAATATGACTAGACTTTGATTTTTATGCGTCGTTCGTAGCTACCCAGTGTGCACGTTCTGGAACTGTTCTGTAACAGTTAATGGAAATAAAGAACAGTTACAGAACGGTTCCGGAATTGTTCCGGAACTTGCACACTGGGTAGTGACTATGCTGCTGAGGTTGAGTGTTAGAAATTTTATATGTCCTTACATGGGGAGGAAGTAATGTCAAAATTAGATAAAATCATCCTTACGTAGTTAATGAATGGTTACTTAGTTAATTTTTTTGCATTTTTATTTGATTTTTCAAGAGTGCCCACAACCGAACCAAAATTTTCATTGTTAGAAAAATGCCTACTTTATTGAATTTTTAATGAAATTTTTCTAGTCAATGGAATCAATTTAGTTTCTTCATCAGTAGTTAGCTAAGGTCCCTAGGTTTAAATACATATACATATGTTTGCTTATTATCTACAAGGACACAAATTATGAGTCAAAAACGAAACTATGCCCACAACCGAACCTATTCCCCTAAGTATAAAAATTGGCATTTGTAAGCCATACTTTTGAGTTTAGTTCATTTAAATAGAAAAAATTTTAGAAATGAAAAGAAATCAAAATTTTAATTTTTTTAAAATAAAATTTACCAAAAAACAATTAATTTGTTTAAAAAATTGTTAAATATTTACACAATACCTTTTATTTTTGTATTTAATTATTTCCTGCGTAAAATGTTGAGAAATGCAAAAAAAATAAAATTTTGGTGGTTCATGTTGAAAAAATATACATAAATAAAATACATAAAAATATACATTTTAAAAATTTATTAAATTAATACTGCATGTTTATATGTTAATTACCCATTAAATTTCGGGTAAAAAACTCGAAGAAATATACTACAAATTGAATTTTTTTCAATCATGTTCTTTTTTTGCAAAAGTTAATTAATTAGCGTATTGTTTATTTAATAAAAGTGTAATTATATAAAAAATTTTACTTCAGGAATACTAAAACATGATTTCTAATGTACTTAAATATTTTTTGAATGTTAAAAACTTTATTTTATAGCAACATATCGACTTTTTCATACTTTGTTATAAACAAATAAATATAAATAAACAAAAATTAAAAAATCGGCCTGTAGGAATCAATAAAGAATTTAGTAACGAAGATTAAAAAAAAATTGTTTAATTTGAATGAAAATTGTGACCTCTAAACTGATTTTGACACAAAAAGTACATTTGGCCCCACTGTGGCGGCGGTAACGGTGGACATGCCGCGCGGTAAACAAACGTGTCGCCCGGCAGAAAAAAATTCATAACTTTGTTCCTAATTGCGGGACACCAAATTTCAAAACGGGTATGGAATCGTTATAAAAAAGCCTTTACGATGAAATTTGAACGAACTTCCTACGACGTTAAGAACATTGTTTATTTTACAAATAAACAATTAAATTTGCAATAACAATTACAAAAATTAAACGATTTAATTTTTGAATTATTTCATTTGAAACTACATCATTTTCTGAGTATACATACCAAATTTTATAACGATTCGTTTATTCTGTTTCGAGATATTAATCTTTTAATAAAACACTGCAAAAAACTTCAATTGTTTATAACGAATTGAAATTTAATTTTTTTGAAAAATCCTTCAAGGCATTTAATTAATTCATAATTATGTTTCATTTTCATGTATTACCAAGTAAATACAGTAAATCTCAAAATTTGCTGTTACACTTCAGGAATTCTTACTCCGGCTTATTTTAAAGCTGAAATTCTAACGAAGATTTCTGTGTTTTTAGAAAAATTTTATCTAAATTTTTCTAGATTTTTGAAAAAGTTGAAACCAAGAGACAAAAATGAGAAAATTTGATAATTTTTTTTATTTCTTTTTCACTCTACAACTTAAAAAATAATTAACGAAATGTCTTCAAAGACGGCTTATTTTACGCAGAATTTAATCAGCTTTCTAACCGTATTTAAGTTTTTTTTGTATCTCCTTTAATTTCCGAGATAAGATTGAAAAAGTGATGGCATGTTTTTTTATAGAGTTGCGTGTAATCGTCCTGATACTCGTGGACGGTAGTGTATATAAATATTTTTTGATTGGTAGACAGTTTTCCCAATCCGCGTTTTCCAATAACTTTTTTTCCAATGAACATATTTCCCAAAAACGAGTCGATTTTCCCAATGTACATTGGAAAAATTGCTAATTGGGCAACAATTAGCAATTTTCCTACCAAAGTAGGGGACATCCATATAAAAATGAAATAAAAAATAATTTATTATTTTGTTTATTATTATTATTAAAATGTCAATAAAAAATGTAGATTTTTGTTTAAACGAAGTTTAAAATTTAATTGTTTGTAAATAAGTAAAAATATTATCGCGCTGTGCATATTCGTTATATTGTTCCACAATATTAAAAATTTTCTCTTCGCTCTCCTTTCTTCGCTTGTCCAATCCTTTTCTTATACGCTGTCCACTTTGCAGTTGGCGAAGCATAATTTCTGTGTCTGCTTGTTCTTTTCGTAATTCATAAAAAAACTACCGTCCGTGAGTATCAGGATGCCCCTTTTTTCATGAGTGGAAAAATGCTTAAAACGTAGAAAATAATAATGACAAAAATTTTTCGCATTTTTTTCCTGAAAGCTAATGAAATTATAAAAAGACTGACACCTGATCGAAGAATTTTCGTTGACTATTCTGTTAGATACAGAAAAAATACTAGATTTTGCATACTTTTCGTAATTTTTTAATTTCTCGAAAACTAATTAACTTTTTTTAGCGTTCTTGGGTGTGGAAATCTGCCCAAGTTAGCCCAGTTAAAAACTGGGAGCCAGCTGGGCCCCACCTGGGCTTCCCATTTTCATAAAAATATTAACATTGTGGAAATCTGCCCAAGTTAGCCCAGTTAAAAACTGGGAGCCAGCTGGGCCCCACCTGGGCTTCCCATTTTCATAAAAATATTAACATTATAATAGAAAAAGTCTAAAAATTAAATATAACTATTCACAATAAATCATTCTACAATTAATTCATAATAATAATAATCATTATTATTTTAAACAATTTATTATTGTCAATAATTATAAACTTTTATTGTACTACACTAACAGACATTTAGTTTTACCGAAATTTTAAAGTTGTTCCAGCTGAATTTATTTATTTAATAATTAACTCATCAAGGTATAACGGTTTTTAATACATTTTAATAATTGTTTAAACAAATAATTGTTGTTATTTATTAACTTTTGATACACATAACTTAGAAACTTGCAATTTTTTCCCTAATTTTGCAATTAAGTAATACGAACGACATAAAATAAAGATAATTTATGGTTTTAACAATTTAAAAATTGTTTAAACAAATTATTGTTGTTATTTATTAACTTTTGATACACATAACTTAGAAACTTGCAGTTTTTTCCTAATTTTGCAATTAACTAATGTAAATAGTAAATCATTCGGATGTTTTATGATTTTAATTTTAACAATTTATCAAATGTTTAAACAAATAATTGTTGTTATTTACTATCTCTTGACACATAGCATCTAGAAAAATGAAGTTTTTTCTTATTTTGCAATTAGTTAATCAGAGTAGTAGTAATTGTAAAATTAGAAAGAAACTGCAAGTTTCTGGATTGTTTGTATCAAAAGTTAATAAACAATAACAATTATTTGTTTAAACAATTTCTGAACTGTTTAAATCATAAAATACTGTTATTTCATACTTTTCAGATTAGTTAAATGTAAAATTAAAAAGAAACTGCATTTTTTTAGGTGCTTTGTGTCAAAAATTAGTAAATAACAACAATCATTTGTTTAAACAATTTCTGAATTGTTAAAACCTTAAATTATTTTTATTTCATGTGGTTCGAATTAGTTAATTGCAAAATTAGAAAAAAACTGCATCTTTCTGGAAGCTAGTGTCAGGAGTTACTAATTAACAACAATTATTTATTTAAACAATAACGACTGCAATATAACATTAGTAAAATTTATTATATATAATAACAAAAATCGTTTACAGTGAAAATTATTAAATAGTTTAGTTTTTCTTTAACATTTAATAATAAAACTTTGATGTAATTGAGTGCTTGGATACAACAAGGGGACGTACGCTCGGCGAGCCGCTTTAAAGTCAGTCAAAGGTACCGTAAAGTGTAAAAAATGAAAATTCAAAATTTTGAATTTTAAAAGCTGTCATCTCATAGGAAATAGAAATGCGCATCTTTTTTTCCTTTGAAATTTCTTTGAATAATTAATATTTTTATATGATAATGGAAAAAATGTGATTAATTTTCATTGTCAAATTTCATTGAATTTTAAAATATAAATCGTCGTATCTCCGACAAAAATGAATGAATTCTTTTGATTTTTGGTATACAAATGCATTTGGACCTATAGAAGACGACAATATCACGAAAATGTTAAAAGCAATTAATTGTTTATTGATTTTTAATTGTTAATACTGACCGGTCAAAAATAATTTTTTCTTATCTTTGGCTGCAAAAAGTATGCGGGGAACTTTAAAATTCAAACAACTTCCAGTGAGATATTTGTTTATTACGATGTAAAGAAGTTTTCTGTAAAATTGCAGAAAGATTAGTTTTATATTTACAGAAATGCAATAGTTTTAAGAAAAATGCTAGCAGTATTTAATTAAGTTAAGATTGTTTCTGATATTTATTATTTTTGTTAGTATATCGTTTATTTACAACTCAATTTTTATCGACTCTATAATGTATTAAAACTATTATTTAATATGCTGTAACAACACTTAATGTCCTTTTTAATTACATATTACGTTGAATCTAGTATAATCTAATAATATCTATTAAAATATAATAGTTCAACTTCAAAATATCACAATTGTCAAAAATTGTTTAAAATAAAAATTTTTTCCAGTTTTTAAACAATAACATTGACATCTAAAAACATTTTAAAAATTTTATAATGTTTAAAATAAGAACATTTCTTTTAACACAGATATTAATCTTAATTTAATTAAATACTGCTAGAATTATTTGTAATATTTATATTCGTACACATAATGTTTTACAAAATTATTAAAAAAGTGTATACCTATGTTGTATACATAGTATGTAATAGTTAATAAATAATTCAATGCAAATATTACACACATATATTTATATATAAATAAAACTTTACTGTGCAACTAACCTTAAAATCTGTGCGGTAGGGATCGTTGGCGGCGCGAGCATTTTTCTTAAAACTATTGCATTTCTGTAAATATAAAACTAATCTTTCTGCAATTTTACAGAAAACTTCTTTACATCGTAATAAACAAATATCTCACTGGAAGTTGTTTGAATTTTAAAGTTCCCCGCATACTTTTTGCAACCAAAGATAAGAAAAAATTATTTTTGACCGGTCAGTATTAACAATTAAAAATCAATAAACAATTAATTGCTTTTAACATTTTCGTGATATTGTCGTCTTCTATAGGTCCAAATGCATTTGTATACCAAAAATCAAAAGAATTCATTCATTTTTGTCGGAGATACGACGATTTATATTTTAAAATTCAATGAAATTTGACAATGAAAATTAATCACATTTTTTCCATTATCATATAAAAATATTAATTATTCAAAGAAATTTCAAAGGAAAAAAAGATGCGCATTTCTATTTCCTATGAGATAGCAGCTTTTAAAATTCAAAATTTTGAATTTTCATTTTTTACACTTTACGGTACCTTTGACTGACTTTAAAGCGGCTCGCCGAGCGTACGTCCCCTTGTTGTATCCAAGCACTCAATTATGGTCATCTTCGTACATGAATTGACAATTGACAAACATGTTAACATTTTACGGAAGCATTTTAGAGTTTGTCTATTGACTTACTCACGGTAAGTTCCGGTCAGGCGAAATAATATAATAAGTGGGCGTGAGCTGGGCCCTACCTGGACTTCCCAGTTTTTGAGGACCCACATCAATAATTATATAAGCAAAAATTTCTAAGTCCAAACCTAAAAATTTTTTTTTCAACAAAAAATTAATGTTTATAATGACTTAGATTAAGAAAAAACGTGTTTTTAACAAAAATGTATTCACAATATTTTTTTTATGTAATATCTACATAATTATTTAGTAAAAATTTCTAAGTCCAAACAACTAAAAAATTTTTTTTTTTAGACCAACAAATTAATGTTTATAATGATTGTAAACAATAAAAAACACATTTTTAATAAAAATGTATTGATATATTTTTTTCATAATAATATAAATATTATTTTAAGAATATTTATCGTTTATTATTATTTATTATTATTTATATTTATTAATATTATTATTTATTATTTATTTATTATTATTAATATTATTATTATTATTAATATTGTTATTATTATTATTAAACTATTTATTTGTTACGGTGTATTCGTGTCAGTAAGTGCTTTATTGAATCATTACAGCAGATCAACAAGTCACTGACAATAAAACGTCGGTGTTCAGTAGTTAGTCTCCGTAGTATAGTGGTTAGGGCGTTAGTCTAGTAGTCCGTAGGTCGTAGGTTCAATCCCCGCGTGCGTTAAATTTTATTTGTTTCTTAGGTTTGCGTTTATTCCGATTTTTCTGCCTTGTATTCGTATAAGTATGCAATTTAGTGATTATATATACCGTTTAATAATTTAATTAACAAATTTCTAATTTTTTTATAAATTTTTAATTTATAAATGAAAGAATATATATTAATTCCCACATATATGCTAACATTATTTATGAATTTGCTTTTGGTCACAATTTCATTAAAAAAAGTAAAAATCGTTAAATAATAACGTTATTTATTTATAATTCGACTTATTTGTTATTAATAAACAATTTATTCATTAATTTGAATGAAAACTAAATCTATGGGCCCCAGCTGGATTTTTCCTAGGTGGGCTGTGGCTGGATTCACCGTTACAAGCCAAGGAATCGCCCACCTGGGCCATCCCTGCTGGGACCCACCTAGAACCTGGGAAGCCCACCTGGGACCCACCGTGGGCTCACCTCACTTTTCCACACGGGGGTCTTGTTTCAATCTCTATTCCATGTAGAATCTAAATTAATTAATGGTATTGTAATATAAATTTTTCTAAAAAAATTTGAAACTGTGAAAGTCGGATAAAAAAATTTTGAAAAACAGATTGACACTTTTTCAACAAAAAAAGATTTTTTTAAAATTGAATAATTAAGTAATTAAAAAGTTTTTTTGAATTTTAGTATATCTATTAAATGAACATATTTTACATTGACCTTTTTGACACTTTAATATTCATGATCATTTTTTAAATTTTTTTAACCCTACTTTTACGGTTTCAAATTTTTTTGGAAAAATTTATTTCACAATACCAGTTAATAATTTAGATTCTACATTAAATAGAGATTAAAACAAGACCAAGAGCGCTAATAAAAGTTAATTAGTTTTCGAGAAATTAAAAAATTACAAAAAGCATGTAAAATCCAGTATTTTTTCTGTATCTGACAGAATAGTCAACCAAAATTCTTCGATCATGTGTCAGTCTTTTCATAATTTTATTAGCTTTCAGGAAGAAATACGTTTTTTTAAGCATTTTTCCACTCATGAAAAAAGGGGCGTCCTGATACTCACGGACTTGGGTGATGCTTACCAACTACTAATTGGAAGCGATTGTGCCAACCCTCAGTTAAATTATTTGTGCGAGCCGTTCCTTCCAAAACAGACTTATACTGATTCCACAATCGAGGTGGATAAGTTGGTGAGTAGTATTGCAACCGCAAACGAATTCCTGATGACGCTCCTCGTCCTCGTTTTGCTTTCAATCGACGAATATAAGTAGCTTCAAAATAATCTGCGACAGTATTCAATTCTTCTGGCAGATCATCTCGAATATCCAAAAAGTGTCGTATCACTGTATCGCTTGGGACGAATGCTAAAGCGCATAGGGCATGAATGCTTTTTTTAAACCGTCGATCTTCACCGTTATACAATCTTGTAGCCCTTCTGCCTGAATGCGTCGATACACATTTTGACACAAATGGAAAAAACAGCATTTTACTCTACCATCCTCATCATCACCGAGAACTTCCTTAGCTGCATTTATTATGCCAACTTCGAAATCAGTCATCATATACATGGGCATTTTTAAATTTTGGAGTATAAGTTTTCTGCCTTCCCTTAAAACTATATTAAAAACTTTTAAATACGAAGATTGGCGTTTATTTTCTAAAAGAGCATGAACGAAAGGCAATCCAACAGTCTGCGGTTTTCGATTTACACCAATTTGATTTACAGCACCGAGTATTGAAAATAACTGAAAAAATAGAGAAGGAGCAGTTTTAAATGTTCCATCGACAAACCAATCGTTACACATAAACAGCTGCGTCAAATTCTCTGAGGAAGAAAAAATTAAAATTCTCCCGTAATCTTCATATTCGTCTTTATCGTCGTGATAAGAATCGTATAAAAGAAAATTATTTCCACCGAGAGTTTTCCTATATTGTTCCGGAATTTCTTCTAACTCGGAGATTCGAATAGGGTTTCTGGGCATTTGTCGTAAGTGAGTACGAGAAATTTGTTTTCGAAGATTTGGCCGTTCCGGCATCTGCGCCAGGATTTCTATATTAAATATAGTTACAGTGAATTATTGAATAATTATTCAAGTATTACTGCTAATATCTACCTGATGGGACATTTTGTAGCTCTCTACGAATAATTTGTGCTGGAAGTAACTCCACATGTTCTTCAGCTTGTAACCATTAATTTTATTTTTAAAAAATATTTAAACATGTGACAAAATAAAAATAATAGTTTAAAACAACAAATGATAAAATGAGTATTATATTAAGATATTTATTTTAAAATAAGAATAAGCGATTTTAATAAGGCACAAATTAATATATTTATCAATTTAATAGAAGTCAAGTAAAAGCCAAAATATCCATTTACATTAATAGTTCACTAAAGCATGACGTCATGATCGTTATATTTTACATTCACACCAAAAAAATTACACACAAAATCACACAATTACAGACAATCATACAATAATGACATCAAAAAATATAAAAATAGTTCGACATAAATTCAATTATCATTCATTTTCTTATAAAATTTAATTTAGAATATATTACGTATTAATCTGTTTGTTCGTCGCTTCCTTTATTACATTTGTATTCCAAAAGGCTCAGTGATCGAAATGGTGCATCAATGTAGTCACAAGGTCCATATGTAAAGGATAGTCGAAGGATTTATAAATTAAAATACATCTCTTCACCCTTAATTTGAATTGATGTTCAATAAAGTTCCTTATGAGAAATATCCTTCCCTTTAGACACAATTGCTCAAGAAGATGCCACTCAAATTACATCGAGTATGAGAAATATCCTTTCCTTTAGACACAATTACTCAAAAAGATGCCACACAAATTATATCAAGGCCGGAAAACGAATATCATTTCACCATATATCAATTCGCCACTCTATATAAAAAATACACATAAATATGAAATTAAACCCCTTCGCAGTCAAGACCAAAATCTCATAAGTGGGCTCAAAATGTCGACAAATTTTTAGAAAACTAAAATTTGCGCAAACGAGCATACTATTGTATTTGAAGTCGCTGATTACGAATCCGATATCAGATTTTGAAAATTCAAAATGGCGGATCTAATATGGCAGACATAAAAATAAAAAATCGACTGAATTCACTTGAAACTTGTTACTCAGGGGTTTTCGGGATCGCTGATTACGAATCCGATATCAGATTTTGAAAATTCAAAATAATTGTTCCAATATGGCGGACAACATTTTCTAAAATTCATCGGATTCACTTGAAACTTTTTACTCGGGGGTTTTCAGGGTCGCTGATTACGAAACTGATTTCAGATTTTAAAAATTCAAAATGGCGGATCTAATATAGCGGACGAAATTTTCTAAAATTCATCGGATTCACTTAAAACTTTTTACCTGGGGGTTTTCGGGATCGCTGATTTACGAATCTGATTTGAGATTTTGAAAATTCAAAATAGCATATTCAATATGGCGAATGAAATTTTCTAAAATTTATCGGATTCATTTGATAAATTTTTTAAAATGGCGTCAGCCATATTCGAAACGCCACATTTTATTTTGAAAATCTTATGCTAGATTCGTAATCAGCGAACCCGAAAACCGCCGAGTAACAAGTTTTAAATGAATCGGACGAGTTTGTAAATTGTCGTCCGCTATATTGGATCAACCATTTTGAATTTTTAAAATCTGAAATCGGATTCGAAATCAGCGACCCTGAAAACCCCCGAGTAACGAGTTTTAAATGAATCGGACGAGTTTTTGAAAATGTCGTCCGCTATATTGGATCCGCCATTTTGAATTTTTTAAATCTGAAATCGGATTCGTAATCAGCGACCATGAAAACCCCTGAGTAAAATGTTTCAAGTGAATCCGATGAATTTCAGAAAATGTCTGCCATATTGGATCCGCCATTTTGAATTTTCAAAATCTGATATTAGATTTGTAATAAGCGACTCCGAAAACCCCCGAGTAACGAGTTTTAAATGAATCGGACGAAATTTTGAAAATGTCGTCCGCCATATTGGATCCGCCATTTTGAATTTTTAAAATCTGAAAATGTTTTCGTAATCAGCGACCCCGAAAACCCCCGAGTATAAATTTGTGGACAAATCTGTGTGTTTTTGTAGCCAAAAATCTGCTTGCGTCTATACACGCACGGAAAAAAATTAATCTCTAAATTAGTGATTAAATCTGAGATTTAGGCATAAACTATCACTGGAATCGGACGTAAGATGTAAGCAGATCACTAAAACTGAAATTTGGTATTATATCTAATCCGAATATTAGTATTGTGAAGAACACGTATTTCTTATGCCTAAAAACGATATTAGGAATCTCAAATTTTATGACATGGAACATATGTTCTAAACTATTAACTTACTTGAATAAATTCAAATCTAATATATTATTTGAATAAACAATATTAAACATTTTAGTCGTATATTTATATAATTCGTATTTTTGTAATAACTCGATGTAAAAAGAATTTATAATTTATCACAATTTAGAGTGAGAATTATTCACAAAATATTTATATTGTTTTCCCTGTATGAACTATACATTGACAAGTATAAAAAAGTAGTTGGATGTTTTTAAAACACAATACGAATTTTATATTTTTATTTCATTTTTTTGTTTTAACGGCGTTGGAAGGTCTGTAAAATTTGTAGGTTACAATTATCGCCCGACAAAATACGGCACTGACTGATTTAAATGACGTGAAATAGGTAAATAAATATTTTTCAACCACTTTTTCTCTAAACACAGACACTTTTTACAAAATAGGCCAACATACAACGGGTAAGAATCTTCTTAATAACCTAAATTCAAAAGATTGTTTAAATTCATGCAGAAACGCGGTTGTAAAATTGGAAAGTGATGTAAAGCTAAGAATATAACAGCTGGACCATTGTGCTCTCTGCATGCTTCTGCCCTCTTCTGGCGACTGGCAGTAAACCGCTTCTTGTTGTCTGTCATTACATTACTTTCCAATTTTACATTTTACAACCGCGTTTCTGCATGAATTTAAACAATCTTTTGAATTTAGGTTATTAAGGAGATTCTTACCACGTGATGACGCGAAAAACATTCATAAAATACGGAAAATGAAAACGGTTAATTGTATGTAATTCATATAAAAAAAGTTGTGAAATTAACAAATCTCTAAATCAGAGATGTGAATTTATGGCGTTTTCTGGTATAAAGTTTGACAGAATCAAACACAACTTATCACAGTAATTGTGACTATAATGTTTAATTTAGATACACTTATATTTCATTGGACTTGAAATTAATATTATTTCAAGTTTAGAGATTAATTTTTTTCCGTGCGTCATCGACAGTTTGAGCCCACCTGCATCATGACGTGTATACACGTCATCGACTGCCAAGGGGTTAAGTCGACCTCTTAAAATCGGCCAAAAATATTTTTTTTCTATTCTGTATCGAAAAAAAACAGATACTTATTTTTTTATTTATGTTTAATTGTCCAAATTTTCGAGTTATGAATTTTCGAAAATTTGAACTTTTAATTGTAGACCTATATTCAGTAGCTTATAAGTCCGAAAATATTGAGTTTAGGAAAAAGTTGTCAAAGAATGAAAGTTTTAGTTTTCTTTCGACTTTTAAGAAATGTAAACAAAAAAATTTTTTTTTAATTTTTTAATAAAAAAAAATTTTTTTTATAAACAAATTAATTTTTTTTAACTTTGGGCCGGATTTTTTTTTATTAATTTTTTTTTGTACCTTATAATATAAAGAAGATTTTCCAAAAAGTCCCGAAATGGGCCTGATGTGTTAAATGAGTTTTAAAATATTTTCAAAAATCACTTGCAAGCATCACAGTGGGATTTTTTTACAATTAACTTTCTAAAACAGTCTACAAGGTATAATTTTTAATATATTTGAGTGTTCTTTGTTTTAAATGAAAGGGTCTACGCTGTAAACAGTTTTAAAAAGTTAAATGTAAAAAAAAATCCCACTGTGATGCTTGCAAGTGATTTTTGAAAATATTTTAAAACTCATTTAACACATCAGGCCCATTTCGGGACTTTTTGGAAAATCTTCTCTATATTATAAGGTACAAGAAAATAAAAAAAATCCGGCCCAAAGTTAAAAAAAATTAATTTGTTTATAAAAAAAATTTTTTTTTATTAAAACATTTAAAAAAAATTTTTTTGTTTACATTTCTTAAAAGTCGAAAGAAAACTAAAACTTTCATTTTTTGACAACTTTTTCCTAAACTCAATATTTTCGGACTTATAAGCTACTGAATATAGGTCTACAATTAAAAGTCCAAATTTTCGAAAATTCATAACTCGAAAATTTGGACAATTAGACATAAATAGAAAAATACGTATGTTTTTTTTCGATACAGAATAGAAAAAAAATATTTTTGGCCGATTTTAAGAGGTCGACTTAAATCTCACGTGGAATTGCCCATATATGTATCGAGATCACCTTTTTATCCATAATATACATGAATATAGTATCATATAAAAGATCTAAAAAATAATCAAACGATTACCTTATGGTTTCTCGACGAGTACACAAGATATGGCGAAAAGAAATGCTTTTTCTTACGCAAGACGACGAAACATTGACTCGCAAATACAATATTATAGCAGTTCCATCTACTTCTCCCTACTCTTTCTCATTTAGGAAACCGAATAAGAATTCGTCAAAGTACGACAAAATTCGTCGTGCCTTCTTATATTACACACATTCAAACATAAATTTCGCTCATACAACAAAACCAATACTCGCATTATTCTATCGCTACAAGCTACTCTTTTAACCCTATTCACTATTCGCTCAGCGTCCACGGCATCTTGGTTTGGAGCATGGTTATGCGGAGATTCTGCAAGCCCTTTGAAAAGTATTATATTTTCTAAGTCTCTAGATGTGGTTGCACGAGCGTGACATTCATCCTTTTTTTACAATTCCAATATATACGACCAACTTTATAATTCGTTGAATGTTTATCCTTACTATGAAACGAATAGATATGCAAATTAGGTAAAGAGAGACAGTCTAATGTTACTTATCCTCGAAAGAGAAAGAAAGCAATAGCGTTAGATTTTCTGCGTTATAAACAGAGACCGATTTATGTTATTTCTATTTGGAAAGAGGAAGAAAGCAATAGCGTTAGATTTTCTGCGTTATAAACAGAGACCGATTTATGTTATTTATTTAGAAAGAAGAAGACAGAAAGATCCCAGGTAGAAATTGACGACCGGGATGGTACCGGCCCGGTACAAACGGCGGATTATAAGTGCCGGGGCGGTACCGGCATAAGACCGTCATTTTCACCGGCTTGGTACCGGCAAATTGCCGGATGATAACTACGGCAGGTATCCGGCATACGTACCGGGCCGGTACCGAATAATCCACCGGGGCGGTACTGGCCCGGTTAATATTTGTAGACATTTAGTACCACTTTAATACCGGCACACTACCGGCAGGTAACTGGCCCAGTACCGGCATAAGACCGTCATTTTCACCGGCTTGGCACCGGTAAATTGCCGGATGATAACTACGGCAGGTATCCGGCATACGTACCGGGCCGGTACCGAATAATCCACCGGGGCGGTACTGGCCCGGTTAATATTTGTAGACATTTAGTACCACTTTAATACCGGCACACTACCGGCAGGTAACTGGCCCAGTACCGGCATAAGACCGTCATTTTCACCGGCTTGGCACCGGTAAATTGCCGGATGATAACTACGGCAGGTATCCGGCATACGTACCGGGCCGGTACCGAATAATCCACCGGGGCGGTACTGGCCCGGTTAATATTTGTAGACATTTAGTACCACTTTAATACCGGCACACTACCGGCAGGTAACTGGCCCAGTACCGGCATAAGACCGTCATTTTCACCGGCTTGGCACCGGTAAATTGCCGGATGATAACTACGGCAGGTATCCGGCAACCGTACCGGGCCGGCACTAATAAATATCTGACGCAGTACCGGGCCGGCACTAAAAAACAACCGGTGTGGTACCGGGCCGGTTAAAAAAATTATATTTCAGTCTGATTAATTATTTAATTATTATTATTATTATCAATGTTATTATTAATTTTAAATTGGAAACAGTAAATATATTAAATGCTGAAACAGAGAAACATAAACAATCATAGAAAAATCTGAAGACTCGAGGAATTGAACTCCGGACCCTGAGGCTGCAAAGTCGACACCACATCCGCTAACCTAAACCTGCATATGGAAAGCAAATGCAAAGTGAGCTTATAAAGTCCAACCGACATTACAGCTGGCAGAAGTACCGGGCCGGCACTAATATTCAACCGTTACGGTACCGGGCCAGTATTTGTATTTTTTAATTTATTTTAATTCAATTTAAATTATTATAAATAAATAAGAATAATAAATGTAAATAATAATGACCGCCCTATTCACCGGCTAGATACCGGGCAGGCACCAATAAGCAACCTACTCGGTAATAATATAATTGCCGGCACAACTAACTAATTAATTTATTATTAATAATTAAATTAATAAATTAATTAATAAATTAATTTTCAAATTTTTTTTCTTTTCTTTAATTCTTTTTCTGATAGTTTAACATTGGCAAACAACCGGGAGGACACTAGGTTAGTACTAATATTTTTGTCGGCAAAACTTCTGTGCCATGTAGAAAGCATTAAGTAAATTTTTGTGCTGGGCCGGTGCTGGGCCGGCACAAATATTATCACCGGAAAATCTCCTTCGGCGGTATAAGACAGAGCGAAATGACAGTACCGGGCCAGTGATACACCGGTGCTGGCCCGGTACAAATATTATCACCGGCAAATCTCCTTCGGCGGTATAAGACAGAGCGAAATGGCAGTACCGGGCCGGTGATACGCCGGTGCTGGGCCGGTACAAATATTATCACCGGCAAATCTCCTTCGACGGTATAAAAGAAGAAGTAAATTATAGTACCGGGCCGGTGATACGCCGGTGCTGGGCCGATACAAAAATTGTCACCGGCAAATCTTCTTCGGCGGTATAAGACAGAGCGAAATGGCAGTACCGGGCCGGTGATACGCCGGTGCTGGGCCGGTACAAATATTATCACCGGCAAATCTCCGTCGGCGGTATAAAAACAGAAGTAAATTATAGTACCGGGCCGGTGATACGCCGGTGCTGGGCCGGTACAAAAATTGTCACCGGCAAATCTCCTTCGGCGGTATAAGACAGAGCGAAATGGCAGTACCGGGCCGGTGATACGCCGGTGCTGGGCCGGTACAAATATTATCACCGGCAAATCTCCTTCGACGGTATAAAAGAAGAAGTAATTTATAGTACCGGGCCGGTGCTGGGCCAGATATTTTTAATCAACCGGCCCGGTACACACTACCAGTACCGGTAGAAATCCACATTTACCACCGGGCCGGTACTGGGCCGGTATTTATTTCATATCCGGCCCGGTACCTTTTTGCCGGTACCGGCATATGTCCGACTTTACAACCGGTTCGGTACCATGCCGGTCGTTAGTGCTGGCACACCTCCAACTTTTCTGCCTGGGATATTTGAAAGATATATCCTATATAAGAAATCTCTCGAAATATCTCGAAGTATACTGCCGTCCTTTTTAAAAAAGACACTACCCAAGTGCGAAATGCCAAGACTGCAAAAAACGGCCCATCATTGGTCTAGTAATGTCTGCCGAGAATTGGCAGTAGTTACTGGACCATTACTGGTGTTAAAAACGTCCCTTTGATGGGCCAATGATGGCGCCGATGGTCAGATTTTCAAATTTTTTAAGACTGGACCAGCTCTTGGCCCAATAATGGCACATTGATGGCAAAGTTGATCAATCTTTAATGGCAAAAAGCAATTGCTAGTGATGTGCCGATCATCGGCCCATTAATGGCACTTTAATGGCAAAAATTTTGTGTCTTTGATGGCAAATTATAATTGCCAGAATTGGGGCGTAGCTTGGCTCAATAATGGCACAATATTGGTAAAGTTTATCAATCTTTAATGGCAATATTCCATTGCCAGTGATGTGACGAAGATCGGCCCATTAATGGCACTTTAATGGAAAAATTTTGTGTCTTTGATGTCAAATTATAATTGCCAGAATTGGGACGTAGCTTGGCCCAGGAATGGCACATTAATGTCTATCATTTTGTATCTATGATGGCAAATTATAATTGCCAATATTGGGACGTAGCTCGGCACAATAATGGCACAGTATCGGCCAGTGTAGTGTAGCTTATAAGAACCCTTTTGCTTCCTCGACTTCAAGTCAGAGTAGCAGAGTGGTCAGAGTGTTAGGCTGTGGTGCGTCAGGTTCAGGTATCGATCCCCGCGAGCGGTAAGAATTTTTCAAATATTTGTAAGTTTGCGATTAATTTAGGGAAATAAACTGTATAAATATTATGAATTAATTAGTTAATTAAATAAAAAAATTTTTTTTTTAATTTTGTCAACACTGGAGAGTAATGGCAGCCAATAATGGGCCATTAATGTTTACCGAGAATTGGCCGATGATTGGCTGCCGACGGCCTACCGCGGTTAACCTCCCGACAGTCGGGCCACTATTGTCTGCCAAGAGTAGGCACTGACTATGCCGTCACTGGGCCAGTTTTGGGCCGTTTTTAATTTCGCACTTGGGTATCTACATTTTAGCTCAATCGGAGATATTGAAGGAAACGCGTTTGCATCTGGATCTCTTTATAAAATTAAAAATTTTGTAAACAAACTTATGTTCTTGACTAATTCGGACACGCTCTTTTCATTGGTGCAAAAAAAATATTAATTTTAATTATTTATTAATAAAACTGTAGATAGTGCACATTTTTTATCCAAAAATTATGGAGAATACATGAAAAGTGCACTATGTGGTAGATAGTACGTTTAAAATTGCATTGTCGGTCCACTTTCCTGTTTAAAGCGTCACCATCTACATTATTTTCTAACACAATCCTTTATTTCTGTTATATTTTTATTATTATTTTATATTTTATTTTATTTATAATTATATTATATTTTTTAATTTTGAAAATACCGAACAAAAAATGACGAACAATAGAGGGGCTGATAGTAAAAATGGTTTATAATAATAATAATGGAAGCAAAAGTAGAATAAGTGACTTGAGAGCAAAAACGGGTGAAAATGATTATGTAATTTCTTGATAAATTAATTATATTAATGCTTAAAAAATATTGTCAATAATAAAAAAACTTATTTTATTTTAATTAATATTTTGTAATTATTATAATTAATTTATCAAGAAATTACACAATCATTTTAATCTGTTTTTGCTTCTAAGTCACTTATTCTACTTTTGCTCCCGTTATTATTTTAAACCATTTTTACTATCAGCCCCTCAATACATAAATTTTATTTATCCAATTAAATAAATTATAAATTAATAAATATGTGCTTTTTAAGGAAACTTATTTATATTTCATTGATTATTATTAATAAGAAATTATTTAGATAAATATAATTGTTAAATAAATTTATTTGAATTAATTTTTAAATGATTAAGTTTTATATATTTAATTTATGTAAATAATATTAATATTTAATTTATTCTAATATAAAATATTTAAAATTGTTAAAATTAAATGTTAAAAAATGTTATGAAAGATTAAATTCAATATAAAAATTGTATACATATTTTAATAACTAATAAAATAATTAATTTTACTAATGTCTTTCATTGCAGATAACAAAACGTATATTTATCTGCTTCATCTGAGAAGTGTGTATTATCTATAAATTTAAAAAGATTAATTCTAAAAGAAATTATTAAAGAAATACATAAACCAACAGAGAAAAGAAGGTCAGAAGAAACTGACAACATTAATAATAAATAAAAGTGTTTGGTTATTAAAAGAATTTTATTATTATATAACGTTTTGAAATTAATAATAATTATATTATTGATTTAAAATAAAATATACACTACAGTCAGAAATTGTCGGTACGAACGACGGGCGAGCTAAGAAAAATTGCTGCATTTTCCAATAATAAACTATGTTAATTTAATTTCAGCAGCAATTTTTCGTAGCTCGCCCGTCGTTCGTACTGACAATTTCTGACGGTATATTTTATTTTAAAATTTATTTATTATAAATTTTTTATTATCCTACAATTTTTTGTTATAAATAAAATTATATTTATATTATAAAAAAGTTTAATAATAAATAATATATAAATAATTAATATATTAATAAGGGTGTCTAGCGGTCAGTGAAGACAGGGAATTTTAATTAAAATCAGGAATTTTTTTTTAAATTACATAAGAAATAGATTTTTTTTTATTTTTTAAATTTTCATCCGACCAGATACTTGAATGAGTGAATTACTTTCGTTTATTGGTTCTCTTTCATTTTTGAAATCATCATCAAAAGGCTTTTCTAATTTGGAAAACTTTGTGAAAATGATTTTAATTTTATCTCATGGGAACGCGGCTTTAGATCGTGGTTTTTCAATAAACAAATAATTAAATTATTTTATCTTTGTTTTTTTTAGATTTTATGTGTGTAATACTTTGTTTACAACAAAAGAAGGTTTATAATGATTATAAATAAAGTGTTTAAGTTCACTATCATAAAATTATGTTAATATTTACCAGCTCACATAATTTTTTTTGTTAAAGATTTGTTATAAAAAAGGGAAGGGAAGAGTCAAGGGAAAGTCAGGAAATTTTTTTCTTAGTACTTGCAGGACACCCTGAATTAATTATAAAATAAATGTATATGTATTTTATAAGTAAATAAAATTTATTTTTGAATAAATACCAAGAACCGTTTCGAAATTGCTTCCTCATAGAGGAAGGATTGTATTAGCAAAATTTTTGATTGTGATTTTTTGACATATTTACAAACTTTTTTTCATTATACCTAATCTTTTAGTACTTTATGCACGAATGGGCATTGCCCGTATAAATATTATAAATAAATATAAAAAAATTTTTATGTAATTTTATCTCTGAAGTCCAGAAAACGGATTTTAAAAAATTGTCTCGGTGTTTGTGTGTGTACTAACATTACATTTGCCTCAATATCTCAGAACGAGAAAAAGCTAAAGGCCTTAATTTTTTTTAAATTGTAGGTCTTCCCGGGGGACATAAAATGAGAGTATTTTCAGCCCGATTCATCAAGTTTAACTATATTTTTTTGCATTTTTTATTTTGTAAAAAAACGTTTTTTGGCCATAACTTAAAAAAAATGTTAGGACACCTATAAATGTTTTTCTTTAGTTTTGTAGAGTTTTTTTAGACGCATCTTTTGAGCTTTTATTGAACATTTTTCGTTTATATTAGCCGGAGATATTAAAGTTTTAAAAATCTAAATTTTTCGAAAATAACACTTTTTTGAAAATTTTGTTGAAAAATATAAAAGTAACTTTAAAAGTATCATTACCAACTTGTAGAGCATTAAAAAACGCTTCAATTGACATATTTTTGAACCTGATTCGGTGAAAAATTATCAAATTATTGGTATTTGAAAAATCAAAAATTGTGGAACTTGTAACGAGGTGAATCGTTACTTATTTCTCCAAATCTGTCATGTGTAGGAAAAGTAAATTTCATTATAGTAAGTTGTTCGTCGTTCTCTCTTTTATCATAGTTTTGTCTTGTTTTCTTGTCAAGTCCCTTGTGTGTGTCCTTGGTTCAGCGACCCGAGACCTGTATCATTCGTGAAATCTGAATTTAAATGATTTCGCGCATGATTAATTGCCAGAGACCGTCACATGACCAATGACCCTTTCCAAGACCATTTTAGGTGCTGTACAGTGGGGATAAGAAAGAAGGGTTTTTCCCAATTTTCCATAGGAAAAAGGAAGAAGCAAAATATGATGAGGAAGCCTACCGGTGATGAGGAGATCGGATTTACACTTGCTTGTCACTTACTTGCATAGGTTCAAGTAGTCGCGACGTGATTTTTGACTAGCGTCAATTATCGAATTTCGTTATTGAATATTTTATTTTATATTTTGTTGTTTATTTGGTTTAATTAATAAATGGATTTTATTTTTGTTAATTGAGAGTTTTAAGTGTTTTATTTCTATTTTGTTTGTGCTGTAAACGGTTGAGAGTGCCAAAGTCGTTATAATTTGGTAGCGTCTCAACGGTAATTTATTTAAAAAGGAATGGTCCATTGTCAGAAGTTGTTCTTACATCGCAGCTTGGAGAAGAGGAACTCCCCGATGAGATTTGTGAAGATTTGTTGTGGTTAAGTTAGTTTTCGGAGTAACGGGTCGTGATGTAAATTTGTGATGTTTTATTTTTCTTTGAAAAATTCTATATTGGAAATTCTACCCTTACAAACTTAGGCCTAATTTTTTATGATTTTGTTCGTATTACTTCATGTAATAAATGTTTTTTATAATAAATAAAATATGATCATTTATTTTATATAAATATGTCTATTTTTTATAAATTATGTTGAATTATTTGATTTTTTAATTATGTTTTGAAAATTAATTTTTCATCGTCAAACTCGAAACACTGTTGGCGCGCGCAATTGTCGTCTAGTAGTACATAAATCCCGAAATACTAAGTCTGACACTTTTATTGGTAGTGATTACTTGAACATTTGCTTGAGCCATAATAATAACTTGAATTTTTTTCACTTGAAATTTTGATAGAAATTTGCGCACACGGTTATAAATAAAAAACAATTTTATTACTATATACAACAATGAAGTTAGTTGGTCGTATCTTGAAAACGATTGCAATTGTTCATTGAAATAAAAAATTTTAAAAATATCTTAATTGGGAAAAATGTCCATTGGGATAAAAAATTTTGGAAAAAATGACCATTGGGAAAAATGTCCATTGGAAAAAAAGTCATTGGAAAAAGCGGATTGGGAAAACTGTCCCACTACCATATTCTTTATCATTTTTTTAACAAAAAACCCATATTCCGACTCAATTATCTCAAAAACTATTGCCTATACTTTTTTTCTCGTCTTAGCATCAGCTACAAATTTGTTGTTGACAACTTTTCACTAAACTAAAAACTTATTTTACTTCGACTTATTTTCAAAAAACTATTTTTTATTACATTCTCATCACATGAGAAAGTATTAGTTTTGGTCAAAAATTGACTTTCGCTAATTTCATGAAATCTCGACGTTTTGGGGTCCCCTGAGTCCGAAAATCATGGTCTAGAAAAAGTGTCTATCTTCGTGTCTGTCTGTGTCACTGATCTCTATATATAACTGGATGGGCGACTGTATTTAAAACTGCAGAATATTAGAAGACCGGAAACGCCACATTTTAGATGCCCACTTTTACACAAACGGCGGAAATTTTTAAATACATTGAGAGACCTTTGGGACTGTAGCGGAACAACGTATGTGACAGCAGCTCCACTATGGTTTTGGTGCGCTGCGATAAAATCTTGGGCGCGTGACAGTCCCAAATGTTGGTGAGCAGCTCACCGAAGTAGTGGGAATGCCGCCTTTGGTTTGCAGCTCAACAACTTTGGGACTGTCACGCGCCTAAAATTTTACCGCAGCAACCCAAAAGTATAGTCCTGTAGCGTTCCTCCAAAATGGTCAGTAGCAGCCTATCGAAAGTCTGCTGCCGACCCGAAGGTCTCTCAGTGTATAAAAGTGAGATTGATACACGTTTTGCTGTATAGAAAAGTACTTAACTGATTAGCAAATTTTTTAAATTTAATAATTACTTAACCGTCAATTACTTTCTGAATTAAATAATTTATTAATCACTTATTTTATTTTAAAAACTGATTAATTAATATAGTAACAGAACTTTTAGTATTCAAACATTATTATATAAACTCAAATATTATTGAAATAATATTTTTATTTTTAAATAATAATTGATTAAAAACAATATTTTTTTAATTTGCTAAGGAAACTAAAATTATTCAGCATTACACTAATATGTGTTTAACAATACGCAAAAGTGTGTAAAATATTCTACGCAAAAAGGAAACAAAATATAACCTAAAAATATACACTTTAATAATATGTATTTGGGGCATTTTCAGTAAAAGTTTCACTCAAAAATTTTTTTGTATTAAAACAATTTTTTTTGAATTCTATATGAAAAATAAGTAAATAAGTATTTTTTTATTTGATCAAAATTATAAAAGTTATGATTTTTTTAAATTTAATATCTTCGGAAGCAAAGGATTTTTGATACACTTTTAACTCCGTTATACCAAAAGATAAAAAATAATGTAATATATGAAAATTACTTGTTTTTTTCTTGAATATTTCAAATATGTAATAAAAAATAATGAGTTTTGCATTGAGCTTTCATAGTGTACAGACGTTGATTTGGGTACTCTCTACACTTTCTACAATATCAAAATATTGATTGTCTCTAGTAATTTCGATAAAAGTGAATTATAAAATCGAGCTTATATTTTTTGATCATTGTTCAAAAATTATATGAGTGTGGCATTTTGGATGACTCCCTGTGTTGTTTTATTTGGTCTGATAGAACTTATATAGCAAAATTGCTTAAATACTAACTATTGTCCCTGTTCTCCTCCATTAATTTAAAAGTGTTTGTGTTATTGTGTTGACTTGCTGCGATCTCTCTTGGTGCATTAACTGTTGTATTATAATGACATTACAATTTTTTCTTTTTAATTTTATTTTTGCTGGTGAGTGGATTTTGTACGTTTATTTATTTAAAGAGTGATTTAACGTGCTGAATTCGTCGCAAATATAATAGCAATCATGACATCATTGAGCCTGTCAACAATTGAAGAAGGATCTCCTTCCAACAATTGAAGGAGATAGAAGGATCTCCTATTATCAATAGACAGTCTTACTCTTTCTCACAAACAACTTAGTGCCGAAATCCATGCTAACAATGGGGCCTTGAAATCGTTGAATGAGAAAGTATACAAACACGAAAAGCAAATGTCCCACATCGAAGAGATTTCTTTCTTTGACAAATTATCTAGAGCAAAAAATCTTATTCTTCTTAAATTGGAAGATTCAGATGAAATAAACAGCGATCTATTAAAAGTCATTCTGAAAATATTCTCAAGTGTAGATCTACAGATTCCTCAACTAGCAGTGGATGATGCCTTTCGCATGGGAAAAATTAAGGGAGCCCGTCCTATTATGATAAAATTCATTTCAGCCAGATGGGTAAAAATGATCTTCACTAAATTAAAAGAAATTTCTAAAGCTGGTTTTATTATTTATAATGATCGAAGTAAGGAGGAGAGAGATAAACGCAGAGGCCTTCTCGACCAAACTTATAAATTAAAAAACATTGGTTATAATGCTATTCTAAGAGGGGATAAAATTCTAGTGGACGGTGCAATCGTACAAGATGATAAGGTGGACCTTTTACTATCTAAACCTAATCTAGAGAATCCAACCCATTTGACAGATCAACCAATGGAGTCTTCGCACGACACGGTTGCACGTCATAGTCCCTCAGATGCTCCGCCTAAGAAAAGAAATCTAACCTAGAACGCTTGGGAGAGGGGAATTACTCAAATGTCAGGCTCTTGGATCACTTCCTTATCCGACAGACTTCCCAGACCGAACAAAGAATCCTGGAGAAGGGAAAAAGTCAAAACTTTGATAAGCAGAACCCGCCCATTAAGGAATAACAAGCAACCCACAGAAAATCCAACAAGAGAGGGGACTACACCAACTCCTTGCACAAGTCAGTCGAACGATGGTTTTATGAGATTGATTTACTGGAACATTCATGGTATTGATTGCTGTCAACAAATTTCTCTGCTAACAGGATATTGTGTGTGTCTCTGAGACGTGGTCAATCAACTCAAATTTAAATGTTCTCAATTCGTTTGGTTTCAGCTCAATTGTTTCTCCAGCCATCAGATCCAGCAAATATGGCAGAGCAAAAGGTGGTCTTTTATTAATGTATAATAATTCTATCTACAAAATTGTAAAACTTGACGTTTCTTTTTCTCATATTTTTGTTAAAGTGGTATCTGATTTTGATAGTTTTATTCTAGGTCTAATTTATACCCCCCCTGACTCAGACTTTTTACAATTTATTGATAATATAAATTTTATTTTATTTTCTATTAATAAACAATTTCCAGATTTACCAGTAATAGTAGGAGGAGACTTTAATTGTAGGGGGGGAATTTTAAATCAATTGGATTCTAATATTATAATAACAATAAATATATATTCTGAAAGACTATCTCTTGATTTAGTAGCTAATACAAGAGGAAAATTTTTAGTAAATGGAGCTTCAGAATTTTACTTTATTAAACTGTCGTTCTTCGAGTGACTGCCCTGCTAGCTATGCGTTTACAGGATCTCAAGGCTTTAGCGTAGTAGATTTAATTTGGTGCTCACCTGCCGCTGTCCCTCTAATAAACGATTTAATAGTCCTACCAATTGCTACTCTGTCTGATCACTTACCAGTGGTAGTATATAAAAATTCTCTCTGTTATAATCATTATGTAGTGTCAACACAGATCCCCAAAAGTTAATTTTTAATGACGAGAAAGCCTCTGTTTACTCTACATCTATGGCTTGGAGATGTGAAGTTTCAAACTTGAATAAGGATTTAAATAATTTAAACAAAATTATTACGTCTTCTATTGTCATGGTCGCGGGGGAACTGGGCATGGTGAAATCACCTTCAAGTTTTGTGTTTTGTAAGGAGAGGCCATGGGTAGATAACGAATGTAAAAAGCTAAAAAGAATAGTTTCAAAAGCGTTGCGTTTGTCAAAGGACAATAACTTCTCTATTGAATACAAAAATAATGAAATTATAAAATATATCATCTTAAAAACTTTAAGAAATACAACTATAAAAAATCAACTGTAGAGGAATTATCGAATTGCAGACAGTCTTCTCAGTTTTTGAAGATTGTTAATAAAATCACGAGAGCAAAAAACTGTCAACGCTCTGATATTGAGTTGCCTACGTGGTATAGATAGATTTCTTAAAAATAGTTACCCCCCGACCTTAACAAAAATTTCACCACAATTGAAATCACTCATATGTTTACCTTCACTTGACAATCCTTTCACAACTGACGAAATTGATAATTGTCTTTGTCGTTGTAAGGAAAGAAGTGCACCTGGAACGAACGGAATAGGCTATGAATTTTTCAAGAATTTGCCACAAAACTGGGTTTTATTTATTGAACATTTTTTTAATAAAATTTTAACTTTAGAATCAGTTTTTTAATAACATTTTTTTAATAAAATTTTAACTTTAGAATCAGTTCCTAATGAGTAGGGGAAACTTTATACATCAATGTTATAAAGGGGGAGCTCGATGACCCAGAGAACTATAGACCTATTACATTGGTCAATTGTTTACCGAAGTTGTTTATGAAACTTGTTTTCGATCGTTTTGTGTCCTGGGCCACCGAGTTTAATTTGATTCCAGAGTCTCAATCGGGCTTTAGAAGAGGGAGGGATTGTACAGACAACCTCTTTACTTTGATGGCTACGATTGAGATTCACTTAAATAATAAGGGGTCGATTGTTTACGCAGCTTTTGTGGACTTTAAAAGTGCCTTTCCGTCCGTTTCACATCGCCTCTTGTGGAAAAAACTTCACTATTTAGGCATGACTTCTAAAAGATATTAAATATTTTAATTGATTTTTATTCGAAGGCTTCAGCGTGTATTAAGACGAATCAGGGATACACAGACTATGTAAGAGTGACTCGGGAAGTTCTGCAAGGAGAGACCCTGAGTCCACTTTTATTCTTACTATTTAATAATGATTTTGAAAATTTTTTCATTGAAAGGGGACTTAAGGGTATCTCAATTAATAGTAAACAAGAAATTATAGTCTTGGGCTACGCGAACGATTACGTCATTCTTGCAGACTCCCCTACAGATCTTAATAAAAAGCTGGAAGCACTGAAAGAGTAATGTGACATAAACAAGTTGATAGTTAATACTAAGAAAACGAATGTAGTAGTTTTTACAAGATCGGGAAACTCTGTTGCGAAAAGATTTAAATCCTTTAAATATGGTTCTGATGGTATTAAAGTTCTGAATTAATATGAGTACCTCGGCGTAATATTTGATAATTCTAGTTCGTACTCCCCGACTGTGACGAAGGCTGTGAGCGCAACGAATTCGGCAATTGGAGGAGTTCTAAAGATCATTAATTCTCTTGGAATAGTTAAATGGGGTCAATATACAGCGTTGTTTGAAAGCCTGGCGATAAGCATGTTGATTTATGGTTGGAGATATGGGGATTGAATTATTTAGATTTACTAGAAAAAGTTTAACTCTCTTTTTTTAAGAAACTCCTTCTTTTACCTATTAACACACCCCAATTACGCGGTCAGACTTGAGACTGGATCGACCCACCTTGACTATAAAATCTTATCTCTTACATTGAACTGGATTAGTAAAATCGCATTGATGGAAAATTCTAGGTATCCCAGACAATGTTTTGAGAGATTGAGAGGATTGGCATTGATGGGACACGATTCTAGGAACAACTGGTTTTCGCGTTTGAGGGTGTTTTTTGAGGATATTGACCGATTAGATCTTTGGAGATCCCTGTCTCTGGATACTATATCTTTGAATAAAATTGTAATCTTAAAGGAGTATAAACAATTCTTGCGATCTCGTGATGAAGAGAAACGGCTTGTATCGAAGAGTCTAGTCATATACCCTTAATCGGGAATTTGTAACGATACACAGCAGTACCTATTGTCAAAATTAAATCTGTTTTATAAAAGATTAATTGCCCAAACTAAGTTATTGAACTTATACATAAGCAAAGTGTGTTTAGGAAGCTCATGGTATGCGTTTCGGTCAGGAAAAATTTGTATATCTTGTCGTTGTGAGGATGAAAGTCTGCTTCATTTATTGAGTCGACTGTCCGAGTTACAGTCACATATGTGAGAATGCATTTCCGGATATACAACAAAATGTAGATAAACTCTCATATTGGTATTCAATAATTTCATCAAATAATGTGACGACTGTAAGAAAATTTGCTAAACTTATACTGTTTATTTTATCTGAGAGACTTTATTATTTATTAGTCGACTGTCCGAGTTACAGTCACATATGTGAGAATGCATTTCCGGATATACAACAAAATGTAGATGAACTCTCATATTGGTATTCAATAATGTCATCAAATAATGTGACGACTGTAAGAAAATTTGCTAAACTTATACTGTTTATTTTATCTGAGAGACTTCGACTCTGACCTGAAGAAATATGTAAATAAAGGGTGAAATTGTTTTGTTTTGTGCTTTTTTTCTGATAGTATGTCTATGTGTGTTTTGTTTATTTTATTTTTTGACACTCAAGGCAATGCACCGTTTGTTATACTTTAATTAGTTAGAGAACAAACGTAGTTTTATTTCTCATAAGTAATTTTTATATCTTTTAGTAAAAAATATCCAATATTGTAAAAAAACAAATCAAATGTATAATTGAGAAATAAATAAATAATAATAAAGAATAATAATAATAAAAAATAACTTTAATAAAGCGAAAACATTAAATAAATTGAAATTTCGTCTATAATGTGACTTTTCTCAAAAGCGAAGTAATTGATTTTCAATTTTTTTCTTCCATTAGAACCACTGATAAATATAGAAATTTTTCCCACTTATGCCAAAGTGGTGTTCTTTAGGGTTTAAATTATATTTAAAATTATGTCAGTAGTTGCACAGAGTTTTATTCGATTTTTACACTTTTTAAAAAAATAGCCCGAGGGGCAGATTTTTTTAGTACTTTTACGAACTTGTTCTTAAAAAAATTCTGAGGAAATCGTGTAATATTTCCAAATATTAGGTCTTAGGTTTTGAAAGTACACACCTCAAGAATATTTACCACCAAAAAGTTTGATGAATTTGCAAAGCGTTTTATTTAAACAAATATTTATTCTCAAAATGAGCCTGTGGGGCAAACCGGCCATAGGATATTTTTATTGTATCAGAGTTTCACGAAAATTATTATTAATTAGAATGTTTTTTGCTTACTCGTGAGGAAGCTTTGTAGTCGTTTAATTTACAAAATTTTTAAAAATCCTTTTAACAAATATTCTTCTATATAGGACTATGTTATAAAAGACCCTGAAAAATTGTCCGGATGTATGTATGGATGTGTGTATGTGTGTGTGTGTGTGGATCCCGATTTTTGTGAACACGATAACTCGAAGAGGTTTTAACGAATTTGGCTAAAATTTACCAGGTATATTTATCATAAAAATATCTCGAAATTAACTATAATAATCTTCGAATTCTTTCATTCATTCATTCAGTCTGTCCACAGCCTGTATATTCTGTCCGCAGTGAAAGAGAAAGGTTGATAGAGAGAAAGAGAGGGAAATATCGCCTGTCCTTTTAGTTTAGAGTAAGAGCGAAAGAGAGGCGAATATTATTATTATATCTATATATATATATATATATATATATATATTAAGTTAGTCTTTCCTTATATATTCTGTTCACAGTGAGAGAGAAAGAGAGGGAGGGAGGTATTGTCTCTCCTTTTAGTTTAGAGTAGAAGCGAAATAGAGACAAATAGTTAAGAAAGTAATGCCCACTTTTTGGGTTTAAAAGGGGGTATCATGTTTTCTCCATTTTCCGTGTCAGGTAGAAAGAGAGGAACAGAATTTGATAGAGGAAGGAAAAGTGGGTAATTTTACTTTCAAGCCAAAATACGAAATGGGCGTCTTATTTCCTTATTGGCTAATTATTTTTCTTTTTTCACTCACAGATAGATTAAGGAGTAAAAGAAAGGGAAAACGAGGTATGAGTGAGAGGTATAAATTTTATCGTTGTTCCATAAACCAAATGAACAATTTTTCATCAATTTTTGACTTCTAACCCGCCTCCAGTTGTGAACAATCGCAAATATTTTAAAAAACTAATTCGTATAATTATTTAAGATTCAATTATCTTCGAACAATGGGTAAGGCTTTCTGAAGTGTACCGATGGTTTTTTAAGCCTGTTACGCGCTGTAAAAAAGACATGGAGCGTGCAGTTTCGCGGGCGGTTGCACTGCCGCGTTACATGCGTTGAATTGGTTTTAATTTGTTAGTTGATGCTTTATTTATTAAGCATTTGATACATAATTTCGAAAATTTTAATAAAAATTAAATTCAAAATGGCGGATCCAATATGGCGGAAAAGAAAATTTTTTTATTTTAATTTTTTTTCGTCAACCATATTGCATCCGTCATTTTTAATTTTAAAAAAATTATGTCATATTCGTAATCAGCGACCCTAAAATCCCCCCGTAACGATTTTCAAGCAAATCCAATGATTTTAAAAAAAGAATGTCCGCCATATTGGATCCGCCATTTTGAATTTTAAAAATCTGATTCAATATTCGTAATTATTGACCTCGAAAACCCCTGAGTAACGATTTTCAAGCAAATCCGATGATTTTTTTTTTAAATTTCGAAACTTATGAACAAAAACTTAAAATGCGTTTTTCTCAAAATGTCTTTATTTGATCTGGTAAGAGTGATATCTCGAGTTCTTCTGAAGCGATTTTAAAAAATCAAACGGCTTTTGATTCAGCGTCATCATGCCTATAAGTGGAACCTCAAAAATTAGAAAATTTCCAACTCTCTTTATTTTAAAAGAGAAATTCTGAATAAAAACACCTTTTTTTTGCATATTTTGGGGAAAAAGTACTCTAAAAAAGGGAGGGGAGAAAATTCCACTTTTTTGAGGTTCCACTCCTAAAGAAATATCTAACGAAGAGAATGTCACTTCGTTTTTGGTTTTATCTGTTATAGAAAGTTTGGAATCGATCTTACCACCGAAAATGGGCATTTTCGAAAATGGCGTATATCGCCGCCATTTTGAAATAAAAATAAAAATTTTTTTTTTACAAATTCTTAAATAAATTATTTATTACATGTAAAAGAAATTTTTTAAATAAATGTCATAGTTATTTAAATAATATATAGGGGAGACTGGGGCGAAAAGTTAAATTTTGCATAAATGATTTTTTTGGCAATATAAGCCGCTTAGATGCAAATATTTGTATATCAATATTGTAGGGCAACTGTCCTCTACAACTTTCAATAAAAAAGTTCCTGATATTTTCGCAAAAAATACATGTTTTGTCCTTTTTTGAAAATTTTGTTTTTTTTTTAACTTTTCGCCCCACCCTGGGGCGAAAAGTTAAATTCTATTTTTAGCCTACTAAAACTATTTTCTGATAGGTGATAAGTAGTAGATAAGTTAAAGTATACGTAAACAAGTAATTAAGTAAATAAAAGATCTTTGTTTATTTGACAAAAGCTTTAGAATAGTTGTAAAGTTAAAAAATTGAAATTTCAGAAAAAATAAAAAAAAATTTTTGGTTTATTTCACGTTAACCCCTTGGCAGTCGATGACGTGTATACACGTCATGATGCAGGTGGGCTCAAACTGTCGATGACGTGTATAGACGCAAGCAGATTTTTGGCTACAAAAACACACAGATTTGTCCACAAATTTATACTCGGGGGTTTTCGGGGTCGCTGATTACGAAAACATTTTCAGATTTTAAAAATTCAAAATGGCGGATCCAATATGGCGGACGACATTTTCAAAATTTCGTCCGATTCATTTAAAACTCGTTACTCGGGGGTTTTCGGGGTCGCTTATTACAAATCTAATATCAGATTTTGAAAATTCAAAATGGCGGATCCAATATGGCAGACATTTTCTGAAATTCATCGGATTCACTTGAAACATTTTACTCAGGGGTTTTCATGGTCGCTGATTACGAATCCGATTTCAGATTTAAAAAATTCAAAATGGTGGATCCAATATAGCGGACGACATTTTCAAAAACTCGTCCGATTCATTTAAAACTCGTTACTCGGGGGTTTTCAGGGTCGCTGATTTCGAATCCGATTTCAGATTTTAAAAATTCAAAATGGTTGATCCAATATAGCGGACGACAATTTACAAACTCGTCCGATTCATTTAAAACTTGTTACTCGGCGGTTTTCGGGTTCGCTGATTACGAATCTAGCATAAGATTTTCAAAATAAAATGTGGCGTTTCGAATATGGCTGACGCCATTTTAAAAAATTTATCAAATGAATCCGATAAATTTTAGAAAATTTCATTCGCCATATTGAATATGCTATTTTGAATTTTCAAAATCTCAAATCAGATTCGTAAATCAGCGATCCCGAAAACCCCCAGGTAAAAAGTTTTAAGTGAATCCGATGAATTTTAGAAAATTTCGTCCGCTATATTAGATCCGCCATTTTAAATTTTTAAAATCTGAAATCAGTTTCGTAATCAGCGACCCTGAAAACCCCCGAGTAAAAAGTTTCAAGTGAATCCGATGAATTTTAGAAAATGTTGTCCGCCATATTGGAACAATTATTTTGAATTTTCAAAATCTGATATCGAATTCGTAATCGGCGACCCCGAAAACCCCTGAGTAACAAGTTTCAAAATAATTCAGTAGATTTTTAATTTTCATGTCCGCCATATTGGATCCGCCATTTTGAATTTTCAAAATCTGATATCGGATTCGTAATCAGCGACTTCAAATACAATAGTATGCTCGTTTGCGCAAATTTTAGTTTTCTAAAAATTTGTCGACATTTTGAGCCCACTTATGAGATTTTGGTCTTGACTACGAAGGGGTTAACCGGCTTATTTTTTGACAGAGTACTTGCCCAATGTCAAATAAATCATTTTTAAACAAATAAACCCAAAAAAACGAAAAATAAAAAAAAAATTTTAATAACATGTAAAAATACATTTAACTTTTCGCCCCAGGGTGCGTTTTTGGCTTTAACAACAAATATAAAAAATCTGACTAAAGATATTTAGCAAATACCTTTAGGTATCTCTTCAGGGGACCCAAATAAGGATCTAAAAAAATCGCGATGAGAATAAATTCAAAAAATATACCTTAAAGTTGATGTTTTCTTTTTCGAAAAAATTTTCAAAAGTAGGTTGAAAAAAAACTTTCAATATCGACACCACAAAAATGAACAGAATTGCACACAACTCCGGACATTTATTTAGGGTGATAACACCCTTCTATAATTAAAATTGCAATGCTCTAACTATTTTCGTTCGAAAGATAATGAATTTTAACGGATTTGTTAGTTTAACTTTTTGCCCTACTCTCCCCTACTAAAAAAGCCTTCTTTTTGCCTGTTTTGAACTGGAATGTCCCCTTAAAAATTAATTTTTTTAAATTATAACAAAATACTTTAAAAAAATTACTTATTTTTCAATTCAACTAGCGACATATACCTCACTCGCTAACGCTCGTTCGGTTGTATTTAAACTTATTTGTTTTTACTAATTTATTTTTATTTATTTGAACTAAATAAATATTTACTGGACATAAATATTTTAATTTATGGTATCAAATAAATAGTTATTTGAACCAAATACAAATTACATAAGTCAATTAAATAGAATAATTTGATCTAATAAATATTGCTTTAAATCAATTATGAAAATTACTTGATTCAATAATGCATAGTTTTTAATTAAAATAAATATTTATTTGCATCAATAAAATAATTTTTTTTGAAATAATTAAACTTAGAAGGTTAGGTTTTAAATGTTAGCCTGATTCTCTGGATAATTAGTAAGAGAAGGGCGAAGATACGTCTGTCCTTTTCTTACTAATAGGATTTTCTGTAATGATGGGACATCGACATCGTAAACATCGATTTTTATAACCTCGATGTTTTAATTTCGATATTTTCGATGTTTTTTTCCGATGTTTGATATTGATGTGAATTAACCCTTTAACCCCTTCACTGTCAGTGGGCTCTATAGAGCCATAAAAATGTCGTGCCCTGTATGTCCATGGGCTCTATAGGGCCATCGGAAAAAAAGACATTTAAATGTTAACGAATCTAGCTAAAAATCTTTACTCGGGGGTTTTCGGGGTCGCTGAATCCAAATCCGTTGTCGAAAATTCAAAATTCAAAATGGCGGCTTCAAAATGGCGCCCAAAAAAATTTTTAAGTTTACGAATTTTTTTTAAAATGCCTTAAAATGCCTACTCGGGGGTTTTCGAGGTCGCTGATTTCAAATCCGTGGTCAAAAATTTAAAATTTAAAATTGCAACTTTAAAAAGGCGACAAAAAAAAATTTTTAAATTAACGAATTCGTTAACTTTTCAATTTTTTTGCTCGATATTTTGAAGCCGCCATTTTGAATTTTGACTTTTCGACCACGGATTTTGAATCAGTGACCTCAAAAACATAAAATATGACAATATCATGATTTAAAAAAAAAAAAAATTTTTTGAACACTTATGGCACAAAAACTTTATTTTCACTCGACTGTGAAGGGGTTAACTGCACACTGCCGAATCCATCTTTAAACCGCACACTGGGTGTGCGACACCCGGGGACGTTTAAGTGTGTTCTCCAAGCTGGAATAGGATATTATCTTTTGGAAAAATTATCTTATATAGCTTAGTACATCTATTTTAAAGAAAAATAAGTTTCATAATGATTTATTTAATTTTAATAATTCAAAAAGAGTTTTTTAAAACTACTGAAATTACTTTAAACCAAAAACTAGGTGTCAGACAATCAGAAATTTTTCGCCGACAACTTCATAAAGTTATCAAATACACAAAGACATTTGGCAGACTAATGTTACTCACGAAACATAAATTTAAGTACAAAATGTACCGTCCAATATAAACTCATGTTCAATTTTTACGAATTTAACCGAAATATTAGAGTAATAAGCTAGAATATGGGTGTCGCACACCCAGGGTGCGGTTTAAGGGTTAAGTGGGGGAAAAAGGATTTTTTTAAATATCTCCTTTTTTACCTCTAACAGTTTGTGCTTTTTTATATTTTAAACAATTGAGCCGTTCGCTAGAAAAACGACTTAAGTCGACTTAAGCGGTTTTTAAAAATTTTGTTATTAGTGTATTCTACAAGACATATAGATTACATATATCAAGTTTCTAAAGTTGTAGGTCACTATTTATGAATTAATTGAGGTGTTTAAACTTCCTGGGTCCCGAAATTGAAGCTCTTACGCAAGCGCGCGTTCACGTCCTCTGCTACCGCGTACAGTGGGAAGAAATGCAGTGTATTGGACAAAATTCTGCCGACAATACAAATCTCCACCGATTTCAATTTTCTTTTTTTTTAAATACTAAAGAAGGTTTTTCCTACAAGCCTTCACTGCTATAAATTTGAAATTTTCAAAAATTTTGTATTATTACAAAAGCGAGTAATTTTTTCATTTTGTTAACTAAACTTGTGCATTATAATGTTGATATTTAATTGAATATTACTAAAAAATATATCGTAAGACTTTTTAGAATAATAAATATGTTTTAATACATTAAAATAAAAGTGTTCTTTCATAAAATACTTAATTTTGTTTCATTTTTAGTGGTTCGCTGGAAAAACGACTTAAGTCATTTGTTATAAAATAATGTTATTAAAGTAGCAAAACATTGTTTACTCGACCTTCTTTTCTTTTAAATAATTCTTTGATTAAAATAATTTAAAAATTTAATTATTAAATTTAATTATTATTATAATTAAATTATTATTATAATTATAATTAATTATAATTATAATTATTATTATAATTATTATTATTTTATTATTAAATTTAATTATTTTTTTAAAATAATTCTTTCCTTTGTATTGGGAAAAATGATCGATATAATTAATACGTAAATTATATTAGTAATTCGTTTCCGAATCTTTAATTTAATTTTTTCGTCAAAAACTTAAGTCGACTTAGGTCGTTTTTCTAGCGAACGGCTCAATTGCTCTTATCGCATTGAAAATCTTTAAACACAAATTGTTATAAGGGAGCGTGGGGGAATTGGAGCCCCTTAAGGAAAATTATTAAAAAAACCAACTTATCTTTATAATAATACATTGTTTTCGTCATTTTCTACTCATTTCGTTATTTATCTTTAATGATGTTTAATTAGAAACTTAAAAAGAGAAAGTAAATTGGAAAAAAAAAATTTCAAAAAAAAATACATTTTTTGCCATCACCCAATTTGTGGGGTATTGGGAGTTTTCACTTGAAATTTAAAAAATTTCTATTTCTTAGGAATATTTTTTGTTTTACAATAGAAAAAGTGTTAATACTTACAATGAAGCTTAAACTTTAGACTTAGAATAAACTTTTTCCTAAATTTTAATTAAATAAAAAATTTTTGAAAAAAATTTTATTTTTTATTTTTTCCACGAAAAATTATTTTTTAATTAAAAGTTTTTTCATAAGGTGATATCTTTTACAATTTTGAAAGAAATAATGAAAGCCGTAACATAGTAACGAAGATTCTTTGGGCTGACACTAATTCTCCAATTACCCCACATAATTCTTACAGGCCAAAATTTGAATAAAAAAATAAAAATATAAACAAATTTTATTATTATCTCGATTTTTATACAAGTATATATATCTACACATATTCACCTATAATAATATAATGAAAAAGCATAACTAAATAATACGATTTTAACTACTTATGGTGCGATGTTTAGAAATACTTTGCATTTTACAACGAAAACTCAAGAAATACATTTTCCTTTGTCTTTACTAAAAATTTGTCAAGAATGTAATCGTTTGTTTTGGAATGATATAAACAAAGGTTGTAGAAGATTTTCTAGACATTGCAGCGAATTTTAAGGCTTTTAAGTACGTGAAATTTAAAAGCTTCCATTACCCCACGCTCGCCTACACAAAAAATAAAAAAGATATTTCAAAAATAATATTTGCCCATCTTTTAGTACTTTTGACCCATTTTCCCCTAAATTTTTTATTAAAACCAGCCAATATCGTAGGTTTTAACTTGTCCAAAATGTGAATCATCTTAAAATGCTATATGGGGCGTTCCATGGCTCTATGAACCGACGAAATTTTGGTTTTGCTTATACACGGAAAAAATTAATTTAGTACATTTTACGAAACTAATTTTGGAATAGCGGATACGGAGAGGAGTTTAGTATAAGATAAAACAGAATCAATAGTAATATATGATGACTGCGTTTCTCGAAAACTCAAAAAAAATTCTATGGAATTCACAAATGATCGGTTGGACGTTCTAATTCAAGAGTTTTGTAAAATGTTTAGCCTGAAGCGCATGCGCCACGGAAAAAAATATTCACGGAGAAAAAAACGAATAAAGCAGAAAAAAGAATTTCTTAATGTACCAATGAGCTCTCAAGACCATTTTTTCTCGTCTTCTATAGGAGATAGATGATTGGTTCGACACATGTGACTGCACTCTACAACGCAATGATTCGCTTGGATTGGCTTATTTTATTATTCTGACACTAACTTAACGGAAATACGCATACATATAAACGAATTCTGACGCAACGCACATACAATATAACTCACACTTGTAGATGAAAGAATTGAGTTTCTTTATATACTAACTGAGGAGATTAAAACTGCACTTGTGAGAAATGTCAATATACTGAATATTAATTTTTAAAAAAATCATTTTTTTAAAAGTTATACAAAATATTTTATGGTTTTTAAAATAACATTTTTTGATTATAATTAGTTATAAAATCTCTATAAAATTTTTCAATTTTTAGAAAATAATTTTATTCTTAATTTTAAATTATAAATAAATTGACAAAAAATTTTCAAAATTAAATTCAAACTCAAAAAATGTTTATATTAAATTGTCTAAAATTTGAAGTAATAACAGTTAAAACTTGAGAAATTATTATATATATTGTCATCGGTAAATATTATGATAAACTATAAAATTTATTAAAATGTAAATTAAAGGAAATTAATAATAATTAAAAGTTTGGATTACAAAATCACATAAAAAATGTTACGAATTTGGAACAATGAAATGTGAAATACGTAAAAGAAAACAATTATCCAAATGTTACCGGCAGGTAAAGCAGTTCTCTTTTTCCTTCCACATATTATATCTATATACAGCAGACAAGTTAATACCGACGCGACGAGACAAGCTTCAACATATCTATTTATAACGCGACTTTTGGTACACCCCGTATAGAATTTTACGAAACTTTGTGTTCGAGAATTCACGATAGACAGCGAAGTGGAAACTCAAACCACGCGTTTTTAGATTGCACGAAACATTTTTACCATTTTCTGATAAAATGTTCACCAGAAAATACGAAACATTTCTACATTCAAGCTTGTTTTATAAATTACAACACTGGTTGCAGTTTCTCGACAATTGTTCTGCTGAAAGTAGTGAAAGTTTCTGGGTTTTTGAAAAACTTCGTCAAGGAATCTTAAATATCCGCTAGTGCGAAATTAGTTTCGTAAAATCTGCCCAGTAAGAAGTAAGGAATTAATAAGAATTCGAAATTTTTAATTCTTTTGAATTCCGTTTGTGACCAATTCTTTTCATTTTCATTTGGAGAAGCCGAAAAGAAGCTAAGTTTATTCTTTTGAATACCGTTTTAATATTTTAAGCGGAAAAAAAATTTGACTGTTCGAAGATTTGAACCCTCAAGCTTCATTGTCGGAGACAAACAGCTTGTCCGCTCAGCTATTTAAACTGTACTATGACTTCCGAATTTTAAAAGCACTTATCTCAAAGTGTTGCAAACTTCAAAGGAATTAAAAAATTACAAAATATTAAAACGGAATAGACAGGAATTGAACTTACCGAGTATCACACAGTATTTCGGAATTCACAAAAATTCAAAAATTAAAGAAATATTAAAACGGAATTGATTGGAATTCACATTCAAGAAATCTTTGCCTCAAAAAGGAATACATAGGAATTGGACAGAAACGGAATTCAAAAAAATTGATAATTTAACATTTTCTGTAAAAAGTTAAAAATGTCCAATTCTTCTCAATTCCTTACTTCTTACTGGGTGCTGAACTTATTTTTTCCGTGTACCCAAGCCCCACTCTTCCCTATGTGGTAATTTTTATTAATTGCAATAATTATTTTATTAACTTAAAGTCTTTACAAATAATAATTAGCACACAAATTTCAAGAGTATTCCGCTGAAATATAAAAGTATAAAATATTATGATTATAAATTTTTATAATGAAATTATAATGATTTTTTTAAACTATATTTTAATTAATTAGAAATTTAATTTTAATAAAATTATTAACATTAATTTACCTCTATTTGGTTTTAATTAAAAATAAATTTTTAAGAAAAATAATTTTTAAGTGCAAATTAAATGTTATAATATTTTAACTATTATTCATTTGAATTTAAAATATTCAATAAAATAATGTAAAGTAAATAGTTATCAAAAAAATTAAAAATATTTTATTAATTTTGATAAAATTTTTGAAATAAAAATAGTTAGAAGTTTTAAAAAATAAAATTGAAGGGAATAAAATTTTTAAGTAAAAGAAAGCAAAAATTGTTGATAAGCATAGTATAGTGAAAGAAATAAAAAAGTATGAGTTTAAAGTAAAAATTTTAATTGATAAAACTTTTAAATAAAAATTAATTGTTGGAGGTAATATAATAAAAAAGATTATTAAAATTAAAATTAAAATTTTGTAATCAAATGTAATAAAATGAATATCATGAATGAAGGTTAGGTTAAAAAAATTAAATGTAGATGTAGCAATTAATAGAATAATAGAGTAAATTATAAAGTAATTAAATCATATTGAATAATCTCAAATTAATAAATTTAGGAATCAAGTTATTTGATTTATAGATGAAGCTCTAATAATAAGTTTTAATAAATTAGTGTCTATAATTATAAAGAATCTGGAAGTTAAATTAAAAATTAAAATTAAGTAAATTAAATTAATTATATAAGAGATTTCTTTAATTGAATTAATATTATGGAATAGGTAGAAAGGTAACATTTTTTGTGAAGTTATTAATAAAAAATTTCTTGATCAATCTATATTAATTAATAAGTGTATGTATCACCATAAAAATGGTCAAGTTCCTATTTTTATTAAAATAGTTAATAAAATTATTATTAAGAATAAGGTTGAATAGTTTATTAGAGAAAAAAAATATGGATATTAGTATTAAAGATGATCTAAATCTTTGGATTAGAAAATATTTTATAAAAATATCTTTATTAGAAGGGGTGTTTAAAAAGTATAAAATTGGGATAAATGAAATTATATTTATTTCAATTATTATTCAAAGAAATCGAAGTGAATTGGTTCTTGTTCCTAAAAGAATTCTTAAGTTAAGTATAGAAAAAAATAAAGTTAAATTAACATTTATTAATATTTATTAATATTTATTAATGTTTATTAATGTTTATTAATGTTTATTAATGTTTATTAATGTTTATTAATGTTTATTAATGTTTATTAATGTTTATAAATGTTTATAAATTATGTTTATAAATTATGTTTATAAATTATGTTATTTTTATTATTTTATTATTTTATTATTTTATTATTTAGTAATAAAATAATTTTATATTTTTAAATAAATTTACAGTTTATTACTTAAATTAGACATATTACTTTAATTTTTAATTTAATTTAAAATATTTCATTTACATTGAAAAAATAATTTTTTAATTAAAATTAATTGTGTCAGTATGTAAATAAGTGATTTTTTTCCTCTAATCATAAAGATATTGGAGTTATATATTTTATATTTGGAATTTGATCAGGGATAGTGGGGGCAGGGTTGAGGTTGATTGTTCGAATAGAATTAGGAATGCCTGGGCAATTAATTAATAATGATCAAATTTATAATTCTATTGTTACAGCTCATGCGTTTATCATAATTTTTTTATGGTGATACCAATTATAGTTGGGGGATTTGGTAATTATTTAATTCCATTAATACTTACAGTTCCTGATATAGCATTTCCACGTTTAAATAATATAAGTTTATGACTTTTATTTCCTTCAATAATTTTAATGTTGGCAAGAATAATAATTGATCAAGGAGCAGGGACAGGGTGAACTGTGTATCCTCCTTTATCTCTTAGAGATAGACATCCTGGGATTTCAACTGATTTAGTAATTTTTTCATTACATTTAAGTGGGGTTTCTTTAATTTTAGGGTCAATTAACTTTATTTCAACAATTATTAATATACGACCTTATTTAATATCAATAGATAAAATTACATTATTTGTGTGAGCAATTTTTTTAACAACAATTCTTTTATTATTATCATTACCTGTTTTAGCAGGTGGGATTACAATATTATTATTTGATCGAAATTTGAATACTTCTTTTTATGATCCTGTAGGAGGGGGGATCCAATTTTGTACCAACATTTATTTTTATTTTTTTGTCATCCTGAGGTTTATATTTTAATTTTACCTGGGTTTGGAATAGTTTCACATATAATTTTTACTGAATGTGGAAAAAGGGGTCTTTTGGGAGGTTAGGTATAATGTATGCTATAATTTCAATTGGAGGGTTAGGGTTTATTGTATAAGGTCATCATATATTTACAGTTGGGATAGATGTTGATAGTCGAGCTTATTATACATCAGTAACTATAATTATTGCAGTTCCTACAGGAATTAAAGTATTTAGGTGATTAGCTACAATAATAGGGGTTAAAGTTGATTTTAGAGTGGTGATGATGTGAGTAATTGGATTTATTTTTTTATTTTCTTTAGGGGGGATAACAGGGGTTACTTTATCAAATTCTTCTTTAGATATGGTTATGCATGATACTTATTTTGTTGTAGCTTATTTTTATTATGTTTTATCAATAGGGGCTGTATTTTCTATTATTGGGGGATTTATTTTTTGGTTTCCTTTAATTACTGGATTTACTTTAAATTCAAAATGGTTAATGACTCAATTTTTTGTGATATTTATTGGGGTTAATATAACTTTTTTTCCACAACATTTTTTAGGATTAAGAGGTATACCACGACGGTATTCTGATTATCCTGATAGTTATTTAATATGAAATATAGTTTCATCAATTGGGTCACTAATTTCAATTGTAAGAATACTTATATTAATTTATATTATTTGAGAGTCTTTTATAGTTGAACGATTAGTGTTATTTAAAAATTATTTAATAGTATCAGTAGAGTGACTACATTTAGCTCCTCCTTTAGGACATTCTTATTTAGAAGGTTCATTACAAATTAAATAAAATGAAAGAATGATTTATTTTAATATTACAAGATTCTGCTTCTCCAATAATAGAATGAATAATAATATTTCATGATTTTACTTTATTAATTAATTTAATTATTGTAGTTTTAATTTTATGAATTATTATAAATGTTTCTTTAAATAAATTTATTGTTTTAATAGTTAAAAGTCAGGAGGTTTAAATTATTTGAACTATTATCCCTATTTTTACTTTAGTAATTTTAGGGGTTCCTTCAATAAAAATTTTATATATATTAGATGAGGTTTATTCACCTTTTTTAACGGTTAAAGTGGTGGGGCATCAATGATATTGGTCCTATGAATATTCTGATTTTATAAGGAAAAGGATGGATTCATATATAGTGAAGGATATTACTTTAAGAAGATTATTTTTCGTTTATTTCGTTTATTTTTAATTTCATCTGAGGATGTAATTCATTCATTTGCGGTTCCTTCAGTAGAGATTAAAGTTGATGCTGTTCCTGGACGTTTAAATCAGGGAGGGGTTAATATATCTTTACCTGGTTTTCATTTAGGGCAGTGTTCAGAAATTTGTGGAATGGCACATAGATTTATATTATTGTAGAAGGATTAAAATTAGGGATAATATTATTTATTTTATCTGAAGTTATATTTTTTTTATCATTTTTTTGAACTTTTTTTCATTCATCTTTATCACCAAATATTGAAGTGGGAGGGATTTGACCCCCAAGGAATATTCTTCAATTTGATCCTTTTCAGTTACCTTTATTAAATACTGTAATTTTATTATCATCTGGAGTTTTAGTGACTTAGAGACATTATAGAATTTTAAATAGAGATAATGAAAGAAGGCAGGTGGGGCTTTTAGGGACCATTATGTTAGGGATGGTATTTTCAATAATTCAGTTTATAGAATATTATGAGGCTACTTTTTCTATAAGAGATTCTGTATTTGGTTCAATTTTTTTTAACAACTGGGTTTCATGGAGGGCATGTAATTATTGGTAGAAATTTTTTATTAGTTATTTTAATTCGATTAAGGTATAATCATTTAAATGAGTTTCATCATTTTGGGTTTGAGGCTGCTTCATGGTATTGACATTTGGTTGATGTAGTATGAATTTTTGTTTATAATTTAGTTTATTGGTGACATTGGTAACTTTTAAATTTTTTAAATGTATATATTTATTGTTTTAAATATTATTGTAATAATTTTAGGAGGAGTAATTATAGGGGTTAATTTAATTTTATCTAAAAAAATATATAAATGTCGAAATAAAATATCTTCTTTTGAATGTGGATTTGACCCAATATCATATAGAAAGGTACCTTTTTCTATTCAATTTTATTTAATTAGAATTATTTTTTTAATTTTTTATGTGGAAATTACTTTAATTTTACCAAGAATTATTTTAATTCAAGAAAAATGTTTTTTTTTATAAATATATTTTTTGTGTAATTATATTAATTTTAGTATTAGGGCTTTATTATGAATTTAAAGAAGGGTCATTAAATTGATTTTAGTAATTGAATAAATCTAAAGTTTTAGAATTTAATTTCGACTTAAATATATAGTTAAAGTAACTTATTCAAGAATTAAAGATTTTGAGGAGGAAGGTAGGGGGGGTAAGTTTAATAAAAATTGTATATTGGTGTTTTATTAAATTAGCACAAAAATTTTTGGGATTTTAGGAAATAAGTAATATTATTATATACAAAAATTATTATGGCAGATTAGTGTGTTAATTTTAGGAATTAATTAAGTATAAGTTAATTATATTAATAATATTTGAATTTTTTATTAATGGTATGCCTGATTAAAGGGTTATTATGATGTAATAAATTAAATAAATTAAAGTTTTATTATCATTATTTTTAAGGGTATATTTTTAAGAGTATATTTTTAAGAGTATATTTTTAAGGGGGGGGGTATAAAAAAGAATTTTTTTATCTATTGTTAGATTATGAATCTAAAAGTTTTACTAACTTATTTTTATTAGATAATTTTAAGTTATTAAGACTATTAATTTTCAAAGTTAAAATGATTATTTTTATTAAAAATTTATGAAATATATTTGTTAGAATATTTAGTAAGAAGTTTAATTATTGTTATTATAGTATTAATTGGAGTAGCTTTTTTAACTTTATTAGAATAAAAAATTTTAGGGTATGTTCAAATTCGTAAAGGACCTAATAAAATTTTATTTAAAGGTATTTTACAACCAATTAGAGATGCTTTGAAGTTATTAAGGAAAAAGTTATTTTTTATAAAAAATATAAATTATATAATTTATTTTTTAAGACCTTGTTTAAGGTTAATATTAATATTAATATTATGAATTATTATACCTAATTTTTTTAATATAAGAATAAGAGAGGTAAGAATTTTATTATTTATTTGTTTTTTGAGGTTAGGGGTTTATATAATAATATTGAGGGGGTGGTCTTCAAATTCTTTATATTCAATATTAGGAAGAATTCGTGCGATTTCACAATCTATTTCTTATGAGGTTAGTTTAATTTTAATTATTTTAAGAAGTTTATTTTTAATTGAAAGATTTGATATGTTTAAAATGTCAAGAGTTCAAGATAAAATTTGAGCTTCAATTTATATATGAGGGGTAATATTAATATTTTTAGTTAGAGTTGTAGCTGAGTTAAATCGTACTCCTTTTGATTTGGCTGAAGGGGAATCTGAGTTGGTATCTGGTTTTAATACAGAATATATAGCAGGAGGATTTGTTTTAATTTTTTTATCTGAGTATGGGTTAATTATATTAATAAGTTACTTATTTATATTATTTTATTTTATAGTGAACTAGCTGTCGTACCCGTCTTCGACGGGTTTTAGTTTCTACTAATACACTTAACAGAGTGTCTTCCAACCTGGAAAACCGGAAAATAGCCGGGAATTTAATTTGTCCGGAAAAAAATATTAATTTTTACCATTAACTATTTCAGTAGAAAAATATTACTATTTGAATCAGTGACTGGCTTTATATTATCAAATTAGTTATTTTCAACTAATTCAAATGCAGAAAACAATATCTGTCAATTGGTAGAACTTTAACTATTGCATTAAAAATCAATAAAAAATTTCTACCAGTTTTTGGAGTTATAGTAGTCTAATTCGAACTAATTGTATCGCAAGTATACCCTACATTACGACTACTAAAATTTAAAATAAGACGTATATTGTAAGCTGAAATTAGAACTTAAATGTTGACTTGAATCTGTTTTCATAAATATTACATCAATAAAAGTTAAAGTAAAAAGCAATTTTTTAAAAGCGAACTAATATAATAAAATTTTTTTTAATTTGATAAAAAAATTCCCGGTTTAGCACGTTCCCGGTTTATTCAGTTTTTCCCGGTCAAATGAAATTCCCGGATATTTCCCGTTTTTCCCGGTTGGTAGACATCCTGTTAAATGTATTAGTAGAAACAAAAACGCGTCGAAGAGTATTTTCATAAAAAAGTCCATTTTTGTAGCCATTGGTAGATTTATTTATGGTTAAAATCAAGTAAATTAAAATTTGATGAGAAAAGATACACCCTGTTTAACTTTTGTCTTTACATTGCTCAAAACATCTCTGAAAGTTAAATCTAGAATTAAAATAAAGAAACTTTGTAAAACCTAAGTTTTTACCCAGTAGCATAATGCTTGTATCGTATCACCGGTGACTAACAATTATTGATATCCTGCAACATCATTTTAATCATAAAAAATCTACATTTTCAATATTTCTAAAGTTCTTGTAATTAAAGAATATTGTATTAATTCAAAAAAAAATAATTCTGAATTGCATTAATTTAACGTCAAAATCTTAAGACCCCAAAAATACTACTGAATTAAGTTTCATAGTAATTGTTATCAATTATAATTTTTTCGATTTTTCGATATTGAAAACATTTTTATACTTTCATCTTCGTTATAGGATAGTATTTTTTGAAAATTATGCTAAAATGTGACTTAATAACATGCAGTATTCAATTATATAACTTTAAAAGCTTTCCATTAAGAAATATAATATTTGGAAATTTTCTGTTTTGAAAATATATTTATATTTGCATCTTAGTTATAGGATAGTATTTTTTTGCAAAATTATGTTAAAAAGTGACTATATAACATTTAATATTCAATTATACGATGTTTAAAAGCAATCTATTAAAAAATTTAAAATTTGAAAATTTTCGATTTTTTGAAAATATTTTTAAATTTATATGTTAGTTATAGAATAGTATTTTTTGCAAAATTGTGCTAAAATGTGACTAAATAACATGTAATACTCAAGTATAGAAAGTTTAAAAGCAGGTTTTAAAAAAATGTAAAATTTGAAAATTTTCTATTTTTGAATTTTTCGAAAAAATTAAATATCTCCCGTTCTAATTAATATTTTTTAAATCTGCAAACTTATAAACCTTCCTTGGGTCAATACTTAATGCTCTGCAAAATTTCATTCAAATCGATTCACATGTTTTTGTGTGATTGGGGTACAAAGTTTTTGTGACAGACATACATACATACATACACACATACATACATACATACATACATACATACATTAAAATTTTTACGATTATTTCTGGAATCCTTGATGTCAATAACAACTATTTATGCAAAAATTTTTAAGTTTTAAGCAATGTACAGACAGACGTCTGATTTTATTAATAAGGATATTAATAGTGTCAGAATAGTGGGGAGGGTGGGGGTGATAATTTTAATTATTTTATTTCGAGGGAGTTTCCCTCGAATTCGATATGATAAACTTATAATATTAATTTGGAAAAGATTTTTAGTTGTAATTTTAAATTATTTAATTTTTTTAAACTTTATTAAATGAATTTTATTAATCATATATTAATAGTAAAAGGTTAAAGATTTAAGTTAATGAATTTGTTAAAATATGTATTTTGAATATACATTAAAGAGATTAAAATTTTCTATTAACTTAAAATAAAAATTAAAGTTATAATTAATAGTAGTAGTATAAATATATTTATTAAAGTGTTTAAAAAATATAAGGATAAAAAATTTTTTTGTTTAAAAAATATAAAGTTAAATATTAATTTAGTGTAAAATTCATTTCATATTGTTTCGTTTAAATAAAATAATTTGTTAATTATATTAAAGGTAAAGAAATTTATTGAAAAAGATAATTGTCTTAAAAATATAAAATTTTTGCAAATAGGAATAATGTTAGGTAGAAGTCAGGAATTAAAGTAAGTTGTGTGGGATAAGGAGTTTAAAAGTAGGGTAATGTCACATTGAGTGGACCGCCACTTTGAGTGGACCACCTGAGTTTTTAAGTTATCTGACAGCGGAAACGTGAAATAAATAAAACGAATAGCAGCACCGCACCTAGAAACCGTAAGAATTTATGTTCCGCGATAATCATATACGTTATCGTTTGATATAACGCATTTTTAAGAACACAAACCAAAAAGGAAGTCGCTCTTATAATGAGTAAAGTGATTCGGAAGTGTAAAAGTAGTGTAAAATTTAAGTTTAAAAAGGTAACTTATTTTTTTCCTATTACTTTGGGCATTGAAATTGATTGTCTTAGTTTAATTAAGTGATAATTTTGACTCAAAAAAAAATTTTGGTGTCTGCCATAAAAAGTTGCATGTCACCATGAGTGGACCACTGTTTATAACCATGAGTGGACTGCCTGTTTTTTATATTTTTAATGTCAGTTTACCATTTTTATGGAAATAAATTGACAATAAATTTGTTTGAAACTGTTTTATGTTCTTTATTCATTTTTTTGTGATTTTGATGTGATATGTTTCAAAAATTATTGAAAATGGTTTCACTTGTAAACATTGCGACACAAACATGGTCTGAAGCTGCATAAGCATAAATTTTGTTTCAATATATCAGAAATATTAAATACATTAAAGAATTTAGAATAACTTTTACAATTTTTTAAGAGTGGTCCACTCAAGGTTACACTTTTTTCATTCCTTAAAAATAAGCTATTTTTTTAAAGTCAATTGTTTTTCCCAAATAAAAAAAAATCAAAGCTATTATTGTATAAACACTTATCTAGGGATCTAAACTAAAGCTTGGAATAGAAACCTTCGATTAATTTGCTGTCATAAAGAATTTTTTAGAAAAAAAGCTTAGGCGGTCCACTCAAGGTGACATTACCCTAATAAAATTCTAAATAGTATTGTGTAGTGAATAAAATTTTTTATTCTTAAATTTAAAATTCTTGTGTTAATTCTATTAAATCTTAGTCAATTAATTAAATTGCCAAAAATAATAGATATAATAAATAGTATTAAGACAGAAATTCATTAAAAAATTATCTTTTTTAAGGGTTATAGGGCTAGAGTGTGATATATTGAAAGTTAAATAAAATATAAGTCGAAAAGAATAAAATATAGTTAAAGAAATAGAAAAGTATATTAAAGTTATGATAATTGGGTTAATTATGTGGTTTAGCGTTATTTCAAATATTAGATCTTTAAAATAAAATCCTGAAAGGAAAGGAAAACCACAGAGGGACAAATTAGAGTAGTTAAAAAATATAATTACTAGCGGAGATTCATAAATTAAAGAACCTATTAATCGAATATCTTGTAAATTTATTAAAAAATGAATTATGATTCCTGAACATAAAAATAATAAAGATTTAAATATAGCATGAGTAATAAGATGAAAAAATACATAGTTTGGTAGTTGGTATGCTAGTATATGAATTATTAATCCTAGTTGTCTTAAAGTTGAGAAAGCAATAATTTTTTTTAAATCAAATTCAAATATGGCATTAATTCTAGCTAGGAGTAAAGTTATTAAACCAATAATTAAAAGAGGCAAAGTTATTTTTGTAAATATAAAATTGAATCGAATTATTACATATACTCCTGCTGTTACTAATGTTGAAGAGTAGACAAGAGAAGAGACTGGAATGGGGGCAGCTATTGCAGCAGGGAGTCATATAGAAAAAGGGATTTGGGCTCTTTTAGTTATGATTATAATAAAAATAATTAAAGGTAAAGTATAAGAGTTAGAATAGTAAATAGAAAAATTTCATGATCTAAAATTTATACCTAGAAAAATAAGAATTAAAAGTATAATATCACCAATTCGATTAGTTAATAAGGTTAATATACCAGAGTTGAAAGTATTTGAAGATTGGTAGTAAATAATTAAACAAAAAGAAATTAATCCTAACCCATCTCAGCCTAAAATAATTCTTAATATATTAGGGCATAAAATTATTAAAATTATAGAAATTACAAAAAGTATTCAAATTATAATAAAGTAAATTTTTTTGTTTTCTAAAATTATATATTCTTTTCTATATAACATTACTATGGAAGAGATAAATATTACAACACTGATAAATATAAGACTTAGTCAGTCTAGTATGAAATTTAATTCAAAATTTATATTTATTAAAGAAATAATATTTCATTTAATAAAAAAAATAGATTTGAAAAAAATTAATGTTAATCTATAAAGAAAAGTTAGTGTCCTTAAAATAAATAAAGAATTTGAATAAAGGGAGTTAATTATAATTTAAAATATTTTTAGATATATTTTTGATTCCACAAATCAATATTTTAAATTTAAATTATTTAAATAATAAAAATTTACTGTTATAATAAATAAAGGAATTAGATAAAGTAATAAAGCTAAAAATTCTTGAATGGAGATTGAAATAAATATATTAATATTTTTATTTAAAATTCCATGTTGTGTTGTTATAAAAAAGTATATTGAATATAAAACACTTGTAAATCTTAAAATTATAATTAAAGGAATTAAATTTAGGCTTAAATTTAAAATTCTATTAATTAATAAAATTTCACTAATTAAATTTAGAGAAGGGGGAGCCCCTATATTAAAAATATTTAATATAAATCAAAATAAAGTTAAGGAGGGGTGATATTTATTAAACCTTTATTTAAAAGTATTTTTCGTGATTTTAGACATCTGTAAGAAATATTTACTAAAAACAATAAAGCAGATGAACATAAACCACGACTAATTGTGACGCGATCTGAAGAAAGGGACCTTAGAAGCAAAAAATTATAGGTTATGTTTGTAATTTTTTAATTGAAAATACAAAAAAAGGATCAACTGTCAATATAAATCATTGAAGTTTAAGTCTTCATTAAAACTAAAATATTTAATAAACACTGATTTTAATTCGAAATAAGTAAAAAGAAACTTTCAAACAAGAAAAAAGTAACTCTAACCCAACCTTAAAATGATTTGCTTCTAAGGTCCCTTTCTTCAGATCGCGTCACAATTATTATAATTAATCTACCTAGGATTCCTGTAAATCTTATAGAAATTAAACCAGTAACTATTAGGCTTATATGCACTACAGATGAGTAGGCTACTAATTTTTTTATATCAATTTGTTTTATGCAAATTAAAGAGGTTAATAATGCTCCTAAAAGTCTTAGGGTAGAAATAAAGAAGTTGTAGATTGAATTTAAATACTCTGAGATAAATATTATTCGTAAAATTCTGTATCCTCCTAATTTTAATATAATGGCAGCTAAAATTATTGACCCTGTTACTGAGGCTTCTACATGAGCTTTAGGTAGTCAAAGATGTAAAAAAAAAATTGGGAGTTTCACTAAAAATAGGAGTAATATATATATAGAAATAGATATTTTTTAAAAAATTTAAATTTATTAATAAAAAAATATTTATTAAATTAGTTATATAGTATAATTTAATTAGAATAATTATTAAAGGTAGGGAAGCAAATAGAGTGTAAATAAGTATGTAAATTCCTGCTTCTACACGGAAAAAGTTTCGGCACGTCAGATGTACAGGTTGTGTCAAATTTTCTTCTACATTTATTTTGCAAGCCATCTGTGCCAGTTTGGCGTATCTGACATGCATTAAGTACGTCTGATATCTCGAAATGGCACCTCAGACGTGCAAAATGAAATGTACTGCTGTTAACACTGTCCTCGGCGCATCTAATGTCCCGGAATTTTTTCCGTGTATACGTTCAAATTGAGTTCCTCATCCTAAAATTAAAAATAGTGTTGGGATTATACTTGCTTCAAAGAAAATATAAAAAGTAAAGTAACTTACAGATAAGAATGATAGAATTAAGAAAATTATTAAAATAATTAATAAAGTTAAATAAATTTTGTAAAAATTTATATTAGATCAAATTAAAATTATTAATCTAAAAATTCATATAGTGACGTGAGGGATTTTTCCTCACTTTTAATTTTTTGATCGATCCGGAAAAATGAGCGACCTTACGGTATTTTCACCGTAGGTGGCGCCTTTTCTCGGCCACTTACCGGTAAAGCTACGCAATTTTCCATATTAATTACATGAAGTGCTGTGTGGTGCGCATACGCGATTCGTGTGAATATGACTTCGCTCAGTGCGTAGATATAAGCGGATCACCGAATTATGTACTTCGACAACCGTACCCGACCTCTCATTGCCTGAAGGGGGAGGTACCGGTTCGAGCTAAGAAATAAAGGCTATACTTGAAATTACTCAAGTCGGCTTATTTTTCTCCTATACCCATTTTCCTATCTTCCATGCTACGAGCCTCGACCAGCAGCCAGAAGGAGAAGGAAGGAAGGAGAGAAGGAAGGAAGCTATTCTCCAGCCGCTCTGGGTCCCCCACCGCCTGCCTGCCAATTCTCTCCTAACCACGATGTCAGCAGCAAGGCCCCCATCGTCCGCCTCACTGCCACGACCCCCCCCGCTCAACGTCGATACCAAAATTCAACCTGCATCGCAGCACCGAGGGTTGCATTGGTTCCCCATGCAGTTCCCCATAAGGGTTAATTTTCATTTCCCCTAAATTCTCGCGGGTCAACCGGCCACTCTTAAAATACTAAAAATTCAATCTACCCTTTTAAAAGTTTCGCAGCACTCTTCTGTGAACAAATTTGACGAGAATTTCCCTACCCGTAAAAAAGGGAAATTCGCTTATGTCAAAATGGCGCCCAACGTGGGGCCCGAGTTAAAAAAGTTACTTTTACCCACCCTGCTTGTCTCTATTGCTCTCCTTTAAAAGAAATTAATTTTTCTATTCTCAAATGTTTCTCGTGAAGAAATTAATTTTTCTTTTTTCAAAACCGCCCCCTGTGGCTTCCAAATATTTTTAAAAAAAAATTCTTCCCCCTGTGGAAAAATTTCTAAGTCACCTCTCCTGTGGGACTTAGCTTAAAATTAAATGTCAACTACCCCCTGTGGTAGAAAATTCTAAGTCACCCTCTCCTGTGGGACTTAGCTTAAAATAAAATTCCAATCACCCCCTGTGGTGCACATTGCAAGAAAATTTTTTTTTCTTTTTCTCTCCACCCTGTGGAGTTTTTCTTCTTTTAAACCTCCAATGGTCCAGACCAATCAAATCTGGTGGCGCCCTCCTTCAAACATTTTTCTTTTCGTTTTAAAGGTGAAAAATAATGCCTGATTGAACGAACTTCTCCAACTAATACCTCAAATTCAAATTCTCTTCTTGATCAATCCGATTTTTCGAGATTTGCAAATACCCCCTCTCCATTCCATGATGTCTCGGCGAACGGAAGAACCGACACCAGGCCCGTCCGGAACTCAGCCTCCTGGATACCGTCAACCTGCAGCTGAGAGAACTTCACCGCCAGCATACAAGGATGTCATCCCTGGATTCTCAAGGCGTACATCAGGCAGCCTTCGAAATCAACTTCCCTTGGGTGGGACTTCACATTCGGTAAACCCGTGATGGACCTAAACGTGTTTCCCCTGAACAGCAGACTTCGTCCGACCAACAGGGAAACTGGCAAAAAAGGTCAACTCAAGGCTCTGATGACCACCCATTAGTTTATCTCCGAGTATATCTACTTTACAAACATCCGATCTAATTTTTTTTTTACGTTCGAATTTAACAACTAAATAAGTTAAGTTCTTTTTGATTCGGTCTCTACCGACTTACCTCTCTCCCCTATTGTTAAATAATTAACCAGTTACCGTGAGAGCAGAAGTATTAAAAAAGGAGTTACCCTAAATATTCTCGGGTAATTTAGAATAAAATTTCTAATCAACAACCGATTTAGAAAGAGATGTTTCTAATCTCGGAATAAATTTCCAATCCCATGGATAGAAGAGCACCAAGTAGTCTACGACCGATCCCGCCGATGTATCCATATTGGAAAACAAAACCGAGGTACCAATTATTTCGGAAATCACACTCCCTTCTTTTCGGAAGAGAATCAAGATCCTAGTTTATTAAGACGGTATCTGACATTCCGACAGATTACCGAACATTAATTTTAAATGTTTCGTTTCGATTTCGGGAAACCGTTAACTCTGTGGGTCCCCTGACTCAAACCAATTGTATGGTCCACGAAATCAAATTATTACTCCATAAGCCGTTTAACATTCGTTCCAACTACTGCTGTGAAAAAAAAATAATAATAATAAATGCAGCTACCGGTCTCACACCCAGTGAGATTCTCTTGGGACACAATTTAAATAGACCTGGTGATTGGACACTCCCCCTCTCAACTTATCAACATCCAAAGGACAGAGTTGTTCAAGCCAGAGAAAATCGCGGTAAAATATCTAAGTGCTGCCACGACTCCGACGGATAATTCTCCCTACAAACCGGGCGATCTCGTTTATTTAAGAAACTACCAATTGTCAGACGCTTCAAAGCCTCATTACCTCCATCAAGAAGAGGACCTTACCCTATTATACGTCATCTACAAGGGCAAGAGTATGAAGTAAACCTGTTCAGCCGAACATCAAAAGCTCACGCGTCACAATTATGGCCAGCGAGATCTCGGACAGTCACTCTTACCGATCAGGAGATCAGCAACAATTGAATAAGATAGTGACCACTCCAGAGGATCCAGTTCGTGTCCCTCCGATTTCGCCGACGAGGTCGACCACGAAGAACCCTAGTTGAACCAGATGGTCAACACTACAATTGTTCGCATCCCTCTGATTCTCCGAAGAGGTAGACCACAAAAAAAAACCTGTTGAACCAGACGGTCAACACTACAACAGCACCGCTCCCTCCAAACCTTAGCGTCAATCAAGCGGTCGGTTTATTTCACCCCCGATCCGCCGAAGAGGATGCCCAAGGAAACAGCGGTAATTGGTCCAGTGAATCAGTCTAGTAATCCTCCGATTCGCCGACGAGGAAGACCTAGAGAAAATCCTACTGTAACGACATCGAGGGAAGACCTCCTCACCATTCCTGGTTGAGTAGAGGCGACCGAAGTGAATGGTCCCAGTCCGTCGAGGGAAGTCCTCCTCACCATTCCAGGTTGAGTAGAGGCGACTGAGGTGAATGGTCCCAGCTCATCGAGGGAAGTCCTCCTCACCGCTCCAGGTTGAGTAGAGGCGACCGAGGTGAATGGTCCCAGCTCATCGACGTGTAATACATTGCAAATAACATTAGTGTTAAATCTTCGGTTGTACCGCTCCATCTTTCTAAATCGATCAACCCTGTGGTTTGACGTGAGGGATTTTTCCTCACTTTTAATTTTTTGATCGATCCGGAAAAATGAGCGACCTTACGGTATTTTCACCGTAGGTGGCGCCTGTTCTCGGCCACTTACCGGTAAAGCTACGCAATTTTCCATATTAATTACATGAAGTGCTGTGTGGTGCGCATACGCGATTCGTGTGAATATGACTTCGCTCAGTGCGTAGATATAAGCGGATCACCGAATTATGTACTTCGACAACCGTACCCGACCTCTCATTGCCTGGAGGGGGAGGTACCGGTTCGAGCTAAGAAATAAAGGCTATACTTGAAATTACTCAAGTCGGCTTATTTTTCTCCTATACCCATTTTCCTATCTTTCATGCTACGAGCCTCGACCAGCAGCCAGAAGGAGAAGGAAGGAAGGAGAGAAGGAAGGAAGCTATTCTCCAGCCGCTCTGGGTCCCCCACCGCCTGCCTGCCAATTCTCTCCTAACCACGATGTCAGCAGCAAGGCCCCCATCGTCCGCCTCACTGCCACGACCCCCCCCGCTCAACGTCGATACCAAAATTCAACCTGCATCGCAGCACCGAGGGTTGCATTGGTTCCCCATGCAGTTCCCCATAAGGGTTAATTTTCATTTCCCCTAAATTCTCGCGGGTCAACCGGCCACTCTTAAAATACTAAAAATTCAATCTACCCTTTTAAAAGTTTCGCAGCACTCTTCTGTGAACAAATTTGACGAGAATTTCCCTACCCGTAAAAAAGGGAAATTCGCCCATGTCAATAGTTAGTAAAGTTAAATAAAATGAATTTTGGTCAATAAAAATTATTCATATAATTTTTATTGAGGAGTATAGTGGAGTAAAATTCACTAAAAATAAAAAAGATAAAAGGAGGGTTCAATTTAATAATGATAAAAATATTAAAGGTGTGAAAAAAATGATAGGGCTTAAGGTTAAGATAAAAATTAATTTCATGAAATTTAAATTATTATATTTATTGAGTTTAAGGTTCCTTTACCTCTAAATTGAATAATTATAATTAAAATTGTTAAACCTAAGATTCCTTTACAAATAATAATAGGGATAATAATTATAATAAAGTATTCAAAATTAATTAATAGTAAAATATAATATATAATATAATATATAATATATAATATATGGGCAATTCCACGTAAGATTTCAGTCGACCTCTTAAAATCGGCCAAAAATATTTTTTTTCGATTCTGTATTGAAAAAAAACAGATACGTATTTTTTTATTATTTTTTTGGGGGCCAAATTTTTCAGTTATGAATTTTCAAAATTTTCGTTTTTTAAATGTAGGTATATTTTCAATGTCAGATAACTCAAAAAATATTGCTTCTTTTCATTTTTCGACAAGAGAAAAAAAGTTTTGTTTTTCTCTCTACTTTTGAATAATCATAACAAAATTTTTTTTTTTCATTTTTTATTAAAAAAATAAAAAAAATTTATGAACAAATTAATTTTTTTTCACTTTGGGTATGATAAATTTTTAATTTTCTTTTTTTAAAACATACCTGGAAATGATAAGAAGGTTTTGCAAAAAGTTTCAGAGTGGGCCTGACAAGTTTGATGGGTCCAAAAAAATAATTAAGCTGTCCGTGCAGGTCGCACGCACGCGGCACAATGGGACTTTTTTTATAATTTACTATTAAAAATTGTCTAGAGCCTACAAATTCAATAATAATCAAAATCTGATAAAATTTGTAGGCTCTAGACAATTTTTAATAGTAAATTATAAAAAAATCCCATTGTGCCGCGTGCGTGCGACCTGCACGGACAGCTTAATTATTTTTTTGGACCCATCAAACTTGTCAGGCCCACTCTGAAACTTTTTGCAAAACCTTCTTATCATTTCTAGGTATGTTTTAAAAAAAGAAAATTAAAAATTTATCATACCCAAAGTTAAAAAAAATTAATTTGTTTATAAATTTTTTCTATTTTTTTAATAAAAAATGAAAAAAAAAATTTTTTGTTATGATTATTCAAAAGTAAAGAGAAAAACAAAACTTTTTTTCTCTTGTCGAAAAATGAAAAGAAGCAATATTTTTTGAGTTATCTGACATTGAAAATATACCTACATTTAAAAAACGAAAATTTTGAAAATTCATAACTCAAAAATTTAGCCCCCAAAAAAATAATAAAAAAATACGTATCTGTTTTTTTTTCAATACAGAATAGAAAAAAAATATTTTTGGCCGATTTTAAGAGGTCGACTGAAATCTCACGTGGAATTGCCCATATATATATATATATATATATATATATATATAATATATAAATATAATATATATTTACTCAAAAGTAAATTTTAATAAAATGCTATAGTATGGTGCAGTTACTGTAGCATATTTTTGCTTGGACTGTACTGAATACATAGTCAGCCCTGTGTACAGACACACTCACACACAAGTATACTAGTCAGGTTAGAATATTATATTATACTAGCTCCTCCGACGGCCGCAAGCGGTCGTCTACTGTGCTAGTTTTTATATGTCCATTGTCCAAGTCCATTATTTTATTAATAATAATATTCAAATTTTAGTTAATGCTTTTCAAGTTGGTAATAATTTTTTGAAATTACTTTTACATAATTTAAAAAATATTATAAAAGTCTTATTTTTCAAAATTTTAGATTTTTAAAAGTTTAATATCTCCGGTTAATATGGACGAAAAATGTTCAATTAGGGCTCAAAAGATGCGTCTGAAGAAACTCTACAAAACTAAATACAAAATAAAACTAAACTTCTACATTTTTCAACAAAATTTTCAAAAAATGCAAAAATAAAAAATGCAAAAAAAATAGTTAAACTTCATGAATCGGGCTAAAAATACTCTCATTTTATGTCCCCCGGGGAGACCTACAATTTAAAAAAAAATTGAGGCCTTTAGCTCTTTCTTGTTCTGAGATATTGAGGCAAATGTAATGATAGTACACACACACACACACACATCGGGACAAATTTTTAAAATCCGTTTTTTGGACTTCGGAGTTCAAAATACGTCAAAATTTTTTTTATTTATTTAGAACATTTATACGGGGAGTTCCTGTGCATATATAAAGTACTAAAGTATTAGGCATAATAAAAAAAAATTTATAAATATGTCAAAAAATGACAATCCAAAATTTTGCTAATACAAAGCTTCCTTTATGAGAAAGCAAAAATAATTTTTTAAAGTGCAAATAAAATTCTTTTAAGTATAAAATTTATTTTAATGAAATTTGAGCAAATTTCCTATGTTATCAATTTTTTAAAATTACTCACCCAAGTAGCACGCTGTATCACCTGAGTGTCATGGCGATATCTATTGGGGATATTCCTGTGATACTGAGGAAGTATCATAATGTCTGCGATATTGAGGCGGAATATTGCTGTGATATTGAGGGAATATTTTACAGAATTTTTTCTATAAGTCCAAATTTAAACTTATAGCGAAAATTTTGTGAAATATATATTTAAATATTTTTAAAAATTAGAACTGAACTGAAATTCTTTTTTAAATCAATTCTTATCAAAAGTTTTAAAATTAAAAGAATAATCTTTATAAATAAGATCAGACTTTTGTCTGTACATTGCATAGAATTTGAAATTTCATGTTTAGTTTTTCTATTCGAGTAGTAAGAATTCCAAAAATGACAATAAAAAAAATTATGTATGTATGTATGTATGTATGTCTGTGTGTATGTATGTATGTATGTATGTATGTATGTATGTATGTATGTATGTATGTCTGTACGCAATATTTTGTCCGGGATAAACACAAAGACTACTTGACCGATTAAAACGAAACTTTACAGTCTCTTTGGTCTGAGTCTAACTTAAATTTATAGCCATATCCGATTGAAAAATATTAAGCTGAACGAAAGTTATAGCTTTTTTCACAAAATTCAAAAAATCAAAAAAATGCAAATTTTTTAAATTTTTGTCAAATTGATGTGACACTTTTTGTAGCTACTTTTTAATGTAAATACAACTAATTTTTACTATAAAAATGAAATATAAATAATTAATCCGAATTTTTAAGCCAAAATCATATTTTTGATTTTCGACAAAATTTTTAATTAATTTTTTTTGTTGAATATTGTTTAATTTTTTTATTAAGTTAGTAGTGATATCGATTGATGTTTTTAAATTTTTAATTACATTCATTACATTTATTTTATTAAAAAGTTTAGAGTCATGAATTTGATGCCGATTACAAATTTTCTAAAATCAATTAACGTGAGAGTTTGCAAACAATTTCTATATTGATATTTTCAGGTTTTAAGTTTGAAAATTTCATAGTACAGTGAGTTCTCGCGAGTAGTTCAAACTCGCCAGTCGTTCAACAGCTGATCAGTGTCCGATTCACGAGTCGTTCAATTTCTAGCATGCGCGCGCCGGTGCTCAGTGCTGTGTAATTTAAACGGACCAAAGTCATTGAATATTGTGTCTTTCGGGGCGATAAATATGTTTCACACATCCCTGAAATCACCTTGGAGGCGTGGCTTATGCGTTGAACGACTCGTGAGTTTTATGATCTTGAAAATTTTCGAGAATTGAACGACTCGCGAGAACTTACTGTATGTATTATCATATTTAACGTAGAAAATAAAATATTTACATATGTTCAATATAAAGGGTATACAGTAAAAGTATCAATAATACTGAAATTTGACTTCAGCGGGCATTGGGACACAGAAAGTCCTTAAGATGCCATTCGGGCAAATTGGGATTTATGAATCAAAATTTTCTTTTTTTTGAATTCAAGAAATGTTTTAGAAATGACTTTGAAAATAAATAACAAATTCCTATTTATGAATTAAAATTGTTCTTCTTGAATTTTAGAAATGTTTGGGGTATGTTGTTGCTTTCCAAAATTCTATCCGGGCATTACGCAAAAACGGGTAAATTGTAAAATCCCATGTGGAAATTTTTAATAGGGATATGGAAAAATTATACCATACGGTTTTACATAGGAATCAATATGGTTTCCTTTATAAAAGTGGATCCCATGTAGATTTCCCATGTGGGAATCAAAAACGTGTTATAATTTCTACTAATACATTTAACAGAGTGTCTATTAATCGCAAAGGTATCCCGAGAAATAGCCGGGAATTTGATTCGACTAGAAAAATCGGGAATTTTCTTATCTAATTAAAAAAATTTTTATTATATTAATTCATTTTTAAAAAATTGTTTTTGCTTTAATTTCTACTGATGTAATATTTTTATTTGTCAAAATTTAAGACCTACTTTCAGATTACAATATAGGTCTTATTTTTTATTTTAGCAGTCGTAACGTGGGGCCTACTTGCGATACAATTAGTTCGAATTAGACTCTTATATAACTCCAAAAGCTGGTGGAAAATTAGTATTAATTATTAATGCATTAATTAAAATACTACGAACGCATAAAGTACTACAAATTGACAAATACTGTTCTGTAAATCTGAATTAGTTGAATTCCCAATTGGTAGACACCTGTTCAAATATATTAGTAGAAACTAAAACCCGTCGAAGACGGGTACGACAGCTAGTTCAATTATATGGATACAAAAATAAGTCATAAAATAACAATTTTTTTCAATAAGTTTATTATTAAAAATTAACCATAATTTGATATTTTTTTTAGAATTCCATTGGCGGCTGGACTCTTTAATCGAGATATTTATTTGGAAGGTATACGAAGACGTGCAGCTGCTTGGGACGATCCACGAGGAACCTCAAAGGTTTGCTCTATCCAGTGATAAAATAACATTCCTGGAATTGTGAAGTATATTTTCTACATTTATTTAATAATCTTCCTGTGCGCTAATCGATGTAATATAGGAGTGCAATATTTCTGGTTAAAATTGTACAAATAATTTATAAGACGATAAGAATTAATATGATAATGATAAAAAAGAAGCTTTAGCGAGAGAAAAAGGTAAAAAAAACGCCTTATTTTAATTTAATTTTACTGCCAATATGGATTTTGAAATCTTTTTAAAAACGCGTTTCTTAAAATTAAAAAGAACCAATATCAATATAAAACGCAGAATTTTTTATTCGAAATCTGTGTTAATTTTTTGCTGATTAAAAATAATAGTGTTAATTGTTTTATTAAATTCTTTTGCACGTGCACTTGAAATTTCACCTTAGAAGAATTTTCTGCGTAAGAAATTTTTTTGGAATTTTACATTTTTTTTTAGTCTTTAAAAATTATTACGCAAATAATTATTTTTTATTGTAATAACTATCTATTATTTATTCTTTTTTTTATAGACACAATACATTTGTGTGAAAAAACAATATGAATTTTAATCAAAGACACAAAATTATTAAGTGAATCACGTAAAATAGGTTAAATGATTTTAAATAGGTTCTAAATTAATATTTGGCTCTAAGACCAAAAGGCCTAAAATTTTAATTTGTTTCGAAATTATTTTTAAAAAAATTACAATAACAATTTTTGAGTTTTAAAAAACAAAAGGTAATTTATCCATTGAAGATAAAAAAATGGTACATGTGTTCCACATGCAGCACAATTTTGTAATACCTTTTTTTTCATTTACTTTTGTACTTGCTAAACAGTTATAATTAGCTCCTAATGCTGTTTTTCTAATCTATTGCATAAATCTAGTCGAAGATGGAATATTTAACACAACTCCCACAAAGCACAGACATTTTCTGAAAGTTTGCTGCAAGTTTTCCATGCAAATTTCGCAAGTTTGCAGCAAACTTGCATAAATATAAAAATGTCACCCACTTGGCAAGTTTGCACTGCAAGTTTGCAGCAAACTTGCGCCAAATAGCAAAAACTTAAATGTATGCGCAGTAGTTTACTATGACATCTAGAGCTGCGCACTATATTTTAGTCACCTTCCCTGCAGGGAAGGTATCGTTCATCAAAATATATGCAATTTGAAAAAAAAAATTTTTTAAAAAAATTTTTTAGGTATTTTAGAAAGTTTGCAGCAAATTTTCCTCAAGTTTTCATTGCAAACTTGCCAAGAGGGTGACATTTTTATTTGTATGCAAGTTTGCTGCAAACTTGGATGCAAACTTGCGAAGTCTGCATGAAAAACTTGCAGCAAACTTGCAGAAAAATACTGTGCTTTGTGGACTGTGATGCACTTATGAGTCGTGGAAAAATTTTTTTTTCTAATTAAGTTTATACTTTTAAAAACAGATGTAGTTTTAGTGAACAAAAAAATAAGTTATTGCAAAGTATCTAAACATGACGAGACAGTACAAGTAAAAACAGTATTTATTTATTAATTAGAAGCAAGTGAAAACAAATTTATGATTTTTAAACTTTAATTTGTAATTATTAATAATTGTAAAAATTAATTAATTTGTAAAAAATTTATATTGATTCTCTTGTTTTCTTAAAAAATTTATAATTCTTTAAATCGAAAAAGATTTTGAATTTGTTTAAATTACAATTAAAATTAATTAAAATGAGAATTGCGATTGAAAGACATTTTTTAAAATTGTCAAATTAATCCAAAGTTAATTAAAAATTATTTTATTTTAAAATATGATTAATTAAAAATAAGTTACAATTTTATAAAAATATTTTGTATTTTTAAAAAGAAATTTAGTTTATGTTTATGGTAATTGTTTTTAATCATTATTTACAGAATAAGAAAAAAAAATATTTCTTATTTTTCATTTTGTTTTCTTATCTCTATCATAAACTATTTTTTTAATAATGTGTTTTTCTTTAGTAAGGAAGTATTTATAAAAAATACAATAAATACTATATACATTAGTAAAACGTAAGGCGTAAATATTATTTAATGTAATAAATATTCCAAAAGAATTGTAAGTGTCGTCCAATGTGAGATAAATAATTGTTAATCTTTGTGTCAATAAAACGTGACACATAGTTTTTTAAGAACATAAGTAATGTTTCTTAAAAAAAAGTAGAAAGAAAGTCTGAAAAATGTTTTTGCTTATAAACGTTTTATGGACAGAATATTTTTTAAATATAGCTTCCATTGAAACTTTTTTTATTAAAAAGAAAAAAATTTTTCTTAAAATTCATAATGATAATTTTAGTAGTATCTAGAAAGGCCTTTCTTAGAATTTCAAAATTATTCTTAAGAAATTGTGTTTATAGGAAAAAAACGTGATTAAATACATTAGTAAATAATTACACAGGACCACAAAGGGAAATTGAGGTGGACATGTTCTGATCATAGGTGACCTTTATGTTTTTGGGGTCGCTGATTACGATGCCGGTGTCCGTATGCCCCATCACGTCAGCATCAAGGTCAATTCAAGGTCTTGCAATATTTAATTTTTTTGACCCCGGATTCGGAAAGAGCGGAAAATTTTACGTTCGAATACGTTTTGACCATTTTTATGAACCAACCTTTCAAGGTCAATTGGAGGTCATCTAGAAGGTCAAATTTTGATTTCATTTTCTTGTCCGGAAAGTTATAGCTAGGAATGGATTTTAAAACAAATTGCTTTTTATGTTCTTGGGATCGCTGATTACGATCCAGGTGTCCATTTGACTCCATTACGTCAGCGTCAAGGTCAAAAACCTTAATTCGAAATATTTAATTTTTCTAACACCGGCATCGTAATCAGCGACCCCAAAAACATAAAGGTCACCTATGCTCAGAACATGTGTACCTCATTTTCCCTTTGTGATCCTGTGCTATATAATAGACAAAAATTATTATTATAATACCGATAAAACAAAAAAATTATTATATTTATGTGAAAATAATAATTTACTGGAGAAAAGCTTTAAAAAAGAAAACAAATTTATGTTCCTAAATAATTAATCTCTGTTAATAAAACTGATATTTGTTAAGCTATTTGTTAAGCTGCCTTACTCTCATGCCTTATCTGCATAAATACTGACGTATTGTAAATTACTGAAGTAAAAAAATATTGTCCTAAAAAGTTCTCTTTGTGATTTGAAAGTAAAAAGAAATAATTCTAATTAAGTGATTCAAGCTGAATTTTTCCAAGACACTAAAGTATTTGTAATTATTTTAAAATAACTTATTCTAATTTTAACTAAATCAATAAATTTATCTTTTTATTCTTTATTACAATTTTCAGATAAAATACGTAATAAGCCAATTAATGTAACACTTAATTAGATTTTAAATATTTCCAAAACATTTTAGAACAAATAAAATTCATACTGTGTCTCTTTTAAAGGTTTATCCCCGAATTGAATTAATTTTAAGTAATATTTATTTAATAATATTAATATTTATTACTATTTTTATTTTTATTATTTAATCGTAATAAATTATAAAATTCGAGCTAAAAGATAACAAAAGTAATGTTTTTTTTAGTATTCGTTACTAATTGTAAGTGGTTTTATCTAACCGGAAAATAAATAAATAACATTTTAATAATTATTCCCAGTAAAAAAGGCAGAATTGGCAGTGAGCTAATAGAATTGGCGGTAAGTTTCTGATAATACGTTTTCGAGTGAAAACCGTATTGGGGGCATTCTGCCAATCCTGTCCTCTGCAACCTTTCGATTTCACGTTTATTGATCGATTCGACTGTGTACTGTTGATCTATTACCGATTTAGGGAGCTTTCGACGTTGGCGCTGTGAGTATAAGTCACAGCGCTAACCTAAAAAATATCCTAAATTATATGGTAATAGATCAACAGTTTGTTAAATTTCATTTATTTACATTTTAACGAAATTCCATATTTCCAGTTCGTTATCAGCATTTTTACATTTTAAAACAATCAGTCTTTTTGATTAAAATGTTAAATCGAATCAATAAACGTGAAATCGAAAGATTCAAGAGGACAGAATTGACAGTGAGAAAGCAGGATTGTCAGAATGACCCCAATACGGTTTTCACTCGAAAACGTATTGGCAGAAACTCACCGCCAATTCTATTCGCTCACTTCCAATTCTGCCTTTTTTACTGGGTTATTTCAAATGAATATGCGTTACTTAAAGTGGATTCAATTTATGGGTGCAATTTTTCGCAGCAATTGTTATAAAAGACAAATAATATTAAAAAATAACAATTTATTAATATTATTTAGAAAATAAAATCTTTTTTAAAAATACAAAATTTATTTAATCAGTGAAAATTTAAATAGAAAAATTTTCGTTTACTTTGAAAATTCGTCGACATATTCTTTATATAGCTGTTAATATATAAATGAAAACTGTTATGAAAAAAACAATAATTATATAATTAATAACAAAATTTGGATTCTTAATTTGTCAACAATCAGCTTTCAGTAACACATTCAACACAGAATATAATTATTTAAATTCAGATATTTCGTTAATAAAAGTGTTAATTACTTTTTTCTTCGAATTTTGCGAAAAGCTTTATAACCATGGGTGCCAATAATATTATTAGCGATTTTTCAGGGAAAACAAATTTTAGAATCGCGTAATAAGAATTTATTGTGCACAAATCTGTAACTATAGTGTATTATTTGTTATCTTGGATACATTCATTACACTGTGATAAGTTACTAAAAGTATTGACATGTTAGTATTTAATAAAATGAAAAAAATTCTCAACTCTTAAATGTTCCTGTAATAAAAAAATGACTTTCGTAATGAATTTTACGATTGTATTTTTCTTGGGAAAGGCAGTGTAGTGATTACTTTATATGTAATACACCATTATTATATACCTAATTGTAGAATTTATGTATATTAATTAAAGTAAACCAACAATATTTGAAATTCTTTTTATTTTACACCATATTCATATTTAATTTTTTAGTAGCTCATTAATTTTTAATGATTTCTCAAAGCAACTTGATTCTTGAGCAATGCATAGGCATCGCTTCTACAGAGCAATAGCTAAGCAATAGACAACTTTTCCTTAAAGCAATGCATACCCTCCTACATCGATTACATTGGTTTTCTATTTAAGCTCTGCAGAGGCTATGCATTCTTCTTTTTTGATGTCTTCTGGCTAAAGGTGCTTTTATACCTCCGGTGTTTTAACCAAGCAATCGTCCTTTAGCTTTTAGCCGACTGACAGAACCCTATACAAGGTTGCGCAGTTACGCGTAACTCGAGATTTTCTACGTATGTTACATGTATGTTACCCCCCACTCTCGAAAAATACATGGATGTAACAATGTAAGGACGTAACATACTAGGTAACATATACAGTAACAAACCCAGGTAACATACATGAATTATGTTACGTACCTATCCCTGTATCAAAGGCCTTTCTCCAATAGGATCCCAAAACTGTTCACCTGACGTTCGTATGATTCGATTAATTTAAGAGTTTATCATGCCCAGTAGTGACATAAACTTGACGAAAAATTGTCAAAAAATAAACCGATATATTTCAAAAATAGGTGATTCTTCTGAAAGTGACATTTTTGATTTCTCGATTAATTTTATAAAATCTACTCTCTAATAATTGTTAACCATTTTCATAGTAAAAATTTAGCACTTACTTATCTTAAAAAAAAGAAATTAAACAATTTTATTTTACTGAATTTATGCAATAGCTAAAATAATTTCATCCCCGAAGCCATTTTAGCATGTCTCCAAATAGGTCTTCTATAAGAAAACTAAATTTGTATGCTTTTTTCAAACTCTTGGAAATTTTTTAAAAATAGTGTCAGAAAGTACAATGTTTTTTCTATCATTGTGTGCTTTTCAAAATTTTTTAGACCTCCGTTTTATATATGTGACGCGACACGAGAAAAGGGACCTATCGCCGCAAAAGAGAATTTTACAGGGAGAGCGTTTAAAGCGACGCCATGCGCAGAAAACCCGTGTATTTACGCGTACATGCTTAACTTTCGGGTTTTATCCTTAATATGAAACGAGTAGATATGCAAATTAGGTAAAGAGAGACATTCTTATTTATATTGCCTTTAGAGAAAAAGAGAAACCAGAGCCGGCGTTACTGGCGCCGTTACCCAGACGTTACCTTTTGTGTTTCAATTATAAAAGTATATATCCTTAATATGAAACGAGTAGATATGCAAATTAGGTAAAGAGAGACATTCTAATGTTATTTATCAGTGAGCAGAGATAGAGAGAGAGAAACTATGAATTAGTAGTAAGCATGAGAGCGAGTGAGATTCAAGCAAATTACATATATAGGAGCGTTACTGTTGCACTCGTAGATTATTTTATACTTGTGTATATATGTATATGGGGCATTCTCTTTAATTAACATTGTAATTTTTCAAAAATTACAGCTTGTAATATATAGTTACTTTTGCCGTATGGCTTTTTTAATAAAAATTTTTTATAAGACACTGTAGCGTTATAAATGAATAAATGCTAACAAATAAAATTAATAGATTGTTTCAAAATTATCAAACTTGATCAGATTATTTTAAAACTTGTTACTCGGGGGTTTTTGGGTCGATGATAACGAATCTGAAATCACTTTTTAGAAATTGGAAATAACGGATCCAATATGGCTGATAGTTTTTAAAATTTGATTAGGTTCGTTTAAATCTTATTATTCGGGGGTTAATAGGGTCGCTGATTCTGACATTTTTTTAAATCGGGACATTTAAATCTTTACACAACTTTCAATAAACATTGCAATTACATATTCCGAACATTGCAAGTAAATATTTAATAAATTTTTAGGAAAGTTTCGGTGCTGTGGGGGCAAGATTCGTAATCAGTGATCTCATAAAAGTAATTGTCTTAGGTTCTAATAATTATAATGCTTTTTTACAAACTTCAGTATAGAATATATTTTAATTTTATTGTACCACTATTTAAGAGTACAAATGTAAAATATTAGTTAAAAATGTTAAAAATTACAAAAAATACAATTTTTAAAAAATCTAATTTTTGTCGCTTAATTCTAAAAACTTGCCTACTTTTAGTATTTATTTCTATAATAAAATATTTATAATGAAACTTTTCAATTGTAAAAACTTATTCTTTAATGTTTAATCTAATAAAATATTATAATTTGTCCTCCATATTGGATCCCCCATTTCGAATTTCTAAAAAGTGATTTCAGATTCGTAACTTTGAAACAATCTATTCATTTTGCTTCCTCTTAAAAAAAGCCTTATAGAGATGTCGATTTTCGAATTTTTTAGAATCAATTATGTTTACAAATTTTCAAGTGTAGTATATATAATTCGTCGAGAGGAACAACACATAAATACACACATACACACATAAATACAGATTTATGTGTGTATGTACACGGAGAAAAATAGTTAGCTATTTCAGCTAATTTTTAGCTACCTTAGCTAACCTTAATTGCTATTATATGGATGGCAATTATTGTTAGCTAAGGCAGCTAATAATTAGCTAAAATAGCTAAATTGTTTTGCTAAAACAGCTAATTATAAGCTGTAATAACTAAAAATTAGCTATCCATATAATAGCAAACTAATTTTTTTCCGTGTATGTGTGTGTACGTCACCGATTCTTGTGGACAAATTTTCTCTTACACGTTTTGACGGATTTTGATGAAATTTGATAGGTGTAGTACGGTCACAAATACCTAAAATTAGACAGAAGGATTTTCAAAAATATCTAAAAAAAATTTTGTTATATAATTTTCAAAAAAATCGATTGTTGTATTTTTTTAAATAACTTTTTTCTTTATTAAAATTTTTGTTGATTTTTGTCAAAATTGCATTCTTGACATGAAAATGAATCGTTTTATGTATATAAAGTACATATTTTATCAATATTTATAGAATTAATCAATATTTTTCACAAAAAATTGAAATTTTGAAATTTTTATCTTAACACTTTAATAGTATATTAAGCAACAAGGGCATAAAGGCAGCCATTTGTTTACGGTGATTTTTGTGACACGAGTGGAGGTCGAGGGCGCCGTAGGCGCCCCGAGACCGGAACGAGTGTCACAAAAATCACCGTAAACAAATTGGCTGCCTTTATTCCCGTGTTACTTACGATATTTTTTATTCCTAATGCACAAAAGTGGCGATTTCAGATAGCAGACGACAGGGAGTAAAAGTCATTCACTTGTTCGACTTGTATGAAAATGGCGGCCTTTTTTTTACCTTGGGCAAAAAAAAGCGTGGGACCAGCTGTTTTTTGCCCTTGGGGAAAAAAAAGTCGCCATTTTCATACGGTCGAACAAATGAATGACTTTACTCCCTGTCGTCAGCTATCTAAAAGCGCCATTTTTGTGCATGTGGGATAAAAAATAATTATTCTAAAATAAAAAATTAAACAATTGGTATATATATTATATTGAGGAAGCTAAATGATCATGAAATGAACAACTTTTTGTTTGTTAACATTTATTTATTTATGACGCTATGTTGTCATATAAAATTTTTGAATTATAAAAGCCATACGGAAAAAGTAATTACATATCTCAAGCTGTAATTTTTCAAAAAGAAAGGTTTTTTATGTTTAAACTTATCTTGGGCAGAGAGGAAAGTCCATTTTACAGAGAATGCACTGCTGAAAAAAGAGGTGTCTTATTTTGAGACGATCTTAGTGTCTAAAACACTAAAAACGTCTCAAAATAAGACACCTCTTTTTGCAGTGTGCCCCATGTGCAATGATTAGGATTGGGCGCGCGACGCGCGCCGTTTTGGTTCTAGTATTATTAACACTATTCAAGTTTTCAACTTTTGATTTTTTCACGTGAAAGAGCAAAGAATAATCTGTCGAATAGCACCATAATCTCAAAATCGATTTTTTTAACGATAGGTCCCTTTTCTCGTGTCGCGTCACATATGATAAAATGTTAAATTTTTGTCTTCAGTTTTGAAATAAGCCTTCGAAAATTAAAAAAGGTTAATCCATCTTCGATATATCATTAAAAATGTCAGGCCGAGTTTCGACGATTGGTGCATTGGAATTTAACTGTGACAACTCGATTCTTGCTTCCCGTGTCTGCGAATGGGAGAGAAAACAGGGCCGGATTTATGCTGTGGAATAATAAATAATGATGTTTCACGAGTAATATAAAGAAACTCGAAAGTTCATCGTTCCCACGCATGAATTCGTCCTGCTTTCTCTCTCATTCGCTGCCGCGCGAAGCCAGAATCGAGTTGTCACAGTTGAATTTCAATGCACCAATCGGTCGAAACACGGCTTCACATTTTTAATGATATATCGAAGACGGATTAATCTGTTTTAATTTTCGAATGCTTATTTTAAAGCTAAAATTTTAACGAAGATTTCTGTGTTTTTAAAAAACTTTTATCTAAATTTTTTTTAGATTTTTGAAAAAGTTGAAGTCGAGAGATAAAAATGAAAAAATTTGATAATTTTTTTTATTTCTTTCTCACTCTACAACTCACAAAATAATTAACGAAATTACTTCAAAGATAGCTTATTTACGCAAAATTTAATCAGCTTTCTAACCGTATTTAAGATTCTTTTATATCTCCTTTTATTTACGAGATGTGATTGAAACAGTGATGGCATGTTTTTTTTATAGAGTCGCGTGTAATCGTCCTGATACTCGTGGACGGTAGTGTATTCTAATATTATTCTTTAAAAGTTCTTTTGTGATGTATTATGTAAATCTGCAACAAATTCTAAGTGTAAGTACATGAGATTAATTACCGTAAACTGGGGCTATTAGGAATAAAATTCTGTTTTCGGGTGAAGTTGATGCTATTGGCGCCGTTTATCGATAAATTGTGTTACTTGCTTTTGAAAAATTGTTGCTGCGGTAACTGGCAATACTTTTTAATGCAATAATTGTGACTATTAATTATTTTGTGAACAATAGTAGCTTGTAAGTGACTTAATGTGTTTTAGAGAAGTTTCAAACGTGGAAAACATTTGATTGCTGAGGTTAGTAGTTTCATTTTTAACTTCTCAAAGTGATTGTTTTTTATTAATGGGATTTCTTATGTGAAACTTTGTTGAGTTTACTAAGTAATAAATATGTTTATTTTGTATTTACAGTAAGATTAGAAACAAAAACCAAAATTCACAAACGGCGGGTATATAAGGAACACAATTATTTATTCCGAATTGCTAAAGTGTGTTGTCAAAACGTAAGTTTTTGGTAATTTCTTTTGTTTTTTATCACCTAATGTGGTTTTTAGTGTTCAAAGATGGTTTGAAATTGTAAAAGAGTGTTGAAACCGACAAGTCGCAAAAAACGACCAGTGATTCCATCATCGACCACAACTGATGATACCAGCAACGTTTAAAACACACATTCGCTCTTTTAGTTTTGTTTTTCCTTTGTTTTGTTTTGTGTATTTACTTTGAAGCAAAAAAAATAACTTCTTTAACTTTAAATACGTTTTCCAATGGTTTTTACCGTCTTGTTCCTAATAGCCCCATTTTGTAATTTCGAAAAAATGCGTCTCTTTTGTCTTCTTTGCTTAAAATTCCAGCTTTGATCAAGACAATTATTTAACCCTTCAATGTGCTCGCCAAGATCAAGAAAAGAAACAAAAAATTAAGGCAATATTTCAATACACAAAAAAGTTGCAAGACTTTAAAATTGAAATCTATTCCTTATAGCCCCAATTTATGGTATGTTACAGATTAAGTGTATTGGTATTCAGCTTGAGATACAAAGTTAAAATTTTTACAAAGCGAAATATAATCGGAACCGGAAACAATTTGAAGGTTAATTCGAATTTTATTTTTATTTAGAGGAAGCAAAATGAATAGATTGTTTCAAAGTTACGAATGTGAAATCACTTTTTAGAAATTCGAAATAGCGGATCCAATATGGATGACAAATTATCATATTTGATTAGATTAAACATTAAAGAATAAGTTTTTACAATTGAAAAGTTTCATTACAAATATTTTATTAAAGAAATAAATGGGCAATTCCACGTGAGATTTCAGTCGACCTTTTAAAATCGGCCAAAAATATTTTTTTTCTATTCTGTATTGAAAAAAAACAGATACGTATTTTTTTATTATTTTTTTAGAGGCCAAATTTTTGAGTTATGAATTTTCAAAATTTTCGCTTTTTAAATGTATGTATATTTTTAATGTCAGATAACTCAAAAAATATTGCTTCTTTTCATTTTTTGACAAGAAAAAAAAAGTTTTGTTTTTCTCTCTACTTTTGAATAATCATAACAAAAAAATTTTTTTTTCATTTTTTATTAAAAAAATAAAAAATTTTATAAACAAATTAATTTTTTTTAACTTTGGGTATGATAAATTTTTAATTTTCTTTTTTTAAAACATACCTGGAAATGATAAGAAGGTTTTGCAAAAAGTTTCAGAGTGGGCCTGACAAGTTTGATGGGTCCAAAAAAATAATTAAGCTCTCCGTGCAGGTCGCACGCACGTGGCACAATGGGATTTTTTTACAATTTATTATTAAAAATTGTTTAGAGCCTAAAAATTCAATAATAATCAAAATCCGATAAAGTTTGTAGGCTCTAGACAATTTTTAATAATAAAATGTAAAAAAAATCCCATTGTGCCACGTGCGTGCGACCTGCACGGAGAGCTTAATTATTTTTTTGGACCCATCAAACTTGTCAGGCCCACTCTGAAACTTTTTGCAAAACCTTCTTATCGTTTCCAGGTATGTTTTAAAAAAAGAAAATTAAAAATTTATCATACCCAAAGTTAAAAAAAATTAATTTGTTTATAAAATTTTTTTATTTTTTTAATAAAAAATGAAAAAAAAATTTTTTTGTTGTGATTATTCAAAAGTAGAGAGAAAAACAAAACTTTTTTTTTCTTGTCAAAAAATGAAAAGAAGCAATATTTTTTGAGTTATCTGACATTAAAAATATACCTACATTTAAAAAGCGAAAATTTTGAAAATTCATAACTCAAAAATTTGGCCTCCAAAAAAATAATAAAAAATACGTATCTGTTTTTTTTAATACAGTATAGAAAAAAAATATTTTTGGCCGATTTTAAGAGGTCGACTGAAATCTCACGTGGAATTGCCCAAATACTAAAAGTAGGCAATTTTTCAGAAAAGCGCCAAAAATTAGATTTTCAAAAAATTGTAATTTTTAACTAATATTTTACATTTGTACTCTTGAATAGTGGTACAATAAAATTAAAATATATTCAATACTGCAGTTTGTAAAAAAAGCATTATAATTATTAGATCCTAAGACAATTACTTTTATGTGATCACTGATTACGAATCTGAAATCACTTTTTAGAAATAAAAAATGGTTGATCTAATATAGCTGAAAAAATTTCAAAATTTAATGCAACCCAAGTGCGAAATTAAAAACGGCCCAAAACTGGCCCAGTGACGGCATAGTCAGTGCCTACTCTTGGCAGACAATAGTGGCCTGACTGTCGGGAGGTTAACCGCGGTAGACCGTCGGCAGCCAATCATCGGCCGATTCTCGGTAAACATTAATGGCCCATTATTGGCTGCCATTACTCCCCAGTGTTGAAAAAATTAAAAAAAATATATTTGTTATTTAATTAACTAATTAATTCATAATATTTATACAGTTTATTTCCCTGAATTAATCGCAAACTTACAAATATTTGAAAAATTCTTACCGCTCGCGGGGATCGATACCTGAACCTGACGCACCACAGCCTAACACTCTGACCACTCTGCTACTCTGACGTGAAGTCGAGGAAGCAAAAGGGTTCTTATAAGCTACACTACACTGGCCGATACTGTGCCATTATTGGGCCGAGCTACGTTCCAATATTGGCAATTATAATTTACCATCATAGATACAAAATGATAGACATTAATATGGCATTCCTGAGCCAAGGTACGTCCCAATTCTGGCAATTATAATTTGCCACAAAATGTTTTCTATTAAAGTGCCACTAATGTGCCATTAATAGGCCGATCTTCGTCACATCACTGGCAATTGAATATTGCCATTAAAGATTGATCAACTTTGCCATGAATGTGCCATTATTGAGCCAAGCTACGCCCCAATACTGGTAATCATAATTTGCCTTCAAAGATACAAAATTTTTGCCATTAAAGTGCCACTAATGTGCCTTTAATGGGCCGATCTTTGTCACATCATTGGCAACTGTCTTTTGCCATTAAAGATTGATCAACTTTCCCAATATTGTGCCATTATTGAGCCAAGCTACGCCCGAATTCTGGCAATTACAATTTGTCATCAAAGATACAAAATGTTTGCCATTAACGTGCCACTAATGTATCATTAATGGGCTGATCTTCGTCACATCACTGGCAATTGAATTTTTCCTTTAAAGATTTATCTACTTTGCCAATAATGTGCCGTTATTGGGCCAAGCTACGCCCCAATTCTGCCAATTATAATTTGCCATCAAAGATACAAAATTTTTGCCATTAAAGTGCCATTAATGGGCCGATGGTCGGCACATCACTGGCAATTGCTTTTTGCCATTAAAGATTGATCAACTCTGCCATGAATGTGCCACTATTGGGCCGAGAGCTGGCCCAGTCTTAAAAAATTTGAAAATCTGACCATCGGCGCCATCATTGGCCCATCAATGACATACGCAACGCGTTTAATTCCGCAAGATGGAAAGATCTCATCAAGTCGATGGAAAAGAAAAACATGCCGCCCTACTTGTTGCGGATAATGGATAATTATCTTAGCGACAGGTGGGTTATATATGAGGGAGACACCTGCACTCTCAGGGAAGAGATGCAGCGTGGGGCACCCCAAGGCTCAAGGGTTGGTCCATTTGTATGGAATGTATCTTACGATGATTTTCTGCGAATGGATCTGCCCGAAGGTGCGGTGATCATCGGCTTTGCGGACGACGCGTTGTTCGTGTGCACTGCCGAAAGTGAGGAGGCTCTTGGGAAATTGGTGAACGAATGTCTGCGACTAGCTAAAAGCTGGCTGGATACCAGAGGTCTTGAAAAGGCCCTGGAAAAGACCGAGGCCCTGCTGGTCACAGACAGACGTGGTTATGAGCTCCCACGAATCGTGATAGACGGATTCGAGGTCAAGTGAAGTAATCAAATTAATTATCTTGGTGTGGAGTTAGATGGAAGGTTAAACTTCCACCACCACATGGCTACGGCGTCAAATAAGGCGATCGAGTGTGCGGCTAATCTTTCACGGCTAATGCCAAATGTTGGCGGACCCCGTAAACAAAAAAGAAGACTGGTGGTGAGTGTCGCCCACGCTAAAATGCTCTATGCAGCACCAGCGTGGGCCCCATCCCTGAGGAGTAAAAGATGTGTGACCATCTGTGAAAAGATACTGTCTGCGCAGAGATCGATAACAACGCGTATCATCTCTGCATATAAGACGGTATCTACGAGTGCTGTGCAGGTCCTTGCAAGTGTCCCGCCAGCAGATCTTTTGGCGAGGGAAAGGGAAGAAATGTTTCTCTTTTCTAAAGAAAGCAGTTCCTTGAATGAGGAATTAAAACCAAGCAAGGGCCTGATCCGCAATGAAGCGAGGCACAGGCTCATAGAAAGATGGCAAGAAAGATGGGATGGTGAGGAAAAAGGTCGATGGACTTATCGCCTTATCCCGGCACTCGCCACCTGGATAAATAGGAAACACGGTCAGGTTTCCTATTATATGACTCAGGCGCTCACAGGTCACGGGTGTTTTAACTCGTACCTGTGTCGCTTTAAATTACGCGAGGACGAGGTGTGTGCATATTGCCAGTTCCCTGAGGACAACGCGGAGCACACCCTCTTCTCATGCAAGAAATGGGACTTGGAGAGGCAGGCCATGTTCGAAGGTGTAAACAGTCAAGTTACACCGGAGAACATGGTATCGCTGATGACCCAGTCAGAGGAGAATTGGCGACAAGTCGAGAACTTCATAATCTCGGTTATGTCGAGGAAGGATCTCGACGGCCGCCAAAAAGCGTAATTTAAACAGCTTTTAATTTATTCGTTTGTTTTTTATTAATTTATTTTGTGATATATTCGTCCTTATACATTTTTTAATTGTTTGTGTTTTTTATTCATCTTTGTACAGTTTTATGTTTTTAATATTTTATACGCGTTTTTTTCTTTTTTTTTATATATATCCGTTTGTAATTTTATCTTTTGACTTTTTAAACTTCTTAAAAATTTTTGTTTTTTTATTATTGTCGTGCTGTAAATTCCGCTTAGACTATGAAATAGTTTTAATCATTTTTTTTAACTACGGACGCAGGAAAACCGCAGTGAGAAGAAGAAGGTCGCTAAAGTCTTACGACAGTTCCGAGGGAGGGTAAAGGGCTCCAGAAGAAGGGTTACGGGTTTTAGTGGGTCGGGCTGGTAGTAGGTCGCCAGTGTATTAAATTTAATTTTTTATAGATTTATTTTTCTATTTTTTTATTTCCTTTTGTTTTATTATACCAACCCCACATAACCTTGGAGCGCGGAATCCAAGGTATCTGTAGACAGATTTCCCAAAATTCCCTAAGCAAAAAAAAAACCAAATAATAAGATATATATAATATTAAGGAAGATTTCGACTATATCAGCCATATCGGAATAATTATCTTAAGAATAACACCTGACTCTAAACCAAAGAGTTCAATTGACGTCTAATAGATGTCACTAATTGCTGATATAGTCGAAATCTTCCTTAATTAAAATTCTTAATCAGCAAATAATTTCCTACATTAACTATACAGCTCTTCGACTAGTGTATGGGCTTGATCTGAGATTATAAGAAACGTGAACGTCCAGGCTGTGTTGGCATGGTGCATTGGTAGGCGTTAGTCCCGCGAAAGGCAGCTATTAACTGGGGTTCGAGTCCTCACAGATGCACAGTGCCGTCGTTCACGCAGCTTATTTTTTCAGATCAAAAATTAAATTCAAAAATATAATTATTTACCGACAACCATATCGGAATAATTATCTTAAGAATAACACCTGACTCTAAACCAAAGAGTTCAATTGACGTCTAATAGATGTCACTAATTGCTGATATAGTCGAAATCTTCCTTAATTAAAATTCTTAATCAGCAAATAATTTCCTACATTAACGATACATATAATAATAAGAATAATAAGATACATATAAAATTTAAAGAGAAACGAAAGGTCTGCTCAAGTACCTGGCCTATATTGTTTGAAGGGTTTCTTTCAACCAGTAGGAAGTCTATTAACCCTTTGCGGCATAGTGGTAACACAGATTACCACCTTTTATATTGTGAAAATATCTGTTTATACACAGTCTTTTTCAAGTAAAATCCAAAAATCTTTGTATATTAATAATCAAAACATTGTTAAATGTCGAAAAATTGATAGCGAATGAGGTTACGTGAAATTATAAACAACTATAAATAAATAAATTAAAGAATAAAAAAAAATTTTTTTTTAATTCAATCGAAATTGATTGAAAGTTTTCACTCGGGGGTTTTTGGGGTCGCTGATTACGAATCTGAAGTCCGTTTTTCAAAATTCAAGATGGCGGATCCAATATGGCGCACGAATTTTTTTAGAATTGATCGAAATCGCTTGAAAGTCGTTACTCGGGGGTTTTCGGGGTCGCTGTTCACGAATCTGAAATCCGTTTTCCAAAATTCAAGATGGCGGATCCAATATGGCAGACATATTTTTTAAAAAGTGATTTGATTTGCTTGAAAATAGTTACTCGGGGGTTTTCGGGGTCGCTGATCACGAATCTGAAGATTGTTCTTAAAAATTCAAGATGGCGGATCCAATATGACAGACGAATTTTTTTTAGAATTGATCGAAACTTTATAATAATTTAATTGAGCTGTTTATTTCCTAATAAAATTAACTAATTAATTAAATTCAGTGGATTTTAATTGCTATTATAAAGTTTTGATGTGTCTTGCTTTGAACAATTGAATTTTATTTTCAGCAGTGGTAAGCAGCGAAGCAATTCGCTTTCAGTAAAATTCATTTGCTTTAGTTCAGTTAGTATTTTAGTTTCTTTGAACTCTAAACAGTGTTTTGTTTATTGTTTGTTATAATCAACCTAAATATGCGTTCAGTCAAATATTGATGATTTATAACTTGTCTTTTTTGCGCTCTTTATTTGTTTCATCAAACTATGTATAGTATTTTGTTTATTGTTTGTTACCATCACCGTAGGTATGCGGTCAGTCAAATAATGCTGAATTAGAACTTGTCTTTTTTACGCTACGTTTAGTAGATGAATTGGTAGGACACAAACTACCAAGTTCAACTGGGAAGAAACGTAAATTAAGTACAATCTCTTCTTACAAACCAAAAGTGTCAGAGGAAAAAAGAAAAAGTCAATCAGCTCATATGCCTAAAATTATCGCTTCACCTAGACGCTGTGCTCATTGCAGTACTAAAGTCGACCAAAAGCGAACATCATGGATGTGTAAAACTTGCAATGTACCACTCTGCCTGTTTGCCACAAGAAATTGCTTCGCTGCTTACCACTGCTGAAAAAAAATTCACTTGTTCAAAGCAAAAGACATCAAAACTTTATAATAGCAATTAAAATCCGCTAATTTTAATTAATTAGTTAATTTTATTAGGAAATAAACAGCTTAATTTGATTATTATAAAGTTTTGAACAGTATTTACCAAACTGCCCTTTTCAGGGCTAAACGATGTACAAATCCTGATCGTGCAACCTCCCCGCGGTGTACATCGGGTAACGAAAATTCCGACGGTACAATTATTCAATAATTTAACGTTTATTTATTGAAAGTAATTTCAGATTCGTAATCAGCGACCCCGAAAACCCCAAGTAACGACTTTCAAGCGATTTCGATCAATTCTAAAAAAATTCGTCCACCATATTGGATCCACCATTTTGAATTTTGGAAAACGGACTTCAGATTCGTAATCAGCGACCCCAAAAACCCCCAAGTAATGATTTTCAAGCGATTTCGATCAATTCTAAAAAATTTCGTCGGCCATATTGAATCCGACATTTTGAATTTTGGAAAACGGACTTCAGATTCGTGATCAGCGACCCCAAAAACCTCCGAGTAACTATTTTTAAGCGATTTCGATCAATTCTAAAAAATTCGTCCACCATATTGGATCCGCCATCTTGAATTTTGGAAAACGGATTTCAGATTCGTGAACAGCGACCCCGAAAACCCCCGAGTAACGATTTTAAAGCGATTTCGATCAATTCTAAAAAAATTTGTCCGCCATATTGGATCCGCCATCTTGAATTTTAGAAAACGGACTTCAGATTCGTAATCACCGACCCTGAAAACCCTCATAAGCATTTGTGATTTTTAAATTAATGTTATAATATTATGCATGCCGCAAAGGGTTAAGTGACCAGTGAGCAGAGATAGAGAGAGAGAAACTATGGGCTGTATTCATAGTCGATACTTATTTCTTAACGGCGTTGGAGGTCGGGAACTGTCAAGTGTTGCCAACCCACTCTCCCCCACTGACTTGTATGTTTCGTGTAATTTTCCACATTGATCACTTTTAAAAAAACAAAGAACTTAAAAAAAGAGCTCTTTACCCTAAAATAAAATTAAATAAAGAATTAGTAAAAATTTATTTGGTCTCGACACGATGTTTCTACGAGCCACAAAACGATTTCTACTATTACAATTTACAGATGAAGTTGGCTTGATATGGGGAAAAAATGTCCGCACAACAGAAGGTGGAGTAAGGCGGGGTTGCCTACGTAAAGGCATAACAGTATCCATAATACAGGGCAGTAAGTTTTATTTTGTTGAAAATTAAAAAAATAACATTTTGCAGTAATAAAAACTAATATAATTAATATAAATAAATGGGGTTTTGTTTATAATAATATACATAATATAAAATATGTTGAATTAAAACGAAAAATATAAAAAACATTTTTTTTTAATTTTGTTATTCATTAAAATAATTTTTTAACAAGAGATTAAAAATTAAAATTGCTAATTAGTACCTCTAGAGGTACAATTTATTAAATTGTATAATTAATAAAAATATTAAAAATGACAAATATACAGAATTTTGAAAAAATTAAATTATTTCTAAAATTTATTGAATATTTTTGTATTATTTTGGAAAATTAGTTAATTAGTAATTGGAAAATTATAAAAAATTAATTATTAATTACAAAATCATAAAAAAGTATTAATTTTTACCTTATATATTTGTTAAATTATCTTTAATCATGTTTTCTTGTCCATAAAAATTTATTTATTTTATTCCTTTGTATCAAAATAATTAATTTAATTGTGTTTTTTTATTCCTCAATTATATGAGATATTAAAAGAAATTTGGAGCTAATAAATTTTTTATTATAAAACAATAATTACTTATTCTACTATTTTAAAATCCCTTTCTATAGGCGACAAGGTCATATAAGTTTATTTCCGACATCAAAGCTGTCAATTATTTGTACAGTGAAAATAATATCGACGCTCGTAGAAACATCGTATATTATTACAAACAGATTTTTACTTAACCCTCCTGCGTACCGTGACGAGTATACTCGTCCAAACTAAGTTGTTACCAAATGCGCGAGGACGAGTATACTCGTCCAAATATTTTTTCTCATAACTTTTAAACAAATTAACTTTAACACACGAGACAAAGTGCAACTTACAGTGTAAGGTTCATAGTTAATGATACATACATAATAAAGTCTCCAATTAAAGTATTTGTTAATAAACAAAGTATTAAATATTTGTTATAAACACTAGAGGATAGGTCACAAAATAAAAGTTGCAAATACATACTTCTCTTAAAAAAATTGTTTGATTTTAATGAAACTTAGTATCTCAAGGGTTTTTGGAGTTGCTGATTAAGAATCTGAAGCCAGATTAAAAAAATCCAAAATGGTGGATCCAATATGGCGGATGAGTTTTTAAAAAATTCATCCAAATTTTTTGAAAATTTATAATCGGGGGTTTTTGAGGTCGCTGATTACGAATATAAGGTCAAATTAGAAAAATTCAAAATGGCAGATCCAATATGGCGGATGAAATTTTCAAAAATTATCCAAATTTCTTGAAAATTTATAATCTGGGGTTTTTGAGGTCGCTGATTACGAATCTAAGGTCATATTTAAAAATTTCAAAATAAAGGATTCAATATGGCAGATGAATTTTAAAAAAATTGTTTAATTTTAATGAAACTTGGTACCTAGGGGTTTTTGGGGTCGCTGATTAAGAATCTGAAGCCAGATTAATAAAATCCAAAATCGCGGATCCAATATGGCGGATGAGTTTTTCAAAAATTCATCTAAATTTCTTAAAAATTTATAATCGTGGGTTTTTGAGGTCGCTGATTACGAATCTAAGGTCATATTTAAAAAATCCAAAATGGCGGATGAGTTTTTCAAAAATTTATCCAAATTTCTTGAAAATTTATAATCAGGGGTTTTTGAGGTCGCTGATTACGAATCTAAGGTCATATTTAAAAATTTCAAAATGGAGGATCCAATATGGCGGATGAATTTTAAAAAAATTGTTTGATTTTAATGAAACTTGGTATCTAGGGGTTTTTGGGGTCGCTGATTAAGAATCTAAGGTCATATTTAAAAAATCCAAATAGCGGATCCAATATGGCAGATGAGTTTTTCAAAAATTTATCCAAATTTTTTGAAAATTTATAATCGGGGGTTTTTGAGGTCGCTGATTACGAATCTAAGGTCAGATTAAAAAAATTAAAAATGTCGGATCCAATATGGTGGATGAATTTTAAAAAAATTGTTTGAATTTAATATAACTTGGTATCTAGAGGTTTTCATAGTCGCTGATTACAAATCTGAGGTCAGATTTTCAATACTCAAAATAGCAATATAAGAATATTTTATAAATTTAAAAATTCTTTAATTGTTTAAACAAATAATTGTTGTTATGTACTAACTTTTTACAAAAAATATCTAGAAACATGCAGCTTTTTCTAATTTTGCAATTAACTAAGCTGAGTAATATTACATTTAGATTTTTTATAAATTTAACGATTCTTTAATTGTTTAAACAAATAATGTTGTTATTTACTAACTTTTTACAAAAACATCTAGAAACATGCAATTTTTTTTCTAATTTTACAATTAACTAAGCTGAGTAATATTACATGAAGATTCTTCATAAATTGAACGATTCTTTAATTGTTTAAACAAATAATGTTGTTATTTACTAACTTTTTACAAAAAACATCTAAAAGCATGCAATTTCTTCTAATTTTGCAATTAACTAAGTTAAATAAAATACCTCCAATTTTGCAATTAACAAACATGAAACTTACAATAATACTGATCTTGTTAACTTTTAAAATTTGGAAAAAGCATGTTTCTAAGTCTTTTGTGCAAGGACTTAATCAACATCTATAATTATTTGTTTAAATATGTGTTAAATTGTTAAATTTATAAAACATCATTATGTAGTACTACTCAACTTAGGAAGTCTAAAAAATGCACATTGTTTCATATAACAGAGACGTAGTTTATAAAGGACTTGTAAAATACCAACATATCTATAACAAATCTAAACTATTTTTAAAACTGGCGGCCATATTGGCTCTGATCTTCTGTATTTTTAAAATCTGATCTCAGCTTCGTAATAAGTGACCTCAAAAAACCCCAGACACCAAGTTTCATTAAAATTTTTTAATAAAACCAAACAATTTTTTAAAAATTTGTCCGCCATATTGGATCCGCCATTTTGAATTTTTCTAATTTGACCTTAAATTCGTAATCAGCGACCTCAAAAAACTCCGATTATAAATTTTCAAGAAATTTGGATGATTTTTTAAAAAACTCATCCGCCATATTGGATCCGCCATTTTGAATTTTTTAAATCTGACCTCAGATTCGTAATCAGCGACCCAAAAAACCCCTAGGTACCAATTTGTAGAAAAATCCAACAGTGTAAAAAATTTGTGCATTTGGAAACAATTTTATGGGTGAAAATAGGTACGCAGGAGGGTTAAATCCTTATTTCATATTTATAGAATTTTAATAAAGAGCCCTTTTCTCTATAAGTATCTGCTTTTATTCTTTCTTTTTAAATTATCCAACACTTTTGACTGATTTTTATGAAACTTTTTACTTTGTCAATTTTTAAAAAATAATTTGACACTTTCTCAAAAAAGAGCTCTTTACCGTAAAGCGAAAATAAATAAAGAATTACCTAATTAAAATTTATTTTGTTTCGATATGATGTTTTAAAAAGCCACAATCTTATTTCCACCATAAAAATTGAGAGCTGAATGTGACTTGTGGAAGAAAGTGTCCAGAAATTTTAATGTTGTGAAGGTTTCCTACGTAAAAGACTAACAGCATAAAAAAACTAGGAATTATTAATTTAATTTGTCAAGTAATTTAAACGACATTTTGTAATAATAAAAGTTAAATATAAGAAACATAAATAAAGGGATTCTTATTAATGAGAAATGTACATATAATATAAACATGTCAAATTTAAAAAAAAAAGATTTTGATAAATTTTTTATTTTTTTTTTAATTTTGATATATGTGACGCGACACGAGAAAAGGGACCTATCGTTAAAAAAATCGATTTTGAGATTATGGTGCTATTCGACAGATTATTCTTTGCTCTTTTACGTGAAAAAATCAAAAGTTGAAAAACTTAAATAGTGTTAATAATATAAAGCCCGAAAGTTAAGCATGTACGCGTAAATACACGGGTTTTCTGCGCATGGCGTCGCTTTAAACGCTCTCCCTGTAAAATTCTCTTTTGCGGCGATAGGTCCCTTTTCTCGTGTCGCGTCACATATTTATTAAAATAATTTTTTAAAATGATTGAAAATTAAAATTGCTAAATATTTTCTTTTAAGGTACAATTTATTAATTTGTAATTAATAAAAATTTTTGGAAAATTACATTTTTTGTATTTTTACATTCTCATAAAAAATGAGAAAGTCTTGGATTTGTGCGATGTTGAAAAATTTCTAATTTTGATAAATCTTCATTTTTCATGACCCCCTGATGAAACGAAATTCACCCCCGATGAAATGAAGCCGAGTTCGTTGGGCAGCTAATTTCGTCCAAAAATACAAAACTTTTAAACTTTCAAAATTTTGTATTTTTTACAATTTTCAAAAAAATATTTTTTTCTAATTTTTTTCTTAAATTTTGTACGAAAACAAACAAATTTTTCCTAAACTTATAACTTATAACCTATAACTTATACCGTTTCACTTACTCTTAAGGTAGTACGCTCGTGATCGCACTTTTCTATAGAATTCCATGAAATTTGAAATCAGAATAGTTAGTAACAAGATCTATGTATTTGCAAAATATTAAAAAAATTGACCGTTTCTAAAACAAGATATTTAAGTTCAAAGTTTGTTATTTAACATGGTTAACCTATGAAAAGTGCATGTAAACGGCACATTTCTTCTAATAACTTCTAAAATTTTCTATAGATTGTTTTAAAAAACTAATATATTATAAATGAATGTTTGAGAAATTTATAACAAAAAGATTGAACAATATTAACCGTTTTAGTTAAAAGATATAATATAATATAATATTCTAATCTGACTAGTATACTTGTGTGTGAGTGTGTCTGTACATAGGGCTGACTATGTATTCAGTACAGTCCAAGCAAAAATATGCTACAGTAACTGCACCATACTATAGCATTTTATTAAAATTTACTTTTGAGAGTGACTGTCGCGATCGTACTACCTTAAGAGTAACTGAAACGGTAAGATAAGTGAACGACCATTAGTGGCTGATTCTAAGAAAAAATCGAAATTGATGTCCTTAATGATTTCTGTAAATCAGGATCGTCAATTATGAAAAGTTATTTTTTTAAATAAAACTGCTGTACTAGATGTTCGAATTTATGGAACAAATTTATTTTTTATATGATAAACAAAAAAGATATGTTCAAGAAATTACCCTGAAAATCATTCCCTCACTATGTCCCAATTGCTAAAGAGTGACGCTAAATTTAGCCCATTTTTCGGACCGCGAAATTTTCAATCAAACATATTCTAAAATGCGCCGTATAAAGGGATATTAATTTCATAACCATTTTGAGTGGAGCATATCCTTTGTTTTTTGGATATAGTGTTAAAATGGGGGTTTAAAGGGGTTAAAAGGGGTTAAAATACCAAAAATTAAATATGCTCAGATTCGCTGGAAACTGGTTACTTAAGGGGTTTCGGGGTCGCTGATTTCGAATCCAATGTCAATTTTTCAAAATTCAAAATGGCGGATCAGAGCTTCACTCAATTCCTAAACGCTCCACTCAATACTTCTTTTTTTACTAGGCTTGTAGCACATTGTAAATGCAAAAAGTGATAAATATTAATTTTCTTATGCGTTATAAATAAAGTGACCATACGTCCCGAATTGTGTGGGACTGTCCCAGATTTTTTACCTTTGTCCCGCAAAACGTCCCGCATTTGACATAAAATGTCCTGGCATATCCCGGAAAATAGTTAAGAATATCCTGCATCTACAGGTTAGCACAGTAGCGTATAAGTGTGAGAGAGATAGACTTCGTGATATTTTAAGAAAAATCCAATCGTCAGAAAAATATGTGATTTAATGTTACAAAATAAGCATAATATAAATATGTAAAAGTCATAAGATGCGCGCTGTTTTAATTACACTCCAATTTACTCCTACAAATTCCATGTTCCTTTTTTCTTGTGGCAAATGACCTTTCTTTTTACTGAATGATATAAATAAGCGGGCGTCCCGCATTGACACTTTAGTCACTTTAGTTATAAATATGAAAAATATATATTAATATTATATCCACAAACAAGTGAGACATTTTAGACAATATTGTTTGGTTATTACCATCCCTGGTAAAAATTTTGGACTGATTCCGAATTAAATACGGACAGATTAGTATGGATGAGTCCGAAAATTGTACGACAATGATCCGCGCTAGTCTCCCAGTAAAAAAGGATTTTTTAATATAGCATTTTGGACAATTGAGCAAGCCGTCTGCTCAATTGTCAAAACGGCATTTGGACAATAATTGAACTGGTTGCTCAATTATCCGATGCATTAGGTCCAATCATCCCAAATGTTTTTCGTGGCTAAAAAACTGCTAAATTAAGAAAAAAAGTACTGAAATGTTACAGAAACTTTAGAGAATTTATAATTCCAGAAAAATTAGGCATAAAAATACCTTAAGTGAGGAAAAAGAACAAGATTTCTAAAATATCACTTTTTAACTGACAGTGCAATGCTGTACTTGGAATTTAGTTGGCAAATAAATGAGGATTCTGATAAAGAGAAACACTTCATTATCCACTCTCAATACTCCACATGTGGTAATATATTGTAGATTTCGGTTTCTCATTTTAAAAAAGAGATAATTCAGCAAAATAAAATATTATTGTCAATACACTATTATTAAAAATCTTCAATTATACATATATTACCCATGAGGAGTATTGAGAGTGGATAATGAAGTGTTTCTCTTTATCAGAATCCTTACTTCTTTGCCAACTAAATTCCAAATACAGCATTGCACTGTCAGTTAAAAAGTGATATTTTAGAAATCTTGTTCTTTTTCCTCACTTTTACTGGGCTAATATTAATCCGAACGATAACCTGAATCTGAAAACACTCTGGAGTAATCATGTATGTCTACGAATTCAGTCCGTTATTAGTCAGCAACAATCCAAATTTATGACCGGTGAACAATTCTTCTAAAATAAGTACGGAATTATTCGATATCAATATATAAAGAATACGGAATCAGTCCGCAATAATCCGAGTTTAATCTAGTTAAAACTTAATCCGCAAAATGTTCGAAGCAATCCGAATTCTGTAAGCAAAAAATCCGGTATTAGTCCGCAACAATTTAAAATTAAGTGTAATAAAATTCTATTCCAAATCAAGTACGAAACAATCCGAAATCTGTATGCTAGGAATTCGAAAATATTGTCTGTAACAATCTGGATTTAATTCAACTAAAATATGTAATTATCTTCTACTTTAACTGAATTCGTTTGAATTTGTGTTTCAGATGAACAGCTCCTTATACTCGTAGTCACCGCAAACCTTTTTTATGCAGACCTCGACAAGATCGCGCACCAGTTTTTAAATGTTTTTAAAATTTTTTTTGGAATTTGTAGTTTAAATTGCTCGGTAGCTCGTATGAGAAATATGAGAAATCTTTCATACGAGTCTTTTCCGTAATGAGAAGTGTATAGATGCTTGTATACGAGGTGACTTTTAAAGCATTTTTATTAATGTAACACTATATTTTAAAGTAAATGTAGATAATAGAAATGAATTTTCAAAGTAAAACAAAGCTAAATTTATAAGGGAAATAAAGTTTTAAAAAAAGTATAATTTTGCTAAAAAAATTTATTCACACTGAAAAAAGGTTAGAATTTGATAATTCCTTATGTTACTCCAACTTACCGACATAAGATATTTCTCGGATACGGTAAGCACGATTTTGTATTAAATTTAATTATTTTATATAAGAACATTTATGTAATAAATAAATAAATAATAATATATTATTAATTAGTAATGAAGTAAAGCTTATTTATTCTAACGCCAATACAAAATCGTACTTATCGCATCCGAGAAATATCTAATGTCGGTAAGTTGGAGTAACAAGGAATTATTAAATTCTAACGTTTTTTCAGTGTGAATAAATTTTTTGACCAAAATTATCCTTTTTTTCTTAAAACTTTATTTCCCTTATAAATTTAGCTTTGTTTTACTTTGAAAATTCATTTCTATTATCTACATTTACTTTAAAATAGTGTTACATTAATAAAAATGTTTTAAAAGTCACCTCGTATACAAGCATCTATACACTTCTCATTACGGAAAAGGCTGGTATGAGAGATTTCTCATATTTTTCATACGAGCTACCGAGCTCGTATACCTATTTTAGATGAGTTTTTTAACGGACATAATTTCGGATTGTTGCGTGATAATTACGGACTTAATTCAGAGACATTTAAGATTACACCAGACTGATTTAGGATTCACAATTTCACTCGGATTGATGTTAGATTAATGCGGATCATTTTCGTACAATTATCAGACTAATCCGCACTAATTTACCCGGATTTAATCAGGATTATTCCGAAATTTTTAGCAGGGATATAATATGATTCGGGTTGCCGATTATTACCGGATCTTTAGCATACATATTTCGGATTGTTTCGTATTTGTTTCGGAATATGATTTTACCACACTAATTCCGAATTAACTCTCCGTCAACCATCTTAGAAATAATTACACACTGTTTAGGAATATGTGTTAATTCAAGTATTTGAGTTATTATGAATGTCCTAGTATTAGTAAGATTTACGAATTTTCTCGATGTAACCCGAAAGGTATTCGCAGGATTGTAACGAATTCCTTATCGAATCAGTCTTCGTCTTGAACAGAAGAGAGAAACACTCAATTTTCTTTCTAAACAAAAAAAACTGTACTAAAGTCAAATTTGTAGTGATTTAAAACAGACATCTCTGGTTATTATTGATTTTGAAATTCTTGTGTAAGTGAAATTGATTTTGAAATAAAAGTTGATTAATTTTTTTGTAATTAAACTGGTTTTGTTTTATTTTCAAAGATGATTGTGTTCCGATTTCCATAAAGTTTTATGGCTTATCTTTAAAGTTACTCAAAAAATTATTGTGAGTGAATAATAGTGGTGATAAAAAAATCTAAACTCTCAATCCTCAACAAATTGGCGATCCTACCTAGATATTTCGGTACACATCTTATAGAAAATCGAAAGATTCATTACACAAGTGATTCATCGCGTCGCGTCCTGTCGACATTTTCTATATGGAAAATTACAAGTTCCTTCATTTTCAAAATCATAGAAGTCACGTATAGTCCATCATGACGTCATACCAACAGTGAGTCATCATTCATTCATCGAAATTAAGACGAAGACTATTTAAATGTCAACATGTTCTAAGTTGACCCGTTTAATAACGTCGTTCATACGTTACACACATCAGCTGTTCTATTCAAAATAATATCACCACCATGACAACAAGTGGAAGTGATACAAAAACATTTATAACATTAGAAACATTACTAAAAGATCAGTACATTGATCTAGAATCTTTAAATAGATGTATGAGTTACATCGAAGATCTCCAGCAAGATGCTCGATTGGGGCCTGTTTTGGAAAATCGAGCTAAACATTTATTCATGTGTTGGACAAGCTTTGTCTCAAGACATTACCAGCTTCATCATACAGCAACAAATGATGAAATCAAAAATCGTTCGTACTTCAAAAATAAAATCTTCGAAACTATAGAAGCAAGGTATCTCTCCATCAGTGACCTGTTATCTCTTTGGATGACGACTGCAAATCCACCAAGCAAACCATCAATCTTTCAAGGACAACCATCGGAGCAGTCCAACGTTAAATTACCACCAATAAGTATCCCGATGTTTTCTGGTAAGTTAACTGAATGGGCCACATTTAAAGATAGTTTTCAGTCCCTCATTGTATCTCAAAAAAATTTAAGCAAATTAGAAAAATTGCATTATTTAAAAGCTTCGGTGCAGGGAGACGCACATGAATTAATTTGCAATATAACATTAGTAGCATCAAACTTTGAAATTGCTTGGGATTTGTTAACAACGCGATACTCAAATACTAGAGCTTCAGTGAATGCACATATAAACGAAATTTTTTCTATCGAACCCATCAAAAAAGAATCTGCGTCTAGCTTACTTAATTTGCGAAATATAATAAAACGAAATTTATCTGCATTAAATAATTTAGATCGTCCGATTGAAAATTATAGCGATATTTTAATAAACAGATTGGTTGATCGACTTGAACCAAACACTCAGCGTGACTGGGAACTTAGTTTGGCTGCAACTACAAATTGTCCAAGTTACGATGATTTTGATAAATTTCTTTTAAATCGAATTCGTGCTCATTGGAGCTGATCTATATGGCGGATTAATATTAAATGAAATCAAAAAAGGGGGTTTGAACTAGTAGCACAAAACACTATTTTTGGTTGGATATTATCTGGTCCAGTTTCATCTGGCATATCTTCTAATTTAAATCCTATCTCGATTCATCTTTGCACAGAATTTAATCAATTAAATTCCACATTAAATAAATTTTGGGAAATTGAAAATATACCCACTGAAAAACCTATTTCGCCAGAAGACGAATTTTGCGAATCTCATTTCATGTCCACTCACTCATGTACGGAGAAAGGTCAATATATGGTTCGAATTCCTTTTAGTTCTGAATCTCCTCAGATTGGTCAATCTAGACATATAGCAGAACGTTCATTAAAAAGTATTGAGTCCAAATTAGAAAAAAATTCCGAACATAAAGAAATGTATAATAAATTTATGAAGGAATATGAAACCTTACAACATATGACTCGTATAATCAATTTAAATTCAATTCCAAAGCCGATAGTTTTTATTCCTCACCATCCAATTTTTCGATTCTACAGTCAGACCACAAAAATGAGAGCAGTATTTCATGCTTCAAAAAAAACGTCAAATGGGAAGTCTCTTAATGATCATATGTTAACTGGTCCAAAGCTCCAACCTGATCTTTGTCTTATTCTTTGTCAATGGAGGTCATACCGATTTGTATACACTGCTGATATCACAAAAATGTATCGACAAATACTGATTGATCATTCCGATAGACATTACCAGTGCATACTATGGAGAGTATCTCCAACTTTTCCAATATCTGAATATCAATTAAACACAGTGACTTACGGTACAAGATCTGCTCCATATCTCGCATTAAGAGTAATGAAACAACTTGTTTCCGACGAAGGATCTAATTTCCCGCTCGCATCTCCCGTTCTATTACACGACACATTTGTTGATGATTTTCTATTTGGTTTACATGATAGGAAAACTGCTAAATTAACACGTGATGAGGTCATATCCCTGTTAAAGAAAGGTCAGTTGGAAGCGCGTAAATGGGGAGCAATGATTCATCTCTCATATCAGATATTAATCCTGAGAATCACGGACTTGCTTGGAATGCATCTGGATCTGGTTCAGATGAACAGATGCTCAAGGTTCTTGGAATTACTTGGAAAACAGATACAGATACATTTCATTATGCTGTCAACCTTGAAATTCCGGAAATATTGACTCACCGCGTAGTATTATCTCTTTTGGCCCAATTATTTGATCCCGTCGGGTGGATCTCACCTATCATTGTTAAAGGGAAAATTTTGATGCAAAAAACGTGGTTATGTAAAGTAAATTGGGATGACCCATTGCCAAACTCACTTTAAAATGAATGGTATAATTATTTTTTATCATTAAAAAAATTATCAAAAATTTCAATTCCTCGATGGAATTATTATGATCCAAAAAATTCTCAAATTGAATTACACGGATTCTCAGACGCATCTGACCTTGCGTACGGCGCGGTTATTTATCAAAGAACAATTTCAAATAAAGGAGAAATTAAAGTTTCATTGATTGCTAGCAAAACCAAAGTATGCCCAATAAAGAAAATATCAATACCACGAGCAGAATTACAAGGGGCTGTTCTTCTTGCTCGACTTTTTTCGTCATTAAAAGGAGTCAGAGCCTTTTCTAATATCTCTATTTATTGTTGGACTGATTCTATGGTTGTGTTGGCCTGGTTAAGCAAACATGCTTCTTCGTGGAAGCTTTTTGTGGCAAACAGAGTTTCCGAAATTCAAACTCTTCTCCCATCACAAAAGTGGAAACATGTGCCGACAGACAGTAATCCTGCAGATTTAGCATCGCGTGGACAATCACCATTACAACTCCATGAATCAACTATATGGTGGAATGGACCTAATTGGTTGTTGCTTCATCCAGATCAGTGGCCGAGTCAAAATCTGCCATCTGATGAGGAATCATCTGTTGAACTGAAATCAAACACTCACCATATTAATGATCTTTACACACATCCCTTGTATAATCATTTAATAAAATTTTCATCTTGGGAGAAAATAATTAGAAAAATAGCTTATGTTTTAAAATTTGTTAAACTCTGTATCAAAACAATGAGTAAAAAAGTTTCTCTTTCAAGACCTCTCGCGAACAAGTTCAATTTGATCAATCTGACAATAAAGTAGAAGCAACGAAAAATCTAACTGCAAAGGATTTGTTGGATGCAAAAATCATTTTATATAAACTGTTGCAACAACAATTTCTTTCTGAAGATATAAAATCCTTGATAGAAAGAAAATATGTTTCATCAAAAAGTCCGTTGCACTCCTTAAATCCCTTTATCGATAAACAAGGAGTAGTTCGCGTTGGTGGTAGATTGGAAAACTCCAATTTACCGTTCGAAACAAAACATCCAGTGATATTGAAAAAACACCCTATTGTAACATCATTGATACGATCAACTCATGTTAATTGCCTGCACGGGGGAATGAAATTAACATTGAGTACGTTAGGACAACAAGTTTGGATAATAAACCCGAGACCTCAAATAAAATCAGTCCTGTTTAAATGTATATTATGTACCAGACTTCGGGCATCAATGGCCACCCAATGAATGTCAAATCTACCAAAATCACGCGTAACAAAACCGCCCAAACCGTTTACTCATTGCGGGTTGGATAACGCAGGCTCTCTTCAAGTACGATTAGCAAGTGGTCGAGGTCATAAATCGCAAACCTGTTACATTGCGCTATTTATTTGTCTTTCCGTCAAAGCGATACACCTTGAACTTGTTTCAGATTATTCTTCGGAAAAATTTATTGCAGCCTATCAAAGATTTTGTTCCCGCCGCGGTATTCCTGCACATATTTATTCTGATCATGGAACAAATTTCAAGGGTGCATCGCGACTTTTACAGGAAGATTTTGCCAGAATTACGGCTGAACCAGATTTTCATGCATTATTAGCGAAAGATAATGTCATTTGGCATTTTATCCCTCCAGCTGCACCTTACTTTGGAGGTATTTGGGAGGCTGGTATAAAAAGTGTGAAGACACACCTCAAACGTATCCTTTTAGGTAAAACTCCCATTCTTGAAGAACTACAAACACTTTTATGCCAAATTGAATCGATTTTAAACTCAAGGCCAATTGCCCCTTATACCGACAATGTTGATGATTTAGATCCACTAACGCCAGGACATTTTCTTATCGGCGGTCCAATTAATGCTGTTCCATTTGAATCATTAATTAATTTAAATGAAAATAGGTTAACACGCTGGCAACAAATGCAACAGATGTTTGAAAAATTTTGGAAACGCTGGTCGACTGATTACCTTCAATCATTACAACACCGAACTAAGTGGCAAATATCTAATGTTCAAATAAAAACTGGACAAATGGTCCTGCTTCGAAAGCCAGATTTACCTCCCACAAAGTGGAATCTTGCACGCATTTCTGAATGCTTTCCTGGCACCGACGGTGTAATTCGTGTTGTCAAAGTAAAAACATATAAATCCGAATACATTCGACCGATAACCGAACTTATTTTATTACCCATTGATTTAAATGAAAATTGAATTTATTGTTAGTATATCTATAAAAAAAATATATTTTTTTTTTAATAAATCGTCAATAACGATGTTTATTTAACATGTATTGAAATTTGTTATTTCAAGGCGGGCGGTTTGTTTAGGAATATGTGTTAATTCAAGTATTTGGGTTATTATGAATGTCCTAGTATTAGTAAGATTTACGAATTTTCTCGATGTAACCCGAAAGGTATTCGCAGGATTGTAACGAATTCCTTATCGAATCAGTCTTCGTCTTGAACAGAAGAGAGAAACACTCAATTCTCTTTCTAAACAAAAAAAAACTATACTAAAGTCAAATTTGTAGTGATTTAAAACAGACATCTCTGGTTATTATTGATTTTGAAATTCTTGTGTAAGTGAAATTGATTTTGAAATAAAAGTTGATTAATTTTTTTGTAATTAAACTGGTTTTGTTTTATTTTCAAAGATGATTGTGTTCCGATTTCCATAAAGTTTTATGGCTTATCTTTAAAGTTACTCAAAAAATTATTGTGAGTGAATAATAGTGGTGATAAAAAAATCTAAACTCTCAATCCTCAACACACACGTTTAGGGGAAATCCCTTACCACATTTTAAAGTAAGCGACATTACAAAATAAAAGTAATCAACAAAAATTTAATTTTAACACAAACTTACAATTATGTAGTAATAAATTATTTTAAATTATAGAATTAATTTTCGGTCTCAAAAATAACAATTAATTACACGAATGCACACTTTGAAGGAATTCCACTTTACATGTAAAAATAATGTAACATTAACAAATAAGCAAAAAATCATTAAACAATTCATTTTAATTATATTTATAATATAATTTTATCATTAACCAACAGTGAAACAAATAATGTTTTGAAAACTTGATTTTTTTTACTTAACTTAACCCCACTTTTTTGAGTTTCTTCTGGCTTTGAAGCCTCATAATTAAAGATTAATTATGTTTATCTAAATATTTTTTTAGAAATGTGTTGAGGAGGAAATTGTCGAAAGGTATACAAACTGATTTTATTTTACAATGAGGAAAACAAAAGTTATTTAAGAAATACTGAAACCTTGACTGAAACCGTAGAGGGAATCCCTTCCTACTATCCGTTTATTAAATCCTGGCCCCTCTAGTTTTCGGTGAATAACTTCGCAAAAAAATTTGCTAATAAAAACGAAAAAAAGCATAAGAAAGACAATTTTATTCTGAACAAGTTGATATAAATTTCATTATTGCAAGTCAAATAGTGTTGATAACACGATAAGAAAATGGTGAAAAAACACGGAAAAAACGACCAATTTATCATTGCTGACTTTGAGCCCGTACAATTTAAAGAAAAATGGTTAGAAACTGAAACAAAAAATTTTAAGTGTATACATTAATTCTTCCTAAATGATATTATTAAAACAAAAGTTTAAAATTTTAATTAGTTTAATGCATAAAGTGAAAGTTATAACATCTTCTGGAAAGAATAGCAGTATTAATTATTTATAATAATATTAATTTTTTTGCAATGAATTCATTTTCATTTTATGTACTTACTTTTCTTTAATATTTCAAGCTCTTTGGTCAATTTAGCCACTGTGTTCTCTAACTCTTTTATTATAAATTTTTCTTCGCTCATCTTGACACTTATCCAATTTAAAACAACATAGACACAACACAGGTTACAAATTATCAGTTTCATTTGTTTATCTTACGACTTTAATTTTTTTTAAATAATTGAATATTTTTCAATATTTTCACATTTTTCAATCCCTGGATAACCTCGAAAAATCTCTTTGACAAACTTTGCCGTTCAGAAGGTGGCTAAAACCGCGACTGAAGAGCATTTAACTTTTAACATTTTTTTTACATTTTCCAACCCCGGAACAACCCTTGGATTCCCTGGGACACGATTTTGCCTCCCTTAAGATGGCTAATCCGCGGCTGAAGAACTTTATTTTTTTAAAATTTTTTCTCATTTTTCAATTGCGAGAAAACCCTGGAAGAATATTTTGCAGTTGCTAAGGTCGCTACAAACTGTTGCTAAAGAACTTTGATTTAAAAAATTTTTTTTTCATTTTCCGATCCCGGGACAACTCTGAGACAAGATTTGGACCTCCTTAAGATGGCTAAAACCGCGGCTGAAGAGTTTTGAATTATTTTTCAATTTTTTTACATTTTTTAAGCCTGGGAAAACCCTGGGACAAGATTTTACCGTTCCTAAGATCGCCAAAAACGGTGGCTGAAGAACTTTGACATATTTTTGCTTTTTTTAAACTTTGCCAACATTGGGACAACGCTGAACAAGATTTGGCCGTCCTTAAGATGACTAAAACCGCGGCTGAAGTACTTTGAATTTTTTTTTTACATTTTCCAACCCTGGGACAACCCTAGGACAAGATTTTGCTGTTCCTAATGTCGTCTGAAACGGTGGTTGAAGAATTTTGAATTTCTTTTCAATTTTATACATTTTCCAACTCCGGAAAAACCTAGGGTGAAGCCTGGGATAAGATTTTGCTGTTCAGAAGGTCGCTAAAACTGCGGCTGAAGAACTTTGAATTTTTTAAATTTTTTTGACATTTTCCAAACCTGGGACAATCCTGAGACGAGATTTGGCCATCCTTAAGATGACTAAAACCGCGGCTGAATAACTTTGAATTTTTTTTACATTTTCCATCCCCGGCACAACCATGGGACAAGATTTGGCCGTTCTTAAGATGGCTAAAACTGCGGCAGAAGAGTTTTAAATTTTTTTTTAGTTTCTTAACTTTTTCCAACCCTGGGAAAACCCTGGGACAAGATTTTACCGTTCCTAAGGTCGCCAAAACGATGGCTGAAGAACTTTGACATATTTTTGCTTTTTTTAAACTTTGCCAACATTAGGACAACGCTGGACAAGATTTGGCCGTCCTTAAGATGACTAAAACCTCGGCTGAAGTACTTTGAATTTTTTTAAATTTTTTTTTACACTTTCCAACCCTGGGACAACCCTGGGACAAGATTTTGCTGTTCCTAATGTCGTCTGAAACGGTGGTTGAAGAGTTTTGAATTTCTTTTCAATTGTTTACATTTTCCAACTCCGGAAAAACCCAGGGTGAAGCCTGAGATAAGATTTTGCTGTTCAGAAGGTCGCTAAATCCGCGGCTGAAGAAGTTTGAATTTTTAAAAATTTTTTTTACTTTTCCCAAACTTGGGACAACCCTGGGACAAGATTTGGCCGTCCTTAAGATGACTAAAACCGCGGCTGAAGAACTTTGAATTTTTTTTACATTTTCCAAACCTGGGACAATCCTGGGACAAGATTTGGCCATCCTTAAGATGACTAATACTGCGGCTGAAGAACTTTGAATTTTTTTTACATTTTCCATCCCCGGCACAACCATGGGATAAGATTTGGCCGTTCTTAAGATGGCTAAAACTGCGGCAGAAGAGTTTTAAATTTTTTTTTAGTTTCTTAACTTTTTCCAACCCTGGGAAAACCCTGGGACAAAATTTTACCGTTCCTAAGGTCGCCAAAACGATGGCTGAAGAACTTTGACATATTTTTGCTTTTTTTAAACTTTGCCAACATTAGGACAACGCTGGACAAGATTTGGCCGTCCTTAAGATGACTAAAACCTCGGCTGAAGTACTTTGAATTTTTTTAAATTTTTTTTTACACTTTCCAACCCTGGGACAACCCTGGGACAAGATTTTGCTGTTCCTAATGTCGTCTGAAACGGTGGTTGAAGAGTTTTGAATTTCTTTTCAATTGTTTACATTTTCCAACTCCGGAAAAACCCAGGGTGAAGCCTGAGATAAGATTTTGCTGTTCAGAAGGTCGCTAAATCCGCGGCTGAAGAAGTTTGAATTTTTAAAAATTTTTTTTACTTTTCCCAAACTTGGGACAACCCTGGGACAAGATTTGGCCGTCCTTAAGATGACTAAAACCGCGGCTGAAGAACTTTGAATTTTTTTTACATTTTCCAAACCTGGGACAATCCTGGGACAAGATTTGGCCATCCTTAAGATGACTAATACTGCGGCTGAAGAACTTTGAATTTTTTTTACATTTTCCATCCCCGGCACAACCATGGGATAAGATTTGGCCGTTCTTAAGATGGCTAAAACCGCGGCTGAAGAGTTTTGAATTTTTTTTTAGTTTTTTAACATTTTCCAACCCTGGGAAAACCCTGGGACAAGATTTTATCGTTCCTAAGGTCGCCAAAACGATGGCTGAAGAACTTTGACATAGTTTTACTTTTTTTAAACTTTGCCAACATTGAGACAACGCTGGACAAGATTTGGACCTCCTTAAGGTGGCTAAAACTGCGGCTGAAGAACTTTGAATTTTTTTACATTTTCCAACTCCGACACAACCCTGAAACAAGATATTGCCATTCCTATAGTCTCTAAAACTCTGGCTAAAGAACTTTCAAATTTAAAAAAAAAATTTAAATTTGGCAACCGCGGGATAACCCTGGGTTTAAAAGTCACTAAAACTTGGATCTTTGAGTATTTTTAAATTTGTCAACCCCGGCATAACCCTTACAAAAATAACGGCTGCAATTTTTGGCATAAAACAGTTTTGAATATATAGTAAATTAAATGATTTTAATTATTCTTTTTGCATTTAAATTTCAATAAATAAAAAACGATTCTGTATTCCTTCATTTTATTTTATTATATTTAGACGTCAGTGTGTAGTTTGTTTAAATTAAGATCATTTTTTCGAAATAGATTATAAATCTTTAAAATATTAGTATTCAAATCATTATTTGGCAAACTTATATTTGAACAACCGATAATTTTATTATAGCATTTCTCTTTAGTTTGTAAGCAGATTTTATTTTTCCATTTAAAATGAAATGCGTCTATAATAGATTTTGTGTGTAAGTAATTTTTAAACATTTTCATGTTATAAAGACAAAAATAAATGAAACAATAAATGAAAAAAAATAAATGAATAAATTATTTGATATAATAGAATTAAATTTTTATAATTTTTAAAAAATTGAATATTAAAATTAATTTGTGGTCAACATTACTCTTTTTTTTCCTACAAATTTTATGACTAATAGTAATTTTTTTATCAATTCTGCGTAAATTTGAGCAGTAAAGCATCTTTCATAGTCGTATTCTTCCTTTCATTCTTTGTCTCACTATGAGCTCTTTGTATTGGGGTGAGCAGACAGTTATTAAATGATTATTTTTTCACGGATATTACTAGTGGAATGAAAAATGACACCGAAAGAATTATTGAAATTTTGACTAAAGTTTAAAAAATAAAAAACAATTTGAGTTGAAAGAATGTTAAAATTTGTTTAAGGCAGCTACGTTCATACTTTGAAAGAAGTTTTCGATTTCTTGAATTTGTGCTGTCAATCAAGCATTGTCATTTTCAACGACACGGGAGCTGTAGCTTGTCTGATGCCTTAGTCCAGAGGCTGCATTACTCTTCTGGTTTTCGTTTTTTACGTTTTGATTCATTGTCACTGTTAGAAAATAAATTTCTTTTTAAGACATACAATCAATTTTATGGGCACTCTACTTTATTTTGTACAATTTTTTCTCAATAGGTTGTAATATTTCCAAAGTAAAATATTTCTTTATATTTTCATTAAATTTTTTATTTAATAATTAGAAATAATATTAATAAATAATACCTTTCTTCTGATGTATCGTCATCCTCATTTGTGACTTTTTTTCCTTGTCCAGTTGTTTCCTTCAATTTGTCGCTGTTCTTAGTATTGGTGTCGGTTTTTTTTAGGGTTTCTTAGTGTACAACATTGGTTATTTAAGACATCCACGTACTTTTCCCACGGAAATACATAGCCTTTCGTCTTTGTCTTCTTTTGCACATATGCTATATAGAATTTTTTGAAAGTTAGTATGTATTTGAAGGTTCTACTTTTATCGATTCGAGACTTAATTAAAACAATTTTAATTGAATTTCTCTGAAGAATTCAAATATTTTTAAGTATATTCATAAAACCCAATTATTTTCTTAAATTTTAATAAAATATTTAAAACAGTTCAACTATTTTTTATAAATACTCAAATTCTTTGCAGAAATTTAATTCTTTTCAAAAAAATCTTAATATAATTCCTCAAAACAATCTTATTGTTTTTAAAAATTTACATAAAATTAAATTATTTCGTAAAATTGTAATTTGGTATGTTTTTTGGACATTTTATAATTTTTGTTGTAATTATTTGGACCCAAGGTCACAATCAAAAGCAGTAAAATTTTAATAAATTCTTCAAAATAATTAAATTATTTTTATAATTTACTAAATTCTTTGCAGGAATTGAATTATTTTTAATCTAATTTAAATAAAATGAAACGAAAGAATTGATTTATTTTCAAAATTTGCATGAAATTCAATTTCAACAAGAATTTTAATTTCTCTAAAAATAATTCTTTACAAAAATTCAATTATTTTCTAAATTCAAATCTCGAGAAATGTCACACGAAAAGAGACATTGTTACTTCATGGAGATTTTGTCATTGAATTTCTCGAAAGAATTTAATTATTTTAAAATATTTCTATAAAATTCTTTAAAAAAAATTCAATTATTTTCTAAATTTTTAATAAATTCTTCGGAACAATTCGATTATTTTTATTAATATAGATTATATATTAATTTAACATTTATTATATCAGTAAACATATTTCTTTATCAAGAAAGCATAAATAAATTTAGTAAAAAGTCAAAGATAAGTCAAGAAAAATTTTTTGGCAACCCTTGTTAAACACCCTGGTTAATTATAACTTATAAATATACGCACTATACACAGCACTTCGAATTTCCGGCGGGATCGGGTTGCCTTCTCTTCCAAGGGCGGTCATGGTCTTTAGTTTTTCGGCTCCCACTAAAGTTAGCATTAAACGCCTAATCATTTCTTCCGGACGTTTTTTGAATCGCGTGAATTCTATTTCATACTTTGGGTCGATGAACAACTCGCTATTCACAACCACCGCTATTGATGATGAGGATGGTGTGGATGATGTTGCTTGTGAAATAGTATTTTCACTCGATGACACGTTAGCAAACTATATTTAAGGAGGGTTAAATGCAGTTTAATACTTAGATTGTTTGAAAACAAATATAAGTTTCTATTATAAAAATGACTAACTGGATTTTTTGTTGCATTTTCATGAAATTTTTGTTGTGCATAAACTGCTAACTGGCCAAGGAATGCGACTATTTCTGGAGTTACTAAAAAAGAAATAACAATGTCAGTTACGAAATATTATTCTACTTTGAAATATGAAATATATTGAAACAGTAGAATATATATATATTGACATAATAATACTTACCTTGTGGGAAAATCAAATTCATAAATTCTGGTACACTCGGTGAAGTCTTAGAGCTATCAGCATTTGGTTTTTCCAGAGGAAAACTTCCATCTATAAAAATTTATTTCGATTAATTATATAAAAACAGGGTGTCTAACGGTTAGGAAAGTCATAGAAAAATCAGGGAATGTCAGAGAATTTCATTCAAAGTGAAATATAGTGAAATATAGTGAAATTTTTATAGTGAAATTTTTTTATAGTGAAATTTCTATAAACTTATACAAAAATAAAAATTTTTTAAATCCAACAAATCTTAAGAGATTTATATTACCGTTTGTTTATATTATTAGATATTAATTTATTCTTAAATATGTCAGTTACCATATTTTTGTCTTAAGAAAGCAGATATAAAATTAGTAACAAGTTAGGGAAAATATGAGAGGAAAATTCAGGGAATTTTTTTCTCTATCCTTCTTAGATATTTTAAGAAATAAATTATGGAATACTTGTTACAAATAAATTTTTCATTTGTGATATGAAAAAGTTATTTAATAACTATAGAGTGTATGAATGTTCCGTGATAATTATAACATTAACGAAAAATTATGGGTAGGAAAAAATCTAAATTTTGTCCAAAAAAAGATAAATACAAATTATTTTGTGACAATCCTGATTTTAAAACGGGCTTCAATCTTTAAATATTTCAGCTATTACCATTCTGAACATTTGTTTTTGCAATGTCCACTACGTCGTTGTCTTCAGCTATCTCATCATCACTCTCACCAGCAGATTCAATTGGTACTGTTTTCCTCGCACTGCGATTTTTTTTCGGAGACATGTCACCTGAAAAATATTTCTTTAAGTACCTTTCAGCTGTAAAGGGATTAAAGAATTAGAGAAATTATTGTTTTTTTTAATAAATCATTGTTAGTAAAAATTGTTATCTATATACAAAATAATGAATTTCTACCTTTAATAATTGAAATAATTTGAATTTAACATATAATAATATTTAAATTAATTTAAATTCAGGTGGATTAAATTTAATGTTTATTAATAATTAGGCTTGCCATAGGTCAATGAATTATAATCATCACGAGAATTTAATTATTTCCAAAAGTAATACAATTTTTCATATATATTTAAAAATTCTTGTCACATTCCAATTATCTTTATATAAAAAGCAAAATTCTTCTCAAAATTCAATTATTTAAAAAATTTTTAATGAAATTCACAGCAAAATTCCAAATATTTTAAAAAATTTTCTTAAAACTTAAATCAATTCAATTATTTAAAAAAAATGATAAAATTTTACAAGAATTTAATTATTTAAAGTAGAATTTGCATATACTCTTTCGAAAAAATTATTTGTTTAAATTTTTTATAAATTTCTTTATAAAGTAATTCTTAAGAATTTTAACCATTTTAATTTTAACAAATAATAAAATTTAGAACAAAATTACAATTATTTTCAGTACAATTTTAATTGATTTCCTTAAGGGCATTTGAAACATTATGACGTCACAATTTGTGCAAAACATGTATTTTAAAGTTGTGATGTCATAGAGGCTCAAATGCCCTTAAAAGAATTCAATTATTAAAAACTTTTTTAATACAAATTTTTATAAGAATTTTAATAAACATTCAATTTATATTGTACCTTTCGTAACTTTTTTCTTCTTTTTACCAGTTGACACCTTTAAATCTCCAATAATATCACTGTCATCAGAATCAATATCCATTTTTTCTTCACTCTGAACAGCAAGATTCTTCTTTCCAGGCACTATAAATTTAAAAATTTTCTTTGGTTTACAATTAAATTTTAAGAAATTTTGATTATTTGGTAGTTCTTTAATAAAACATGAAATAATTTTAAAAATATTTAGATTAATATTTTTCAACAAAATTTCAGAAAATTTCAATTAAAAGTATGAAACATTTACATTTTCAATGCTTTTAAGTTAAAATCTTTACAAAATTCAATTATTAGTAACTTCTTAAAATTTGATTATGATCTAAAATTTTAACTAAAATTCATTTTTGAAACAAAAAAATTCTAGAAAAAAATATTAGAAAATTTTGTATGGGAATTCAACTATTTAAATATAAAGATAAATAATTTACTAAATAATTGAATATTTCTTAAAATTGGATTATTATACATAATTTTATCAGAAATTTATTAAATAATCGAATTCTTCTAACGAATTTTAATAAAATTTTTAAGAATAATTACATACTTCGCGGAATTCGAGTAAAATAATAGATATACAAATTATTGAATTAAGAAAAATTTTTGAAAACAATTGAAATTTTGTAATAAATTTTATGAAAATTTTTTTAAACAATTAAATTTTATTAATTTTAAAAATAATTTAGTTCTTGTGATGAATATTGTTAGTCATGAAAATCAATGACTTCCTTTAAATGATTTTATTATTAGATCCCTTAAGGCGGTGTCAAAGTCGATGCAATTTTCCCTTTGAAGCTCAATGCAAATATCCAATCGACTTTGACATCCCCTTAGAGGAAATTTAAAATTAATGAAAATAATTTAACTATACTACGAAGAATTTAATGCCAAATTAAATAAATTTTATTTAATTCATGCAAATTATATTTTTACTAAATGAATTCCTATAAAATTTTTATTAAATGATTAAATATTCCTGCAGAATTTTATCAAAATTTTTGTTTAAGAATTGATTTCTTTTGGAAAATTTTATTAAAATAGTAGAATATTAAAAATCATTGAAATTAAAAAAATTTTTTAAAAGTATGTAATTGAAATTTTGATGTAAATTTTATTAAAATTTTAAAAATAATTAAATTTTGCAATAAATTTTATTAAATTTCCAGAAAATAATTGATTTTGACCAAGAATTTCGCTCTTCATTTATAAATATAATGAAAATGTTGAGGACAATTTTTTTAGACTTTTTGAAAATAATTGAATTTTAGTGAAGAAGTTTATGAGTTTTGGAAATATTTGAATTCTTGGTACGATTGATAATATCAATTATTTTATAAAATCAATTAAAGTAGGAGAAAATCATAATTTTATAAAAATTACCAAAAAATTATGGGCATGAAATAAATTTAAATTTTGTCCGAAAAAGGTAAAAACAGGGAGAAGCAAAATGAAATTATTTTGTAACAATCCTGATTGTAAAACGGGCTTCAATCTTTAAATATTTTACTTATTACCATTCAAAACAGTTCTTTTTGCAGCTCTCGGTACGGTGATGTCTTCAGTCATCTCATCAGCACTCTCGACAACAGGTTCAATTGTTACTGCTTTCCTTGCACTACGATTTTTCTTCGGAGACATGTTTCCTGAAAAATATTTGTTTAAATATTTTTCATAATTAAAATAAATTTAATTTAGCATCTGATAAAGATTTTAATTAATTTAAATTTAGGTCGATTAAATTTAAAGTTTAATAATAATCAGGCTTCTTCAAGAAATTCGTTTAAAATAATGGATATACAAATTATTAAATTAAGAAACATTTTTTAAATAATTAAATTTTTGCAATGAATTTTATTTAAAAAATAATGATGAAACAAAATGAATTTTAGTACTTTTAAAAATAATTTAATTCTTGCGATTAAAATTGTTATTCGCATGAAAATAATTGACTTTTTCTAATTGATTTTATTATTAAATTCCTTAAAGGAAATTTAATATTAATGAAAATAATTGAACTAGTGCAAAGAATATAATGGCAAATTAAATAATTTTTTTTTAATGATGTAAATTCTATTTTTACCAATTAAATTCCTGTGAAATTTTTATTTTTTAGGAAATTAATGAAATTCGTGTAGAATTTTATCAAAACTTTTGTTTAATAATTGACTTTTTTTGAAAAATTTTATTATAATAGTTGAATATTGAAAATCATTAAAATAAGAAAATTTTTTTAAAGTAATTGAAATTTTGCTATGAATTTTATTAAAATTTTTAAAATAATAGAATTTTATTACTTTAAAAAATAATTAATTTCTTGTGATAAATACTATTATTTACGAAAATAATTGAATTTTACAATGAATTCTATTAAAATTCCTGAAATTAATTAAATGTTGTACAATATTTTCACTATTCATTTATAAAGATAATTTAAATGTTAACGGCAATTTTTTTTTAGATTTTTTGAAAATAATTAAATTATGGGCAGGAAAAAAATCTAAATTATTTATCCGAAAAAAGATAAATACAGGAAGAAGCAAAATCAAATTCGCTGCTATTACCTTCTTTTTTTGAACTGCTTCCTGCATTCGCAGTGGTGAGATTTTTTAACCCTATAACCTCCTTATTTATCAGCGACTGAACATTTTCTTTGTTCTTGTTCATAACAATTTTTGCCGAAGTATTATTTTTTTTTCTTTGGAACGCTTTTTGATGGATTAATCGGTATTATTTTTCCTTCTTCATCAACATCTATTTCATCCAGAAATGTCCTGCTTTCTATGTTTACATAAAAATAAGGAACATAGATTAAAATTATAATAAAAATAAGTAAAATATAAATAAGATATAAAAATAAATATTAATAAATAAATTCATAAAAAAATTATTTAACCTTTCAAATTAAATATGAATATAAATAATTAAAAAAATTCATTCAAAAATTTAGAATAAAAAATCTAAAATATTGATAATAGGTAATAATATTAATAATAATAATAATAATAATAATAATAATAATAATAATAATCGGGTTGCTGGTCCTCTATCGGACGCGTGCCAGGTGGCGGATAGGTTAGCTTCCTAGAAATAGGTGGTATCGAGGAAATCAAATACTCGACGCGGACCAAAACCAGCAAACAAGAAACATCCATCATGAGCGATTGTAAAAACGAGGAAGAGTACCTGCGGGGTAATGCTACGGCTAAATCCCTCACTGGTTCCGATCGTCAAGCGCATAGCGTGGGGACGGTGGCCAGTGGCCCAAGGATGCAGGAGGGCAACAACGCGTTTGGAGTGCCACAGATCATCGTGGACAGGGCGGAGAGACGAGGGAGTACGAGCAGCGTGACGAGTCAAGCCAGCTGCATTTCTGTATTTAGTAATGCTTCTGCGATTGACATTGCTAGCTGCAATGAACATCGAGATGAATGCGTGATGCTGCGGGCGGAAGAGGCAGCAAGCATTCTAGAAATGGAAGAAGAGGTCAGCAAGATGCTGAAGTCCTGCGAAGTCCAGAAGAATGTCAATAGGACAATTAAGGATGGACTTAGAAGCATAACATCGCTCATACGGGATGTGAAGGAGAAGCACGCAGCAGCGTCCAGAAAAGATGAGAAGTTCTACCAGGGGTTAGCCTGGTCAGAGGATGCACGAAAGGACCGAAGAATGAGACGTGACCGTTTTAATGCAGTAATGCTTAAAAACGTTGTCCTGGAGTCTCAGAAGCGGAAGAGAAGTGATCCTGAGAGTACGAAGGACCCAAAAAAGAAGAGGGAGGAGGGACCTTCTAGAAGGTCCAAAGGTAACGAGACTAAACCGGCACCAAAGCCAAATCCAGTTAAGAAGGGAAGAGCCACAGTGGTCGTCAAAGTGGCTGAAGGAGCTACCTTCGCCGAAGTGCTAGCGAAAGTTCGAAAAGAGGCTGACCTGGAGGCCAGTCAGACAAGGGTTGTGGGAGCTTTACCCACTAAAAAGGGAGACCTGCTCATTAAAATTGGGGGGTCTTCAAACAAGAAGTTGTTCACCGAAGAGGTGACAAAAGTGATCGGCGATCTGGGTAAGGTGCAGATGGCGGACCGGCGAACTACGTTGGAAATCCGCGATATGGATGCCCTTACAGAAAAAGATGACGTACTGTGTTCCCTGGAGAAAATTTCTACGGTACCAGCAGGAAGTAGGAAGGTGACGGTTTTAGGACCAAACAAGCGAGGAGTAAAGCTCGCTGTCGTGGTCACCAATCAGGAAGACGCTGATAAGCTGGAGAAAATTGGTCACATAAAGATTGGGTTCGTCTCCTGCAAGATAAGAAGCAGAACTATGGTCACAAGGTGTCATAAGTGCCTTGACTATGGCCATCTAGGTAGAGATTGCCAAGGTGTAGATAGGTCAGCTGCGTGCTTCAAGTGCGGAGAAGCTGGCCATAAGGCAGCAGATTGTAAGAAGAGCCCATGCTGCTTCTTATGCCAGGCAAAGTTCGGCGAGAAGGAGAATATCCAGCATGTCGCCGGATCAGGAGGTTGCAAGGTCTTCAGAACTGCCCTCGAGGAAGCAAAGAAGACTTTGTCAAGGACAAGGAGGAAATAATGCCAGAACAAGAGCGACAAGAGAAGGAAGACGATGTTGACCGGAGGAGTCCAGTGCTCAGCTGTGTGTAAGTGTGAGGGGAGGAAATCATTTAGTTTTCCTCCCACCCACGTTCCCACAAAGCTAGAGCGGATTAAGGCCCAGTTAAGGAGTAGGACAAGGGGACCACCATTTGCGAAGTTGAAGGCCTGACGGTAGTTCCGCAGGTGGATCAAGTGTCCCAAATTAAGACGGGAGTGGTTTTTAGTGGGTAGACCAGAACAAGAGCGGTCACCCCCACATAACCTGGAATTCATTACCCAGGTATCTGAATTCGCAGATTTTCCACTTCCGACTACAAAAAAAAACAAAAATAATAATAATAATAATAATAATAATAATAATAATAATAATAATAATAATAATAATAATAATAATAATAATAATAATAATAATAATAATAATAATAATAATAATAATAATAATAATAATAATAATAATAATAATAATAATAATAATAATAATAATAATAATAATAATAATAATAATAATAATAATAATAATAATAATAATAATAATAATAATAATAATAATAATAATAATAATAATAATAATAATAATAATAATAATAATAATAATAATAATAATAATAATAATAATAATAATAATAATAATAATAATAATAATAATAATAATAATAATAATAATAATAATAATAATAATAATAATAATAATAATAATAATAATAATAATAATAATAATAATAATAATAATAATAATAATAATAATAATAATAATAATAATAATAATAATAATAATAATAATAATAATAATAATAATAATAATAATAATAATAATAATAATAATAATAATAATAATAATAATAATAATAATAATAATAATAATAATAATAATAATAATAATAATAATAATAATAATAATAATAATAATAATAATAATAATAATAATAATAATAATAATAATAATAATAATAATAATAATAATAATAATAATAATAATAATAATAATAATAATAATAATAATAATAATAATAATAATAATAATAATAATAATAATAATAATAATAATAATAATAATAATAATAATAATAATAATAATAATAATAATAATAATAATAATAATAATCCCCGCCGGGTTGTCCACTACCGAACATCATAGATGTCTTTGACGTGCTGGGAGAAGCGGATCCACTGCCAAACGTCATTGACTTCTTTGATGTACTTTGAGAAGTGGGTCCGCTGCCAGACACGACTGGCATCTTGGATATGTTCGGTAGACCTTGCCGTGGTGGCGGGGCTTTTCACTAAAGGACAACCAACAGGGTGGTTCCCTGACATAAAAACCAAAATACTAATGAAGATGAGTCAAAGTTTAAATGAATTACCCCAAGGAGGAACCCCGCAAGGGGACAATACTCCCGTCGATCTTTCAAAGACCGTCGCAGGCCCCACGGATTTTGGGGGGGGCCAAAACGAAAATTCTGCGGAGAAGGGACTTAACAGTTTCCAAAAAAATGTTGTAGAGCAGGTCGAACTAATGCCTAAAATACTCGACGGTATGTGGCGGGCCTGCAAAAAGCAGAAAAACATTAGCAAGGACGTCCAGGACGGAATGTTGGCGTTGGGAAAGGTGCACGAGATAATTCGCAAGAACATGCGATTTATCCCCGAGCCCTTTATAATCCCAGAGCCAACAAACGCGAACTGTGTAACACCATCACACAAGCGTGCTGCGGCGGGTCAGAGCGGTGCATTTAATGATAAGAAGCGCCCAAGGAACGGGAATAGTCCGGATGCGAGTCCACATCCTGATGGCCAGTCTGAGAAGAGGAAGTGCGAGGAAGTACCTACGCAAACCCTTCCGTTGGAGCCAGGTAGTGGAGGAGCAGCCGAGAAAATAGTCAAAGAGACTCACGCTTCAGTGGTCTCAAAGGATGACAAAGTAGATGGCGACGGCTTTGCCGCTGTCATCGATAAAAAGGCAAAGGCCAAAAAGAAGGCCTTAAAAAAGAAACAAGAGAAGGAGCTCCAAAAGTATCCTTCAAAGCCGAGAAATACAGAGGCAGTAAGGATCTCAGCGAAAAACCCAAAGGCTATCGCTGAGATCGTGACTGAAATGAAACGCACTGTGAAGCCTGAAGAGTCAAATATAGAGGTTCTCAGGATCAGGAGGGCACTTAATAAAGATGTTCTCCTGGTTGTGAAAAAGGGAGGTGACACCTTAAAATTTGCGAGGGCTCTGGCCTCGGCCTCGCATGATAGGGCCGAGGTTACGGCTCTTGTAAACAAGAGGTGTCTGGAATTGAACGGCCTCGATGAAACTACGACCGAGGAGGATGTGGTTTCGGTTTTGAGGGAGAAATTGGGGAAGCCTGACACGGACATAGTGTGCAGACTTCTGCCACGTTTTAGTGGCACAAAGGTTGCGTTGGTCCGCCTGGCAGAGACTGATAGTCAGACTCTGCTGAAGATCGGCAAGGTAAGAATAGGATGGTTAAACGTCCGAGTCCGAGAGCATCTGGAAGTTGTGAGGTGCCTAAAGTGCCTTACATATGGACACGTGACCCGATCATGCAAAGGCCCCGACAGAACTAAAAACTGTCGGAGATGCGGCGGTGAGGGTCACATGGCAAAGAACTGTTCCGTCGAACAACCTAAGTGTTTAACATGCACAGATTTAGGAAAGACAGATATTGTCCATATATCCGGGAAAAGCTCTTGTCCGGTTTACAGGGAATTGCTGCAGAGGCATAAAAAGGCAAACCCTTAAAGTTTCTGCAGGTCAACCTGCACACCTGCAGGACGGCGCAGGCCCTCCTGATGCAGACGGTCAAGGAAAAAGGGATCGACATCCTGTTCTGCAGCGAGCAACACAGGAAAAACGATCTCGCTCCCTGGTACCAGGATAAATCAGGTAGGGCCGCTGTTCAAGTGTGCAATCCTGAGCTGCGGGTTGCAAGGTATCTGGAGACGAGCAGTGGATTCGTTTGGGTAGAGGCTGCGGGCATACGTATGTACAGCTGCTACTTCTCGCCAAACGATGCACTGACGGACTTCGAAGATGACATTCAGGAACTCGAGTCGAGCCTTAGAGAATCCAAGCTGGATGTACTCGTCACCGGGGATTTTAATGCTAAGTCGCCGGAGTGGGGCGAGTCAAGGCTCGATAAAAGAGGCAGAGTGATCGGAGAAATGGTCTCCAGGAGCAATTTAACGATTGTGAACCGGGGAAGGACATGGACGTTTAGGAGGGGTGCAATTGGATCGATCATTGATCTTACGATTGCATCATCTCCTCTATTCAGACGCATTAACGAATGGCGAGTCTCTGAGGAGTATACCGCAAGTGACCACCAGTACATCGAGTTTTCAGTCTCAGTGGGAGACACAGGAAATGGTGGAAGACAGGAAGCACCGTGTCGAAAACGCCTCTCCTGGAATGTGAAGAAAATCGATAAGGAGAAATTTGTCCGATCCCTGGAAGAATCCCGCCTCATTGAGGAATTGGGTTGGGTGCAGAGGCCAAATACCCTGGATGCAGAGGTACGAGCGGTGAGGAAAACCATCACCGCTGCCTGCGATGCATCTATGCCGCGTCGCAGGTGTACCGCTTCACGAAAAAGCTCGGTGCACTGGTGGTCGGATGCTCTGGCCTCCTTGCGGAAAGCGTGCTTCAAAGCTAGAAGGAATTATACCCGTTCTAAGGGAGATCCTTTGCTAAAGGAAGTATTTAAGGAGGCCAAGAAAAGCCTGAAAAAAGAGATTCAAGCGTCACAACGCCGTTGCTGGAAAGACCTAATTGATGATGTCGAGAAGGACCCATGGGGTCTGGCTTTTAAAATCGTTACTAAGAAATTAGGAACGAGGCAAAAGACCCCCGGCCTGGACAATCCCGATTGGGTCAGAAGGATTATAAAAGCTCTATTTCCTCCTGCAGAACCGTGGGTTAGGAAGGACTGGAGTACCTGCGAAGTCGGTGAGGAGGAACTCTTCACTCTTACAGAATTGAGAAATGCAGGTAGAAGATTGAAAACAGGCAAGGCGCCTGGAATCGATGGGATAAGTAACGAGATCCTAAAATTGGTTATCGACACTTCACCCCAGATTCTGCTCCGATGTTTCAATCTTTGCCTTGAGAAAGGAGAGTTCTTCCGCGACTGGAAGCGGCAGAGGCTAGTCCTCCTAAGAAAAGGCGAAAAACCTCTGGATAAAGTCTCGTCGTACAGGCCTATTTGCCTGTTAGATACGATGGGTAAACTTCTAGAGGATATGGTTCTGCAGAGAATGCAAACCCATTTGACCGGAGAGAATAGTCTATCCGATTACCAATTTGGTTTCCGCAAAGGCAGGTCCACGGGTGATGCCATTCAGGCAGTTGTGGACATAGCCAAAGCGGGAAAAAACAAATTGGGACCAAAGAAGAAGAAGGGCTTCTGCGCATTGGTGGCTATTGACATACGTAACGCGTTTAACTCCGCACGATGGAAAGATCTCATCCAGTCGATGATGGAGAAGAGAATACCGCCCTACTTGTTGCGGATAATGAATGATTATCTTAGCGACAGGTGGGTAATCTATGAGGGGGACAACTGGACTCTGAAGGAAGAGATGCAAAGTGGTGCCCCCCAAGGCTCGAGGGTGGGACCATTCGTGTGGAATGTATCCTATGATAACTTCCTGCGAATGGGTCTACCTGAAGGCGCGGTCATCATCGGCTTTGCGGACGATGCGTTGGTCGTGTGCTCAGCCGAAAGCGAGGAAGCCCTTGGGACATTGGTGAACGAATGTCTGCGGCGAGTTAAAAGCTGGTTGGATGCCAGAGGTCTTCAAATGGCCTTGGAAAAAACCGAAGCTCTGCTCGTCACAGACAGACGTGGTTATAGTTTCCCACGAATCGTGATAGACGAATTCGAGGTCAAGTGGAGTAAACATATTAAGTATTTAGGAGTGGAGCTCGATGGAAGGTTAAACTTCCATTACCATATAGCGACGGCCTTGAATAAGGCGATAAAGTGTGCGTCAGACTTGGCACGACTTATGCCAAACGTTCGCGGACCACGTGAAAGGAAAAGGAGACTGGTGGTTAGTGTTGCCCACGCTAAGCTGTTTTACGCAGCAGCAGCGTGGGCTCCCTCACTTAAAACAAGAAGCAAAACCATTTGCGATAATATGCTGTCTGCGCAGAGATGTGTTACTACCCGTATCGTTTCTGCGTATAAGACGGTCTCGACGAGCGCTGTGCAAGTCCTTGCAAGTGTCCCGCCGGCAGATCTTATGGCAAGGGAAAGGGAGGAAGTATTTCTTCTTTTTAAAAGAAGAAATAATCCCGAGTACCCAGAAGAGAAAAGACCTAGCAAGGACTACATCCGCAAATACGCGAGAAACAGACTTATCGAGACATGGCAGGACAGATGGGATAGGGAGGAAAAGGGTAGATGGACCTATCGTCTGATTCCAACACTCACCACCTGGATAAACCGAAAACATGGAGAAGTCTCCTATTATTTGACTCAGGCGCTCACAGGTCACGGGTGTTTTAACTCGTACCTGTGTCGCTTTAATTTACGCGAGGACGAGGTGTGTGCATATTGCCAGTTCCCTGAGGACAACGCGGAGCACACCCTCTTCTCATGCAAGAAATGGGACTTGGAGAGGCGGGCCATGTTCGAAGGTGTAAACAGTCAAGTTACACCAGAGAACATGGTATCGCTGATGACCCAGTCAGCAGATAATTGGCGGAAAGTCGAGAACTTCATAATCTCGGTTATGTCGAGAAAGGATCTCGACGGCCGCCAAAAAGCGTAATTTAAACAGCTTTTAATTTGTTTATTTGTTTTTTATTAATTTATTTTGTGATTTATTTGTCCGTATACATTTTTTAACTGTGTGTGTTTTTTTTATTCATGTTTGTACAGTTTTGTTTTCAATATTTTATACGCGTTTATTTTTTCTTTTTTTTATATATCCGTTTATAATTTTATCTTTTGACTTTTTAAACTTCTTAAAAAATTTTGTTTTTTATTGTTGTTGTGCTGTTAATTCCGCTTTTATATTGAAATAGTTTTAAATTTTTTAACTATTGACGCAGGAGAACCGCAGACACAGAACAAAGTCGCAGCAGCGATAGAGTTGGAGCGCCTCCCTCGAAGGCTAAAGTCTTACGACAGTTCCGAGAGAGGGTAAAGGGCTCCAAAAGAAGGGTTACGGGTTTTAGTGGGTCGGGCTGGTAGTAGGTCGCCAGTTAATTAAATTTCTTATAACATTTCTTTATTTATCTTTTTTTTTATATTCCCTTTTTTTCTTATTTTACCAACCCCACATAACCTTGGAGTGCGGAATCCAAGGTATCTGTAGGCAGATTTCCCAAAAGTCCCTAAGCAAAAAAAAAAAAAATAATAATAATAATAATAATAATAATAATAATAATAATAATAATAATAATAATAATAATAATAATAATAATAATAATAATAATAATAATAATAATAATAATAATAATAATAATAATAATAATAATAATAATAATAATAATAATAATAATAATAATAATAATAATAATAATAATAATAATAATAATAATAATAATAATAATAATAATAATAATAATAATAATAATAATAATAATAATAATGCACTGTGAAGCCTGAAGAGTCAAATATAGAGGTTCTCAGGATCAGGAGGGCACTTAATAAAGATGTTCTCCTGGTCGTGAAAAAGGGAGGTGACACCTTAAAATTTGCGAGGGCTCTGGCCTCGGCCTCGCATGATAGGGCCGAGGTTACGGCTCTTGTAAACAAGAGGTGTCTGGAATTGAACGGCCTCGATGAAACTACGACCGAGGAGGATGTGGTTTCGGTTTTGAGGGAGAAATTGGGGAAGCCTGACACGGACATAGTGTGCAGACTTCTGCCACGTTTTAGTGGCACAAAGGTTGCGTTGGTCCGCCTGGCAGAGACTGATAGTCAGACTCTGCTGAAGATCGGCAAGGTAAGAATAGGATGGTTAAACGTCCGAGTCCGAGAGCATCTGGAAGTTGTGAGGTGCCTAAAGTGCCTTACATATGGACACGTGACCCGATCATGCAAAGGCCCCGACAGAACTAAAAACTGTCGGAGATGCGGCGGTGAGGGTCACATGGCAAAGAACTGTTCCGTCGAACAACCTAAGTGTTTAACATGCACAGATTTAGGAAAGACAGATATTGTCCATATATCCGGGAAAAGCTCTTGTCCGGTTTACAGGGAATTGCTGCAGAGGCATAAAAAGGCAAACCCTTAAAGTTTCTGCAGGTCAACCTGCACACCTGCAGGACGGCGCAGGCCCTCCTGATGCAGACGGTCAAGGAAAAAGGGATCGACATCCTGTTCTGCAGCGAGCAACACAGGAAAAACGATCTCGCTCCCTGGTACCAGGATAAATCAGGTAGGGCCGCTGTTCAAGTGTGCAATCCTGAGCTGCGGGTTGCAAGGTATCTGGAGACGAGCAGTGGATTCGTTTGGGTAGAGGCTGCGGGCATACGTATGTACAGCTGCTACTTCTCGCCAAACGATGCACTGACGGACTTCGAAGATGACATTCAGGAACTCGAGTCGAGCCTTAGAGAATCCAAGCTGGATGTACTCGTCACCGGGATTTTAATGCTAAGTCGCCGGAGTGGGGCGAGTCAAGGCTCGATAAAAGAGGCAGAGTGATCGGAGAAATGGTCTCCAGGAGCAATTTAACGATTGTGAACCGGGGAAGGACATGGACGTTTAGGAGGGGTGCAATTGGATCGATCATTGATCTTACGATTGCATCATCTCCTCTATTCAGACGCATTAACGAATGGCGAGTCTCTGAGGAGTATACCGCAAGTGACCACCAGTACATCGAGTTTTCAGTCTCAGTGGGAGACACAGGAAATGGTGGAAGACAGGAAGCACCGTGTCGAAAACGCCTCTCCTGGAATGTGAAGAAAATCGATAAGGAGAAATTTGTCCGATCCCTGGAAGAATCCCGCCTCATTGAGGAATTGGGTTGGGTGCAGAGGCCAAATACCCTGGATGCAGAGGTACGAGCGGTGAGGAAAACCATCACCGCTGCCTGCGATGCATCTATGCCGCGTCGCAGGTGTACCGCTTCACGAAAAAGCTCGGTGCACTGGTGGTCGGATGCTCTGGCCTCCTTGCGGAAAGCGTGCTTCAAAGCTAGAAGGAATTATACCCGTTCTAAGGGAGATCCTTTGCTAAAGGAAGTATTTAAGGAGGCCAAGAAAAGCCTAAAAAAAGAGATTCAAGCGTCACAACGCCGTTGCTGGAAAGACCTAATTGATGATGTCGAGAAGGACCCATGGGGTCTGGCTTTTAAAATCGTTACTAAGAAATTAGGAACGAGGCAAAAGACCCCCGGCCTGGACAATCCCGATTGGGTCAGAAGGATTATAAAAGCTCTATTTCCTCCTGCAGAACCGTGGGTTAGGAAGGACTGGAGTACCTGCGAAGTCGGTGAGGAGGAACTCTTCACTCTTACAGAATTGAGAAATGCAGGTAGAAGATTGAAAACAGGCAAGGCGCCTGGAATCGATGGGATAAGTAACGAGATCCTAAAATTGGTTATCGACACTTCACCCCAGATTCTGCTCCGATGTTTCAATCTTTGCCTTGAGAAAGGAGAGTTCTTCCGCGACTGGAAGCGGCAGAGGCTAGTCCTCCTAAGGAAAGGCGAAAAACCTCTGGATAAAGTCTCGTCGTACAGGCCTATTTGCCTGTTAGATACGATGGGTAAACTTCTAGAGGATATGGTTCTGCAGAGAATGCAAACCCATTTGACCGGAGAGAATAGTCTATCCGATTACCAATTTGGTTTCCGCAAAGGCAGGTCCACGGTTGATGCCATTCAGGCAGTTGTGGACATAGCCAAAGCGGGAAAAAACAAATTGGGACCAAAGAAGAAGAAGGGCTTCTGCGCATTGGTGGCTATTGACATACGTAACGCGTTTAACTCCGCACGATGGAAAGATCTCATCCAGTCGATGATGGAGAATACCGCCCTACTTGTTGCGGATAATGAATGATTATCTTAGCGACAGGTGGGTAATCTATGAGGGGGACAACTGGACTCTGAAGGAAGAGATGCAAAGTGGTGCCCCCCAAGGCTCGAGGGTGGGACCATTCGTGTGGAATGTATCCTATGATAACTTCCTGCGAATGGGTCTACCTGAAGGCGCGGTCATCATCGGCTTTGCGGACGATGCGTTGGTCGTGTGCTCAGCCGAAAGCGAGGAAGCCCTTGGGACATTGGTGAACGAATGTCTGCGGCGAGTTAAAAGCTGGTTGGATGCCAGAGGTCTTCAAATGGCCTTGGAAAAAACCGAAGCTCTGCTCGTCACAGACAGACGTGGTTATAGTTTCCCACGAATCGTGATAGACGAATTCGAGGTCAAGTGGAGTAAACATATTAAGTATTTAGGAGTGGAGCTCGATGGAAGGTTAAACTTCCATTACCATATAGCGACGGCCTTGAATAAGGCGATAAAGTGTGCGTCAGACTTGGCACGACTTATGCCAAACGTTCGCGGACCACGTGAAAGGAAAAGGAGACTGGTGGTTAGTGTTGCCCACGCTAAGCTGTTTTACGCAGCAGCAGCGTGGGCTCCCTCACTTAAAACAAGAAGCAAAACCATTTGCGATAATATGCTGTCTGCGCAGAGATGTGTTACTACCCGTATCGTTTCTGCGTATAAGACGGTCTCGACGAGCGCTGTGCAAGTCCTTGCAAGTGTCCCGCCGGCAGATCTTATGGCAAGGGAAAGGGAGGAAGTATTTCTTCTTTTTAAAAGAAGAAATAATCCCGAGTACCCAGAAGAGAAAAGACCTAGCAAGGACTACATCCGCAAATACGCGAGAAACAGACTTATCGAGACATGGCAGGACAGATGGGATAGGGAGGAAAAGGGTAGATGGACCTATCGTCTGATTCCAACACTCACCACCTGGATAAACCGAAAACATGGAGAAGTCTCCTATTATTTGACTCAGGCGCTCACAGGTCACGGGTGTTTTAACTCGTACCTGTGTCGCTTTAAATTACGCAAGGACGAGGTGTGTGCATATTGCCAGTTCCCTGAGGACAACGCGGAGCACACCCTCTTCTCATGCAAGAAATGGGACTTGGAGAGGCGGGCCATGTTCGAAGGTGTAAACAGTCAAGTTACACCGGAGAACATGGTATCGCTGATGACCCAGTCAGCAGATAATTGGCGGAAAGTCGAGAACTTCATAATCTCGGTTATGTCGAGGAAGGATCTCGACGGCCGTCAAAATGCGTAATTTAAACAGCTTTTAATTTGTTTGTTTTTTATTAATTTATTTTGTGATTTATTTGTCCCTATACATTTTTTTTAATTTGTTTTGTTTTTTTTATTCATCTTTGTACAATTTTATACTCGCATTTGCCTGGACATTCGGCCAGGGGAGAGGAAAACTGCAGAAAATCTACTTCCCGCGTACAACCGGTTTATTGACGTCGAGTCATGAATGTACATTTGGATAGCCATCACAAATGCACAAACATAACCTCGGCATCGAACCTCCCGTTTGATATATCTCATCAGTGAAAAACACCGAAACTGTAGCGATTCACAGACGGTTACCCATCCAAATACTAACCGCACTCAAAGTGGCTTAACCTCTGTGATCGCAAGCAACGAGATTCCACCAACCGAGCTATACCATCGGTTATTTTTATTACTGTCAGTAGATGGACTTGTTTCTTTCTACTCTCACTGGATTTGTAATCAGCGACCCCGAAAACCCCCGAGTAACAAGTTTCTGGTGAAACTAAACGATTTTAAAAATAACGTCCGCCATATTGGATCCGTCATTTTGAATTTTAGAAATATAACACTGGATTCGTATTCATCGACCCTGAAAACCCCCGAGTATCAAGTTTCTGGTAAAACTAAACGATTTAAAAAAAAATCGTCCGCCATCTTGGATCCGCCATTTTGAATTTTTAAAAAATGATGTCATATTCGTAATCAGCGACCTCAAAAACTCCCGAGTAACAATTTCCAAGCCAGTCCGATTAATCTGTAAAAAAGTTGCCCGCCATATTGGATACGCCATTTTGAATTTAAAAAAATTTTGTAATTCTGATATCAGATTCGTAATCAGTGACCCCGAAAACTATGAATAACGTTACACTTACGTTTTTTTAACCGTCCAGTTATGCCTGGGTGTGAAAGGGTTAAAATATAAACATATGTTTTTATTAAATTAAGATTTAATGTAATGTTACATTAAGGTTTTATTTTGTGTGTCAAAAGGACCAGAAGTAGGCGCGCAACGCGCGCCCTTTTGGTTCTAGTAATAATAATAATAATAATAATAATAATAATAATAATAATAATAATAATAATAATAATAATAATAATAATAATAATAATAATAATAATAATAATAATAATAATAATAATAATAATAATAATAATAATAATAATAATAATAATAATAATAATAATAATAATAATAATAATAATAATAATAATAATAATAATAATAATAATAATAATAATAATAATAATAATAATAATAATAATAATAATAATAATAATAACCGCGCCCTACTTGTTGCGGATAATGGATAATTATCTTAGCGACAGGTGGGTTATATATGAGGGAGACACCTGCACTCTCAGGGAAGAGATGCAGCGTGGGGCTCCTCAAGGCTCGAGGGTGGGTCCATTTGTATGGAATGTATCTTACGATGATTTTCTGCGAATGGATCTGCCCGAAGGTGCGTTGATCATCGGCTTTGCGGACGACGCGTTGTTCGTGTGCACTGCCGAGAGTGAGGAGGCTCTTGGGACATTGGTGAACGAATGTCTGCGACTAGCAAAAGGCTGGCTGGATGCCAGAGGTCTTGAAATGGCCCTGGAAAAGACCGAGGCACTGCTAGTCACAGACAGACGTGGTTATGATCTCCCACGAATCGTGATAGACGGATTCGAGGTCAAGTGGAGTAAACAAATTAAATACCTTGGTGTGGAGTTGGATGGAAGGTTAAACTTCCACCACCACATGGCTACGGCGTCGAATAAGGCGATCGAGTGTGCGGCTAATCTTTCGCGGTTAATGCCAAATGTTGGCGGACCCCGTGAACAAAAAAGAAGACTGGTGGCGAGTGTCGCCCACGCTAAAATGCTCTATGCAGCACCAGCGTGGGCCCCATCCCTGAGGAGTAAAAGATGTGTGACCATCTGTGAAAAGATACTGTCGGCGCAGAGATCGATAACAACGCGTATCATCTCTGCATATAAGACGGTATCTACGAGTGCTGTGCAGGTCCTTGCAAGTGTCCCGCCAGCAGATCTTTTGGCGAGGGAAAGAGAAGAAATTTTTCTCTTTTCTAAAGAAAGAAGTTCCTCTGATGAGGAATTAAGACCAAGCAAGGGCCTGATCCGCAAAGAAGCGAGGCACAGGCTCATAGAACGATGGCAAGAGAGATGGGATGGTGAGGAGAAAGGTCGATGGACTTATCGCCTTATCCCGGCACTTGCCACCTGGATAAATAGGAAACACGGCCAGGTTTCCTATTATTTGACTCAGGCGCTCACAGGTCACGGGTGTTTTAACTCGTACCTGTGTCGCTTTAAATTACGCGAGGACGAGGTGTGTGCATATTGCCAGTTCCCTGAGGACAACGCGGAGCACACCCTCTTCTCATGCAAGAAATGGGACTTGGCGAGGCGGGCCATGTTCGAAGGTGTAAACAGTCAAGTTACACCGGAGAACATGGTATCGCTGATGACCCATTCAGAAGAGAATTGGCGGCAAGTCGAGAACTTCATAATCTCGGTTATGTCGAGGAAGGATCTCGACGGCCGCCAAAAAGCGTAATTTAAACAGCTTTTAATTTTGTTCGTTTGTTTTTTATTAATTTATTTTGTGATTTATTTGTCCTTATACATTTTTTTAATTGTTTGTGTTTTTTTTTTATTCATCTTTGTACAGTTTTATGGTTTTAATATTTTATACGCGTTTATTTTTTATTTTTTTTTATATATCCGTTTATAATTTTATCTTTTGACTTTTTAAACTTCTTAAAATCTTTTGTTTTTTATTGTTGTTGTGCTGTTATTTCCGCTTTTGTATTGAAATAGTTTTAAATTTTTTAACTATTGACGCAGGAGAACCGCAGACACAGAACAAAGTCGCAGCAGCGATAGAGTCAAAGCGCCTCCCTCGATGGCTAAAGTCTTACGACAGTTCCGAGGGAGGGTAAAGGGCTCCAAAAGAAGGGTTACGGGTTTTAGTGGGTCGGGCTGGTAGTAGGTCGCCAGTTTATTAAATTTATTATAACATTTATTTATTTATCTTTTTTTTTTAAATTCCCTTTTTTTTATTTTACCAACCCCACATAACCTTGGAGTGCGGAATCCAAGGTATCTGTAAACAGATTTCCCAAAGTTCCCTAAGCAAAAAAAAAAAAAATAATAATAATAATAATAATAATAATAATAATAATAATAATAATAATAATAATAATAATAATAATAATAATAATAATAATAATAATAATAATAATAATAATAATAATAATAATAATAATAATAATAATAATAATAATAATAATAATAATAATAATAATAATAATAATAATAATAATAATAATAATAATAATAATAATAATAATAATAATAATAATAATAATAATAATAATAATAATAATAATAATAATAATAATAATAATAATAATAATAATAATAATAATAATAATAATAATAATAATAATAATAATAATAATGAGGGTAAACTCTGTGAAGAGATACCAGGATGCACTCCCTTTGCGGAAACTTCCTGCTATCTTGGAGAGACACATCGACCTCCACGTCCGAACATACATGTTCACGTGCCCTTGGATATCATAGACGTCGCATCAATGCTCCGGCAATGCTATAACGTTTATGTAACTAACGCAGGGGGTTCAGGGCCCATCCTGGCCAGATGGTAGTACCCTGTTAAGGCCCGATTGTCCCTCGACACGGGACAAAGAAATAAAAAAAATGAATGAAATGGACAAAATTTTTAATGAAATACTCCAAGTGGGTACCTCGAAAGAGGGTAATCCCACCACCGATTCTGATCGGGTGCAAGCCCCGATAGTCGGTGCAGATGGCTCCAAGGATTTTGGAGGGAGCCAAATAGATAGCCAGCTGACATGCTACGAATCAAATGTCGCAAATCAGTTCCTGGCTATTCCCGGGATTTTTAAGAGCGTGCACCAGGCATTCAAGCGCCAAAAGAACGTCAGTCGCGACATCCAGGATGGCGTGGCGGTTTTGGAGAGTGCGTTCTTAACAATTTGTAGGAATCTGCGTTTTATCCCTGAACCGTTCAGAGATCAGGAGCCACGGATTTCAACTGTGGGAACTCCAAGGCAAAAGAGGAGTGCTGCTGCAACTCTTGATAGTGCAGCAGCTACAGATTCTAATAAGGAAAAGAAGGTGAGTAAGCGCCCCAGAGAAGGTGTAAGCCCGGATAAGAGTCCTCAACAAGTAACTCGGAGCGGAAAGAGGATTAAGCGAAAGGATGCTCCACAGCTTAATTCTGGGTCGCTAGTTGGAGCAAAAGAGGCGCCCTCAAGTAGTCCCAGCAAGACGTATGCTGAGACCGTATTAAAAGACGGAGCGGACAATGAGGACGGCTTTAAGGTTGTTGGAAAGAGAAGGGAACGGGCTCCAAGAAAAAAGCCCCCAGGCGAGAAAAAAGAGCTCCCAAAACACCCTTTGAAGCTTAGAACCACGGAAGCGGTAAAGATCACGGCAAGAGACCCAAAATCTTATGAGGGTATCTTGCCGCTGATAAAAGCAAAGGTTAAACCAGAAGACACTGGTACCGTAATTCATAAAATCAGGAGAACCTTTAAACAGGAGGTTCTTGTGATAGTGAAAAAGGGTGGAGATACCTTGAAGTTTGCGGAAGCACTGTCCTCGGCTCTGCATGGCGCCTTGCCATGCGACGTCACTGCTCTCGTAAATAAAAGGTCTCTTGAGATCAAGGAGCTGGATGAAACCACGACGGAGGATGAGGTGATTTCAGTTCTGAGAGATAAGCTGGGCAAACCTGATCTGAAGATAGAGTGCCACCTTTTGACGCGCTTTAGAAGTACTAAGGTGGCTCTAATCCGCTTAGCAGAAGCAGAAAGTGACATTCTGCTTAAACTTGGCCGAATCAAAATCGGCTGGATAAACGCTCCAATTCGTGAGCATGTTGAAGTAATTAGGTGCCAAAAGTGCCTAGGTTACGGACACAGAACCCTATTCTGCAAAGGCCCCGACAGAAGTAAAAACTGTCGGAGATGCGGCGGAGAGGGACACCTCGCGAAGAGCTGTAACGTTAAGCCGAAGTGCCTTACATGCTTGGACCTGGGAAAGCCAGAAACAAATCATGAGTCCGGAAAGAGAGCCTGCCCGGTTTACTGGGAAGAACTGCAAAAGATTAAAAAGGCAAATCCTTAAAATTTTTGCAGGTTAACCTGCATACAAGTAAGGATGCACAGTTGCTCCTAATGCAAACGGCAAGGGAAAATGAGGTCGATGTCCTGTTCTGCAGTGAGCAGTATCAAGGAAGCGACCTCGCCCCTTGGTATCAGGATAAGGCGAAGAGAGCCGCAATAAAGCTGTGCAACCCAGAATTGCGGGTTGACAAGTTTCTGGAGACGAGCAGTGGGTTCGTGTGGATAGAGGTAGCTAATATACGTATGTATAGCTGCTACTTCTCACCCAACGACCCACTGACAAACTTCGAAGCCAATATCGAAGACCTAGAAGCGAGCCTCACAGAATCCAGGCTGGATGTCATCATCACTGGCGATTTTAACGCAAAGTCGCCAGAGTGGGGTAAGACGAGACTCGACAAGAGAGGAATTCGTATTGGAGAAATGATCTCCAGAAACGACTTATTAGCTGTGAACCGAGGCAATACATGGACTTTTAGACGAGGTGCGATCGGATCAATTATAGATCTAACGATCGCATCGTCTAAACTATTTAGCCGCATAAGCGACTGGCGGGTCTCAGAGGAATATACCGCAAGTGACCACCAGTACATTGAGTTCTCAGTCTCGATGGGAGGCACACGAGGAGAAAAAAGACAGGATGTTCCTAGTCGCAAAACCTCCTCGTGGAATATGAAGAGACTCGACAAGGAAAAGTTCGGCCGGTCCCTAAGAGAATCCCTTTTGATTGAGGACTTGGGCTGGGTGAAAAGGCCGAGCAGTCTGGATGGGAAGGTGCGAGCGGTGAGAAACATGATAGTCACCGCTTGCAATGCGTCAATGCCACTCAAAGGCGCCATTCCCGTAAGAAAATCCTTGCACTGGTGGTCAGAGGAGCTAGCCTCCTTGAGGAAGGAATGCCTCAAAGCAAGAAGGACATATACCCGATCTAAGGGAGATCCCTTGCTGAAAGAGGCTTTCAAGGAGGCAAAAAAGAACCTCAAGAAAGAGATCCGCAAGTCGCGACGCCGTAGCTGGAAGGACCTAATCGAGGAAGTCGATAAGGACCCATGGGGTCTGGCTTTTAAAATCGTTACTAAGAAATTAGCGACGAGGCAAAAGACCCCCGGCCTGGACAATCCCGATTGGGTCAGAAAGATAATAAATTCTTTGTTTCCTCCTGCGGAACCATACCTTAGAAGGGACTGGAGTTTTTGCAAAGTCGAAGAGGAAGAACTCTTCACACTTAGTGAACTGCAAAAAGCAGGCAAAAGATTGAAAACAGGCAAGGCGCCTGGAATCGATGGGATAAGTAACGAGATCCTAAAGTTGGTAATCGACACTTCACCCCAGATTCTGCTTCGATGCTTCAATCTTTGCCTTGAGAGAGGAGAGTTCTTCCGCGACTGGAAGCGACAGAGGTTAGTCCTCCTAAGGAAAGGTGAAAAACCTCTAGATAAGGTTTCATCGTACAGGCCTATATGCCTGCTAGATACGATGGGTAAACTTCTAGAGGATATGGTTCTGCAGAGAATGCAAAGCCACTTGACCGAAGAGAATCGTCTATCCGATCACCAATTTGGTTTCCGTAAAGGCAAGTCCACGGTTGATGCCATCCAGGCAGTTGTGGACATAGCCAAAGCAGGAAAAAACAAATTGGGACCTGGGAAAAAGAAGAGCTTCTGCGCGTTGGTAGCAATTGACATACGCAACGCGTTTAATTCCGCAAGATGGAAAGATCTCATCGAGTCGATGGAAAAGAAAAACATGCCGCCCTACTTGTTGCGGATAATGGATAATTATCTTAGCGACAGGTGGGTTATATATGAGGGAGACACCTGCACTCTCAAGGAAGAGATGCAGCGTGGGGCTCCTCAAGGCTCGAGGGTGGGTCCATTTGTATGGAATGTATCTTACGATGATTTTCTGCGAATGGATCTGCCCGAAGGTGCAGTGATCATCGGCTTTGCGGACGACGCGTTATTCGTTTGCACTGCCGAAAGTGAGGAGGCTCTTGGGACATTGGTGAACGAATGTCTGCGACTAGCTAAAAGCTGGCTGGATACCAGAGGTCTTGAAATGGCCCTGGAAAAGACCGAGGCACTGCTGGTCACAGACAGACGTGGTTATGAGCTCCCACGAATCGTGATAGACGGATTCGAGGTCAAGTGGAGTAAGCAAATTAAATATCTTGGTGTGGAGTTAGATGGGAAATTAAACTTCCACCACCACATGGCTACGGCGTCAAATAAGGCGATCGAGTGTGCGGCTAATCTTTCACGGCTAATGCCAAATGTTGGCGGACCCCGTGAACAAAAAAGAAGACTGGTGGCGAGTGTCGCCCACGCTAAAATGCTCTATGCAGCACCAGCGTGGGCCACATCCCTGAGGAGTAAAAGATGTGTGACCATCTGTGAAAAGATACTGTCTGCGCAGAGATCGATAACAACGCGTATCATCTCTGCATATAAGACGGTATCTACGAGTGCTGTGCAGGTCCTTGCAAGTGTCCCGCCAGCAGATCTTTTGGCGAGGGAAAGGGAAGAAATGTTTCTCTTTTCTAAAGAAAGCAGTTCCTTGAATGAGGAATTAAGACCAAGCAAGGGCCTGATCCGCAAAGAAGCGAGGCACAGGCTCATAGAAAGATGGCAAGAAAGATGGGATGGTGAGGAAAAAGGTCGATGGACTTATCGCCTTATCCCGGCACTCGCCACCTGGATAAATAGGAAACACGGTCAGGTTTCCTATTACTTGACTCAGGCGTTCACAGGTCACGGGTGTTTTAACTCGTACCTGTGTCGCTTTAAATTACGCGAGAACGAGGTGTGTGCATATTGCCAGTTCCCTGAGGACAACGCGGAGCACACCCTCTTTTCATGCAAGAAATGGAACTTGGAGAGGCGGGCCATGTTCGAAGGTGTAAACAGTCAAGTTACACCGGAGAACATGGTATCGCTGATGACCCAGTCAGAGGAGAATTGGCGGCAAGTCGAGAACTTCATAATCTCGGTTATGTCGAGGAAGGATCTCGACGGCCGCCAAAAAGCGTAATTTAAACAGCTTTTAATTTATTCGTTTGTTTTTTATTAATTTATTTTGTGATTTATTTGTCCTTATACATTTTTTAATTTGTTTGTGTTTTTTATTCATCTTTGTACAGTTTTGTGTTTTCAATATTTTATACGCGTTTATTTTTTCTTTTTTTATATATCCGTTTATAATTTTATCTTTTGACTTTTTACACTTAATTACACATTTGTTATTTTTAATTATTGTTGTGCTGCTAATTCCGCTTTTATATTGAAATAGTTTCAAAATTTTTAACTATTAACGCAGGATAACCGCAGAGAAAAGCAGAAAGTCGCAATAGCGACAGAGTTGGAGCGCCACCCTCGAAGGCTAGAGTCTTACGACAGTTCCGAGGGAGGGTAAAGGGCTCCAGAAGAAGGGTTACGGGTTTTAGTGGGTCGGGCTGGCAGTAGGTCGCCAGTTTATTAAATTTACATTTATTTTTCTTTTTTTTAATTTTCATACCAACCCCACATAACCTTGGAGTGCGGAATCCAAGGTATCTGTAAGCAGATTTCCCAAAAGTCCCTAAGCAAAAAAAAAAAAAAAAAAAATAATAATAATAATAATAATAATAATAATAATAATAATAATAATAATAATAATAATAATAATAATAATAATAATAATATTAATAATAATAATAATAATAATAATAATAATAATAATAATAATAATAATAATAATAATAATAATAATAATAATAATATTAATAAAGATTATTTATTTTAAAAAATATATTTACCGCTTCTCGCGACAATTACAATGTCATACGATACTCCTTTAACCGTCAAACTCGATTCGCCTCCATCAGGAATATTTTTAAATTTTGCAGGTTCCTCTATTGTTGAGCAAGACTTCTCTTCTTTCCAGAAGACCAGACAATACATTTTTTTTGTCGACATTTTTTAAAAATATTTTTGTATCACTGATGTCTAATTTCCTTTGAAAGCGTTTTAAGAATGACATATGACAATAACTAGTGTGAAGGTGGTGAATTAAAACAATCGCATTGAAAGAAATGACAATAATAAAATAATAATAATTTTTAAATATTTCGAATTAATTTTTTTAAAAATAAATTTATTTAAATTTAGAAATTTTGAAAAAATATACATATTTCTTAAATTCTTTTAAACGAATATAAATTGGAAAGTTTTTATTAAAATAAGTTTTAAAAAAATCATAATAATTTGTTTTTGAAATTCAATTTTTTTTAGTTTTTGTTCAAATTGAAGTACGAACTTTCATATCATATTTGTCAAAGTTGTAATAGAAAAAAATTGCAAAATTACACTTTATTATTGTATGTTTAAATTCGAAAATCTTTTAAATATGTATTTATTTATAAAATTAATATTGCAGAAATAATATAATTTATTTTATTATTTTATTCAAAATAAAACATTAACAAATAGAAAGTGAATATGAATCGATTTAAAAATTATTCGTATTCGACACAATGGAGAATTTTAAAAGAGCTTCGAGGGTTTAAACAAAACAATTCGTCTAATTCTGTAAGTTGAATTAATTTTAATAAGCATTTTTTTCATATGCGTTTTAAACAATTTTAGTTTTTAATTTGTCTTTTTGCTAAAGTTCAGTTTTACTCAAACACTATAACTATCCCCCCTTTTCAAACTCTAAAAATACATTTAATATTTCTCCGATTTTACATTATTTTTTATTTTTACTCGTATTTTTATTTTTCGGGTTAACTAAATTTACTCATTTGCTAATATTTAAATTAATATTGTTATTTTTAAAACACAGTTTTTGAATTTAATTTTACGATTCTCTTGATATTTATTGAAGAAATTTATTGTATATTAGTAATAAACATAGATGACCAGCATTAATTCGCGTTTTATAAAAATTAACAATAAGGGGAACTCTAGTAACAAGTTCATGCAAAAGAAATCCATCCGTTTTACATTTTAACAAAAAAAAACAAACGTTTTTGGTAAAAAATAGATATTCCGTTTACATTTACCCCAATTGACCCTATTACTATTATTATTATAAATAAACTTAATAATTAAATTTAAATTAATTTCTTTATTTTTAGGAGATTCTTATTATTCTATTATTCGATATATTTTAAGATGATATTATTATTTATGAAAATAATTAAATATTTGAAAAGAAAATTATAAATCCTTTTTTAAATAATTGAATTTCTGTGAAAATTTTACATTTTATCAAAATAATTGAATCTCTGAAAAGAATTCTATTAAAATTATATTAAAAATAATTGAATTTCTGCGAAGAATTTTCACATAGAATTTTTCTACTGCTTTCTTCTAAAGAAATTACATACTAAACTATGTATATATTTAGATATTTTTCTTTAAAATGTTGTTCTCGATTCAACCTTTTTTATTAAGAGCTGATGGTTTTAAATTTATAGGTACATTTTTGATTTTCAAAAAATACTGAATTAAATTGAATTTTTAATTTTAGCTGAAAATTTTCCTGAAACACAACTTATTTTGATATTTTAGTTTTTATGAAACACAAATATAAATTCAGACATTTAGAAAAAAATTTATTTAAAACAAACAAAGTTTTGTTAAATCAACCAAATGAATTTCTTTTCCTTTACAATTAACAAAACAAATGTTAATTTTTTTAATAGGACTTAAAATTTGCTCCATACGATCAAACTCTGTCTAAACCCAAATTTAAAATAGGGGTTTTGAATGGTTTTAAAAATTACATCTCATCTTGAGAGGATTAACCCTCCGTCCGACACATGGTTCGATACCCTTCGGACCGACACCTGTGCTTGGCTGGACCCATGCAGTTTTATTGTAAATAAATGTTACATTTAAACTCATTTCTATAATAAATTGATATTTTTATTATTTATTTATTATAATATGTATATTATTTATAATATACATGGGAAATCTCACGAAATAAAGATTTTTTACTTCAAAAAAATTTTATTTTCTAATTAGTAGCACACTTTTTTAACATAAATTATTGTTTTTCGACAAATACCTAGAAATATATCATTTTAATGCGCTTAATCAATATTTCTTAATTGCTACTATATTTATCCTATATTTTTCATATTTATGGTTATGAGTGCAGGTAAAACGTACTTATTGTCAAGAATTCATAATATTTAACAACCCTTTAAAATACATTTTCTTTTATCTACCTGAATTACATTTATCAAAAATCCACACACGATTTAGTTCAAATATATTTTTTGTCCTACAATAGCACTATAACGGACTAACAGTTTTTTGTAAAAAATTATTCAATATCAACCCCAAGTATTATTTTTAAGGCTGAGCATTTTTCACCCACATATATTTACGCTAAGCCAGGATATTACGCGAAGATGTATACATTTTTTTAAATTTGATTTCTTGTGATCGTCAAAAACCATTTTTTAACAACGAGTTAAACACTGGTAGCGTGTTTTATGTTTGGTTTGTCTACATTTCACACCGTGAACATGCCTACATTTCATTGTAGTTTATACTCTACTACTAATATGAACGAATTAACTGCTGACATCTTAATACTGATGCAATAATAATATTTCTATTTTCTTCAAAAAAAGGCAGTAGAGCTGTGCGAGCGCCTTAAGTTTTGTACGCTGTCTTCACGAAAACTAAATTCGAAATTAAAGTAAATTATTTGTCTTTTTATAGCATGCAGTACTAATTAGCATTTTCTTGCATTGGCGCGGTTGAATAAGAATTTATTTCGGAAATTTTTAAAAAATTTTATATTGCATTTTATTTTAAGTTAGGATTATATTGCACTGGACTTTGAAAAAGAATATTATCAAACAAGAGGTGTCGACTTTTTTCTAATGTTTCTAGTTATGTAAAATATAGTTACAAAACTATAGGAAGTCCTCTTTAATGAGGAAATGTAGTAGAGATTTGTCCAATTTTTTATAAGGTTTCTATAGGTTTTATTAAGCCTTTTCTCCAATAGGTTTCCAAAAATCTGCGAATGACTGCGTTGCGCTGTTTTTAGCATATGTTGCCATAGCAACCGACGCATTCGCAGATTTACGCAAACTTTTAGGAACCTATTGGAGAAAGGGCTTTAAATTTCTTTTAAATGTTTTTGTGTGTGCAGTTACCTATTCTATATTTCTACAAGAAATTTATTTATAGATTATTTGAGCATTTTGTACACACTTAAAACATTTTTATACACATTAGAATTCCTAACGCTCGCCACAGAAATGACGGTATTTTTTCTGAACAGGAGAAAAAGATGAATTTAATTCTTTTGAAATAATTATTAATTTCACAGAAACTTTAATGTAATAAAACAATTTTAATTATATAATTGACAAGACGCCATAAATAATAATAATTTTAATTATTAATATGATAGGGGAGGGTGGGTCAAGACGGGGTACTTAAGGTTTAAAGCGCAAAAAAAACGAAAATTATGTAATATATACTTTATTATTATTTTTTTTAATCATCTTTGGGAATCTGTCTTTCGTAATAAAAGCGTACAAAGGCCATCTGATTCTTAAATAGCTTATAATTAATAATATAGAAAAAATTGCAAATCACCCCATCTTGCCCCACCAGGGGGCAAGATGGGGTACTAAAAGAAAACATTTACCATTTTTAACAGATACAGCCGCATTACCGATAAAAAGCCCTTCCCCTGTATCGAGTCGTGGAAGATAACCTTCGGATATTTTATCATTTGACACCGAGATGGGAATGACTTGACGAGTTCGTGCTTGGATTCTAAGTACGGGATAACTTTTTTGGCGCGCATTTATTTTAACATTTTTCGTCTCTCGCGAGGGATTTACGAACGGTATAGGACGCAAGGGTTGGCAGTCGGTGACGATGGTATTATAATGGAAAGATATTTCGGCCTTAACTTGGCGCAAGAATGATATTCCGATAATTCCGTCGCTGGGAATTGGTAAGTCTTCATTCATAACATGAAAGGTTACCTGCTCACCGAGAATATTAAGCTGTGTCGAGCCTAATCACGCGATTTGAGAAAATGTGACGCCGGTGATTAGCCGTTGGTCATGTGTGTCAATTAATACATTTGGATGTACAGCTTTGATCGAAATTAAATTGATAGTGGCTCCGGTGTCAATCAAAAATCTAGCTTGTCCCGTTAGAAAATCTTTCGACTTTATATCTATTTCTGGGCATTCGTCGACGGTTCCCACAAAGCTCCTGCACGGATAAGTCGAATTGGGTTGGTTATTGGTTGCGTTGAGGTCGCAGATGTGAGAATCGCTTTCGGAACTGCGCTCGCTCTGATTGTTGAGCGAGCGCTGTTGAAGTTTAAACGCTCGGAATCTACGTTTCCTACAACAGAGGTCATGGGAGGTTCAGAATGAACGTTTGAGCTAAATGTGGGCATTGTGTCCGAACACGGTGTGTTAGGATCAAAATTCTCTTGTGAGGGAAAAGTTAAATTTTCTAAATCTAAACAGCAATTTGGACAAAATTGAAGAGGCGGGCGTCGGTCAGTCTCGTCGGAAGTAATTGCCACAGTTTCCAATTTATTATCACGAGGGACATTGTGCCTAAATGCTGCACTTGGTTGGTTCGCATACGGTTGTCTATACGATAAATAAGATCGATTTTCGGCATGACCGGGGCGGAACGCTGTCGGAGTTTGAAATCGAGAAGCGGACAAGGGGTCACGCGATTGCCAGCCGTGTTTTTCGGAAATTTCGTCCATATGTCTTTGCTCTTCGATAGCAAGTGTAATTGCGTTGTTGAGATTTTCAGGTTTACGAGTTGACACTCGCATTTCTAAACTACCGTATAAACCCATTACGAACGCGCTCAAAGCACTGTCACTAATAAGTGCAATTTTTGCTTTTAAATCCCCCTCATCTGCCGATTTATAAGTGGTTTTAATGGCAGCTTTAGCACCGCTGACTAATTGTTTAATTCGTGATCCGAATTCAGCGACACTTTCGTTACGGTTAATTTTTGCTAATTGCATTTCACGAAGATAGTACTGTATAGAATGTTTATCCTGGCGAGTGTACGCGCGTAGATGGTCGGCGAGCTTCTCGATAGTATCAAATTTTTGACCAATTTTTATTGTTTCCTGTGCATTACCAACGATTTTTACCATTAAGCCCGCGACGAATGTTTTTTCGTTAACTCCCGTTAATGTACTATACGCGACTTCTATAGAACGAATAAATTCACGCAATTCAGGTCGCTCGCCATCATATGTGGGAATACTCGCGTACGCGGTTTGTAAAGCGAAAAAGTTGGTAAAAGTAGAAAAAGCACTTGCCATAGCGGTTGACAATTCTTCGCTAGACATGTTTAAATTTATGAGTTTGTGTATTTAATTTTTGTTTCTATTTCTTTTAATAGGATCGCGTAAAATGGGTAATTTCACTCGCGGAGCACTCACGTACGCGTCTTTAAACAAAAACGTCACAAAAAGAAAATATTATTGATACAATGAAATACAATAAAATGGTAATCACAAAAAAAACATATAAATAGTCACCGTCTGAAAGAATAAAGAGAAATTAAGAATATTGAAATGTGTTTTAAAAGAAATAATAAGAAAAAGAAGAACTAGTTAGCGGATTTTGTATCCCACCGCTGTCACCAAGAAAAATTTCCCTGTTACGTAATGGACAATTTTTCCTTATCAAAATTAAATAAGAGAAATAAATAGCCAATTCGACAAATAGAAATTTATAAAATCCCTTTACCGAGCGGTTAGTAAAGGAAAGCGGGATTTATCCTGTTTTAAGAGAGGTCTCACCTAATTCTTCTTTTCTTTATACACTTTGTCTTTGATCAGTTGATAGAGAGAGAGTGATTATTTGACAAGAAAAACATAAATTATTAAGATGATTGATTTTATAGAAAACTGAGAAGAGAGATTAAAATAAAACAACACAAAATTTAAATAGGAAGAAGATAATTATACACTTTATTTATTGTTACCAAATCAATCCCAAATAATCGATAGCCCGAAGGTGCCCAGAAAATGGATAATCGTAATGGTCTTCGTAGAATTATAGAAATCTAGACTTCTGCTCCAAGAGAGATGTCGAACTTGGTTTCGTTGAGAGAACTGCGGCAACCGGGTTCCTCGATGATTTAAATGGACAGCAAAACTCTCCAGCTCCAACTTGGACGCGACCAAAGGTACGACCCGGAAGAAGACTTTGCAAAAACTGATCCTTTCATTCTTCGCAAGTCTGAGATTGGAAAACTGCCCTTTCCGTTGACGAGGAAAATGGGCTGATCCAAATATTCCTATTGGATCCCTTCTTCTTATTTTGCGTAAAAATTCCACCCCTACGCAATGATAGTGGGGGTAGAGCAAAATTTGGGCCTGTGTTGGTGAGGCTGATTAAGAGGAAGGTTGATTTCAGGAAAACGATAATCGTCCCTGGTTGTTTACTTAGGTATTTTGCGTCACGTCCCGATCCATTGACAATAGATCCCTTGATTTGCATTTTATTGGGTCTTATGCAGGAAGGTGGAAACGATGCAATAATGTCCTTTTTGAAACCCTCGAACGATTCTCTCTTTAGAACAATTGTCTGTTTTTCTGGTGAACATTTACTCGTAATGATCCCTTTCTAGGCAACCCAAACTATCTCTTAAATGAGGTGTTATAAAATTAACAAATACGGCTTAAAGATTTTGACAAAAAGAAATGTTATAACTTAAGCTAAAATAACAGTATCCTACGTAAAAATTTATTATTTTAAGAATGGACAGAAGTTCGAAACGATGGGAAAAGAAACTAAATTTACAAAAATAAGAGAAAACTAAAATAATTATACATGTACATATATATTATTATTATTTCGACGAGAAAACGAATATTAAAATATAAAAATAAGAAATTGATAATTTTTATAAAGGTATATTATATAGAAGAATTGTTAAGTATAAATATATGTAAATATATCTCTCTGATCCCGATACTCAATTTTATATATAATTAAAGAAGAGATACTTATCATTAATAATTGAAAGAATTTATATTGATTTTGGGTACCTTGGGACGTCACATTCCTATAGAAAAAAAAACGAGAAAAACGACGATTTTTAAATTTTGAAAAATTTTCAAATTCTTTTAAAAACTTGTTTTTCGAGTATAATTTAGATGGAAAATTAAAAAATTTTATGAATTTAGTCGAAAATCAAGATTTTTAAATTTTCTGTTGTTATGTAAACTATGTAAAAATATTAATTATGATAATTAGATTCGAAGATAGAAATAATTTGTTCATCGTCCTACAAGCTTTGCCGAAATAATACATACGGCCCTGACGAGTCTACAGCGTCTGCGCAAAGAATGCTACGAGTGTATAATGAAGAATGTCCACGTTGCAAAATTGAATGAGAGTCAGTCTGTAATCGAAGAGCTCATAGTGAGCATATTGTATTCGTCATGACTTGATTACTTCCGAAATATTGTTACACATCGAATTATTCAAATTATACAAATTTATTGGAATTAAAATATATAAGTTTGTTTTATCTAAAGAAATATTATGGATATTTATTTATTTTATTCTACAACGAACTCATTGCCAAGCTGCCAATCAACAAATGGAGAATAATTATCCCAAAGAAATAATAAATGTTCCCAATGTTCCGACTTGGGACATAACACTGTACAAAAAAAAAACGAAAAAATCGACGAATTTTTAATTTTCAGAAATTTTTAAAATCGTTCAAAAACTGATTTTTCGAGTAAATTTCTGTTTGAAAATGAAAATAAATAAAAAATTTATTCAAAATTTGCGATTGCAAAAATTTCTGGAAAAAAAAATTTGAAGAAATCGACAAAAATCAGAGTTTTTAAATTTCCTATAGAAAAAAAAACGAGAAAAACGACGATTTTTAAATTTTGAAAAATTTTCAAATTCTTTTAAAAACTTGTTTTTCGAGTATAATTTAGATGGAAAATGAAAAAATTTTATGAATTTAGTCGAAAATCAAGATTTTTAAATTTTTCTGTACAAAAAAAAACGAAAAAATCGACCAATTTTTAATTTTCAGAAATTTTTAAAATCGTTCAAAAACTGATTTTTCGAGTAAATTTCTGTTTGAAAATAAAAATAAATAACAAATTTATTCAAAATTTGCGATTGCAAAAATTTCTGGAAACAAAAATTTGAAGAAATCGACAAAAATTAGAATTTTTAAATTTCCTATAGAAAAAAAACGAGAAAAACGACGATTTTTAAATTTTGAAAAATTTTCAAATTCTTTTAAAAACTTGTTTTTCAAGTATAGTTTAGATGGAAAATGAAAAAATTTTATGAATTTAGTCGAAAATCAAAATTTTTAAATTTTCTGTACAAAAAAAAACGAAAAAATCGACGAATTTTTAATTTTCAGAAATTTTTAGAATCGTTCAAAAACTGATTTTTCGAGTAAATTTCTGTTTGAAAATGAAAATAAATGACAAATTTATTCAAAATTTGCGATTGCAAAAATTTCTGGAAAAAAAAATTTGAAGAAATCGACAAAAATCAGAATTTTTAAATTTCCTATAGAAAAAAAACGAGAAAAAACGACGATTTTTAAATTTTGAAAAATTTTCAAATTCTTTTAAAAACTTGTTTTTCGAGTATAATTTAGATGGAAAATGAAAAAATTTTATGAATTTAGTCGAAAATCAAGATTTTTAAATTTTCTGTTGTTATGTAACTATGTAAAAATATTAATTATGATAATTAGATTCGAAAATAGAAATAATTTGTTCATCGTCCTACAAGCTTTGCCGAAATAATACATACGGCCCTGACGAGTCTACAGCGTCTGCGCAAAGAATGCTACGAGTGTATAATGAAGAATGTCCACGTTGCAAAATTGAATGAGAGTCAGTCTGTAATCGGAGAGCTCATAGTGAGCATATTGTATTCGTCATGACTTGATTACTTCCGAAATATTGTTACACATCGAATTATTCAAATTATACAAATTTATTGGAATTAAAATATATAAGTTTGTTTTATCTAAAGAAATATTATGGATATTTATTTATTTTATTCTACAACGAACTCATTGCCAAGCTGCCAATCAACAAATGGAGAATAATTATCCCAAAGAAATAATAAATGTTCCCAATGTTCCGACTTGGGACATAACACTGTACAAAAAAAAACGAAAAAATCGACGAATTTTTAATTTTCAGAAATTTTTAAAATCGTTCAAAAACTGATTTTTCGAGTAAATTTCTGTTTGAAAATGAAAATAAATAAAAAATTTATTCAAAATTTGCGATTGCAAAAATTTCTGGAAAAAAAAATTTGAAGAAATCGACAAAAATCAGAATTTTTAAATTTCCTATAGAAAAAAAACGAGAAAAAACGACGATTTTTAAATTTTGAAAAATTTTCAAATTCTTTTAAAAACTTGTTTTTCGAGTATAATTTAGATGGAAAATGAAAAAATTTTATGAATTTAGTCGAAAATCAAGATTTTTAAATTTTTCTGTACAAAAAAAAACGAAAAAATCGACCAATTTTTAATTTTCAGAAATTTTTAAAATCGTTCAAAAACTGATTTTTCGAGTAAATTTCTGTTTGAAAATAAAAATAAATAACAAATTTATTCAAAATTTGCGATTGCAAAAATTTCTGGAAAAAAAAATTTGAAGAAATCGACAAAAATCAGAATTTTTTAAATTTCCTATAGAAAAAAAAACGAGAAAAACGACGATTTTTAAATTTTGAAAAGTTTTCAAATTCTTTTAAAAACTTGTTTTTCGAGTATAATTTAGATGGAAAATGAAAAAATTTTATGAATTTAGTCGAAAATCAAGATTTTTAAATTTTTCTGTACAAAAAAAACGAGAAAATCGACCAATTTTTAATTTTCAGATATTTTTAAAATCGTTTAAAAACTGATTTTTCAAGTAAATTTCTGTTTGAAAATAAAAATAAATAACAAATTTATTCAAAATTTGCGATTGCAAAAATTTGAAGAAATCGACAAAAATTTGAATTTTTAAATTTCCTATAGAAAAAAAACGAGAAAAACGACGATTTTTAAATTTTGAAAAATTTTCAAATTTTTTTAAAAACTTGTTTTTCAAGTATAGTTTAGATGGAAAATGAAAAAATTTTATGAATTTAGTCGAAAATCAAAATTTTTAAATTTTCTGTACAAAAAAAAAACGAAAAAATCGACGAATTTTTAATTTTCAGAAATTTTTAGAATCGTTCAAAAACTGATTTTTCGAGTAAATTTCTGTTTGAAAATGAAAATAAATAAAAAATTTATTCAAAATTTGCGATTGCAAAAATTTCTGGAAAAAAAAATTTGAAGAAATCGACAAAAATCAGAATTTTTTAAATTTCCTATAGAAAAAAAACGAGAAAAACGACGATTTTTAAATTTTGAAAAATTTTCAAATTCTTTTAAAAACTTGTTTTTCGAGTATAATTTAGATGGAAAATGAAAAAATTTTATGAATTTAGTCGAAAATCAAGATTTTTAAATTTTCTGTACAAAAAAAAACGAAAAAATCGACCAATTTTTAATTTTCAGAAATTTTTAAAATCGTTCAAAAACTGATTTTTCGAGTAAATTTCTGTTTGAAAATAAAAATAAATAACAAATTTATTCAAAATTTGCGATTGCAAAAATTTCTGGAAAAAAAAATTTGAAGAAATCGACAAAAATCAGAATTTTTAAATTTCCTATAGAAAAAAAAACGAGAAAAACGACGATTTTTAAATTTTGAAAAGTTTTCAAATTCTTTTAAAAACTTGTTTTTCGAGTATAATTTAGATGAAAAATGAAAAAATTTTATGAATTTAGTCGAAAATCAAGATTTTTAAATTTTTCTGTACAAAAAAAAACGAAAAAATCGACCAATTTTTAATTTTCAGATATTTTTAAAATCGTTTAAAAACTGATTTTTCAAGTAAATTTCTGTTTGAAAATAAAAATAAATAACAAATTTATTCAAAATTTGCGATTGCAAAAATTTCTGGAAACAAAAATTTGAAGAAATCGACAAAAATTTGAATTTTTAAATTTCCTATAGAAAAAAAACGAGAAAAACGACGATTTTTAAATTTTGAAAAATTTTCAAATTTTTTTAAAAACTTGTTTTTCAAGTATAGTTTAGATGGAAAATGAAAAAATTTTATGAATTTAGTCGAAAATCAAAATTTTTAAATTTTCTGTACAAAAAAAAAACGAAAAAATCGACGAATTTTTAATTTTCAGAAATTTTTAGAATCGTTCAACAACTGATTTTTCGAGTAAATTTCTGTTTGAAAATGAAAATAAATAACAAATTTATTCAAAATTTGCGATTGCAAAAATTTCTGGAAAAAAAAATTTGAAGAAATCGACAAAAATCAGAATTTTTAAATTTCCTATAGAAAAAAAAAACGAGAAAAACAACGATTTTTAAATTTTGAAAAATTTTCAAATTCTTTTAAAAACTTGTTTTTCGAGTATAATTTAGATGGAAAATGAAAAAATTTTATGAATTTAGTCGAAAATCAAGATTTTTAAATTTTTCTGTACAAAAAAAAAACGAAAAAATCGACGAATTTTTAATTTTCAGAAATTTTTAAAATCGTTCAAAAACTGATTTTTCGAGTAAATTTCTGTTTGAAAATAAAAATAAATGACAAATTTATTCAAAATTTGCGATTGCAAAAATTTCTGAAAAAAAAAATTTGAAGAAATCGACAAAAATCAGAATTTTTAAATTTCCTATAGAAAAAAAAACAAGAAAAACGACGATTTTTAAATTTTGAAAAATTTTCAAATTCTTTTAAAAACTTGTTTTTCGAGTATAATTTAGATGGAAAATAAAAAAATTTTATGAATTTAGTCGAAAATCAAGATTTTTAAATTTTCTGTACAAAAAAAAACGAAAAAATCGACCAATTTTTAATTTTCAGAAATTTTTAAAATCGTTCAAAAACTGATTTTTCGAGTAAATTTCTGTTTGAAAATGAAAATAAATGACAAATTTATTCAAAATTTGCGATTGCAAAAATTTCTGGAAAAAAAAATTTGAAGAAATCGACAAAAATCAGAATTTTTAAATTTCCTATAGAAAAAAAAACGAGAAAAACGACGATTTTTAAATTTTGAAAAATTTTCAAATTCTTTTAAAAACTTGTTTTTCGAGTATAATTTAGATGGAAAATGAAAAAATTTTATGAATTTAGTCGAAAATCAAGATTTTTAAATTTTCTGTACAAAAAAAAACGAAAAAATCGACCAATTTTTAATTTTCAGAAATTTTTAGAATCGTTCAAAAACTGATTTTTCGAGTAAATTTCTGTTTGAAAATGAAAATAAATAACAAATTTATTCAAAATTTGCGATTGCAAAAATTTCTGGAAAAAAAAATTTGAAGAAATCGACAAAAATCAGAATTTTTAAATTTCCTATAGAAAAAAAAACGAGAAAAACGACGATTTTTAAATTTTGAAAAATTTTCAAATTCTTTTAAAAACTTGTTTTTCGAGTATAATTTAGATGGAAAATGAAAAAATTTTATGAATTTAGTCGAAAATCAAGATTTTTAAATTTTCTGTACAAAAAAAAACGAAAAAATCGACCAATTTTTAATTTTCAGAAATTTTTAAAATCGTTCAAAAACTGATTTTTCGAGTAAATTTCTGTTTGAAAATGAAAATAAATGACAAATTTATTCAAAATTTGCGATTGCAAAAATTTCTGGAAAAAAAAATTTGAAGAAATCGACAAAAATCAGAATTTTTAAATTTCCTATAGAAAAAAAAACGAGAAAAACGACGATTTTTAAATTTTGAAAAATTTTCAAATTCTTTTAAAAACTTGTTTTTCGAGTATAATTTAGATGGAAAATGAAAAAATTTTATGAATTTAGTCGAAAATCAAGATTTTTAAATTTTCTGTACAAAAAAAAAACGAAAAAATCGACCAATTTTTAATTTTCAGAAATTTTTAAAATCGTTCAAAAACTGATTTTTCGAGTAAATTTCTGTTTGAAAATGAAAATAAATGACAAATTTATTCAAAATTTGCGATTGCAAAAATTTCTGGAAAAAAAAATTTGAAGAAATCGACAAAAATCAGAATTTTTAAATTTCCTATAGAAAAAAAAACGAGAAAAACGACGATTTTTAAATTTTGAAAAATTTTCAAATTCTTTTAAAAACTTGTTTTTCGAGTATAATTTAGATGGAAAATGAAAAAATTTTATGAATTTAGTCGAAAATCAAGATTTTTAAATTTTCTGTACAAAAAAAAAACGAAAAAATCGACCAATTTTTAATTTTCAGAAATTTTTAAAATCGTTCAAAAACTGATTTTTCGAGTAAATTTCTGTTTGAAAATGAAAATAAATGACAAATTTATTCAAAATTTGCGATTGCAAAAATTTCTGGAAAAAAAAATTTGAAGAAATCGACAAAAATCAGAATTTTTAAATTTCCTATAGAAAAAAAAACGAGAAAAACGACGATTTTTAAATTTTGAAAAATTTTCAAATTCTTTTAAAAACTTGTTTTTCGAGTATAATTTAGATGGAAAATGAAAAAATTTTATGAATTTAGTCGAAAATCAAGATTTTTAAATTTTCTGTACAAAAAAAAACGAAAAAATCGACCAATTTTTAATTTTCAGAAATTTTTAAAATCGTTCAAAAACTGATTTTTCGAGTAAATTTCTGTTTGAAAATGAAAATAAATGACAAATTTATTCAAAATTTGCGATTGCAAAAATTTCTGGAAAAAAAAATTTGAAGAAATCGACAAAAATCAGAATTTTTAAATTTCCTATAGAAAAAAAAACGAGAAAAACGACGATTTTTAAATTTTGAAAAATTTTCAAATTCTTTTAAAAACTTGTTTTTCGAGTATAATTTAGATGGAAAATGAAAAAATTTTATGAATTTAGTCGAAAATCAAGATTTTTAAATTTTCTGTACAAAAAAAAACGAAAAAATCGACCAATTTTTAATTTTCAGAAATTTTTAAAATCGTTCAAAAACTGATTTTTCGAGTAAATTTCTGTTTGAAAATGAAAATAAATGACAAATTTATTCAAAATTTGCGATTGCAAAAATTTCTGGAAAAAAAAATTTGAAGAAATCGACAAAAATCAGAATTTTTAAATTTCCTATAGAAAAAAAAACGAGAAAAACGACGATTTTTAAATTTTGAAAAATTTTCAAATTCTTTTAAAAACTTGTTTTTCGAGTATAATTTAGATGGAAAATGAAAAAATTTTATGAATTTAGTCGAAAATCAAGATTTTTAAATTTTCTGTACAAAAAAAAAACGAAAAAATCGACCAATTTTTAATTTTCAGAAATTTTTAAAATCGTTCAAAAACTGATTTTTCGAGTAAATTTCTGTTTGAAAATGAAAATAAATGACAAATTTATTCAAAATTTGCGATTGCAAAAATTTCTGGAAAAAAAAATTTGAAGAAATCGACAAAAATCAGAATTTTTAAATTTCCTATAGAAAAAAAAACGAGAAAAACGACGATTTTTAAATTTTGAAAAATTTTCAAATTCTTTTAAAAACTTGTTTTTCGAGTATAATTTAGATGGAAAATGAAAAAATTTTATGAATTTAGTCGAAAATCAAGATTTTTAAATTTTCTGTACAAAAAAAAACGAAAAAATCGACCAATTTTTAATTTTCAGAAATTTTTAAAATCGTTCAAAAACTGATTTTTCGAGTAAATTTCTGTTTGAAAATGAAAATAAATGACAAATTTATTCAAAATTTGCGATTGCAAAAATTTCTGGAAAAAAAAATTTGAAGAAATCGACAAAAATCAGAATTTTTAAATTTCCTATAGAAAAAAAAACGAGAAAAACGACGATTTTTAAATTTTGAAAAATTTTCAAATTCTTTTAAAAACTTGTTTTTCGAGTATAATTTAGATGGAAAATGAAAAAATTTTATGAATTTAGTCGAAAATCAAGATTTTTAAATTTTCTGTACAAAAAAAAACGAAAAAATCGACCAATTTTTAATTTTCAGAAATTTTTAAAATCGTTCAAAAACTGATTTTTCGAGTAAATTTCTGTTTGAAAATGAAAATAAATGACAAATTTATTCAAAATTTGCGATTGCAAAAATTTCTGGAAAAAAAAATTTGAAGAAATCGACAAAAATCAGAATTTTTAAATTTCCTATAGAAAAAAAAACGAGAAAAACGACGATTTTTAAATTTTGAAAAATTTTCAAATTCTTTTAAAAACTTGTTTTTCGAGTATAATTTAGATGGAAAATGAAAAAATTTTATGAATTTAGTCGAAAATCAAGATTTTTAAATTTTCTGTACAAAAAAAAACGAAAAAATCGACCAATTTTTAATTTTCAGAAATTTTTAAAATCGTTCAAAAACTGATTTTTCGAGTAAATTTCTGTTTGAAAATGAAAATAAATAACAAATTTATTCAAAATTTGCGATTGCAAAAATTTCTGGAAAAAAAAATTTGAAGAAATCGACAAAAATCAGAATTTTTAAATTTCCTATAGAAAAAAAACGAGAAAAACGACGATTTTTAAATTTTGAAAAATTTTCAAATTCTTTTAAAAACTTGTTTTTCGAGTATAATTTAGATGGAAAATGAAAAAATTTTATGAATTTAGTCGAAAATCAAGATTTTTAAATTTTCTGTACAAAAAAAAACGAAAAAATCGACCAATTTTTAATTTTCAGAAATTTTTAAAATCGTTCAAAAACTGATTTTTCGAGTAAATTTCTGTTTGAAAATGAAAATAAATGACAAATTTATTCAAAATTTGCGATTGCAAAAATTTCTGGAAAAAAAAATTTGAAGAAATCGACAAAAATCAGAATTTTTAAATTTCCTATAGAAAAAAAAACGAGAAAAACGACGATTTTTAAATTTTGAAAAATTTTCAAATTCTTTTAAAAACTTGTTTTTCGAGTATAATTTAGATGGAAAATGAAAAAATTTTATGAATTTAGTCGAAAATCAAGATTTTTAAATTTTCTGTACAAAAAAAAACGAAAAAATCGACCAATTTTTAATTTTCAGAAATTTTTAAAATCGTTCAAAAACTGATTTTTCGAGTAAATTTCTGTTTGAAAATGAAAATAAATGACAAATTTATTCAAAATTTGCGATTGCAAAAATTTCTGGAAAAAAAAATTTGAAGAAATCGACAAAAATCAGAATTTTTAAATTTCCTATAGAAAAAAAAACGAGAAAAACGACGATTTTTAAATTTTGAAAAATTTTCAAATTCTTTTAAAAACTTGTTTTTCGAGTATAATTTAGATGGAAAATGAAAAAATTTTATGAATTTAGTCGAAAATCAAGATTTTTAAATTTTCTGTACAAAAAAAAACGAAAAAATCGACCAATTTTTAATTTTCAGAAATTTTTAAAATCGTTCAAAAACTGATTTTTCGAGTAAATTTCTGTTTGAAAATGAAAATAAATGACAAATTTATTCAAAATTTGCGATTGCAAAAATTTCTGGAAAAAAAAATTTGAAGAAATCGACAAAAATCAGAATTTTTAAATTTCCTATAGAAAAAAAAACGAGAAAAACGACGATTTTTAAATTTTGAAAAATTTTCAAATTCTTTTAAAAACTTGTTTTTCGAGTATAATTTAGATGGAAAATGAAAAAATTTTATGAATTTAGTCGAAAATCAAGATTTTTAAATTTTCTGTACAAAAAAAAACGAAAAAATCGACCAATTTTTAATTTTCAGAAATTTTTAAAATCGTTCAAAAACTGATTTTTCGAGTAAATTTCTGTTTGAAAATGAAAATAAATGACAAATTTATTCAAAATTTGCGATTGCAAAAATTTCTGGAAAAAAAAATTTGAAGAAATCGACAAAAATCAGAATTTTTAAATTTCCTATAGAAAAAAAAACGAGAAAAACGACGATTTTTAAATTTTGAAAAATTTTCAAATTCTTTTAAAAACTTGTTTTTCGAGTATAATTTAGATGGAAAATGAAAAAATTTTATGAATTTAGTCGAAAATCAAGATTTTTAAATTTTCTGTACAAAAAAAAAACGAAAAAATCGACCAATTTTTAATTTTCAGAAATTTTTAAAATCGTTCAAAAACTGATTTTTCGAGTAAATTTCTGTTTGAAAATGAAAATAAATGACAAATTTATTCAAAATTTGCGATTGCAAAAATTTCTGGAAAAAAAAATTTGAAGAAATCGACAAAAATCAGAATTTTTAAATTTCCTATAGAAAAAAAAACGAGAAAAACGACGATTTTTAAATTTTGAAAAATTTTCAAATTCTTTTAAAAACTTGTTTTTCGAGTATAATTTAGATGGAAAATGAAAAAATTTTATGAATTTAGTCGAAAATCAAGATTTTTAAATTTTCTGTACAAAAAAAAACGAAAAAATCGACCAATTTTTAATTTTCAGAAATTTTTAAAATCGTTCAAAAACTGATTTTTCGAGTAAATTTCTGTTTGAAAATGAAAATAAATGACAAATTTATTCAAAATTTGCGATTGCAAAAATTTCTGGAAAAAAAAATTTGAAGAAATCGACAAAAATCAGAATTTTTAAATTTCCTATAGAAAAAAAAACGAGAAAAACGACGATTTTTAAATTTTGAAAAATTTTCAAATTCTTTTAAAAACTTGTTTTTCGAGTATAATTTAGATGGAAAATGAAAAAATTTTATGAATTTAGTCGAAAATCAAGATTTTTAAATTTTCTGTACAAAAAAAAACGAAAAAATCGACCAATTTTTAATTTTCAGAAATTTTTAAAATCGTTCAAAAACTGATTTTTCGAGTAAATTTCTGTTTGAAAATGAAAATAAATGACAAATTTATTCAAAATTTGCGATTGCAAAAATTTCTGGAAAAAAAAATTTGAAGAAATCGACAAAAATCAGAATTTTTAAATTTCCTATAGAAAAAAAAACGAGAAAAACGACGATTTTTAAATTTTGAAAAATTTTCAAATTCTTTTAAAAACTTGTTTTTCGAGTATAATTTAGATGGAAAATGAAAAAATTTTATGAATTTAGTCGAAAATCAAGATTTTTAAATTTTCTGTACAAAAAAAAACGAAAAAATCGACCAATTTTTAATTTTCAGAAATTTTTAAAATCGTTCAAAAACTGATTTTTCGAGTAAATTTCTGTTTGAAAATGAAAATAAATGACAAATTTATTCAAAATTTGCGATTGCAAAAATTTCTGGAAAAAAAAATTTGAAGAAATCGACAAAAATCAGAATTTTTAAATTTCCTATAGAAAAAAAAACGAGAAAAACGACGATTTTTAAATTTTGAAAAATTTTCAAATTCTTTTAAAAACTTGTTTTTCGAGTATAATTTAGATGGAAAATGAAAAAATTTTATGAATTTAGTCGAAAATCAAGATTTTTAAATTTTCTGTACAAAAAAAAAACGAAAAAATCGACCAATTTTTAATTTTCAGAAATTTTTAAAATCGTTCAAAAACTGATTTTTCGAGTAAATTTCTGTTTGAAAATGAAAATAAATGACAAATTTATTCAAAATTTGCGATTGCAAAAATTTCTGGAAAAAAAAATTTGAAGAAATCGACAAAAATCAGAATTTTTAAATTTCCTATAGAAAAAAAAACGAGAAAAACGACGATTTTTAAATTTTGAAAAATTTTCAAATTCTTTTAAAAACTTGTTTTTCGAGTATAATTTAGATGGAAAATGAAAAAATTTTATGAATTTAGTCGAAAATCAAGATTTTTAAATTTTCTGTACAAAAAAAAAACGAAAAAATCGACCAATTTTTAATTTTCAGAAATTTTTAAAATCGTTCAAAAACTGATTTTTCGAGTAAATTTCTGTTTGAAAATGAAAATAAATGACAAATTTATTCAAAATTTGCGATTGCAAAAATTTCTGGAAAAAAAAATTTGAAGAAATCGACAAAAATCAGAATTTTTAAATTTCCTATAGAAAAAAAAACGAGAAAAACGACGATTTTTAAATTTTGAAAAATTTTCAAATTCTTTTAAAAACTTGTTTTTCGAGTATAATTTAGATGGAAAATGAAAAAATTTTATGAATTTAGTCGAAAATCAAGATTTTTAAATTTTCTGTACAAAAAAAAACGAAAAAATCGACCAATTTTTAATTTTCAGAAATTTTTAAAATCGTTCAAAAACTGATTTTTCGAGTAAATTTCTGTTTGAAAATGAAAATAAATGACAAATTTATTCAAAATTTGCGATTGCAAAAATTTCTGGAAAAAAAAATTTGAAGAAATCGACAAAAATCAGAATTTTTAAATTTCCTATAGAAAAAAAAACGAGAAAAACGACGATTTTTAAATTTTGAAAAATTTTCAAATTCTTTTAAAAACTTGTTTTTCGAGTATAATTTAGATGGAAAATGAAAAAATTTTATGAATTTAGTCGAAAATCAAGATTTTTAAATTTTCTGTACAAAAAAAAACGAAAAAATCGACCAATTTTTAATTTTCAGAAATTTTTAAAATCGTTCAAAAACTGATTTTTCGAGTAAATTTCTGTTTGAAAATGAAAATAAATGACAAATTTATTCAAAATTTGCGATTGCAAAAATTTCTGGAAAAAAAAATTTGAAGAAATCGACAAAAATCAGAATTTTTAAATTTCCTATAGAAAAAAAAACGAGAAAAACGACGATTTTTAAATTTTGAAAAATTTTCAAATTCTTTTAAAAACTTGTTTTTCGAGTATAATTTAGATGGAAAATGAAAAAATTTTATGAATTTAGTCGAAAATCAAGATTTTTAAATTTTCTGTACAAAAAAAAACGAAAAAATCGACCAATTTTTAATTTTCAGAAATTTTTAAAATCGTTCAAAAACTGATTTTTCGAGTAAATTTCTGTTTGAAAATGAAAATAAATGACAAATTTATTCAAAATTTGCGATTGCAAAAATTTCTGGAAAAAAAAATTTGAAGAAATCGACAAAAATCAGAATTTTTAAATTTCCTATAGAAAAAAAAACGAGAAAAACGACGATTTTTAAATTTTGAAAAATTTTCAAATTCTTTTAAAAACTTGTTTTTCGAGTATAATTTAGATGGAAAATGAAAAAATTTTATGAATTTAGTCGAAAATCAAGATTTTTAAATTTTCTGTACAAAAAAAAACGAAAAAATCGACCAATTTTTAATTTTCAGAAATTTTTAAAATCGTTCAAAAACTGATTTTTCGAGTAAATTTCTGTTTGAAAATGAAAATAAATGACAAATTTATTCAAAATTTGCGATTGCAAAAATTTCTGGAAAAAAAAATTTGAAGAAATCGACAAAAATCAGAATTTTTAAATTTCCTATAGAAAAAAAAACGAGAAAAACGACGATTTTTAAATTTTGAAAAATTTTCAAATTCTTTTAAAAACTTGTTTTTCGAGTATAATTTAGATGGAAAATGAAAAAATTTTATGAATTTAGTCGAAAATCAAGATTTTTAAATTTTCTGTACAAAAAAAAACGAAAAAATCGACCAATTTTTAATTTTCAGAAATTTTTAAAATCGTTCAAAAACTGATTTTTCGAGTAAATTTCTGTTTGAAAATGAAAATAAATGACAAATTTATTCAAAATTTGCGATTGCAAAAATTTCTGGAAAAAAAAATTTGAAGAAATCGACAAAAATCAGAATTTTTAAATTTCCTATAGAAAAAAAAACGAGAAAAACGACGATTTTTAAATTTTGAAAAATTTTCAAATTCTTTTAAAAACTTGTTTTTCGAGTATAATTTAGATGGAAAATGAAAAAATTTTATGAATTTAGTCGAAAATCAAGATTTTTAAATTTTCTGTACAAAAAAAAACGAAAAAATCGACCAATTTTTAATTTTCAGAAATTTTTAAAATCGTTCAAAAACTGATTTTTCGAGTAAATTTCTGTTTGAAAATGAAAATAAATAACAAATTTATTCAAAATTTGCGATTGCAAAAATTTCTGGAAAAAAAAATTTGAAGAAATCGACAAAAATCAGAATTTTTAAATTTCCTATAGAAAAAAAAACGAGAAAAACGACGATTTTTAAATTTTGAAAAATTTTCAAATTCTTTTAAAAACTTGTTTTTCGAGTATAATTTAGATGGAAAATGAAAAAATTTTATGAATTTAGTCGAAAATCAAGATTTTTAAATTTTCTGTACAAAAAAAAACGAAAAAATCGACGAATTTTTAATTTTCAGAAATTTTTAAAATCGTTCAAAAACTGATTTTTCGAGTAAATTTCTGTTTGAAAATGAAAATAAATGACAAATTTATTCAAAATTTGCGATTGCAAAAATTTCTGGAAAAAAAAATTTGAAGAAATCGACAAAAATCAGAATTTTTAAATTTCCTATAGAAAAAAAAACGAGAAAAACGACGATTTTTAAATTTTGAAAAATTTTCAAATTCTTTTAAAAACTTGTTTTTCGAGTATAATTTAGATGGAAAATGAAAAAATTTTATGAATTTAGTCGAAAATCAAGATTTTTAAATTTTCTGTACAAAAAAAAACGAAAAAATCGACCAATTTTTAATTTTCAGAAATTTTTAAAATCGTTCAAAAACTGATTTTTCGAGTAAATTTCTGTTTGAAAATGAAAATAAATGACAAATTTATTCAAAATTTGCGATTGCAAAAATTTCTGGAAAAAAAAATTTGAAGAAATCGACAAAAATCAGAATTTTTAAATTTCCTATAGAAAAAAAAACGAGAAAAACGACGATTTTTAAATTTTGAAAAATTTTCAAATTCTTTTAAAAACTTGTTTTTCGAGTATAATTTAGATGGAAAATGAAAAAATTTTATGAATTTAGTCGAAAATCAAGATTTTTAAATTTTCTGTACAAAAAAAAACGAAAAAATCGACCAATTTTTAATTTTCAGAAATTTTTAAAATCGTTCAAAAACTGATTTTTCGAGTAAATTTCTGTTTGAAAATGAAAATAAATGACAAATTTATTCAAAATTTGCGATTGCAAAAATTTCTGGAAAAAAAAATTTGAAGAAATCGACAAAAATCAGAATTTTTAAATTTCCTATAGAAAAAAAAACGAGAAAAACGACGATTTTTAAATTTTGAAAAATTTTCAAATTCTTTTAAAAACTTGTTTTTCGAGTATAATTTAGATGGAAAATGAAAAAATTTTATGAATTTAGTCGAAAATCAAGATTTTTAAATTTTCTGTACAAAAAAAAACGAAAAAATCGACCAATTTTTAATTTTCAGAAATTTTTAAAATCGTTCAAAAACTGATTTTTCGAGTAAATTTCTGTTTGAAAATGAAAATAAATGACAAATTTATTCAAAATTTGCGATTGCAAAAATTTCTGGAAAAAAAAATTTGAAGAAATCGACAAAAATCAGAATTTTTAAATTTCCTATAGAAAAAAAAACGAGAAAAACGACGATTTTTAAATTTTGAAAAATTTTCAAATTCTTTTAAAAACTTGTTTTTCGAGTATAATTTAGATGGAAAATGAAAAAATTTTATGAATTTAGTCGAAAATCAAGATTTTTAAATTTTCTGTACAAAAAAAAACGAAAAAATCGACCAATTTTTAATTTTCAGAAATTTTTAAAATCGTTCAAAAACTGATTTTTCGAGTAAATTTCTGTTTGAAAATGAAAATAAATGACAAATTTATTCAAAATTTGCGATTGCAAAAATTTCTGGAAAAAAAAATTTGAAGAAATCGACAAAAATCAGAATTTTTAAATTTCCTATAGAAAAAAAAACGAGAAAAACGACGATTTTTAAATTTTGAAAAATTTTCAAATTCTTTTAAAAACTTGTTTTTCGAGTATAATTTAGATGGAAAATGAAAAAATTTTATGAATTTAGTCGAAAATCAAGATTTTTAAATTTTCTGTACAAAAAAAAAACGAAAAAATCGACCAATTTTTAATTTTCAGAAATTTTTAAAATCGTTCAAAAACTGATTTTTCGAGTAAATTTCTGTTTGAAAATGAAAATAAATGACAAATTTATTCAAAATTTGCGATTGCAAAAATTTCTGGAAAAAAAAATTTGAAGAAATCGACAAAAATCAGAATTTTTAAATTTCCTATAGAAAAAAAAACGAGAAAAACGACGATTTTTAAATTTTGAAAAATTTTCAAATTCTTTTAAAAACTTGTTTTTCGAGTATAATTTAGATGGAAAATGAAAAAATTTTATGAATTTAGTCGAAAATCAAGATTTTTAAATTTTCTGTACAAAAAAAAACGAAAAAATCGACCAATTTTTAATTTTCAGAAATTTTTAAAATCGTTCAAAAACTGATTTTTCGAGTAAATTTCTGTTTGAAAATGAAAATAAATGACAAATTTATTCAAAATTTGCGATTGCAAAAATTTCTGGAAAAAAAAATTTGAAGAAATCGACAAAAATCAGAATTTTTAAATTTCCTATAGAAAAAAAAACGAGAAAAACGACGATTTTTAAATTTTGAAAAATTTTCAAATTCTTTTAAAAACTTGTTTTTCGAGTATAATTTAGATGGAAAATGAAAAAATTTTATGAATTTAGTCGAAAATCAAGATTTTTAAATTTTCTGTACAAAAAAAAACGAAAAAATCGACCAATTTTTAATTTTCAGAAATTTTTAAAATCGTTCAAAAACTGATTTTTCGAGTAAATTTCTGTTTGAAAATGAAAATAAATGACAAATTTATTCAAAATTTGCGATTGCAAAAATTTCTGGAAAAAAAAATTTGAAGAAATCGACAAAAATCAGAATTTTTAAATTTCCTATAGAAAAAAAAACGAGAAAAACGACGATTTTTAAATTTTGAAAAATTTTCAAATTCTTTTAAAAACTTGTTTTTCGAGTATAATTTAGATGGAAAATGAAAAAATTTTATGAATTTAGTCGAAAATCAAGATTTTTAAATTTTCTGTACAAAAAAAAAACGAAAAAATCGACCAATTTTTAATTTTCAGAAATTTTTAAAATCGTTCAAAAACTGATTTTTCGAGTAAATTTCTGTTTGAAAATGAAAATAAATGACAAATTTATTCAAAATTTGCGATTGCAAAAATTTCTGGAAAAAAAAATTTGAAGAAATCGACAAAAATCAGAATTTTTAAATTTCCTATAGAAAAAAAAACGAGAAAAACGACGATTTTTAAATTTTGAAAAATTTTCAAATTCTTTTAAAAACTTGTTTTTCGAGTATAATTTAGATGGAAAATGAAAAAATTTTATGAATTTAGTCGAAAATCAAGATTTTTAAATTTTCTGTACAAAAAAAAAACGAAAAAATCGACCAATTTTTAATTTTCAGAAATTTTTAAAATCGTTCAAAAACTGATTTTTCGAGTAAATTTCTGTTTGAAAATGAAAATAAATGACAAATTTATTCAAAATTTGCGATTGCAAAAATTTCTGGAAAAAAAAATTTGAAGAAATCGACAAAAATCAGAATTTTTAAATTTCCTATAGAAAAAAAAACGAGAAAAACGACGATTTTTAAATTTTGAAAAATTTTCAAATTCTTTTAAAAACTTGTTTTTCGAGTATAATTTAGATGGAAAATGAAAAAATTTTATGAATTTAGTCGAAAATCAAGATTTTTAAATTTTCTGTACAAAAAAAAACGAAAAAATCGACCAATTTTTAATTTTCAGAAATTTTTAAAATCGTTCAAAAACTGATTTTTCGAGTAAATTTCTGTTTGAAAATGAAAATAAATGACAAATTTATTCAAAATTTGCGATTGCAAAAATTTCTGGAAAAAAAAATTTGAAGAAATCGACAAAAATCAGAATTTTTAAAATTTCCTATAGAAAAAAAAACGAGAAAAACGACGATTTTTAAATTTTGAAAAATTTTCAAATTCTTTTAAAAACTTGTTTTTCGAGTATAATTTAGATGGAAAATGAAAAAATTTTATGAATTTAGTCGAAAATCAAGATTTTTAAATTTTCTGTACAAAAAAAAACGAAAAAATCGACCAATTTTTAATTTTCAGAAATTTTTAAAATCGTTCAAAAACTGATTTTTCGAGTAAATTTCTGTTTGAAAATGAAAATAAATGACAAATTTATTCAAAATTTGCGATTGCAAAAATTTCTGGAAAAAAAAATTTGAAGAAATCGACAAAAATCAGAATTTTTAAATTTCCTATAGAAAAAAAAACGAGAAAAAACGACGATTTTTAAATTTTGAAAAATTTTTCAAATTCTTTTAAAAACTTGTTTTTCGAGTATAATTTAGATGGAAAATGAAAAAATTTTATGAATTTAGTCGAAAATCAAGATTTTTAAATTTTCTGTACAAAAAAAAAACGAAAAAATCGACCAATTTTTAATTTTCAGAAATTTTTAAAATCGTTCAAAAACTGATTTTTCGAGTAAATTTCTGTTTGAAAATGAAAATAAATGACAAATTTATTCAAAATTTGCGATTGCAAAAATTTCTGGAAAAAAAAATTTGAAGAAATCGACAAAAATCAGAATTTTTAAATTTCCTATAGAAAAAAAACGAGAAAAACGACGATTTTTAAATTTTGAAAAATTTTCAAATTCTTTTAAAAACTTGTTTTTTCGAGTATAATTTAGATGGAAAATGAAAAAATTTTATGAATTTAGTCGAAAATCAAGATTTTTAAATTTTCTGTACAAAAAAAAACGAAAAAATCGACCAATTTTTAATTTTCAGAAATTTTTAAAATCGTTCAAAAACTGATTTTTCGAGTAAATTTCTGTTTGAAAATGAAAATAAATGACAAATTTATTCAAAATTTGCGATTGCAAAAATTTCTGGAAAAAAAAAATTTGAAGAAATCGACAAAAAATCAGAATTTTTTAAATTTCCTATAGAAAAAAAACGAGAAAAAAACGACGATTTTTAAATTTTGAAAAATTTTCAAATTCTTTTAAAAACTTGTTTTTCGAGTATAATTTAGATGGAAAATGAAAAAATTTTATGAATTTAGTCGAAAATCAAGATTTTTAAATTTTCTGTACAAAAAAAAAAACGAAAAAATCGACGAATTTTTAATTTTCAGAAATTTTTAAAATCGTTCAAAAACTGATTTTTCGAGTAAATTTCTGTTTGAAAATGAAAATAAAATGACAAATTTATTCAAAATTTGCGATTGCAAAAATTTCTGGAAAAAAAAATTTGAAGAAATCGACAAAAATCAGAATTTTTAAATTTCCTATAGAAAAAAAAAACGAGAAAAACGACGATTTTTAAATTTTTGAAAAATTTTCAAATTCTTTTAAAAAACTTGTTTTTCGAGTATAATTTAGATGGAAAATGAAAAAATTTTATGAATTTAGTCGAAAATCAAGATTTTTAAATTTTCTGTACAAAAAAAAACGAAAAAATCGACCAATTTTTAATTTTTCAGAAATTTTTAAAATCGTTCAAAAACTGATTTTTCGAGTTAAATTTCTGTTTGAAAATGAAAAATAAATGACAAATTTATTCAAAATTTGCGATTGCAAAAATTTCTGGAAAAAAAAATTTGAAGAAATCGACAAAAATCAGAATTTTTAAATTTCCTATAGAAAAAAAAACGAGAAAAACGACGATTTTTAAATTTTTGAAAAATTTTCAAATTCTTTTAAAAACTTGTTTTTCGAGTATAATTTAGATGGAAAATGAAAAAATTTTATGAATTTAGTCGAAAATCAAGATTTTTAAATTTTTCTGTACAAAAAAAAAAACGAAAAAATCGACCAATTTTTAATTTTCAGAAATTTTTAAAATCGTTCAAAAACTGATTTTTCGAGTAAAATTTCTGTTTGAAAATGAAAATAAATGACAAATTTATTCAAAATTTGCGATTGCAAAAATTTCTGGAAAAAAAAAATTTGAAGAAATCGACAAAAATCAGAATTTTTT